>CM062649.1:71287704-73945204 GCA_031772095.1 Zeugodacus tau
AGCAATTCAGTAGAACTGTCAACCTTTACATGGCTAGAAAATCGCATATCAAGTTAAGAACACAGCGATAATATATACATAACTTATACTTTGTGCCAAGTATTCAGCTTGAGTGCACTCTTCTATTCAATTAACTAAACAACGCTTTTTTATGTCATTCAATTAAATTGTATAACTTATTAAACAAACAACTGTAAAATTAGCTGTTAACACAAAAACAATTGTAGTACAATGTACACATTGTGGTCAAGCGTGTTATCGCTGTTTAAACATATGAAAAGCATAACACCTTTGTACAGTAGAACAACGAAAGCATAAACAGATAAAAATGAAGAACAATAATAATTATAACAATAAATTAATTATCTAATTGCAGCTGATACACAAAATTCAAAATGGAGCAGTAAAGAAGCGAAATGTTTCCACAAAACTTACAATGAATGAACAACTTTACAACAACAAACACTACATGTTCATTGCCATCATAACACGATAGATAACAACAACGATTATAACATTGACTATCAAAATAAATATTTACACATTAATTAACAACTAAATGTGCTAATTAAACGCTAGTGATAGCACTTAATGAATACGAGCAAATATTTTCAACAAATATTAGAAAAGAAAAAAACGTAATTGAAAATTGAAAATAAAGAGCAGCGCAGGCGATCAGCGAAATGTACTATAAACCACGTGATCGCACGAATCAGCTTAACAACAAAGTTGTTGTTGTTTGTGTGTGTGAATGTGAAAAGTGTGTGACTTATTTCGGGCCATTAAAAATTGAATGCAAATCAATTAAGTGAACGCGAGAGAGCGATCGCAAGCAGAACTCTCTTTACAAATCGAGCTGCGCTTGAAAAATATTTTGAAGGTTAGGAGGCATGTTTTTTTTTGACGTTTCGGACCGACATCAACTTGCCGTTTCATGCTGATAGCGTTAAGTTTGTTAAATATTTACTTTGTTGTTGCACACGCCGCAGTATATACAGTTAAATATATATGTATATGGTAATGGCTATTTGGTGATATCGTTAGCGCAAATGTGCTTCAAACGCAGCGATAAAACGACAATCACAATGACAAAGTAAACACACTTGCAAATCAGCCAACATAATCTTAATTTGGTAGTAATTTGCTTATCAGTTAAATGGAAAGTGTAAGCCAACAAGCTGTTTGTCCGATTGATTGAGCGATTGAGTTTTGATTCCATGCGTTTGACGTAACACACCCGAAATGGAATGGTGGAATAACGTGTACGCTACGCTTGTGGATCGTGGGTAAGCGTGTGCGGTGCGCCGCAACAACAGGTGACTGTCACGAGTTGTATTTTTTTGTTGGCGAATTGTGCGTATGTGGTTAATTTCGATTCGATATTGCTGTTTATATATAACTCCAGGGTGGTTATAAAACTCTTTATAACTGTTTTAAATCATTTTATGAAATCTAAATATGATAGATAAGTAGTTTTATGGCTTTTTATGGAACTTGCTTAAGGAAATGCCAGTATTTAACTATAGATATTTAGGCTGAAACCAAAATGAAGCGCCTATCTGAGTAGCAAGTATGGATAACAACAAAAAAATGTTTCAACAAAAACGGTGAAAATCCGTTACGATCGCTGTTCTGATCGGTCTGTCATTTGCCTTGGTGAACTTCATTGGAACCTTCAGAACATTGATCTATAAGTATAAAATATTAGACCTTCAAAACTTTGACTTTGGTTATTTAGTTTGAATGATTCAAGAATAACGTAATCTCGACCAAGTTTGAGTTAGTTCTCGAAAAAAATGGCTTCTATATCCAATTTTTTTCGTTAATGATCTCATTTGAACCATCGTTTATCGGTAAAAGAATTTAGTTGTCTGGATGATGAACATTATATTGGTATATACACCATATATATATATAATATTTGTTGGGTTATCTCCAGTTGTTGAAGTTCCATCGTTTTTGTTTTTTGCATATTTTGAATGTTTAGACTTTCAAAAATATGACCTTGGAAGGATTTTTCAAAATTCGACTTATTTTCGAAGATACAGCCGATTTTGTCACGTGGCGTCCGTCCGGCGGAGCGGTCCCCTAAACTTTAAGAACGTTTTTCTCGAAACTACTTTTTTGAGTTGGTTGACATGATATATCAAGTTCTACTGAACCGATTCCTTTCAAAATTGGTATATATCTTCTTTACACAATGCTCTTTCGTGCCTGCAATGGATTTCCAAAAATTTTGATTCAAAGTATTTTTAAAAAATTCGAAAAGGTCAAAAAAATCGGGCCAAACATTTTTTTTTCAAGTCGACGCCATTTTTTTAAGGGTTGAAATCAGTCAACCAGAACGCACCGTTTTTTTTGAAGCCCCCACTCCACCGGCCCGTATCTCGACGAATTTTGGTTTTTTTCTTGCAATTTTTTTTTATATTATTAAAAATATTAGTTTAAAAAATGCCTAAAATTCATGGGTCTATACCAGAATACCCAGGACGCACCGTTTTTTTTGAAGCCCCCACTCCACCGGCCCGTATCTCGACGAATTTTGGTTTTTTTCTTGCAATTTTTTTTATATTATTAAAAATATTAGTTTAAAAAATGCCTAAAATTCATGGGTCTATACCAGAATACCCCTTAAACGATCTAAAACCGCTGAGTACTGAGAGGTCATTGGACGAAATCTTTTTACTTTTTGATACGCTTTAATTCACTTTTTTAGGTATAGGGAAGAGAGACAAAAAATTGAAATTATATACAGAAAGGACAGATTCGAAAACAGATTATATTCGCTAACTTGGTCGAAGTCAAAATTCTCAAGAAACAAAACGTTATAAAAATAAATTATTTTTTAATATCAATCAGAATTAGTAAAAAATTTCTGGAGCATTTTTGTGGTTTTATGAAAAGATATATATTTTTAAACCAAGCAGTAGCTTTAGTATTAACTTTGCGAGCAAAACAACTTTTTTTTCACATATGACTTAATACTTGCTCTTATCAGTTGAGCTTTTACCTAGTGTTTAACATTACTGTTGTTTTTGTTGTTTGTTATGTTTAAGAAACCACAAGAATGCTACTTGCACATTTTTTCCCCGACTCTCAAGGTAATGTCGCAAACAGCAAACAACAAAAATTCAATAACAAATTGTTGTTGCTTTACGTAAGCTACTTTTGATAAAAGCAGTTAATTGCAAAAAGTAAAAATCGTAAAAGCAAGTGTAGTCGCGCAAAATGTGCGACAAGTGGCCTACCCACCTCTGAGACTCTGTCGCGAACATTGAATTCACATAGAGCATGAACGAGCTGATAAGCAAATACACAAACACACACACACAAACAAACAAAGGTACAAAATTAATTTATAGTCATATCAGCACTTAAGGCAACAACAATCGCAACACCAACAACTACAACAACAAACGTATAAAAAAACAATAAAAGGTCGATGTAAAGCGATAAAGTGGAACGCAAGCGCGGCAAGGTGCGCAAGCGGTTGAGGGGGGGAAATTGTTATTGTATTTATAACAGCCGTGTGTTTATGACTATCACAAAATTCCAAAAGCGTTAATGAGTTTGTGTAAAAATTATCTGTGCGCGATTGTAAATCGGCGGATACGTGGTTTGTGTATATAGTGTAGCTTTAGATGTGACAAGCACTTCTTGTATGTGAGGGTGAAGGGTGTAAATGTGTGGGTGTGATAAGAAAGCAAATTTTTTCGCGTGCAATTATATAATCAAGCATTTGGCAGGTGAGGTGAGTACTTGTGTGGGGAAATAGTAAGTAACAGCTGCAGTATTTCAGTATCATAATTGATTTGTAGAGATATAGAAGTCATATATGGAGAAGTTAGAATATATAATATATAGAAGAAAAGTAACTCTAAATTAGCAGAATATACAAATATTTTGCATATATAGAGTGAGAAGGTTTATCTAAACGCCTAGAGAATAATTGAAAATAAAAACAAAAAAAAATTATTTTACATTTTTTGCAGTCTATAGTCTTATTCATTAAAAAATATATATTAAAAAAATACACCCACCCTAATGTATCACTAATATACATATCATCTTTATATGTACATCAATATGCATATTTTATTATTGTCGCGGCGGTGAAAGGAAAAGCAAATATTCCTGATAAGTCGGTTCTCCAAAGTTAATTTATGATAAGATAAATAAATTATTTTCAGGTGAATAATTCAGTGAAATTAAATGAAAACAAGTGTTATATGCGCATGTATCTTTATAAAATATGCAAATGTAGTTTTAAAAGTTATTGATACTGGAAAAAAGGTTTGAAAAATTTAAAAAAGAAAATATTTTTATTTTATGCTAAAAGGTATTTACAATAATTAAAAACACAAAGAATACATTACAGCAATTGCATAAAAAAATATTTAAAAAAATTTTAAAATTATTAAATAATTTTTCTTTAAATTGAAATAAATTTTTTTTGAAAAAATATTAAAAAAATATTTTTTCTTTAAATTTAAATATAATTTTGTGGGAAAAATTATTAAAAGAATTACTTTTGCAAAAAAATAAAAAAAAAAATATGTTTGCAAAAAAAAAAATATTTTTACAAAAACTGAGTATAAAAGTAATCAAAACTATATGAAATCAAATTTAAAATAATTGTTCTTTAAACGTAAATATAATTTTGTGGGAAAAATTATTTAAAAAAAATTATTTTTGCAAGAAAATAAAAAAAATAAGATTTTTACAAAAACAGAGTATAAAAATAATCAAAACTATATGAAATCAATTTTAAAAGAATTGAAAAAAAAAATAGAGAACGTTACGAAATGTACAAGAAAATAATTCCATTAAAAATAAAATATATAGACATACATATAAACAACTAGCTGACTCCGCAGTCGTTGCACTGCGTGAAATTATTTGTTTTGAAAACAAAGTTGAATTCGTATAGTGTTGGAAAACATTTATTGGCGATTTTTCTAAATTTTTTTCAATGTAACTCAGCTTAATAAACAACATTTTTTGTTTTCTGTTCCGGTGTGTAAATGTACAGAGAAGATGATTTTTCAACTCGTGAATGAAATTTATGCCACACACCTCCAGCGACTGTCTTTGAGACCTGTTGATTGTCATCCCAAATGCAAGTCCCATTGGAAACTGAATACGTTTGAACTGAAATGGCAAATCGTTAGAACTCAAAGAAATTCGTGGAATCAAGCATTCTGCCCCCTTGTAAGTCCCTTTAAAAAATTCTTGCAACTATTACATTATTCGATAGCTGCTTGAAGATTGCGAAGCATAATAAATGACAAAGCATTTAGAAATTTTAATGGATAATTCACAGCTTCGTCTTCATTTTCAACATGATCGATCGATGTGTATAAACACAAATCTCCCGGAGGTTGACTTTAAGTCGTATTGATTAAATCATCGACATCGGTATTTTTGGCAGTTAAAAATCTGCGTGCATTCAACCAATCGTAGTTACGATAAATTTGGCTAATTTGATTCATAGATTTGCATGTTTAACTGAAGCTACAGTGTCGAATGTGCCGTTCTTCCAACTTCAAGTAGCGTTGCTGCAATTCCAGTAGATGCGAGAGCCAACGTAATGCCATTTGAGATCGTATTGTTGCCAAAATCAATGATATCAGAATCAATCAGGCTCTCAGTTCCACCGTGCGTACCAAGAAATAAAAGTCCACCATTTTAATCATGGACAGCCTTCAATTCATCATAGGTTGTCTTTTGATGCTCATTAAATAATGGAACATTTCTTTATACTTATTGTTCCAAAGTTATTCTGTCGTATGCACGATTCCAGTACATCTCTAATTTGACGATTTGGTGATGGCATTTGAATTTCAATGCTTCATTGTAGATGTCACCGTTCATTTGCAATTCTGAATTCTCTGTTGCCACTTGCCAATTTCCGACTTTTCCGAATTGTTTTTTTTTTCATAGATAGATTGAAAAAAAAAAAGTATGGAAAAAAGTCACTTTTTGGAATTTTACAATTTTCCGACTAAACCTTCCAAGATCCACAACGAACAACCTCTGAACATTTCATCAAGAATGGTCCAACCGTTATCGATCCTTAGCGTATCTAATCTTGAACCGCTTTCGCAGCGCAAGGACCGGAAGCCCTCAAAGATAAATAATTTCCCCGTTTTTTACACATTTACCACTGTTTCTACGCTCCTGATGCTCTATAGCCTATAGCCTTCCTCGATAAATGGACTATCAAACACAAAAAGAATTATTCAATTCGAACCAGTAGTTTCGGAGATTAGCGCGTTCAAACAAACAAACAAACTCTTCAGCTTTATAATATTAGTATAGATAAATGTATAAATATTTACAAAAATACTAAAATTAACAATATTTTTTTCAAATATTTTGAAATTTGTAAAATATTTTTCTTTATATATAGATATTTACTTTTGCAAGACTTAAATTTTATAATTAATAAACTTCTGGTCTTGATCAAATCCACTATTATGACGTCAGCAAACCAACTGTACGTCTTCGGTCTAAAATCTTGTAACTACAAGATCATGTACCGAAATATATAATTCTAAAAAATTAAGTAAATATATTTTTTATAAAATATATTGGGTCTACAACTTTTCTTCCGCCGTCTTTTTTGTAAAAAAAAGGTTACAAATGACGATGAGCCTCAGCCGCACTTTTCTTGGATATTCGATATAAAATGATTTAATCGACCAGTGCTTGACCCTAGAGACATTCCCGCAAATGTCGAGAATTCGGCTCAAAAAGTGACATTTTCAGTTGAGAATAAACTCCTTCGTTTTTAAGAAACCTTAAAAACTCTATATCTAAAATGCAAATATCAAAGACAAATTTCCGAACTCGCTAAATTTGCAAATCATATTTCTGCTGTAATTTGCCTTAATGACGGCTACGAACTTTTACTTTCGCATTACAACACCAATAAATTGATTTCGAGCAAAAAAACATAAACATTTTGCTTTTACGGTTTCGAAATTGTTGCAGAGCAACCGCAACCGATATGATATGCAAAAGAAAAACCCAAACTCAGCGCGTAACATTGATGGCTGACTGACCACTGACGATTGACGACTGACGATGACTGTGGGCTCTTGGCAGATAATGGTGATTGGTTAATTAGGGTCAAATGCGGCTAAAATGACAAATGTTGGCACAACTGTAAACGACGACGGCGAATAGCAAATCATTTTAAGACGTCTTTAAATGAATGGCGTACGAACATTTAGGAGAAAATCGGAATAATAACAATAATGAGAAGAAAAAAAGCTATAAATATGAAACCGAAAGGCGCAAAATGTAAAACAGAAAAAAATGGATGGAAAAAGATACAAACATCAATATTATAAATGTATATGGAACTGAACGAGCCAATTCATATCGGCAATAAGTTAGCATAATCAATGCGATTCAAGGCGGCTATTTAAATGCATGAATGAACAAATGAAGCGAACGGTGCATGATCGATGACTGGCGTGAATAAGTTGCCGAAAAACGGACGAAAACACTACCACAAAACACAAACAACAATCAAGGCAAACAAATTTATGAAGATAAAAAAATAAAAAATTTAACAAAAATAATAAAAAAATGTAAAAAAAAAAATAAAAAATGGAAAAAAAAACAAAATAAAAAAAAACGGAAAAATAAAAAAAAAATTAAACGGAAAAACAAAAATGAAAAACAATTATTTAAAAGATGAATGCAACGGTTTAATACAAATTTCGACACAGGAAGTCCGTCAACAACGGCAAGCAAACGACCGTTAGCTCACTTATGTAGTTAGACAAAACGGCAAAGTGTGGAAAAGAAGTGAAGAAAAAACCGAGAGATGCTGCTTTAACTGTATGCTGTTGCACAACAAACCCTACAATTCAATGCAGCAACAACAGCATCAATATAAATTTCAACAACACCGTTTCGGTGGTTATCTCATGGCGCCCTGCAGTTTGAGGATATCAATTGCTCAACCGCTTGCCTCTATAAATACATACATACATACAGACAGACAGACACGCTTTTAAATGCAGTCAATAAAAATTTAGTTATTTTTTAATGACTTCGGACACGCCACATTTCTACTGTTGTTGCTAATGAAGCCGTCGTCGTCGTCGTTCGTAATCTTCGACAGCTTCAAGTGCGCTTTGTTGCTGAATAGCGTACATCCGCAAAAGCGTTCGCGGTTCCACGTGATTTTTCAGTGCCAAATGCCAAATGGACTCAATAAGTAGACTTTATTTATTTATTATTTTTCAATTATTTACTTTTAGTTTTCGTGTTGCTTTTTAAGTTTTCGTCGCCTCTGAACACTTGAAGCCAAGTGAAGCGATAAGTTTGTGATTTGAGTATTTTTAAGTACTGTACGTAATGATTGTGGAATATACTAGATTTTCGCTGATTTTATTATTTGTAAATATATTTGATGATTTACACTAAAAAAAAACAATTTTTAGAAATTAAAATATATTTAAAATAAACATTTTCGTATTTTTGAACGTGAGAACGAATTAGGAACCAAACTGAGGTAAGGTTAAAGTGCTCGGAATAAAATCGGTTTATGTCATCGGTGCTCGTTGTTGTTGTATTTGCAGAAAACATTTCTCATATATATTGTGAGGAATCACATGATCTTGAAGAATGCTGCCGAGTTTGAAGGCCTTAACCGAAAAAACTACCGGTTAGTTCCGGTAACGAAGACCAGACTGTCGTTGAATGATAATTCCAAAATAGAATGACCTGATTAGAACCTAATTTAATCCAGAGTCTGTTCGAAAACGTGTGGTACTATTCGGTTCATAACTTCTATAGGTAACTTGGAATCTACTAGGTTCCATCATCTTAAACATTCAAATGAGCTTTGAAACCAAAAGTAATAAAGTAAAAAATCATGGGAGAATCTTTGAATTATTTGATAATAAATATTAAAGTATCGAAATCTGGTCATCTCTTCCGATACTTCAGTATATATATATGGAGATTAATCGAATCGGTCCATCTAAACCGCAGGAACTAAGGAAAGTTTGTTTTAGGGAACCCTCAGTTGACTTCAGCCCTAGGATTCGGTCCATAATAGTGTTGGTAAACATAATTATCAAGAGATAACAATCTTGACAAACTTCGGAGTTAAGAAAGAACCCACTTGATGTCCTAAAATTAAGATAACGGTGTCAGGGTCATTCAGACTGAAACTTTAATTTCGAAAAGGGGGATCATCTCAGATGAGGAAGACTCCTTTGTGCCAGCGTAATATTTTGAAACATCAGTGTTCGACTGAGATCCTCGTGACTTCGTTCCTATCGTGATTAATAGGAAAGAAAACAGTCGTTAACCACTTCGCAACGATGTTTCCAACGCACACTAAAGTTTTTGTTTTTTTTTCATTTTGTTTGTTAAATGTTTTTAACTATTAACTAGCCTTCGATGTCGGAATTTCCGCAATACAAAAATCGAACTTCGCTCGTGCCGCTTGCACCCACCAAAATAGTAAATCACAACGCCAGTGTTGGAGCGTAGCAATCAATGCCATCATAAAGTTCAGGTGCTTATTACCCACATGTAAAGCTGACCAATTTGTAAATTGAAAATGTTCGAAAAGAAAAGCGAAAGAAAGCGAAACACACAACACGGAAGCAGCCAAGGCAGCCACGCCGGCAGCGGCAACAACGGCAACACCATTGGTGGCAGAAACCGCAGATTGCCACCGTTGATTGCCGGATTGGTGTTGGCGCGTAAGATGCGTTACAAGCGCTTACACATACTCGTATGTATGGAAGTATTTTATATATATAAATGCTCGCGCATATGAGCACTGCGAGTTGGCGTTGGTAAGCCGCAAAAATTACAAAATGTGGCGAAAATTGTGTGCGTTTACAACAATTTATCACTTGAGCTTTTCTGCAACACACATAAAGACAGACACGCACTTTTGTTGTTGTTGTATGCAAGAAAAATGAAAGAAAAAAGTGTTTTTGGCTGTAAATAAAAGACGGGCGACTAAATTATGCGCGAACCTACGCCGACTGCCTACGAAAGTGAATGTGACGCGCACGGCCAACCATTTAAAGCACATAAATCTCTATTATGAAATATTGTCCCAAAAAAAGAGAGGAAAACAATAACAAAAACAAAAGTACGTAAAATAAGATAAGTACAAACAAAAATTATGAAGGAATTCGGCGAGTAAAAGATTTTGTAAGCGCAATCACACAGCCAACTCAATTGGGGGAAAACAACAAACACAGCAATAGCAACAACAACAACCGGCGACATCAACAACAACAGGAAGCATCTTTCAAGTGGCACCTTAGACGAAAATCAACGAAATCAAATTGAAATTGCAGCAGCAATCTAAATCAGTTCAATTAAGGTCACCAAGCGAATAAGGGCGCTTCGGAGGAGTGAGCGGTAAGGAGAGTGCATGAAAAAAAAAATTGTTTAGAAAAGGCAATAGAATAGCTTGTTTTACTATGTGCATCGCTTTGAGATAGTCGGTCGCTATGGCAGCAGCAGCAATGTATGTCTGCCAACACCGTAGTGGCCGATTTGCTCCCGGGAATTTAAGGAATTTCTCATAGAGTAAACAAGACAAGACAAGACCGAAATAGTGTCGAAAGAAAATGGCGAAAAATTATTGCCAAAGTCAAGTTGCTGTGGCGCAGTGTTGTTGGTGAAAGAAAATGTAGTAATCTTAGAGGAGTTGCAATAAGAAAGGAAAAGAAAATGCTTAAATAAAAAATACAGAAAAAAAATTATAAAAAAATTATAAAAAAAATAATAATAAAAAATAATAAAATATAAAAATAATAATAATAAAAAAAAAATAATTTAAAAAATAATAAAATATAAAAATAATAAAATATAAAAACAATAAAAATTAAAATATTATAAAAAAATAGATAAAAAAATTTAAAAAATAATTAATTTTACAGTAATAAAGAAATTTATTTTTCTAAAAAATATAACAATTAAATTTAAAAAAACATAATGATAATTAAAAATAAAAAAAATTAATATTAAGAGAAGAAATAAAAATATATGTAGTAGAAAAAAAAATTAATTAATTAAATTAAAAAAAAAATCAATCGAAAACAATTGTCTTCAAATGTATGAAAAATAATGTTTTAAAAATATTTAACAATAAATAAATTTAAAAAAATATAAAAAAATAAATAAAAAAATTTATAAAAAAGTAAAAAAAAAAATTTTATAAAAAATGATTTAAAAAAATTAAATTTAAGAATAAATAAATTTAAAAAAAAATGTTGTGCAAATAATAAATATTTATAAATATATTAAAAATAAATAAAATCAACCGAAAACAATTGTCTTCAAATTTATGAAAAAAAAACGTTTTTTTCCAAAATGTAGACAACAAATTAAGCAAAAGGACGTGTTTTGATTCAATTTAAACGATTATTTCATAATGATCTTTTTTTTTCAAATACAAAAAGTTTAAATAAAATTTGTAAAAATAATTTGTTCAAATTTTTTTTTCATTATTACTTCCGAATTTGCAACCAAAAATTAAATAAAAAATTGTTGAAATAAAAAAAACATTCCTACTCTACATAAAATTAAAATAAATGAATTTTAATCAAAATTATTATTATTTTAAGAACTGCATTAACTCGCCGGTTGGCACTTCCGATGCAATGACAAAATCTATTTTTGCAACGAAGCATTGCGACGCCACGTTGTGAATTGTTTTTTTTGTGAAAAAAATATATTTATTTTTATTACAACTCACACAGTCATGCAATGATAATGAAAAGTGCAATATAAATGAATGTAAATATGCATGTGAGTCTGTATGATGGAGGTACATTGCACTGTCACCATATATGCAAAATGCCGATTCGTGCCGAGACATGTGATAAGCTAAGCTGCTGATAGATAATGACACTAGGATACCCATGTATATACGTATATATTTATTTTTATACTTTCTATAGCATTTTATTACTTGTATGCATATAAACTGCTTTTAGTATATGTTGTAGCTGTTGTTGTTGTAGCTAAAATTAACTAAGATGCACTTGAAGTGAATGAATCTGCGTAGAAAAGCGAAATGCGAAGCTAAAGTAAAGATCTCGCTGAGACACAGCATGTGTATAACACACATAAACTTATTTATATACATTTATATGTATATAAACTGCTTTATATGTATATATATGTACATATGCAGTTTTCTATGTAGAAAGTTAAAATGCACACATCATTGCATCTATGCAAATAGAAGTTTATAGAAAGCAAGATTGGAGCAAGGGCAAAGCAAAATGTGTGTACGTGCATTTTATAGGCGAAGCGCAAAAATCTATCAATTGGGCCAGAGCAATCATTTGTATTTGAGTTCAAGAAACTTTACGGTAAAGAATTTTTCAAAGTACTAGTACTATTACTAATTGGATTTTAAGGCATATCAATATATACAGATATTAAAAATAAATGGGTTGCACAAATGATATTTGATACAAACAGGACCTACCTCAAGTTTATAAATGTATATTTACGGAAAATAGTTCACAAATAAAAGAAATAGTGGAAAGCTTTAAAGCCTTTTATTTGCTATACACTATATACAAAATATAAATACAACTGTTTCCGAGGCCAATCTAAACAAAAAATAAAAATATTTCATCTTCAATCTGCATAAAACACAACTCAAGCGCACACATTTTAGCAAATAAAAAGCATATTTTTATTCAATAATACTATAAGCGCTAAGTAATTAAAACATTAACAGTTCACATATGTAAGTGTGTGTCTGAGAAAATCTGGGGCATGATAGCTGTTTTTTATTTACAAAAACAACAACACAAACTGGAGTCCAAATATTCGTATTCGACTAGCCGTCCAAGAAAGCGATAAAAAAATGGAATTTACATGCACGAAATTTTTATTTCTACGCACCAAAGCATAAATGCGTGTTTGTCTTCGCTACAAAATCTTTTTCAATAAAAGTTGCGTCTCACCATCCAACACACACACACACATTATTGGCAATTTATGAGCGTAGCAAATTCGGTTGCAACAAAAATTCAAAGTTGCCCCACATTTTTGCTCGACCGACGCCTGGCCGGCATTAGTGCGCCCACAAATATTCAGCGAGCAAGCTGATGCCGCCACCGCCAACTGGTATTGTTGTTGTTGTTGTTGCTTTTGTTTATAAGTGATTTTAATAATATTTTCTTTTTGTTGCTGGCTGCTGTGTATGAATTAATGTTAATGTAGCGATTTTCTTCACAGCTCACACTTTTTTATTTTGTTTTTGTATGAAAATTAGAAATGCACAAGTTGTTGAGTGCGTAGCTGCCTACACACATGTATTTTTATATAAACATACAGACATTGATAATGAAAATAGCGAAAGTGTTTCGATAATTATTTTTTTCTACAATTTATTTCAGTACGAAACAGTAAAGTTAGCGAAATTCGAAATATTTTGTAGAAAAGCAGCAGCGAAATCTATTAATGGATGTACAATTAAAATGTAATTCGATAAATTGTTATAAAAATAGCACATCTAACGATTTCTGTTTTTTATTTTTAATAAAAATTCTCTGGTCAAATGAATTGACAATCTGTCACAGTCAAAACAATGTGGTTGCAAAAACAAACAAGCTTTACCAAAACACCAAAATGACGAAAGAAACGAAAATTTTTCATTTTTTTTTTCTTTTAAATTAAAGCGTTGGTATGTGTTGATGAGTTGCTGCTCCGTCATTTCATTTTTTGTGACAGCTGGTTTGCGATCATGCTCCTCCAATTGTTCTTTTTCCAATTTAGTGAAATTCACTTAAAAATTTTATTTACTTAATAAGCAGCTGAACATTTGCAAGCATATGAAATATTTTGATCAGTTGGAGTACAAATAATTTCATAAATAATATCTTTTATACTGTATATGAAGGTCCACTCTTGGATTTTTTATTGAGATGCTGGTGAACCAAAATATATAGTCATAAGAAACAACGCCGTGAGTAAACAAAAGTAAAAGTGATAAGTGATTTTCGGTTTGCAAATATAGTAAACAATATTTTCTCTATTTTTATAAGATTAAAAAAACACTTACAGTTATTTTAGTGATTAATAATTTTTATAGGTTATGTTAACAAGCTAAATTGACACAGAATAAGGATATAATTTCGATAAACTTCAATCAAATGTCAACACCGTAGTAATTGCCGTTCCCACGACAGTCGGTTCTACGTAACCGGAACGGACCCGGATTTTTATCCGGCCAAGGACTGTCAAATCGGCAGCATTCCTCAAAATTATTTGGGGAATGTTTTATGCCGCTACAACAACAACAACAACCGTAGTAATTGACACCACAGCACAAATTTTATACAAAGATATTTATGAAAAATATAGATAAACAATTACAGCGCGATTCTTAGGATTAGATTAATTTGCTTTACACTCACTGAAAACAAAAATTCAAAAAACCAAAAGTAAATACAAAATTATTTAAGGAAACTCACAATGTTTAAAAGAAAATAGTAAACAAAATCCGGAAGCAAAAAAATGCACAAGAGAAGTTGGCAGCGGAACGTGAGTAGCTCAATGGTGTTACTTCCCTGCGAAACTTGTCCCCCATATCAATGGACTTCTTTGACAGCAACGCCGTGAATATGCTCAAATTGGTATAGGTGTGCACAAAATGCACGCTTGTTTAGGAAATTGTTTGTGTAAAACAAACTAAATAAACCGCACTGCACAAACGTCTAAATTCACATAGAAAATGCCGTGCAACAAAACGATATAAATACATTGTATGTGTTTATTAACGCACTTGTATAGCCGCCTTTATATACATACATATGTACGAATAATGATTGAGCAATGTGAAAAGGTGGGAGATGAGGGAATAGCAGAAAAAGCCTATGCATCAAAGCAAACACGAAAAAATGCAGCTGCTACGGTAGCCCAGCCAACCAGGCTCGACCAGAAAGCTGACGCGTTGCCAAATTTGTTGGGATGCACTTTGTGAAACATTTTTGTTATCAGCATTTCTTAAACATAAACAAGTTAATACAATTTCTACACAAACTATTTACGTGCATTTTGAACCAAGCAATGTTTCCGGCGTAAAGTAACTAAATCTTTCAGAATCCTGTTCAAGTGGATTTTCTCAAACTATGAGCAAATAACTACAATAAATCGTGCCGAAGAAAACTATTGTAAGACCAATGCGAATAAACGATAAGAAAATGCAAAGGAAAGCAGCAGAAAAAGAAACTGCTAGAGTAACATAGCAGCAGCGGCGTAGACGCCGCCGCCGCCGCTTCCACAATTTACGAAGAAACAACGGCTCATAGACTGCAGAGTAGACAAATAGAACGGGGAAACATAACTATGGAATGGGGCAACAAACATTTTTGTAAATACTTTGTTTAGTTTACAATACATGTAGTAGGAAATAAAACAATTATGTTTTGTTGCTTAATCCAATACCTTGCACTCCAATTTGCAGCAATCGTCTAGAAAATTTTGCTTTTCTTCAATTTTTATTCGTAATTTTCTTTGTAGCTTTTCTTCACAGCACTTTAACTTTACTTGTATTGGTTACTTGCATTTTTTGTGCAATCTTTTACTATTTTCGTGACTATTGTATGTTAAGTATATACTTTGCTTGTAAATTTATTGCACTTTATCAAATTCACTATGCATATTTATACATCGCACTTGTTTATATTTGCTCTGTTGTTATTTTTGGCTAATGCCCAGCCAACTTGTCTGTACATTTCACCGAATATTTATTGAAACCGAATCACTTGCGAATCTCACCGATGCAACTTCACGTACGGACGAAAAAAACGGACTGAAAGCAGAAAATTACAAGATTCCAAGAAGAAGCGGAATAGAAAACTTTTGCCAATTGGATATCAGCACATGTAGTTGGCAACGCAAGGAGTAATTAGTGATGCCAACTTTTGTAAATAAATATAAAGAAAGTAATTTGCTGTCGTCAACTGAGAAAATAGTATTTGTAGGAATTATTTATTTTTATTTTACGATATTATTATTTTAAGCTTTATAAAATGGTTTTTACGTAACACTATATATATAATCAGATTTTATATTTGAATAATGTTCCCAATTCGGAAAAAAAGTTTGTACTGTACTTTAAAACGAAAATTGACAAAACGTCGTAAAATATTCGTACAGTACTCTGGGTTGGAAAGTATGTGCTACAGTTTCCAGTTGTATTAAAATTTCATTTTTCAAATTGAATTTAATAAACATTACTAGCGAAACATTGTTTTTAATAATATTACTAATTTATTGAATTTTCAGGTATTCATCACCTTCTAACTAAGCACAAGCGTTATTGAGTGCTCTATTAAACGTTTATTCTACGCTGTTTAGTATTCAAAACTTATTATTCTCAACAGTTCCTTTAAATTAAACACAAATTGAATATAAATAATCTATAAACATATATTCAATTAACATAACAACAGCAGGATTGCCTACATTATAATTTTCAAATCCATAACATTCCATGTTTATGAAAAGCAATTCCAGTTAGTTGTTATTTGAGTACAATACGTATTTAACAATTACTTCTTCTTAATATACTTCATATATTTCTTTGCATTGAATGTATCCTCAACCTCCTCCATAATCTTGACCTTCTTACGTGGTTTACGTGCTTCTAAACGAGCTTTGCGCTCAGCTTCGCTTAAACTGCTAAGATCCAATGGCAACTGTGTTTGTAAGTGGAATAACCATTATTAGAAAAGTGACAATTGTCTCAATTTTATTAATTTATTGCTCACCTTAATTATTTTCCGTGGCTCATGGTAGCGAATGTTAATTGTGGAACCATCAGGCCGCACAACGACCGTGGGATACATGCGGCAATACACGGAGCGATGAAGACGTGTTACAGCAGCTGTCGCGGATGAGATGCAACGCATCTGTTGCTGACCCTTCGTTATTATTTGGTTTAGAAGCATTTTTGTTATTATCTAATCCGATTTTAACTCAAATATGCTTCAAAAATAAATATATAATTTTAAGTCTTCTGCTCTGCAGAAACAGCTGATTGTTCACTCGTCAGTGATAATAAAAAACAACGAATTAGGGATGAGAGATTGCACAAAATCGTATTGAACTGAATTCGTTGGCCTTTATTAAAAGTTGCTGTTTGAAAATATGTGTTAGATAAATAAATATATATATATATATTTTATTAAAATGATATATTACTATACTAAACAAAACCATATAATAAATATTTAAAGATGTCTGATAATAAAAATATAAGCAGATATTCCTGAGCAACCATGTATGTTCTTCTCGTTCCTTCAAACTCGCTGCTCGACAAGAAACGTTGTAAATTGACGTTCGTTGTCGCCCGATTGAGCTGTCAAATTGGTGAGTGCGGAAAATTGGTTAGTTATTTTGCAGAATTCTTTAATTTTCTGGATTTAATAAGCGGTAAACAGTTATATAAACTGTCTTCAATTATAATTATTAGTGTTCTAATAAGATATTATGCAGTGGAAATTCGAATAAGCATTTTTCTTGAAAAAATAGTCGATGTTTTTTGATGGAAGAAATTACATAATTATCAGTGCCATATTATGACGTTAAAATATAGCAGATTTTTTTTTCAATCTATCACCACGTTATAATCGAATTGATTTATTAAACGCTGACATTGATATTGCTACATTAAATATTAATAATATAGATATTCACGTAACCCACATTTCTCTTCACAGAAATCCTTTGCTGTTAAAATGGCTTCTCGTCGCATTGCACAGTCTTCTATCAACTGGGCCTCTCTGGCTGAGCGTGTGCCTGCTAACCAAAAGGCCAACTTCGGTGCATTCAAAACCAAATCTGACGTTTACTTGCGTAGTGTTTTGGCCAATCCCGAAAATCCACCACAAATCAACTGGGCTCACTACAAGCAATTGATTCCAGTCGCTGGTATGGTTGACTCGTTCCAAAAACAATATGAAGCACTGAAAGTGCCATACCCAGCTGATAATGTAAGCCCACAAGTGGATGCTCAAATCAAAGAAACCAAGAGCGAAATTGAAAGCTTCAAGAAGGCTTCCGTTGCCCGTATTGCTGAGTATCAGCAAAACATTGATCATCTCAAACAAATGTTGCCATACGACCAAATGACAATGGAGGACTACCGCGATTCATTCCCTGAACAAGCTTTGGATCCCATTAACCGCCCAACATTCTGGCCTCACGATGCTGAGGAACAAAGGGACAACAAGGACCGAGCACACGCTGAACATTAATTGTTGTTACGAATAGTTCTAAGCATAAAATCCTTGAGAACAGCGATTTAAACGAGTAGTTGAAATTTGCAAAATAAAAACCTATAAATGTAAAAACTCAATACCGAAAAGAATCTTGTTTCAATGAACTGGTTTGATAACGTTTAAAATTAGTCTTCTGTTTGTTGGTGTATTTATTAGGCCAATTGTTTCTAAAGAAATACCCATGTTTACGATCTTACAAATATTTTGCAAAATAATAGATAATTTATATATTTTTATGCCAAAACCATTTAATTTAATTTATGTGATTTTTGTTTGAAACTTTTTCAATATTTTTTACAAAAGATGCGCCGAAGTACGAAATTGACGGCGCTAAATAAAATTTTCTCACCAATATCAATCACATTCTCAAGCTTTTGACACAGAGTTGCACTTAATTGTTACATAAAATTATGGTCAGATCTTCCCAAAATTTTTAATTTTTTTAATTCCGGTAGTATATACCAAAAATGTGTTAAAATGAATACTGTCCATAAAATATGATTTGCTTTAGTAAGAATTTTTAATTGCAAAAACTCGATTTCGAATAAATAAAAGTACTCGAGCACCCCAGCACAGTGTATACAACCCTGTTGATGGCGACATCGTCGACTACTCGTCAATCGTAATTTTGTTGTGGCCAAGTGTGGTTCCACGAATAAGTCAGAGTGCAATTCGTTTTTTTTACAAGTAAATTGTGGAATTTTCTTTTTTATTTTCATTTCATTCGATCGAGCAATTTAAGTTTAAAAATATAAACGCGTTTGGCTATTCTAATGGAAAAACCACGGTTGGTTTTACACCAAACATGTGCAAATTTACATTTTCAAATGTAATGTGAGCAAACAAAAAGTGCATAATTGGAGATTTGATGGTGGAAAGTGACGTGAAAATTTCCATGTAAGCATATTGAAAAAGTTTCAGTGCAAATAAAGTATTCTCATAAAAAAGTTGTTTTGCCTAAAAATGCAAGTACAAATTTGGCATTTGCTATTATAATGTGTGTAGGGCGGAATCTGTATGTTCAAGTTGAGCAGCGTTGAGAAGTTTAAAGTGTGAATATCGTGAATATAAAAATATGTGGTACGGGATGTTTTTGTTATGTCGCATGAAGTGCAACGAATAATAAAAGGAGGCCACAGAAAAGTAATAGTAACACCATTCCTATCGCCCATACGATAGTGCATATATACATACATATAAATATATAATTCAACATATATAGCGGGAATAGTGAAAATCAGTGTATTTTACATTCTACGCTTCATTGCGTCATTCCTGTCTGGCCGTGTTTCTTTGTTTTGCTTTTGTTCCACACGCGGGTGCGTCTATGCCTTGCGGATGCATGTCTATATCTATATCATTGTGTACATGTGCATTTTCCGTATTTCATTGTGAATTTCCATCCGGGTGATATTTAACGCTTCCTTTTAATTTTTTTGTTGGCTCTCAACGTAGCCTCGATAAAAATTGTTGCTGCAATTTGGCCATCTGTGCAAGTGCGAAACGTACGTCAGTGCGCCTGGCCTGAAGGACGACGCCTTTTTCAACAATAAAAAATCCTTAACAAATTTGTCCAAGATAAGGAAAAACGCGTGAAAAAATTAAGTAAACAGTGTATGTTCCAAGTGGAGTAGTTGAAACAAAAAATTCAAAGAATAACAACAACAAAATTAGCTATCAGTGAGCCGTCGACGAAAACCACAATAAAGGCATAAAATGGACACATTTCGAAAGTGGCTGAACAAACCAAAGGTAGGCAGAAATAAAGTTATAAACAAAAACAAGTATTTATTGCAAAATGGTTATAAGAAAAAATATTCGAATTTTCGTTTTCTTTTTGTTATACATATGAATACAGGTTTTTTGTTTAATAATTCCAATAATTTGCTCTATGGCAAGCAAAATGTAATTAACTCAAATACTACTTTTTCATAAAACGAAAGGAGGTTTTTCGCAGTGAACTCATTCGTGTGTAATAACAATATTTGTAATAGCTATCGTTTTATGAGAACTTGATATTTATACTTTTAAAAATAGAGTCCTCGCATTTAGAGTATTGTGACCATGTACAGAAACATGTATGGAATTAGGTTCATAGTATCTATAGTATCGTCTATAGATAGAGAAGCAATTAGTTCAATATTAACGCCTTCAAAATATCTAGAAAAGACATATGGTGTTGATTTGTAATAATACAGTGGTACTCCAATATAACGAATGATATAATGTTGGGACCGTTCGTTAAACTGAAATATTCGTTATATCGGAAACGAAAACTAAATTAATATTGGTACATATATGTTTTAAAATAACTATTTATTCATGGATTCATAAGCATTGGTTGAAATAAATCCATAAATAATGGAAAATGCATACAATAAGATTAATAAAACGTGAATTTTATAACAAAAATATGAGCATTATTCAACTGAAAAGAAATTTGTTTGGGTGAGGTCCTTTAACGCTGTATTTAAATTTTCTTTTTGCACTACACTGCTCAGTAAAGTATTTCGGTAAAATAATTTGGTGAGGCGAATCGCGTTCTGGCCCATCGGCTGAATTAGAGCCGTTACATTCGGTGGCATAAACACTGTCCAAATTTTTCCATCTGGAGTCACAAAATCTTCTTCTGGTGGATGACTAGGAGCGTTATCCAGGAGTAATATTGCTCACTTTGGTAGATTTCGACTTTCAAGAAAATCTTCAACCTATAATTAAAAGTATTATTTAGGAGTATTGAAGTGAAAATTATTGTAGTATACCTGAACCATAAAAGAATAAACAGAATTCTTTAAAAAAATAGCTCAATAATAACAAGAACCAAAGGGTATTTAACTGCTTGCATTATTTTTTGTTGTAATACAACCAAAACCAAATACAAACGCCATACATTCGTAATATCGAGTTCATCCAATTTCCAGCTTTCGTTATATAGAGTCGTCAATTTATTGAAAAACAGCGTTCGTTATATTGAACATTCGTTATATCGGCGTTCGTTATACTGGAGCACCACTGTAATATGATTTTTAGTGGCTTTTATGGTTGAAGTTATGTAGCTACAAAATAATTGTCTTTCGAACTATATACTCAGTAAAGTAAACAGTAAAAGAACAAATTATGAAGATTTTTAACTTTACTGCAAACAACTAAACTTTTATTAATGTTTACTTAGAGAGAGTATCTTCCTCATTCCATTCTGTGATTCCGCTTGGTTGCGGCGCATACCATGCAGTCTGAACATTACCCACAATTCACTTAGCAAGCAGCAGCGTCACAATAACTGTTGCAGGAACAACTCATTAGCAACATATTTGATCAGTTCAACAGTTTTCCTCTGCCTCTGTCACGCTTATTACTTCTGGTTTTACTATTGCGCGCATGTAGGAACTCTTTGCTTTACCAGTTAATTTCGAATTATAACATTTCTTCGTTTATCTGCTACCAATGCGACTACCTACATGCAAACTTACAAATATATGAATGTTTGTATGTAAATATGTACGTTCTCCTTTCATTTATTCACATTGCTTTCATATTGAACGTATGTTTGTATATATGTATTGTATATCTTTTCATTTTTGTAAATTTCTGCACACGTCTGTGCAGTTGCTCATCACTTGATTGCAAAAGAAGCCTTCAATTCTTCAACATCGGCCGATCGCATGCAACAATTTAGCACACACTAACTGGGCCTCATGCGAAGCCGGATATGAGGAATTTGCTCGTAGCTGTTAACTGGCTGCAATGTGCTGCAGGTATAGATTTTTGAGTGGATATGTATGTATGATGTAGTGTTTGTATTGTTTTTTGCCATATGTTTGGCATGTTGCGTGCGTCTGGTTGGCATTATTTGGCCAACTTTCAGCTGATATGATGTAAAAACTCGCATGGAAAGTTGCCTTGGCGTTGGTTATTTTTAGCATTTAACTAAATAACATCAGATTATTTCCTGAGTCTTAATAGTTCTGAGCATTTAATTCACTTAAAAAAAATTTAAACTTTTGCTTGAAGTAAAATTTTTGCTCTCATATTAATACTTCTAATTCATAGAATCAAATTACAGCACTACTAAATGAAATCATTTGTAAAACTTTGATATTTACGAGTTTTTCTTAAGTGAAACGTGCGAAAGTAAAAGTTGCAAAATAAGCGCAAAGGCACAAACCACTTAAATATACTCTGTGTTTGTTTGTGTTTTAAAGAAAGTCTTTTGAAATCAATTGACACTATTTGATTGCCAACTTTTTCTTATACACGCTCTCCTCTATGCTTTATTTTCACTCTTTTTGGGGAAAATACACGCAAGCCGGCGGTGGCTTGCTTCGCCAACAGCGCACAAATGCAATCCCACGCCGTCTGCCACAGCTGCTTTCAAATTTGGCAATAATACATACATACGCACATACAAACGAACAATGCACAGGTAACATGCGGCAAAAATTAATCACTGGACACACAAATGTAATTATTTAATGCCAGTGAAAGGAAAAATGCGGCGAAACGTTAATGAAATACATACCAACAACGGTAAACATGTGTGAAATAAAAGCGGCAGAAAGTTTTTGGGTTTCTACGAATTTATCGAAATTGTAGAAATTGTTGGGCGCTGATGGATTCTGTGCCCACACGCCCAAATACGAGTGGCGGTGTACTTGACGTTCCACTGCCGGAACTTGTTTACATTCGTGCAAGCACACGCACACTTTCATATCTATGAACATAAATAAAAAAATATATAAATCACATTTTGTTTTCTCCAACTCTTTAATTTTCACACTTGGGGCATATTTCTTCCGCCCACATCACTGTCAGACAGATGTTCCCCCAAAGTGCTAGCAGCAATTCAATTATTATACTTTATCGTGTCTCAATTCATTTTACGCCTCTGTTAAGCTTCCTATCTTAGCTTGTCGCTGTGTTCTATTTTTGACATTTGTAAGTTCAGATCATCACGTATCACCTACTATTGTTGTTGTTTTTATCATATTGGAATTTTTACTTTTCTCTGTACGCCAAGTCCAAATATTTTGTCGGCACTTCGATTTTTGTGCTAAAAATATTCAAAATGTTTTGTATTTGGTGTGGCACGCAGCGACAATGACGTAGTCAGTCAATTATAAAATTTAAAAATTGCTCTCGAGGGAGTGGTGTGTTGAAAATAAACATTTTTATATTTAAATTTACTTCGTTGCAACGTGAGTTGTCTGTGAGATGACTTATAAATAGTCAGCTGCATACGCAGAGGGTGTCACATTTATTCAGATTGCAGAGGGTGATCCATATAATAAAACTTTAATTTCTTAAGTTTATAAATAAAAATAAAAATTTTATTTATTTGAAGACATTTTTTATACAATAATTCAGAGAAAAAATATACATATGCATAATATTTATATTTCGTATTGTTCAAATCATATTTTGTGCTTAATCTAAAGTGCTTACAGTAATTTATTGTTCAATACACACACAAACACACATCCCTGCATTTCATATTGGTAATTCCATTTTATTTTTACTTTTATTTCGACGCAGTTTGCATTAAAATTTTGTTGTTGCTTTTTGCCTTTAGCTTATTGAATTTGCAATATGAGACACGTTTATTGAGGGCAAGCGTCGAAACGTTGCGATTGCGCGATTTGCTGTTGGTGTTGCTGTTGTACACTGTCGTCATCGGCTGTAGTTGTCACAGCCGTCATTGTCGGCAGCGTCATCATCGACGAACTTGCATATGTCGCGCCACACAGTGGTGCCAAAGCGGAAAAAAAGGATTTTTTTTATCATTCCAAATTTGTACCATCTTTTCAATTTAAGCTAAGAACTAATCAAATAACATTATCCGAATACTTGGGCTTGATATATTCAATGGTTTTTTGTTGGGAGAGCTTCAAAGTCCAACAAAGTATCAAGGCAAAGTTACTCAGAAAAATGTGATGAATATTGCAAAGGTTAAAACTCAAAAGTTACCCATAAAATATCAATTGTAAAGTTTTTATTTATTAAAACCAATGTTATAGATGTGATTTACATCATCAAATGTATACTTTATTTTTAAAGATTTTTTTAATATGATGTTTTTTCATGGTCCAAAAAAATCATATATTTCACAACTTCAACAGAATATAATTATTGTGCGCAGGAGCGCGCAGGTTAGCCACTTACACAAAATAAACTTTAAAATCTCCTTAATCGATAGAAAAAAAAATCAGCTGCAATTAGCTGCCAATTCATGAGTAATTAGCATTTTAATTTACTGCAACTGCAACTGCGTTGTTTGTTTGCTTGATTCGTTGCTTTGTTTTTTTTTGCCTGCTTCGTTATTTTGTTTGTTTTTTTGATTGAAACAGCCAATGTTATTACTGAGGAAGTTAACCGTGTTGAAAACGAAATTCGTAATTTAAATAACAGTGTAGTAATTATTTCAAACCGAATTTTCGAAATATGTCATTGCCTTGCTCTTACAATTATTGATGGTAAAGTTGTTAATACCGTAACTGAAACCTCAGCAATTAGTGTATGTTTCATATGTACAGCAAAACCAAAGGAAATTAATGATTTAGATGATATATTGAGGAGAACAGTAAACGAAGGTTCCCTAAGATTTGGAATTTCTCCCTTGCATTCAATAATTAAGTTGATGGAGTGTATTCTGCATATTGCTTACAACAAACATTTTCGCAAATGGAGAACTGACGATCGTACCAAAAAACTGAAGGCAGATGAAAAAGCACGTATTCAAGCAGATTTGAAGTCATCCTTGGGAATAAATGTTGATGTAGTGAAGCAGGGACTGGGTACGACAAATGATGGCAATACCTCACGAACATTTTTTGAGAATCCTGCTAAAACTGCCGATATTGTTGGCGTTGACGAAAACCTGATGCATAGATTTAAAATAATATTAAATACAATCAATAGTCAAGCAGCAATAGATCCTCAAAAATTTGAAATTTATTGCATGAAAACTGCGAGGTTATATGTCAGCCTTTATGAATTTTACTATATGCCAATGACGGTACATAAAGTTTTAATGCATGGAAGAATTGTTTCATCCTCTATTTTACCATTGGGCATGCTATCAGAGGAGGCTCAAGAAGCTCGCAATAAAGATTACAAGAAATATAGGCTTAATCATTTTAGAAAATGCGACAGAATTTCTACTAATCAAGATGTAATGCACTTGCTTTTAGCTTCATCGGTTCCTTTTATTAATGGTTTCAGAACAAATCCCAAAAATAAAACTTTAGAATTGGACGATGATGTTAAAAAATTACTTGCTGAATAAATAATTAATAATATATGATCATTTTTGAATATTTATTGGTTATGTTATATGGGAGGTGGGCGTAGTTGTGGGCGGATTTTAACAAATTTTTTATTTTCATCTATTTTGGCAATATGTGAGATGTGTGCCAAATTTCAAAGCCCTACCTCGATTCCTTCTATTTTTTGCCGCGGCTTGTATGAAGCGGCACCACTGTGCGCCAGTAGTGCACGCGTCGCTAATAAGTTGTCTGTTTGGCATTTACAGTGTGCGTAAATGGGATTTTTTCAGTGAAAAAAATTATAAAAATAAATTATATATGAAAATTATAATAATTATTATACTAAATTTTAGATAATCGTGTTCATGCAGTGTTCTTCAGAAAAAAAAAGAGATTACATTTAAAGAAGTTAAAGCCAAGAAATCTCTCTAACTGGTTAACTTCATTGAAAACAATATTTTTTGAAAATATTTTTTGTATGAAAATTATAATAATAATAATGGATCCAATTCAATTATTTACTAAAACCAATACTTTTTAATGCCCTGTAGAAAAAAATTGCTTTTATTTAATGTTTTCTTAGCTTTAACTTATTATAGCATTCAAATCCATTAAAAAAAATAGACATTAAAAAATAAATAATATAAAAAATTAAAAAATTAAAAAAAATATAAAAAAATATAAAAAAATACAAAAAATTAAAAAAAATGTAAAAAAATTAAAAAAAAAAATTCCTACCCGGTTCTTATGATCGCATTTTTTGATGTTTTTGTATTTGTATCTGTTTTTTGAACGTCGTTCATATTGACATTGAATTCAGCTGTTATGGCGCTTTGGCGGTGTTTACAAACCTATCCACACAGCGCCGTTTATCTTGCAGTTTTGTAATTCATGTGGCAGCACAGAGATTCAAAAGCACATACAGACGAATGATTTATGCATGTATGCGCGAAATTTGTGATTTTTATCACGTTTTGCATGTTTTCAGTTTTGAAAATTTTCTAGAATCAAATTTAGAAATTGTTTCATCTCGTTCAATTGTTGCTATAAATACACGCAAGCGACGGCATACGGCTAATAGTGTACACACAGTTAATGGTATTCACAATATATAAATATATTCCATATAGAAAAAAGTAAATGTGCAAAGAATTAGAAACTGTTATACGCGCTTTTTTTATATTATAGTCATAAATTTATGGAAAACTTCCTCATTCACCAAAAAATATGTAAATCCTTTCACTTTCCACAACAGTTAACATCAATACTAAATATTTAATGACCTCGACTTACGAATTATTTTCCACCAACCAACAAATGACTGCATTTAAACTGCTTGGCGAAGCGTGAGCTGCGCTATACGATGCTCTATTGGATTTTAGTTTATTACATTTAAAAAAAAAAATAAAAATTATGTTTGCATAAACACTTCTTTCAGCGCTGCCACTGCTGTGTGTGGTGAGCGGATTTTCGCTTTTCATTGCTTCTTTTTGTTTGTGTGCCGTTTGCCGTTGAATTTCACTTTGAGCGACGACGGTGACTGCGATGGTGACTTGATGAATTTTGCTTTGGGTGCGCTTGTCGCCATAGCGGTTTTCTTGCATTCACCTCTACGCTTGAGGGAATTTCTTTTCTGGTCACACAAATACAGAAATATATATGTTGGTATTTTTCCTGCCTTTGGCCGCCACGTGCTGCGCGCTTGTAATTACGAAAAGCACTGACACAAATTAAAATGTTGAAAAATGAAATAAAAAATCATAATAAAATATTAAATACTAAATAAGTACATAAAGTATAGAAATTGTAGCAGCCAGTAGAAAGACGTAAAGCCGTACGCTGGATGGGCTGTGGGCTGTGTCGAGCATAAAGAACTTTTATTTCACTGTGTGCTTGCCATAAATCTGTCACGCTTTCTACAATTGACTTAGTACGCACTACTTACAGACAAACAAACATGTGAAAATTAAACTAGTAAAAATAAAAAAAGTTTTTAAAATATATTTTTAAATTAATTTATGACAAATTTAATCTGCTGTCACTTATGCGGTTTATAAAAGAAAAAGTTTACTTTCAAAGTATATACGTTTTCTTGTGTAAAAAGATTGATTTTGATAATTTTGGTTAAATTTTTTAATAATTTAAATTTAATAAATTAAAAATGTATAAAAACATAAATAAGAAAATTTGAAAATTAGAAGAAAAGAAAAAATAAATAAACTAAAAGATTTATAAAAAATACAACTTTAATGTAAAATAAAAATTAAGAAAGATTAACACATGTAAACAGTTAAAAATTATTATTTTTTACAATTAAAAATTATTTATTTCTTCAATATATCGTTGATTGATAAAAAAAACAAAAAAATTAAAATTAAAAAAAAAAAATATATTATAATTAAATAAACAATTTTTAATTTAAAAAAATTAATAAATTAAATAATTAAATTTTTTGATTTTTTAATTTTTTATATATATATTTTTTTTTATATTTTTTTAATTTTATTTTTATTTAAATTTTTTATAATTTTTTAATATTTTTTTAATAATTATTTAATTTAATTTTTAATTTTTTGTTTATTTTGTATTTTAAATAAAAATATTTAATTTTTTCATTAGATTTCATTAGATTTTAATTTGAAAATCTAATAAATTAAATAATTAAAATTTTAATTATTTATTTTTTTTTAATTTTATTTTTAGTTTAAAGACTTTTTTAAATTTATTTTTTTTTTCTGTATTTAAATTATTTTTAAATTTTTTTTTTAGTTTTTATTTTAAATAAAAATATTTTTCTTTTATATAAAAATTTATTTATTTTTTTTTTTTTAAAATTAAAAAGTTATTTAATTTCGATATAAACATTTTGTTTTTTTTTTTAATTACAATGACAAAAAATTAAAAAATAAATAAAATAGTTAAAAATGTATAAAACAGTAAAAAGAAATATTTATTTTTTCCTTCATTGGTCCCACATGCCGTAGCCCGCGCTATTAAAATGAACACACAAAAATAAATAAACAAATAAAATCAAGCAAAAGTCAATATTTTATTATTATTGCCATTTCCGAGCGCAAGAATGTTGCACACAAGGCTATTAAATTTCTTTGCTCCCCACAAAACAGATCTCATTCGCTTGTGGTATGCACACATTAAGAATAATGTTCACATTGCATAATAACAGCAAAACTGCCACAACAAAAAGCAAAAACAAAAACAACAATCTAAAAAAAAAATAGTCAAAAATCAAATTGAAATGTTCCGTGTAACCCTACGCTTTCATAATTTGTGACTATTTTTGTAATTTTTATTATTCAATAACGGCATTTGGCGCGTCTCGCACGCTGCAACACAATTAAAGCTAGAAACTGTAAATTGTCTGCATATTTCGTGAGGCAGTCTGGCTGGTGGGGCTGGCAAGAGTAGGCAGGTATGCAGGCAGCCAGACACAGTAGCCGTTGATCGCTTTTATTTTGAACATCGCCTACGCCTGCCGCCGCCGCCACATTCGCTTTCTCTGCGCCTGCTTTGCTGCCTTTTCTGCACTTTTTCAGCCTCAATTCGCACGTCTCCACCACCACCGCCGGTCCCTGTAGCTTATCGCATGCGGCTGACTGCCGTTCCCAATGAGTCGCATCGTTAAAAATTTATTTCGCAGGGTGTGCGGAGTGTGTGTATGTGTGTAGACCTGTTGCGCCACAACGCCGGCAAGCACTACACACATATATATATTACACATACATACATACCCGCATGTGGGGCGTGTGGTCCCCAAGCAAGCCGAATATCATATCAGATGACGCAAAAAGTAAAAGTGTCCGCCGCCGATGACTTGTATTTTTAGACAGTCGCTAGTGTTTTTCTAAGTTTTCCTCGGCAGTTTTCTTTGGTGCCACTTTTGCCAAGAAAATCAGGTCAATGGACTAATTTTGTGAAAAATGCATCCCAATTGTGTTGGTGTGTGTGTGTTGTTTGTGTGTATTAGTCAGAAGTGTGTGTACTATTGTAGTTTTGGGTGTCAACATTCAGCTTTTGATTTTATTTTTATTTAAGAAATGCTTTTCATTGCATTTCTTGCGAAACGCTATGTGATAATTTTCTATTTTTAATTGTTTAGCAATATTTTTTTTTGATAATCTAGTATTTTTTTTTTATTTTTATGTCTTTTCGTCTGAAAATTACCCAATTTTTTACTTTTAACTTAGTTGATTTCACTAAAATATTTCGTTTTCTATCTTTCTTTTGAGTCAACTTTCCTTCTCTGTAGGCTGCGTTATACATTTTTCTTGTGAAGTATCTGTGACTCATATTGTTTACAAACTCACTTAAAGTGGTCATTCATATAATATAGCCATATTGCATAGCAGATGAGTAGTTTTGGGGAAATTTCGCAGTTAAAGCTTAAGAAATTCATTTTGTGGAATCAGATTAGTTGGTTTTCATCAGATATTTGAAATTTTATATGTATGTAGAAACAAGAAAGGCCAAATATAGGGTGAGTACTTGTATTAAACTGCGATTTAACGGTAATCCTATATATAATTATGATTTGAAATTTTTTATTAGTTTTTCCTTTTTTCCTAATTATTTCCCAACATATTACCTCTTGGGTATCAGTCAGTATTTATTCAGTATTTTCGGGATTTGGCACCCGCGAATTTTAAAGACCATACTGTAGAACTGGACCTTGTCTCACTTTTTACAACATATTCACTTTTATTACGCCATTAAAACTGATTCCCATTGGTGAGATGTAGAATGTTTAGTAGCATGGATCAAAGACTTCGACGAACCGCCTAGAAAGTAAGTCCATTCACCTGAGCTGGTGAATCGGTTATAGCCACCGATTGGCTATCCTATCATTTGATATGTTCTTTTCGCCGAAAATTCGTCTAAAAAGCGATGGTTTCATGGACTGTATGACACAACGATTGCTGGAACCATTAGCTAATAATCGATTGATATTGACGTCAAACAAAGAGTCAGCGCATTCGCGTCTTGGGTCTCACGTCACTGTTGACAATCATAACTTTGAAGTTGTAGAAAATTTCGTCTACCTGGGAATATGGGAGCATCAACAACTCCAACACATTGTTGTTCGAAATCCAGCGTAGGATCACTCTGGCCAAAAGGTCCTACTTTGGACTGAGTATATAATTGAAAAGTAAAGTCCTCTCACGACGAACCGATATCAAACTCTACAAGTCCCATATCATTAACGTCGTGATTTATAATGCAGAAGCGTGGACGATGTCAACCTCCGCTGAGGCGGCACCAGGAAAATTTTGCGCAATATTTATGATCCTCTGAACTTAGGCAACGCCGAATACCGCAGACGATGGAACGATGAGCTGTACGAGTTATACGACAACATTGACATAGTTCAGCGACAGTGGACGAAAACACTCCAGCTTTGAATGTGTACGATCAGTACCCAGCAGCAGAGGAAGAGGAAGGCCTCCACTCCGTTGGAAAGACCAGGTGGGGAGCGACCTGGTACACTTGGGATATCCAACTGACGCCGAATTGCGAAGGAAAGAGAAGAATGGCCCGCTATTATTGATTCGGCTATAATCCGATATACATTCATTGATATCGGGAATCAAAACATCAAATTGACGTCTTCATTTTCTTGTCACACTGCGACCATCTTTTGATAAATAAATGTTCATGATTTTGCTGATTTACTATACTACTAATATAATATTTAAGTTAATATTTGGCTGTCTTTTGTTATTGTTTTTAAGAAAAAATTATGTCTAAAATCAAAATTATAAAAAAATATTCTTCAATTTTTTTTTTAAATACACATTATCAAACCAACCAACCAAAATGACCCTGTAGGAAACTCATAAGTCCGTCCATGCAAATATATTTCGCTTGCCATAAATAACCAAACCAAAATATTTTCCCACCACATTTGATTAACATATTATTATACCAAATTCTATATAGAAGCAAGCAAGTCGTTTTTTCTCCCATTTCGGTGTGTGCTTGACGCGTGTGCAGAATTTTCATTTGCTTATATCTTTGTATGTACGTTTGTAAGGGTATATTGTCGATTTTATGCGGTAATAACCGCCAAGCTATAAAACACTTGAAATTTAAATGATGCAACAGCCGCAATTCGTTCAATGATTCGACGCGCACACAACGCACGTATCGCACAAACTATAGCCACATACATACAAACACACAAACAAAGGAACTGATATGCGAGCAACAACTTTAAGGTATCGCCTATTTCTGGCTAACTTTTTAAGTGTCAAACGCGTCTTGAATTTTTAAGTCAGCAACTACATATGTATATTGGTGTCACGTGTGAGAATGCGCAACAAATGAAATACACATACATACATACTTGCAAGTAGTGCAGTAAAGCTGTTGAGATGTTGGGATGACGCGACGAAAGGGAATCTGCGCGGTTTCAATTTCCTGCAGACTGTTGCACTTTTCTGTCTGTGCTCTCGTGCAATTCTGTTGTTGTTGTACAGTTGATATTTTCTCTTGTTGCCACTATGTGTGGGTGGGTGTTGGTGTATTTCTGTTTATGTTTCTTCTTAGTGAATGTGGGTGCCAAAAGCATTTTTTTTTGCCGTTGCAACATTTACTGGGAAACTTTGTCAGCAAATATGTTTTTTTGTATAAGTGTATGTGTGTAGTTAAGGTGACTGCAGTAAATCGAAATGCGCTTCAGGAAGTATCAGTAACAGTTAAATGGTGAAACTGAGTTGTGCAATATGCTTGAATCACGACTCTAAAGTGATCGGCTAGCTGAGTAGCAGCGGTGGCAGAAAAACATAACCGTTATGTTATGATGACTATTTTTTGGTGTGGAGTAGAGTTTTTGGAGTGGTGTATTTAAGGAAAACGATAAAATAAAATAAAATAAAATAAAATAAAAACAAAATAAAATAAAATAAAATAAAATAAAAAAAATAAAATAAAATAAAATTAAATTAAATAAAATAAAATAAAATAAAATAAAATAAAATAAAATAAAATAAAATAAAATAAAATAAAATAAAATAAAATAAAATAAAATAAAATAAAATAAAATAAAATAAAATAAAATAAAATAAAATAAAATAAAATAAAATAAAATAAAATTAAATTAAATTAAATTAAATAAAATTAAATTAAATTAAATTAAATTAAATTAAATTAAATTAAACTAAATTAAATAAAATTAAATTAAATAAAAAAAATCTCTTATAAAAAATCAATAGTAAATGTGTTATAACTTTTCATTTTTATTTTTGTAATATTTTTTTATTTGCGGTTGTTTTTAACAAACGTTACACAAAGCATTAAACATATGATTTATTACGCAAAAATGTTTAAAATTGTTTAAAAATGTCAATAAATGAAGAGTTATCGCGCAGAAACGTCTGCTGTTATTATTTAATATTTTTTTATGACTTAAATATATTTTGGTTTTCCGATTTATGTTTCCATTACTTTTATAGCTGGTTTCAGTACATTTTTACATACTTTAGTGTATATGTATTTATGATTGCCTGCTGTTGCATACGCGTCTACTATTTAATGTGCAACTTCAACTTCAACTCTTTACTTGAAACCCCTCAAAAAAAAAAAAATATAATTTTTTAAATTTATTGTCTGCTTTTTACATTACTCTGGTTTCAAAAAAGTGAAAGTCGCTAACACGGCTGCGGTTACAAGCGCAATGTTCGTTAAATCAGACTTGTTGCTCTTATGTATTTACGACCATTTATCAACGGCAACAAGATATTTGTGGCAAATAATTTACCATCGTTTTCTTAATAATACAAAGGAAAGGCAAATGAGTTGAAATTTCACATAACCTCAGATTAATTACAATTTTTTTGATATATTTAAACATTTTTATATTTTTCAGAGTTAGAATGAAAAAACTATTTCCTAATTTTCACAAAAAAAAATATAAAATAATAAAATAAAATAAAAATAAAACAAATATAAAAAAAATAAAAAATAAAAAATATAATAAAATAATTTTTTTTTGTTTTTTCCATAATCTTTTTTTATTATTTTTTTACAATTTATATATTTTTAATCTTTTATTTGTACTTACCAATTTATACTTCAACTAAATACTTCCATCTCCCCTCAATACCCACTACTTCTTATACATTATAACAATAAAAATATATTTAACCACTTAAAGTTGGCTGCATTAGGCTCGTTAAAAGGCGCCACAGTCTTCAATAGTAGTAGAAAACAGTTGTCATAACCATAAGAGAGTCACGCGCAGCACATTCGCAGCTGTTAAACCGTATTGGACTTTACCACACACGAAACCACATTTGTACAAAGTTTTATGTACCGCGTGGAAGGCCATTGTAATGTAATATTTGCTCATCACTTTGCTGGCAACATTTCATGTAAATACGTTTAATTCCATGGAGATTTTTATAATAAGCGTGCAAACAGTAGATAAAAAAGTATGTGTACATTGTGGTTTCACTACTGTCTTTATCTGATATGCGGAAATGGTTCTCATATAAGCGTTAATTTATTTATTTGATTTGCCATACAAATGTTTTATGTAATTAAAGTCCCATTCACACTGCTGTAACCTCTCGTACGCATTGTGACGTTTATCAATTGTTATTAATTGATTGATTGGGTGAAAAAGGCACTTAACATCATTTGAAATTACTTTTTAAGCACATTAAGTTGACAGTGATGGGTTTCTAGTCTACGGAGAGCGTGTTTTATTATTAAAGCGCATTTTAATTAATTACTTATTAAATATTGGTAAAAATTTTAATTATTTAGTTGGTGGTTAGTAGCAAGTAATCTAATTTGTTTCAAGAAAATTCGTTCTAACTTCCATTACTTTTAATTTAAATTGTATGTTTAAATTTTTTTCACTAAGTAATGATTACTGTGATTACTCTAATCAGCAAGTAATCTAAATTTGTTTCAGGATAGATCATTCCAACTTTTTTCACATTTTATATCAATTACGACTTTAAAATTTACAGTAAGTAATGATTACACAGATTACTCTAATGTGCAAGTAATCTTTAAAAAACATAATTCTTACTGATTTCCTTATTCTAAAAAATGCTCAGTTTGTTATTTTCTCTTATTTCATTAGTAGCTCAACCGCAATTGCAATTCTCAACCACTTTATTAATAAGTATTCACTCGATTTTAGTTTGTATCAAGGTCAGTAACTAATACGCGGTAGTCAATTGAGCTAACAGTAATGTAATTAATTTATTAATAGTAGTTGAGTGAAATGCTTTGTCATTGAATACTTGTGTTAGCTGTCAGAATTTACTTAAAATGAGTTGTATTGAGTTGTAGTATCTTTACATAGAAATAATTTTTATTATAATTACATTACATTTTTATGAAAATCCCATAATAATTGAGCCACTTAATAATGTATTAGCGTCTGAAGTAATTGAAAATCACAAACTCATTGATAATTGCATATAATAATGATGTAATGACACTTGGAAATAAATGCAGTGATTTTCTAAATTTAGTTAGAAGTAAATTTCGTCATAATTTATTATTGTTTCTCATTTGTAATGTATTTTAAATTATGGAAATTGTTTTTAATTTTAATTTCAGATTATTAAAAATTAATTTTGAAAATTGTTTAAAGTAAAAAAACCTTTTTTATTTGATTTTCTTAACTTTTATTTACATTTTTATTATATTATAGTTTTTTAACTTTTATTTAAATTTTTTGTTTAATTTTTTAACTTTTATTTAAATTTTTTAGTTTTTTTTCTATATTACTTATTTTTATTTGTATTTATTTCTTTTCAAGTGATTTTTTTTTTAATTTAAAATTTTTTTTAATTTTAATTAAATAATTTATTTTTTAAATTTTTTTATTTTGTTTAATTATATTTATTTTTTTAGTTTGATTGTTAGTTTTTTTATTTTCATATTTTTTATATTTTGTAAAATTTTTTATATTTTTTTTATTTATTTTTATTTTGTTTTTTAATTTTTTTTTTAATTTATTTTTTAATTTTCTCCCTTTTTATTTAGGTATTTTTTTTATTTCGCAATTACATATCATACTAAAAATTGACTTACTTACATGCGCTAGATAACTGTTATAAAATATCAATATTATATAATTTCACGGTTACGCCAAACACAAACGCCTATGCCTAATATTTTGGTTTTGGACTCTGACTAAATAACAATGCCATTACATGGCTACATATGCATATCTGATATGTGTCTGTAGGTGCTTATGAGCATGTTGCATTACGAATTTCAATGCACGAATGCTTCCAAACACATACATACAATAGTATTTTTTTCCACTGCCACTTGCCTATCTAACAAAGTTTAGACGCCTGTACTTTTGGATTTACCCACCGGCCTACCTTCCCAACGCGTTAAACATAGCTAAAAGCTTGTAATGCGCGTTGGAATGAATAACTGAATGAGCGCGCCGACGACGAGCGAGCAGCGAGCGAATAACTAAATGAAGAAGGAAAGCGTGGCATGGCTGAGCGTTACGCTGGCTGGCCTTAAGCTGTTTGTTTTTTTCTAACTTATTATTTTGTTAGTTTTTTTGTCTAATTTTTATTTGTGGTTTTCGTGTTATGCAATTTAATTTAAACCGTGCGCATAATAATTATATGTGCTCGCTCGCTTGCCAGTGTGTGATGTGTTGATTTACAAACAATGTAGATTTTTTTTGGGCCAACTTGATATAATAAAACCAACCCACATGCAAACATATCTACATATATGTATATGGTATATATATACATGTGTATATGTGCTTATATGAATGGTGTAACCGCATAAGTGGTAAGTCAATATATATTTTGGCCGCCACTGTTGTGTCGCTCGCATTCACGTTCGCCTGTAATGAGGCGAAAACCGGAAATTTAGCGCACATGTTTGAAAGCAAATAGCAAAAAAAATATCAAAAAATATGCACAAGGTAGTTCCAAATTCATATGTACATACATTGCAGAATTTTGTTGGTAAAATATTTATATTTTTTGGCGATTTAGTTGTGCAATTTAAAATAATATGTAGTTGGAAAAATCTAGAAAAATTAAAAATAAAAAAAATCTAATTACCGGATTTACGTAAAAAATGGTTGGCCTTGGCTATTTTGGTAGTTCATATAACCAGTAGCAATTTTAAAATTTTGTTTTATTAAAATCCAATTTGAATTAAAGAACAGTTATGAAATTACGGCACTAATACTTAATAAATGTATAAGAGTCATGTGTTTATGATATATAATGCCTTTCATCCTACGAATTGAGAACTCTGGATAATACAATTTTTCATTATTTTAAAATTAATTTTTTTTAAATAATTTTTTATTAATTTATTTTTAAATATTTTTTTTATAAATTATTTTTTAATAGGTTATTTTTTAAATAAATTTGTATAAGTTTTTTAAATAATTTTTTATAAGGTTTTTTTTTCTAAATAATTTCTGATACGGTTTTTTTTAATAATTTTTTATAATAAATATTTTTTTCAAACATCTAATTTTTAAAATTTTTTTTTTAATAATTTATACGCTTTTTTATAAATATTTCCTTCAAAAAACTAATTTTTAAAATTTTTTTAAATATCTTTTTATAAGTTTTTTAATACTTTTTTATAAATTTTTTATTCTTTTTTTGTAATAAATATTGCTTTCAAAAACCTATTTTTTTTAATTTTTGTTAATAACTTTTTTAAGTTTTTTAATAATTTTTTATGTTTTTTTTTTTAATTATTTTTCAGATGTTTTTTTAATAATTTTTTATAATCCTTCTATAATAATCTTTCTAAAACGTAATTTATTTTAATTTTTCAAATTTTTTTAAAATAATTTTTATATTTTTTTTTAATAATTTATATAATTTTTTTTTTTAATAATTTATATAATTTTTTTTAGTAATTTATATAATTTTTTTTAATAATTTCTTATACGCTTTTTTATTAAATTTTTATACGTTTTTTTTAATAATTTTTTATAAAAAATTGTGTTTCCAAAAACCTAATTTTTTAAATTTTTTTAATAACTTTTTATAAGTTTTTCTTTAAATAATTTTTTATAAGGTTTTTTTAAATAATTTTTTATAAATTTTAAAAATTGTTTTCTTTCAAAAATCTCGTTCGTCGTTTCGTTTTTTTTAAATAATTTTCTATAAATATTGCTTTCAAAAACTTAATTTTTTAAATTTCTTTTAATAACTTTTTATAAGTTTTTTAAATACTTTTTTATAAGTTTTTTTTAATAATTTTTTATAAGGTTTTTTTTTAAATAATTTTTTATAATAAATATTTCTGTCAAAAATCTATTTTTTTAAATTATTGGTAATTTTTTTTTAATAATTTTATATACGTTTTTTTAATATTTTATACGTTTTCTGTAAATATTTTTTTATAATAAATATTGCTTTCAAAAACCTAATGTTTTACATTTTTTTTATAATTTTTTTAACTACAAAATTAATTTTTTTCTTTTCCATATTATCGAAAGCTTTCGTGATGTCCTTATCATAGCTTGTAAGCTATTTTTCGTTATAAATCTATAGTTAACATTTTATGTAACTATTTCTTCATAAATACCATATCTGTATGCACACATAACCGCAATGACTTCGCTTCCATGTAAGAAGTCACGTCATTATTTTTCTCATATACAAACGCATTCTGATACACAAACACATATTTACTTAATAAATATTTCAAAATAATAATCGTAACGCAACGGTTCTTTCAAAACACGCACGACCTTCGGTCGTTGTCAGCAAACATTTGACAGCTTCAACTTACAATGTTGACTCAGAAGTTGGTATGTACAAATGTGCGCCAAGTACCATACTTAAGTGTCGTGCTATATTATTAAAAATGTATTAAATAAACTAATAAGTTGTTATTTCCTTAATGAAATTTAATTTTATATAGTTGTTGTAATTGCATAATTTTTGTTTAGTGCTTTAGTTTTGATATTTCATGTTTTTCTTTATTTTTGTTTATTTTATGTACTAAAAATGCGGCTTCCCTTAACAAGCTAGTCGGCGTGTGCGATAAGGTCTGCGCTGTCCGCAATAGAAACTAATGTCACGTAGGCGATTTTTTGTGGCAAAACAAAAATATACAGTTATACATGTGTTCGTACTTACAAATGAATATTGTGTAGGTGGCCTGCATTGAGTTCTGACATTTTTTTTAGAGAGAGATAAAAAAAGATTTTTCGAAAATATAGATTTTGATTCCTAAATAGATTACTAAAAATATTATAAATTTCTAATTCAAAAATTCTTTGTTTTAATATTGTTCAATATTCGTGATTCAGCTAGAATTTCGTAGCATTCTTTTTAAAATAAGCCTCCTTCATTCTTTGTTTGTTATCACATTGTTATCTCTTGATTTCTGGTACTAATTTCTTTTATGACTGGGTTCGTATGTATGTATGCCACCAAAATATTCGTATCATAAATGTTGTGGTTAGTCGCTTATGAAGTGACAGCGCTGATTAGCTGTTAAAAATAAGTTTATCGCTTGCTGATAATAAAAAATAAAAGCAAAATGCACATAAAAACAAGTAAACAGCTTTCGAAATATATACATACATATAGATATGTACATATTTTATACATACTTAAGCATGTAGAACGCTGAACGATCCCCTAAAAATCATTTGTTGTTGCGTTCTGCTCACTCTTATTTTGGCAGCTATTTTCTAATTTCGTCTAGCACCATTTATACTGAATTATTTATACTAATTTAGATAGATAGACGAGTATACATATCTGTATCTAAGATTTTGAATTTTATTTGTTTTGAATGAAAATGCATTTTTTCTAATCTCGAGAGTTTAAATATTTAAAAAATATATATTTGTACCACTTTAGATATTCAGTATGCATGTGTATGTATGTGTATGTATGTTTATATTTATTTATCATATTTGGGTCATAAGTGCGGTCAAAACTAGAAAAATAAACACCAAACTGTCAAAAGATTAACGCACCTAAATAATATTTATTTAAGTATTATTTATACAAGTACTTGAAAATAATTTCCTTCGATAAAACACAGTTATCTTTATTTAAATACCTGTTAATCAATTTGTGTCTTACATTTTTTGATAAATTACTATTCAGGAGAGCATTTCTTTAAAGTTAAAGATTTTTGATAGAGTTGCCGTCTTTAAAAAAATAAAATTTAGCTCTCAATGTAAAAAAAACACTTAAGGGAATTTGTGGTGCTAAGAATATTTAGGAAAACTGTGTAAAACATAATTTTTTTTTGTAAACGGAGATGCCACCTTTTTAAAAAAATAAATTATTTTAAATAAATAAATTTAAATCGAAAAAGTTTTGAAATTGGTTTTCTCATATTTAAAAAAAATAAAATTGGTTAAATTGGAGTTGCCGTATGTCAATATTTTATTTTCATATTTATATTTTTTTGTTTTATTTTTATTTAATATGCATTAATTTTAAACTTCTTTTTAAATGAAAAAAAAAAATAATTTAAAATAATTTTTAATATTTATAAAATATTTTTTTTTTTATTTTTTTTTGTAATATCTATAAAATATTTTTTTTTTAATATTAATAAATTTTTTTTTATAATATTTAATATTTATAAAATATTTTTTTTTTTATTTTTTTTTGTAATATCTATAAAATATTTTTTTTTTAATATTAATAAATTTTTTTTTATTTTTTTTTTTTTAATATTTATAAAATATTTTTTTTATTTTTTTTAATGCATATTAATATGTATTAATTTTAAATAAATTTTTTTATAACTTACAACAAAACAGAGTGACTTTTACTATACAGAACCCTTAAACTTCTCATCAAATAAATACTTTTTTATTGCGCGCTAGTGTATTTTTTGCACACAAAGCAACGTTCTACACGCTCGCTGTTTCTTTGTTTATCTTTATGTTATGTTACTTTATGAGCAGCAGATACATGTCTTTAATTTTGCAGATTTCTTTTTAGTTTGTTTTGAGTTTATTTTTACCTTCTCCCATTCTGTCTTTGTTAATAATTGATACTTATATTTGCATGTGTACAGCGCTATAATATTAGAAGCTACATACACATCATATGCTATCTTATGATTGTTTTATCGGTGCTCAAGTGTTTTAAAAGCCATAAATTAAAAATGAAAATATATAAAATGTCTAAATAATAAATTTGTATAAATATATGGTATGAGAAGATATAGCTATGGTGGTAAAGTGGTTTGTTTATAGTGATTTAGAATGATGAATTAATGAATGATTTTGAAAAAATTTAAAACAAAACCTGGAAAAAATTATTTTATTTGCTTTACTTTATACAATGTATTATACAAAATATATTAAAAATTAAAAAAAATAATTTATTTATTATTAAAAAATATTATGAGTTCATTTAGTAAATTGTCAAAAAAAAAATTTGTTTTTATAAAATAATATTTTTTATAAAATAATTTTTTTATAATAAATTACACCACAATTTATAATATTTTTTTTAGCTAAAACTATATATATATGTATTAGGTCTTTGCTTTCGCTTTTTTTTTGTAAATTTAAGGCTTTTTTTCACTTAGGGCACCGTACGTATCCGAAAGCAATCGATGAGCCTCAGCCGCACTTTTCTTGGAATTAAAAAAGAAAAGCAAAATTTCCCGCAAATGTCGAGAATTCGGCTCAAAAAGTGACATTTTCAGTTGAGAATAAGTTTGGGATGCAAACAAATCTCTACAAAATTTTGTTGGGTTAATGTTGACACAAATGTCCAAGATCGATTTTGTGCTTGACCCTAGAGACATTCCCGCAAATGTCGAAAATTCGGCTCAAAAAGTGACATTTTCAGTTAAGAATAAGTTTGGGATGTAAACAGATCTCTACAAATATTTTATTGGGTTAATGTTGACACAAATGTTCCAAAATCGATATAAAACGATTTAATCGACCAGTGCTTGACCCTAGAGACATCTATTGGAAAACGGCGGAAACAAAGTTGTAGACCTAATATTATACAAAATATTTAAAAAAATAAAATTATTTATTATTATTTAAAATATTATGAGTTCATTAAGTAAATTGTAAAAAAAAAAAATATTTTTTTATTAAATTATATTTTTTATAAAATTAATTATTGATAAATAATTACACAACAATTTATAATATTTGTTTAGCTATTTTTTTTAATTTCATATATCAATAATTATTACTTAATTTTTTATATTATTAAATATTGCTTAGTTAATTAAATTAACGTAACACATTATACAATTATTTTTCCTCTTTATTGCTGACACAACTACATCTCACTTTTATTTATTGACTTCTCATCGACATTGATACCAAATGTACATATAAGTATATGTATGCATTTGCTTGTGCGAAAAAATATTTATGATAATTATAATTAAAGCATATCTACGCTTGTTCATTTGGTTGCTGTTTTTTTGCTATCATGTTGTTGTGCTTGCTTGCTCTTTATCATATTTGCGCTTGTTTGTATTTACCTACACGTGTCGGTCGCATCGACACACACTCGGTGCCGCTTTTGGCTTGAAGCGAAATTTCAACACGTCATTACTAATTTGTACAACACGCTTCAGTCGCTCAAGTTCGATAGTCGCTCAACTAGCTGGCCGCAAGAACTTTAGTTGTGCTTGATTTTGAAATAATATATTTCACTTCATGCTGTTTTCGCACTTTGTGTACGTGTGTGCTCGTGTGTGTGTGCGTGTGTGTGTGAGAGAGGAAATCGCTTTGAATTTTATTGCCGGTTGTTGGCGTTTAAATGTTATTCTTTGTTTATTTACATTTTATTGTTGGTTTTTATGACGTCAAACGTGTGGTGTGGCGTATACGCAACATTATAGCCAGTCTTTGCATTGCAAATGGCTCTGTAGTTGTTTGGATGTATGTGTGTGTGTGTGTTTGTGTTTATAAGCGAATAACACGCAAATGACATTGCTTGCTATCTAAGGCGACATGCAATTTTCTTTATACGTCTTACCTGTCTGCACACACACACATACATACATTCATGTATATTTAAATGTGCATACTCAAATAAAAGCTCATATTTGTACGCGCAAACAGCGCTTTTATTTATAACGCGATTGTCGTATAATCCCACAATAAAACGTTATTTAAATATCGTATATTCAGCAAGGCTAATAATTCGCATTTGAAGTGAGTCAGGCAGCGAGGTGCAGTGCTGCGCGTATATATGTATGTTTGCGTGTATTTCGCATGGAATATTTTTGGGAAGACGGCAATTTGTGCAAGCAATTTTATTTTTAATTTTTTTTGTTTTTTTTTTTCTTAATTTTTTTCATTGTTTTTGCATTTTTTAATATTTTTGTTATTGTTTTTGCATTTTTAAATATTTTTTGTTTGCATTTCTGCATTTAAATATTTTTTTGTGTTTGCTTTTCACTTGTTGAAATGTTAGCTCGCCAAAAGCAGCAAGATAAATTTATTTAAATTGCAATATATATTATTTTTATTGCTCGCTGCTGCACATCATCAGCGCCTGTTCTTATTTACATGCTGATTTTGTGTACCTTGCATTTTTACAACTTGAAATTTATAATTTACATTGCTAAAATTCAGCAAAGGTTGTTCACCTCGCAGTGGACAACCACTTGTTGTATTTGTATTTCAAAACGCCCGTCTGTCTGCAGTTTTTCTTTATTTTCATATGTAAGCGCTTAAGCTGCGCGGTTGTACTTTGTATTGAGGGTTTGGGAGATTTTGAACTTTTTGCAGCTTTTTGCCTTTTGTCTGTCTGCTGGCTTTACATCATTTGCATTCATTAATGATGCGTTTATTTTTAGCTGGTGCTAATGACAGCTAAAATTGCTTCCTGATCTCACACTTACACGACGTAGAAATTAGCATGACTGCGCACGTGCGTCAAGATTTTGCCAGGAAGTTGGCAATTTATTTTATGCATGCACACTTAACACCTTTTTTTCGGCGGGAGAATATGCATAATAGTATTGGAAAGAAGTACAAAAAACATACGATAAAAATTATTAAATTAAAAAATTATGCTAATACCAATAATATAATACAAAAAAAAAAACAATAATGAATATAAAAATAAAAAATAAATTAATATATTTTAATTAAAAAAAAATAAAATAATAATCAGAAAAAAAATTTAATGAACAATCTTTCTACATGTGATAAAATATAATATAATATAATAAAATAAAATAAAACAAAAAATAAAGTAAAATAAAATAAAATAAAATTGAAATAAAATAAAATAAAATAAAATAAAATAAAATAAAGTAAAAAAAAAAATAAATAAAAATAAAATAAAATAAATAAAAAAAAATAATAAATAAAAATAAAATAAAATAAATAAAATAAAATAAATAAAATAAAATAAAATAAAATAAAATATAATTAAATTATAAATATATATAATATAAAAAAAACCGTAAATGAATAAAAAATATTCAAATAACAAAATAAAAATGTATGAAAAAATAATTTTTATCATTCAAAAGGAAAAAACACAAAATAATTGAAAAATAATAATAAGGTAAACAAATCCAACCACAAAATTAAAATACATAATAATAAAAATTGTAAACAATGAAAAACCCAGAAATACACAAATTACTAATCGATTGTTTGTTTTCAAACACCCATTTTGACAGTATGCTAATTACAGCATTTCTTCGTAACAGCCTCGGGCATAAACGTATGTACGCTATGTGAAATGCCTGACAGTTCAATAGCAAATGCAGCTGTGCTGTTATTAATTGCTCGAGTATGCTTTGAATAGCAAAATTAGTAACATATAATATATATAAATGCATGATTTATAATGCAACCCAATTCCTGCGAACCGTAAATATTTGTTTACGAATGTTTATTAAACAAACCAGAAAGCACAAAACCACATATTTTACGCTTGTCAATTAAATGTAAAACGGCATTAGTAATGCGCAGTAGTTACATTTCTTAGAATATAATGATAAGAACTACAATAAATTTGAGTTAAAGAGCAAGAGAATATTTAATTACAATAATCCTTAAACTGAGGAATGCCTTAAGCTAGGCGCATAGTGGAGAGAAAAAGTATAAAAAAACGTTCTATTTAGGGATTCAGAAGTACTCTTGTAAGACAATTTGAAAAAAAAATTGGATTAAAAGCCTTTGGCATCTTCAATTTTTAGCCGATAGGGGACGCTGCAGTTAACAGAAAGGTATTATATGACTTTTCCATATTCTATTTTTCCCCTGATAGATGGCGCTACAGTCAATATATTGTTCAAAAGTGATTTTAAAGTGTATCATTATGGCTTTTTATGAAAAAAATATTTTAAAAAGTATTTTTGTAATACAAAAATTGTATAAACCCGATTTTACTGACCGTTTAAATATAATATATCGCGTATATGACTCGATAAAATAATCAGTCTATAAATGAGATTTACGATAAGACAATTGCCATTAATGATTACTTCCACTGCAATTGCACTAGCGCACGCATACCGAAACTGAGTCATGCAAGTTTCATATTTCATTATAAAAATGTGGTTTCACACATAAATATGTATTTATGTTTGTATGTCTGCACATGTGCAGCTTCAATAATTTCGTCGTTTGATAAGAAGACCGTATGTGATTGTGCGCAAACGGATGATTGACTCATCGTCGGCAATTATTGGTGCTGCATTTACATACATATGTTTATTAATATGTTTGCTCATTTCATTTTTGCTAAAAAATAAAATAAATAAATAAATAAAATTTATCTGCATCCCAAACTATAAATTATAAAGCGCTGCAGTGAATTCCAGTGAAGGCATCGCATGCGAAAACCACTTAGGAATAATATTGCCTTGTTGTTGTTGTGGTTGCATTGCAGCTGAGAACATTGCTGCTCCCACAACATTTATTTAATAATTGATATGATGCCTTTTAAAAAGTTTACCGCGCTGATACACCGTAATTTTCAGGCAGTGTTGCCACCCGCGTTGGTTGTGTGGGTGCTCGACTCATTACTGCCGTTCAAATTATGGAGGTAACTAATTCAGCACCAGACAGTGGGAGAACATGCAAAATTATCTATATCCCCACTAATGTTAATTTTCAACAACAACCACGATTACTAGCGTTCCACACGCCAGCTTTTTAAACACACCAGTGTATCTGTGTGCAATTAATAAAAAAACGCTGATAGATATCTGCTTAAGTTCAGCGTGTAAATCTGCGAGCGCTGCTTGAAGGACAGTTCAAGTGCGCTATCCACCAACAGTAGCGCTCCACTCAAATTATCAAAGCCGCGTACAAACAACAACAAACCCTGAAATTACACGTACTTGGCTTGGCCGGCGAAAATATTTGCGCTTTTGCAGCTAAAAGCGTACATATTTACATATATATTTGCGCTCCCGTGATTCTGAAATCTTATCTGCTGCTCTAATAAACAGTTTCGGCAACACGTATAGGTTTATATATACATATGTATGTGCTGTATTTTGTACTGCGATTAAGTCGTAATTTCCACACGTTTATCTCGCACTCAAATCGGTTATACATACAAACTAAATTATATATTTACATATATGCAGTATATATGTACATATGTACTTGAATATTATGCGCTTTATGTTCATTTAATTTTGCGCTATCCCGCAGTTTCCGTGTATACAACGTGGCGTAGGTACTTAGCACGTCATGATTTCTAATTACGTTATAAGATAAAATACATGGCATTAAGTATAATTTCCATTTTACGTGTAAACAATTTATTGACAGTTGTGTTTCACGGCAAAACGCTAGGCTGTCGTGTTTGCCATGTATCTAGTTGAACTTAGCTGAAATTTGCGTGGCGCTTGTAATTTGTAGTATGTGACACAGCAGTGGTGGGCAAATTAGTTTTAGCTAGCTTTAACGAAGAGTGGCGAATCGAACATGCAACTCGCGTAAATGAAATGAAGTCGTATGTTGAAAATATTGATAAACTGTTGCTTTTCATTCATATATAAAATTTAATATAATCCTTGCTAATCCATACAATCTTCAAATGTACTAATATTTTTTTCCTTTCTTTGCAGGTAAGCTTTCCGGGGAGAACAACTAATTGACTTGTGAATACTTAAGTATATAATTGGTTAAAGAAAATAGCTGAAATGCGTTAAGGTCTGCTGATTTTCAACTAATACATACCAACAATTCATATTTCACTATTTTACCGTTAAGCTCTTACTGGAGTTAAGCGCTCTTTCAATAGAAATAAAAACATAAAACTAAAAGTAATTGATAATGAAACGCATCTAGCGGAATAAAACGGAAGCAAGAGGCGTTTAAAAGAGCTTGGTATAATAACCTTTTCGCACTGGATTTAATTAATCCATTAACCGGCCTGTGCTCGATTAAAACGCTGATTTAGATCGATTACCATACAAAAGAAAAATCTTATTTTATTACATTAATTTTTAGTCGAATACAAACCGAGTTGAAGCTGGAAAACAACTTTGCGAGTAATTATCCACGCTGGAAATATGGTTGTGTTTATTGATAAAACAGCATTTAGCAAAATTACTTACTTACTTGTTATGAACAGCAAAAATTAACAGCTGATCGTCCGGCTGTATGAAAGGTAAAACTGTTTGCTTAATTATAATCATAATGTATTAAATTTATTCGACCGTTAATCGACTAGACGGCTGTGTGAAAGGCAAAACTGTTTGCTTAATTATAATCATAATGTACTCAATTTATTTGACCGTTAATCGACCAGACGGCTGTGTGAAAGGCAAAAACTGGTTTCTCAATTATAATTTTAATGTACTCAATTTATTTGACCGTTAATCGACCAGACGGCTGTGTGAAAGGCACAAACTGGTTTCTAAATTATATTTTTAATGTACTAAATTTATTTGACCGTTAATCGACTAGACGGCTGTGTGAAAGGCAAAACTGTTTTCTTCATTATAATTTTAATGTACTCAATTTATTTAATAGTGAGAAAAGGCTATAAGTCATTTAACAGTTTTCAGTAGATTTGCTAATTGACTAAATTAATGGTCTATCTGAAAAGCATGTCAGGACATTGATATATTTAATATCTCAATATTCAATCTTCTCAACAAAGAACGGTATTTGAGAGCGTACATGTGAATATTATCCTCCTTAATTTTTGTTATTTTTGCGGCGTAAATCTGCTTTGAAAGCTTCATATGTATTTGGTGAATCCCACAGCTAAATTACACAAACAACTCGTTTATTACATATTGCCTTGAATGCTACTGCGTTTAACTACCAACGAAATTATTTAAATTACTTTTGAATGTCGTATGCACAGTTAAACCGCCAATTACAACTGGAGAATGAAATATGTATAAACTCTCAAGTATATACAGAGTAAAGCCTTCTTTCAAACTGCTCAAATCTGCTGCGATCTCATTTGCGCTTGTAGCACGCCGCTTAGCTTCAAAAGCCACTTCGCCACACTTGCGTTGAAAAGGCGAATTAACAACAACAAAGCAACAAAAAAATAAATGAAAAATAGAAAACGACCTATTCAAATATTTGTGCGCCAAGCACAAATGCTTGACTTGTTGGCCGCGGTTGCTGAAGGCCAAAGCCCAGTTAATGCGTTTTGACCTACCCGATTCTGCCACCGCTGCTACCGTTACAGTTGTGTGCTGCTAATGGCCAACAAGCAGGAAAAGGCGGCCGATGTACAGCTGTCAATTGCCCCGTTAGGGAAAGTTGTTTTTTGCTAATGTTTTCTAAAATTTTGTTTTTATTTATTTTTTATTTTTTTTTGTATTTAACAAGCCGCGCTACAAATAAACAGTTATTCACTCTGCTGACCCTGCAATTAGTCGAGCGTGGCAACACTGAGTTTCTAGGCGAATTCTATGAATTTAATTTAGGATTTTTTTCCTATTTGACTACACAGTGGGCTTCATTGATTCAACCAAATGAATTTAAACTGATATACATACATATTTAAATAAATTTCTAGCAGATAATTTAATCAATTGCACGTGTTGCGCGGTGTTGTATGTGCGCCAGACATTTCTCTGTTTCATTTCGCCGCCGTGTTGCAAATACATATGTCTGTATGTATGTATGTGAGCCGGCAATTGATTTTCAATATTAAATTATTGTCACCAATTTAAATTGCTGTACACACATCCATGTATATGTCAAAGAAATTGTTGCATTCCGCGCTCTAAAATGTCGGCTTTTAATTTGCATAAAGAGCATAGAAAGAAAATCAACATTTTCAGCTGTCAACGCTGCCATTCCATCAAGCGTAAATCAAATGAATTGTGCAAATTCGCTATTAAAATCAATTACTTAACATATGTTCGCACCAACACTACATAAAATATACATATTTACATACATAAATACATATTGATGCTTGCATACATCATTAAATCTAACGGTACATTTATAGCAAACACTTGCAAACCAGCCAAGCTCATTTTATTAATATTTATGCGCAAATGTCGACGTACTTGTTGACCTTCGTTTGTCGGTGTTGGTGGTCGGGAAATTTTGCGATTACATACAATACATATACAAACATACATATATGCCGTTAATGTTTAAAATCATGTATTGAGCAAAGTTTTCGTAGCGATTAGTGAATATTCACAATTAAAAGTATTTTTATGTAATTTTGTTGAACAAATTCCATAAATGAACGAAAAATAATCAATAATATGCGGAGGAATAATATTAAATTTAATGAAAAATAATTCTAGGAAAAATATCGATAATAAATGGAGAAAATATCGATAACTCAAGTACGAATAATCGATAATGCAAGTAGCAATAATCGATAATTCAAGTACAAACAAGTAAAGAAGGGCGTTGACACCCGAACATTTTATACTCTCGCACTTTATTTATTTAAATTTATTCATATAATAAACAATTTGACTCACATATTCGGCATATATATGGTATAAAGTCCATTGAAAGTTTAAAACCCTAATATTAAGTATATGGGAGATAGATGAAGTTATGACCCGATTTCACTCATTGTTGGCACGGAGACATATTATTAGAAGATATATATTCCCTCAAAATATCTGAGAGACTTAACTATAATTTCGATAAAAAATTTGTTAGAATACTGAGGTCCTCATATTCGATACATACTGTCTTGAAAACTTATGGACCGATTTCGACGATTTTTAGAAGGGCGATGCCACTTTTTAAATACAGTATTTTTGCAAAGTTGTGTTCCGATATCTTCACTAGTACTAACTTTATATATTTTAAAGTAAACTATTCAGACCGACTTCAAAGTTCAGGTTTATGGGAAGTGGGCGTGGTTGTGAACCGATTTGGACTATATTATGAACCGAATTTCATTGCAATTGGTTGCGTAGTTTCTGAGATATGGTTTTTGACCCAGTGGGCGGAACCACGCCCATTAAAAATTGTGTATACCATTTTGAGTGCACCACTTCCGTACCTTCTTTATAATGACATTTAAGGTAGCTGGTGTTTTCCCTTACTGAATTAAAGCATTTTTAGAAGTTTTCAACATAACCTTTGTATGGGAGGTGGGCGTGGTGATAATCCGATTTCCTCCATTTTTGGACTGTATAAGGTAGTACCTAAAAGAAATAACTCTAGAAATCTTTAGCAGCTTACGAGATATGTACAAAAAACTTAACTTAGTAGGGGCGGGGCCACGCCCACTTCCACAAAAAAATTACATCCACATATGCCCCTTCATAGTGCGATCCTTCATACCAAATAAGCTAATTTATGGCTGAGTTATAGCTTTTTATATGTTTTCATTTATTGCCATTTTGTTTGTAGGGTAAGTAAGGTTTGTTTCGACGAAAAAAGACCTTTTTTCATGAATTTTTTTAGAAAAAATTATTGCTGTAGGTTTATTTTACTTATTATTATATGAAAGTACAGCATTTGAAGGATACTTAAAAAAAGTTTTATCGAAAAATAGCGAGGAATAACGGGTTTATCGTCGATCTCTGCAGGTACCTCGAAAAAAAGTTGTTGTGCGGTGACCAGCCTACAGCATCACTGGATCATCCGAAACCAAAAAATCAAAATGCTTTCTTTAGTTTATTAGTTTATCTTTCAATTGACGTCGAGTTTTTTTTAATTTTTATAATTTTCAATTTTTGGTACCATTTTCAAGCCAAAATGACGATTTTAGACGAAAAAATCGACCTATTTGTTATTGTAAAATTGTTAGTAATTAATTGGAAAAACTCGACGTCATTCGAGAGCTATATATATGTAGAATATTTGTTCAAAATTTCAAAACGATCGATGCAGTAGTTTTTTCTGTAGGCCGGTCACCGACTTTAAAAATGACATATTTGGGAAAATCGATTCAAAGTTTTGTACACTCAACGCAGGTAGCTGGAGGTACCGTTATTCAACCTGCTGTAACTTCGTTAGTTTTTTTCCGAATAAACATAAACACAATATTCTTGAGATGTTGATGGTTCAGAAAAAAAATAAAAAAAATGAAAAAAAAAGTTGTTCGTTCATCGTTCGTTCGTTTACCTTCTAATAATTTTATTGCGAAACATCGATAAATTGATCAAGATTAGAATTTGAAACAATGAATATACTTGATAATGGCGGTATATTAATAAACGAATATCGATAAATTATTTAAAGAATATTAATTGGAAATATCGTGGAACTTCCTTAACTCGAATCACCACAATCCACAAAAAAAATTCGAGTTAGAGAGACTTCCGAGTTACAGAAAGTAATTTGTATGAATTTCGACTACTGTTGCCAATTCAATAGTTAGAATTATGGAGAACTTCGAGTTATGGAAATTCAGCTGTAATTATATTTCACAAACATTATTTTATTAATTTCCAATAAAATTAGTAAAAATCGCAATATGAATTTTGTAGATGCATGTATTACATATGTAGTTCTGTTAGTAGTAGTAGTTTGCCCTCCTTCCTTATCACATTGAAAGTATTGGAAAATTACAACATTTTATACGCTCTTTGAAATCAGGTTAATTCCTTTAAAGCGCTTTGTTCACATTTCCTTCTCATAGTACATATATGCATACATTTAATACTTTGTACATCTCTCTTGCGTCCCACGTTGCTGCTGCAGGCATCTTATCATCACGATTCTGCTCATTATTGAATTGGCATCAATTAAATTTGCTTTTAATAGCAAACCATGGCAACGCGGTCTATTAAATTACGATTCGTACACGCTGAAGTTGCTATTTATAGCATGAGCTCTGTACAATGTTGCGTTTTTGAAATGCAAAAAAAAAGAAGCACTAGTATATTTTGAAATGTGATACTTTAATAAAAAGTGAATATTAATAAATACAATTTTAGTTTACTAGTAGAAATTCTAACATAACATAACATAGCATAGCATAATATTTCATAGGATTTCATAACTCAGCACTCGTTAAAGTTCATAAATACAAATCCAGCTGCTCTTATCTACTTTTTTATCGATTTCTAAACTAATACCTTAATAAGCGAGTTTTCCGGTATTTGCTGACAATATATATTTTTTTCTTTTCGGCTTTGTAGTATGCTTCACTTTTATCTATTTGTGACGTCATTCTATGTTTATTAATAATGTTCCTTTGTGCTTGTGCATTCGTGTGCAAAATATTGCCCACCTATTGCTAAAAAAATATTTGAACTTCAGTGACGTCATTGCCAAGCTTTTATATGCGCAAATACAGTTTGTATACATACTTACACAGATACGTATGTATGGTACATAAGAGCGCATCCTTGTTGCCATCACACATTGTGACACATAAGCTTCATTTGTTGATTCTTCGAAATCGTTTTCTGGGGTTCAATTTCATTGCTATCATTACAATATACTACATATGAAGGCATACATTTGTAGATATGTACATATGTTTGTGTGCATGTACACGTGTCCTTTGTGTCATGTAATAAGTGTTATTGGCACGAGCGCTTCGTAGAAGTTACATTATATCGGTTTCATTGTATCAACAATTCCAATTCAATTAAGTGACAATGCTCATACGCCCTGTTGTACCGAATGCTCATTTATTGTTGAATTTGTTTAACTGCTATGTGAATTTACATGTATTTGGAACAGTCAATATTTGTTCTTATAATTACAAACAAATTTCCCTACTTAACACAATTTCATAAATTTGTTATTGTTTTTGCTTAAGTGCTTTCAAAATTAATTACTCTACTAATCGACGAAACGCGTGCTCTCCATATACAATATCGAATTAGACAAGTCACAGTTAATTCAATGCAAATATTTCTATTGTAATTTCTCTGCTTTTTGTCTTATTTTTTTAACAGCACTATTTTACAAATTTACTTTTATTTTATTTGTCTATGGCTTCATGTTTCATTAAACTTTTTCCCCTGCCGGCTTTAGTTCACACCCGTACGCCACGTGACTACAGGTCCAGATACAACAGCTGACTTTGGGAAATATTTTTTTAAATCATTTGTAGATGCCTGGATGCTCCACGTGACTTTGTTCATTCTACTCTCATTGCTCCGTTGCTGTGTAGCAATGACTTGAAATATTTCATTTGTTTGCTTTTTTCAAGTTGAATACACATTGGCTTTGTGTTTGCTCGGTTGGCGCAAACAAAGTTTTGCATAGCATGAATTATTGAAAGCGTAAACGAAAAAGCTGTGGAAAAATTTAATGCAATTTGTTAGATACATTAGTAGATAATATCGTAGATAAATAGTAATACATAAATAGTTTAAAAAGGCTTGGAAATGGTTAACAAGGAAAAATTAAATAGAAAAATAGCGGACAAATAAAAAATAAATAGTTTATTTCATTCATTCTTCATATACGAGGTATTTAACAGAAAATCGATAATTTCTTGTACAAAATCGATAATTACTTGTACACAATCGATGGTTTGTCAACAATGTCGTTGAATTATTGTACACTATCGATAATTATTCTAGGAAATCGAAATTTCTTTATTGAAATCGATAAGTTCTTTTACCAAATCGATTCTTTTATGTTCAATATCGATATATTTTGATTACAACAGATAATTTGTTGCACAAAATTTCTAATTACTTGTAAACTATCGAAAGTTTCTTACCAAAAAACGATTATTTATTGTACACTATCGATATTTTTTCTACAAAATCGATTTTTTTTATTGAATTTGATAATTTTTTGTACTACTACCACAATCTCTTGTGTAATATCGACATTTTTTATTAAAATTGTCTTCTACAAAATCGATGATTTCTTGTACGAAATTGATAATTTTGGATTGCAATCGATAATTTCTACCACAAAATCGATAACTTATTAAAAAATTCTACGTAATGGAAATTTCTTTATTAAATCGCTCATTTCTTGTACGAAATCGATGATTTTTTGTGCAATATCGATACTCTTTGATTGCAATCGATAATTTATTGCCCAGGGACAACCATTTTTGGTAAAATCAATTCTATATTGTACAAAGTCTATACTTTTTTTTACAAAATCTATGATTTCTTGTACAAATAATTGAAAATTTATTGTGCAAAATCCATGATTTCTTGTACAATAGCGATATTTTTTCTACAAAATCGATTTTTTTATTGAAGTCGATAATTTTTTGTACTACATCCATAACCTCTGGTGCAATATCGACCTTTTCTATTTAAATTGTCTTGTACAAAATCGATAATTTCTGAATAAAATCGATGATTTATTGTACAAAATCGATGATTTTGGATTGCAATCGATAATTTCGTCCACAAAATCGATAACTTATTATAAAATTCTACGAAATCGAAATTTCTTTATTGAAATCGCTCAGTTCTTGTACGAAATCGATTATTTCTTATGCATTATCGATAATTCTTGATTGCAATCGATAATTTATTGCCCAGGGACAACCATTTTTGGTAAAATCAATTCTATATTGTACAAAGTCTATACTTTTTTTTACAAAATCTATGATTTCTTGTACAAATAATCGAAAATTTATTGTGCAAAATCCATGATTTCTTGTACAATAGCGATACTTTTTCTACAAAATCGATTTTTTTATTGAAGTCGATAATTTTTTGTACTACTACCACAATCTCTTGTGTAATATAGATTTATTTTATTAAAATTGTCTTATACAAAATCGATGATTTATTGTACAAAATTTTGGATTGCAATCGATAATTTCTACCACAAAATCGATAATTTATTAAAAAATTCTGCGTAATCGAAATTTCTTTATTAACATCGCTCATTTCTTGTACGAAATCGATTATTTCCTGTGCATTATCGATAATTCTTGATTGCAATCGATAATTTATTGCCCAAGGACAATGATTTTTGGTAAAATCAATTCTATATTGTACAAAGTCTATAATTTTTTTACAAAATCCATGATTTCTTATACAATACCGATATTTTTTCTACAAAATCGATTTTTTTTTATTGAAGTCGATAGTATTTTGTACTACTTCCATAATCTCTTGTGTAATATCGACATTTTTTAATAAAATTGTCTTCTACAAAATCGAAAAGTTATGGACAAAATCGATGATTTCTTGTACGAAATCGATAATTTTGGATTGCAATCGATAATTTCTACCACAAAATCGTTAACTTATTAAAAAATATCGAAATAAATAATTGATTATAAAAATTATAAAGAAATAAGAAAAGAGGAAAAATATATTCACGATAATACAATTTTCATAAATAAACAAAATTCAGAGTAATAAAATTTGAGTGTGTTTAAAAATTCATATTTCATTCTAGATTTGTCTTTTTTAACAACAACAACAAAAATATATATTTTCACAACAAAAATTCGCCTTTGTGTTTGTCCTTAATTTTATATTTTCTTGCATTCGTTTACAAGTGCGATTAAAGTTGCAATAATCATTGTAATTGTTGATGAAAAAAAGTAAACGAGACAACCGAAAACAAATACAGGCATAATACTTAAAATGAGACTAATATGAATTACAAATAGCAATAAAATAATGAAAATGCCAAAGTGACAAAGAGCACACACGTTGTGATAACGTCGCTGGAAGCACACAAACATACATATGTACATACAAGCTTATAGACTTGTCAATACATAATGGTGCCCTTGAGCTTCTTTCGCTTCAGTAGCAATGTAGCAAAACATTCAGAGCAAGAACAACAAAAAGAAACAAAAAAAAGTTCACAGCGATACATTTTAATACATATATATACAGTATATATTTGAGTTTATATTTACAAAATTATTATATATTTGCCTATTGATATAACTATATGTGTAGCAATTGTTGTTTGTATATATATTTAATGAATAATCTTACATATTTTATATAGTTTCATTTCGTGAGCAAATACAACGCTGTTTGTTATTTATATTAGCTAAATGCCGCCATTTCGGCAGCCAGACTTATATATAAACATATATGCTTGCATTTTGATAAGTATATATGCCTGTATACACAGTATGTATGTACATATAAGCTTGTGTTAAACTGCTCAATCCGCGCTTTGTTCACTAATTTGCAATTTTGATATATTGCTTAGGCATATTGTATAAAGCCAAGAAGAAGAAGAAGTGATCGAAAACAGAAAATCGAAACACAAATCAACAGACCCACACATACCTACATACAAATAAACATATTTACTATATAGAATATCGATATGTTGAAGACATTGACAGCGGCGACATGATTTGCATATAAAAGTAATTTATGTTTATTTGTACTCACAATTTGATTACTGCTGCGATTATAAAGTCAGTACATTAAGAAAAAAAAATTAATAAAAAAACGGTATCATGGCCTCACCCCTTCTATGGCAAATTGCCCTCGTCATGTTGCTCAAATTCTGGCAAATGTAAATATGTTTCTACATATATGTATGTATGTATATTTAAATATTAAAAAAATCACTCCAAAGTTAACTGCATATCAGTTTGTATGTATGTTTTATGTTTTTACAGCTGTACATACCGTACATACAAATATGCCTACATACGTATGATTTAATTGCCTTTTCTTGTCATCTAACGAAGAAAAAAATTTTAATTTAATTGCCACCAAAAACCCAAAAACCGTGTCAATATAACCTCACTTCGACCTCGTTGCCCCGCTTAACTTCGCCGACATTTCGTTTAATTGACAACTGACAAACAGTTATGCTGAAATCTTAAAGTTTTTTGTTTTATTTTTTTTTGTTGTAATTTGTTTCATTTGTCAATTACATTCATCGTTAGACGGATTTAAATGATTGGTAATTATTTTTATTGTTGGTTTTCTGCTGTATTCTGGTTGTAAGTAGGTGGGTCTTATCGTAAAACATTGAAATTAACAAATTGAGTTCTTAGATGTGTGGGCTTGTTTTTCAATTGAAAAATGTTTACTATTTAGATTTCATTGAACCAATGTCTAGCTATCGCTAGCTTTTCGGGAAAAAATCAACCGTTAATTGGTCTTAAAAAATTTAAATTTTTGAAAAAAAGATATCCTTCGGATCAGGCCTGAGTTTATTATGTACTCTAAAAGCTGTATGAATTTCATTAAAATCTACTGAGCGGTTATCGAGTTACAGTTGTCACCAGTTCAAAAAACATAGTTTTGAGATAAACTCATTTAAAGTTTGACACTAGTGTGTTGGAGTGCCTGAGCGCTCTTTGTCATTTGTCGAATAACTCGAAAAGTATTCGGTCTACAACTTTGCTTCCGCCGTTTTCCAATAGATGTCTCTTGGGTCAAGCACTGGTTGATTAAATCGATTTTTTTATATCGATCTTGGACATTTGTGTCAACATTAACCCAACAAAATATTTGTAGAGATCTGTTTACATCCGAAACTTATTCTCAACTGAAAATGTCACTTTTTGAGCCGAATTCTCGACATTTGCGGGAATGTCTCTAGGGTCAAGCACTGGTTGATTAAATCGATATTTTTTTATAACGATCTTGGACATTTGTGTCAACATTAACCCAACAAAAGTGCGACATTTGTAACCGTTTTTATACAAAAAAAAAACTTAAATTTACAAAAAAGAAAAAACGGCGGAAGCAAAGTTGTAGACCTAATAATTATCGGATTAACTTCAAATTTTCAGAGAATATTTTCTAAGATTTTACTTTTAAGGAAAATGCAAAAAAAAAAAATATTTTTTTGAAAATCCTGACTACCCCTATGCCCTTAAGGTGAAACAGTTTAGTAACTAACTTCATTTCAATCATTCATGCTTGAAAATACTGTTCATAACTAACAAGAAAATTTACCTAAAGAAAAATCATAATAATTATTCAGTGCCTCTTACAGATTGAGATCTCTTAAACGTTTTTTACCTTCATATTAATTTTTCTGTATTGGATTGGCAACAGTTTTAGTATATGTTTCTTATGCTTAAGTTCTTAAAAAAATCTGAAGTATAAAATTACATCAAACACCATCTGCTTTTAGCATATTTACTTGATATTTTGTTGTTGAAAGAATTTTTAGAATCTGTGGTGTAGTTCCAGAGATAATAAGATAGAAGATAAGCTTTTCTTTGAGAACTTCGAGTCAAAAACTTACCTCTGAAATGCGCTGTATCTGTGTACTTATATAGGAAGGATCTGCCGAGCTTGTCCACCAAAAATATAAGTTTTTCGCCTTCACCAAAATCCAAAGCTTAATTTCATAACTAAGTATTATATTTAATTACGTATACCCTTACGTAAGAAACTACGTGCGATTGCTCTGCTTGAATACAAAATGAAGAAGCATTGTTTTGTGTGAATTATGGCGTCATTAATTTTTTCAACACTCGATTCATTTGAGCATGGGCTTAGCATTGTTCAACCATTAGACGACGAAACATTTGACCTTTAATCGCGGGTAAAGCTTGGATTTATGCGCACAATTGTCTATGCCTAGCCTACTACAAGTGACCTCGAAATTTGTATACTCTTCAAACAAATCTATGCCTGCCACATTCACACCGTCTAGTTGCGATTACTTGTCTAATTGTCACCGAAAAACACGCTTGGTCTATAAATTTTAATTAGACCTTTGTGTACGGCACGCAAGTAGGCGTGTCTCATCAGCGGTTGGCATGCAATTCCAACACAATCACATGCGATATTGTATGCTTGCAGACAGATGGCAGGCGAGAGAGATTGTGCTGGGAATGCATGAATGAAATTTTCCGCTTCTGCACTAATAGGTCGCATCAGCTGGTGCAGCGATTTTTAATTTTTTTCGTTTTTCGATTTTTCTTTTCTTTATTTTTGGCTGCTTTGTGTCTGCTTTGGGAGCACTTTTCGCACGCGCCACTTCGTTTGTGCCAAAAAAATAAAAGGTTTATTATTTGCTTGTTGATATACATATATTTCTTGGTATATGTGTATGTTTGTTGTTGTATGTAGGTGACCGTTTCGAAAGCTGCCAGCCATTAAATCATCTTTTGGCGTATGAAACTCGAGTGCCAGTGAAAATTGGAAAGCAACCATGAGTGATGGATAGTGAGTGCGCTTGTGCTCAATGACCAACGCTGTGCGGCGTAAAATCATAAAAATATTGCATTTTCAAGGCTGCGCAGAAAATAGAAAAAAAAAATTGCAATCACTTTCATGGTTGCCTTGTGGCGGCAAAGGCTATCTCTGGGTGCATATGAAATTGATATAGCACTGTCCAGTGCCGCATTTACGTTGATTGGTTTTGGCTATCACAATTTTCGTTACTTTTTTTACTTGGGGCTTTTGAGTATTTTAGTATATTTTGAGTATTTTTATGTTGCATTTTCGATTTGTGTCTATAAATTATTAAATAATTCTTCCACTATGTTAATGTAATGCAATAGAGTAATCAATAATATTTATACTCTCGCAACAACAAAGTTGCTAGAGAGTATTATAGTTTTGTTCACATAACGGTTGTTTGTAACACCCAAAACTAAACGAGTTAGATATAGAGTCATATATACCAAAGTGATCAGGGCGACGAGTAGATTTGAAATCCGGATGTCTGTCCGTCCGTCCGTCTGTCCGTCTGTCCGTCTGTCCGTCTGTCCGTCCGTCCGTCTGTCCGTCTGTCCGTCTGTCCGTCTGTGCAAGCTGTAACTTGAGTAAAAATTAAGATATCTTGACGAAACTTGGCACAAATATTCCTTGGCACCATAAGAAGATCAAGTTCGAAAATGGGCAGAATCGGACCATTGCCACGCCCACAAAATGGCGAAAACCAAAAACACATAAAGGGTCATAACTAAGCCATAAATGAAGTTATAAAAGTAAAATTTGGAATAAAGGATCACACTAGGAGGGGACATATGTGGATGTAATTTTTTCGAGAAAGTGGGCGTGGCCCCGCCCACAAATCGGTTATTTGTATTTAACTCTCAAACCAATAAAGCTATATAAACCAAACTTTCTGCAGTCGGTTCTCTTATGTACCTTACCACACACTATGAAAATAGTTGAAATCGGATAATAACCACGCCCACCTCCCATACAAAGGTTAGGTTGAAAATTACTAAAAGTGGGTTAACTAACTAACGAAAAACGTCAGAAACACTAAATTTTGCAGAAGAAATAGCAGAAGGGAGCTGTACTCAGATTTTTTTACAAAATGGAAAATGGGCGTGGCATCGCCCACTTATGGGTCAAAAACCATATCTCAGGAACTACTCGACCGATTCGAATGAAATTCGGTATATAATATTTTCTTGACACCCTGATAACACGGAGAAAAAATGGGCGAAATGGGTATACAACCACGACTACTTTCCTTATAACTCAATTTTTAATTCAATCTTATTCCTTCACTTTATAATGCAAACATAAGGAACCAATAAAGATAGCGGAATAAAACTTTACACAAATAGTGCATATCATCTCTGGCTTCACTTGCGAAAAAATTGTCGAAAACGGATCATAACTTTTCAATGCCCCAGATATCGAACATGTTGAACTCAGCGCCTAAGGATAAATTTTAACCGAAAATATGGGTAAATCTCTCAGATATCTCAATTTAATTCAGAGGAAATTGTTTTCTTCTAATAGTGTGTCTCTTTTCCAAAAATTATTAAAATCGGGTCATAACATCTCCATATACCTCATTGTAGGTTTTTCAAAAGTATCTTCTCCTAGCTCCCATATACTACCTAATTATAGGTTTTTCAAAAATACGGTGAGCTTTATTCCGCATATATGTATTGGTTAATATGTGAGCTATCTTAGCAAAATTAAGTGAGCGTATCGTCTTGGATATAGTGTACCTTGCTGATGAAAATGAATGAAATCGCTTCAGGAATTATCTCAGCCCTCATATACTATATATGACGATTTATGGGTTAATTTGTATGTTATCTTAATAAAATTTCTTCAATAAATTGCGAGAGTATAAAATGTTCGGTTGCACCCGAACTTAGCCTTTCCTTACTTGTTTTAATTTGTATTGGATGAACCCCGATTTTCAAAACTATCCATCAACGCATCAAAGCTGAGCCTAAACACCTGTCAAACACTCTTCATGTATTTACCAACACGCAATTTCCTGTTATACATGATTGATTAGCTGTTTAGATATCCAGTAGTGTAATGAACTATCATACAACTAGTTTCACCTCAATTGGGACTAGTTTGAGAACTATTTTTATTCAAATTCAATGTTCACATTTCGTTCAGACATATTTCGATTTCGAATTAATACAAAATGACCAAGAAATTGAGTATAATTTCGGAACAATTTGGAAATCTAAAATACCGACATAAATTTGGCTAGAGATATATATAAAATTAAAGTCTATAAAAGTTAACGGGCGTGGTCCCAACCAACATATTTGTTAAATAATCCAATTTTGACTTTTCAAAGAAATTTTGACTTCTTCGAAGACTTCTCAGTTTATATTCGGACTAGTTACTTGTACCTTTAGGCCAGCATATTTGCTAATATTACTCCAAAACCATGCATAATTTCCTTTAAATTTTAAATTTTATCAGCAATTATTCGCTTCGGATTTATACTCACAAATGGTACAAATTTATAATCGTATGTACCTGTTTGTTGTATAGCTTTTGTTGTAAACATGCACTCGTGCAGCAAATTATATTTTCCAGTCCATTACAACTTGGCAATGAGTCATTTCCATTTCCAACCATTCGCGCTAATTGTTATGAAATAATTATCCGTTCGTTGTTGTCGTGGGGGTTTTTCACTTTTTTTTTGTTTACAACACACATGTCGGTTTCCAATTTATTTAACAAATACGTAATAAAAGTGCAATTAATCTTCAACTTTTCAGACTTTTTAGCGTCACATTGCCTTTGTGTGCCGTTATCGAATTTGTTAACAATATGCAATAAAGGTCTTTGCCGTACAATAAATGTGAAATGTCACATATCCATAAAGTAAAATCATTTTGTTTGTAAAAAATATTCGTCATGAAATTGCTGCTTTTTCGTCGCTTCTATGCTGATGTCACTGCAATTGATTACTTAATTTAAACATGGGAATTAATACTTGCAATCCATTAGTTTTCTACTCACTGGCGATTTAAAGGGAAAATTGTTTGTTAGAAATTATAATGAAACCTACGTTATGTCAGTTATTCAGATGTAAACAACTAAATTGCTTTGTATTCTTAAAAGTTGTGCGCGCTTAAAGTATCAGTGTTTACAGCAGAAAACTTGTTTTATTTCATAGGAAATTAATGTGAAACCATTAATTGTAAATTACAAGTGCTTTTTACAAATATAATTCTACTTGTTGTAATCTTTAAGTATTCTCGAAAAAAATATTATCTTTTAAAAAATGTGTCGTAATTTCTATAAACTTCTTGCCTTGTATATTCAAATATTAAATCATAAAATTGTATTGCTTAAAATGAATAGAATTAACATATAGCTCGATGTGTGACTTCACTAAATAGTTTATATGGAAATGCGCCCAATTGTAGGCAACGTTATATTTTCAATGTTGCCTACAAAGAATTTTACTTTGAAGTGGCGAATGATTTTCAAAGAAAGTTAAGTCGAAGTGTCGAAAAGTTGACTTTTCGTTCCACCTGCCATCTCGATTTTAACTTAAAGGCCATTTTGTGACTGAAAAGAGCTTTAAATTGAATATTTTCATATAATACATCTACAGCGCCATCTGGCGACTTTTCTTATTCTCCACTCAAAATGGCTCCAAAAAGTTACACATCGAAAAAAATCGATAACAAATCGATACATTTTAATCGATAAGTTAGTAAAGATAAATAATCGATAAGTTAGTAAAGATAAATTAATAATAGTTTTGTATCGATTATTCAAGTAAATCTATATAATCTTTTATAGAAACGCACTTGAAAAATTGCTTAAGTATAACACTAATATTCGTGTTGGTCATGTGGCCCCCCTTCTAGAGGACTTCTAACCTGATAATTTTAAATAATAAATATATGAAAGGTTTGACATTGAGCAATGACAACCAACTGCTAAAGCGAGCAAAAAAAAAACTTCGACAGTAACATAAAAATCATCCTTTTTCATTTAATGACACAGCTATGTCGATTTTCTCATACTGCAGATCGCATCGAAGTATGTGTCATGCGTTTGTAATCGCGTGTCAAAAATACACACATGCGCGCAAACTCCCACACAAACGTGTATGCACTTAAATATTTTACACACACACACACACATGCATTTCACATAATAAGTTCGAAGTTCGTACATTTTGTCCCTGCCATTTAGCCTTGTCCACTTCGATTTCGTAATCTGCCACACACCCAGCACAGCACAACACAGCAGGCAAGTAACGGTCATTGGCAAGATATTGGAGGGTTATTGCCTCCAGAAGGCGGTAGCCACTTCAGTGGTGTCCAAAAAGTAAATGAACTGCACGACTTTAAGTATTAACATAAGTGTTTATGAATATTATGAGTTGGCAGTCACACTCAGCTCCATATGCCTGCCACATGGACACTCGCGCAGACATTGTGCAGGAGGTATTGCTGCTCGACGCTGCTGTTAGCTAACAACGTGAGTCACGCACCACGCCGCGCGTTGTTCGGTTTGAGGTCAATAACGTTCAGTGACAGTGTAGGCCAATTGTCTAACACACACTTACACACAGACAGACAGATATAACTACTTGTTAACTATAGCGAAAGTAAACAATCAGGCGCACAGTTGGAATACCAGGCAACATGGAATATACATAAACAGACAATGCCATTCGTTGGTAGTAATTTGACACTTTATGTGTATTTTTTTTGCTTGTGAGAATCAAAAAATTTTTTTAATATTTTTTAATAATTTAATTTTTTTATAATTTTATTAATTTGTTGTAATAATTCTTTTTTTAATAATTTTTTTTTTTTTTTAATTTTATTTTTATTAATTTTATTTTATTTTTAAATAATTTTTTTCTAAATAATTTTATTTATTTGTTTTAATAATTTTTTTTTTATTAAATTTTTTATATATATTTTTTTAATAATAATTTTATTTTAATTTATTTTTTTTTATTTTATTATAATTTTATTTGTTTTTTTATTTAATAATTTTATTTTATTTTTTAATAATTTTATTTTATTTTTTCATTATTTTAATTTATTTTTTTTTTAACAATTTGATTTATTTTTTCATTTTTTATAATGATTCTTTTAATTTATCTTATTATTTTATTTTATTTTATTTTATTTTATTTTTTTATATTTAATTAATTATTTTATTGTTTGTTTGCTTTAAAAATTTGTATTTTTATTATTTTATTTTAAAATATATTTCATTATTTTTATTTTATTTTAATTTATTTAATTTAATTTAATTATTTTTTATATTTAATTTGTTTTTTTTTTATTTTTATTTAAGTAATTTTTTTATTGTTTGTTTGTTATTTAAAAATTTGTATTTTTATTATTTTATTTTATTTAATTTTTTGATTTTAATTAATTTCTTCTTTATATTATTATTATTATTTTTTTTTATTTAAACATTATCGCTGATCTGATCACAAACTTCATTGTTTCTTGTTCAAGAGCTTCTCTATCTCTCTAGTGTCTCTATCAAGAATGATAGAAGACAAGATTACGACAGGCTGAGCGTTCACGACCAGCGAATGGGAATAGGCAACAGAAGAAATGTCAAATGGAAAACGGAAATGTGAAACATAGTGAACCAAATTGAATAATGTGCAGATAAAATATCACAATGAACGTAATTCTTAAAATCTTCATTTATAAAATGATCCAATATAATAATACATATTTATAATTAAAATTATATGTTTTGTTACAAAAAGTTCGCCATTTTGCCAACTTTTTTGTTAGTTGGAAAAGTGAGAAAAAAATCTTTATAGACGACTTTTTTGTACTATTGTTGTTTAATTCCGCCATTGCGGACTTCTTTTTCAAATTAATACATTTTTCATTTAAAATTTTAAATAATAATTAAGCACAAGCCTTGACTTCAGCTCTTTGTTTTGGTTTTATTGTTTTGTACCACCGTGCAATTTTGTTTTGCTCGCGTGTTCGTGGTCGTGAAACTTGTCACTCAACAGGAACTCAAAACTCAAAATAACTAACTGTAAACGCCTGTCGTAATCTTGTCTTCTATCATTCTTGGTCTCTATCTTAAGTTTGTTTACGTAGTTCTCAAGCTTTTATGGCATATATAAGTATGATTTTCATTGTTCCCTTTGTTGTGTATTTAAGAAGTTTATTTATTGCTCTATTGTTTACAATTATTTTTTATGCATTTATACAATTACATATATGATTGCGGCGCTCTTTACTATTTGCGCCGAGTAGCAACTACTACTGTACTCTTTCAGAGTAGCAGCGCATTTCCCGATTCCATTTTCCCATGACCACTGTTGTTTCATGCGCTTAACTTAAGTGTAAGCCAAGGCAACAGGCGTTGAGGTGAGCGGCCGCTCTACTCATCAATGACATTCCAAGTTGTTGACAGTACCCACATATATAAGATTTGTATATATTTACCCTAGAGCGCCTTTGTGACGTAATTGCTTTTGCTCATGAATTATAAACAATTTTTATTGCCGCTTCTTAGCAATTTCATTTTACATGGTCTGCTAAGTTCAAGGCCAGTTTAGCACACAAAATTCAATATTTGTTGTTAGATTTTGTTCTTACACTTTCCATGGTATGCTTTTATTGTTGTTAAGCCTTAGATAAAATGTGGAATCGGCAATTCGCTATATCAGCAACTCATATTGACATTGCGTCTCATTTATTATTATTGCTGAAGGCAGACAAAATTGGCATTAAAAATGTAAATATTCTTAAGAAGATATTCTTCTCTTTTGAAACGCAACACTTTCGATAGATAGCATGTTTGTACGATGCTTAAATGGTCTGAGAAAATATAAGAGAGTATAGGTAGGTAAAGAGTAAGTGTCAGTCTCAGTTAGAGAGTCCTAGTAGAAGAAGCCTAAACTCCGTTTTTTGCCAAATCAGAAGTTTGAGTTGTTTTTTTATAAAATATCGAATCATATATAATACTGAACTGGTCCAATATTAGATCTTGTCTTTATAGACCTTTTCGAAAATTAGTTTTTTCGAATTACCTCATAAAGTAGTAAATCTTTATTGGATCTTTCGGTACAATATTTTAGTAAAACGTAGTAAAATTAACTATAAAAGTGAGTAAGTGGGTAAAAATTCTTAGACATGTTTTTTTCGCAACATGTCCAAAGCTGGCAACCCTACTAAAATTTGTATATGTAAAAAGTTGGCAACCCTATTTCATAAAATGTATAAATAGAAGGCTCTTTGAATTAGTTTAGAATTTAAATTAAAATATTTTCACATTATTATTGTTTTTCAAAAACGACTACCACTTGAAAAAGAAAATTTTTGGTATTTGAAAATATATGGCAACTCTGCCAAAATTTTAAAGTCTCAGATTTTCTATGTTTTTCATTTATTTAATTTTTGTAAAGCTATCCTAGCTTAAAATAAAATAATGAAAATCCATACAGGCTCCTCAGTTTATTTTATATATTTTTATTATAAATTATTTACTACTATTATTATTATTATTATTATTATTCATAACTACTGTTATTATCTACTTTTTCGATTTAGTTATCAGCTCCACTCTAACAGAAATTCGAGAGGTTATTAGGCTCTGATGGCAAATAATTTCAAATATTTTTTTGTCATTAATTCCAGTCTTAATTACCGGTAGCCTCGGTTTAAGCCAAATTATTGCAATTAACAAAATCACACATTTTTTCGGCTCGCAAGTACGAAATTACCGCTTGAAACACAGACACACAGCCACCTTGTGTCTCGAAAGCCAGTCATATTTTAAATTTACCACAAAACGCATTTACTTTTGCCATTTACGTACATATCTTACGTGCGAACTGCGTTGTGCACTCTTTTTTTACCATTTTTTAATGCTTGTTTAACCATTAGGCTTTCGTTTTTTGAGCATTTTATTTCATTAACGCCACTCACCTTTATTTTGCTTTTATTTTTGTTTTTGTTTCTTGTTGTGTTTGTTGTTGTTTGTACGCTTTGCATTTACCGGTTTTTTGTGCGAAATACGTGTTGTGAACTGCGCAATTGACTCGGCGAATGAAATAAAAACGTAAAAGTCACACACACTAATACACTCAGAGACATATAAGTACACTGTTGTTGTTGTTGTTGGTGTCTGCATTCACCGCTAACCAATCAGCCAAATAACTGCCAAATGGCCAAGCGTTCAACCTGCAAAGTTAACCAGCAAGCAAACAAATCAGTCAATTCAGTTTAGTCAGTTGGCCAAGACAAGCACTCTCACATATATACATACGTGTTTATATGTATGTATGGAAGTGTTTATATGTATTCATGTTTATATGCAAAATTGACTTAACTCATTTGTTGTTTGTGTACCAATTTTCTTGCGCTCTTTCCAAAGGCGTTAATTCAAAGTTTAAACAGTGGCGAGCAAAATAAATTTTATGAAAAAAAAATCATAACAAGTTCAATAGCGTTTTTGCTTTACTTTTTGACTATCTTGCGCTTCTATTTTTATGCTTTTCGTTTATTCACTTTGTTTTGCTGCGGCATTCGTATACACCTATACAACAATGTTGTGGTTTGTGTGTGTACTTCATACCTGCACTTTGCGCTTCATTTGTTAATTGAAGTTATTTGTAGTTGTTGCTTTTATCTCTCTCGCTGAAGCTTTTTTCTTAACGGATAAACCGACAAAACGTCTGTATGTGTGCCTGCAACTTTTGCTAGTGTATGTGTGGAATTTTTTTCATAACTGGATTCGCTTCTTTTTTCTCTTTGCTTTCGCTGTGTCCGCAAAGGCGTCAACGGTTTATCATCATTGTGACATCTGTCAGCTGTGTTTGATTTATCGCGTGCGGTGGCAGCGTGCAATTAGTCGTCATTCGGTGCACCAACACCTCGCTTTGTACATACATACATACATACATAAGTGTGATTAAAAGGTGTCGCGACATCTTTTTCTTGTGCTCACATACAAATAGACTTCAGAAATATCACTTGGTTTTTGGTGGCTTGTAAATTCTTCACTTTAACGGTGGCTACAGCAAAAAAAAAAACTAAAATATGTTACTTATCCGTTATGCCGCTACTTTGTGTTTGACCCCATTTAGCGCGCACTTTGGTCCGTTGGTGACCCAAATTTAAAGGTGGCGTAGAGTGTAATCACTTTGCAGTTTCATTTCATTTATTTCTCTGTTTGAGGAAGGAAATAATAATTACTGAATGCAATGAAATTTTATAATTATTAAATTTGTTGGTGAGCGTAAAATTTAATATTTCCGTTAATAATGGAAATTAAGTTTAAGTATATCCACTTAAAATTTTCTCATAAGCCCTGAAAATAACGAAGGTTGCTGCCCTTAGCTTCTCAGAGTACTTAATGTTCTATATTAGACCCTCTTATATCTCTTTATCTCTCTGTCTCTTTACCTGAATTTATTTGCCATCTCTATATCCCTCTCTTTCTCTCTCACTCACGTTCCCTCAACCGTTTTGCTCCAAAAAATACACTTTCCACTCTATCTGCTTCTTAATTTATGCCAGTCTATGCGATTTATACCAGTTCTATGTTGTTTATACCAGTTGTTTATTCGATTCACTACTCTCCAACTTATTGTGTATCGAAGAAAGCTAACAATTTTCCTCCAAACTTTGCTATATTCCACTTTTGAGCTCTCTTTTTATTCTCTCGCAACAAAGTTGCTAAGAGAGTATTATAGTTTTGTTCACATAACTGTTGTTTGTAACACCCAAAACTAAACAAGATATAGGGTTATTTATACCAAAGTGATCAGGGTGACGAGTAGAGTTGAAATCCGGATGTCTGTCTGTTCGTCTGTGCAAGCTGTAACTTGAGTAAAAATTGAGATATCATGATGAAACTTGGAACACTTTTTTCTTGGTACCATAGGAAGGCAAAATCGACCACTTCCACGCCCACAAAATGCCGAAAACCGAAAACTCATAAAGTGCCATAACTAAGCCATAAATAAAGCTATGGAAATAAAATTTGGTACAAAGGATCGCACTATGAAGGGGCATATTTGGATGCTATTTTTTTGAAGAAGTGGGCGTGGCCCCGCCCTCTACTAAGTTTTTTGTCGATATCTCGGAAACTACTAAAGCTATATCAACGAAACTCTCAGGAGTCGTTTTTTTCAGGCATTTTCTTATATAGTCCAAAAATGGAGGAAATCGGATTATAACCACGCCCACCTCCAATACAAAGGTTATGTTGAAAACTACTAAGGGAAAATACCAGAAACCTTAAATTTCATTATAAAGAAGGTATAGAAAGGCTCCACCCAAAGTGGTATACAAAATTTAAGTGGATATCTCCGAAACTACTCGACCAATATCAATGAAATTTGGTTTATAATATTTTCCTTGCATCCCAATGATATGTTGTGAAAATAGTCCAAATCGGTTCACAACCACGCCTACCAGAACTTTGAAGTCGAACTGATTAGTTTTCTTCACAATATATAAAGTAAGCACTACTGAAGATATCGGAACAGAACTTTGCATAAATACTGCAGTGATAGTGTGACAGCCCCTTTCTAAAAATCGCCGAAATCGGACCATAGGTTTTCAAGGCCCCATATATCGAACATGAAGAGCTCGGTGCTTCTAACCTAATATTAGGGTTTCCAACTTTCAATGGACTTTATACAATATATATAACGAATATGTAGGTCAAATTGTGTGTTATCTTAATAAAAACATAGCAATAAATTGCGAGAGTATAAAATGTTCGGTCACAACCGAACTTAGCCCTTCCTCACTTGTTTAATTATAATTTCAAATGTAGCTTTGCTTTTATTTCCTTTAATGCGTTTTTTACGAGTTTTAATCTCTTTTCCTGTACTTTTTATCGCAATTTTCGTTTCTTCACATTATTTTTGACGTCTTTCTACACTCAATTGCGGTAAAGCTGGAATTGCGGTCCGGCTTATTTCCTGCTTTTTATGCCGTTGAAGTTGACGAGGGCCGTTAGTTTGGTATTTTCAGCCAGTTATGCGCATTTCTCTAATAAGCGAACACAAATGTATGTATGTAATGGGTATCTCACAGCTACCACTCACAATACTGGAATTATACATATATATGTTTGTATGTATATAAATGAACCGCTTTTGCTGCATTTTTATCTATCATTATTCATTTATTCTATTATACCATCTGTTTTTCGCAACGCCAAGGTCATTTTCTCTTCTTCGTTTTTTTTCTGTTTTGGTTTAACGTCTCATCCGTGCTTCAAATAGGTCTTTTAGCCGCTTCACTTCGCTTGCTGTGATTTTTATGCGCAGCTTCACAGACTTATGTAGATATTTATGTTGGTGTGTGTGTCTGTGTGTTTGTAGTGCTATCGTATGCATACTAATTTGTGTCAGTGTTAATAATATTATTTACTTTTCTCCTCATACACACGATTTTTTTTTTCTTGTAGCTGTCATAACTTTGTCTTCCGTTCGCCCATTTTTTTTGCTCGTTGACGCTACTACGCCTTCCTCTTGGATGCCTTCTCTTGTATAGACATATATACATACATACACACACATCAACATAATCATCCATTCACATTTCTACGCGTGTGTTTAATTCCAGTGTTTATTGACCCGACGTTTGCCCTCGATACTCACAACCATATGCTTACCTAAAAAAATCTAGAAAATCTAGAAGCTCTTCTAAATGTTTACATTTCATGCTTGTATGTATGTATGCGTACGTAAATATGTGCATTTATATGTGTGTATGCACGTAATTATCAGCTAGTTTTACTGAGCACTTAATTAATCGAAACTAAATAATGGGTGCTTACATACATATATACATATGTAGGTACATACTGACCCATACAAACATATTCTCGCTTGTAAACATTCGTGCGCTTGACTATAAATTCGCAATATGCCGGATGAAATTTGATTATTTTATTTCATATATATGTACATGTACATATATGTTAGTTTATGTTGCGATTTTTGTTTTAAAATTAAAAAAAAAAATCAAAGAAATTTTATTTCTACCAAATAGCAGACACGTGCGTGTTTCGGAAAGCGTGTGGGTATTTGCATAAATTTTAATTTCCTTTTGAATTCTCACTACATATTCAAATATTGTAATTGTTGCGAAATTTTTAATTTAATTTCGTAGTAGCATTAAGGTGGTCCTTAAATTTATAAATATATATATTAAACATTCCTTAAGCCATAAAACTACTAATACTTATCAAAATAGCGACGCAGGCTTAAAAATTTCGACGAAATTCCTTACTCTTAATATAATATATATTTTTGTGAAATAGAAATATTTTTTCTTCCTTAATGTGTTAGTTTCAGAGGTTGAAAAAATAGTATTTTTTATTTAATCTATACAATCAGCATTTCAAAGCTACAAATTTAAACATTTTTTGGCGAAAATTGTATTTAAAAAATTACGAAAACTCAGCTGTTGGTACCTCATCTCCCATGACGTGTCCAAAAAAAGGTCTTGCGGTGGACATCATAACTCATGATTGATTCGACTAAAATCAATAAATCAAAAATATTTCGATAGTATGTACATGGATAAATAATGAACGAAGTTAATGAACGAAGAAAATCGGAAATATTAAAATTTGAAGTTTTGACGGAATTTTAACGTAAACAATTTTTGGTTACTTTTTTGGTCAAATTTTCGATACATATTGGCTTGAAAATAAATAGTTGTAATAAAAATAAAAAAATCCTTGTTTCAATAACTAGATACTGTTGTTTTAAAGACCTGTTCAAATTTTGAACAAAATCGCTTCATAACTTTCTGAAAAATCGTGTCCACCGCTTTAAAAAATTGTGTTTTGAGATAAACGCGTTTAAAGTGAAACTGATGTGGTCTGACGGGCGGAACTTCCAAAGGGAGTATTATTTAATAATACCAAAAAAATTGTCAAATTTAAATACGTTTACATATGAAAATAATCTCATTCTAACCTCGTTCAATAATCTAACCGTTTACCTATAGCCAAAGGAGATTATCATCAGTCAAATGTGTTGTATTTATTGTTGTATTACAAATATTTCCCTCGCTGTTGGCCATATTTGTTTACATTGTCATTTGACATGTCTTCTCTTCTTCGCAAAATTACCGACAAAACTAGGAATAACACCGAAAATCTAGTTGTATAATCCGAGATAATTTTTTAATCTCGGTTTTACAAGAGAGGCATTTTGTATGGTAAATCTCGTTTCTTAATTACAGATTATCGAGCTAAGCTCATAAATGAAGATAATCTCGTTATATGTAAACATATTATAACCCCTTAAATATAGTTTCTAAAGGTCCTCTGAGTTGATTATTTCCATAATTTGAATCTCCATGAATATTGAATGTTTAGCAATTTACCTTCGGCAAAAGATCGGTTGTTTCATTTATGAAAACACTCGACTTATGGAATTTTCAAGTATGAAATTTAGAATATATTATTTGTTTATTATATTTTTTAAACTATACTTCCTTATTTCCTTTCCTAAAGGAAAGTTATACTTTTTCTCCCTCTATCTAAGTCTCTGTCTATCCATATTTCTTCCATATTCCACTTTCTCATCGATTTGAGCATGCCCCGAAATGTACTTACTTTTTTAGCAGGTGTTGTTGCGCATTATCACTTTGCAGGTCCATGTTCCGATCCTAACTCTTAAGTTTTAACGAATAGCAGCCGCCTGTCGTCAAATAGCTTTATAAAACCCAGCATGGTGAAAAATACTATAATTTGTTAGGAACTCTCGATTTGCGAATTAAAATTAAGGTCCAGACAACTAATAAGAGGAAAGGTTCCGTTAAAATATGCATACTTTTAGGCGTATTCAATAATTATGTTCATTAATCCAGAAGTATAATTAAATTACTGAAATTATCTGAAGCGGATAAAATTCTTGATACAAGTTTTGGTTTTAATTTTTGACGAATTGCTAAGTATTAAAAAAATAATATTAAAAAAAATAAAAAGCATTAAAATTTTAATTTATTTTCTTTTTTCTGAATCTAATTATTTTTAATTCGTTGATTGTTTTTAACTTTGGAACTTCAACTAAATTTTCTGTATTAATTTATTATATTAAACAATTTTTATTTTATTTTATTTTATTTTATTTTCATTATTCCTTGTTGATGTAATGAATTACTGAAATAAGATTATTTTCACTAATTTACATATATTACGGTTACAATATACATACATATACGTATGTACATATATTAAAATAATAGTGGAATTTTCTAAACTGATTATTTCAGTGATTAGTACAACAAATACAACAAAATGCCAAACTAAATATTATTTGCTTGCATTTCCGCTCACCGATAATGCAAGGCAGTCAATCATTTCGCTGTCAGCCCATTTAGGCTGTCAAGTGTAAAAATACTCGCAATAAAGTGATTTTTTTGCCATAACTGAATACAAATTAGTTGCATACTAATGTAAATAATTATTGCTGGAAATTTCGTAATTTGTTGTATATAGCTATTTAATAACTGTGTATTAGTATAAACAAATGTATAACCTCACTTTTTTATTTTTTTTAATTGATGTTTATTATTTAATGTTTAAGTAAATAAGTATACACTTTTAGATCAATGTTTCAAATTTGAATATTATATTTAATTTTCCATTACTTTGTATTTGCAGGCAGATGATAAATCCCTACTAGCACGCTTCTATCATGCAGATCGTTCACTCACAGCCGTCGCCAGCGAATTGGACAGCTTCGATGGGCGCGCAGAGCCAGATCGCTGTTCACGTCTTGTCAGCCGGCTGCGACAGGGACAGGTAGTATCCCCTCAACTACTTTTCGTTGCTACAACTAATTTTTATATTTTTCTCTCTTTCTACTTCGCTCTCCCTCCTAAAGGACAAAGTACTCTCCATTACTAATTTAATAATGGAAGAGCTGCTTGGCGAAGAACGTCATCCACGTGCATTTCGTGCGAAATTTCCCGAAGAAGTGCTGCAGGAGAATCTGGCCGGTCAATTGTGGTTCGGCGCCGAGTGCCTTGCCGCCGGCTCGTCGATAATGCATCGCGAACAGGAGAGCAAAGAGATGCGCCCATTGGCGCAGGCTGTCACAAAGAGTTTGGGTAATGTGCGCAGCTTGTTGCGTGATCAGTGCCTTCGCAATAATGTGCCGAATAGCAAAACACTACATCTGGATATAAACGACTCAACCACGGAGCAATTGTATGAGAGTTTGAAAATATTCGATCGTCTATTTGCCGAATTCGAATTGCGTTATGTCAGCGCTATGGTGCAGGTGAAGACAAGGGAGGAATACGAGATGCAAGAATACATTTGCGTACTCTTCTCGGAGACATTGCATCGTGCACTCAAATTGGGTCTCATCGATCAGGACAAAGTGGATACATTCGATCCGGCTTTGATGTTCTCCATACCACGTTTGGCAATTATAACGGGTTTGGTAGTTTTCCCTAAGGGTCCACTCAATATGGATATGCCGGCCGATCAGTTGTCGGAAATGTTTCGACCATTTCGTACGATACTCATAAAAATACGCGATCTACTGCGTACGCTGAGTAAAAGTGAGCTGCAACAATTGGAGAAGCTTCTCTGCACCAATGAGGACATTCAGCTAACTGTGAGTGCGATGCGATGACGCATACAAATATTTTTAGTAATATCTCAAATTGTTAATCTAAATATTCCCGTTTCGTCTCCATTTTAGCTGCCTGTCGGCACCAGCAGCATCGAAGCGCCGAGTGAGGATCAACGGAACAATAACAGCACAACTACCAGCACGACTGCGTCAATCACTCAAAATCCTGCCAGCAGCACAAACGAGGAGAGTCTTGCGCATCCCCTGGAACAACGAAACAATAATTTAGGCGACACTACGCCTAATGCCACAACCTGGGAGACACAAGTTCCTACGCCTAACTCCAGCACAATAAGTTCAAAAAATCCGCTGAAAACTGCTAAAACAGCAGCTGCTATTGGTTCAACCAAGGCCTGCAAGAAGTCACATTGTGATTCCTGCAGCCGTCGCTCTATATCCTCAGCCTCCAGTGATAGTTCAGCGATTTCCACACCCGCCGTTTCGCCGTCGCCATCACATTCGATTGCATCGACAACGTCCGCTGTAATGAATAGTTCGACTACCTCACCAGCGGACTGGTCCGATGATGATGAAGATGAAGACGATGATGAGTTGGAAGATGATGATGAGCAAGACGAGGAGGAGGATGATGTAGACGTCGATGATGAAGATGATGATATGCTCGTTAATGACGGTAGCGAAAGCGACGATGACGAAGTTGTGATCGGTGATTGTGAGAACGAAGACATGGTTTCAGCCGACTGTGCGACCGGTTATCTCATTCCAAATACAAATTTCGGCAATTTGCTGCAACCACAAGAGGTTCCTTTGACGGGTAATTTCATTGCCAGCGAAGATGATGCTTCCAGCAATGCCAATGTGGAGTTTGAAGAAGATCAGCAAACCTACGCAGATATACCCACCACAAGTGCGGCTTTAAGACGGCTACGTCTTAGCAGTCAAACTGAACACATTTCCATTGACAGTGACGATAAAGGGACAATAATAGCTGCAGCAACTACAACAACAACCACAACATCCTCACCAAAGTCATCACCCTCACAAGGTAGCAGTGATAGCCTGACCAGTCCAATTGGCAGTGTAACAGACAAAATGTCTGCATGCAGTTGTGAGCCTGCAACTTCGTCTTCATCCTCCTCCACACAAAGTAATAACAGCGCGTCGAGCGGGAAGCAGACAACACAGCGCCATTGCAACAACCATCATCACCATCGTCATCATCACCACGATCACAGTAGCTGCGCGCTTGCGCAAACACACCACAGTCCGCCAAGTCGCCACTATCCTTACCATCACCACAACCATCATCACCACCATCACCATCATCATCATCATCGGCACAATCGCAGCCGCAATGAACAAACAACGAAGGCGAAAAATGGCACTGTCGAAGACAGCGCTAGCAGTGATGCGCACTCGGCACAGCTTATGAACCCAAGTGATGTGAAAGAGTCGAAAACGGCCGCCAGTCAAAGCAACACCTCGAGCGCAGATAGCAGTAGCGCATCTTCGCTGTCAGAGGTCGTTGCGCATCCGCTTCAACAGCCCAATGAAGTCAATCAGGCAATAAAAGTGGCTACGCGCAAACGTTTTAAGTAAGTGCTCCTTTCTTCTTTTTTTTTTTGGAAAATTTGCCTTTTTAACATATTGTTTTCTTTCCCATAGAAGCATCGAAAATCTATTGCATCGCCTATTTGTATGCATAGCCGGCGTCGCTGATCAGCTGCAGACCAACTTCGCCGCCGATTTACGCCAAATATTGCGCAGCGTATTCCTCATGAATATGTCGCTGGCAGAGGAGGATTTGGATATACCCGAAAAACCAAAGGAATCGGAATTATTTGAATTCCGCGCGTCCGAACAAGATGTGATACAGGAGAATGCCGGCTCCAATCAGAGCATTTATTCAGCCGAAGAAGTCAATCCCGAGCTGGACAATGTATTCCACAATAATGGCGGCAGCAGCAGTTCCGGCAGCGGGAACAACAGCAGCACCAGTGTCGGCGGTGGCAGCAATAGCAATAATCGGCATTCCCTCGGTGGCGCCATACAACGTGGCAACACCATAGACGTGGCTGAGGCGAACGCTGATTCGCACGCCGGACGCGTGCATGTTTGTCGCAGTCGCAGTTTAGGTGATCAGGAACACAGTGATATTGGCGCGTTGTCGGCCTCAACGTCCGCCACCACAACTGTTGGTGGTCAGAGCAGCCGTTTAAGCGCATATATTAGCGGTCAACGGCAGAGACGTAATCGTAACGACTCTGTGGGCAGCGCATCGCCCGTATCATCGTCGTCGTCGTCATCATCATCTGCCTCATCGGAAAACAACTCGCCAATCAGCCAGCGCACATCAATAACGCACTCCGCCAACAGTCACAATCACAATAATAATGTTAACAATAACAACAACAACAATATTAATACAACAGCAACAAGAGCATCACCACCGTCCAATGCGGTTATTGCACCGAGCGCATATGCTGTCGCTGCCGCAGCCGCTTCAATGGCCGCCTCCAACGGTATGCGCAACGCCAACGTGAACGTACGTCTTTCGCCGCCCGCCTGGGTGCCCGACGATAAGGCGCCACGCTGCATGGGCTGCCGCACACAGTTCACCGCATTCCGGCGGCGTCATCACTGTCGCAACTGCGGCGGCGTCTTCTGTGGTGTTTGCTCCAATGCAACGGCACCATTGCCCAAATATGGACTGACAAAGGCGGTGCGCGTATGCCGCGACTGTTATGTGAGTGAGATGCGCGGCAGCAACAGCACGAACGGCAGCGGCGCTGTACGCTCACCGCCCATATCACCGCGTTCCAATGCACCGGCGGCGGCAACAGCTGGCGGTTCGTAGAAGCATGAACTGCACGACGTTGCAAGGCTCGATTTGGCGCGTTCACTGATATCACGGCGCTGTTTAGCGAAAATGTATGCATGCAGCACACTGCCGCATCTATCGCGGCGGCTGTTTTGTTGCAACCACATACATTTGTGCCGCATTTTACACTAAATACGTATTTCCATTTTTTGTTTTTTATTTTACGTAATGAGTAGTTACACAATGCGAATGTGTAAAGTATGAATTGTATTGGTCTCTAAGTTAACGACAATTACAACTGTGTGTTTGTTGTAAGCCAGAAATGTTTAATTTTTTATTTTATTTTACTTTTTTTTTTAATTCTTGAACTAATCAGCCTTAAAGGAATTCTTTCAAAACTATATTGTTAGAATTTATAGCATTATCTTACGATTCGCTTACACCCTGTTAATGAGTTTCATTGCGTTTGCGCGGGGGAGTGCGATTCTCTGTGATTACATATTATATTATTTGAAACGCTGCGTGGTGTTAAAATCAAATTTAGTGTTTTCAAAGGCTGTTGGCGCATAAATTGTTGTTTTTACTTGTCTGAGAGCCTTTATTGCTTTATATTAAGATTTTCTAGATTTCTCTTTCTTTTCAAAATTCTCTCTTTTGCACTCTAAGTTACACGTTATGTAACAATTTCGAGTTACACTCATGCATCTGGCATATTTTAGATTGAAGCTAGTTAAAAACGAGCTAAAATTACAAAAAAAAAACATATCCACAATTTATAAATTGAAGAGAAAAAACTTGAGAATATAATTGCTTAATATTTTTCATACGTTTCTACGCCAGTTAAGAAGAAGAATATTTTTCATAATTTTAGTCGGCTCAAATAATATCTGATTTTCAAAGAAGATTTGTAAATTATATATTTGCATAAAAAGTGATATTTTTCGAAGAAATAATAAGAAAAATAATACAAAAAAATAAATAATACAAAAAAAAATAAAATAAATTAAAATAATAATAATAATTAATAAAATAAAATAATTTAAATATGAAACCTAAAATTAAATTATAAATATATATTTTTGATATAGGAAACCTTGTGATAAAAAATTCTTATGTTCAAATATCAAAATTATTTCATTTAATTAGTTATTGATTAGAAAAAAAAACATAAATAAAACTGTTCAAAAATAAAAAGTATAAAGATAATTTAAAAAAATAAAATAAAAAATTAAAATAAATAATAAATATTAACAAAAATTAAATAATTACCAAAAATAATAATAAAAAATTAAATAATAAAATAATTACAAATTAAATTTAATAATAATAAATAAAATTAACAATAATACAAATAAATCAAATAAAATAAAATAATGTGAATATGAAATCTAAAATTAAATTATAAAAATATATTTTTGATATTGGAAACCGTGTGATAAAAAATTCGTGTGTTCAAATATCAAAATTATCTCAATTAATTAGTTGTTGAATAGAAAAACACATATATAAAACTATTCAAAAATAAAAAGAATAAAGATAATTTAAAAATAATAAAATAAAAAATTTTAATAATTAAAATAAATAATAAATAGTACCAATAAAAATAATAATAATAAAAATAAATAACAATAATGAAAAATTAATAATAAAAATTAAATAATTACAAAATTAATTAAATTAAATAATAATAAATAAAATAAACAATAATAAAAATAAATAAAATAAAATAATTTAAATATGAAACCTAAAATTAAATTATAAATATATATATGTTTGATATTAGAAACCTTGTGATAAAAAGTCTTATATTCAAATATCAAAATTATCTCAAATAATTAGTTATTGAATGTAAAATAAAACATAAATAAAACTATAAAAAAATAAAAGGATAAAAATATTAAAAAAACCAATTAAAGTAATGAAAATTAAATAACAGTAACAAAAAAAAAAATTATAATAAAAATATAAAAAAATAATAATAAAAATATAAAAAAAAAATAATAATAATAAAAAAAAATAATAAAAAATTATAAAAAAATATTAATAACAAAAAAAAAAAAAAAAAAAAATAAAAAAAAAAAAATATAAATAAAATAAAAAAAAAATAAAATATAAATAAAATAAAAAAAAAATATTTAATATAAAAATAATAATTAAATAAAAAATAATAAATAAAAAATAATAATTAAATAAAAAATAATAAAATTAAATAAATAATAATAAAATTAAATAAATAATAATAAATGATAAAAAAGTAATAAAAATAAAATAGTTATATAAAAATAAATTTAAAATATTTTAAAAAAGAAACCAAAAAAATTAATATTATATCTGTTTTGATATTTGAAACTTTGTGATAAAAAAATTCTTATGTTGAAATATCAAAATTAAAAACAAAAAAAATATATCTTCACAATTTATTTCCATGTTCGCCAACAGTCACTTTCTAAATAATTCACCACGCCAGCATAAAAATGAAATTTTCAGCTACAACAACACTAAAAATCTGCAGTTGTAGCGCATAAACGCCAACTTCCCCGTAGCAAACTCTTTACAACAACAATTAAATAATGCTTTTAATTTTTACAATTAAACACGTTTTGAACTAAAACTTTAATGAATGTTCAAAGCTTAGATGGAAAGTCACCAACCACAGTGTATGTATGTATTTTTTATGTACAACTTAAAACTTGGTCTATTTTTGTATAACTTAGTAATTAAAAAAAAAAATATAAAAAAATGTAACAATAAAAAAAATATTATAATAAAAAAAGAACATATAGACAACTGTTAGTTTTGTAGCAATAAGAGATTTTTGTATTGTATTTTTTAGTGTACGAGGGTATGAGAATAATTTTCTAAACAAATTACCACAATAATAATAATAAAAATAAAAAATGATAAAAATAAATAAAAGCAGCAAAATACGCCCACAAACGTTTTGTATTGCTGAACTGTGTTTATTTCGAGAGAGAGAGAGAGATGTGTGTGCTGCTGAGTAATGAGATATAAAGTGTAAAACTAGCGTTTAGTGCATAGCGAAAATTCTAAAATAATTTGCAAATTGCGTTTTTGTGTGTTTAAAGAAGTTGTAAGAAAGAGTGTGGGTGTAAGAGCAAAACATTTATTTACACACACACTCACACACATATAGCCTTAGATTCATTGCATTGCTTTTGTAATAACGGTAATTACAATTTTATTTGTACAACTCGCTGAAGTGTCTTAGCAATTTGTATTTATATTAATTAATGTTGTTTTTGCTTTTGATTTCCATTTGATTTGTTTACGTTTAGCTAATCATTACATGCAATTACTAGATGATTACTACACTGTTGACTATTGAATTGTAAATTAATAATTTTTGTTTTGAAAATATTTTGAAAAGTTAAACTACAAACACTAACAATTTGTGTTGCATTTGTTTTTATTTTATGTAAAATGTATCAACTGAAAGTGAAATATGTATATTTTTTTATTAAATATGTACGAAATTGCCGAAAATAGCTGCTACAAATAACTGTAAGATTTATTATTATTATTATTCTATATTGGACAAATGTATTTATATATAAATGAAAAATAAAAAAACATTAAAAATAGTAAAAAAAAATCATATTGCTTAAAACTAATTTCTTCCTATGGGAATTCAATGATTTTGTGATCTATTTTCTGTTTACTTTTATTCACTTTATTTACAAATTTATTATTATTATTATTGATAAGAAGAAGAAGAACACAGCACTAAGAATTTTCCATGTTTCAATAGAATGCTGGTGAATCGCAAAATAAATTGTTGAAAAGTAAAGAAATAAATAAATAAATAAGTAATATATACTTACATTATATACAACAACAATGTTTGAATGACAATTAGATTCTTTATTTATTGGGGAGAAGGGGATAAGTGTCAAAATTGAACTTTTTATCCGCTGAGTATGAAGTAAAGATACGAATGTTTTTGGTACGCATGCGTTCCTTTCATTACACTTCAGTTTACTGCAATCTGTGTCCCTTATATGTAAGAATCATATATATAAAGAATCAATGAATTGCCGGCTAGGTGTCCTCCTAGAAAGGTTTGTGCGAGTCTTATACTTTGAGCTCGATCGGCAAAGCAGTCAGGGTTGTTGTGGAATCTGATAGTTGTCGGAATCAGAATTCAAACCGACAAAAAATCTGGTTCGTGTCATGAATTCTGATATTATTGGTTTGAAGTTCGAATCAGAAATTTTAATGGTTTTAGATGTCATGGAAACCAATTTATCGGTTTAACTATCAAGAGCTACAGGGCTGACAGATTTCAGATATTTTGTTCCCAATTCCAAAAAAAAAAAATTCTTGTTAATTTTGCCCCATGAATAAATAGTTGCACAGCTGATTCGAATATTGGTTTTACTTATATTCGAAAAGATGAAAATCCAATCAGATTCTGTGAAACCATTGAAAATCAGTATCGGTTTACCTTTCTGATATTTAGCAAATCTATCTTGGATTTCACAACACGATTGAGTGTTTTATATCGATCCAGCAGTAATTCATGTGATATCTGTCACGTGCGGGACATTAACGATATATCGGTAGAAGGAGAAGGAAAGAAGGTCAAGTGGTAGTAAAAGGAATATGAGACAAATGTGATATATTTATTACACATCAGCGGATAACTTTATGATAAACCGGATTCCATGTTCTTCCTCCTATTAGCATGAAGATTTTATACCTGTTACGATGATTGTTGTTCATTATAATAGAGTAGTTCGAGAACTAGAAGTATATAAGTACGGCTAGGGTGTTTGGCGGTCAGAATATTTATTCAACAAAGAAGCTGACGATCTGTCCCTTTGGAGGATGAATTTGAGAATAGTGATTGACTGTGTCTACTGCCTTAGGCAAATCAACTGCCACCGGAACATTGCTCAGGGTCACTTTCAATTTAGACCATCTATGAAGTTCATAGTTATGGTATTAGAACTGAAGTGGAACCGTATATTCAAAACTCGATCCGTTGGATTGATTAATTTGAACTTAAATTGTAGTTTTTTGCGTCCGCTGTGCTGGGTATTGGACCAAACTAATTGTTTCCTGGAGATTGAGTCATAAGTATAAAAAGTGTATTCTTCGATTCTCGAATTTAGCCTCCAATATCAAAATATTGGGTTTCAAAGTTCGAAAAAACTACTTTTTAAAAAAATTATTATTAATTACAGGATATAGTTACTAAAAATCCAAAATATATGTAGATATAATCAAAATTTTCTTTTTAATTCAAGAGGGTATACAATTGTTCTTCGAAGATTATATGATAGATGTTATAAGGGGTACAGTATTTTTCGATATTTAAATTATACATTTTTTCGAGAATCATACTTTGACCTTGTATAGCATCTGTCATACTATAAGCTTGATCGAAAAGAAATTACTAATAATTATTTTCAAATAGTATTTTTTCGAACTTCGAAACAAAAAATTTCGATTTTGGGAGCTTATTTCGAAAATCTGAGAATTCACTTTTTTACTTATGTCTCATTCTCCCGGAAAAATTTGTTTGGTTTTTCGATTTTGTCATGTAGTGTAATGAAAGAATCAGCTCAACAATCCCTTCAACCACTACTTTTCTAAAGGGGCCGTTGGAATTGCCTGCTTGAAGCTTTAAATGATACCAAAAACAAAAAAAAAATCCTAAATGAATGCTATTGAATGTCGAAACTTTTGTAAGCAGTGGGTTTTTGTAGTGAGTTCAATACCACCACCAATATTTTTCAAAAAAACTATATAATGATTTCTTATTTGATGAAAATTGTATTAATTTATACACGGTTTCAAAGATTTCCTTCTATATTTTCGATTGAATAAATATTATCGGACTCTACCAAATTATCAATTTCTTAAAAATATATCCGAAGATCCTACAACCCCGTTCGACAATTTATTTTCACTCAATCACTTTAGAACGCATGGCAAATAAAATTATCAAACTGAAAATTTATATTTTTTAAATAAATGTTATATTTTTTACCGACGAATTACACGACTTTTACGCGAATAAATAAACAAAAAAAGAGACCGAGTTTATTAAAGACATTTTTTATTCTCAAACTTAATCACTATAATTTAGAATCCACATAAAAATAAAAATATAACAAAATGCCACCGAAAAAGGGTAAAGGTAAAGGCAAAAAGAAGAAGGAAGTCGTAGTTGAAATACCGGAGCCACAAATACAGATGTCTGAAATTTCGCTGCGTGACCGTGAATTGGATTTGCTGGAAGATTTGAATGATGACTTCTTCTCGGCAGCTAATCAGGTATTTGGAAAAATATAGAGAAATATAGACGAACCTAGGCACTTATATACTCCACTTTTGTGCGATCTTCATCAAACTTCTGCAGACCATACAAAAGCTCATGGAAGCTAGTCGCGTCTATGAGGCTTCGAAGATGAAAAAATATGTGGATATAATATTCAATTTACATCGCTATTATGCCGAAGAGGTGAAGGAGACCTCTGTGTTGCGGCCACAAGTGATACGCGCAGAGAACAAATTGCGCTTGGCTTTGGAGCTGACCGCCAATTCGGAAGAGGCAATGGAACGTCTAAGGGAGGCATTGAGTGAGTTGGATGACAAACAAGTCGATAACAAGTTGTGGCTTTAAAAATATACTTTTTGATTAATATAGGTAAGGCATGGATGGAGAGTGATGCATCGTTATTGCGAGAGCAAGATACACAGGAGCGTTTGCAGGAAGTTATGATCAAATGTGAAGGACTAGAGAATAAGGAAGTGAAGAAACAGGATGATACCTCAGAGTGAGTTGGACGAATCAGTTATACGGTTTTGTTATTTAGACAACAACAAACCCAAGTATGATCTGTAGATCAAATTTTTACATTTAACCGCTCTCCTCAGATTTGGTCATTTAGCAAAGTATAAAAATATTATTTTACGTGAACGCGATCGTCTCAATGGTGAAGTGATCGATTTAGAGAAGCGTTTGCAATTTCAAAGATACTACGCCGAATCGCTAGAGTATATTAACAAGAACAACGAAGAGAGCATGTCGAAATTAAGCTCGCATTTGCGTATGCTCGAAACGGAAAAGGGTAATTTCGAAGTGAAAATACGTAATTTACAAAATAATCTGGACGATCAGAAGGAGATCAATTCACGTACGGCTATGAAAATGGATGGCATAAATCGCGAGGTAAACATATGCGCTTCAAAACTCATGAATTTCAACATTTTCAATAATTTATAAAACTTTCGTAAAACTAGTTAGCTGAGACACAAAAGAAACTAGCGAAGAAAATAGCTGATTACGACCAGCAGAGGCATGTATTGGAGAAACTGCGCAATGATAATGCGATTAATACCAGACAACTTCTGAAGAATGATGAAGAAATCGCTGAACTACGCAAAGATCAACGTGAAAATGATGAAGTAATTCGAGCACTGCGCTTGGAGGACAAAGTAAAAGCTAACACGATCGCCCAGTTGACCAATAAATACAAGAAGACTTTGCAAGATCACAGCTCTATCTCATCAAAACTATACAAATTGAATCGGTTGAATCACTCGCTGGGCGAGGATATTTCACGTCTGAAGTGAGTGGTAGCTTTGCAGTGAAAAGCGCTTGTTTTTAATATGAAATATTCTATTTTACCCAGAAACCAAATCAATGCGCTGGAAAAGGATCTGCTCAATTCCACTTACAAGTTCGATGAGTTACGCCGTCTTAAAGAGAATTTGCAACACGAGCGTGAAGCTTTGCGCAGTGAGATCATCAAATTGAACAATCAGATTGCCGATCTTAAACACACGATCATGATGCAGACCATCAATATCGATGCACTGCAACTCGATATAAACAAGTTAAATGTGAAACTCGATGAAGCGCGCATAAATGTATCGAAGTCGGAGAAAGAGCGCGACGAAATGGCCCAAGAGGTAGAAACGCTGCATGAGCGCATCGAATATCAACAGGGTAAGCTTTGTGCTCTGATCTAAAGATATTATGCTTGAAGATAGAGAGTTTTAGAAATAGCAGAATATATCGATAAACTATAATCGATAAAAAAAATGTAAGATTGCCTGTGGCAATAGAGACACAGTAAAGTCAGTAAAGGCAGGAAGTAGTTTAATGTCAAAAAAGTGAAAATAAATAATTTTGAAATCACCAAAAAATTAAATGTAAAGAAACACCAAGATTACAGAAATAAGTTCAACGAAAATTAACAGTTCAAAATCTATGTCAGTTAGTTAGAAATCTTCTCCTCTAAATTTACTATTATATTAACTAAAACTGTTTTTAAATTTAGAACAAATTCAGCTGAAATCTAATCAAGTGACGGATCTTAGCGAGAAATTACAACAGAAACATATTTCGTTGATCAACGTCAAGAAACAATTGGAAACGGCACACTCGGAGAAAATGGTGCTCAGGCGAAATTTGGAAACATGTACACAGGAGCGTGATAACTTCCGTATACTACAAATGGTATGTGCGCGATTTGGAAATAGATTGCACTTGAGTCCTTCCAAAGATAGTTGATTTAAGGCACCTCGCAAACTACCCACAGATATGCCGGTCTAAAGACCGTTTGACAGTCATAACGACTCAGACTTCTTTTAACTAAATTATCTCGAAATACATATTCTAGAAAACAAATCATCAAATTCAACAACTCACTGCAGAAATTATGACGAATCAAAACAAGATCACCAATCTCAATCTACAAATAGAGCGTTTGAACAACGATAAAAAAGAGCTGCAGAGTGAGTTGAAAAACAAGGAGAATCTATTGGCGAATGTACGTCGCGAATTGCGTGAAATGAAAACGAAAAATGAGAATCTACACAAGACGATACACGAAGATGAGTTGAAGTTCATGAAAATGTCAACGGATCTCGATGAGACGCGCAAAGAGAAGAATCTGATTGGTCTACAGATGGTGCGACGCAACGATGAGATTGTAGTGCTGCGCGATAAGCTCAACAATACACAAACAGCGCTGGATCAAGGTCAGCCGTGGCTTAAATATTTATTATCCAAAAAACGTCTTAAATAAAGATTCTCCACACAGGTCAGACACAGTACAACCAACGCGTCGAAGATATACGCTTGTTGAAAATGGAGATAACAAATTTGCAAACGGAGCGTGACTGCTTGACGCGCGCTATAAAGAGTACGGCTGATATGCGTGAAGAGATCATAAGATTGCAGCGCTCTTTAAATCAGGAGCGCATCAAAGTACGTTCGCTCACGGAGGATGCGAAGACGCCCACTGGCGTGCATCGTTGGCGCATACTCAAGGGAGAAGATCCGAATCGTTATCAGTTGCTGGAGAAAGTGCAGATGCTGCAAAGGTGAGCGAAGAGGAATCAGAAGGTTTCAAAATTCATTTCACGAATTAGCTAAGATCACACAGATTTCCCGGATTTAAAAATTCACTTTACTCTCAAAAAGAATCTAGTCTCTCATTTCTTTTTAATAGTATTTTTTAATTTCATATTCCAGACGAAATCTAAAGCAAGAGATACAAAAAGAGAAATTGCAACAAAAGCTTGAAGAGTCTCATCGCGTCTGTGATACCCTGAAACGTGTTGTGGAGAATCTACCAACAACCGATGTTAAACAAAAGCTTGTTGTAACGCAGGTGTGTCTTCATTCACTTTTCTTCAAAAAGTAGACACAAAATATCGGGCTCGGTCTAATACTTATTCACTTCATTCTTCTTCCTATTCTTTAGCGCATCAATCGCTCACAACTGAAGAAATTGAAAGCACTGAGCGCTGAACTCTCGATCAATCAAATTGAGATGAAAGCACGCGAATGCATCATTGATGAGTTTAAAGAGACGCTGAAGAAGACAAAGCAGCAACAAAACTGTGAAGAAGAAACCATTACACAGCCCACACAATCCGTTTTATCGAGTGCCGTAGTGCCATACGCCTATTCAAGCCAGGAGAATTATATGGACTGCATATTCTATGAAACTAGCGACCCTAGTCAAGAGGAACTCAAGACTGGTTTGACTGTTTGAGAAAGATGCCGAGTCCATACCTTTTTTTATGTTTTTAAGTAGAAATTTCAATTTTTCATGTGCTCATTTTCAGAGAGGGAATGACTTCCTCCTCTTACCCCCCAAAAACATACGCAAAATTTACACACAGCATATTGTGACTAGCTTGAAGAGTTCTTTCGAAATATTATGAATAATCGTATTGCTATTGAGAAGCTGAAAATATCATATAAGCATAGTATTTTCAACTTCCCAGTATCGGTATGCATTGTTTATAGAGTTTCGGAGAGCTTTTTATATCGGAATTAGTATCTGTGTTGAAATATATACAGCTTATAAAGCCAACCCAAAGTCTTGTTTAAAATATTTCTACTTTGATTATGAGAATTGCTGGAAGCGGAACCTCTAAGAGTCGGTAGCTGGAGAAGGTATCTTCTCTCCGAGATCGAGCGGTCCCACTGCATTAAGAGCAACATTAAAAGTTCTCAAATCTTAATCTATTCAAAATAATTTGGTTCCGAAGATCCGTTGGATACTCTTCAGTATTTCGTGAAATTTTGGATGTAGATATCTATTTTTGTTCGACTTTTCCAGATATTTTCACAAACTTTTCCCATATTATATCGGCATAGGACAAAATGTTTTGAAATTTGTTGCGCTCAGCTTAGAACCCCCAATCTATGAAATATTATGAACTACCCTAAAGCGTCGATCAAGTCCACTAACCCTCAATCTGAATAGCGATTTTAGTGAAATACTTTTTTTCATTTCTAAAATATGAGAAACCTTAATATTTATTAAATAGTTTTCAAATACGAAAACAGTTTTTAAGTGTCCGCTCACACTCCACTGAGCAGTTTAAAGCCAGCGCCGAGAGTGCGTTGCATTGTTGGCGGTGCGGAGAAGCATTGTGCCTGCATTTGTACCAGAAGTTGATGTTCTTCGAGTAGTTTTTGCTTTTGTCTACGTTCCTGATTAAGCTGCGATTTGGCATCGGTGAGACGCAACTTGAGTTCGTCCAACTTTTGTGTATTATTCTTCTCATCCAAATCCTTTACGTGCAGCTCGGCCATGAGCGCCTTCAGTTTGCGTTTTTTGCCGGACAAAGTAGCCTGAAAGTGTACGGGAAATCTTATATAACTGACAAGTCAAGAGACGCTGGATGGACATCACATTCACCTTCACATTGTTCAGCTCAGCGCGTACTTTATGACTCGGTAATTTGAGCATGAACTCTTTCAATGCCTCGTAAAGACGCTGTGATTCCTCCAGCGCCTGCTCTTGTTGCAGCGCAGATACGTTTTGTTGCAGAATTTGTCTGAAATTTTAAGAAAATTTAATAAAATCTAAGATCTAAGTTTTGCTTCAGACGCTGACGCTCCCTCACTTTCTTAATGTTTGTATTTTAAATATGAGATCCATTTTTTCAGGATCGCGTCCCTTAAGACTGCGCCAACGATGTATATTCATCGGTGTCATCATCTCTTCCTGCATGGCGCGCGCTTTGATGCGCTCTTGATTGAGCAATCTGTGCATTTGTAGTAGTTCTTGTCGCAAATCCGCCGAATTCTCGCGATCTTTACGCAAGACATTACGTTCGGTACGCAAATTCTTGATTTCCACGCGCATCAGTCGTATATCCTCTTGGCTCTGTGCGTAGTGCTTCTCCGATTGATCGTACGCTATTTGAAGCGTTTGTAGCTGATCTTTTAACTGCACGCTCTCTTCATTGCATTTGGTCAGTGCCGCCGAAACCGTATTCTTTTCATCCCGCAGATGTTCGATTTCACGCTTGAGCTGTGATAACTTTTGGTTGTCTTCCTAAAAGGTTCAATATTTATAAAGTTGTTTGTGTTAAATTGAAGCTTTTTGGGTTGTAAACTGACCTGCAGCGATTTCGAGTACTTGTCACATTCTTTCTTGCGCTCCTGCAATTCACAGCGTGTGTGTTGATGTCCAAGCTGGGAGTAACGTACCTCGGTCTTGAGCAATCGACGCTCTTTCTCGAGTTTGTCGATTTGGAGCTGCAGTCGTCCGATATCGCCGTCGCGGATTGTGACTTTATTCTTGTAGTTCTCGATGATTTCTTGCAGTTTGACGATTTGTTTCTCCAGCTTGGTATGTTTATCGTCAGAAGCTTGTAGGTTTCGTACGAAACTGCTTTTCTCATTCAACAATGCATCGTGCTGGCGTTGTAGATTGATAGCCTTCTGTTCGAGATCGGTTATAGTGCGCTTAAGCTCGATCTCGCAGTTCTCTTTAAGCTGTATTTCATCTGTGTGTGAATAGATATTTGAAGACCCCACATTGAAGTATGTTTATTTGCTTAATTTACTCACTTTGCAGCGCATCAATTTTATCCACCAAATGTTGTATTTCATCCACCTTTTTCGCTTGCTCTTTCTTTAATTTCGCATAGTCGTCTTGCAGTTTCTTCTGACGTACTTCCAAGGTATGTATGGTTTCTTTAAGCGATTTTATTGCATGTTGTGATTCCTGAAACTGTTCGTCTGTTTGTTCGACCGTCTGATGTTCCACAAATAAGTCACTCTTCAGGCTGTCTCTCTCCTTGATGAGATGTTCGTTGTTCTTCTCGAATTGATGCACAATGCGTCGCATTGACTCTAACTCCTTATCCTGTGTGCTCAACTGATTTCTATTGCACGCCACAAATAAATAACATTGTGAATTCTTCCAAGCTTATAATATTCTCTCACTTACTTTAAGCGCACATTCTCCTCCTCGGCTTTGAGGCGCGCATCATTTAGCGCCGCATATTTCCGCGTTGTATTCTCCTCAGTTTTGAGCAGCTTTGCATTATCGCGCTTCAGCTTGATAATTTCATCTTCACGCATCTGCGAAGAAAGCTCTGTTCTGTTCACTCTCTCTTCTTATCACATACATTGTATGTACTACTCACCTTCAGCAGGCTGATGCGTTGTGCCAGCGCTCGCTTGTTCTCATTGCGGTCCTGTATCGCATACTCGAGTTCGACTACGGTTTTCGCCAGTTTGTTGCTGACCGTGTTGTGTTGCGTCTGCAGATGCTCCAGATTGGTCTTCAATGAGAGTATTTGTAAATTTTGTCGCACTTTCATTTTGGTTAACTGTTCATTGTGCACTTTGATTTGCAGGATTTTCTCCTTGGCTTTGGCCTCTTCACTGCGAGTTTGTGCGAGTTCCTTCTCTAACACATCCAAGCGTTTGCGGTTATTGTAGGACTCGTTCGATGTTTCCTGGAAAAAAATTGTTTTAGAGGTTTCAAAATACATTTTAGTTTCTTGAAGACACATATAAACCAGTTCTATAACCTTACATCAAGCAGTTTGACCAAGGCTTTATTCTTTTCCTCCAGCGTTTGCGTCATCGCTTCCACTTCGGCGGTATAAAGACGCTGTATTTGCATACGTTTATTGAGATCACGAATCTCTTTATTGAGTTTATCGCGCTCCTTCTGTTCGTCGCGTTTGCTGTTAGAAAATAAAATTTTAAGTATTTATATTTCTACTAGCTTTTACCGCGACTTCGTCCGGAACATGATAGAGCAAAACTCCCAGCAAAAACCATAAAAAATCACTAACTCAATTCAGTTTTCTGCCTACTTCCTACCCCCTAAGTACGATGACGTGATCATTTTGATCTTATATCCGTTTTTAGGTAACCATCTATTACCTTACTAAATTTCATCAAAATCCGTTCAGCCGTTTAGACGTGAAAAAGCAAAAGTCCCAACAAAAATGACTAAAAATCACTAACTCAATTTAGTTATCTGTCTACTGCCAACTCACTAAGAACGATGGCGTGATTATTTATAGCCTATGACCATTTCTAGGTTATCATCTATCACCATACCAAATTTCATCAAAATCCGTTCAGCCGTTTAGGCGTGAAAGAGTAACAGACAGACAGAGTTACTTTCGCATTTATAATATTAATATGGATTCCTAAGCTATAAATGATTAATAAAGAACTAGAATTAAGTATATGACCCAAGAACTCTTCTTAGATGAATCGAATAAATTGAGATATCTCTGTTGATTGGGGAGTTCCTGAATAGACGAACTAAATAGTAGTCGAAGCCACCATACGGGATCGCAAGCACTCGTCTGAAATCCTAATAGTACTTTTGGATTGACCATCTCACATAAGAGATATGTGAAACTTTCTTTTCAAACAGTTTGAGGTTAGATTCTCGTCAGTTTTCAAAAAGTTCTATGCTAAGTCATGTACTGTTTTCTACTTTCTCTCAAAAATATGTTAGAGTGGAATGGATTCATTTCAATCCATTCAATCATTTTCATTAATTTTCTTTATTTACTCAAACGGCCAAAAAACCGTTGGTATTCTACAATATTCCGAAATAAGAAATCTTAAGAAACTTGACCCACCTCTGCAGTCCCGAACGCTTATCGCTCAAATGCTCCACCATTTGCTCCAGTGTATCCACTTTTTCTCTCATCTTCAACATCTCATCTTGGGCGGCCTGTTCACGTGACTGAGCGGCATCCTTTTGCATCCAGGCACTTTCTGCGCACACGAAATGTATTATTATGGATTGATAATAAATATAAATAATTGAATATATCTCCCAAACTCACCGATAACGGTACGCAACTCAGCCATTGTCGCCTGATCCATTTGACTCAGTTTATTCACATGTTCCAGTCGTTCTTTTAAATGCTTGATCTCATCGCAGAGCTCTTGACAGTGCAGCTGTTCCATATGCCAGTCGGACTTATAGCGATTGGAGCAAATCACCATGCGCTGCACATTATCCGCATTATTGTGAGTGTCCTTCTGACGCAGCGCTTTGGTTATCTGCCGAGAAAATTGTTTAAAAAGCTCACTAAAATAATAAAAATTCTTTTTTTTTTTTCTTTAAAATTTATATTACATCTGGCACTTTGTCCATTAAGTTCGCATAGAAGTCATCGTCGAAATCTTCCGGCACCAAGGGCTCGTCATCCGAACCGGAAGCTCTGGAAGCAGCACTCATTTTGTAAAGTTTGTTTTTAAAGAATATTCAATTAATTTTTAGTAAATCTTTAAGAAAGTAACTTTCTTTTCCATTCAAGAAATCTCCAATTAAATGTTGATATTGACTAAATAGCGGTATTTTCGGCTGTTGTCAATGCCGGTATTATTGCTTGCCTGCTTGCTTACTGCTCTTGGCCATGGCATGCTATGGCAACTGGTTATTTAGTTATTCGTTTTTTTTGTTGTTGTTGTGGTTGTTGTCGCTGACAATAAGAAAATTGTTTCAAGGAAGTGTTACACATTTCTTCAAATACTTGTTTATATGCAGCCCCTTTTCACAGGCGTCACTCAAGCGCAGTTAACTGTCTTTGTTTATACTAGGGTGGTTTGATTAGTCAGTGTATAATTTGAAGAAAAATTCCGTTACAAAATGTGTAAAAAGCCTCGCATCAAATATATTTTCGTCGACCGAATTCTTTAAATTTGGAAACAAAAAAGGAGCTCTGGATGTAAGAAGGCTGTTTCTTTTGATGGTCTCTATATAATTGCCTATCTGTTTACTGTTGGATGAGTAGAATAAGCTGGAGAGTCCACAGAATTCGGTTTTATGTGATATGTTTCTCTTAATTTCTTGTTGTCTTGGTGTCTTCCTGGAATATGGTCTTTCGGTCGCCATTTTGCCAATTTCGGTCAGCTTCGCTATATTTTTCCATTGGTCTTGGGTAAACATAATCCTCATGGAATTAATAAAGATTGTAGATTCCGAATTAGTATTAGTAGATTCCAATAAAGCTATATAAACCAAACTTTCTGCAGTCGTTTCTTTTAGCCGTTTCCTTATACAGTCCAAAAATGAAAGAAATCGCCCACGCCCACGCCCACGCCCACCTCCCATACAAAGGTTAGGTTGAAAATTACTAAAAGTGCGTTAACTCACTAACGAGAAACGTCAGAAACACCAAATTTTACATAAGAAATGGCAGAAGGAACTACACTGAGATTTTTTTATAAAATGGAAAATGGGGGTGGCGTCGCCCACTTATGGGTCAAAAACCATATCTCAAGAACTACTCAACAGATTTCAATGAAATTCGGTATATAATATTTTCTTGACGCCTACTTCCCATATAACTCAATTCTGAATCCTTCTGATTCGTTCACTTTATAATGTATACATAAGGAACCGATAAAGATAGCGAAATAAAACTTTACACAAATACTGTATTTGAGCTGTGACATCACTTGTGGAAAAATTGTCAAAATCGAACCATGACTTTTCAAGGCCCCTGATTTCAAACATGAAGAACTCACCGAAATTATAGGTAAATCTCTAAATAAATTGCGAAAGTATAAAATGTTCGGTTGCACCCGAACTTAGCCTTTCCTTACTTGTTTTGGATTAATATTTCGAGGAAATATTTTTTAGGTGTGTCCTGTCGAGAATCCATGCTCCTAATTTGACATCAGTCCATTAGTAGTATTTATGTAACCACCCTCGTCCCTATATAGCCATCTAATGTGCAACAAATTGCTACGACAACAAGTGGAAAGTCTTGTGCGCGCTTTGTTGTTGTAAGATTTTCTTTATTTTGTCCATTTGTCGTCTCGCTACTTTGTTTATATAGTTTAACTTGAATTTGGGCGCATGCCTGGTTGAATTGTGTTCCTGTAATGCCAACTATGAGATTATGTCGCTTATTAATGAATTGCTTGAGTGACTGGTTGAGTTTAATTTCGACATACAGACATCAATCTACCGTTTAAAAGCAATTGCTTACATACATATCGAAACTCACAAATTTCCCTGGATATGCGGTCAACAGCATAATCTCGTTTGCTACAAGCAAAGTAAATAATAATAAATTACAGTTAGCTATGCCACTGTGTATTTGTGTGTTTATATGTCACATTATCTTTTGCACCAATTAACTTATTGGCATACTCCACATACTAATACATATGCTTGAGCGTAGTCATAAGAGGAATTTTTTGTTTTTGTACATTCAATTAGTTGTTTTTGTCGTGGTTTCCCTGCAATTGGCAAATACTGGTATGACTCCCACGAGTTCACTTCCGTCTCTGTTGCATCTGTGGCAGGTAGTTTTTATTATGTAAGTATTATGACTCTTAAGCTTTTCTTTTCCGAGTCACAATTCTTTCTCATCATTAACTTTTAACCATAAAATGTGCTTCTGGTACTTTTTTATGAAGGCCTTTGTGGAAAATGGTTTATTATAGGGGTATTTCCGCATTCAATATAGGATATTACGTTTCTATGGCAATCGAAAAGAAGGTAATAAAAAACGCAATATCTAACAGTGTGAAAAGTAAGTCGCTTGTCCTGAAACCATTAGCTAGGGACTCATAGATGTTTTGCGGTATCGCGATTTTTTACGACAAATGGCAACCCTATTGGAAACTTTTTTATAAAAAAATATTAAATGTGTTTTATAGTGTGTAATTTGTTGTTGTGATGAGAAATATAATCCCCCTAACAATTTCACTTCATTGAGATTCCGCTACCAGATATAAATTCGGATCCGTTCCGGTTATGTATACACCTTTAGTCTTAAATTGTGGTGGCCGCCGTGTAATAAATTCACTTTCTAAGAATTTTTTCTTGAAACATAACCTATAATGGTATAAAATATGTGTTTTTTTTGCTATATAATTAAAGGAATTTTCGATGAAGTTGGCAATCCTATAAAAAATATTTCAAATAATATATTTTAAGACACGTTTGCCTTTCAGATTTATATAACTAAAATTTTCAAAGTTTATTTGTATATATAATAGATGGCAACCCTATTTTTTAAATATGTATATTCAAACTCGAATATTTATTTTCAGAATTTATAAATTTTAAACAGCAGATAGCACTACTAGCAAATATTAAATGGCTCAAAAGTTGAAGCGACTTTCATAATATTGTTTTCCACTTTATTACTAAAAATTAAAAAAAAAAAATTTTATAATTTTTATAATTTTTTATAAAAAAATAAATTAATATTATTTTATAATTTTCTTGATTTTATTTTGTATTTATACTAGTAAGTATACTAGATGGCAACCCTATTTTTTAAATATGTATATTCAAACTCGAGCATTTATTTTCAAAATTTATAAATATTAAACAGCAGATAGCCCTACTAGGCAAATATTAAATAGCTCATAAGTTGAAGCGACTTTATTGTTTTCCACTTTATTACAAAAAATTATTAAAAAAAAAATTTTTATAATTTTTACAATTTTTTATAAAAAAATAAATTAATATTATTTTATAAAAAAATAAATTAATATTATTTTATAATTTTCTTGATTTTATTTTGTATACTAGATGGCAACCATATTCTTTAAATATATTCAAACTCCTGCATTTATTTTCAAAATTTATAAATTTTTAACAGCAGATAGCACTACTAAGCAAATATAAAATAGCCCAAAAGTTTTTTAAATATTGCTTTCCACTTTATTACTAAAAACTAAAAAAAAAAATTAATGAAAAATATTTTTTTTTAATTTTTATAATTTTTTATAAAAAAAAATAATTTATATTATTTGATCATTTTCTTTATTTTATTTTGTATTTATACTAGTAAGTATACTAGATGGCAACCCTATTTTTTAAATATATTCAAACTCGAGCATTTATTTTAAAAAATTTATAAATTTTAAACAGCAGATAGCACTACTAAGCAAATATAAAATAGCCCAAAATTTTAAGCGATTTTTAAAATATTGCTTTCCACTTTATTACTAAAAATTAAAAAAAAATAATAAAAAATCATTTTTTTTTTAATTTTTATAATTTTTTATAAAAAAAAAATAGTAGTATTTTATAATTGTCCTGATATTTTTGTGAAATTATTCCAAAGTTTTTTAATTATGATGAATTCTGTCTTAAAGCATATTTAACAATACTAAAAACAAAAATTGTGGCAACTCTGGCTTACAACATTTTATTATGCTCTTTTTATTTATAGTATAACTCTTCAACACTATACTCTTTTTGCTAACAACAAATTTATGAGCAACAAGTCGCATAACTCGACTGGCAACCACCTTCACCAAGCGGCGCGCCAACACGCTCACATACTAAACTGAATAGACAACAATAAAAGCAACAAACACACACACACACAAGAAACTTTATGGTAAATTTTACTTCCTGCTCAATATGCCGGCATGGACGGCACTGTCTTGTAAGCAGTGAAAAAAGTAGTCAGTTTCCCACTCAATCAAAGCAGCAAAGCGCTGCCAACATAAGCGCGCAGCAGACGTTGACTGCAGCGTCGACTGCGGCAGTGTGCGAGGCTTTGCGCTTTCGCTCTCACTTTTCAACGGTAGCCATGACATTGCTGGCTTTTGTTGTAATACGCCATGCAATGGTTAAATGAGCAAATGTTTATACATTTTCAGCCCTATTCTGTGCACTTTACAAATTCAACAAATTTCTAATTTGTAAAAATTTGAAATTTATTAAGCATTTCGTATTCTGTGTCTAAAATAAAAAGCTTTTTTCTTTATAAGTTGTAAAGAAGTAAAATGCTCTTGACAAATAAAATATCTAGTTGTGAAAGTGAATTTGTTGCAATGGAGATATTTTACTTTGTCGTTATTTCTATACAAAGAGGAAAAATATGAACATGTTGATGGCTCGCGTTATTGAGCCCGCGTTATATTAAGAAGTTAATTTTTCCCTGTTTTGTATAAAAAAAATGAAGATAATGAGGGCAACTTTGAGAACATTGTTTTCTCTGTATTAGATACGATTCCATCTTAGCAAATTTTTGCCAATAATGAACAAAGATTTCGTAGTCCCCAAGAAACTTTTCTGAAGCTAAACATAAATACGAACTAAATCAAAATTGCATTCCAAATACTTTTAAATATATTATAAAGGACATATGTATATGAATTATATTACGTAGTATTTTATGGCTTTGCGGGGAAGCAAAAGATTAGGGGGGGATCTGGGATAGAAAAGCGAATAGCTTCTGCCTCATTTACGCGTGGCACTCCCTTTTTGGTTAGGGAGGCTAACGAGGCTCTGGCGACCGAGTAAAGACGGTATAACCATATCATCTATATAGAGTAAATGGGGTTGTAAAACCAAACCAAATACTTTGAGGAGGCTTCAGACATCAGAATCGGATAGATAGGCTGATAACCGGTCAATCGTAAACCAAATTTATTAATGAAGCCACAATGAAGAAGGCTCGGTTAAAACAAACACTCATCCAAATAACTACCTTATGCATGAAAAATAGGCCCAGATTCGGAGCATGGAATATTTGAGCAATCTCAGAAACTTCACGTCTAGACCAAGAGCAAATGATTTATTTTGAAATTGAAGTTAAATTATTAACTATTTTGCAACAAATCTTGAAATGCATGTGAAAACGTACTTTATAGAATAATTCAAATAAATTTTTCAATTCAATTCAATATAATTGGACAGAAATCAGCTGTTTCTGTTTACATTGTTTTGTTTCCCACACGTGTGGGGAAAAGCTATGCGTACTCAAGCTTTTTATTTTATCAAAATTGTCACAGAATACCAAAAAATTTCTTACTTGATAAAAATTTGAAAAAAATTTCAATTTTTTTGTTATTTTGTCAAGTGCACAGAATAGGGCTGTTTATATATGCAAAGTTACTCAGGCACATACATACATATTTACAAATATTCATATGTATAAGCAAACGTATGTGTGTGCGTTTGTATTGGCGCGCGCCATGTTCGCGATTCGAAATATCCAACTAAATGTCACTTAAACGACACAGCCAACAACAATAACAACACAGCGAGCAATGGCTTGGCGTTCAACTTTCTTCGATTCCATTGCTTTGCCATGTGAAAATATCAGACACACGCACATACACATATGTCTGCACATATGTATGTTTGTATATTCATGCATATTTATATTTAGCTTTATTTGCTTCATATTAATTTTGGTTTGCTTCGCTTGGTCGGACGGACGGTCCGTCTGCGGTTAGCGGGGCTTGTCTAAATTAACTGCCTGATTGGTTTTTTATGTTCGTTACAGTTATTTGGTTGACTTTGTACAATTTCTCGTGCACTTTTCACTTGCTCAGTTACATACATACATACATACATACATACATATGTGCTTACCTGCAGAGACACGTGTTTTAAAACTTAATATTCATATGTAAGTGTTATTGTCTCTCAAATGTAGGGGAAAGGAGTTAATTTTTGAGTTGGTTGTAATTTTCGAGTCCATATTCATCGATATGGGTATATACACAAACCTAGATACATAATTAAAACATTACGTGTTACACCCCATTGACATACATAGAAATATAAATATTAACAAATGAATATGGAAATATTTTTTACATAAGCATTAAATGACTAATTAAGGAAAATATTAAGAAGTTAATATAGCAAAAAAATTGTAGGTACAGGGAAAGGTATTTCTAAGATATACATATAAGCTATGAAGCTTTTTTTTGGTTATGTGGTTTTCAAGTAGAAATAAAACTCATATACCCCTCTAATGCAAGTGTCGACTGGCAGTAAAATAGACGCCAGTCGATTAAGTCGATTATATTTTATTTTGCTTTGTGTAACTTGATCCACAAAATTCAAAAATTGAAAAATTTTTGTCAACAAATAAGTGTTTGAAAAGCGTTCACTATCGTTGGAAAAGCATTCAATTCCAGTCGACATGTTATGTTATGACCAATAAGTTATCCTTTGTTTGTCATTATGCTTTAAAAATGATTTCGGGCAACGTAGCGGCTGGCTCCAATAAATTCCAGCCGGTCACCCTATTTTAGACCACTTTTAGCTGCAATTGGCCGTATGTTTCTTTATGGATATTGAAACAAATAAAAATTTTCCGGAAGATCGAGTCATAAGAAAAAAAGCTTTTTCTCAGTTTTTCGAAGTTAGACCTTACTGGAAACGCCATTATTATTTATTATAGTACAGGGTGGCTGATGAAAACCGCTACCAAAAAAAATTAAATAACTTTTTTTCTATTTAATGAATCTGGTTAATTTTTTTTTATTTTGCAGATTGACTTTTACATTTAAAAAAATGGATAACTGGGACACTGAAACAAGAATTTGGACTGTCCGCCGCTATCACGCACTGGAGTCCGTAGTTTCGCTTCAAACAGAGTATAGGCGCACGTTTGGCGGCAATCCTCCGATCAGATGGACCATAATGAGACTTGTAAACAATTTTGCCGAGCATGGGACAGTCAACAGAAGACCTTACCATCGAAACCCTTCAGTTCGAACGGAGGAAACAATCGCTGCTGTAGCTGCTGCCATACAAAACAATCCACGTGTTTCGACAAGAAGCTTATCTGCTCAAATGGGTGTAAGCAGACAGTCATTACAGTCAATTATGCACAAAGATTTGGACTTATTCCCATATAAAATTCAAATGGTCAACAAACTGAACGCTGCAGACTTGCTTGGAATTTTGCCAGAAGATGCTTCAAATGGTGGAAGGGGATGGAACCATGTTGAACTGTCTGGCGAGGCCTATTTCGATTTAAACGGCAACATAAACAAAAAAAAATTTTCGAATTTGGAGTGCTTCCAATCCACAGATACTCCATGAGACGGAAGTGCATCCACTTCGTGTCACAGTGTGGTGTGCAGTTTCATCACGCTGCATTGTCGGGCCCTACTTCTTCGAAGAAAACGGTCACACCAACGGTTACTGGAGACCGTTACTTGAGCATGTGAGAGAGTTTTTCTATCCAGAATTACGCCGAATGAGAATTTCTTTCAACTCTGTGCGGTTTCAGCAAGATGGTGCAGCTCCTCACATAGCCCAACCTGTTATGACAGAATTGCGACGAAAATTTCCCAATAAGCTGATATCCAGAAACTCCACATTCCGTTGGCCACAAAAGAAAAATGAATTCCATACCCTGAAAAAAAAATTATTTGAGTTTCTTAATATAGCGTAGCAAAATTCATCAGCCACCCTGTAAGTCACTAAAAAAGTAAAAATATTGGCCTCATCAACCTTTTCATCTTATTTAAATGGTGTATAACAATTAAAAATTAAAAAATTTGTATTTCAAAAATTACAGGCCAAATGGACGATTTATGCTGTAATTAAATAAATACGGATACCAGGAGGAAGGACGCTTAACCATATTCACAACCGTACACAATTTTCAAAAATTGAACCAATACTTTTCAAAATGTAAATATTTTTTCGCACATCCAACTTTAACCCCTAATAACATCTGTCATATAAGCTTGACTGAATAATATTTTACATAATTGATTTCAGATAAAAATTTAGATAATATCCATATTTTGGATTTTTTATTAAATATATCCTGTAATTAATAATAATATTTTTCAACAATAATTTTTTCGAACTTCGAAGGCAAAAATTTCGATTTTGGATCCTAACTTCGAAAATCGAAGAACACGCGTTTTACTTATGACTCAATCTCCCGAAAAAAGTAAGTTTGGTTCAATATCCAGCCGAGTGTTTTCCTGTGTTATGAAATGGTATACCAAACTGAGTATAAATCATGTAACACTTGTCGGAAAAAGTCAACGAAGATATTCGCTTAATTATAAATTGTCGAAATCGGCTTATAACTATTCAAGGCCCAAGATTTCGAACATGAAGACCTCAGTTGCAATCGATAACTTATATATGCCATATATATTAAAGAAAACCGAATGGAATATTTTTCTTCTAATAATGTGTCTCTATACCAAAAATGGGTAAATCCAGGTCAAACTTTCCCTAATACCTATATACTTATTTATAGGTTTTTCAAAAATACGATACCTTAAAAATCGGTTAATATGTAGGATATCTTAGCAAAATTAAGTGAACATATAATCTTGGATATAATGCAGCTTGGTGGCGAGAATGAGTAAAATCGGTTTAGGAATTACCCCAGCCCTCATTTATAATACATAATTATTTTCGTTATTCCAGAAAACTGTATGTTGAATATATATGGGTCTAATTGTGTGTTATCTTAATAAAATTATATCAATAAATTGCGGGTTACACTCGAATTCAATCCTTCCTTACTTCTTTTTATAAAAAAAAAATATTTTTTATTTCTTTTGTTTTAGTTTTTGTTTTTCATTTTCAATCAAACGAGCGTAGTAAATAATATTCATACGATGACTAAATCATTGATTAAGCATGCCAAAGAAAGTAAAAGTAAGATAAATATGCATATGTATGTATTAAGCAGTTTTTATGAGTGAGTGCGTGTTAACGGTAATCTGTGATTTCATCGATTATGTGATGCTCACATATTTGTGGTATCTTTCTTTGCGGCTAAGCGCAGCTGAAGTAGCCACAACAATAGCTTGAAGTAAAATCTTAAGTTTAACCTTCGAAATGCAAAAAAAAATAAAAATAACAAAAATAAAAATAAATAAAAAAATTGGTCATAATTACTACTAAGATTATATAGACATTATTGTCTTCCTTTGTGGCAAGTACAATATTGCCGGACAAAATTCTAGTATCGCCACTTTCACTCCCAATTTTCCTCGCTGCTAATGACAGGCAAATAAATGCAAACAATGTGTAGTAAACGAGCAAATTAAGTGTGGAAGAAGTTAAAGAGGTGTCGGCGTCGGCGTCGCTGCCGTTTTCGTTTACGTCCGTCTGTCTTCCGAATGACCGCACTCATAAGTAGCGTAAATATTGAACTGAAAGCAGCTGATTGTGGAGCGTTGAACAAAAAGTGAAAAATGAAAGGAAGAAAGAAAAGAAAGAAATTTGTTTGTGAATCACGTAATGGACAGTGCTTTGGATGTGAAGTCATGAATGCGCCGTTTGTGGGGGCAGGAATTCGTGTGTGACGGCAACACGTTGATACTCAACACAGAGGTATGAATGTAGAAAACTTACAGATTTCTTTTCTATTCGTTATGTTTTTGTTTTGTTGTAAATATGTGCATATATTTGACTTTCGGCGGCTGGTAGATAATAATACATATTATGTAAACTCTATTATCATTCGATACAGTGAATCGAATCAATTTCGTTTCATTTGGTGGGGAGTGAAAATTGTTTCGTAGCGGTGTTTTGGGTGTGTGTGATGGTGTTTGTGTATGCGTGTGTGCTATTTCAATGACAAGCAAGTTAATACATATGAATTTTTGAATATTCATTTAGCCGTGTGGGAACTGGTTGGTTGTAAGTAAGTAAGTTAGTCGAAGGCCTTAAGCGAGTATTATGTGTGTGGGTACCAAAAATAAAAGTAAAATCAATATGCTTATTTCGTTTACTCACAAAAAAATATACAATAAAAATTATAATAAAACTCGAAATTATGTTTTATTTAGAACTGGAAAAATAAATAAAAAAAAAATATTTTTACATTTCTTGTTAGAATTAAATTTTTTATATTTTTTCACTTTTTTTACCTTCTCTAAGAAACAAATACGCTTTCAATATCGGCTTTCGGAAAATGAAACCTCTTTTCAGAGAAGTCAAGCATTGTTCTAGCTAAGTGAAAGCTTGATACTTACATATATCCAAGTTTTTTTTAGGTTCACAAGTGTGATGGGAAATATTAGAAGACTAAACTCCCTTACAAGTTCAGAACTATCTTGATCAATTTTATTTTAATTTTAGGCGCATTAATTTTGAATAAGTAGAGTACAAAATTATGTTATCATTCTCACCCTATTATACGGCGAAGAAATACACCAAAGATGATGGAACCATTAACTGTATGAGCTCCTCGGCGACATGGATATAGTAAAGCGCATAAAAATCCAACGAATGCGCTGGTTGGGCCATTTTGTACGCATTGAAGACGATGTTCCAGCGAAAAGTTCCTTCGATTCGAGACTCATGTGTGGACAACGGACGCAAGGACACCCACGCATGAAATTAAATCTGAAATTGTGATTTCGCACAGGACAGAGACAGTTTAATCGAAAAGTTTTGTATTCTCGGTATTTTAGGTAGGTTGAAGAAATACATTGCTTAAACTCTATAATCATGTATGAATATACTTCTTCTGGGAAGCGAATTATAATGGTTTAGCTGATCGTGGCTGTGAGATGTAAAAAATATATCCCTTGTTTGGGGATGACTGTTTAACGGATAAATAGGCAAAGTTCATAGACATGTTAGCATTGGACATTTGAAAATCTTAAGCTATTTTTTATTCTACATAAAATAATTATTTATTTAATTCAAGTTTTTTTCTGTCTTATATAGATACATATTTAAAGAATAATTTCGGAAATTTTCAAAAAAAAAAATTAAAATTCTCCCATTATGACGTCATTTCCGGTGACCCCTCGGAAAAACTCCTGACAGGATCATCCAAAATGAAAAAAAAAAACAAAAATAAGTGTCTTAAGTAAGACCATAAACTCGTGCTTGAACGAAGGCAAGACACAAAAATTAAAAATTGGAGTTTTGGCAAACATTTTTCCAAAAAATAAAAATTTCGGTAAAATTTGCTTAACATTTTTTTTTTTTTTAAATAGTTGTAATTGAACAAGGAAAAAAATTCTTCGTTCAAGCACAAGTAAATTGTATCTCGAACACCCGTGCAAAATTTCGTGAAGATCGGTTGCGTAGTTTTCGAGAACAGAACTTTGAGCTTTTAGAAAAGGTAATTATCATGGGCCGGATCGAACTTTTTTATTCAAAAATTCCGTTTTTTTAAATCAATTAACTGTTGATTTTTTCACAAAAAAATATAGAAAAAAATTTCCTGAGTCCGCCATTTTGTTAATTTCTGAAAAAGAGAAAACAACTTCGATCCGGCCTAGTATTATCTATTTATAAAACACTAATTTTTCTTATCCGATTGATTTTAGTTGAATCTCCAAGGACTTATGATTGTCACCGAAAGGACCTTTTTCTGGAACTGGGTGAACAGAAACAGCTATAACTGTGGTCTTTAAGTCAAAACATTGTGTAATAATTACTTTTGATTTAATAGCAAAAAAGATTACTGAATATTGCCATTTTTTCGTATCTCTGACCCATTACAACATTCAGGCCGTCCAACTAGAAGGGAATATATTTTGAACGTCAATTTCAGAACGGTCGCCAAATTCAGAAAAACGAAAGCACTTTGGAAATTTCTACAGCTTTCTATGTACATATGTTTTCTCGAATCTAGGAGTTATCAACTCTCCAAACAAAAAGTCAGTCTAATCAAGCTTTACTGTTTGCTCTAAATCTTGGCTAATATTAATTTATTGACTTATTTATGGTTTTGGACAATTAATGTATCAGAAAAACCTAAAAAGGTCAAATTATATATATTTATTTGTTCATTTAAGAAAAAATTAAGTCTGAGTTTGATAAGTTAATAAAAAATAAACAGGTTAAAAAAGTGTAAACAAAACATTACATTTTGTTTGCGGTTTTCGTTGGTCACGACACCGCTTCGAAATTCTCCGCCGAGTGTAGTGAACTGTTTAACATGATAACATAATATAATAGAATGACGAGAACTATGGCCGTGATTCTCAATAGATTTTCGGATAACCGGAAACTTAAGCTTGTGACCGAATAATCGAAGAGCATTATTGGCAAAAGTTTTCGAAGTGGAAAATGGTCTCTTCGAAGCGGCAATATCGATGTAAAATACTTCAAATTGCACACTTAATTTTCATTAGGCTGCGAACCCACTTTCGTATGATTGTTAGTCATGCACCCATTAACTTACTGCATTCCGGCGCTTGCTGTTAGAATTGTTTATATTTACTGTCGTTTGCGAAAAACTTGTTTATCTCATTTTATCGGCGTTTAGTATATGTTATTGCTTAACACAACACAATGCGAGTTGATGTTGGTCAATGACGCTGACTGGAATTATTTTGCCACGCCATTTTCGCAATTGTATGCACATACGAGTACATACAATATAATAAAGTGGCCGACAGCCTCTTCAAACGGTTGACTAAGCATGTGCTAAAAGTAATTTTCCACAATAAACAAATAATACAGAGATTAAGAAAATTCCATTTGATTTGCTGCTTGCTTATTGCCGTTGCAATGAACTCTGCGTTGACTTGCCTTGGTGGCTTTTGGTGCTTGCCGCGCTTTGTTTGGCGGCATGAAATGTATTTATATAACAATTGTTATTCTTCTTTGCACGTTTTGCAAGTATTATGTGGTAATTGTGTTTTTTCCGTGGTGCTTTGGGTGCAAATAGACTTGTAGAGTTATGAAATTCTGACCAAGTTCGTGTCTTAAGTCTTTTGTATTTCTTTTGTTTATTTGTTCTGTGTTTTTTTTTTCGAGCCATGTGCCAGGAAATAACTAAATGCATGATGAATTGTCAGATTGTTGAATATATATTCAGAGCCAATTTGAGCCTATAGTTGATGCCTTCTATTGGATTCAAATATCTTTTGCATATAATAATATTATTACTGATCATAACTTGCTAATAAATAATGGAATTTTTCAAGTAGATTTTCTTTGAAGATTGAAGGATTCTCAAAATATACATAATTTATATAAAATTTCAATTTATTTAGAAAATTGTTCAGTACATATTTTTGAAAGCTTAGGAAAATATAGTCAGAAGGCCAAGATAACGAGGAAATGAAAGGGTGAAAAAGAGAGAGTATAGTATTTGGAGTATGTTTTGTCTACAGTAAAAATATATAGTTTAATGAGACGAAGGTCTTAAGAATTATCGAATATATCAGAAAATGCCTCTTCGATTGTTTCACAACCAAAAAGGATATTATCAAAAAAGTAAAAGTCTATCGCTAAGCAATGACCCTTTCAATCCACAAAATATTGCTTTTTTATATTCTCCCAACAAATAGGTGTTTTTGTAATATATCTCGCAAACTAAAAAATGATATATAAACCAAACTTTCTGCAATTGGTTCCCTCGTACCCCACCACACACCATGCAAATAGTTGAAATCCATCTTGCTCCCATACAAAGGTTAGGTTGAAAATTACTAAAAGTGGGTTAACTCACTAACGAAAAACATCAGAAACACTAAATTTTACAGAAGAAATAGCAGAAGGAAGCTGTACTCGGATTTTTTTTACAAATTAGAAAATGGGCGTGGAGTCAGCCACCTATGGGTCAAAAACCATATCTCAGGAACTACTCGACCGATTTCAATGAAATTCGGTATACAATATTTTCTTGACACCGTGATGTCACGTGTGGAAAATGGATGAAATTGGTTTATATCCACGACTAGTTCCCATATAACTCAATTTTGAATTCCATCTGATTCCTTCACTTTATAATACATACATTAGGAACCAATGAAGATAGCGAAATAAAACTTTACACAAACACTGTATATGATCTGTGGCATCTCTTGTGAAAAAATTGTCGAAATTGGTCTATAACTTTTCAATGCGCCGGATATCGAATATGAAGAACTCAGTGCCTTAGGGTAATTTTTCACCGAAAACATCGGTAAATCTCTTAGATATCTTAATTTAATTCAGAGGAAATCTTTTTTTCTAATAGTGTGTCTCTGTATCAGAAATGGTTAAAATCGGGTCATAACGATGGGCTTAATGGCTTATAAATCGGTTAATATGTGAAATATCTTAGACAAATTAATTGAGCATATTATCTTGGATATAAAGTAGCTAGGTGGCGAGAATGATTAAAATCGGTTAAGGAATTACCCCAGCCCTCATATATAATATATAATTATTTTCGTTATTCCAGAAAACTGTATGTTGAATATAGTATGGGTCTAATTGTGTGTTATCTTAATAAAATTATATCAATAAATTGCGAGAGTAAAAAATGTTCGGTTGCACCCGAACTTAGCCTTTCTTTACTTGTTGCGTTCCAATTTATTATTTCTTCAAAAAGTGTTTCATCTGACCAGTCAAATTAAAATCTAGAGCAACTGATATTTTTTGGATTGAAGTACCTTGTATACTGTTTTCATTTTGGAGATTTTTTAGACATACTAATTAAAATATTACAAATTTTTGTCTCATCAATCCTGCAACATTGAACACAGTGCATGCACTTCCTGATTTTATTTTGGTGTTTATGTTTTCACATCAATCTCCGCCAGCGTCGTTCCTGTTTTCGGCTTAGCTATTTTTTGATGTATCTATTTTTATTATTTTTTGAATTTGTTACTTTATATTCGCTCTCTTTCACTGTTGAACATGCCACCTGCTGTTTTTCTGCGCTCAGTTTGCGATCGGTTTTTGAGAGAGTGGCTCTTCAGCAACACTTGAGCGTCGGCGGTGATTTTCAGCATTATTTCCGCCAAGCGTCGAAGCCTCAGCGAAGCTTACACACTCTGCAAACAACAAGCTAGGCTTACACCAATACATCTGCATGACAAATGTTGGGCTTACGATTGCTTGCCAGGTTGTTTATCAGCTGCGTCTAAATTGACTCGTCTGCCAGTCCGCAGCTTGTAAGCTTGTGATTTTTTATTAATTGTCGCTCTTCATTTTCTACAACAATGCTCTCTGTTTACTTCCCCAATTGAGTTTCGTTTGGCTAGTGAATTTCGCTTTTGCCATTGATTTTCGAAAATTTTGAATTTCAGCTCCGCTGTGCAGCGATTTTCGGCGCTGATTATCTTCACAGCGCGGCCACTTTGCTTTCGCTTTCAATTTCTTCATGCGCGTGTGTTGGTGAGTGCGCTGGCGTTGCGCTGCCAGATCTGCCAATATGTCGGCAATCGGTGAGTCTTGTGCTGAACGCAGTGGCGGCTAATAGTTGCTGTTTGGTGCTAGAGTGCTTCAGCTGTGCCGTTGGCGAAGTTTTTAAAGCGCGTCTTGTCTGCAAATTGCAAGCAAATCGTTTTCTTGTTTTCAAATATCGGTGTTGAAATTTCGCGGTGTTTTTTCATTGTTTTCATAAACAGCTGATACGCGGGCGCGCTTTTCTGCAAGTGCTTAACTAACGGTAAAAAAGTTATAATTGCAAAAACTTAAGAAATTATTGTTTTGGAATATTATAGAAGTGTTTATGAAATACAGTTCAAAAGTAAAGCGAGTGAGTGACTTCGGTAGTGTTTACTCTAATGTTGAAATATTAACAGAAGTTAAATGAATAATTGGCCTCTTTAGTTTGGGAAATAATATAAGAATATTTAAAACGGCCCTAAAAGCTTTTGAAGACCTGAAAAAAATTTAAAAAAAAAAAGTTGATTATTTACAATATGAATATTTTATTACTTTAAAGCCCCATTTTGAATTCTTAACTTAATTTTTGTGTGAAAAACCTATAAAGAAGGTTGAAGTGGTTAATTGAACATAACAAAATTTAACACCAATTAAAATTAATTAAAACGCTGGAACTCGACATTTTTGAGGATCGATTTGAGTATTTAATCCCTTGCCTACAAAAAATCTACATAGCATATATGGACCATATGTGTTCTTGCAGTCCATAAGTGATCTTTATCATTGCAAGTGCTGCCCTAGTACATATTCGTTTCGTATATACTATATACTTTGTCTTAGAGTACATAGAGTACTTAGTTACATAGTTGTGTTATTTGCTATTATTTTCGAAGAAAAGTGTGTACAGAACTCTTTGACTCATATAAGCCTTCCTTATGGATCCGAAGTTCGGTTAGCCTAGTTTCAAAATTATAGAAAACTTGTTTTTAGGAATTTAATATGCTCTTGAGTTTAGTTGCTGAGCACACTCTTTTGTAATATCGTCTCAATCTACTTCAAGACCTCGTTCAACTATTACTAAAGTAGAAAATCACATTAAGATGACAGAAAATGTGCGATAATATTCAATGTTGCCTTCATTCTTTCTTATCAGAATTCAGAACGTCTTCTCTGCTTCTCTTTCATTATTTTTTGTTTTTTTGTTTCCCATATAATAGCAATACTCTTCGAATACGATTAAGAACACTCAATTGTCCAGTATCACCTCATTAAAAAAAAAAATAAAAAAATATCGGTCTTGCTCGGTTAAAACTAAAAGCTCGTCAAGACCTTTTAGAATAATAATAGTTATTAAAATTCAACCTTGAATTCGGATTACATGAAATATTTCGTTCATATTTGTCGGGTTTAATAACCTTCCAAGAAAAAACAATGCGATACATGTTTTTCATTTTACATAATAAAAGTATACGTCATAAACCAGAGTTTAATGTTTAGAGTTTAAGTAACTCTGAGTTTAATTCAATATGAAAATGAGTGATTAATCATATTGTGAAGTTCGAATTGTTCTGCTAAGGTTTAAATATATTTTTAGGTATAAAAATAATATCTTTGTTTCAATTTCTGTGTAATGAACTCGGAGTTTGTGATCAAACAGCAAAATAAACAATAAACTCGAGTTTATTGATAAGTTGTGACATTTCGTGTGGAGATCTGTTAGTTATTTGGATAGAAATAATGTAAATGAGGGCTGAGAGATATGTGTCATTTTTTAAACAATTGGAGTTTCCAAAAATTTCCGAGCCCAAACTCCACCCGAAGCTATTTTGTAGTTAGTTCATGTTTTGGCGCATCATTTTACACTTGACTGTGTTGTTTAAACTTTATGACAACTTTTTGCGGGCTTAACTGCATTCCTTATTAGTCGCTTACACAAGCATTTGCACATAAATATACAACAACAACTACAACAAATATTCCAAAATTTTTCATAAATGTTATAAAATGTGGCAGTAACTGACTGCCACTTAGATATTTCACGGCGCCGCGGTTCGTGTGCTCGGGCACTTTGTCTGGTTATGCATTAATTGTGCATTATGTGAAAGAGCGGTAAAAGTGAGCAAAAACAACAACAAAAACAAATTGTAAAGAGAAAAAAATAAACAAAAAAAATACGAAATATTTAAAGTTACCAACAAAGTGTGTTTAAAATGAAAAAGAAAAACAGACTAAGTGGAGAAATTATAAAAAAGAACAACAAAGCGTGCAATTAAAAAGTCAAAAGAAATACATTTTCCGGCTTGTTTTGCCCATTATTCGCCATTTCGCTTTTGCAACAACGGCGCATTCGGTTATTACTTAACGTTTTTTTACGTTCGCCTCGAAAATATGCGTCACATCGCAAGTGTTGAATAATTTTTCCATATTTTTTTATTTTTTTCTTTAACATTTTTTACCATACATTAAGGTTGCAAGCGCTTAAGTCTTACATTTACATTTACATACAAACATCACTGCATACCTCACTCAAGTGAAGCTAGTCAAACCAACAACATTTAGTTTAATAAAAAATATTCAAAAAGCAACTCCATAAAATTTGTGCTTAACGAAGCAGCTACAACAACAATAACAACCATCAAACCGGTGCTACAACTATAGCGTGCTATCAGCCATTCTTACAAGAATCTGCAGCTTAGGTCAGTGCAACTCTGTGTCCACGCGTGTGTTTGTGTGTGTTTATGTGTTCAGTTTACTTTGTGCTCATTTGTGCGTAAAAGGAAATCGCCGCTGTAATGGCTCCCAAGAAAGAAGCAACCTTGAATCTGCAGCAACAACAACAGCAACAAGTTTTGGATATCGAGCGTATAAAACGGCATTTCAGCTGGTCCGATCCAAATGCAATGTAAGTCAAATGGCGCTTTTTTGCGCCTATTCACATGCCTTTAAATACATATATTTGTATACATAAGGAGATATATATAATGTAAATGATATACAGAAATCCAAACGTTGACTTCGGCAAATAACTTAGGCGTTTAATGAGCAATTTCGAGTGAGAAATGTGATATATCCAATATATAAGTATTTAAATCGATGTGTGTTTGTGTGTGTATATGAAGCGTATTTATCTCTGTGTGAGTGTGCGTGTGATTACAAGTAATCAAATTACTAAAGTTCGTTTTTATAATCTTTTATTTGTATACATATATTGCCCAGCAGGAGCAATTCAAGTGTTTGAAAGTGGTTAGTTTTCTAGTGAATTTGAAACTATGACTAGTTTACTTTTTTGTTAATCAGATTTTTATGAAAATAATGGTTTATAAAATAACTGCTTAATTTTTTTAACTTACTTGCTTGTTCAATTAAATCACTTACAATGCTTTAAAAAAAGTGTTACAGTGATTGGATTTAGTTCAAATATGCGTCGTTTCGTTCGATAATCTGTTTCCATCTAGACGACAACTTCATAATACCCCCTCGTAGAAGCCCCCCTCCTTATTTGCGAAGAACTCGGACAGCCACTTTTCACAAGCCTCTTTTGAGTTCAACTTTACACCACCAAGAGCGTTCGCCATGGACAGGAACAGGTGGTAATCACGTGGCGCTATGTCCGGGCTATTTGGTGGATGCGATAAAACCTCCCATCCGAGCCCCCGTAGCTTTTGACGAGTCATCAACGGTGTGCATGGTCTGGCGTTGTCCTGGTGGAACACTACACCCTTACTGCTGGCCAATTCTGAACGCTTCTGGTCGATCGCCTGCTTCAAGCGGTCCAGTTGTTCGCTGTAAATGGTATAATTAAGCGTCTGACCATTTGGGAGCAGTTCATAGTGAATGATTCCCTTCCACGAAACACACAGCAAAACTTTTCTGACCGTCAATACCGGCTTGGCCACTGTTTGGGACGATTCACCCGTCTTCGACTACGACCGTCTTCGCTTGATATTGTCGTATGTGATGCATTTTTCGTCGCCAGTCATCATCCGCTTCAAAAATGAGTCGAGTTCATTCCATTTCAACAGCATTGAGCAGGCGTTGATTCGGTCCAGAATGTTTTTTTTTCGTCAAATCATGCGGCACCCAAACATCCAGCTTTTTTGTGTATCCAGCATTCTGCAGATGGTTTAAAATGGTTTGGTGACTAACTCCCATCTCATGGGCGATGTCACGCGATGTCATATGTAGGTCTAACTCGATGTTTTCCATGATTTGATCGGTATTCGTCGTCACAGGTCTTCCGCCGGCTGGCTTATTCATGGTGTCGTTTTCACCTGCTCTGAATCGTCGAAACCATTCCTCCGCAGTTCGAAGTGATAGAGTAGCATCCCCCAAAACACCATTAATCTCACGGAACGTTTCTCTAGCAGATTTGCCTTTAACGAAGGAAAACTTAAAAATAGCAGGTTATGTCAAGACCTTTCAAAGATGTATTGTCAGATACGAGCTCTGTAGCGTGAAACTCAAAACACAAAAAGGCGGATGGGAGATATTTGCCAACCTAATATGAAAAGATTTAAGCACGATTTGGGTTTATTATATATTTAATGTAGGTTTTAAACTTAAATTGAATAAAGCTAGATTAGATTGATGGACTATGTTCATACGATATCTAGTAATGTGATTTAAACACGACTTAAACTCCAATAGTTCATAATCTAGGCTTGATTTAGTTTCGTATGCAAAGTCTACCTTTATTTTAGAGAATTACGATCTTACAGAACATGATACTTTGATAAATTCGCCACACTGCTGTCGTGATTGCCAACTCGAACGCACCCTATATTTGGTTTGATTTGGACTTAGAATTATGTCAAAGATGTAAATAAATTAAAACTGAAGTTAGACTGAAAAATATGTTGTTAGAAGAAAAACTAAATTATGTTAAAAAGGATGATTCGATAAGCTACAAAAAGTGGTTTGGGTTCAGAAAGAGCTTAAACTAAAAAAATACTATAGTAATTCTAATTTATACATGAAAGCAATTTGTATATCGAAAATATATTTCAGCTTATATCAGTTCTGAATTTATATTGTTTTCTAAAAGCAATTAATGATATTGTGAAAATAGAACCTAACCTAAATTAGGTGTCTAAACCAATTTGCAACTTTTATATTGGTAGTTAGTTACTGAATAAGGTATCACGAGTTTCATGACACAAATCATAAGTGATTAGTAACTGCATGCAAAATTTCTCAATTTACATAACATAACACTACATATATAAATCACAAAATTAAGATTTTTCACAACTCTACAGACTAAAAGGTAGACACCAATGATTTAGATAAATATTTAAAAATAATTAATAGCATAACGAGGACACTATTTAAGCGCTAATTGGTACTCAATAAGTAAAATATTTATGCCAGTGTAATACAACAATTACAATTCTTTTTGCATACATCGATTAGCACCTACTGTTTACTAAAGACACAAGCACGACTTTTTAGAGTAAGGGATCGACTGCAATTTGATCTCATACTCCAAAATGACAGCGCACCAATTATTATGTAATTCTAACATTTTTAATGCTAAATTGTGCGCATCTAATTGCTTCAGATAATAAAGACGTATTTGTTCTTTGTAATTGTAAGATGAGCGCTAAAGTCAGCAATTTGGTTTGAGTGCTAGTAATTTGAAGAAAATGAAAAAAATAAATATGTGTTTAAGTATTTGAGGCCATCAATCTTACATATGAACTAACAATAATAATCATTTTAGCTTTGAACAGAGTTATATTCTTTGCTGGAGTTTGCTTTAAAATTGTTTTTACGATGTTTCGAAAATTTGAATTAAGGCGGTTCTTATAATTTGATGGTAAAATTTTTGGAGTTAAGAGTAGGTCTTTGATAAAACACTGAATCAAATTTTGATATTCTTCTTTGATACATAATCTGAGGTCACCATTTATATACTTCTAGGACTATCAGTCTCAAAATGTGGATGCGCTCAAAGCAGTCAAGTTGTTTTCAAATTTGCTAGCAATAATTATACTAAAGATATGTGTTCTTATGGTCAATGGGAATCTCAATTAGTTTGCGGGGTATAGAAGAACTCAAAGGACCATGTTTGAAGAAACCTCAGTGAATATAGAGTAAATAAGTATTCTGTAAAGATTCTATATTACCTTAAAAAATTTAAAACAAACAAGTAAGGAAAGGCTAAGTTCGGGTGTAACCGAACATTTTATACTCTCGCAATTTATTTATTTAACTTTATTTATATTATATAATACACAATTTGACCCACATATTCATCATATATATTGTATAAAGTCCATTGAAAGTTGGAAACCCTAATATTAGGTTAGAAGCACCCAGGTCCTCATGTTCGATACATGGGGCCTTGAAAACCTATGATCCGATTTCGGCGATTTTTAGAATGGGGCTTCCACACTATAAAGGTAGTATTTGTGCAAAGTTCTGCATCGATATCTTCACTAGTGCTACCTTTATATATTGTAAAGATAACGATTCAGATCGTCTTCAAAGTTCTGGTATATAGGAAGTAGGCGTGGTTGTGAAGCGATTTGGCCTATTTCCACAACATATCATTGGGATGTAAGAAAACTATTACAAACCAAGTTTCATTGAAATTGGTCGAGTAGTTCCTGAGATATGGTTTTTGACCCATAAGTGGGCGATGCCACGTCCATTTTCCATTTTGTAAAAAAACCTGAAAGCTTCTATCTGCCATTTCTTATGTGAAATTTAGTGTTTCTGGCGTTTTTCGTTACTGAGTTAACTCACTTTTAGTAAGTTTCAACCTAACCTTTGTATGGGAGGTGGGCGTGGTTATTATCCGATTTCAACTATTTTCATGGTGTGTGGTGGGGTACGTAAGAGAACTGACTGCAGAAAGTTTGGTTTATATAGCTTTATTGGTTTGCGAGTTATATACAAATAACCGATTTGGGGGCGGGGCCACGCCCACTTTCCCAAAAAATTACATCCAAATATGCCCCTTCCTAGTGCGATCCTCTATTCCAAATTTTACTTTTATAACTTTATTTATGGCTTAGTTATGACACTATGTGTTTTCGGTTTTCGCCATTTTGTGGGCGTGGCAGTGGTCCGATTTTGCCCATTTTCGAAAGCAACCCTCTCACGGTCCCAAGGAACGTGTGTTCCAAGTTTCATCAAGATATCTCAATTTTTACTCAAGTTATCCGTTGCACGGACGGACGGACGGACAGACAGACATTCAGATTTTGACTCGTCTCGTCACCCTGATCATTTTGATATATATAACCCTATATCTAACTCGTTTAGTTTTATGACTTACAAACAACCGTTAGGTGAACAAAACTATAATACTCTCTTTAGCAACTTTTGTTGCGAGAGTATAAAAATATGAAAAATGTGTCAAAATAAGATAATGAAAAAAGAAACCAAATATAAAGATTTGTTGGAATGGAGTTGCCACTTAATAAAAAAAAGTGTTAACATTTCTATTTAAATATTTTTGGAGTAGAGTTGCCAATTGTCGAACTGAGAAAAATTTGAGAATTTCTTTACTATGGATTTTATTTACTATTACTAGAAGTAATGTTAGTTATTCGTAGCTTCTGTGAATAAAAATCTTCTAAGATCCCACAAAAAAAAATTTAAGTGTGGCTAGAACTAATCACCCCCTAATAGTACACGCGTTGTTCTTATTTCTAAGTTCTCTAATTGCAAGACACACACACTTTCATTAGCACAACTAAAACAAAACAGATCATATATATTTATATATTTCAAGGTGAAAACATTTAAATGTGTTAACTGCAAGACATATTTGATTAGGGGGGGTGCTGGAAAAAATTGTAGAAATCAGCGGGTAAATAAATTGCGAAATTTACGTAAATTAGCACATCCGTAGTATGAGCGCTTTCGAAAGAGACGCAAAGAATTGCGCAGGCGCAAAATGTTAAAAATATTGCAAAAGTGCGAAAATGAAAATCAGCTAATGAGCTTCAATGGAATCACGGTGTTTCGTGCAAATATCACCTAGATACCAGCACTGGGTATGTACAAATGTACTTGTTGTTTACATATGCTTGTGTATATCAGTGAGTAAATATGTAAGTAATTGCACATTAAATAGTTTTACGAAATTACCAAATTTGCTAATCAGTTTGTGAGTGTATAGGCAAATAAGCCTGTTTGGAGCAGTCAACGAGTTGCCAACAAAATCGAGCGCGTGCTGTGAAATTTGCTGTAGTAGGCGCTGTTGATTATGCGAATATTGATGGGTAAATATGCATAACATTATGTGGCTAACTATAGTTTGGTTTCTATATGCTTGTAAAGTTGTATATGTATACAGCAAATGTATAGCCTAACTTCTACTGCTGAGTGTTATGACCGTAAATAGCATTGAGTTGGAAGAATGAAGCAAAAGTTGAAAAAAAATATTAATAATAATTAAGCTGTAAGCATGTTTTTTCTAATATTACCACACTCATTTTAGTCTATATTGTTAGCACGAAAGCTCCTAAAAGCTTTTCATAACCGCTTAGTATTTATTTTTATTTATTTTTTAATATTTTTTCCGTGTTTCCCTGTATCCATTTTGCTCTAACTAACCATAAAAGTGCAAAATTATTTCATTCAACAACTTCCGCATTACGCAAATTATGAGCTTTAGGCGGCGACTCTAATCAATAGCGGCATCATAATTTGTTTACAAATCACTTTGTTTATTTAGTAACCGAACGCACACACTCACATTCACACAAGCGCGTTTAATTGTTTACAAAGCGATCTCTTGATATTAAATAAACAAATGACATCCAATTGTGTTATTTCATTTATTGTAACAACAAGCTCGCAACCATGAATCAGCAAACAGAATGTGTCGATTTGCATGTCACAACCACATTTGGTTTCAATATAGAGCGATCTATAAGGAGTGTATAACGAATGCAATTGATGCTTGAAATTGATATTCTGGGAGAGTGTTGACGCTGTGATAAAATCATTTGTGTTTCGTTCTTTATGGCTAATGGCAGTTGTGTGGCATGCCAAGCACACACACTTGGAAAAAAGTTGGAAAAAAATTGATGTGAAATAATTTTTATATTTCGAAAAACAAAAATTTTGTATACTTTTACTCTTGTTTAAAATACATTCAAACATGCCAGCTGAGTCGAATAGTAAATAGAATTTTTCTATTATAAAAAGAAATATTTTTTATTTTTATTTTTTTTTTTTAATTAAAATATTTTTTAATTTTTTTTTTTTTTAATTTTTTATAATATATTTATCCGTTATTTTATTTATAAATCTAATTTTACGCAATTAAAAAGCACAAGTTATTATTTTATATAAAATATGTATACTCTCATATAAGTTCCTTAACGAGTTCGTTGCTTAAGTCTTTTGTAAATATTAAATTGCCTCAAATTATATTATTACAGCTCATTAATCTTATTTATACCACCACTTATAGTAACTAAAATAAATAATTTAACAAGACTTTTATTAACTTGACACACCCTATGTACGTTCAAAAAAGCTCGCAGCCAAAGCTTTTGTTGCTACAAAGTTTAAGCCATCTGACGGCATTTCAAATAAGTTTGAGGTAAAGCTAATTGATATACAACAAGCTAGATTGTGGTGCATGACTTGGATAAAGCGATCTTGTTAATGAACGAGTATACTTTTCAATTAAATTGTTGTTGTTGTTTTTTTTGAATGGGTATATAGCTAGTTTGGCGCATTGTGTTTTGGTCTTATTATGGCTTCACATACATATAGTAGGTTTAAATGTTATATTTATATTTTAATAGAAATTAAATGTATGCTGTTCTTAGGCTATTATTATTAAAGATATTTTGTTCTAATTTAAAATTTAAAATATTTTGTGAAATTTCAACATTTTTACGTATACTCTATTTGTGAAAGATGATCAAAACGAGAAAAAAAAAATCAAATTTATGTACATATACATACTCTGATTTTTTGGAGTTTCAGAAGTCTAAATAATAAATAAGGATGAATTTCAAATTCAAATTAAAATTCCCTTTAAAATATATTTTTTAATATTTTTAACTATATTTTGTGTCCTAGTATTTTTTTTTTAATTATTGAGTATGTAATAATAAAGTTTAATAATATTATATATCGATTTCGACTGATTCATTTGGTGACATATCTTCATTTCCAATGTGATTAGAAATTTACTCTCCATAATTGTTTAATATTTGTTTTGAAGTTTTGAGCTAATTAAGCGATTAATGAATTAATTATCTGGGAGATGATAATCTAGACTACCATTTCCCATTTGTAGAAACTCATCCCAAATACTTGGTTATGCCTCTATCAGAAAATTTATATATTTTAAGCTGGTTTCTGAATATCAGATGAGATCTATTTTTATAATTAATGAAATTGGTTTATGACTTTGATAAAATATGTATATGGATATACGCCTAATTGTAGGCAAGTTATTCTAAATAATATTTTTTCAAAGTCGTACACATTACAAAGAAAAATATTTGCCTACCTTTGCAGTGTTATAAAATGTAATTTAATGCAAATGTTTTCATAAAGGCCTTTGATTTGGACTGAGAGCATGAGACTGAGTATGTACCTGTATGTAAACACAAACAACAAATTTTCTAAATCCTTGTTAATTTCAAACGCCGAACCAGTTCTACAACTTACTCTAATTCCATTTCGTTATTTAATTATTCTACTGCAATGCTCAGTAATCACTGCACATTACTTTACACTTGTCTACGCAGCAACAATCGCGATTGGCAAGTTGAAATGTATGTAATTACCGTAATTAAGTCTCTGGTCAGTAGCGCGAACTACTGGCAAATGCAAATTGAGAATTGTAACTTGCATTGATCTTCAATGAAATAAAATATGAAATGAGATTTGTATGGCACCAGCATTACATGAAAATGGAGCTATAAACTGTGTCAGATTTTTATTGAATATTTGAACTTAATTGCAATGACATTGATATATTCGTAAAATTAGTGGAGAAAACTTGAAATATGCTGTTGACATACATACATATATACTAACTTATACGTGTGTCTGTCTGAATGGCAATTTGGGCTAAAAGCTATGGCAACTGAGGAGATCTATTTCTCGACAGCAGGGAAAATTGCAAAACTAAACTCAACTAATTACAGTTACACATACAACAGGCAGGGCTTGGGCAAGCACTTAGTGTAACAAAAATAGCAACAAAAAGATTTTTTCTCATTTTTCGTCATAATTGCATTGAATTAAAATATCGTTTTGGCTAATGTTTCAAATACAAATAAACGTGTGTATGTGCGCATGTGTGCCCGAATTTTTCGCTTAGCGTGGCATTTTCTTGCATTAGCAAGACCTTGACACATTAAAATGGTACATGTAACTCGTGAGCACTTACACACAAACATTCATATGTACAAATGTACCTATTATTACATCTATTCAACTTTGAAAGTTCCACATCTCGACAGTTATGATTCGCTATGTGTGTAAATGTCAAGTAGAGGGCAAAAGTACCGTTAATTTAATGTATTGTTTGCTAAGCTCTGAGGCTGTACAGATCTGAACGAGGCTTGTTTTCAACCCGACTGATCATATGGATTTACGTGATTTTGAGAAGTGAGTTAGGGACTCAAAAGTCTGCTTTAGAAGCCGAAAAAAAACGTTTTTTTTAGCAATTTTTTTTGAAAGGGAAGGAAATGATTGCGGTAAACGGAATTTTAAGACGATAGTGTACTATATTTAAGGCTTAAAAACAATATTTATTATTAAAAAATATTGAAATTTTTTCAAAGTTGTAAGTATTTTCTGTAGGCCCTGGAGTCTTCACTTGTAAATCGGTGCTGGTGATGGAGGTCGTGCGATGCATCTGAAACAGTCGAACCAACTAAATGAACTAAAAAAATACCGAAGAAGTTATAAAATTCCAAATTTTTTCGAAGTTTGAAAAAAAAAACACTTTTTTTAAGAAAAATATTGACTTTAAGTTGCAAAACAAGTAGTTTTAATAATACTTTTGTCCAACATTTTTAGTTCAAATAGAAGATAATTTATAATACTGAAGCTACATCACTTTGGTTTTTTTCGATCGGACATATATTCGTTTTGCTATCGTTTGGCACTGTTTTCTAACACTTGTGAAAATGAAAACTCGAGAAAACGCGCTTTAAAGGTCTGCCTGAGCATTCGCACCTGCTCGACGATCGGGCACTAAAACTGCTCTAGATTCGAAAATATGTCGAATTGGCATCTGGAATTTTAAAGACATATTCTTGGATAGTTTTTGAAGAGATTTAAAACAAAACAAAAAAATCGATTTTTTGAAGCCTGTAAAGCAGACCACTGCCTTAAAACATGTATTCTGTAATTTTGTTTGTTGCACTTGGCTATTGTTTGGCTCTCTACGTCTGTATCTCATCCATACGAATATAGGGACTCCTTTAAAATTGTTCCTTGATAGTAAAATTTTAAATTTTGTATTATCCCCTGGTCGAAAAGTTCGACTTATTGGAAGTAAATTTGTATGAAATTTGATTTCTATTGACAATTTAAGAGTTCGAGTTATGGAGAACTTCAAGTTATAGAATTTTGAGTTATGGAAGCAAATTTGTATGAAATTTGACTTCTAAACGCTATTGCCAGTTCAAAATTTCGATGGAGATCTTCGACTTATAAAAGTTCGAGTTATGGAAGTTCCACTGTATTTCCAAATTTTGTAAATTTAAATGATTGATTATTAAAAATTCGCTTGCGTCGGAAATGAAATTTTTTCTTTTGTATCTATATTATTATTCTATACAAAATTATTTACTAAAAAATTAAAAAAAAATACAAAACACTTATACTTTCGACAATAAAACATAAAACAACAAAAATCTTAAACAACAAAATACACATAAGCTTTGTATAACACTTTTTATTATTAAACATTTCCTGTAATAAAAAAAAGCTGCAATTACTTAAAAGAAAAAAATCACCGCCACACATGCGAAATTTTAAGAAAAACTTCAATACAAAATTACAAACAAAATGTCATGCTATTGAGTAAAGGAAAATGTGAGGCAAATAAAGAAAACATTTAATTTTTGTATTGTAAGTCAATACAAATGAAATAAAAAACTGACTAAATACAAAACGCCTTAAACGCATTTGCATGCATCAAATTGTTACATGTAAACATCAATATTGTTATTATCATTATTATTACGAGTACGAGTACGCTCGCAAGTTGTTGCTATTATTGTAGTGATTGTTGGCGCTGCTGGCGGCACATTTGTTGAAATGACTTGTCAACTTTTCTGTTGTTTTTGCCCAGACGTGTACGCGGTCAAAACGATTGAGTAGGCTTTTACAGGTTGAGTTGCATATATATATATAAAATAAATATTTACTACTAAGAAGAGACTGTTGTGATTGTGTAATAAAATAAATTATTATTATTTAAAATGAATTTTAATATTTTCTAAATTGTCAATATTTTTTTAAATTATTAAAAAGAGACCTTTGCTCTCCTTACACAGTAGACCCGCAGCATCGCATTTTTATTTTTATTAATTATCACTAGTATTACTTTTTGTAATCACTGAAATGGCTATTTTTATGCCATTCGCACATTATAAAACTTCTTAATGTACACATTTGGCTGAGCCATGCATTAACCCTTCTAGGACTTACGTCATTTACGTTGCTGACTTTTGCACTTCGCGTCGTAAGCGGAGAAAATTGCAAAAATCACCAAAGCTTAATTATATACGGAAGATATATGTATCTATGTGTATGCATGTGTGTATGTGTGCAAACAATTTCAATTGCCTGACAATGAATTTCACTTAAGTATGCGGCTAAAACGTCTAAAAGGTCAGCTAATGGCCGTTCAAACTACAAAATTACACGTAAACACACAGCTCACACATACACAGACATCTATTATTAATGGAAGCAAATAGATATTAGCAACAATAGTAAAATGAAAATGAAAATTAGTAAAAAGCTTACATGAAAAGGAAGTGTTCAGAATATAGTTGTTAATAAACACAAATGGGTTTATATATTACTTAGTATTACTTGTCAAGCATCAGAGACATTTCAATATTAAGCGGAGATTTGAAGCTTAAATTTGAAGAAACAAAAGTTTAATAATTTTTCAGCATCTCCCAAGCACCTCTCAATCATATCCCTACATAATTTCGAACTCCAAAAATGCTTTAAATATATACCACATAACCTCAAATTCCAGCTGGAATCGTGGCTTCGTGCTTAAAAGCCATTTCTACTTTTCTGCTTGATTGCCTGTACTTTGCGCCTGGTTCCAGCTAATTGCCAACTGATTGCCCAGCTGAGTGCTACATTTCGCTGTTCTGCTGAACATTTTTTTTTTAATATTCATGAGCATTAAAGCATGTCTCGCTTGCTGGATTGAGGTGCTATTAGTTGCTATACCCCCTTCTGTTGAGGTAAACACCTCATAATTTGTTTTTCACATTCAATAGTTGTTTGGCTTTGACATACGTTTTCTTACCTTAATGCGGGATTAAGAATGTATGTATTAATGTGTGATTCGGATATTAAGAAAAAATGTAATATTTTCCGGTGTTTTAATTTCAAGTCTAAAAAGATAATGAAGCAACATGTTGCGCAACATCTGAGCTTAGCAATCTGAGAATTGAATTGGATAGAGAATCGTTTCAGTAGTAATTTTGGAATAAAGATTCTGAATCTGAGATTCTCAAAATCTGTTTAGTTACATTATTCTCCAATAACATGATATGTTATTCCAAGAAGTTTTTATTGACCGTCAATATCTAGAAATAATATCAAGATGTCGGAAATTTTCTTTAAGGGAACATGACTGCTACTTCGACTATTGGTATTGGCGATCAGAGTGAAAAACAGGGTAAGTGTTTCCTTTTTCTCCGTACGATAGGACAGTACTACGAAGGCCCTTCGAAAGCAGACAAGTTGACTCACTACTTTTAGTTCATCCAAAACATGTCTCTTCTTTTAACATGTGAAAGAGGACCCTTAAAAAGGGTCTAAATGGATAACTTTTTTCAATTCAATGTATTTCATTTAAATATGAACTATATATAAGTCATATTTTTCAAACCAGAATTTGTAGTTAAATTTCAAAGTTTTGAAATCATCATTGAAATTGAAATAGCTTAACCTAAAAATTAAATTTGCTGATGGGCAGTATAATTACATATGTATGAATATAAATATTAGTGAGGTTGCATGTTTATAATTAAGTAGAGGTTGAACTGAAGCTATGTTCTCTAGACGATCTACATACATATGATATAGAACTAGTTTTTTCTTGATTTCGTCAAAATCAGTTACTAATTAAATTCGAATAAAGTGTTACACGCTATAATTAAGATAATTAAGTAAAATAACGTAAAATTATTTGGTATCGATATTGATTTCGAATTCTTCGAATAAAAATATGTTAATATATACTTTCGCTCTTCATTTGGTCAAATTGACACGCGACGGTTTTACTTGAGGGCATGATAATATAATATAATTTTTTTTATTAAAAAACGCAGGTCAATTAAAATACCATTGCAATTATTATACCTGAAGGCTGTGGGTTCCACAAAATTTTTTCAAAAGTATGATTGTTTATTCAACAGTTGTATGTCCATCTAGCTATAAAGGTCGATGATGCGGTATATAGAATACCTATAGTCAATTAAGCAATATGTAAGTGCGTTGCATTAGAGTGTTAAACCTTAACTTAAGTACATTTTAATTATTCCATATCTACGAATATCAATAAAGAAAATTTAATATTTTTTCCATCGTATAAAAAATCAATCAAATTAAAGTCTCCTCTTGAATTATATAACATTACTTACATGTAATGTAGTTCGTTGTCTTCCAGCAAAGCCAACGACTGTGTAAACAAAGCAAAATATTTCTATGTACTACTTATAAGTAAGTATGTATATTTTCAATCAAATGCAATTATTTTGTCAGCACTCGACTTGCATACATATTCATTATTGTGCTGGCCAGTGTACAAAGTATGTTTTATGTGGTGTTGCCAATCGCAAGCGAATTTCATGCTCCAGTTCGGCCAATAAATTTCGCATTTCGTACATTTGCAACGCATGAGAAATGAGAATTCACCATTTTTTTGCAATTGTTTTAAGCTCTCAAATACATTTATAATGGCGAAGCGAAGTGAGTTTTATGTATTTTTAGGCTTCAGGCATTAGGGGTGTTCATTTCGCTATCGAACTTCAAAATTTTTTGCTTAATTTTATTTTATGTATTAAGTAAATATAAATTGTGGGAATTACTAATTGATGGTTCAAGCGTACATTTTTTTGCTTTTTTCATTTGTTAATTTGTCAAATTATACTGAGCATAAATGTCAAAAAAATATGTTGAATTTTGACAGTTGACTTGACAGGTGTACTGGTAGGAAATTATATACCTTAAAAAAATACTTTACTGAACTTTTGTATAACAGTTTCAATATTAATTTGCATATCATTCAGGGAGTTCTCTGTTATAAGTCTAGATTTAAAGCTCCTTATTTTACAAATTATGTGTTTACAACTTGCAAATTCGTTAGAACATCCCTAATGTAGGGATTATAATTAACACATATTTCTGTTGTATATTTGTATATTACATTGAATGCATATATATTCTCCACATTCAATTATATAAGCACATAATGAAGTAGATTTTTATTAACTTTTTGCTTGGCGGTCATAAACACTTCGGAAGCATAGCCAATTTTAATAGATCTGTGTATATATTTCATATCTATATGTATATATCCATTCGTGCTTTGTATTTTTAAGCACGTGCCTAACCTGCAATAAAGTTAATGCGTTAACCAATTAAAGGTTTGAGCATCTTATTAAAGCGTAGACTATTTGGCATTAAAGTATTTGATTCCAAAATTACATTTTTGAAATACTCTATGCGAAGGTCTCTATATTTCCGGTCTGATATATTGATGTATATTACCACTAGTACAACAAAAAAAAAACATGAAATACTCCTTAATGGATTCTATGAACATAATGAAGTCAATAATTACTGAAGTTCTGATATTAATCGCTTATTGGATCTATTATCTAAGGCACTGTAAGGATTGAAGAAGAAGATTGTTTCAAAATACTATCATGTATGAATACACTGATTGAAATATACATTACGCACTTTAGATCAGCCTACAAATTAAAATATTTTTTTTTTATATTTTTCTAAAAGCCAACAGGTGTTTTTCTCACCGAAAGACTCACTGCCTGCACGAAATTTCACTCAAAACTGGTCTTTTGGTAATTTGTAAATAAAATAAGCAAGCAAAAAGAATCGAAATGCCAATGTAAATACTGCATTAAAATACAGAAGACAACAAACAACACTTGGTAACATACAGACACAAACCGCCATGTGAGCAAAAGTAAATAAAAAATACTTGCATGCTAAGGTGTGTGTGTGTAATGAATATTTTGTATTGAAGACTTGCATAATACTTGGCGAATAAAATCGGCAGTTGTTGATGATGCAAAAACAACAACAACAACAGTAGTAGTGTGACAAGCAGTAATTCGACTAAATTCGTAGTCGAAATGGAAGCTGTAGCTGAGTCCGTGGAAATGGTGAAATAAATGATAAAACCTGCATTGGAAATGTGTGCAGTCGTTAAAGTTAAAAATTTCTGAGAAATAGTTTTGGAAATGAAGCTGAAGATGTAGAAGTAAGGAAAAAGTAAATAAATAAAACTTAAGGATTTTATTTCTTATCCATCTTCAGTAACAACTTGTGTTTTTGAAATGTACCGTTATACTATATTTTTAAACTGGTACGGTCATGAATCATATATTGATTCAATTTCAGATGAATAATTAAATAAAATAAAAATTACGAATTATTTCAAAAGATTTTAAATTGAAAAAAAAATATATAAAAAAAAACATACCTAATTCTGGGGAAAAAAATGTAAAAGAAAATTTTGTCATAAAATATTTTTAGAGAAAATATATTTTTTATTGTACATATAAAAATTAAATATTATAAAAATTGTTTTTATTGTTTTCTTATTTATTAAAGCTCTTTTGACAACAAAACTTAAAAATTAATGAATAAAATAAAAAAATGAAATTAATATAAACAATAAAACCTTTCAACAATATTCAACAATTCATAAATGTAGTCCATAGAAGGGTTTTGCTAAAATCACCACTTGCAACACGGTCAATAAATTCAAGTTCAGTTTTGCAACATCAACATCAAAACTCAGCGAAGCGCAAAAAGTCACCAGCGTACAACAACACTCGCATAAAAGGTAGTCAGCTAGCCAGCCAGCCAGCCAGTGCGCAGCTGCAGTGGAGCAACCTTATTTCGGCAGCGCATGCACACAGCACAGCTTCCGTATTGTACTTTTTGTTGTAGACGCTGCTCAACTCGACTCACTTTTTGTTTGTGGCTGATTCGTTTCAATTTTGATAGCACACATATGAACAGACAAAAACAACAAATTTTGCTGCGCTGTTGTTTTGTTGTCGACCTTGTTCCAGTTATCACACAGAAAATCATCAAAATCTCAATAATAATACATATAAGAAAAGGCGGCCAAAAAAGAAGAGAAGAGGGCAAAGAGCAACAGTAACAGCAACACCAACAACAGTAGCAGCGTTGAGAAGCAGCCGAAAATGCATGGCAAGCTTTTTTATGCTATTATGTCTGTATGTATGAGTCTGAGTATGTATGTATGTAAGACAATGCCAAAAGAAACTGAAAGTGAATGAAAGATGTTGCAAAGAAGCTGATGAGTTGGTTGGAAAACCAGTTGTGTGGTGTAGTTATTGCTGTTGTAGTTTATTTTATTGTTGCTTTTGCATACTAGGAATGCAACTGACCACCGCAAGTTTGCTGTGACTGGCTTAATTAAATGTGCAAAAGTGCAAAAGTATAATCAATGAAAGAAAGACTGAAGATGCGCACAAAACAACAACAAGGAAAACCATAATAAATATACAACAACAACAAAATTTTATTAGACAACAGTAGAAGGCGTCTCAATAGCTACCAACATATACAAGTGAAGCCAAACCAAAAGTGATTTTAGATGAACAGTTCAAAGAAGAAATAAAATTCAATACAAAAAAGTCGTGTAAACACCTATGCTAAGCCAGAGTTAGTGCTAGTTAGTGTTGTAAGCCATCACTAAGTTTACACTCTCACAATCCAGTATTAGCTTAATAGCTCTTCACATAAATTGCTAACTCAAAAAAATAAAATTGAGCGCATTTATTGAGTGACATTACTCAAAAGCCACTCACACTCACACCTGCTTCAAGCCATGCACTTCTGGCTGTGCTGTGTCTGTTAGTGCTTCTATGTGTGTTAGCTACCGTTAGCTATCCGTTGTATGCGTGCAATTGCTTTGATTTTTGATTGACCAATTTTTGTTTAGTTTACTACATATAGTATTTATATGCTCACACATACATTTGTATGCTCATATGTGTGGTCTTTGTTTACTTAACTACTGTTAAAAACCACTTTTTATTACTTTTCTATTCACTTCACTTGTCAAAACATCGCTTTGCATTAACCAGTTATTCACTTCAGTTACATCTATCGAAAAAGGCCATTGCAGCAAGTCAGTTAACAAGTGCAGTTATTTGCCTTTGTGTATGTATGTTTGTGTTGTTATTTTAGCAGGCGAACGCGACAAGTGGCTCGTTTATTATTCGGTGACGAAGAAGATTTTGAAAACTCGGGGTTTTGAGTTGTGTTTATCTGAACATTTTAAATTTTCCGATCAATTAGTGTTACTTTAAAATAAATATTTATGTAAGAGTACTCACTCTTAGGCATCACTAATTTAATTTATTTAAAGCGATTTTATATTTATGTTAAACTTTTTAGTTTACAAGATTTAAAGTTGTTGAATATATACCGGCGAAGCAAAGTTGTAGACCTAATATGTATGTTTACATTTACCTTTTAGTGATATAGATTTTGCATGGTCGTCACTTTGATTAATTATTGATTAATCTGTACGGATTTGATTTTCATATGGCTCAGGTTGCCATATAGGACCATAACCGATCTGTAAAAGCTTTGCAATACTATAAATAATCTAATTCAGATTATATACCTTAATAAAGGAGTTTTCAAAAGAGACGCTACAAATGTAGACTGGGGACAGCAAAAGACGCCATATTTTTTCCCGATATTTTGACATTTCTCTGCAGTAAGGTTTACCATTTCATCATTGAAAGATATACGATGCAACAACGAGTCGAAATTATTAAAATTTACTACCGAAATTCGGAGTCAATGGCTTCAACTTTAAGAGCGCTACGTCCAGTTTATGGTTTTCATGACCGCTTAATGGCTCGAATTGAATGACTTGGAACCACAGAGCGGATGTCATAATCGATTTATTGAAAACGAAGTTTGGTGAACGTATTATCTCACCAAAATTGGGTTCAGCGTCTGGATTTCTAAAAGCATGCCAGTGGTAACCATGCAACAAAAATCGAGTTTCATACATAATGTCATCGAATGTACTTCCACAGGATTAAAGAATTTCATTCATCATCCTAAACTGTTTTTGTTTTATTCAAAATAAAAAAAACGTTTGTAGGGCTCTTATTGAAAACCCCTTATCTAATAGGGAACCTAGGATCTACAGATCTAGCAGCTGATAGATATTAATTAGAAATGGAGCGTCGATATGTTAATTGGTTACTAAGATGGAACTCTGGACAATGGGGTACTATTTCCCACTATACTTTTATACTTATCTTATAAATGAAAATCGATTTTGTATTTTTTTTTTGTTTTTATTCCAAGCTCATGCTAAAATGCCTAATATAGTAATTGGTTAGTAAAATAGGATCTCTTATACGCCCAATTCTTTCGAAACATATTTTTGTAATCTGAAATACTATTTTAGTTTATTAAGAGATTTTTTAATAAAATCCTGACTATCTTTATTGTTCTTCAAAAGGAGCAACATTGAGACCGATATAGAAATGTATTATCTTTATAAGGCTTAAGTTTTATTTAACACTAGTTAACAAATTTATGTAATTCAAGAAAATAAAAGCTTTCTAAGGCCTTTTCTTTTTTGGAAGATATTTTCGAATTTAATTTATGTATAACCTAAAATGATTTGGCCAGTTAACTTCTTATTTCTATATAATAATAATAGTGATCTATATATCCTTCAATCTATCATTAAAACCTTAAAACTCTGAATAAATTTATTTATTAGTTTAGGAAACTATTATAAATTATACCAGTTGACTTAATTTTCTAATATTACAATAATAAAAATACATATATATTTTGCACTGAATCATTCAAGTAATAAAATAATACGGCAAGAAAACTGCTAACAAAAGCATAAAAACTTCAAAAAGTTTGTAACCCGAATGACTAACTAACTAATTCGCACGATTCCAATAAGTTGCAACACAAAAACAAAAACAAAATTATTTATTTTGTTACACTTCTTGTTTTAGTTTTTTTGTAACAATTATTGTTGCTGAAATCGCACTACATATTTATGTAGTATATCTGTGGCATTTGTTCGTAGTATAACTGTATGTTGGAATGTATATGCACTCGTGTATATTGCAGTCAGTTGTTGCATGCCGAACTGGCTGCGAAATACTCGTAAAATACCAAAGAAACGAGAAGTTGGCAAGAAAATTACTCATACGCCCGACTGTACCGGCACTTAACGCTTAAAAGCTGCAACAATTTAGTTGTTACTTATGAGTACATATGAATGTATGTATGTTCATGTTTGGGTATTTTGGCCGATTACCAAATTCTCGCTTGTAAATATCAGCTATATTTACATAGATCTACTTGTGGCGAGGCCTGTTGGCGGGCATGTAAGAGCGCCAACCAGTTTTGTATGCACATTTGCGGCGGTCTATTTTTCGCTCAAATTACTACAACAACAGCAAAGACAACAATGAAAATTATAAAGATTTGTAAATTCATATGTATATATTAGAGTTAAATTTTGAAAGTAAAAGCAAATTTTTGGTATTTTAAATAATTTGTATTGTTTATATGTAAGTGCTAGTATGTGAGTGTATGTGTTTGAGCAGTTTCGCTAATTTGCTTCAATTTATTATTATGCATATTAAAATGTGTTTGTGAATAAATTAATTTACAATAAAATATACTCATATTGTATTTGTAATTAAAGGGAAGTTATATTAAATATATACATATTTAAAAATATATATATCTGCTATAGCAAATTGCATTTTGATTACAATTATATTTAATTATTATAATATAACAACATAAATGCTTTTGTTTTTCTATAACAGCATTTAATTTTTTCTAAAAAACTCATATATAGACATATACTTCATAAAATATTTCATAAGAAATATGCCAACTAAAAAAATTACAAATTAATTCATTTCCTCTTTGGCCTCATGACTCAGTTTCTCAATTATAATGAGTATTTTCCGTTTACTCATAATTTTTTTTTTATGTTATTTTAAGCAGCTGTACGATTAATCGCCTACCAATCCCTTGGTCTATCTCACCTTCGCCAATTTATCAATAATACGAAAAACAGTAAATCTGCCGAACAAAAAAATAAAAATAAATAAAATAAGAAAATTGCACATCTCTGTTTACTGTTTTTGTTGTATTTAATTAGCACACCACACTTGCGATCGCATCAAGCGCTCTGACTTGGATTTGTGTCAAGTTCATTTCTTGTTGACTATACTATTTAAAGGTTCGTAGTCTTGCATCGTCACAAATATTTGGTGGTGTGTTAAAATAAGTGATAAATATATTACAACTTTTTATTATTATGAAATACAGTTGATAACTGGGTAGTGAAGAATATGCAGCTCTGGATTAATGTGGTAGCAACTCTTGCCAGTAGAGGAAGTTAGCGACCTCCTCTGTATATGAGTACGAGAGATGCCTGCTTAAGTTAAGCAGAACTTAGTTAATTTGCCTTCAATTGGTGACGATAATCCGCCACATTTTACTTCAAACATTACTTCTTAAAAGTATATATTATCTGCGGTTCGAGTCTAATGAAACCAGTAGTTCGACGCAATTCAAAGTGCCTACAATCATATCTAGTAGACCGTTAACTATACTGTAGTGGCGTTACATAATAGGGATGTGAGACTTGTACACTTAAATAATACCGTTTACTTCCCCAATCTCTCTCAAATATAAAAAATCGCATAATTTACAAAATTAACTTAATAATGGCTTCTATATTCTAGAACATTTCAGCAATTATAAAATAATTGTACTCAATTAGCCTTGCAAAATATTCCAAAACTACTTTTGAAATATCAAAATTTCTGCTTATAAATACTTATTTGATTAATTCCACACTGATAACAAATAGCTTAACAACTTAATAGTTTTTGATGAGTTAAACGCGCGTGTGCGGCAATAGTTCCTGCTTATAGTTATATTGCGCAAAAATATCCTGTTGCTGTATGAGAAGACATGTGCCTCGGATTCTACAGATTGATAAGATTTTGAGATATCCAATTAATAGTAAAGCATATTTGCTTAAGTGTTGCCATAAAAACGAAATTTATTTAGCACGTTTTCAGCATTATGGTCTATACTTCCTTCAAATAATTTAATATAATTATTTTATTAGGTTTTTGACTACTCACTGTTATTGAGCAGAAAAAATGCGTTTTTTGACATTTAAAAGAACGTGAAATTCGAATAAAAATATAAATTTATAAAGGTAGTCAGTTGAAGGCTTGACACATTCCTCCGTAATTACTAATATCATAACCCTGCAGTACGACTGGTATGAATTGGAGAATTGCACTAGTGAATTCTTGTGTTACAAGTAACTAGAGAATTCACGACAACGAGGTAATGCAGAGAAGCAATAGTACATGAGAGAGAAGAGAGCATGATCTAGAGAACGTTGTGCTCAATATGTACTCTCAGTAGAATATTAGCGACAAATAAGGGTGGGAATGCAATTTTGAGAGATCGAAGCAAAAATAACGCAGAATAATAACGGCAGAGCATCTCGTACAGTAAGTACAAGTTGCAAATAATTATTGGATCATTATAGTATTTACGTACACGTTGGTCATTGAAAGCATGATTTACTGTAGTAGAAAGAAAGGCATCAGCGTTTTCTTTGTAAATCTGATATTTCATTTTTCGCATAATAATTTGTACAATTGATCTCGCGTCGCGGGTTCTAATACGTTTATTGTTTATTAAAAGTGTTATTAAAAGGTGAATGAAATAATAGTGATCAAAAACAAAGAAAACATAAATATTTTATATGTAAATATGTATGCAAAAAAATGGACTGCCCTGCACAATGGAAAGAGGTAAGAATTCCAACATTGCTGTATAATTATATGCTTTGTTTGGAAGTGTTTGCACGTACATATTTATGAACGCATAAATATCATTGTATGTACATTTATTTAAATTATTAACACCTTACTTATATGTATACTTGTTTCGAATTATATTACTCATTTAAGATCAACGCCAAATTTTAATGGAACTCCTATAAATGTGGCTTGGGGATATAAGTGCAGTGATAAATACGGTATGTAATTTGTAATACAATTTTAATATCAACTAGATTTCTTTTTAATTATATTCTTTCATTATAACATGTTCAACGAAGTCGCTTTTGAATCCAGCCGAAGTGCACAAAAATTTTGACTGATATTAACCGACTCTGTGGTTCAGATGGTAAATATAATTGTAAACAAAGGAATTTTAAATAAAAATTAATATTGTTAATTATATAAAATTTAAATAAAGTTTGTGTTTAATTATGTTTGGAATAAACTAGCTAGGTTGAGAGGTAGTGAAGAAAGTAGTGAAATTTAATAGTCGGTAAGTTGTGAGGTAACTAATGATTATAGTCAGTGATATGTGGTGAAGTAGCTAGTGAAGTATAGGCGGTGAAATCACTCGTGAATAGTGTTAATCGGTTACCGCCAATGACATCGCCGTGTTAAATTCATGAGTGAATTGCATTGCCGGTATTATGGTGGGTAACCAGTGGTGGTTACCAGTAAGTAGTGAACTCACTAGTGTTTCACTAATGAGCCGAACTGAAGGGAATAAACACATTATTGTCGATTCATCTGTTTGAATTGTTAGCATTGCAAGGGAATATACTCAGCTAACAAAATTAAAAAAATTCAAGACAGAAGACATGTGTCTGTCCAATGTGTCGGCATAGAAAGCACGTCTTTGCGGTCAAGGTTAAATGTACAAAAGTGATAACAAAAATATTTGGAGAGCCCGCCTCTTACTGTGTGTGTGTGTGTAAGAAATAAATATGCTTTATTAGACATATATGTAGTATATAAAGAGACATGTGCGAGTGCATTAGGGCTGTACTAAATTTAAATTATTAAATATAATTTTCAATCTTACTTGTGTTTCAGTAACTATATTTTACGAATCCTAGTCGAATATTATTTCATGATTGCAGAAAGTTTGTATTTTTAACTGTACAAATTGTTACTCACATTTGAATAATGCTGCCAAGTACTTTCAAAATAATTGTCAAAAATGTAAACTCAGGCAACTACACTATCACTACACAACGACTATTCTTCTGTAGCTTTACACAATTGACTAATAAAATTTTGAAAAAAAAAAACCATTCAAAAGAGTGCAGCCCTAATGTTCATATACACAGAGGCCTAGGTGGTAAATGGTCAAAGCTAGCGAACAGCAGCAACGGCAGTTGAAAATAAAAGTTCAAGTTAATTGATGTTTGTTACACTGTTGTTGTAAAATTTAAAGAAAAATGCAAGTCGTGGTTATAATATAAATCTGGCAACTGGGAGCATACTACTCATTTTTGTACTTTTTTCCCATAATGGAGGTTTGATAGCTCAATAACTTACCGTGGTAGTGAATGAAGAGGACTTGTGTGGACATTATTATTAATTTTTACATCTCCATTGTGCACTTCAGGGCTCTCTTTCCTCTCATAGAATTCTTTTTAGCTTACCAGCTAGAGATCGAATTCATTCTCAAAAATAAATAAATACATGAAATTAAGGGGTTTTACCCTTGTGAAACCTACAATAACCGATTTTAGCAGCTAAAACTGAAATTTATGCAAATTTCGGCAGTGAAATTGGTTGACTACAGATCCGTCGTCCGTCATTGTATGGTCAGCGCTCGGAAGTGATGTTCCTCCGAAATTTCCTAAACTGTTTCAATTCATAAAGAAAACTGAAGGCTAGTTTCAAGACCCTTAGGTACCTTCTAAGCGATTTATTTATTTTTAAAATCTGAAATGCCATATCCCGATAAAGCCACACTTGTACTTTTAATATAGTTCAGGAACTTCGAAAATTCGAAAAATAAAGATCAATCTTCGTTCCTTCTTCAAATTGTTAGTGCCTTCTTTTAAATGAAACTCAGCGTCAGTTTATCAATGGAACAACTATACTGTAAGAAAATTAAAAAATGTTAATAAACCAACTATGAACTATCTCCATAGTATCAGTTTTTTATAAAAAAAAATTCCAATCGCTGTTACATTCAAACGCGTCATAATCAATAACCAAACACATTAATGCAATGACCTTCACTGGCCTACTAAAATGATCCAATTAGCTTACAAAAATGGTTGAGTCACAAACTATTTAGCACCTTTAGCACAATAAATACAGAGGCCAATTGAATTACAAGCCCATAGTTGAGTGTAACTATGCACCTGCGCCACTTTGTCATGCACTCTGCATACACAAACACACATACATACACATGTACGTGGCAGTTGACAGCGATTGCATAAATTCGCCTTGAATAGTTTCAATGTCAATATGTCCAACATTGGCGCGATGCAAAGAAGACACATTGACAAGAAAGTGAAGTAAAGTAAAAAAAAATAATTACAAAATATTAACAAGTGGCAGCAAATCAAATTCAAACTGCCAAAGGGTCGCACATACTTTACCGCTGCGCGCTATTCCCCCTCTTGAAGACACATACAGGAACACATACAAATAAAGTGGCTTAAGCTTTGTGTAGCTCATAAGCAGACAAGTGTCACTCTCTTCTTTCTACTACTTATACCTCGTGTCTTCGCCTGCTGCTCTTACAGCCTTCATGCAAGCGCTAAATACCAATAATAACAACAACAACTATGCAGGCAGCCCAATTCAATTTGCGGCTCATTAATTTATTGTTTATTGTATTGTTGTTGGCTTGTTGTAATGTGCTCATTGTTGGTTGTTTGCTTGAATAGTTGAATAAATGAAATCGAAAATGACAAGCAACAACAACAACAACAACAACAGCGACAACAACGTCAGCGAACGCATGTTGGCAATAAGGCACGGTAATTTGCGCAAGCGTGACATTGAAACCTGAATCGAATTCGGCAGCGACGCTCACAACGAATCAAAGCAAATCGAAGCGCGTTGTATTAGACGGCGTTTGCCTGCTCATCAGCAAAGTGCTGGCGTTGGTTTTTTTGTGTTGTTGTTTTTTTGGTATGCAAGCGCGTAGCTTTGGATGTGAGTGAGTGTGTGTGTGGGTGCAGTTGGCCATTGGCCTAGTCGCTGTATACACAACAACAAAAAAATTTACACACTCATGCCTGCACCTGTGGGTGGCTAACTGCTTTTGTGTATGTTTGTTGTTGCCTGTCTTCTTGTCTTGGCTTATAAGCGTTTGCTCATTTATTGGCCATTGAACGCGGTGTTGGCTTCTATGCAAAAAAAAAAGAAAAAACAAAAACAACTCAAAAATTTCATATAAAATATAAAAAAAATATTTTTGTTGTTGTTTACGCCATTTGTTTTTTTTAGTTAGTCGGCGCGTTGTGTTGTAATCGCTTATGGCCAAAATAAGCAAATAGCCCAGTTGGCAATGCGCTTTAGCCTCTATTGTCACTGTGTGTCTGTATGCAGACAATTGTTGTTGTTGTTTTTTTTGTTCATTCGCCTTTACAAGCCATTTTAATTGTAGTACAATGGTATAAATGCTCGCATTAAATTAATTTAATAAATTTCCACACACATACACAGGCAAACAAAAGCAGACCAGCGTGCAATCATAGGAACATAAGCGCTTAGTTGAAGGTAAATGGCGTATAAAATATAAATGTATTAAAATAAGGTACATACACATGAATGAACGATGTCTGTATGTATATCGACATAACGGCACCTTGTAAATACATGTAAGCGCTTGCATAAAAGACTTCTTATTATAAAATTTTATATGAATTTAACATACGATTTGTTGGTATTGTTGTTGTTGCTGTTTATCGAACACAAATTTGGCAAGGTCTTGAAGGTTTCTTCAACATAGAAAAGTACTTTACAAACGTTGGTCTAACATTATTTGCTGTGCTGTAATAGTTAGTAGAAATATTTGGTTTCTTTTAATTTTATCGAAGACTGCTTTGGATTCCGTAACACGCGACTAGTCTGAATGAATGAAAATAAAAAGAAATATTGAAATAATTTATTGAATTTATTGTAATAAGTTTAAAGCCTTAGGGGGCACACCTAGTGGCCTAAAAAAAGGTGATTTTTGGGTATTTTTATTAAAAAAATACTTTATCAATTATTTCAAAATTTTAAGGATATATTTATACATGTTTCAAGAATATGCAGTGAAATTTTTGAAGAAAAAAATTAAATATTTTTTAAGTTATAGTCGATCTCCAACGGCGTGAAAAAAAGGTTCCTCACTGCTGCAGTAATTCCGGCCTTCTCCGTGGATGAAACTTAAAGAAAAAATTCTCCTTAAACTAGATAATATTGTCTGTACAATGACCTACGATAAAAAAATCAAAAATTGAGAATATGGCGGCGTTTTAAAAAAAATAGTCGAATTTTACCCAAAATTTTGGTCGTTTTTGCCCTGCCAAAATTCGATTTTTTTATCAGATCAAAAATCGATAGGTCATTGTATGGAGAACTATATATAGAACATGTAAAAAAATTCGATAGGTATAGTGAGTAATCAATGCAGCAAATTCGGAAAATGCTGTTTCGAGAAAAACGCGTTTAAAGATAAAATGATCGTTTTCACTGTTACCGAGCGGCTGCTCTTTAAATTGCTATAACTCAAAAACTATTTGAAACTATAATCTACCGAAATATGAAACAAAAAAAAATGATTTTTTTGAAATTTCAAACTAGGTATGCCCCTTAAGAAATTCTTTGAAACAAATTGGTTTATTCAACATTGGCTTAGTTATAAGCGACATCCTTTTTCTGGTCATAAATGGGACTTAAGAGGTTTAAATTTTGAACATTATATGGTTCGTAAATATTATCTTCATGTGTAGCAATACATTTTTGCATTATTTTGAAATAATTTCGAAGTATTTTTTCCAATTTGACTGAGTTAACTCCGTAACATGCTCTTTCTTTGATCGAAAACCATGAAACACGTTGCTTGTTCTCGTTATGAGAGAAGGTATTGAGTACCAAATAAAGATTATATGACCTTTGCTACATAATCCAATCTCTTGGACGTTGAAAACGAAAAAGATGAAATCTTTGATCACTTTATTGAGGAAGACTATTTCTTCTATTATTTAGAGTCTTACTTCTCATAAAACACACTTACATGCCGTGTGGCTAAATATCATGACGGACGCAAATTGCCAAATGGAACAAGGGTGGATTGAGACATCGAAACATTTTCTCCTTCATAGTCCAGGTTTCGCTAGACTACGGCGGAAATATCTTGACAGGACAAACTTCGAAGAACTAGCTTAAATGTCCCGAAATTAGTTGCCTGCACCAATACGCGAAAAGCTCAAAGCGTTTTGTGGTTCCACTTTGAGGAATGGATTTAGCTGTCCACGTGAGTTCTCTTGTGGTACAGGAGATCAGCCACTATAACCTAACGTAATAATAAAGAAAAAAGTTACGCTACTGTCAACTAAAGCAGCAAAATCATACACAATACTCCTCAAACTTACTTATTTACTAATCAAACCGGTTAGCTTAATGCAAATATACTCCGAAGTAATCAACAATTGCATTACGCATTTCTTAATTGCCAAGCAAATAGTACTCGTATCGATAGTTTTTTTCAATATTGCATTGAAATCGAATAACTGTATGTATTACAAATATGAATGTGCTGTAAAAAATACACGTAACAACACGTACAAATATACGTAAAAAAATTTAAAATTATCCATAAATAAAACTGAACTTTAGACCAGCCTCTAGTAATTGCTTGTGCAATATAATTGGTACTGATCTGGCATGAGATTAATTTTAACTACATATGTACGTATAAATGTGTATCTAGGTCTCTAAATAAAAAAAATTTACTAAGTTTTTTCCATTATATTATAGTATTATATAAATGCGTATACATATATACTTCTGCAAAAAATATGAGTTCTTTGAATATTAAGCACTTCCTGTTGCAATTAAATACTATAATATCCAATTATTATATATTTGCAATTTTCTTACTTCTAGTATTATGATAAACTGACTACTTTTAATAGAAATTAACAAAAATTTAATTACAACTTCAATAAATTCAGATTTTCCGCAATCTCGTCACAGTCGAAGCATGCTTTGATTCCACCAGTAATGCACAATATTTTATTACACACGTGTGTACATAAATTTCATGAGCAATTGCTGTTTGCATTCAATCGCATTCGCATTAAAGTGTGACCTACAAACGCTGCAAAAGCGCGCTTAAGCCGGCTACACAAAGCTACGTAAACAATAATAACTCGCACTTCGCTTGCAAAACACTCGTAATATATCTAAAGACTAAAGATATATGTGTATGTATAGACAGGTAATTCACTTTACCGCTAATGCGTTGTATAGACGCGGCTGATGGCGATGCGCCGCTTAAGATGCTTTAGAAAATCGACCGGAAAAACTTTTGCAACTTTGTCGTAAATATGTCGGCCTTTGACGGTGTCTACTTTGAGTATTTCCTTTCGGTCTTGCACAGCGCGAATTTTTCGAAATTGAACACAGTTACAAGTACATACACTTATATATGCACTGAAATATGAGTACGAAGACACAGCAAAAGTTATTGTATAGTCTTGTATGTGCTTCGTATATATGCATGGATGTCTTTGTATATATAGTGTATGTGTGTGTCTTCATGAAGAGGCTTGGTAGCAGCCGCAGACAGTCGACTGTCGAGTCAAATCGGTCAAATCAGCAGAAAACATAAATTAATGAACAATAACAACAAAAATAATAATAAAAAAATAAAATAATAACAACAACAAGTAGTAACAGCAACAAGAAATTGCAATTGTTATTGTTATTGCGTTGTGTGGCAATTCTTTTTTTGTTTTTGAAAAATTTCGGGTTTCGACAATATTTTTTTGGTTTTTTTGTAATTTTATAGTGTTTTTGGTCATAAACAGATTTTATTTAAAAAAAAGTAAGGAATAATGTATGTAGTCCCAATAAAAGAAATTAATTTCATTGTTGTTGTAGTTTTATATGAAAATCAGAAATTGTATGTGTCAAAATAGAGGATCTTATTTTCTCAAAAGCTCAACTCGAAAAAGTTGAGTCGCTTGAATGTTTTATTGGAAGACCTTCTTAAGACCAACTTTTACTAATATTTGAGAAGTATTTAGACAATTTTTAGTTAGTATTTTAACGATATGATATTCATTAAACTTTGAAAACAACTCTGGTAGACGATATTTTAAGAATCCGCCTAAATGTAGGCAACATTATCAATGTTAACTTAAGATTAATAGAATTTTTTTTATAAAAAGTATATTGAACAGATGAATAGCAGTTTAAGCATTGACTAAATATGTACAAAATATTAAAAATATCTCAAAATCTTATTTGTAACAGCACAGCGCCATCTATTGATTATTATGATGAAATATAATATAAAAAACCAGAAAATCATTTAAAAACTTTAGGGGTCAGGATTTTCAAAAAATCAATATTTAAATATTGTGTAATAATGCCATATTATTAATTTTGTAAAATAACATGAATTAAAAGCAAAAAAATATTACTGAAAATTCTAATTTTTTCGTGTCTCTGACTACCCTTAACCCCTTAATAAAAATTTTGACTTCCAAATAAAAATAAAGAGCTTCATTGTAACTTTACAATGCCCATCACTGTAAAAATGTCCGTATATATTTAATATACATATATACGCAACTACTTACAACTGTGCAGTAAAAGCAGTGATGTTGCCACTTCAAGGTTAACCACAGTTATTGACTGCGTTTCTTCGGTCAGTTTTATAAACTTTCCGTTGCATTATAATTACTATGGGACTAACTTACGCAGCGGAGAATGAGGCTTAAAGCGATCAGCAAGCTGATGCGACTAACTAGGTGTAGTCAGTAAGATTTTCGGGCTGTTAAAAACTCTATATATATGTATACATATATATATTATATATATGCGTAGAGTATGTAGAGTATATAAAATACATTTTCATTACTAATTACTGCCTTTGTTTACATTCTCCGAATTTTTTGTGTGAAATAAACCCAAAAATGAGCTTGAAATTAAAGCGCTCTGCAGAAATACACGTTTATTATGTAAATAGCGTAGAAGCGTCAGCATATTTTTGCATTTTTGCAAACTTGTAATGTCAGCCGAAATTCGCGTAAAACCCCAACATAAAAATATTTCGAGTGACTCAGACGATCAGCGTTGACATTTCACTCTTTGAAGAAGTAAATACACTTTAGTGTGTGTAAACAAAAAAGTATTGAAAGCATTAAAGGTCAACTTAAATCAATGAAAGCTGTTTAAGTAATGCAAATGAAGATTTTCCGAAGTTTAAAACAGCATTTAAGGAAGCTTTAATTTATATTAATAAAATAAAAATTTAATTTTGAGAAATAGTAATTAATATTTCTTTTATTAAATTTTGAATCTATTTTCAAGGTAGTTTTATAAACCAATTCACTCTATAGTTCATTAAACTCCAACAAAATCATAATTAATATTTGCATAACAATAAAAATAATATATTTCCACGTGTAAGCACATACAATTTAATAAATTGCGGTAATTAGAATTTTTAATAGTCAATAAAGCACAAAGGGTGGAGTTATGTCAATGTTCGTTTTAAAACACTCACTATGGAAAGTGTTCTTAATTAACTCATTTAATATACATACATATACATAATGTTCCATAAAAATGTATGATTACGTGTGACCGAAATCACCTGACACCTGTTCATCAAATCGCACGTGTAAACACACATAAATGTTAAAGCACTTGTCTATCTTCGCATACTTGACCTTTTGGCAACTGTGATATACCATTAAACTTGATATATATGTAGGTACATATGAACTTGAACTCATTAACTATAGCTGCATTCGGAAAATAGTGAAATTTTTATTTTTCAAAACCGAAATAGGCTGGTCAGGTTCTCACCTATATACCTAGTAATAAATGAAAATGGACCTGAAATGCCTTTACTATATATATTAGTGCTAAATTGTTTTTTTCTGTAGTTAGCACAATAATAAACTATTTAATATCTTTAATGGTCAAAGCTCAGAGTTCTACAAAATTTAAGGAAGTACAGACTTAATTTTTTAAATTAAAAAATGTTAATGAAACTTGGAACACATGTTCCTTGGCACCCTGAGGAGGTTCGCTTTCGAAAATGGGCATATAATCGGATAATAACCACTGCCACGCCCACAAAATGGTTGAAACCGAAAACCTATACAGTGTCAACTAACTAAGCCATAAATAAAGTTATGAAACACCAAATTTGGAACATAGGATCCCATTATGGCGAGGGGCACATTTGGATGTATTTTTTTTGGAAAAGTGGGCGTGACCCCGGCCCCCCAAATAGGTTTGTATATAACCCCAATAAAGTCTCAGGATATATTAAGATTTCAGTGACAACTTGGTTGTAAATTTCTTACTACAAAATCATTAGTTTAGTTATATGAGTCGATTTTAGTCTTCAGTAACTGGAGGCTAGAAAACTTATACTTTTATTTCATAAATCAGCCATATGTCAGCGCTAAAATTTATACCAAGTTTTGTATCGATGTGTTCATTGACGCTTCTGTAATCTGTTGTTATGTAAAAAAAAAACTATAAAAGGGCTTCTGTGTGTGGTAGAAGTGGTTGTAGTCTGATTTTGCTGATAATAATTATTCACATCATAGAATAAGTAGGTGATAACTAATAAACTTTTCAAGAGAGCTGTGCTGCATATCCATTATTTTCACACCAAATTTATTAGCGGGCGTGGCTATGGTCTGATGATTCCTAGAAATACATATTAATATCCATAATAAAATGCACTAAATTCTATTGCAACTATAAAAGCTTTCAACTCATAAAATCAGCAACTGCATCTGCTCATAATAAAACTAAAAAGTATTTACTCTATTTATTGTTTTGTAATAGAAAGTTATGCAAAGAAATGCATTTTGCTGGAGAACAAAGTTTGATTACTTACAATAGTTAATTGTACTCAAATACAATTACAATTAATTATATTGATATTTAATGCAACAAAATTACTTTTTTAATTTACTCGTGTTTATAACCGTGGGTCTACGTGAGTTTGTGGGGCTGAGTTAACTTAATTGCACTGATCTTTTGAACCCTTCGACAATCGATAATATGCCAATAGTAGTGCTAATTAACAATATGATTAGTTGATTGGAAGCAAGTTGCACGGTAGATTATGAAAATATTAAATTGCTAACAGTAGTTGTGCTTACAGGTGGTTATTAGTTATTAAATCGATTTCGAGAAGGTATTGTTGATGGATCTTTGTATTTCAAATATTTTCAGAAGTTTTGTCAATTACTCATTATTGCTTGGTATAGATTATTATGAAATACTTAGTCACTAAAGAAGGTTATAAAGCTAGTGAATCAGTTGAAAGCGTATTCTGTGAACGCTAAAGGTTCGGAAAGATGTGAAAGTGAAATTTTTTTTAAATGAAATGACCGTTAAAAGTTTTTCGCATACAGTTTAAAATGTATGAAAGTTCAGAAAACAGCAATGTTGGATTTTATATTTAATTTTTGGTATATTAATCGCATATAGTATATTTTAGTAAAAATTCTATAGTAGCGTCACCTAAAGGGATTTTATCACATCTATTATCGACCTCCAATTTCAAAAAATGTATAATTTAAAATCAAAAAGTTATTTTTTTTATATTAAATGTAATGAATGTACTTAAAATTATTCTTTACAGTTTTTGTATACTGAAAGTAAAACTTTGTAGGAAGTTCAATGATCATTTCACATATATGTATTCCTTATTGGCCTTTCTGCTATATATATTTCTGGCCTAATAATGAAAATAGGAATATTTATCAACGAAATTTTTTTAGGAAATTTTTCAAAATATTCTCCATCAAGATTTATACACTTTTGTATGTGCTCAAACCAATTTTCGAAGCACTTTTTCCACTCCGATTGAGACACCTCCAAAACATGGTTTTTGAATGCTTCAACAGCATCTTCTGGCGACGAAAATCGTTGACCACGCATTATTTTCTTGATGTGTGGGAATAAAAAGAAGTCAGGGCTGTACGGCGGATGACCCATCAATTCGACGTTTTGGCCGGTCAAAAAGGCGCTGGTTTGAGCCGATGTGTGAGAGCTCGCATTGTCATGGTACTAAAAAATGTCAAACTTTCCAATGGAAATGTCAGATTGCACCTGGCTTATATATATATATAGCAGCCCTCGTATTCTTCATTAATTATAAACATATTAGGTGCAGTACTTTGCCCCGGAGTTAATTTCTTTACGCATTTAATTACTCAGTAGTTCTCATTAATAATCCAGCAAAGTTAAAGAATCCTCTAATCTCCATCGAGTGTATATGATCGAAACGTTTTTTGCGCTCTAGTTTGGTTTTTTATATTGGAAATTTGAGTTAGAGCTTTGATATTAATTAAAATTAGAAAGACTTTGAGCTGAATTATAGATTTTTAACCTTTATTAGCTTGAATTATGCTATCAACCCAAGTGTAATTAAAGTGAAAGCTTCCTTGTTTCTGCAAAGCATATCTCATTGAGCTTTCATTCTAACTATAATCAACCATATAACTAAACTAAGAATTGGGACAGGATATATACATATTTCTAGCTGAAAACGACATTCATACACAGCACAACTATGTGCTGATTTTTTAGATAATATAAAAAAGTGTGGTTATATATAACTGTCAGTTAACTATACAGAACTGACTAGCATTGTGAAGTGACTCGTATTCGTATCGGTCTACAACTTTGCGACCGCCGTTTTCCATTAGATGTCTCTAGGATCAAGCACTGGTCGATTAAATCATTATATATCGATCTTGGACATTTGTTTCAACATTAACCCAACAAAATATTTGTAGAGATCTGTTTGCATCCCAAACTTATTCTAAACTGAAAATGTCACTTTTTGAGCCGAATTCTCGACATTTGCGGCAAATTTTGCTTTTCTTTTTTTAATTCCAAGAAAAGTGCGGCTGAGGCTCATCGAATGCTTTCGGATACGTACGGTGAGACTGTCCAAAGTGAAAAAAGCCTTAAATATACAAAAAAAAAATGGCGGAAGCAAAGTTGTAGACCTAATATTATATATAATTTCTATTACAAGTGAAAATAATCATGAGATAACAACACCTGCTCTGTTATAAATATAAATATTTGTCGTTGCTATTGGAAAACTTAGTAATATTATATATCTCATATATTTAAAAAAATTGACATGCTAACTTATTTAATCTATATATATCTTCCGAACATTTACGAGCTACAAATGTCTACTAACAACTAGATCTAGATAAGTTTCCTGCTATTTGTTGCATTAATATGTGTAACTACTGCTAACAATTACAATTAAATGGCAGTAATTTGCCATCTTGCAATTAAGAATAACAAATGCACTGATACATAGAAAGATAAATATATACTGGTGCACATATTAATGGTGAGTTAAAGTTGAATAAATTCATATTTCGTTGCGTGCATTTTTATTGATTTCGAACTTTGCACTGGGTCACTAATACGCCTAGGGGTTCCGCATAATGCCACACACGAGTACATACATACATACACGAGTAAATTTGTGTGTGTGTGTCTATGAACAACAAGAACTGCGCTTCTTTAAGCGTCAATTTGCATATTATAGAGGTGAAATGGAAACTCACCACAGCTAAGTGAGTGAGTGAGTGATTGAGTGATATGCGCTCATTCAAGTTTTTAATGAGAAGAAAAACTACTCACTCTATTTGCTAAGTTTACTGACTGCCGCAATGAGTTTATTGCCTTTGTTCGCCGTCCGCATGGCAAAGTCCAACTCGTTGCAGAAGCCACTCAACTGTTTGAGAAGCACTTGCGCTCAAACGCCAAAAGCTGTGGCTCATGCGCTCAAAAATTTTTATTATGGCTACAAAGTACAAAGCGGAATTTTCAGCTAACAAAATACATATATTTTTTGGAATATGAAATTATAATTGGCTATATTTTTAATGGAAATAATTAAGTAATTAGATTATGCTTGCGCAATCTAGAAATATTTAATTACTCAGCATGAAAGCATAAATATTTTTCATCACTTTTTCCTCACTCACTGCCATATTTTATGTTGTTCAGCGCGTTTGACCAGCGCTTGGTGCAAAGTCTGAGTCTGAGCATAAGCGACAACAACTACAACACATACTCAGTCGTCATGTTAGTTGTCGGTGGTTGGTTGAGTTAAAGATCAGCGCGCGCATTGCTTTGAGTTAATGTTGGCGCTTCGTTAAGTGGGCTCAAAGTATTTCGCGTATTGCTGCTGGCCACTGTTGAGCTTATGGAAATTAGCTGGCTGTCGTTTCAGTACGATTTGGACGGTTAAGCGTAACGCAAGTGCAGCTGTGAGAACGCCGTTGATGTCGGAATAGTGAAGAATTGGTGTTTTTGAGTTGTGAATTCGAGTGCGTTTGAGAAATAAAATAATATTTAAATATATAAATTTGGATAATAAGTAATAAGAAGTGACAATTTTTTTTTAGTAAAAAATGTTTGAGAATTGTTAAAGAAAACTTTGAAGTAGAAGCTATAAAAATAATGAAAAATAAATATTAAAAACTATATAAAAATATTCAAATAAAATTTGATAAAAAAATATTAAAATAAAAATTAAAATACCTTAAACAACAGTTTAAAAAATTTTATAAACAATTTTAAAATAAAAAAAAAAAATATTAAAAATATTTTTGAAAACTTTTCTATAATTTTTTTTGCAAGAAAACTTTTTTTTAGTTCGAACACAGTATTGAAAAAAAACTGTAAATTCACAGTAATTTTTTAATTTATAATTTTTATTTTCAACTTCCCGAACACCAAAAAAAAAAAAAAGTGAAACGTGTGCATGCAAATAAGTTTGCCAAATTCTATTCTAATTTTTTATATTATTTTCCTTTCATTTTTGTAAAATTTGCGCATATTTAAATTACAGAAAATAACATAAAAAATAAATAAAAAGAACCGCCGCGTGTTAGTGTCACCAAACTCCCAAAAAACTAATTAAGAAGAAACAAGTTTGTGTCCACAGTCTTCTGTTTTTGTGAAATCTGCGATTCTTATTGTTTTATTACGAAGCAATAAATATCGGCAGAACACTGTGCAACCAAAAAAAAAGTACACCCAAATAAAACTAAGCCATAAAGCAAATCTAATTTTTTTCCTCAAATTTCGGTAAATTTTCGTTTAGTTTCTCGTGCAAACAAACAAAAACAATAAGAAAAAAGCCTTGACAACAAAGCGGTAGCTTTGAACGAAACAACAGCAGCAGCAACGACCAAAGTAGCAGCAGTATACAGCAGTTGATAGCGAATAAAGTAGTGAACAAAAACGTGTTGGCAGTTACTCACTTAGAACTAACTACAACAACAACAAGCATAAACGCTGTAGCAAAAAGCCAAGAGCAAAATGTAAGTGCTAATTAATGAAATTGATTCTTGATATTGGCGACGAAAAGTCTTCGTGTTGGTGAAAAAATAAACGAAGATTTTGCGCTGTAAACCAAAAAAAAGTGGAAGGAATGTTGTTCACAAAATAGCAACAGTAATAATAAGAACACTTAAGTGCTACAGAAAAAGGGGATTTTTTAGCAACAAAATTTATTAGACAAAAAATGTAAACAATAATTTTCCATATTTGCGGTGAGGTAGTATCTAGTCTTTTGTGGAGACACAGTGCAATGACTGTGCAAAAGAGATGTTTTTCGAATTATTTTTAGTTCAATTTCGTTACTCATCGACTTATTAGTTTTTTTTTTTTTAATTCTAGAAGTGTTCTTCAAATTCAAATTTTTAGCTGCATGATTTGACAGAATTTTGTTTTACAAGTTAAAAATGCAAAAACAAAATTTAATAACAGGGAAGTATTTTGGTATTTTTGTTTGAGAAAAGCATATTATTTCTATAATTTGCTTTTTTATAAAAATATCTTATTTAAGCGGCCTTATTTTCAATTCGTATCTAGATTTGGTAATGATCCCTTTTTACAGAAATATGTAAAAAAGTAATATTCGATGATTTTTTATACAATTATTTTCCTTTTCTTTCCTTTTTCTTTCTTTAAACAAAATTCTTTAACTGGTTTAAATTTTTTATTTTTTTCATTGCTTTTTCAACTTATTTGTTGAACCTTCATATACCTTTTCTTAAGAAATCAAACATTTAATAAGAACTGATGTTTTTAAATCAATCACCGTCATTGCTTTTGCTCCTATTCGGCACAATTTGCCTAAATTTGATCAATTTAAGTTCTAAAAATATACATATTTTGATGTTATAACCTCACTGTCTTAAATATAATGGATTAAGACATATCTATAACCGATTTTCATACACCTCCAACTCGAAGCAAAGATAAATGTTTTTATTAGACACACACACCACGCCTCTCAGCAACAAAATATGCCTTCATTGTTCATAATCCATAATATTTGAGACATTAATCTATATTAAAAGTCACAATTCTTGACTACAGCATCTTACATGAGAGGAGTTAAAACTGAGTGTTAAGTCAAAAGTTCCGAAATCATATAAAGGCTACTACAAAAAAGCTTACTGAACTGACTTCATTATGTTCAGAAATCTTTATTAAATATTTTTTTTGGCCCGCTTAAGCTTCTTTTCACTTAATAAATATTATTCATGCAAAAAAAATTGTGAAAATTTTTCTGAATTCATTCAAATATGCCCAGTAATTGCTACAAAGCCTTCGTACAATCAGCATTACTCACCAACTCCAGCGCTATGCAATTATTTTCCAAGCAAAGTATACAATATAATTTTCAAAAGAATTGTTGAGTGCACTTCACTTTTGCTTTTAGTTTCCTTGCCTTTCAAGCCAAACAGCTACCCAATTCGTGCGCAATATCCTGTTTGCGAAATTAACATAACAAAAACGATTGAACAACGCGTTGTGCGACATCGGCGAACGCATAAAAATATATAATTATATTTATTGGTATTATATATGTATATATATGTATCTGTATATACAAGCATATACCTATGCGTGTATATTTAGGGGCGTATGCATAAAGAATAGAGAATAATAGCGCTGGTGAATGACAATTGTTGCTCTGCGCTTGTCAGCATATAAATGACCACATTTTCAATGTTTGACTCTGCAACAACAACAACAACATATGCCATTACTATATATTGTAATAGATATGAACATTAGTGATTGCGAATAGCGAAAAATGAATTATTGAAATAAATATAAGGAAAATATATTTTGTGAATATGTTTGTTTGAGCATATATATTTCTATATAATTTCGATATTTTTCATTTTTTTTTTCAAAATTAGTAAAAATTATTATATTTTAAGTAATTTCGCTATGCACTTGCCTATTTCCATGCATTTAACTGCTGGTCAGTCGCGAGGTTTGCAAGTCAGGCGACATTTGCACTTTGCACACAGCAAATTTGCCGCAAATTACCACTTACAGTTCTATTAAATTGATTGCTTTGCAGTTGAATGAGCAGTGAACTGACAATTTTCAACGACTGTTATTAGCGTCGCGGTATTCCTTTGGGTTGCTAGTATGTGTGTTAGTGTTTCTAGATATATATGTATATTTGCAAACAATAATTAATTGTTTTACTTTGTTGTTGTTGTTGTTACACTTTCTTGTCAATTCATTTGCAGCAATTATTAATTTTTTTTCAATAAAAAGTTGTAAAAAGAATTTTAATTTGCATTGGTAGTTGGCCTTATAGACGCCACATTATACATATAGACATATGTATGTACATAGATATATTTATAAATATGTATCTATCGCACTATAATAACTCACTATTAGCGTCAGATAATCCTAATTTCACATTGTACAAAAACTTTTTAAACACTTTTATGCTGTTGGGCAGCTTCTAGTTAATTGTTGCTTACTTAATTAATTTTATGTGCAATGGGAGCTGTAAGTGTTTAATTAAAATGCATTTACTAAACGTTATTGGCATTAAAAAGAAATAAATTGCTGTTAAGCAGTTATTTTTTATACTTTTATTACGTGCCTTGCGGTACTTCAATGTCTTTCCGTGATAAATAGAGCACATTACTATGTCCAGTCGAACAATTACGAATATTTATTACAAAGTTATGCGCATTTTAAAGAAATGGAAAATAAATAATTGTAATTGTTTGAAAAAAATTCTTGGAGAGAAAATAGTTCTAGCGAACATAAATAAAACAGTGAAAAAACAACTTTATTTAAGTAAAATTTAGTACAGAATTTTACTACTAAACTAGTGTACTAAATTTTAGTACATAGTATAAATGCTACTTTTAGTAAAACCATTCAAGTAGTGGTGGCATAAATAATTTTCGAAAAAAATATTCCTTAATTAAGCACAAATATCGAAAAAAATTAGTACTATGAAATTTCCAGAAAAAAAAAATCTTGGTGAGAAAATATTTCTAGCGAAATTTATTAAAACGGCGAGAAATAATTTAAGAAAAATTTAGTACAGAATTTTAGTACTAAACTGGAGTACTAAATTTTAGTACATAATATAAATCCTACTTTTAGTAAAACTATTCAAGTAGTGGTGGCATAAATTATTTTTGAAAAAATATTCCTTAATTTAGTACAGAGGTTGAAAATAATATATTAGTACTAAGTATTTAGTTCTAATAATTCTATGAATTTGTATGAACTTTTTTCTCTAATCATGTATTCTTAAAAAATCTTCAAAATTACATGTTTATAAAGGCATTTCTACACAAAAACGTCTCCTTTATTAAGTTCTAAATTTTTAGTACTAAATTTTAGAATGTGTACTAAGCGAAACTATTATTATAATGACAACTGAGAACATATGATTTTTTTAGTACAATATTTCAAACAAAATTTAAGTACTAAATTTGAATAAGTTCGTGTACTAAATAGAACTGAATGCTGGAAAATATACTTTATTCATAAAATGATGAGATTTATAGTTGAAAGTCCATCAAATTAAAATTTAAATGAGGCAGTGCAGTCTTTAGTACCTTAACCGCGTTAATAGCTACAGATTTAGTACCAAATTACATTAATTTAAAGTACTAAATTGTAATACAAATATACTCAAATTTCATAAAAATAATTTTTGTACTAAATTAATGTACAACACACTTACCAAGTTCAGTTATGAAAAAAAGTGAAAAAATTTAATTTAAAAAATAATCTGAAATGAGTACTAAAATTTTCGCAGTAATTTTCGCTAATACCCCTCACACCTCAAAAATCTTCCATTTACCGTTATTGCATTTTTTATTATTTTTAATTCATTTTCAAGTCATTGTAATTGCATCAAACATTTAATGCCAACACAATGCATTGCATAGATAAAACACTTATCAGCCTACATGCAAGCGACGCGCCACTGTCACAGAATGTGTAACAGTGCGTATACGTGATTTTTATCTCATTGCATCATACATACGAGTATAGAAACAACTTGTTAGACCTTTAAATATCTCCGAGCAATGTTTGTTTACATTTCGTACGCCCTTCACTCTTATGTTTCGCGCCTCAATGAAAATTCCAACGTTTGAAGTGAGCTCCATAAGCATGAAGCAAAAGTAAACTTGCGCGCTTTCGCGCAAAGTCTAAGTGTACTTTGCAAAAGATAGCAAAAAAAAATTAATATTTGACGAGAATAAAAATCGAAAGCAAAAAGCGTTTGTAAATTCAATTAGTAAATATTACACGTTGTTTTTAGAAATCGATTTTTTTTTACTTTTTCAACCTATTGCAGCCGCTTCTAAGACACCTAATGTATGAGCGCATGTGGGTATATTAAAGTACTTACAACAAATTGTTGCTTCATTAGCTAATTATTTGCTAATAATTTGTGTAATTACATGCATTTTTCATTAACTTTTTTAACTAAATACTTGCAGACAGGTGGCAACTCTCCTTTAAAATACGTTTTATAAAGATTTTTCATATTCCATCACCAAATATAAAATTGTCTTTATTGCAATATTTCGTGCATTTTATCAACTTAATTGAATAAAAAAGGTGGCAACTCTTCTAATTTGCAGACAGGTGGCAACTCTCATTTAAAATATGTTTTATACAAATTTTTCATATCCCATCACCAAATATAAAATTGTCTTTATTGCAATATTTCGTATATTTTATCAACTTAATTGAATAAAAAATAAAAAAGGTGGCAACTCTTTTAATTTTTTTTTTCAGCTGTAAACTTTTCCAAATTTATTTAGGTTGGCCTCATATTGTAGTCCTTTTAAACTTATTAATAGTTTTTTATAAAAAAAAAATTGTGGCAACCCTCCAATTTTTTTTTTACTTTAATCGTCTTTTATTATACAGCAGAAAATCATACCCACCAAAATCTAATAAAAATACAATGTAAGCTAAACTATTTTGTCTCACATCAAACCAACCTAATCACCTCAACGGCAACTCTTGGCTAACGCTAATTTCAGCAGTAGTTTAAGCTGAGAGAAAAAAACACGAAAATGCTAACGAACAGCAGGTATTAACTTACTAAACGCGTTAAAATTTAAGTTTTAGTGTATTTATAGTACAAAACCGGTTGGACGAGCGTCGGCCTCACTTGTAAGTGGACAGTTAGTTAGATAGTAGCCACATGTGACTCACACACGAGCATACACAAATGAGCGCATCTACTTACCCAAAGATTACGGCTTTTGATTTACACCTTAGAAGCAGGCTTGTTGACTTTATGTGAGCACCAAGCTTTTTTGTGAGTGCGAAAAAAGTTTCGTCACACATTTTTTGGCTCTGCAAAAATGCTGCTGGCACCACGACCCACACACGTGTCGACCTCTCTGACTTGCTACCTACTAATTAACCTTTTGTAATTCACGGGTTCGTTGCTTGTTGTGATGAGTATCTGAGCAGTTAGTGCAGATATGGAGGAGTGGTGAAAAATATTACCGCAACCGCGATCGAAATGTTCCCAAACAGAAATTAGTTAATAATTAGGGAGATATAACTTCAAATCATTGCTCTTGCCAGTAGAAATAATATTTATTTCTCTTACATAGAGATGATAGGATAAGTTTTATTACCTTCGCAGTAGTCTTTAAAAATTGTCGAAGCTAACTTTAAATCTTAAACCCAACTTATGATTCCTTCAAATGAAGTGTGTATTTTCCTATGACTTATCATTCAAATTAGAAAGCGTTCAGCTTGTTTGAACATATTAGTAGCTTCTGATTTAAGCTGTATATCAGTTCTATAAAGCAATTATTTTCATTATGCGTTGAAACCTTGTCAGAATGTCGTACACCTTGAAGTATCAATCATTTCGGATTTTCTTGTGAAAGAGCTCAAGCCTAATATCATTTGTTACGGATTTCGTCTAAGTAGCAATTAAAAAGTCAGCTAAGATTCTTGGTAACTGTGTGTGTCTCTACATAGATTTGCTGATATTTAGATAGAATAACAAAAACTGATATTCTAAGAAAAATAATTAACGCCCGACTATGCAACGCAGGATTAGTTGAGTTAATGACGTGTGACTGACTGTCTTCTTTGAAGACAAATCATTATTACGATTGTGGATATGGCAATTTTAGTATGTACATATGTACATATAATTGTGTGTACTTTAATGACTTATGTAGATTTTTCAATGAGTTTAATAGGTTTGTATATTATACATATATAAGGTATATATAGGGTGGAACCAAAATAGTTCTGCTTTTCAAATAATGGTAAAAATCTACTAAAAAAGAAAAAAATGTTGTTTTCAGAAGTGCACAAGTAGAGATTGATCAGATTTCATAAGTCATTTATAATTTTTGAATATTTTGACATTACTGCAAACTGAAACGGAACTTGTCAATGTCAGTTTGACAGTTGACGTTTTACATTTTCCTCTGAATAGCTTCCTTGGAAATCTAAGACATATTGGTTTGCTTAAGAAAACCTTTTTTCGAGATATTCTTAACGAAAAAAGTATATTGGAAAGCTTTGGAAATGAGCTTTTAGGATATGACTATTGTTCAAAAATGCACCCAATGAGTTAGTGGTCTCTAGTATGAGTAATGAAAGTTGCTCAAGTTTTACACATTGACTGAAGCCATTGTAATACTTTCAAAAAAAGTTTGGAAGCCGGATTTTCTAACCATCATTCGGAATATTAAAACTTTAAGACCACCCTGTAAAGCACATATAATCACTAAATTGTGTAATTTAATATAAAAAGTAGCACAACCTCGTAAATCAAACATTTCCACATACATATAATGTACTAATTTCTTAATTAAATTATAATTTCTGTAATTAAAAATATGTATTATTATTACTATTTTGCGGTCAAGAAAGCTGTGGTCAATTTATTAACTATTAAAGCGCCATTTCATTTCCGACAAAATTTCTCAAGAAAAGGCATATACGCAGCCGCAAATAAATATTTTAAACAGTAAACAGTCATTAGTGAGTAAGTAGCTGTGAACTAACAGCTGATTTAACGCCGAGAAATGGCACAACTGTAAGTGACACACTAACAAATTTTCCGCTTCACACTTTTGTTGCATATATGAAACATACATATATAGATGTATATACATATCTAATATATACTTAAATAAGTAATATTGATTTTCCGACATAATCTTTAGTGGCATATTAGATTTCTGTTACTATCTTTCCATATTATATATATATATATATATATGTATTTATATTTGAACACTTAGCTGCATGTTTGTTGTTTGCGGTTTAACATATTGCATCATTACCAGACCGTACCGCTACTGCCTTACTTTGTCTTACATTTACATATGTATTTACCAACGTTAAGTGGTTTGCATTCTTTCGTTTTTGCAACAGTGAATTATTTATTGTCTAAAGATTATATGTAAATCGTCATGAGATTTGCATACAAAATCGATAAACAATTAAATAATGTGCGCTTTTTAATTACGACTTAATTGAGTTTGTCATAAACATTTGTTATTTCACGGATGATAAAGTGACACCCTGTTCAGCGGACTAGCGCCAGTGTTGGTTGATGTGGTGGGTAGGTGGGTGGTCAAACTAAATCATTTGCTTACAAGTACATTAATGTTTTCTATGACAGTTTTGCGCTGAGTTGATGTTGTTATAGAAAAACAAAAAAAAAAAAATATTGAGAATTACCACAAATTGATCTGAGCTTGTTGCGGGCGTCTATTGATTGAGTGTGAATGACAGTAAAGTGGTGATATAGTTACGGAAAAATAAATTGAAATTATATTTGCTGCATATAAATATTATTTATTTGAAATAGTATAGCAATTTGAATTGTTCTGAGCGCAATTCCAGGAATTTTGGTATTTTTTTAATAATTTTTTTGAAGCTTAGAGATATAGCAAGACGGAATTTTGGTCTTCGCACTCAATAAAAGTTTAGACTCAACGATTTTAAATATTTTTTTCATTTGTATAGAATTTTTGATTTATTTTTTATGCCACCAGAAATCTTTTCTGAAACATATTATTGATTTTTTGAGGTTATGTTTCACCAATAATATTTTTTTTTTAATTTTAATGAATAATTATTAATATTTTGACTAGTTTATTGAGATGTATTTCACACAAACTCTATTTGAACACATTTTTTCATTAAGTCTTCATTGAACTAGTGCCCAAACTAAAACCTCATCACACGAAACACCACAACAAAACAAAGTAAAATAGCGCAGATGTTGTAATAACAGTAAAAACTTGTGCGTCTGCAAAAGCACATAGCAACAAAAAATAAAAACAGATTGACTAAAACTAAGTATGAAAAGCAAAATCGTACGAAAATACAAAACCAAAGCAATGATAAACCAAGAAAAGAGAGAAAAACCAATGGAAAATTTTGAAAAATAAATAAATAAATCAAAATTAAGCAACAGCTTAAGTGCGAACAAAAAAGTTGCAAAGCGAATATTTGCAAACACGCACACACACATATTATTCTTTATATGTGTTTGTGTGCAGTAATTATTTGTTTAGCAAGAGCAACTAAGTATTTGCGGCACAAAATGAAGACGTTATTATGGCAGAATACACATATAATAACAGAAATTGCAAGAATGTATGGTAAATACAAGAAAACCATAAGAAAATTACCAACTTAACAAATTAGACACAGTAGTGAGAAAAGCAATAGCAGTGAGTCAAAAAATTGCTGAGAAAACACAGAAAAACCGCAGAAAAGCCAAACCAAAAACATGCAACAGCCAGCTGATTTCAGTTGTTGTTGTTATTGTTGGTGGTGGCCAGTGGCAATTGCTGATTAGTGGTTGGGCGAGTGACTGCGTGGCTGAGTGGCCCACAAAACCGGCCGGTATGTTCATGAAATTATGTCATCGCGCAACGACGCCGCACAAATAAAGTAAACGCAATGTAGAAATATGGGCACAAAAAGAAAACAGTCAAAGAAATTACAAAAATACAAAGAAAAAGCAAGAAATGAAGAAATGTGGCAGCTGAGAGCAGAAAGTGCAGTCTCTGCGGCAAATATTACAGCTCAAAGCAGAGAGCAACATTTGATGTTGCAAGTCGTTGCATTGCTTTTACAAACACACACACACAGCTACATAACGGTGGTATTTTTCAACATACTTCAGCACCTCTCTTGTTTGTTTACGCGCTTGTAACCAGCGTAGACGTAATCAGCGGAAAAACCTGGTTGCAAGCTCGACTGGCTGCCCACCAATCGGTGTGTGCGTGTGTGTGCGCGCGCTAATGTTGCATGCAAAACCGCTTCGCTGCGCCTTGCAATTCGCACATTTATTGCAGATTGTCACAGTTTCACAGCGCACAATGTAATGATTACCGCAGCGCCGCAGTGATGACGCAGGCATCGATAGCGAAAGTGAAAAATTTATGTTTGTGCTTTATTTAGTATGTATGTATGTGTGTGTGCAAATAGAAGTGGCGGCAAAGTGAAGCTATCAAAGGAAATTGGTGCCAAATTGAATTTTCTTATTATATATTTTCGTTCTTACTACATATAAGTCATAAGTATATATAATATATATTAGTAATTAAAGCTATTTCCCTTCTCAATTACACATTTGGCTTGGTAAATATATACAAAATAAAAAAATATATATAAATATACTAAAATAAAAATTTATATTTGTATGTATATAGAACACACTCATGTGCCTCTTTCCTGCACTTGTCACGTCGTCCACCAGCACACGCGTCGCACTTTTGCGGCTTCGTCGCCGCTTCAGTCGCACTTCTGACGTTCTTCCCTCGCCATTTGTCACACAAACACTCAAGCTTTTAGAAATTGTATTTGTAGTGGTGCTGATGGCTGTCATTTTATTTCAGCATTTGCTTTGCCATTATTTCGTAGCGTTCAAATTACGCATGCAACGCACACACCAGCTTTGTTCAATTGAAATCGCCGGGATGACGCGTCGAATTCGTCAAAGCTTTGTTCTCTGGGTGCGTAGAGTACTACTTATGTATGTTCTTGGAGTGTTTTTATGTTATTACGTTGAAATTTGCGATAATTGAATTTAGTTGAAATTAGCGGAAAATATATTATTTAGTAATTTTTTCACTATTTCTTAGAACAAATGAGTCATATCGCCGTTGAAGTTGAGGGTTAACAGTTGACATGTGCAAATTATAAAAATGCAATTTTCCAATTTTGTTGAAATTTCATATGATTTAATATTAAAATACATTTTATGAATCACAACACCAACATATATTAAAGTATTCATGTAAGTTTATGATCTGTTAACTTATGACGTCAAACTCAGTCAAATCAGTATCACTCTGATATCATCCGCTAAGTATGCATACCTAAAATAAGCTGTGCTATCAACATTCACCAATTAATGCTACAATATTTCATTCATATTATCTGTTGTCAAAAATTTTCAAAACAACTGTCACCAAAATGGTGAGTCAACTAATAACGGTAGTAAAATTGTGTAAATACCTTCAATGAGAGGTCACCAAAACTCCCACAACAGTTTTATAATAACTACTTATTAATAAATTAAAACACTTTTAGGGTGTTAGCCGTAAATTATTGCGGAAAAATAGCTGTCGATGCAGGGAAATCACCGAAGATAATGATTTTTGCGCGCAAAAGTGAACTTAATGGGTTGCCACCTATTTTAAGTGACATATTTATATTTATTATATTTAATTTAAAACTCATTTAAGTATTTTTGACGAAAAATGTGATGAGTAACGGTGCTAAAATTTATTTCATAACAAACTGACGTTAGTAAATGAGCTAAATAGATAAATATAAAAAAAGTGACGCATGCGATTTTGACATTTATGAGCGAGTTTATTCAATTTAGCGACAGAAAGCAAATAAAATTGTTCTAGTGGGTGCATTTCTAAAATTAGATATTTGTAAAGCTAAATAGTTGCTAATTAGTGAGTTAAAATAGCGCTAAGCGGACGAAATATATTTTTTAAATTTTTTTTAATTTTAAAATTTTCTTTATTTAAAAATATTTTATTCACCACAAATATAATTTATGGCGCTAAGCTGACGAAATATATTTTTAATATTTTTTAATAATTTTTTTTTTAATTTTAAAATTTTCTCTATTGAAAATAAATAGTCTCAACAAATATAATGACTACCATCACCATCATTAAACCGCCTAAAAATGCAATTTTAACTGCCAGTAGCCACTTCAAGCTTCAAGCAAAAGCCCAGTAGCTACACTCGGCCCACATCAAAAGTAATGACAGCCAACAGCATAATTAGAGTCATGGATATGCCGATGAAGTAAAAAAGAGAATTACTCAATACTAAAAAAACAAAAAACAATACTCTAGACATGCAAAAATATATGTAAATATAAGCGCTCTTGGACACAACAACAAAAATGTGAAGTCAATTGTTTAATGTGAGTATTAAACGATAAAAATGACCAAAGCTTATACCCAGTACTAAATTTTAGACTTCTACTAAAGGATCGTAGTCAAGAAAATTTAAAGAATTTGGGAAGAGTAAAGGTTTGAGGCTAAAACTAAAGACTTGAGAGCAAAACTTCACTGAGTTGAAAAATCTTCAGCAAACAAAAGACTTAAGTCGCAAACTTGCCTTCCAAACCTCGAGATCTCATGTAAACTGAAGACTTAAGCCACAAACCTGAACTGCAGCCTGTACAAAATTTATAATTTTTAATTTAGTTGCCATTTTATTTCGCTATTTTTAGTTACCGAGTTAAGTTAATCTCTACAGCTGTTGCTGCGTGCATTTTTTTCGAGAAAACTTTATTATTTTGAGCGCTCAAGTATTTTTCGCCTGTCTTAAGCGCATGCGCGCTCGTTCGCCAACGGCCTATCAGTTTGCCTTTCCGTTTCTGTTTCAGTACATAGTACTCAGTCGCCTGTCACCGCCAGCTGGGTTTGTTTGCTTATCTCAAGGCTGACCACTTTGTAAGCAGCTCGAAATGCACATCGTCCGCCGATTGCTTTATAACACACACGGACACACTCACAGATACATACCAACGCTTGTGTACATATTAAGCAAGTTGGTGCTGTCTGCTGCCTTAAATTGCTCGGCCCATCTTCACTTCGTTTACCATTAAGTACAACGGCATACTCGTATGCAGTCTTTCAATTTTGTTCCCTTCGAAATTTTCAGCGCATTTTGTTCGAAATGTTCCTCTTTGCGTTTTATATGCTTGTAATGGTTTTTGCTTTGTTTGTGCGTTTTTAGTGCAAAATTTCATCATTGACCACTTATATGGCGGCAATATTTATGTTTTCGCGTGCGGCTCATTGTTTGGCGGTATTTCCCAGCCACCATTTTGGTAATGCTTAACGGTTATGCAAAATTTTTGTATTGTATTGTATGGGTTTATTCGCATGGTCACCGAGTGCGCTTAATTGGTGTGTTGCGGGTTTTGAACAGAACATTGAATGTGTTTTCTTATGAATTTTCGCAATATTTTAAGTATGCATAGCAGTATATATTTAACTTTGATTATTGTGAAACTTTTGCACTGAGACTATTATTATTAAAATGAGGAAATTTTTGTTAGGAAAAACTGGTCAGTCAAGTGTGTCCAAAAATAAAATTTATTATTAGTTTATTTTAATAAACCTCTTTTTAATTATAATACAGCAACACAAAAAGAAAATTTGTCATGGCCTGAGGCTCTTACTATGTGTAACATATGTTTTTGGGGTCACTGAATCCCCATCTGATTTTTCATGGTTTTGAGATAACCCCAGAAAACCAATATGGCCGACAGCGATTTTATAAATTTTTAAGATTCGCTTGAAACTCGTTATTGGGGGGTTTTTGGGATCGCTGATTACAAAATCGGCGTCGGTTTTTCAAAATTCAAAAGTGCTGACGCTTTTTAAGAATAAATAATGAAGAATTTAAATACCTCACACATATCAATTGATCTACATATACCACCAGTAAACTATCAAATTATAATTTTTCTTCAGCTCGGCTTTCTTAGAGGAGCTTATAATATGAACGAATATTTTATAGATTAATTTAAATTTTTTTTTTCACTTAAAATAGAACTAGTTTGACGAGCTTCAACTTGTTGTTCTTGTAGTGGAAGAAACAATACACAAATATTTCTAAGGACTTCTGCCGATCTGCCGATTTGATAGTCCTTCTCTGGATAAAAAGTCGGTTCCATTTCGGCTATGTAGAATCGACTGTCAAGCTGTCTCTTTCTTTGCTATCCCTCAACAGAAATTCAGGATCTGAAACAGTAATACCTACTGCTATAATAATTTCAAAAATAAAGCAGAGTTATCACTTAACATTTGAAGAAAAATATTTGTTTTTTAATGGGACCTTAAAGACTACAACATAAAGCCTCTGAGAACACCTTAAGAATTGTAAAATCTCCATTATTTGCAAAAGCACAAATCACCCGTGTGGCTAAAAATAGTTTATTTAGGATAAAAATGCAATTTTCCCCTAAATGTATGCTAATAAATATGAAATAATAGTTTTAAAATTTTGAATTTTTAATGAAAGTAAAAATTCATAAAAGTACTCTTGTATGAAGTTATAAGGAACTAAAGGGGAATTACATATATCAAAATAAAATTCTCTTCCAAGACAAAAATAATGCATATTTTTCTTACAAAACAAAATATGAAAAAAAAAAAATATTATTTCTTATACATTATTTCTTTTTTGATAATTTCTAGTTGCGTTAAAAATCACTTCTAAAATGTTATCGAGATTCAATATTAAAAAATATAAAATTAAATAATTTATTACAAATTAATATTTATAACTTAAACAATGCATTTGCAGAAACGAAACTTATTATTAATATAAACAGCAAACAAGTATGCCATTCTTGTTATAGTGAGCACTGTCACATAATTTACTTTACGCTCTTCAAATATATTGAATTAATTTTGTGAGTTCATCAGATATTTATATAAAGATTGAATGGAAATCACAAAAATCCTAAAAATAAACGGAAGTTGCATAAAATCACTATAGTATATTTATATTGCCACATTAATGGCGGCACTAGTCACGCAGTTAGGTAATCCTTCGGTTGTGCCTTGCTATTTGTCTAGCAAATTCTATTTCTTTTTTAATTATTTGCATGTACTCATATTAAAATATATATGCTTTTATTATGCAAATGAAAACACAAAAAACCACGTTAGTACGTCAAACGTAAACAACACTGCACACACGGTGCAAAAGAACACGTTTTTAACTGGAATTTGTAAACAAAACCAAATTGCAAAAGGTGTCAAAAGGCAACACTTGCTGATTTGACAAAGCCACGAGCATGGTAGCACATACCTACACACTGACATATAAATACTTATATTTGTATATATACATAATTCGAACTAGAGAAGCGCGCGATCTTAATGAATCAGCGGTGATTAAGCAGTTCTGCAATTTTCCAAATACAATTACTCCTGAAATGCAATAAATATACGCTGTAAGCAGCCATTTTTATGCAAGTCACATTATAGATGAATTGCATAACGCACACAGGCACACACACGCGAGTATGTGCAACACGCACGCAGCAGGCAATTTAGCTATTGAGAGTGCAATCGAAAAGTTCTAGAAGACGACATGCGATGCAATCTCTGAAATATAAAAATCATAAAATTGCATTAAAAGTAGCTTTTATTTGTTGTTGTACAACAACAAAGCTCAATCTTATTCAACACGCTTGCGCTCAGCGGCACTTTGAGTCTGTCAATAATTTGAGTCATTTCAGTGGAGCAGAGGAAATGCAGTTGTATCAATATACATAGACATGCGAGTAATTAAGCTGTAATCGAGTAGCTGACGCTGCTGGTGGACACTATTAAAAGACTCTGGCCTCTGGCCTGTCTTATTCCAGCTTTTTCTGCGGCAATTTACTAAATGCGCACTGAGCGATGCTAGTTGTTACCACTAGTTGATATGTATGCGTCTAGTTAAACCGGTTAAATTGATAGCATTGCAAAATTGTAAAATATTCCATTCGCATATTGTGATTAAGTAAAGGAATCTCAGGCGATGGAAATATATTGTAATAATGCAATTAATGGCGATTGGTTGGGTTTCTAGGTGAACAGGCAGATATAGATATATTTATATAATATACATATATATATGGATTCTGTAGGATTTGATCATATGAAAAAAAAAATAAAAAAAATATATTTTTTATGATATTTTTTATTAAAATCACATCTTATTTATTCAAAATTTTTTAATTAATTTTACGTTTTTTTTTTTTTAATTTAGCTTAAATGAAAATAATAAAAATATATTATTTATGAACATTATGAAACACATTTTTAATTTTTTTCGGATTTTTTTTTATAAAAAATTAAATATTTTCATATAAATATTTTCAATTAATTTTTTTTTTTATCAATTTATTTTTAAGTTTTTTATAAACATTACCTTGCCTTAATACAAAAATTACTCAAAACAAGAAAAAACGTTAACTTCGTCTGTACCGAAGCTAATATACCCTTCACAGGTGCATTTCTTTTAGTAACTATGTGTTTAAGCAAATCTAAAGACGTAAGAAAAAGTAAGTAAAAAAAAAACATTTTACTAATTCTTTTTACCCGGGTTGTTTGCTAGAAACATAAAGGTTATATAGTTAACCGGTCTGAACAATTTCTTCGGAGATTATATTATTACCTTAAGCAGTAATCCATGTCAAATTTCGTGATGATATGTAGTAAAATGCGGAAGTGTCCATACAAGCCCTTGATTCCGATCGTTCAGCTTGTATGGCAGCTATATACTATAGTGAACCGATCTGAACAATTTTTTCGGAGATTAAATTATTTCTATAAACAATAACTCACACCAAATTTCGTGATGATATGTAGTAAAATGCGGAAGTGTCCATACAAGTCCTTGATTCCGATCGTTCAGTATGTATGGCAGCTATATGATATAGTGGTCCGATATCGGCAGTTCCGACAAATGAGCAGCTTCTTGAAGAGAAAATAACATCTGCAAAATTTCAAAATGATATCTTAAAAACTGAAGGACTAATTCGTATATATACAGACAGACAGATGGACGGACAGACAGACGGACATGGCTAAATCGACACAGTTCAACCTACTGATCATTTATATATATACTTTATTGCGCCTCCGACGCTTTCTTCTGGGTGTTACAAACTTCGTGACAAACTTAATATACCCTGTTCAGGGTATAAAGATATATATATGTAAAATATATATGCATGTATATTGACTGACTCCACCAGTCAGCATTACTTGAATATTACTCTTCTCTTCGTCATTAATTTTATTTCCTTTGATATTCGTATCTTCTCAAAATGGTGCTTTAATTTTTGCACACACTGTAGTATATGTACGCATCACTGTCAAGTCTCACAATTCGCTACAGATTCGGAAATTCATGAATGAGCAATGCAATTCTAAATTTGTTCAAGGGTATAGATCAAAAAACTCAAAAACAGTTGGTGGCAGCTTGTTTAAGTTGCTGTCTGTCAGCTTTCATGAATAATAAGAAGACGGAAGTATCTCAACGAGCTTTGCACAGCTAGAATCTGAAAGTCTGTTTTTCCATAGGAAGTTTCAGCGACACCTTGAATGAACAGGTCCTGCTCAAATTATCTTTAAATAAATACTCAATTAATGTGCGAAAATATGAAAGGGCGCAGGAAACTCGTTGCATTCAGAGGTTTTTATGCGGTGACTAGACGGAAGTCAAGTCTTTCGTAATATGCGAATGTAATATCTTATAATTGGTGAATCTGTGTGGTTAAAGTGTATTCTAGAAATGTTAATTATACAGAATAACATGTTTTTCTGTCTTACTTGAAGTAGTTATTGGAAAAATTTTGCAAAAATAATTATTAATATTTTATTCCGTTCAATTACTTCTTCACAACAATTTGATCAGTTATGCTCTATCAGCCATCAGTAATGAATATATATAAGTATGTAAGTACTAGCAAAAGAAACCCAATGCAATAGAAAGCTTTGTAAAAACTGCTGACAAGGCCATAGTTTCTGCCACCGACTTACTTTCACCACCTGAGCTTCTTTGTTATTGCCACTTGCTTCAGAACTTCAAATGCATATAGTCAAATTCAATATCAACTTTCGAGGCATACGATCGGTTTTTGTTAAGTATTGCAATTTAAGCGAGTTTCAGTTGAAACTGCTGTCTGAATTTAGTTCAATTTGAAGTATTTTCTATCAATGTGAATGGCCTCAAATAACCTATAATATTTTTGGGTAATTTGAACTCTTGAGTATAGCTGTTTAGTTTTTATTAAAAATATCTAAATTTTGGATTTAATTGTAAGTCAAAGACCTATAGTTTTACTAATTGCCTACAGTTAGGATTGCAATTTTATTAAAAAAATAGCCTACATTTAGGATGACTATTCTATAAAGAAGTAGTGTACTTTCAGGGTGTTAATGTATTGGTAGAGCTCTAAGATTGTAATAAAATCATAGAATCTCACATTCAATGAATATTTCAACTGAGAATGTTCACCGAAAACTAATTCGCATGATTTCTAACTGACTGATCAACCAGTGAACCATTGAAAAACCTTTAAGATAAGAGCACAATGCATTATAATTATATATAAATGTTATTATTAACATAAGCCGAACAATTTGACTTAAATGCCGAGAATTGCATAAAGTGATTGCTTTTAGTGATTTCCAAATGATTTTTTAAGCTCTAAAAAAATTACCCAAAATGAGCTAATATACGAGACATTTGTTTTTATTGTTATTGCGCTTGAGTTTAGCGTTTCTCTTGTAATTCATAGTTTTTAAGCGCTCAAGCATTTGTTTTTGCAATCTTTTTGCCTTCAAACTAAGTACATGTTGACTAAATGCTGTTGTTGCAGTTATTATTGTTTTCATTTTTATTTATTTTTTTAGTATATTTTTTATTTGTTCAATGTTGCCCAATTGTAGCGCGCAAGTGTGCCTTCACACTAATTCTATATATAAATATATATATATGTATATACATATATACATGTGTATGTGCCTTCGAATGTGCGCTTGGGAAAAATGTCACATTGTAAACATGTCAAATTTGGAAATTAAAATAAAATTTGTAATGACATGAAATAATTTCGCGCTTGTCAGCAGTAATTAAACAATTAAAAGGTTGTAAAGCATCTACCATATGCGACAAATAAAGCATGAAAGTTACAGTTGTTTAATGTTGAATGTATAAATGACTTATTTTTTATATTTCTTTTTGCTTCAGTGAAAAAAAAAATATTTAAAAAAATATATTAAAAAAAATGATTAAAAAAAAATATTTAAAAAAATTATTAAAAAATATATAATATATATATAAAATATTAAAAAATATTGAAGAATAAGATATATATAAGATTTTATAGCGTAATTTTTTTTGTTAAAAAGTAATTTCCATATATCGGTTTATATCTACTTCACACTATCAATAACTGTCAAAGCATAGCTTTAACTGATGCGCTTTAACAAGTTGTCTATTAGTCAGCCAAATTTGGTTGAAACGAGAGTGAAATGAACCGCGTTTCTGATTTTGCAAGTGAAATACAGCGATTTAATCAATACTACAGTTGTATATAGGCGTTAAATTGTACTATTAAACAAGTTGTTAATTACATTTAAAGGTGAACATGTAGAACACAGCTATAGGAGTGTTAATTGGAGCATGTTCTACATAAAAATTGACTGATAGTTAAAAATAATAATATGTTCTGATACGCATTGTATATATTTTACTCGTTGGCATTGCAGAAAACTGGCAATTAAATTTCGCCCCGATCTATATCATTTCATTTTTTCAACAAACATAATATTTACAGATTTTTTATACTTATTAAAATAGCCAAAGAAATAATCCAAAGAACTATATTCGGTCATATCAACAATACAAACATCCCATATACAGTCTTATACCCTTTCTCAACAGTTAATTGAGAAAATTATTGCTTATAACTAATTTCTCAATAGACTGTTGAGAAAATAAATTTTCTTTTCTGTTGTTATTGTTTTTGCAAATAATATTGAGACCTCATACTATTTTTTAACAGCTAATTGAGAAAACTATTGCTAATTTCTCAATAGTCTGTTGAGAAAATTAAATTTCTGCTTTTTTGTTATCATAGCGTCAAAAAAGGTACGCAATTAATTTTTGAGGTACATAGGTGTTCAGTTGAGAGTCCATGATTGGATGAAAATTCGCGTACGTTCCAGTTAAGTAAACCCCTCTGTGGCTTTTGAGCATAGTTCTAAAAGTCTTAAAGTTCTACATTTTAACAGCAGCATTCCACTCGTTTTGGTTTACACAATTCGTCGCCAATATTTAATCTTTCACAACATAAACTAATTTTTATAAATTTTCCACATTTTCCTTACAGCAACCATATTCGTTTATCAACCAACTGCACATGTCATCGAAGTGATATTTTGGCATACAATATTTTTTTTATTGATTTAGTTACACGAGCAACCGGAAATTACGTGCCTATGACTGCGAAATTATAATTGAGAATTTTTAATATATAAAAATATACTAATTTGTTTACTTGCAAGAAAGCATAAACAAATTAGTAACAAAGCAGTCAACACAACCACTCAGCAACGGTCTCTTTAGCAAAAGCAAACAAATAAAGCGCAAATAAAATGTTGATAACAACGTAAGTAGAAAATGATTTTTTTTTTTCAAAACAAATAAAAAAATGTTTTAGGAAAAGTTTACAAAAAAATTATCTGCGAAGAAATAGTATTTTATAATCAACTGATATACAAGCAATCGCCGTAATTAAGACAAAATTGTTATTACTCCCCAGAGAGTAAAATAAAAAAAATAAAATAAATATTAGTAGATATCATGAAAAATATCAAAATGACCGCAACCGAAATTGCCACAGCAATTAAAGATATTTTGTAAGTTTCAAACAAAGCGTGAAATTTTTATTGAAAGCATGTGGGGAATTCTGCTTTGTAATGCGCTTTAATACCAACAATGCCAGAAACGCTCGTGATTGCGGTTTGGCCAACTTTTTGCAAGCCACTAACCACTGAATTAATGAAAGTAAAAATAAAAGTGTTGAGTGGGTGAGTTCAGTGATTGAATGAGATGATAAAGCGATTGAATGACGCGAAGAAGTTTATATATTACATACCACATACTATTACAGCATTATGATTTGAATTTTTATGTGCGCGCCAACATGTAGGCCACATTTTTCAAACAATTAACTATTTTAGATGAAATTTTCGACTAAATGTCATTTAGATATTAGTAGATAGTATCATATAATAATTATTTAAGTCATTGTTCATATAATTCTAATTCTTTATTATGGAAACTTAACATTTTATTGTTGACAAGCCAAAAGGTAGGCAACATTTTTTCCTGCTACAATCCGGTATGCAATCATTCACAGAACTTGTGGCGATGCAAATTTCGACTATATAAATTTATGTTGTCATGAATCTGATATCATAAATATTAACACAGTCACAGGACTTGTTTAAAGAACATGGTCGACCATATAACTTCCTGCTGTCTTGCATATAATACCATGAATATTAATAACATATTATGTTGATCAATTAAAAGTTCATCTTGTATGCCAAAATGTAGGCAATAATTTTCTTCAGCATTTAAAGTGGGAAGCGCATTAAGATTCAATGGAAAATTTATTATCTCTACCAACTAAATTAAGTTTAAACAAGCTTGAATCAGTTGACTTTTTATAACCTCCGCAAATTTTTTTGCGAAACAAGAATTTTTATAATTTTCCAAACAAGCTTAGAAAGGTTGATTCTTAACAATTGAATATGTACATTTTTGGCTAAATTAAAGTGCATTAAAATTTTATTTCCCGCACGAAATCAATATTTATGTGTTTTCGATTAATTTTTATGTCCTGTTTTGAAAACTAGAAATCTTTACAATTTTTTTTTTCGATAATTAGCATACCTTTCACAGACGTCACAAACCTCTTTGCAAATCAACGCCTAGTCAAACCAAAAATTTATACCACCAAAAACTGGTTTACAACTTCAAGCGTATCTCATTAAAGACACGCATTAAACAAACTGAAAAAAAAATTCAATAAATAAATAAAAAAATGCAAATGCCTGTAGTTAAAAATTAAATTTAAATATTGCATAATATTTGTACGTCGATTTTAGCGTACGCAAATACGGATTTTATATGATTTTCAGTTCACTTCATTTTATTAAATTTTTTTATTTTCCTTTTTTTTTGTTGTAATTTAAATATTTGCGGTCGCAGTCGCGCCCATTATTGTAGGTGTTGAAAGGTTTACCAAATGAGCGAATGTCCGACGATAGCGGAAAGGTGTGCGGGTCGAGTGAATGCTGTTGAAAAAATGTGTCGAAAACGTGCTGATTAAAATGATTTTGGCATTTTTTTGAATTAGCAAGCAATCATTTGTGTGTATTATTGTACTACCTACTGTCTATGGAGATATGTAAATGGTGCCGCTTAACTTTTCATCATTTACATGGCGGGGTTATGCAAATTCGAGTACAAATGTTATGCGTGAATTCGCAATGGTCGTCGGCTGTGTTGAATTCGCTTTATTTGCTGATTAATAGGAGTGAAATGAAATGCGATGATGATTTGGCTCATGATTGAACATTATGGGCTCGTGATTACTTGCAAAATTATTTGAATTTTTTTTTGGTAATTTTTAAAAATATTTTTGGGTCAATCTTGTTGGATATTTTTATAATGGATAATATACAAATTCAAATTAATATTTTTAACCTCATATTATTTACTAAAATTGTCTTTTAATTCATTTATGCAATGCGCCAAAATGTAGGCAACGTTTTTTAATACCACTTTTGTTTTTGTTTAAAAAATGAATTCAGATTCAAATCAATGTTTGTAATCACATATAAAATTTTATAAAATCGAATAAGACTCAGATAATATTAAAAAAAAATTCCGAAAAAATTTGTCTATTCTCAAAATTCCCCATTTGTTGAAAAAACATTTAATATAAATTCACATTCCCCCTGTATTACAATATCCACAAATGACGCAACAAAAAATTCCCCAAAAATTATATTACTAGTAAATGTGACAACACAATCATGTCATAAACTCAGTCAAAATTATTTGTGTTGATATTTGGGTTTCTCTTTTAACTTTTGTTCTAAATATTTGTCGCGTTTTTTCGCCGCAAACAAGGCGCATACAAAAAAAAATACAGATTAAAATTCCAAAAACACCTTTAACACTTGAAACGCAAAATAAAAAGCCATAAAACCATTTTGCCATTATAATATCTCAAAATCTAATTAAATGTGAATCGTAAATTAAATTCCTTATTACGCGCATGCGAAGCTTGGAAAATACTAATAAAATAACTAATTTGCATACGCGCGCTTTGTCGTTATGTGTTTTGTGCGTGTGTCATACGAGTTGGTGTTGAGAAATTATTATTTGCGAATCACGTGTCGCCAGTTTTGCATTTTGTCAACTTTTGTCGGCGTGTGTATTGTGAGAGAATATGGGATTTCTATTCTCCTACTGCCTACACGCAGTGCGTGCGGGCACACCAATCTTAAATACCCATATATTCAAAATTCGGTGAGCATCATGAGTTGACTTGTTTGCGAAAATTTTAGTTTTCTAAAGTTGTTCGACACAAATTAAATCAAGAGGTTGTGTGGTGTAATGGAAATATTCAAAAACTGGTACTCGTTGAAGTCGCAATTTATTTTGGGGAAATTTTTAGTTTCAGCAAGCGTTTATGTTTCAATATTTATATATATTATATAGTGTGTGTTTCCTAATAGGTATTGAGTTAATAGCTAATTCAATGGTTCTATCCATATCGAATTTTTCAGAAACCCTATAAACTCTATTTTTTGCTTTTGTTTTGATTTCAGTACTGACTTCAAGACCGATATACTCGTAGCACATCTATCATTAGAACATTCGAGATCAATCCTTATTGGATTGAGTTACACAGAAGCAATATATAGCTTAATTATATAGATTTTAGGATGATGAAGAAAAATATTATGTAATATTCTCTTTGACCTATTTGCTTGTTACAACTGCAGTTAATACGACAGTTCGATCTACGTAAACGGAACGATCCCGGACTTATGTATATCGTTAAGGTCTATATAATATTTGAGGAATGATTTCTGTAACTAAAAAAAATATTTGTTCTGTGAAATTTTCTTAATGGTGGAGTCATAGTAGAGGAAATTCTATCTCCTTTTTGGGATCTGCAGTCTCCATGAATTATAAAGGGTGATTTTTTAAGAGCTTGATAACTTTTTAAAAAAAAAAAACGCATAAAATTTGCAAAATCTCATCGGTTCTTTATTTGAAACGTTAGATTGGTTCATGACATTTACTTTTTGAAGATAATTTCATTTAAATGTTGACCGCGGCTGCGTCTTAGGTGGTCCATTCGGAAAGTCCAATTTTGGGCAACTTTTTCGAGCATTTCGGCCGGAATAGCCCGAATTTCTTCGGAAATGTTGTCTTCCAAAGCTGGAATAGTTGCTGGCTTATTTCTGTAGACTTTAGACTTGACGTAGCCCCACAAAAAATAGTCTAAAGGCGTTAAATCGCATGATCTTGGTGGCCAACTTACGGGTCCATTTCTTGAGATGAATTGTTCTCCGAAGTTTTCCCTCAAAATGGCCATAGAATCGCGAGCTGTGTGGCATGTAGCGCCATCTTGTTGAAACCACATGTCAACCAAGTTCAGTTCTTCCATTTTTGGCAACAAAAGTTTCGGTTAGCATCGAACGATAGCGATCGCCATTCACCGTAACGTTGCGTCCAACAGCATCTTTGAAAAAATACGGTCCAATGATTCCACCAGCGTACAAACCACACCAAACAGTGCATTTTTCGGGATGCATGGGCAGTTCTTGAACGGCTTCTGGTTGCTCTTCACCCCAAATGCGGCAATTTTGCTTATTTACGTAGCCATTCAACCAGAAATGAGCCTCATCGCTGAACAAAATTTGTCGATAAAAAAATTTCGAACCGAACACTGATTTTGGTAATAAAATTCAATGATTTGCAAGCGTTGCTCGTTAGTAAGTCTATTCATGATGAAATGTCAAAGCATACTGAGCATCTTTCTCTTTGACACCATGTCTGAAATCCCACGTGATCTGTCAAATACTAATGCATGAAAATCCTAACCTCAAAAAAATCACCCGTTAATAATGAATATAACTATTATCTTCACTCCGCGACTATTATCCTCACTAATATCGTTTCGAATAATATCGTTCCCAAAATATACTCTAACCGGTTAATATTCGTACGAGCGGTTATAAAACGGATATTCGAATAATCGGTTTTCAGGTTAATCGAATAATTTTAAGAGCCCTAATATATATGATACAAAATCTGTTAACTATAATTTCTAGAAAAAGTCTACAAAGCTCATTATAAAATATCAGCGATTGTTCCATGAGCTATAATGTCAAAGTTCAAAGCATATTTTTCCAATAAAAAAGCTTTTCATATAACCTAGGAGTCCTTTGAGGTCCGTTTAGATAAAAAACAACCCATCATCTGTGTTCAAACATCAAAAATACAGCGCAAATAAGGTAGCATGGGAGCGAAGCTACATCAGTTATGCAAATGTTATATTCTCCCACAAAAATTCTACTTATTCTTTATACAAAGATAGGTGAATAGAATACTAAAAAACTGAATTTACATAAGTGCCAATGTACATATGTAGTGAATCGGACATCAAATAAACATATATTTTATCAACAATGGAGGATGAACACGCCTTAAAGGCGAGCGCAATATGTAAACATACTTATACATATTTGAATATTTATACAAAAATTTCTATTTGCAAAACATACAAATATATGTATAAGTGGACATTAGTATGCGCCAACAAATACAAAAAAAGTAAAAATAAAATAAATAAAAACAAAAATATGACTTTATATTTTTTTTCTATTTTACGCAATATTCTACGCAGATAAGCTACAAAGAATATGTAAAAATAAAGAAAACGTCTAAAAATTAGCACAAAATAAAATTCAACGGTATTTTAAAATTAATAACGGAATTTTTAGAAGAAAAAAATTCATAAATCAGCGATTTCAAAAGATTTTTTTCCTAGAAAATATTTAAGTCATTTTAAATTATCAAAAAATTTATAGTTCCAATAGAAATAGAGCACTCATTTATAGCAAAGGAAATTGACGCACCCTAATGTGAAGATTTCTCCTTGAATTCAAAAACATTCAAAAATTCTAATTTCATGCAAATATAACTAATTTCGTGTCTCCTCCATAATACTCCATCAAATTGCCGGCTTTTACCTACCGCATAATTTACTTACACACACTTTTACAAATATAAATACAAATACAAATATATGTAAATATCCAACAAAATAAACATTTATTTGCAATTTGCTGCCAATTTTTGGCTTTATTACCCACCGCTGCCGCCACTAATGATCTTAGTAATTTTAGTAGAATATTCAGATTTGGCTCGCAGCTGTGCGGTGGCATTGCAAAAATGTTTTGGCAAAATTATTTTTGTGGCATTTTCGTTCAAATTGTTGCGACGAATTCGCAATACATAATATTCTAAATGACTGTACGACGAGGTATGTCTGAAGCCTTGACTTTTTTGCATTTTTGGCGAGCAGTTATAAAGGTGTCATGTGCCGAGTGCCGCAAATGTTTGTGAATGAATAATTATTATATTAGAAAATGTTTGCGAGGAGTGATATTTTAATGTGTGTATGTATGTATTGATAAATTTATATGCAAATGTAATTGTGAATATTTATTTATTTTTTTATATAAAAAATAATAATTTTTTGCAAAAAAATTTCAAATGAGGTGCGGCGATAAGATAGTTTACTTTGATATGCTGATAAAAAATATTGAAATATGTTTACTAGGGTGCGTCTAAATGGACTTTAGAATGGTTGAGATATCAGAGAGCGAAATGGAAAACATTTAATAGCTGTCATCGATTGGCTAACTGCTATAGACAAGCCAATCGAACAAACTTTCCAAATTTCATACAAACTGGCAGCACTGAAATCGAATTGTATATACTTGGTCGCACTGAACTCTTCAACCATCGTCTATCTCTAACGTTTTCTGCAACAAATTTAATTTTTATTAAAGTTTCTTATTCAATAAATTCAATACAAAAATACTAACGATTTATCTTCGCCTGCCCTTTTCAATTTCAAATTTGTGTATAACAATTTTTATTATTTTGACTGTAATTTGTCCTTTGAGCCGTTCACAATAGTAAAATGGTTCTAAAATGAGTAAAACAAAACTTGGTAGCACTCAGCAAGCGACTATTGAAATTTTAATGAGGTATTCGCATACTCTCCAGCACGAATTCAACTTGATATCTTTGTTGTTGCTTTCACATGTAAAATTTTTGACAGGCGAGCAGCGCCCAAAGATAGCGAGCAGAGAAGTGACCAATCGATGGCAGCTAATATTTTCTATTATATATACATATATATATATATACATATTTCTAATATATTTAATATATAAGATAATTGTTTTGTTGAAAACTTATTTTTCGAAAAAAATATACCAAAAAAATTAAAAAAAAGTGGAACATAAATTCAAAAAATTTATTTCAGAAAAAATAATAAAAAATATTGAAAAATCGTATTTCAAAATAAAAATTAAAAAAATGTATAACAAAAAAAAATTTTTTTTAAATATGTATTGAACAAAAAAAAACCTAAAAAATATCTAAAAAAATATAAAATAAATAAAAATATAAAATATAAAAAATATAGGTATTTCACAAAAATATCTAAAAAAATTTTAAAAATTATTTCGAAAAATAAATTTCAAAAAACTATTTCAGAAAATGTTTTTGATTATTTTTATTAAAATTTCTTTAATGGGTTTTTTAATATTTTCCATTATTTTGTTTTATGACTTTATTTATTTTATTTTATTTTTTTTTTTATAATTTATTTTATACCAACCGCTGCGGAAATATTATTCAGTGCTTTTTTATTATTTAATTATCAGCATATTTATCATTTGAAATTTCTAAAGTTTATTTGCAATTCTTAGCACAACAAGCCCTGCACATACTAATCACATACTTATATAAATCGCCATGTGAATTGTTTATCAATTCATGCCAAGCGTGCCTAAGTCATTAAACGCTCAGACGTCAATATCTAACGACTGCCAAACTGTCGACATATTGTTGTAATTGCATAATTTGCATTCCTTTCCGACACTCTGGGAGTGTGTAAATAGCGTCCATAGGTGCGTTTAATGATTTCAAGTTCGTTGCTTAAGTCTTTTATTTTATACAATTACGCTTTGATGCGACACTTTGCGCGTCATTTATACATATGTATTTGTTGAATTGAATAAGTTTTATTGAAAACTATATAACTGGCTGGCTAGTTGTTGCTAGGCTTCGCAGGTGTATCAATATATATATATATATATATATATATATATTTCTATATATATATTATAGTATATGTGTGTATGCATTCATTAGTTTTTACTATTCTCTGTTGCCATTCAAATTTTTTATTGTAGTTGTACATACGCTCATGCATATGCATATATTTTTGCTTTATATTTATATAAATACATATATGTATGTATGTGTGCATAATTTCTTGCGCATTCACCTTATAATTATTTATTCGCAAAGCGCTTGCGTAAAGCCTTACTGCCAAAAACGAAATGAAATGAATGAGCTGCCAAGCGTGTGTGTTGGTTTCGGACTCATGTATGTACTTATGCTATATGTATATGTATGTTTCACGCATAAAAGTAGCATATATGTGCTCTCAAGCTTTTATTATGCCGTCTCGTGTCATCGCAAGCGTTTAAGCGGCAAGGTCAGTTGGACTTTTATATTGTTTAGTAAAAGCGTAAGTACAAGCATACAAGCACACAGTCACACATACATAGCATATGAAAACATAAATATGTCATGCGACTTTTTTACTCGCATGTAACTTAAGGCGATTGAGCAGAAAATTATAATTTTTGACGCTTGTGTATAAGAAATTTATTTAGTTTCATTTCATATTATTAATTTACTCTCATTTTTAATTTACCGCTATTTTTTCTGCGTCAAACTTCCTTGAACTACGCCCACATCCTTCGAAACTTTACATATAACATGCCCAAAAAATATTTTTTCAACCAATTAATCACTTAAAAATTCATTGCCATTTCGGTTGTAACAATAAAAGATGAAAAGAAAATAACAACAAAAACATCAACATGCAGCAATTATCTGCACATACATACACACATACAAACAAATGTCGTCTTTGGTTGCTTTGCATCGCCATCTGCCCACGCCTTTGCCTTTGCTTATAGTATTTTAGATAACCTCTAAATCAATTATCTGCATTGTTGTTGTTGTTCTTGCTTGTGTTTACACATGTCAGAGAGTCAATTAGTCAATGTACTGCATTTGATTTGTTTGCTTTTTTATGTAAGATCTTACAAATGCACAACACTCTATTTGTTCATTTGCTTGTAAATATGTATAAGTAAATATTTGGTATTTAATTTTTTTCGTTGTCTATGTTATTTCCTTTTCCTATTCCTATGCAACAGAATTTATAGGTAATTCACTGCGTCTAGATTTACACAGGTCATAAATTACATGTGTGTTTTGTAGAGTGCGAGAGTTTTGACATCAGTGCAGTGTTAAATGACGCACGTTGTTTTTGTTGTTTTTGTTGCTCTTATTGTTATTTGTTATGCGCATAACTGGTGATTTCTGCTAACTCACTTCGATTTCTAACTATAAGAATTAATTATTTGGTTCGTTGAAGGTTCTAGCGTTTATTTTTCTACGATTTTTAATTAAAAAGGAAATAGTAGCGGCATATTAAATATAATTATAGTGCGATTATTATTAATTGTATCAGACCGTTAACTTTTTAGCTCTTATAAAGCCAACAATAACACATCTCGAACTGTTAAACATAATCTCATATAGTTCAAACCATAACGGCTACTGAAATGTTTTTAATATCTATCCTAGATCAGTCGTTGAAGAAGAAAAAAATTAGATTCAAATATGGTATATTAATAAAAAAAGTACAAAGACAGCCCATTATTGACTTTATATAGTTTTTAGAAACATATTAAAATATAAATCAAGTGCTTTCCGCTTTTTTGCTCATTATTCAATGCTTTATAAAAAGTGTTACAGTGATCGGATTTAGTACAAATATGCGCCGTTTCGTTCGATAATCTGTTCCCATCTAGAAGGCAACTTCATAACATCCCCCTCGTAGAAGTCCCCCCTCTATATTTGCGTTGAACTCGGACAGATACTTTTCACAAGCCTCTTTTGAGTTCCACTTTACACCAACAAGGGCGTTAGCCATGGACAGGAACTGGTGGTAATCACTTGGCGCTATGTCCGGGCTATATGGTGGATGCGATAAAATCTCCCATCCGAGCTCTCATAGCTTCTGACGAGTCATCAACGAAATGTGTGGTCTAGCGTTGTGCTGGTGGAACACTACACCCTTTCTGTTCTGGTCACTTCTGGTCGATCGCCTACTTCAAGCGGTGCAGTTGTTCGTAGTAGATGGTAGAATTAAGCATCTGGCCATATGGGAGCAGCTCATAATGGATGATTCCCTTCCAATCCCACTAAACACACAGCAAAACCTTCCTGGCCGTCAATCCCGGCTTGGTCACTGTTTGGGATGATTCACCGGTCTTCGACCACTACCGTTTTCACATTATATTGTCGTACGTGATCAATTTTTCGCCACCAGTCACCATCCGCTTCAAAAATGGGTCGATTTCTTTCCGTTTCAGCAGCATTGAGCAGGCGTTGATTCGGTCCAGAAGGTTTCTTTGGGTCAAATCATGAGGCACCCAAACATCAAGCTTTTTTGTGTATCCAGTCTTCTGCAGATGGTTTAAAATGGTTTGGTGACTAACTCCCGTCTCCTGGGCGATGTCACGAGATACCCCTTGCCGGTCTAACTCGATGTTTTCCATGATTTAATCGATATTCGTCGTCACAGGTCTTCCGCCGGCTGGATTATCCATGATGTCGCTTTCACCCACTCTGAATCCTCGAAACCATTCCTCCGCAGTTCGAAGTGATAGAGTACCATCCCCCAAAACTCACGCGGATTAGCCTTTAACGAAGGAAAACTTTAAAATAGCGCGAATTTCGGCGTTAGTGAACTCCATGTTTACACGTTTATAACTGTTGAACGCAATATCCAAACTAATCATGTATAGCGTTGTTTTGTAGGTTATGTCAAGACCTTTCAAAGATGTGTGGTATACGAGCTCTGTAGCCCTTTATACATAGCCGGGAAATTAAAAAGACAAAACCTTATATATTTAAAATAATTATATTATATAATAATAGTAATTATATACAATTGAACTTTCATAATACGAACTTCTATAACCCGAAGTTCCCCATAACTCGAACAACTAACAACTCGAACTAAATTGGCAATAGAAGTCAAATTTCATACAAAATACTTTCCGTAACTCGGAAGTCTCTTTATCTCGAAGTTTTTTGTGGATTATAGTGATTCGAGTTAGGAAAGTTCAATTGTATTTATAATTATATTATTTATATTTTAATTGTATTTGTATATAATTAATTCTAAATAATATAATACTCCTCGATGCTTTATGAAACTTTTTTTCACTCATATTGGAACCGTAAGAGACGTTATTAAGTGTGAATTTTTTTCTGAATCAACAGCTGATTATTAAATATTATTTAATAATAATAAATTGCACTGTTTACATGATATATGAGCGTCTAGGCGTGACTTGAACTCGCGTATATACATTTTTCAGGCTAAGTAGTAAAGCGTGAGAAAACAAAAAGTACCTTTTGAGTAAAAAATAAAAATTGTTTATGGAAACATGAGTACTTACTTGCATATCTTAATGCAGGCTTGTATTGTTATGTAAAGGCGTTCATGCGCTTATATTTATATGTGTGAGTAAATAAATATTTACTTAATTTTATACTTATTTCATAGCCAGATATATATTATTGTTTTTATATATATGCATGTCTATATAGTTAACTATTTCCTCCACTAACTCAACCAGAATCAACAGTCTTAAAATGTCCGCAAATATTGCAAGCCTCTGCTCAGTTTTGTTGCGTTTTATTTGCTGTAGTTAAACAAGAGTGAGCTCAACTAGCCGAAGCAAGTCACCAATTAGTTGACCGGTTATTGGTTTTGGGCGATTTATAAGCTTAATATTACAACATGCGAGTATAACGAGGCAAGTTGCTCGACCACTTAGTAGCGGTGTTTATTTTTGAAAATGTGAATGTGTGTGTAAGGGCATGCGTGAACGAATGAAAGAGCTTTGGACTAAACAAAAAATAACAAGTAAGGAAGGGCTAAGTTCGGGTGTAACCGAACATTTTATACTCTCGCAATTTATTTATTTAACTTTATTTATATTATATAATACACAATTTGACCCACATATTCGTCATATATATTGTATAAAGTCCATTGAAAGTTGGAAACCCTAATATTAGGTTAGAAGCACCGAGGTCCTCATGTTCGATATATGGGGCCTTGAAAACCTATGGTCCGAGTTTGGCGATTTTTAGAATGGGGCTGCCACACTATAAACGTAGTATTTGTGCAAAGTTCTGCACCGATAATATAAATTAAACGATTTGTTTATTCCGTTAAACGATATAAATTTAAATATATTTACTTTCTACAGCTCGCTGCTGTTCTGTTTAAGTGAGTCTTAAAAACTAAAGTTTACAATCATTTCCTAGCCTACAACTAACCAACGGCGTCGCGCTGCGCTGCCGTCGTTCTGCCACCGCTTTGCCTGTGCGAATCCGATTCTGCTGACACCGTGTGAACGCAGTTATGCTGACACAACGGTTCGCATGGAATATTTGGCAGTCGACTGCGTAAACATAATTATGTTGGCTCGTAGGTATCGGATTACACTTAGTGTGAGCGACCTGAGTGAAGGTTGCGTCGACGGATGTGTTTTCGACTAATTGGTCATCGTGAGAGTTAATTCACGATAACTCCTCCCCTTCTAGGTGGGGAACGTCCTCGGTCCTCGTAGCTGCGTTTTTGATAGCCACTTCTACTGCTTTGGTTATGGAAGTTCTCCTCCTGGACATGGCCATACGCCGTAGTACGTAGGCGACCAGTCCCGCAACGAGGAGGATACCAATAGCTGTCACACTTACTATATGACCTTGCTCAACACTTCGTTGCAGATGTTTTATATGTTGAAGATTCTGTTGGTTTACATGGTGGAGGTAAGGCGCACTCAATATCTCGGTGTGTTGAGTTAAGTTGATTGTGGAGGCCCATGGCGTTTCAGGCTTAAGAGTCGCCGTGGCGTTTTCATTGTAAAATATCGTGTCATTAATCTTTACACGATCCTTGAAGACAACTAGGTAGGTACCGTTTACTGTGATCGGAGCCTCGTTATTTTCTTCTATGGTAACCAGCTGATCGTTAACGATTACCAAACCATCACTTATTGGTGCGATCGGTGGGAGGTTGTTAAATGTTATGCTGCAGTTGGCGGTGTTGCGTGTCATAAGTTGTAAAGCGCATGACGTCATTGATGATGCTAGGCAGAACGATGGTGTAGTATCGCTACAGTTTCTTACCGCCAGCGTGTGATCGTGGCACGTGGCTAAGGTAGATTCTTGTAGGTGCAGGATTTGATGGCCGTGAGCTACCGGAAAAATAGTTACTTTCTTACATCTAAACTTAGGGATAGGGTATCTTATTAAAAAATATATTATATTATTATATTGTAAAATCTTAATCCTAGCTACAGCTATAACATCGGCTACAGTCAGGTTTGTGAAGTGCTCATTTCCTATTATGGAATTTACTTCATTACTGTCCAAAAGGATTGGGTTCAAAATACCAACTTTTGCGAAAGTAATGGATGTAATTAGGTTATCTAATTCAGTTATTATTGCTCTATTTCTGGCCATAATTACGTCATAAAGATGACCTGTGTCTATTTCCCTTTGCTTTGTTGCTTTCAAGATTTTATTTATTGTAACTGTTAGGCTGTTTATTTCCTTTTGTATTTCGGTGTTAATGGTAAACTGTCGGTCCTCTGAGTCAATCAGTTGTTCCGCTGTGTTCGATAGTCTGTCGAAGTCATCATGATCGGGAGTCCCAGTAATGTACTTCAGTATTGTTCCTAGTGCGTTTAAACTTCTCGTCTGCCTGTGATGAGTATTTACCGTCTGTATTAGTCTACTTATCTGGTTTATGTCCGCTTCCAACAACTTTTTCATATGTGTTTGAGGAAAGTGTTCTGTAGCGTTAATTGTCTCGTCTCTTAGAAATTCGTATAGTGTCAGGTTAGTAACGTGTTTGATGTGTCCGAAGTTCTCCCAGATTACAAGTTCCCCTTCGACAACCGGAATGTACTTTGCCTTGGAGTAGTCTATTATCCGTCCCGTCGATGCCGATACTAATATGGCTATAACCAATTCTAAAGTAATCCTAAAAGCATATGAATTTTTAAATCTAATAAATGATCCTGAAAGAATATTAAAAAAAAAATTTTGTCTATCTAATTTCAGCGAAGGTTGTCCTTATGGACCCTCCTCCCTCTTATAAGCACCGTTGTGCCTAAGTCTCTTTCAACGTTTTCTTCGGTATAGAGAGGAGTCAATTTATTGCCTAGTCTCCTATTGTTTTTGACAAGCACTTTGTCCCCCATCTGAAACTCTCTATCCTGTCTCTGTTTATTTTGGTTTATTAATTCCTTATCCTGTGCGTTTTTCAGGCGAGATGATATCTGTGTGTTGGCTATTGCCGAACGAAAAATGTTAATGGGTTTCTCCCCAGTCACCGTATGAATAGAGTTATTATATTTTATTGTGGCTAGTAGGACTATTTCCTCGATATCATCCAGTTTTTGATCAAGTTTAAGGCATCGCGATATTTCCATCAGTGTGCTGTGGAATCGCTCTACCTGGCCGTTTGATGTACTGTGTAAGGGTGGGGCATTCGCGATGTCGATGTCGAAATGATTTTTTAGAATGGCCTTGATGCTGTGCGAATTTAGTGACTTTTCGTTGTCACAATAAATGGTTTTCGTACTTGAAAACATGTTTAGTAACTGTAAAAGCTGTGGTTTTACGTCCACTATCGTTCTAGACCTAAGTGACTGTACTATCGCAAACTTTGAAAATTTGTCGATGCAAGTCAGAAAGTACTTTGATCCGGTGGAAAATATATCAATGTGGAGGATTTCTCCACAATATCTTGGTATGGGTGTCTGAGCAATAAGTTGCTTTTTTGGGTGGCGGTCATACTTTGCTTGAGAGCACACACGGCAGTTCGCAGCAAACTGCTTAGCCTTCTTTTCCATTTTTGGAAAAAAATAGTCTTCTAATATCTGTTTTGTATTCTCTTGTGCCGCCCGATGCGCTCGATTATGCTCGGCCGCAATGATCTCTTGTTGTTCATTTATATCTGTAATATCATTGACGAACTTCTCTGTATGTCTAAATTTTACGGTTGGAAATAGTTCAACTAACTTATGCTGAACCTGTGCTAAAGTATGCAGATCGGTGTAAATTGCGTTAACTACGCCAACTTTCACAGCCTCCTGTAGGAGTTTCAACAAATCGTCCGTTGTTTGATATGAAATGAGGTGTCGTGTTTTTTTTCCAAAAATTATGAAAGTTCTTCTCTGCGGCTCTACACCCTCTTCTATAAGGATCTGGTTGCGGAAGCAATTTACCGGCTTAACGGTTTTTTCGATTGTATTGGTTGACGACTCTTCACTGTGAATTGTTTCAACACTTGCATTATCTAGGGCGTTTATGTGCTGCCTAGATAGTGCGTCTGCAACCACGTTTTCTTTACCCGGTTTGTAGATGAGCTTCGCGTTGCACTCATCAATGAAAGCTTTCCATCTCTTAATTTTTGAATTCGGATTCCTGTCGGAAACCGCAAAGGTTAGCGGCTGGTGGTCTGTAAACACTCTAAGGTTGGGAACTCCGTATAGGTAGTTTCTGAGCGTTTTTAATGCCCATACAATGGCTAGTAATTCCCGCTCATTGGTCGCATAATGCTCCTCGCTACTGGACAAGGTGCGAGAAATCATGGTAATAGGTTGGCCCTCCTGCGAAAGGACGGCACCTATGGCGTGCGAGGATGCATCCGTAGTCAGATCGAATGATTTACTAAAATCTGGATAAGTTAATGTTACGTCTTCAGATGCTAAAATTTCCTTTAATGTATTGAAGGCCTTTTCCTGTTCGTCAGTTAAATCTATTTTGATTTTTTTTGATTGTGACGCAGTAACTCGACCGTATGGGCCCCTCATAATATTCGACAGGGGTTTTGCTATCTTAGCGAAATCTCTTATGAAACAGCGGTAATACCCCGCCAAGCCCAAAAATGATCTCAGCCCTCTTAAAGTGGTGGGCTGAGGGAAATTTCGAATTGTGTCGACTTTGTCAGGACACGTTTTAATTCCTCCTTGCGAAACCAAAAATCCTAAGTATTCAACTTCGCTTTTAAAAAATTTGGACTTTTCTGCCGAAACTCTCATGTTGGCTTTGAATAAACTTCTTAATATTGCTTCAACATCTTTCAAGTGCTGTTGTTCATCCTTCGAGAATATAATGACATCGTCCACGTACACGAAACAGTTTTTTCCTATGTGTTCCCTCAGCACGTCATCTATAGCCCTCTGAAAAATACCGGGAGCATTCTTCAGGCCGAAAGGCAGCCTGCAGAATTCATACTTCCCGTTCTTCACGGAGAAGGCAGTCTTTTCTCTATCGCGCTCCGATAGTTTGATCTGGTGGAAACCTGACTTCAGATCTAGAGTGGTAAAAAATTTACTCCCACCAAGATTGGACAATATTCCTGTAATATCGGGAATCGGGTACTTGTCACTGATAGTTTTCTCGTTCAGTTTACGAAAATCTATAACCAATCGTTTTTTCTCGAAGCCGTTTTCATCAAGTCCTTTCTTCTTCACCACCCATATAGGGTTGTTATATGGGGACCTAGAAGGTCGAATGATGCCATTCGCCAAAAGGTCTTGAATTTCGTTATTTACGAAATCCGAAACGCCCAGTGGATATGGGTATAACCTTGAGTATACCGGTTCCTCGTTTTCTGTACGAATCGTTGCAACTACATTAGTATTGTATGGAAGTGCCTCATTGGGATCTGCAAATACCCCATTTACACCACCAATTACTTTGACGAACGCCTTTTCTAAATGCTTAGGAATTGACTTGACCTGTAGTTGTAAATGACTTATGTCCTGGCTATTGATGAATAAAATAACCTCCTTGCCAAAGTCATGTTTAATCGTGTTTGTCCTTAAGTTTATATTCGCGTGTACCTTGTTCAATAAATCCAGACCAATCACACCATCGAACGATGTCAGATTGGGTAATATAAAAAATTCTGTTACTACTCCGAAAATTTTAACTTGGCATTTTTGATTAATAGGGGTAACTCCGTGAATTGATTTGACTGAAAATGGATTCTGGACCGATTGTATTCCTTTTAACTCCGGTAGGGGTTTGATATAACTCTTTGATGCTCCAGTATCGACAAGGAGTTTGACTTCCTTCCCCTATTACCCTTGAAATCCAGGGAAGGAGGGACTTTGCTCTAAAAAATTGAGCTCATCATTTTCAATGTTATCGGCAGCTTGTTCTGCTTCTTTATCGTATGTTGCTTCGTTAAGTAAATCGACTTCGTCATTTAGATGATTTACTCGTTGTAACTTAGGTCCGGTGTATCGTCCCGAATTCGCTGTACGTTTCTGCAAATTTCCCCGCGACCTGTTATTTTGAATCTGGGTAGGGCTATTAGATAAGCGTTTATATTGAGATATGGAAGGATCTACTTCCATAGGCTCGACGTGCCTTTGACCAGAATAGTTATTATTGGTATAAGATTTCAAGTTACTAACCGAATTCTGTGTGTGACTGGCCTGCCTGGTTTGCTTAGCGACTGAATAATGTGGATTTTTATGACCCGCACTGGACTCAGAGTTAAACGTCTTTTGATTACTGGTGTTCTGAGTAGTGCCAGTTTTTTTGTTGTACGAACCTTCATGTAATCTATTCGCAAAATTCGTCGCAAAAGCGTAGCGTTCGTTATTAGCGTCTACCTCCTGTGCCAAGGCCAGGGCAGATGGAAGATCTGATGGTCTCGACGCGAACAGGATGTCGCATAGAGGCTTCCTTAAACCTGATATGAATACCCTGAGCGCATCGGCTCTATACTTTTCATTTATGGTGTCCGCCACACCGCATTCATAGGACATAATAGTCTTGTTTGCTAACAGAGTTAGCTTCTTTTCTACTTCATCGTAGAATTCTAAACAAGACATTGAACCTTGCCTCAGTGTGGATAGCTCTTGCTCGATGAGATATATGGGCCGCTTATCCGCGTAGGTAAAGTCGAGGCGGGAGATTATTGCATTAAAATTCAATACCGTGTTGAAGGACGAAAGTACTGCGTCGGCTGCACCTCGTACCTTATTTCTAAGAATAGTAACTGCTTGGTAGTGACGTTCGCTACCATCATATCTTTTAAATAACTCATATGCATTGTGTGCAGCTTCACGCCAGGACACATAGGTGCCCGGGTGACCGAAAAAATCTGGAAGAGATTTTATTGCATCAAGTGTGATTTCACAAGATATTGCAGGTATGATGGCCACCTTTGTGAATTTTTCAATTTTTGGCTTCGTCAGAGCAACCTGGTTCTGAATTGCAACTATTTTCCTATCGAACTCTAGTTTTTGGGCAGCTAATGCCCTGCCCACCTCTGCTCTAACCAACTCACCTACTTGTTCAGCGTTCATGATTTGTTCTTCTGTATTCTTCAAATTAAGTTTTCTGAATAAGTCCTCTAACTCCCTATTCATCTACTTTCCGTAAAAATTTGTAATTCAATTTCACTTTATTTTATTAAAAGTTATTCATTCATTCACAATTCGCAAAAGCTGTATTCTCACCTCCTTATTTCACTTTTTTTCTTTAAATTAGAACGAGATAAGCACTTCACTCACCTTTTCATCCTTAAAATTGGTGACTTAAATTAAATCCTCTTCGAGGCTGGATTGTCCTTTACTGCGTTCCTCGTTAAGGCTGGAGTGTTTTACTGCGTTACACTTGTCCTTTACTGCGTTCCTCGTTAAGGCTGGAGTGTTTTACTGCGTTACACTTGTCTTTACTGCGTTCCTCGTTAAGGCTGGAGTGTTTTACTGTGTTACACTTGTCTTTTACTGCGTTCCTCGTTAAGGCCAGAATGTTTTACCACGTTACACTATTGTCGACTTAATTTTCGCGAGCCCCACGTTGGGCGCCAATTAAACGATTTGTTTATTCCGTTAAACGATATAAATTTAAATATATTTACTTTCTACAGCTCGCTGCTGTTCTGTTTAAGTGAGTCTTAAAAACTAAAGTTTACAATCATTTCCTAGCCTACAACTAACCAACGGCGTCGCGCTGCGCTGCCGTCGTTCTGCCACCGCTTTGCCTGTGCGAATCCGATTCTGCTGACACCGTGTGAACGCAGTTATGCTGACACAACGGTTCGCATGGAATATTTGGCAGTCGACTGCGTAAACATAATTATGTTGGCTCGTAGGTATCGGATTACACTTAGTGTGAGCGACCTGAGTGAAGGTTGCGTCGACGGATGTGTTTTCGACTAATTGGTCATCGTGAGAGTTAATTCACGATAACTTATACACTACACCGATAATACACACTAGTGCTTACTTTATATATTGTAAAGTAAACGATTCAGATTGTCTTCAAAGTTCTGGTATATAGGAAGTAGGCGTGGTTGTGAAGCGATTTGGCCTATTTTCACAACATATCCTTGGGATGTAAGAAAACTATTACAAACCAAGTTTCATTGAAATCGGTCGAGTAGTTCCTGAGATATGGTTTTTGACCCATAAGTGGGCGACGCCACGCCCATTTTCCATTTTGTAAAAAAATCTGAGTGCAGCTTTCATCTGCCATTCCTTATGTGAAATTTAGTGTTTCCGACGTTTTTCGTTAGTGAGTTAACCCACTTTTAGTAATTTTCGACCTAACTTTTGTATGGGAGGTGGGCGTGGTTATGATCCGATTTCTTTCATTTTTGGACTGCATTAGGAAGTGGCTAAAAAAAACGACTGCAGAAAGTTTGGTTTACATAGCTTTATTGGTTTGCGAGATATATACAAAAAACTTAGTAGGGGGCGGGGCCACGCCCACTTCCTCAAAAAAATTACATCCAAATATGCCCCTTCATAGTGCGATCCTTCATACCAAATTTTATTTCCATAGCTTTATTTATGGCTTAGTTATGGCACTTTATGTGTTTTCGGTTTTCGGTCCGATTTTGCTCATTTTCGAAAGCAACCTTCCTATGGTGCCAAGAAATAAGTATGCCAAGTTTCATCAAGATATCTTAATTTTTACTCAAGTTACAGCTTGCACAGACGGACGGACGGACAGACAGACATTCGGATTTGAACTCCACTCTTCACCCTGATCACTTTGGTATATATAACCCTATATCTAACTCGTTTAGTTTTGGGTGTTACAAACAACCGTTATGTGAACAAAACTATAATACTCTCTTTAGCAACTTTAGTTGCGAGAGTATAAAAATAATAATCAACTATTAATGACTCGTTCATACACTATATATGACTAATATATTAGTTATATATGACTAATATACCAGTTATATATGACTAGTATATAAGTTATATATGACTAGTATATAAGTTATGTCTATATAATATATAGGTATGTGAAAATGTATGTAAATATATAATTTTAAGTACGTAAAATCAACATATTTATTTTTGTTATTGTAAAAATTAAGCGCACTCAGATTTAGATTTCAACATATACAGCTCTGTATGTATGTAGGTATTTATGGTTTATTGCACTCACACATTTACATATTCATTTGCATATAATGCTGCACTTTAGCGCAGCGTTAATGGCTTCACTGCATCAGCTACTAATAATACTAGCGCATATTTGAATGTACGTATGTATATATATATATATATAAACCGTACATTGACCACTTAAGCTGGCGATTTACTGGCATTACAAAATCTCTATTAAACAAGCCGCACTCATACACTCATTCGTTGGTGCGTACAAGCTTTAATTGTGTTTGCTTAAATGAAATCGCGTTAAGTACTTGACCTTGAACTAGTTTCTTTTTTTTTCGACTCGTACACTTTATCCACCGCTTTGCTACCACTCAGTGTAGTAAAAAATGAGAAAAAATAAAAATGAAAATAGAAAACAAAAAATGCACTACACTTTGTATTTTGGTGTGAAACGCATTTCCATAAAGAAATATTCGATATTTGACCAATGCAATTAACACTTTTTTATACCAAAAATTATGCTGAACTTTGTGTGGTGTTTTGAGTTTGGAGTGCGTTGACTTTTTGTTGTGAATGCGAAAGCGAAAGTGAATTTCTGCAATAAAAATTCAACGCCTTCACCTTGACCTAAATCAATAATTTGTTTGTAATTTGTGTAAATGTTTTGCAGCGATTGCGATTTTTTTTTTTCGGTCATGTGCGAATTTTAAAACATACATACATATGTACATATATAAATACGAGTATATTAATCAAAACGAATATGTGAAATTTTATGTAGTTAAGTTATAGAAGTGAATTTTATTTATTTACATTAATTTTACAAGTTGCCTCAATTTAATTTTGGCTTATCTCCACCTCAAAATGAAAAATAAATTTATTAAAATATTAAAAAAATCAGTGAATTCTCAATGGTTTCGAAATTGTAACACAATTTGAAATACCTTAACTATCTGAAATCGGAAACAAAATTTATATTTGACTAATTTTGAGGCCTGGGAAACCCTTTATGAAAATATTTCTCTGATAGAGAGCCACTCTAATATATTCAATTAGTATTATATCCTCTTCTGAAAGTATGACTGAATCTGTACTCTTATTTCTGATACACGGCTTAGGATTCTTCAACAAATTATTTAGTATTTTTCTCCTAGTTTAAACTCCCGATTGAGTAGCTTATGCTTTTGATAAGCTTTTTAATCTCAGATATGTACTTCGGTCTTGAAAATAGCCAAGCCGAGAGACAAATACCAGTAATAAAAATATTTTTTAATTTACTTTAGACTTCATATTGGTTAGACAGCCGCCCACTTATGGGTCAAAAACCATAGCTCAGAAACTACTCGACCGATTTCAATGAAATTCGGTATATACAATTTTCTCGATACGCTGATGATATGGTTCACAATCACGCTTTTTTCTCATAAAACTCATTATACCCTGAAAAGGGTATATTAAGTTTGTCACAAAGTTTGTAACACCCAGAAGGAAGCGTCGGAGGCCCAAAAATTATATATATAAATGATCAGTATGTTGAACTGAGTCGATTTAGCCATGTCCGTCCGTCCGTCAGTCTGTATATAAACGAACTAGTCCTTCAGTTTTTAAGATATCGTTTTGAAATTTTGCAGATGTTATTTTCTCTTCAAGAAGCTGCTCATTTGTCGGAACTGCCGATATCGGACCACTATATCATATAGCTGTCATACAAACTGAACGATCGGAATCAATGGCTTGTATGGAAAACTTCCGCATTTTACTACATATCTTCACGAAATTTGGTGTGACTTGTTGTTCATAGAAATAATTAAATCTCCGAAAAAATTGTTCAGATCGGTTCACTATAGCATATAGCTGCCATACAAACCGAACGAAGAAATGCACCTGTGAAGATTATATTAGCATCGGTACAGCCGAAGTTAACGTTTTTTCTTGTTTTGAATTTCATCTGATTCCTTGATTTAGGAACCAATGAAGATAGCGGAATAAAACTGTATACAAATACTGTATTTGAGGTGTGGCACAACTTATGAGAAAACTTTTCGAAATAGGACTATAAGATTTCCCGGCGCCGGATATCGAACACGGAGAACTCAGTGCATAAGTGAAATTTTCACCGAAAATATCGGTAAATCTATCAGATATTTTAGTTTAATTTAGAGGGCATCTTTTTCTTGTAATAGTGTGTCTCTGTACCAAAAAATGGTTAAATCTCTAGCTCCCATATACCTAATTATAGGGTTTTCAAAAATACGGTGGGCTTTATTCCGCATATATCGGTAAATATGTAAGATATCTTAGCAAAATTAAGTGTGCAAAAAATCGTCTTAGATATAGTGTACCTAGGTGGTGAAAATGAGAGAAATGGGTTCAGGAACTACTAAAGCACTCATATGCTATATATGTTGATTATTTATTTCAAAAAATAACATTTATTTTGAATTTCTATTTTTTGCCATGTATCACGAGAAAACGTGCTAATAAACAAAATAATCAAAATTTGGCCAAAGCGCTTACACAACAATCTGTGCTGGAGACATGAGCAACACTGACACATGTTGCAAGCGCATAAACACATTTAATGATATGCAACCAGTGTTTACTCTACTCAAAAAAATATATAAAAACTTGCAATTACAGTTATTATTTTATGATTCAAAATTATCATATTCCCATGCTGGCCACAAGCATTTTATATATTTAATACACATACATACCTACATATGTATATCGAAACTTGTTTGATTATTATGTAAGCGCATGCATGCCACTTGCCACCACTACCGTTAAATAAATATATTTGATTTTACTTTTATCTCTTGCCATCGGCTTTTAGCATGCGCTTTCGTAGTCAGCATTCGCGAAAAACCATAAAACAAAAGTGTTCAACACGTGCTTGTGTGCCACTGTGAGAGACACACACACATACTCTCTTAATGGTAGCGATGTTGCACAAATATACCAGCCACCACACTCTCGCCCGCTGCACGAGGCAAATAAGAAATATGTTTTTATTGAGCAATCGATACGCGTCACAGCATTTCTTTGCAACTGCAATCAACGATAGCAACAACAATAATAAAAAAATATCAAAGAAACACAGTTAGAGAGCAATAGATACGGCACCGAGCAGCAACCCACTAACCCAGAGTCACTCAAATGTTGACGTCTAAGAAATGCCGCAATTGAACACCTGCCCGTTCGACCGACCAACAGACCGGGAGTCGAGCGCCACGAGCCGGTTGAAAGCTTTCGTCTGTTGTCAGTCGGTGCTTTTATGACACTTTGCCAAAATCTCTTGGCTGTCCAATGGGTTGACAATATTCACATGCCTTGCAATTGTTGTTGTCGCGAGTGTGGCGCTGTGTTGCAGAAACAAGTATTGCAACAAAAACACTATATTAGTACGAGCGTGTGAATGCTCGTGCTTTTGCAGTTGGCGATTGGGAAACGTCTGCCGCAAAGCAAAGTCTGACGCAGACAAATGACGAACTGACGAGCCGATGGTGGACTGGCAACACCAGTTTTTGCATTGTTGACATACTTTTTGCTTCGTTTGCTTGCTTTTGCTCTATTGCAGTGCTTCTTTCGCGCGCGCTTTGTGTCTTGAGATGCGACTCTTCAGTGCTTTGGCGTTGTCTCTGCTAGTTGCAGCTGTTTTATAGAAATGCAAAGTGGTAGTAGGCCCGTGGTGTATTAAGAAATAACAAGAAATAGTGTAAAGAAACTGTAAGAAAATAATAAAAGTAAAATAGGCTCGTTGCAGTCGTAAAGCGCCAATATAGCGGTTGCTGTGTGCTTTCCATATATTGTTGTAAGTAAATTGGTTTTATGTTTTCGCTTGCCGCGCAAGTGTGCCACGAATTGTGGCATAATACTTGTTGGACAACTGTTTATGAAAAGTGAAATGATTTTCTAAGTGAGTGATTTGAGAAAAGGTGGCATAATGTGCTTGTTTTAATAAATGGGTCGATGAAATATTTGAATGAATATTTTTATTTGAAACTTTAAAAAAGGCTGTGAGCATTCGCAAGAAAATAATCATACCTAATTGATCGTAAGAAATATACATTTTTTTATATTATTGATTCCTTATTTTTAATTTTAACTTATTTTTGTTTATAGTAAATAACTTGAAAAGTTGGTCTTCGATTCAAAATAACTTTTAATTTAATTTAATTTTATTCTACTTTATTTAGTTTAATATAATTTTTTTCCTGTTAACCTATTTTATTTCTTTATAATTTATTTAAATTTTTATTAATTTAATTTAATTAAATTTTATTTTAATTTAATTTATTTTTATTTTATTTTATTTTATTTTTTATTTTATTTTATGTTATTTAATTTAATTTATTTTTATTTAATTTAATTTTATTTAATTAATTTAATTTAATTTAATTTAATTTAATTTAATTTAATTTAATTTAATATAATTTAATTTAATTTAATTTAATTTAATTTATTTTAATTTAATTTAATTTAATTTATTTTATTTTACTTTATTTTAAAGTACTTTTAATTGTAATTTATATGATTTTAATTTATTTTATTTTATTTTATGTTATTTTATTTTATTTTAGTTAATTTAATTTAATTTAATTTAATTTAATTTAATTTAATTTTATTTTATTTTATTTTATTTTATTTTTTTTATTTTTTTATTATTTTATTTTTATTTTATTTTATTTTATTTTTTATTTTTTTTATTTAATTTAATTTAATTTTAATTTTATTTTAATTTATGTTATTGTATTACATTTTAAATTATCTGGGAACTGGGTGCCCACATCGCTAATCCAATCGAAACACATCTTGGGAGCGAACACAAAAGACTTAAGCAACGAACTCGCTGTAGCTCAACTCCAGTATATGAGCTTGAGCTGCTCCTCTATCATATTAAGTCATATTTCTTGGGCCTGAAAATTTATTATAAATTTTAGTATAAGATAAATTTGAAATTTATTTTAAAATATTATTTATTTAATTTAAAAATATTTCACATTTTTTTTTAGCAACTCCAGCGAACCCCCCGCCATGGCCACAAATAACGATGGCGGAACAAACCAATCATGGAATCGGAACACACAGGCAGCCGTATCGGTGCGACATGCCTTCAAAACGTACGGCAAGAAGAAGAACGCCATTCCGGTGTTGAATAATCTAATGATGACCGTACCAAAGGGAACAATGTGAGTAGAATTTATTAAAAAAAAATAATATATAGCACCCTAATGCCATGAGAAAAATATACCTGATTGTATTAGTTTCTAATTGGTTACTCATATATTTGCCTGATGTTAGTTCAAACTTCCTCTTCTATGCAGTTTATTTCATCATTTTTGAATCCAAGTAAAAACCAGCGATAGTCACACACTTGACTACAATCATTTGCATAGCGCAGATAACGAAAAATTCATAAATAATCACATAACAGTACCTTCTTCAATTTTTATTGTCAATCACTTTTCGAAAACTCAGCCCACTATTGACAATTGTTTGCATTGTCTGCCCAAATAACCTGTCATATTAAGTAATTGCGGCATAGTAAACAACGCCGTAACCTAAATCCCCGCTTTATTTGTACCCACATACCTACTTACATAGATACATATTTATATTGTTGTGTGTGGAGTGTTGACAAATGCATGAAATTTTCACAATGAGCTAACAAATCGAAAATGAAATGTGTAAACAAGAAATGTCAACGTAACTTAGCACTGCATAGCATAACATAGCATAGCACCACATAGCACACAGAAAGTTCAATTATTTTTATTTCGTTTATTTGCTCGGCTTGCCGTGGGAAATAAAGCTTACAATTGAGAGAAGCTGTTAATTTACAACTCTGTGTTGTTGCCACCATCTGACATGGTGTTGCATAAACATAAGGGCTTAACTAAACTTAACTAGTTAGCGCTTACGACTGCGTTCGATGTGCAAGTGACTCTAAAAGTAGGTGCGTTATGTTAATTGGTTCATAAAAATTGTCGTAAATTCGTTTTATTACATATGAGAGAAAAATTTTTCTATCCGAGCTCATCAAAACTTCGCTGTAGGTCAGCTCGAGCTACTCTAACTGTAAATATGCACCAAAAATAATTCTTAACTCCTTGAATAAATTAATTTTCATTTAGAAATATTTTCAATTTCCATGCTACATTCCTTAGTTGCTCTTAGCTATTCGCCTCAGATGATTTGCATGCAAATCTAAATGCCGTTAATTGCCACCACACTTGTTTCATGCTTTTCATTATAATTTATGCGCTTGACTCGCTGCTTTGCATATGATTAAAAATAAAAATTAAAAAGTCTACTTTTTTTTGCTTCTATGAACAATTTGCTCGGCGATTTGTTCAATCAATTTGTGGCGCGTGCGTTTTTACGAGTCCGTTTATATGGTATGCCAATAGTTATATTTTTTCATCTCAATTCAATTGTGTGAACGCGTCGCTTATTGTTTCCTAAAGCGTACAAAGAGTATGACGCTTGAAAGTGTCTGTTGCTTTACTGTGAGACCGATTGAGCGCTGAAGTGGCAAAATGTTGGGAGGCGAGAAGCGTGTATCATTAAATTATCATTGTATTAAAGTCATTAAAAGTGTTAAAAAGGAAAAAGCTATTATTTGTTGTATAATAATTTGTGAGATTATCATTAAATATATATTAGTCATAACTTTTATATATCATAACATACAAAATATTAAACAAATAATATTTTTAAGAATATATAATTTACTGTATTCCAACAAATACTGTTTTCGACCAAAAACAAAAACAATTTCAAATTGGAAGATCTTAGCTATCTTCTATATATGAAATATATAATTGCAATGTCAGCTGGTTTGCTTGATTTTTCATAAGAAATTCTGAGTACTATAAAGTTAATGTTCCAAGAAACACTTAAAAATCGTGGAAACGAGTTTCCAAAGCAACAAATTTAGAACCATCCGCTATAGAATATAAAATAAATAATTCATATTGACGTACATATCACAATCCCGAAGAGACTCGCCGACCACCATTTTATCGAAGCAGTCTATCTGTTGGTTACCGATTACTTTTTGGTGCGGTTTCCATACTGTTGAAATTTTTTTGAATCTAAAGTTGAATCCAATATTACTATTTATTTATCTAACCTCTAGTCATTACCTTACTGTAAAAATCTCTTGGTCAACGAATCATGTTTAGCAATAGATATGTGTAGTGGCTTTATAGATCAAGTTATTTGACTAGGTTATGCGACTTTTTTAAGGGTTAAGTGAAGTTAATGGTCTATAATGATGAACCATTTGATTCGAAATGTCCTCTCCATTAATTTACTGTGCTTTAAATGATATAAAAAAATCTAAAAAATGTTCTATAAAAAATTTGTTAGATTTTTATTTGATAGAATTTATCTGTTGGAACCTTATTGGTAATATTTTAGAAATCCTTCAAAAAACATCATAGAGATTAAAAAAAGTTTAGCTCATTTGTTCATAAAAAGTATTCTCTAAGTAATTTGATATCGATCGTTATGAAAACATTGTCAAACCTGAGATTCTCTTTTCTAGTATGAAATACCTCTCGAATTAGAAGATTTGTCATTACTGTGATCCTATGATGGAGAGGTTAGAGAATATTAATTCCATGCATCTATTTATTCAGCTATTTGATAAGCTGATATTATAATTCAGTAGGTTTTTGAGATTGTTCTTAATTTCTACCGAAGTATAAGAACTGGATTGGTAGGCGAACTAATAGCCAAATATGTAAGATAAGGTAATTATTTATTCGAACTTAAGACGGAAAGGTGATAGATAACTTGATGCTAAAATCTACAATAATCTCGTAAGAGACTAATGTTAGTGTTCCAATGCTGGAACCTCGATTTCGAAGCTATGAATGTGAGCTTAAGATTGAGGTATAGAGGATCCCACTGCGACAAAAAGTGAGGTTTGTTTGAACTATTTTCAAACAAAGTGCGAAATATAGAAAATAATTACGAAAATGTTTAATTTCTATTTTCGGAAAGAGTTGCCACCTGTTGTAAAAATATAAAAACAATATTGAATTTTTTCAAACTGTATACCAAAAAAAGCTGAAGCGAGAGGTCTTTAATTCATGAAATAAAAAATTTAATTTTCGTATTAAGGAGACTCGAAAAATGTTCCACTCACAAAGATCACTCTTCTCATTGCCAAACCGCCAAGTACATTTCTAACGTCAGTTGGCTGCTGATAGCTAGCGCGATGATCAATTTCGGCAATAAATAAGAAACTTCCTACTAAAAATATTTATGCATTTGGAGCACAACAAAAACAGTTGATTGCACTCTAAGCTACAGAGAATGACGAAGACTGCGAAACATTGACACACATACATGATTGAAGGCGTTAATGGCGTGAGCATTGCGAGTAGACAAAATGAAATCAAAAATATAAACAAAATGAAAAAAATATATAAAACATAAAATAAAAAAGAAAAATAAAAAAATAAAATAAAATAATAAAAAAAGTTAAAAAATTAAAAAAAAAAATTAAAAAAATAGTAAATAAAAAAAAATAAAAATAAAACAACAGCAAATATTGAGTCATAAAATCTGAAATTTTAACACTTCAGCATTAGCACAATTGCGCTATACCGCCAACATTTAAAAGCTGATAAAGCATTTGTCTATTTCAATTGCTTGTATATGTGTGTATGTGTTTATGAATCAAGTCAAGTCATCAGCTGGGTATTAAACGATTAAAACACAAAACAAGTCAAAGGCAGCAACAAAACAAACGATAAACGGTGTCGAATGTTGGTGGCATTGTTGCGCGCGACTAAATGACCAATCAACCGGCATAAAAACGCACAAACACACATTTATAGACACTCATTTAATCATAGCAACAACAACTACTTTTTTATAGTGTTACATTGAACGGCTTGACCCTCAACAAAGTTGCAATGGAAAAGTATAGCAGCAATAAAATTAGCAAGAAATAAAAGCAACCGAGTCAGCGACGACCCCAACGCCAACACCGACGACGACGTCGACAGCAGCTGCAGCAGCGCGCACAGTTGACAGTGGGCTTAGCCACTGACCAGCGAGTCATTGCCGTTAACTCGAGCAGTTTTTGCACGGCAAATAAATTAAATCAAGAACTTGACTGTTTTTTTGCTAGAAATATATATATATATAAATATACCTTAATTTGTCTATATATATCTGTATATATATGCTTTATATCTCATAATGTCACACTTGTTTCTTGTACGACCGCTTTGTTTTTGCTTTCGTTCGCTCAAAATGCTCTTTTATCAGCTGGAAAATCGCCTGCAAATATATGTAATAAATTGTAGAACTGCAATTAAAACAACAGCAATAAACAATAGACATTGTGCATGGGACGTGCCGCTGCCGAAAAGACCCTCAAGTGCCGCAGGTGTGCGACATTTGTTGTTGCTGCTGAGTTTGTCAGTTTTTTTGTAATTTTTTTCCAAAAAGATTTCTGTAAAAGTTGCCGAAAATGAGTCGGTCTGCACTTAGTTATTGTTAAAAATAGACATATATATATTTGCAGGTTATTTCTGTATGTACATATGTATGTATGCTTATATATAACTGTGTCTGTTTCAAACTCAAGGTGTCTCAAAGCCGGTGTCAATTTGCTTTCTCAGCGTTCTTTGTTGTTTTGTTAATTTTTTGCTTATATTTTTTGGATTTTCATGCGCTTTTAAGCATGTTTGTATGCATGTATATGCTTATCTTTGTCTGTCTTTATTCGCTTTATCTGCGCGCTTGTCGGTAGGTCGAACCGTTTAGTTGGCCATTTATAATTTTTTGTTTATATATTTTTTTTGCTGTTTTCTTAAATTTTTATTTTTTTTTTTTGGTTTTTTTGTTGTCTTTTTTCTTTTATTTTTGCTGTTTTCTTATAGTTTTTTAAATTTTTTTTCACATAATCGTTTTTATTTTGAACCGAATTTCAACTTGAACTGTACCGTTTAGCATTGACTCGCACATGTGCATGTCAATGTTCAAGTTAAAATTATATCTATGTGCATCTTAGCAAACATATGTGTAAATATCTATATACTATGTATAGTACATATGTATGCATTTTAGAAATATTTTTATGGCTTGTTAGGCCTCGTATTTCAAAATTTTTATGAATCGCAATGACATGAGGCATGAATGTGAACTATAAAATCTCATATGAATATATGTATATATATAGTTTCATTAACTTTTTTGTAATATAAAAAAGACAAATGCAAAATTTTTACCATTTAAGCCATCATAATAATTTCTGACAATAAAAACGGTATGATGCATAAAAAAATTAATTAATAAAAATGTGCTGTTAAGCTATAAAATACTGATGTACAATCAACTGCGGCCTTTAGACATTAAAGAAATTAACATGTAGGCCTTAATTCAAAGTTCCGTCTAGAAAGTTTTTATATAGTTTTTAGTTTTTGTTTTTTTTATGTTGGTTGTAATTTTCGACATATTTTGAACAAAAAAATAATATTCACTTTTCTTCCATTACGACCACGATTTCCACCTTATATCTTATATAAGAACATAAGCTCCATCTACCGTTACATTTTTGAAGCATTAGTAACCCGACACAATCCAATTATGACTCGTTAAAGCATGCAGTACAAGTTGAGAGAGATGTTTTTTGCTTTCCAACATCTGATGATGATGACACAATGTTTTGACTTGAAGTCACGAAAATTTGAAAAAAAATATAATTTCCAAAGTTATAGCTGTAAGTGTTGAGCCAGTTCCGAAAAAAGGTCCTTGCGGCGACAATCATAAGTCCTTGGACTTATCAATCAGATTAGAAAAAAAATAGTTTTATACATTGATAATCCTGGGCCTGATCGAAGCTTTTTTTCCAAAAAATAACAAAAGGGCGGCCTAAGGAAATTTTTTTGTTGTAACCAGTTCAAAAATCATAGTTTTGAGAAAAACGCATTTAAAGTTTCACACTAGCGTTTTGGAGTGCCCGAGCACTCTTTGTCAATTGTCGAGTAACTCGAGAAGTAATTATCGGATCAACTTCAGAGAATATTGTTAAGATATTACACTTAAAAAAATTCCAAAAAAAAAAGTTTTTGAAAATTCTGACTACCCCTAACTCCCTAAGAGAGAATCTTCTTGAGGTTCTCAAAACCTATTTTTTTTTATTTGAGAAGTCTCAATCAATTTTAGAATTTAGAAAATGACATAGTTATTGTTCAATTGTGTTCTCCCGACGAAAATTCAGCTACAAAATCAGACTAACTGAACAGAATCAGATGTTTATACAGCTTGAACTCGGACGAAGCTCATTTGTAGGATTTATTTGGTATTATGAACGTAATGATATGATGGACGTATGTATATCCAAATGCTGTCGCATAAGATTCTTTAAACATATCCGACATTCTGATAGTTGGGCAGTTGAATTTTTCCACTATTTTTTAACATAATATAAATACTCTTTTTATTGTTTTTTTATGGATCTGTCTTTATCTTATTTCTAGATAGACTCCATCAATATGTTAATTTTATTTTAGCTTTTAGCATCTCGATTTATTCTCTATAATGATGTGCTTTACAATTGCATATATTTATTTTGTTTGGCACAAAAACGAGTTCCATAATCGAGTATTGCCCTTCGCATCGTTATAAAACCCCATATACAGTGCATATTAAATGCCGAACTCACTCTTTGTCACAAGACCCCGTTATATTACCCTTATAGAACTCATTGTAACTGAACAATAGTTAATAGTTTCAATTTAACTAATTAGCTTTTAGAGATTTTAATTTGGTTATAGACAGAATCTGATGAGTTTCTGACATTTTCAAAAGTTCGTGGTTTTGTACAACCCTAAAACTATCTCTATGTATCTAGCCATTAACTATCGAAACCCTGTTGTGTGAATGACACGGAAGTTTTATTATTAAATATTTTGAAGTAAATTAATAGATTTTTGGAAACTTTCTAAAACTTCGGAGTTGCATTTTAAAAACAATACTCTCTTTTCTCCCTTTCCAGTTACGGTCTGCTGGGCGCTTCAGGTTGTGGCAAGACCACACTACTCTCATGCATTGTCGGCCGACGCCGCCTGGATGCGGGTGAGATTTATGTGCTCGGCGGCAAACCCGGTACACGCGGTTCGGGCGTGCCCGGCAAACGTGTTGGCTATATGCCACAAGAGATCGCTCTGTACGGCGAATTCTCCATACGCGAAACAATGATGTATTTCGGCTGGATATTCGGTATGGGCACCAAAGAGATTATGGAACGTTTGCAGTTTCTCTTGAATTTCCTTGATTTGCCGTCGGAGAAGCGTTTGGTCAAGAATTTGAGTGGTGGTCAACAGCGACGTGTCTCCTTCGCGGTGGCATTGATGCACGATCCGGAATTGTTGATTTTAGATGAACCCACTGTGGGTGTGGATCCGTTATTGCGTCAGAGTATCTGGAATCACTTGGTGCATATCACAAAGGCGGGACAAAAGACAGTCATCATCACGACACATTACATTGAGGAGGCACGTCAGGCGCATACGGTGAGTAGAGGAGATTGGTGAGGGTGTTTGAAATAATGGGTGGCGCATATATATGTTTGGGGGACTTGTATAGTTCATTTAATTTATTTATATTTTTGTTTGTGTTTGCAGATCGGTCTCATGCGTTCCGGTCATCTACTGGCCGAAGAGTCGCCCAGCGTTTTGCTGTCCATGTACAAATGTATCAGTCTGGAGGAGGTTTTCCTGAAGCTGTCGCGCATACAAAGCCAAAAGGGTGAAATCTCGAATGTGAACTTTAGGTGAGTCGCGCTTCAAATTTATTTTTTTTTACTGAGTAATATAGAATTAAGCAAATTTGGTTAACAGCAACTCCCCATAACACTCTATGCCACTAATAGTCTTGTAGACAACTTCAAACAGACACACACATATACACACAAAAATGTGAGGGAGTGTCCTCAAAGACCCCCTCCCCTTGGAAAAACCCAAATTTATATATTTTTTTTGCACGTACGGACATTGATAACTTTTTGGCCATTTTTTTGTATTTGCGTGTGTTTGTAGTTGTTGTAGCTAACCATCATTATTATTATGATCATTCAAACATATACGCCACAGCATGAATATCAATTAATACAAAATCGTACATTTTTTTTGTTTTCGTTCTTTTTTATCTTATACTTCACATATTTAAATGCATATTTACAACTCACCCTGTATACGTACGTGATTTGCGCAATCGACCGTTGGCATCCGATGTTGTTGTTGTTGTTGTTGTACTTGTGCTCCTCACTGTGTTGAACCATCCACCAATACATATATATACAACACATATGCGTATGTATGTATGCGTGTTGTTGTGACTCATCGTTCGGGTATTTGGCGTGTTGGTAACACTGGTTGTGACGCGTTCATTTAATTCATGCGTTGCAATCGTTTTTATCTCTTATCTTATGTGGTTGTTGTGATTTAATTATGCTCAATGCTCGTGTTTATGCGTCTAACAGTAATAATATCTCATTGCATGCCATGGCATTCGGCAGTAAAATGGATAAGCCCAGCTCGAGTCAAGAAGGCGGTGTGGTCGGACTGAACTTCCATCAGAGCAAAGAAGTGCTGATCAATGAAACGAATGGATCTGTCTTTACGGTTTGTTAGAAAAAAATAATAATATTATTTTATACACTTTCATTTTATCATTTGCCAATCTATTTAATTTTAATTATTTAAATTTAATAATAGAAAAGTAAGAGGCAGTTAAGGGGTTACCGATTTTTGAAAAAAAAAAAATGTTTAGAGCTTTTCTTGTAAAGAACATAGAATATTGATCTTAAAGAAAAATTAGAAAAATCGAGTTTACGATTATTGCCATAATCAGTTATATCGTAATGCCTACGTTATCGATTATTTCGTTATATTTTTTTATAACCTCTGAAAAAAATATTTTCTAAATACAATTTTCATAAAATTTGTAATTTTTAATTTTCAATCGATTAATATATCGATAAATTCGTAATCGAAATTATCGATATTTTTTTGATACAGTATACAAAAGTTATATTACATATTTGCTTTAAAAAATTTAACTAAAATAACTTGTATTTTTTCGATATTTATACTCTCGCAACAAAAGTTGCTAAAGAGAGTATTATAGTTTTGTTCACCTAACGGTTGTTTGTAAGTCATAAAACTAAACGAGTTAGATATAGGGTTATATGTATCAAAATGATCAGGGTGACGAGACGAGTCAAAATTCGAATGTCTGTCTGTCCGTCCGTCCGTCCGTCCGTCCGTCTGTCCGTGCAACGGATAACTTGAGTAAAAATTGAGATATCTTAACGAAACTTGGAACACGTATTCCTTGGCACCCTGAGGAGGTTGCTTTCGAAAATGGATCGGACCATTGCCACGCCCACAAAATGGCGAAAACCAAAAACTTATAAAGTGTCATAACTAAGCCATAAATAAAGTTATGAAAACAAAATTTGGAACATAGGATCGTATTAGGGAGGGGCACATTTGGATGTAACCTTTTTGGAAAAGTGGGCGTGACCCCGCCCTCAAATAGGTTTTTTGTATATAACTCGCAAACCAATAAAGCTATATAAACCAAACTTTCTGCAGTCGTGTTTTTTAGCCCTTTCCTTATACAGTCCAAAAATGAAAGAAATCGGATAATAACCACGCCCACCTCCCATACAAAGGTTAGGTTGAAAATGACTAAAAGTGGGTTAACTCACTAACGAGAAACGTCAGAAACGTCAAATTTTACATAAGAAATAGTAGGAGGAAGCTGCACTCAGATTTTTTTACAAAATGAAAAATGGGCGTGGCATCTCCCACTTATGGGCCAAAAACCATATCTCAGGAACTACACGACCGATTTCAATGAAATTCGGTATATAATACTTTCTTGACACCCTGATGACACATGTGAAAAATGGATGAAATCGGTTCACAACCACGACAACTTCCCATATAACTCAATTCTGAATTCCATTTGATTCCTTCACTTTATAATGTATACATAAGGAACCAATGAAGATAGCGGAATAAAACTTTACACAAATAGTACATATCATCTCTGGCTTCACTTGAGAACAAATTGTCGAAAACGGACTATGACTTTTCAATACCCTAGATATCGGACATGTTGAACTCAGCGCCTAAGGATACATTTAAACCGAAAATATTGGTAAATCTCTGAGATATCTCAATTTAATTCAGAGGAAATTATTTTCTTCTAATAATGTGTCACTGTTCCAAAAATTATTAAAATCGGATAATAACATCTCCTAGCTCCCATGTACCTAATTATAGGTTTTTCAAAAATACGGTGAGCTTTAATCTACATATATGTATTGGTTAATATGTGAGATACTATATCTTTGCGAAATTAAGTGCGTGTATAGTTTTGGATACAGTGTACCTAGCTGGTGAAAATGAATGAAATCGGTTCAGGAATTACCTCAGCCCTCATACACTATATAGGACGATTTTCGTTATTCTATTAAACTTTGTGCCGAATTTATAGGTATATTTGAGTGTTATCTTATTAAAATTTCTTCAATATATTGCGAGAGTATAAAATGTTCGGTTGCACCCGAACTTAGCCTTTCCTTACTTGTTTTTATATAAATTTTTAATAGAGACCTCTAATATTGTGATATATGCGATTATCATAAAATTTAAAAAAAAAATTAATTGTCGATAAATTTGATCAACACTTTAGATCAATTTTGCACCGATTTAAAAGCAGACATTTTTACTATTGGTCCAGTTTTTTGTTATCTCTTCAATAAGTTTCAATCGATATTTGTAAAATTACTAGCTTATCAGTCACAAATAAAAATCCAGCTTATGACATTAAATATATTCATTCAATGCAGTAATAGTTGTCCGATTTTTAAGTTATCGATAATTTTCGATATTTTTTTTACCAAACCAATAACTTCGGCTATAACCGCGTAAGTGGTGTCTACGCCAGTCAAGAAGAAACCAATAACTCTTTCTATGATATTTATATAGTTTTCTCTTACCTTGTAATCGATAACAAACACTTCTCTGATTTTTTAAGTTTTTAATGAAGCTGATTTTTGATTAATAAAAAAATATTATCGTTTATTAATCGATATCGAACCTTTTGTTACACATTTTTTTAATAATATTTTATCTCTATTATACCCTATTAAATGTTGTTAATTTTTGCAACCAATATTTGTATTTAGATATTTCTTCAATATAATCGATTAATATCGATAAGTATACTGAATACAATCGATTTTTTTTTAATTTGGACAATATTTAGAAACAAACTGAAATGAAGAAAGTAAAATCTGATTTAATATAAAAATTCTCAAGACTTATGTTTTTAGTTTTTGGATAAATAAACTATGAAGAATTTTTTAAAAACGTCCGTTCTTGAAATGTAACCTAAAAAAGTTGGAGAACCACACGCTTCTCAGTACAAAATATAAAATGTTTAAGAAATATATTTTAGGAGCAATTGAAAGATGTTCTGTGAGGCATCGTTTTCAGCATAAAACAATTTACATAGATGAGATCAAAAATTTAAAAAAAATCAACTCATCTCCATCGTATATTCTTTTAATTCTAAATATCAATAAAAACACTAAAAACACTATCAATACTTTTGCACACACAGTTAAATCAAGAAACCTACGATCCGCCGCATATAAAACGCAAACAACCCAAAGATGAAGAGAGCTGCCAAGATTGCTGTGCGAATTTGTGTAAGGTAAGTACCAGCCAAGCCAATAAGACGAGTCTCGCAAACAAAAAGTAGAGTGGATTTTTTATAAACTATATTTTCCGTACTTTTGCTCACAGGTCACAACTAAGGGCAAAATGAAGGCACTGCTGACCAAGAACTTCCTGCGTATGTGGCGTAACGTCGGCGTTATGCTATTCATTTTCGCTTTACCCGTTATGCAGGTGATACTCTTCTGTTTGGCAATTGGACGTGATCCGACCGGTTTGAATTTGGCTATCGTCAACAGTGAAATGAACGACACAGTGAGTCCATCATTGTCATAGCTCCTGATTCAATTCTAAAAACTCTCATATTTCTCACACTCACAGAACGTCTGTCATTGGGAGAACAATTGCCACTTCACGAATCTCGCCTGTCGCTATTTGAGCCATCTAAATGAGACCATGGAAAAGACATACTACACAGATCTAGAGGATGCGAAAGAGGCGGTGCGTGTGGGCAATGCTTGGGGTGTGCTCTATTTTACGGAGAACTTTACGGACGCATTTGTGGCGCGTATAGCATTGGGTACGTTTAAAATATATATCATTTGATTTCTTAATGTTTAATGTTGCCAATCCATGCTTCCGTAGGACGTGATGCGGATGATGAGACCATCGATCAGTCGGAAATTAGAGTCTGGCTCGATATGTCCAATCAGCAAATCGGTATTATGCTGAATCGTGACATACAGCTGGCCTATCGCGCCTTCGCCATGGACTTACTGGAACAGTGCGGCAACAATCCGAAACTCGGCGATGTGCCAATACAATTTAAACAACCCATCTATGGCACCATGAATCCATCATTTACAGATTTCGTTGCGCCCGGTGTGATATTGACGTAAGTGGTGTGGCGGTGGCATTCGCTTTAAAGGAAATCCGCACATTTATTTATTTTTTTTATATGTATTTGAGTTTTCCATTAAGTTTTTATTGTTTAATTGCATTGCAAGTCGAATGTGTTTTTATTATTAATAATTTATTTTTTTTTGTTTGTCAACCGTTTTGTCATCGAAATTTATAGCATTGTGTTCTTCTTGGCTGTTGCATTGACGTCATCCGCTTTAATTATCGAACGTACGGAGGTGAGTACTTACTTTTTGTGTGCAAAGTAAATGTATATGACGTTGGTGAAATAGAAGTAAATCTTAAATGAGCTCCATTATCACCTAAAATACTTCATTATCTCCTAAAATACACTGTACTGTATTTTTTTATAACTTAAGTAAACCTAGAGAGCACAGACTGTGAAGACTCTTCAGTCGTATTTAAAAAAAGTTCGTAGAATGACCGTCAGATTGTCGAAATACCAGATAATTTTTCCCAGAAAATCGTATCCAACTCTTTCTTTTTTCTAAACCTTTTATATGTGATAGGCTTCTTCGAAGAACTCAGTCGTATTATCTGGACTAAAGCTGATATTCCTCATTTCTATAGGTTATATTTTATTTATATGGAACGGTCTCTAAACTTGTCAGGAATGCTGGTCTCCCAGGAAATCATTTCGAAAGTGAAGGTATTCCAGGTCTATGATTTGGGATGCCGCTCTTGATCGAGTATGATTAGTGTGACCAGATTTTTCAAAAGCGGGATCATAACACATGTTCCGTTATCTAATAAGACACCGTTATGGACTCCTAAGTTTTCATTTCGGATTTAACAACTCTTAAAATCATCCATCGACTCCAAACAGTACCTCAAAGTCAAATCAATCTGTCCACATAGCTCTGAGCTATGGCTTCACGAGTCTTTAAGGTCGGCATTAAAATTTTGGGTTAGAGTAGACTTCACATAAAGATTTTAGAGCAAACGACTTGGTTAAAAAGTAAATCCAAGCACCATGAAAAGGCTTTGAATCTTAAAACGGGATTGAACTGTATTCAATCGACTAAAAGCGGTAGGGTATCATTGAAATATTCGCGAATAAGGCTGGTCTTGAACAAAAGAATCGATAGAAGTGAATTTTCGGTTCGTTTTGGACGAGTTGGACTTCATTTAATTGATAAATGGTCCAATAATGAAAAAAAAAATATTTCTTTTTGAATTACTCTCTACAGTGTTTCGATTCTAACTTTAAAAATCTCTCATTTCCAGGGTTTGCTCGATCGCTCTTGGGTTGCGGGCGTCACACCAAGTGAGATACTCTTCTCGCATGTCATCACACAGTTCGTCGTCATGTGCGGTCAAACAACGCTCGTACTTATCTTCATGTTGGTCGTCTTCGGTGTTACAAATAACGGCGCTCTTGGTTGGGTGGTCGTGATAACACTATTGCAGGGTCTATGCGGCATGTGCTTTGGCTTCCTCATCTCATCGGTATGTGAGTTGGAACGTAACGCTATACAATTGGCGTTGGGCTCATTCTATCCAACATTGCTACTGTCCGGAGTGATTTGGCCCATCGAGGGAATGCCCATCGTGTTGCGGTGAGTTTCAAGTTTTATATATTTCTCGCTCAATATTATTTATATGTGCTCTAACGGTTCTTAATATGTTTTCTAACTGTTTAAGTTCCAACTGTTAATTGCGATTTAACTGTATATTATTGACTCTCTAACTGTATAATATAGACTTTCTAACTGTAAATTATAGACTTTTTAACTGTAATTGATATGATTTTCAACCGTTATTTATATGCTCTCTCTTCTCTCTCTCTCTTATTTGCCATTCCACAGATACATATCGCTTTGCCTGCCGCTAACACTCGCTACCACGTCGCTGCGCTCGATATTGACGCGCGGCTGGGAGATCACCGAGTTTGCTGTGTACTCCGGCTTTCTGAGTACGCTCGCGTGGATCTTCGGCTTCCTGATACTGACGCTGATAGTGCTGCAAGCGAAGCGTGGATAAAAGGTTTTGGGGGCTTTTGCAGCAGCAAATTGGGAGAAACAAATTAATTTAAAGTCTATTATTATTATTTTTTTTTATTTTTTATTAATTATACTTACGATACTAGAAATTGTACAGAAATGAAATTAAGAGCAAAGAAACAAAAATGGATTGTATTTAGAAATCCAAAACTCTGTATCATACATACATATATGCATATGGAGTGCAGATCGCACAAGAGATCTTGTGTAAAGTGAAAAGTGTCGATCGAATTGTAGCTGAGTTTTTAGTTGTAGCGAGTAAATATTAATTGAAGTAAAACAAAAACAAAAAAGAAAAATATATATAACTAAAAAATAAAAAAACAACAACAATTGTTTAAGGTGTCTTGTCCTAATGATAGCATTAATTCATATTAAGCATATTATCTAGTTTACTTCGCACACACACACATGCACACATACACAAAATATCAAGTGTAGTGACAAAAGTAGAGCTTAAAGCTTCAAAATACACAGCGTTCTATTATGAACTAATTTAAAATTTTTTTTTTTTTAATTTAAAAAAATATTATTTTTCACATTTTCGAATTTCGAATTTCGGTAAACGGTAAACCACTCTAAAATTGTACTCAAACGCACTGGTTTCAAAATTTTTATGCTTTTTGGTAAAGCTCACAATTCGGCGGAACATAAATTATTTTTTTTACATAAAAAATGGATTTTCATAGTTTATTGGTTTCTTGCTTCACTACAAATGTGTATTTTTTTTTTACAAAATATTTTAATTTAATTTAGCAATGATTTAAGGTTTAGGTTGTATTAAAAATAATTATTCTTCTTAATTTAAGTCAAGTTTTATAACTTCCTTTGTAAATAATTGTGTATGCAATTTCCATATATAAATATGTATGCCACTAAGAAAAATCATAAAAAGGCATTATTGTAGTACACAAAACAGAAAACAATAACAACAAATAAGAACAAAAACAAAAAATCAGAAATAATATAACAAAACAACAACAACGAATTAGTCGAAATATAGCTTATTTCTCTAACTTACACTTTCACGCAATCTCCTATGCATGCTATCACGCTCGCGCTTTAACACACACTCTCTCGCTCTAACACACTTTTTCGCTTTAACTCGCTCTCTCACTTCCTCTCACTCTAACTCACTATCTCTTACTCTCACTCACTCTCTACGACACCGTTCTTTGAACTAATGTTTGGTAGAGTTTCCGTCCATTTTTGGTACACATACTATGTAACTTCGTCAGCACTCGTATCGCCCGAACGATTTAATTTGCTTAACCCTTTTATGTAACGAACTTCGAACTTATACTTTTGAACTGCTTTTCAATTTTCTATATATTTATTTTTATTTTTCATATTTTTTCAAGTCTCCTTTTCGCTTTCATTATCTAACACAAAAGGACTGTGATTATATTAATTTCCTTGAATTTTTTTTTTTGTAAACAAGAAAAGCAATATGTAATGAAATTATGTAATAAATACTTAATTACTGTTATTGGTTTTTTGATTTCTTTGGCGCATTACATGTGTTTGCATTCATGTTTGCACATATGATTACATAGCAATACAAATTCATACATATCTAAATACCTATGTAATTAAATACGATTACTTCTATATATATATGTAAAATGTATAGTTTATCTTGTATGTTTGTATGTGAAAGTCAAATAAAATAATTTAAAATAAAAATTTTAATAATTTAAAATGATTGAGAGTTTTTTTAGTACCTAAGGTCTAAAGTGGAATTTAAATGGGTATAATGCATTACATCTAATTACATCAGCTAAGGCACAGCTAATTAAAACAAAACTCTCTCCTTTTGGCGATGGAATTCTCAAGAGCCGTAGGGAGGAGAAGCTAATTTTTACCGAAGCAAGAACTGTATTTTTTTGACAATTGGGCGTCTTTCTACGAACTCATAGATAGGCGATATTGAAGAGAGACCCGCACAACAGCCGGTTCTGCGATATCGGAATAGACCCGAACTGTATCCGACCAAAGGCTGTTAGTTCGGCGATCTAGAGAACCGCACCAACACTAGGCTGGGATGATTAACTTAGGAACAGGGTTATCAAGAATATACATATCTAAAGCAGATTCATATAGAATTTAGTTTGAAAATTCTTAAAAAATACATTCATTCACAAAAATATTCTGCGAAATCTAAAGAATAAGTAAATGACTTCCATACATATGCATTTATCTACGCATGCGGAATTTTTAGAAGGCGTCAATTGTGTATAAAAATAAACAATATTAAAATTAGTATGGAAAAATTTTGCTCTAAGTAATTGCATATCAATGCATATTTACATTTATCTGGCATGAATATATATCAGAAGGCATATAGTGCATACATATGAAGTATATAACAAACTAATTATAAAATAAATCAACAAAATAAAGATCTATATTCCGCAATCGTGCAAAGAAAAACGAAGCCTGAAGAGAATATGAAATAGATCTGAGAATGTTATTTTGAAGAAATGCTTATTTCACAACAATCACACTTAACTGTATATGAAACTATTTAGCATAACAAAAAAGCATGAACAACGGTATGGACGGGTACTAGGTCATTCCACGCACTTAATAAAATACATATATATGCCTATTACTATATGGGGCCCCTATAATGAATTGTATTTGCGCGATGTTATTATTCTATTGAGCGTCTGCTTTAAACCAATACAACAGTTTACTGCAATTAAATTAATTTTGTATATAAAAAAGAATATTTGCATGTACTTACATCATCAAAAAATTACAAACATTAATTGGTGCGTGATTACTTCGTGAAAAACATCGATTGATTTTGAATGAATATCTATAAATGTATACTCTATAGATATTGACAACCAATTGTATATCTCAATGGAGTATTTCAAAAGATTAATGTTTGCTTAATATGGCTTATTATGCAATTATCGTCTATTTAGAATAACAATTATTGGAATAATTGAATTGGAGATAGTGGTGAATTTTCAACAAAGAAATGTCGCATTTGTGTTTTAAAATCATAATATGAAAACAAAAGTAACAAAAATGCATTTATAACAGATTTTTTTTTTGAGAAAAGATAAAAATAGTACATATATGTAGGTACCGAGAAGAATTATTAATTTATAATTATAAATCTGGCTTAAGTACTACCAAAACATAAGTATCTGGTATATATTAACTACAAATTGTGTAATCTTCTAAACAAAATAAATTTAAAAAGCAATTTAATACTCACGTTTAAAATCCGATTTGTTAGTGTTTGTCAATATTGAGATATGAAATTTGCTTTAGTATGTTATCTTGAAAACTACTTATAAACCAAATGGAATAATTCGACCTTTAAATGTAATTTATATACCCAAATTTGCGTATTAGGATTCGTTAAGGTTAGTTTTGCGGAAGCAATTCTCCAACTAAATAGTACAGAAAATAAATAATATCAGTTACTTAATTTATTATATTATTATTACCGTTTTTGTTAAAATCCACATATACTGGCACCGCCATTTTCCCAACAATCCTAAAATGCGCGATGCTGTGGATTTTCTAGATTTATTTCAAACTGATCATTGAATCAAATGGGATGATTCTCTCAATTTCATTAAATGCAGTCAGAACTATACTATACATTTTCTGTTTCCATTATGTGGTCCTGAGGCATATGCTGAACGATTGGGATTAAGACCGGCATCACAATATGTTCTCTTTGAAGCCGGTATACAAACTGGAATCATATGTACAATGAGTAGATACATTTTAATAGTCAGGAACACTAATAACTCTTCACAATATTAAATAAAAAGCTCATTGATTGCTACTTTAAACATTTCTCTCACTTTCTAGCGCTTCTAGTAGAATATATTTATACTTACAACCTTCTTCCCCGAGTTGTAAAGGAATAAACACTCCCTGTACAAGATATAAGTTTGCTTTAAGAATACATGACAAATTAGTATATAAATATACATATATATTGCATTAACCTACTATTTATTAATTTTAATATTTAAATTCTAACACTTTAATTGTATTTATTGGAATATAAATAATACTGAATTTATTTTACTACAGGCGCGCAAATTTTGTACCTGGCGCAAATTCTTCGCTTCACTTATTTCCTATTAGTTTTCATCAGCTGTTGTTGTTTATTAATTTCATCCCCAATTCATTCCTGTCAGCTGTTACTAAAATCCAGCAACACACAAATTCCTCAATATAATCACCAATTATTTTTTCGTATAATACCAATTTCTTTTCGTTTGCCTAAACATTGTTATTTTAGAATATTGAGCAATTGTTTTAGATAAAATATTATATTTAATAAACAAATATGCATAAAATATAGCATAGCTAATTTTTTATACACTTTTATGCCACGTTTTTTGAAAGCTTCTAATTAGCATTTGAAAATTCAAGTTAACTGGCATCACTACGAATCACCGGATCAAAGCGAAAATTGTTTAAAAATACGAAAAGGTGTGCAACAATTATTAGATTACTCACTAAAAGATTTCTGTGTAAATTTGTGCAAATTTGTTAAATTATTTACCTACAACGTGGAAAAATGTGTAACTAAATATCAAAGGACTAAACTTTCGGTGTTTGTTCGTATTAATAAGCAAATATTAATATGGACAAATCTATTTTGAATCAGTTCACCTCCTATGTTGAGCAGCTACGCAATACGGAATGCAGGTGAGTTTCGTGCTTTAAAATTCATTTTGCACTAATTTAACCATTTCAATATGTTTTTCAGTCAAAAAGAGAAGATTACCTACTTCCAACATATTGCCGAGTGCATTATGTCGTCGGCGCTTGCGGGTCATATAAACTATGCCACCCACATCAATACGGCGACCACCGTGCTGCTGCTGTTCTGTGAAGATCTGGACCCTGTGGTGCGTATGAACGCGGAGGAGAATCTGAATCGCATATTTCGTGCACTGGAAAAGACACGTGTCAGTCGCATACTTATGGATTTGTATGGTGAAATAAAGCGCAATGGCAATCAACGGTTTGTGTATTTCTTATCACCATAAAACAAAATAAGCTTAGTCGTATTTATGCATACTCTCATTTCAGCTCTTTGCGCATCTGTTTGAACTTGTTTGCCTACTATGCGCCGCAAATAAGAGAACGCAATATTAAATGGTACGCTGTGCGTTTATTGCCCTGTTTACAAACCATAGCTCAGCGTAAGGAAACACAACTTTGTGAGACGCTTTGTGAATTTGTGAAAAACTTTGGCAAATACTTGCAAATGGGTTTGACCGACAGTGAGTCCTGTAAGCTCTTTGAGGTATGTTGAACTAAAGTTCAAATTATGGGTGGTATAATTTTTGATTGTTTTGATTGTTTCTAACCAGAATATGTTTATGAGTAGGTCACATTTCCAATTGTAAGATTCATGGAAACGTTTTAGGCTTAAGAATTATTTATCACCGACAAAATAATTTAAATTTATTTTTCTTTAAATTTTAAATTTAAATTTATTTAAGTTTTAATTAAAATTTTTAAGTCAGACTGACTTAATTTATTTTTTAAATATAAAGTAAAGCATTCGACACTACTTATATATTATAGAATGAGAAATGTACCTCTAGTGGTGCCTAAAACGCCAAAACTCATATCAATTCTAAAAAAAAACTACACCTGCGAGCTGCTGATGGCTTGCAACGTTATTTTCACGATATGCAACCTCCATCCTACGCTGCTTTCCACAGGGATCAATCGTTAGTAATTCAGACAGTAAATAACAAAAAAGTTTGAAAAGAGAAGAAAAAAACCTCGCTCTGTACATTTCCCCTTAGCTACTATAGTTTCGTGCGCCTGTGTTGGCAACACATTTTCCACCCTTTTCCACACGAAGTGCATCTTTTATAATTGCATTTGACTCTTTTAATTTTTTCTCATAGCTTACCCATTTCTATTTTAGTATTTTCTGTTTTGTTTTTATTTACCGTTATTTTTTTGTGTGTTTTTTAGGCTTTCATGGCAAATATTGGCGTCGAGTGCGCGGTGAAACGTCGCTGCTCTGCGCAAAATTGCATCAGTCTAATTGAAAATTCGCGCAATAAGAGTTTGATGGCCAAACATGGACTAAGCAAAGCATTTGGTAAGTGTTAGTGATAGTCACACCCACACACATACACCCACACAAGAGCACAGAAGTTTATGCGAGGTAAATTAAATTAATGGCGATGACATTTTAGTGATTTAGGTTTAAATTACAACAAATATATGTATGTATTAGTGTTTTTTAGTGAACCAAATCCATTACTATATTAGTTTTAAAGTAACCGATGTAATTTATTTTGAATAGCATACAAAGCAAAGGATTTTTCTTGTGTCACTTTTGAGTCGTGCCCTCCTTACGTACACTTACGATATTTAATCCCGTTACAACATAAATCGGTTGCATCTTAAAAACAGCCAATAGATGTTGCTGAGACCCTGCCTGTGAAAAATAATTTCAAGGTTAAACTATCACTAATATCGGATTAATAGCTCGATTTCGATGTGAGCCATTGTCCCTATATATATAGCCATGGGCTATACCAGTGTAACCCATGAAAAATTAGACGATTTTCGGATTTTTTTTTTAAAAGAAAGTAATCGATCGATTGTTTCGAAGTTTTTTGGATGTAATGAGGTAAATTTTCAGCCATATTTAAGTTGACCTACGATTTTTGAAATATGTATATTAAAAACTAACAAAATGGCGTAGTTCTGAAAAAATACCGTTTTTAGGTGAAAAATTGTTTTTGTTAATGCCAAATTGATAATTTTCAACAAATGAAAAAGATCGTAGGTCATTGTATAGTAAAAATAGAACATTCAGTTTAAATTTGTCGGACGATCGGTCAATTTCTCGTTGAGTTAAAGTTTCGACTATGGCGGCTTATGCTTTGCGAGCGGTCGCTCTTTATATCGCTGCCATTCAAAAACTATTCAAGATACGACCTTACCGCTTTTTCAGTATATTTTTGAAAGTATTAACTATCGCATAAACAAAAAATAATAAAAGAAATTGTTTGTTTGAAAATGTCACATTAGTATAGCTCCTTAATGTAAACAAACCCCGACCAAAGGTTATTGACCTATTCCTAAAATATACAATAACTTCGATCTAAGGTCATTGACCTCGTACAAAGGTTTGTTTACATTTTGGTTGGGGTCAATAACCCTTGACAGGGGTTTGTTTAAATTTTAGATGTGGTCTGTTTGCATTTTGGGCCGAGGTCAAAGTCTTTGGATTTGTTTACATTTTGAGAGTTTAGAGTAGTCACCAATCTGGAGGTCATGAGAGGTGAAGACAGTGGTGAAAAGGGATCAAGTGAACCTTACAAAAAGAGCTGACAATATTGAACTTTGCGAGAGAGATTGAGTGAGTGGTCAGGTTCTTATTACATTGTGAGGGGCAACATGCGCTCTTATTTGTTTACATTTTGCTATGGTCACATGATGTGAGGTTTGTTGGAATTTTGAGGGGTCAAGGAAGATCAAGGCTGTGTAATTTTTTGGGGATATATTGCGGTCAAGCCGAGCTTGTTGTTGACATTTTGAGGGGTCAAGGGAGATTAAAGTTGTCTACATTTTGTGGGGTAAATTGAAGATAGGTCTTGCCAGCTCAATGGGTTCAAGACAGATGTTTAAGTAGGTCAAGTTCGGGATCAAGTTGGGCAAATTAGCGGTTGGGAGAAATCAATCAATGAATTATCTCAGTTTCGTATATATTATTCAAGCTGTTTGTTTGTCAATATGTCGGATAATGACTTATTTTCGCTAACATATTTTTGTTTTATTCCACAAGTAAATGGGACAAGTGCCTAGTCAATATACCATGAGGTTTTCGAAGTTCTAGTTGACTTTTATTATACATTAGAGAGTTTTTACATACCTTTGACTATTTTAAAAAAGCGTTAGTAAATAAAATGAGCGTTAGTAATAAATTGCGATTGGCACTTGCTTGTTTGTACTCTTTTTTAATGAAAATCATAAATTATGCGGAAACACATAAACGTGTATTTTGTTAATTTGACGTAATGGATTGAAAATAATAAATATTTATGCGCACACAAACGGTTTACTAATTATCACTAATAATAATATTTTTTTTGCAAAGACAGGTAACTTTTATCAATTTTTTTTTCAGAGTATTTTGCATACAATTTTGTGCCTTTTAAAAAAAATATTTTTTTTTATTTTAATATTTATTTATCTATGTTTGTACATTGCATTTGAAATGGCAAACGAATTTTTGGACAACAAATATAATCCATTACTTAATGAAAATATGCGTTAAGCTGCCGCACTCAAATACAAATGGAATTTCGGTTGATGAAAACAGCATTTAACACCTTGGGAAATGATAAAAAATAATTTTAAATATTTTTTTTTTAACTTTTTATGGAATTTAGCGCATAAATATGTATGTATTGATATATAAATATGTGTATATATATTCATATTTTTGTATGCATCTGTAGTTGATGTGATTTTTTCTAACTTCCGCCGCATTAGTGTGAAAAGCACATGCATAATACAGTGGTGTTAAAAAATAAAACAACACCGACATGCAAATGCATAATTGAAATGTTATAAACATATTTGTATATATGTATGTATGTATGTATGTGTTGAGTTATGTGAAGCGCGTTTGTGTGCCAGCAATTATGATATTAAAAACGCATTATGCTTTTCTTTACACCAGCGTTGTCCACGGCCTATGCGCACAATAGCGCACGGACAATCCAGACACCTCACACCAACATGTCGCGACAAGTGTCTGTGAAAGCACGACTGTGCTACTGTATTCAACTTCGTAGGCAAGCAAAGCAGAATTTTGCGATCAGTTGACGCTAGAAAACAGAACGCGCTAAAAATGTTCCAACAAATTTGGGAAATATGTTATTTTTTTATTGAGAACAATGAAAAGCATGCAGAATGCTTAATTTGTTATAAAAAATAAAGCGTTGTAGCAAACATGATATAAAAAGACATACGTTGTCACAAAAATCTTGTAAATATCGAGGGAGACGCCCGAAAAGCCTTCTTGATAATTACAAAAGAAAATTTTATTTACAATTAAATTCTCAGCTATACTATCAAATAATCACATTTCTGATCTCATTAGAATTAAACAATATAATAAAGAAATAAATATAGATAATTTAGTTGACCGTAATTTTTAAAAAGTTCGTTTACTTATTTGTACGCACTGTTCCGTATTCGTGTTGTCTGCTCGTAGCTTTCCGAATGTACGCTAATAACCAACACAAGCATAACGTGCATACATTCACGTTGGACAACACTGCTTTACACGCTTTCGCTGCATTTTCTAACAAATACTAGCAGGAAAAAAAATTCATAAAAAAAATAAAGCGAATATCAATTACTTCTCTTAAAAAATAAATTCGGAAAAAAAATTGCCAAAATTGTGCGCATTAAAAATCTGTGGGAAAATTCGCGGAAAATCTCTTTGGCATTGCGACCACAAACTGAACATGGCAAACGCGCTTAATTTGCATTAATAATGCATAACGGGATTTAAGTAAATAGCTGTTTGTGTGTGTGTGTGTGTAAACAGTGCATAGCTTTGCAATTAACACGTTGATATTTGATATGTTGCAACAACAGCAACAACAATAAGAACAGCAGCAAAATAAAGCTTGCAGCTATGCCGACCGTGGTGTAATGCAACGCTGGTTTGTCTCTATGTGTGTGTGTGTGTGTGTTGTTGTCTGAATATTGGCGTAAAAAATCGAGTTAGGGCATTAAGGTTGCTAAAATACTCACGAATATCGCAATTTTTTTTCAACCAACACTGCGGCTTATTTCCCCTCGCAGCACTTCAACTTCACATACACACAACCCTTACCACCTGTTCCTCCTACGCTCGAGGCGCCTGCTGTTGCCGAGTTGGGGTGGCAAGCCTACGGCAAATCGCTATTAAAAATCAATCGCATTGCATTTCGTATGCACTACGACCATTACGGCGCCGGGCAAACAATTGCAATTTAGCATGAAAAATGCATGCATTACATGGCTGGTTGTTAGGTGTGTCTGTTGCATAGTTAACGTTTGATACACCATTGTTGCAACATTAACAGGGCCCAAAAAAATATTTCAATAGACAACCGTTAGGCAGACACTCGGCAAACCGATAACCACAAAACACACACGCACACATTCACTTATACATATGCACATTCGAAATCATTTTCGCTTCCGGGTGCATAGTGTAATTCTGCCTCTGGTCCAGCTGTGTTGGCATGCGGCTGGTTGCAAACGTATTTCCGTCTCTTAAATAATTAATTATTTTTCACTCCAAGTTGCATTGTGTTGAGTTATTGACGGCTACAAATGCAGGCATTTATTCTAAGTACAGTGTTACGGCGATAATTAACCCTCGGTTGTTGTTGTAATGAAATTATTCATATCATTTTAAGAAGTGCTGTCAAGTTGACACTAGGTATAAAAGTAAGAGTCGGTTCCGGTTCAGCAGATCCAACTGTCGTGGGAACGAATTAATCCTCGGCCAACTTTTATTTAATCCCGATCCGGAACGGATCATTCTCGGTTTAATTGATTTTTGAACAAATATAATATTAATGTTGCTAGAATATATCGCATAATTGTTCCTTTAAGATTTCCAAATAAGTTTATAAAGTTCCTCAACTATTCAACTCCATCTGTTAATGAATTAGAGTTATAGTGTTAGACAGCCAAATTAATTAATCAATTAAGATTTTTATGATTATTATTTATTTTTATTATTATTTTTTTTTTGCCTTTTATACTGCCGTCTACTCGATAACCGACCAGCTGTTATACATTTTTATTTTTGTTTTTGCTTTTCAGAAGAAGTTGGTAAATTTCATCAGCTGATTAATATTTTTTTGCAGGGACATCTACCGTAGTTTTTTTTTATCAAAAAATTCAGCCAATCGCAGACAAAGAACGTATATCGTACGGCTTTGTCGCAGAGTTGCTTTTGATTTTTTAAGTCGATTTTAATTTAATTTTATAATAAATAAATGAAGATTTCGAAATCGATAATCTTAATAAGCGTTTTAATCGAGCAGATGCCGGTTAATTGTTCAATTAGCTCCTGTCTAAAAACGCTATTGGAGAAGTAAATTTTAAATTTTTGGTTGTTTTTAAGGTACCTCAAGCGGGAGAATACTGTATCTTTGAGCCTAAATACTAAATGGTTAGGCGCTTGTTACATTTTCCTAATAGTTCGCCATCCATCATTTCCCAAAAATCTTTTGCTCCGTTTAAAGTTATTTAAATTTTGAAAACTTTCAACTAACTTTATATGGAACTATCGGAAAATGTTCTATGAAACCCCTAAACCGCTTTCCGTTTGAAAATGAAATTTTAATTCGTTGAAGTAGCAGGGCGAATTTTTCTAAAAAAAAAAAACTAGCACAGTACTCAATTCAAAGATATTTAAGGTATGTTAAAGTAGTCAAAACCGTGAACTTTGTCGGAAGAACTCTCATTATATCGTATCTATGTTGCCTAAGTATACTATATCTGCTACTTAAAGGGCAGAAAAATGTATCACTTAGTAGGAATAATGATAAAATGAGGTTATGACGATCAAATTAAACATAACAAGTAAGGAAGGGCTAAGTTCGGGTGTAACCGAACATTCTCGCAATTTATTTATTTAACTTTATTTATATTATATAATACACAATTGGACCCACTTATTCGTCATATATATTGTATAAAGTCATTGAAAGTTGGAAACCCTAATATTAGGTTAGAAGCATCGAGGTCTTCATGTTCGATATATGGGGCCCTAAAAACCTATGGTCCGATTTCAGCGATTTTTAGAATGGGGCTGCCACACTATTAACATAGTATTTGTGCAAAGTTCTGCATCGATATCTTTACTAGTGCTTACTTTATATATTGTAAAGTAAACGATTCAGATTGTCTTCAAAGTTCTGGTACATAGGCGTGGTTGTTAAGCGATTTGGCCTATTTTCACAATATATCATTGGGATGTAAGGAAACTATTACAAACCAAGTTTCATTGAAATCGGTCGAGTAGTTCCTGAGATATGGTTTTTGACCCATAAGTGGGCGACGCCACGCCCATTTTCCATTTTGTAAAAAATCTGAGTGCAGCTTCCATCTGCCATTTCTTATGTGAAATTTAGTGTTTCTGGCGTTTTTCGTTAGTGAGTTAACCCACTTTTAGTAGTTTTCAACATAACCTTTGTATGGGAGGTGGGCGTGGTTATTATCCGATTTCTTTCATTTTTGGACTGTATTAGGAAGTGGCTAAAAAAAACGACTGCAGAAAGTTTGGTTTATATAGCTCTATTGGTTTGCGAGATATGTACAAAAAACTTAGTAGGGGGCGGGGCCACGTCCACTTCCCCCAAAAAATTACATCCAAATATGCCCCTTCATAGTGCGATCCTTCATACCAAATTTTATTTCCATAGCTTTATTTATGGCTTAGTTATGGCACTTTATGTGTTTTCGGTTTTCGCCATTTTGTGGGCGTGGCAGTGGTCCGATTTTGCTCATTTTCGAAAGCAACCTTCCTATGGTGCCAAGAAATAAGTTTGCCAAGATATCTTAATTTTTACTCAAGTTACAGCTTGCACAGACGGACGGACGGACGGACAGACAGACATTCGGATTTGAACTCCACTCTTCACCCTGATCACTTTGGTATATATAACCCTATATCTAACTCGTTTAGTTTTGGGTGTTACAAACAACCGTTATGTGAACAAAACTATAATACTCTCTTTAGCAACATTTGTTGCGAGAGTATAACAATGCTTAATGCCCCAACTCGGTAGTGTTAAGGTGCAGCACAACATTTTGATGAACTGTCTGGCAACCCAATGGGTATTTGGGTCGAACACCAAAAATAACATTTTCCCAGGTTTTTTGTAGCTCCGTCCCAGATGTCTTTAAGTACATATATGGTAAGGACATTTTTAGGGAATCAATATCTTTTGGTTGTGAATATATAGTAAGACCTCTATATCTTGTGAGCTCTTCCGATTCTCAGCTTTCTGGTTTCCAGTTATGCTTGTGTATTTTGTTTGGGAACTGTCAAAAAGTACTTTCAGCTGTTGGGGTTTAAAAAAAAAATTATTGTCTTATTAAATAGTGCAATATCTTTAAAATATTATCCAAAAATACCCTTTGGAAGTTTCGTCCATCAGATCACGTCAGTACGAATGTAAAACTTTAAACGCATTTTTCTCAAAACACAATTTTCAAGTCGGTGGATACGATTTCTCGAAAAGTTATAAAGCAATTTTGTTCAAATTTTGCACACATATTTGGATTAACATTACCTAGTTAATGAACGAAGGATTTTTTATATTGTTATTATAAGTTTTTGTTTTCGAGGCAATATATGCCGAAAATTTGACCAAAAAGGTAATTTTTTTGGTTTAAATTATGTCAAAAATTTCAATATTTTCTCTTTTTCTTCGTTAATTAACTAGATTTATCCATGTACTATCGAAATATTTTCGGTTTATTGATTTTGGATGAACCAAAGTTGAGTTATGATGTCCACCACAAGACCTTTTTTTGAACACATCATAATGAGGCTGTGTTTTCAGAATTTTTAAATAAAAATTTCACAAAATACTGTTTAAACATGAACCTTTGATACGCTGAATTGTTTAAATGAAATATGTTAATATATGATTGTATATATAAAAAAAAACTTAATCCCTTAACACCCCTTATTTGATTGATGTCAAGTTGAATGTCAAAAGTATAGTCTTCTCAGTTTCGTATTGCTTCTATATCTATCACTTTTAGAAACATTTTTGTTCCACTCCCAAATGTGTTCCGAAAAGTGCCTATTTCTTTTTGTTTTTTTAAACGATCATCTAAGCATTTTAGGTCGTCTATTGAATGTGAATTTACCCAGTTTTACTTTGCGAAAATAAGGCTTAAATTTCGCTTAACATGGTTCTATTCGGGGTTCACCGGAATTTAGTATACGATCTCTATTAGAATATTGGAAACCTGATATATGTAATTCGGGGCTCACGACTTGATGGGTTTTGAGAGGTCAATGTTTTGGCTCTCGAAGTTTCTGCTACTCTCGAAGAACATGTTTACCCACTTGAGTTGCAGTGGAGATGTGGTACCCACTTACTATGGGAACTACACCTGAAAGGCTCATTTAACTTTAACATAGAAAAAAGTTTTATTTGTCCTTCATGTAAACTTTAAAGAAGAATACCCGCCTTTTTTCTGCTAGTGAACTCAGCCAATATCCAACTATACAGAAATGCACCAAAAGTAACGGTAAAAGGAAAATTAATTGAGTAATGAAGTTTCATACGTACCGAGTTATATCGTATGAATCACACGAGCAGAATACATAGGCCCAACTACATACATATGTGTCTATGCAAAAACTGTGTCGATATAACCTTGTAGTTAGATAAAATTTGCCACAAAAACCTACAAGTATGAGTTTGAGTTGAGCTCAAAGAATGTGAGTGTTTGTTAGTGATACAACACACGAAGAAGAAGAGGTATACTATCTTCCTGGCACTTGAAGGACTTCAGAGCCAGTCGCTCGACGTCTTTCGTACCCTCATTGTATGCCTACACTGTGTGCTCGACTGCATCGGCTCACCCGCATCGTGCTCATGTGCTGCGTATAAATATTACATTAAAACTTTTCTCAACAAGATAAATTTAATTGGCGGCAATTTGTTGCAAACATTTTGCTTTTACAACAAAAACACACGCAAATAAAAAACTTGAACTTTCTTTACAAACGCAACTCTCACTTATGCACACAACTACTCAGCCTTCGTGTGTCTCACTTTCACCACTTCCTCGCCTTGTCTATGAAATACTATCTAGTTTCTTGTTTGCTGTTGTTGTTGTTGTCGTCGAACTTTAAATATGAAATACATATTTCTGACTGCCTGCATGAAATACCAAAATATTCGTTACACTGAAAGTACTAGAGGGCCTTGTAAGCGAGAGTGAACTCGAGAACGCAAATGACGAAAACAACAACAACAACTAGAGTATGTCATACACTGTTGCAAAATCAAAGCTTGACACAGCAGCAATTTGAGTGTCTCAGCCTTCCAACAGATTTTCGGCACAAATATAGTGAAAGTTTGAAAGTCATCAACTCTCTTCCTAGAATTAGTTTATTTTCAAAAATGTACGAGAAAAGTCATAACAGAATACATATGAGTAAATACAATAACTTGCCTTCAAACATATGTACATTTATGCCAGAATATTTCGGCTATATGTTAAACAAAAATTTCCCATTTGAGAGCTGCAACGGGATCTTATTTAGCAAATAGGGGACATACAAGCTTTAAGTCAACTCCAAATGACTAACGGAGTTAAAAAGTGTGGCAGAAATACGCTATCGAGATTTATTGTTTGTTGTGCCGGATGTCTGTCTGTCCGTCCGTTGAGTTAATATTAAAAATGAGCGAAATCGGACCACTGCCACGCCCAAAAAATGTCGAACACTGAAAACACATAAAGTGTCATAAGCCATAAATAAAGTTATTAAAATAAAATTTGGTACAACTAATCGCACTAGGAAGGGGCATATTAGGATGTAAATTTCTGTAGGAAGTGGACGTAGCCTCGCTTCCAAATAGGTTTTTTGTATATATCTCGCAAACCAATAAAGTTATATAAACCTAACTGCAGTCTTCAGTCCTTTCCCTTACGAATCCCATCACACACCATGACACACACCCACCTCCCATGCAAAGGTTATCTTGAAAATTACTAAAAGTGCATTAACTCACTAAATGAGAAACATCATAAAATTTTACAGAAAAAATGGCAGAAGGAATCTGCACTCAGATTAAAAAAAAATTTGAATATGGGCGTGGCATCGCCCACTTATGGGTCAAAAATCATATCTCAGGAACTACTCGACCGATTTCATTGAAATTCAGTATATAATATTTTCTTGACACCCCGATGACACGTGTGGATGAAATCGGTTCACAACCACGACTACTTCCCATATAACTCAATTTTGAAGTCCATCTGATTCGTTAACTTTATAATATATACATCAGGAAACAGTGAAGATAGCGGAATAAAACTTTACGCAAATACTGTATATCATCCTTGGCTTTACTTGTGGTAAAATTGTCGAAATCGCACTATAACTTTTCAAGACTCCGGATGTCGAACATGAAGAACTCAATGCTTAAGGATAAATTTTCACCGAAAATATCGTTATCATATCTTCCCCTAGCTCCCACATACCTTAAATACGGATTATCAAACATCCGGTGGGCTTTATACCGCATATATCGGTTAATATATGAGATATCTTCTTAGCAAAATTAAGTGAGCATATAGTCTTGGATATAGTGTACCTTGGAGGTGAAAATTAGTGAAATCGGTTCCGGAATTACTTCAGCCCTCATATACTATATATCATGATTATCGTTATTCTATTCTATTGGACTTTCTATTGGGACAAATTGTGTGTTATTTTAGTAAAACTGTATAAATAAATTGCGAGAGTATAAAATGTTCGGTTACACCCGAACTTATCCTTTCTTACTTGATTTAGTTAAACCTTCTCATTGGTTTACCAAATTAACGATGTTAAAGCCATTGCAGAACACTCAAAAGGACTGTTGGCATGATTTCACATAGATCTCTTTTTGTGGATGTGGTTCCTAGAATTCAGTAAACCTACAATATATCCATATTTAACAGATCTCCGGTATATATGTAAAATTACGAATAATGCTCGAGATCTCGAGACAAAACTACACACCAAGGAAGGTCATTAACCTAACCTTTGATAGGTAATTGCGTTTCAAATAGTTCTATTGGATTTAGTAGAGCCGATATTCAATCGGATCGACATACCCATCAGGCTAAAGTCCGTGAAAGTCCGTTTTCCGCAGGGAAAACCAAAAATTAATTTTCATGTAAGGGGTATTTTTTTAAGTCATCTAATAGTCAGTCTAGAAAATAAACGGTTCCACGAGGTTTGCTGTTGTGGGGGGACTAAATTTAAGTTTTTAGATGGGTGGTGTTACATTGGATAAGTCGGGACAAGGGCTGTAATATTTAGAACATATTTGTGCAAGAAATTCACGGGACATACGAGACAATAGAATAACTTTGACTAGATAAAAACAACTCTCCAATTAACATAGATAATAATCACGGGATATTTTCCGATATAGTGCCGAAAAAACTTGTGAACGGTTGACAGACTCTTCGTTATCTTTAGAATAGTATTAGTCCTCGTCTGATAGGTTTATTCGACGAAGTCCTTAATGTTGATTCTGGAAAATGGCTCAGTAAATTAAAGAATTTTTCGTATTTTATTAAAACTTAAATCATTTTCATTTGTATTTTTTGGCCATTATTCGAAAGAACCTCGCATAAACTTCCTTTGCTACAATTTCAAGTATTCTTCGTGCGCATTTTTAAGCTTAAACAATAAATATTTGCACATGCAAAAAATATCTTAATTTCCAACTCTTTTATGCTCTTCCACAGAATTTCTACTTGCCGATCAGCAACAACACAATGTGGTCGGTGTGCTCGGCTTCTTGCGCTTGCTGTTGCCATTAATCATACATGGATTCAGCACTGATTGTCCGGACGATTGCGATGATGGTCACAGCACACAGGCACACGCCGCCGCACTCAATAAAGGCAAGGCGGCAAACATGGCACGTCCGACGAAGATAGGTGGCTTTGGCGGCGGAACAGCAGGAGGAACGCCAGCAACAACAACAACAGCAACAACTGCAATGCCAATCAACACAGAGTGCAGGCAAATTATTGAAATTTTCGATTATTGTTTGCATTTGTTGAACATCAGCAGTGCTTCACAGCATGCCATCATAAATGCCGCACTTGAGGTCATCAATGCAGTATTGCAGGCACTCGATTCGGCTGCTGTTGGCAACAATAACAGTAGTCGAGGCAACGGTAGCAGCAACAACAATGATATTTTAAAATGTTTGCAAGCAGCATTGTGTAATCAACAATTGCAACATGCCGAGTATCTGCGGCGAAGGAAATCATTAAAGAATCAAATATTCCAATTGAGAAATTATGAAGCGGCGGCAGCAGCAACGAGTGTGGAGCAGCAGTCATCATCAATAGTGCCGACACCTGCATGGCAACAGCAGCAGCAACAGCGGCAGCGGAGCAGTGGCGTTGCAGGCAATTTCAATTTTGAATTGACTGGAAAAGACGTTGACAACGAAGATGAAGGTAAGTCAAGTCAAGTCAAGTGAAGTGACGATGGTGATGATGATGCATTTGCTTTGCGCTGCTTTGATTGGTGGGTGGGTGGTTGAGGTTGGTGACAAGTTGGTGTATGTTGGTGCTGGTTAAAGTGGTGTTGGTGTGTCGTTCATGCAGCATATAAATTAGGAATGCAAAATATTGCAAATACACAATGGCAGCAGTCACAATAATAACGGTTCCAAAAAAAAAATAGTGAACGGTGAAAACGCATTTGAAAGCAATCATATGCAGTTGTTGTTGCCGCGTGTCAGTTGAGCAGCAGCAATTACTACGTCAATGGCAGCGGCATCAGTGGTGACACAATCTCGCAAACATTATTGCTGTTGTTATTGTTTGTATTTGTGTTGTTCCTCGTGTTGACGCTTCTGTTGATTTGATGATGTTGACGCGCTGCTGCTGCTGCTGCTACTACTGCTAATAATGCAAATAACGGTAAATTTACTGTATTTTAATTCTTCGTCTTATTTACCTCTTCGCCTCAATCATGCACTTCAATCATCGCTTGCTTGCTCGTGTGCGCTCGTTTTGGCAAGGACGCGTACGCTTGATTCCTGTTTGCTTTCAATGTGTGTTCGTTTTCTATTGTTAACTTCATGCGTTCCCAAGTGGTTTTTTTGTTGGTGAGGAGCAATCCTTTGTTTGTTTTTGTTATTTGTTTGTTTACCTTTTTATTATTGTTTGTTGATGATTTTCTTGCAATTAATGAAACTACCAGTAACGTGACATTGCAATGCAACCGTGCAGAAGACACGTGGCATTTATAGTCGGGTAAAGTAAGTACATACAAAGTGATCTTGAACAGTTTTCAAGAGAACATTTCAACCTTCAAAAATACTAAGAGAAACCCCCTATGTAAACGGTTCTTCAAACTAGCACGCCAGGATGAGAAAGAACCTCGTCTTCAGATGCTCCACCAGCCCTTAAATGAAAGATGGAGATAGCGACGGAGGGATGTCAGATACTCGCAGTTTGAACGAATCTACTAGGGATATATGCAAAGTCACGAATACTGGTTCCATAGCTCCGCTCCATTCCAATTAATGTTTAATACAACGTTCTTAATCGGACGTATTAATGGTCGGTCTGAATATCGCCACTGGCTTATTTCTTCAAAGCCGATTTTATGTTGGATAGACATATCTATGATAAATATGGATAAATCTAATCATATTTTAAACAGAAAGCGAGAACGTGTGTGTTAGAATTAAATAGAAGAAAGCAAACTAAAGCAGCGAGATTGGTCGCATACATTTTTCATGTAAGTATTACCAAGAAAGGCCAATAATATGGTATAATGAAAATATTGAGGAGTATCAAAAATTCGAATGGAAGAGGTGTGTGGCAGTTGAGATGACCGACGAGAATTTCAAAGACAAACCAAATTTGTATAGATTTTAATTTTACGGTTATAACTAAAATCAATATTAGTCATTCTATGATTCTGCAGAAGAGAACAATTGTGTAGACTATTCGAAATAATACTAACTAACTTAAACGAGTTGAGAACGACGTTGGAGACCAGAAATGATGTTTTTATGCTCTCCCAACATATTACAAAGAGAGTATAATAGTTTTGTTCACATAACTGTTGTTTGTAACGCCTTAAACAAAAGGAGTTAGAGGTAGAGTTATATACATATACCAAAGTTATCAAGGGGACGTGTAGATTTGAAATCCGGGTATCTGTCTGTCTGACTTGAGTAAAAATTAAGATATCTTGGCAACACAAGATGGTTGCTTTTGTAGATTGGCGGAATCGCACCAGTGCCACGCCCACAAAATGGTGAAAACCAAAACATAAAGTGCCATAACTAAGTCATAAATAAAGTTAGAAAAGTAAAATTTGTTACAAAGGATCGCACTTGGAAGCGGTATATTTGGATGCAACTTTGTTGGAAAGTGGGCGTGGTCTTGCCTTCTACTAAGTTTTTTACACATATATCGTAAACTACAAAGCTATATCAACCAAACTCTCTGGGGTCATTTCCTTTAGCCACTTCCTTAAGTAGTCTAAAATTTGAGGAAACCGGATTATAACCACGCCTACCTCCCATACAAAGGTTATGTTGAAAACTACTAAAAATGTTTTACTTCAGTAAGGAAAAAACACCAGAAACCTTAAATTTCATGGTAAAGAGGGTACAGAAGTGCTGTACTCAAATTTCCCACTGATGAGTCAAAAAATATCAGAAACTACTCGACCAATTTCATCCAAATTCGGTTTATAAAATTTCCTTGGGATCCCAATCGCATGGTTTAAAAATGGACAAAATTTTGTGAATATATAATCTTGGATATTATGTAGCTTGGTGACAGAAATAACTGAAATTGGTCTAGGAATTATCCCAGTCCCCTTATATATAATATAGTGATTCTTGTAATTTTAGTGGACTTTATGCCGAATATAGGATATATAGAAAATAGGGCGTATTTTTTAAATAATAAGGAAGATAATGGAAGGATTAGAATAAATGGGATCAGAGCAGTCATTTCTCAAAGAAGTTCCTGTTTACCTTGGTAAACCGGGTTTTAGGTAGCATGTTCGAATCTCTATACAAGAAATTTTTGTGATGTGATGTCAGTCTTGATTTAAACAATATTTTGATCGCCTCCAAGGAGCTGTTGAGTTTCATCAACCTCTTTTTCGGGACCCTATAATATCCATTCTATATGCAGGATGAAGGATTTACGGAGAACTTGGCTTATAACCGAATATGCTGAATGTGTTTTCGAAGCTATTTTCTCTAATGAGGTCTTTAAAAAGTATTGAAGCAAAGAAGAAGAATCCAACCTCCAAATTGCCAGGGTCATTAAAAAAAATCGACGACACTCCCACTAATCGGAGCGCGTTTTAGAAAGTTTTTTTTCTCCATCTCAACTCGCATACGTATTTACCAATCCTCTCTCATGTGTGTGTGTATGTTCTTTTCATCCTTGCAGTTGTGCTGCGTCGAGCGCCGAATATGCGTTTCACCGGGCGCAGCGTCAGTGAATGTGTTATTGACGAAGATGATGATGAGACGCATAGAACCGCATTGTCAACAGATTTAGTTGCCGTTGCGCACACTGATGTCGATGCCGATGATGCCATTGGAGGAGCCGTGTATGCCGATGGCGTTGTTGGTGTGCTTGTCGATGTGGATGACGATGACTTTACAACACTTTCGGAAATAAATGAACCACAACAGCTTAGGGCGTCAACGGCAGTTGCGATGGCACCGCCATCCTATGCACTCACAACAACAATTGACGTTGATAATCTGATTGATGCAATTGACGCGACAACAACAACAACAACGCCAACAGCAAGCAATCCCAGCAGCAGCTCTGGCAATCGCAATCGCAATCGCACTAATATTGGCGCTGTGCAAACAAAAATTCAAGGCATGCAACCGCAAAACGAACATCAACAGCAGCTGCAACAGCAACAACCACAACACAGCAACGAGCAGCAATCTCTCGAAAGACAGGTAGAGCCGCAAAATTTGCTTACTGCTCCCTCGCAAATTGGTGCTGTCAGCTTCGGAGGTGGTGTTGTCGGTGTTGGCGGCGATGCGGGTGGCAGCGGCAGCGGCGATGACAAATCACAACATTTGAGTGACATCGACAATGAATCCTTCAATAGCATTGATTTTGAGGCGGAAATCACCATAGCGGGCATGACGGGCGCGACGGGCGCGACGGGCACCAGTGCGGATGGTTCGCCCACAAAAAGCAATGCTGAGCTTATAACAACAACCAGCAGCATAAGCGGTGACACGGCGGCTGCTGTTGCTGCTCCGGCTGCAGCCAGCGACAACGGTGTCGGCAACAAATTGAGCAGCAGCACTGACACAATTGGCTCGTTCTTTAACAATTTGATTTCGAATGCAGGTGAGCTATTTTTCTGTTGTTGTTGTTTTTTGTTTGCTCTCTCTCCCTCGGTGGAGCAGCATAAAGTAATGATGCTGCGGGCGTAAGTTGAAATGGCATAGTTCAAAATTGTTGTTGTAGTTGTGTAGAATTCTCGATTTGAAATATTTTTTTTTCTAGTTTCTTGTTTATTTTTCCACGCATTTTCAGTTGAATTGCATTTGCAGCGCATGTTTGCTGTTGTTGTGAGCGCTGAAGGTTGTGCTGGAGTTTTCTATTTATTTTTCAGTTAAAATTCAACTTTTGTGTCTATTTGCATTTCATTGGTTTGGTATGCATACATTCACTAAAATATTAGACTCTCGGAAACATTATTTCCCACGGTACACTCCTTATATATACATTAATCGGGGCAAATTTCGACGGTTTTCAAGCATAAATCAGCCGATACTGCTGCAATTTCGCGTTCGATATTCGACCGAAGTTCATCAACCGTCGCTGGCTTGTTGGCATAGACCATAGCCCTACAGGAAATAGTCTAACGGTGGCAAATCGCAAGACGAATTGGTGGCCAATTGGCTGGGCCATTTCGTGAGATAACACGTTCAACATACTTGGTTTTCAATAAATCGATTGTGACATTCGCCGTGTGGCTTGTGTCGCCGTCCTGTTGGAACCACATATTGTCCAAGTCCATATCATCCAACTCGGGCCAAAAATATTCGGTTATCATCGAGCGGTAGCGAGTCCCATTCACAGTATCGTGCTTGTCTTCATCATCACGGAAGAAGTACGTTCCAATGACGCCGCCGGCCCACAAACCTCAACAAGTTGTTATTTTTTTCTGGATACAATAGTGACTCAGGGAGTACGTTTTTGTTGTAGCGATTATCCACCCCTGCCGAAACGGAAACGGGAGGCCCAGGAAACATGATTTTCGTTGGGGTCGGACCAAAGGGAAATGGGTGTTAGATGAGCTGGGTTCCTTGGACATGCAAAGAGATGATTAGTGTCATGCTGGGACTCATTGCATGCGGGACATGTTTTCTGTGTGTCAGGGTTCAATCTGGATAAGTAGGAGTTTAACCTGCTACAAGTTACGCAAAGGTGACTCTGGATTGCTGCCAGACCAATAAAGCATATTTTGCTTATTGAAGAAGCCATCCATGAAGACCACAAATAGGACGTAGCGCTCTTAAAGTTGAGGCCACTAACTGCGAATTTCGGTAGTAAATTTTAATAATTTTTGTTGGATCGTATATTTTTTCAAGATGAAATGGGAAACCTAACTGAAGAGAAATGTCTAAATGAGCGGGAAAAATATGGCGTCGTTTGCTGTCCCTATCGGTCTATTTTTGTAGGGTCCCTTTTTATTCACATCTCAATATAAAAGAATGAAGCAAAAACCATTAACTGTATCGGCAACAAAAAATAAAGTAGGGTTTGGCCTCAAAAGTAAACTTCCTCCATCTCCTCAGAACACTTTAAACATATTATTTTCTTTATATAGCTACTTTGGTACCTCATCGTCATCTAATCTCTGTATTACGACGGAGCCCTTGAGCGCGAAAATAAGGGGTTTGGTGTCGAACGAAATGAGGGACGAATGCATGTTTAAGGAGAAGGGAAAGATATTATTAAAAAGTGTCTAAAAAAGTTTACCCGAAGTCAAGTCTATAGCTAATGAAATCTCACTGGCGTTTGGAGACCTGTTAAGTTCTGAACTTACGTATGTTGGTACGAAGACTTCGCGATCTATTTTGAAGCTAAAAGGATAAAATTGTTGAAATAGATATAAATATTTTGAAGAATATTGAAGAAATCAACAAATATCCACCTTGATGTTGTCTGACAAATGGACCTGGAGCCTTTTCTTTCAGTTAAATTTTTTCCAAAATTTTTGATTCCTCATCGACCGGTAAGCTTCAATATGCTAAGATCAAGACGATCCAACAATGTTGGAATCCATTAATGTGATCCTTCGTGTTTGTTGCGATGAGTTTTCTTAAATAGCAACTTTATCTCTCATCTAACTTTAATAATCCCCAAAATTGAATTTGAAACCTTGAAATTTAATGTAGTTTCATTTACCTCGAATTGTAATGATTTTAAAGTATAAAGAAGACAGTGCAACACAAGAACACAGACTGCCACAAAAGGTATCCACGCGTACGGTGTATTTACGAACGCTTCCTGACAGCTTAAGAGTCTGCACTTTGAGGCGTGTTGTGGTTTACCCAGAAAAACAAACACATAATAGACAAACAAGCGTTCCCGAAAAAAGTACGCAAGCATTAAGCATCTTACAGACACCAAGAAGGATTAGAGCGCATGAATGTGGCGCAAAAGCTCTAATTAAGCGCATGACGACGACGCGACGTGACAGCGCAGAGCGCAGGCTGACTAAAGTGGCTGGAGTCGTGAGTTCAGTATTTTTTCTGTGTTTTTGGTAAAAGAAAATCGGAAAATCCGCAGACACACACGGACGCGCTTGCAAAGGATTTGCTTGGTGGCTTGAGCTAAGCTTGTGTCTTGTAGGCGTGCGCTTACATTTGCCACATTCGCAATACAACTTTAATTCCGCCGACGCTGCCGCCGCCTTGCGATTGATGGCTTTGCAGACAGATGCGCTTACATGGAGTTGGAGTTGGAGTCGTGAAACAAAAGTAACGGTACTAAGAGTTGCGAAAAATACGCTTACCACTAACATGCGGCATCACTTAGAGCTGCCGACGATGCTGGGCCGCTGCTGCTCTGCCGCTGCTTTAGTTGAAAATACTTGCAGATTCCTGTTTCTTTTTTATTTTACCTTGTTTATAGGGTTGTTGTTGTGTATGTGTGTTTTGTGTTGCAACGGTATGTCGTAGTTGCAAGTAAGCAGCAAAGTGGTTAAGACAAATGGGTTACGTGATAAAATGTGGTTACTCAAATCGTATCAGTGCCGGGAAATACTTTGTGTTTTGTTGTTTGTTGTTGTTGTACAACAATTGTTTGCATGCTGTGGAGTTACTACAACGCTTTGTTGTTGTGTTTTGTTGTTATATGTATTTTACATGTGTGTTATTTACTCGTCCTTAAATTTCATTCAGTTTGTGCTACACATTGTTGCAAGTATTTTATTATATGGATATATGTAAATATGTATTTTTTGTTTCTAGTTTATTTATTTTACCTTTTTATTACCGCTTTTATTTAGTCTGTGTGCTTCTTTATTGTTGTTGCCACCATTAGCTTTGCCTTGTTTGTCGTCATGTTTTTGTTATTGTTTACACCAGATACAACTTCATGTGTCTCATATTAGTTTACTGGTATCTGCTATCATTGTTTACCTTGTAACTTGCTTTAACTGATACTTCTTTTTCGAAAAGTTTCATAGTTGTGCTATACTTTTCAAATTAGGTTAGGTTTTCGACTTGGTAAGGAGTCCAAAGTTTAGATATTTTGTGTATTCGATGTAAATAAACAAGTGCTGTTGTTGCAGCAACAGAAAATATTACACAAAATTTTTTTGGAAGTATAGCTGGGTTCTCAGCCTTTCTTTAAAATCTAGTTCCTTTCTAGTTACGTAGAGTTATCTATTAGAGCTCACGAATTGGTATGGTGTGTCGTTTGAGATATCCTTAGTGTTAGAAATTCTCTCAACTTGGCAAAGTTAAGACCTATGTGGCCTAAGCTATCGAAGAATCTGAAATTAGCTTGAAAAGATGTTGGGGACTGCGAGGAAACTAGAGCTTTTGCGCACCATATCTGAGAAATGTCAAATCATGCTTAAAAATATATCCATAAAAGTGTAATTTTTGATTAGAGAAGGTGAAACTGTCGGTGAGAACAGATACCACAGCTTTATGGCCTATTTTGTCAGCTTCAACACCTGATGATGAATCCTCCTCTTTTCAATTCTTAAGGCAGTAGTCTGCTTTATAGGCTTCAAAAAATCAATTTTTTTGTTTTGTTTTAAATCTCTTCCAAAACTATCCAAGAATATGTCTTTAAAATTCCAGAGGCCAGTTCGACATATTTTCGAAGCTAGAGCAGTTTTAGTGGCCGAGCGTCGAGCAGGTGCGAATGCTCAGGCAGACCTTTAAAGCTCGTTTTCTCGAGTTTTCATTTTCACAAGTGTTAGAAAACGGTGTCGGCGATAGCAAAAAGAATATACATATGTCCGATCGAAAAAAACCAAAGTGATCTAGCTTCAGTATTAAATTATCTTCTATTTGAACTAAAAATGTTGGACAAAAGTATTATTTAAACTACTTGTTTTGCAACTTAAAGTCAATTTTTTTTTCTAAAAAAAGTGAATTTTTTTTTCAAACTTCGAAAAAATTTGGAATTTTATAACTTCATCGGTATTTTTTTAGTTCATAAAGAAAAGAAACTTAGAAAAATTAAAAAAAAATTTAGTTCGACTGTTTCAGATGCATCGCATGACCTCCATCACCGCCACCGATTTACAAGTGCAGACTCCAGGCGCTCCAGAAAAATACTTACAACTTTGAAAAAATTTCAATATTTTTTAATAATACATATTGTTTTTTAAGCCTTAAATATAATAAACTATCGTCTTAAAATTCCGTTTACTGCAATCATTTCCTTCCCTTTCAAAAAAATTGCTAAAAACACGCTTTTTTCGGCTTCTAAAGCAGACTACTACCTTAAACCACCAACAAAACAACTGCTTTCGATCACCATCTCAACATTGGTTTCTCCCGATGGTCTTATCTTCGTCTAATTCTAATAGGGAAACATATATTTAAACAATCGTCATAGCCAGTTCAAGAAAAGCTTAAGGTTCTTAGATCCTATTAAGCTATCATAACTTGTTGTTGTTCATCTTTTCTTAAATATGTTTTGAGGAACGTTGTTGAAGGGTTATTACTTGATCGGAAGAAAATCTCATAGTTCCAGTTATGTAACATAGACCTCTACTTTCCTTGAAACTTTTCCTCAGATCGTCCTCTATATTATTTAATTTTTGTCTATGTTCTGTAGATAATAAAAGTATCTTTTATGAAATATTTTTTTTATTTTTTTCTTAATACTATATTAGATATGGTATTCCTTCAACAAAAAAATACAAAACTTTTTATTTATCAACAAATTTCTGCGTTTCTTTCCAAACTCTAAACTCAAATGCATTGACACAGCTGCCATCAGGCCTTGTCATGTCCTTCCCGTTAGATCGCTCGCTAATTGCCAAATAACGACGCTTGTCGTTCGTAACTCTGCACTTGATGGGGGAAACGGATATCAGCGCTGTTGGTTTGCTTTTAAAAGTTAGTTAAAAGTCAGCGAATTTGTCAATGCTTGAGTGTGTTATCCTTGAGCAAAGTTATCCTAGTTAGATGTGTTAGCGGCGCATTTCCGCTCTTAACTACGCGCTTAACTTGCAACTTTTGCCAGCCATCAAAGCAACTAAACTATTGTGTTGCTGTGCTTATTCTACATTTTTTTTTGCCTCTGACAAGTTTACGAAAATCTGTTCGTCACTAAAATAGTTTGGTCTAAGAAAATATTAAGTAAAAAAGTTGTGTGGCAACATGCCTTCCTGTGCACTCTACTTTCGTGTGGAGAGAGAGGGGAGTATGAGTACAACTAATGTGTATACGCGAGATTTTTAACAACACAACTAATGTGGGAAATATATTTGATTGTACTGGTGGGTATACCCAACGGACAATTGTTTTATGATTCGACCACATATTTTTTGTATAGACTATAGATATTTGTCTGCTCTAAGGATTGATTAAAAATTAAATTAAAATTACCATATCTTATTGTTATAAGATTAATATTAAATTATTTTAGTCTTATATTAATCAAAAAATACTAGATCATTCACTAGATCACATATTTAAGAAATCGGATACACCCAAATCTCATTCCAAAGGCTTTTCTTGTTTTATGTGACAATTCTTTTTTTCTGCTTTCTTTTCGTTACAAATATGTTTATAATAACTATATTTTACTTCTTACTTGATTGTTGCCATACTAAAACTGTTACTTTTACTTGTTCCAGTTTTCATTTTGTTCCACTTCTACCATTCCGCTCATTCCTTTGCATCAATTTACATAATTTATATATATTTTGTCTAACAATATTTAATTTTTGAATGTTTCGTTCCATTTCGTTCCACTATGTTCTATTCCATTTCGTTCCTTTATGCAAAAACGATTGAAAATACATTTTTCTGCGCTTTTAGTCACTAATTGCATATAGTTTTCATTCAAATCCTTGCACGGATACCAATTTAGTGCATTTTGTTTCATTCCATTTCGTTTCTTTATATAAAAATATATAAGATATCTCTTTATTTACTTTTGATCATTATTTTTATATTCTTTTCATTCAAAATTCATACTGTTTCATTTGATATGATGATTCCCATGTTCCATAAATGTCAAATATTATCGCTTACTGGGTGTAATCATTATCACTCACATCTCGTTGTGTTACCACATTTTGCTAGTGCTTTGAGTGCATTCATCAGCATCCGTAATGTTGCAATATGTTTAGCGGTTGCATGCTGCTTGGTCATTGGTCAAACCACATAAACTTTTGAAGCATGCAGCAACTCATTTATCGGGCCGCACAAAACATGGATCTGGGCAATAATGCACTAAGCGAACTATCTTCACGAATAGGCAAACACATATGAGTACACACATACACATTTCATTCAAACATTCAAAGTTACATGTCTTGTCATACTACATAACCTCACTTTTGGTTGCAAGTAGTCCAGAAGGATGTGCGAAATTACAAGTTTTAGTTCAAGTGTGTACTCACTCGTTAATTTGCAGTGCAAAACTACATTAAAACTTTTTCAAATTGCTTTTCCGAAAAATTCACGACTTTTGATACATTCTCATTTTCGTTTGACTTTTAATTTTATTATGTGTGCTTTAGGTCTGCCGTACGTACTACGATTTGCTGCAAACACAAATCATTTAATTTGCTACTTTTCTTTTATTGTCTCATCCTTTTAGCTTCCGAATCGATGAGCAAACTGTTTCGACCGTCTTCAGCTGTACGCGCCACGCCTACTAAAAGCGCGCCGCCCACCGCAAGCGATAAGTTCGATGTAGCCTCAACTGCATCGGCGGCGCCCAGCACGGCCCCTGCGGATAGTATTTCATTGATATCGACGGCAAGTAGCGGCAATAAAGCGCTGGATTCGGGTAATTCTGCCGCAGCCGATCCGCAATCTGACTCCGTGCATACATATACACACTCGATTGCCAGTTCCTCTTTGGGCATGCATGACGACACGGTGTCCACGGCATTGTTGGTGGATACCAGTTTGCAAAGCGCGACCGAATATGACACTGAGCGGACGGCTGCACAGACCGATACGTTGGGAAGAGAGCGACGCGTACCGAATGGTAGGTTCAATGTTTGATTTCTTTTTTTTTTAGTTACCTGTACCAGAAAAACACATATTTTTGGAGATTGTTAATCTTGCTGTATCCCCATTTTAATCTTTTCCCTCCAGCAAATCCCTTCTTGAACGACAAAACCTTGGTGGAACAGTCCGCTTCGGATCTGCCATCGCAGCTTACCTTAAAAATCGGCACACCCTTCAAACAATCGCTCGTACGCTACACGGCGCGTTTGATAGCCGCGCGTTTTCTGCTTGCCGGCCAAGCAAGCGTTTTGCTGAATGACACGCAAATACGCATCTCCATCAAGAGCCTTTCGCTGTCGGTGCTGGCACATTGCGTGCGCTTCGACCCAGAAGTGTTGCAACTGCCGCTGGAGATCAGCGCGCGTGAGTTGCTAGATGTGAGCAAGCGGTCGCCCATGCTCGGTACCACGGCAACTATACCAAGTTCGTCGAAAAGCTCGAGTGCCAGCGCCAGTCCGCAGAGCGATGACAATGTCAGCGGCAGCAGCTCGAATTTGGGCAAAGATTATGAGCACTTGGATGCTGTGGACTTCATTAAGAGCGGCGGCGCTCAACCCACGTTGACAACAGCCGCGGCGCTTAATGATTTGCCCGCTGAATTGCAGTTGCTCGAAATCAAAGACGATCATTTCGGCAAAAGCACATGTGATTATTTTTTGCATTCCACAACGGAGCTCAGCAAGAGTGCCGATCCGGTGCTGATGTCACAACAAATACGTGGCGCGTCCAGCAAAACGGCCACCCAACTCGCGCACCAATCTTTATCAAAATCGGAAATTATTGCTTCCAAAGCAACGCAGAAGCAGCAACCGCAGCGCGCATCAAATCAGTCGCAGTCCTCGCCTTATCGCGTCACCGAATCCGTGGAGGATGCGCCACCACAAATGCTGCCGCCGCGTCCGCCTAAGCGCACGAAATCGCAGCGAAAATCGATTGCCGCCGCTACAGCCACAGTCACTGCGCTGATGCAAATTGATGAGCATATCAGCAGACGGCCTGCACCAGACGCGCCTACACAACAACACCAACAACTGACAGATGTGCTGCTCTACTATAATCACAGCGATCCGATGCTGCGCGGTGGCGTTCAACAAATTATTGGTGGATTTCTGCAAGCGATGGGCGTAAAGGATTTAAGGGTTAGCTTGAAGTTGAATGTGCAACATCTATTGGCGATGTTGGTGAAGGTAAGTGGATAATAGCAGTGTTGAAGCTGAATCTTTTTTTATTATTGTAGTAGTCGTTATGTACATATTTGTAGAAGAGTTCAAGTGTTTCTTTTTTAGTAGTTAGTATGAGATCAGATCGACTGAATCTTAAGGTTAATACTGTTTTGAAAGCTTGAAAGATGCTCAACAGGTCAGTAAAAATTTGCAGCCTATTGCTAATTTTCCATTCTCCATATACCACTGCAGAGCAGAGAGAAGGTGGTAAAAAGGAACAGTTCGATTCTTTGCCATATTAGAACTGTCAATTTTATTATGTTTCGGTTTTCATCTCATTCCACTCCTTTTTCATCAATTTACTTAATTTGGATGGGTTTTATTGCATAACACTTAATTTTTGTATGTTTCATTCCATTTCTCACCATTTTGTTCTATTCCATTTTGTTACTTTATGTAAAAACGAATGAAGATAAATTTTTCGGTATTTTTGGTCACTAATTGTATATAGTTTTCATTCAAATTCCAATTCGTTTTATCATGTTTCATTCCACGTCGTTCCTTTATATAAAAATTAAATAAGAAAATGGGAAAAAAGAACAGTTATGAGATAAAGAACAGTATGGCGAACCTATTTCCCTGTTTATAAGTAAAAGTAAATCCACAATCTGTAGTTAATATAAGAATATATCCAGTACTTTAATTAAAGATTAATGGGGACCTTAAAGATAATGTGGACCTTAAAAATAATGTGGACCTTATAATTGTGGCTTAATGAACATCAACATGACCAATTTGGTTATTCTGAATCTGAATTTTCTTGTGCTGGAATCTGGTACTACAGACGATCATATTTTGGGCTCCAGGGAAATCGATCAGCCTCGGACCAGTTGGCGATGTTTCGTCATGGAGGCTGAATATTCCGACTGTTGTACCAAAGACTTCTTCTTTACCCACCCTAGCGTTGAAATCGCCAAGCACGATTTTGACATCTTGGCGGGGGCAGCGCTCGTAGGTGTGTTATAGGCTCTCATAGAAAGTATCTTTGGTCACATCTTCCTTCTCATTCGTTGGGGCATGGGCCCAAAAAAGCAATATGTTGAATAACCTCGCTTTTATGCGGATTGTGGCTAGACGTTCATCCACAGGGGTGAATGTCAGGACTCGGCGGCGGAGTCTCTCTGCCACCACAAATCCAACACCAAATTTGTGCTTCTTTATATGGCCGCTGTAGTAGATTTCACACCCACCTTTCCCGTCCATCGCATTTCTTGGATGCCGGAGATGTCAGCCTTTAGTCGTATGAAGACATCTATCAGCCGGACAGAGGCACCTTCGCAATTTAGGGTCTGGACATCCCAGGTGCATGCCCTCAAATCATGATGCTTAAAACGTTTGCAGGGGTCGTCATCAAAAGGGGGTTTCTCAACCGAGACTTTCGTCGATTTTTCATTGGTAATTCGTTTTTATGGGGTGGGTCCCAAACCCTACGCACAAGCGCAGAAGCGGGTCCACCTTCAAACGGCTGCTTGTTGGTTACCCAGAGGATAATTGGTCTAAAACCGGAAGTCGTGGGCTGCTTGAATCATGTGGAGAAGAATCGTTTCTGGCCACCCCGAAGTGAATGGCATTCAAAAACTTTCCTCACTTACATGAACTTCTACACATGATTCCATCCTCCAAGAAAATATGAATTGGTTTATTAAAATAACCGAAGAAGGGCTTAGTATCGTCTGGGAGCTCATTCCATGCCTGGAAGGTGCTGCAACTGATTTTTTTGATTAGCGATGTGACATTGTTCGCCGTCTTCTTGAAGTTTGGGCCGCTCAGTACCTAAGGGCAGCTCTCAATTCGAACTTCACCATAGTTTCAGTGTGTTTTTACATAGAAATATTGAACTCAATGAAATTCTTTGACGATATTATTTGAATATCACTATAGTATAGTTTTCCTTAGAATATAATCGATACAATTTGCTTGAGTTCTGTGCGAAAAAAGTTCAATTTCCTTTGCTATCTTCGAACGTTCCTTCTCTCAATTATTTATAACTTATTACGCTCTCAATAAAGTAAAATGAAATGAAAAAAGGAAACTAAACTGCCAGTTAAGTTGTCGAAAGTATTTCGTATTTGTTTGGATTTGCAAACATTTGCAAATGCTTATCCGCTTGAAGTTTTCGCTCGCTCGCCTGCCGGCCTCCCAGGCAGCTGGCCTTTTTCAATTTCCTTGAGGCTTGGGCCCATTAGGATTGCGGAGCGGCCGCATGCATGCATTGTGTGCGCAGCAGCGCTAACAAGGCGAACAATAAAAGCAAATTCTTTTAATATCAGCCAAACTCAGCTTATTTTGATTTCTTCTTCGTTGCAGGGTCTGCAGGACGACATACACACGGTGGTCATACAGGCGTTGAATGCATTCGAGAAGATATTTCCGTATGTGGTGTCCAAATATTTGATGTTGCCGGCAGCGCATCATCAGCAAAAGCAACAAAATCGACTACAACAGCAACAACAACAAACGCATGCCGACAGCACTCCAAGTACAGCCAAAGCAGCACCAGCAGCTGAAGCAGTTGATAAGAGTGGCAGGAAATGCCATGCTAATGCCGCTGGCCAAGTGCCACAACAACAACAGCAGCAGCAACAGTACACTAACGATGCAACAAAGTCTAGCATTCGCACACACGTTAGCTGCAAATCGCCAGCAACAACTACTAAGACATGTCCTCGAACGCTTTTCAACGATAATGATGCGCTTATAGCTGCACTTTTGAATGATTTTCAATTGCAATCGAAATCGAATCGTAACGGCAACGACAACACCAACAACACCAACGACCAGAACGTCGTCCATACAAATGATACTGGCACTCAGCCGCAGACGTCAGCCCTGGCAGCCGGCAATACAACTGATCCACTTGCACTGCCACATCCGCATCCGTTGGCCGCTGCCTTTCGCATTTCACCGAAATTGCTGTTGAGCAAACTTCGTCTATGTCATTACAACAAATATTGGTTAGTTCAAAATAAATACGCCGAAGTTATTTCGAATTTAAATTATGCTGCCTTACATGCGGCATGCAATGATTGCCATGGCTACTGTTGTGGCACAGAGATTGGCTGTGCATGTGACATTGACGGCGGTGCTGAAGTGCTGCAAGACGCCGCCACCGATCCTGTCAGTTGTCAGTGCTGTGACGTCTTCGTTGCTGATAACAATACCGTTAATGCCACATTGCCCGGCGGTGATGGTGCAAATGCCACCAAGGATGCTGCGTATGCGTGTGGTGCGGATATGTCATACAAGGATTTGGATGATAGTGTCTGCATTTACGAGGTAAGCCAATGTCCCTTTCAGTCACTTAGCATTGCAGTGTTGCGCATTTATTTCGAATTTAGCTTTATTGCGTTCTTAGTTGGGCGCACATACATACATATGTCTTTTGTAAAGGCGTTCATTTGTTGTAGTTTTTGTACATTTTGGCTTGCGTTCTTTCGCTTGTAAGCAGTTTCCTGGCCACAAGCGACTCATATATGGCTTTATGAAGTGTTCTAGGAAATAATATGCTTTGAAATTATTACGAAAAATTAAAAAAAAAAGCTTTATAAATAGATAATCCGTGGCCGGATCGAAGCTTTTTTCTTTTTTTCTTCAAAAATAACAAAATGGCGTCCTTAAGAATTTTTTTCTAAATTTTCGTGAAAAAATCGACAGTAAATTGGTCTTAAAAAATCGAGATTTTTGAAAAAAGGTTTGATCCGGCCCAGGAAAATTTTGTATTAAGGGGGGGTGAGGTTTGTTTCGTCGAAAAAAGACCTTTTTTCATGAATTTTTTTAGAAAAAATTATTGCTGTAGATTTATTTTACTTATTATTATATGAAAGTACAACATTTGAAGGATACTTAAAAAAAAGTTTTATCGAAAAATAGCGAGGAATAACGGATTTATCGTCGATCTCTGCAGGCACCTCGAAAAGAAGTTTTTGTGCGGTGACCAGCCTACAGCATCACTGGATCATCTGAAACCAAAAAATCAAAATGTTTTTTTAGTTTATTAGTTTATCTTTCAATTGACGTCGAGTTTTTTTTTAATTTTTCAATTTTTGGTACCATTTTCAAGCTAAAAAGACGATTTTAGACGAAAAATCGACTTATTTGTTATTGTAAAATTGTTAGTAATTAAAATTTTTGGAAAACTCGACGTCATTCGAGAGCTATATATATGTAGAATATTTGTTCAAAATTTCAAAACGATCGATGCGGTAGTTTTTTCTGCAGGCTGGTCACCGACTTTAAAAATGACATATTTGGGAAAATCGTTTCAAAGTTTTGTACACTCAGCGCAGGTAGCTGGAAGGCAAATCTAAGTTAGAGGTACCGTTATTCAACCTGCTGTAACTTCGTTAGTTTTTCTCCGAATGACCTAAAACTTTAACACAATATTCTTGAGATGTTGATGGTTCAGAAAAAAAAAATAAAAATAAAAAAATGGAAAAAAAGTTGTCAAACCTTACCCCCCTTAAATAAGAAATTTTATTTGTAGAAATTAAATTAATTAAATTTGTAGAAATTTCATTAAAGTCTACTGAGCGGTTTTCGAGTTACAGTTTTTACACCAGTTCAAAAAACATAGTTTTGAGAAAAACGCCTTTAAAGTTTCACACTACCGTGTTGGAGTGTTGGAGCCCTCTTTGCTATTTGACGAATAACTCGAAAAGTTATTATCGGATAAACTTCACATTTTCGGAGAATATTTTCAAAATATTACACTTAACCTGAATGCAAAAATTTTTAAAAATAAATTTTTTGAAAATCCTGAAATCCCCTTAATTGGATTGTTTTTAATCGAATAATAATGTACCGATAATTTATCATCGAAATTTAATCTATCGATAAATAGCCAACGAGTTATCGGTATTAAGTAAGTATCGATAATTAAGTACCGATAACATTGTTAAATATAAAATCAAATCAATCATCATCATCAAATCAATAAATTTAATCAATTTAAACCGTTTAAACCGTTTAACAAACATTTTTTTTCCAAATCATGAAATCAAATTCGTCAAATATGCATATCGATAAAATAAATTGACGAACAAGATAAATAAAATTATTAATCTTCGTAATTATCGATTTTTTTAAAGGCAGAATCTATCGAAATTTTTAATTGATATCAAAAACGATGGCTGTTATATATTGCAGATTATATTTACATTTATACCCTGAACAGGGTATATTAAGTTTGTCACGAAGTTTGTAACACCCAGAAGGAAGCGTCGGAGGCCCTATAAAGTATATATATAAATGATCAGTATGTTGAACTGAGTCGATTTAGCCATGTCCGTCTGTCTGTCCGTCCGTCCGTCTGTCTGTCTGTCTGTCTGTCTGTCTGTCTGTCTGTATATATACGAACTAGTCCTTCAGTTTTTATACTCTCGCAACAAAAGTTGCTAAGAGAGTATTATAGTTTTGTTCACATAACGGTTGTATGTAAGTCATAAAACTAAACGAGTTAGATATAGGGTTATATATATCAAAATGATCAGGGTGACGAGACGAGTCAAAATCCAAATGTCTGTCTGTCCGTCTGTCCGTCTGTCCGTCCGTCCGTCCGTCCGTCCGTGCAACGGATAACTTGAGTAAAAATTGAGATATCTTGATGAAACTTGGAACACACGTTCCTTGGGACCGTGAGAGGGTTGCTTTCGAAAATGGGCAAAATCGGACCACTGCCACGCCCACAAAATGGCGAAAACCGAAAACACAAAAAGTGTCATAACTAAGCCATAAATAAAGTTATAAAAGTAAAATTTGGAACATAGGATCGCACTAGGAAGGGGCATATTTGGATGTAATTTTTTTGGAAAATTGGGCGTGGCCCCGCCCCCAAATCGGTTATTTGTATATATCTCGCAAACCAATACAGCTATATAAACCAAACTTTCTGCAGTCAGTTCTATTACGTACCCCACCACACACCATGAAATTAGTTGAAATCGGATATTAACCACGCCCACCTCCCATACAAAGGTTAGGTTGAAACTTACTAAAAGTGAGTTAACTCAGTAACGAAAAACGCCAGAAACACTAAATTTCACATAAGAAATGGCAGATAGAAGCTGCACTCAGATTTTTTTACAAAATGGAAAATGGGCGTGGCATCGCCCACTTATGGGTCAAAAACCATATCTCAGGAACTACTCGACCGATTTCAATGAAACTTGGTTTGTAATAGTTTCCTTCCATCCCACTAATATGTTGTGAAAATTGGCCAAATCGCTTCACAACCACGCCTACTTGCTATATACCAGAACTTTGAAGACGATCTGAATCGTTTACTTTATAATATATAAAGTAAGCACTAGTGAAGATATCGGTGCAAAACTTTGCACAAATACTGTATTTATAATGTGGCAGCCCCAATCTTAATATCGCCGAAATCGGTCCATAGGTTTTCAAGGCCCCATTAATCGAACACGAGGACCTCGGTGCTTCTAACCTAATATTAAGGTTTCCAACTTTCAATGGACTTTATACAATATATATGACGAATATGTGGGTCAAATTGTGTATTATATAATATTAATTAAGTTAAATAAATAAATTGCGAGAGTATAAAATGTTCGGTTACACCCGAACTTAGCCCTTCCTTACTTGTTAAGATATCGTTTTGAAATTTTGCAGATGTTATTTTCTCTTCAAGAAGCTGCTCATTTGTCGGAACTGCCGATATCGGACAACTATATCATATAGCTGCCATACAAACTGAACGATCGGAATCAAGGGATGGTATGGAAAACTTCCGCATTTTACTACATATCTTCACGAAATTTGGTGTGAGTTATTGTTCATAGAAATAATTTAATCTCCGAAGAAATTGTTCAGATCGGTTCACTATAGCATATAGCTGCCATACAAACTGAACGATCGGAATCAAGGGCTTGTTTTTTACTTACTTTTTCTTACGTCTTTAGATTTGCTTAAACACATAGTTAATAAAAGAAATGCACCTGTGAAGGGTATATTAGCTGCGGTTAACGTTTTTTCTTGTTATTATCTAAAATCAGGTGGCAATGCCATCAATTTCAAATTACTTCTTAATCTTGTCGTTTTTGTTTAATATAAAATTAATAATTATCTAAAATGATGGCAACCCTGTTTTTGTTAATACTTACTATAAATTTAAGCATTTAAAATTTCTATCTCATATTGAGAGATTTTATTGAATTCTGGAGGCAACTCCATGATTATATTAGTGTTATAAACACATCCTCTTCTTTCACATATTTTATTTCTATTTGACAAGCTTTTACATATTTTAAAAATCCTGGTATCTCTAAATTTATTTTTAACTATTCAACTACAATTTAAATTTTTTTTTTTGTGCTAATGTTCATCTCTCTGCAAAACAATTATTTTTACAAATTGTCGTCCCTTAGTATTTAAATATTTTGTTCTCGTGAGAAAATTGCCGCTTCTCCAACTTTTTTAAATTCCCAGAGTGGCTGTGAGCAGGCTTTCATTTCCTGCACTGCTCCGTCGTTTCATTCAGTTAGTTGCTGCATGCCAATTTCGCCTCATTCAAATTGCACTACAATTTCGTGATGTTTTCACTGTTTTTTTTTCACTTTTCTACTTCTTCTTATCCCCAATCAAGCGGCTACGCGCCAACGCCATGCATATGTAATTTCCGCTCTCACTTAGCCGATGCAATTTGTTGAAGGATAATACAATAATTTCTGCTTGATGACTACACTCGAATTCTTAAAATAGACTTTTGAGCCTACTATATGCAGCATGCATAAACGCAGAGTGCGAAAGAGACCCAAAAAAATAATAATAAAGGGTGCAAAAGTGCAAGAGAAAATCGCTTATGCACTTTAAACTTTTTACGTGCGCCGCGACGCCCAGCTCATGTTGACATGCATTGCATGTGCTTTGAGTGTGTGTGTGTGTGTGTTGTGCTCGCTTTGCGCTGGTTTCGTTTCCGCTTTCATTTTTGCGAAATTCTCTAAACGGAAATGTGTCAAAAATTGCATGGATGCGTATGGTAATGATGTTACTCATACGCACCCGCGCACCAACCGACTCCCTACACAGAGTGTTCTCATAACTATCGCACATGTGTGCCAAAGGCAGCGGCTGTGTAGCTGTTCGGCAAGTGCTGGTGTGTGTGTGTGTCAAAGTGCACATAACGCCAGCAGTCCGTTATAAACGGCTTGTTCCATGCTGCGCTGTACGCTCTTCCACGTAGCTTGTATGTTTGTACATATGTAGCGTTATCTCCATTCTTGTTTTTTTTGTTTTCTTTTTTTTTGTGGAATTTTCCATCACTCTGCCGTTTAGTCAATTTCTACAGCCCGAATCCTTGGGCTTAGGCGGCGTTTTGCTCCCAGCGCCGCTTTTAAGTTGACTGCCTTCGTGCTCATATTAAGCGCTGCAACTATTGCTCAACAGGCATTTGTGTGTGTGTGTGTGTGCTAAGATAAACGCCTGCATATTTGCTTTAGTTACTTCCTCGTTGTTATTGCTCATAATGGTCGAACAAATTTGGCTCATTTTGGGCTACTTTGTCTGCGTGAAAGCATCGTGAAAGCGTCGTAAATAAGTTTCCACATTGATTGCAATTACATAATTCTTCAAAAACCAAGAAAAGAGAAATTATTTTAGTAAAATTGAAAGGTTGGAAAAATAGAGGGTCTTACGTAGGTACTGCAAATAACGAAAGGATAACTTCTCTGTTTATGTAGAAGATCTCACTTGGACAGTTTAAACACTGTCGTTTGTGGTAACAAAGAACTTCTAATGAATGAGAAAGACCCTCACGATAGCCAATTCGCTAGGTTCGTCCAATTGCTTGAACCCCAGACTGACAAATGTTGGGGTTTGGGGAAGAAAATGCTTAGCTGAATCCATTTCGTCTTCCTCCAAACAGCTTTGGCAACTTGCATCTGCCATGTTCCCTATTCTTACCGCATGTGTACCTATCGGACAATGTCCAGTAACAACACCTATGATAGCGTCGTGATGGATTTTGGTCTAAGGACCAAAAGTGGTAAAAAGCCAGAAATTTTAAATGGTAATAGATTTGCCTTACTGAGCAAAGAACCTAACGACGATGCGAAGGGTACCACTGCAGCAGTGAATGCCAAACCTCCTCCAATCTATTTGCGTGAGCGTAGCTCAAATGCGCTTGTCTCCAAATTAAGTAATTTAATAGGCACAAACAACTTTCATATAGTGCCTTTAAAAAAAGGTAACATAGATGAAACAAAAATTCAGACGTACACTGAAAAAAGTTTCATGGATGTAGTAAAATACTTATCAAATAATAATAAGAATTATTACTCGTACCAATTGAAGAGCTCTAAAGGCCTCGTGGTAGTCATAAAAGGTATAGAGTCTTCAGTAGACTCTAACGAAGTTAAAGAAGCTCTGGAAGAAGGTGGTTTTAGAATAAAATCAGCAGTAAATATTCTTAACAGAAATAAAGTCCCACAACCAATGTTCAAAATAGAACTGATGCCAAATAATGAACAACTAAAGAAAAATGAAACGCATCCAATTTACAAGTTAAAATATTTGCTCCATCGCAGAATTACCGTCGAGGAACCACATAAAAGAAATGGTCCGGTACAATGCACCAACTGCCAAGAGTATGGGCACACGAAAGCATATTGCACTCTACGCAGTGTCTGTGTGGTGTGTGGTGATCTGCATCCTACATCAAAATGTACTCGTAAAAAAGAGGATTTAAATAAAAAATGTAGTAATTGTGGTGGAAATCACACTGCAAACTATAGGGGTTGCCCGGTATACAAAGACTTAAAAACGAAATTGTCTGCTGCAATTCAAACACGCCGTAATCAAATGATAAATATTCCTTCTAACGAAATTATTGAAAACCCTGTCCATATTTCAAATCAATGTATTCTTAAAAATAATGCTACACAAGGAAGCTATGCAAATGTGGTGAAAGGCAACACAACGCAAATGCAAATGCCCCAAAACCAACCAAATGGAAGCATTGAAACAATGATTTTAAACCTTACCCAATGCATGACACAATTTATGGCAACAATGCAAAATATGATCCAAGAGGTAATCAAAGCACAAAATCAAATGTTGCAAACTTTTTTAAGTAAAAAATGAGCGTACTTAACATTTGTATATGGAATGCTAACGGTGTTAACCAACATAAATTGGAGCTTATTAGATTTCTGAATGAAAATAATATAGATGTAATGCTATTGTCACTATTGTCAGAAACCCATCTTACGAATAAAAACAATTTCTTTATACCGGGGTATAGACTCTATGTTACAAATCACCCAGATGGAAAGGCACATGGTGGAACAGCAGTGTTAGTTAGAAAACGACTAAGCCACCACGCATTAGAATCTCATGCTACAGCGCAGTTACAAGCTACAACAATATCTTTGAAAAACCGTTGCGGATACTTAAACCTGACAGCTATATACTGCCCACCTCGTTTTAAAATTACAGAGAGCGAATTTAAAGACTTTTTTGGAACGCTAGGTCATAGATTTCTAGCAGGTGGAGATTACAATGCAAAACATATGTATTGGGGCTCACGACTTATTAATCCGAAAGGACGACAGCTGTATCAAACTATTATAAATAGGCGCAATAACCTTGATATAATATCTCCGGGTAAGCCAACATATTGGCCTAGTGATCGTAAAAAAATACCAGATTTAATTGATTTTGCTGTGATCAAAAATATAGATAAATCGCACATAACAGTAGATACAAGTACTGACCTATCTTCTGATCACTCTCCTATACTAATAAAGTTATGTGAACAACCCATATTTGTTGAAAAGAAAGCGGGGCTAACATCTCACAAAACGAACTGGTTAAAATACAAAAAATACGTGAGTAGCCACATAAATATTGAAAACAAAATAAATACAGAAAGAGATATTGACAAAAGTATAAGGGAACTCAATGATATAATTATGAACGCAGCGGTCTTAGCAACACCAAAGAAAAATTATAAGCCACTTAGTCTCAGAAAAATCAGCAATAGAGAAATAGAACAGCTTGTAAATGAAAAAAGACGTGCTAGACGAGAATGGCAGATAAATCGCTCCCCTTCCACTCAGCTGCAGTTGAAATCTGCTGTACGCAAATTAAAAAAAGCGCTTAAACGCGAGGAAGAATTCAACAATGAAATATATATAAAGAAGCTGTGTCCAAACTCAAGCAAACAAAATTCACTATGGAAAGCCCAAAAGTCCATGAAGCCACCAGTCGACTCCAACATGCCTATACGAGACTTGGGTGGAAATTGGGCTCGAAGTGATGAGGAAAAGGCTACTTGTTTTGCAAATCACCTAGAAAAGGTATTTCAACCAAATTGCCCAAAGAATAACTTTAAGTTGTCAATCTCACCTAACACAGCAAATGAGTCGCCCGAGTCCTTTAAGACTTCACCTTCTGAAATTATTAGCATCATAAAAGAACTTAATCCAAAAAAGTCGCCAGGACATGATAATATCACTCCAAAATTGCTAATTGAGTTACCAAATATTGCTGTAGAGGTGCTCTCTTTGCTCTTCAATGCAATTCTAAGTTTTGGTTACTATCCAATTTCGTGGAAAAAGTCGCAGATTATCCTGATAGATAAACCTGGGAAAGACTTGACACAGCCGTTTTCATACAGACCAATCAGTCTTCTACCCTGCCTTTCTAAAATATTTGAAAAGGTGCTCCTATCAAAGATGTCTCCTTTCCTCCACGAAAATAATGTAATACCAACGCACCAATTCGGGTTTCGTGCAAAACATAGTACAATAGAACAAGTAAATAGAATAACTAACGAAATAAGAAAAGCATTCGAGCACAGAGAGTACTGTTCAGCTATATTTCTAGACGTGGCTCAGGCGTTTGATAAAGTGTGGCATGAAGGCCTTTTATACAAGATTAAAAAGATTCTACCTTTAGAATTGTATAAAATATTGGAGTCTTATCTAAAAAATAGACAATTTATGGTTAAAGTAGGAGATTTCATATCTGATGAACGACAGATAAGGGCTGGAGTACCACAGGGCAGTGTTTTAGGCCCAACTCTATACATTATATATACAGCTGATCTTCCAACTGCTAATAATGTCTTGACATCAACTTTTGCGGATGACACAGCTTTAGTGAGTCGTACCAAATGCCCCATTATAGCATCAAGAATATTAGCGAAGCACTTAAGTTCTGTCGAAGAATGGCTAGCAAACTGGCGTATAAATGTAAATGAACAAAAGTGCAAGCATGTTACATTTTCCCTAAGACCAAAAATGTGCCCGGCAGTAAAAATGAACAATATTCTAGTGCCTCAAGCGAATGAAGTTACCTATCTTGGTATGCACCTAGATAGAAGGCTTACGTGGAGAAAACATATATCTAGTAAAATAACGTGCATGAAGATAAGAGCTGCAAATTTAAATTGGCTTTTAAATAAAAACTCTAAACTTAGCCTAGACAACAAAGTACTTTTATACAATGCGGTCATAAAGCCGATTTGGATGTATGGCATTCAACTGTGGGGTACGACCTGTGCAACTAATATTGATATAATACAAAGGTTCCAATCGAAAATGCTTAGAACAATCACGTGCTCACCATGGTACATTCGCAATGAAAATATCCATAAAGATCTTGGTATCCCTATGGTAAAGAAAGCAGTAGAGGACAGCAGATTGAAATATATATCTAAACTCCGTGATCACCCAAACCCATTGGCTAATGCTTTAGTACATTCCTGCGATCAAACACGCCTCAAAAGAAGAGATATGCCTGCGTACTAAAGAGCAACGTTTCAACAATACAGCTCAATCACTCGTTTGAGCTGGTCTAGTTTTTAAATAGATTTAAGATTTTATAACTTATTGTTAGGCTTAAAAACAAGCAGATTCAATAAATAAGGAAATATTGAAAAAAAAAAAAAAAAAAAAAAAAGGACCTTTTACTCTCCACATCGGTCCAAAAGGAACTGCACAGATGCGGGTTGTTGTCCAGCGCTTAGCGAGCTCTTGCGATGTCTGTAAGTCCAGCGCTCGTGCGCAAGTGGACCATGGACTGCCAATGCTAGCTTGTCCGCTTTGGAGTTTCCAATGATTCCGAAGTGATCGGGTATCCACACAAGTCGCATAGCAAAATATCTATGGATAAGGAAGTTAAGCACTCTTTAACTAGCCTGGATGGCAGTGCGATCGATTTCAATTTTAGTATTGTCGTTCGAATATATACTTCTCTGAAGAAGATCAGAAGCTGGTGTTGATTGAGAGCTTCCGGCAGAAGACTCCCCCTTCCAACAAGGGGATGCAAGCAAACTGACGGAAATAAGGAAAGGGCTTTAAGGAAATCTGCTTTAGGGCTGAATTACTTTCGATTGAAAGCCATTTATCAATGCACTCAAATGGATTGGCATTATTTTTATTTTTCTACATCTTTTTCTATGGGAATGAGAAGCTGCTATCGACTCCTTGTCCTGGGTACAAGTAAACCCATCTATTGCATATGAGAGACTGTCCATAAACCTATGGAACACATCGGTCGCTACATATTTTTGTATTTAATAAACTTTTTCGAAATTCGATAGATAAAATTGATTATCCAATGTCTCTTTCTATTTCCCCTTCAGTTCTGCATGGCCTTTTAGCGGTTGGTATTTATCTAGTGTTCGTTGACGACGGAGAAACTGAATCAAATCAGGTTCCATTAGATTAAGATTTAATTTTAGTCAAATATTTAATACAATTAATACAATTAATATTTTAATAATTATACTCTCGCAACAAATGTTGCTAAAGAGAGTATTATAGTTTTGTTCACATAACGGTTGTTTGTAACACCCAAAACTAAACGAGTTAGATATAGGGTTATATATACCAAAGTGATCAGAGTGAAGAGTGGAGTTCAAATCCGAATGTCCGTCCGTCCGTCCGTCCGTCTGTGCAAGCTGTAACTTGAGTAAAAATTAAGATATTTTAATGAAACCTTGGCACCATAGGAAGGTTGCTTTCGAAAATGAGCAAAATCGGACCACTGCCACGCCCACAAAATGGCGAAAACCGAAAACACATAAAGTGCCATAACTAAGCCATAAATAAAGCTATGGAAATAAAATTTGGTATGAAGGATCGTACTATGAAGGGGCATATTTGGATGTAATTTTTTTGGGGAAGTGGGCCTGGCCCCGCCCCCTACTAAGTTTTTTGTACATATCTCGCAAACCAATAGAGATATATAAACCAAACTTTCTGCAGTCGTTTTTTTTAGCCACTTCCTAATACAGTCCGAAAATGAAATCGGATCATGAACACGCCCACCTCCCATACAAAAGTTAGGTTGAAAATTACTAAAAGTGGGTTAACTCACTAACTAAAAGCGTCAGAAACACCAAATTTCACATAAGAAATGGCAGATGGAAGCTACACTCAGATTTTTTTACAAAATGAAAAATGGGCGTGGCGTCGCCCACTTATGGGTCAAAAACCATATCTCAGGAACTACTCGACCGATTTCAATGAAACTTGGTTTGTAATAGTTTCCTTACATCTAAATGATATGTTGTGAAAATAGGCCAAATCGCTTTACAACCACGCCTACTTTCTATATACCAGAACTTTGAAGACGATCTGAATCGGTTACTTTGCAATATATAATGTAAGCACTAGTGAAGATATCGAAGCAGAACTTTGCACAAATACTACGTTTATAGTTTAGCAGCCCCATTCTAAAAATCGCCAAAATCGGACCATAGGTTTTCAAGGCCCCATATATCGAACATGACCTCGGTGCTTCTAACCTAATATTAGAGTTTCCAACTTTCAATGGACTTTATACAATATATATGACGAATATGTGGGTCAATTGTGTATTATATAATATTAATTAAGTTAAATAAATAAATTGCGAGAGTATAAAATGTTCGGTTACACCCGAACTTAGCCCTTCCTTACTTGTTTTTAATTTAATTTCAACGGTCAAAGGTCCGTATCTTAACGAAAATATAAATGCGCCTACATGTAGGCAACAATTTTAAACAAGACTTTGTTATATCGACCGTGTGTATAAAAATTATTAATAAATTATTAAAAAAGTCCTTTTTTCGAATTTCGAATCCAAATATTTCGATTTTGGAAGCTAACTTCGAAAACCAGAGAATACAGAGCTTTTTACTTATGACTCGAATCTTCTTGGAAAAATAAGTTTGGTCCAATATTCAGAAATAAAGTCGATTTTTATCGAATAGTGTAATGAATAGTGTTGGGTTGGGAAACTCTCTAGTCCAAACTAATTTAAGGGGTTAGGGGTAGTCAGAGACACGAAAAATGAGAATTTTCAGTATTTTTTTTTGCATTTAAATCATGTTATTTTACAAAAGTAATAATAAGGCATTATTACACAATGTTTTGACTTGAAGTCACGAAAATTTTAAAAATAAAAATTTATAATTTCCAAAGTTATAGCTGTCTGTGTTGACCCAGTTTGAAAAAAAAAGGTCCTTGCGGTGACAATCATAAGTCTTTAGAGATTCATCTAAATTCAATAGGATAAAAAAAATTAGTTTTATAAATATGTAGATACTCCTGGGCCTGATCGAAGTTTTTTTGTCAAAAATTAACAAAATGGCGGCCTCAGGAAATTTTTTCTAGATTTTCGTGAAAAAAGCAACAGTTAAAATAAATCCTTCGATCAGGCCTGTTTTTATTATGTATTCTAAAAGCTGTATGAATTTCATTAAAATCTACTGAGCGGGTTTCGAGTTACAGTTGTTACCAGTTCAAAAAACATAGTTTTGAGAAAAACGCATTTAAAGTTCCACACCAGCGTGTTGGAGCGCCCGAGCGATCTTTGTCATTTGTCGAATAGCTCGAAAAGTTATTATCGGATCAACTTCAAATTTCCAGAGAATATTTTTAAGATATTACACTTAACGAAAATAAAAAAAAAAAATGATTTTTTGAAAATCCTGACTACCCATAACCATTTAATTTGAATACAACAACAAAAAAGTTAAACATTTTTAATAAGACAGTCTTTAAGGTAATTCTGCAACTGCTTTTAAAACTTCCGTAAATTGTCAAATATATAATTTAAAGTCAACCATTTAAAAGCGGCATTTACATATATACATCAGCAAACAACTTCCCATACAAATAAGTGTGTTTTTGCACTTAAGTATGCTTCCGCAATCTCGCAAGGCCTTTGCCATTTCTGCCGCTTGAACGACGAGCTGCCACTGCTCATAAGTTATCAGTTCACCTAAATAACGTATTACATGCTCGCGCGCACACACACATACACGAAATCCTTATGCCTGTATATATATGTGTGTGGATGTATGACGTCCACAAGGACATCGCACGCACGCAACGTATTCATGTCAGTCGCAACCTGATTTTCGTGTGCATTCGCCTCGTTTTTCCGCGTTTGTGCTTCATTTGAGCGCCGGTTTTTGTGAATGCGTGGGGGGATGAGGCAGGCAGGGTAGGCGTTTTAGGACGACTTACTAAAAATTTTCATTTTCCGCATTTACTTGTTTTTCAATTTGCCACACTACACACACAAGGGCATACAGACTTTCATATGGGAGATTACAAATCTACATTTCTTGTTTGTATATAATATGTACATATCTGTGTGTGTATGTGTGTGTGCGTGTGCTGTACGTGTTCTCATTAAATGAAGTGACTTTCAGGCCTTCTACTTGGCCTTTTTTGAAAAGAATTCGAAAAGTCTTTAAGTTTTCACTCACAGCCCCTGACGACCTCGCGAGACCCCCCCTCGCTACTCTTCATTTACAACATGTTAATCTTCTGCCATTTTGTATTTCTTCATACTGTGTTCATATTGATTTCTTACAACGCTTCTGCTCTACTTATCTACTGCATTATTTATCTACGTCATACCGTTATTTTGTATACTCATCACAACACTTCCTTTTCGCCCACTCTCTTTGCAGTCACAATTTTTGGATGAACTTTTGCAATTGATCGGCAACGATGATTTCCGTGTCAGAGAAAACGCGGCACTTTGCCTCTGCCGCTTCATCATACAAAATGCAAAACGCAAGCAACAACAACAACAAGAGCTGCAACAACAGAATGACAGCGAAATATTCACCTCGTCCAATAAAAGTGGAAATTCGGGTGTTGCGCCTTTCGGTTTCGCCGCTGGCGCTGCTGCTGCTGCTGCAATTGGCGACGACAAATCGCTCTCGCCGGCCACCTATGAAACTAATTTCAATTTGCTGTGGGACTTTTTCGACTATCGTCTGTTTAGCGGTCTGCCATTGGCGTTACGTAATTTATTCAGAGCCACGTCATCGCCAGCATTGCCGTCGACGATAACTGCCACAGAAGTCACAACAGCGGCCTCATCGCTCGATGTTAACGGTGATTTTTCAATTGCGCTGCCACAACGTCATCGCGCGGAAGAGGAGCGTTTGTTGGCGAAAGTTTTGTATCGCATGACAAATAAACTGATGGAGCTCGAGGATAAAAATGCACAGGTGAGTTCCTGGATTTGATGGCTGACAGTTGCCCAGTGGGAAATGTGCACTTACATATGTGAGAGATTTATGTTATCTTTTATACAAAATGCTTGGTGCGGAAATGACTGAAAACAGTATTCACAATCACAATTATAATTAGAGGACTTAGGTTGGAAACTTCGGTTTCCATTCTACTATCTGTTTCAATTTTCGAAAACTTAACTCCTTTATAAACAAATCTTCAAAGACCCCATATTTATATGCTCTCTTACTCTTAGATGTAACTATCTAAAACTTTATTTGAAATAAATGGTAATAGTCCTATAATAGCAGAAGGTCACCGGAATTCCTCAATATGTTCGGTCTGGTCTTCCGTTCGATTTGTCATATCGTGCTCCAAGAAGCCCTGTAGGTTTAATTTTTTTATACTCTCGCAACAAAAGTTGCTAAGAGAGTATTATAGTTTTGTTCACATAACGGTTGTTTGTAAGTCATAAAACTAAACGAGTTAGATATAGGGTTATATATATCAAAATGATCAGGGTGACGAGACGAGATTGAGATATCTTGATGAAACTTGGAACACACGTTCCTTGGGACCGTGAGAGGGTTGCTTTCGAAAATGGGCAAAATCGGACCACTGCCGCGCCCACAAAATGGCGAAAACCCAAAACACAAAAAGTGTCATAACTAAGCCATAAATAAAGTTATAAAAGTAAAATTTGGAACAGAGGATCGCACTAGGAAGGGGCATATTTGGATGTAATTTTTTTGGGAAAGTGGCCGTGACCCCGCCCCCATATCGGTTATTTGTATATATCTCGCAAACCAATAAAGCTATATAAACCAAACTTTCTGCAGTCAGTTCTCTTACGTACCCCACCACACATCATGAAATTAGTTGAAATCGGATAATAACCACGCCCACCTCCCATACAAAGGTTAGGTTGAAAATTACTAAAAGTGAGTTAACTCAGTAACTAAAAACGTCAGAAACACTAAATTTCACATAAGAAATGGCAGATAGAATCTACACTCAGATTTTTTTACAAAATGAAAAATGGGCGTGGCGTCTCCCACTTATGGGTCAAAAACCATATCTCAAGAACTACTCGACCGATTTCAATGAAACTTGGTTTGTAATAGTTTCCTTACATCCCAATGATATGTTGTGAAAATAGGCCAAATCGCTTCACAACCACGCCTACTTCCTATATACCAGAACTTTGAAGACGATCTGAATCGTTAACTTTACAATATGTAAAGTAAGCACTAGTGAAGATATCGATGCAGAACTATGCACAAATACTACCTTTATAGTGTGGCAGCCCCATTCTAAAAATCGCCGAAATCTGACCATAGGTTTTCAAGGCCCCATTAATCGAACATGAGGACCTCGGTGCTTCTAACCTAATATTATGGTTTCCAACTTTCAATGGACTTTATACAATATATATGACGAATATGTGGGTCAAATTGTGTATTATATAGTATAAATAAAGTTAAATAAATAAATTGCGAGAGTATAAAATGTTCGGTTACACCCGAACTTAGCCCTTCCTTACTTGTTTTAATTTGACTTTGTCCAACTTTGCGTTGGAACTATGGTCCACCACTTCCTCAAAGCCTATTAGAACTACTTGGAATACATCAAAGTGATCTATAAGTTCAATTGCTCGTGGTAAAGCCTCCAACTCCGACCCTTCCACCGGTTTCGAAACATCCGTGAATACATTCGAAGATCTCCATGTCCATTGACATGGTCCGTCTACAATAAGTACAGTTCAGAGGACATATTTTTACTACAGACTCAATATTCGTAAAGGGTTTTTTGGTTTATTTTTGCGGTTCAAGCGGTCTTATATAATATAAATTCAGTGTATTTAACTTGACCCGAGACCTTTAATTGGACCTTGTCAATCTGAGGTATTTGTACATCAGTGATGTAGGATCAAGAAAATTGTTTAACGTAGATGACTTAACTCCGATATAGTTTTTGAACTCTAGTTGGACTATGTCAATCTGAAGTATTTGTACATAAAGAATTCAGAATTTAGGGTCCCTAGTAAGATCATACTCTGTTAGATATGGAGATTTAGGCATAACACGAAAGGGTTGGCTTAACATCGCTACTTTTTTGAGGCGTTTTCTGCAAATTTCTACATGGGTTTCTTTACGAAAGGAAATGTTTGCAAATCTAGCTGTTTATAGCTTCCGTAACAAAATGTAAAAAATGTAAATATTTAAATATAGATGAATGTAATTCTCAAACATATTATTTTAAAGCACCACACATAGTTTACATAACTAAATATACCTTTTATTTGGCTTTTTTAGTAAAAAAAAATTGTGTTGGCATGCGAGAAAAACGCCGCAAACACAAATACAAATAATAAATAAATCTAACTTTTTGCGCCACGGAAATGTTTTGCATATTTTGAGGCTACAATTACTGCCGAATAGCAATTCTAGCAATTCACACAGTGATTTATCACTTGTTCACACACACACATGAGCGCTTCTAAATAAAATAGTTTAACTAAATAAATTCCGCTTAAAGTGTATACCGATGTGTATAGTAAAATGCGAAATTATTTAAATACCAAAAGCGCCGAAAAATATGCAATGATTTTCGAAATATGCTGTTAGAATTAAAGCAAGTTACTAGAAATTTAATATTATTACTCCTACTCATACTTATATTCATACTCATACTCATACTCTAATGTACTCTACTCAATTTTGCCAATTCTATATTTACTTACATGCTCGAACGTACGACTCTTGGCCGCTCACCAGTTTGGCATAATTTACACATTGAAAATGTTGCTACAAGATTTCAATTTCATTGATTACCAACGTGCATGGATGGAATTTAATTTCATTGAAATCTGTCAGAGATTCTCCTATTACAATTATGCCACAGCCGTGGACTTGGCTTGCCAGAATGATTTGATTGATGTTACCGGCAAACTAATGGCAGGTAAGTGCTGCAATTTCAAACGCATAAACATATAAACATACAAATATATATCTATAGCAAAAACAAATTTGTGAGTTAGTGAAGATTAGTAACTGTCAGTCGATTCTGCCAAGATTACTCTCTTTGCTTTGCATACATACATATGTACATATAGTAATTTCTATGATGTTGGCTCACGTGCCTATATATTATTCATGCGAGATATGCTTAAGTTAATGTTTATAGTAGCAATATTTGGCAGCTGACTTTCTTGCTGCCAAACATTCTACCTTGATTTACCTAAAAATATAAATTAGTAAGTATCGGTTTGCAGCAGTCAATCAGTCAGAATGCCAATGAGTAGGCCAATATTCACTCGGATATCGACTGTATTTGAGTTTGGGCTTACCCTGTAGAGAAATTTGTTAGGACCGAACTCGTGCTATTCACAAATTGCTTCGAGTCTTACAACCGCTTCTCTATGGCCATAAATAAATATTGTGACCTTACGAAAAATCGGAAATAAATTTGAAAAATCGTTTTGTAATGGAACTCTATAATTGTTGAACGCAATATTCAAACTAATCATGCAAAGCGTCGGTTTGTAGGTTATGTCAAGATCTTTCGAAGTTGTATAGTATTGCCAGATACGAGCTATGTAGCGCTTTATACATAGCCGCGAAATTCAAAAGACAAAAAGGCGAAAGGGAGATATGTGCCATATTTACTTTAATGGGCCTTTAAAGCTTGAACAAAACATTTACAGTAAATTGGAAAGAAAATAAGTAAGGGAGGGCTAAGTTCATGTGTAACCAAACATTTTAAACTTATTTAAATTTATTAATATAACACATAATTTCACCATATTCGGCACATACATATATAGTCAGTTTGAAACCTCTAATATTAGGTATAAGGGAGCTAGGGGAAGTTATGACCCGATTTTACTCATTTTTGGCATGGAGACATATTATTAAAAGAAAAATATTCCTTCTGAACTTCTTCAAAATATCTGAGAGACTTACCGATATTTTCAGTAAAGTAATTTATTCGCAGCTCTGAGGTCCTCATGTTTGATATATGGGGACTAGAAAACTTATGGTTCGATTTCTGCGATTTTTAGAATGGCGATGACACACTATAAATTCAGTAGTTGTCCAAAGTTCTGTTTCGATATCTTCACTGCTGCTTACTTTATATATTGTAAAGTAAACGATTTAGATCTACTTTAAAGTTCTGGTATATGAACACTGGCATTAACATCGATAATAATGTCAGCCTTGAAATCCAACGCAGAATCACTTTTGCCAACAGGTGCTACTATGGACTGAGTAGGCAATTGAAAAGTAAAGTCCTCTCTCGACGAACAAAAACCAAACTCTACAAGTCCCTCATCATTCCCGTCCTACTTTACGGTGCAGAAGCGTGGACGATGTCAACATCCGATGAGACGGCACTAGGAGTTTTCGAGAGAAAGGTTTTGCGGAAGATTTATGGTCCCTTAAACATTGACAACGGCGAATACCTCAGAAGATGGAATGAGGAGCTGTATGTGTTGTTCGACGACATAGACATAGTCCAGCGAATAAAAAGACAGTGGTCATGTTGTTCGAATGGACGAAAGTGCCCCAGCTCTGAAAGTTTTTTTCGATGGTGGAAGCCGAGGAAGAGGGAGACCTCCACTCCGATGGAAGGACCAGGTGGAGAAGGACCTATCTTCACTTGGTATTACCTATTGGCGCCAAACTGCCAAAAGGAGAGATGCGTGGCGCGCTGTTGTGGACTCGGCTATAACCGCGTAAGCGCTTTCTACGCCAGTCGAGAAGAAGAATTTATGAAAAGTAGGCGTGATTGTGAACAGATTTGGCATATTTTCATAAAATGTCACTGCGATGCCAGAAAAATATTATGAACCGAATTTCATTGAAATTGGTCGTGTAGTTTCGGAGATATTGCTTTTGACTATAAGCGGGCGGAGATACGCCCATTTAAAATTTTGTATACCAATTTGAGTGCAGATCTTCTGTAACAACTTTACCATGAAATTTAACGTTTCCGGTGGTTTGCTTAGAGAATTAAAGCATTTTTAGTAGTTTTCAACATAACCTTTGTGTGGGGGTGAGCGTGGTTATAATCCGATTTCATCGATTTTTGGACTGTAGATGACCCTAGAGAGTTAAAAACTAGCTTTGGAAGTTAAAAGATATATAAAGTGCATATAAACTTGAGTTTGCACCGATATCTTAGTGTCAATTATTTCGTGGATTAGAAAAAGTTCTTTAAAGGGTTTACTGTTGAATAAACATAATGGAAGGTAAAAACTGTTTAATAAATTAAATAATATAAATTAAATAACATTAGACACATAAAATAATTATGTAATTTGTTTATTTAAAAACATAAAATTTTATACACAAAATACCAGTGAATTATGCGCGAACAAAAAAATTCTAATTTCTGACCATTTTTAGTCTAATTTTGTGCATTTCATTGTATTTAGTTAAACAAAGCGGCATTAAATATTTACTTTTGGCTAATTAAATAAATATTTAATGGAAAAAGCCATAGCGAATAATGCGCAAACATTGGCTTTTAATGCGACGCGTGCAAAACATGGAAATAGGAAACACTCACACACGTACACTCACACACACAAATATGAATTTTTACACATTTTAAATGAAAATTTATGCTAAACCTTTTATTCGGAGGCACTTTTTTCATTTGAAATTCTCTGTGTGGAAATGTTCGAGTGAAAATTCATAAGTAGACATGAATAGGCGGCTAAGCCCATTGGTGGGATCGAGCTGTGTGGGAAATATACAAAGGAGCTACAAGCGTAAATATAACGGTCACGTACTAAATAACCGGAAGTTGGTGCGTAGGTTGGTAGACATCCACACATATGTGACTGTTGTTGTTGTTGTTGTGTGACACAGCCAACGTTTCCATGCTCTCTGACCGATATTCACTTAATTCGCTGGCAATTGCTTTGCGAATGGCATGTCATACATTTGTTGTTGCTATTTACCGTACTGCCAACGACTTGTCCCACCTACTCGCCGCCTCTCCGTTAGTCCACGCATATGTCAGCTGGTAATGAAATAATAATAATTTATGCCGCTATTATGAAGTTGCGAGCATTATATATGAATTATTTCCTTTCATTGCACAAAAGTGCGAAACAATATGCGAGCGTGAAAGTGACTTAAAAATGCATAAATAAAATTTTAAATCCGACCACCAGTCGAAAGGTACTGCATTGTTTGTATGCATGTATTTCTTTCCAAATAAAATAAATAAATAAACTAATAATTAAATCAATCTATTAACAAATCACATGTATAAGTCTATTATATAATGCTAATTTATAAATAAAAAATTTATTTTTTATAAATGCTTTTCTGAAATTTAATGGATTTTGGCAAATTTTGCTAGTCTTCTGATTTATTTCATTTCCAATTACCGTTAAATTTATTAAATAATGGCATAAAAGGCGAGCTCGGTTTTCAGCACGTGTAATTTTTTAGAGTGAAACTTAATAAGCCTAAATAAAACATTGATTTAGGAAAACAATTTGCTTATGCAGGTGCAAGTGCATACAAATTAAATAAAATTTAGACCGAAGTGAACAGAAATTCAGATCGGGTTCATTTAGATGGGTGGACAGAAATCTGTATCAATGTTTGAGCATATTTTGGACAACATTTTCCAACAGAAGTTGGTTAAATATATCTATAACCACCTATGCAATCTTCATCAACTCCGCAAGAGTGTCAAATCGTAACATTAATGAACCGAATCAGATCCAGACACCGAAAGATCTCAACTTCAGCGACTTGGTAAAGGGAGATTGGAAGGATACCGGGAATAAGCGGATGATGATAAAATGTTAGGCCTTTGTTCAGCATTTAGTCGGTTTAGACAGATATCCTTGTTCCAAACTGTAGGTACACAGTGGTGGTACTAGTTTAAGAATTTTATCAAAAGAAGCGATTTGTTAGATAATGCTTAAATAGAATCAATAGAATCAATAGCCACTGTTAAATGAATTTAACAGAGTTGGAGCAAATCAGTCTTTATCCTTTTCATCATGTCTTTGTAAGGGTTTTGACATAATTTCTATAAGTTGCTAAAAAGTAATCCCTAATTTATATAGCGATCTTCAGGCAGTTCTTTGTTATTTCCTACAGTCTAATCAACTTTTTCCAGAGATTTAATTTTTTTCGGTTGATTCTGTCAAAACCTACACATAAAGAGCGATAATAGCGCGCCATTCTTCTCTTTCCCTCGCAATTCGGTCCCAATTGGAAATTACAAGTGTAACCAGGTCGCTCTCCACCTGGTCTTTCCAGCGGAGTGGAGGCCTTCCTCTTCGTCTGCTTCCACCATCGGGTACTGCGTCGAACACTTTCAGAGCTGGAGCACAACATGACCTAGTCAGTGTAGCCCCTGTCTTTTTATTCGTTGAACTATGTCAATGTCGTCTTATAACACGTACAGCTCATCGTTCCGTCGTCTACGGTATTCGCCATTGCCAGTGTTCAGAGGACCATAAATCTTACGCAAAACCTTTCTCTCGAAAACCCCAAGAGTCGTCTCATCGGATGTTGTAATTGTCCACGCTTTTGCACCATACATCAGGATGGGAATAATGAGCGACTTATAAGGTTTAGATCTGACATAAGTCTGAGAAACCCAGAAAAAACTTTGGAAGGCGGAATCCATAGTTTAAGCTTGATATGAGCTTGCTCTTTATCGATACATTTCACCATATTGATATTTAGCTATTGAACTTCTCAGGTTCGTAAATTGCTTAATAAATTGAAATATGAGTTCATAAATAGTCCCAAGATAATTACAATTAATAAATGTTTTTGAAACTTTTACAAAAATAAAATTCAAATAGAATATGGGAGCATGGTAAAAAACTCCATAATAGGTCATAGAAACCCTTCTACTATTTCTCTTAAATTAAAAAAATCCCTAAAATTTATAAACCCTTTTTTTGGAGCCAGTTCTCAAACTTTAGGGCTTTATAGACCATCTCAAATTACTTTAATTAGACTCTAATACCCATCAGTCCCTAACTCTGCCACTATTTGTTGATTTAAATGCAATAAGTATTACTACAAACCTAATGGTTGTAAACCGAACAAAATTACCGAAACACAAATAAACATTAAAACAAAATGGCGCAAAAAAGCAATACAATTGACAAAATCCAACAACTACAACATGGCAAATGCACCATTAAAGTACCGCAAATGTTGAATAATGCGCAAATATGGAAATATGCTAAATTGAATAAAGCGATAAACATAAAATGTGCATTAATGTCCGTCCCCTCGTCACAGACACAACCACATTACCATTCATAAGTAAATATGTATGTATGTATGTGCATCGGCATTAATTAGATTGTTTCAGTTGTCGATTCCAATTTACTCATGCAAGTTAAGCTATTTTAGTATTACTGTTTGCGTTCAGTTCGATTACATGCCGGTTTTTTTGTTAGACCTAATTTGTTGTTATTATAAATTTATACCCACGTAACATGCTGCTAACGGCTGTTTGTAATCGGAATATACATATAGTAAGTCACATCAAGGTAATCTGGATGACTGGGAGACTTAATTTGTGGATGTCAATCAGTCCGTCTGTCCATATCTTACTAACAGCTCCGTCTATATCAACCAAATTCATGGAATAATGTTAAAATAAGTCAAAACGAATTGGTAACACAGCCACACAAACAATTTTTTTGTCATGACCTGGGGCTCTTACTATGTGTACCATATGTATGTCATTGTGGCCGCTGAATCTGAATCCGAAGTCCATTTAATTCCATCGGATCAGGGTTTTGAAATAGACCCCAGAAAACCAAAATGGAGGATCCAATATGTAGAAGTTTTATAATATGTCCGCCATATTGGTTCGCCATTTTGAGTTTTGAAAAAGTAGCATCAAATTCTTAATCAGCGATCCCGAGAAACCCCGAATAACGAGTTTTAAGAGAATCCGATGGACCTTTCTGAATGAAATTTGGAACGTAACAGTTTGAAAAATATGGAAACTGTACTATAGCTACTCCTACTTCCCAATGAAGATAACAAAATAAAATTTCTTTATAATAGTGCTTAGAATGTGAGTTTATACATAACTAAAAAAAGGTCATAATTGGACTATAACTTTTCAAGGCACCCAGGTATCGAGTATCTCAGTGCCTATGACATACTTTCGACCAAAAATATCAGTCAGTGTATGGAATATCTTAATGAAATGAGAGATGGTCTCGGCATCTTTGTGACCTGGTACTAAAAATTGGTACAATCGGATCAGTATCTTATCGTAACTCCCATCGTAATCTATAAAGTAATGACTTTCGAACTTCTGATTTTATAGCTTATATTTTGGTCCGTATCCTTAATATAATTGAGTAGATATATTTTCTTAAGTAAACTGTAGTTTCGTTTCGAAAATAGATCTAATCGGTCCAAGATATTTATCAGACCCCATATACTACAAGTTAGGATTCTTGTTTTTATACTCTCGCAACAAAGTTGCTAGAGAGTAGTATAGTTTTGTTCACATAACGGTAGTTTGTAACACCCAAAACTAAACGAGTTGGATATAAGGTTATATACACCAAAGTGATCAGGGTGAAGAGTGGAGTTCAAATCCGAATGTCTGTCTGTCCGTCCGTCCGTCCGTCCGTCTATGCAAGCTGTAACTTGAGTAAAAATTAAGATATCTTAATGAAACTTGGCACACTTATTTCTTGGCACCATAGGAAGGTTGCTTTCGAAAATGAGCAAAATCGGACTACTGCCACGCCCACAAAATGGCGAAAACCGAAAACACATAAAGTGCCATAACTAAGCCATAAATAAAGCTATGGAAAAAAAATTTGGTATGAAGGATTGCACTATGAAGGGGCATATTTGGATGTAATTTTTTTGGGGAAGTGGGCGTGGCCCCGCACTTTAATAGGTTTTTTGTACATATCTCGGAAACCAATAGAGCTATATAAACCAAACTTTCTGCAGGCGTTTTTTTAGCCACTTATTAATACAGTTCAAAAATGAAAGAAATCGGATAATAACCACGCCCACCTCCCATACAAAGGTTAGGTTGAAAAATACCAAAAGCGGGTTAACTCACTAACGAAAAACGTCAGAAACACTAAATTTCACATAAGAAATGGCAGATGGAAGCTGCACTCAGATTTTTTTACAAAATGGAAAATGGGCGTGGCGTCGCCCACTTATGGGTCAAAAACCATATCTCAGGAACTACTTGACCGATTTCAATGAAACTTGGTTTGTAATAGTTTCTTTACACCCCAATAATATGTTGTGAAAATAGGCCAAATCGCTTCACAACCACGCCTACTTCCTATATACCAGAACTTTGAAGACAATCTGAATCGTTTACTTTACAATATATAAAGTAAGTACTAGTGAAGATATCGGTGCAGAACTTTGCACAAATAGTATGTTAATAGTGTGGCAGTCCCATTCTAAAAATCGCCGAAATCGGTGATCCTCGGTGATTCTAACCTAATATTATGGTTTCCAACTTTCAATGGACTTTATACAATATATATGACGAATATGTGGGCCAAATAGTTTATTATATAATATAAATAAAGTTAAATAAATAAATTGCGAGAGTATAAAATGTTCGGTTACACCCGAACTTATCCCTTCCTTACTTGTTCTTGTTAATGTTCTTCCGGATATGTAGGTCAATATGTGATGGATCATAATATAATTGGTTGAAATCGGTTTATCAATTATATAACTCTTTATGATCTTTATGTAGATCTCTGTCCTTCTGATTGGTTGCAATTATTTCATAAGTTCGTTTAACAACAAATTTTGAATTCAATGGGAATTCTTCTACACAATGAAGTTCGAAACCTTGAAATATTTAACGAGCTCTTGCTAGTATATAATGTTCGGCTGCATCCGAACTTAGCGCTACCTTACTCATTATGGTTGCCAGTTGCCAATTGTTTGTTTGTTTGTTTGTTTTGTCGCCTAACTAACCGAATGTCTGACGCCTGAACGGCTGAATGCTTGAATGCACGAATGCATTCCCAATTGTCGGCCACTATATGTACTTACAAATGTATTTATGTATTTATAAGTACCAATAATGTAATGCATTGGTAAATATTATTCAATTTTAGTTAATAATAGCTCATTTTTTCACAGTCGCCTCGGGTTAATCGCATTCAATGGAACCGCAATAAAATCATATGCTTTAACATTTCGATTTACGATTTGTCAATTGACATTTGCAATTAGCATTTAAACTAACATACACACACCTACACCTACACCTACATTTAAAACATAAATTTTTTACATATGTATTACCGTTACACACATATGTATGTATGTATGGATGGCCACCTGCAGTAGTTGCATTTAAGTAATTACACACGCTCGCGAGATTTTCGTAATTTAATAATTCCAATAATGCAAATATTTCATTTCGTTTGTAGACATTTTCAAATTTTGTATGCAAAGCACACGTGCTAAATAATTACCATGTTTTTGTTATTCACGGAATAATTCAATAATTTCAATTATTATTGTTAATTTACGGTTACAGCCGTTATTTATGCATCAAATCCTGCATAAAATGTTAACAATTACACTGAAGAAGACAAAAAAAACCGAATAAAATAAAATAAATTACAATAAAATTAAATAACTGTGGTTAATATGCTAATGCATTAATTTTAATTTGATTTTATTTGATTTCACCTAGTTTTGGTAACTCTTTGAGGCACTAATTTAATTGCGGAGCTATTTAATTTGATTTGAAAAGTATTTGGTATTTATAAGTTGTTATGAATCAATAAAAATAATAACAAATAAAACAAGTAAGGAAGGGCTAAGTTCGGGTGTAACCGAACATTTTATACTCTCGCAATTTATTTATTTAACTTTATTTATATTATATAATGTACAATTTAAACCACATATTCGTCATATATATTGTATAAAGTCCATTGAAAGTTGGAAACCCTAATATTAGGTTAGAAGCACCGAGGTCCTCATGTTCGATATATGGGGCCTAGGTTTTTACTATGGTCCGATTTCGGTGATTTTTAGAATGGGGCTGCCACACTATAAACATAGTATTTGTGCAAAGTTCTGCACCGGTATCTTCACTACTGCTTACTTTATATATTGTAAAGTAAACAATTCAGATCGTCTTAAAATTCTGGTATATAGGAAATAAGCGTGGTTGTGAACCGATTTGGCCTATTTTCACAACATATCATTGGGATGTAAAGAAACTATTACAAACCAAGTTTCATTGAAATCGGTCAAGTAGTTCCTGGTTTTTGACCCATAAGTGGGCGATGCCACGCCCATTTTCCATTTTGTAAAAAAATCTGAGTGCAGCTTCCATCTGCCATTTCTTATGTGAAATTTAGTGTTTCTGGCGTTTTTCGTTATTGAGTTAACCCACTTTTAGTAGTTTTCAACATAACCTTTGTATGGGAGGTGGGCGTGGTTACAATCCGATTTCCTCCATTTTTGGACTGTATAAGGTAGTACCTAAAAGAAACGACTCTAGAAAGTTTCCTTGATATACCTTTAGTAGTTTGCGAGATATGTACAAAAAACTTAGTAGGTGGAGGGGCCACGCCCACTTCCCCAAAAAAATTATATCCACATATGCCCCTTCCTAGTGCGATCCTTCATACCAAAATTTACTTCCATAGCTTTATTTATAGCTTAGTTATGGCACTTTATGTGTTTTCGGTTTTCGCCATTTTGTGGGCGTGGCAGTGGTCCGATTAAGCCCATTTTCGATGCCCTTCTTATGGTGCCAAGGAACACGTGTTTCAAGTTTCATTAAGATATCTCAATTTTTACTCAAGTTACAGCTTGCACGGACGGACGGACAGACAGACATCCGGATTTGAATTTTTCTCGTCACCCTGATCATTTTGATATATATACCCCAAATTTATCTCACTCGTTTAGTTTTAGGACTTACAACCAACCGTTATGTGGACAAAACTATAATACTCTCGTAGCAACTTTGTTGCTAGCAACTTTGTTGCGAGAGTATAAAAAGGATACATTTAGAGGGGTTTAATTGTGTATGTGATTGGCCTTGAAACCGTTTAGCCGGTTATAGCCGAATCGATGACAGACCGCCACTCCTCTCTTTCCCTCGAAGTTCGGCGCCAGTTGGAGATCCCAAGTGTAAACAGGCCTTCCCCTTCCTCGGCTTCCTCCAGCGGGTACTGCATCGAACACTTTCAGAGCTGGAGCACTTTCGTCCATTCAAACAACATGACCTAGCCAGCGTAGCCGCTAGTCGCTGTAGCCGTAGTCTTTTTATTCGCTGAACTATGTCAATGTCGTCGTATAACTCGTATAACTCGTACAGCTCATCGTTCCATCGTCTGCGGTATTCGCCGTTGCCAATGTTCTGCACCATAAAGCAAAACGGGGTTGATAAGCGACTTGTAGAGTTTGATTTTGGTTCGTCGTCGAGAGTACTTTACTTTTCAATTGCCTACTCAGACCAAAGTTGCACCTGTTGGCAAGAGTGACATTGCTGACATTGTTGGTTTTGTTGATGCTGGTTCCCAGGTATACGAAATTATGACTGTCAACAGTGACGTGGGAGCCAAGACGCGAATACGTTAACTGTTTGTTTGATGGCAAGATATATTTCGTCTTGTCCTCGTTCACTACCAGACCCATTCGCTTCGCTTCCTTATCCAGGTTTAATTATACCCTCCACATATTTGTATACTTCATCCAACATTGCTTAAGATGACATCGAAAGCGGTCTGATAAATACTTCACCTCACTGTCCGACTGTGCCACAATAAGAACAGAATTTTACAAGGCGTCTACTTTCAGCGTAAACACACTCTCAGTTTTGTTTAGATCACGCATGGAAATAAGGTTGCCCCTGAATTTTCGACAAATAAAAGGGGAATATCGGTCGGAGATCCGACTCTGTGAAATCAAAGAACAATTGAATGCTGACTATGTTTGGCTCGTCTTTCGATTTTTGATAATACACGCCCAGACACCCCGAAATTGGCTCCCACGGATAACAATGAGACACGATTCACAATCTGGTATTGGCAGACCATCGGTAGACTTTCTTCAAACATAATCCGTGAAAGTTTCTGCGACGTTTTGTGAACTTCATCGTAACATGGATCCACTGGTACACAGCATAGACCAAGGAACAGCTGACAAAACAGCTTTGAAGAGATCAAAAACTCTTCTAACGACCAGTAAAGTGTTAGCCATCATATTTAGGAATACACAAGATACGGTCAAAATCGACTACCTGGGGAAGGAGCTCGTCTATGACGAATTACAGTACACCCGCTGGACAGAAATTTGAGTTGAGTGAGTATGTTATCACCTCCAGAGGCCTATGTTGCAGATTTCAAGAAACCGCAAAAGTGTTAGTCATATTTTGGGATACACAAGATACGGTCAAAATCGACTACCTGGGGAAGGAGCTCGTCTATGACGAATTACAGATGGATCCAGAGGCCTATGTTGCAGATTTCAAGACACCGCAAAAGTGTTAGTCATATTTTGGGATACACAAGATACGGTCAAAATCGACTACCTGGGGAAGGAGCTCGTCTATGACGAATTACAGTACACCCGCTGGACAGAAATTTGTGTTGTATGAGAATGTTATCACCTTCAGAAGCCTATGTTACAGATTTCAATAAACCATATTTTTCAGACGGGATAAAGAAGTTGGAGTATCGCTAGGTCCAGATTATGAAAATAAAATAATATGTTGAGAAAAAAATTCCAATTATTCCCAAATTTTGGCTTCTCTTTTGTAAGCTAAATACTAATCCGCCGATGAGGATTATTTTTAAAAGACTAGAAAGCTTGGTAATCTTATCTCTGCTCATCTTTATTATGTCCAATAACCTTATCTGAGTACTTAAAGTTTCAGTTAGTTCACAGTCTTTACCAGGTCCCCTCCATTTACTAAACCCATCCGATTTTCTACTTCGATGTAGCCAGTTGTGTCAATTCTTATTTAAATTCCAGATAGGTCTTAGGGTATGTCATTGATAACTCTGCTACTTCGACCTAAAAAGGCTTCGTTCCTTAAATTTTCTCGAAACGTCAACTATCATGTGTTTTTAGGTTATAGGTTCTAGAGGTTAAACCTTTAACTCTGACTAAGAGAGAAAACTAACTCTGACCAATGTATTTTTAATATCTTTTAATTAATAATTGAGAAAATTTATCGATTATGTAACCACTCTATCATTTCGTAGTACTTAAATATATTTCAGACACATCCTTGCTAATAAATATTAACCACCATCTCACGCTTCCCATCTATCTATTTCCAGGTTACATGCTCGCCTCCACGCTAACCGCCGATCAACCGGAACGTTCACTGCAATTACAATTGGATCAACTGTTGGTGCACGTCATGAAGATACTCAATATCTACTATCATTTGATTACGCAGCAAAAGCCCCAGCTCTTCGTGAAGGTGCAGAAGAGCGACCTGTTCGCCAATGCGAAGGAATTGGCGTTGGTGCAGAGCGTCGGTTATTTCGGCAGCGATTACATTTATATAAAACTTTACAACATTTTAAGAAGTGCTAATGACAGCTACAAGGTAAGCGTAATTGCGTCGCATGACACACACATACACACATAGGCAGACAGACAGACAATATCGAAGTGTAAAGTCAAGTAGAATACAATTTGTATTCTCTGCGTTTGTTATTTTTGTGGATTTTCAGACAAAACATGTGTATGTTTGTATGTATATTACCGTTGTGTGCACGTAGTGCGCGAAAGCTTCACACCAAATCCCAACTGTTTCGAGTACAAATGCAATTGCAGAGCGTATGAGTGCCTGCAGATGTTCACTGCATCCATATGTACGAGTATCCCACACTTTGGGTCGGCTAGCTTTAGTTGCTGGTTGACGCGCATTAGTGACTTCTCTCTTGAACATTACGTAAATTGTAAAAGTTTCCCGTTGGCTTCTCGCTGTGCTTATGTTGGTGCTCCGCTCCTTGTTCTCCGGCTTTGCTGCGTAAACTTGCTGACCCCAGTCAGTTTGTTTCGGTCTTTCGCGAATTTAAATGTCGATTGTGTACTGGAAAGAGACTTTATCTGTAGCTATACATGTAATGTGTGTGAGTGTCTATGAATGCTTATGGATATACGCTCTCCGTCTGGGCATGTAAATACTATCCCGTGGGGCTTTTTGGGTATTGCTTACAGCCAAATGCAGTTGTCCATGTACTTCTTCTTTTTCATACGAGGGCTGTTGGGTATATCAGTGACTTAAAAAAAAGCGGCATACGAATATAAATTTGGTTAAAAGCATGGCTGGCCTTCTCGTCCCATTTCTGGCTTATCCGACAAATGAGAGATCACTGTTAGATTTGTTTAACGTTAGTGGAAGACTGAGTTCGAAACCATTTCGTACCTTTAAATCTGGACTTTCTTTGTTAGGTCGGTCTAGGGGAAAACCATAACCGAGGAACGTTTGCAAATGTGTTTCTGTCGCATTTCCAACACGCTAAATCCACCCATCAAAATTCAAGATGCCTGGGACCTGAAATTATCGCAAGGGCTTCCATTATCCGATTCCTCAGTTATTCTATTGATATCATCGCCGATATCATCGTCGTTAGTTCTTTGTGCCTTTGGGTTCTTTGAGCCTGTGGGCTCTTTGTGCTGATATGAACCCAATTGAACCAAGTAATATATTGAAAATAATGGTTCAGATTTCCTTTATTATTTTTGAAGACCCTTACTGGGTTCCGATAATTCAAATTGTTATCACTTTCGCAGAAACTTTTAAATGGAAACTTTATGTCAGAGCTTGTTAAATGAGGTTAGGCGAAAAGCTCAACCTCTCACGGACTTCTCCAACTGCCCAGGTATCTGTCTTTGTTGCTGTTGTGCTAATGTGTGTTCAACCGCACGAATGCCGAATATGTTGTGTGCGAGATTTTGTGGCTTTTCGCGTGGGTTGCGAGGATTTTTAGTATCTGATACTTGTGGTTTAAAAAGTTGCAAACTAGCAGAAATCATAAAGACAAGCCAACAAGCCGTGGGGAGGGCAGCAGCGCGAAACCGAGTGATGCGAATGCAGCGATTGAGTGTGGAACATATGTATCTACACACACACATATGCGTTCATGTTGCAAAGTGGTAATTTGTGCAGCATTTAAAGTTACAATGGGTGTAACGACTACCAAAATAGCTGTAACTCTAACTGACGGACTCACTGACTGGATTGAGTGCCCCACACACGCCCGCCGTTTTGCTGCGCATCTTAATGCTTTGCTTTTGTTTTTCTGTTTGTCTGGTTGCAGTTACGTTTTAAAGCTTTTGTGGTAATGTAATTTGTGTGAAGGGTTTACTTCTGGTTTACGCTCGGACGTGTTGCCCAAACATGATCCAGATAGCAGCAGAGATACGCTTAAGGGTTTGCACATAAAACTCTAAGAGTATGCACCGCAAAGTAACGTTATCACTCTTCAAATGATGCATAAAGTTGACAAATGGCGGGTGGGACTGTGAGAGTTCTCAATGTTTGTGAGTTGTGTTCTGATCGAGTTTAGGTCTTAGATTTTGTGGAACTACGACACATTTTGGACCATGCATGAATAATACTACCCATAAGTGCCAGGGCATTGTCTGGTTTGTTGGTTGGCTGAAAATGGAGCCAAAGAGAGCCTGACCGTAAACGGCCGCACTTATGCCATCATTAGGCCCATTGTGCTCCCCAAGGGTACGGGTACCCCCGATAATCGTCACTTAAACACCTTGGTCGATTACGAAGCTTCTAAGTTTTCCCAGTCCATCCTAGCTGCCCAATTTCTCTTAGGTTTGAGTATTGGGAGCCAGGGAAGGTATCCCTTCTTAACCGACAGAAGGCTGGGCATTCGCAAAGACCTGCATTCTGCCGATTGAAGTCCAGTCTCTGCAGGTGGCCTCTTAGAGGTAAGTGACCCGTGATAACCCCTGTGATACAGCTTAGTTCTCTTTTGCTCAAAATTAGAAGTTATTTGGTCTGTCCACTGTCAACATTACCCCATAGTAGTTTGGTGGTACGACCCCTGTTGCAAATGTACCAAGACCTGAGATGTTCCCCTAGCATCCACTGCTTTAGGCAGCGCTTGAGGGAACTGAAAGGTATGGAGTAGATTAAGGGAACTGCATTCCCAGCTACCCCTGAGCGGGCATTATCGTAACTAACAAATCAAAATAAGCAAGGCTTTGATGTGATGTTGATGTGTGATGTGATATCATGTTATCTAAAGTGGTGTAGTATAAGATGATAAGATGTGATGTCACTTCCATAACGTTGTCGATTTTGTGTGATTGATTTGATATGATGCAATGTCAGGTGATATGGTGTGATGTGATGTTAAGTGATATGTGATTTGAGTGATGTAACCGGATATTTGATTTAAGTGATATACTGATGTGAATTTGAATGAGATATTAAAAAGTTTCTGTTGACGTGATGTACAGTTATAGAGCGTAAAGTGAGTTCACTATGTATTATGATAAATATTTTGAGATGTGATTTCCCACAATATAATGGTATATGAGATGTGATGTAAAGAGTAATTGATTTGGGTGATGTGATCCAAAGTGATAAAGGATGATGTGATAACATCAATTTGGCGACATTTGATGTGAAAAGGTGATTTAGGAGAATGGTGTGCTTTTTGATATGATGTAAAGAGATTTATGATGTTCTCTTTGATGTGATGTGATATGATGTAAACAAGATTGATGCGATGTCATATGGATTGATTGGATACTATGTGATATGGTCTGCTTGGATTTTATGCAATTTTTTTTTGGATTTTAGTGAGTTTAAATTTTAATTTAGGCTTTAAATGAGCGTGAATCAGCAAAAACATTCACTTAAAGTCTCAGTTACTTGCGCTGCATAAAATATATCTTCAATTAATTGCACTTAATTCCGCGCGTTAGTTTTAAGCAAATTCCACTAAACTTTGTTCTAGCTCACCAACACATATACACATACGAACATTTTACCCCACTTGTACTCACACATACACTTAGAAACACTGTTGTAACCTCTATTTCTCTATTCTCTCCCGTCGCATATCCAGATAACGATAAATCAAGAATCCGGCAGGTTATTAATTTCGCTACTCCGGACGTGCCTCAACACTTTGGGCCTGTGCATTGAATTGCGCACACACACCGCACCAACACCCGCCGGCACGCCCACCGGCCACACTCCCAGCCATGGACGGCAGCGCGGTCACAGTCCCGGCAGCAGTGGCGCGGATACTGCATTCAACGCTGGACCCGGCGGTAGTGGCGGCGGTGGTGGTGGCGGAGTCTTCCCAACCAACGCCACTCTAAAATTAATTGAAGAAATTCTCCAGTATTTGAGCAAACTCGTAAATTATGCGCCCGGCGAGTGCATCGCATGTCTGCGGCAACTGTTGAAATATTTATTTGGCCAAAATTATGGCAACCAGCAGCGAGACTATTATGCCACATTCATAAGACCGTATTTTGTGGTGCGCAGCAAAGGACAACAGCTGCAGTTACACCTACAGCAGCAGCAGCAGCAGAGTCCGCAGAAACAACAAAAATGGCCAACAACATACAACAAACAACAACAGCAACAGCCACAGCAGGGTAGTAGTGGCAGCAGCCGTAGAGGCAGCAATAGCAGCAGCGGCAGTAAGTTCACGCAAGCCAGTGGCGATCAACAGCAGACTATGAGCATGTTGCATGCCATAAATTCCGGTGTGGCAACAACATTGGCTTCCACGGCCGCAGCTGGAGGACTGCCGAGATCAATGGCAACAGCAAGTGATGGCTTAACCAGCGCGCTGCGTGGCGGGGCAGCGGGTGACGGTTTGTCGACCCCGACAATGACTACGTCAACTGTCAGACACAATGAGCCGCATGTAATTGGTGCACAAGCGACTTATGCCAACCGTGGTCAGGCGCTCATTGACTCCGGCGGTGGCTCGCATGCCAGTGGTGGTGTGCGTGCAGCTGTTGCTGGTGGCGACTATCACAATCAACCGCACTTGTCGGCTACGGAATACTATCGCTTGATGGGCGAATTATTTGCGAGCGGCCTAAATTTGCAAGCTGCCAAGTCGGAGCGTGCCGGTGACTGTGTCAAGCATATTAAACTGTTTGAGCCGTTGGTAATCTATTGTCTCATGGTGAGTACCGTTATACTACACTCTCGCGGTTAATGATACATGGAACAATACAGACTAACGTATAGAAGTGTGCGTGCATATGCTAATTTATGTTGAGGGTCCTACACACAAAAATGTTCAGTTAGTTGTGGGATACTTCAAAGTTCGAACTTAAAATTCATAAATTGAAAATAATTGAAATTTCAAAATTTCTCAGTCACTTAAGTGTATTCCATATAGAGCATTTTGATTTGCCTTTTAAGACCGTGAAGACTGCATTCGAATGGGTAGTTTGGACAAATTTCTTCAAAACATGGAAGGATGTCTTGAAGAATGGTAGATTAGAATACATTGTGAAAGTGCAGAAATGATACGCAATATGGCCATACAGACACCAAGACTTTAAAACCACTGGGAATTTTCAGAAAATAGTTGATACCTGAGGGTCTTTCGGTCCAGCCTTAGGAATTCTTGGCATTACAAAGGACCGTTATTTCAACATTTCAACAGACTATGTGGGATACTCCTGATATCGGGGATCAGGCCTGTGACGTAATATAATATACCTAACCAAACCAGTATTCGACCAAGGGAACCAAATTGAAGTCAGTCCAGATCTCGCAGTACCAACGAGACCGTATATAATATACCTAACCAAAGCAGTATTCGACCAAGGGAACCAAATTGAAGTCACTCCAGATCTCGTAGCACCAACGAGACCGTTCCGGTTTAAATATTTTATGGATCCGTACACATTACAGATAAACGAGTACTTAGGGGTGATTATTTCCTTCTTCAAAGAATTTCTCCGTTTGGGAAATCAAGAAACAAAATATCGTTTGACGAAATTGAATTTGAATTGGTCGAAAGAAAGGAACTTTAGTCCCTGGCCCAAAAGTCGATACACAACCGTATTATCTTACTTACTATCGGAGTCTATCCTGATTTTTTCTTGCGCATTCAACCAAAGATATTCAACCAGCTTATGTATGGGATTTGATGTCTCATCGTCGCACATAAATTGGGTCGGATCAAATAAAGTTTAGCAGAATTTTAAGAGTATCGATAATAAGCCAAAAGTTATAGATTGCTAACGAGCCTGCATCGAGCTCTTGAAGGTTCGCAGCCGCATCTTTAAATGAAAGAGGCTTCTGACTTTAGTGGACCATAAGAAGAAATAACTTTACTTGACACCAATAAAGATATCTTACTTTTTTATGGTTTGGGGTTCCATAGATATAGAAAATTGTTCTCAACCTCTCGAATTTTCTCTAACTTAACTCTAATAGATTGCAGATAAGTAAATAGTATCCAATATGAACAGATTATTTTATTGAAGCTTCAGCTTTTAAAATGGAACTAACAGCAGACTATCTATCACTTCCATAGTAATCTCTCTCCTTTAAAGCTTGTGCTTCCACCCATCGCAACTGCCACTTGGTGCTGCATTCAATACACATTGAACGTAGTCTGTTAGCTTGATTCTCCGTATCCTTATCTATGATAATAAATTAGAGCGTGCACAGCAAGACCTTAGTGTTAGTTGGGTGTGAATAGCCGCCACCCCTCCACTTCGAGCCGATTTTCTAAACCACTTGAACTGCACTACTCATTTGCTCTGTGTGGCACACAAGTTGCAACATTGACTTGGCCAGACGGCCATTAATATAATCAAAAAGGCCACAAGAGCTAGCCTAGCTGGCTGTGTTGGCTGTGTTGGCTGTATTGGTGCCTCTGTGGCAACGTAGAGTTGATTGAAATGATCCCTCAACAGATTTGCCGCACAGCTTTCAGAGTGTAAACATTTATTATTTACACACTGCTAACTGCTACCTAATATATTGATTTATGCACACACACACACACACACACATACAAACAAATACAGTGAAATAAATGAATAAAATTACATTTGAAAATTTTCGCATATTTTCAGCTTTTCCTCAAATCGAATGCACGTGTCCAGGCGCCCATATTGGAGTTGTTGTCGCAGTTGCTGGAACTCAATGTCACTTACAGTGTGTTGGACTCGAAAAATGTAATATTTGATCAGATTTTAAACAATTTGGATTTAATTGAAAATGGCATAGTCAGGTGAGTGTTGAATGTTGAAAGCTGACTGCTGAATGTTGCATGTTGCATGTTGTTGATTTGTTGCTGGTGGCATGCCACAAATGTAACTGTATATACGCCATAGTTGTTGCCTATTTATTTATTTGCTTATGTGAGACTTTATTCCTGTGTGTGGTTGAGTGAATGATGAACTCTGCTGATGGTGGGTGGAGCGGACGCAGGAAACAGGAAGCATTGTCGGAAACAATGAAAATTCGCCTGTTTGTTGTTGGCTGTCTGCGTTGCATTGGTGGCGACCGTGGCTGTGGTTGTGGTTCTAAAACACCAAAACACCGTTCACCTAAACGTCACTGTGCATGTGTGTTGTTGTGTGTGTGTGCTGTTGTGGCTGCTGCTGCTGCAGGATTATTTTCGTTTTCAATTCGAAAATAAAATGTTATCTTTAGCTGCTGTTGATGCATTTGAATTTCAAATATCACTCAAATATCGCAGTGAGAGACTCACTCTGTGTGTTTGTGTGTATGTGTGTGTGTGTAGCAACAATTGCACATACAAACACATTTTGTTATGGCAGTTGGTTAGCAAAGTGAGCCTAAAGCATTTTAAAGGATTTTCTATGGAAATTAGACTCTCCATTTTGGTTGTGTTAAACTCTAACACACACATACACATACACACTAGCCACTCTGTTAATAGTCGATAAAATTTAAAGCTTAAAAGAAATTTGTCATTCAAATAGGCATTAAGTGATTAAATATTAATTGCTAACAATAAATGATGAACAAGCGTCTGATTTCCGAGTGTAGTTTAATGCAGGAAAATATGCGATAAATCATTTTATTGCTAATGGTCAGGGTGTTTTACGAAGATTTGTAGTTGTATTTATTATTAAAGTTGTTTCCATTAAATGTTTGAAATTAAAGTATAAAAATGTACAACTTGCTTAAGATATCGTTGCACAGTGGTTCGGCTTGTATGAAGGTGCGGTCATAAATACTTACCGTTGAGATATCGCTTTGAAATCTTCACCAAAAATCTAGAAAATTATTTTAAACATATAGTAAAAAAATTGGCCCCATCGGACTACTAGGTCCTATAGCTCCCATAGAACTGTAATTGCCATTATATGGCAATCATGCGCAAAAATACTTCTCATGGTCATGGTCGCAGCGTCAAAGCTTTCAGTAAGGCTTTGAAAAAACATTTAAGAAAGCAATAAACAACCTGAACATGATTTGTCGTTATAGATTCTCCCATCCAACCCCCACATTCAACCTGTAAGAATAATATCATATAAAAAAATCATGCTCTTCTACGTTGCTTAGTCCGTTTGGAGCATGCAGAGAAATCAGCAGTTGGGCGACCACGTTTACTCGCTTTTGCTTCTTCTTTTTCAGATGGCAAAGATAGAGTTTCGAGACTTAAGGTAACAACCTCTTTGTAAGAGAGCTAATCCGAGTAGTTTCTTAACACGTCTTACTTTAAGCGATGGTTTTGTTTCCACATCACCCCAATGCGTCTGCATAAATATTTTACACATTTCAGTATATTATCAAACGGGTGTTCGTCACCTTTAAAACCTGTTTTTCTGACTATATCTTTAAAAACTTTTTCAAAAACTTACTGACCTTTCGTCGTATTTGATCCATTTTTGGAGGACCAAATTTCAAAAATATAGGAGCGAGAAAATATGCATTGATGAGACGTTCCTACGATAAGAAATTTAAAAAATAAAAATCTCAGAGAGAGAGAGCGAGACAACAACAACTAATTCTACATATGTTTATTGACATTACTTGCAAAAACCAATGCTATAACACGCACATTTGATGTACAAAATACACTTTGAAACTAAAAAGTTAGGTTAGTTTAATGAACTTTATTTAGAAACCTGCAAATCCCTGCACATGAACTTAATATTATTTTAAACTATATACTTGTATCAACATTTACACACTAATCCGGTCACTGCATTCGGTTGACAAAGTTACTAAATCTCCAAATACATTTAACAAAGAACAACAAAACTGAATCAAAAAGACACTTCATTAAAATTTGTTATTCTAAAAACAACAGCACAATTTAAAAACTTGTTATTACTGAAAAATAATACTATTACCATCTACTTTAATTTCCATTATAAGTATTTTTATTTAGACACTTTTTTAAATTAAACTTTTGCAGTTGAATGTACACGTTGCTCTCGCTTTTATTTTTGTCAACTATTTACTTCTGTGCAAGGCCGCACATATGTTGCTTTCACTCAAGAAGTTCCGTTAGAAATAATTAAAATAAACTGAAAATACATAAATTTGATGGCATATGCAACTATTTATTTAGCTACAAGCCCAATATATAAACATAGACTTTTTTATTTTTGTCGTATGGGAGGAACCACAGTGCGTTGGCTCTATTTAAAGTAGGACAGTTAAATGTCTAAGAGCTATGTTTGGCTCACTAGGCTACTCAACTCTCGATAGACATTGCCGAATAAGTTAATCCTTAGCGGAGATTCTTCGAATTGGCTCTTTTGTTTCTAACTTCATATCTCCTTATCCAATGTACAATTTGTCCAAGCTTTAAGCCTATCTTTTTCACCAATTTGTGGAATTCGTTTCGATTTTAACCTAATATTCTCTCCCAGATAGATCCAAATGTATTTTTCAGGGTCTCCGATTGCTAGTTTTTCAACTATTTGGCTACAATAGGTAGTGTCTTTTTCGTTTAATAAATTAAAATCTTCGGAAATTCGGGATTCAATATATTTTACGGGTTCTTTAAGAAAAAAACATATTGATTTCCATAAATCAATGTCTCGCAAGTTTATTGTAACGAAATAAATCTGTTGTTGTCTGAAAATGGCTGCTGAGTTAATAATCCTTCCGACATCGGATCACTGCAGCGTCTTTAAAGCAGAGGTTACTGCACTAAAAGAAAGTCTGCTCGTGTTGGCAAAGAGGGTGCTTAGGACAAGAAATATATATATTTTTACAGACAGCAAAGCGGTTTAGAATTACTAAGGATTTCCTTTAAGATAGTAAAACAATGGCATGAGGATGACTGGAACTGACTTCTTACCACACGATATTCCTGCAATGGATTCCTGGACACAGTGATATTCCAGGTAACTGTGGAGCAAGTAAAGGGGATGCATGCCGTTGGCCACTTGTACACACTTAATTGATAAGCAGGTCATAGATTGGGAACCTGAATCCCGGTGGAAAGAATCTATAGCTCGCTTATCTATTAGGCGAACGTGGCCTAATTGGAATAAACACCGTACCGTCTACCTAAATTTAAAAGGAATAACATAAGAACTCTAGTAGGAAGTTAGCACTCCTGTCATTGTCTGATAGGAAGATATGCCGACAGACTGGGGTTACCAAACAATGACTACAGTAGGAGCTACCAAGAAATAGAAGTAGAAGAGATTCTTATACATCTTATATGTAAAGCATTGTACAGGAAAATAATCACAAGATTCTGACACTGTTTACTCGCCCACATCTCAGAAGTTGCGCACATTAAACTTGTAGAGTTGCTCAACTTTATATAAGCCACAGAGTTGTTCAAAGAGGACATTGTAGTGTAATGGGATTATAGTCCCGATGGATTCACAATGGGCTTCCTAAAAGCCTAGGTGCATCCATGTCATCTGGCATCCACTTTACCTACCTACCCAATAGTCCTTCCTTTTCTTCTCCTTTGGCACTACAACCATAGGTCGGTCTGGGAACCGAGAACACAAAACATCGCCAGTTTAAAATAAAAGGTAGTTCATTTTAATAATTCTGGAAAGTCTTTAAGAAGCTCAAATCGGAGCTTTTCCATACTTCTAGACGTCCAAGAAATCATCACTAACCAATATGAGTTTTGGAATGTAGCAAAGTTGGCTTTCATCAAGGTATTGTTCACAATATAACTTTTCTGGCTAGTTCATCAGACACAACTTAATTCGGTTGATTCGACTTCTAAATAATGCTATTCGGTTACTTATAATGAACATCCAATGAATTTTCAAAAAATTAGTGGAAAAACTCGTTTAATATTCCCTTGAATAGTTAGAGGGATCGTAGGTGAAGTATTTTCATTATCCCTCAGCAAATGTCATGTTGGAAAGTTTGAACTTAAAAAAGTCCCGCGTTTATTAAAGCGCAACATATTTCACATAGAAGAAAATATCTTAGTCTGATCGGAATATCTCAGAGTGAATCCTTTTCTGTCAACTGGTAGCAACTTGAAATTTCAGTTTAGAATACTTCACCAAAGCAGAGAGCTGATATTAATGGTACATTGTTCTACATACAACCCTGTAAAATTAAAAAAACCCTAGTAAAATTATTGATCTTGAGAAACCCTATCTTATAGTATACTTAAAGAATTTGATTCATTGTTTTTATTTATTAATAAAATTTGTTACTTAAGTTAAATGTTTACCAAATTTAAAGATAATCTTTATCCAAACTATTGTTTAACCCTACTACAGAAATGGCCCAGTCATCATTCCGCCAATGATCAAGTTCCTCATACAATTGACACATAAGAGTGATCGCAAACTGATAACAATACCGAAAATCATCAGCATCACCAACAATTTACTGGCCAACAATGCGGTGCTGGACTGTGCTGTGCTCGCACTCAAATCGCTCTCCTACGAGATCTTCTTCATGCCGCTCGTCGGTGGCAATGCCGCACTCAGCACGCTCGCTGACTATAGGGCACCCTTCCAAAGTCCCGTCACACGTTCGCCGGTACAACAACGTCGTCACGCAGCTGAGGAGTCGGCCGCCGCCGCTGCTGCGGCTGAAGCGCTGCTGGCGAATAGTCGCGAATTGGATACACAAAAGGAGGTGGTGTTGGGTATGTTGGAGAAATTTGTCGATGCCAATGAGTTGCAGCATGTTGTGGCCTTGTTGTTGTTGCGCGAACGCTGCGCACAGCAAATGGATGGTGGCGCTTTTGCGCGACGCATGGATGGAGGGGATGCCTCATCAGTGGAGCGGCAGAAGAGTAGTTGCATTTTGGAATCGACTCGGTTGCAAGATCCCGGTGTGGTTTATTCTCTAATTTGCCGCGCCATGTGCGATGGGCGTCTGACCGTGCAGAACTGGCGAGATTTTTACACACTGGAGTCGTGTTTCAAGAACTATAGCAAATATGTGCTGGCGGATAGCAAGAATTTTCTGGCTTTGCTGCAACTCTTTTTAACGGAGGTAAGTGGAGAAGTGCTTAACTTACAATATATAACAGTATACTTATCTAATTATCGGGTCTAATCGGCCATCCGTCTAAAGTTTCTTATGCTAATGTTAGAGAGATGTTCATATCGATCTTTCAATTCTTATTTTTTAGTAATATTTTTGTTATACGGGTCTTCAAGGATTTTAAATCTACAAATCTCCATTTTTTCCGCACAAAAAACTCAAGAAAACCGCTCTCTTAACAAAAAAAATTGCTCACACTAATACAGAAAGCCGCGACAATACAGTGTTTTACCCATTCGTAGAGATCCACAGCGAAAATCCGCTCTAATAGTAGTATTTCCGTTGAAGCGTGTGTTTATTAAACTTTACAACTCTTTCAAAGCTGCGCTAAGCTATCGATTTGGTGGCAAAAACACATACAAAAAATGATAACAGAAAACTATTTTAATACAGCTTGGCTGCAGTGGTGTTCCATAGTCGCCAGTGCGGCTTGTTGATGCCAAAGAGTGAACTCACTGATTTTACGATTTTACGAGCGTTTGCTATGTTGCATGCTAAATATTGCACATTGGCTGTTGTTGTTGTTCTCTTTGCTACTCTTATTGTTGTTATTGTTGCTGTTGCACGCAGCAAGCGCTAAGCCCCAGCATAAGTCACAAACGAGCGCGAGCAAACAATCTCGCTAATGGAAAAGCGTAGCGGCGTCCATGATCGAGGCGGCGGTCATGATATGATGGTCTCACACATATACACATGCACTCACTGGCTTCCGCATACATTTGAAAGCATAAAGATAAACACATTCATTCTAGATTTAGTGGAAAAATATGAAAAAAATATTGCTTAAGTAAATACAGATACCCACTATACATCCATATGTATAGTCCTCGTTCATTCAGACACACACTCACATACAACTTGTTTCGACCATATTTCCATTTGCGAATCTGTGGAATCACTTCAACGATTTGTTGCTGTAGAGTCAATGAAAATTTGTCGACGATATGCAACAACAAAAACTTTTGAAAAATATCATACAACTAGCTAGTTTTTAAGAGACTTGTCAGCGGATGTCCATAAAATCACTGACGAAGTAATAAATCAAATGAATCAGAGAACGTTATCGATGTATTAGATATAATTGTTGGTATGTGCCGCAGGCTCATAGATTTTTAGCACCCATATTAGCTATGAAGTGCAGAATTGTATCAGATGTTGTCAAGGTTAGCTAACTGTGGGGTGTTTCAGTGAGCTAGTTCGAAGTTACCTGATTTAAACCTATTAATGTCTGTCAACAGATCTTGAGAACATCAGCAACTCAAAATAACTTAGATAATAACTGATTAGGCAATTCATCGAGTTGGATTGGAAGTCCATATTTCAAAATGTTGAGATGAACGAATTATGTTTCGGAGTGCATGTTTTCAGAAAAAAATTTGTTGTTCTAATGGAAAAGGAATGCCGCTTGCGTCCGGTTGTAACAAGGTTCCTCTACTCTCAATAAATTCTCAAAAAAACAGGAATTATTTCTTATAAATCGTAGGAGACATTCAATGTATTCCAAGAGACCTTCATTGTAAATTAGAAAATAATTTAATATAAGGTTAGGTTAGGTTAGCCTGTTAGACCAAAGCCACACTTGGACCAGTTTTGGTCCTTTGCGATACCAGACGGAGTGTCGTCACGTAGTGAGTTCGCTTGTCACGAATTTTAGAAGGTTCTGTGGTTTTACTAGCGACACCTATTTTAGATTCTCGTACTGTGAGTCCCCAAGATGTTGATGCAGGTGTGCAGGACAAATGCACAAGATATGCTGCATTGTTTTTGTCTTATACCTTGCTCTTGGCATTTCCTGCAGTCATCTCGATCCGTCAGCGCCATTTTACAGACTTGTGCCGCCACCAGACAGTGACCGGTGAGGATTCACCCAATGATATTTGTTTTGATGTCGATTGATTTAGTTACTTAAAACTACAAAGTCTGGTCCGTTTAGGGGCATGGCCTATATAGGAACCCGGGCTTTCCAAAAAATATCGTGCGGGCATCCCAGAGAAAATCTTGTCATCAATCGGTTCTGACTTTGATCCTAGATGTATTATATATATAGGAAGAATCTTCTTCTTGATTGACGTAGACACCTCTTACGCGGTTATAGCAGAGTCCACAACAGCGCGCCACTCATTTCTCCTTTTGGCCGTTTAGCCCCAATTGGTAATACCAAGTTCCACGGCTTCCACCAGCGGGTACTGCATCGAAGAAGAATGCATTTATAATAAAGGCCCATTAATCTATCATAAGATTCCAGGATCGTTTTATTCATCTTCTTCTCTGACACTTGCCTGCTGCAGGGATATTTTTGAGAAACTCGGTAAATACTTCAAGCTAGTAGAAAGTCGAACACAAGATTGATTAGGTTCTCTAGTAAAGGCATATATCTATACAATGTGATCAGCATCAGGTTCCTGGAGAGGAATGTGGACTTTATATCGAAAAAATTATCCAACAGAGTGTCGATTGTGTATTAATATACATATATGCAAAATATGGTAGGTGCTTCTTAATCGATACAAAATTGATGAAACGTGACCCCCAAGCCTCAACTAAAACACTATATGTATAGATGTATTCTTGTGTCTTTCCACGACAGCAATTTAATTTAATAGCGCAACGGGGGCAAGAGCAACAGATATTTCATGGGTCACAATGACCTTCTCCCCAACAGTGTCGCTAAACAATAACAACAAAAATTACAAAAACAAAATTACAGCAACAGCTTTCTCATGTCTTTCACTCGGTCGCTCGGTGACAGTTGCTTTTAAAAGAGCCGAAAGGAAGAATCACGTTAAAGCATTTTTTAAATACACAAAACGAAAGCAAGACAACAACAAAAACAAACAAAAAAAAACACTAGAAACGATATTCATTCATATTGCCAAAGGATTAAGCGAAGAATACGAGGATACGCTTTTGTGCGAGTCTGCAATTTTACTTCGCTGCGCCGCACCCCATTGCTTTTGTGCCGCCAAATTTCCGCAAAATAAATCAAAAACATTTACGCCACTTGACGCGGTGCGGCGTTCAAAGCGAGCGTAAAATGAAAATCCAAATACAACAACAACAACAACAACAGCAGCAACATCAAATATGCGGAATGAAATAACGCAACGCAAGGGGTATCAAAAAAGAACGCTGCTCTCTCCGTCCCTCAACAAAAAAAGGTAGAAGAAAGAAGAAACGCACTCACACACACATACACGTGCGCGTTGTATAAAAGAAGTCTCCTAACAAAGGTGAAAAGCGCAAAAGTGCTCGGCCGACAATGGCTTAATGCCTCAGCTGATGCTTTCAATGCGAAGGTGCGCTTAAATGCGTCTATACATATACCTACATTTAGACATCCTCCAACATATGTGAATGTACTCAGTCCTTGAAAGTGATTGCACCGAACCATGAAGTGGTTATGAAATGGAATTTTAGTAAGGACTTGCGGACTAGTTAGGGTTCTGTAGATTTAAAGGAAGCAAAAAGAGAGTGTGATAAGCATAGATACCCAATATCCAAGAATTTTCCGGTTTTGCCTGAGCAGTAATTCAGTAAAATGTGAAGGCTTGTGGAACCTCCATACGTCCAGATGGTCTGGGAAAGTCTAAAGATATATTAGGGATCATACAGGCATTGACACAGTGTTAAACAAGTATCTTGTCTGTCTGTTTGGTGTGTGACTTAGATAAATAAAGCACTGCGCCTAATTGTAGACAATATCATGTCTGATTATGAGTGTTTAAATAAAATATTGCCTACATTTAGGCTTACAAGGACAATTTAGATCGAGAGACAATAATATATATAAAATAAATCAAAAAACTAAAACTAAAAATTGATCCTTAATGCTAAATCCTTAAACCAGAGCTCTTCCTTAGTCCGAAGATAGTTCGTTCCACTACAGTGTTACCAGATGTATGTATGAATGTGAGTACAAATGCGCCAAATGTATTCGCGTATATGTATGAATATTTAGCCGACACAAAAGGTGTGGTGCTGCGTTCTAGTGCATGCACTTTTAAATCATACACTCCAGCTAGTCCTGTGCGGCAGGATGTATGCAGTTATGCGCGTTTTTTTGCTGTTCCTTTCGCTGTGCGGCAAAAACTAGCGAAAAGAAATAGTGAGCGAACCTCAAGTTCAATATGAAATCAATGCGAGTCTGGCGGAATTGAGTGTGTTTGTGTGGCACTTGTGCGGTATTGCATACTTTCAGGCGTGCAGAAAGGCGTGAAAATCGAATTGTCTGTGGGATACGGTGGGCCAGCGTGGCTTAAAAAGTTGTTAAAAATTGCAATACAGTATCTTCTGAAATCTTTTGTGGATTTATTGAAAATTTTTTAACGAAAATCCAGCCATCCGTATATCCATACTCGTATTTATCGATTCAAGAATTTTTGGTTTTTCTATAAATATATGTATAAGCGTTTCAAAAAAATGTACATTTCACTCATTAGAGTCATCTTCATTTCTACTACCGCAAACACCACTTCACAACCACAATGCAACGATAATGATTGCAGAAAGCTTCGTGTGAACGGAAGTTAAAGACAACAAAAGTTAGAAGTTTCAAGTGAATAACATACAATGGAATATGAGTTCACCGGCAATGAGGTAGTCTTGCATTCATGCACTTCAACACACCTCGCCTATAGTACGCTTACAACCTGAGGCCAGATTCAAAGTCTTAGCAGCCAGCTTATGAAGGTGTAATGTATGTAGATGCACTCGAAGATTTAACGAGCTCGATAAGATTTGAAAAAATCTAGTATGAATAAATATTAAGTTTGCAGATATGCTCTCGTGATGGCAAAATAAAGTCAAAGAGTAAAGACAGGCAAAACCGTAGAAGCCTGTTGAAATATGTAGGCTTTCTTTTTTGGCAGCTTTGAAACTTTATGTGTCTGTCTGTCTGCGTGGAGTTCTGGTTAGGACAGCTTCATTATTGAATGCACTTCACCGCACTTTGCTGATTTGATTTTGCATAAATTTAGCACGATTTGAATTTAATGCTCTTCTAATATGCGAAATCATCAGTGAATTAAATTTAGATTATTAATTTTTCTTTAAATTGAAAATGAATCTTTCAATTTTAGTTCCAATCTCTCACTTTTGGTGTTTAAATATGGTCTTTCCTCTTGTTAAAAAAATAACTGGTCTATTGGCTATTAAATTCATTTATCCTAGAGAATCCTAGTCCTTTTTCATTAATGGTCGCAATGACGTAGCCTCACAGGAAGTAGACTAACGGCGTTAAGGGGTTATATACAGTTAGAATTTTCAAAAAAAAAACGATTTTTTTTATTTCATTTTCTTAATGTACATACATATATTTAAGAATACACACAGAAAATTTCATATCGTTCCGGTGAATATTTTCAAAGTTACAAGCAAATTTGAAAAGGCGTTTCAGAGTGCTTGGAAGTACAAGGTCCGACCGGCAGCGCCTTTTTCTCAAAATGGTGTTTTCAAAGTCGGTGACCAACATTACTCGAAAACGGCTAGACCGATTAGTCTCAAATTTTAACACGACCTTCTTAAATATATTTTTTAATTTAATTAATCGAAGATTTTTTCTCTCCGATAAATATTTTTTTTTATAAGGCCAATTTAATTTAAACTATTTAATAACAATTTCGGTGAAGAATCGATTTTTTTTTTAGAAACCGCCATTTTGTCAAAAAAATTTATTTTGCTTATTCCTTCGATTAATTACTAGATTTAACATTATTTTAACGAAATCTGTTTTGTTTTTTAATTTCGGATAATCCAGTTCCGAGATATAGTGGTCAGCACAAAACGTCTTTTTTGAGAGGAACTCCTGGAGATCAGCTGTAGCTCTTTTTCAAATAAATATTTTTACTAGTACTAAGTCTTAAAATACAGTTAAAAGATACCATAATATGTGTATAAATTTTTGGATCAATAAATTAAAAAGTTTTCTCAGAAAAAATTCTGGAAATTTCACTTTTTTCGGCCGTCTAACTGTATATAACCCCTTTAATCGCACGACCGGAGGCGGCCAATTGAGTGGGCCATTTCGAGAGATATCACGTTCACAAAACTTGGTTTTCAATAAATCGATTATGACATTCGTTCTGTGGCGTGTGGTGCCGTCCTATTGGATCCACATATTGTCCAAGTCCATATCATTCATTCGGTTATCATTGAGCTGTATCAATTCGATCGTGCCGATTTTGATCATCACGGAAGAAGTACGGCCAACTGACGCTGTCGGCCCATAAACCGTACCAAACCGTAATTTTTTCGGGATGCATTGGTGACTCATGGACTACGTGTGGATTGCTGTCTGACCAATAACGCAATATTTTTCTTATTGACGAATCCATTCAGCCAGAAATGAGCCTCATCGCTGAAAATGATTTTTCGATGAAAATACGGATTATTTTCAAGTTTTTGCGCAGCCCAATTCACTAACAAATGACGATTCTGTTGGTCAAGGGGCTTCAGTTATTGCGTCAATTTGATCTTGTAAGGATGTAGGCCAAGATCTTTTCGCAAAATACGCCTCAACAACGTCACAGAGATGACCAACGCTTGAGAATTAGGGATGCAAACATCGTGAAATGAAACATCGATGGTTCGAAGTATCGATGTTTCTTCAAAATCCATCGAGATCAAAAACATCGGCCATTAAAACATCGATGTATTTTTTTAACTTTTTTTAAATTTAGTGTGAAAAGCTAAGGGATACAGAAGCAGAAGCATAAATAAATGAAATGTAGTACGTCTTAAGTTGATACATTTTATTTCACTTAGCATTATATGTCTGTTAAAGTTTTTTCTCAATAAATAACAGAATTTCAAAACAACGATATGGACAATTTTTTCACTGTCATTTCTTTTCGATTTTACTTCTGCGTGATAGTTGCCCTGGGTTTAGAAAGCGGTCGTTTACTCGGCACTGAAGTGGCCACAATGTGTAAATATTAATAAGCCTATTTATACAACTCCGGAAACACGGTATTCATGTCAATCCTAACTCTATTGGCTTGTGATTGGTAGGGGTAACAGCCGAGATACACTTTCTCATCAATCTTCCGTCCCTGTAATTGTAGATAAATTTGACAGCTTACATTTCACCTTTTGGTGGACCAAATGTTTATTCTGGTTCCAAATATCAAACGAGTTTCACACTCATCCGAAGATTCTGTTGTATCAGCGCGATTCTTTGAATTTTTTATGAAACAAAAAAAAGAAATACTTTAGCCATAGCGTCTTTAAAATGCAGTAATTTGAATCTCTGATCTAACGCAGTAGCCTACGCCAGAATTAAATTGTATAAATAAATCATAAAAGTAACCGCAGTATTCTCCAAGCGCACATTCCCTTAACGAATTCTCCGTATTTTACAAAAATCGAATTCCAATGTAATAAGCGTATCCAATAGAGGGTTTCGAGTTAATACCCGAAAAAGTGTGAAGGTGTGAAGTCAAATTTTTATATAAAACATCGACATAAAACATCGTTGAAAGTGACATCGATGCATCGATGTTTTTAGATTCGAGACATCGATGGCTAACATCGATGCTTTTTGACGATGTTTCAAAAACATCGATACATCGTTTGCATCCCTATTGAGATACTGATGTGGTTCTTCTTCAATTGATGCACCAGCGGTTTCTCGTCACTAAGGAAAATTCTTTGTCTAACTGGCACAGGAACATTTTGTACTGTGCTTGGGATTCAGATTTTTCCACTAGACGCTCAATTGTTGATCTGACAGGATGACACAGATGACGACCATAAACTGACTCCGAATTTCGGTAGTAAATTTTAATAATTTCGACTTCGTTTCGTTGTTGGATCGTAGATCTTTCCATGATGAAATGGCAAACCTTATTGAAGAGAAATGTCGTCATATAGTGTCGATTGCTGTCCCTATCGGTCTACTTTTGTTACATCTCTTTTGGAAAACCCTTCTTTTGAGGTTTCAGCCTTTTTTTTTGCTTTAATTTTTAATTTTCCTACGATCTTTCTTCTAAGTATTTATATATATCGAGACATATCTAATGTATGATAATAAATATAGATCAGAAGCAAGATACTGATCTTCTCGTCCTGGCATTAATATTTTGTATGCAACACATGGAAACTTCATGTAGTGGTTATTTTCAAACAAATGGTTTAACCCCAGATCGTCTAGTCTTATCAGAAAGCAAGCAAGCAGGATTAGTTGTCATATGATTGATAAAAGGTTTGGTAGTATAGCAATGTACAACAAATTGTATTCTTATTCCACATACACATTATTTTAAGGTGAACGTTTAATGACTGAAAGTTTTTCTGAAGGCTCAATGCCGGAGAGAATACCATAAATTGCTGAAGAAGATTTTTGGCATTGACCAAAACACTTAAGTGGCTATACCAGTGTAACCCATGAAAAATTAGGTGATTTTTGTGAATGTTTTTAAAAGAAAGTAATCGAATGTTTTGAGGTTTTTTGGACACAATAAGGTATATTTTCAGCTATATTTTTAGATTTTTTTTACAAAAATATTGAAATAATAACGAAGTTATGTGTTGTCTTCGGAGGTGCCAATAAAAAAAAGTTCCAAAATTAAAAAAGGTTATTAAAGTTGAATGTATTTCCTATACAATGACCTACCATTTAAATAAATACCAAAAATTAACAAAATGGCGTTGTTCTGATACGCAGTACAATCTTACCGCTTTCACAGGATATTTTTGAAAGTATAAGCTATCGAATAGGCAAACAATAAAAAAACGATTTTTTGAAAATGTCATACTGGAATAGCCCGTTCACTAAATCTAGTAGTAAGAACGGATTCCCTGAATCCGTACTGCTAACTCAGTCATAATTGTCTTAGAAAGAATGTACTATGAATCATCGATAGTACTGCTGATATCGTAGTAAAGAGTATTTTGCCGTGCCTCTCTCAATCATATATTTTTGGCTCTAAGCTCTCTTGAAGTGTTCTGAGTGTTCGAACAAAGTCGGTTAGGTATTTTTGTAGGAATTTAATTTCCGGTTCAGGCTATCAGATCACGGTCATGCAAAATTGGTTGTCATCAAGAACGCAAATGAACCCAATGTCAGATTGAGTGGTATGATGTCCGATTTTCTGTTTTGGCTCTAAGTTACTGCTGTACTATGTCTACTGTATTTAATTGCTATGTCATAGTATTGCTCAGAAATAATATTTCAAATAAACGTGGTACGAAAGAGAAGCTCTCTCTCACTCAGTTTAATTCTACTGTCGAACCTAACATAACTAATAAATTTTTCTATTGTTTTTTATTGCCCATACGTTTTTCTAAGCTCTCGTAGTATATTAAACAATATCTATGTGTTTAGCATATTGACTAGATTGTGCAGCTCCGAAATAATCCTTATTGCCCAACTGGCTTTGCAACTAACAAGTGTCTTTAAATTATTGACATTAAATATTAAGTTTCACTATGGCCTTTATGCAACCATTAGGTCTACTATATATTTATACATACGAGTATATGCATATATGTCTGTATCTATTATTTTATGTGTTGTTGTTGCTTTATAAATTTATGCAAAGTAATAAAAACTTATTGTATTTACAATTCTGATTTTTTCTCTATTTCTCTTCTTCATTATATGCACGCACACAAACACACAACGCAATCAAATTCAACAATCAACAACTGTGGCAACATTCACTACAACAACAACTGCACTGCTGATAACGATGATGATGACAACAACTTTATATAAATGCGGCCGAACTGGCCACCCAAACACTGACACACGGACACCCCAACCACCGTACTCACCAACCGTGTGTATGTGTGTGTAAATAAAACTAACCAACTGCAAATGGTGACTGGTGAATGACAAAATGCAAATTGCAAATTGCGTATGGTGAATGGTGACTGGCGAATGCTTGGAAAAAAGGGCGTGGAGAGCTTTTCCGCCTTGTCGCATGCAACGATCATACTGGCGAATGTAATTCTTAAAACTGAGGAAATTTATTTAGTAAATCACATCAAACTTTATTTGAAAAACCATCCGGCGGTGGAGGAGCGTGAACGCGAACGCGCCAACAACCAACGCAAGCAGCAGCAGCAACAACAGCAGCGTGCGGCACTCTGGTTGCTGGACGGCCCATCGACATCTTCGGCAGCGGCGCGTGCAGCCGCCACAGTAGCAGCCGATGCGGGTGCAGCGTCGAGTGGGGGCGGCGGCGGCGGCATAAGTGAAATTAACTATTTCGCAAAAGTTTTATGCGAAAAGCTAGAGCATTGCTTTGACGCTGTCTCTGGCGCTGGCACTGGCACTGACAGCTCGCCGCCACCCTGTGGCGATTTGGCCTACTGTCAGTTGATGTGTCGCTTCGTCGGCGCTTTGCATGAGGTCTGCTGTCGTTCGCGCCACAAGGATGCGCTGCAATCGGTTTTTCGTTTGGTACTGGCCGAATCGGCATTGCTCGATAAGTACTGTAATTTCCTGACGATGGATCAGTGGCAGCAGCAGCAGCAGCAGAAGACGAGTACGGATGCCGAGGTGGATGCAGACGCTGGTAATGTTACTGCGCTTGATTGTGGCACGGCGGTGCCGGTGGGGCAGGCGTTGCAGTTGCAGCTGGAAGTCTTGAAACTTTTGTCGGCCATGAAATTGCTGGATCCGGTGGTGATGTTGCAATTGCTAAAGCAACAAAAACAAAACGCATTACAACAACTAAAGCAACAACAACAACAGCAGCAGCAACTACAACAAATGGCAACAAATAAAGAGCGACTGAAGTGGTACGACAACATGCAGAGGACACTTCTGAGTGAAATTTGCCAGCAAAATGTAAGTGCCACAGCTAGTAGTACTGATGATAACTGTTGTTAACAAATGCGTTCGGCGTTGGGTGGTGCCCATATGCTCGTTGGAGGTAGAGTCCAGCGCTGCGTGCGGGTCTGTGCAACAAAGTTTGCTGTATGCATGTGTGTGCACCACTTCAGCCGGCTGGAGCACATTAAATTAATTTGAATTTTGTTAAAATTGTGTTATTCTCAGCCGATCGGCTGGTTTCACTGCCTAGCGTAGGCCGTGTTTGCGCATGAAAATCACATAGCTGTAAATATGTGCAGTGTTTGACCCGTTATTTAGCGTAGCACAACTGAGTCCTAATAAGTTTTAAACACTTCTGCTCGTAAAAGTTGTAATTTTGTGGCTTTTGCTTGTGATTTATGCGCAATTGAGATGCGGACTTGTGCTTGGTCGGCCATAGCGAGGCTTATGGTGAGTATGCGCTCGTGTTAAGGAAGTGCTGATTGCATCTGTCTACACAGTAGTTAAACTAGTCGCAGTTAAATGCATACAATTTACTACAATCATAAGCAGATTAGGGATTTTCAATGCAACGAAGTATTTTGTGCTATTTTCGGATACTTTTATACCAAAATATACATTTTTAGAACCTTTTCGATATATAATATTTTCAAATTGAATATTATATTTATAAACAATAATACAAAATCCAGACTTTGAGCATAATTCATGACTGCTTAAGGAGTAGTGAGGAACTTGTTCGAAAATAAGGCATTCGTATATAACAATTTTAAAGTACCGGATATATTGAGAACTATTTTGACACGACTTTGGATAATTTTGAGATGACTTAGTAAAGGGTTTTTCAATAAGAGTCTTATACAAAAACGGTTTGAGATATCAATGAGATTCTTTATTCCTGTGAAAGTACATTCAATGTCATTATGTATGGAACTCGATTTCTTTTGCATGGCCACCACGGGCACGCTTGAAGAAGTCCACACGCTGAACAAAATTTTCGTGAGCTACCACGTTCAAAAAACTTGGTTTTCAATACATCGATTGTGACATTCGCTGTGTGGCTTGTGGCGCCGTCCTGTTGGAACCACATATTGTCCAAGTCCATATCATCCAATTCGGACGAAAAATATTCGGTTATCATTGAGCGGTAGCGATTCCCATTCACAGTAACGTGTCGGTCTTGATCATCGCGAAAGAAGTACGGCTCAATGACGTCACCGGCACATAAACGGCACCAAACCATAATTTGTTCGGGATGCAATGGTGACTCGTGGAGTACGTCTGGATTGCTTATTGACGAAGCCATTCAGCCAGAAATGAACCTCATCGCTGAAAATGATTTTTCGATGAAAATCCGGACAATTTACAAGTTGTTGCTCAACCCAATTCATGAAAATACGACGATTCTGATGGTCAAGCGGCTTCAGTTCTTGCGTTAATTTGCTCTTGTGAGGATATAGGCTAAGATTTTTTCGCAAAATCCGCCACAACGACGTCACAGAGATGCCCAACGCTTGAGAACTATGTGTGAGGGACTGATTTGGGTCTTCCTCGATTGATGCGCTAGCGGCAGCAATATTCTCGAAACTACCGGCACTTCATTGTCTCACTGGCACGAGAACATGTTGTTTGCCTGCTCATTAAAATTTCGACTAGCTGTTGGATTATATATCTTTCCATGATGAAATGGCAAACCTTAATGAAGAGAAATGTCAAAAGAGCGGGGAAAATATGGCGTCGTTTGCTATCGCTATCGGTTTTTTGTAGCGTCCCTTTTAAAAACCCTTCTGGTATAAAACAAATAATCGGGAATTGATTTGGAATAAATAGTATACGACGTTTTTATTTTCTGTAGTATTTTCTCTTTTTGTAGTATTTTGGGACTAGTTACTACAACTATTACCAACTGGAACTAGCCTCATATCTATATTTTCTTCCTAAGTCCATTCAAAAACGGTTATATGCCTAGAGTTAACTAATTTTTAAACAGATATAGTGGATTTTTAAATCGAGTTTAATTTAAGGGTTTAAGAGTTAGTTACTAGTTACTAGTACAGCAGTTATAAACACCAAATCTACAGGGTAAAACCCCAAGATTTGTAAAAATATACTTACGTTAATTAAAAATGCAAGTAAGTGCACTTCAAACTAATTTTCGTGATTTATGCGATCACATAGAAAACTATTTTAATTAAGTCCTAACTACACTTTAAATGCTTTATGCATGGCAGCCATGTAGACTGCGACAGAAACGACGAAATTGCGGGCGGCTGGTAGCAAGTAGTTCGTGCGTTTGCCTCAGCGCGCTCATTACAGCGCCATTTCAAGTGCCACGTGATTGCGGCAACGGCGGCGGCGGCAAAGTCCTCAGTTCGGCCCTGGAATGCGCTTAGGCTGCGCAAATATGCTGACCACTCGCTGCGTCGCGTATGCAGCTACTCGTGTGCATATTCACGCGAATTTCCGCTTTTAATTTTCTACGGCTTTTTGTGCTCCAGTTAACAGTTAATGCCTGGCCTCGCCTCAGGCCGCACCCACCACCCACCAGCGCGTCGCTTGTCTAGCCGTAGATTTGCATTCGTACACTAATTTGCGCATTCTCATTCACTTTTTACGCGTACTCATTCAATTTGTGGTCTAATAATTATTTTCAACGAAATTTTTTCACACCCCCTCGCTTTCTTCCACTCCTCTCTGCCTTATAGCCGTATGCGCGCGACTGGTCAACGCAACAAGTGCGCCAATTGCTGGAGTTGGGCGATGCAACGTTTCTGAATTTCCTAATTACGGAGAATTTCGAATTAATCAGCGATTTGTGTGAAGTGGCTGCCGCGCAGACAGCAACGCAGGCGACGCGGGAAGACGCATTGGACGCATTATGGTTGAAAGCGTTGTTGCAGCATGCTAATGCGCTCAACAAGGTATGTGTGCTTATTATTTGCAGCCTTTATTTTTAATATTTGTTGTTGTTAATATTTCATATTGTTGTTGTTTTCTTTTTTCAAACTCTCAATATTTTTCTCTTTTCCTTTTTCGCCACAGCACTCGATACGCGCGCTGCCGCCTCTACTGCTCCGCTTATGCAACGCCACAAGGACCTCCGTTACCGGTTGTAATCTGCAAATGGCGCTACTTAGTCTACAAGTAGTGCAGCGCTTACACACGCGCAACAACAATGCGCGCGCCTTGCAAGTGCGTTTGGAGCGCTTAGCGCGTCGGCTTGTATTCAGCTGCAGCGCCACGCCGCTCCAACGTCAACAGTTATTGCAGCAATTGAAGGAATTGGCTGGGGATCCACTAACGGCGCTGGGCAGCAGCAGCTCATCAGCGACTTTGTAAGTTGCCGCAGTGCGGAGCGCTTTTCAATGAAATTGAAAAAAAATGAAACTTGAGTGCCAGTAATCACTCAATGCACTTTCTATTTTCAATTCATTGATTTGCTGCCGTATTGTTTTTGTCTTTTTACATTACTTTTTCTATATTTTTCCCATTATATCGCCATATTTCTTACTTACCACTGCTTGTTCTTTCTTTCTTTTCCGCATACCGTTATCACCGTTATTGAGCAGCTGGCAGCAATTGTTGTTGGACACTCAAGAATGCAAACTGGCTGCTCAACCATTAGCAGCGCTGGATAAGGAACAGCAGGAGCTGCAGCTACAGCAGCGCATAATTGACGAGAAGTGGCTGTTGAGCCAGGTGAGTTTATCGCTAGCATGCTTGAGCGCTACTTGTACGCTTCCGCTTTGTTGCCCACCAGCCATCGGTGGCACTTCGCTCTAGCTGGGGTTAAGCAGTGATGAGTTGGAATCATTCACTTGTCATGTACACTCGTTTTTTGCTGTTCCCTTGGCATAATTGCTCGCCATTAGTGGCATGTACTTGTTTATTTATTTATTTTTATTATTTATTTTTATTTTTAATATTTTTATTTATTTTTTGAATTTTTTTTATATATTTTTTTTCTATATATTTTCTTTTTTTTTCTTGTGCTCCTGAAGTGCTCTTCGCTTGCATTTGCTCATGTATTATATTTCCTTTTAGTTGTGTTCATAGTTATTTGCCAATTATTTCATTGATTATATAGTGGAGCGTTTTTATTAGTAGCTCTTATTGCTCGCTCATTGTTGTTGTAATGCCAGTGTGGCATTTCATTTGCATATTTCAAGTCTCGCGCAATCACGTTTCACAGTTATTTTTAACAAGTTGTTGTTGTTTTACTTTTGTATTGCCTTTTTTTATGTTTCATAAAAAACACTGGAAATATTATTAGAAAAAAATGCGAGTTGGCAAGCCTGCATGCCTGCCTGCATGCAATTACCAAGGTGCTTAACTAAATTGCTGTTTCGATATTTTATGCAACTAATTCCGTGACTGCGCATTTAAAAATGCAATTTCCAACCAACCGACAACTGTTCAATTCAAATAAACGAATTTTTCACAAATCAAGTGGCTGACGCATACAAAGTGACAAAGTGTTTACCGTTTTTAATCAGAATTTTTGTTAACAAAAATCGACAAAAATTAAAATAAAAAATATATGTATATTAAAAAAGCACGTTATTCATATTTCAGTTATTTTTTTAAATTTTGTTGTGGTCATAATTTAATTAAGTTTTCTAAAATCACTTTATTTTGAGCCGTTTGATTTAAATATTTTTTTGTTAATTTTTTTCAATTAAAGTCTTCTGTCAGTCTAAATTTTATTGAGGTGATCGGTGCGCTGCATTTATACAGGATTTATATAGCAATTATTATAGAAGGTTAATTAAACTCGTGCTTTTAATTTTTGTATGATTTATGTTTTAATTGTTTAGGGTTGCCAACTTTTAATTGCAAAATATTAATTATAAGTTTTAATGCCCAGGGTACTAAAATTTACAAGTGCTTGTGAGTCTTGCAAAACTGTTATAAAACGTATGAGATTTGAAACTTTGAGAATACAAAATATCAATATGACAACACCTTTTTCTATTGAGAAATATTTAAGCATAAATACCTATACTGTACCTTTTGATAAAATACATTTAGGTTAGGTTATTCTGGTGGGCCAACAGACCAATTATGGTCCTTAGCGATACCTTCACGTATTCTCTGATTAGTAGTCATCGTTTAGGATACCAGCGCTTGACGCGATTTTTAAGAGTTTATGAGGTCTCACTAACGATATCTCCTCTAACCTATCGTAGATACCTGAAGCGTCGTTTTGCTAGCGCAGGACAGACGCACAAGAGTGCTCCACTGTTTCTTTGGTGCCCTGCTCTTGACACTTCCTGCATACCTCCCGATCTGACAGCCCATCTAATAGGCAACCTTTGTTTGATATTGCTTATTGAACCTGGAAGAATCGGTCTACAGCCCTCTTTTTAGCTCGTTGCCCGAAAAAATGCGGTGAAGATTGAAAAAAGTAAAAATTTAGGGAACTTGTTCTAGAATATATATATATATATATTTGGCGTAGGAACCGCTTTAAGCGATTATAGCCGAATCCACCAGGGCGCGCCACTCATTCCTCCTTTTTGCTTTTTGGCGCCAACTGGAAACACCAAGTGAAGCCAGGTCACTTTGCACTTGGTCTTTCCACCGGAGTGGAGGTCGTCCTCTTCCGCGGCTTCCTCCAGCGGGTACTGCATCGAATACTTTCAGAGCTGGAGTGTTTTCTTCCATCCGTACAACATGACCTAGCCAGCGTAGCCGCTGTCTTTTTATTCGCTGAACTATGTCAATGTCGTCGTATAAATCGTACAGCTCATCGTTCCATCATTGTTCTAGAATACATATTCATTTGAATAAATGCTCAATGCCTCTGAAATCCCTCTCTTCATTTTCGTTGAACCAACAAATGTTGTATGTAGTTTAACACTATATTGATTTCATTGAATCTGTTGTACTGCCTAGTCTATAGATCGTAATTAAGATTAAGGTACCTCATTTTTGGATAATACTCGACAGTAGAAATCAAAATGTAATGATATTTAGTGTTGTTCTTGTTTAGTGAGCTCGTGTCTGCAACACATAAGCAGGAAGTTCCCTAAAGGAACTTTGTGTTTCTTAACATGCATTAAGCTGACCTCATTTTGTAGGTATACAAAGTTGTCGGCATTTTGGCTGAAGGATTCTCCATTACGTGTCATGTTTTCTTGCAGACAAGATGGTTACTGTTATTTAATTACCGCTTTGAATGTGTTAGTGAGGGGTTCTTTTGTCTAATAGTTCAAACAGTGAACGACGTAAACCCATAGACGGAGAGAGCCCATACAACATACCTTATGAAATTGCAATATAACTCAACAGTCATCACCGCTTCTACCGCGCGCTACCGTAGATTCGAGTTGGCCGCTTCTCACTCTCGAATCTCTCAAAACTCAGAGTTGCCAGTACCGATATTTTGTAGTAATTAAAAAGTGAACTTTTGCTGCTCAGCATTACAGAGAAGAGTGTTAAAGAGAGGAGAGGAATTCGTTAAGGAACTGCCTCTGCTTCCAAATATATCGAGACTTTAATCCGACCAAGACTTGTCAACTTGGATACGGATATATTATCATCGAAATGCTGTGCTTTAGTATTTGACAATATAAAATCTGATTGATGGTAGAAATAGTGAGGTTAAGTAATCAATTTTGAATCACATATGTTTCTGAGTGATAAGGTCCAAAAATTATACAAAACTTTTTGACAAAAATGTGATATATCTCTTGGAATTCAATTTTGCCCTCTCAGGCGTTCTTAGGCATAGGTACTTCATAGAGTGTTCTAAGCATAAGTCTGTAGGAGTATTGCGGAGTTTCTAAGAGTCGTTTACAGTGCTTTTTAAGGTTAAATGCTACTGTGACTAGCTCATAACATGCAGCTTTTTCAGTTTAAGCTGAGAATCGTTGAGTAATTGCCTTCAGTTGCAGATCGCTTTACACCATATAAAAACTTGATCCAAAATAATCTCGCACTAAGTATACTTCATGAAGTATACCACCAGAACCGTTCGTTTTTTGCAGATGACAGTTACTTTGCATGCGCTGGATTCCAACTAATTCATGCCTTGCCATCTTTTTAATATAAAATAATAATTTTTTTTTACTTTTCTTCTTTTCATATTTCCTGTTGTAATCTGTTTGCAAACAAATTGCCATCCTCTCTGTTGTTACCCCACAACCTCGCTGTCTTCTCGCCAACCACTCGCAGTTAATTAAATTCTCCGCACAATCGGACTATGGTGCCCAACAACTATCGCGTATTCTGCTGGAGATACAATCCGAACAAAAACTCTACAAAATATTCAGCAGCGTTGAGTTCGCGGTGGCGCGAGTGTTGCGGCATGCAATTGCCAGCTCAATGCAAGCGATGCTGGCCGCCTTTCGCAACAACTGCATACAACATAATCCGCATATACACTACATGCAACCGAATCCATTAGTGCGCGTTACGCTGGCCGTCTTGATGACACGTATTAGCGAGGAAATTGCCGCAGCAGGCAACCGTAGCGACCTACACATACCAATTATGGCAACGCCGGGCGCTGGTGTTACGGCGGAGGCGGTGCCGACAAGCGGTGATACCGAGGGGCGTGTGGCCAATGCCGGTGGTATTTACCTATGCGACAGTGTGGCCACACTGTTGGAGCAGGTGAAGAAAGTGGAGGACACCGCATTGCTCTACATCGAGTCCAGATTCATCGATAAGTTTGCGCGCGAGCAACTACTGCGGCACGAACATGTGGCAACACTGTTAGGCTTCTTGGATTGGTGTTGCTGGCAGGCACAGCAACAACAGGAACAACAATGCCAACAACAACAACAATATGCACTTGCATTGTTGCAATGTATTGCGGCATTGTTGCAACAACGCTTCATCTGGACGGAACTTAATCAAATGGAAAAGCCAAGTGCCGCATCGTCAACAGCAACAGCAATGGCGGAAGGTAATGCCGCTACGGCAACACAAAATCCCAGCACCACTGCCGGTAGCCTATTGTCGCCTCAACAGCGTAATTTGTTGTTGTGCCGTGTGTTGGACGTCTTGGTGTTGGCCGCCAGGCAGTCGCTGCAACACACCATCTTCTACAAGCATTACAAGCAACAAGCGATAGTGGTCGACGGCAGTGCAAGTGCCGATGGCGACACACCCATCGACAGTGAGCAGCAGAATATCTTCAATGCATTGTCTGCCGCAGCGGCAGCCACGGCTCTGGAGTGCGCTTTGCAAACAAAAGACAACGCGGCGGAAGACAGTGATGTTGCCATCGGACGCCTGTTGCAGGCGTATGCACCGCAGGCTGTTTTCATAGCGAAATTGATAGAGATGCGCGCCGAGGAGACCACGAGTGTAGCGGCCCATCTCTCAGCCGCCTATCTCACCGGTGGCTCAGGTAAAGGTGTCTTCTCCTTGGGCAGCGCAGGTGGTGCGCTGAGTGGTGGTGGTGGCAGCGGCATGGGTATGACTTCAGGTGCTGCGGGTGCGGTTGGCGGTGTTGCTGCAAGTGGGGTGCGTGCGGAGTTCGATAATGGCAGCAATGCGGGTGGCACCCAAATACCAATGGTGAGTTGGCGGAACATGAGAAATGTACAGATTATGCTGTTTTTTGCAATTGTTGCTGTTGTCTTCTTTGCCTGTTTTAAATCCACCTCTTTTCTTCTCCTCTTTGCAGCACATTTTATCCATGATTGGCACTGCAGTGCTGCGCACGAATCAGTTTTATGCTTATGCCGTAACACCGTTCGAAATAATACAACAACAACAACGTGAATTACGTATAGAACAATTGTCACCTGCCAAACGTGCTGGTCAAACGTCACAAACAACGGCCTCAGCAGCAACAACAGCAGCCGTTTCGAGTGGTAAGCTGCCAACGATTCCCGTGGAGAGTCTCAGCGATGTCGATGTGCTACGGAAATTCGTGAAGAGGTAAGCTTCAGTTTCAGTTCTCTTGAAACATTGATTTTTCGCAGAGTTTCTTCTCTCTTCTTGATTTGGAAGTTGACGTCCAAATATAGTTGTTAGTTAATGCATCACCTTGAAACATCATTATATCAAATAAATAGGTTAGGAATTATGGAATGATTTTAACTGATATGTGAGATATTGGGGACCTGAGGTGTTTAGTTCTAGAGGTGTTACTGAGATCTATTTATCATATTAATACATATTTTCGGTTAACCAGCTTCAAATTTAAATTATCCAACAAGTCAAAATGTTCACTAAAAATGTACCGTTAGTTGACTAGTTCCATTTTTGTCTGCCTTGCTTGCCAAAGTCATTGTCAACAGCAGCACAACAACAACTTCCTTCTTATCATCCAGATAATTCGTGTTTTGGTTTCAGTTTAGTTGCTGTTGTTGTTACTACTATCTACTGCTCTCGTCTGTTGCAGACAACTTGTCAAAATGTCGTTGCCACTGCAAACATGAGACAAGGCGGAATTGTGTGAAGTCGTGCACCGAAAAGGAGCGACAAATTGTGCAGTGTTGCTTACATGTGCATATTGTTGCAACATCGTTGCAGCATACTCACTAGTTAATAAAAAGTTGCTCATAAAAAGTGGTTAGAGATTGTGAAAGTGTTCGAAAGGTCTGTGAGTTTTAAATGTGTTACTGTTCAAAATATGCAAAAAATATCATGAAAGAATATAAACATGTTGTTGTTGATGTTGTATCAGCCGAAAAAAACTTGCAAATTATTTGAAGAATGCTGCCTCGTTGATAGTCTTTGACCAAATAATGATTCTGATTCGTTCCATTTACGTGGACCCGAATCTCGCGAAATAAAAGTCGATGGTGGATAACGGTAGTCAGTATAACAGATTAAAGAGTCATAGTATAAAAGATTAAAGAGTTCATGCTCCTGAAAAAATTGGATTATTTGTTAGCTGGCATATCATCTTTGAAAGCTCTAGAAGAAAATTTAAGCGTTGCATAAGTCCGACGATTATATCCATACCTTTCATAAATAGTAAAACCGTTTCAACCATCTTCAAACGATTCACTGTGAACAATCTAAGCTATATATTTCTCCAATATTCTTTCTCGTTAGTTTCATTATATTACATTTTCTGCGCTAAGTTTCCGATATATATAGTATCGAAGAATATACTATTTTTGAATGCTATTTACTATTAAGGGAAATTAACTTAACGTAACGTTACCTCAGCTTAGTAAACTTATATTTAATTTAACTTATCATAGACTTAGTTGATTTAAATTTAACTTTAACTTAACGTAATGAACCTTTAAATTAGTGAACTTACCTTAACTTAACATAAACTTAATGTAACTTAACTTCAACTTAATAACTTAAACTTAATCTAACTTCACTTTACTTAACTTAAACTTAACGTAACTTAACTTCAACTTAATAAATTTAAACTTAACCTAACTTAACTTGAACTTAACATAATTAAATTTAACTTAACTTAAACTTAACATAACTTGAACATAGTTAACTTAAACAAATCTTAATATACTTAACCTAACTAAACATGAACATAGTTAACATAAATTTATATTATCTCAAACTTAACGTAATTTAACTTCAACCTAATAAACATAAACTTAACATAACTTAACTTAAACTCAGGTTACCTTGAACTTAACCTAACCTAATTTGAACATAGTTAATCTAAATTTAACTTGACCTAAACTTAATAAACATGAACGTGAACTTAGTTAACTTAAACTTACTTTAATTCAACTTAGTTAACTTGAACTTAACCTAACTTAACTTTAACATAGTTAACTTAAATTAATCTTATTTTAACTTAAACTTAACCTAACTTCACCTAAATTAACTTGAATACAGTAAATCTAAATTTAACTTAACTTAAACTGAACGTAACTTTATTTAAACTTAACGTAACTTAACTGCAACTTAATAAACTTAAACTTCAACTTAGTTAGCTTAAACTTACTTTAATTCAACTTAGTTAACTTGAACTTAACATAACTTAACCTAACTTGAACTTGAACTTCAATTTAAATTAAATTATACTTCAAAAACGATTATTTTATACGTAGTAATCCTCAAAAGTGCTTGAGTGTACATGTAATGCATAAAATGTATTGTAAAAAAATAATTTTATTTTCTGTTGAATTATCTATTCAAAATCCAAAAAAAATTAAGTTTCGAAGATATAAGAGGGTTACAAAGTTTTGAAAAATTTAGCACATATTTCTCCAAAATAAGTTATTCGTGGCATATTCTCCACTATAAATCATATTTTGTATGCCCTCAATAGAGACTTTCCCAACACTTTTTCTACACTCTAGTGTTAATTAACATCATTACCGAATTATTGCGTTGCTTATTAATTTCTGCAGCAGTCTGCGGCGCAACTTAGTTGGTGTTTCATTAAATTTACTCATTTGCAATGCGACGCCAAGAGCATTGACTCATTAATTTAATTAACTAAATAATTATGACTTTTACGCAAACTTAGTTGAGACAATTAACGCACCATTTATTATACATACATATCTATATACTATGTTTATTAACATAAAAACTTTATTAGCAACAAATGTTTGTGTGTTAATGTGCGCTACTAATATGAAAACCCATAATTTACTATTATTGCAGATTATCAATTTTTGGCTTTACCACACGTCAACAATTCGAAGAGTACTTTATGACATTCCTGCTATTAATCAATAAAGTTTACGATGAGAATATGGTTGACGAGCAGGAGCAATTTCAAATAAGATCCACATGCTTGGAAGCGATTTTGGAACTTTTAATTACATATAAAACTTTTCCAATTGTGGGTAATAAACTTTCGCATTTTCATCATACGACACGGTGGACTCGCATTAATTGCGACAGCATTAGGTGAGTTACACACACACACACTATATGTATTTATATATAGTAAAGTAAGTGCACATGCAAGAGAACGCAGCAGACACATTGTATATTTATAAGTTCACAAGGTATGAGAGTGATTTTGTGAGTGTGAGTGTGTTAAGGGAGTATGTCTATGTGTCCCTGAGTTTCTGCGTTTGACTCGTCCAAACGCATAACTTTCAATTGTTGTTTGCTGCAGTCAAACTGTCTAGTTAACCATCAGTCAGCTTGGCAAAATTTCGTCAAATACTGTTGGCGAGTGGCTCTCAGCCGCTCTGAGTTCTAAATTGCTCATTAGCAGCAATGCATAAATTTATATGGAAAAAAGAGCACTTACAACAACAAAAAATATAGAAAAATTTTGTTGGCCATGTTGCGACAGTTTGTCGTCAACTTGTTTGTAAAAGTTGTTTTTGGTGAGAGTTGAGATATTGCCAACTACCAGCCGCAGAGCTCAAAAAAGAAAAGAGACCGAAATGCGTTAAAGTTGAAAATTAGTCAAAGGTTGGTTGTGGCTTTTTTAACCTGTTGCTGGTTTTAAAAACAGTGCTCTTTACTCGTTGGTACTATAATTTTTGGTGCTAATCAATGCAACGTTTTTTATGCAGTGTTGTTTTTTCGATAATTTTGAGGTGTCAATATGAGTTGAGAATTCAACAACTTTCCTCTTCTTTTTGTATAAATTATGAATTTTTCATACGAGAATGGCTGACATATCGGGTTTTCGTTTACACAACACTTCTTCATAACCTTAAATGTATTCATTATAACCTCAAAATTTTTAAATTTTTACCAAATACTATATTACGATACATATTGTTGTTGACTCAGGCTTACCGATCTTAGTGGGTTTCCTAATGTTCGACTTATGTAGATCCGTTAGGTTTTTGAAACGACAGGAAGATCTCTCTCGATGCTGTTTGATCGGGAGTTTCAATGCGAATAGGAAGAAAGAAAATTCGCATTTGGATCGCAACATCTATATCGTTACTTACTAAGGGTCGCTCCGAAATATAAGGACATTCATTCCGAAAACGTTTCGAATATTGGCTAAAAGTGTTTTGAGTAGCAGGGCAGAAGTGGAGAGTGTCGCCAGAAATATGCTGACAAACCTTTACTGGGTGCCAGGACATAAAAACATTGAGGGCAACGATATCATAGACGGGATTGCCAAGAGTGGTGTACAGCTGTCACCCGAAACCCGAAACATGGTAAACCCATGCACTGTCTGTACGACGACATAGACAGTTGCATTATATGAAAAATCAAAGCGCGCTAGAAGGATCTACCGGGTTGTAAAACCGCAAAGGTCATGTGCAAAGCGGTACATCGGAAATACACAAGGTTCCTACTGGTACTCGATAGTAGGACCATGGTTGGCATTCTTGCTGGTCAAAGCCTAGTAGCGGAACACGCCTATAAGATGGGTCTGTCAGATCGGGAGAAATGCAGAAAGTGTCAAGTGACAGGGTACCAAGGAAACAGTGGAGCATCTCATGTGCGTTTGCCCTGCATTAGCGAGACAACGATTTAGGTATTTGGGGGTCCTACAATATTGTAAGTTGGATGAGATATCGCCAGTATCGCTGAGGACCATAACTCGTCTATGCGTGCCTACAGGCGTACCAGACCAATCTAACCTAAACTAACCTATTTCGAAAACTTAATAACGACCTTTATAAATTATCGCACAGTTGGTGATATTCATCAGAATGGATCCTATTAAAACCTTTCTAGAATGCTTTGCGTGATCTCACTGCGAGAAGATTAATCCTTCCACCGGATCCGCCTTTTTTTAACTTTTCTCAAAGTTTTCCCAAAGCCCAAAAGTGTCTCCCTTTTTGTATCGACAAGAGAGTTCCTTCACAGAAAGTTGAACTTTCTTTAAAAAGCTTGTTAAACTTCGAAGTTCGTTGGAAATGCTTTCTTTGAGCTCAAAGCACCAAAAACAATTCTGCAAATGCAGAATTCATCAACTTTCTTGCTTATGCCTAATATCGCAATATTCTTATAGATTCCTAAAATCAAGTGCTTTACACATATATTTATGTAAATTTAGTCCCGAATTAGTGAATCCATTTCAGTTCGAAAATCGAAGTCTCATCGCGAATGTTCTCCTTTTGACCAATTTGTCAAAGATATCTTGAAATGTAAATCAGAAATCCAATTTTGTTGGTTATACAAGTATTTTGAAGGCCTCCACTGCAACTCACTTTCTCCCCTCCAGTTTGCATTTCAAGTCTCCATAAAGCTTGCAATTGCAGCCCAGCCCCCAGCACTTTGGATGCCAATATTCCGCCACGCGTGCAAACCGGAACATTAGCCTCGATATATTGAGTACATTCATGCAATTGTCACTGCATGCCCAGCAGCAAATCCAGCGATGGCCCTTGGCGTCCCATTCTCATTTTAATTGTGTTAATTTCGCAAATCCCTTCACTCATTTCACTTTAATTTCTCAATCACGGCGATAACGCTCAACACAATTAACCTGCTATTACGGAAGCATTGTGTGTGCAACGCCTCGAAGGCCCGACCAACGACCAACGACCACACCTTCCAACACACGCCGGACTAACTGTTGTTTTTGTTGTTGTTGGCAGCAGGCAATGAAATGAAATCATTGCCACGAGCATTCTTAACTCATTGACTCATTATGGCAGGCAAAGGAAGTAATATATAACGTCAACGCGTAACAACACAAACAACAACAACACACACACTTGCAGCGAATACAAATAGATTTATTGTACAAATGTGCGTGTTTATCCACGCTTTGCTCCGGTATCCGCCTTCAAAGTGCCGACTGAAACAATGTAGACATAACTGTACACAATGCACATTGCAAACAAAAGCTTCGGCGAAGTGGCTGTAAATATTGCAAATGTAAGTGAGTGCGCCCAAGTGCATGTATGAGTATACTCGTATGAGTACACTGCTGCTTATGAGCAAATATGAGTACAGTGCCATGTAGGCCCTAAGAACTTGGACGGTGCTGTGATTCGGTTGTTGGTCGGTGTGTAATATTTTATCGGAGGGTTTACTTTTGGGTGGTTTGAAACCACTCTGCTTTATACGAGTTGGTTTGATTTCAATATACCCAACATCAGATGGGTACATTGAAGATTCCTTAAGTAAAGGAGGTTTCAAAAGGGTCGCTAAAAAAGTAAACAGATAGGGACAGCAAACGACGTCATTTGACATTTCTCTTAAGTAAGGTTTGCTATTTCACAGTGCAAAGACATACGATGCAACAATGGTCGAAATTATTAAAATATACTACCGAAATTCGGAGTCCGTGGCCTCAAGTTTAAGAGCGTTACGTTCAATTTATGGTCGTCATAATCGTCCTGTCAGATCAACAATAGAGCGTCTAGTGGAAAATTTTGAATCTACAGACACAGTACAAAATGTTCCTGTGACAGTAAGACAAAGAAGTGCTCGTAGTTTCGAGAATATTGCTGCCCCTAGCGCATCAATTGAGGAAGATCCAAATCAGTCTCTCACTCGTCGTTCTCAAGCCTTGCGCACCTCTGTGACGTCATTGTGGCGAATTTTTCGAAAAGATCTTGGCTTATATCCATAACCGACCAAATTGACGCAAGAACTGAAGCCGCTTGACCCCTAGAATCGTCATATGTTCGTGAATTGAGCTGAGCAAAAACTTGAAAATTATCCGGATTTTCATCGAAAAATCATCATCGGCGATGGGGCTCATTTCTGGCTGAATGGATTCGTCAGTAAACAAAATATGCGTAATTGGTCAGGCAGCAATCCAGACGTACTCCATGAGTCACCATTACATCCCGAAAAAATTACGGTTTGGTGGTTTATGGGCCGGCGGCCTTCTTTTCCAGCTTAGGCTTTGAAATTACTAACTTCATCGAGCTCTTCATTCGATCTAATGTGCTGTTTACAGATTTTCATTATTCGTGAGAAATTTAATAAGAACCTTGATTACTATTAGATCAAATGAAATTTCAACAAAGACCAAAGCAGATCTCCAGATTTTCTGTAGAGCGATTCAAGTTGGGAAAAGAAATAATTTTCGAACTGCATTTTCAATAACAGTATTAACAGTATTCACCTCTATAACTAGACTTTTGGCAAGAAAAATTGTTGTATTCTCTCAGTTCCTTAGATAGAGTCTAAAGTATTTGAGTTAAGACGGTATAATCGAAAACTAGCGGACTCTGCGTACATGAAAGCTTATCTTTCTCGAAATTATATTGATAATTCTTTGTGATTAGCTAAAAAATATGGGCACATTTCATTCATCAATGTTTGGAATTCTCACCAGTTTTATAAATAAACTTTTTTTCTGAAATAATATCAAAAACCCCTCGTTAAAATAACTTAACGTCTTCTATGCTTTCTTTAATCAACAAAAGGGAAGGGAAGGGAGAGGTGAGTCGTTTGTGGAAAACGCAATTAAAATGCAATAATAAGAACGGCTTAATTACGCGCACGGCTTGTGATATTTACAATGCCATCATAGCATACTTACATATCCACATGCTTATGCATTTCTACATACAGCGCTTTCCATATCCACATACATACATACTTACATATCCAGAGTATGCACATTTGTTTCATTTGCCACTCGCAGCGATTTTTTTTTGCAGTTTAAGTTCAAAGCGAACACATGCTGGCAGAGGAAACAATGAACATTGGCAGGAAATGAACAGGGAAACGCTTAAATACACTCGGCCAAATGCGCACACAGACACAGACCCATTCAATGGTTTGTTACTCAACCGCTTACGCATTTCTTCACATCTGCAGCTGAGCGCATTGCTGTATATGTAATGTGTTTGTCGTTGTATAAGTTTGTTTTGATTACCCTTGCATGCTTATAGGCGTTGCACCGCATCTACTTGCCTGCTGACACACATTTCTTGGTTGCATTGAAACAAGTTCGTAATTTCTCTCCGCCGGAACCGACATGGTCACGTTTAAGTGTGTCCTTGTGGGTGCAAAAACAAATGAGTGCGTCTGATTACAAATCCATATCTCTATACGTACATATGTATGATGTAATGTTGAATCGTTACATTATCGAAAAATTCAAAATTTTGAAGGTCCACAGCAATGTTTTTAATAAAGAAGAATCGATTATCTTAAAAAGCAAGCTGAGATATGATTCTTTAAACATATGTAATGTCAATTATTGGTGGTTTGTGTTCAAATACCAGGCTAAGATATCCAGTAGATACAATTTATTGTAAAGATTTAATATTGTTTTCCAAAAAAAATTATGCGGTACCAAGAATGCTTCTTCATTTCCTAAAATTGGTTTTAATTTTCAAAAAATTCACCGCTCCTCTTTATTCTCAACAATTACTTTTTATTCCCAAATCCGAAGATTTACAAGAGATTTTATAAAAAATATTTTATACTGTTTGTCATATGGTTGATTACTTCGAATTACGATTGTTGAAATATTATAGTAATCTAGAAAAACACAACTATTTGTAATCGTGTAATGTATGACAACTTTAATTTCCAAAAAGTTTTACCATTACTAATAATGTAATTGTAATCATAACGGTAATGATTTTAATTTAATGTTGCAATTGATATCAGAAATTATATGATTATTACTTTAGTGGTTTACAATTTTGAATTTGTTAATTGTTTGGGTTTCCATGAATTAATTGGAATTATTATTATTATTTTTTTATTATTTTATTACAATTGTACCTAATATACAATGATTAAATACTAACAACAATTCAATTCTAATATGTTAAAAATAATAATAAATTAAATAAATGTTAGAGAAATTCATTTGCTGCTACGGTTGCCTTGCTAAGTTTGAAGGCCTCTTACGTTTTAGTCGGATTTCTCGTTCAGCAATTCCGATGAGTCTGGATGCCACTTCATTTACTTGCTGTATAAGCCTCATTTCGTGAGTCTTTGCAAGTTTGGTTATTTCGTTTACTACTGAATTCACACCGAGATCACGGTGAAGGTCAGCATATCTAACATACCAAGGATCATTAACTTTCTTAGTACTTGGAAGCGCTGAATGCAGGCAATACAGTTTTGACTTGAACAACCCCATAGTTGAGCTCCAGAGGCCCAAATTGGCTTTAGTACTTGATCATATATAAACAGCTTGTTTGTTGCGATTGAAAGTGTGGATCTCCTACCGACCAGATGGTAAAACTTCTTCTTCTTCTTGACTGGCGTAGACACCGCTTACGCGGTTATAGCCGAGTCCAAAACAGCGCGCCACGTATCCCTCCTTCTGGCAGTTTGGCGCCATTTGGTTATACCAAGCGAAGCCAGGTCCCTCTCCACCTGGTCCTTCCATCGGAGTGGAGGTCTCCCTCTTCCTCGGCTTCCACCAGCGGGTACTGCATCGAATACTTTCAGAGCTGGAGCACTTTCATCCATTCGAACAACATGACCTAGCCAGCGTAGCCGCTGTTTTTTTATTCGCTGGACTATGTCTATGTCGTCGAATAACACATACAGCTCATCGTTCCATCGTCTGCGGTATTCGCCGTTGCCAATTCTTAAGGGACCATAAATCTTCCGCAAAACCTTTCTCTCTAAAACTCCTAGTGCCGTCTCATCGGATGTTGACATCGTCCACGCTTCTGCACCGTAAAGTAGGACGGGAATGATGAGAGACTTGTAGAGTTTGGTTTTTGTTCGTCGAGAGAGGACTTTACTTTTCAATTGCCTACTTAGTCCATAGTAGCACCTGTTGGCAAGAGTGATTCTGCGTTGGATTTCCAGGCTGACATTGTTATTGGTGTTAATGCTGGTTCCCAGGTAGACGAAATTATCTACAACTTCAAAGTTATGACTGTCAACAGTGACGTGGGAGCCAAGACGCGAATGCGCTGACTGTTTGTTTGATGACAGGAGATATTTCGTCTTGTCCTCGTTCACCACCAGACCCATACGCTTCGCTTCCTTATCCAGTCTGGAGAAAGCAGAACTAACGGCGCGGGTGTTGTTTCCGATGATATCGATATCATCGGCGTACGCCAGTAGCTGTACACTCTTATAAAAGATTGTACCTTCTCGATTTAGCTCTGCAGCTCGTATTATTTTCTCCAGCATCAGGTTAAAGAAATCACACGATAGTGAGTCACCTTGTCTGAAACCTCGTCTGGTATCGAACGGCTCGGAGAGGTCCTTCCCGATTCTGACGGAGCTTGTGGTGTTGCTCAACGTCAGCTTACACAGCCGTATTAGTTTTGCGGGGATACCAAATTCAGACATCGCGGCATAAAGGCAGCCCCTTTTCGTGCTGTCGAAAGCAGCTTTAAAGTCGACAAAGAGATGGCGCATGGTGAATATCTGGTCTATATAAATGGGATGGTACGATGGCCTAAGAAGGCCGCCCAACAAACGTTATTTTTATCCATAGCATTTTCAACGAAATTGACGATTCGGTGTACCTGGTCAATTGTTGAATGATGACCACGAAAGCCGGACTAATGTACTGGTATAAGGTGTTTTCGATCTATTATTGATTTGAGCCTTTTTATGAGAACATGTTTGAAGACTTTCGATAGAGCTGGCATTATGAATCTATTAAATTAATCGTATTTCGTAATTACAATTACAATTACGTGATTACAATTATTATATTCTGTAATTATACTTATTAAAGGTTTCAATTAAAGTTCTTGTATTTTTGGAAATTATAATTATTGTAATGCTAATTGAAATAAAATTGTAATCTGGATCTAAAACCAGTTATGAGTAATATAGTGCCATCTTAAATATGACTTATAATGGCTCAGATAGTTCTTTTTTTAAAAGTACCTTTCGAAGTTGATTGTCAAGTTTAAGTTATAGCCTTTAAGATCCTTGTTCTTTCGTATCTTGTACATATTATCTACTTTGCGCACTTGGAAGCTACTTTGAAAGAATTCTTTCTAAATTGACGGAATTTGCTGCTGGTGAGTATATTTTGATAAGCTACTGACTATTAATTTAGGACTATATTATGTGAAGTGGTGTTCTCTCACAAAGCTGTTGTAATAAAGTAATTTAACATGGGTATATACAAATTTAAATGTTTGATTGTGTTTCTACAAACATCTCATGGGTTTCTATGAGTCATCTCATAAATTCCTACAAACCTTGGGTAACCTCTATACAAAAGCAGTCGGTGTAATTAAATTATCTTAGCTTATTTTTATTCTCATCCCCCGCGTTCAAGCAGCATCAATCCACTACAACTCAAACCGTTTGTCCACAAATGTATCACAGTTTCTTCCGCCGACAAGATTTCCTTCCATTAAACGCCGGTCATACAAACAGTTTCCTAATATGACGCCCAGCTTATCGCATGTATCTCGCGTAATTCATTGATAATCTCGCTTTAGTGGCGCAACCTCCGCCCGCTTTCAGCGCTTTGTTATGTCTTGCTCACAAAATTATTTCGCTTTCATTGCCTACTCTATCTAAGCTCCCACATTCTATTGTTTCGTATTGTTAGTTTTGTTGTTTTGTTGCCCTCTCCGCTTAAGATTGTCATCTGACATATGTATGTGTGTCGGTGTGTGTGCGTGCGCGCCTAAAAGTAAGCTTGTAGCTTGCGATTAGTGCGGTTACAAGTAGAAAGGCGAAAACAATAAATTTGCGCTAAATGGTATACGGATGGCTGTGGTTGAACTTAATAGCGCTTTTAGGATGTGTGCTTAGCGATTATATATAAAATATGCATATGCTTTGTTCATATTGATAAATTCATTTGCTTTTGTTCGCAAGTTCAGGCGCGTCATGTCTGTTGCTATCAGTGCTATTGTTCCGCCACATTCTATTAAGCATATAATTTGTCTTTGTTGTGTTTTTTTGTTGTTGCTGGTGCTCATTTCTTGTGACTTGACTTCGGCTGCTTATCAATATGCAATAAAAATAAATAATGAAATTTGTATTGAAGGCGAAAGCATATGCCTTCTACTAGTATATGGAGTAAGTTATAAAATCGTAGCATACAAGCAGGCGTTAGGCATAGGAAAGCAATGTTATTTTTGCTTTAGAAACCATATGGCTTACTATATCTATATGGCTACTTATATATATAAATATATATCCTATCTCACTTATAATCACATCCACACAGTCATATGGTTTTGCTAAGAGCTTTGACGTCGGTTGCATTATTGTTTTACGACTATCATAACTTGCTGTTGCCTGTTTATAACTGTTGTTTATATTACTGCTTCTGCCTCATACTCGTTCTGTTCACATTCGATACAAATTTTTCTGCTTTCATTTCCACTATTCAGTATTTGCTGATGTCTTCTCACAATAATTTCTCTATATAAACAGATTTATGTTGCATACATATATACAAATATAAATTTCATCCGGAGTACATATGGCACTTGATAGGCAAAGCCGTCGTATATTATTATAGCCAAGATCAATACTGACGCATTAAAATTCCAATTCTGCAATTGGGTTAATGAGATACTTGTTTACCGAAATTATGCTTCTGTATGCGCATGTTAATTAAAAATTAATAGCTAATTTCCTGTTTTATGCTTCCGAAATTTAATTGTTGAAAATAATTTTATTTATAGCTGACTATATATTTGATTATATTAGCTGAAAAATCTTTTGCTTAACAGCGAGAGTTTTGTAATAAAAATATAGCTTTATCATTCGCCATAATCTTCATCCACAATCGGTTGCTACGGTTCTCCAACTTCGATATCGGTTTGATAGTGTGATGTTTTGAGATTATCAAACAGGTGTTTGTTTCCATCTTGATACTGTTAGAGTTGAATATTAATCCTGGTCAAATCTGACTAAAACAGTGGATGAAAGAATAATTTATACAATGGAAGAATTCCTTCAAATTTTTACCGATCTATTCTGCTCTACTGCATCTGTAAGATCCCTGATCGGCATTTCAATAAATTAAAAATAACATTTTTTTCTTCCCAAGTAAGATTTCATATAAGAGAAATTTTTCTCTAATTATTATTGCCCTTATTTTAATTGAACCTGAAATTATTTTCATATAGCTCAATATTTTTGTCAAAATTAATTTAACTACTTTTCCACAAATACTATCTCAATAACATTTAATGTTTTCTTATGTCTTCTTAATTTTCGTATTTTGTACTCAAATTCTACATATTTTTGTGAATCTGACTTGATTAAAAAGTTTCATCTGTCAGATCACTTTTCTAAAATTTAAAGTCATATTTTGTTTCGGCAGTGTCTTTAATGGTAATAAATGTGGAAAATATGTGGAAAATATATTGCATCAATCCAAGTCTCATTCAAAATAATCTGTTCCTTTTCTTTCTTGACGTTTCTCGCTTTTGTAAAATTAATATGTGGGATTTTCTGTGATTTGCAAGACAGACATGTAGCCTTTTCGCACAGCCAATTAATTGATTAATTTTGATTTTAATTAATTGATTAATTAAAATTTTAATTGAGAAACCAGTTTTTGCTCTTCGCACTGCCAGCTACTCGATAATCGATCAAACAATTAATGTAGAAAAATTAGATTTTTATTATGTATGGTAAATCGATCTAAATCAGCGCTTTAATTAAAGACCGGTTAATTGATCAATTAGCTCCTGTGCGAAAAGACTGAATACTTAAGCGCCCCTCTATCCGTCTTTCAAAATTTCGGTTTCTACTCCATAGAGTCCACCGATTATGTTTCCATGTCTTATTATTATTATTTCCAACCATAGCCAAATTAATTGATCAATCAAAATTTTTATTGAGAATACCTTTTTACCGATCAGCTGTTATACATTTTTGTTTTTGATTTTCATAAGAAGTTGGTATGTTTCATCAGCCGATTGACATTTTTTAGCGGAGGCATCTACCGTAGCTTTTTTTGAGGTGCATTTGATTTTCAAGTCGATTAAAATTCAATTTACGATAAATGTAGATTTTTATTTTGTATGGTAAATCGATCTTAACAAGCGTTTTAATCGAGGTTAATTGCTCAATTAGCTCCTATGTAAAAATCTGTCGTACAAATTTGGAGTTATTGCTCTTTTGGAAACATCGAAGGGATTCTTCAGTGCATAGTGAGCTATTTTAATGCTGTGGTGTGAGTTTTTCATCAGAATCCTGTAAGGCTATTGGATTATAGTTGTCAGTCTACTAAAAGGTGTTTTTGGGCTTCTGATTTAGGTGTAGTATACTTTAAGGAGAACTTGTCCAAAAATATCTATGAAAAACTAGAGAAATTGAGGCAGAATGTTCGAAGGAGATGCGTTTAAATAAGCCAGATTCAAACACATTTTTGTTATCTTGAATACTCTACACCGTCAGAATATAAAAAAATATAAATTTTTAACCACTAAACAGAACGAAATTTTTAACCACTAAAATCAACTATCAATTTTGTTGCACAATATTTGCATGCAACTAAATTCACAAGCAATCATCTAATTTACACACATTTTTTCTGCAACTTCCTCTTTGCAGCTTAAAGAAATTACACAAAGTGCAGTTACTCGTCTCCGAGGCGAACATCTTCTATCATCCCAACTTGGAGCGCGAACTGCGCGCTGACTGCGACGCACGCGCCAACTACAACAGCTTCGCGTGTCGACTGCGTGACACCGTCATCGGCACTAACCAATTTAGAGTCAATCAATATGATTTGAATTTTATGTGGCAACAAATGGAGGCGTACGCACAATACACCGCTAACAGCAGCGCGCCGGATGCGCAACCACAGAGCGGTAGCGGTGGCGGCGGCGATATTGGCGCCACCATCGAGCGGCGTGCAAAGCGCGGTGTGGGTGCGACGCGGGATAACGAGGATGTTGCAACGAAGAATTACCGCTACTTCACAGCGCAGTCAGGCGTGGATTTCAAGAGTAGCACGCAGCTGATTTTCGATGTGCTAATGCAGATAATTGAGGTGAGTGCGTAAACTACGATGAAGTGACGAGAAGTGAAGAGAGTGCATAGGGTGCGGGAGAATAATATGAGAAAACTAAGGAGTAAAGAAAATGCAAGACAAATTTCGGTTGAATATTTGTGGCATGTGCGAGCAGCGCGCGCTTGGCATGCAGATTTCGTGCAAAGTTGCAAATTGCTTGGTGGCGAGTTATATAACTTGCCACTTGCAACTTGCAGCTTTCGTGCAACACGCAAAATCAATCAAAATTTCACGCGTAACTAATGCAAATCGCAATGAGCGCCACATGCCATTACTCTTGTTGTTGTTGTTGCACATAAATTTTACACCGTTATGTATGCAACTAGCGGTGGCGGCGCCGAATGACAGCAATTCCAATTGAAATTCATTAGGCGAACGCGTTTCGGTTTTGAAGGACATTCGACTGGCTTATTGATGGTGTCTGTTAATTGGTTGGGTTGGTTTGCGGTGCACATGCCACCAGATGTATTGGTGGCACACACACACACATTTGTAAGGCTGTTAGTCACTTTAGTCAGTCTCGTTTATTGCTAACAGCCTGACATGGCAGTTGAATTGCCTTGAGCGGACCGACATGTCGTATGCGCAACATTCAGCGTATGCATTTTGCATGCCACACACGCTTGCATGCCGCGCACTCATACATGCAACATGCAACACACATGCACACACATTTACATGCAGTTTATGCTCGCAAATAAATTTTGACACAAATTCACTTGCTGTGGCATGTAAAATTCGCCAGTTTGCAGCCGCGTCGTGGCACATGCAACGTCTGTGTAGCGGTGCATATAAGTTGCGCCTTAACGCCGCGTGTACATTTGTGGGTGTTCGTTGGTTATTTTTGAGCGCACCAAGTGCTTCGTGACAGCTTTTGTTATTATTCGTGTTGTGTTCACGTGTTTGAGTGTGTGTGCGTCGGCAGTTGGTGGCAAAGTTTCGCCTGTGCCACATAAATTGAGTGGCGTACAAGTGTGCAACGCTGTCGCTAAATGTTTGCTGTCACAATGACTCTTACTTGATCTTAGCGCTCGAACACACACACACACGTCACCTTCAGATCATATTTAAATCTCCATTGGGGGCGGCATTCTGCTGCTCACGTACACAGGCATTTGGATAAAATGGAGACCGGTTTTACTGGCTGATTTGACTTCTCTTTAATCTCTTTAATTTTGGAAGACCAAAGAGCGCTTCAATTGTGTAAGAGTTTACTCTTGCTTTTCCTAGTTTTTGCTAAAATGACTCTACTCTATTTGAAGCCAGCCTCATCTTGAGGACTTTTTCTTAATGAAACTTCGCCACTAGCAGGCTTGAGGTGATCTTTAACCGGCATAATTATTTATTTTTAATGTTAAGAATTATTTAATTAAAGATATACTAACAGCTCAGGAACAAATTTTATGAAATATTCTTCTTGGGCGCTTTCATTAAGATCAATAGAAATCTACTCCTTTTTTGAATTGTCTTAGCTGATATTATCAATACATAGTTTCATACTAGATATGTATGAAAGATTTGAGTTTCCCAAGCGAGTCACTGTGAATTTAGTTATCTAAACCTTCTTGCCGATATTTTATAAGCAGATTTCTGGCATTTCATTTCCTGCCCAATTCTAAAGAATTTTAATTTTTGCAAGCAGTTTGGATTTAGTAGTGTCTCGACGAATCCCGCTGATAACATCCTACTTTTGTTCAGTTTCAGCGATGAATCTGCTGACTGTTGTAATAAGGTTATAAAGAGGAATAGTCATAAATCCTTCTTGAATTTTCATAAAAGAATAATCATTTTATGAAAAAGAAAAAAACCTTCAATTTTACCATGTCGAAGTAATCACTTACTGCGTATATATATATGAACTCAAATACACTAAGGTACACGCGCTACTGATGAAGAGTGTTCCTTGCTTTTCCCTTTGCTGGTCATAAGTAAGATCGCCATTTGTCAATGAAAAACAAAAAGAAGAGTTTGTAAAACAAATACAAGTACTATGCAAGTTCATCAGTGGCTCAGAAGTTCTCCACTCATAGTTATGAAGTGGACACCGCCATCGAAATTCAATCAAGTTTACTCTGAGTGATGAAATTAGGCACTCATGCAATTCTCTGATATACTTCATCTGAAGAGGCTTTGAGATCTTTCAAAATCTCATATAAGTAGTGGGCTTGGTTTCTTAGAATACTCTTTTATATATTATTTCATATAACCGCAGTTAGTTGTTTATTTTTTAACTGACCTCGCTGAATACAGAAAGAATGAAATAGTGAGGTGCAATAGGTTAAGCGATTAGTCCAGCTTATAACCCTTAAAAAAGACCTAGGTTAGGTTAGGTTAGGTTCAAAAGCTAACCGTAGCGATAGGTGACGCGTTGGATCCCACTTGAACAGCTGAAGGTCTCGGTCCATCGTGATGCTAAAAGACTCCTAAATATTGATCGCAAATAAGACCCTTACGCATCGCCGAAGCGCTTTGAGCTTATCACAAATTTTATTAGGCATCTAATGTCTATTCCGGAAAGTTCGCATGGTTACCCAAAATTGTAGCTACCGAGATGTTTCAACCTCAGTCTTGCGAAAACTGGATAGTGTAGGAGGAAATGATTTGGTGTTTCCACATCGCCTTCCTCCATACAGCTATGGCAGTGTAGATTAACTCAATCCTTCGGAATAAAAATTTTCAAGATGGTCTCTACTGGCGACGGAAATCGCGCCTTCTGAAGCAGAATCTAACTCCACATAAGGCTGAACTGACTGACCCGTTTCGACACTACAACGGATTCAAAGAAAATTTGTTTACTATTATATATATGATGATCAAGACAGAAACTTGTTAAGAAAGATCAAAGCGCGCAGGAAGGATCTACCGAGATGCAAACCGCAAAAGTTATGTGTACAGCGGTAGATCAGAAATACACGAAGTTCTTACTGACGCTCGATAGAAGGGAATGTAGGAACATGGTGGGCATATTCACTTTCGTGTGGCGGCACACGCATACAAGATGAGGCTGACAGAAAGCGAAGAATGCAGAAATTGTCAAGAGTAAGGTACAAGAGAAACAATGGAACATATCTTGTGTGCTTGTCCGGTAGTGTCAATCGATAATCTGGAAGAGAGATTTCGTTAGTGAAGCCACATCAACTTTTGAAATTCGCATCCTAAAGAATGACTACTTCATATTGACTACGTGACGGCACTCCAACTGGTACCGAAAAGTACCAAATCGGTCTATGTGTGCTTCACTGCCTGCTAGATTAACCTAACCTAACCAATTAAATAATGTTTTTAATGTCAAATTTAAGCCCAATAGCTTTTTGAAAATGGAATGGCCTAACTCCTTAATTTTTTTTTTAAGTTTACCACAGAAGTATCTTTAAATAAATATATTTTGGTGAATAAGTGTGTATTTGTACATAAATCTGAATTCTTTTAATTTTTAAATAAATCTTCAACGTTTTTTCTTCTTATTTTGTTTTCTTCGCTTATTTTCAATTCATGTTCATCAACATTTTTATATTTTTTGCAGCACAATCACATTTTGGTCTTACCAAATCTGGTGAAATTCACTGAAATCTGCGAGAGTCGTGATCAAATCAAATGGATTAAGGAGAAAGCTTTAAAATTGCAAGAGACAATACCAATGGATGACACCATTTCACATCAGGTAAGCGCAAGAGAAGAAAAAGCATCATTTCTATAGTATATATACTTCAAGTAGACTGATTACAGTTACTGCTTGTATACAACTGTATGTATTTTTCTTTTTTTCAATTGCTGAGATTTTTCCCAAATTATTATATCTTCGTTTTTGTTTGTGCTTTTAGTGTTGCCACTTCATTGTTTTGTATCAGTTTCCGCTATGCCGTGTCAAACATAAAATTCTTGTAACTGCAGTTGTTACTACAATTTTGTTGTTCTTGCTTTTGTTGTTGTGGCCACTTTGTCAGCCATGTTGCAACATGCAACTTACAACATGGTACTTAGCACTTGCAATGCAGCAAGACGTGTCCAATCGCATGTGCCACATATTACCTACAACTGCCACAAGGCTATATATATGTCTATATATATTTACAGTTATCTCTATATATTTTTTATGTCTGCTGTTTTGTGTGTGTGTGCTTGTGTGCCACACCGCCAATTGAACTTAAACGAATTTGTTACGTTCATTCTCGCACTGGGCAGCCGTTTACCCTGCACTTGCCACCTGCCACCTGCAGTTGCTTATCAGTGTTTTTCCTAGAAGAAGTCGCTATAAATAGCTACACTCATGTCTGTGCCACCTACGCTGCTTTACTTTCTTATTAGATTGTGTGCACGTGCGTCCGTCTGTCCACACATCCGTATATCAGCGGCACGGCTAGGCAATTTGCCCGACTCTGTCTGTCTGTCCGCCCGTCCGTTTGTGCGTCTGTCTATCCACTTATACGTCTATTTGTCCAGCTGCTTGTTCGAGCGCTTGTAGACTCCGTCGTCTGCGCTACGCCATGTTTTCCCAAGTAATATCGCATACACTTTGTGGCGATTACATTTCGACTTGGCTTACAAGCATTTAAATGGCTGTGTGTGTGTGTTTGGCCTTCATTTACACACTGCAGACACGAGTTTTATTCTTCTTTCACATCATTGACACCCCCTCACCTCCAACTGTGTTTGCATCTTTAACTCTTTCGTTTTCCTTCTCTATCTTTATCGCTATTTATATCGCCGTGCTACTTTATTTTGATCGCTTTTCGTTTACACTTTGCAGCACTTAATCTACTTACTGTGCAAAACGCAAGCAATGCTGATACCCACACTCGGTGAATTGCAACAATTGTGCCAGCTCATTGGCAATTACTTGAAGAGTTCGCACATCTTCATACGAAATGCAACGCTGGCCGGTCTGCTCTGTCTGCTCGAATGCTGTTCGAAGACCAATACCACTATTGGTCGGCTGAGTGATGAGTTGGCTTTGCTGCGCGAGCTGATTGTGGGCTACATCAATCGTCATGGGATTATCGATGTTAGGTGAGTAGCCAGATTACTTACACACGAGTGTTGGTGTGTCTGTGTCTGTGTGAAGGTGGCGTTATCCGTAAATGTTTAAACAGTTGTTTTAGCTTTGGTTACATCAACAAACGTACGAAAGAAAATCAGATTAAGGCTAATGAAGTTAACCCGAACTTAGAATACTAATACATGAGAGCTGCCATTGGTTTAAGTGTTTAAATGTGTGTGATTGTTAGAAAGATTAACTGCACAATGGCTGTTATAACTGTTTGATTGACTCATTGATATGTTTGTTTGTAAATTTATTTTGGCTCTATTTAAATAGATTTATTGAAAAGTATCTAATCGTTTGTAGTCAAAGTTATTAGATACAATGTGACTAGACTTTTAAACTAAAGACGGACTATTTTATGCAAACCGTTTTAATTGCTCTTTGATATTTATTATTTTGAATAAAATAGTGTTTTGAGGCATATTTTACTTTTTATACTCTCGCAACAAAGTTGCTAAAGAGAGTATTATAGTTTTGTTCACATAACGGTTGTTTGTAACACCCAAAACTAAACGAGTTGGATATAAGGTTATATATACCAAAGTGATCAGGGTGACGAGTAAAGTTCAAATCCGGATGTCTGTCTGTCCGTCCGTGCAAGCTGTAACTTGAGTAAATATTGAGATATCTTGATGAAACTTGGTAGACGTATTTCTTTGCACCATAAGAAGGTTAAGTTCGAAAATGGGCGTAATCGCACCACTATAACAAAAGTAAGCCATAAATTAAACTATTGAAGTAAAATTTGGTATGAAGCACCGCACTATGGATGTAGTTTTTTGAGGAAGTGGGCGTGGCCCCGCCCCCACTAAGTTTTTTGTACATATCTAGCAAACTACTAAAGCTATATCAAGGAAATTTTCTAGAGTCGTTTCTTTTAGGTACTTCCTTATACAGTCCAAAAATGGAGGAAATCAGATTATAACCATAACAAAGGTTATATCTATGCCATAAATGAGAGAAATCGGGTTAGGGTTTTCAAACTTTCAATGGACTTTATACCATTATGCCGAATATGAAAGTCAAAATTGTTTGTTATATTAATAAATTTAAAAAAATAAATTAAGTATAAAAGGTTCCGCACTTAGCCCTTCCTTACTTGTTTTAATAATAAAGTTAGTTCGTTAACAAATATTGCATAACTCAAAATTTCAGTTTTGTGAAAATTTTCAACAAAATTTTGTCTGTATTTCGAACTTTATAATTTTTATCAGAAGATTTGGTAAATTTCCTTCATACACATAATTTTCCTATCGTTGTAAACCATTTTGCCATTTTTGTTTGAATACAATGACGTAATAATCATTTCTTCGTTTGAGTTGGTCCTTTTTCGAAGGGTGATCAAGTTCTACTTTACTTAATATTTCCAATCTAGAAGATAAAAGAGAGAATATTTTTGAGCAGAATATATAGAGTACTTTCAGAACTGACGAGAGAGAGCGCGAGTGTTATTATAGTTGTAAAGAGAATTTTCAGCTTCTGCTGATTCGAAGAATGATTTAGTTCCTAAAAATTGTATGCGGTTGATATTCTATTTGGAAATCGGGATATTCTGTCTTGTTCTCGGTCACCATCAAATTCATTTTTATCTCTTTGTATTCCATAGAGGGATTTCCGAATTTTAGAAATCGAAAACACGCACAATCCGTGTAATGAAAACTAATTAACATTTTTCTGGTATCTTAATCGTCCAAAATATCACCTATATCGACCAGGTGTTTGAAAAAATCACCTTTTTGAAAGGTCTTATAAAAGCTATTGAGATTGATTACATCCGAAATGGAGATCTAAATACTTCTCTGTAAAGGAATGTTACTGGAATGGGTAATTTATATAAATAACATTTTCCAATGGTGGTTTCGGTTCGGACTAATTGAAAATGGAATTTCATCGTAGGCAACAAAGCTTGATTTTCACCAATATTTTATTTTCCAAAATCTGAACTTGTCCCTCATTGTCTTCTCTACGAGATACGATATTATCTGGGATCGAGATACGATTATTATATTAAAATCCATGTTACTGCATCGCAGAGCCATCAGTACAGATAATATCTGTATATTAGTTCCTTATCCATTCATTCAAACTGATATAACAATGTTATGAGAATTCCATGCTAAAGTTTCAACTCCAGGTAATTCTTCGCTACGGAATTTATTTTATTTTGATTCGAACCAGGACCCTTGTCACTCTTTCTGTTATCGGCTATTGTTAAAAAACTCTCAACATAAAGTGCTGAAAAACTCTCTTTATCCTGTAAAGTTGCCTGAAACCTGAAAATAGTAGTTGAACAAATTGTTGTGGTACTTGATTATATAAAAAATTTAATTTCAGAAAAATAAAATAATTGTTTGCTTAAATTCTTATATGCTTTAAGTACACTTATCTTCGTTGAAATTACTTTTCTATCTCTAGCTCTCTCTCTCTTGTATACTCTCCGTAAATTATTGACAAGAGCAGCAAGTTATTAAACCAATATGGAAAGTTAGCTGCAAAGACCACTTCAATAAAACAATATATCGAATAAGCAATAACACACATGCCCACACACACACAAACACAAAGCACGAATGTAGTTTCGTTCGACCACTGCCGTCGTCTGTCTACCTGCTCAATCAAGTATGTCAGCAATTATTATTGTTTTGTTGCGGTTAGTTATTGTTTTCTCAATTGCAAAGTTTTATCGATGCAAGAAACCAATGACTATCTGACTTACTTGTCTTGTCAGCGTCTGGCGAGTCGTCTTTTTTACCGTTGTTGCCATGTCATTGCGGCGCCAGAGCAAAGCAACACAGGCACCCGACTGCTCTGCGGTTTATGCAACATCCATTTGAGATTCTCCAATAGCCAGTAGACGATACACAGTGCAACATCGATGACTGCTCAACTCCCCTCAGCCAACCCCCGCCGCTGCGTCGCCACCAAAAGCGAATGTAAAACTTTGAAGATTTTGAAGTCGGAGGTGGTGTGGGGTGGGTGTTGCAGCAGCTGGAAAGCGAAACAATTCTATTAAAAAGCACTATAAATTTGAAAATTTTTTAGAGTGTCTTTATGTATGCGTGTATACATAACAAACACTATACAGTTTGAATATATTCATGTATGTTGGCATGGTGTTGACTGTTTGTGCATCACTTGAGAGCCTGCTGTTGCGGTTTATTGCAGGTTTTCAAGGACTTTTGCTGCAACCACAATATCGATGACGGCCACATACTCAGAGTACATTGAGTGCAATTCTTTTTTATTTTTTCTAATTTCATATTTTTTTGTTTTTATGTATTTATTTTCCATTTCGAAGCTACACATTTTGTGTTTTTTGAGTTTTGAAGTGAAAATTTTTGCACATTTGAAAGTATGGTCAATACTTTGCTTCCGCCGTTTTTTTTTCTGTAAATTTGAGTTTTTTTTTTGTATAAAAACGGTTACAAATGTCGATGAGCCTCAGCCGCACTTTTCTTGGAATTAAAAAAGAAAAGCAAATTTTCCCGCAAATGTCGAGGATTCGGTTCAAAAAGTGACATTTTCAGTTGAGAATAAGTTTGGGATGCAAACGGATCTCTACAAATATTTTTGTGTGTTAATGTTAACACAAATGTCCAAGATCGATATAAAACTATTTAATCGACCAGTGCTTGACCCTAGAGACATCTATTGGAAAACGGCGGAAGCAAAGTGGTAGACCTAATATATAAAATATATAAAGTTGTTCGAAAACTACTTCCATATACTAAGATCCTGGTATTTAGTTTCCCATGCCAAAACCTCACGGTCGAACGTGTGTCAAATAATAGTAGTAATATTCAAAACTTAATTTGGTCCAAAAATAATTTTCAGGCTCATAACTGAAGTCTCGAGTTTTATCTCGGTTTTCAGCGGCTATCACCCTACCTTTCAACAGTATCTGAAATTAGTTTACTTAGAAATTTCATAAGAATGTTTGAGATATAGTCTGATGATCTGATGTATGTGAATCTAAGAAATACATATGTATATTCTTCTTGATAAATATATCCATAATCTGTATTTTCATGCTAGTTTACTTAGTCATTAAAGTATTTGAAGCGAATTCCATATGTTTTGTTTCAAGTCATGTGTTTAAAGTATATTTGAAGTTATCTCTTGAGTGTTCCAACTCACTATTTGCTAATTAGTTTCTGGGTTTCCTTTAATATTTGATTCGGTAGACAAATATCAGTTAGGTGTGGAGAGTTCGAGCTGTTCAGATCGTAGTAATTTTTTTGAACACTTTACATACTTGTGATATCTAAACAAATATTAGACTTAAATCTAAGAGATCTCCTCAATGTCTAACTTTTCCCCTTCGATGATGGTGACTGATCTTTGTTAGATGTCTTTGTCGATGCATGCTGAAATCACAAGGAACACATATTTTCTCGAATAGTCCAAAATATTTTTATACTCTCGCAACAAAAGTTGCTGATCGATTTTTTGTATATATCTCGCAATGAATCTATATAAACCAAACTTCCTGGGTAGATTCTCTTATGTACCCCACCACACGCCATGAAAATAATTGAAATCGCATAATAACCACGCCCACCTCCCATACAAAGTTTAGGTTGAAAATTACTAAAAGTGAGTTAACTCACTAACTAAAAACGTCAGAAACACTTAATTTTACAGAAGAAATAGCAGATGGAAGCTGCACTCAGATTTTTTTTACAAAATGGAAAATGGGCGTGGCATCGCCCACTTATGGGTCAAAACCCATATCTCAGGAACTACTCGACAGATTTCAATGAAATTCGGTATATAATATTTTCATGACACCCTGATAACACGGACAAAAAATGGGCGAAACCGGTTCACAACCACGACTACTTTCCTTATAACTTAATTTTGAATCTCCTAGCTCCCATATACCTAATTATAGGTTTTTCAAAAATTCGTTGGGCTTTATTCCGCATATATGTATTGGTTAATATGTGAGATATCTTAGCAAAATTAAGTGAGCGTATAGTCTTGGATATAGTGCACCTTGCTGGTGAAAATTAATGAAATCGGTTCAAGAATTACCACAGCCCGTATATACTATATATGACGATTTTCGTTATTCTATTAAACTTTATGCCGAATTTATGGGTAAATTTGTGCGTTACCTTAATAAAATTTCTTATTAAAGTTTCTAAATTTAATTTATCCAATATTTGTTTCCTTAAATTTTACTGCGCCTGTGATTGTTATTATTTTCAAAAGCAGTAGCTGGCTTCAGAGTGTTTACAATCGGATTATTATTAAATTTCGGACTAACCTTTATTTAAGCCCCAACTAGTCTTTCTCTTGAATGTCAATTTGATTCCAGTTCAAACGCTAACGTGAATTTTGATTACTCACAGACATGCCTTTGCATTCGCAGCATGCATTCGCATCACCCGTTATGCGGAATGCCCAAACACAGAGTTGCAATATTTTATGGCTATTTGTATTTGTTGCATTTCCTGTTATTTAGTCAGCGCCATAGATTTATTGCTCCGAATGCTTATTTGTGCGCTTCGTGTGAACTTTCGACTATCCCACACACACATACACTCACACACTCATGAATACATGGCGTTGTTGCACTTGTGAACCATATGTCCGCCCACTTCGGACCAAAACTTTATTCCCAGTTTGCGCTTCAATTTGTTGTCGAAAAGTCATAATTATGGCAGGTAAAGTTTATTTTTGTTGTTTTTGCCTTTGGATATATATTAAATTTCTGGTAAAATATTGAGTATTTGCTATGCTTTTGGTGCGCTGCGGTTCTCTCTCTCTAAGAGTGTGTGTGTTTGGATGTGCAGTATTTTGTTTATTGGTATGTGAGCGTGTAATTTTAGTTTGGTAAACACAAATGCATGAATATTTTTTTGGAAATTATTGGTTTGCCATTTCCGCCAATAAAAATTTGAAAGTCCGAAAACAGAAAAAAAAACAAAAACAACTTCTATGGAGATTAAGATTTGTGTTCAATAAATTGATTTGCATTGAATGTGTGTAGTTTTTGTTGTTGTTGTTATGTATGCAATAAATATTTCTATGAAAATAAATTTGCTATTATTTGAATATATGACACCGTGCGGAGTTTGTCATTTGACTACTAAATGTCATATCTATGCAAACTGCAACTACTTCATTATATACATATATATATTGAGAGATATGTTTTTATGTGAGAGTGAAAATTTAATAAATATATAATAACATTGGTAGTTCAAGAAATATATACTCTCATCATTTAATTTTTTTTTTATATTAAATAAATAAAGTAACAATTTTTCGGGTGCAACCGAATATTTTATTCTCTCGCAATTTATTTATTTATTTTTATTAATATAACATACAATTTGACCCACATATTCGTCATATATATGGTACAAAATCCATTGAAAGTTTGATAACCCTAATATTAGGTATATGGGAGCTAGGGGAAGTTATGACCCGATTTCACTCATTTTTGGTAAGGAGACATATTATTAGAAGCAAAATACTCCCTCAGATTTTTGTCTAAATATCTGCGAGACTTACCGATATTTTCAGTAAAGAAATTTATTCGCAGCTCTAAGGTCCTCATGTTCGATATATGTGGCCTTGAATTCTTATTGTCCGATGTCGGCGATTTTTAGAGGGGCGATGACACACTATAAATGCAGTATTTGTGCAAAGTTCTGTTCCGATATCTTCACTAGTTACATATTGTAACGTAAACGATTCAGATCGACTTCAAAGTTTTAGTATATAGGAAGATGGTGTGGTTCTGAACCGATTTGGACTATTTTCATAGTATATCACTGAGAAACCACGAAGATATTATGGACCGAATGTTATTGAAATTTGTCTAGTAGTTTCGGAGATATGGTTTTTGACCTATAAGTGGGCGGAACCACGCCCATTTAAAATTTTGTATACCATTTTTAGTGCAGCTTCCTTCAGTACAATCCTTATAATGAAATTTAAGATTTCTGGTTTTTTTCCTTACTAAATTAAAGCATTTTTAGTAGTTTTCAACGTAACCTTTGTATGGGAGGTGGGCGTGGTTATAATCTGATTTCCTCCATTTTTAGACTGTATAAGGAAGTGCCTTAAGAAAACGACTCCGTTTGTGGATATAGCTTTAGTATCGCGTGTGGAATCGGGTTTTTGGTGAACCACATCCAATTGCCCCGAAATGACTACCAGAGAAGATAGAGTGCTCGACATAGTGGGTATCCGAAATCATCAATTCTTTACTAAGATTTATGACCGTAGTGAAAATATGGATGGTTGCACATCAGATGATAATGAACAGTCTAAATAATGCGCCTCATCCGGCTAAACTGAAGGAAGTGAATATTGTGCTATCGACCGCAAAAGTTATGACCACGGTTTTCTGGGATTTGCAAGCCGAATCGACTACTTGAAGAGGACAAAACGGTTACAGGGTTCTACTGTGCTGAATTATTAGACCGGTTCCACCCTAAACGCGTACTGGCTCACACCTCCACCGATCAAATCGATCGAATTATGCTAAGGACTGTTGCTTAATGCACCGTATTTTCCAGATTTGTTACTGTGTTATGTTTTGTTTCGAAATTTGAAAAATATTTTCGCTGAGCTTAAGAGAGAGGGCTTTAGAGAGAGATGTTTTGGTTTCCTGTCCCTCTGTTGAGAATATCTCTCAAATTCAATGAGAATGAACGGACACTTTCCTCTTCTCATTGAATACACACCATAGAGTCACATGAGATCGTTTTAGCGAAGTCTTTCATTGTGTGTTATTATAAATTGAGAATCCAAAATGTTCTCTTAATTGTTCAATCAATCGAGTATGTTTGGGTTGATATTAAAATGTATACGAAAATATCATGGCCATAATATATTTATTTTCTAAAATTTTTATAAGAAAGTCTTTAGAATACTATGGTTCCAAAATAATAAAATTACTAAAATACATCATTTATTAGATAAAGATAGTTTAAAAACAAAATATATTTCATATCAATCTGTAATTTCATATATTCTCCGACAAATATCATTAAACCTATTTATTTGAAACCACAAATTATTGATAAGTACACATAATTATTAGCATAAACTTAATGAATTTAATTAACGCAATTGAAAAATCGTACATATCACATAACTGTTTTCGTTATATTCATTCCCCCTCCTCCTCTTTCTCCAACAGCGCAATGCAATGCAGCGACACACATACAAAGCTGGTTTGGACGCTCAATTATTGTCTCATCGAATGGACATCGAAATTCGTGCCACAATGTCACCTGCTGTCGAATACAGTAATTGCAGCTGGTAATTTCCTGAGGAAAACCAATAATGAGGATGTCTACTTGTGTGTTTTGCATGTAAGTATCAATGTACGACAGTTGTTTGTATGCTAGTGTAGTGATTAGAAGAGTGAAAATCAAGTTGAATGCCGTGAAGGAATGGGTACACCAACAAGGAAAAGTAAAAAATTTGGGGGAAATAATTATACGTGTATTGATATCCATTACCTATAGAAGTGAGCTGAAGCGAGCGCCTTGATAAAAATCACTCGTAGCCTTGCTTTTTTTGATCTCTGAACGTATCGAAAGTTGTAGTTGGATAACTCATATTATAAAATTAGGCAAATTTTATTATTAATTATATTATTCGAAATGTGGCTCAAATGTAAAACACACCGGGAGAATCATTCTTTCAACCTAAATCATCTCTCATTTGTGATTTCATTCGAAAACAAGACGAGTTTTAAGCAGGCCCCTGGCCCCGATAGCGTTTTTGGAGATTTTTTTCCAGCTCGGATGGCATTTCCTACCGACGAATAAGAATCTGAATTCATCGGGATCATTTTCAGTATCAATACATAGCTCTGTGAACGATAGAGTTTTTTTTTAAGGATTCGCCTAAAGGTAGGCAACAATTTCAACAAATAGACAATATATTGTCCATTCAAAATAAAAAGCAGTTTATTTGTAGTACTCTATTAAAAGCTTTGCATTCCTTTCCACTGAATTTATTAACTGCACTCAATTTCTATCGATATATATGTTTACTGTTAGTTAATTGCTTTTCCCAGCAGGGAAGCTAATGCATTTCATTATATGCGAATAAGCGATTCAATTTGCATATATTTCGGTAGATATGCTCGTACATATATATATGTAAATGTATTGAATTTTCTGCATTTGTGTGTGTTTGTGAATGTATATGTGAGTGCATTATATGCATATTATCTATTTATGTATGCTCCTTGCTAATACTCAGGGATTACAAATCGTAGATATCATACCAATTACACAGGACATCAGTAAGGCAGGCACCAGTTGCAGAGATCGAAATGCTCAACTGTAATGTACATACATATATAATTACACAAACACACACACAGACACACAGACACATGCACACATATTCACTTTCATTAATATATATTTATATATTACATATTCCGGGCTTTCACTAGCACACTCTCAACTTGTCTCTGTTCTGGCAATCGCTTCTGCTTCATTTTACTTATGTGTGTGATCGCAATTGTGTGTGTGTTTGTTTTTGTATGTGTGTGTGCTTGCGTGGCTTTGCGGAGGGAAATCCAATTTCGACCACAAACTTTTAAACTCCAGCTATGCTTTATAATTACCACAAGCGAAAATGGCAAGGATCTGTTTCTAATAAATGAATGCAAGCAATATAACGGTATTACTATACTCGTATATAGAAAAAGCAATTGCAATTTAAGAATTTCCATTTTCGAATAAAAATAAAAATGACTGAAATGCATTGTTGTTGCAGTTGTTGTGTGCATATCAATTTATGAAATTACATTTCTGTTCAATTTCCCTTGAAATAATCCAATAAAAGTAAAATTGCAATACAATGGCAAATAGGCGTAAAATGAATGAGCGCAATAAAATAGGAAAATTATTTTGTTAAGCCATATCTTTGCTTGTCAAATAAAATTTGGTAAATAATACTTTTGCATATATAATACATATGTATATAAATAAGTAAGCCATTCCAGGGTAAAAACATACTATTTTTGCTAGTAGTGGAAGTAATTTGAAATTATTGTTTTATTAATATTATTGCAGTGGTTTGCGAGTCTAATAATTGCAGCATATATTAATTGATGATATAGAATACAGTGCCTTCTAGCTTTATTGGTAGAACATGTCTGATCGAGTTACAGCCAAAATCATAATTAGCAAAGTTCAAAACTCTATATCATGGTTTGTAGCTAAAAAGAAGTAGAAGAAGTCTTATATGTATATGTGACCTGGTCTACGAAAAGGGAGCTAACGTGCGAAAACTAGTTTTTTTTGGATTCTATCACGTGAAAAAGCATCTCATCTTCCATCCGAATCAACTAAAAAGTGAAAATTGATTTTTTGACACCTAAGCCCCCTTTCCGTAGACCAGGTCACATATATCTTTAGAAAGGAAAAAGTTAGGTTATCCTAATGGATATATTTATAATATCTGCAGAGATGCAATTATCGTTAGTAAAAATCTTAAAAGGAAAAACAATATTTAACGCTACTCTTATTCTTTACTCGGAGAAAAGTTAATTGAACCTGTGGTAGTCAATAATAGTATGAGGTTTTAGTAATGTTGTTCTTTTATAAAATAAAATTCGGCCTTCTTTCATAGTGGCTATACTTACAGCTGTGTTCAAAATAATAATAGCAGTCAATATATGAATTTCTTATAAAAAAATTGAGTACGAACAGAACAGAAATATTAATTTTACATATTATATGGCTTTTATTAATATAAAACCGCAAACATTTTCAATAACGATAATAAAACTAAAATAGCTCGAAAATTCGTTGTTCAAAAAAATAGTAGTATTTCACATCTGGTTTAAAAAAGTATCTGAAACATAGGTAAATCAAAAAATTATGTATTGTTACAAAGAAATGGGGAGCTCCTACAATATAAAACTGCCTTACAGGTACGCGGAATAGAGTTTTCTTGGCCTTCATACCGGATTGGTATTTCTTCCCAAGAATCCTTCACTTTATTGCTTTCTATTATCTATTGGGTTATCTATTAGGTTAGCGGTTATTGGGTTATCTATTCACCCCATAGATTATCTATGGAATTGAGGTCGGCCCACTGCGCAGGCCAAGGCATGACCTTAACACCTTTCATACGAAACCACTCCTTAGCTAGCCGACTTGTATGTTTTGGGTCATTATTCTGCTGGAAGACCCATTTCAGAGGCATTATCCTGCTGGAAGACCAATTTCACGAGCATTATCCTGCTGGATGACCCATATCAGAAGCATTTCTTTTCAGTACAAGGCAACATTGTGCTATTCAAAATATCAACGTAGACATGTTGATTCATGACAGTGTATATAAGATATATGGGCCTAGCATCATAAAAATAAAAGACAAGCCCAAACTAATATTTTTGATCCTACAGGTTTTACCGATATCGTAGTGTGTCTAGGGTGGTATACAGTCTTCTGTGGGCGATGCACATACTGTCGTGAAGCTGTGTCTCCAAAAAAATCTCTTTCATCTGTCCACAATATATTTCGTCTAGTTTCCAATTTCAGTAATAATACTCTAACACACGCACTATTATTATTTTGAACACAACTGTATATATAAGGAAACGAAAACAATCTTTAACTTTCTAAATGTTTTAAATCTCTAAGTAAAAATAATATTGCTAAATTTTTTTTTTTAAAGATCGTTTTCTCTAAAATGCCCCATGTGAATTTTGTGCGGATATTTATTTAATGTAAAAAATGAGTTTATTATATTTTTAATTGGTTCAAAATTGTGATAGCCAAATTAAAATTAAATTTCCTTTGCCAACCTCAGGAATGCAAAAATGATTTTCCTAGTCTTTTGAGAGATATGTTTTATTGTTGTTAAATATATAATTAATATTTTAATATTGATTGTAATTATAAGGACAATACAAAAGACAAACAAATTAATACAAAATACTTGTCACCATATAAAATTTTAATAATTCCTTCAGCAAAGTAAGATTGTCACAGAGAAAAATTCTCAAAAATTTATTGGTTAACGGAGAAACAACCTTTATTTAAGTTAACCAGCAACATATTGTGTCGATGACAGACCATATACTTCTTCTATTAAATATCGAAATATTATAGGGTGTTAATAGCTTCAGGCTCAGTTCGTTTGATTCGATCTTAATAAAAAGTCGCTGTTTCGCCTTTTTTACGACATTTTTGGCATAATAAAAAGTTCTGTATTCGGCTTTCAGAAGGTCTGTGTTCAAATGCGTTAAATCTGATTCCTATTTTCTCTAACTCGAATTACTCCATAACTCAAACTCTTTCAATTTTCAATAGAAGTTAAATTTCAAATAAATTAACTTCTATAACTAGAAGTCTCTCTACATCGAAGTTGTTTTGTGGATTATGGTGATTCGAGTTTGGGAAATTCTATCATACCTTGACATTATTTGATATCAAATATGTATGAAAAGAGGAAAATATTTTATGTTTAAAATTTTTCTGACTCCAACATTGCTTTATAATATCCGTCTCCACTGTTTCCAGTTGCTTTAATAATATTTACCTTAATGCATTTACATGCGACCACACAGCAGATTCGTATCGAGCAAATTGCAATTCCAACTTAGCATAACGCTCTTGAGTCAATCAACTCTGCCATTCGCTGTTGGACTACCGTTATAACTTCATAAATAGCATTTGAGAAGCGTGTATGTTGCCAGCAAGCGTCGACTGGGCGTTTGTGAGTGTGTCAACATTTGCTTTTGACCTGCAATGAGATCCGTGACACACCTACACACATATACTCAGATAGCGTCATAAAAGCAGATGAACACGCTTTGCCGCCAAAAGTGAGTCCTTTTTCGTGTAGCAACAGCAGCAGTTAAATCACCACGCTGCGCTGAACAACAGCAAACGCCCAAAAATCACAAAAATCAAGAAAATAAAAAATGATAAAAGTGCTAAAAGCGCTTCACACACATACATATATTTGTATATAAGTGGCGGGAGACTCTGGCTGCTCAGTTTATTAACAGAAGTGCTGTCGCGTTATTACTACCCCGCAGCTGCCACCACTACTCCACCCTCTCAGCTCAGTTAGAAGTCGATTTTATGCGTTCGATGGTGTTCGGACACTTGTTTGTATAGTAGTGTAGTTGTTGTTGCTGTAAGTTTTTTCTGCCAAAGCATATCGCAAGCTGTGAGCAGCATTTTCCTTGCAACATGTCAAACGTGCCACACGCTTCTCATGCTGTTTGCTTTACTTACAGTTATGTATAGCTAAGTGTATGTCAGTATGTATGCCTGGATGTGGGTCTCACCATTTTTTTATTGCAAGCTTTAACTCCTTTGGTCAACTCTGACAACTCTTACATTTCTACTTACTTTCCCACGAGTGTGACATTGCTGGCACCAACAAGAACAACAACACCAATACCGTCCGTCCATTGTGCGGCAGCGTCACAAAGCATTATCCCTTTCAGTTGTTAGTCTTTTTTTGCTGTTTTTGTTATTTTTGTAGTTGTTCTTTTTTTTGCTTCCATCGCCCACAGCCGCTGTCTGCCGCGCGTTGTCGTTCGTTTAGCGTTTTGTTGATTTGCCGCAGGACATCGCCTGTCTGACGAGCAGCGCTTCTTCTGTGACTGCGAATGACCGCCGCACAGTGGTGCCGCTTCATACAAGCCGCGGCAAAAAATAGAAGGAATCGAGGTAGGGCTTTGAAATTTGGCACACATCTCTCATATTGCCAAATTAGATGAAAAAAAAAAAATTGTTAAAATCCGCCCACAACTACGCCCACCTCCCATATAACATAACCAATAAATATTCAAAAATGATCATATATTATTAATTATTTATTCAACAAGTAATTTTTTAACATCATCGTCCAATTCTAAAGTTTTATTTTTGGGATTTGTCCTGAAACCATTAATAAAAGGATCCGATGAAGCTAAAAGCAAGTGCATTACATCTTGATTTATAGAAATTCTGTCGCATTTTCTAGAATGATTAAGCCTATATTTCTTGTATTCTTTATTGCGAGCTTCTTGAGCCTCCTCTGATAGCATGCCCAATGGTAAAATAGAAGATGAAACAATTTTACTTCCATGCATCATTCCATGTATCATATTTCCATCAGTGAAACTTTGTTGGTATACACTATGTCCTGACGAGCCATCACATCCCCATTTCGAAGTCAGCTTCAAATTTTTTGGGATATCTATTAAATAATTTTCAGATTTGGACATTTAAATTCTCTTAACTGTGTGGTTTAGCAAATCTTGCAAACTAACTTCACTGTAAGTTTCCTCTGATCGCAAATTCTCAGGATAACATTTCTTCTTAGCAGCAAGAACCTACAAATTTCTGCAATATCACAATATTTTATTTCTTTTGCCATTTCAAAATTTCGTGTTTTGTTAATTTTTTTCACCCGTTTGCACTTCTCTCGGTATCACATACGACACATACGAACGCTAAACCCTTTGAGGGTTTTACTATACTGACCTAGTACCATCACCCTGACTTGGAATTTCTCACCCCCCAGATTAGCTGTTGTACTGTGTAATTAGTTCAAATAATATAATGCACCTAAACTAGTATTTTGTTGTTGTTGTATAACGAGAGACAACTACAAAAAATAACATCAAAGCAACAAACCGAACAATCAAAAAAACAGACAAAACAACGAAGCAGGCAAAAAAACAAAGCAGCGAAGCAGGCAAACATACAACGCTGTTGCAGTTGCAGTAGATTAAAATGCTAATTACTCATGAATTGGCAGCTAAAAGCAGCTGATTTTTTTTTCTATCGATTAAGGAGATTTTAAAGTTTATTTTGTGTAAGTGGCTAACCTGCGCGCTCCTGCGCACAATAGTTATATTCTGTTGAAGTTGTAAAATATATGATTTTTTTGGACCATGAAAAAACATCATATTAAAAAAATCTTGAAAAAAAAGTATACATTTCATGATGTAAATCACATCTATAACATTGGTTTTAATAAATAAAAACTTTACAATTGATATTTTATGGTTAACTTTTGAGTTTTAACCTTCGCATATTCATCACATTTTTCTGAGTAACTTTGCGTTGATACTTTGTTGGACTTTGAAGCTCTCCCAACAAAAAACCATTGAATATATCAAGCCCAAGTATTCGGATAATGTTATTTGATTAGTTCTTAGCTTAAATTGAAAAGATGGTACAAATTTGGAATGATAAAAAAAATCCTTTTTTGCCGCTTTGGCACCACTGTGCGCCGCTGTGGCTGGCCGTTCGTTGGTGGTCAGTGGCCTAGTGCTGGCATCGCAGCTGCTGCTGTTCATGCTGCTTGTTAATTGGTTTTTTGATTGGCAATTTTCAAAACTAACAACAACCAACTACTGGTGAGCCACACACAGACATACTCATATACATATATAAGAAGATAAATATATGTATTTGTGTTTGTGTGTGGGTGTGTTAGTTGCCACATTTATTTTTATGGCTGCGAGAGAGTGAAAGCACAGCAAAATATGTGGTGTAGACAATAACAAAAACAACAACTCGCTAGCAGCTTCAAAGCTCCCTTAGCTGTCTGTCCATCGGTCCAAACGGTTGACCGGAATCAATGCGTTGCGTTTACGCTTGAATTGTGCCATGACATTGGCAACCGCGTGCACATGCACACACTTACACATATTCATATAAACATACATCCCCTGCCAGCCAAAGGTGGTGAAAAAGCTGGTTAAACCGAAGTTTTTTTAAACCCACAAAAGTGGTAAAAAAAGTGGTGAGTTTGCCATAGGCCAGCATAGCTGCTTGTGAGTTTTTAACCACTATTCCCCTCACACGTACGAATACAAAAACAAAACAACCCAAACGTGTGCGTTGGTGTTAGTAATTGAAGAAATATGAGGGGAAAGTGGTTAGGCCTGGCTGGCAGGGTCCATATATTCAGCTAAGGCCTTACACCTTTCCAAATGAACGGCTTACTTAGTTGCCGAGCTCATTTCTGCTCACTCACGTGCTTTTCTCTGTGTGTGTGTTTTAGTGTCGATATATGCGTGTGTGTGTGTTTGTTCGTGTGTCCACTTTGTTAGTTTAGCAAATAGTTAAATAACACTTTGGGACTATGAATATGCCTAATGGACGTCGGTTTAATTGTGTGGATTATGACCGGCTTGTTGGGCGACAATTAAAACAAAAATGTGGCGAACAAAACAAAATAAAATAAAAGCAAAAGCAATAACAACAACAAAAACAAATACAAAAGTACAACAAAAATTAAAATACAACAACAATTGTATAACAAAAACAACAAACAAACAGCAATTCTGCGTGGCCGAACACACGAACAGCATAAATTGCGGCAATTAGTTGTAAACATTTCGAGCGGCGAGTAAATAGTCGAGCAGTAAACTTGCAACCAGGAATAAGTGGTTGTAAAACTTTATGGAAATTGCTTTATTTAGAAACACGCAAATGCCGGTAAACAAATTCAGACGCACACACACACACACACACAGTGTTTTATAGCGATATAGTATATTCAAATATACAGATATTCATTTGTGCTTTTTGGTTTAACTTTTAAAATATAATGAAGTTTTCTGCTTCGCTACAGCCAATAACATTTACATACAGACAAATATACATATACATATGTATGTAAATAGAAATGAAAATCAGTTTCCGTAATTTGTAATTGCAATTGGAGAAAAAGTATTTTTAATTAGTTTTCATGCACACACACACACACACACACACATTCATGGAAAAGCAAAAATATTTCATTAAACCTCAGATTTTTAATTTGCACTGATTTTCGAAAAATTGTGAAAAATATTTCGGTGAAATTCGATTTGCATGAAATTCGGTTTGAAATTAATTTCAGAATGATTTTGTTGTTAATTCAACAAAAAAGCGCATGTAATTGTTAAAAGTGGCCAATGAAGCGTGTTTCTTATTAAGCTTTCATGATGGTTAGTCATTTCAGTTTAAAATTATCTGTAAAAGATTATTTGATAACAATATTCATAAGTTTAAACTAAAAAACTAGCTAATTCAAGAAACTAAGTTAATAGCTGTGCTTTATTATAATATGAACATCTATTTAAGTAATTGACAGGAGAAGACAAGTTTTAAGGAGTTAGGCGTAGAGATCAGAGACACGAAAAAAATTACAATTTTCAGTATTTTTTATTGCTATTAAATCATGTTATTTGCAAAAGTAATAATATGGCATTATTTGACAATGTTTTGACTTAAAGTCACGAAAATTTGAAAAAAAAAGTTATAGCTGTTTGTGTTGAACCAGTTCCAAAAAAAGGTCTATGCGGTGACAATCATAAGTCCTTGTAGGTTCATCTAAATTAATCGGATAAGAAAAATTAGTTTTATAAATATTTAATCCTGGGTCGATCGAAGTTATTTTCTTTTTTTCAAAAATTAACAAAATAGCGGCCTCAGGAAATTTTATTCTAGGTTTCCGGGAAAAAATCGACAGTTAATCGTTCTTAAAAGATCGAAATGTTTGAATGTCCGGTCCAAGATAATTATATATTCTAAAATCTGTATAAATTTCATTAAAGTGGACTGAGCGGTTTCGAGTAACAGTTGTCACCAGTTCAAAAAAGATAGTTTTGAGAAAAACGAATTTAAAATTTCACACTAGCGTTTTGGAGTACCCGAGCGCTCTTTTTTATTTGTCGAATAACTCGAAAAGTAATTATCGGTTCAACGTCAAATTCAGAGAATATTTTTACGATATTACACTTAACGAAAATGCAAAATGAAAAAAATTGATTTTATGAAAGTCATGACTACCCCTAACCCCTCAAACTCGCACTTTTACTAACACAATAAAAATAAAAAAATATTATTTGTTAGAAGTTATCGATAAGTCAGCTTTCAAAACATAACGCATAATTCGGGACTTCAGTTTGGGGTTCTTGTTTACAAACACGGCTATGAAAGAGATAATTGTTGATTTCCAAGCCAGATTTTGAAGCTCCAAACACAAAAACAGTAACAAAGTAAAACAATTGGTTGAGAGCTAGGAGTAATATTAAACTACTGTTAATCAGTCGACGATTGAAAAGATGATGTACATGTCCAGGCTTTTATTCATTGCCACTGAACTGAAAAAGTGACTTCCAATTACGTGGTTTCTTTTTTTTTAAGGATTTAATACACTTTAGTTTGTACGTTAAGCTCAATATTAGGCCCTTTACGTCCCGGGGTCTTATATAATATGTATAATTAATTTTTTAAATAAATATGTTCGTTGAGCTCACTAACTCAGATTTCATTCTTCCAAATTTTTCGTAGTCTTTGAAATGATCAAAATGTTTGTCTGCTTAATTTTTTCCCAGTTCCTAACGCTTTTGGACGAACTGCGGCATTACCTCGGAATATGAGCCGTATATAAATTAATGTGGGATTAATCGTAGACCATAGATATAGTCAACCATTAGAAAATATAGTGGAACTTCTGTAACTCGAATCACCATAATCCAAAAAAAACTTCGAGTTATAGAAATTTTCCTTTCATATGTCGATGTTACAAATGTCGATGAGCCTCAGCCGCACTTTTCTTGGAATTATAAAAGAAAAGCAAAATTTCCCACAAATGTCGAGAATTCGGTTCAAAAAGTGACATTTTCAGTTGAGAATAAGTTTGGGATGCAAACAGATCTCTTCAGATATTTTATTGGGTTAATGTTGACACAAATTTCCAAGATCGATATAAAAAAATCGATTTAATCGACTAGTACTTGACCCTAGAGACATATATTGGAAAACGGCGGAATCAAAGTTGTTGACCTATACATTAAAACATGTATTCTGTAATTTTGTTTGTTGCACTTTACTATTGTTTGGCTCTTGACGTCTATATTCCATGCCTTTGTTTATCGATTTATGAAATCCATAAGTGTAATATCATATTTTTTGAACGCCTCCATATGCATATAGGGACTCCTTTTAAAATTCTGCCTCGATAGTAAAATTTTAAAATTTGTATGTATTATGTCCTGACCAAAAAGTTCGTTTTATGGAAGGAAATTCGTATGAAAATTTACTTCTATTGCCAATTCAAGTGTTCGAGTTGTAGAATTCTTTGAGTTATAGAAGTTTGAGTTATGGAAGTTCCACTGTAGTTGTATTCTTCCCCATAACATCAACAGAAGATAAACATAACTTCAAAATATAAAATTAAAATGTCAAAGTTCATATAAAGTAATGTACTACATATTCAAAACAATCCTCGTTTAAATAAATTCAGTTAAAAAATAAAATAATAACAATTTTATATATCAGTACAACTTCGTGTCTTTGTGGTAAATGCACTCTGAGTCAAAAATTTATTTCTGGACTAATATGGGCATTCAGAAAGTGCTCCTAAACATTTTAATATCAGTCTGACATGAATCAGAGTCTAAATGGCTGAGCAGTTTTGGCCATGAATGTAAAAAGTGTACTGCATTTGTTTATAAATACGATATTACGATCAAAACTATAACGCACACCGGAAAGCTCTAGATATCTAATGGCTTTAGTGATGATCCCTGTTTTATCCATCTATTCGGAACGGCTATTTAATGATTCGTTTCCACTATGATCAGCTTCCCTTAAGCCGAACCTCGACAGTATCCACTAGTATTGTTCCGCAGACTGTCCCATTCTGATTCAATAACAACTCAAAAATTGTTTTAAATGAAACTTTCACCAACTAGTATTAGTGCTGCCACCAAATTATCATAAATTAAAAAAAAAATAAATTTTATTTCCACTTCCAGGGTCTCGAACGCATGGTGGTCATTAGCAACACCGGCAACGGTGGCATGAGCACATCAGGCTCATCAGGTATCAGTAACCCCATTGGTTCACCGGGTGTTGGCATAGTAACACCAATGTTGCGCCACAAAATCGAGAAATTAGCATTGGATTTGGTTAAATTGGAGAATGAGCGATTCTCAATACCGGCGCTGCAACTGCTGCTCTCCTGCATGTATATGGGTAAGTGTGAACAAATGCAAATGTTTAATATTAGAAATTAGCATGCGAAATTTTCGCAGTGAATTCGCAATTTTGTTATGTTAAAAATAAATTTAATTAATATGAGAGTCGAAAATGGTACAAAAGCACTGGAAGTTTAGAATAAACCAAATGACCCACATACATATGTGGGCGTGTGTGCTGCTGGAAACTAAATTTAATAATTTTATGCAAATGCAGTGGTGGCACGCATAATACACACGCCCATATACATATATACAAACGCGTGTATTAATGATGCCCAATCGCTGTGACTAAAAGTGAAAACTCTACGAAAATAACAACAACAAAATATTTTGAAAATTATGCAATTACTTTTAGTAAAATTAGGTTAATATACTTTTACCTGCATTAGCAATAATAGTAATTATATAATAATAACAACAACAACGGTAGTGAAAATATTATTAGTGGCTCATAGAAGCTTGCGGTTTAATGGATATTAATCCACCGCATGGTTAGTGATAGTAAGAAGTCGTAGCTTTAAATCACTGATATTAAATTGAAGATTTAGCAATACCTTTTTTACAAAAAAGAAATTATATTATTTTTTTATTATTTATTAAAGTAAGAGAGGGCCTATCTTTTGTTGCTTCATCATAAAAGAGAGACTATTAATTATTGAATAAAAAACTGTGAATGAGAGTTATAATAATTATAAGAGACCGATTTGTTCGATAAAAATATTAAATTTTTCTTACTGCCTTCTCATTTACAGAGGATGTAAAGTAGGCCCTGTATTTATTCTGTTCGATTAAATCGTTTTATATCGATCTTGAACATTTGTGTCAACATTAACCCAACAAAATATTTGTAGAGATCTGTTTACTTCCCAAACTTATTCTTCAAACTGAAAAAGTCACTTTTTGAGCCGAATTATCGACATTTGCACGGAATACGCATGCTGCCAGAAAAATGGTCAAAAGTAGTAGCTAGCGACGGCCAATATTTTGAATAACATTTTTTTGACCGTTTTTATACAAAAAAAAACTTAAATTTACAAAAAAACCGTCGGAAGCAAAGTTGTAGTCCTAATATAAGAATAACATAGAATTTTGTACATAATCTAAAAAAATGTGTTGGTGCAACAAGGCGTATGATGAACTTTTTACATTTATTTTATCTTTTGCTAAGCAAATAAGGGCTAAGTGCCATTTCCAATTTTTTGTACAAAGTTTTATTACGATATATTCCTTTGTTTTTTATTTATATATTGTAAATTAAAAGACTCAGATGGATTATAAAAATATGTTATACGAGAAGTAGGCGTGCTTGTAAACCGATTTTACTGCTTTTCCATTCCTTTCCATTCAAGATAATTTGGTTCAAATTGGTTATAGTCGAATTTACCCATATTCATGGTGTATTATGGTGTACTTAAAGGTGGTACTAAATGTGTATATAAAATTTGGTTAATGTAGCTGTAGTAGATTGATTAGATCCTAACATACATACGTCAAAACAATTTTAACCCTTTCGATCCCAATGTACTCGCTTGGGTACAGAAAATGCTTCTTTGAAACGCTGTCAGGAGCAGACGAGGGCATGATCTTGCAAGCAAGTGCCAGTTTATAATACAAAGAGATGTCATGAATGAATACATTATTCCCGGTGTACACATAAGATGTCCCGTTATCCGCATTTAAAACTCATCTAGGTTTGAGAATAAATAACACACCTAAGACCAAAAGTGTGAAAAAGTGTTTTTCGTTAAGCTTGATTTTTAATGTACTCGCATGGGTACAATGGGAATATGCATAAACGTTACGTGCGTATGTTTCTTGTAGATTTTAAAATGGATATGCGAAGTTTTTACGTAAAAAGTTCAGGAAACTTTCTGTGGCCACCGTCTATGTTGGATTAAGCGATCGCGCTCATTTCGATTGATACAAATTAACCCTTGTATTCAATATCTAGATATCAAACAATGGTCAAGGCGGGAAGTACATAAGAGGAATGTCCATCAGCCAATTTTATCGTGGAATACAACTCGGAATTAGGTGGAGTTTACCTCCACGACCAAGCATTACATGCTTACCGTATAAAGTTTCTGGGAAAGAAATGGTGGTGGCCTCTTTTCAGATCAAAACGAATCCCGAAACACCTCAGATGCAGGTAGGGTCACCAAAGGATTCGATAGATTTGTGAGCTATGTAATATACCATTTTGCGTAGAGCGAGAATGTTTCAAAAATTACCATTCTAATAGTCATCAAAGAATCTTTAAATTTTAATTTTTACTTTACATAGAGATCCCTCATTATCCCATTGTACTCGCTTATTTTTTAAGAGGCAGTTAATTACATCATTTTAATAAACGCCCTATAAATGAATTTAAGAAAATATGATTTCATATAAGGTTGGGATTTAATGGGTTAAACTCATTAGATTCACGCCTCTCGAAATTTTTTTTTGTTATCAGAATCTTACATCATCTTACAGCATTCAGCTTTCAGCTACCACAGCTATCATTCACCGCCATTTCAAACCGCTGACCTTTCGTATTTCGCCGAGCGACGTCGGTTGCATCGACACTTAGACGTGCCACAACACGACGCTGCACTGTGCAACGCCAATTATCATTATAATTTTAGCAAATGTTATTCTATTAGCGCTGCGCCAGCCATAGCGACAACAACAATAATCCGACGACGACAACACGAGCTTTAATTGCGTTTTCTGTTCACCTCCGCCCTTGTTACTGCGTTCGGCTAATGCCTACGGGTGTTTATGTGGCGCCGCTGACAACCGTTGAACAAATGCAATTACATGCTGAATATTTTGCCATGTTAATTGTTGTTATTACTGTTGTTGCATACATACGGTTGTTAACGCTGTGTGGTTGTTGTTGGTAATTTCTATTTCTATTTTGTTATGTTTGCTTGTTTATCTGTGTGTTTGTGTGTGTGTGACTTTCTCTCTTTACTTGTTATGTTTTTAATATTTAACTTTTATGCATTTCGGCGCCAGTCAACAGAAATTTCGATTGGCCAAATGGATTTCGGCCATAATAACAGCGACGGCTAACCACACGCCCGACCGCCAGCCATCAGCAACTGCAGCACATCGGTGGCAGCGCAGATTTTTGGGTCATTTGCCGTTTGCTCAGTTCATATGCTACGATTTTTGTGTTGTTGTTGTTGGTGTTGCTGTTCTTGTTGTGGTTTTTGTATGTAGTGTAATAAAATAGCCGCTTAATTGTTGTTATTCAAAGCGCGTTATGTGGGGGAAAATGGAGCGGGGGAGGTTATGCAAAAAGTGGCACAGCGTTTATGGCTTATAAAAATATCCAAACAACAAAAACAACCAACCAAAAATTCTACATTCTACATTCATATGTTCGTGTGCTAGATATCCCCGCGGCGACTCACCAACACCATTGACGCGTCTAACTGTAATAACAACTCGATCGTTAAGCGAAATGTGCAGCTGAAGTTGTTGTTTTTATACGCTTCGATTTCGATTAAATTGGATTAACTCCATTTTGGTGCAACATATTTGCATGCGTGCGAGTAGATTTGTTTGATTAGATGTGTATATATAAAATAAAAAATATATTTGCATATGCTTGATAAAAACAGTTATTGCTAATAGTTTATGTCATTTATGTTACTATTTTATGCAAAAAGCAGTTATCACTGTAGCTGAGTTCACAATTTGCGATGAAATCCGAAGCAAGTGTCATGCAGTGAGTCAATATCAATGCAGTATTCAATAGTTAATCGATAACACTCATAGTTGAAAATTAAAAAAAAAATATTTCGTTTAAATTTTGAACTTTATACATCTACCCCTTAATCTATAAGATTACGACTAGATACAAATTTTTATTGTTGGTAAAAAAATTATCCATAATTTTTTTGTTAAGTGGCTGGATACTTCTGAATTAAACTTGTAATGAAGAAATTTTGAAATCAAGTTTCTTATATATTCAATTTAACTAAATGCTTATTCGACTTTCTTCTCTCTCTCTTTGTGCTCTCAAAATACAATTATCATCATATTTTTATTTTTATTAGAATGCTGGCTTGTGTCCTGTTTTGTATTCATTCATTCTTGTTGTGGTTGTTGTTGTTATTATTTATGTGCACAGTTTTGATTACTTTCACACATTTATTCTATACTAATTGAGGTAGTTTTGTTGTAAAAAAAAGTCACACAAATTGCCTTGTAAAATGTACACACATGAAATCCATACCATCCTTGGACCACTGGGCGTATGATGAACTTTTTATATGACACGGAGTATGCATTCGTGCATGTAAAAAGGTTTTTTTTCTGTGTAATGGAGAATTAAAAAAAATTACATTTTTAAAGTTCCTATAACATTTCATTTATAATTGTCTTGCCCTTCTCATTCCAAAACTCATTCAAACAATAGTAATAACAGTAATAATAAAACGTTCTGCTCTGCCGCCTCTGATAAGAAGGCGGAGGTTTTGACCTGCAGTATTTTAACATTTGTTTTCTTTTACTTAACCTTTTTTTAAATTTTGTACTTGTGTGAATAATCTCAGAAATGTAGTCAAATGTTGTATTTATGTAATTAGCATATATAAAACATTTGATGCCATTCTTTTAGTTTATTGTACAGTGTATGTTAAGTAAGTTTAGTTAAATGGTTATATGAGTTTCGCCCGAAAAAAACGGTATAATTTTTGAAACAAAAAAAAATTAAAAACTCTTTCATTACGACCTCATTCCTGGCAAGCTGCATTGACAGCTTAACACTCCTAGCACAATCTTCTGAACTGTAAATAAAATAATACTTGTTTAGTTAAGACCTTAAACTAGAACTTGGAACGAAGAAGAAACCATTTTTGACAAGGAAAAAAATTTACTAAAATTTCAATATATATTTTTATAGTAGTAATTGAAATCCTTTGTCCAATGGTGCTTATAAATTGTATCTCGAAGACCTGTTTAAAAATTATATTAGTTCTCGAAAAATCTTGACAATAAACGTTGAAAACACAGCTTTGAGAAAAGCGCCGGAGTGCACAACTTCAGACTTTTTCTCCAAAACTATTAGTAAAAACGTGAAGTTTTAGGACAATATTCTCGAGAGAAGTGTAGAATTAAAAAATACAAGAAATACTCTTAAGTGCAAATGTTCTTAGAAAACATAAAGGAACCAGTTACACCTTGTCTTAGCTCCTATATATTGGATGTACCCATTTACATTCGTCCGAATTATTTTTAAGGCGAAGACATGAATTACAAGTGAGTTCGTAAGTTAAATTTGCTGCCAGAAATCTGTAGTAACATTCTAGAAACGGCTGACAGCAACAATAATAATGTTACTTTTCAATTCCACAACATTTGTTAGAGAAATTTTAGTAAACGCTTTTCTTAAGGGGTTAGGGGTAGTCAGAGACACGAAAAAATTTGAATTTTCAGTAATTTTTTTGCTATTAAATCATATTATGTTACAAAAGTAATATTATGGCATTATTACACAATATTGTGACTTGGAGGCGCAAAAATTTGAAAAAAATTTTTGAATTTCTAGAGTTATAGCTGTTTCTGTTGACCCAGTTCTAAAAAAGTTCTTTGCGATGACAATTATAAGTTCTTGAGGATACATCTAAAATCAATCGGATAAGAAAAATTTGTTTCATAAATAGATAATCTTGGACCTGATCGAAGCTATTTTTTTCAAAAATTAACAAAATGACGGCCTCAGGAAATTTTTTTCATGATTTTTGGAAGAAAATTGACAGTTAATTGGTCTTAAAAAATCGAAATTTTTGAAAAAACTAGAGAAACTTCCATCCGGCTCATGATTGTTATGTATTTTAAAAGCTGCAAAAATTTCATTAAAATCTACTGAGCGGGTTTCGAGTTACAGTCGTCACCAGTTCAAAAAACATAGTTTTGAGAAAAACGTATTTAAAGTTTCACACGAGCGTGTTGGAGCGCTCGAGCGCTCGTTGTTAGTTGCCGAATAACTCGAAAAGTAATTATCGGATCAACTTCAAAATTTCAAAGAATATTTTTCAGATATTACACTTAACGAAAATTCCCAAAAAAAAAAAAATATATATATTTTTTGAAAATCCTGACTACCCCTAACCCCTTAACATTCACAGCATGCTTAAATTTTGGATTTGGCTCCGCCCGAATTTAAACCTTTCTTATTTTATATATTATTTATTGATCTTTTCTGTTTAGAATATATGTGTGTTGTCTCAAACCAACTGAAAAGTCCAAAAATTTCTCAAATTCTATATATACATTTACAAATGTATGTATGTATGTTAGTCAAATAAGTTGTTGCTCTTTAAATATTGTCATAAATATATTTTCGTGCAACGAATTCTGATTCTTTTAATTACACTCAATTTCCATATAAATAAGCTCCACAATTCTGTTCTGTTTTCGCACATAATAAACGAGAATGGGAAGGGTATGAAAGTGTTATGGCATGCTTTGTTGTTTAATTTTCATCAAAGCGACTTGTAAAATAACTTTTTCATTACACTCGCTCCACATGCATACATACACTCACGCACTCACCCACTCACGTGCACAGTCTACAAATGCAGTAACAACACTATCAGTGCATCTGACAGCCACACAGTAATGGTGGCGCGTAGCGGTGTGTGCAGGTGGTGAGTGCGGTGGTGAAATAACTGACGCGGCGCAACACTTCAACGCCCCCAACAACTATGCAATTTGCTTTGAGAGCGCACAGGTTGATGTGATGTTGGCAACTATTGTCGCATATCTATCTGCCGGGCGCTCGAAGCAGCAACAACAAGCGGTAAATAAAAAATGCAAAAAAGAAGAAATGCGAAATGCTTGGGAAATGCCAGCTCAATCCGCGAAAATACTAGTTTCACTGTTGTCGCCATTATTTGCCGTTGCTTACAGTCTGTCTGTCTGTTGTCGCGCTTTCCTAAAGCTTTTGTTGTTGCTATTGCTGTTGTCCGGGTGTTTATTTGGCGCATCCCTTAGTTAGTCGGTACAACTAGTTTTTGCCGCGTTCGCGCTCGCGTTCGCTTGTCGAATGGCAAATAAAAGTTTCAATATATGAAACGAATTCGTGAAATTGCTACAAAAGTGCCGTTGTATCGCTTTTGCTCAACGCACTTCTTTTTTGCTTGTTGTTGTTGCTTGTTGTTTTCGCATTTTTTCAGAGTTTCTGGCTTTTTTGCGCTCGCGTAAAGTTGGCTTTAACTTGATTTTGATGCCGCTATTGGGTTTGTTGTTTTTGTTTTGGCTTTTCCATTTATTCATTTGTAATGTGTGTGTGTGTGTTTATTTGTCTTTGTATTTGTATGTGTGTGTGTGTGCGTTGTTTTCAAGTTTTTTTTACGCAGCCATTACACAATTTTTTGCTGCTTAGTTGCATTGCGCGTGGTTACAACGGGACTGCATGTCCTTTATGCCAAAATTTATAACCAACATACCGTTATATACACACATATGTGTGTCATATGTTCATATGTGTATGTGTGCGTGTTGGTCGTTATTTTTAATATTTTATCAAAATTGATTGCATGCGCGATGGCAACGTTTTTTGGTGTTTGCAGTTTTATGAAATTCAATTCTCGAGTGTTGTCAAAAATACATAAATACTTTTCGCTTAATTTCACTACATATGAAATAAAGTTTTCTTTCAACACGGTCCGTTAGTAAAGAGACAATTAACGCCCGTCAAAGGCTTGCATTGCAATTGCACTTTAAGTGATTACTTCATTATGTTTATAAAGAAATCGGTTTTATTATCGCAATGCTGTAATAGCTATGGTTTTTGTTGTAATATTACAACATGAGTTAAAAAAATGAAATATTAATTGTATTAATTGAAATATCTTTCATGGAATTTTTTAAAATGTTTATTGAAAACATTCGAACTCATTGTTATGTCAGAAAAAATGGCTTTAATTTTTCTTAATTTCAATGGTTCAACAATATTTGTGGCTATATACAAAAGTTTTATGTAGTACCAAAATCATAACGAAAACTCATGACATTGATAAACTAATTTGCTTTATTTATTAGGTGACAACTCTTATTGTTGAAAGATTATAAATTTTAAATAGATGGAGACTATATTTAAATATTTTTAGTTTTATCGAGTATATCGGTTTTGATAATCATATTTAAGTATGTATTTTAAAAGGGTTAATGTTTCTTTTTTACAAGGTATCCACAGAATATAAATTATAGAAAGCGTAAGATTGCGCTTTAATACATTACATAATAAAATCCCTAGGAGTTGTTGTTTTTAACAGATCATCCAAGTTGGATTCTAGCTTAAGGGACCCCCCCTCATTCTCGATTTCAAATTTTGACGATTTTCAATGGGCTGGTAAATGAACATAAATTATTTTTTATGGTTGTAACTTCGCATACATTTATTTGAAGACTTAAAAAAGAAGAAAAACAATTTACATACTTTTTTATACTCTCGCAACAAAGTTGCTACGAGAGTATTATAGTTTTGTCCACATAACGGTTGGTTGTAAGTCCTAAAACTAAACGAGTTAGATATAGGGTTATATATATCAAAATGATCAGGGTGACGAGTAAAGTTCAAATCCGGATGTCTGTCTGTCCGTCCGTCCGTGCAAGCTGTAACTTGAGTAAAAATTGAGATATCTTAATGAAACTTGGAACACGTGTTCGTTGGCACCATTAGAAGGTTAAGTTCGAAAATCAGCAAAATCGGACCACTGCCACGCCCACAAAATGGCGAAAACCGAAAACACATAAAGTGCCATAACTAAGCCATAAATAAAGCTATGGAAATAAAATTTGGTATGAAAGATCGCACTATGAAGAGGCATATTTGGATGTAATGTTTTTGGGGAAGTGGGCGTGGCCCCGCCCCCAAATAGGTTTTTTGTATATATCTCGCAAACCAATAGAGCTATATAAACCAAACTTTCTGCAGTCGTTTTTTTAGCCATTTCCTTATACAGTCCAAAAATGACAGAAATCGGATAATAACCACGCCCCCCTCCCATACAAAGGTTAGGTTGAAAATTACTAAAAGTGAATTAACTCACTAACCAAAAACGTCAGAAACACTAAATATCACATAAGAAATGGCAGATAGAAGATACACTCAGATTTTTTTACAAAATGGAAAATGGGCGTGGCGTCGCCCACTTATGGGTCAAAAACCATTTCTCAGGAACTACTCGACCGATTTCAATGAAACTTGGTTTGTAATAGTTTCCTTACATCCCAATGATATGTTGTGAAAATAGGCCAAATCGCTTCACAACCACGCCTACTTCCTATATACCAGAACTTTGAAGACAATCTGAATCGTTTACTTTACAATATATAAAGTAAGTACTAGTAAAGATATCGGTGCAGAACTTTGCACAAATACTATGTTAATAGTGTGGCAGCCCCATTCTAAAAATCGCCGAAATCGGACCATAGGTTTTTAAGGCCCCATATATCGAACACGAGGACCTCGGTGCTTCTAACCTAATATTATGGTTTCCAACTTTCAATGGACTTTATACAATATATATGACGAAGATGTGGGTCAAATTGTATATTATATAATATAAATAAAGTTAAATAAATAAATTGCGAGAGTATAAAATGTTCGGTTACACCCGAACTTAGCCCTTCCTTACTTGTTTGTTGTTGTTTTTTGTGCTAAAACAAAGGCCCCTCTTTTCGGCGGCGCACGAGCGGAAATCAGTCACTGGGACATCTGAAACGAAAAATTCCAACGGGACTAGAAATAGTACATGTTTGGCTCTGGTATGAACTAGGATTATTAATTTCGCACAAACATTAACAAAATGGCGGACCTTTGAATTTTTTTTTAAATCGCCCTTTCTAGGCCACAAATCAAGTAGCAAAGTAATGAAGATCTTCACCGATTTGATTTATCCTAGTTCATACCATATCTATATATTTATAGAATAACGTATTTAAATTTGGAAACGATTCGAGAAAAACGCTTTTAAAATTTTGAGAAGCTCTCGCCGTCGCTTGACGCTTCCACCATAAATCGGCTATATCTTCAAGAGGTTTTGAAATTTTCACTTGAAATTTTAAAGTAACATTCTTGACTAGTTATGAGCTCGAATTAAATAAAAAAATAGATTTTTTGAAACCGAAAATGGGGGGTCCCCTTAAGAGAAAGCGTTCGAAATTGAATCCGTGTCGGATTCTAGCATATAAATATTAAAGGCTTCCTTTTTTCTAAACTTTCAGATGATTTTTCTCTTGCTATTTATAACCTATATTTACAACTATAGGGTTGTTCTTTCTTTATCCTTAGTCAGATATTAATTCGTAGCTGTTCAGTATATCGTGTTTCTCCTTCATGGTGAAACAGTTTTTCATAAATTCTTTTCTAATACTTTCTGAAAAGCATTTTAGAAGATATGTGATCAGAATGAGGGTCATGTGAGCTTCTATTTATTTGGAGGTCGACCAGACCATCTTTGGAAAAACTATAGCTAATCTAGTTTGATACTTAGTGACCTACGTGATTAATTGCGATATTGTTCAGTTCGAATTTAAAAGTGCGAGCTAATCGAATATTTCCTGAAGCATACAATTAGACATTTAGGTGTATATCATACACGGATCTTAACTCAATAATATATTTATAAGCGTGGTTCAAAGAACTCTACCAATCTCTAACCAATTTCAAAATAAAACATTTTTTATTTTTTTGTTTTTGTAATCATTACAGTGTACTTGATGAATATAAGGGAGTATGGTATTCAAATAATACTCGATTATGTATAATAAAAAATAAATGACTATTAAAAATGTAAAGTAGCTATTATGTAACATAAAGAGTAAAGCTTATGTATGGTTTGCCTTGTCTTCAGCTGCACCCACAAGCACATTTTGCTAAGCAGACATACTTACTTGTAGACATACTTACATTTGTAAGCCCCTAGTGCTGAAACAATTTATTTTATACTTAAACTATGCGGTTCCCGTGGATTGCCACACTTCCACATACACACAGACACATGCATACATTCAGGCTTTGAGTGAGTAAACAGTTGTAGCATACGTTACCACCACCACAATCCATCCACATAGCTATTCATCGTTGTCTGCAATCACACCTTGACAGTAGCAAAAAAATAACAAAAACAAAAAACAGCAACAACAAAATCACCTGCATCTCTCTAAGGTCACATGTTGACTGGTGTCGTGTAGTAGAAATGGTTTTTCATAGTCTGTGTTGCCTCGTAAATCGAAAATCTCCCTAATCTATTGGTGCGGTTTTGCCAGTTGCCCCATGTTAGCTCTAACTGTCGCTGGCGCACTTGGAGTCGAAGTCTTAACTGTGTACACACACTTATGTGTGTCTGTGTGTGTGCTTGTACAATTCCTCAGCTTTGCCACATGCCGCTGTTTTCAATTTTTATCCCGCACATCATTTGAAATGCATACATACCGTTAGATCTACAGCTTTACCTGTGTGAAAGTATGTTTTTTTCGTAAATTCCTTGCATTCTCGTGCGATTTATCTTGCATAATGGAACAGTGTACAATTATTGAAAGCAACGTAGTGATATTAAAGAAAATATATATTTTTTATAATTCTATATGCAGAAGGGGTTAAAAATTGGCTAAATATTTGAATTACTAATTTCAATACCAATACCGCCAAATTAATTACATTTTCATAAGGCAACAGTTTTAATTACATTACAACAAATACTACAATTACCTTTAGCAGTACCATTGCCGATCACAACACCATTACTAGGGCCGTTTTGAACACCAAATACCATGACGATCACCAATATCAGCACCGCTATTAATTACTAATTTAATTACTAATTCTCATACGATTATCAATACCAGTACCAATAGCAACTTTAGTAAAATTAGCAATATTATTATCATTACCAGTATCAATATCAAAACCATTACTAGAACCGTTGTGAACACTAAGACAATTACCAATATGATTATCAATGTCAGTACCGTTACAAATATCAATAGCAACTCTAGTAAAATTAGCTATACCATAGATAGTACGATTACCAATACTGGTACCATTACCAATATCAGGCCCATTACTAGAACTGTTTTAAACACTACATATCAGGATAATTACCAATATCAGTACACCTATCTATGAAATCAATGTCAGCCTATCCCAATATCAATACCAGTACCACTAAGATTACTAATATGAGTACCATTACCAATTTCAATAACGAAAGAAGCAAATTACGATTACAAAAGTACGATTATGAATACCAGTACCAGTACTGACACCAATACCATTACTAGAACTGTTCTAAACACCTATATAATTACCAATATCCGGTTACAAGTATCAATAGCACTATCAGTACGAAAAGCAAAGAAAATTTCGATACAAAAACAAACATTGAAAATATCGAACCGTTACTTTTTCCAAAGCTACTCCTTTTCGATATTATTTCCGCAATATTCTTTACACTTCGATCCACAATGCAAGCATTACTTCACTAAGTCTCGTCAATCACACTACCTGCAATATTTGCGAGCAGACTCCGGCTGCTTGTTGGGCTCAATGATTTCTCCATTGTTCTTGCTTTTGTTGCCGTATTTTAAACAGTTTACAGTTGAGTGCCAACGTGGACAACAAAGTTGAAAACAAACAGATAGACGTGCGAGCAATAAAAGCGAGGAGACGCACACACTTTTGCAGACAGTGGCATAAACAAATAAGCTTGGCAAACAAGCGATCGGCGGCGCATAAAAGTAGGACAATAGAAGCAAAACACAGTGCCAAACGGGAAACTAGTTGGGCCACATCAACCACAGGCACCCACTGTCAGTGGACTGCGGGACTAGCGGCTTGTGAAGAGGTACCTTAGGTGGAGGGCGGGGTGTAAACAGTTTGGACAGCAGATTTTTTGTTTTGTTGTTGTGCCCTCTTTTTAGCGGTTTGGCTTGCACGCTTTAACCCGGCTTTATTTATATTCCACATTTTTTTTTTGCGCAACCTCAGGCCGAGCCATCACTGTTGGTTAGGAGGGGGTCGGGGTGGTCGAACAGGATGTGTGGCGGTGCGTGTAACTTGCAAGAAAATCCATAAAATATAAAATGCAAATTTATTTATGTGCGTTCGATGCCAAAGCGACATGGGCTCAGTGGAGATGGGAGAAGGGTGCCAGCAGTATCGATGTGCTATACCACAACAACAACTACAATCGAGAAGCAACAGCCAAATGAGGGATCGAAGGGTCGAATGCCCGCATCAACCTTTCAAACAAAACATGGGTCGCTCTTCGACTCCTCAACTCACACACGCACGCATCCAGGGAGGCTCAGTGCTCGAATATTATCGACCAAATTGGCATTGGCGTTGATGTTGTTGTGCTGTGCTGTTCTATGCCGCGTCGCACCGTGCTGTGCTGTGCTCTGAAGCGCTGTAAATAATGACCAAGCGAATGCGTTTTGAAAGCAATGAACGGCGTATCAAAGCGCCAACAAAGTCCAACAGAGAGTAAGGTGCGGGCGCGCCAAAATAACAAGCAATAAATGGCAAAGGATTTTGATATTGGAAATAATTGGGTGATAATTAGAAAGCAAGCGCACTAAGAGAATTCCATATTACTGCCACTCGTACATACATACATATTTTTGGATGAGTTGATGGTGAAGCCGCGGCGGCGGTGCTGGGGTTCGAACCCCAAACAATATGGACGCACTTGACGGCCTGCTGCGTCGCTTGCTCGCATTTTGCGGTTGAATATGTTTTACGATTTTAGCAAAAGTTTCTGCTGTTGCTATTGTTGTTGTTGTTGCATTGCTTTGTTGCACGCAATCGGCGGGCGTAATTTCTCAAGCGCGACGTGCTTAGAATTTAAATAATTTTCGTTTGTGAAATATTGTTGCTGTTCTATTAAAATTGAGCGGTTAATTTATTATAATTCGCCTGGAAATTTATGCGACTGTAAATGAGTGCGTCTTTGGGGTTTGCGATTCTGCTGTACTTGCCAACTTAAAGCTGTTGGATTTTTTATTTTATTTTGTGCGAAAGCTTACAGTTAAGTTACTGCTGTGCCAAATATGTTAAGGGAGGAAAACTTTAAACTTTTCGGTGTGAATAGTCGAATGTTTTTCGTGTGTATATTTTACGATTTTAGTTCAAATAACGGTACTAATGTTGGACTTATGATTAGATTTATGTAACACAAAAAATTCAAACTTTAAGCCGACCTTAACATACAGTCAGAACCCTTTTCGGTTTTCATAATTTTAGTATCCGAAATAGTAAACTTTTCGTAGAGTTCTATATCACTATTATTAGGCTAAGCGGTTTGCTGGCTGAGTTGCTTACGAAGGGAACCCCAGTTGTGACCCATACGCCGACATTTAACATAAGACAAATGTTGCCACAAGGCTTCAAGTACCAGTTCAAATCAAAACTGTATTGTTATTGTTGCTGTTGAAGCGGTAGAAGATATTCCCAAATCATTTAGAAGAAATGCTGCTTAGCTGACGGTCCTCAGTTCGGTTATGTAGCCGGTTTGTTCGTCAGTCGGATTTTCGAATGAATTGCTAGGAGCGAAGAACTTACCACAAAGAGCCGAATCGGTTTGATTATCAGGCAAAGTCAAATGTATACATAAGTTATTCCCATATCAATTTCAGATTTTTCCTTGATAAACATCTCTATCGTTATAAGTGAGCATTTGAGATCGCCAGGCCACACTTTAATATGTCATATTTAGCTTAAGTTCGATCTACACTTTATTGAGATTACAGTGCAGAAAACATACGACATACGATGAGGCTAGATTTTTGTCAAAAATCAAAATGACTATCTATGCTTAATTCAACTTAATACAAATATCGATGACAGTAAGTTAAAGTATTATTTCCATCGATATTTGTATGGCACAGGGCAACATCTCTTATCTATACTTACTATTATAAAGAGGAAATATTTGTATGTATGTTTGTAATGAATAAACTCAAAAACTACTGTGCCGATTTCAAAAATTCTTTCACCATTGGATAGCCACATTCATTCCGAGTAACATAGGCTATATTTATTGCTGAATCTCAACTTCCTGGAAATAGTTCCCAGATGAGGGTATCAAAAAGACTCCGTGAAGGAGAATCTTAATTTGAAACTGAAAATCGTCTTGCAAGTAATTCTCTTCGCATCGCTATCGCGTGCCAGAGAGTCGAGGAAAGAGCGCTCGCAGTTGCTTGTTGAACAAAATTTCAAAATGTTTGTTTAAACCCGTACCAAGCCGGGTCTGCTAGTTTGAAATACAACACAGAAAAATCAAAGAATATTTTTTTGTTCAACAGAATTGCGGGCAATTTGGCTTCGCTTTTTATGAAAATCTCGTCTATCTTGCCAATAATATTTCCGAATGTTGGTCTAAGCGCTTTCGCACAGGAGTTAATTGATCAATTAACCGTTCTTTGCTCGCTTAAAGCGCTGATTTAAATCGATATAAAAATAAAAAAAAATGTTTTTTAATTGAATAAAAATAGAGATAAGTTGTCCTCGCTGGAAATTTGGTTGTGGATATTGATAATCTAACAATCAGCTGATGAATCCTACTTACGAACAGCAAAGACGAAAATGTATTTCAGTTGATCGTTAATCGACTAGCCGGCTGTGCGAGAGACAAAAACTGGTTTCTCAATTATAATCTTAATGTATTAAATTAATTTGGCTGTCCGAAAAGTCTATTATCAACAAGTAAGTTTTTTGAATTTATTAGAAAAGGCCATAGACTTCACAATATATACATGTATAACAATAATGACCCGGGATGCAAGAGGGTTTGGAAAATGCATTTAGAATTGAATGTAATTTAACGGTAAAAATGTTAAAACAAAATTGCCACTCAGGTCTACAGTTTTTTTTTAATTTTCAATTAATTTAACGTCCTGCGGTGTGAGTCTTTGCTAAATGTCAAACATATGTCTTTATTTTAAGAACGATCCCGTAGGAAATTGTATGTTTCAGAAAAACGGCCTATACATTCCAATATTACAAATATATAGATTAACGTTGGGAACTCAGCAAATTGTTGAGTATGCTGTACATATATTTATATATCCAACAAAGAGCTGGCCACTAAATCAAGTTCACACTTCAGCGAGTAAGGAAAAGTTACTGCTAATTCACCGAGACACGACATAAAACTTCGCACATTTGTCTTTATCGCTTATATAACTGTGTATATGTATGTATGGAAGTAGTAAACGAAAGTAAGTGTTGCTTCAAAGAGAAAAACTAATCAGTCCAATTCACAAAAGTTCTCTATATGAGTTCAATTATCGCCACCGTATGCATTTGGTTTATTCATACTAACTTATGTGTATCCATTTATATTTATTCATATATATATATATCATTAACTACTTGCAGGTTCAGCTAAGCAACTGGAAAATACGGAACTCTCCAATGGCATTGTCCAAGACGAACCGGAGATAATCGCCCAACAGACCGATAAAGTCGATATACTGCTACATTGTATTAAATCATCAACGCGTGATGCCGCCTGGATTTATGGACAAGTGTTGTGCCAAATTATACGTGATTTAGTGCCACCGAATGAAATATTGACGAAGGTCATAAAAGAGTTTCTCGCTATAAATCAACCGCATTGCGATGTTATTGCAATGATTGTGTATCAGGTAAGTTCTGCGCACGACCAAGCAACCGCACACACACACACACACACACACGCACACATGTGATATATATAAATAAATAAATTCATTTGTGTATGTGTGTGTGTTTACATGTATTTGTGTTTGTGTTGTGTATAAAGTAAAATAATAGAAACACTGCATCATTCGAACGCTTTGAATATTGAAGTTGTGGAGTTGCTGTTTGGTTGCATGTGGCCCAAACAGGTCACAAAGCAGTTCACCATTGTGGCACGGAGCAAGGAATGTTGATATTTGGAAATTCTTATATTCACACATGTTGTTTATAGGTGTGTATGTGTGTCCTAGTATCAGCGGCAAATGGACGAGTAGGTTATGACTGCGGTGCTATCTTGTTGGCGTTGAACTCACAACGAATTGTTGTAAAGTCACTGTTTTGGGGTCGTGTGCCATTTTATATGAAGTTGAGTTGCACTTTTCATTTTGATGTTTTATCTGCGCTATTCTTCTGCTTTTGCCATTTTGCCACCATCTGTCTGCACATTTCGCTCTATCTTTTGCTGAGTTTTTGAGTGTTTTCGCTATTACTTTGTAGTTCCCGTTTTTATTGTGGAAAATACAACCAGGAAAAGCCATATGTGGTCTGGATTTATAATAAAGTTCGAAAAGCAGTCTAAAACTCGACTCAACTTGTAGAGAAATCTCCAATATCGAGTGTGTACCACCATCTCAGATTATGGACATTGTATGTCTGTTATAAAAATAAAAATAAAAAATAAAATGGAATTATTCTAAAGACTAGATCCAGGGAAGAGATGCACACTCTCTAAGAAGTAGTCCACGCCTGTCTTAAAGGAAAGGCTTAAGGAAGAGCGTACGAGTTCTGACACTTCCTCTGAATTTAGGGAGTCTAAGCCTACCAGTTCTACTCGTCGGTTGACTGATTCTTACATTCAAAACAGTCTCTCCTAGAACCAATCCTTCTTTTAATTGAAACCCTCTATATGATTATTCGAACGATTAAGGGCGTTCCATCTTTTTTTCTGTGGGGTTCTTTATCCTCTTTGAATATTATCCAACTTGAAGCACTTGAAATTCGGATTAGACTTCGAAGTGACTGGATTCCTTTCCGCCCTTATTTCGAGATGGTGCCGTAAGCGATGCCGTCTTAACCCGATCTATCTGCCAGATTGGATTAGTGATATTAACGAGACCAATAAGGGAATGCCAGCTCGATGTATTTAGAGTAGATGAACTTGTCATATAAGAAGAACTTAAGCTGATGGCTTCTAGTTAAGTCTTGAATAAGTTGGTTTTCGATATTTGGGCGATCGCTGCAGCATTGCAAGATCATCCTTAATTTCGAATGTCTTCGAGCCAGGGTTAGAAGAAGGTAATGTGAATTCCACAGTCTGGTCAAAGCCCCAACTCTCGATGGGTCGTATGATATATTCGATCACTGAGTTCTCTGCTGTGGGATCTTTACGAGGCGAGGGCTTTAAATAGAAGCCTATTTCTTTTAGATTCCACCGAACAGCTTATGGGTGTCATTGTGAATCAATTTCATTTTTTCTCTCTCTAATGGAACACTGTCAAATAAAATTTTCCTACCGGATACTACCGTAATTTCTCTCAGGAGACAATTACTGTCTGTGAACCATTTGTGCCTAACATTTTGCGGCTACCGAAAGCGTGCGAACAGTGAAAGCGAGTAAACTTTGCGCAAATAAATGGCGGTGCGCCACTTCAGTCAAAGCACCACAACTCACACACACACATGTATCTTTATATGTTTTTTATAACACCTGCAAGATACACGACGTTGTATGGCTTTCTCCCCTTTTCTCCATTTGGCAATTACACAATTGATGACAACCTAAATGTGCAGCTACAAGCCACAGTGCTGTTTGCCACACACACACAGACTCAAGTAGATTCTTTGAAGCAACTCTTCTTTGTATTAGGGTCAGTATGTACACTCACTGCTGCCTTACAAAGCCAGTCAATGGTTCGGGGGCGTGTGAAAGGCAATAAAATTTTTCATTAGTCTAATAAACGTGCACACATCGAGGTTCAAGGTTGTAAATCTGAGACGTGCGAGAAAAATGCGAAATTCTTTTTTTTATAGTTTACTGCCTCACTACTACTACTTACTTTCACGTTTTATTAGCGCACTTTTACTTTTCATTTTTTATTAGCACTTAAGCGCGAGTAGCGAGCAGCGCGCAGCTTCTCGCTTGTTAGCTTTTAAGCTTAATTTTGGTTTCATCTTTGTTTTTTTGCGCAGCTTTTTCAAAATTTATTTTATTTTTCTGAGCACTTTCACTTTCACATTTCTTAGTTTTGCCAGCTGAAGTTGAAGCGTAGCGTAGCTGTGAGGGGGCGGCGCTCAAATTGCAGCAAATGCGTTTAATTCGCCTCTCAACGTACAGTCTACGCATTTCTCAACTTTAAATATTTGCCTTTGAAATTTCGCCATTGTTGACGCTCACCATTTGGTGCTGGCAAATTTCTTAACGGCACTTCGCGCTGCTGCATTTCAAGTATGCAAGGCATACTTACAGGCGCTACAGCAGCGGCAGCAGCTGGCCCTAAGTAATGCTGCAATTGCTCTAGTACCTTGGCACTCACCTACAAACACACATACATACTTACATATATACAAGTGTCCTTCACTGGCACAGTTGTTGTTGGCGCTACTCTTGCCAGCAACAAATAGCCAATTTAGTCGTCTTCGTGATTTTTCCTAATTTGCCGTTTAAATATTTTCCGTCTCACGCGCACACACACACACATACATATACATTCGTATTACTCATCGTCGTTACAAATTGTTGAATGCGCCACATTTCAACTACATTCATTCATTCATTCATGCAACATGCAGCTCTTGCAACATTCTTTGCTCTCTCCACTCAATGTGCAGCATTCAACATTTAATTTCCTTAGCGTTTTTGTCAGCTTCCTTTTGCCATGCAATTCACTTGATTTACTTGCACCGGCACACCCATACCCATACACACTCACATATATACTTGCAACATACTTTTTGCAGCAGCCATTTTGTCCTAAAATTTTCAGCTCACAAAATATCATATTTTTGCAGCTAATTTTTCTTGTAAATTCATTCATTCATATACCTCACTTCCGTTGCCTCTCTCCCTCTCTCTCTTTCCCTCATTGACTTACTCACTAACGTTTTTCTTGTGCTTCTCAACAGGTTTTCCGCTGCGCCATCGATTCAACATTCTTGCAAGTGTTGCAAGACTGGCTCATATGCTCGCTGCCAACATTCCTGGCCTTACCTGCGCAAAAAGCTGTCTGGTGTCTGAGCGTCATCTTTTTATCCGCTTCCATAAATCTGCATTTGATTAAACTATTTCCGGTGTTGCTAAGCACCGGTGCCGCAGCAGCTGCCACAGAAGCAACAACAACGAGCGGCGCAGGAGGCATTGGAGTCACTGCAGGTGCTGGTGGAGGCAGTGTGGATGCCACGACGGCAGCTGGTCTCACACTCGCTGCTGGAGCTGGAGCTGGTGCTGGTGCTGGTGTTGTTGTTGGCGAATTTCATAAATTGGGTCAACACGAGATTGCTTTGTTCGTGACAGCTGCCGTAGATTTTCATGCGAAATTGAGTGCGGAGCAGCGGCTGCGTTTCCGTGATGCCTTTGAGAAATTCGCACACAGGCAGCCGGTTTATGCTCAGCTGTTGCTGAGTCTCTGATTTAGTCACGCATAGCGACAGCAAAAGCAGCAGCAACAGCAATGAAATCACCGATAGCATCATTATTCGTATTGTTGTTGTTGTTGCCATTATCGTATGCCATTGTAGCCGTAATATGCGTATTAGTTGTGTTTGTTGTTGCCGGTGTGGCAAGCAGCAAGCGAGTTGTGTGTGTATGTGTAAAGGAAGTCCACCTTTCGCTGTCGTGCCGTTGGCAGCCTTCGTAGCAGGTTTAATTTAATGGTCAATATTACTGTAAACCACATCCATTCATATATACTCATTTAGATGATCGTCTCAGCGTCATTAAGCTGAAAGTTTACACAGGTTATGTAATTTGTTGTTGCTTATGTTTCATTTCTTTGTGTGTCTTTGATCTATGTGCAACTGAGTTGATTTATTTGATAGTGTTTGAAATGAGTTTTGAGGTTAGAAGAATTTCTTTATTTAGAGGAAGGTGATTAAATCTGTTAAAATAATAATAAGTAATACTTGTTCACTTATGATTCATTTAATAAAAATGCCAAACACTTTCTTAATTGAGCAATTTAATTGTACTCAATTTAGCATAGAATGAGGCAATTAACTAATTAAGCAATTAGTATTCATTTAAATGACAATTAGCTTATGTAAAATCATGTGAATTATGTTAAATGAGGGAAGGGAAGTACATTTTCAGTGATAATTTGTATTAGTGTAGAAATTGAAATCGAAACTTGATTGCATTGTGCAGAAACGTTCAATAATTTAATACAAAATATTCAATATTAAGCTATTATCCATTTTAAATACTTGGAAGGCTTCCAAAACAATAGAAACCACCTTATACATTAATTATTTTATATAACTGTAAAACCTTAATCGTTTAGGTCTAATTGAGTAAGTTTTAAGAGGTTACATGGATTTTGCCGGGTAAAAAAGACCTATTGTTCAATTTTTTTTCTATGTAAAAAATCATTTATTAAATTCAAACATTTTTCTGTCTTATAGATACATATTTCAAGAATAATTGCTGAAATTTTCAAAACAAAAAAATTAAAACTCCTCCATTGTGACGTCATTTCCCGTGATCCCTCGGAAAAAAGGTGCGTCCGCGTTGTCAGCTTAACCTCAATCCTGACGGGATAATACAAAATGAAAAAAAAAAATAAGTGTTTTTGGTAAGACCACGAGTTTATGGTTGAACGAAGGAAAGACAAAAAAAGTAAAAATTGGCAATTTGGCAGACATTTATCCAAAAAAATATAAATTTCGGTCAAATTTGCTTGACATTTTGTGTTCATAAAATAGTTGTAATTAAAAAAAAAAATAGAACGTTCAAGCGCGAGCAAATTGTATCTGGTAATTTCATCAAGATAGGTTGAGTAGTTTTCGAGAACATTTGACAACCGATTTTGAAAACACGGATTCGAGAAAAACGTGTTTAAAGTTTTGAGTAACAATAATACCTGACTTGGAGCGCACACCTTCGAAATGCTGCATCTCCGAAACTATTATTCTGATCGACTTGAAAATTTAGGATAATATTCTTGAGATGTTGTAGAAATTAAATTAAGCAAAACAATTGAAATTTTGAACCGGCAAAACCCTAAACACAAACAAATTTGACTCAATTCAAATTTCAAAAAAATGAAATACAAAGTAGGACTGTGTATTAAAAAGTATTAAAAATTGGTGAAGAGGAACCATTATTTAAGATTTGAAATTTCTGTTCCAAATTAGAAATTTTCTATATTCAAAAATTGTTTTAAATTATTTTCATGAACACCTTATTATTTCTGAGTCTTCTTCCACACTTATCGCTCACAATATAAAGTTCTTCAGAATAGAAATTAAAGTTTAAGCAATCTGGGTATCATATTTGAAAAATTGTGATATTTTATTATCTACTTTAAGGCTATCGCGAGCTTATTTCAAAATAGTATTTCATGCGAAGTGCCCTATTTTTAGATTATTTGGGTAAATTTTAGTTGTTGCTTATATTTATTATGACATTTGGTCTTAAAATGTTTTAAGAAACTGAAGTTTTAAAATTTGAAAAATAATTTAATGTTTCGAAAATGAAACGAACAATAACGATTAGATTAGTTTTTTTTTCAAATTGCTGTGCGTAATATAATGAGATTAATTGATTTTCAAAATTTTATTTAATAATAATTCTTATAATTTAGAATTTAGAAAATTAGAACTGAAAATACTCGAATCGAAAAATTATGGAAATTTTGAAATTTAAAATTAAGAAATTAAAATTAATCAAAATTATATAATTAAAAAAACTTTAAAGCAGTTTAAAATTATTCGTTGCTTTAGCAAAGTGGTGATTGTTCTTCTTATTTCTAAATAATTTTTTAATTAATAGATCAAAATTATTTAAAAATATTGAAAATTACTAGATATTCTCGAGATAAAAAGCACCTTCAAAAGCACTAAATAAGGTAGTATTAAAATTTTTCCAAAAAAAATACTAATTTAAGCTAAGCTGTAAAGTTTTCGACACAACTCACTGAAAATCTAAGTAAATGAAACAGATGTACTGTTAAGTAAAACTGTTGAAATAATTAAATGTGTCCTTCATATACATATACACACACACATATTTATTCAAACATATGCAGAGTGTTGACCGTCTTTCGTTATTTTAATTTCTACGCTGCGTACTTCTAAATATTATTTAAGTTTCGTTTAATTGCGAGCAATGTGATTCGTCGCACAAAACTGCCAACAACAATAGCAACAAAGTAAGGAACGCCAATATGCATGCACACCGACAGCACCGCAACCACTCTGCTAAAACTCGTATTTACAGTTAGTAAATGGTAACATCTTTTCCTCTAAGCGCAAACACCCACACACACACACACGAACACTCGCAGTCCTCAAATATTTTGCACAACTTTGGCAAACTTTTTTTTTTCTTCGTTTGCTCTACTTCTTGTAGTTGCTACTGCCGCAAGTTGAGTGAAAAGCAAAAGTTACGGCATACATTTTTCACTCCGCAAGCGGCAGCACACCTCCGCTGCCATTCCCACTGCTATTTGAAAATTGTCTAAGATAAAGACAAGCGTGAATAACTAATTGCCAAGATTGGCAGCAGCAGCCTCAGCCACGAAAGTGGAAGTTACGCTGGACGACGACAGTTGAGCCTACAGATATGTAAATAGATTTAGTGGTATATCTGTATGTAAGGACTAGTTTAGCTGCGGCGCTGTGGGACTGCGCACTCATCAAGCAAGTCGGGCCAACAAGCGGGAGCTCGACAACCAAAGCTTTGCCGCCCAAGTTCTCCAAACCACTGTCGCTCCAAACTTCTTACCACTGCACCTCACCACAACCACCTAACCAGTATCTCCTAGGGCCCAGAGCAGCAAAAATCAAGAATCCACAACACAACCCTCCCAGCCCCAGCAAATGTCAGCAGTCTTGCAGTGCTCGAATGTCGCCGACTCACCGCGCTGGATGTCTTGACTGCGTGAATAAGCACAAAGCGAGATCTTGGATGACCAGGCGGCTTGAAACCCCCACCGCTCGGTGCGCTTGGAAGCTGCTGAATTAACTGCGCTCAGCCGTTGCATTTTGCGCCGCTGCACACGGCGAGTAAGCGGCAGCAACTTGCAGCACGTCGCAGCGTCTGTCAATGCAAATGATGAAAGTTTTTAATAATTCGCGATTTCTTTTCGTCGTTTTTGTTAGTTAAGAATTAAAATTAATTTATGTCATACGTATGCACGAGTATTTATGTCTCCAACTATGTACAACTCTGTATAATTATATATATCAATGCGCTATGTAACTAATATTAAAATTGTGAATTCATAAAGCACGAGTGTAGAAGAGTGGCGGATGGGGAGTAAGATATAATGATTAGCAACTTTTAGTTGCGTGCGCCAAGTGGCGCGGAAGTCATCGCGGGTGGGGTGGCGGTGAAAGCGCCGTTGGCAGCACTTGAGTGAAATCAAAAAACTTTCGCAAAATTGTTATTTGCCTAATAAGAAAGCTCAGCTCAGCGCCGAGCCACAGCCGCAGCCGAGTGACCTCAGTTGCGGATGGAAGTTGATTTAGTTTTTGCGGTTTGTCAAAGTAGTTAGTGTGAATGGGTTTTTGTTTGCTTAAAGATAACAAATTGGAATTGAATGGGCTTTAGAAAATTTTCTCAAAGCAATCCAAGTAGAAAGCACCGTAATAGACATTCAACTAAAAATAAAAAAAAATAAATAAATATTTAAAAGCAGAAAGTAGCAAGTAGAATGCAACTGTGTGGTTGTCAGTACGTGATATAAAAGCGCCTAAAATTAATTAAAATATTATATAAATATGAAAATAATTTTTTTTTTCGTGTTTAAGAAATCTCATTTGGTTGACATTTTGTTTTTGTAATTTTCTCTTGCTAGAGTTAATTCAAAGGAAATAATATGTATAATTTTAAATATAATTAACATAAATGGAACTAAATAAAGACAGTTCCAATATTAGCATTCATAATCATTCAACTTTATGTTATTCAATTATAAGGAAGCTTGGCCAATATGTCAAAATTTGGTACGTCAATGACATTATTTTATTAAAGTGGTTCTAAAAAGTAAGTGGTAATAAAAAATTATTAAAATGAAAAAGATAAGTCTCACTGTCTCAAATTGTCATAACGGGTGATTTTTTTGAGGTTAGGATTTTCATGCATTAGTATTTGACAGATCACGTGGGATTTCAGACATGGTGTCAAAGAGAAAGATGCTCAGTATGCTTTGACATTTCATCATGAATAGACTTACTAACGAGCAACGCTTGCAAATCATTGAATTTTATTACCAAAATCAGTGTTCGGTTCGAAATTTTTTTATCGACAAATTTTGTTCAGCGATGAGGCTCATTTCTGGTTGAATGGCTACGTAAATAAGCAAAATTGCCGCATTTGGGGTGAAGAGCAACCAGAAGCCGTTCAAGAACTGCCCATGCATCCCGAAAAATGCACTGTTTGGTGTGGTTTGTACGCTGGTGGAATCATTGGACCGTATTTTTTCAAAGATGCTGTTGGACGCAACGTTACGGTGAATGGCGATCGCTATCGTTCGATGCTAACAAACTTTTTGTTGCCAAAAATGGAAGAACTGAACTTGGTTGACATGTGGTTTCAACAAGATGGCGCTACATGCCACACAGCTCGCGATTCTATGGCCATTTTGAGGGAAAACTTCGGAGAACAATTCATCTCAAGAAATGGACCCGTAAGTTGGCCACCAAGATCATGCGATTTAACGCCTTTAGACTATTTTTTGTGGGGCTACGTCAAGTCTAAAGTCTACAGAAATAAGCCAGCAACTATTCCAGCTTTGGAAGACAACATTTCCGAAGAAATTCGGGCTATTCCGGCCGAAATGCTCGAAAAAGTTGCCCAAAATTGGACTTTCCGAATGGACCACCTAAGACGCAGCCGCGGTCAACATTTAAATGAAATTATCTTCAAAAAGTAAATGTCATGAACCAATCTAACGTTTCAAATAAAGAACCGATGAGATTTTGCAAATTTTATGCGTTTTTTTTTTTAAAAAAGTTATCAAGCTCTTAAAAAATTACCCTTTAATATCATTGTAGCTGTTTTGAGTTCTGTTGAGATTATCCTATGAAGACATAAAAAATAAATATTCATTCTTTAATAACCAAAATCAAAAATACTAAAATTATTATTTTTTCATATATACTCCGCTGTCATCAATCACTCATCTCACTATATATGATTTTTTTGGATGATCTCAATTTCGGTTAAGAGATTATCTGTAGTGGTCACCTTAATCAATTCCATTCTGTATGCAAGAAATATATACATATATACATATTAAAAAATGTTTAAGGCTCCAGGAATGTAATGTAAAAAATCGTACTATATTTGAGGCCCACGCTTATACATATATTAATAAAATAAATTTAAATTCTTCGAATTATATAAATTTTACATCCATTACTTAGAAATCGAGAAAATAAAATTTTCCATGCATTTCATTGCATAAATTAAAAAAAAAATTTTAATTTTAGTTGAGTTTTAGTTGATTTCAAATATATATTCACTAAAAAATTATTAAACGCAACTGTATGCTTCCCAATTTCGTGTATTGCTGTTAAATGAAATGTATATTATTGAATAAATTATGCAAATTAATTAAATAAAAAATTTAAAAAAGCGCATTTTATATATTGTTGTTTTAATTATTTCAGGTTGAAAATAATTTCAAATTAAATAATATACTTAGCTTTGTAGTTATTTTCCAAAGAATTTTATTTTCCTGAAACAGTTTAATTCCATAAATCAGTTGCTCACCGGTCGTGGGTGCTTTGAAGCGTATCAGAAGCATTTTAGTCACAAAGGCAACAACAAGAGCGTCACCTGTCGCGGTAATGTAATAAATAATTGCCTTCTTCCATAACAAAATATGTAACAATTATTTGCTGAATTTAAGAAATATTTTCAAAAATCCCAAATGGCGTGTCATATGGAAACTATTGAGAGTAGATATTGAAGACACTATGGGATGTCCAAAAACTGCTTAGAAGTGCTCAGGTTGGCAAAATAAACCAAGAAAACTAAGGATAAAATATTTTTCACTTCCTATGAAATACAGGTAGACTGGCCTGGAATGGATGTGGACTACGAGACGTGAGCAGGGAGTGAGTATTAATTAAACGTGTGAGAACCCAATGTATACACTTCTGTCAAAATATTGTATCTTATTAATGTCTTGCCCCTATTCCCGATATCGTTATCATTTTAAAACGAAATAAGAACGCCTATTTGGCGTTTCTGTTGGCGTTATCGACATTTATCGAAAATAAATTGAGATTCCCCAATTTGAAACGAGTATAGAAACGACATAGAAATATTTACACTTTGTTCTTGCTATAATTGAGAGCGACATAGAAACGACGCGGTTGTTTGAATTGATATTTGAAGTGAAGATATAAATTCCAAATCGAAAAAAAGTTTGAAATTTTAATTTCTGAAATGGAAAATTATCCTGTATATGCCAAAGATTTTAGAAAAGGGCTAAAACATTTAAATTTCGATTTTTTTGGAGGGTTATTTCTCGCGTCGGAAATGGTTGGCATTCATAAAATTACTTTTTTATATCTAAGAAGAAGTATAACAGTTATGTATGGACATATATGATTAAGGTATGAAATGATTTAAAATTCAAAACAAAGAACAAATGGGACATGACAAGTCTAAGGCTAGAGCAACAGGAGCAGGAGTTAATAAACAGATACAACTCCTCTTTGGAGTAGTCGGATTAGCCGGAACCGATGATCATCAAGATGAAACGCTGGAAGTACAAATATTTTAGTATAAAATTTGGAACTCGCCAGTACTCATATACACATCTTTCCAATATATTTTTTTGTATCTGCAATTAAAAAAAATCAAACAAAGATGGAAACTAACCGTTGTTTAGAGTCAATAGAGTGTCTCAGTTATTAGTTATGCATTCTTTTTCAGGAGTCGGGAGAAAAGCTTGAATATCGCATTAATTTGGCGGCTAATTAGAGATCGTTCCAATCCTTTGGATCTTCCACTTGTGAAGTACGCTAAAGATATTTAAAAAAAAAAATTAAAAGATATTTCGGTATATCAAACAAAGCATTTTCATATTTGTTGGCCGCATTTGAAATCCATCATCCGATCAACTGCTGTTCCTGCAATTCTGAAGACTTGCGCAGCGCTTTTTTTGCTACCTTCTTTGCTGAAGGTAGGTACATTCAATTTTTGGTCGTACTTACAATTTATCCGCGATAAAAATGGTCCCTGACGATCAGTAGCATATCATATTTCCCGGTAGCATCTCTTAATGTATTGTTCGGTCTACGGTAGCCTGTATGGGACTAGACACAGGCTATTATAGATACATAATAGGGATGTTAGTGTATATATATATTTTTTTTCAATTAATTAAAAAGTCAAACTAAAATACCTAAAATTCGAGAGACAGAGAATATCTATCTATTATACAAAAAGAACTAAATCTTGTATTGAACAGACTTGTGCGCTCATGCAAAAATCGCACGGCAATGCAGAAATTTAATTATTTCGTTGTTCTCGTTGATTAAATTATGCACTTAATTACCGTTATACCAAACTAATTTTAATTGTTTACAAATCCCACACAACCATAATCAGATAATCTATACAAATTTAATGCATACAAATACGAACTCTTTATGCAAATCCACGAGAGAGTCCAAATAATAGTTGACCATACCGACAGACGCGTTTACACAAATTAAGGACCAACAGCAAATCTGGCATTTATATAGATTTTAATGTATGAATTAAATTAAATTGCACAACCATATGGATGGATGTGTGTATGTTTGTGCATCACAGGCAAATTGCTTGATACAACCAAAAAGCACAACAACAAATGCAAAGTCTCAGAATCCAGAATATGACTTCTAACGTTCTTATCTTGGCATACATTTGTAGTCCTTAGAAGGCATAAATTTAAAGCATACTTATGTACCGTTAGGCATATGCATACATACATATGTGTGTTTACTATTTGAAATGCATGTATATGTATGTATGCATGTAAGTGTGAAGCAAGTGCAACTGGAGTAAAGTGTAAGGCGTTTGATTATCTCAGCAGGCACTACACTTCTGCATGAGAGTATGTGAGTAGGAGAGGGTGTGTGTGTGTGTCTACACGTTTTCATATGTGCGAATTACTAACTCATTGCCACTTGATCCATTGGAGAATTATGAATTAATTATCACCTTTAAAGTTCACTCAGCCAAGCATTATTAAGCAGGCCAACACCAGCTGCTGGCCCAGGAAGAGGAGAGATGTGAGGTTTAAAGCTTGCCTTTTCACTCGATGTGGCAAAATGTAAGTATGTGTACATGTTCTTGTTGGTGTTGTTGTTGTAATGCACTACAATCATTGCGAACAAACACGTATTTGTTGTACACACTAGTAAAGAGGAAACACTCTCATACACAAGCTTGCATATGAAAGTTGTTGTTGTTATGCACTTGCAACAATATGTTGCACAGTGATGTTGCAAGCACTCAAGCGTCGAAGTGAACTTCAGTCATACACTTAGTAGCAATTTCAAGCTCAATAGCCCGACAATTGATGAAAGTCATAGACTTCTGTTGGAAAGTGATTTATCGCTGCTAATGTCAGAGGCTTTGAGCATGCGTTTGATGTGGCAAATAGAGTTTTAGTGATAAATAAAATGGACGTACATATGTATGTAATTCGATCATAAAATATTAAAATGGAAATTTAAATTAATTTTAATTTTATTTGAAGGAATTCTAATTCTATTCAACAAAATGTTCCCCTTTTGTCGACTGAATTGATAATCATTATCAACAGCTTCTTCAGCATTAGGTTCCTAAACGTCAGCAATTTAGATGGCTTTCCGAACTGACCCATTATCAAAACATATATTCGATGATCTAGTGAATGATTTTCCAAGTTCTCGATATGACACATTGCCAAGATAGCATAGCCCGTGAGATTAAAATATATAATTTTGGTGATTTCATTGATAAAAAAAAACGATGCAGAAGTTCATATGCCTTCCACTGCCGAAACAACTATACTTGTGAAGGAATTATGAGGAGAAATTTTGTAAACTTTGCGAATTCATTAGCGAATCGATGATTTCGGACAGAATCATAAACAATCGACACAAATCTCTTTAGTAAATCTGTATGTCAGCTGAGACCATTACTGTTTTTCACAACCATTTGGCTACAACGAGCTCTTTAAACAAACGTCCGAGTCATACAGTCCTTCAATAAAGATGTCGTTTCATAGTTAGGTTAGTGTAGTCAGAGAATATTTCCTAAGCTGAAGCTCAATTTGAATGAATTGCGGTAGTTCTGATTACGGCTGCAAAAAGCCAAAAATTAAGACACTTTTTCTCTGTATCTTCCAAGAGACATGTGCCAAAGATCTAACTCAGGAACACACCTAATAAAGTCTCTTTCAGTTCGACATTAGTTCCCAAAAGGAACACGCTTTTGAAAACTATCAACGCTTGTAGCGGTAATTTAGCGTAATATAACTGCTTCGGAACAGAAGGGAAAATGAAAAAGGATAACCTCCTTACTCCCTCATTCATATGTAAACGTCTCCATGTAGCGAACATGTTTTAGTAATGAAGTCACAGCTGGCAGATAAGCGAAGTGAAAAAATGGATTACTTGCACTTGCCGTGGTGTCTGCGTGTGTGTATAGAACTCCATGTATTTTTGGTGTTGCAGCGTTGCAACGGATGTGCCGCCGATCACGAGCGCGGATAACGCGATAAGTATGCAACGCTACACGAAGCAGTGCACCAGTCACAAACCGTAAAGTCGCACGAAAGCAGCTCACGCGTTCGCGCGCTGCTGACAAACGACGCGTCGACGAAGCGTTGCAGCGAAAAAAGTTCAACGGTGATTTATGCGCTTTGACAATGATTAATTTCAACTTGCTGCAAACTGAGCCACTTTTATGTTAAACTTTGCATTTTTCGTCGAATTTTTTATTGGCCATTTTGTTTTTACACCCGCCTCCCTTCCTTGCCCATCGTTGCACTTCGCTCGCCTTCGTCTCTGGGTCTTACTCCCCCACAGATTCACACGCTGCGGCGTTGCATTATTTTCGGCGCTGTTCCGGCATTGATGGCTCGCCATCCTTTGATATCGGAGCATTTCGTGACCTTGGAAGTTCGCTGTAGTTCTAAGAAGTCGGAAAGTTGAAGCATCAAAATGGTAAAATGAAAAGTGAAGTCAACATTTAGCGATGTGCGTTCGTAAGCTGTGAGCGCGTTCTTCATGGCATGAGTGGCGGTAAGTATGCGCGAGCTCTTGCTATCTATTGAGGGCAGTGTGGATAATTCAGCATCCAAAAAAACAAAAAAACTGTGGCAGCTTGGCGCGAGATATCTCTGCTGTGAAAGTGTGTTTGCCATTTTCAAGTTTTGCCTTAATATAACATCTGATAGGCAGTTAGACAGCTGAGTGATTTTTTATGCATGAGCACATATGCGCGGCTAACTATATGAGTGGGTTGCACGAGGAACATTCCGTGTAGGAAATCGTTAAAGATCTATGAACTATGACCAAAAAAATGAAGTGAGCGTTTCGACCCTTTAGCTGCTTCGACACTCTCTCGCCTAGTTTATATCTTTTCATCAACTCTCGAGTTTTTCTATCTAGTACGGCCAAGTTCTGAAGTAAAGAAAAGGTAACTAGATCTAGGCTGTCATCTTATTACTTACTAGTCTCTTCTTCTCTTCTTCTTCTACTCAGGAAGATTGGGGAATTAGTGTCACACTAGTTTGGAGTAAGTCCATTTTCCTGCAGGGTGTTACATATTATATATAGTCATGTATAATATATAAATTGGACTGCGCGAAAGTAGTCTCATTCAATTATGAAGGACTTACCATTTACGGTTGATTCTTTGCAGAAAATAGTGAGCTAATTATAGTACTCTATATCACAACCAATAAACTAATGGACCTATCAAAATAAAAATTGTATATATTTTTCAATCATTGACCACATGCGCACGTGTACTTCCGTTATAATACCTTGGTCGTATTCCATCGATCTCTATGAATAGCGTGGGTTGAAAGGAGATCTTTATTCCAAATACTTTTATGGCAAATATACTAGTTTTGTCTTCCTACCTAGCTCTATCGAAAACTTCGGCACCCGCTCTCATGTCTATTAACCGAGAAATCTTCTAGTCTTTCTAAAAATGCTTTGGTTTGGACTCATAAATCCTATGACTTGCTTTGGATTATTATTATGAATTAAAATATTGCGAAAAATCCTTTGGTCGTAGAGCTGACTCCTAATTATCCCTATTATATTTCGACACAACAATCTCTCTTGCCTCTTACGGCACGGAAAATTTCGTTTCTTGCTTCGACTATCTCTTCCATATCTAATGACGGATCAAAGCTGAGAAAATCTTGTTTTTTTTTTCAGGTTTACTTGAAGCTACTAATAAGACGACGACGAAGATATCGCTTTCTTCTAAATAACTAAGCTTACGGCACGAAGGACATGTAAGTGTATGGTTCCTCTATGATCAATTTAAAGCTAAGAATTTTTTCCTTTAAATAGAGTCCTAGGCGTAGAGACCTAGACTTATCACAAATACATCTCTCCAAAATCGTCTCATCTTTAAAAGATTGGGCGGAATGCAGAAGGATTTTCACTGTTAGTATTATTCTTTAACATGACCGACCTCAAAAGCACTTTATATTTCAACCTTCCTGAGAACAACTTTTTGTTTTTTGGAAATCAAAGGTTTTGTGAAGATAAATTGTGTCTCTTTAAGTAGCCTACTGATGTCATAAGGTTTATTATTTAAGGTCAGTGGACTCATCAACCAACTATGATAATTTTATTTAAAGATAGAGTAGCGTGTCGTACTAAAGCCTTCAATGAAAACCAATGAAACAATAATAATAAATTAAAATAAATATTCATGTTTGCTAATAGCATTGACATATTGAGTGTTGTTGCATTTATTCCGGAGCCGTGCGCACCCCCAACGCACAGCGCATACAGTAGTAGACTGAATGCACTTTATAATCGCCTGCTATTTACCATTTCGAAGTATTTCATTACCAAACATACCTTTGCCACCTCAGCTCTATAACAACTCTTTCAAGTTTTCACTCGAAATTCACCACACTTTTCGGAGTATTCACTTGCGCAGCGCGCAGACTCCAACAATTCAACACAAACTGCTTGCTAGAACTCTTATACTCGCACGTTCCATTTTCAGCAATACAAAATTTCACTGGATTACCACAAATTCCATGCCATTCCGTTCCTTATCGTCGACTCGTTTTCTAGCCGCTCGCTTTGTTATTCGCTCTCTTTTCGGGGCCGCCTGGCAGCTGTGCGTTTGCACCTTCGTACTCGTATTTGCACCTTTTTGTGCCCGAATCCCGGCTGTCGACGTAGTCTAGGTCAGTAGTGCCAGCACACGATTCGTGCGACGCTGCTCGGCTGGCCAAGTCGCCGCCACACCACATCGGTCATATCACCGCAACGCCAACCACCCATCCCCCTCGCCACACCATCGCCTTCGTTCGCCTAAACTCGAAGTAGTTTATTGTAGGTGGTTTTGTTGCTGCTCTCCGCACACAGGGCACACGAGCGGCTGTGGTGTGGCGGAGGGCAAGGTGTTTCACATTGCGCGCTGCCGGACAAATGAATTACTGTTGAGCCAGCAATGACGTGTTTATGTGTCTGTATGTCGATGTGTTGTCACGATTTGTTGGACAGCTGCGTCTTGTCCGGCCTGTCTGGGAAATGTTTTTATTTGTGCTTTCTTTTGTGTGAGTTGGTGTGTGTGTGTGTGTGTACGTGTGTTTGTGTTGAGGCGAGAGATGCTTTTTAACCGATTAAAGGAAATTTTCGAAAACTTATTTGATTTTTCAATATTTGTTTGTGGTCGCCGGGTGTGACATTTATTGACAGCTGTTTATGAAATGAAATTGATAGGCAAATATTGGATTTATGCTGTCAACATATTCATATTCCTATGTATGTGTGTATGTGGTTGTGGAAATATATAGGTTAGGTCAATATGCATATGTGTATACTATATGTATATATGGAATGTATGTCTACAACAAATGACTGTTTATGTTATGCACTATGAAACCAAAAACCGATGAATTCACTAATGGACTTATTTAGTTTTTGTTATTTATTATATCAGTTTTCTACATCCATGTTCGGAGTAAAAATAGGCCAAAAAATTAGTTGATGAAAGTGCTTTAAGGAGGTGGTTATTATCCACCAGGACATATGTTAGAGAGATCATAGTCAACTCAAGATAAGTAGGATTTTGATCTTGCCTTATACTATAGTCAAATGTAATACAATGGAACTTCCATAACTCAAACTTCTATAACTCGAAGTTCTCTCTAACTCGTACTCTTGAATTGGCAATAGAAGTCCAGTTTCATACAAATTGCCTTCCATAAATCGAACTCTTCGACCAGAGCATAATACAATATTTTAAATTTTACTATTAAGGAACAATTTTAAAGGAGTCCCTATATTCGGCTAAAAAAAAATATCTTATTTCAATATTCTCATAAAATGCATTAGCTCTTTGCAAGGATCAAAATATAGTGCCTCTGGAGATGGGATAGACAAATACAGGACTTCGAATACCGTTAACACATAAAATACATGTTAGCTTGGATGAATATTAACCTGCTATACCTTTCGTCGGAATGCAGATTTCGTCTAATCCTATAGTAATAAACTCACCATATCTGTTTTGTACCGAAACTTGGTTTTGAGTTTGAATGATACTTCCATATCAACTTTTCGACTAGCCAAGCATTTATTTGTGGACTCTCTAACATAATATTTAGATTTGAGCTAGTTGAGCTTAAGGGGTTACATGGGTTTCGAGGGTTCAGAAAATCTATTTTTTGTTTTTTGGCTTATTAATTTCTACAACATTTCAGGAATATTATCCTAAATTTTCAAGTCGATCCGAATAATAGTTTCGGAGATGCAGCCTTTGGAAAGTGTGCGCTCCAAGTCAGGTATTATTGTTACTCAAATCTTTAAAAGCGTTTTTCTCTGAACCGTGTTTTTAAAGTCGGTTGTCAAATGTTTTCGAAAACTACTCAATAGACCTTTTTTTACCCGACAAAACCCATGTCCCCTTAATAAGGATACTCTTGTTTTTTAGCAAGAAAGATCGGCAACATTCTGAAAACTCGGTTGGAGCATTTCTTAACTTATTATTAATGAGAAGCAACCAGTTCCAGTGATCTAAATCTCCTTTCAGGTTTCTCGCTGTACATCTAAAGAACTTTCTAAATTTTCGCTCTCACGTCAGTCAACTGTTTTCTACGTTTCAGTCGGATCAATCAATTAACTCAGACAATGAGGCAACATAAACGACGTTGTACATCATGGTCGGAACTTTGGAGCTTTTAGGAATTTATAATAAAATTTCTGGGTTCTATAAGTTAGATCGTAATGATTGTCATTTAGTCTTTCATTTAATTCATCATTCACATAGTAATTAGCCTTAGACTCTTAACCTAGACAATTGAGAATATCTGTAAGACGGTAGATGAGGTCTCTGAAGGTCTTCGAAAGATGTTTACATTTATTTTCTCGAGACTGAGACTGTTAAGGAATCCATTTCTATTTTAATAGGCAACGACAATTTTCGTGAGTGAGGTAATCTATATTCTCCAACAGCAGTGAATCCATATTAACTTACATAATCAAATCTACTTGTCTTCTCATGACAAATTCGAACATGAAAATGCAAAATATGCACTACATTATTTCTGTAACACAAATAATTCAAACCGCAGGCATTTCATGCTTTTACTTTTCTTCAGAGCCATGCGGCAGAGTAACACTAATGTTAATTAACCTTAAGTGTGATAACTATCAAAATGATGAACATTTCAAAAAGCAGGACAACAGAAATGTATGCAACAACAATAACAACCATGGCACCATACATTGTATACCGTTGGATTTCCATGTATTTACTTAGCGAGTCTCCTTTTACGCTGTCATGGCTCACCTGCAGCGACTTGAAGAAACAATTTGAGATGTAAGTCAAGGCATTTTCAGCACCGCGAATTGCATCTTCGGTTACCCACCGCAGCAGCTCCATCGCGTCCGCATGCCATCAACTATTAACTATCTATTCATTGCCGAGCACCCAAATTAAATGTGAGCACATAAAATGGACGGCGCTTTGAGGTGAATTTGCCTGGGTGATGGCAACCCACACCCCAGCGTCGCAGGCGGCAACTTCAAAAACTTGCAACTGAAACTGAAGTTATAATTAATTCAAGAGTAAACGGCGCGAAGTGTTTTTGGCACTCGGCTACATAACCAAAAGACTGAAATAACAACAGCAACAAGAACCACCACTAAAGTGACAGCAAAAGCTGAAAATAGCGAAGCGTGGCACAGGAAGTAGCCACGCTGTTGCACACACAGCGCCGGCAAGTGGCAAGAATACGCCGTGGCATAGCGACAGCTGCTGGCTGCCAACGGCCGCTGGCCGCTGGGCACGCGAACGCTATCAATTACCATCGAGCTGAGCTGAGCTAATGGCCACAGAGTGCTCAAGCGCGCGATGGAGGAAGCGATGTGGTGAGTGGACCCTGGCAGCTGGTTGTTGCTATTATTGTTGTTATTGTAATGCAATGTGTTCACCAAAGTAAGCGTGAATATGAAATTAAGCATAACAACACCAACACCAATAACAGCAATAACAACGCAAAGTACACGGTCATTTGACTCAGGTACTCGAAGTGACGCTGAAAGCTTTCGCTTGACATTTTACGCTGAAAGATAAATAAATTTGTTTACCTTCGCGGTTTATGTGAGTTAAGCGAATTGTTGTTGAGCGTGTGTTCAGTGTTGCCGTGTCGTGCGAATAAAGAATGGCGCTTGGGTATTTTATTTCTTCGATACTGTAACTGTTTACATTCAATTTCCACCAAATTAATGTTGAAAGGTTGAAAGGCTTGCCACACGCACACACAGACACCTATACTTACTCATATATTCATGGCAGTCACTTAAGTCAGCATGTACAACAAGCGTTTCGTTAAGTTTATTAGCTGCGTTATTGCATTGTTGTTGTTGTTTGTACAATATATGTGTGTGTTGCTCAGTGCCTTTGAAGCTATTATTTGAATCCTTAAGTATGTCTCAATATCCTTGCGTGTTTGTGTTTCTCGGAGAAATGTAAGTGTCGCTGGAATTTACATTACTTCGGCGAAATACCAGAGATGCCTTGAGAATGTCATACGCACTTCAAGTTAAGTTAATTTAAATTTTCTTAAGTTAAGTTGGACGTCTTTTGATATTCCGAAAAAAAACAATTAAAAATACAATACTTGGAAGTATAGTGGACAATAAAGGAGTAAAACAATATTTTTCCGTATATAAAAGGACTTTTGAATAAGAGAGCGTTACAAAGGTTTGGGTCATCAATGAAATTCTTTTTTTCTGTGAAAGTTCACTCGATGCCAGTAGATATGGAACTCGAATTTTCTTGCATGGCCAGCACGGGCACGCTTCTAGAAGTTCAGATGCTGTACCAAATTTCTTACGGGTTTCAAGCATAAATCGGCCGATACTGAGGTATTTTCACGTTTGATATTCGTACGAAGTTCATCAATCGTCGCTGGCTTGGTGGCATAGACCATAGACTTGACGGAGCTCCACAGGAAAAAGTCTAACAGCGTCAAATCGCACGACCGGCCAATTTACTGGGCCATTTCGTGAGATAACACGTTCACCAAACTTGGTTTTCAATAAATCGATAGTGACATTCGTTGTGAAAACACATATTGTCCATGTCCATATCATTCAATTCTGTCCAAAAATATTTGGTTATCATTGAGCGATAACGATTCTCGCCAAACCGTAATTTTTTCGGGATGCCATGGTGACTCATGGAGTATGTGTGGATTGCTGCCTGGCCAATAACTCTTATTTTCCTTATTGGCGAAGTCGTTCAACCAGAAATGAGCCTCATCGCTGAAGAATATTTTTCGATTAAAATCCGGATCATTTCCATATTGTTGCTCAGCCCAATTCATGCACCATTCTGGTGGTCAAGCGGCTTTAATTCTTGCATCAATTTGATCTTGTAAGGATGTAGGCTAAGATCTTTTCGCAAGTTAGTTCGTTTCAAGCAAAGATGCAATCTCTGTTATCATCCGCTACCCCAAGCGAGTAATCATAACTTTCGTCACTTGTGAATAACTGAATCATGTAATGTGTTCGCCAAAGTCTTTTTGCAGATTACAATTTATCATTACCACACATGCATATGGTTTTTAGCAATATTTTTTGTGGTTTCTAGAACTATTATAGGAGATTAAGAAAAACTATTGAAATATTTCGCGCAAAAAGTGGTTGGATTCAATAGTTCATTCATTTAATTTGAAAAAAATTTCGAATTCAATTCTGTCAGCGAAATATCGAATTCTGAGAAAAAGTGCTACATCATTGACATTCATTTTAATTACCGGAATTAAGTGAAAGTAATGCATTGTTTAAATTCAATGCGGAAAATCAAAACTCATGTGTGATTTCAGAGTCAGTGTGGTTTTACTAATATTTTTTTTATATATTTTTTTAATTTATAGTATTTCATTTTTAAATTAACGTAAAATTAGTACGAAAACTATTTTAATGATGCGAGTTGCATTCTATTGTGTAAATATTCGCACGCTTACATGCATACCTTTTCAGTTATATAACTACAACAGAATATTTATTTGGACATCCAGCATTTTTTATTAAGTGATTACTAGTAACTATGGAGTATTTATTAAGTTTTATTGTTACACATTTTTATAACAATAATCTATTTCTTTGTGCTTTTATATAACATATATTAAGTAACTAATTGGATTTATTTTAATGTATTGGTGACAAATTAATTATTTTATATTAGATTTTTGCGTCGTGAATTTTTGTTAAATATTTTTTTTATGAAATGTTTTTATTAATATTTGAAAAAAAAAATCAAATATTTAAAATAATTATACAACCACACAAAAAATAATTGTCATGACCTGGGGCTCATACTATGTGTGCTATATACTTTTGGGATCGCTGAATCCGAATATGAGGTCCATTTAACCCCTTCAGATCAGAGTTTTGAGATAACTCCAGAAAACCAATATGGCGAACGTTTTCTTAAAAATTCATCGGAATCGCTTGAATGTCGTTACTCGGGGTTTTTTAAATTTTGAAACACCTACACCGGATACGTAATCAGCGACCCCGAAAACCCCCGAATAACGAGTTTCAAGCGTATCTGATGAATTCTAAAAATCGCTGTCCGCCATATTGGTGTTCTAAATGGACCTCAGCTAGGGATTCAGCGACACCAAAAACATATGATATACATAGCAAGAGTCTCAGGTCATGTCTGGCTTTTTTGTGTGGCTGTACTATTAAAGACATAGACATAGTGAAAATATGTGCACCATTATAATTTCAGATTTGATTGAACTTCACAATTTAAATTTTTTTTCAAAATGCAAAAAGTTAATTAAATACTGCAGAGATTGTTTTCATTCCGTTCATCGTTTTTTTCTCTGTAACCAAGTTTTTTGCTTTCAATATAGCAGCCTTTTTTTGAACCACGAATCCGCGGATTCTGAAATTGGTCACTGAACTTGAAAGAATATTCTATTTGTTTAGTTAAAATAAACTGAATTATCTGCTTTCTTCTAGAAATGTTCGTAAAATAAGTAATAACTTGGCTTCGATTATGTAAAATACTACGAGAAATAGTAGCGCTTGTTCGACAACTATGAATTCTATACACATATAGACCATTTGTTCTCATGGAAACGAATTTTCCAATCTGCTTAATAGCCTATAGCTTCTTTTTTGAAAGTTAAGGTTAAGACCCGAGGGTCAGAAGAACTATTGCAGTCTTCTATAATTGGTTAAATAACATGGTAATACGACACAAATTATATTCATCAAATTAATGAAAGAATGTCAGTCAGTCAGGCGAATTTCGGGTGGAACCGAACATTTTATACTCTCGCAATTTATTGATGTAATTTTATGAAAATTGCCTAATTTGACCCACATATTCGGCATAAATTCAAATAGAATAACGAAAATCGTCATATATACTATATGAGTGCTTTGCTAAGATATCTCAAATATTAACCGCTATATGTGGATTAAAGCCCGCCGTATTTTTGAAAACCTATAATTAGATATGAAAGCTAGGGGAAGTTATGACCCGATTTTAATAACACAGCCACACAAAAAAAAATGTTTGTCATAACCTGGGGCTCTCACTCGTTTTGTGCGGCGAAAGTTGGCGTTAATGTGCGCTATGCTGTGAGCGCCTTCTCCACACAGTTCTTCAGCTGGTTGTTACTCATACGCCCTGTTGTGCTCGTTGCTGCTGCTTGGCTGCCGCTGTCGCTGCTGCTGCAGGTAATTCACAGGCCTGTGGTCGATGTTTGTCATAACCTGGGGCTCTTACTATGTGTATTATATGTTTTTGAGGTCGTGGAATCCGAATCCATTTAACTCCATCAGATAGGGGTTTTGAGATAACCCTCCAATAAACCAATAAAAATCCCGGACAGCGATTTTTAAAATTCATCGGATTCGCTTGAAACTCGTTTTGTGGGGATAATATGGGGAAGTTTTAGAATATATCCGCCATATTGGTTCGCCATTTTAAATTTTTAAAAAGTAACGAAATCAAAATTGAGTTTTTCCAAATTCAAAATGGCAGATCCAATATGGCGGACGCTTTTTTGAAAAATTCATCGCAACCGCTTGAATCTCGTTACTCGTGGGTTTTCGAGGTCGCTGATTACGATTCCGGTGTCTGTTTTTTTCAAAAATCAAAATGGCAGATGCAATATTGGGAATTTTTAAAATATTTGTACGCCATTTTGAAATTTTAAAAAGTAACGAATTCAAAATTGTGTTGTTGTATGAAAAGGAATTAAGCGAATTGTGCAAAATTAAATTCAATAAAGTAAGATTGAGTTTAAGTCGAGAATTCATAGTTGAATTTTATTTTGTTTTTTATTATTTTTTTGTTTATTCATTAAACATTAACTTTATAACATTAAAATTATAATTTCATACACAATTCATGTTTAATTACTTTATTTATTTACATTTTACTTAATAAATTAAGCACTTTCTAATTTATAATTTCTGTTAACTGCCATAATTAATGTTAATATTTAGTTAATATTATTTACTAAAGTCTTATTTTTATTTTTTGTTTATATTTTATATTTATAATATTATATTATTATTATTATTAATGATAGACGCTTCTATCATAGTTATATCGATATATATATTTTAATTATTCTAATGCTAAATCGAAGTTTATTAAATTAAAAATAAATATATGTATACTTATGTCAACAACAACAAATAAGTTAATTTAATACTTTTATCAAATAATCTCATTAAACGATTTATTTATACAAAATACCATTTCTCTTACTCATATACAGTTAGAAATACCATGTATTTTTCGATACAAAACAAAACAAAAAAGGGCAACAACAAAAAGTAACTTATTTAATAATGGCTTGCAATAAGCTAACTGTCAAAACATTATATACTTAATTGTTTATTTATTTGTGTTTATTTTATTGTTGTTGTTGTTGTTTTATTTGTGTGCAACGACGCAGCACATATTCAGCTATCTGTACTATTAGTATGTACTATATGTTTAAATATAACGGTAAGTGTGTCAGTGTGCGATGTAATAATACTGTAAAGGCCATCAATCAAAGCAGCGCGACTGCACAACAACAACAGCAATGCGAACTTCATAGAATTCTATGTTTGTATGTATGTATATACCCCTGTAGTCCTGTCAAGTCAGTCTGTTTGTCTGCTTTCGCGTGCGCTTTCGCTTTCAACAACGTCAGCAGCGTTCCGCCAATGCGTCAGTCAAACGGGAATTCGGCATTTGAGTGGCGAGTGGTGAGTGGCGAGCAAAGCAAATTAGCCGCATTTCAGTGCGCATCAGTGGTCAATGTTCGGCACTTATCGACACAAAGCGCACGCACAAATCAGTCAACGTCCGTGTGTAAGGCTTAAAAGGCAACTGTTGGGTTGGTGAATTGTGTGGCCAGCGCCTAGAAGTAGGCAAGCAAGGCTTTCACTTCATTGCGTACATAGGCACATACATACATACATACATATGTGTGTGTGTGTTTGAGAGGGTTTGTGTGAGTGCGCTTAAGGGTTGTCTGCACTTTCTCCATTTTCCATCATCTTCGCGAAATCGTAAGCCTTAATTAAAGCAGCACGTTCGGCGTTAATTGGCTGCCGCTGCTTTAAAAACTTTTAACGTGCATTGCTAGCGGCATCTTTTGCGGTAAATAAGTGGGGAGTGTAAGAGGTTTAAGGCAAAAATAAAGCGAATATTCGATATCGCACACTCACCGGCTCATTGCCGCTTTTCACTTTCAGCGAGAAGATTTCCGTTGCACGCTTTTTAAAATAAATTCAACTGATTTTCTTATACATTAATACAGATTTTAAATATATTTATATGCAATATATATATATATATATATATATATATTAATCCATTTTTTATTCGGACGCTATTATTTTCTCGCTTTTTTCAACCCACAAAATTTATTTATTTATTTGTTGTCATTAAATTCATACATACATACATACACTCTTATATACCTAGGTATATAGCCATATATATATTTTGTATTTTATTTCACCCAAATCGCCGGATATGCGGCGAAAGTTGGCGTTAAGCGACATAATTTATCATTACATTCGCCAGTTGGCAGCCGTTGTCCGCCGCTGTGCTGTGAGCGCCTCCTCCGTTCAGTTCTTCAGCTGGTTGTTACTCATACGCACTGTTGTGCTCGTTGCTGCTGCTTGGCTGCTGTCGCTGCTGCTGCAGGTAATTCACAGGCCTGTGGTCGATGTGCGGGCGCATGATGTACGCCTTGGTGGCGGCAAATCCGTTGTGTAATTTTGGTATCTCTCCGAGCAGTGTATGGCCTATAAGGGAGATACAAAAACAAAAAAAGCAAAATGTAGAATAGATGCATCAATGTACGAGTAAGTGGAAATATTAAATTGTCTTGTTGGTTATGAGTAAAATAAATGGCAACATTAAATGCTTTTTGTCTAGTGACGCGTGTGTTTGTTGCTTTTGTTGTATATTTTGTTGTTGTTACTGTTAACTGTCTGCGATTAATGAAATTTGATGAGTAAACAGCGGACTCTTTGTATGTGTGTTTTTTACTGTGTGTGTGTTCGCCACTTCCGCCTCCGCTAAATTTGATTAATGATGTGTCAAAAGGCGGACAGTCGACGTGGAAACACCTACACACATACATACAGGCACATGTGTTGCATATGTGGAGGAAGTATATTTAAATAATGGCAATAATAGCTGAGATGAATAAAATGTAAAGGGTGATTTTTTAAGAGCTTGATAACTTTTTAAAAAAAAAAAACGCATAAAATTTGCAAAATCTCATCGGTTCTTTATTTGAAACGTTAGATTGGTTCATGACATTTACTTTTTGAAGATAATTTCATTTAAATGTTGACCGCGGCTGCGTCTTAGGTGGTCCATTCGGAAAGTCCAATTTTGGGCAACTTTTCCGAGCATTTCGGCCGGAATAGCCCGAATTTCTTCGGAAATGTTGTCTTCCAAAGCTGGAATAGTTGCTGGCTTATTTCTGTAGACTTTAGACTTGACGTAGCCCCACAAAAAATAGTCTAAAGGCGTTAAATCGCATGATCTTGGTGGCCAACTTACGGGTCCATTTCTTGAGATGAATTGTTCTCCGAAGTTTTCCCTCAAAATGGCCATAGAATCGCGAGCTGTGTGGCATATAGCGCCATCTTGTTGAAACCACATGTCAACCAAGTTCAGTTCTTCCATTTTTGGCAACAAAAAGTTTGTTAGCATCGAACGATAGCGATCGCCATTCACCGTAACGTTGCGTCCAACAGCATCTTTGAAAAAATACGGTCCAATGATTCCACCAGCGTACAAACCACACCAAACAGTGCATTTTTCGGGATGCATGGGCTGAAATCACCCGTTATTTACACATATTCAAATGTGCTGACATATAATTCAATTGTTAACCGGCACAGGGTGCATCATATGTACGAAATATTTCTAGATATAAAAATAGTTATCAAACATTTCGGAAAGTACTACAAAAAATATGTTATGCCAAAGCAATAAAGGCTTTCATATATACTTTTGGGCCGCCCCGTAGATACGCCGTGAGGCATGCCCCAGACATACATAACTCATGAATTAATCTACAGGAATGCAGCAAAAATTTATTGTAAATACCTACAAAGGTAACTAGTATTAATAAAGTAATTCTATAATCCTCCATGGAAGGCGTCGTCGCGTACCTTTAGTGCTTAAATAATAATAAAGGAGAAGAAGGACTGCAGAGTTGTGAAATGGTAAGTAAACACTAGCAAATAGATAACAAATATAAAATATTCATTAAATTGAGTATGCTTGTGTTATAGTTGGGAAAATTCCCTTTCATATGACACTAAAATCATCAAAATCGGTTGAGATTTACCAGAGTTATGATCATTCAATGTGTTGTGGTGCTCCACACTGATCCTCTGCTCTGCTCTGGCGGGCAGCGCAGCGCAGTTTGCCTGGGATTTTTGCAAAGTTTCGATTTCTGGATTTCTACCAGGCGAACATAAATGTGCAGCAGGTGGATGCCGGAAAAAATTTGCCTGGTACGTGTAGATATGTATGCTAGGAAAAATATGTATATGAATATATATATGTACGTAACCTAACCTATATATGTACATATGTATGTATGCGGTCGCCTGGTATATATATGTATGCACAGTTGTATATATATGGGGTAACGGATATACCTTGGGGTAAGGAAATGGACATGACGGATATGAAGCAACCGGAACCGGAAATACAACTGCCACCAACTTAAACCGGATGTCGAATACCGGATACAGGAAGCGGATATGAAATATGAGCGGAAGTCAAAGTGGCGGAGGTCCAACAGATTAATTATCTTCAACAGGAAGTTCCCTGGGTACAAATGACGGAAACCGTAGCATCAGTAGTTTAAAAATCTCTTTCCGGTTTGCACCAACTTCCGTCCAAATTCAACTTCCGCTTCCTTTAAGAGACTTCCGTTTCCTGTAATTGATATCCGGTTTGAGTTGGTGTTGGGTTAACTTCCGGTTCCGGGAACCTCATATCCGCCACCATCATTTCCGTTTGTCGCGCTGCATCCGTTGACCCATATGTATAGACCTACCGCTGGTTGAATGGTTATAACTCCGGTAAATCTGAACCGATTTTGATGATCTTGGTGTCATATGAAAGGGAATTTTCACACCTATAACACTAACATAGCAAACCTAAACTAAATTTTATAAAAATTAGCATTAACACCGGTAAATTTTTCCACTTTTATTTTGCAGCACAAAATACACTCGAAAGTTTGATAACAAATATTGAAATGTTATTATTAAGTTCGTGTTTGCTCGCACGTTTCATTACAAGTAACTTTATATTTTATCTTGTAATGCCATATATAATGTTACTATATACTCATAGTAAACCTTCCAACCGTATTCCAGGTATTCCAAACGTGTTTTAAAATGGAAACGCGTCTCAGAGTCGTAAGAGTAATCGTAATCCATAGGATCCTAACATTATACAAAATCTACGTTTTCACTATGATTTCTCAATTCCATTTTGCTTTTTCCCATATTCCATTGTTGCTCTTGTTGTTGTTGTTATTTTGTATTTGCTTTATTTGATTAATTAGTTTTGATATTCAATTAATTTCGTTGGCCGGGCGAATCTCCCCTCGATCAGGCAGTTGTTATTTTATAATTTAGCTGATTCATTTAGCCAAAACAACAACAATTGCAATTTTAAAACGTTAAATAACCACATAACAAATACGAGTATTTAGCAGCAGCAGCAGCATGAGCTGACCACTTATATTGGTTATCATTTATGCTGTGATTATGCCAAAGCGCTGCCATTTTGTTTATTTTCTTTGTTTTTGCAGTCGCCGACGAGTTGATTTTGACTCTATTTGTTGTTGTTTAGTAAAATGTTATTATTTACATTTTGTATTGTATATATTGGTCTATTTGCCCAAATGCATATACACAAATAAATATACATACATATGTGGGAGTGTATGTGAGGGGTGTACGTTAAAGGGTTGGATTTTCGATGTATTCAAAAGATAAATTAATTTTGATCGGATCGGATTTGAAGTGATTTGATAGCGAGGACCTAGATGGCGCTCAGATCTTGAAAATATTTTTAATAGTATAGAATGATCTAAAGAACAAATATCTATTCTGTGGCGTTTTGGAACAAATATATCCAACTGGTGTTCATTCATTCTTTAAATGTTTTCTAGAAATACCGTTATTCTTAGTTTTAAAATTCTTTTGGAGCTAACACACAAATATATTTTTTTATAATATTAACCTCTCTCGATCTCGCCAATGTTAACTAGACATGCGCATTGTTTTATTATGCATTTTATTATAAACAACAAATTCTCTGGTGATTTGTAGTTGTTGTTTAATTTTTTGTTGTAGCACCACATAGATTGATTTGCAAAATTGGCTGTGTAAATACTCTATTCGTATTTATTTATAATTTTGTAAATTTACTTTCGCTCGCTAAGATTTTTGTTTAGAATTCTGTGTTGCCTGTCTGCTTTGTTGTTTTACATAACTGCATAGAGCTGCTGATGAAATTCTTCGCTTAGTTGCTTAATAATATATTGGCAAGCAATGAAAATTCTCTTACTGCAATTAATATCTGATGTGATTTACTTCATTAATTATTATTATATTGATGTATTCCTGCGAGAATAGGCATACTAAGAGGTATTTAAGCATTTCGGGGAATTATCCGTATATCATGATGAATTATTCATATTATCAATTGCATCAATACGTTGAAATGCAGCAGTAGCCAATTTAGATTAAAGCTGAAGTAAATTTTTAGAATTCCATTTACACTAAAATTTCATTTGGTTTTCATTTAAAAAGACAATTAATTGGTGTGAAAATAAAGTGTGAGCCATTTTTATATCGAAATATTGAGACATTTGGGAAATGAAGAATTACTATTTTTAATTAAAATATTTGTATGCAAGTTGGCCTTTCTTTTTTTGCTGTGTTTTATTTCTGTCAGTTCGGTCAGTAGAGACTACTTCCACATGGTGTTTACCTTAAATTTGTCGATGGTTCGTGGAGCTAATTTTCTCTTTCAAATATCCCCACAACGCAAGTCTGTAGGAGTACAATTTTGAGGTCTAGGTAGACAGTTAATGTTACCTCTTTCGGTTTGATGCACACTAATATATGGTGTCCATCTTTTTGGAACCGATAAGACCTTTAAGACTTTAACCAGGCTTTTATAGGAAGACAAAATGATCCAACGTCCATTAAGGGGTTAGGTGGGTTTCAGAGACTAAAAACAATAGTATTTTTTTTTTCAGGGCAGTAGTCTGCTTTACAGGCTTCAAACAATCGATTTTTTTGCTTTGTTTTAAATCTCTTCCAAAACTATCCAAGAATATGTCTTTAAAATTCCAGAGGCCAATTCGATATATTTTCGAAGCTAGAGCAGTTTTAGTGGCCGAGCGTCGAGCAGGTGCGTATGCTCAGGCAGACCTTTAAAGCGCGTTTTCTCGAGTTTTCATTTTCACAAGTGTTAGAAAACGGTGCCGGCGATAGCAAAAAGAATATATATCGGATCGAAAAAAACCAAAGTGATCAGTTTCAGTATTAAATTATCTTCTATTTGAACTAAAAAAGTTGGACAAAAATATAATTTAAACTACTTGTTTTGCAACTTACAGTCAATTTTTTTCTTAAAAAAGTGAATTTTTTTTCAAACTTCGAAAAAATTTGGAATTTTATAACTTCTTCGGTATTTGTTTAGTTCATAAAGAAAAGAAACTTATAAAAATTGAAAAAAATTGGTTCGACTGTTTCAGATGTATCGCACGACCGACACCGATTTACAGGTGAAGACTCCAGGGGCTCCAGAAAAATACTTACAACTTTGAAAAAATTTCAATATTTTTTAATAATACTTATTGTTTTTTAAGCCTTAGATTTAATACACTATCGTCTTAAAATTCCGTTTACCGCAATCAATTCCTTCTCTTTCAAAAAAAATTGTAAAAAAAACGCATTTTTTCGGCTTCTAAAGCAGACTACTGCCTTAAATACATATATAGAATCATATATTTCAGTTAAACAATTCAGCGTATCAAAGATACATATTTAAACAGTATTTTGTGAAGTTTTTATTTAAATATTCCGAAAACTCAATCGTTGGCACCCCTTCTCCCATGATGTGTTCAGAAAAAGCTCTTGCAGAGGATGGCATAACTCATGATTGGTTCATCCTAACTCAAAAAACAAAAAAAATATTTCAATAGTACATTGATAATTTTGGTTAATGAACGAAGGAAAAAAGAAAATATCGAAATTTGAATTTTTGACAGAGTTTTAACCAAAACTCTTTCTTTTTTGGTAAAATTTATATTGGCTCCAAAAAATAGTTATAATAACAATATAAAAAATCCTTCGTTCATTAACTAGATAATGTTATTCAGAAGATGTGTGCAAAATTTGCATAAAATCGCTTCATAACTTTTTGAGAAATCGTGTCCACCGACTTGAAAAATTGAGTTTTGAGATTAATGTATTTTTACATTCGTACTAACGTTGCCTGATGGGTGGATCTTCCAAAGGGTGTATCTCTTAGAATATTACTCGGTTTGATTTGATATTTTCGGATAATATTCTAAACATATTGCAATGTTTAATAATACAATTTTTTTTTTAATTTAGACATTTTGAAACCCACTTAACCCCTTAGTCGTGATTTCAAAGTTAATACAAAACTAGTAAACACAAAAAAAAAAAATCGAAGTAATGATTAAGAAAATTCTATGTTAGTAAAAAAATTAACATAACAATTAACTTAAGAATCAGGATCGCTTTTGAGCAGAATTCTGAAAGCAGCAAATTTGGAGTTATTTTGGTTGCAGCATTTTTAAGTTACTTATAAAACTTCAAAAAGTTCTTGAATTATTAATTTTGAATTGATTTAAAATTGGAACACATAGAAATATAAAATGTTAACTGTCAAATTAAGCCGTTATCTCAATTATAGCAAGCAAATGAAAACAAAATTCCTTCCAATAAGCATCAACTCACTTTCTGCGCGCTCAAGTAGCGCAAGACGGCCGTAGAAGTGTCACTAATTTTGGCAAATAGAAGTGCAAAAGTAATGAAGAGCAAAATAACGGCAATTCATGAAAAAAGCAAACGAATGAGGACAGTCAAATGCCAATTAAATGGCACAAAAGTTGGTTGACAGCAAGACATTTCGGCATCAATTAGCACAACCACGCGAACAACGGACACCTGTCTCTCTTGCCACAACACCGCCACCACTACACAACGGTAGACTGACCGACGGTACTGGCGGACACTAATGGGCAGTAGCCAGCCTCTGAGTGGTTGACGATTGCTAGAACTGCGAAGTAACTAAATTTCTGACGACACTGAAGGCTGGATGGAGGCTCAAACTCAAGCCTCAATTGCTTGAAAAGAATGAAGAAATTGAAATAAAAAGGTGACGAAAGTGTGGCAGCATCGTTCCAATGAATTGAATGAACAGTTGCGCGGTGAGGCGGTAGGCAAATAAGTGAAATAAATGTTTGTCTAATTTCAGGCGCCGAAGCGCGCATATGTGAAGGTGTGTGTGTGTGTTAAGAGGCCAGCAATCGAAAGTAATGAGAGAATGGCAGAATTGCAAAGAGGCCAAAAAAAATAAAAAAACTGTTATTCTATAAGCTCAACAACTGAAATTAATTAAGAGTAATTAATTTTCTTTTAATGACTTGACAAACACATCAATTAAGCGAGACACAAATCTGTAGAGTGAGGTTTGTGAGAGAGCGAGAGAGAAGAGCGTGTCTGAAACGCAGAGTTTCCACTTTTTCGCCATTTAATTTGCCGCTTATAAAGTATTTGTGCATTGTAATGATTTCCAGGAAATTTATGCGCCTATGAAATGAGCAAATAGCGCGTGAAAAGTTCGTGACACGAGCATTATACATACATATGTAGGTGTGTGTGAGAGAGTAAGCACGCTACGCCCACAGAACAGCCATTTAATGTGATTTTAAACGAGAATTAAATTGAAAGTGATTGAAAGCAAGTATCACACACACAAACACACAAATACACATAACGGAGCCACTAACGGTGAAGTATGAGTGGAATGACTGCTCGGCAAACAACAGTAATTCAAAAGCAAACAAAAGAACGATTAAAAGTGAGCGCAGAGCGAGTATGTGTGTGTGTGTGAGCACTACAAAGCGCTCGAAAGAAATACAAAGCAGAGAATGGTCAATTTCGTAGGCTTTAGAGTCTAAAAGTATGCACTAAAAGTAATTAAAAGCATACTAAAATCGTTGAAGCTGCGTCGGAAAGCGAAGAAACGGCATGTAGAAGGCACATATATAAGAGAAGAATAGCTAAAAGAAGAAATAATGAAAAAAAAAAATCCCGAACAAAATGAAAATGAAAAGAAAAAATCAAAATGCCATAATAAGAACAATAAGGTACAATAAGGAACAACAAGGGTAAATGGGCCACATTTTCAAAATAACGGGATTAAAGTAAAGGCAAGCAAGCTCGAATGCGCTGGCAAAAGTAGGGCAGAAGAGGAAGACTGAAGACTGCGTACACCAAGCATTTCACATACACAACTCCCTACAAAGACCGGCGAGCGTGTGACCAGCAATTAACGTGAAGATGCGAAATAAGAAAAGGAAAAAAAAAACAAAAATTAAAAAAAAGAAGAAAATAAAATGAAAAGCGAAATAAAAAGGTCACGTTAACTGTAAATCTATGCAGTGCTTCCAGCAAGGGTAAGCAGTTGGGGGCGCGGCACAGTCAATTGTTTTTCTGTTGCTGGTAAAGTTCCACAAGAATTTGAATTAATTTGCTTTGCTGTGAAAAAATTGCCAACAACAACAACAAACACACAGTAGAAATAAGAATAAAAGCCGAGAAAGTCGCGAGGCGCGAAGAAACCGCCGCCGCCTCACTCACTCATTTGATTGTGCCAAACCGCAAGAAGCGCCGCGGCGCCGCTTGGCATTTCACAAGAAATACCCAATTTTATGTGATTTTCTTTATAATTCCTCTTTTTGTTTTTGTTGTTTGTTGTGTTTCTTAATGACACCTTCTTTAGGCGCGCCAAGACGTGGCTGGGTCAAGTTTGCCTCGCTCGGAATTTACATAAAATATGGTAAAAATTAATACCACAGATTCTTGTGCTAATTTAAGTTGTTTGTGTTGTTTTTGTTTTTGTATTTGATTTTTATTTTTACTTTCGTCTTAACAAAGTCCTCCTTGGCGCAACCTTGTTGCTTGGCTTGTTTTGGCCCAAATTGGGTCTCATTAAATTGAGGCTGTACGCGGGTATTACAAGTGTTCATGCATGAAAGTGAAAGGCAATGTTTGACAGTTATGTGGAAATATGTATTTTCGCGTGTATTAGGGTGGTTCGATATAAAGAAGTAAAATAATTAATGAAATTTATGGGGGTATTCTGGTCTCGGATTTTGAAAAAAATCGATTTTTTGCATATTTTGAAAGTTAAGACTTTCACTTGACTTGACTTGACTTTGGAATGATTTTTCAAAATTCACTTATTTTCGGAGATACAGCCGATTTTGTGACGTGGCGTCCGAGCCGGCCGAGCGGTCTCATAAACTTTAAACGCGTTTTTCTCGAAACTACTTTTTTTGAGGTGGTTGACATGATATCTCAAGTTCTGCACTTTTCCAAAAATTTTGATTTGAAGTATTTTTGAAAAATTCGAAAAGGTCGAAAAATAGGATCAAAATAATGAACGCCATTTTGTAATTTTTTATTTATTTTTTTTTTTTTGAAATTGGTCAACCCGATAACGACATCATTACTAATGATTTCTTGTTTTTTGTGTTTTAGATCTCTACAAGGGTTGAAATCACGTCAACCAGGACGCACGGTTTTTTTTTGAAGCTCCCACTCCACCGGAACGTATCTCGACGATTTTTTTTTATATTATTAAAATGTCAATAAAAACCATATAAAAAATGGATAGTAAAAATGTTTTTAATTTTTTTTATCTTAGTTTAAAAAATGTCTAAAATTCATTCGTCTAGACCAGAGTTATTTGAAGTTAAGTTATTTGAAAAAAAAATCGTCAGAAATAGTACTTCAAAAAAAATATTGGAATACGTCCTATGTATTTCTATATACATATATTCCAAAATAAAATAATTCAAAGTAGATTTCAAGTCCTATATAAAATCATATTTCTTGTTTCAATATTTATATTAGATAGAAGATTTGGTTATGAATTCCCAAAAATTGCATAAAAATGTTGCCTACATTTGTGCGCGAAGGTTAAAATATGTTGACAATATTTTTCCTATTTTTTTGTCAAGTTGGGGTATTGATATCAGCACTGTATGGGAAAAAAATCAACGTTTATTAAAAAATATATAAGGAACTAATACTTAAAAATATATACAGTTGAAATCCATAACTCGTTCTCCATAACTCAAACTCTTCAATTGGCAATAGAAGTCAAATTACATACATATTACCTTCCGTAACTTGGAAGTTTCTCTAGCTCGCCGTTTTTTGTGGATTATGGTGATTCGAGTTAGGGAAGTTCAACAGTATCTAAACGTTAAATTTCCACGTTTTTATTTTTTAATTAAAATAAAAAGAAAGCAATAACTTTTTAGTACCACCCTAATAAATTAATAGGCTCCTCAACTACCGCTCACAAATATTTAGCGATGCCACTTTCAGTCTCAATATTGCACATACCAATACTTTCACATAGACACATATACCAATACTTCCAATACAATCCCTTCGAGTGGAGTGTCACTTTTTTACTTTTTCTTCATTTTCCCTTCGCATAACCCAATTTCGAATATGTCCTGCTTTTTGAGCATAATTGCTTTTTTTGCGTTTTTTGAAGGTTCACTTTCGTTCTTGTTTTCGTTGTCCATGCTTGTTGAAAGCAATCATTTACCTGCCGGCAGCTGGCTTAAAGTGTTTGTATGTCTTGTATGGGCACTTGCCATGTGTTTGTTGTAAGGCGTTGACATTAAAAACAAATATGACGATAATATTTGTAGCGAAAGCCGTGTCAGGAGTTCGGAGGAAATTACAATTTATTTTTAATTTTTGCAGTTGTTGTTATGACAGTGTGATTGAAAACATTTTGGTGTTGCTTTGTTGTTTTTTTTTGTTTTTGGTAAGGAAATTTTATTCGTTACAAAAATTTAATTTCTTGGGATTATTTCGCGAGCAATTTATGAAAATTTTAATTAGTATTTAAATTTGCTCGGTCTTCTATCTTTTTGGAAAACATTTAAATTGTGTTTAAGGGTAAGGGTTGTGGGTATAAAGGTAGTGTGATGGCAAAAAGGTACAAGGAGATTTCTTAAATTTAAATAAATAATTTAAAAAAATAATATATTTAGCTCATGGGTCTCAAAAAAAAATTATTAAAAATTCTGAAAAATTGGTAAATTTAAAATTTAAAAATTTTCTAATTTTCAAATAATTTCTAACACTAAATACCGCAATCTGTTCCAAAAATGAACTATATATATTTATAAATATTCTCTTACGTATTAGGCAGTCTTCTTAATTTATTGCAATTACAAGTCTATTTATTTATATCTCATTAAAGATTTTTATTTCTTTTCCGCACACACGACTCCGCGCATTCTCACCCTCAACCGCTTAACCGCTGCGAGGGAGCAGCACAGTTGGGTGCCAAAGCCAGCGACAACACATGGGTGGCGGCGGCGGCGGTTGACTGGTTGGCGGTTGCCGCCATTCCAGTCTGAATATTTTCATTTATTTGCAATTAAAAATCTCTTTCACACATTATTTCATTTAACGCCGAACACAAATCAATTAAAAACGTTTAAACAGATCGTGAATGCGATACGTCAATCAGAAAATTTCGACCAAATTTTGATATTCTGCGAAAATAATGGGGCACAAATGAGCTGATCTATATATAAGTATATACACTTGCATATATGGATATCGATCTTTATTTATTTTTGCAATGGAGAATGTGTAAAAATGCCACTGACAGCATTTATGAAAATATACAAGTGCGTAATTGGCACTGGCTGCATATATGTATATGTACATATGTATATATAAATATATTTCCAGATATATTTGGATGATTTGGCGTTTACAAGTTCAATGCTCGCATAACTCCCAACACATGCCCGCATTGTATTTGCAAAACTCGCAGCAAAACATGTTTCCTCTCCGCAACGGAAATTCCAAGCGAGTAGTGGGAAATTCCAGCAAAGTAATTATATAGTTGACCTTGCAGTTTTTTTGAGTTCAACCAGCTGTGTTTCTTAAAATGGAAAACGCAACAAATTCTGCTTTCTATTTTTGACAGTTGATATGTGAAGTGTTATCTATGAAAAATATATATTTATAGAATGGCTCTCATAATTTTTATTTGAAATTTAAATTCAAAACCTCTCTCTCTCTCTTTGTAAATAACAAATAGCTAGAACTCTTATTTAAATTTTTACGATTATGATTTAACCTAAAATTATTTACTTTCGGAACGTCCGATACATAATTAAATAACAAAAATGCTAAGTGATAACTGTCAAACCATCTGTCAAAGTCAACACATCTATTTGACATTTATGTTCAGTATGTCTATTAATTACCTGGAAAATATTTTAAAATTGTGGAAAAATATTTCCAGCACACGGATTCCGTGCGCTAATTATGAAGAGCGCTTAATAGTTTCATCAGGAATGTGCAATACGACATATAGACCGTGATGCAACCACTTTATTCAAACAAACTTTTGGTGACCAAATTATATCAAGAATTAGTCTTGTCAATTGACCACCAGAACATGTAATTGTGCTCTGCTGGGCTCCTTTTTGCTAAATTAGCTACGGTCGATCGGTACGATATTAACAGTCGACCGTTTCTTTTTAATGTACTCTACCTTATTAAATTATTAAAAATTTCAACGGAAACGGAGAAACCTCTAACTTTGTAGAATTGTGTTCTTAGACATTCTACGTGACCACAAATCTCTTCAACAACCCACTAATTTAACTAATAAACTTAAGTGTAACTTCACGAAGACAAGGTTGTATGATAGTTCCCCATTGGGTATATAATTGCATTCTTTCCTGACGGCAACTCAACTCTCGACCATAATCAAAGTTTTTAAAAAAGATTACAGAAAATATAGTGGATTCTCGAATTTTTATAAACTTGCATGAACATAGTCCAACAATGTTGAAATTTCAAGCCAGTTGTGGCTCAAAATATCAGCTTCCATTTTTGTTTATTTAGATGATTGTATCTAATATAAAGTCTTTGAATGGTTCTGTAAGTTAGGTTAGGTTGTAAGGCTGTCCTTTGTTAAGCCTGGATCCCCCCTAGATTAGCAATTAAGAGTCGACAAAGCGCCCTGAACCTACTACAAATCTGCAGAGATTTTTAACTTCAATATTCGCTATTTCGCGAGCCTGCTCGAAAAAGTGAGATCTAAGAAATCTCTTTCTTGATCTGGCAAAGGCGGAACATTCCAGAAGAAAGTGATGCGATGGTTCCACCTCATCCTCCTCCATGCAACTTCAACAGCTAGCGTCCGGTAGCCTAACAACGTGGATCCTGATGGGACAATGGTCAGTAAAAACCTCTACGACTAGGGAGATGTAAGGTTTACTGAGGACGAAGAGCTCGGTAGACCAACCGCGGTTTACATTGTGCCAGAAGGCTCTTGCGACTGCGCATGTGTTAGTAACTGACCAACGCCTACCCAGCTCAGCCGAGGTCCATCTGTCCATTAGCAAACCGCAATAGGACAAAGGTGCTCCTACATATTTCCATGCTAGTGTGAGTGACGTTCGTGACCTTGCAAGCTCATCAGCCTTACAATTTTCCGCGATTCCGCAATGACCAGGAACCCAGACTAATCTAATTGATAAAGTATAATATAACGATACCACCGACAGTGAGGATAGGCATTCTCTAACCAACCTTGAACGCATAGTAAGCGAACTCAGGGCTAGTATCGCCGCTCTTCTGTAAGAATAATCTGAATATCTTGAGAATCTTCCTTTCGGTACAAACTACAGCTGGCAGAACAGCCTTGCAAAGTGATGATCCTGATCCATACAGCGTGGATCCTGATGGAACAATGGCCAGTAAGAATCTCTACGATTTAAGGATTTTAAGGTTTACTGAGGGCGAAGTAAGGTAAAGTAAGTTCTTATATAGAGTTTTTAGTTGGATGCGATTTGTTGAGGTGTTTTCAGAGATTCTGAATTAGTTGAAGAAGGACGCACTTAGCATTGTCAACAAGTCAAATATTTTACTGGAAAATTAAATTTTAAATGGTTAAAGAAAGAAACAATTGCAAATGAAAATTGTGATTCTAGTGAATCCCGAAGATTATGAAGAACTTTAAGCGTTAGGTTAGGTTAGGATAGTAAGCATATCTCTGTATATGCAGAAATATCTAACTTGGCCAGTGGACAGCGCTGTCCTTTGTGACACCCATAAACTCCCAATGGATCAAAAATACTCTTATGATTCGGCAAAATGCTTGGAATCCTTTACAAACTTCTTTAGACGACTATTGTCCATTCTAGCCAATTCGCTAGGTTCGTCGAAGGTGAGCCTTTCAAGGTGAGGTGTTTCAACATCAGTCTGGCAAAAGTTGGACATTGGACAGCTTTAAGGGTTAGTGAGAGGGTAATATTTTATCGTCATGTCATTCGTCATGAAAATATCTAAATTTTACAAATAGACTTAGAAAAAATTAAATTTTAGTGTAATTTTTGGTACGCACTTTTTGATTTTTTGAACAAATTTGGAATTAGTTTTGAAAAACGCAGATCTTAGATATTTTTAATACCTTAAAAATACCCCACTGATGTAATATGTAAATAAATAAAAAGAGAACTTTTTACTTTAAAATATTTGTTGCACTTTACAATAATAAATTTACACAGCACTACGCTTTATTTATCTAAAGCCACAGAAGAAAAATAATACAAACTGGACCATAACAGTAAACAACAACAACAACATTAGCAACGAGATACAATCAATTCAACAAAATGAATTGCTGACCTAGTGCCGAAGAGCCGCAAAAATATGAATCTCCACAGAAGTACTCGTGAAAAGTGCGGCGATAATAAAGCAGATCTGACGGCGAATAACGGCAAATAATGGCGAGTAATCACTTTGTTATGCAAATAGCAACATTTGTTTACGAATATTTATTGATATAAATCGCCATGCCGGCAGTTGAGTTTCAATAATAATGACAATATTTACTACGCCGCAGATGCAACTTGGCTTATAAATTAATTCAATTAATATTTATGTATAAATAAATAAATAACAAATACAACAAAGCGCCGTAGGTACTCACCTTATAGAAGGCCTTGCGAAAGTTGTCCGAGAGGAAGGCATACAGCAGCGGATTGATGCAGGAGCTCATGTAGGCCAGCGTTTGGGCGATGACTTGCAGCAACAATTTGAATTTCGTGTTCGAATGATAGATGCCGAGCGCTTTCAGCAGCAAAATCAGCTGATTGAGACACATGAAATGAAAGATAAAAGCGTAAAATGATAATGAGCGAACCAATGCGACTGTGTGTATGTAGAGAGGTGGGGTGGAATTAAATGAAAAAGTTTTAAATTGAAGTGCAGTGTAAATAGGCGCGCGCATTTAAAAGTGGATTAATGGGGAATTATAATGAAATAAAGGACATTTAATGAATTGGTTGGCCAGCAATCAGCCGGCTTTGATTGTGAGTGGATATATTTGTATATGAGTGTACTTGTATATAAACTTATATATTAATATTAAATATACAAATATGTACTAATATCAATATATAAAGCCTGATTAATTGAAATATGGTCGTATTTACACATAATTTTCATAAGTATTCTACTATATATAAATTAATGGGTGACTTGATAATGAAAACGTTGGTCCAGCGGAAAGACATCTTAACACTTTCATGTCCAATGTTGCCTAAAAAAAACATTGCACTTACCGCCTTCTAATTCTTGTTATTTAAATATTTTTGACCAGTGGTTTTTTCAATTATGTGGACTTATGTGTTGTGCAAGCATACAGTTACATTTTCTGATATGAGCCGTGCACCTATTCTTTCAGAATGCGTTCTCCGCAGAGTGGAATTGTCAAAATCGGTTTCGCAAAAAAAGTTATACAAAAGTGATTATACCAAAAGTGTTCAAAAACATAAAAATAATTGTTTTAATTTAAAACAAATCAACTATATAACTAAATATAGTTAAGAGAGTTATTAAAAAAAACTAGTGATGAGAAAAGTGTTTAGTTTATTTATAATAATTTAATTGTGCCTATAGGCAACACCCTGTAACTAATGAACCAGAATACAGATGACTTCATACTTGAGGTAAGACTAATATATGTATATTAGTATCTGTACTAATAAAAATATTAGCGCCACCCATTTTAATTGGGGCATGAGAGGGTTAATGAAATATTCTATAATACTCATTATGTATATACTAATAGGGTAACGTGGTGCCAAATTGAATAAAATCGGTCCCGTATTTCCCGTATTTAATATAATATTTTCCGAACTTCCGGTTGATCCAGTGGGATCTGTAGTGTTTAAAGATATCTTTAGGAAAGTATGTGAATATGTCTTCTTGATTTTGGTTTCGTGTCAGAAATGTAATCAGTACAGGGCTTGTTCTAGTCCCATTAAGGCGTAGTCTGCTTTACAGGTTTCAAAAAATCGATTTTTTTGTTTTGTTTTAAATTTATTCCAAAACTATCCAAGAATATGTCTTTAAAATTCCAGAGGCCAATTCGACATAATTTCGAAGCTAGAGCAGTTTTAGTGGCCGAGCAGGTGCGAATTCTCAGGCAGACTTTAAAGCGTGTTTTCTCGAGTTTTCATTTTCACAAGTGTTAGAAAACGGTGCCGGCGATAGCAAAAAGAATATATGTCCGATCGAAAAAAAACCAAAGTAATCTAGCTTCAGTATTAAATTATCTTCTATTTGAACTAAAAAAGTTGGACAAAAGTATTATTTAAACTACTTGTTTTGCAACTTAAAGTCAATTTTTTTCTTAAAAAAGTGAATTTTTTTTTCAAACTTCGAAAAAATTTGGAATTTTATAACTTCTTCGGTATTTTTTTAGTTCATAAAAAAAGAAACTTATAAAAATTAAAAAAAAAAAATTTGCTTCGACTATTTCAGATGCATCGCACGACCTCCATCACCGGCACCGATTTACAAGTGCAGACTCCAGGCGCTCCACAAAAATACTTACAACTTTGAAAAAATTTTAATGTTTTTTATTAATAAATATTGTTTTTTAAGCCTTAAATATAGTACACTATCGACTTAAAATTCCGTTTACAAACAATTTTCTATTAGATCCGATGCTTTTCTTTGAGTCTTTACTGTCTTATTTAAATAATCAGGGTTATAAATTCTTGTCAGCTTTGAAGAATTTAACATTACTTGGAAATTTGCAACAACGTGAAAAATTGGGTCCTATGTATGAGAAGACTTTTTTGTGTAATATTTCTTAAGAGGCTTGATAAGTTTTATAAAAATTATAATTTTTTAGTATTTTTTTTAGTATTCAAATTTCTGTACACAGAGACCTTAACTTGGACTTAACGCGATGTGCATCTCTATGAAATTCGAATAATGCACATTATTTTTGTACTTCAGAATTAAATTGTCAATATTAAAGATACCTATTTACGACTTGGGCGCTACTGTATATACAACATTTCGCATAGCTTTTTATATAGACATACCGGTATGTATAAAATATTTTCAATAACTAATGAATATAGTATAATAATTTTGAACAAAACAAAGCTTCCCAAATGCTCCAAAAACTCAAATCAAATATTCAGTGAACCATGGCACAATATACAAAAACACACATACTTCTATTTTTATTAATATAACTAAATTTGCCAAAGAAGCGCATAAAATATGCGCACCGCGTAACATATTAACTGTACTCACCTGTACTGGCAGCCATAGCGATGCGAATGCCACAACAACAACCACAACGAGACGTGTGACACGCTTGCGGCCACGTTGCGATTTCACCGACATCTGTACGCCGCTGCCCTGATGCCACAGACGCATAATCATGCGCACATAGAGGCCACTAATTGCCATTAGCGGCAGCAGATAGGAGCAGGCGAAAAATATCATTTGATAGCTGGTTTGGGTGACGATCAAATTGTCCTCGTAGAAGGTACAAAATGCATAGGTGACATTTGGAAATGGTTCCAGCTTCTGTGGGGGAAAATAAATTGTGAATAGTATTTAATTTTGATGTAGTTTTTTGTTTATAATATATATAAGTAAGTTTTTATTAAAACTCACAACATTAGGGTTGCACTTAAAGTGTTTTAAGATGGGATAATTATATTCGTAAATAGTAATAGTCGGTTAGTGACTTGGTTAGGAGTAATATGGGGGACTACGTATTATTTTTATTTATTTTTTTTTTTTTGCAAATATCAAATTCTATTTTTATGGAGTTGCCACCTAATTTTACTAAAAAATTTAATATTAATTAATAGATGAGCTTCAGTTTGAAGCCGATTTCGAGTTTAAAGCTTTAATTTCTTTTAGAGGATTTTATATATATAAAATTTGAAACAGGGTTGCCAACAATTATTTATTTCAACCATGAATAATAATAAATAAAACTAAATAGGTTAAATAATTGAAATGAATGCTCTCTATGGAGGTGGTTTTTGCTGTAATTTGATTTTGTAAGGCTGCCACCTATTAAAAAAAATTATTTCTAAAGTATTTATTGCAAAATTTATTTTTTTTTTTTAGAAATTCTCTCACAATGTACTTATGTAAGTAAGAAAAAAACAAAAACTCGAGAGTATTGTATTAAAAAAAAATAAATAAATAGGAGCATAGGGGGCGAAAAGTATCATTTTACAGAACTGAGGGGAGAATTAATAAAAATATCTAAACAAATTTAATGTATTTTTTTCTATATTACGCGCTGTAGGTTTCATATTTCCGCAAGAAAATAAAATTTTCTTAGTAGATTGATTGAAATATATACTACATAAATCCTTTTTATTTATTAAGAAAATTATTTTTTTATTGTCAATTTTTTTTTGCACACACTTGTAAATTTATATGAATAAACATTTCAAACAAAAATACTTAAATATTAATAAAATACTACAAATAAAACCTCAATTTCGTTATAAGCATTTGAAATCGCATTTGCCGCATTGAATTTCGCGTATTTATTGCTGAACATTTAAATAAATTACTCATACGCCATGGCAACACACGAATTTCCTATTGCACACATACATATTTATAGTAAACAAAACTGCGGCGCAACGAAATTAATATTATGGCCACTGATTATGTGTCGAAATTTCAAATTAATATGATTTAATGAGTTATTCAGTGTTGGCCGCTGAAATATTACCGTCGAGTTGAGTTGAGTTAAATAATGCACATAAATGACAAGCTCACAGGTTTGATATATATTTATTACAAGTGATACATGCTTCTGCCTGAGTTGTTGCACTACTATTTGATAATTGTGGTTGGGTGTTTACAAATATACTTATTTTGTAATTATTTACAAATTTTGAAATATTTCAAAAATCCGTTTTGAAACTTTATTATATTGTAAATATTTATAAATCAACGTAGTTTCGAAATTGTTTTAATTTTAATTTAATGCTATAATTTCTATAAATACTTCACAATAGATTTATATTGCCATAAAGACTTTGGAAAATTTTTCGATTTCTTACAAATAAATTAATTTTCTTTTTCGTTCTATATATTCAATATTTCCCTCTATGTATTTGATTTCAAAACCGAAAAACGTAAACAGGTAGTTTGAATGTTTCTACGTCAAAGCTCACACGTACGCGTATGCATTAGTGTATGTAATATGTGTGAGTGTACAATTTTGCAATAAATATGTTAACATTAATATAAAATAATTATTTTTTTCAACTTATTTTAGATTTTATTCGGAATCTCACCGAAAACGAGAAAAGTTTCATGGAAAATTTTCAAAAACGAATATGTGCCAATAAAATAAATGGTCAATCATGGCACGCTTCGCATATTTACAAATAGATTTACAAAAACAAAACAAAATCGTTTGGTAAAGAAATATTGTAATTATTTTGAGGTTAAATCAGAAGTTCGATAATTGCTGAATGTGTTTTTAGGTTTTTTCGAGAAAATCTTTAATTATATATATTGCGGAACACCAATATTCATAAGAAAATATATAATCAATAATTATCGAAATTTATCGATTAAGATTCATTAAGACCCACTGATACACCAAATAGCTATTTCATAACTTTTTTAACGATAAATATTTCGATTTACATAATAATTTCCAATTCCAAAATATGTTAGAGCTCATCTCTGCGAACAGTTTTTAAAAAGATGGGAAGCTATGCAAATTCATAAGTAACGGGTGATCCAAGTAGAGGTACCTTTTTCAATAGCATTTTTTGACAGAATACGCGTGAGTCGTGTCAAGTTGTCATGTTATTTTTGTTCAGTATTGACATTTCATCACGGAAGACTGAAGAACATTTACAATTCATGTTCTGTAAATAATGTGTTTCGCGCACTTCGCTCGACTTATAATTGATATAATTGGGCTACTGAGCGTACTATTCGTAACACCACCATCCATCTTGAGACCCAGCGTTCATTACGGGATAATATTCGACCGATTAGAAACGTTCTATGGTGGATTTATTGAGAGAACCCTTCGGTGAGCAGAAAATTTCACGCTTTGGGCTGGTCGATTGGATACCATCGTGATCGGGTGATATCAGATAAGTTCCTTTACTTTAAGGATTATTACTGGTTAATATACCCGATTTCTTCGATTTTTTTATAAAAACTATGAATGCAAAATTCCGCATTCAGCTACTTAAATTGAAAATAACTTCAGGCGAATCCTAGAAATGTAGACTATCTAAATATATTTTTATCGATTTATCGATATAATGTTATCGTTTTTTACTTATCGATATCATTCGAAAGTCTACTAAAAAGTATTGCAGAGTTAAAATTATTTACCGAAATGACGAAAATTTCAGCGCGATTGGAGTTATAGAACCAAACATATAGGTCTTTATAGCGCGCCTGAATAGATAATTTAATACATGAAGAATTTGCAGATGAAACTTTGAGCTCGATTATCTCGAAATTCTATTGTTTGAAAACTGCCATAACGGTGTTCGCTAAGCATCTCAGTGTAAGCATAATATAAAATTTGTGTTTATTATTAAATATTAAATACGCATAAATTATCTTATTTCCTCAATTAATAATTTACCAAATATTTCGAACATTTTACAAGAATTTAAAAAAAATTCCAAAACAATCTCCCTAAATTACATACTTTGCTTGCATTTTGATGAATTTCAGCTGATATTTTTATACAAAATGCACACAAGTAGTTTGTTTTTACTTGTGCTGCTGCTTCTTCTTCTTCCTCTAAATATACACTTACTTTATGGATGAGCAAATATTTAGGCGTGTAATGTGAAATGTTTACAAACAAATGTTTATGGGCCATACAGCACACAGCACATATATAGGCATACATACAAACAAGCAAAAGTGTATGTCTTCATATAAATACATAGCTGTAGGTACCCTGTAGGGAGAGGATTATTTGCCAGAGAAATTTTAAACTTAAAATCACACAATTTTCATTCACTCAGTACAAGCTAGAGAGAACATAAAACCGCTCGAGATAAAATAAGATAAAATTCATGTTTGCTTACGGCATACTTGGCTGGATAACAGATTCGTTTGGATCACCAGGGTTGCATTTAAGAACAATATATATATAGTATAATTAGGGATGCAAACGATGTATCGATGTTTTTCAAACATCGATGTTTTCGTCAAAAAGCATCGATGTCACTTTCAACGATGTTTTATGTCGATGTTTTATATAAAAATTTGACTTCACACCTTCACATTTTTTCGGGTATTAACTCGAAACCCTCTATTTGGATACGTTTTATTACATTGGAATTCGATTTTTGTAAAATACGGATATTATGATTTATTTATACAATTTAATTCTGGCGTAGGCTACTGCGTTAGATCAGAGATTCAAATCACTGCATTTTAAAGATGCTATGGCTGAAAGAAATACTTTTTTTGTCCTAAAAAAATCAAAGAATCGCGCTGATACAATGTAATCTTCGGATGAGTGTGAAACAAAATACTCGTTTGATATTTGGAACCAGAATTTGGTCCACCAAAAGGTGAAATTTAAGCTGTCAAATTTATCTACAATTACAGGAACGGAAGGTTGAAGTGTATCTCGGCTGTTACCCCTACCAATCAGAAGCCAATAGAGTTTAGGGTTGACATGAATACTGTGTTTCCGCAGTTGTATGAATAGGCTTATTAATATTTACACATTGTGGCCACTTCAGTGCCGAGTAAACGACTATTTTCTAAACGCAGGGCACCTATCACGCAGAAGTAAAATCGAAAAGAAATGACAGTGAAAAAACTTTCCATGTCCTTGTTTTGAAATTCTGTTATTTATTGAGAAAAAACTTTAACAGACATATAATGCTAAGTGAAATAAAATGTATCAACTTAAGACGTACTACATTTCATTTATTTATGCTTCTGCTTCTGTATCCCTTAGCTTTTCACACTAAATTTAAAATAAGTTAAAAAAGTTCAAAAATACATCGATGTTTCGATGTATCGATGTTTTAATGGCCGATGCTTTTGATTTCGATGGGTTTTGAAGAAACATCGATACATCGAACCATCGATGTTTCATTTCACGATGTTTGCATCCCTAAGTATAATGAAAGAATATCGAAATAAAATTAATGAGGTTAATTGGAGAAACTTCCTCGAATTATTCAAATTAGATAATGCACTATATTTTTGATTTTCTTCGGCGACTCCTTACATTTAGACTACTTCGAACTAGTTCTGAACTACACAAAAATGTGTCGAAATTTTCCTACAGGGCATGTACAAACGCACATTACATTTTTATAGCGCATGCAGTCGATAATTTACATACATATATCTCTTAGATTTATATCCATGTCTACATGTCTACAATCTGTAATGCGTCTGCCGGTATTTGATTATTTTTGGAAATTCTTGGCAATAAATGTCTGCATTTGATGCATTTCAATTATTCGCCGGAATAGTGTTTTGGCAGATTTGGCACATTATTAAACACACTTTTATGGCAAAGTGACGGCACACAAATATTCCCGCCATTATTACTCGTTCGAGATAGAAAAATTAATTGTGGATAAACACACAGATGTAAATATGTACTCGTATGTGGGAGCCTAGTATTAGGCATATGTTTTACAGGCTCGTTACTTGATAAGTCATAAAAATAAATATGCCTACGAGTGACGCCTACGTATGAGTGAAGCTCATCAGAAGTGAACTACATATTTGTTTTGGTACTGTTATTTTTGGAATGTGAGTATTGATATGAGTATAATTATTGTATGGAAACAAAAGTACATAATATGTATGTATGTAATTGTAGAAAAATATTATGAGAAATATAGTGAACAAAATGTTTGTGAAAAATACACCAGCCTCCAAGGTCATATAAAAATTGTCATATTGTCCGCAATGTGACAAATATGACATATGCATATTTATATCGTAATATCCTTATCAAATAACACACCTCCCAACAGCGTAGGTGTAACACCTAAGCAAATATTTATTTGAAATTTTTGCCTTCGAACAATGTAGGCACATAGTAGATATACGTGTCATTCTATCTAAATGCTTATCGGTTGGCTATCTAATTGTCGCTACAAATCGTTTTTTGATAACCTCACACCCTGGTGCACCAGATAACTGCCCATAACTTGTTGTAATCGGCTCGCGATGCGCGCTGATTTGAATTCCGCAGACAATTAATGACACCGTTTTTTTGCTGATTACAGCCGTGAGCGCAGAGCTAGCAGTTCCAATTCCAATTATTTGGTGAATTTTTTTTTCTGTTTTGTACTCATTAAAGCAGGAAATCTAAATGCGAAGCAAATATTTATCGCTCGCGGTGTATGAGGCGGCTATTTTATCGCTGAAACATACAAACAAACATATAAACAAATGACAATGTGCTCGCACGCATTTGGGTATCTGTGTCAATATGTGGTACATACATACATACAGACACTACATATGGCGAAATATCATATTTTTAGTCACATTTAATAACAATTTATTTCATGAAGGTAAATAAATAGTGAGCTGAATGAATGAATATGTGTATGTATATATATATAAATATTCTCGTGTGTGCTGCATTAATGGTAAAATATGTGCACCAACAAATTCTAACTGTATAATTCATCAATTACCCGATTTTAATTGGCACTGATAGTTGATTGGGGTGGCTGGCTGGCATTTCCGCCATTGTCATTTATTTCGAATTAATTTTGTCTAATTAGTTATTTTATGGCACAGAATGGATGGCATAGCGTTATGGTAGGATTATTAAGGGCAAATTGAATATGGTTGTGGAATATGGTATTAGGTCTACAACTTTGCTTCCGCCGTTTTTTTGTAAATTTAATTTTTTTTTTATAAAAACGGTTACAAATGTCGATGAGCCTCAGCCGCACTTTTCTTGAAATTAAAAAAGAAAAGCAAAATTTCCCACAAATGTCGAGAATTCGGAGATATCTGCAAACAGATCTCTATAAATACTTTATTGGGTTAATGTTGACACAAATGTCCAAGATCGATATAAAAAAAATCGATTTAATCGGCCAGTGCTTGACCATAGAGACATCTATTGAAAACGGAGGAAGCAAAGTTGTAGTTGTAGTTGCAAGAGTGAGATGTGATGTTATTTCCTATTAGGTTGAACTAGTTCTTTTAGATTTTTCCCAGTTTGTTTTTGGTAAATAGGACTATGCGTATTTATTTTTCTTTCTTCTTTCTTCTTCTTCTTTCTTCTTTTTGAAATTATATATAATAATTATCGATATCTAACTCTAACTTTACCTTTCATATCATTTGTTGTACACCATATATAAAGTACATTCATATTTTGGATTTTCTACTAACTATATCCAGTAGAGTGTTGTACAGTATAAGTAGTCGAATAAAATATTTGAGCGTTGTTGTGCTCTCTGATCTGACGTTCTTATATACCGCTCGATTTCCTCAAATTAATCCATACAGAACCTCTTCTATTGATTTAAAATTTGGTCAGCAGCCATATCCATGCACACTTACAATCTTATAGTCGATGGAGTCTGACAAAAACACTACTTTTTATTAGGTTAATAACGTCACTGTTGACAGTCATAACATCGAAGTCGTAGATAATTTCGTATACCTGGGAACCAGCATCAACAACAACAACAATGCCAGCCTCGAAATCCGGCGCAGAATCACTCTTGCCAACAGGTGCTACTTTGGACTGAGTAGGAAATTGAAAAGTAAAGTCTTCTCTCGACGAACCAAAATCAAAATCTACAAGTCGGTTATCATTATCGTCTTGCTTTATGGTGCAGAAGCTTGGACGATGTCAACATCCGATGAGACGACACTAGGAGTTTTCGAGAGGAAAATTTTGAGCAAGATTTATGGTCCTCAGAACATTGGCAACGGCGAATACCGCAGACGATGGAACGATTAGCTGTATGAGTTATACGACTACATTGACATAGTTGGAGAATAAAAAGACAGCGACTACGCTGGCTAGGTCATGTTGTTCGAATGGACGAAAGTGCTCCAGCTCTGAATGTGTTCAAGTAGCCGTCGGAGGAAGCCGAGGGAGGGGAAGGCCTTCACTCCGTTTGAGGGACCAGGTGGAGATCGACCTGGTTACACTTGGTACCTCCAACTGGCGCCGAACTGCGAAGGATAGTGAGGAGTGGCGCGTTTCAACGCCAATCACATACATACATAGTAGAAATGATTTAGAAAGGTCTAGAAATCGTTTTTTAAATTATGGTGCTTTATCAAGAAAATAATCTTGTGAGGTTAAAGCTACCGGTAGGTCTTTTGTCTCAATTATTCTTCAGCTCTGATAAATACAAATCTCATATAATATCACACAGAAATAACAGAGGGTTTTTTTTTGGAAAAAACGGTATTATGATCCCAACTTATTTTGCAAAAAAACACCAGAATTCATTGCTCAGTCAAATCGTTCGCCAGTTTTGCCTTCTCTCGTGGCTATCATCTGTATCAAAATTTTTGAAAAAAAGACGTTTCAAAGATTTAATTTTTTTTGCACTCTTTCCTCAATGGAACTTATTATTCAAGATAGCTTTTAAGTTTTGAACCGCAAGTATTGAATATTCTTTTTTTGTTAATATATAGCTTTAAATGTGACCATTTCTTTGAGGGATAGTTGTCCAAACTGCCGTATTGGAGTTCTAACAATCGTAAAACCTCTCTAAAATCGCCTTTATATTTCAAACTTGACTTTTTTAAAACTGAAGAAATGAGTCTATTAATTGCTCTTTTAAGTCATGATTGTTGAGGAGATTCCAATATAATAAAGAAATATCTGATACAAGGTTTTTTTCTTAATTGTGGCAAACATTTTCTGCTTGAAAATTTGGTAGAATACAACTACACACTTTTAAAATAAATACCGAAATTTTTTACACAAATTTTAATACAAATTAATTCCCGCTTTCATACTAAATAGACCAATAAAATTCTCTGCTATTTGAGCTTTCGACACCAGCTGCGCCACGCCAAGTGTTTGTAATAAAATTCACGTGAAGGAAGCAAACATAAATACTTGAAATTTATTTTAATGAAATTGCTACTTTCTACGCTTCGTTGAAAATGAAAAAAGCAACAAAGTCTGCAACAAGCAATAATAAATAAATAAAGAGATATGAAAATGAAAACTAGAAGATTATTATAAACATTTAGCAGACTTAAATATACAAAGGAACCGATCACATGGTGGCGGACTTGGATTGGGTGCGTAGCTGAACTAGTGACCGTTTGAAATGATCACCACGCAGACTATTTGGCATAACGGTAGACTGATGGACGGAAGAACTATTCAACCATCCGTCTGACTGATTGTGTGTGAGAACTGATGACGCTACGTTAGGTGGACGCTAAGCTTTTTAGGACCATTTAGTTGCCGCCGCGGCTGCTGCTGAGACTGCTGCTGCACAGTTGGCCGATAGAGAATGAGGTGCGAGTGATGGAAAGCAATAAATTGAAGAATGTGTTATTTGAGTGCGGAATCTAAAATGAAAATCAAAGCAAATACTCATATAGCTCTAAATAGTGGGCTATGAGTGGTCCACACCACACATACTAACTAACATCTGTATGTGGGAGTCATTAAAATGTTCTGTTGTTCTTAGCGTGTTGTGCAATTTGCCAAAAGTGTTTTATTTCGTTTTAATTATTTTCCAATTTTAATTTTCCATATGAAAAACTAAACAAAAGGTGTTGACGGATGGCCAATCATATTTGTAGCAATGCTCATGGCGAGTTAGGTACCTATGTGAGGGGGTGGGGGTGTTTGTACAAATTTAATCATGTTGCTGATGATGTTGAATGAATAATCGTTGTCATAATGATGATTTTCAATTTACCATAAATTACATACGAATTAATAAGTTTACCCTCTTATATGTTTCAATGATTGGCAGCTTTTTTACTAAGCGAGTTGTTTTCGAATTGCTGCTTTTGAATAATTTTATGAAATTTATTTCATATTCGCAGCAAGTGTTTTGGTTTACTTTGGTTTAAAAAACATTGTACGTCATTGAAATCAATAAAGTTGAGTTATTGCTTTTTAAACTGTGCGAAAATTATTATTTTCGAAAGTGATCTTAAAAATCATCTTCGCAGATCTACAAGCTATAACAAGAAAGGTATACATCTTTGACAGCATGTTAAGGTGGTTTAAGTCGATTTTGGTTAATGGGCGATCATTTCCTCATGATCACTTTTCGGATCAACGAGTCTCAAATATTTTTCGCAGCGTTCGGCATACCATTCGATGAATAGGCCTCTAGAAGCATCAATTCATGGAGCACTAAATTTGTATTTATTGTGGAAGCATAAATTCAGGATTAAGATTTCTCTAGATGGATCTATTGATTTTACAAATGTATTAAGATGTCTCTCAAAAATATACCCGATATCTCAAATCGAGATTAGATATATTTTTTTTGGCCCGGTTTCGCCAGCTGTCTTACCATAGATCACTTATTCTCTACACTAGATATATTAACAATAACATTCCATTCTTCAAAAAAAAACATAATTTTTACCACAATATCATATTCATCAACCTTACCACCCACATCACTTACCGTTAAGCCATGCACCAGCGGCACCGGAAATGATATCGACAAAATGATCACCCACAGTGTGACGATTGCGATCTTTGTCACCTTCTCGGTGCGTAATTGTCGCGAACGTATCGGATGTACGACGGCCAAAAACCGATCGACCGACATCAGCACCAACGTATAGATGCTCGCGAATGCAGTAACAACAATTAGATATTGCACTGTGCGACACCACAAATCACCGAAGGGCCAATACTCGGTTATGTAATCGGTTGCGGTGAACGGTATGCAGAAAACGACGAAAAGCAGATCGGCCACAGCCAAATTGACAATTAACAGGTTGGTGGTGGAATGCATTTGCTGATTGAAGAGCACGACGAGTATGACGAGCGTATTGCCGAAGAAACCGGACAGTGCGAAAATGCCAAAACAAAAGGGCACAACAATGCGTACGAAATTGCGTAGCTCCGCTGAGAGCTCATCAATTTCCTCGTACTGTTCAAATTCGGGATCGGTGAGGCTTTGTGCGGTGGCATTCAACAATGCCGTTGTGGTGTTTTGTATTTCTAACATTTTGTTGCTGCTACTGATATTGTTGGTGTAATGGTAGGATGTGTTGTTGTAATTGGCGATGTTTTGGTGTAGTTCGTTGTTGTTGCTGCTGCTGTTATTGTATATTGATTGATTTGTTGTTAGCGTTGTGCTTAGATTCATTGCTAATTCTGTGAAGTTCATGCTTCAATAGTTGTTGTTATTGTTGTCGGTTTTTTGTTCAATATAAATATTGTTGTCGCTACTAATTGCATAATTATTTGATTTTTCACTTTTTTTCTTTAATTTGAAGTCACTTTCTGGATTCACTTTAATTAATATTAATAAATGAGAAATATTTAAATTGGTTTCTTTATGAATATTAAGTTTTAATGAGATCAATTAAAAAAATTTATGTAATTTTTGTTTGCTTTATTAAATTTTTTAATGATTTATTTAATATAGTTTAGTTAATTTTTTAACCCTTTCATGCCCAATGTTGCGTATATGCAACATTGTACTAATCGGCTCCTAATTCTCGTTATTTAAATTTTTTTAACCAGCGGTTTTTCAATTATGTAGACTTATGTGTTATGCAAGCTTACAGTTACTTTTTCTGATTTGAGCTGTGCACGTGTTCACTCAGTAAGAGTTCTTAGCAGAGAGAAACTGGCAAAAATCGTTTCGCGAAAAAAGTTATACAAAAGTTGTTATACAAAAATGGTTCTAAAACATAAAAATAATTGTTTTATTTTAAAACAAAGTGAACTATATAAATAAGTAAGGATAAGAGAGTTATTTACTAAAAAAATTTCATGAAAAAAAAAATTTCATGAAAAATTATTTGTAATAATTTAATTTGTGCCTATAAGCAACATCACATAGCTAATGAACCAGGTAACATAGGACTTTGAAATTTTTATCACTTCATATTTGAGTTAAGACTAATATATATCTGTCCTAAAAAAGCTGTTAGCTCCGCCCATTTTAATTCGGGCATGAGAGGGTTAATAAAATAAATATTTTACTAAATAAATTAAGTAATTTAAATATTTTGATTATAATTTTTTTATTATTAATTAATAATCAATGTAGAATACGTACTTCATTTTGTCAAAAAATAGTTTTATAGTATTTTCATAGCTTTAGTTCGAGTTTTATTAAATAAGTTAAAATTTTTATATATTTCAAGTTAATTGAAATTAAATTAATTTAGCTGTTCAAATATGTCAGATTTATTTAATATCCTTAGTTTTTATATTGGTTAATTTAATACAATAATTGGACCAATTGTATTTAATTTAATTTTTATAGTCTTCAAACGAAGATATCGTGTATTGTTTTTGATTCCAATTAATTTTATATTTTTTTCTATTTACTTTGCTTTAATTAAGTAATTAGTAATTAATTAAATTTAGGTGTGACATAAATTAATTGAATTCAATTTAACTTAATTGCGATTTAATTAAGTTAATGAATAAATTGTATAATTATATATTATTACTAGCCTTCTATTAATTTATTTTAGTTTATTTGAATGTATAATTAATTAGGTTGTTTTTAATTGAATTCAATTTAATATAGGCTAATTAAGTTAACTTAATTTCAATTTACGCCAACTAAATTTATAGTAATTGAATTCATATACTGGCTAAATTTGCATTAATTATAATGGTTAAATTTAATTTTGTTTTATTATAATATTATTTTTTTTTTAATTTATGTTATGTGCGATATTTTATGAATTTATTGAGCAGTTATTTTTTTATAAAATTTAATTTTTGGTAACTGTTTTTTATAATTTAAAATCAGGCTATTTCACGTTTAGAAATGTTTTTTATAAATTAAATTGATTTCATAAATTATCAATTAAATTTTAGTTGTTAATGATCTTAGAGTTGTAAACACTTGCTAATTGAGTATTCAATTTTAGTACACTTTTTAAAATGTTATAATTTTGTTCATTAATAATCATATCTTTCAGAAATAATCAGTTTCAATATGATATATTTATTTTATTTTATAAAAAAAACACCACACTTAGAAAATAGTTGTAATGAACTTACATAACAGAATAAATTTCCATAAATATTTTTCGTAATTTTTCTTTAATTAAATTCGTTTTTATATTTTAAAGCTTTGCCATTCATTTTGATTCTGAATTTTTTTTCACTATAAGTATACACAGTTACAAGCACCCTTCTCATTTATTATGCAAATTTTGCAATTATTTGAAACATTACTCGTGCGCCACTGTACTCGTACCGTCTTTATTATTCACTTGTTAGTTACCGTTACCGCAATAATACCATCCTAACACTTTGGACCGCATCTCGCGAATGAATTAATACATTTTGCATAGAAATCGACTATTTTGCGGAGCACGAGCCAGTTGAGTGAAATAAGCACATGCTCGCGCAACTACAACCGCACCCACATACAGCCATTCGCACATCCGTAATAGAGCGCTGATCCTCAAATGAGTCAACTCAGCGCACATTGGCTATTTGCTCAGTTAGACACACATATGATGATGATGACGGCGTCGGCGGTGGCGAGTTTATCTTCACTTTGACATTGAAAGTGTTGCTCACTTTTCATGCGCTTCAGCAAATCGAAATAACAATATCCAATTAAGCGCACACCAGCGCACAAACATACATATCTATTATAATATATATTTCTGCACGTATGTATATATATGTATATATATGGGTATATGTGTTGGAAAGGTGTGCGAGTGAGGTGTGAACGAATGGCGGCAGCACAAAGCACAGACGCCAGCGAAAAATTCAATTTGATTTGATGAAAGCGCATAAAATGCTCAGAACACACACACACACATACACACGAGAATGCATGCGTGTGAAAAGCCGAATTATGCAGTGAAATGCGAGTTTTGTTTACCATTTATCGATAAAAATGCACACATTCACATATTCTAGCCTCGTACATACATAATTATGTATGTGTGACATCGCTGTGTTGATACTTTAGAGCATCTCCGCAATGTCAATGGCATTGTCCTTTAGCAAATCACTTTAATAATATGGAATTGTATAGCAAAGTCAATGCCATCAAAATGTGAAATCAACTTAACTCATATGCACACACACGCCCTCACACATAAACAATGCCGGCAAGTTATAATCAAAGCAAGTAATTGCCACTTTCCGAACGAAATGGCTAATTTGCTGCTATATGAGAACGGCGTTATAAATATGAAGGCAAGAAGAAGATTGACTGATGAAGTTGGTTCAATCATAATGAATGGTTGGAGAAAGTAAAAACGGCATTGAACTGGGAAATTGTAGAATATGTTGAATATAAGTGTTAGAGTGTATGTGTGCACAATTTTTCCATACGCTAGTGATGTTCACAGGCAGAAAATATTTGTTTAAATGTAAGAAGTGTTAAATTGGAGCCGGTAATTAGTACAAAAACTATGGAAAGTGTTAATGTTGATCCAAAGACACAACTCTATGAATAAATATGCCTGGATACGAGGGCTGCTATATATATTTCTGGCCTAGGCAACACTAAGTGTTGCCAGGTGCAATCTGACATTTCCATTGGAAAGTTTGACATTTTTTAGCATAACATCACTCAGAACGTTTTGTCATTTAATCGTGAATTGTTTTATTTACAGGGAATTAAAAAATTCATCTCGCCCAAAAAATGGAATTAACTCGTAAACATTTTCGTGCAATCATTTTTCACAACTTTCGACGTGGATTATCGCGACAAGAGTGCATCGATGAACTAAAATCTTTGTATGGCTATGAAGTACCAACCTATAGCACTGTGATAAACTGGCGCAACGAATTCCGTGAAGGTCGTCCAAAAACAGCCGTTGTGCCAGAAAACATAGATGCCGTACGTGAACTGATAATGCAAGACCGTCATGTAACATACCTTCAGATAGAGGCATGCCTATGCATTTCTCCCACCAGCATACATTCGATATTGCATGAACACCTGGCCGTAAAAAAGGTTTGTTCTCGTTGGATCCCGCACAATTTGACAATCGCTCAAAAATAGTGCTTCGAAAATTGGTTTGAGCGCATGCAAAAGTGTATAAATCTTGATGGAGAATATTTTGAAAAACAATAAAACCATTTTCGTTGATAAATATTCCTATTTTCATTATTAGGCCAGAAATATATATAGCAGCCCTCGTATTGAAGTATTTGTCGATTCTATGCCTTCTTGGCAATATGTTTTTCCAAGTCTGGATGACATATTAATCACTTCGTAGTATGCTGCGCTCATTTTATCATATATGGACCTGAATCTATGAGTTTGGATGTTACTTTTCATCATATAGAAATAAATCACGTATACGCAGTGGCAAACTTAAAATGGAAGGCTTTTAATTTTTTTAATATTCTTACAAAAAATTCACTCTAAATAACTTCTTAAATAAATTTATATTTCCTCTATTAATCATTTGTGCCGTTTACGCTGAGATTTTTAAAGCAAAATTTCCTACTTTTCTGGCTCAATTCCTATTTCACCTATTGGAAAAAGATGGGGACTTTCACAAACAGTGTTTTTTTGTAGGAAACTCTCAATTCACTACAGTTCTCGGCTGTCAGGCGATTGCAGCGTCTTTCAGGCAGAAGTAGCTATCATCAAAGTAGTAGTAGATATACTGCTTCGAAATGCGGCATACTTCAGAGAGGTGTGTATTCACTCCGATAGCGGAGCGGTAGTACTGTCCTTGGATTCAAGTAAGTATGGTTTAAGCTAGTAAGGGAGTGCCTAACATCGTGATCCGTAGCTTCGAACTACTTTATAACCCGACTTGTGTGGGTACGCGGTCACCGCGGATACGCTGGAAACCGCAAAGCGGATTAGCTTGGAAGAGAGGGTACCCTAGCAACATTGACGCTGGAGTGGAAACTTAAGGGCAGTCCGTGGTTTACTTGCCCCATAGCGCGGGACACATTGTCTTCAGGTGAGCTCGCCAAATGCTGGAGAAGAAGCAGCACCTGCGCAGTAGCGAGGTCTTTTTAGTCTACACTGGATCGAAAACGGTCTCTACAACTACTGTCGCTTAGTAAGGCTCATTTCTCCGCGATCATTGGAGTGCTTACTAGTCATTGCCCAATAGGCACACACGCGGTGAGGCTAGCGATCAAGTCAAATGCTAGTTGCCAAAGTTGTTTGGAGGAAAGCCAAGATGAATCATCCAAGTACTTCCTCCTTCGATGTCCAGCATTTGCCAGACTTAGGTTAAAGCACCTCGGTAGGCATATCGTCGGCGAACCCAGCGAAGTGACTGGAATCGACACTAGCCGACTTAAGAACTTTATTATAGAGACCAAGCGCTTTGTCGCATCATAAGGGTTTTAGTGATCCGTTAGTAGTTTTCCGTGTGTCACAATGGACAGTCGAATCTGTCTAAGTGAGATTCTCTGCATATGCATATATCTATCTCTTAACTTAACCTAACCTAACGCCGAGTTTTCTTTTTTAAAAGCAAGATTTCCAAATTCTATGACTCAATTTCTACTACTGCTCAGGAGCAATTTTGCATGAAATAAGCTTTAAGGCTAAAATTTTTTAATATATGATACTTTGCTATATTAAGATAAGTTAATTTATTTATGCTGGACAAATCCGGGCTTGCCTTTAGGTGGTTTATATATTGACTTTCATTATGAAGGAATAAATCACGTATACGCAGTGGCGACCCTAAAATAAATTGAAGACTTTTGAATTATAAATTAATTTAATTAAATCTCAGCAATATTTTAAGTAGATTTTTAGATTTTTTATTTACCATTAATAGTTTTATAGCCTTGTCTTGGTAACACCAACATTTCCTGGTTCTTTGGTTTAATATCTTCATCACTAGTGATTTCAATCCATTTAAAATGTTCATGTCGACTTTTTTAAAATTCGAATCATTCAACGGTAGACAAGCGTAGTCAGGCAAACACAAAATAGTGCAATATATAACATTCCCTGTACACCTTACATGCACTACTCCATGAAGATAATACTCAATGGCACTCGAAAGATAATTTTTTATTGAAATAAAAGCAAAATCGAAAATGTATACATTTTTCATTTCAAAACACCCAGTTTGTGATTGCAGCATTGAAAAAATCAACGCTCTATTCTAAATTGAAATTGAAAATATGCTTTGAATAGGGATTAGTGGCATTGCTCTTCTATTTATTATTTAACGTCACGCCATAATCACTGCGCACAGATGCATTCATATGCAAGTACATACACATGGAGCTTTAGGATGGACACACTACATAATTGAAAAACAAAAATATTGGTACCAATATAAATATATATTATCCAATGTCCGATATTGAGAATCCAATATCGAATCTAAAACAACAAGCAAAGAAGAAGAGAATGAGAATCTGTCCCAATATTCTTATAAGAAAGACTACGTTCTCTTAGAGACTTTAAATCTCTCCGCATTCTCGGAAATTCAGTCGGTTTGAGAACGCAAATCTCTTATATGAATATATTACAAAACATCCGAGCTTTTAGAGGGTTCTTATCACTTGGGTTTTCTTTCTTTATTTTACTTTCATTTCTCAAAGCTAGAGAGTCGAAGTAGTACTCAAAGAAACAAACTCTATACAGCCTAAAAAAGCAACCCGTCCTAATGTGAAAGCCTTATATGTACTCGTTGGATTATAGCTGTTGCTAAACAAGGCGAGATGGCCAAGTGAAATTGAGAAACTGAAGCCAATCCTTTGAAATGTCAACAGACAAGTGGCGTCACAATACTTGGCGACAACAAACAGCAGCACACCACAGCTGAAACCACGAAACAAGGGAGGCGAGCAGAGCGCAGCGTACTCGAGGCAAGGCAAGGAAGGGTGCGCGAAAGGCTCGCTAAAGCGATAAAGATTATAATGCCGGCAACGGCAGCCAAACTTCAGCCAAAATTGGGGCGACATATTGTCACCACAACACTGAAGGCGGCGGCGACGACGACGAAAGCAACCGACCGAGCGCACGAGCGCTAAACGAACGAGGGGCGAACAGGCGCACGAATGCAAGTTGCAGATTTGAATTTTACACACGTTACACGAGCAGGCAGCAATGCAAGCGGCTCTTAGGAGACACACTATTGAATTTTCCCACGCACTGGACGCGCTTAGCTGACGTTGGGCGGCAAAATTTACTTTTTTTTTGTTTTTAGCGCGACCGGCTGGTGCTGACGTTTGTTTTTGATTTTTTTCTTTACCGTTCGAATTTTCTCTAAAACCGTTTCTTACACAGCGCATTCGATAAGATTTTTGAATTCAAACTGCACACGTTCGTCTCCAGCGCACAACTGATGAGCTGTGGTCGTCATGGACGTCGCGCGAGGCTCACATTGGTCCGCCGCCGCCGCCGTTGAGGCGCTCCACAAGCACACAAACCCACTGCAGAGCCCACAGCCAGCGAGTGTGGGCACTTTTGGCTACACTAATCGAGCTGACTGCGCTGTTGACTTCACAATTATTGTTGTTGTTGCTGTTGCTATTGTTTTTGTTGTTGCCATATCGTTGATTGCCAGCATTTGAGTGTTTTGCTGTTCGCTTGGTTTACAGCTTGTTGCCGCCTCAGATGATTGCCTGGCTGTCTCGCTGGCTAATGTGGCATATGCGTTCCGAATGTGTCCCAGTCGGCGGTGCTGGGGGGGACGTGGTGTTGTGCGTTATAAAAATGAAGTAAAAATCTAATGGCAAGCACAAAATAACCACTCAGCCGTGGAGCAAAAGTCACAACAAGTGTAGCATTAATGAAGACATCAACACAGCACAGCATAGCACAGCGACAATGAGTTTGAGCAATAATAAAAGCACGAAATTGTGAACGAAGCGCCAGCAGCAGACGAAGCACAGTCATAACACCAAATTCGACCAGAGCAGCGCAAAGAGTCTCAAGTTCAGCGCCCAAAAACCATACAAATTGGTGGGGGACTGAAGATTGGGTCGCGGCAAGACACAGACAGTCAACGCTATCAACAGCTGCCAAAACATCGTCTCTTTGGTTTGTTGACACAGATAACATAAACGGCAAGCCACTGTCGGGGCATCACTTAGTGTCGTGGAGTCATGATTGTACTCTCCTCGAGGAGGCGCAGTTCAACAGCGTCGCGTGGCAATGATCTGGTAAAGCGTTTGATTTTACCATTGTTTTTAGTTGTTGCTCTGGGTGGAAGCTTCACTGGCGTATAATTTCATAGATTAAATTCTTTGACGATAATATGGTTAGAATATTTAATAGTGTCTTGGGAAAAGCAAACAAAATAAAATAACACATACGAACTGTCACGCGCTCACAGTTTCTCTGTTACAACAAAAATGGATTTGAGTAGCTGAGCTAAAAGAAGCCCGTCAGCTATCATATCGGGTAGAAGTACGAACACTATTTCATTCTGTGAGTTCATTCCTGGGCACATCATATCTTTCATCACAATTAAAGAAGAGTTCTTCGAACAGATTGAGTAGACAGAGTTTTCATTTGACTACCTATTTAAATTATAGCTCGATTTAGCTGCTAGACTGTAGTTTTTAAGATCAATCTTTTGAAACAACAGATGGCTGGATATATAGATGCTATCCTCTCGATTGGGTATGAGATCATCTGATTCATTTTTTCACACATCAACTGAAGTATACAACTAAAGCACATTCCTCATTTTAAATTACTCTCTAAAATTCTATTTCTCAACACGTAATGAAATATGGTGTCCAGTGACCAACCTATAATAAATATATTATTATAGATATTTATGGCTTTTTGATACAAAAGTATATATATCATACTCAAATATCTAGTTATAAGACACTTTTATTAAGAGATCTTTAGTTTTTATATATTAGCCATCGCATAGGATTACGGTTCGATCTGTATACTTTTTTTTCAAGCAATATTATAAAGATACATATATCACGTCGTATTCATCGAAGAAAATGTGTTTTTCATGAACTCCAACGAAACATGATAAAATTTTATAGCTATAATTGAATTACAATTGCATGATTATTACATTTAAAAAAAGGCCTCTGAAAGGTCATGGATAGCTGACTATGAGCTAAAAGGTAGTCAGGGTGCGTCTTGAAGCATCGTTCACTTAAAATCTGTACGCACATTTGTGCTGAAAAGGTAAACGACGAAAACTAAAAATTTGTTCAGGTTTAAGAAGTGAATTTTTTAAGCTTTTAATATTAATACAACATACAACATTAACTTTTAATTTGTGTTACTTGTCACTTTGCCCGCATATTTATTAAACAAAGGAAACATTGAGACATTTGATTTGCAACCCGAACACTTATCCTCAAATTATTTTTAATATCACCCAATATTTTTTCTTGGGCGAAGCTGTGGACAATTAGGTGGATTAATAATTTTTGATATTACCACTTCATGGCAATGGAAAAATAAATAATGCTTGCCAAACCCGGGCAGAATTTTATAAAAGAATTGTGGTGTGGAATAAATGTTAAAAAATGTTTTCTCAAGACACTCTTTTCTATAAATATTAGTTGTCATTGTGCTCGAAGTGACGAAAGTATGGCTTTTAAGGCCACAATAGCATATTGTCTAACAAATCATAACTTTTTGAACGAATTTATATTTTTTTTTTATATTTATATAATTGTACAGAGACGGGTACGGCTTTTTGCCAAAATATTCTGTTTGTCAGTTCTGTGTTCTGTTTGTATACTGAATTAAAAGGTATGTATTTCGCCCAGTATTTGAACATATCCGCCGGCTGATATTTATACTATCCCCGAATTTTCAGTCATTCTGGGACAGATAACCCGGTATTTTTCTTAATTTGAGATTTACTTATCATTCATTACAAATTATAAATCACGTGTTGCTTTTTGATACAAATTATACTACAAACTGTTGTTTTTGGCAATTTTAAATATTTGCAATTTTTGAATCTGACCATGTCGGATTCGCTATGAATTCGTTAACTATTATTTTTTTTCGTATTCCATTCAACCATAAAAGATGAACTCAGATCAACTGAACGTTTTTGGATAATTTGAAAAATAACGATAAAGTGGTCCCTACAGTGTGTACAGATTTTAAGTGAACAATGCTTTATATCACTTCCTTACTTTCGTATGAGACTCGTTTGATTTACAGCTTGTAGTGGCAGAGCAGCTCAGCTTGCGCGTTAGGTCACTCTAGTCACAATTTCATCAGATTGGGAATGAGCTAGTGTCTCAGTGTTGTACATATGTGCCTACAAGATCCTTCTGGCCTAGTGTGGTGTGCAAAAGATCTTCTGATCTATCCTTACTTGAATATTAAATTTCAATATCCAGCATTTATTTGACTGATTTTTTTTTGAAAAACTCCGAGCGCTTTGAAATTAACTTGAACTCGGCTCAACGTTCAATAATTTGTTTACAACGAAGTAATACGAGACATTTTTGTAGACCATTATACAGTTCGAAGTATTAGATTTGATGATAAGGATGTTGACATTTATGTGAATAATCCGGCAACACGCATATGTTGGACGAAATACAGCACTGAATAACATGTCTGATATACATAGTAAATATCGTATGATATTTTTTTTTTTTTCATTTTCTTTCCATTTCCATCGAAGTGGTGATTATATTAGTGAAGGTTGTTTAGGAGAATGCGATCTTGCAACATCTTTCTCACACTTTCATCCCGACTATACGGTTTTCATTAGATTGAGTTTGGAACATCGATTAATATTAGTTAGTTTAGATTAATATTAGCGCTTTGTTAATATATGAGGGCTCTTAGTTCCATACCTATGAGTAATTGACATTATAAAGGATAGGAGTTTCAACTGCCCAAGGGAACATTCGTCGCGAGTACCAATCTGGAAACTTATTCTAACGCTCCATATACATATTATACATTTGATATATATGTATATTTCAGTGAAATTATCACAATTTCTGTCGTATGTCCATAAGAAACACTTAAGGTTGTCTTCTAAATTATGGACAGAGGACTCTTCAAACAATTATATTTTACCAAGACTCAATATTATGAATGAAGCATTTGAACTCCTCAGATTGGGTGTCTTACATATTCGTTTGGAAGCACCCGAAATGTTACCCTTCCACCCAAAGCATTTAATTACATATAACTTAATTGGTTTTCATCTACAAATTGCTGGTTATGTTCAACTAACATATTAAATAACAGCGCACCGAAATATGAATTGAAAAAGGTCAGTGAACACTTCCAGAGCAGATGAAATTTCACCGCAACGCAGTGGGATGTTGAAAGAAATCGCTTAATTCTATGCTCTTTCGAAGGTGAATAGCCCCGAATCTAATTCACAATTTCCCAGAAGTAAATACGACAGCGAGGGCAATGAGTTCAAAGGTGAGCCCAGGCAAGGGTGGGCTCTATAAGAGGATGAGTTGAGTGTTTGTTGTTATTAGGTGAAGTGCACACTTTGCCCAAAACCCTAAGTTACCCACGCTACTCTGTTAAGCTACATATGCACGAGCAGCTAGGCATGTATGCATGTGTATATGTGTATGTATTTGTTCGCAGATTTTTTCGATTCAACGCATTAAGCGAGCGCATAATTAAGTGCTGGCATTTCAGCGAAATAAATTAAATTCATATTTTAAATCCTCGCTACATTTCAAAGCGACTAATCCGTTTGCCATTTCCATTCACAAATCTAACTGTATATTTATATAGATGTGTGCGAGAGTGTATGTGTGCTTTGCTAAAATTCGAAATTAAATAATTTTCGGTTTGCAGCAGCAGCGCGGCCGCCGGCAGCAGCGTTTTTATACAATTCACTTATACACTTTTATACTTTTACAGTTATGAATGGACATTATATTAATTCGGCTTTCATTTTTTTGTTGGCCGGCTCGGATTTTAAGTGAATTAACGCGAATGTTTAATACAGCGTAAATGATTTCGTTTTCAAGGCTAACAAGTCAGTCGCAATGAGTTTAGGGATTAGTTGAAATAATTTTGCCCGAATTATGCAATTGCATACAGTCATACATATATACACACACACACACGGAAAGGAGTTATTCACTGAAATGTGCGCGAAATGCAACAACAAGTATAATAAAAGCGTGTGATTTACACATTCATTTGCTTATTTACATAATATTTTTGGTCGAAAATTTGTGGCCAGTTAAGTTGCAAGTTGTTTTTTTGTAAATTTTTTGTTTTTGTATTTTTTTCAACGAATGAAATGTGTAAATATTTTCGGCGTAAAGTCGTTTAGATCGCATATTTTGAAGATGTGCAGTCAAGCAGCACAAAGCAGAGTGGAATTTTTCATAATAATAAAGTAGGGTAGTTCAAATTGCGGGTCGAACTATACATAATTTAAGTGAGTGGCAGAATTTAAAGCAATACTTATAGAAAACGGAATATGCTTTTAAAGAAGAAATGAAATTGTGGTTAGTGGAGAAAACGATATAATTAAGAGCATGGCATGACTGATCTGGAGACAGTAATCAATCGCCATTTCTGACTGGTCATCAAATTTTGGTCACTCTAGCTGTATGAGTATCTCCGGTAGATCAAATTTTGACTGTTTAGACATATAAAGTTTAAACAAGAAAAAACGTTAACTTCGGCTGTACCGAAGCTAATATACCCTTCACAGGTGCATATCTTTTAGTAACTATGTGTTTAAGCAAATTTAAAGACGTAAGAAAAAGTAAGTAAAAAAAAAAGAAACAATTTTACTAATTATTTTTCAAAAATTTCGAAAATTTTCCATACAAGTCCTTGATTCCGATCGTTCAGCTATATGATATAGTGGTTCGATATCGGCAGTTCCGACAAATGAGCAGCTTCTTGAAGAGAAAATAACATCTGCAAAATTTCAAAACGATATCTTAAAAACTGAGGGACTAGTTCGTATATATACAGACAGACGGACAGACAGACGAACATGGCTAAATCGACTCAGCTCAATATACTGATCATTTATATATATACTTTATAGGGTCTCCGACGCTTCCTTCTGGGTGTTACAAACATCGTGACAAACTTAATATACCCTGTCTGTTCAGGGTATAAAAAGATGTGTGCTAAACATATTACTTTCTATAGTCGATATATCGGAATATATTCACTACATGAATGCTTCACTACTCGTTCAAATAGGGATTTTAGAACTTTTGGATCTACTTTTCAAAAGAAGTACCTCATCCAAATATCTATCAGAACTGAACAGCTGCAATTAAGTCCTAACACCTGCCAGCTGCATTTCTTAGGTAGGTATTAGTGGATGTCGGACGACGCTCCTAGGCCTTTAGGAGCTGGTTGTCTTTTAAATCTAAATATCTACTGTGTTCCCAAAAGCGATAGAATGTCCTTTAAATGCTTTAAATTATTTAGTCAAATTAAGGTTAATACCATGTGATGGGCTCAAAAAAATTTTTTAAATTATAAATTGCTTTCTTAACATGTCTGGCATACAGTAGTAAAGTGATTTTTAGAAATCTGAAGTGGTTTTAAAAATACAGCAGTTAGAAGAAGGAGCTGTTCTAAGCACTCAATTGTCAGCTGGAAACTTTGAACGCGTTTTTCTCAAAACTCTGGGGGGTTACTCTGTAAGGCGTTGCGCAAGTGAAAAAACTCGCAAACGAAAAAAAGATACTCTGTAAACGCGACAATCGAATCGTAAATTTCGTTCAACGCATTTGTTTTTCCCCTGCGCAATGAAAGTACTCTGTATTGCGTTTACGAGTTTCAAACTCGTGCGTTTTACGAATTATTCATTCGATATCAAACTGGCAAACGCAATGAACCAAAAATATAAGTTAATAAGGTATATTTGTAGTTTTATTTACAAATTATTGACTTTAATAGGGAACATTCCAAAAATATGAAACAGAAGGTGGAAAACAGAAAATATACATTGACCATTGGAGCTAAAAAGTAAATGTTGTGAAGTTATATATTGCCCGGTGTGACCAATAGAAGTGTTGAATTTTAATTATCCTTTTATATGGTGTTTCAGTGATATTGAAGTCTAATTATGTACTTACTGTAAATAACGCTTTTTTATTATATTAGTGGTTTAAAAGAATTACACATATGTATGTATTTACAAATAAAGACATACATACATACATATGAGTAAGAAGAGATTAAGCCATATATAATGGATTTTAATACTATTATTTACTATATTAAATAAATAAACTTCAATATTTATGAACTATAATCTAATCATATGTTCTGCATTTGACCCCTAGAACGTTTAGCAAATTTTGGCTTCATTCGCATATTCCAGTAATTAATTTAAAACACAATACAATTTGAATTATGTATGTATGTAAAATATAATTCTTTATATTGTTCATTTTCTATACCCTCGCAACATGTTGTACATAGAGTATAATGGTTTTGCTCACGTAACGGTTATTTTTAATACCTAAAACTAAACGAGTTATATGAATACATATGTATCAAAATGACCAAGATGACGATAAAAGTTGAAACCCGGATGTCTGTCTGTCGTCTCTTAGATTTTTTAAATGTTCCAATATCAATATTTTGGTACTTTATACAAATTCCGTTTCTATGCCAGAGATTTAATTGCAGAACTTCATTATGTATAATGTAATGTAATAATCGCTGGAGATTTTAACATTTGACAAGTCTAAAGGTCTTATTGTAGATATACTCTCGAAGAAACATTTTTTATTTCCCTGCTTGATAAAGAATATTCAACTACAACTGCCGGTACACAAATTCTAGAAGTAAACCATCGAAATTAAATAGTGTCAGAATAAATGTTCGATGGATAAAAGTATATATTTAAGAATCATTGCAAGAATGCCTTTATATGACTTTAAAACATAATATAACAATTAACAAAGTATTGTTATAGTTAAAAATATTATTACTTTTAAATATAAAACATAAAAAAGTTATAATATTGATGTAAGAAATATTAATTTAAATTCCGCATCCAAAACAATCTCTTATCGTATTCTTCAGTATGGTTTAATATAAAGGTTTAATATCATTGCTTCTGAGTCTTACAATATATAATAATATGATAGTATAAAATGTTCGGTTGCACCTGAATTTTGGCTTTCCTTACGCTTTTGACTTTTCTGTTTTTGAATTTGTTTACGTTCTCATTTTTTTATGGCAGTAATGTAAACTTTTTTGAAAATATGTGAACGAAAATACGTTTCAATATTTTCTACAATTCGAAAGTTTTACAGAGTACCGATTTGCCTTCGCAACGCAATTCACTTTCGTAACGCATTTCTATTCGTAACGCCTTACAGAGTAACCCCCCTGTTTTTAAAACATTCATTCATCGTATCTCAAAAACGACTTGACCGAGTAACTTAAAATTTGTTGGGTGCACTCAGCACATGTAAACGCATGGAACGCTCTATTGTTAATCAAAAATTCCAAAAACTTCGATTTTCCAAAGCAAAATACTAAAAGTTTTGCAATTTTTTCAAATGTCTACCAAAAGTCCAATTTTTGGTATATTCACTTGATCATAGTGCCTTTCATGCATTTAAGCTTACAGATTAAAATGCCGATAACTTTTTTGTTAGCCGGTAACCAATCAGCCGGAATCGTGGAGGATATGTCACACCCGGAAGCGTTTGCTGTAGTAAGATTAGAAATGCCTTTGACTAAGAGCCTTCTTCTGGAAATGTTTTTTAGACTAGCTCAGAAGCTCGATAGCAGTTATCGATTTAATCGTTCTTTGGAATACTACAACTCGATATAAGATATTTAGCTATCCATTTGTAAATCCTAAAAACCTAATCTGAAATAATCTCAATGAGAAATGATCCTAAAGTTGGCTCAACAGCTTAGCTACAAGAGTTCCCTAAAAATACGTTCCGAAATGACAAGATTTAAAAACATTCATACACCCGAGCAGGAAGTGGGCGTGGTTATTTATAATTGTAGTCTATAGGGACATCTAACTAGAAGTATTCATAACCTATTTGCTACGAAATCTTCCTTACTCTTCATATTCTTGGAACAAAGCTATGGCTTACAGAGATTGTATAAAAAGCTGATTTTGAATCTTATATATTGAATTTTTTTTAGGTCAGAGAAGTATGAATATTTTAAGAAAAATGATCAAAAAATCATTCCGTCCAACATCAGTCTTTCATTGGTGGACACATTTTAAAAATTCGCCATATTGCATCCGCCATTTTGAATTTTGAAAATCGTACACCGGATTCGTAAGCAGCGGCCACGAAAACGCCCGAGTAACGAGTTTCGAGTGATTCCAATGAAATTTTCAAAATAGCGTCCGCCATTTTGAATTTTGAAAAAACCAGCGACCCCTAATAACGAGTCTCAAGCGAACCCGATGAAGTTTTAAAAACACAATCTTATTTTGACTGCTATTTCAAACAATCTTCATGTTCACCCAGCTATAATACCCTTATCTAAATTGTGCACGAGGGTATAAAAATGTGGAATTGGAAATCATGAAAAATTTAAAGCTGCCACGCAAATATTCGTATTGCATTGCGAAGCGGAAGAATAGCATTGCGCAAATCCTTTTTGTCATTTTCCTTTGCGCGCTTTTCTTCCTCCTTCACTGCGTTTGATTATTTTGCTTCGCATTCAAATTTGCTACGCTATCATCTTTTACGCATAAGCAGACGCAAAGCGTTCGGAGATATTTTTTACAGTTTTAGTTTCACTTTTTTTTTCAATTCTATTTCTTTCACTTGTTTTTTACTCACACAAAAGCCGCTTGCAGACAAGAAAAGAATGCGAAATGCAGCCCAACAACCGCAGCGCAGTGGCGTTGCCACCCGCCAACACCGCAGCCGCACCGCTGACTTCGTTTATTTTGTGCTTAATTATTCAAATTGATTTCGTCTTCTTCAATTCTTCAACATTTTTTTTTTATTTTTTTATTGTTTTTTTTGCTTTGCACTTCTTAGTTATTTCTATTGAATTCCAGTTTTCTTGCATTTAGTTTACGGTTTTGCTTTGCCTTGATTTTCGTTTACCTTTTTCTTTTTTATGAATTCATTTCAGCATCGGTTTTGCTCCGAGTCCCCTGCCGGGGATTACTTTTGGTCAGCACAAGTCTGCGTAGAATTAAAATTGGCTTCAGAAAAGTTTCACTCGCCAAGATTAACCCGGTGGATATGCTTCGCTGGCGTTGCACGAGTACGTCTGTGCGCTCTTCTTCTTTTATTGCATTTTAATTTTTCTTTCGGAGATTAATTGCAAAAATTAATTTAAAACAAAGTAACCTAAACAAGGATTTTATGGAGATTTGCGGCGTACAAGAAATGCGGATAAAAGAGTTTCGAGTGAAGTGACGTGGAAAGTTACAGGGAATGGAGAATTAAGAGTGATGGGGATGGTAATGTATTCCGTGAGCGAATCAGAATTCGGGAATGCTAAATACTTCGAAACATTTAAGTAAATATAATTTGTGTAATTAAATTCTGGTGGATGAATTCAAAGCTGCGAAGTACCGTTGAGTGTGTAGAAGATACTCTTTTTTTCTCTCTCTATGACGATCAGAGGAAGGAGGTTACCGAACCCGACTCTTATTTACCGACTTTCTGAAGTACTTGGAGTTTTGTGGCAAGCTTGAGCGTTCAGATATCTGTAGAGTCTCCACTATCTGGATCGACATCATTTTACGGTCAACCAACATAATTTTGAGCAGAGGTTCGCTGGGCCCAGTGCTCATATGATCGTTGGGGAGTTTTGCAAACCCCATTTCGAAAGTTCCAGAGAGTACTCTTTATTTTTGGACCAAATATTCATACTGCTTAGGATTTAGTTTATGGAACATATCCTTAATAAATTTTTACCCATAGAAGAAGTTCGGAGTAAGTTCGAACGTAAGTAGCTTTTTATATGCGGGAAGGTTGGGTCTCCTTTATTTCAAATCCTGATCTACATCTATCTGACTTACAACAATTACCAGAGGGCGGTTCGTATATTGGAAGAAGCCACTGAGGACGAACACCCTAACCTCAATAAGTTTTAAATAATTGTTGTCAAGCTCTCCCTATCAAGTTATGTACCATTTCATCCGTCTGGAAAACCAAGTATTTTTTTTCTCATCTGCTGTCTCTCTCCCAGGTTAATTTGAAAAATGTTGCGGAAATGTTTCTGTAATCTTTTATTTTTTTCCAGTAAAAAAGTCTGGTAATCAGATAATTATACCATTTTCTGGGTAAGATAGCAAAGGAAGTACAAACACGGACTGAGAGACATAACCGATGAATACAACGGTAGTTGAGTGAACAAAAGCGAATGAAAAGAAAATATTTTAGTGTCATTAAATTGACTACAATCAACATAAAACCGAGTGCAGTGGCACAACAATAACAAAAACAACGAAAATATATAATAAAGACAATGCAACTATGGAAGAAAGGAGAAAAACGAAAATATAAAACATAAAACTATAAACAAAGGTGCACAGCAACTGAAACAATGACATTGCCGACAACAATGGCCGCAGCAGCTATTTACGCGCCGGTGAGAGAGAGAGTGCCTGAGCCACTGACTGAGTGAGTGAGTGACTCCGCAGCATGAAGCGAATGCCGGCAACAAGTATTTGTGGCACCGCCGGCGGTGCAACGGAAGCGGAAATACGCAACAGACTGAAAAATCACATTTCTTATGGCATTTAATAAAGTACATAGCAGCCTGAAGAGAATGCAGGCGCCAAGCGGCAAACTAGCTGACACACACTGACAAGCCAACAGCTGAACGCCTGGCAAGCGGTTGGCCGCCGGTGGCAGTGAGTGCACCGACAGTGAGAATGCTTGAATGGTTGAAGCGAACCGGAAAACGGATGTTTGACACGCAACTCTTTAGTTGTTAAGCCGATAGGATAGTGTGCAAATAACAACAAACGGCATGAAATTATTAACAAAGCTTCTGCGGAGCTGACGCATGTCGCGCTTGGCTTTGAGAGTGGTGGGGAGCTGATGAATGACAGGCGGAAAGAACTTATAGCGATGCTTTGACTTTTGTTTTATTGTGGTTTGGTGATTGCCGCAACACCTTCGCCAACTATTGGTGAATTAGATAAGGTCACAATGAAATAGGAAGTGATGGACAATGTCTGATAGAAGCAGCTAAGTGTAATATATAAGCATCTTTTGTATTTAGTGAGGATCGAATCAGTACCGAGAGGTAAGGATAGAGGTAATAGTCAAAAATATAGATAACTATAAAGATAAGGATAAAATAGAGATAGCGACTGAAAGAGAGATGGATATGAAGGCAGAGGGCCTTAGTTATATGAAGAAATTTAAACTAATAAAAAAAACTTTGACTATGTCAAAAAAAACGGCAAAACGAAGTTAATAAACATATTTTTATAAATTTTTCTTCAAAATGAAAATTGCACAAAATACCGGTATAATTGTTAGTTTTCATGAAATTTACTTTATAATCGATATGCTACTGTCGTAAATGTGAAAATTCATATGACACCAAGATCATCAAAATCGAATTAGATTTTCCGAAGTTATAACCATTCAATGTGCTGTGCTTTTTCAGCTCAGCTGAACTTCATCTGAACTGATCTTGATAATTACAACTATAACACTGGTATATTCGACTAAAAACAGAGAATATTACAACAATAAAACACTTACCGCAAATTCAGTCAAACGTATACTATATATTTGCTTCTTCAGGAAGGAGCTCTGTTCGGGACCGGCATTGAAATTCCTTTTATGACCGATCAGTTGGATTTTGGGATAGCGCTGCATTTTGCAGGTTATAAAGGGCGCCCATTGCACATAATTTCGTCGCTTGCGGCAACCAGAAAGCTGTTAACGAGAAGAGAGAACAATTAAACTTGACAAACTCTGATTAATTCTAGGAAGGAACTTAAGAAGGGGAGTTAAGTTCGCTTTTGTGTGACTAGAATGTCCCACATGCTATTTTAGGTTGGCCTACAGTTTTTGAAACTGAGGTCCTCATGTTCGGTCTTTGGGACCTTGAAAAGTTATAGTCCGATTTCGAAATTTTAAATGATCGAATGATCATATCGATCGAATTTTATATGAACCAATTTAGCATCAGTGCAAAATCTTATTAATCTCCATTGGTTCTTGATATATATATTGTAAAATGATCGAATCAGATGTAATCTGCATATATGGAAGTAAGCCTGCCATTTTCCAAGTATAATACCCGGATGTTAAAAAAAGATTATATACCAAATTGAAATAAAACTGATCAAGTGGTTTCTGAGATATGACCTTTGACTCACAAGTGGAAGGTGAAAAGCCCACTGACTGTACATCGATAATATCACAGCCAAACAAAAAAAAAAATTAGTCATGACCTGGTGCTCTTACTAGGTAGGATATGTTTTTGGGGTCGCTGAATCTGAATTCGAGGTCCATTTAACCCCATCAGATCAGGGTTTTGAGCATCCGTATCCGGTGTCGGAATTTTAAAACTCAAAAAGGCGGACCCTTTTTTGAAAAATTCATCGGAATCACTTCACACTCGTTCGGGGGTTCTTGGGATCGCTGATTACGAATCCGGTGTCGGTTTTTCAAAATTCAAAATGGCGGATCCAATTTGGGATTTAGCGATCCCAAAAATATATACTACACATAGAAAGAGCACCAGGTCATGACAAAAATTTTTTGTGTAGCTTTTAGTATTTTTCAACATAACCTTAGTATGAGGGTTGGGCGTGGTTATTAACCGATTTCACATATTTTCATGGTTACGATGGCGTACTAAAGTGAAATGGTTCCAGAGTTTGGTTACATAGCTTTAGTAGTTCGCGAGATATATACGAAAAACTCATTAGACTGCCTTCCAAAAAAACTTTGTTCCGAATACTGCCTGAGTTAGAGTGCAATATTATGCAAATTCAATAAATTCTTTAATTTCGTGTATAAAAAACTAATATTTTTTAATATAAATTTTCGAAATAACAGGCTTTTTTATAGTTTTTAATAATTTTTTCGATTAAAGTGTCGATTAAAGAATAAACTTTAATTATTTGATTTCACTTTCATATTGGCAACTCTGCTTAGTTTAAGTTGTCACAGTACAATTATTTAGCACTTGCCTAATACAAATACTCGATAACGCTTGCAATGCTGTCAAATTGTCATTTATCAACTGAGCATATGTTTCTTTTATAGATATGTATGAGCAAACATTCTCACTTACAAACGCGCCGCGACGCAACCAATATCTTATCTCAGTTGTCAAAGCGTTCACTGTTAAGGCCAAACGCACAACCGATCAGCCAAACGCTGTCATTGCGCCAGTTGGCTTTGGTCAAACGCGTGACTAACGACAAATGAAAAACAGTCGACGGCAAACGCCAGACTCGAGACAACAGCCAAAGCAACAACACGCTGCGCTGTGACGACACGAACGGGTGATAATTTCCATAAATGTCAACATGTTTACACACACATACCGGTACCGGTTTGGCAAATAGCGGCGTGTAAGTAGCCCACAGCAGGCTGTTGTGCAACTGAAAATTAATTGAAAAAAAAAAAAACCAAATACAAATACAAATAAAAATAAAAGCCATATAAATACATTGGCAAACAAAAAACGTTGACAAAAATTTTTGAAAAAAAAAATAATAAATTTCGTTTAAACTTTAAATAAATAAGCGGCAAGCGAAGAACGAAAATCGAACTAGAAAATGTATGAGCGCAGCGTGAGAGCTATGGGGCGTTTGTTCGCCGGCGAATTGAAGTCAGTTGCTGAATTGCGATAATATTGGCAGGTGGTCGGCGCAGCGTCGATCGGCTGACGAGCGTTTTCCACTTATTCACAGCAAATATTTTATCATTTCATTTGTGCTGAGAACGCGCGCGTAGTGTTACTTGTTGTTGGCGGGCGGGCGAAATGTGTGCGTAATGAAGTTGCCGAAGCGATGCTGGCATTGTCGTCTACTACTGCTGCCCATAGCGCTGCTGCTGCTCACTTGCATCTTCAGCTGCATGCAATTCATTGAGTATGAGTATGCGGAGCTGGAAGTTGAACGCTACGAACAGGCGCAAGTGAATATTAGATAAGGGAAAATGTGTGGAAATATCATGAAAAAATAGATCAAAATTTCAAAAATATAAAAAAAAATTGTTTTTGAAAAAAAAATTTCAAAAAAAAATAAAATAAAAATTATAAATGATATGGAGCGCCAACAAAAAAATTATATAAAAAAGTTTATAGTTAAAAAAATATATAATCAATTATCAAACAACACCAACAAATAATGTGATTTATGTACATGTGACTCATGATTTAATTTTCCATAACTGTGCTCAGTCTATTTCAAATGCAACGCGCGTGTGTTTCTCTCGCCTGCAGGTGCTACCCGTTGCCGCGGTGAGTGACTATGTAATAGCAGTGCGTGAATTCCTCGCTTCAGCGCCGACTGAAGCGCCCGCCGCGCCGTGGGAATTTTATCATTACAACGCGGCACGCAGCGATGCGATTGGCGCCTTGCGCGCGCTACCCGATACACGTGACGCCAGGTGCGTATATGCAAAAATACATAAAATTGCACAATTCTATACAAATGCGCTAAGGAAAAAATCAAAACTAAGCTACCGTTATTTGCGTATGCAACGCTTCCGCTTCATTACAGCTGCACCGCGCGTCCCTATCATCTGGCGACGCAACGCGCGCGCGTCTCCATCATCATCGCATTTCACAATGAGGCACGTTCGGCGCTGTTACGTACCGTAATGACGTTGTATCACCGCACGCCGCGTCGCTATCTGCACGAGCTGATACTGATCGATGACTGCAGCGCGGATGGTGCGTATACGCCATGGCTGTATGCAAATGCAAATGAGCGCGCGCTAGTGCTGTGCCATTTTTTGTGTGAAATCACGCGCGCGCATTTGCATGCTTACTTGGCATATCTAGCGCACAAAAATAGACAATACTAAATTGGTTTTGTTTCACTGCTTTTTTTCTTATTTCATTTCTTCCTCCATCCTGTGTCTACACATCGGTTGCTTAGTTGATCTGCTGCCCGCCATGCTTAACCTCAAGCTACCGCCATTTATGCGTAATTCCTCATTGCCACCGTCACCAACGACGACGACCACAAACTATGCCAGCTTACATTATTCGCTGAACGCGAGCAACAGCGCGCCCACTTCGCAGCCACAAGTCACAATTAAAACCGCGCGTAATACGCAGCGCTTGGGCGTGATTGCATCACGTAATCGCGGCGCGCTTCTTGCCACCGGCGATTATTTACTCTTCCTCGACAGTCACTGTGAGGTTAATGTGGGCTGGCTGGAACCGCTGCTGGAGCGTTTGGCCATAGGCGCGGTGGCCGTCAGTCCCGTCTTGGATAGCATTAATGCGGAGTCATTGGAGTATGCGGCGAGTTCGAAGAATCTCATGGGTGATTTCGATTGGAATTTACATTTTCATTGGATACCGCGTACGCAATCAACGCAATCACAGCCACAGCGACGCGGCCAATACAACCAACAGCAGCAGCAACAACAACAACAGCCAGCATTCGGGGAAACTTTAAGCAGCGAAACCGCATATTTACAGCAATTCAGTTGGGCGCGCCGTAGATTCAGCGAGGCGCGTATACGACGCGACACAAATACCGCCGCAACGGCATTCAAGTAATTTGCTCATGCCACTGTACATTTGCTGTTGTTTTGTTTATTTACTTTAACGTGAATTACTCTTGACTAATCTGCTTGTATCGCATTTCTTTGCATAGGTCATAAATGTTTTGTGGTTTAGATTTCTACGGAATTTAACTACCTCTCGCCGCTTGGTGTACGAGTACTAGGGTCTGGGAACATTTATAGAATATTAAATGCAAATATGTGGGCTGAAAATTAATGAATTACGATAATTTATAAAAAGCTCATATATATTATATTAGCAATAGAATCAAAGATCACTAGCGTCTGAGAACATTGCAATCTTTAAGAGAAAACTTTTTTTTTTTTTTTGCCGTTGATTGCTCATGTCGGACTTTAATATAAAATTAAGCAATGATCTCATGCTTCTATTCAATATTACATCGTAAACTCAATAACAAAATAAATTATATGCTAAAACTATTTTACTATCCCCAAGAAAAATCTGAAGAAATTTTGATTTTTTTCTCGCAATTATAGACTAATAGACCAATGAGAGCGCATTCCTCTGTTTTAATTCATCTATCATAGAACTATCTGCGATGTATTCGAAGGGAATATTAAAAGTAAAGGATGTAGGTTAATTTATCGTAGTTATTACAATCCCATATTGCCCAGAAAACCTTATGAATCAATAACAATCTATAGAAAAAACAAGCATATAAAGCTGGGTCAATCATATTTATCACTCAGAAGATCCAATTATAGGCATTTATCACTAATATTAGGTCTACAACTTTGCTTCCGCCGTTTTCCAAGCACTGGTCGATTAAATCGATTTTTTTATATCGATCTTGGACATTTGTGTTAACATTAACCCAACAAAATATTTGTAGAGATCTGTTTGCATCCCAAACTTATACTCAACTGAAAATGTCACTTTTTGAGCCGAATTCCCGAGGTTTGCGGGAATGTCTCTAGGGTCAAGCACTTGTCGATTAAATCGATTAAATCGTTTTATATCGATCTCGGACATTTGTGTCAACATTATATTATATTATTTTTGTGCAGATAGCCAACAAAATATTTGTAGAGATCTGTTTGCATCCCAAACTTATTCTCGACTGAAAATGTCACTTTTTGAACCGAATTCTCGACATTTGCAGGAAATTTTGCTTTTTTTTTAATCGAAGAAAAGTGCGATTGCGACATTTGTAACCGTTTCTATACAAAAAAAACTTAAATTTACAAAAAAACGGCGGAAGCAAAGTTGTAGACCAATAATTTTTTAGTTTTATTATCTGGTCACCGGAGATAGTACTCGTAATAATAATGGATTTATGGGTAAGGAGCGAAAGCGTATAGTTAGTAGTAGTATTTAAAAATCCGCGCTTAATCTTTGACGAACTTACTACTAACCCCCCATGACATGCACTTTTTAGGTTATCTAAAGTCAACTGTCTAAACACATAATCTCACATTATTTAGAGGACAACTACGACTATTAAAATAATGTTTACTTCTATTTATTTATTTGCCTTTAGTAATTATTCTTTATTAAACAGTTTCTTTTTTTTTTTTGCTAGAAGCCCTACTTTTGCTGGTGGAATATTTATGATCTCCCGGGAATGGTTTTTCAAATTAAATGGTTTCAATCCGTTACTAGAGGTAAGACTACATAGTTTTAAATAGGTTCTAACTTCATGTTACAAAAATGTATTAAAAACGTCTCAATTAAGGTCTAACACCGCCTTATGTGCAATGAACAGATAGGGTTTATTGAGGAGATCCTAATACATATTCGGCCTCTAAAGCCATTGCAAAATATTCCAAGTTTCGAATGATCATTCCTGACAAAAAATAAATTTTTGTCAAAAAACAAGATTTTTAGATAGTTCAGACTTTCTAGAATCAAACTTGGACTAAAAAAGCTAGTATATTTAGTCTCAAATTATTATTATGCCACCGATTTGGCTGACGTAATGGTTCAATTTTACATATAAGTCCTGCAGAAAGCATAGCTGATTACCGATACATCCAGCCTTTAACAATAGCGAAAAGAACAAAAAACTGGCATAAATCGTTTAGACTGGTATAGTTTGACACAAATATAATCGCAAGCTGTTATACCAACGTAATGAGGTACACACATACCCGCTTGTGTAGAAAGCAACTGGATTTCTTGTTTTCATATGAAACTTTGTTTTGACAAGAAAATATACCTCAAAGAAAACGAAGGAAAAAGTGGCGAACGGAATACGACTAATATTTTAAACATAATTTATTCATATTTACCATATCTAATATGAATTTAAATACCATACGAACAACACTCCATTTATATAAAATATTAGTCTATAATAGCCTCTGTTGAGATTATATGATCTGTTATTTTCTTCATATTCTATGCTATATAAATTTGAATAAAATATTCTATATTATTAAAAAATTAAATTGTCCATACGAAATCGATTCAACTCTTCCACTAACTTACACATCCACAACATATACACTTATGCACTCATAGATATATCAAAGTATGGTAAAACGCACACAAATATTTAATACTCTTATGATATTTTTCTTATTTCATGCATTTTTATAGACTTGGGGTGGCGAGTCCATTGAATTCTCCATTAAATTGTGGCTTTGTGGCGGACAAATCGAGATTGTGCCATGCAGTCGGGTCGGGCATATTTTTCGCAAGCAACATCCATTTCGATTTCCCAATGGCAGCGATAGCCAGACAACATATCTCAGGTAAGCCGCATGACCCCAAGAGTATAACCTAAATTGGGTAGACACAGCCGCAGCAGCGGACAGTCGGAGGTGTATATTGTAAAAGCTAAGATATGTGGGTGTGTGGGCAAGATAGACATGTAGACTGTTGGAAATATGTATAAGGGCAACTTTTAAAAGAATTAATTGTTGGCAGAAATTTAAAAATATATTGTAGAGTTGAATATTTTAATCTTTTTTTTGGCATTTCTAAGATATCAGACTTAAAAGCTGTTGTAAACATATTAATTAGAATTATTCATAAGATCGTCTTTCAAATTATTTCTCCCTTTTTCTTCTAGAAATTCCAAAATCATCGCAGAATCCTGGTTGGACGCCTACAAATATTTCTTCTACGCCTCCAAGCCGGCAGCCAAGCGCATCGCCATCAACAGCAACGACACAGAGCAAAGCCATCAGTTAAGGCGCACACTCAACTGTCAGCCATTCTCTTGGTATTTGCAGAATGTTTTCCCACAACTGAAGTGCGTAAGCCAAATGCTTTTTGTTTTTAGTGTTTCCTTTGAGAGCGCTACCATAGCAGTCTCTTCGTCGGAAAATTTCCAAAAAACATTCACTCATCTGTGTGACCGTTTCGATTTGTAAACACATTTCTTGTTTTCCACTACTTTCAGACTGCCCAACGATGACTTCATCGCATTTGGCGCACTAAGCTCCGGCGAGCTTTGCCTGCACATCAGCAATCATGCCACCGGTCAGCTGCATATGACTAGCTGTTTCCAAAATGACGTTACTCACTGGTATCTCCACCGACAAAATTCTCAATTGCAGGCCAGTTCCGGTGCGTGTCTGCACGTAGTCGCCGATGTGCCGAAGCGTGCGACGCCGCTGAGTAATGCGACGCGTTCGACGCATTTTCGCGTTGTGTTGCGGCCATGCGTCGATCAGGATGTCGGCGAGCGTGGGCACAATCAAAAACAGGCACCGAGTGAACGTTGGTTGCGTCGCGGCGGCTTGTTGGTGCACCAACAGACGCAGTTATGTCTCGATAATCCGCTAAGCGATGTGGTGGTCGTCAGTCATTGCCGCAATGCCGCGCCGTCACAGCTGTTTCGCTTCGCCATGGAGCTGCAGCGACTGTGAAAGAGTTGGCGGTGAGTCGAGGAGACCGTATGTTGACGTTGTGCAGGGCTACCTGTGTGTAGATATTTGGCATTATTCTTCACCATCTCTGTGTCTGTGTTAGAATTTGGCGAAGTGTTTGGCCGATTTGTGAGATGGGAGTCAAATATGGCAACACTGCCACAACAAAAAGTAGTTGCAGTGTATCTTAGATTTTCTGTTAAAGTTGTATAAAATTAGAACCCGCGTATTTATTTAAGTTAAGTTAATCTAAATCAAGCGCTTTAATTTAATTTGTTTAAAATATTTATTTCCTGGAAAAAACAACAATTTATTTAGAAAATTCAAACAAAAGTTTGTTTTATTCTCTCTACACTGTTGCGGACTAATGCTGGAGTTTAACAGACTCTTCTTATTCTATAAGTATTGATAGCTAAGTCTAAAGTCAGTCTTTTTGAGGTTGAGGCCAGTCTTCTGACTCTCTATTTATCACTAAAATATGAATACCTCCGATGTCAGATATAGTCGCTGTAAGAACTGCCTAATCCCGAACTCAATATTCCGAATCACAAAGCCGTAATTTAGTCCAAAGTGATAGAAACACATTGTCATCGAATCTTTCTCTACCCACCCTGTCCATCCATTGGAAGGTCACGAGTTTCCCCCATATAAAACAAGTTGTAGAATCTACACTACGTTTTCAAACGGTTGGGAGAAGTAAAGCTAAACACCTCGAAAATTCATTCAAATACTAAGAGATCGCAGACGCAATTAGAGTTATTCAAAGATATCATAACCACGTTTTCGTGCCGTCTAAAATGATGATCGGTAGAAAGGTGATGAAGAAACTGGTTCCCTAGAAATTGTCGTAGAAATAGAAACCTGATATTACAAGGGGTTATTCAAATTACAACAGGCATTTCTTCCCACCATCAGATCAGGAACCTGTTTTTTTCTCTTTGACTTCGTTTCGATCTTTGGCTACCGCACTTCCCAGAATCAGGTTTAGAAATAACTTAATATAAGCGTGGTTTAATCCCTGCCAAGTTAGGAATAATCTACAGTGACTGTTATAGTTAAAAACAAGAAAAAACGTTAACTTCGGCTGTACCGAAGCTAATATACCCTTCACAGTTACATTTCAACCGATCTGAACATTTTTTTCGGAGATTAAATTATTTCTATGAACAATAATCCACACCAAATTTCGTGAAGATAAGTAGTAAAATGAGGAAGTTTTCCATACAAGCCATTTATTCCGATCGTTCAGTTTGTATGGCAGCTATATGCTATAGTGAACCGATCTGAACAATTTTTTCGGAGATTAAATTATTTCTATGAACAATAACTCACACCAACTTTCGTGAAGATAAGTAGTAAAATGAGGAAGTTTTCCATACAAGCCATTTATTCCGATCGTTCAGTTTGTATGACAGCTATATGCTATAGTGAACCGATCTGAACAATTTTTTCGGAGATTAAATTATTTCTATGAACAATAACTCGCACCAAATTTCGTGAAGATAAGTAGTCAAATGCGGAAGTTTTCCATACAAGCCATTGATTCCGATCGTTCAGTTTGTATGACAGCTATATGCTATAGTGAACCGATCTGAACAATTTTTTCGGAGATTAAATTATTTCTATGAACAATAAGTCACACCAAATTTCGTGAAGATAAGTAGTAAAATGCGGAAGTTTTTCATACAAGCCATTGATTCCGATCGTTCGGTTTGTATGGCAGCTATATGATATAGTGGTCCGATATCGGCAGTTCCGACAAATGAACAGCTTCTTGAAGAGAAAATAACATCTGCAAAATTTCAAAACGTGTCTGTTCAGGGTATAAATAAAGGTTGTATATGTAGCTCGAAAGGTAGTTCCTTGGACTTCATCTCATTATCTCATCTTACTTCACTTCAAATAATCAGCTTCTTAATTGGCTATACCGGTAAAAGATCTTACAGATAAGTAATGAGGATGGTGACATCAGATCAGATCAGAATATACTAATCATCTCCATTAGTTTCATCCATAGAAAATCACATCCAAAAAAATAGCTCGAACATTTAAAGTGCACACTAATGCTCAATTCAACCACTTCTTTATCCAAATTACCAGGAAACTCACTTAATAATCACACTTTCCGCCGCAGCAACGGCTATTTCCATAATAGTCACTCATTTCATAGTCCAACAAGTCAAATTTCAAGGATCATCGACAGCCTGATAGCCGTGTCTGCGTATGGCAATTTATTATGTGGGCTCATCTGCGACAGGCACCAGCTTCAAACAACCTTCTTACTCACAAAGAAACCAAAAGGGAGAGACAAAAGTCACTACACCAACACATCAACATACTCAGCACATATGAGTATGTGTCTATATGTGTGCGTACATGCATTTGCATTAGTTGCGGCATACTCTTGCGGTTGTGCCAGCCATCTCGATTTCGGCAAAGTTTCGTAACTTTCACAAACTTGTTTTAGTTAAAAGACATTGTCAAAATGCTATCACCGAAATTTAGCCAAGCTTGCGGTAACCCCTTCACTTAGTTTCAGTTGGCATTGTGTGCGTCTCTTTGCGGGAAGCGACGGTTTTTTGTTGTTTTTGCTTTTTCGTCTTCCTTAACAAAGTTCTCAGTCGAAGCACAAATGCGAGGATGAATGAAAATGTTAATGATGTGTGAAATTATTTGGTTAGTTTATGAAAATTATCTGAAGAATGTCAAAGCACAAAGTCTTAAACACACAGAGAGAGTGCCTCGTATTGGCTTAGAAAGGTTTGGAGAGGCGCGCTGAATAGATGCCTTAACATTTTTTAGGTGAATGAATAATTTTTCTAGGTTGCTTCATATACGCTTTCTCCAATTTTGTGCATGCTTACAAAATATATATAAGAATAAATATATATTTACCCACACGAATGTCAGTCTACTCCATTTCACACTCTGTTACCAATTTACATACGAGAGTCCTCGAAGTCTATTGCTGATAACCTATAAATATCCGACAAGTTTGCTCTGCCATTTTGCTATTTATATATCTGCATTTTTTTTTTCTTTTTCCTCTCACACTTCTGTCTGGCTTTTCTATTTATACTGTTGTGAAGTGTGATAAATTCGCAATGACATGTCAATTACGCTGTGCTTCATTGCGTGCAATTTCATTGGCACATAGCGACAGCGAAAATTGCTTTACATCATATTTTCACATACATTAAAGTAACCCAGAGTGCCCTCCGTGAGTAGGTTGTGTGTTGAAAGGGTTAAAATATGACAATTGTGTATTATATAGACATTATTACAGTTGATTGCATGCCATCGTTTAAGGTTAATTTGTGTGAGTGTGTGTTCGGGTGTTATTGGATTAAGTGAATTACGAGATGCTTCCATTCAAATATTAGGCTTTTTTATAGTAAATTGCCTATGATTGTTCCAATAGATATCATGTCCTAAGTAAACATAAGGGTTAACAATACTTTGTAGTAAATCAAGTAAAGAGAAATGTTTTGATTATGGTATTGAGATATCGTTACAGAGGATAATGGAAAATTATTGGTTATATTAGGAGCACAAATAGGTAATATTTCACATATTATTCAAAAGTTCCTCTTCTCTTTAGAAGTTGACGACTGTAAAAAAGGAAAACTGTGCTTTTACATCCCTTGCGATCTATCAGTTAAGATGGACAACTTGGCTAGTGGACGAGAGTGATATTTGCATAAAGTTCTTATTGGATATGGTTCAATCTTATGATATATAAAATTTTGTCAACGCAAAAGAGTTCCTAATTATTTATTCGATGAACTTAGAAACGGTTTCAGTGAATTTCAGTGTTCTTTCGTCCATATATATCATAGGACAGCCATGGAGAGTGTTAGAATTATATATCGAGAGAGGACTTCGGTTCTCTCAATTTATTGGAGAGTTCGCTTAGTGTGGTGATGACAGAAGAAGATTTTAGTCCAATTTTGTAAAAGTAAGAACCAAATCTATATAGTTTTACAAGAATAACCCTTTAGGACTAAAATAGTTGATGCTTCAGAGGAACTCTACTCGTCATCAATTGGCACTACAACCGGGTGTCGGTTTTGGCCGCGTCCATAAGCTTGCGCCAGTCGTCTCTTCATTGCACACGACGGCGCCAGTTGGGGATTTGAAGCTTCGTCAGGTCCACATCCCCTTGATCCTTCCACATGAGCTTAGATCATCCTGTTCTTCGTCAGCCGCCAGTGGGTACCGTGTCGTACATTTTTCGTGCTGGATTTTTATGCGCCGCACTATGTCTATATCGTTGAAGAGCTCATACAGCTCGTCATTCTAACGAATCCGGAACTCACCTACGCGTAGCGGGCCATAAACCTTTCGGATAACTTTTCTCACGAACGATCCTTAGGAGTACTCATCTTTATTGGTCTATGCATCCGCGCCAAACATCAGGACGAGTATGATGAGTGACTTATAGTTAGCTTGGTTTTGCGAGAGAGGGCTCTGCTATTCAATTGCATACTTAGCCCGTGATAGCACCTGTTGCCAAAAGTGATCCTCTGATTGATTTCGTGGCTGACGTCGTTGTTTGAGTTTATGCTGGAATCTAGATAAACGAAAAGGCTATCTCGAAGTTGTAATTGTCAACAGTGACGTGGTCGCCTAACCGCTGAGACCCTTTGCATGAAGACAGGAGGTACTTCGTTTTACCCTCGTTCACTACCAGACCCATTTGCTTCGCTCTAATCTACCAGCTTCATAATAACAAAACGACCTCAGATTACTAAGAAGTAAAATAAATTCATATTTCTCTCTCTCTTTCGCTCTCTTTTTTTCTTTTAATTACCTGGCAATGATTGCCCTAATGACTACTCATATGCATCGTTATAAATAAGCTATGAGAGTTTACTATTTTAGAAGGTAATATGATCTAATCGGGAAGTTCTGAAACTAATATACTATGAACGAATACCGCTTAGCTTCAACTTCTCATAAATTTTCCTAGAGCCGTCGACTTTATCTCGACAGTAATGAACTTAATAATTATTTTCGACCAGTCAATCTTATTTGGTTTATTAATGTTTGACCAAGGACGCCGACAGATCGAGCACTATTGACGTCAGCTTCATCCAAGAACCGATAATGTCTTCAGAATGCAAACAGCGCCCGACAGTAACTGTTTTTAGATGCAAGAGACCTTGGAGAATTGATGCACGTTTTTTTGCATTCAAAATATGATCATTTTGCTACTAACATAATGAGCCCTAGCTGTGAAGCAACTCATAGGCTTGCTGTAGAGACCAAGAGTTTTTAAAAAATAAATCGATGCGATTTTTTGAAGTTATTCCGATGCAGGTCTCCCTCTAAATTTGCTACAGTCTACTGAACATATAATTCTGAAACATGTTTATGCTTTGACAATTGGTTTGACAAACAGTTGTGTTATAATAGTGCGTGTATTAGAGTCTTATCATTAAAATTGAAAAAAAAAACGAAATATATTATGTACAGATGAAAGTAAAGACGTTCTTTTTGGAGACACAGGTTCACCACCACCACCCCAGACACTACGATAACGGTAAAACATGAAGTGTCAAAAATATTAGTTTGGGCTTGTCTTTTATTTTTATGGTGCTGGATCATATATCGTATCTACACTATCATAGATCCAAATGTCTACGTTGATATTTTGAATAGCGCCATGTTACCTTATACTGAAATGGATCTTCCAGCAGGATAACGACCCGAAACATACAAGTCGGCTAGGAGTGGTTTCGTATTGATGTCATTAAGGTAATTCTTTGGCCTGCACAATGGTCCGATCTCAATTCCATAGAAATTATATACCTCGCTGAATAAATTATTTCGAAAAGATATTTGACTGAAAACTGAGACTGAAAACTTTGCCAAACGAAATTCAAATACTAAGAAGCCTTTATCGTTTATGTTACTACTGTGAAACCCTAAATCGTGAAGGAATTAAATTGTTACAGCAAAATTTAGAATAATTTATAACAAAAATTTTGACCACACACACCCACAGACACCTTGAATGGCCATAAATTCGAGCAGAATATATTATCACTCTTTCATCAAGTGCTTGCAAACTTCAGCGATTTTTATGGAAACCATGTACGTGGGACAAATTAATGCACAGTGAAAAGGCAGCAAAAAGTAAAAACGAAAAATTTGAAAAACAAAAAAAATATGAGAACAGTAGCTCAACGCACACACATACAGCCACCTCCGCCACGTACGATACTACAACAAAGAAAAAAGTAGCATTAACATTAGCGTGAATATCAAAGAGCAATGGATATTGGCTGAGCAAATTGAAAGCTGTGCGACACCGAAGCAAATCAAGTGAAAGAGAGTGCCGTCAAAAGAGGAATCTGCAAAAAAGACATTACAAAAAAGACACTGTAAAAGTGTAGCCATTGCAAAAGCACTGCAAGTTGTAGTACTTAAGTAATAGTGATGCATGCATAAAAAGTTTGAACCCACACACCCACTAGCGCACAGCAGGCGAGGCGTCGCAGCACACTGACCTCTAACTAGTGAGGCGCGAGGAGAGTAGAAGGGTGGTAGAGAGTAGTTTCGATAGTTACAGAAGCGCTGAAACAAGCTAGCCAGCGGGTGTCTCGTCCGGTGCTAACGACAGCCGTGGCTGTGAGCTCCCCCCAGACACACACGAGAGTTATACATACACACACCGGTTTTGCAATAATTTAGAGTGGGTGTGGTCACACAATTTAGAGTGGGTGTGTGCGCAAATGGCTCTGCTCTGCTGGGTTCAAAGCAATATTTTCGACTTTTTATTTTGCAAGCTCTTTGCCAAAGTTTCGGTGGTCAAATATTAAAAGTTATTCCAAGTCCATGTTGCTTTTGAAAACTCCTTCTCTATCGCCACCCACTTCACATACATATACAGTTATTCAAGTGCTCACTGCCGATCTAATAATTTCTGTTCGTAGCTAAACAATTAAGTTTCTACATAAATTTGTGCAGAGACTAAAGCGCAACGCTGCAGCACTAGCTCACCCATACACAGGAATACATATATACAGAAACGTAGCATACCCTCGAGCGCGCAAACTTAACTGTTCGATGCTTCGATTGCAATCTGCGCTGGCTGCTAGCCGTTGCCAAGTGAGAAGACGAACGAAATCTCTAAAAATCATATTATCATATTTGTTGGTGTCAGTGTCTGTGTGTGAGAGCACTGGTGTGCTGCTATTTTTGGTAATATTGCGGCTTCTACTTTATTCCATCTTATTTTAGTTGTTCTAAAATTAATTTATCGCTTGCAGCCAAATGCAAAAGTGTATGGCCACTGGTCAGTGTTTGAGTATTGGCAAAATATTCTTGCTATTGAGGCAGTCTTACATTGAGCGGGCATAAAGTTTTGGCAGCCATTAAAAATAGTCGATCTTGTTATACCCAGCGTTTGGTTTGAAGGAATGTTAAATTTTATTGTAGAATTGTTAAATAAATATTAGGTTTAAGAAAAGTAGAGTAATGAACGACTGTTTTATGTCATTAACAGTAGTTACTTTGGTGAACAACTACACTGCCCCTGATAAATTACTATATGCGCCTAAATGTAGGCAACGCTTAAAATTAATAATTATTAAAAATAATTGTATACTATGTAGCATAGTTTTCTACTGAAATAAAGTTCTGAGCAAATCTAGTACTCTTTTAACCACTTTCAATGATTATTAAGAGATGTAGACTAAAATAAATTTATTTAGAAAAAACACTTTCGAAATAAAATATATTTTGGAAGTCAACACTTGTAACGATACATTGGGTATAAAAAAGTTTTGCCAAAACAAATTTCACATTGCTTTACTTTCTTTTGGAAACAACTTTCACTTGCATATTTTTGAAACAGTTTTCTCTACTTTAATGCTATTTCGTGTTGAACGGTTAGATTTACGGAGAAAGTATTGAGGGTATTGACGACGTTTACGCTGCAAAAAGTTTTGTTTACTAAGCACTCAAAAGGTGAATCCTTTCACCTAATAATAACTATATCTAATATTTACAGCACTTTTGAGTTATTTGCTTTGATGACGTCATTCATTTTTAAACTGCTCGTGCTTCGTGTCCAAAACTTGAAAACTGTTTCATAAGAGAAGTCGAAGTTAGGAAAAATATATTTTAGCCAAAACCATTAATACATATTGGCTTCAACATTTTTTTAATAATGAAAATTGGAATCATAGATAATAACAAATATTCATTTTAGAACATTCGATTCAAGTGAAGCATTAACCTTTTTTAGATATGAAGAAAATTCTGAGAAATATCTAAAAATATTAAAGTACCAGAAAGCTCAAACGCGTTATTTATTTCCTTCAGCAGCTCAAATTTGGCAGAAATGGTACCATAATTAAGATTTTAGATAATTCATACCTTCAACGCCATCTAGTGTTAGAATATTCAAACGTGGTTAACTTCCTCTTATCTTATATATTTTGGATTAGATTTTTGCAGATTTTTGTAATAATCTGCTTTTTGGTGTTGTTGCTGCAACAGTAGAAAACGTTTTGAGAAATATTTAGAGGAATGCTGCCTAAGCATTATTACCTTGAGTATCTAAAAATGTGGATGAATTTCAGTTATGTACACCCGACTGTGTTGTCCGTTTTTAAACTTTATTGGAGCACCCTATGGTTCCAAAATTGCAAATGCATATAAAGTCGGAACTATACCTCCATGGAGTATATATATTTGAGGAAATATGAATGAATATGAGATTGTTTTATTTTGACTTTTGAATCTTCCATATGTATAGTTTTAAACAACAATTTTTCAGTATTCTGTCGTGCATGGCAACTCTAATTTACCTAATAATAGCATATTGTTAAACATAAAATTCCACAGTTGAGCCTTAAATCTTTCCCAAGTATCTTCTTATTTTAGTATTTGTCGGAAACAAACTACTTATAGCTTCAATTGTCATTAACAAGAAGGTGACAACTCTGGTGAAGTTAGTTTTCGTACTAAATTTTCACAAATATAGTTCCTAATTTTAATGAAGAATATAAAATGTAACAGTTCATTTCTTTTCTAAAAATGTGGCAACACCGATTGAAAAAATATTTCTTTTTCAAATAGATTCAAGATAGTTCGATCTATATTTTTTTCTAACATATGGAATTTGATAAAATTTTTCTGAAGTATGGTATGTTTCTAACTAAAATATCATATAATCTCTCTAGAACATCCTGCTTAAGATAATTCACAAAAGTCAACTCAATGAGACCAAAGTTTCCAGAAAGATTAAGAATATGGTAATTGTTTGCCCCTAATAGGCAAGCTATTCAAATGCGGCGGCGAAGAGCTGATAAGGTGCATGCATCAGCTTAGTTGCGGAATATGGTCGGAAGAAAGCATGCCCGACGATTGGAATCTCAGTGTACTCTGCCCAATCCACAAAAAGGGAGACCGCACAATTTGCGTCAATTACCGTGGGACAAGCCTCCTCAACATCGCATATAAGGTTCTGTCGAGCGTACTGTGTGAAAGACTAAAGCCCACCGTCAACAAACTGATTGGACCTTATCAGTGTGGCTTTAGACCTGGAAAATCAACAACTGACCAGAGATTCACCATGCGCCAAGTCTTAAAGAAGATCCATGAAAAGAGGATCGACACACACCACCTTTTTGTCGATTTTAAAGCTGCTTTCGACAGCACGAAAAGGAGCTGCCTTTATGCCGCGATGTCTGAATTTGGTATCCCCGCAAAACTAATACGGATGTGTAAGCTGACGTTGACCAACACCAAAAGCTCCGTCAGGATCGGGAAGGACCTCTCCGAGCCGTTCGATACCAAACGAGGTTTCAGAAAAGGTGACTCGCTATCGTGTGACTTCTTTAACCTGATGATGGAAAAAATAGTTCGAGCTGTAGAGCTAAACAGAGAAGGTACAATTTTTTACAGCTACTGGCATAAGCCGATGATATCGATATCATTGGAAACAACACCCGCGCCGTTAGTTCTGCTATTTTCTCGCCTGGATAAGGAAGCAAAGCGAATTTCGTATACCTAGGGACCAGCATCAACACAGATAATAATGTCAGCCTTGAAATCCAACGCAGAATCACTCTTGCCAACACGTGCTACTATGGACAGAGTAGGCAATTGAAAAGTAAAGTCCTCTCTCGACGAACAAACACTAAACTCTACAAGTCATCATTCCCGTCTTACTTTCTGGTGCAGAAGCGTGGACGGTGTCAACACCGATGAGACGGCACTAGGAGTTTTCGAGAGAAAGGTTTTGCGGAAGATTTATGGTCCCTTAAACATTGGCAATGGCGAATACCGCCGAAGATGGAATGATGAGCTGTATGTGTTGTTCGACGACATAGACATAGTCCAGCGAATAAAAAGACAGCGGCTACGCTGGCTGGGTCAAGTTGTTCGAATGGAAGAGAGTGGCCCAGCTCTGAAAGTTTTCGATGCAGTACCCGCTGGTGGAAGCCGAGGAAGAGGGAGACCTCCACTCCGATGGAAGGACCAGGTGGAGAAGGACCTGTCTTCACTTGGTATTACCAATTGGCGCCAAACAGCCAAAAGGAGAGATGCGTGGCGCGCTGTTGTGGACTCAGCTATAACCGCGTAAGCGGTGTCTACACCAGTCAAGAAGAAGAAGAATAGGCAAATAAAATATATTGTTTATCTAACCGTATAAAAATAAAAATTTATCTGTTGCATGCTTTTTAAATTTTCCTTTGGCTATGTTTGGCATTCAAAATATTCGAAATGGTATTTCCTAGTGTAATTCAGTATATAAAGTGTACCAGTTCAAAAATAAATATAAATTGCTTTTAAGTACATGTTGTATTTTTTTGTGAAATTTAAAGGATACATTTTCTTTAAGTTAACAACAATTTTCTTTTTTAATACAAAGTTTCTACTCAAGATAACCAGTTAACCCCTTTCCCTAGAAGTACAACCAGATGAGGCATTAAATCCTACAAACATACTTTATAAAATATATTGTGTTTGCATATTCTTAAATGCATAAGAACACCTAAGTCTGCAATTACACCAATATTAACCCTTAAAGCTCTGCAAAAATGCGCTGCAACTGGCAAGAAGTTACTCATACGCACCGTACAATATTTTTTTATTCACTTAGTTACATACATACAAAAGCATTACTGTTGTTTGCCGTGCCGTTATAACGCAATGAGTGAAAACATATTATCTTAGACACACAGCGACATATGTACAAACATAGCTAATGCCGCTTATTTAAATGATCTCGTAATTTTCTACAGAAATCCACAATTACGGGGATGAGCTTCGCTGAGAGAAAAAACTGAAAATAATAACAACGCACACAAACAAATTGAAACAGAGGCAAATTAAATTGTCGCAAAAGCAGACAAGTAAATATGTAATAGATAAAATATTAAGTAAATAAATGGATGTGTGTGTATATATGTATGATGTGTGCGCCGTAAATATGCTCATTTGCATATGCGCATCTGTCAGCGTGTGCGTGCCATGGAAAATTATATTCGAATTTGCCGTCAGCAAATAATAAAGATACTAAAAATTCATATGGAAAATTGCATATAATTTAAATTTCGCGTAGACAGCGTGCGGATGTAAATCAGCTGGGTGTGTGTGTGTGTCCATGGGTGTGGCAAGGATGCCAGACTGCTGTGAGGGTGCGAGCGATAAGATAATAGCAAATCAGATTAACAATTAAATTGCTTTTTATTTCGAATAGGAAATATTTACAGAAGCCAAAGGCAGCGAGCAGTTGTTGTTGTTGGCAACAAAGCCTACTCGCGCTGTCTGAGTGCCCCTCACTCCACTGCAAAATTTGTCATTATTGGCAAACAGCCTTGACAGGAAGTGCGCGCACAAAGATATCATTAGCAGCTGCTGCCGAAAGGGCTTCCTCTGCGCGTCGCTGGGTCGCCGCCAATGGCAGCAACAGCGACGGCGGCAGATTGTAAATAATATTGAATTATGCCAATAAATGAATTATAAACGAGCGAGCGCACACAGGCATGTGCGTGCGGCAAGCCATTGAAGCGCTATTGCCTTGCGTGGCATTAATATGACCCCAATGGTTCAATGACGCCGACCGTTAAATAGGCGCAATCAAAATGTTACGCATACGCCATGGTGTGGCATATGAAAGTCGTAAAGCAGGCGAGCATACACACACATAACAACAACAATAACAACATGGCGCGTTTGTGTATATTTATGCGCATTGCCTATGCGTTCGCACATATTTATTATCATTTTGAGTTGTGTTTGTGTGAGTGTGTGCTTGCCACATTCATTGTTTTGGCGAAAGTTTCATTTTTGGCATGCTCTTTGCTCGCTTGTATCGGCAAGGAAGTATTGAATGGCGAAAGTGGCGCATGTAGGCACTTGTAGGGTTCTAATAATGCTGCGTGTGGAATGGTGTTGTTAACAGCAACAGCCTTGAAGTATATTACGCATTTATGCGGCGGAAAACAACGCCAGCGCGCAGTTAAGTGGCTTTAATATTCGCTTGGTGGTTGTGCGTGAAGGGATGCTGTTTTGTATCCCAGGATCCTAGTGGAAGGAAAATTTTACTTCAGCAGTGGAACTGGTTGCGTTGGAGTGAGAAAAGTATACAATTTCATTATCTATATATATAAAAATGAATGCCATTTTTCGTTGTGACTTTATAACTCAAGAACGGGCTCACCTACCCAAACCAAATTTTTAGGCTTTGCTTGGACTATTCAGTAGATGGTTTGTGTTTTGAAATTTTAAGAATCGGATACCAGGGTCTCGAGAAATAGGCCAAAACGTGGACCCGGGTAACCCCAGGATGTGTTAGTACAATATGGGTAGCAAATGGAAGCTGTTGATGATTTCTATAGTATAGAGTATTAAATAATTAAATATATATTTAATATTTCACTTTATACGTAGCGAAGCACGTACCGGGCCGCTATAAATATTATATGTATTCATTGTATTGCTTTCAAAAAATCATAAAGTTCTGCTTATCTGTAACACCACATTCATTGACTGTTAGGCGGTACAAAGTTCGCCGGGTCATTTCCATTTTTCGTTGTGACTTTATAACTGAAGAACGGGCTCACTTACCCAAACCAAATTTTTAGGCTTTGTTTGGATTATTCAGTAGATGGTTTGTGTTTTGAAATTGTAAGAATCGGATACCAGGGTCTCGAGAAATAGGCCAAAACGTGGACCCGGGTAACCCTAGGATGTGTTTGTACAATATGGGTAGCAAATGTAAGCTGATTTCTATAGTATAGAATATTTTTGATGCCGCTCCGTGACTAGGGTCTCGAGATATCGGCCAAAATGTTTCAAAAATTTTTCCACACATATGTTACATTTTTTTTTATTTAACTCGTACCTACTTGGAAAGCTGAAAAGTGTTCAATGTATGGTGGAATTATTTTTAAAAACACACCAAAAACCCATTTGTTTGGTCAGATTCATCCCACTTAGCCAGCGGATTATACGTTTTCATATTAGCATACATACATCAATAATAGTTTAATCATTTACTAAACGATTTGTTACCTACTTAGCTACGCTCTTTCGCTCTTAAAATTTATGAACTTCCGTCTTAACTAGCATACTTATTATTCCCACCTACTAAGTTTGCATTATATTTATATCAACATGTAGGTATGTATGTAGCAGGCAGATCGACAAACAAAGTAGGCTTTGAAAAGACATCGAACTATATTACGGTGCATTTATTTTGCAGAGAGAAATACATGAATATTTTGTTTTTTGTAGATATAGAGCTTTGACTCTTAACATTAAGAAAATTCAAATTAGGAGAATATATGACATTGGACTGTAAACTTCGCTGGAGCGTTTTCTTTGGCCCCATACGTTCAGTAGTGTCCGGAATTACCGCGGTGCAAAATTATTAGTTATTATATTTTTTTTTTTATAATTATTGAAATTTGTGAAAAAAATAAATATAGCGCAAAGCAATTTCCGAGCAAAAACGGTAAGTTTTGAACTGTTGAAGTGAATTACACGAATGTATGTGTTTCCTTATTAGAAAAAAAACATATGGTGTACCACACTATTAATGTAGGCATTTTTTAAATTTAATTTATTATTTTTAATTGAAATAAAAATACCACGACCCACACGAGGAAATATAGGTCGGCGAACGCGTCATGCAAATGCTACGGCATTACAAAGGCGATCACAGACTCCAGATGAACGAGCACAAGCTAATGCATCGCAGCGTGGACGTAATGCATGAAATAGATCTGTTGTACCTGAAATTATGCGTGCTGTTTTTAATTACAACAGTCAGATTAATTACAGTATGTACGGATATATTGGAATAATGGACGCAATATGTCCACATTGTGATGCAGCTAAATTTCAGGTGAAACGCCCGGCATGTGTTGTGCTAATGGCAAAGTGAGATTGCCACCATTAGAAACTCCACCAGAACCATTGTCTTCATTAATTTTTGGGACTTCTGAAAATTCGAAGCACTTTTTGAGTCATATTCAACAATACAATTCGGCATTTCAAATGACTTCTTTTGGTGCTACTAACATTATTAGAGATAATTTTATGCCGACGTTTAAGGTAAATACTTAAACAGGATTGTCCCAATCAATCTATAGTTTTAAAAATTTAAAAATTATTATGCAACATATACCTAAAATTGCATTCATGTTGCAGATTCAGGGCCAAATTTATCATCAAGCTGGTTCGTTATTGCCATACCCCGACGCTGATTATCAATTTTTGCAAATTTATTTTATTGGTGATGAAAATCGTGAATTGGATCAACGTAGTGCAATTGCTTTGAATACAAGACGAGAAATTATTTGTAAGCTACAAAGGTTTTTCCATCAGCATAACGCATTAGTTCAATTGTTCAAAATTGCTCTCGATCGTATGCCCTCTGATCATCACAAAATCGTAATAAGGGCTGATAGAACACCTTTTGGAGAGCATGAAAGGCGATTCAATGCACCTACAATTGATGAGGTTGCAATTGTAATCCGTGGTGATCAGTTTCAATCGCGTGGTATTATACTTCATCGTAGAAATGACCAATTGCAACGTGTTTCGGAACTTCATCGTAGTTACGACGCATTACAATACCCAATATTGCATTGGAAGGGTGACGATGGCTATAATATAAATATACCAATGATTGATCCACGAACAGGTAAATAATATTTTCAGTGTGTTGACATTTCATCATTTGTAGAAATTTCTTAAGTCACATTTTCCACTTATTTTAAGGAAATGTACAACGAAGCTTTGATAATAATTGAAGATATGTGTCTACGGATTGCAAATAAAACATTAGTACAATTGGGTATGACCGCACCAAATCGTGACATGCATGATCTGTTTGATCGTGAATTGCAACGTGAGCAGGTTTGCGTTTATTTGTACAATCGAATATAACCAAAATGAATATTCAGCAAAAACATGTCTATGACACAATTATGCAAGCCATTTCCAATAATGCAGGTGGGTTATATTTCTTGGATGCACCTGGTGGTACAGGTAAACGTTCGTTATATCACTGATTTTAGCCACTATTCGATCGGAACAGAAAATTGCATTGGCATTTGCATCTTCGGGAATTGCTGCTACATTATTAGAAGGTGGTCGGACAGCACACTCTGCATTAAAATTGCCATTGAATGTACAGGTAATTGAAACTCCAACTTGCAATATTTCAAGAAATTCTGCTATGGCAAAAGTTCTGCGGTTAACGTCAATTATTTTATGGGATGAGTGTACAATAGCGAATAAAAAATTACTAGAAGCATTTAATCGAACAATGCAAGATTTACGTGTTAACCAACAGCTTTTTGGTGGTGCTTTGATGTTACTGTCAGGCGATTTTCGACAAAAATTGCCTGTCATTCCTCGGTCAACTCCTGCTGATGAAATAAATGCCTGTTTGAAGTCATCAGTTCTTTGAAGATATGTACAAAAATTGACACTGACCATTAATATGCGTATTCACCTACAAAATGATCCAGCTGCCCATGAGTTTTCAAAACAATTGTTACAAATTGGTGATGGCAAAATACAAATCGACAGAACCAACGGATTGATCACTGTACCGAAGTATTTTTGTACAATTACGAAATCGATAGATGAATTGATTGAATATGTTTTTCCAAATATTCTTCAGAATTACAGAAACCATGATTGGTTGAGAGAGCGCGCCATTTTAGCACCGAAGAACATTCATATCAATGCCATAAATTTTCAAATTCAAGCAAAATTCCCAGGCGTAGTCACGACATATAAATCAATTGACAGTGCTATGAATCAAGATGAGGCAATGAATTATCCAACTGAATTTTTAAATTCATTAGAACCGGATGGTATGCCACCGCATTGCTTGAATCTGAAAGTGGGTTCTTTGATTATATCATTGCGAAATATTAATCCACCAAAACTGTGTAATGGCACCAGATTGGCAGTGAAAAATTTATTGCCAAATTTGATTGAAGCTACGATCTTAACTGGTAAATCAAAAGGAGAAGTTTGTTTAATACCGCGTATCCCTATGATTCCAACTGATATACCATTTGAATTCAAACGATTACAATATCCTGTGCGTTTATCATTTGCGATGTCCATCAACAAAGCTCAAGGGCAAACACTTAACGTTTGTGGTGTGAATTTGGAGGAATCATGTTTTTCACATGTCCAACTTTATGTTGCCGTTTGTTTATTCATGCTCAAAATGGAAAAACAAAAAATATTGTTTATCCAAATGTTTTGGATAGCTAGCAAATAATTAAATATATATTTTTTTTATAAATGAGTTTGATTTAATATTTCACTTTATACGTAGCGAAGCACGTACCGAGCCGCTATAAATATTATATGTATTCATTGTATTGCTTTCAAAAAATCATAAAGTTATGTTTATCTGTAACACCACATTCATTGATTGTTAGGCGGTACAAAGTTCGCAGGGTCAGCTAGTATCTTTATATATATAAATCTTCTGTACGTGTGTTAGTCATTGAACTCCTCCTAAACGGCTGGACCGATTTCACTAATTCTTTTTTGTGTGTATTCCAATGGGATTGAGGATGGTTCTTACGGAGAGGAAACAATTGTATTCTATAGTTATAAAAACGAATTGCTGGTCGTTAGTCTTGCCCAAAGTCGAGAACTGCCACACCGATCTGGCTAATTTTAGTCTTGAAATATTCGAGCTTGACCAAAAAAGGTTTAGAAAGTAAGTAAATATAGAAAGATTGCGCGGAAGATTGCAATAACAGAACTTTATATGAGTTGACCACAAAATTAAAACAAAACAAGTAAGGAAGGGCTAAGTTCGGGTGTAACCGAACATTTTATACTCTCGCAATTTATTTATTTAACTGTATTTATATTACAGAATACAAATTTGACCCACATATTCATCATATATATTGTATAAAGTCCATTGAAAGTTGGAAACCCTAATATTAGGTTAGAAGTACCGAGTTCCTCATGTACGATATATGGGGCCTTGACAACCTATGGTCCGATTTCGGTGATTTTTAGAATGGGGCTGCCACACTATTAACATAGTATTTATGCAAAGTTCTGCACCGATATCTTCACTAGTGCTGACTTTATATATTGATTCAGATGGAATTCAAAATTGAGTTACATGGGAAGTAGTCGTAGTTGTGAAGCGATTTGGCCTATTTTCACAACATATCATTGGGATAAAGAAACTATTACAAACCGAAGTTTCATTGAAATCTGTCGAGTAGTTCTTGAGATATGGTTCTTGACCCATAAGTGGGCGATGCCACACCCATTTTTCATTTTGTAAAAAAATTTGAGTGCAGCTTCTTTTTGGTATTTACTCTGTTTTTTAGATTTAGTATTTTTGACGTTTTTCGTTAGTGAGATAACCCACTTTTAGTAATTTTCAACCTAACCTTTGTATGTGAGGTGGGCGTGGTTATTATCCGATTTCAACCAATTTCAAGTAAGGGAACCGACTGCAGACAGTTTGGTTTATATAGCTTTATTGGTTTGCGAGATATAACCGATTTGGGGGCGGGCCCAGGCCCACTTCCCTAAAAAAATTACATCCAAACATGCCCCTTCCTAGTGTAATCCTTTATTCCAAATTTTACTTTTATAACATTATTTATAGTTTTGTTTAGGTTTATGTGTTTTCGGTTTTCGCCATTTTGTGGGCGTGGCAGTGGTCCGATTTTGCATTTCCATTTTCGAACGCAAACCTCTCATGGTCCCAAGGAACATGTGTTCCAAGTTTCATCAAGATATCTCAATTTTTACTCAAGTTATCCGTTGCACGGACGGACGGACGGAGAGACAGACATTCGGATTTTGACCCGTTTCGTCACCCTGATCATTTTGATATATATAACCCTATATCTAACTCGTTTAGTTTTATGACTTACAAACAACCGTTATGTGAACAAAACTATAATACTCTCTTTAGCAACTTTTGTTGCGAGAGTATAAAAACAAATAACCAGTCCCAAACTAGTTACGAAATGCATCTTTTGAAACAAGTTATGAGTTAATTGACAATATTAATTGGAAATAACGAACATTTTACTGTTAATGTGCCTCAATAAGCCAATTTTTTACCAAATGGCGTAAAGGGTGATCCGTTTCGAGGTACGCTACTTCAGCGAAGCACGCGTTCTTTTCAGAGCATGAAGTTTCGTAATGAAGTTGAATAATTGTTCAGGCGTAAGTCTGCGATGAAGAAAGGCTAAACAATACTGAACAAAAATAAGAGCTTAACAAGACTACGCGTGATCTGTCAAAAAAATGCTACTGAAGTACCTCTGCATTGATCACCCGTTGAAACCCATAAAAGTCTTTTAAGATAGAAGTATTTTCTATATTTCCATATTTACGGCAACTCTATTTAAGAAAAATTATAGAGCTGAAGTGTTATTACCTAAAGTTATGCAGATCTTATTTTTAAGGAAATAGGCAAGATTGTCCATATTTATTGGAGCTTTATTAGGGTTGAAGACTGGTCCTATATCTACTATTAACTATCAACTTTCAAACTAGTTGTCTGAAATATAAGGCTCCTGCCTCATATCTGTTAACAAAAAAATATTAGATATTCACTACACACAATAGCCACCGAGTAAGTACCACACAAAGCATGGAAACAACGAAAGGGAAAGTACAACAAACAATAAAGCGAACAATCACACATAAATATCAAGGTCACAAATGTAAATGGCGCGTAGAAGTTGGCGAAAAATGCGCATATGAAAACTAATACACGCACAATGCGGAACAAAGCCCATGAAATATTCATATAAAATGCGCTGATATTACATAACTTCAAAAGCATCTCTGTATGTAAACAGTATATATGTATGTATATATGTAAGACTACAGTTAGAGATATGTGTTTAGTATTAATTTTCCATATGACTCTGTGCTCGCTTTAAAGTTATTTTTCTTGCATTTGCCTTAATGACTTTGATAAAGAGTTTTTTTACTGGGAATTCTTCTAAGAATTCTTCAGTATTATCAACGAAATTTTTTAACTAAGTTGAGTAGTGATAAAAATAAGTTGGCAATTAGCTTGAAGAAAAACAAATATTCAATAGGCATTAATTTGATATTTTATTTCAAAAGGAGCATCAGAAGAGATAGTAGAGACAGTGCCATTATCGTAATTGGAATTTGCAGTTTTAATAAAAAATTTACTTAAAAAGGTACTTTCTTGGAAAAGTTACATTTGTAATAGTAAGAAAAGACAAACCAAAGGTGCATTGGAAATTTTTGAAAGGGTGAATTAGACATTAATTACAATATTATAATAAGTGATAATTTTTACAAGATCCAACTATACTATAGGAAACCACTTAATTTCAGTAATATAATATATCCAATGTGGTATCTGATATATCCCATTTAAGGTCAACTTGACTTTCAGAAATCGATTTGTACATAATTCTGATATTTGGTATTTAACTGGGGTAATTTGGAGTCAATGCTGCATACACAAGGAGCTTTATTACGATGCTTGAGCGGATGGCATTCAAAATATTGCAGTACAATTTCAATTTGTTTCGAGGGATTAAACTAAAGGAAAAAAAATACTACTACACCTTCTACGTATTCTTGATTGGCGTAGATACCGCTTACGTGTTTATAGTCGAGTCCACAACAGCATACATACAGCTCATTATTCCATCGTCTGTGTTATTCGCCGTTGCCAATGTTTAAAGGACCATAAATCTTCCGCAAAACATTTCTCTCGAAAACTCCTACTGCCGTCTCATCGGATGTTGACATCGTCCACACTTCTGCACCAAAAAGTAGGATGGGAATGATGAGTGCTTGTAGAGTTTGATTTTGGTTCGTCGAGAGAGGACTTTACTTTTCAATTCCCAACTCAGTCCATAGTAACACTTGTTAGCAAGAGTGATTCTGCGTTGGATTTCAATGCTGACATTATTATTGGTGTTGATGCTGGTGCCTAGGTATACGAAATTATCTACAACTTCAAAGTTATGACTGTCAATAGTGACGTGGGAGCCAAGACGCGAATTGTTTGATGACAGGAGATATTTCGTCTTCGTTCACCAAAAGACCCATACGCTTCGCTTCCTTATCCAGTCTGGAAAATTCAGAACTAACGGCGCGGGTGTTGATTCCAATGATATCGATATCATCGGCGTACGCCAGCAGCTGTACACTCTTATAGAAAATTGTACCTTCTCTATTTAGTTCTGCAGCTCGTATTATTTTCTCCAGCATCAGATTAAAGATATCACACAATAGTGAGTCACCTTGTCTAAAACCTCGTTTGGTATCGAACGGCTCGGAGAGCTCCTTCCCGTTCCTGACGGATCAACGTCAGTTTACATAGACGTATTAGTTTTGCGGGGATACCAAATGCAGACATCGCGGCATAAAGGCAGCTCCTTTTCGTGCTGTCGAAAGCAGCTTTAAAATCAACAAAAAGGTAGTGTGTGTCAATCCTCTTTTCAAGGGCCTTTTCCAGGATTTGGCGCATGTTGAATATCTGGTGAGATGTAGATTTTCCAGGTCTAAAGCCACACTGATAAGGTCCAAACAATTTGTTGACGGTGTGCCTTAGTCTTTCACACAGTACGCTCGATAGAACCTTATAAGCGATGTTGAGGAGGCTTATGCCACGGTAATCGGCGCAGATTGTGGAATCTCCGTTTTAGTGGATTGGGCAGAGTACATTGAGATTCCAATCGTCGGGCATGCTTTCTTCCGACCATATTCCGCAAAGAAGCTGATGCAAGCACCTTATCAGCTCTTCGCCGCCTACTCTACTACCCTTGCTTCTTATTAATACTTTTACCGCAGCTCTTTAATACAACTACTCTGTGAATTGATACACTTTAAGTTTATTTTATACTTGAGTACTTCTTCATAAAAAATCTACAAAAAATTAAAAATTAACATTTCACCTTCATAACCCATTTCCATTTGTGGATTTTCTCGCGACTGCTCAGTACAGGAAGTATATAACCAATATATATATTCCTTTCTCTGCCGCAATTCTATTTCATATTAGTAAGGACTCTTCCGTTTTTCCTCCGGTGAACAACATGAGTGCTATATTGTTGCGCCTTTTTAAATATTTATCGAAACAAAACGCAGCGGGCAACGACTAAACAAAAGAACTGTGGCGAAATATGCGAAAAATTACACAAAGCAAGAGCTCTGCAAGGACTTCGCCAAACGCAGAGAGGCGTTAAAAGTCGACGAAGGCACACACACACACACACATATGAAAAATTACAAATATGTGTGTGTATATTCAAAGCAAGTGGCGGAAAAATGCTGCTGCATCCTGGAATTTGTGTAAATTTGCTTATAAGCACTTATGAGAGCGCCCGTGTGAGTGTGTGTATGTGTGAGTAGTGAAAGTTGAAAGCAAAAAGCAGAAAAATGTGCGCAGGCACAACATAAAAGCATAAAGTGAAAGGCGAAACAAAAAAATTCTGTGTGTAACTGTATGGCTAAAATTACGCATAAGAGATAAAATTTGTTTATTGTTATTATTTATGAGCCAAGGCAAACAGCAGCGCCTGCCGCCAGCCGAAGCTCATCAGCCACTAAATACAAGAGTGGAATTTCAAAAACATTGTTTTCATTGTTATTCGGTCATTACAAATGTGCGCTGCTGTTGTTGTTGTTTTTGGTTTTATTATTATTATTGTTGATGCAGTTGAAGTGATCCTATAGCCAACTATGCAGACTTTTTGTTGATTTTTGCTTCTTTCTTTTGTTTGTGCGCCGAACGAAAGCGAGCGTAGCAAGGATTTAGAGCGCGTAGCGAGGAGCTTATACTCTCATACACTCATACACACATATACACATACGTGTATTTTATGTAAATATGTATGAATAATGAATGCGATGCATGCATCAAAACTCATGGCGAATAAAAGAAATTCACTCAAAACAATGCGTTGGTTGGCAGCCCTGGAGACATAATTTTCGCCGTTACAGTTACATTTATTAGAAAGCGATTTTTGCATTGCAAATTCACTTTTTTTTTTACACAAAACAGTAAATTTGCTTATATTCCCAGTGTGAACATAAAGACACGTATGTGTGCATTTAAAGCAAAGCTGGTGGGGACTGAGTGGGTTTGGGGAGGGTGGGTGTCTTTTGTATATAAAATGCATAAATATTTGGGAGAATAGAATTGTATGTATATGTATGTATAAAATTTATGGAGGATACGGGAACTAATTTAATTTAATAGAGAGTTTTAATTTTAAGTTTTTGAGTTAAAAAAGCTTTGTTGGCTTCATTTCAATGAATCGTTCAAGGGCAACACAAGTCCTCATACTAACGAAATTTTTTTGGTTTTATGCTTTCAAGAGCTGATGGACTGAAATCATAGTCACGGGAAGCCTCTTTGAAAAAATGCGTTTTACGTAAAATGTCATAACTTTGGCAATTATTAGTAGTTTTAAAGTTCTTGAGCTGATTGTACAGACTAGACATAGTACTACAAAAGACGTGTACCTCTACAGAAAATCAAAATTTTTCCCATTTTCCCGCACCTCAACATATGTAACCCCTTAATTTAAGATCGAATTTGGTAAGGGAAAACTCTTGTATCTTATCTATTTAATATAATAAATATTTTCAAACATGTGGTAACCTTTCTTGATTAAAAATTGTGACACAAGTATTCTTTTATATGTTGTATTTGATAGCAATATACTCGTAGTCAATTTTAAATTTATTATCAATTCAATTGAAAATGACAACGCGTAAACGGATGTCAACTTCAACTCTTCAACTATTGGCATGTTATTTTTCAGAGTCCGACCGATTAATCGGCCTTGGTCTCGGCAGCGGCCACATTTGGCCAATTCCCAGCAGATTCCCAAGCGTTCACCATATTTGAGTGAACCAAAAGTAACAAAAAGTATATTAAAAGGAAATCTATTGCCCGATTTATGAGAAATATGCACAGTTTCGTTCAACAGCTTGTTGAGATTTTGAAGATAATTTTTCCCAAACAACATCGTTCGCCATAAACGGGAATAATCACTTAGCTCCTGATCTGGACGATAAGGTGGATGCAAAAGAACTTCCCAAACAAGCTCCCGACTCGATAGTCACTAACAGTGTGTGTGGCTCGTCGTTGTTCTGATGGAACACAAATCTTTTTCCATTGGCTGACCGCTTCTGGCCAATTTCTTCCTTCAGATGGTTCCACTGTTAACATTACAGGTTCGAATTAAGTTTGGTAGTAGAAGTAGTATTGTATCCAGAAAGGTTAGAGGGTAGCTGGAAGACTTTTATTAAGTCATCAGACAAAATCCGGTAAAGCTGGAACCTTAAGGAGTTTTTTAAAATCCCGTTCACGCACTCTCTTTAAAGAATAATGAGCAGTATGATATCTTAAACTGGACTTCTTGGGCACAACGCTAGTCAACTGTTTACAAGAGATGTTACTTGGACCCACTTTTTTACATGATTCCACAATTTTTCTAAATGAAACTTCGGCCATAGTGAGTTTGCTTTCAAGTAAGCTAGACTATTAAAGAGGAGGATTTTTGAACTTTCTACCAAGCAAAGGCTACAAGCTTTGAGAAATTCCCGTCATTTCACCATATTTATGTATACTGATAATTTCTTAGTATTAATTTACTGAATAATTAAGTGTTTTCAATTCCTTATCGACTTTATCGACTCAATGCCCAGTAAAAGGCACGCGCTCATTTTCCTGCATCATTTGCCAGGCGTGTGGCGCATTGACCTTGAAGCGATGACAATTCCCATTGCAGAGCCACACCCACTTTCAGTGCCAATGCCAATGACAGCGGCCAACAGCCGGGAGACGCATGCAAACGTCCTTCAGGGTCAGCCGCACACTACGAGGCATGCCAACTGTACCTAAGAATATACATATGTATGTATGAATGGATGCAAAGAAAGGAGCAACGGGAAATTCATAGAAATCAGTGCCTCGTTAAGTTGAGGCCGCACAGCGTCGTCGACTGACGACCATCAATTATGCGCATTATTCGTGTCTGTCAGTCAGCGGTTTTAAAATCTACAAAATCAATTTATCTTCCTTGGCAATGGACGGACGGTCGGCCGGACGAACGGATGGCCGAGCAGTAGGTGGGCTGGACGGCTGGCTAGTTGTAAGTAATTTTCATGCGGACCTTCATTTATATGAATTCCTTTGAGGAGTCGCCTGTGCGGAGCTGGAGAATCTACCATTGAGTGTTTGTGTGTGTGGAGATGAGAGAGATTATATGCGATTTCTGTGGGTGTATGTGTGCGTGTAATGAAATTTTCTTGCCTCATTTGATAAGTTTTTCAGCCTGTTTGTTACATCTACCGGCCACATACCAACAAACATGCCTTGTGTGTGTGTGTGTTTCCGGTTTTGTTGCCACATTTTTTTTGCAGTTTTGACTTTGACTTTGTTTCTTATGACTTCACATTTTCTCATCGCTCCAGCTTTTCTATGGCGTCTATGGCATTTTTTCAGGGATTTGCTCATTTTTTCACTCTCAAAGATTTGCCGCTGCACTTTACACTTCGCTGCTCACTCCTCGCCTGTATATGTGTGTGTGTGTTTATGCACATATTTATTGCTACTGTCTCGCATATCGGTTTTCAATTTTGCGCCCGCTTTGCTAGACTTTTATCCCTTCACGGCCCGACCGTCTGCCATTTGTCAAAGATTTTCAATCAAATTAATGAAAAAGTTCGACTCACCAGCCGTCGAGACGCATGCCACAATGTGAGTGTTTTTTATTGATATTGTGGTTTTTTTTTCTTGGTTGATATAACGGTACGTTGTAATCAAAGTTTTTAAGTTTAACCAACGGCAAAAATATGAGTTGTAATTACAAAAACAACAAGAGTCGTGGCAGCAATCATGCCTAGGAAGGAAATGAAAATGTAATACCCGCCACATAGCTACATGCCACATGTGTATAAATGCCGTTATAATACAACACACACTCACAACCATACTTAAGTAGTAGCTTTGCTATCAGCCATCTTATCACATGCCGCCACTGTGCATATGCACATAGCGTCATCGCCTGCGGGCAGGAGATTGAAAATATCAATAGAAGCACGAAAAGATCTCAGCAGCCGCAGCATGTGGCCACACGCACGCCCATACACGCTTGATTACTTGCTCATGTCTGTTTCTTTTTTCCTTTGCATGTCAAGCAAAATAAGTTGTTCGCTTTTGTAGCGGGAGGAAGGTCACCCTGAGCTCTTTGATTACTCCTGTTCAACCAAAGTGAATTGTTGTGCGTTAATGCCATCAACTCGAGTAGTTGTGTGTGGCGCATTAAAGCGATGAGTTTGAGAAAAATATATTCTTTAATAATTAAATTACAAATTTCCTGAATATTTTTGTACTGAGTTCGTGTTTCAATAAATTGTAGTATTTTCTTAGTTCGAATTATACAAAAACAGTTTGAACGGAGTTTGTTAATGATTTCTACAAAACGATGCTTTAAATATTGCGTTCAACAGTTATAGACGTGTAAACATGGTTTCGACAATTCAGAGCGGGTGAAAACGACACCATGGATAAGCCAGCCGGCGGAAGACCTGTGACGACGAATACCGATTAAATCATGGAAAACATCGAGTTAGACCGGCATGTGGCATCTCGTGACATCGCCCAGGAGATGGGAGTTAGTCATCAAACCATTTTAAACCATCTGCAGAAGGCTGGATACACAAAAAAGCTTGATGTTTGGGTGCCGCATGATTTGACGCAAAAAAACCTTCTGGACCGAATCAACGCCTGCGATATGCTGTTGAAACGGAACGAACTCGACTCATTTTTGAAGCGCATGTTGACTGGCGACGAAAAAAGGATCACATACGACAATATCAAGCGAAAACTGTCGTGGTCGAAGGCCGGTGAATGGTCCCAAACAGTGGCCAAACTGTGATTGACGGCCATGAAGATTTTGTTGTGTGTTTGGTGGGATTGGAAGTGAATCATCCACTATGAGCTGCTCCCATATGGCCAGACGCTTAATTCTACCTTCTACCGTTGGTGGTGTAAAGAGGCTTGTGAAATGTGGCTGTCCGAGTTCTTCGCAAATAAGGAGGGGGGCTTCTACGAGAGGGGTATTTGAACTAAATCCGATCACTGTAACACTTTTTATAAAGCATTGTATAAAGACCAAAAAAACGGATATTTGCCAACCTAAAATATGGATTTCGGCTATAACCGGCTAAACGGTTGCAACGCCAATCACATACAAAATATGGATATATCACATAGCAGTTAGACTTCGAGAGCTCCACAGATCTTATAGGGGCAAGTAGAAACCTATGAACGAATTTATTTCGCAACTGTATTAATGAGCTTAAAAAAACACAGAGCATGATATTTCTCAGTGAAGGAATTTTCCATTTGTTATAGAAAATGCTACGCATGGGACAAGAAACAGCCAAATACACCCTTAATAAGTCCTTTGCTTATCAGAACTTCGATGAGACGTATTTTTGTTCGATGCTTGTTCGTGCATTCTTGGCCAAAAACGTTACTGTAACGATGTTCCTGCCTTTCTAAAGATCACTTTACGTTTAGACAACCACTTAGTCTGTCGACGCACCTAAGGCCTCTTTGAACCACCCTGTGGTCTTGAGAAAATGGAATATGTAATTCGCATATCATTGAAAGGTATCCACAGTCTGCTGGCGTATCGCCCAATCAGACAGTGACCTATTAAACCCCTACTAGGGTTCTTATCTCATTTGTTTTACATTTCAATAGCCAGCATTGGCGGCTCTTATTCATCTTACAAGCGGCTCTACAACATTTTTGTCAATCAAACAGCATCTAACTGTAAGTTGCTGCCCAGTTTGGTTCATTCATGAATATCACTGTGCTCCAAGCATTCCTTCACTATCTTCGATGATATTCTATAATACTTTATTTTAAAACCGCTTGGCTATATAAATATATTTCTGGTCGTTAACACTCTTTCTGACAGAACGAGAAGGATTTAGTCAATTACAGTAATCTCCGTTTGGATGACAGTTCAATGAAGAGAGCCTTAAAGGGCGGTCGTTTTACAGACATTGATAAAAGAGCTAAAGGCTATTCTAAAAATCGAGTTTGAGAAGTGTTTCAACGACTGGAAGAAGTGCTGTCTTAGGTCTCTTATATCGAAAGAGTTCCATTTTAATGTTGACAAAATTAATTTAATTAATTTTAATTTATTGGAATACTCCCACGGTTTATAGAACTGTCCTATCGTTATTAAAAATTAAAAAATACGTGTCTTTACAGAGTTAACGATTCAAAACGAAAGACAAAATGCTGGAGGAAAGTCTTGAACACAAACCATTTCCTTGTTTTCTTTAGTAGTTTCGATCAAAGGTATATAGTTCAACTAAGGCACTCTTCCCATCAAAACTTTATACCTCAGAAACAAAAAACAAAGGCAAAGGAGGTGCTTCTGTCTGAAACCTTTTATGATTACAACATGGTGGTTTAAAAGTCATAATCTAAATTAAATTTCTTAACCTTTCAAGAATTTACGTTCTAAAAAAATGAAAAATAATATTCTCAGCACAGCTCCACCACAAACAAATTTATAATTAATTAACGTGATTTCTTCTAATTATGATCTTGAAGGTCACTTAAAACAACTCATAACACTCAAGAATAAGCCAAGCATAATTATTATGAGAAGAAACCTAAGCCTGCTTATGACCAGACATTAAGTGAAGAAGAAGAAGTAGAAAAAAAGACTAAGCCCAAATTTAAGTGCCAAAAACAATTGCAATAGCACTAAAGCAACGGCATTATGTAGAAACATATAAAACAACAACAGCAAACGAAAGGTAAAACTCCAAAGCAATTGCATAACCACATCCACAACGCCATCAACGCAGTTACACGTGTGCTAAACGCATATTTCATTAAAATCGTAAATTGCGCACACAAACGTTGGCAGCCATTATGGCAAAGTGGAGTAGAGAGTATGTGTGTGTGTGAGTAAGCATAACGTTTGTAATTTCACTTTAAGCGGAAGTGTTTCGGCACATTTACGTACGATTTACCTGCGTCTAAACACAACTATACATATTCACATACATATATATATATATACAAAAGTGTTCTATTACTCAAACACTCACATTAGCAGGTGACTCTAAGCATGTGTCTGCTTATTCTTGCTGCCGGCAAATGAATGATGAATTTGACTTATGCTTTTGCTTTCGACTCCAACTAAGCATCGCATAATAATGGCAAAGGTAAAAACCAACAACAATAAATACAACAAATACTCGACATATGAGCTGGCTTTAGCTTTTTGTTGCCTTGGAAAGATGACCCTTTGGTGATTTATTTTGTTTTGTGCACGATTGTTGTTGTCAATGCTTTTGTTGTTGTATTAACAAAGCAGGTATTATAATGTGATGCCGTAAGAAAATGGTTGAGTCTTCATAATTTAAGCACCATATTTTAACTGGTTCATGCAAAAGGCAAAAGTGGTATAAAAGCGCTTTGAATTTTTCTCATAGTGAAATCTCTCCTTTAACTCTATTTCTAAGCAATTTGGATTTTTTTCATAATCAAATCTCTATCACTATCTCTATTTCGATTTCGATTTCGATTTCGATTTCTATTTCTATTTCTATTTCTATCTCTATCTCTATCTCTATCTCTATCTCTATCTCTATCTCTATCTCTATCTCTATCTCTATCTCTATCTCTATCTCTATCTCTATCTCTATCTCTATCTCTATCTCTATCTCTATCTCTATCTCTATCTCTATCTCTATCTCTATCTCTATCTCTATCTCTATCTCTATCTCTATCTCTATCTCTATCTCTATCTCTATCTCTATCTCTATCTCTATCTCTATCTCTATCTCTATCTCTATCTCTATCTCTATCTCTATCTCTATCTCTATCTCTATCTCTATCTCTATCTCTATCTCTATCTCTATCTCTATCTCTATCTCTATTTCTATCTCTATCTCTATCTCTATCTCTATCTCTATCTCTATCTCTATCTCTATCTCTATCTCTATCTCTATCTCTATCTCTATCTCTATCTCTATCTCTATCTCTATCTCTATCTCTATCTCTATCTCTATCTCTATCTCTATCTCTATCTCTATCTCTATCTCTATCTCTATCTCTATCTCTATCTCTATCTCTATCTCTATCTCTATCTCTATCTCTATCTCTATCTCTATCTCTATCTCTATCTCTATCTCTATCTCTATCTCTATCTCTATCTCTATCTCTATCTCTATCTCTATCTCTATCTCTATCTCTATCTCCATCTCCATCTCTATCTCTATCTCTACCTCTCCAAAATCGGTTCCAAAAGTTATTCTAAACGGTCAAGAAAAGAACTAGTTCAACACTATATCTTAAAAAAATTGAATATCCGTTGCCGATATGTACTACCTTAATATATACAAGTGGAAATTATTTCCCACGCATATATTTGTATGTATATTTTCAGTTCTCGTAGTAAAAGCGTTTCTTTCTTTTCTAGAAAAAAAACAGCTACGCATTGAATTTCAACACAAACAAAAATATTTTTTTTGCAAAATAATCTTTTGGCTTGGCACTGGATAAGATGTTTTTTGTGCTTGACAGCTTAAAGAACAGAAAGAGATTTCGAAGGTGTTAATGGAGCTCCTTGCTCAGTTACAGACGATAGTAGACAACTATTCAAGGAAGGATGAATTCCTTTCTTGAGATTAATGTATAATCACTATCTCAGCATATTATCGTATTTTTTCGTATATGAAGATATAGCTTAATAAACATTGCCTACATTTTGGCGCATTATCCTAAACAAATAAATATTGCCTACATTTAGGCGCATTATCCTAAATAATACTGAAAATAGAAGAAAGTTTCACTACCCAATGTTTCTAAAAAAATTGAAATTATAAAATTTTTTAAAATATATGTATAAACTATAATATGAATATATGAGATAACCATATACCCACAGATTTCCATTCAATACCTGTTATTCAAATGAATTCAAGTTGATTAATGTTTTCAGCGCCTCACATTCAAAGACATAAAGGAACACCACAAAGCGCTAACAAACGAAAATCATTTATTTTTACACAACAAGAACAAGAACAACCGGGCCGTTTAGTTGCACTAAAATTAATGACGTTAAAGGCAAAGCCAACCATTTGAACCGTTTGAGCCTCGTTTGCTATGCATTAACACCTTTTTGAACAGCCTTTGTAGGCGCTTATGTGTGTGTGTATCTTTGCTTTAAATACTCATTTTTTAGACATCCCTGCAGATACCTTTGACAGCAATCCTTTTGCCTTTTCTAAATAACTCAAATGCCCATAGACTTGAATGCTTGCACATAAAGAGGCCTGGTTATCTTTGCTAATAAATTAAGCTGAGTGCATGTGTTTTAAAATTCAACATAGCGAAAGAGTGTGTTTAATACTGAGAAAAACACTATTTGTTAGAAAAGTGTGGATGAAAGGTTGTGGATTAGCTTTTGGATTATTGAGTCCATTTTGTTAATAAAATTATTTGTTATTTACTTATTTGATTTAAGCAATATAATTTGGTATAATAGTATTTAAAAATATATGACGGAAATTCATATTTATTAACAAAACAGTTATAATATAAAGGGTTATGCCGGTGTAATGGATTTCAGGTTACGTATACGCCATGGATACCTCTACACCAGTACTACAGAGTACTTCCTGGTGTTATTTAACATATTTTTTTTAATAAAACGGTTGCGGTTGAATCAAAAAGGTACTTATTTGTATAATAAAGCAGTATGGAGGTGGAACAGTTAACTTCTTAAATAAAAAATTAGCTTGAATATACCGCCATGGTCACGCAAATAGCACAAAGAATACGACAACTGAAAAAAATATATTTTTTTTGCGAAAACAGGAACTTTTACTTAACTATTTGTTTTTTTAACACAATTTCAAAATTTTTATATCAGTTTAATCAAATATTGTACGGTTTTGAGGTAGCACACTTTTAGAAAGTGATGATTTTTTTATCACTAACTAAAGCAGCATATAAAATTTACTCAGTTCGTGTTATATGGGCCGCTAAAAGCATTTTAGTCTTTAAAAAATACTTATTATACCCAATATGGGGAAATCTGGTTTATAATCCCCTTTTCCGAAAAGGTGATGTCGATCCTTTTAAGTCTGGAGAACAAAAAAAATTAAAAAAATGATTAATAATACGGGCTAAATATATCATGGGAGACTGTAGGAAGACATTTATAAAGCCTACAAACATGCAGACGGAAATTTTATGAAATTGGGTGCTCTTGCCTGGCAAAGAGTGCGCCCAATTTGTCTAATAAATGGGAGAATCGATTGGTTTTTATGTTCAGACGTATTAAAAAACAAAATGGAATCATTTGTTTTTAACTGTTTGCCACTCTGCAGGACTTCTACATATGAAGGATAACAGCCTTAGGCACACAATGAAGGACACAAAGTATTGGTTTATGACAAAATAAATAATTGTTTTGGATTGATCAGTGCATAGCTCTGACCTTAATCCAATAGAAAACTTATGTAGCGTTTTGAAACTTAACAAGTAAGGAAGGGCTAAGTTCGGGTGTAACCGAACATTTTACACTCTCGCAATTTACTTATTTAACTTTATTTATATTATATAATACACAATTTGACCCACATATTCGTCATATATATTGTATAAAGTCCATTGGAAGTTGGAAATCCTAATATTAGATTAGAAGCACCGAGGTCCTCATGTTCGATATATGAGGCCTTGAAAACCTATGGTCCGATTTCGGCGATTTTTAGAATGGGGCTGCCACACTATAAATACAGTATTTGTGAAAAGTTCTGCATCGATATCTTCACTAGTGCTTACTTTATATATTGTAATGTAAACGATTAAGATCGTCTTAAAAGTTCTGGTATATAGGAAGTAGGCGTGGTTGGGAAGCGATTTGGCCAATTTTCACAACATATTATTGGGAGGTAAGGAGGTAAGGTATTACAAACCAAGTTTCATTGAAATCGATCGAGTAGTTCCTGAGATATGGTTTTTGACCCATAAGTGGGCGACGCCACGCCCATTTTCCTTTTTGTAAAAAAATCTGAGTGTAGCTTCTACCTGCCATTTCCTATGTGAAATTTAGTGTTTCTGGCGTTCTTGGTTAGTGAGCTATCCCACTTTTAGTAGTTTTCAAGATAACCTTTGTATGGGAGGTTGGCGTGGTTATAATCCGATGTTCTCCATTTTTGGACTGTTTAAGGTAGTACCGAAATAAAACGATAGTTTCCTTGATATAGCTTTAGTAGTTTGCGAGATATGTACACATATGCCCCTTTCATAGTGCGATCCTTCTTACCAAATTTTACTTCCATAGCTTTATTTATAGCTTAGTTATGGCACTTTAAGTTTTTTCGGTTTTCGCCATTTTGTGGGCAGTGGTCCGATTACGCCCATTTGCGAACTTAACCTTCTTATGGTGCCAAGAAATACGTCTTCCAAGTTTCATCAAGATATCTCAATTTTTACTCAAGTTACAGCTTGCACGGACGGACGGACAGACGGACGGACAGGCAGACATCCGGATTTGAACTTTTCTCGTCACCCTGATCATTTTGATATATATAACCCTATATCTAACTCTTTTAGTTTTAGTTGTTACAAACAACCGTTATGTGGACAAAACAATAATACTCTCGTAGCAACTTTGTTGCGAGAGTATAAAAATTCTGCTGAAAATACAAGAATGTTGAGGATTTATGAGGAAAAGGTAAAGAAACTTTGGCGTCCATTCCATTCGAGAGATAATGGAAGTTTGTAGAAAGCATAATAGGCTTTATTTGAAAATTGAGGGTACAGTATCAAGTAGTAAAAACTTATTTTTATTGTGACAAATAAGTACATATTTTTTAGTTTTAAATTTTTTTTAAATTATGTTATTTGGATGTCCCAAGCGTTTTCGATGAAGTTTAAGTTTTTTAATTAATATTAAAATTTTTTAGTTTTTTTTTAGTTTTATTACTTAAATAGATGAATTAATAAATAATTAATAAATATTAAAGTTCGTTTCAATCTTTCAAAGATCATTTTTAATTATATAAGCACTTATTGCAACGTATGGCTAAGTGTGCTATTTGAATGACCATGGTTGTATACTGGCTTTTCAATAAAAAAAAATCACAAATGATTAATTTTAAAATATTATATAAGCAAATAATAGACCACAATGACTCATGTTGAATGATAAATATAAAAAATATGTATGACTAGCTTTTTCTGAATCGATTTCAGACTAATTTTAAAATTCCATTCTAGGTTACGTATACCACACGTAGTACTCACCTGCTCTCCTGTGGCAACATTTCTGATTTTTACAAAAAAAAAATCTCAACAAGCATTTAAGAAGAACACTGGAGCGACAAATTCATGCCACTAAATGCTTAAAGGTGCAAAAATGTTATAATAAAGCATAACTATGTCACTAAAGGCGCAGTAAAATCCTAATGGAAGAGAATGAAGATTTATTGCTGATGCAAATCTTGACGAGAGCGTACAGCGAGAAAATGAAATACGACAAGTGTAAGCGTTTCTGTTATTTATGGTAATTTTCTTAATTCAAAACAGCGGACAAATATGGGCAATTTAATTTTTTTACTGTCGCGAAGATGACTGGCAACATAAAGAGAGAATTGTTTACTGCAAAATGCAGTGTGACAAATTTAAAGCCTTAGGAGATTTTAAAATGGTAATATAAGTATTCTGAGATGTTCTTTTTAGTATAGTGAGTAAGCAGGTTTTACATTTGCTGAAAAAAATTATACATTTTTTTGAAAAAAAAAAAAAATTTTCTAAACAAAATATTCTAGCCAAAAAATTATTTAAACAAAATCTAGATAAAAAATAAATTTTGGAATTCAAAAAATATTTTTCAAATATATATGTATGTACTTACTTTTTTTCTACTCACTCCTTTCCATTAGTACATACTCCTCCACCCACAATCACATCCCCATGAGCTCTTCATCTTTTCCTAATTTATGTGTATCTCTTTGCATCGCTCTGCCACCGTGTCTAATCAAAATATGCAAATTAATCTCGCCACGCAGAGAAAACAAGATTTTTTGTTTTGTTATTTCTCCTTTTAACTGACACTTTGTCGTCGTAGTCGTCGTAGCTTCAGGTGCATTTGTTATTTTGCTTTGGCACTTCTTCGCATTTAACTCATAGCTTGGCGTTAACAAATTGCCTCGGGCTGTGGTTTTTGTTACTGTTAGCTAATTTGCCAACGCCAAAATGTCAATCAATTTACACTTTACGAGCGTAACGGTACATTTTATTTTTCTGCGGCGAAGTCAGGCGCGTCTTAAATGTGACGTGTTGTCTCCATGTTCGTTTTTGTTTACAAGAATTTGTGTCCTAAAACAAATTAAAATTACACACATTTAAGCAGTTTTAATTGGCAATCATGTTGTTAGGTGGTTGTTGTAATTGTAGAAGTGTGTTTATGTTTATTAAAAGTATAATGAATTTGTTATACATATGTTTACAGTTGAGTTTTGATGGCGGTGGTGGCGTATGCGTAACATTTTCTGTGTGGTGTGAGTTGTTGTGTGCTTTGGCACTTTAAAGGATATATTTGTTGAAGGATAGATGGTCTAATAATAGCGGCGTTTATTTTTGGTAATGTAGTGTAAATAAAATTCGGTTATTCTTCTCAAATTTTCACCGTTATATTATGATCATTTAGAATGAATACGTGCTTTAGTGGATAATTTAAGAATTTTAGGGGAAATTTAACTGACATCACTTTTAAAAATATATATTTCCCACAGAAATTTTAACCAACTCTTGCACCAGTTCTATTAAATAAAAAAACAAAATTCAAACCAGTGGCAACCTCGAAAAGGAGCGTTTCCACTTAATTTAGATACTGAGTTGCAATATTTTGGTAATTTTTGCAAATTAATTTATTTTAATTATTTGAATAGGTGGCAACATATTATAAATGGTACTCCTATACCACATCACAATAATGCTAAGTACCTAGGAATCACCCTAGATGCTAAGCTTTGCTGGAAAGAGCATGTCAAGAAAAAGAGGTGCGAGCTTGATTTAAAATTTGCTAAGTTTTACCATCCACACTTTCAATCGCAAACAAGCAGTTTATATATAATCAAGTACTAAAGCCAATTTGGGCCTATGGAGCTCAACTATGGGGTTCCTCAAGTCAAAACTGTATTGCCTGCATTCAGCATTTCCAAAATAAGGCTTCGTAGTTAGCTAAGCTGACCTTCACCGTGATCTTGGTGTGAATTCAGTTGTAAACGAAATAACCAAACTTGTAAGGACTCACGAAATGAGGCTTGTACAGCAAGTTAATGAAGTGGCATCCAGACTCATCGGTACTGCTGAACGAGAAAACCGACTGAAACGTAAGAGGCCTTCAGATTTAGCAAGGCAACTGTAGCAGCAAATGAATTTCTCTAACATTTAGATTTTAATTATTATTGTTAACTTATTAGAATTAAATGGTTGTTAGTATTTAATCATTGTATACTAGGTACAATTGTAATAAAAAATAAAAAATAGGTGGCATCCTTCTTAAAACTCGATTAATATTTTCAATTGTGTGTATTTTAAAGTTTAATATTCAAGATTTTAGCTTAATGATTTTTTGGGTTAAACATTTTAATCAGGTGGCAACCATCTAACCTTTTAGATATACATTTTTAGAGTTTCACATGGATTAATTCCAGGAAAAATGAAATCGCACAAGTCACTATCATTGGGCACAAATCATTTATATTTCAAATATAGCGGTTTTAAAACCCTCATATCTATAATCAGGTACTCCTAACGGAAAAACCCAACATAAATCCACATAATCCACATAGTCCATTTTAGTACCTAGCAATATTATTAAAACTATATTATTTAAAACTACAAAATATTTTCAATCAGCCCCTAAGAACTAACTACAGCATGGTTGCAAGAAGATTCTCAAATAGAAGGTTGTTGGAAAATTGGGTCACAAACTCTATTATTCTTAAAGCTCTAGTATGACTCAAATATTTACAGTCTCAGTAATTCTTGCACGATGAGATTTTAAGTCACTCCTTCATTGCAATTATATGTATATGGAGATAATTCTTGTCATGTTATGGTTCTACACTAAAGTGATTTGAAAATCTGCTATGGCCTCGGCTCAAATTTAAGTATTGTTATAAATCATCTCGAATGAAGTTACATTATTTAGGAAAAAACTAATTTTTGGATTAAAAGAAAATATTATATTTTGACGATACTGAAACCCGTTTCAAAAGTACAATGGTTGTACATAGAGTTCTACAAAATATGAGCATATTGATAGATCCCCATACTTTATATTTTTCGAAAAAAAAAAGTCAACTGATGTTATAGCCATTTCACACAGAAGCTAATTGATCAATTAAAATGCTGATTAATATCGATTTACCATACAAAATAAAAATCTAAACAATTTTAGATTAAATTTTAATCGACTTGAAAATGAAACGCAACTCTGCGACAAAGACCTTATTTGTACATACATATACATATATACGCTCTTTGTCTGAGAGTTGTTGTCATGCTACACGACGGTAGATATCGCTGCTAAAAATAGCAATCAGCTGTTGAAACTTACCAACTTCTTATGAAAAGCAGAAACAAAAATGTAAAACAGCTGATCGGTTATCGATGGCAGTGCGAAGAGCAAAAACTGGTTTCTCAATTAAAATTTTAATTGATCAATTTGGCTGTGTGAAAAGGTTATTAAGATATAGCTACAAGCTTAGGTTCATATGGTGAAGTCCAGTTGTGAAAAAACAGATTAAGAGAGTGGTACCTTGGTCAATTTTTTATCGATGACGTTGTAACTCAGCCTAACAATGTCAATTTATCCTGCAAATAGGACGAGTAGGCATGCTGCGCTCAGCGTACGATTTCAGTATCTATCGTTGTAAAGTACTTTGATGAATATTCGGTAGTCCAACCAACTTGAGCACACGTAGTTCTCCTGCCATGAACATCAATTTATATACTCACTGAATGACTTCCGACTCTAGCCTACACCTTACACACACACTCAACTTATTATCATTATCTGCTCTTTCCAAGAAAACGCTTCACGTCACTCACACCTACGTCTATTCGGGTCTGATTTTATAACAATATAAAGAATGTGAGCAGCTCCTTGGCGACGCCAACACAAAAACGTGGTGCCTCCTTCGAGCTGGCGACCACGAAAAAGGAGTCAAATTGCCATAAGACCACATATGGTCATAACGCCGCCGAAAAACATCATTTATTATTTCAGCTATTCGGTGGCTTACTTAATGACTCTAATGGTGTGGCTTGTGAGCGGCGCGTGTAAGCAGCTACGCGGGAAGGCCCTTAAGATGCCGCACCATCGAGCGGTGGTCGTGGCAAGCGCGGAAATTCGAACTGCCTGTGAAGTATGTGTTCGCGAAGTGTGCTCATTAACGCTAAAAATTATACCACTAATTAACCGTTTTGTAGCAGGCGAGCAGCCAAGCGTGAGGACGCACGCGGCACACCAACGCACGGAGGCAAACACTTGGCGCTAAGGGCTTCGTATTTGCTACGCACTTGCGATGGCGGTATAAAGGAGCGATGCTTTCAGTGCTGAGTTACTGGCATATGCTCATCTGTATGTACTCAGTGCGTGGGTAGTCTACCCAAATTTTATGTACTGATTTTTGCTTGGCGCACCAATTTCAGAGTTGCCTATGCGTGGCTGCCATTTTATGTTCCAAATATGGGACATTCTCTGGAAAAAAAGCCACTTGAAAAAAAAAGTTCTTTATTTTTTTTGGCAATTATATATCTTATAGTACATGTAAAACCTAAACTAAAACATATAGTTTTAGGTCTGTGTAACGCGGGGTTGCCATATTATAAGGGGCCAAAGTTTTTGTAAAAAATTTTCGAACCGCCATAACTTTAAAACTAATGAACAGATTTTAAAACACCATGTGACTTTTTTGTACAGAATTTCTCAAACTTTGAAACTGTATATCGTAAAATTTTTTAAAATTTATATTTCATAGCAAAAAATTAAAAAAAATTTTTTTTCGGAATTTTTAACAACTTATGCCCCCTTCGATTTTTTTCGAAAATATCTTAAAATGTTCCTTATTTTATCACCTTTTTACCCCCCAAAGGGAATTTTGGGACAGCAATATTTGTATGAGTTACAAATAAAAAACCAACTCAGAACAAGATGAAAAATCATTGATTTATGTACTATTATTATCAGAATTTAGCGTAACCCAGGATTAATGACGTGGACGTTGGAGACAATTAATAACTTTTTTTTTTTTTATTTTTTAATATTTTTTTTAATTTTTTTGTATTTTTTAAATTTTTAATTTTTTTTTTTTTTTGTTTTTGTTTTTTATTTAAAATTATCACGTACTTGAATCTAGTCTACGTAATAATTAAAAAAAAAGCAAAAACAAAAAAAAAACAAACAAAAAAAATTAAAAATTTTAAAAATACAAAAAAATTAAAAAAAAATATTAAAAATAAAAAAAAACAAAAAGGGATTAAATGTCTGCACGTCCACGTCGTTAATCCTGGGTTACGCTAAATTCTGATAATAATAGTACATAAATCAATGATTTTTCATCTTGTTCTGAGTTGGTTTTTTATTTGTAGCTCATACAAATATTGCTGTCCCAAAATTCCCTTTGGGGGGTAAAAAGGTGATGAAATAAGGAACATTTTAAGATATTTTCGAAAAAAATCGAAGGGGGCATAAATTGTTAAAAATTCCAAAAAAAAAATTTTTTTAATTTTTTGCTATGAAATATAAATTTTAAAAAATTTTACGATATACAGTTTCAAAGTTTGAGAAATTCTGTACAAAAAAGTCACATGGTGTTTTAAAATCTGTTCATTAGTTTTAAAGTTATGGCGGTTCAAAATTTTTGCAAAAAAACTTTGGCCCTTTATAATATGGCAACCTCATGTTACACAGACCTAAAACTATATGTTTTAGTTTAGGTTTTACATGTACTATAAGATATATAATTGCCAAAAAAAATAAAGAACTTTTTTTTTCAAGTGGCTTTTTTTCCAGAGAATGCCCCATATGCTAAATTAGCTTTTTAGCACACAATGTTGTTGTTATTGTTGCTGTTGTTGCATCGTGCGGTATGGCAATAAAATTTAATGAGCACACATAATGAAGAATTAAAAGTGAAATCTGGAAAAATCATTACCTGCTAAATGTACGAGATTTATTCATGGCAGTACTCGGTGCGTTGGTCTAAGGTTTGCTTGTTATGATTACACTTAGCTTATGTAATGAATTATGGTAGTAATTTATTTTGATTTCTGGTTGCCAACAAGACAATAATAGAGTTAGGTTATGTTACAAAGTAGAGACGAGGTTAGTCGAACTTAGAATCTGAGAGATAACAGCGTTTGAGATGTAACAGAATACTCTTTGAGAACAGTAGTTATTCCTAATTTATATTCTGAGGACCCGAATCATATGTGCCTTCTTAAATATCTAGAGTAAAAAATCATTCTAACTTAATTAAAGAACTGGGACTAGAGAACTAGACTTAATATATGGAATGGCTATTGAAAATTCCAAAGCATGGCTATCCAAATTTCTCATAATGCCATTATTACTTGGATAAATGTGAAGCAAACACCGGAGCTGGATACTTCTGGGTCATTCACATGAAAAAAAAATGTTTTTAAGAAAGTAGCATAAGTGGTCCTGGGCTTGAAGTCACACCTAAATCTATAAGTTCAAATATTAAATTACGTCAATATGTGGTCCTAATATGAATATACCTGAAGACGTACTCAACATTGGAAAGGAACTTGAATAATATCAAATATTTGTTCAGCCATCCGAAACCTCTTGAAACAATGGACCTTTGAAAAAGATCAAAACTTTGGAATATTCTTAAGAAAAAAATGACAATTTTTTGTATTTTTTTTTTTGCAATTAAATCATGTTATTTTACTAAAGTAATAATATGGGATTATTATGCAATGTTTTGACTTGACGCCACGAAAATTTGAAAAAAAACAAAATTATAATTTCCAAAGTTATAGCTGTTTGTGTTAAGCCAGTTCCAAAAAAAGGTCCTTGCGGTGACAATCATAAGTCTTTGGAGAATCTTCTAAAATCAATCGGATAAGAAAAAAAGTTTTATAGATATGTTTTTTTTTTATTTAACAAAATGGCGGCCTCAGAATTTTTTTTTTAGATCTTAAAAAACGAAATTTTTGAAAAATAAAAAAGCTTCTATCATGTCCAGGATTATTATATATTCTAAAAGCTGTATAAATTTCATTAAAATCGACTAACCAGGTTTCGAGTTACAGTTGTCACCAGTTCAAAAAACATGATTTTGAGAAAAACGCATTTAAAGTTGCACACTAGCGTGTTGGTGTGCCCGAGCGCTCTTTGTTATTTGTCGAATAACTCGAAAAGTAATTATTGGATTAACTTCAAATTTTCAGAGAATATGTTTAAGATGTTACACTTGACGAAAATGTAATAAATTATTTTTTGAAAATCCTGACTACCCCGAATCCTCAGACCGAAAAGTGGAAGTTGAACAAAAAGAAATCTGCATACTACAATGTGTTAGCAGAGAATATAGAAACTGCAGACCAATAATGTAAGAGTAGTTGAAAGTCAGAGAGTTTATCACAAGGAGCAAATTGCAAAAAAAATATTTTTAAGATATTCCATTTTGTCAAGAAATTAAGCTGCTCTCTCTTTTAATCCCTTAATCAGTGGAATTTACAACAATTCACATAACGTTGAAATTAAAAAGCGACTACTGGCAAGTGATTTATATTCATATGCGTTATTAGTATTTAAGTCAGTAACCCACTTCGGCTACCATTAGCATCCTCTGATCCTCTGCAAGTTATCTATTATTGTACTCAGTAGCTTAACCACAGCACGCTTTCTCACATCAGCACATACGGAACGTGACTATGCCAAGTACGATACGGTAATCGTACAGGGAAAGGCTGGCTACTAAAGTTTTTGTGACCAGCGTATATTTTGTGGAGTAAGTATGAGAGCTCATTGCAGTTGGCCTTCTTAGTATTAAGTAATTTCTAAACAGAAAACTGTAAACGACGAACCGAAGAATGATACATATATATGTAACAATAAGTAGATTTAGAGCTGATTCTTTTTCTTCAATTTTTATGTTAGATTACTGTCAAATATACGATCTCTCTTTGTGCCAGAAAGAATATTTCAGCAGTCTTGTGATGAAAACACCGGAAGCATTCTCAATTCAGTGAATATTCAGTGAATTGATTTGAGGAGTCTTCAAATCAGATCTCTTCGCCTCACAAAACTACCCTTACATCATTTAGAGTCTAAATTTTAGACTCTTGTTCTAAGAAATAAAAATAAATGTCTATTGAAATTTCAGGCTTAAGGTCCATTAGCCAAATTGCCCATGACTCCCAGCTCACGCGCCGCAACTCAACGCCGAACAGCCAGACAAATAAATAGTGAAGATGTCAGTGGTTGCAGTTGCCGCAGACATGTTGCACATTCACTTCCGATTAGGCGAGTGCCTTCTCATGCGTTTTTTTCTTCTTCTGAGCAGCAAATTGTGTGAGGTGCTCCGACCAGTAGAGGCGGGTAGCTGCACCTCACGGTAGCACTGAGACACCGCTACACGCCCAAAATGCAGAGAATTCACATAGAATTTTGTTGTTGCATCAACTTGCAACAAACGCACCCCCGAAAACTGGCTGCTAAGCACTCCAATCACTGTTTTCATTTTCTATTCGCTTTTGGTGCCTGGGATACATACATACTTACCATGATAAATCTATGATAGTGGTGCATTCACCGCCAGTTTTGAGCTGTCAATCAACCAGTCAGTTTGTGAAATATTTATACTTCTGCTAAGCGTATTCATTGCCTTCATTGCCTGGCGCTGTCAGCACTTGTTTGTTTGCTTTGTTGGAGGTTAAGTTGCAAGTTTGATTTTGATTTTGATTTTCTGATTGTATGCCACATACAGCTGCACTTCATATTCGAGTGATTATCGCTGTTGCTTTATATATTCAGTGGTGATTTGATTCTGTTGACATTTTGTTGTTGAATTCTTTTTTTTGCAGATTTTTCATAGATAAAACTTGTTATGGTGAAAATAAGTCAATTTGAAATGTGTTTGTTCTCGAATAATATTTTTGAATATTTAAATATTTTTGGCATGATTTTAACATACGATTTTTGGAATTTAATTTGAGAAGAATAAAATATTTTTGGTTTGAGAATAAGGCTGAGTACACAGTGTACCGAAAGGCAACAACAGAGTTATAGTATGTGGATTACATCGGTTATTACCAGGTCAATTTAATCCATTATGTATTGAGTGAGAAACGATAAGAGTCAGAAGAATATATTGGTTGGCTAATATCTCCCTTCTGCTTTTCAGTGATAGGATTTAGTTCAAATATGCGCCGTTTCGTTCGATAATACCTTTCCATCTAGACGGTAACTTCATAATACCCCCCTCGTAGAAGCCCCCCTCCTTATTTGCGAAGAACTCGAACAGCCACTTCTCACAAGCCTCTTTTGAGTTCAACTTTACACCACCAAAGGCGTTCGCTATGGACAGGAACAGGTGGTAATCACTTGGGGCTATGTCCGGGCTATATGGTGGATGCCATAAAACCTCCCATCCAAGCTACTGTAGCTTCTGACTAGTCATCAACGAAGTGTGTGGTCTGGCGTTGTCTTGGTGGAACACTATACCCTTCCTGTTAGCCAATTCTGGATGCTTTTGGTCGATCGCCTGCTTCAACCAGTTCAGTTGTTCGCAGTAGATGGTATAATTAAGCGTCTGACCATTTGGGAGCAGCTCATAGTGGATGATTCCCTTCCAATCCCATGAAACACACAACAAAAACTTCCTGGCTGTCAATACCGGCTTGGCCACTGTTTGGGACGATTCACCGGTCTCCGACCACGACTGTTTTCACTTGATATTGACGTATGTGATTCATTTTTCGTCGCCAATCAACATCCGCTTCAAAAATTGGTCGATTTCGTTCCGTTTCAGTAGCATATCGCAGGCGTTAATTCGTCGTTTTGTAGGTTATGTCAAGGTCTTTCAAAGAGTATTGCCAGATACGCGTTCTGTAGCGCTTTATACATAGTCGCGAAATTCGAAAGACAAAAAGGCGGAAGGGAGATATTTGCCAACCAATATCAAATTAAATTCTTGGATTTCGCATGTTTCTTGAGTGGAGTTGCCATATATCTGGATAATATATTTGTTCTAAGTTTTGAGGAAACTTACAATGACGTTTAATAAGAACTGGGCGTGGTTCTAGTTCTAATTATTTTATTCTTAAAATATATCAGGAAAGTAAAATTGAGCTTAAGTCGGTCGAAAGTGTATATAACATTTTCAGGTTAGTTAATTTCTCAAGAAAATCAATACAAGCTAGATTTTTAATTATTTTTCCATTCGAAGAAGAGGTGTATTGCTGAAAAATAATATGTAGTAGACATAAAACACTCTCGGAGAACACTTGGAATACCCTATTTCCTCTAGAGGGCTTTTTTCGAACTCGAAAGCCTCTATAAAATATTTTAGGGTGTGATCCACACTTTACTAATTTTGTCGATTAGTGGTTAGGAGGAAGCAAGTTTGGTTAATGTTTATAATGGAGTTGAAGTATTGTATGACAGACTCCTCCATAGTTTACTTAGATCGGAATTCTATCGTTGAAAAAGCTCTAGTAGCTGCTGAATACAAGAATTGTACTGTAGCTTCTTTGGTGGACGTGGAATAAGCGACTGCTCTTCTCTGTCATTTTATTATAACTGTAATTTCATCTTTTAAGATTCAAAGTTAGGGTCTATCATACTTTCAGCTCTTACCACTGTTGTCTCTAGTCGATGGATATGAGTACCCATTTCTTCAGAAATCATGTTTTTCAAAGATACAGATTTCTGGAACTGCTTTTATGATTTTCAAATGAACATTGTACTATTCAAAGAATTCGATCCGTTTACCGAGAGGGTCTCAGGCTCCTCAGAATCCCGTAACTCGATTTCTATATTTGCTACGAGTTTTGTGACTTTTCAGTTCTCGCTGAAATGAGATTAAATTCCACTCTCCGCCTACTAAGTGCTCACATATTTGGAGAATTCGAGAATTACACTCCCGAGCATAGGCAAAAGAGTTACATATCTACTTTACTAGTTTAATAAATTCATGAAACCAAATATTTTTGCGCTGCTCTTCAACTAATTAAAAAACTGACCAGTGCAGTGAGCTAAACAAACAAAATAACGGCGAAGACAACTCATGTACCAAGTAAATTCACTACAGTTATGTTATTGACGAAGTATTTGTCAGCGACAGTGCTAAATTGTTTGGTGGACTATGCAGCGGCTTGTGGCATGTGGCAAGTAGAATGTGTGGAATTTGCCACACACAACAATGTTGGCTGACATGTGATGAGTGGAAAATGCTAGGCAAGCAAACACAATTGAATTGTGTAAACAGCTATTTTTCTATGTTAACGGTACAATTGCGAGTGTTTGCTTTATTATGTCAGTGTCATGCAACCGAACGGTTTATTCTGCTTGTTGTAATTAAATATTGATAATTAAATTGACTGATGTTCACGCTCGGCCAAGTGTGCGTTGCGATGCGATGAACGGGTGATTGGAGAGACATAGGAAAAGTGTGTGAGTCTCTCGGTTTTCTAAGTCAGCTCATGTGTGTGTGTGTGTGTTTGTGTGCGTGAATTGACAGCTAACTAACTGTGAAATATGCTAATTGAGGCTGTAAGCATTTATGCTCATGCTGCTCAGAAAAAAACTTTTGAGCAGCGAGAGTACACTAGAACACTACTACAACAACAACAACAATACACCATTCGCTTAGCTTGTCTTCACAGTTCGATTATTTGTTGCATTGAAATTTGCCAAAAAAACGCTATGCAGCAGCTGCTTAACTGCAGCTTTGAGGGTGTGCATGTGATTCTAAATATATGTTTCTATGTGTGTATGCCTATTTATGTCTTTCCATGTGTTTTGGTCGCTTTCGAATGCATTCACCCGCAAATTGTATGCAAATTGAAATATTGCAAGCTCTGCTGCCTTATGCCCTTGCAAGAGATTTAGCACTCTGAGCAAACACACACACATCCGCAAAAGCTTGACTATGCATGCAAGCGTGTGTGTTTGTTGTCAAAGCAGTTTTGCGCTTCCATAAACAAAACGAGTGACATTTCCATTTACTATGATCATTGAATGCTCGCCGCTCAGCTGGCTCGATGATGCCCTACAAAGCAGGTGCAGCACTGATGAGAGATGGACAAAGGCAAAAACAAAAGCAAAGACAAAGACAAAGGCGCTCAAAATATATATTACATATATATATATGTATGTGTGTGCAGCTTCCTACTTATTACTACAAGCGCACACTAAACTATATCTTTCAAGGCGTTGCGCCTGCACTTGTCGACTGCTTCAGCTGCTCTGCCTCCCTATCTTACCACCACCTTGTTGGCGGCAATATGTTCTGCTCTATTTCGTCCTTTCACTTTGACAGTGGCAAACGGCAATGATGCATGCCACAAGGCGACTGAGTATAAGTGCGCGCTGCACACCACCACACAAACACACAAATACACTGTATTACATCGCAGCCACGCGACACCGAGCAAGCGAACTGTTGATTTGTCTGAAAAGTTGAAACCGTTGGATGGACTTGCGAAGCCGCCACCGTACCACCAAGCGTTGAAGTGCAGCGCTGTGTGAGTGTGTATGCTGCAAAGTATTCAAGGGTGTGTTTGTGTTTTTGTGGAATTGGAGTGGCTCGTCGAACATTTCCAAAATATTTGCAGAAAAGTATTTGTGTGGAAGTAAGAGCGGAAATTGCAGCCGAATCGAAAGTTGAATCTGAAACTGAATTTGAATTCGAATTGGAATTTCAGTTTGAGTTTCAATCGTAGTGTTGTTGTTGTTGTTGTTGCTGGCTGACAGTGGCAGTGAGCGCAGCAGGATTAATGGAAAATTTTGCAAGCAAAGCGCAAGGAATTATGTGTTGCTTTGGTGGAACGGTGTACTGAAGGATATGTAGATATCTGTGTAAATGTGTGTGTGTAATGAATTTGATGAAAGCAAAAGACAATTGCGATTTTAAAGAAATTTAAAAAATTAAGATATGGAACTGAAAAATATTTCATAAAATCTCTTCTTTAAAAAAATTACTTATAACACTGAAAAATCCCATAGTGGAACCTCAAGGTTTTATAAGTCTTATATAAGAAAGGATTAATCTTCTGAAAGCTGGTATTCATAAGCTCCTAAAATTCCAAATCTGGGACTGGGACCTTAACTATCTAACTTAAATGTCACATTGCACTTAAAGCACCAAAGTGAATTACAATCGTCAATTAAATTTACACGACAGATTGTAAATCAAAATATATTAATAATATAATTAATGACTGGGTGTACGATTTAAAGATGATTTACATGTGGGTTTTAATTGCAAATAATCGCCTTGATCCCTTCTCCTAGATTAGCACATTAATTTTATTCAGAATCGCTAAGTGCAGCCAGGTCATTCTCCGCCTGGTTTTATATCAAATTTCTTTACTAAAAGTCAGTGGTTACCCAAAGCATACTTTTAGGATTCATTTGGAAAGGAATGAAATTGTCAACATCATATCAATTAAGGGGTTAAACCAGTATGACATTTTCAAAAAATCGTTTTTTTTTTATTTTTTTCTTATTCCACAGTTTATACTTTCTGAAACATCCTGTGAAAGCGGTAAGGTCGTATCTTGAATAGTTTTTGAATGCCAGTGTTCTAAAGAGCGACCGCTCGCAGGCATAAGCCGCCATAGTGGAAACTTTAAATTTAAACTGAAGGTTCTTGAATATATTTACTATACAATGACCGACGATCTTTTTGATTTGTTGAAAATTGTCAATTTGGCATTAAAAAACGAAATTTTTTTCAGAGCTTTGTCATTTTGTTAATTATTGACATATTTCAAAAATTGTAGGGCATTGTATAGGAAATATCTTCAACTTTAATACCCTTTTTGAATTTTTCAGCTACTCATTCGGATGGAGTCATGTCAGCAGTTGGGGTACTTTTTTTGGTACCTCCCAAGACAGCACCTAACTGCGTTATTATACTCTCGCAACAAAGTTGCTACGAGAGTATTATAGTTTTATCCACATAACGGTTGGTTGTAAGTCATAAAACTAAACGAGTTAGATATAGGGTTATATATATCAAAATGATCAGGGTGACGAGAAAAGTTCAAATCCGGATGTCTGTCTGTCCGTCCGTCTGTCCGTTCGTGCAAGCTGTAACGTGAGTAAAAATTGAAATATCTTAATGAAACTTGGAACACGTGTTCCTTGGCACCATAAGAAGGTTAAGTTCGAAAATGGGCGTAATCGGACCACTGCCACGCCCACAAAATGACCGAAAACACATAAAGTGCCATAACTAAGCCATAAAAAAAGCTATAGAAATAAAATTTAGTACAAAGGATTGTTCTAGGAAGGGGCATATGTAATGGATGTAATGGATGGATGTAATTTTTTTGGGAAGGTGGGCATGGCCCCGCCCCTGCTACTTATTTTAGGGTTTCCAACTTTCCATTGACTTTATACCATATATATGAAGAATATGTGGGTCAAATTGTCTATTATATAATATTGAATAAATAAATTGCGAGAGTATAAAATGTTCGGTCACTACTGAACTTAGCCCTTCCTTATTTGTTTTTATTAATATTGCTTTAATGTTAATATTGCTGAAAATATACCTTATTATGTTCAAAAAACTTCGAAACCTTCGATAGAGCACTTCCTTTAAAAAAAATTCCGAAAATTGCCTAATTTTTTATGGGTTACACTGGTATAGCCCATTAAGGGAGGGGTCTGGGTTTTCACTTTCAAAAAATCTAATTTTTTTGTTTTATCTTTTTGTTTAACATTTCAAGAATATGTCCTCAAAATTTTAATCCGATGTAAGCAATATTCATGAAGTTATTGTTTAATTAGTCTCGGGGCCTTTAACGCTCTAACTCTAACAGCTACGGCTTTAAACGCCTTTTTCTCAAAAATACTTTTTTGAAGTCCGTGTTCACTGCCATTTGAAAACTACTCGACCGATTCATTTCAAACTTGGTACACATTTTCTTCACATAAAATACCTCTCCCCTACGTTTAGAAAATTTTTTTTTTTAACATTAAGGGTGTGTCCCACCCTGAAAATGGCGGACATTTTAGTAGAAAATAACGGTTCACACTTTAGATGGCCGCCAAAAATTTTTAAATAAAAAAAATAATAATCAGAGAACGTTGGGGGAAGATTCGTTTATAATTTAACTAAATTTTTATGATTTATCATTTTCGGATAATTTCCGGCCGAGTTACAGTGAACACCGCAAATTGTTTTTTTTTTTTCAAGACGTCCTAGCCTCCTTTGTCACGGGCTAATGGTTTAATATTTTTGCATGAAAAGTTTACAGAACATAGTCAAAACTATGCTCAATAATGTATAGAAGGTTTGAATAAAATTGCTTAATCGATATTTGAGATAAAAAATCACAAAAAAAGTGTTTTTTTTTGCGCTGAAACCCAGACCCCTCCCTTAAGTCCATCAAAATGAGTCAGCCAATCGTTATCGCATCAGTTGGATACTTATAATCGATATTCAAGCATATTTATATTCGTCAAATGATTGGAACTTCAATAGAATTGCACAAAATTATATAGGTAATGTTTCATGATGCTAAACAACAACACATATAAGTCACATAACGGCAACTCCATAATCTATTTGTAAAAAATAGTCACATTTCTGAAAAGAATTTGAAATCCTCCCATGTTTGTTAAGGTCTTACGATGGACTGACTAGCCATTAGCTTGAATTAATTTCCAGTAGCAAAAAATTTATATTTGATATAAATGAGTTGACTAATTTACCAAATTTTTATAGCACCAAAGGGAAAGCACCAATAGTTCCATTACAGATACCTAAGATAGTTAAAAGAAAGGAAAACATTTTTTCGATTAAACAAATAATTATTGGAAATATATTATTAATAGAAGATGCTATTAATCTTCGGCTTGTCTGGTCACGTTCTTTTCAAACTCTTTCAAATTAATTGTTTTGAATTTTATACCTCTGATTGCATTGTCATAACTTTGTTCTTAGTAAGATGTTGAGAATCAGTTAGATTCTGTTACCACAGACACTCTCCAGTGCTAATTCGCAATACTGTGGTATTAATTTTATTATCAATTTCTTGAAGGAAGACCAAGAACAAGAACAACATAAGCATACTCACTAATACTATTTAAATTGATATTCGAGTGACACCACATCTTTAAAAATATTATCATATAAAAAATATGTATCAGTAATCAATTTATGACGTTGGCTTGTCTGAAGAACTGTCACAATCAAGGTAGCTATAAAATTTTTACTAATTTTGGCTATTTTCCATCCTTCATATATATACATATATATATATATATATATATTTGGCATAGGAACCGCTTTAAGCGATTATAGCCGAATCCACCAGAGCGCGCCACTCATTCCTCCTTTTTGCTTTTTGGCGCCAACTGGAAACACCAAGTGAAGCCAGGTCACTTTGCACTTGGTCTTTCCACCGGAATGGAGGTCGTCCACTTCCGCGGCTTCCTCCAGCGGGTACTGCTTCCTTCATATGTCTACTTAATTTGTAAAAAATTAGGCACAAATCATCTTTTGTTTAATCGCACACCAAAATGAAGTTGCGTATACGCACTGTCATACCCGAAATATCTCATAACATTCCCACCCATACACAATCACACAGTAATAGTAGTGAGCATCACGAAAACTTTTAACAAAAACAGATAGAAATCTACAATTCTTTATTTACCAAGTTAAATAGCCAAATAAAAGTAAGGTTATAAACGAAATCGGATAAAACGAATATGAGGTATGAATGCGAACTATATGTATGTATGAATGAAAGTGCTTCTGAAAAAAAAACCTACTGTGAATGAGTATTTGAAATGCATGGAATTTGAAATTGGTGCAAAGTCGACGGCAACTGCAGCGCCAGCGTCAGCAGCGCATCGGCAGTGATACGAAATTGGTTGAGGCAAGTAGAGGGCGGGGGCGCAGATGGCAGTGGGAGTAATACTTGCATTCACTTCTAAGCAAACTGCATACGTTAAATGTATGTGGGTGTCTTTAGCTGATTATTTGCCTGTTGCCTTTCTCATTTTATGCTGATCTACTTCAGCATCTTCACGCGATTGTTCATTTTATCTACGAAGACAACTTCAAATTTCACGCTTTTAGAGCGCATTGTCTCTGCGCCGATCATTTGCATGTGTTGGCACATACATACATACATACTAAATGCTATTATGTATGCCATTTATCAGCGCTGTTGTACTATTTTCTTTTCTCAAGCAGACTCATTGAAGCAGTCTAAAGTTGACTGAGAGTGTAAGGAGCTCAATTCAGCGTCATTCAATCAATAAATTAAATTGAAATATATTCGTATTTGGGGAGTGTAAGTGCCTGTGTGTGATATTGCTGTTGTATATAAAAATAGTTAGAAATCTTTTTATTTAGTATATACAATTTTGACGGGGATTTTATGGATATAACACCGGTATATCCCATATATTTGAGAACTTCACTTTAGGTTTCTGATTAAAATGACCTAGAGAGTAGCTGAATTAATTGCAATTAAATGGCGTCATTCGATATCGATAATTTATTTAGATTTTTTCGATATAAGTATCGATATATTTCGATCAAATTTTATCGAACCTTCTCTTCATTTTTTCAGTTTTGACGAAACCTAACCTATGATAACCAATCATGATTTATCGATAAAAAAATATAAACATTATACAGTCATTGGGGTTATTGTACTAACCATATTAAAAACCTATTAAAAATATAAAACATCTATATTTAATTTAATCTATAATCATGATTCTAAAAGGGGTTAGGGGTAGTCAGGATTTTCAAAAAATCATTTTTTTCTTTTTGCATTTTCGTTAAGTGTAATATTTTAAAAATATTCTCTGAGTATTTAAAGTTGATCCGATAGTTACTTTTCGAGTTCAAAACCCTTAGTGTGAAACTTTAAATGCGTTTTTCTCAAAACTATTTTTTTTGAACTGGTGACAACTGTAACTCGTAAACCGCTCAGTAGATTTTAATGAAATTTCTACAGCTTTTAGAATACTTAATTATCCTGGATCGAAGCTTTTTGTTTGCACAAATTTCGATTTTTTAAGGCCAATTAACTGTCGATTTTTTCCCGAAAATCAAGAAAAAAAACTTTCCTGAGGCCGCTCTTTTGTTAATTTTTGGAAAAAAAGAAAATAACTTTGATCTGGCCCAGCATTATTTTTTCATAACTAATTTTTCTTATCCGACAGTATTTAGATGAATCTACAAGGACTTATGATTGTCACCGCAATGACCTTTTTTTGGAACTGGGTCAACACAATATTACTTTTGTAAAATAACATGACATTATTGAAAATTGTAATTTTTTCGTGTCTCTGACTACACCTAACCCATTAAGCTTGGAAGCTTCACGAATGAAATACATTCAGGCAAAGCAAATTACGTAGTTTCGATAAACTGTTATCGATATTTTGCAACTGTTTCGAAATATCTTTATCGATATATAGTAATTTTTAATTTGGGGTTTTCGATATTTTGTGAATGTAATTGTCGATCAGTGCAATCGATATTTCCAAAAAAATTATCGGTATTTTTAGTTTTTTATGTTCGATAAAAATTGTTATGTATGTCTATACTTTCGATATTTTTCACTAATTTTTCGATAAAATGAAATCGATAAATATTTTGGTAAAATATATCGATATTTTGTGGTTTTTATATTCGATAAAGAACGTTATTTTTATACTTTTAAGATTTCCATTAAAAAAATTTTACTATGAATATTTTATCGATTTATTCTGATTTATAGCTTAATTCTCTCTCAGAGCTCGTGCCAAAACTCTTAACTTTTTGGAGGCTTCGAATAAAATGACGATTGTCAGCAGCATACAAAAATTTTTGATTTTGTTAAGAGGCATTGATTTACAAGTACCAGCATTGAAGCCTTATCAGTATAGAGTCTGCTCTACTTGAACACAAAAAAAAAAAAAACAATAAAGGCAACAAAAGGCACAAAAGGCAAATCGATTAAAGCCTAACCGAAAGCGAACAAATATTTTAAAGTGACAAACAGATAAATTGCCTTTCTAGCAAAACGCATGCGAAGCGCGCTTTCGTGTCACGCAAATCACGGAAGGATTTAGTCGAGCTTACAACTCAATTAGGCGGAAAGAAGTCGATTGAGATTATGCATATGGCCGAGCGCCGCCAACCAAATCGTTAGTAATCGCATGCAATGCGGCATGAAAAGCGTGCCGCAGTAGCGACAGAGCGCACACACAAGTGCACACAGCTAGAAAAAAGTGAGCGGAGAGCAGTAAGTTAAGAAGAAAAAATTGCGAAAATGCTGGAAAATCGCTAACCGACGGCATTCAATATTTCCGGCCTGACAAGTGTCTGCGGTTAAGCTGACCGCAACGGAAGTTTAAATAATGCAAAACAGTTTAATGAATTGTGCCACGCTGTCGCACAGCCACACGGCCGCACAACCGCAACACGGCAACCTGGTGTGGCACAGCAGTGGTCAACAGGTTGCAACAAGTTTAATTCTCTCGGCGCAATGCACACAATGCGAAAACACAAACAACCACACACATGAGGCAACACTTTCAATAAATAATGCGTGTGTGGTGAGTGCTTTGAGGCAGACGAGTGGCGCGTGGCCTGCATGGGGCGCTGCAATTTACTCACTCTCCGGTGATTTGCGGCCCAAACAAGGGACTCAGCGCATGCAATATATGTAAATATATATTTATTTTTTTTAAATATATTCTCTATATGCATATATACACATATGTGCCCTGCGTTGGACACCCATCGCCGAAATACGAAATTCGGTTTTCCCTGAGTGCACTTAAATGCGATGATTTTTAAAAAGAAAAGCCACAAACACACACACTCCAGCACACTCATGTGTTCGTGCATTGCTGCAAGCAATTTAAGGCTTCCTTTTTAAACTCGCCGCTTTTGTTGTTGTCATGTATACGCCCGGCGTAATCACATGTGCTCTGTGTGGGTGTGCGTGCGCTTGAAAGGCATTGAGGCTGGCCTATTCAGCAGTTTTATTTTTGCTTTATTAATTTTGTGAAACGCGCGGAACACATTTATTTCGGTGAATACGCGAATTTCGCGCTTTCAAATTGAAAAGTTGTCAGCGCATGCATTGTGGGTGGCAGGAAATTCATTTAAAATTTTGAAATACTCTTACTCCAAACAAATATCTTTTAAACATTTAAAAAGGGTAATTGATACTAATTGATTCTGGCATATTTTCTTATTACAAATTTCAAATTAATCATTACAAGTTACCAAAAGAAGTAGGGAAAAAAAAGAAAGAATTTTATCTTTTTTTCTTTCAACCTATATAGGACCCTATTTCCTCCGTAGTATTCATATAATACTGTTCCTTTGACTTTCAACTTCTAACAATGACAATCTCTCAATTTTAGTTTATAAACTTCGTAGAGTGGGGTTTCATTTCTATCTTTGTAACGGATTAAGTTTTATTTATTTTCTTCATATAACCTCTAATGATTTCTAGTAATATCTGAATATAATCTGAGGGCAGAATGCTTTTCGTCTTCTAAATTTTTTTTAAGGTTATAATTCAAATGATTTAATTGCTTCCTGGGTTTTTGAAGTAGACCTCAAATGGCCGCCTAGGGTTTCAAATATCCATAAATGTTTTCATCTTGAGTTCTCCTAAAATGTAATCTTTTGTGACACTAGACTGAAAAATATAGTATGAGTATCTAGGTTAGGTTAGAGTGGCTGTTCTCCTATGCCACAAGAGAGCACACTTGGACAGCTACAGCTAATCCTTTGTGTTGACGGAAACTCCTCACAATGGATGCCCAAGACACTCAAGTAACGACAAAGCGCTTTTTACGAATTTGTGCAGGCAACTAATTTGTAGTCGGAACATTTCAGCTGGTTCTTCGAAGTTTATTCTGCCAAGATATTTCCGCGGCAGTCTAGCGACAGCTAGACAATGAAGGAGAAAGTGTCACGATGTCTCAACCTCCTCAACTTTGGCAATTTGCGTCCGTCAGTATATTTAGCCTAGCGCCATGTAACCCCATCGAGCAGTGGCCAGTAATTACTCCGATCATCACGGTCAGCTGAACCTTACTAAGAGAAAATAACTCAGTGGTTCTCCTGCGATCCACCTACAGAATGATCTCGCAGTTGCAGAGGTACGGGCCGATGTCCAACGCCTACCGTGTTCATTAAACATCCACTGATGCAATGCGGAGAGGCATGTGGATAGTGTGGCACCAGCTTGTCCTCACTCTGATGAGATTGCAGCTTGGATGCCCTTACGCGCAAGCTCATCGGCTTTGCAGTTGCCAGCGATTCTCCTACGATCTGGGACCTAAACAAGTATTATATTAAAGTAGCGCGAAGCTACTGATAGAGAGGCTCAGCACTTCTTGACTATCTTGGAACGCACTTTCAGCGAGTACATGGCCAGGATATCTATATTTAAAGAAATGTATTTTCTTGAAGTCTTATTCAGGTATATTACTACGGTTGTAAGTTTCAGCCGTACCTGTATAAACGTTTAGCAATAAGTTATGGAGATTCAAGGAAATAATTTCAGGAATATGTTAAACATACTATTGTAACGTCTATCTATACGTAGATTGAGATCATGTGAAAGTAACAGGAGATTTTTTTGGACGTCTACCTTCCAATGAGGCACTACATTTTCGGAGTTGATTTTTTAACAGTTGTTGTTTGATTTATATTTAATTTGTTTTGCTATTTCATAATGAATAGACTGACTCGGAAATAACATTTATTGCTAACATACTACCTGCAGCAATGCAAATAGTAGTGAAAAATTATTCAAAGAATCTCGGCTGGAATTAATTCGAGCTAACCGCGGCAGTCACTTAACCGAAATCATTTCTAAATTATAATGGTAAACCCTTATCTTCATAACAAAGCGTAACTCTTGGCCATAACATCATTGAATGAGTTTTGTTTCTGCTTGAAAACCATATGTCTATAAAAACACCCTTTCTATTTGAGTTTTTTTTTTTGTTGAAAGTAATAGAGTGTCTTCATTGTGGCCTCAGTATTTTTAGAATACATTCTTCTCAGAGTTTAATATTTATGCCTTCAGAATCAAAGTGGAGTAACAACTAAATATAAGAGGCTCTTAAAGTAATAATTGTAAAAGCTAGGACCACTTGAAAGTGAGAGGTGAAACAATAGGAATTAGTCTCTTTAAAATAGAATAGATGTACTTTCATAAAACAAATTAATATTGAAAGACTACAAAACCAGTTTTGAAAATTGATTGTTGTAATGGACGAGCAGTAGTGGAGGAAGAGCTACAGATCAAAATATTCTCCCTATTATTATTTTTAGAATTTTCCTTTTACATTTCTTTTTTCATAATAATATTTGAAAAACCATCCCTTACTCAGCACCGATATGTGACTAGCCTTAGGTACATTCCTTACTATGTATACTACCAGCATAAATCAAGTCGCAATGTCATAACAGCGTCATCCATCTAACAGCTAGCTGGTAACACAATTTCACTGATTTAATTTCACTACCACAAAAGTTAGCGAGAACACTTTTAAAACTGTCGAAAAACCCGAAGAACAAAAGACTTTTGAAAATGGCATTTTTTAACAAAGTTTGGCGCTGCAGCGAGTGAGTGGGTATGGAAGCTACAGCAATCAATCAATATTTGCAGTTTTAAAAGGTGCAGCCAACAGTTGCAAAAACAACAGCAGCAGCAACAACAATAGTAGTGGTAAAAACAGCAACTTTGTTAACACTTAGTAACGGTAAAGCCACTCATGGCGGCGAGTAACTCGCCAACGGAGAGGCACACACAGGCTAGAGAGAGCGGGGGCACTAAAAAATCACAAAGTGTTTGCGTTTTACTCGAATCAGTATGGCGGGCCAAACACAAAGTCAAATGAAAATCATGGAAAAAGTGCCGTGTAAAGTAGTAAGAAAACTTTGTTGCTTGCAAGTGGCAAATTCACTTAACCACTTTGCTGTGCGCTTTGATGGCTGCGCGAGTGACTCATTGAGTGCATGTTAGTGAGTGAGTAAAAAGAGTAAATGAGTGAATTTAGTTAGAGTTAGCGGAAGTGGATGTGGAAACTACAGACTTTACAATAGCGCAAAGTACTGTACTAAATTGATGATAAAACTTTTGATTAAAACAAACTGAAATAAGAAATGCGTGAAACGCACACAACTTACTTTGCTCTTTGCGGTGTTATGAGAGCATTAAAATAGTAAAGAGAGTTATAAGGTTGAGGCAAGGTTTGGAAATAAAGTTAAAGTTGGAATTATAAAACTTAAGTATAAGGTTTACACATTTTTTTAAAACTTCAACTGAAATTGTTATAAAAAACTGAATTCAATTAGACTATTTGAAACAGTCCTGTTTGGCCAAATTGGTTATTAGTGTGTACAAATATTCGAAAACAGTACCTACTACCGCTCGATAGCTTTCTTCGTCTTTTGTTGTATCATTTTGTTGAGCACGCAACAGTAAGATATTGTCAATATTTACATCTAAGACTAACACGACCGAATGAACGGAGGAGTCGTCTCGTAGCCATTACTGTTCACATAGCGACATAACAGATGGCGCACTCTCTACAAATATTTAAATCTATAACCAGAAGGTTGGTAAGATACTAATGGAAGATAGATTGGCAGTGAAAAACGATAATTTGCTTAGTGTTTGACATTTTTCTTTCGATAGTTTATATGGCTTTTACTTTTGTATTGTCTAGAAATTTAGTTTTTAAATTGGAATTTGGTACGTATTGTGAAGGAAACGAAGCTGAATCTCAAAAAAACGAAAATTTTAGACATTCAAAAAGTTGTCATTGTTGATTCTAAAGCCCTTGAGAGAATCTTTCAGAATTTTTAGGGACTGTAATGTTAAGTCTACTAAAAATGAGTTCTAAAAAATTTCCCTTCCTCAAGTTTTAGTTTGTAAATGTTCTCATAGGTATGAATGAAACTTTTAGTTGATGTTACACAATGGCTCAACGAACTTCTGAATCAGCTGCCTATAGACATCTATATTAGAAAAATAGCATCGTTTTCTGCTATAAGATCAAAAAAGCAAGAAGGATGGAATCGCAAAAGCTACGGACACAGCGAAATCCTGAAACAGCTGACTTCAATACCAAATAAAACAGACTATATTCTCCCAAAGATTTCAATAGTCACTTTCAGGTGAGCTTACTTATCTTGACGGGTACGGTGAAGAGAAGCAGTTGAAGAGGAGAATACCATCTCAATATACACCGAAGGATCTAAAATAGATAGCGGTGTAGGATAGGTAGATATACTCCAATGATCTCGACATCTTACTCTCCTACCGCCTACCGAACTCATCCAGCATCTTCCAAGCAGAAGAAGAACTAGGTATAGAGAAGGCCTGGGTTTGCACTATAACGATATTTGTCGTTCATACAAATTCGAAGGGAATAAGAAAACGGTCTTCCACTTTCTCTGCGACTGCCAAGCCCTATCACAAACCAAACATAAAACCCTTGGGATCCATCAAGCACCAAATCTCGAATAGACGTCCAAACAAAAAGTATTACGGAAATAAGTAGTTTCATTGAAAGCACGAAATGGTTTGACGATGAAACGAGATAGCAAATTATAAAGATCTCAAAATAGTGCATCAAAATGGCGCATCTAGCGTTAATTGAGCCAGCATGGCAGCACTCCTACCTACCTACCTACCTAAACAACGGCTTATACCCCTTAAATCGAGAAAGGATCGATTGTTCTTATTGTAGCGATAGAAAACATTATTTCCGTTGACAGTTCCGGTACTGCCGAGTTGACACTTCTTAGACGGATAAAACTGCGGATGCTTTCTCATTTTATAGACCCGACTGTGTTGAGAACGACTCGATATATTTCTGGGAACGGCTGTTGCTAAAGTTTTTAGTATATTACATTGAAGAAAGAGTCTAAAATTAACCTCTTTTCGTCACTATTCTGCTTTGAGGTAGTTTACATGTAACCCACAATATTTATAGTCCACACAAACGTTTCAGGATCTCCACACTATAGTTCTCAATAAAAGCTGTACTTAGGGGTAGTCAGGATTTTCAAAAACTATTTTTTTAAGTGTAATATCTTAAAAATATTCTCTGAAAATTTGAAGTTGATCCGATAGTTACTTTTCAAGATATTAGACAAATAAGAAAGAGCGGACAGGCTCTCCAAAACTCTCGTGTGAAACTTTAAATGCGTTTTCCTCAAAACTATGTTTTAATTCAATGTTTAAATTCTGTGAGCATAACCTGGATACATTTATGCTCTAAATACAAAATATTGTGGTTATATTACGAAATATTAGGTTATGTTGAAATTTATATGAATTGTGATTTGTGTAATTGTAATTTTTCGAAAATTTATTTAAGCTACACTGAAAATTTCTTTAATACAACACATTTATCAATCTCAAACTTCAACCCAAAGGTGTCTAACAGTCTGTTTATACACCAAATTAGGCTCGAGGTGCCACGCCGCGATGTGCTCAGTGCTTTGTTTGCATTGAGTGCCTATTAGACAAGCAATGGCTTGTGAATGCACATCACTTCAACTGCTGCCACGTCACTACGCCATATTCACGAGGCTAATATAATGCTGAAAATATTTTTCCACACAATACTACAGAGTACCACTTGAGATCGGCAGTGCCAAACGAAACTGCAACGGCTTGGGCTTGGCTTGGTTTGTGATTTCTCTGGAGTGGCATATAATGCACTCGAACACTTATGAATGAATGCAAGTCGGTTGTGTACAAATAAAGAAGGCGCTATTGTGTGAGTGCTGCGAAGGAAATTATACGAGCCTCGTGCAACTTAACGAGGCAAACGCACCTGCTGTGAGTGCGAATGCAAAGAGCAGATTTGCAATCCATTAAAGTCGCTGCTAACTATGCGCCGGCACTTGATAAGCACCCAAGGGTTTTATCAAAGTACGACTAAGTTCTAACACTTACCTACTTAAGCGATGGCAGCATGCAACACACACAACACACCTTTTTCGCACAAAAGCTTTACGCTTTCAAAACTCTCTTGCTAAACGCCGCCGCCACTGCAGCAGTTGGAGGACGGAGATAAACAGAGCGTGTTGCCGACATTATCATAGCGCTTCGACGTGTGTGTGTGTGGCGCGTATGCGTGTATGTTGCAACATGCGGCAGCATACTCAATGCCAGTTAAACTGTAGACAGTCTATGCAATTTTATTTATTGCTGCTACATTAGGCTTTATTCGCACGCGTTTGCAGTTCATTGTGTCTGTGAATGTTGCATGCAACATACTGCATGCCACAACTTTCTTTTTTCTGCCGTTATAGAAATAGATACAGCACACACACACGTTGCTGTGTGAGGTAAGTGTTGCACTCAAATTGTGCGGTGAACCATTCACTGCCACTCGTCGGAATTAAAGCGCCTTGCAGCCTTTCAACCTTTCCAGCAAAGCCGCCCTCACCGGTTGTTGCTACTGCTGCCGCTGTTTGGGAATTTTCAAGTGAAATCTTTCAATGCACTTCACGCCATTACAGTTGCATGCTTGCTCTCCGCAGCAGTGATTTAAAGTGCCAATGGGATTTCGTTCGGCATGCGAAAGATAACTATGCGCTGAAGTTGCAGTTGTTTGTGTTGTTGTTGGCGGCGGGTGAGTGTTGGACGTCACGTGGTGGTGCGGTTGGCGAGGTGGTTGAGCGCTTCGCATGAATGAGTTGCGTGCAAGATAAGTGGTTGATTTTGGCGTGATTAGGCGTGGAACACAGGTTTTTTTTACACTCTCGCAACAAAGTTGCTAGAGAGTATTATAGTTTTGTTCACATGTCGGTTGTTTGTAACACCCGAAACTAAACGAGTTAGATATAGGGTTATATATACCAAAGTGATCAGAGTGAAGAGTGGAGTTCAAATCCGAATTTCTGTCTGTCCGTCCGTCCGTTCGTCTGTGCAAGCTGTTACTTGAGTAAAAATTAAGATATCACGCCCGCCTCCCATACAAAGGTTAGGTTGAAAATTACTAAAAGTGGGTTAACTCACTAACGAAAAACGTCAGAAACACTAAATTTCACATAAATGGCAGATGGAAGTTGCACTCAGATTTTTTTACAAAATGAAAAATGGGCGTGGTGTCGCCCACTTATGGGTCAAAAACCATATCTAAGGAACTACTCCACCGATTTCAATGTAACTTGGTTTGTAATAGTTTCCTTACATCCCAATGATATGTTGTGAAAATAGGCCAAATCGCTTCACAACCACGCCTACTTCCTATATACCAGAACTTTGAAGACAATCTGAATCGTTTACTTTACAATATACAAAATAAACACTAGTGAAGATATCGGTGCAGAACTTTGCACAAATACTATGTTAATAGTGTGGCAGCCCCATTCTAAAAATCGCCGAAATCGGAACATAGGTTTTTAAGGCCCCATATATGGAACACGAGGACCTCGGTGCTTCTAACCTAATATTATGGTTTCCAACTTTCAATGGACTTTATACAATATATATGACGAATATGTGGGTCAAATTGTGTATTATATAATATAAATAAAGTTAAATAAATAAATTGCGAGAGTATAAAATGTTCGGTTACACCCGAACTTAGCCCTTCCTTACTTGTTTCAATTTATAGATGAGCTCCACAAGCACAGCTCTTAAGAGGAGTAGTACTCGACCAGATACTTGATTTTTTCCAGTACTAATTTCAAGCTGCCAGTTAGAGAAGGCTGTATGGGGATCTAAAGTTTCTAGCTACCAAAAGGAGAGGAATTTAAAAGGGTCCTTACTTAAACCATTTGAACATTATGGATCAACATCTAAGGTCTTCAGTCTGCCTGCAGTCAATTAACTTTTTTCGAACTCTTTAACACAGTTATAATTTTTGAAAATTTTATGGGAGAATAATATATGACACTGTACAACACTCGGCTGGATTTTGGAACAAACTTAGTTTTTACGGGTGTTTGAGTTATAAGTTATCGTGCATTCTCCGAATACAGGATATACAGGCATACACTGCTGATGAACGGCGAAGTATGTATGTTGTTGCTGCTAATTGCAGCTTAACAGCAGTAGTTGGTAGTTGGCTACATTAGGGATCTTCATAATATTCTCAAATACTTCATTAATTTATCCTGTAGAAACGAAATAATCAGATGCTGCATGTTAACATTGGACATACAGCTTTTACGTATGTAATTGCACTTACACTGACTTTGGAATATCTAAAGGCTTTGAGCGATCACTTAAATTTCTCATATTTCTTTCACATTTTTTTTAATTTTAAAATAATTTCGATATATTATAAAAGAAGAAATCATAAAGACAATAATATTCACAAAAATATTTCACACAAAATTGTTCGTGAATGTCTGTAGTTTGACTATCAGCTGTTTCGAATTTAAGTTCGAAAATCGTATGAATTTCATCACACCTCAAATCAATTCGTATGATTTGCAATTTCGGTATCAAAATGAAATCGCGCGATATCCAGTACATGCCTGATAATCTACATTTTTCTATTTATTCAATGGCGTATAAGACTCGATCAAGCTTATATGACAGATGCTGTGGAGGGTCAAAGTTGGATGTTCAAAAAAAAAAAAACTTTATAGTTTGAAAATTTCTGGTCCAATTTAATATGGTTAAGAAAGTGGTTAATCGACCTTCTACTGGTATGCGTATTTATATAATTGCAGTATAAATATTTCATTAAAAAACATGAAGATGACATGATTTTGAAGAATTTTTTTTTTACGATCAGTAAATATATACCGTCAAATAAGTAACCGGAAATTCTAAAATTAGTTAGTAATTAACAAATTAACAAAATTAGGTCTACAACTTTGCTTCCGCTGTTTTCCAATAGATGCCTCTAGGGTCAAGCACTGGTCGATTAAATCGATTTTTTTTTATATCGATCTTGGACATTTGTGTCAACATTAAGCCAACAAAATATTTGTAGAGATCTGTTTCCATCCCAAAAGTATTCTCAACTGAAAATGTCACTTTTTGAGCCGAATTCTCGACATTTGCGGCTTTTCTTTTGCTTTTCTTTTTTAATTCCAAGAAAAGTGCGGCTGAGGCTCATCGACAACGGCGGAAGCAAAGTAGACCTATACCTGGACATTTTTTGTTTCAGACGAAATTTCTGGTGCCAAAACGTTGGAAAAAAACATTTGGTTATTCAACCAGGATCAAGTGAATATAACAAAAATTGTACTTTTGGTAGACATTTGAAATAAAAATATTGAGAATGTTGCGTTTGTTTTTAATTTATTGCTATAGAGTTTTTGGAATTTTTAAATTATTATAGAGCGTTCCATGCGTTTCCATGTTGAATGTACTCTACCAATATCAAGTCATTCGATCAATCCGTTTTTGAGATATAATGTAGGAAAGTTTGAAAAACACAAATTTTCCAGCCGCCAACTGAGCGCTTCGGACAGCTCCAATTAACGGCTGTATCTTTAAAACGACTTCGTATATCTAAAAATCACTTTACTACCGCATTCTTGACATGTTAAATAAGCGATTTATGATTAACATAAACAACGGAACAACGAATATACAGGATCTATACTGACTAAGATTTTGAGACCAGCAAATGATCAAAAACGGCTTTTCCTAATCCAGACCAAATGAAAATGTACTTGGCGTCCACTTAGGAGAACCTTCATATCTAAAATATCCGTTTGCTGATATTTTTATACTCTCGCAACAAAGTTGCTAAGAGAGTATTATAGTTTTGTTCACATAACGGTTGTTTGTAACACCTAAAACTAAACGAGATAGATAAAGGGTTATAAACGGGGTTAAAAATACCAGAAAGAAGCTGCACTCAGATTTTTTTACAAAATGGAAAATGGGCGTGGCATCGCCCACTTATGGGTCAAAAACCATATCTCAGGAACTACTCGACAGATTTCAATGAAATTCGGTATATAATATTTTCTTGACACCCTGATGACACGTGTGGAAAATGGATGAAATCGGTTCACAACCACGACAACTTCCCATATAACTCAATTTTGAATTCCATCTGATTCCTTCACTTTATAAGATATACATAAGGAACCAATGAAGATAGCGAAATAAAAGTTTACACAAATACTGTATATGATCCGTGGCATCACTTGTGAAAAAATTGTCGAAATCGGACTATAACTTTTCAATGCCCCGGATATCGAATATGAAGAACTCAGTGCCTTATGGTAATTTTTCACCGAAAATATCGGTAATTCTCTCAGATATCTCAAATTAATTCAGAGGAAATCTTTTTCTTCTAATAGTGTGTCTCTGTATCAGAAATGGTTAAAATCAGGTCATAACTTCCCCTAGCTCTCATATAGTTAATTATATGATTTTCAAAAATACGATGGGCTTAATAGCTTATAAATCGGTTAATATATGAAATATCTAAGCCAAATTAAGTGAGCGTATAGTCTTAGATATAGTGTACCTTTGTGGTGAAAATTAGTTTAATCGGCTCAGGAATTACCTCAGCCTATATACCAAATGTGATGATTTTAGTTTTTCTTTTGGACTTTATACCGAATATATGGATCAAATTGCGTGTTGCGAGAGTACAAAATGTTCGGTAGCACCCGAACATAGCCTTTCCTTACTTGTTATTAAATTAAATTCAGCAAATACTTAGGAAATATGTATCTTCTTTCGATTTCTTTTACTAGTTTCATTTTTGTAAAAAATAAGAGGTTTGATATAGTTGCTACCGATATATTTTCAAACCCTTCACAAAATGTAGCATACATTTAGGTTGTTCTATAGTGCGGTAACCTATTTAACCCAATTTAAATAGCATTTAAAGAAGCCACACTAAATAAAATATGTAAATCAAATCATACTTCAGCCGAATACTTTCGAAGTCCTAGCTCTAGTAGTCTAATTATTAGACCACCTTTTAACGCATCATATCTTCTATACCTGTTGGATGTCATTTTGTCAATAATATTTTGTGTCACAATTTAAGTTTAACTTTAAGAAAAGTATCTTTAAAAGAACTGCGACAGAAATAGTGCTAATAATAATAATTATAATTTTAAAATCTTTCGCAAGCAAGCAGTGATAGTTAGCATACTGTCATTGCCTACATTTAGGCGCAGTCAAAGAAGAATAATTTTAATAACAAATTAAACTGCTTAAAAAGCTTTGACAGCATATGACAGCGCTGCAAGCATTAGACTTACTCAATGACTTACGAAGCTTGTATGCAATTGACTAGCAATAATAAAGCCTTTCAACACAGCGCACATGACACTCTTCTAAGCTACCAAAATTGCCACAAGAATAATTAATTAACAATTGCTTTTGCGCGTATTTCCATGTATAGGTGTATGTGTGTGTGTGTGTGAGTAGTGCTGATTAATGTTAGGCTGCTGTGTAGCAACAATATACTATGTAATTACATGTTGTCATAACATTAATGACAACAACAACAACAACAACAATAATAATTATAATGATAATAATTGTAATCATGCAGCCAACAAATTCATTTTGTACCAAACACCTACACACACACTCATAGGCGCAATATGACAAATGACAACAACAACAAATAGTTAATAACAACAACAACACCAAATGCTGTATGCGGAAATACGTGGCATTATATAATATAATAAAGCTTTATAGCTGGAAAAGCGGCGTATAGAATATTAAATGCATGTGGAGATCAACTTGTATGCTTGTTTAGTTGTATGTGTGTGTGTGTGTGTGTGTCTAAATAATAATACCTGAGCTAAACTACCACTAATATACTTATATGTATATGTGTGCCAACACAATGCCTGTCAAAATAATTTTTCATTGGTAATGACCAAAGGAGCAACAACAACAACTATAACTCGAACACTAACAAGCATTATATGTACGTACATGCTTCAACGCTATGTTATTATAATTAAATATTAATTTAGTGCTCGATTTCTCCAATAACATAAATTAATGGTGTTGCACAAAACGTTGAGCCTGTTGCACGTTCAATAACTATGAGACTAAGCATGTAAAGACAAGCATACACACATATAAATATACATATATATCCAATATATGCGTGAGCCTACTGAATTTGTGCAAATATAATATCCGTTTCCGGTGGCTCATTTCCTCATGTAATTCCCCACCACCATCCGCCAGCGCTCGGCGCACTTTGATAAGCCATTGTTTATTTACATGCATTCATTCAATGGTTCATTTAGCTGGTCATTGTGTGTATGTATGTATATGTATATGTGTGTGTATGTATTCACTCGTATGCTGATCCTTTTGCCCGCAACTGTTATCATTTTGTTGGCTTTAGGGCTTCGCTGATGTGTCGCTGGAGATTAATCTGCTCCCAAATACAAACAAAATACGCCAAAAGCTCAGCAGATGTGCACGCGTACATGCATATATTTATACAATTACTCACACATATGGCATATATGAATATTACATTTAAGTATTTATACAGCGTCAAGGGAGTATATTATTAAATATTTGTATGTGTGTGTCTGTAATGAAATGTTTTTATGTATGTTTGTATATAGGTTATACATATAAGCAGTAAAGGTAGGTAAAACTTCGTGCCAATAATAGCGGCTTCATTTATTGTCGGAGCTCTGCTATTTTAAGGGGTAAATGGGTTTCAGAGATTGAAAACAAGGATTTTTAATTTTTTTTTAATATATACAATCATATTAATGCTCTTGCCGTGGACAGCATAACTTATGATTGGTTCATCCAAAATCAATAAACCAAAATTATTTCGACAGTACATGAATACATCTAGTTGATGAATGAAGGAAAAATAAAAAATTTAAATTTTTGACAGACTTTGAACAAAATACTTACGTTTTTGGTAAAATTTTCGCCATATATTGGCTGGAATCGAAATACCGAAAATCGAAATTGGGATTCTTATCATCAAAAATAAACACGGACCACTAAAAAGAATCTCAAGCAACCTCTAATTTTTAGACAGCATCTCAAAAGAAAACTATTATGATTAACCTGCACTAAACTACGACAGCTTGCAGTTAATATATTAGGGAAAAATTTAATGTCCAGCAGCTTTAATGAAAATTTCGCTGAAAATCTCAAAAAATCATATCAACTGTCGCATGAAAGCTGAACTATAATCACCCTATATGAACGAAAAAGATCGCGGATAAAGAGAAAAAGAGCGGCAGAATGCACCAGCAAGGGTGGTAAACTTCATTCAAAGGATGCTGGACCCGCAAACCAATACCGAACGTACATTCCTGAACAAATAAACAAGATCCAAGAACTAGATATGGCTGTCATCTGACACAAATACGAGGGCTGCTATATATATTTCTGGCCTAGGCAACACTAAGTGTTGCCAGGTGCAATCTGACAATTCCATTGGAAAGTTTGACATTTTTTAGCATAACATCACTCAGAACGTTTTGTCATTTAATCGTGAATTGTTTTATTTACAGGGAATTAAAAAATTCATCTCGGCCAAAAATGGAATTAAGTCGTGAACATTTTCGTGCGATCATTTTTCACAACTTTCGACGTGGATTATCGCGACAAGAGTGCATCGATGAACTAAAATCTTTGCATGGCTATGAAGCACCATCCTATAGCACTGTGAAAAACTGGTACAACGAATTCAATCGTGGCCGACGCTCGCTCAAAGACGAATTCCGTGAAGGTCGTCCAGAAGCTTCTGCCAGAAAACATCGATGCCGTACGTGAACTGATAATGCAAGACCGTCATGTAACATACCTTCAGATAGAGGCATGCCTATGCATCTCTCCCACCAGCATACATTCGATATTGCATGAACATCTGGCCGTAAAAAAGGTTTGTTCTCGTTGGATCCCGCACAATTTGACAATCGCTCAAAAAAAAGGCTCAAAAAAGTGCTTCGAAAATTGGTTTGATCGCATGCAAAAGTGTATAAATTTTGATGGAGAATATTTTGAAAAACAATAAAACCATTTTCGTTGATAAATATTCCTATTTTCATTATTAGGCCAGAAATATATATAGCAGCCCTCGTACTAAGTGGCTAAGAATGTCTTAGAAGTGAACAACAGAGTCCATTATGATCTTATTCTGTACTATCCGCCACCTACAGACTACATAGATTCTGAAATCGTGTATTTTTATGACAGCTGTCAGTTATGCGTCCAATTTAATTACGACATAATTTAGATATTTTCAGCAAATTAAGGTTCAATCACTCTATATAATAAGAAGACTTGAAAAACCCATTTTCCTTCAGAAACTAATACTTAATGCGCTTGTTCCGATGAAAACCAAAAGTTATGAATTAGGTTAGGTTTAGTGGATTAAAGTTCCGCACTTTTGCTTTCAGTGCTACCTCCTACTATACCAAATGGAGGACTAACAAAGGCTAATAAGAATGATATCAGAAGAGGCATTTGAAGCAAGAACCAAAAATTTGCGCAATTATAGGCTGAACCACACTCGGAAAACATCGAGACTACGCACCAAGGAAGACTTAATTCACGCTCCATTGGCTTCTCATAACCTCAAAATATAAAAGTACATCCAAGTTCATTAAAAACACATTCGTATAGATGATGAGATCAAACAGCTTCTTTTATGTGCGAATGAGTTACCGGAAAGCCGTATTTCTGAAATCTCTGGTTGGGAATAATTTTTTTAGCCTTATTTTTTTCGGAGTTATTAGGAAAGCGCCACCAGATTGGCCATTTCTCCCACTGTAGTCACTTAGGTCTTAACTCATAACTTTAAGTTTTCGGAACAGTCTTCTATAAACACAAAAACCCAGCGAAATTCAATAGATGTGGTGTTTGGATGCTTCCCATACTACCAATACTACTCTCTTTCTTACTAAAATCTTATAGAAACAGATAGCCCTCAATACTGAAGTTGAAAAAGTTGTGCGAGGAAAAAATTTCTCACAAAATTTTCAGATTACCGAAAGGCACTTAAAATATATTTAAGTTAATGACAATACGGAGAAATAGACTTAACAACTACAAAATGCTCTAAAGGACTTTATAAATCTATTATGGTTAATCGAATGTAAAGAGCTAGACAATGACGTCTTAGCACACGAAAATTATTTTTTGATAAAGAGAAACGAGAAAAAATCGAAATCACTAGCGCAAGAGAGAGAAGTATAGTATTGAACGATTACGAAGCAATCATGTATAAAATGCATATAAATAATAAATATACCTGTTTATGAATAATCTGCTTATGAGTACTTATATATGAGTATGCCTTCATACTATATGCTCCCATAAATGTAGGTACACATGCAGCTGCTGCCACATTCCGCTCACGCAGTTCACCTTATATATGGCTGAAAGTAACAAAACAAAAGAACTGCTACTTTAAACCGCTTTTCACAGCATTTCGCATTTATTTATTTATTCATTTCGTACTTATGTTTGCGTCAGCAAATGCTAAGCTTCCGTGCCGACGCTACCTTTCGCATGGCATTATTCGTTATTCACCTGTCAAAAGTGGCAGTTTTTATGGATTTTTGTTGCCATCGCTACTTGTCTTGTTCGGTTTTGCCAGCCGGTCATGAAAGTGTGGCGCAAAAAAAAGTAAATATGAAGTTTGCTCTGCTTCTCCGTTAACTTTGCATGTTTATGAACTTTGCAAAACTTCTGCATTACTTTTTGTTTATGCTAACACTTCCATGCTGCTTTATGTACTTATACTTATACTTGTACTCGTACTAGTATCGTCATATACTTGTTGGCAGAGTTTTGTGATGCTGTTATTTCTTACTTGACACAACAAGCTCATATTGCACATATTTGCATACGGACTGCGAACAGCTTGTGTGGCTTTTTTTGCAAACTGGCCACCTTTATTGACTTTGCACATAAGTTCCAGTAGGTTCTTAGAATACAGTGTCTTAGGATTTTCTTAAAATTTGTTGCACAGTGTACTTTAATTATCATCGTATTGTAAGTGTTGTTGTATTACATAATTATTTTCAATACCAGCCCATAAATATGTTATAGAAAATATTTTGAATATTTTCTGAAAAAGGAAGCATACCTTTTAGCGCCTAAGTATAAATTCAGCAAATTAGTCGAGAAGAGTTCTTTGTATAATTCAAATGTTTCTTTCAAAGAAGTTATGGAAATATATGTATGTATTAACGTTGAACAAACATTTTTCAACTCTTGATTTCAATTCTCCGAACCACTTGAATTATTTCAGAATAAAGTGTTGAACGATTTCTTGATATTCTTGAAATTCAAGAGTGAAAATGTTGGTATTATCCAAATAATCTACCTAAAATGTGGAGATAGAACCACAATTTTTGGTTCTTGAGGTACTCGAGGTACATCTTGAGCATTTCTCGTTTGTTTCCAAGCACCTAATAATTCGGTTAGTTGAAACAGTATGGCATATGCACTAGAAGTCTACATTTAGGGGGGGGACTAAAGCAGAGTTCTTCTCCAAGAAAATTGATATTCTGTATTTCTTCTTATTATTATTAACACCTTAAGGGGCACATTAGTAGATTACACCTTTAAAAAATAACATATTAAAATTTCAAATCGATATCTCAAATAGTTTTTGAGTTATAGAAATTTAAAGAGCAGCTGCTCGGTAACAGTGAAAACGGTCATTTTTTCTTTAAACGCGTTTTTCTCGAAACAGCATTTTCCGAATTTGCTGCAGTGATTACTCAAAAACAAATGATCCGATCACTATCGAATTTTTTTTACATGTTCTATATATAGTTCTCCGTACAATGACCTATCGATTTTTGATCTGATCAAAAAATCGAATTTTGGCAGGCCAAAAAGGACCAAAAATTTTTCTCTGAGCAATCATATTGCATATTTCGACATCTCTCTTTCGCTATTATTATTGAACTCTCTCTGGGTTGCAAAGCGAATATGAATTATTTTCTTCTTAATTTCATAACACCTTTCCTTCTATTCTATGAAGCTATGAAGGCAATTAGTTCTTCTTCTTGAGAAGTAGTTATATCGTGTAACTGGAAATAATCACCTTTTCGTTAAGAGATCGATCACTTATTTTGTTTATTCTCAAGCCAAAGGCTTGCTAATACCGAACGCTTAAAAGATATATGCGATTATTGCCTTTAAGAATCTTTTTGACTATATTGAGTTTAGGCGAGTCTCAATCCTTTCACAAAGACCAACACCTAATAGTAAACCGATTCTGAAAGGTTACTACATTCACACTTATTTTGTTCTTACCAAGATTTGAGATTAACTCGACGGCAAAGAAAGAAAGACCATAAAGAAGCGGAAAATATTGTAAAACATAGAGTGTTTTCAGAAGAGGGAAGAATTGGTTCTGGAGTTGACCTCTCGGAAACATCGAATCTTGCATAAACTTATCTATATCAATCTCTTTAAATTTGTTCATTATAAGAACAGTCTGTTTTTCACTTCTACACGCCGAAAGGTTCTGACCTTCACAAAATGCAAGACAAGACAAGAAGATTAACTTACCATCATAAGATCTTTATTGGTAGACTTAACAAAGAGGTCATGAACAGTTGCGAAAACCATCACAAGAGATAGGCAACCTCTCGAAGTCGGCGAAATTAGAGAGACGACTTTTTGCAAGCAACCACAAGAGGCAAATAAAAAGTATAAAACTTCAAATTTAAGACTAACTAAGAATTTGTCAAGCATTGCAAGACACCTGAGAATAAGCAAAAACAGCATTCTTCACTCATCTACACATTCCCTACTCACCGGCACACTTTGGGTGGTGAGACAAAACTTATTTATTGGCTTAGTTTCTGCATGCTGACCACTTAATACCGACCACCAAACAATGCAATGCAATAAACAAAATAATAAAAGCCCCGACTTTTTTACACACAAAAAGTTTGTTTTTCAATTCTTTCGCCAGCGTTTTTTCTACAGCATTTGGTATTGACTGTAACTTCGAGCTTGTTGTTGTTGCTGTGATACCCATGTGACTCGAGACAATAGAGACATAGAATGGAATGTAAATTGGCGCACAAGGCGCAGGAGAATGGCAAATGTGGTGATGGGATGAGAGAAAGTGAGGAAGGAGAGAAAGTGACTGAGGAGAGAGGGTCTCCCCGAGTGTGTGTGGGAGCTGGCATGTCCGGAGAGCAAAAACTGTAACTAAATTCAAAACAAAAAAATTCTAAAGAGAAATTCAGCAGAAATGAAATTAGAAAGACGGCAAAAAAAAGACTTGCTTAAGTTGGACAACAACAGCAACAATAATAACAATAGCATGAATGTAACGAATGCAACAAAAACACAATATATTGTTCTTCTGGCAATTGAGAAACTAACGCCACAGCCAACTAAGCGCGCTCTCAGTGGGAGCGTGTTGTGGCAAGCAAAATGTTTTAGTAGCAGCAACAACTGAAGAAGTATTTCACTATTGCTTTTCTCAAGTTTTGTTGCCTTTTTTGTTTTTATTGTTTTTGTTGTTATTGTTCGCCAGGCGAAAGCTTTCAAGTGGATCAAGGTTAACCATTTGCATTGCATGCGATGGCCAACTGCTGTGAGCACCGTTGAGTGGGGACTTGATTAGCCGCAAAACACAAAAAAAAACAAAAGAACTTGAATGAACAACAATAAAAACTACAACAAAGAAATGAAATAAAGCTGTAACAGTGCAAAATAACTACGAAAATCTAAGGGAAAAGCCTGATTGAACAGCGCTGCCGGGCCAAGCGAGTGTCGAAGGACGTTTGCGGTTGGCATGTCAAATAGTTTCAATCGAAACATATATATACATACATATATGTGAATGGCAGTGTGTTAGTGAACTGCATGAAATTGAGCTGAATCTTTAAATTTTGCGCCAGTACCGTTTTCAAGGCTTTACATGCAACATTATTTGATTATTTCATTTCTTCGCAAGCTTTCACACGCAGAGATCAATGGACAATAATAGAATTTCGTTTGAAATTAATAGCAAACGATCGCTTGGATTTTGCTTCTGGGGCATAGAGGTCATTGCGGTCAAATGGTAAAGCAACACCTGTCGCGGCAGCGCAAAGCGACGCAACGAAAGCTCTTTACTCTATGGAATATATATTTGTATGCATGTATATATGCAATGTATATATGTATGTATGTGTGAGTGCCTTTGTGCATATATTTGGCGGCAGTTGGCGTTTGGGCTACGGTGCAAATCTCATTTACGCGCTGCGTTTTGGCGTTAACCAAAATGCAATTAATACAAATTTGCCTAAATGTCTATATATGTACATATATGTATATATAAATAGAGATATATACGGTCACACACACACACACATGTATATGTAACCATTTTACGCTAAACAAATAATTTGCTTATTTCGTATATGCTGACTTGTATATATGTATATACTCCTATAAGTAAGCCCATCACTATTTCAACCGTTAATTCAATGCCACTTGTGTGCCTAAAGCCAAGCCATTATTAGTGCGCCTCCATTTATACTCCATGTAAGTGTGTTTGTGTCTGTATGTGTGTGTGTGTTAGATGTATATAGGCATACGCTCAACATAATTGAATAGATTTCAATGCAACGCTTGCAAACAATTGCATTATGCACCGTTATGTTGCAGCCGACAATCTTATTAGTCGACAGGGCGTTTGTTTGCCACTCGGTAGACGCTTGTTTGGGGGAGCTTAAAGCGAAAGCGAGTCATTTAACTGTTAGGTTAAAATAAGAAATTTTTAGACTTGGTCATGCGTGGTTTAATCTTCTCTATGCATTATTTTAAATAAAAATATATACTTTATCTTTGACCTCTAAATTAAACGAATCTGACTAAAGGTATGCAGAAAACTCCGGAGCTTCAACAATTGTTATTGAAATGGAAAGAAAAATGTTTGGAACTCCTAAACTACCCCGGATTTCAAAAAACAATGAACAATTTGGTAGAAGAATCCATAACTGGACTGCTTCTAAGCAACTGTCGGGTCTATATAAACGAAATAATCTGGATTTATATCTCTCCAAGCATTGTCGATCGATCGCATACCCCAAAACAACATTACTTTCTTTACCCAATTTATACGGCGACATATTCACTGGACAAGTTGTACAGTAATGGACCAACTATTGAGGAATTATATATAGACTATGTTATCGATTACCATTGCAAAAATCCGGAAAATTTTGACACATCACATATAAGACATTGTAACACCATTAGGTACCAAACCAACGTCATCTATTCATAAGTAAGTCAGTTAATAAAACAAAACAGTTTATCGCTAGAGAATATCGTGAGATATTCACGCAAATCTTGTGCGAATAACATCTTCCAAGATAAAGAGCTGTAAGAAAATATCACATCAAGGACCTATTGGATATACTATTTTAGCGGAGCTCATAAATTAGGAGAGGAAGTTCTTTATTACGAAACAAAAAAGTTTTCAATAACTTATTGGCACAAAAAATAATAAAAAGTGGTGTAATCATTGCTATTTCGGCACGACAGTCAAAACGGTGGCATCATCATAAATGTAATGCAGAAAAATTACAGTGGAAAAAGTATTTTACAAGCCATATACATATATACTTCGATACGCCAAACGATTGAGAGTGGCGAATCGAACAAACAATTGGTATACATATTACATATAGAGATTCAATTTAATGAGGTATCCATTATTGGTTTCAACTGGATAAACTGACTTTGGTTTTCACATGACAGTTTTATTTTTATTTTTTTCTAGAAGAGGTGAGAGCTCAAATATATTAAAGAAAATAAGGGCATATCATGGATAGTTCATTCTAAATGCGCTTATATTTCGGAAACCCTTAAGGGGCTATACCAGTGTAACCCATGAAAAATTAGGCGATTTTCATGCACTTTTTTTTAAGAAAGTACTCGATGGAATGTTTCGAAGTTTTTTGGACATTATAAAGTATATTTTCAGCTATTTTTTATTTACAAAAATATTGAAAAATAACGGAGTTATGTGCTGTCTTCGGAGGTACGAAAAATGAACAACACCCAACTGCTGACATGATTCCGTCTGAATGAGTAGCTGAAACAAAAAAATTCTAAAATGTTATTAAAGTTGAAGGTACTACCTATATAATGACCTGCGATTTTTGAAAAATATCAAAAATTAACAAAATGGCTTAGTTCTGAGAAAAATTTCGTTTTCTTAATGCCAAATTGACAATTAGTATAGTAAATATATTTAAGAACACTCAATTTAAATTTGAAATCGATCGGTCAATGTTTCGTTATGATGTCAGCAAGTTTGAAAAATGTCGTTTAAAGCACAGCCAAATGCTTTCTCGAGTTATGGTTCTGCACTGTACGGAGGGACCTAATGTCTTATAATCGGTATTATCGGTATGAGAATATAATATCCGCTTTCTAAAGAAAATATTGCAATCTTGTTTGGTTAATTTCAATATTTAATTTATTCAACTCATTTAACTGTAAATGTAATCTGAAAGAAATTAATTAGGATTTTGTTAATATTCTCGCGTAACTTGAGAATAATTCGAAGATATTAATCAAGCGTGCATATTTGTAATTAATCCACACACTCATACTTATGCTCATATTTACAAGGCTTAAAGACACACACACAAGTACAAATTACATAAAACATTATGTGTTTGTGTGTGTACAACATATTGTCGCGAAGAAATCCAATCTCGTCTGTGGTCAATAAATAATCAAATGGATTAAAATGTAACACAGCTGTTCACGGTGCTAGGCAAACAAGCGCAAAAACACACACACTCGCTTATGATATTGAAATAATACAAGCTCCACTTGCAAAAAATCCGTTATTAATACCCCCATATGTATGTATGTATTTAAAATAATAAACAGGTTATTTTAATCCCGATTCCTCAGCGACTTCATTAATGCCTCACCACAGCACTTATTCAACAATGGAATGCAATAAATATGTGATGTACTTATCCAAACACATACACAAACAAACACACAAGTAAACTATCATGGCTCATTCATAACTGTATAACTGCATAACTGTTGTTGTTGGCTGCAAGTTGTGGCAAGATTGTGTTTCGTTGTGCCGCATTTAATAGTTGCATTGCGACAACAGCTTTTCCACTCGGCAAACTTTGCATTTCAAAAAGTTTTATTATTATTTATGAGGCAGCCGTGCAGTGTTGCCATCAGTTTTCAATAATTTTTCGCCTTTGTTACTAAAGCGTGGTTGTTTTTGTTGTTTTGGTTTTATTCTCTATTTAAATTGTATAAAATTGCATATTTCTGCAATTTAATATATGACCACTCATTTGTTGTTGTTATTGTTTTTGTTGATTTATGTATATTCCTTCCTTTTGTGTCCGGCTTATATTTGCTTTTTCAACGAAGCTACAAATGAAAATGTTTTATATGCAAATTGAGTGGTGTGAGTGTGAAGTGACGTAATTTATCTATATGTATATATTTCATATCATAATTTAATACATTTTAAAAGAGACAGACAGACAAAGACATATATGTATATAGCTTCGTTATGGTTGTTGTTGTAGTAGAAGTTAACTGTAGTGTGAAAGTAGAGTTATATGTATTACGAGTTTTACCCTCTACCATATATATTAGTCACTTTGACTTAACTGTTATTAGAGATAACACCGATCACAGATAAAATTTAGAGTGACTTTTGGATGATCTGCGAAATTCAATTTCTGTCTCCATTTTATATTTATACATTCACAACTTCATAATCTTACATTATTCGTCATATAATTCTCTCGACCAGTTTATGGTGACGTTAAACTAATAAAATTAGCTATTAAATTTGGGTATGATCCATATAAGTATCCTTAAAATATTATTTTTCGGAAGACCATTAGCTCGAGCAGATCATATTGTTGTAGAATAAGCTATTTTACTCATTTCTTTTTTTAAGAAAATCTTAATTGAGTCGATTAAGTTTTAAATTGAGTAAATTACTACGAGTTTAATTTCTAATTGTGCAAGTATTATTAGCCGTTCTACAACAAATTTTTTTATTCAAAAGCTTAAAAATTATCTATAAAATCAAAGCAAACGACGCACAAAAATTAATTTACATTCAAATTAAATTCTTTTAATGATTTATTTCAAATTGTGACTCAATTAATACTCAATTATATAAATAATTGCCCAACTAAGAATAAAAATGTGTTTCAGTTAATATATTGATATATTCAATTAGCAATGTATTACTTATTATATATATATAGACAATTGACTAAATTAAGAGGAAGTCTTCAACAATTGAAGCATGTTCGCGAATAACGTTGTAAGCGACAGATTTAAAAATGTTCAGGAAATGAAATAAACGTTTAAAGCTTAAAGTTTTATCTATTTTGGATTTTTTTTTAATTTTTTCAATAGTAATCTGTCTATTTAGAATGAATAAATTGAAATAAAAAATTAATGGAATAGCTAAACTAATAAAAAAAACGAAATTAAACTCTTTAAATGGAAAAACGTTTTATATCCATAATTTAATGGATGTTAACACGTTATTCCACTATGCATAACATATAGTAGGATGGCGTTTGAAACGTTTTTCCGTCAACGTATTTGGAAAGTAAAGGTTTCAAAACCAAAAAAATTGTATTTCAGTAATACAAACAAACAAATGAGGTTATAAACAAAACGAAAAATCTTTTATTTCAAATAAATTTAAACGATATTTCCGCAAAATGTAATTCACAACGAATATGTAGTAAATAGTATAGAGTATCAATATATGTATTGGCTTATCTTTCATGGCAACTGTTTATAAAACTGTGCATAGTTTTCTGGTAAATACGACGCCATTGCCAGAAGGTCCTTCTTCTTTTCATCACTTACTTTTATTGGATCATTCCTGAGCATTGGCAAAGTATAATTCGCATAATTTCTGGTTTTTTTTGAGCACAAATTATAAGAAGTCCATGTTTCTGCTATATTATGCTGCTTACGTATTCTAAGTGTGTTTGGATCGTCTTTAGAAATTTGTATCCACTTTGCAGCAGTTATTTTGCACAAAGGATTTCTATATAAATTTTTTACTAGCATCTCGAAGTTTTTAAATTCACATGGAACCATTTCATGAATCTGGAATGGATTCGAAGGCCTTGCAAAAAGAATCATATGACACACATCTGCTGGTGTATAAAGTTGAGCTGTTTTTTTCTTTTTTTCGATAAGTGCAAAATCCCGGTCGCATGGCAGAAAGCTGTGCCCTGAAGTAAGAAATTTTTGATTCACTTCAGAAAAGTATTTGGTCAGAAGGCTGTGGCACAAAGCAATCATAGTCCAGTTGTTATTTTGTCCAACGCATCTATCGGACCATATAATCAATTTTCTAATTTGATCAGTCTCCAGAATACTGAATTTTGATGTAATGTGTTTCCAAATACATGAAGCTATTTCAGCAGCTCCTCTTTTAGCAATCGTTTCGTGCCATGTGTACATATCGACCGTATTTTCTGAGATATTATGGACAGCAAAATTATAATTGGAATACTGTCGCTGATAAAATACATCAGAATGTGTGAGATTCGGTGTGAAAATCACTTGCTGCATATCGACACATATGACCACGGTATTTTGTGATTTTTTTCCAGCGTTGGAATCATCTCGAAGTTGCGCATATGCTTTATCTGCTTGCTCGTGATGAGCTGTCGCCAATTTTTGAATATTTTCAAATCGTTCCGTATTTTCAGCGGCAATCATATCAATAAAATACTTGTCACAAACCTTGCAAGTATCACTTCTTGGGAAACCAAATCGTAGTTTGTGTTCTGTATGAAAAATGTGCTTATATGTGTTATACGAAATATGGGTATCCGGATATTTAACTTTGTATAACTCGTACATTGTTTTAATATTTAAATTGGGGTTAAGACAATTTTTTCGAGAAGTTGAACGACCATAGTGACTTTCTTGGCTGGGAAAGCTTACTATGTGTTCATCAACGCTCAGTTTTTCCTGTTCTATAATTTTGTGGGGACGATTTTCATGTTTTCCTCGCTGATCATCAATGTTTTTCCCATATTTTACTTTTTCAACCAAAATTTGAACTCTGCGCTGCGTTATCTTCATATTTTACAATAAAAAGTAAAGTAAAAACCAACGAAAAACAACAACAAGAAAATATTTACCTGAAATGTGTGACAAAACATTTTTTTGCACACTCTCTCTCTTTTTCCGTTTGAAAGCACCAAAAAATAAAATACTGTTGTGTTTCGTATAGAACTCCCCTCTTCAACTCTTCTTCTTTTAGGCTCGCTCAATTCAAGAAGTGAGGATAGAAATAAACATTGCTCGTTATAATTTTTGCTATAAAAGTTATCAAAAAGGTTCTTCATTTGTTCATTATCAAGTTTTGCACAATGGAAATTACAATGGCAATCAAAAACCTATTACAAAATAGTTCAAAATGTATATGAAATAAAAATTATGTACTTAAAACGTTTTTCCACTATACCTGCTTTGGGACTTTTTTTGCTGGTATAACTTGTTTTTTTCTATTAATATAAGATTGCCCACTATTTCTTAGCTTTTTATTATTGAAATCTTTCCAATTTTCTAAATTTATTTTCCTTTTGGAGCCTCTAACACACTTATCAAGCACACGAGAACACTCACTTTTTGCCATTGTACACACAATAAATAAGTCACTTGAAACGTTATTCCACTGAGTGCTTGTATTAAAATGCCATTTGAATACGAACAAGTGCAATAATATGCCTAATTTTGATTTGGATTGATAAAAGAGAGCCATTATAACAGTAATCTGCAAAAAAACCGGTTTTGAAAAAATTGTCGCTTACAACGTTATTCGCGAACATGCTTCAATTATAGTTAATAAAGAAAAGCTTATAATACTGCCAGGAAAATCTACATCGATTTGCAGTCAATTGTTACTATTAATGTTAATTGTGCAATTAATTATGAAATTAGTTAGTTGTTTTGATTAGTAGATTGCGCTAAATTAAACTATTAATTGATTTGAATGTGTTTTTTATTTAAATTAAAGTCTAAATAAATAGGCTTAAAAGAAAATGAAATGGTCGTAAGATCACTTGGGAGTATATCAAATGGCGCTTATAGCTAAAAGATGAGTTTAGGCTGTAGGCTATGGAAACCAATGTCCAAGAAACCAATGTAAAAACAAATTGCTAGACTTCAAGCATTTCCTAGAATCATCTTTTTAGTGAAATCTTAGCGAAATAGTACAAGAATAAAGTAGAGCAGTATTAGTTTGTCACCATTCACCGATCTCTACGATTTGGTGAAAGCCATGCATTTAAAAAAAAAAAAAATATCTTTGATCCATCAGTATATAACCGATGTTTTTCAATGAGGCCTTTTTCAGAGTTAGTCTTTCTGGCAGCTGTTATATGACTTATGGGGCCATACCAATGTGACATTTTCAAAAAATCATTTTTTTATTCGATAGTTTATACTTTCAAAAATATTCTGTGAAATTGGTAAGATCGTATCCTGAATAGTTTTTGAATGGCAGCTTTGTAAAGAGTGACCGCTCGCAGATATAAGCCTCTATAGTCGAAATTTTAAACACATTTTTGTCGAAACGACATTTCTCAAAATTGCTGACATCATAACACAACGAGAAATTGACCGATCTAACTTTAAATTGTAACTGAATATTCTTGAGTATATTTACAATTGACCTACGATCGGCTTGATTTGTTGAAAACTGTCAATTTGGCATTTAAAGCACGACCATTTTTTATACTCTCGCAACAAATGTTGCTAAAGAGAGTATTATAGTTTTGTTCACATAACGGTTGTTTGTAACACCCAAAACTAAACGAGTTAGATATAGGGTTATATATGCCAAAGTGATCAGGGTGAAGAGTGGAGTTCAAATCCGAATGTCTGTCTGTCCGTCCGTCCGTCCGTCCGTCCGTCCGTCCGTCCGTCCGTCCGTCCGTCCGTCTGTGCAAGCTGTAACTTGAGTAAAAATTAAGATATCTTGATGAAACTTGGAACACGTGTTCCTTGGCACCATAGGAAGGTTGCTTTCGAAAATGAGCAAAATCGGACCACTGCCACGCCCACAAAATGGCGAAAACCGAAAACACATAAAGTGCCATAACTAAGCCATAAATAAAGCTATGGAAATAAAATTTGGTATGAAGGATCGCACTATGAAGAGGCATATGTGGATGTAATTTTTTTGGGGAAGTGGGCGTGGCCCCGCCCCCTACTAAGTTTTTTGTACATATCTCGCAAACCAATAGAGCTATATAAACCAAACTTTTTGCAGTCGTTTTTTTTGGTCCCTTCCTAATACAGTCCAAAAATGAAAGAAATCGGATCATAACCACGCCCACCTCCCATACAAAAATTAGGTTGAAAATTACTAAAAGTGGGTTAACTCACTAACGAAAAACGTCAGAAACACTAAATTTCACATAAGAAATGGCAGATAGAAGCTGCACTCAGATTTTTTTACAAAATGCAAAATGGGCGTGGCATCGCCCACTTATGGGTCAAAAACCATATCTCAGGAACTACTCGACCGATTTCAATGAAACTTGGTTTGTAATAGTTTCCTTACATCCCAATGATATGTTGTGAAAATAGGCCAAATCGCTTTACAACCACGCCTACTTCCTATATACAAGAAATTTGAAGACAATCTGAATCGGTTACTTTACAATATATAAAGTAAGTACTAGTGAAGATATCGGTGCAGAACTTTGCACAAATACTATGTTAATAGTGTGGCAGCCCCATTCTAAAAATCGCCGAAATCGGACCATATGTTTTTAAGGCCCCATATATCGAACACGAGAACCTCGGTGCTTCTAACCTAATATTATGGTTTCCAACTTTCAATGGACTTTATACAATATATATGACGAATATGTGGGTCAAATTGTGTATTATATAATATAAATTAAGTTAAATAAATAAATTGCGAGAGTATAAAATGTTCGGTTACACCCGAACTTAGCCCTTCCTTACTTGTTTACCTAAAAAACGACATTTTTTTTAGAACTACGCCATTTTTTTAATTTTTGATATTTTTAAATAATTGTAGGTTATTGTAATATTGGAAATACCTTCAAAATTAATAACCTTTTGGAATCTTTGTGTTGCAGCAACTCATTCGGCCGGAATCGTGTCAGCAGTTGGGGAACATTTTTTTTAGCACCTCCCAAGACAGGACACAACTCCATTATTTTTCAATATTTTAGTAAAAAAAATCTTAAAATATAGCTGAAGATATACCTTATTATGTCCAAAAAATTTCGAAACATTCGATAGAGTACTTTCTTTAAAAAAAATCACAATAATCGCCTAATTTGTCATGGGTTACACTGGTGTAGCCCCTTATAATTTGCGCCATTTCACAATGAACAGACCTACTCCGGAACAATGTTTATTGCTGGCATACGGCCCCAATTACTGCAAAAAGTAGTCGGAAATTGTGTTTCTCGACTGGAATTTAATCAAAAAACAGTCTAGTCTTGCCCGAAAATAATTTCTAAAACGCAATGGCAAACAATTATATTTATACTAAAGTTAAATTTTCGACCATAAAATTGAATTATATGTGTTTTATTTCTTCATGAAAAATACATGTCCAAACACCCTTTATCGGATGCTGTAAGAACGAAGGGGAAGAAAACAGAGAAAAGAGATCCTGAGAGAGACAGCTAAAGGAAGGAGCATTCGACAAGAATATTGTACCTTAGAAGATTTGAGTACTAAACTGCAAAAGGAGACTCAGTCACTGAGTTAAGACTTCTGGGAAAAAAATGTATATTTGATTCCAAAATCTGCAACTCTAATTTTTTTACATAAGCTTATCAAATATCGCATGTTGTATAATGTTGTATAAAAAACGGTGATCTCCAAAGTTTATGTCAGAATCTGATATTATTTGAATACTGTTTGGAATGAAACTAATTTCCGTAAGCATTTATATTTTAAGGGGTTAGGGGTAGTCAGAGACATGAAAAAATGAGAACTTTCAGTAATTTTTTTTGCTATTAAATCATGTTATTTTACAAAAATAATAATATGGCATTATTATACAATGTTTTGACTTAAAGTCTCGAAAATTCGAAAAAAAAAATTATAATTTCCAAACTTATACCCAAGTTTCAAAAAAAGGTCCTTGCGGTGACAAACATAAGTCCTTCGAAATTCATCTAAAATCAATCGGTTAAAAAAGGATAGTTTTATAAATAGATTATCCTGGACCTGAACGAAGCTTCTCTTTTCAAAAATTAACAAAATGGCGGCCTCAGAAAATTTTTTTTCTAGATTTTCGGGAAAAACAGTTATTTGGTGTTAAAAAAACGAAATTTTTTAAAAAAAATTCTTCGATAAGGTCTGAGTTTATTATGTATTCTAAAAGCTGTATAAATTTCAATAAAATCTACCTAGCGGTTTTCGAGTTACAGTTGTCGCCTGTTCAAAAAACATAATTTTGAGAAAAACGCATTTAAAGTTTCACACTAGCTTGTTGGAGTGCCCGAGCGCTCTTTGTTATTTGTCGAATAACTCGAAAAGTGATTATTGCATAAACTTCAAATTTTCAGAGAATATTTTTTAATATCTTAAAAATAACGTAACGAAAATGCAAAAAAGAAAAACAAAAAAAAATATTTTTTGAAAATTCTGACTACCCCTAACCCCTTAAAAGATTTGAAAATTTTATCAGTTTAGCTTAGATATTTTTTTTATTTTGCTAGCATAACAATCAATTATTTAAGTGATTCAAAAAATGTATGATTACCTGAACAATTTCCATTAAAGTAATTCACATTTTAAAGTGAAATTGTATAAGTGTATGTCTATATGCATTAGTGATAAACAAAAGTAAAAGTAGGCTTTCAACATAAGCTACACCTGCACATCTGTAAGTATGTATGTATGAATGTATGAGTGTCTATCATTGCTAATGTCAACCAACAGTTGCATTTGGAATTTGGTTTCCATTATAGTTTTTCACATTGCTTGAAGCCAATTCAGCAACAATAATAACAACTACAACAACAATTACAGTAGGTAGAATCATGCAATAAAATTGGTGAACTAGTGAAGCGTGTGAGGTACATTTTGCCTAAGTCAGCCAACTATTTACACACACACACATGCAAATAAACAGATTATATAAGCACAAGTGGATGAATGTACGTATGTGTGATTGTTTGTGTGCCATAGCATTTGTGGCGCAGATTTATTTGCAACTAAACGTTAGTTGGAATACACATTCTGAGATTAATTTTATTAGTGTCTCACAAGTGGAAACAATTGTGCCAAGCAACATGCAGCTGGCACATGCAAACATACATACATATATGTATAGCAGAAGTTCAAATATATATATGTTAGTGTATTTGTACTCATCTGTGGAAATCAGCTGACAAATGAACAAATGCTTGCGCTTTCATTGTTATTGTTGTTGTTGTTATTGCATTTATGGTACACAATAGTGAAACCGGCATTTGAATGGGAGTATTTGTTGTACACGCTTTGCCATCAGCGATAACTGTAACGCAAAACTGAGCTAACCTGCTCTCAAACATACACACAACCAATATATATATATATATATACAAATATCTAAACTCGAGTGTTGTTGTTGTTGTAGTTGCGCTGAGCTCATAACAATACTGTTAATTTGTGTAGATGGTTGGCAACCCTTGAAGCGTTGGCAAAACATTTGCGATTGCTATTCGCATTTGTTGTTGTTATAATTGTTGGTTTTATTATTGTTGTTGTTAAATTTATGCTTGTTGTTGTTTTTGTTGTTACAATTACTACTACTAGCCGGTGAGTTAATGCCGTCAGCGCACTGTATCAAATGAAAGCTTTAAGTTTGCACACAAATACAACAACACAGCGGCATACAAACACACACACACACATAGGGAATACACACACACACACACAGTCAAGCATAGCTGCAGCGCCACACTAAATGCCAATTCACAATTTGCAGGAAGCAATAAAAAGGATATAAAGTAGTAAATACGCCGTGCCAATGCTTGCATACAAATTAACAATGTGTTTAAGTGTGTTGGTTTTTGTATGTGTGTGTTGTTGTTGTCGTTGTAAGTAGTCACTTTTATGCGCATTTATAAACACTTGAGCATATTTATGGCGTATTTGTGCAAACATATGCTCAGCATGGCTTGGCGTTGGCAAAAGTAGGCGCGCTTGCCGGTTGTCGCGCAGCTCTATGGGTAGTTTTTTGCTTAGGCGAATGGTTCTTAGTTCTTTTTATTTCTAAACTTAAAGGTATGTAATTAACAGCAGCGTGTCCCAGTGTTATCAGAAGTATCTTCAAGAGAAACAATTTATTTTTTAAATATTGTCTGGTAAGTATGAAGATCACTAGGCAGATAGATATCTTAGGGCTGTCTGGAGTTCTTGAAAATGGTCTCACTTTGACAAATTATGCTGGGTGTAAGCACGATCGAATCGAAAACTTCATTTCACGTTTTATAAAGAAAAAATATTGACATTTATTTCTAAGAGGAATCTTTTCCATGTCTTTATCTTTGAAATATACTCTAATATATTTAATTTGTTTCCAAAGGTATCTGACGACAGATAATACTACATTTGAAGCCGGCAGTTTATTGTAAATCAAAGTTGATATAACCACCTGTCTCCTAAATATAACCGACATCACCAAATGCGCTGTTACCTTTGAAATCAAAACAGAATCGGAAAACTCCCATTTAAATATATTTTTCTGGAAATCACCATTAAATGTTACATCATTTATCCAGGAGGAGTAGAGATTTGAATATCGGTGCAAAGTGGTATAGTAGAATATCGAGCTGAGAGGCATAGTTCACTCAGTAACGATCGTTAGTCCATTAAGTCGGAACCATTCTCTTCTAAGTGTCCTCATAACATCAACCACTGAAAGGTTACATCATGAAAAACTTGAAACAAATAATTAAAAATTCAGCTTCTCTAGAGTAAAAAGAAGTATACTTGGTTATATATAGGTCATCGTATAATCTGTTTCAAAGCAAGAACAACCAGTAATAGGTAAGTCTTAACATTCAAAGAAGAAAATGACTGAAATAGTTCATATCAATATTTGATATAAAATCACCAGTTAAAAGACCTCAAATACCGAAACAACTTAAGCCCATTGATGAGAAATTATCTCGAGGAATTAGTATAACTCCAAATCTACTAAAAGGTTTTTCAATAAGGGCGCTACATTTTTTTTAAATAAAACAAAAACGGTTTGGGATGTCAATGAAATTCTTAATTCCTGTGAAAGTACAGACGCTGAACCCAATTTTCAATGGTTTTCAAGCATAAATCGGCCAATACTACTGCCATTTCACGTTCGGTATTCGTACGAAGTTCATCAATCGTCGCTGGCTTGTTGGCATAGATCCTATGATTGACTTAGACCCATTGGAAATAGTCAGATGGCGTCAAATAGTACGACCGAGGCGGCCAATTGGCTGGGCTATTTCGTGAGATTACACGTTCACCAAACTTGGTTTTCAATAAATCGATTGTGGCATTCGCTGTGTGGCTTGTGGCGCCGTCCTGTTGCAACCACATATATTCCAACAACCAAAAATATTCGGTTATCGTTGAGCGTTAGCGATTCCTATTCACACTAACTTTTGATCATCACGGAAGAAGTATGGCCCATTGATGCCGTCGGCCCATAAACGGCACGAAACCGTAATTTTTTCGGGCAATGGTGAGTCATGAAGTACATACGACGATTCTGGTCGTTATGCGGCCTCAGTTCTTGCGTCAATTTGATCTTGTAAGGATGTAAGCCAAGATTCTTTCCCAAAATACACCACAACGACGTCACAGAGATGAGAACGACGTGTGAGAGACCGCTATGGGTCTTCCTCAATTGATGCGCTAGCGGCCGCAATATTGTCGACACTACTGTGTCTCACTGGCACGGGAACATTTTGCACTGTGCCTGTGGATTCACTAGACTCTCCATTATTAGTCAGACAGGACGATTATGACGATCATAAATTCAACGTAGTGCTCTTAAAGTTGAGGCCACTGACTCCGCATTTCGGAAGTAAATTTTAATAATTTTGATTCGTTGTTGGATCATATATCTTTTCATGATGAAATTGCAAACCTTACTGAAGAAAAATGTCAAAAGAGCAGGAAATATAGCGTCGTTTGCTGTCCCTATTCGGTCTTCTACCCGTTATATGACTGGAAACCACTTCTCTCATTCTGAAATTGTCTCATTATAATCATTTGTTTGTATATCTATATTTTATTCCTCCAAAAAGAAGTTGTCTGCTCTGATAAATTAAAATGATGATATATTTTATTGGTAATATTTTCCCTTACTCTCTAAACTTCTTGAACTAGAAGTTTTAGGGTACTACAAAATGATATTTGGCATAGCATGGCCGAGTTTTTTTTTTCATTTATAAATTCGTTAAATCTTCTCTCAGCACTTCTCATTTTTGGCTGTCTATTCAATTTATCTTCTAAGGAACCTAACTCTATTAAACATATTCCACTTTGATAGAAAAAAGTTCAAAAATTTCCATATGTGCATTTCGTATACAATGCCTTTTCAGCTCTTGCCATTCATCGCAATGAAATTTCAAGAAGTAATTTCAAACAATATGTTTACTTAAATGACCTCTCGACAACCTATTGTGTTGTTTCGTACATCCGTACATATAAATGTTTCTATATCTACTTTAGAATAACAAACTAGTCACCAACTACTCCAAAAGTAACTACACAGCTAACAAAATCAATGTCTACATGGTCGTATCAAAGTGTATGCCTGTCATGCCATTACACCTGAGCAAATCCAGTTGCATTTGTATGCACTCACAAGTGAACACACACACATTCACAATACTCATCTCCATATGTGTGTACAGGAGAGTGGATGTACTCGAGTTTTATTGAATGAGCACAATGGAGATCATGTGCAAATGTCCTTAAAATTTATAAACAGATTTCTTATCGAAAGATTTATCGTTGGCAATCTAATAAATTACGGTAAAGTGCAAAATACAAATGCGATCAAAAGTGCAACAAAAACAAACAAAAAGCAGGCAAAGGCAGAGAAAAGTGCAAACAATGGAGTGCACTTAGACGGACTTAGTTAGGATATGGAGCGCCCTGAACTATGCAACAAATGTAAGCGAATCAATTTGAAATGTAGTGCATACATTTAGGAGGTATGGAAAATAAATATATATATTTTTGTACGATTTTTTTCTGCTTTGTAGCTGCGTCCCTGCTGAGCGCATAGTATCAATTGTTGCTTAACGGAAATTTGGTTAAAATGCAATAAATTAAATTTGCAGTTACAAGAGAGAGGTAGGGAGTGTGGGAAAGAAAGTGAGTGAAAGAGAGGGAAAAAATGAGCGATAAATGCAATTTCGTTTGACCAAAAAAAACATTTCGAAATGAAATCAAGCGTAAGTGCAGTCGGTCCGTCGGTCGGTCAGCGAGCAAAGCGCTGTGAGAGGCGAAGTAGTGTCCACAACAAGTGAATGCGATTTGTAGTACAACAACAAGTATCACATTACTCACAGCTTTCTAAAGCAAATTTTCCTTGATTTCCAGCATGCAGCAGCAAAAGCACAAATGCATAAAGCAAATAAAATCGAATCTGCGAATCAATGAGGCACTCATCCGTCGCTTATATGCTTCTGCTCGCCGTGCCTTCTTTCGCCGGACGGTAACTGGGTGCGGCGACATCTTTAATATTCGCATTTCAATTGCAATTTGCCGGCGCATAACCATAAATTGGTTCAATTTACAAAGCGCTCGAGCTCGAGGTGGCAGGCAGCCAGTCAGCGTTGCTGCGATTTTCTTAGTGTGTTGTGTGGCAAGGAGCTCTCCCCTTTATGCTGTCTCTCTGTTAGCTTCCACGAGAGAACTCAACACCAATGCGCTGCAGTCTGCGTCGCTGCTTCTGCTAGCGTTGCTCCGTGTTCCGTTCATTTGTTGCCTGCTTTATGCTTAAGTTAATTTAATGATTTCTTTTATGGTCGCACATTTGTCTCAACCGCCTTGTCGCTTTGCCACGGTGGTGTTATAAAAATCCGGTTTATGTAGGTATAAAGAGTTGTGTGACATTATAACACTAAATAGTGTTCCCTAAGGTGCAGTGAGTGGGATATGCAATAGATGAGATATTTACTTTTTTTATAAAATTTTTTTTCCTAAGATAAAATAATATACATAAAATAATTCCCATATTTCCTTAGAATAAATTTAATTTTTCCTAAAAACATTAATTTGATAAAAAAAAAATCCGGAATTTTCCTTTCATTACTTGTTTGGACCTCGCAGTTTTCCTATTTAGGAAGACTAGACGCGATGACGTGACCTATTGATGGCGTGATTTTATTACGCCTTGAGATCTAATGACATACAATTTTGATTTAATGTGTCCTACATTTATTGACACAAGTTTCTCATCACATGATATTCCAAGAAGTGAAATTTTTAAGTCAGTTGTTTAGAGATTTATGTTTTCAATGTATGTGATGTCGTTTAAACGAAATAGTTTAAATTTTTTCCGTCTAAATATATATCAGCTTATTAGCGAACCTTTCATTTTATGTCATATAATGCAAATTTAGTTCCATGTGACATCACTATGAAGTCGTATGATCTGAACGTCATACAATTTGTTTAATAGTTCTGAGTCGATCAGCAGTCATTTCGAAGTCAGATGTGACATCACTATGAAGTCGTATGATCTGAACGTCATACAATTTGTTTAATAGTTCTGAGTCGATCAGCAGTCATTTCGAAGTCAGATGATCCCATAATTTACGATTGCTGCACCATCTGATGTCATCCCAAAATTAGATCGCCTGATCATATGACATTTAGTTTCGGTGCGATGTAATATCAATAACACATCATATGATTCATTGGTGGATTGAAATGAAAAATTATAATAAATCATAAATCGACTTTATTATATGAGGTATACATATATCAATTAATCCAATATATTGGAATTTCAGCAAGCCATGATTAGAAGTGATCTCAATGTCAGGTGATCTTATCACATTACAAAACGGTACTACTTATATGTGGTTAAAGCCAGATGAAGTGATAAATCAAAATTTATTTGTGATATTTTTAATATTAGCTGATCTCATCGCGTAAGATCGTAAAAAGGAATTTTCGTTTTTCTTTCTATGATAATTGTCTAAATTGTTTTGATTCCGTAGTGATGTGATATAACCCATTGTAAGATGATTTGAGGAAGTAATACGTTTACGCGATGTGATATGAATTTCAAGTCACATGATCTGTTGTTTTGTGATTTAATGATCTTGTAAACATAAACATTTAATATTATGTAGTGATGTAATATAGTTTTTTACCATCAGACAATCAAATCGATTGACGGGTGCGAATTATTGACCTCAAGCAGTACAATCTACTGTGTCATGTGATATATTTTAACGTGATAGGTAAATGTAAATTTTGTTTTATAATGTGATGTGCTCTAATAATTGTAAATATTGTATTGATATTATTTGATCTAACAATCACCCTATTGCGAGTGTCGACTGACAGTGGTAAATGACTACTGAGCGATTATCGACTACCGCTGCTATTGTGAGTGTCGATCAATCGCTCAACATGTCCACAAAAATTTTTCAGTGGTTAGACATTTTTGAATTTTGTCGATCAAGTTACTCATAACAAAATATAATTTAATCGACTGGTGTTTATTCTATTGTCAGTCGACACTCGCAATAGGGAGAAGTGTGATACAATCTCTTATATTTATTACCTAGGATATTAAGTGAAGCGATGTGATGTTTTGTGAGAGTGATGCGATGCTATGTGTTCTTGTCATCTGACGTGGTCTAGTAATGTGACGAATTTACCAGTTGATGTAAAGTGCTCTAATTGTGCGAATGATTTAGAAACTCATGTAATGGGATCTATTGATGTCATGCTATCAATTATACTTATATAGACATGTTATATGATCTAATGATATGACGTGATTTCAAAATATTATTGTATTCGATGTGGCTTTGATTTGTTGTGCCAGAAAACATCGATGCCGTACGTGAACTGATAATGCAAGACCGTCATGTAATATACCTTCAGATAGAGGATTGCCTATGCATTTCTCCCACCAGCATACATTCGATATTGCATGAACACCTGGCCGTAAAAAAGGTTTGTTCTCGTTGGATCCCGCACAATTTGACAATCGCTCAAAAAAGGCTAAAAAAAAGTGCTTCGAAAATTGGTTTGAGCGCATGCAAAAGTGTATAAATCTTGATGGAGAATATTTTGAAAAACAATAAAACCATTTTCTTTGATAAATATTCCTATTTTCATTATTAGGCCAGAAATATATATAGCAGCCCTCGTATTTCATGGCATGTGATATAAAGTTATGTGATCTGATGTGATTTCTTTAAACGATTATTTTGTAATGTGGTTTATCTCAATCGTTTAATATCGGTTCTGTGTTCACCTTCTTCTTGTGCAGTAGTGATAATATTGCTTGGATTTATAAGCAAGTCTTCAAGTACAACACAGTACAATCACTTTACTATGTATATAAAAACATGATATGATTGAGAAGCGATATGTCTGTAACATCGAAAGAAAATATTTTCTTACAAAAAAAAAAGGTTAAAAGGGTAAGCAAATACAAATATTTTTCAATAAAAATTGCTAAAAGTGTGCACTAAATACAACGAAAATTCAACTAAAACTTTAATTACTAGATAAGTCGAAATTAGAGCACAACGCAGGCAAATTGAATTTCAATTAAAATGCATATGAAATTTATTTATTTATTTATTTAAAATGCAAAAGTGCAGCACAAATATGCAAAAATTAATCGCCAGCACTTTGCTGTCTATATTTGCAGATTTTCAATGGAAATAAAAATCATATTTACTTATGCCCTACGCGCGTGTGTGCGGGTGTGTGTAATATTCACTTTGTTGCTACAATAATTTATCTTATGGGCAAGCAACAACAAATAGAGTTTAAAATAATAAAACCTTTAATGGCAGTAGGAAGTGAAATATTTTCGCAATTCAATAAAATATAAAATCAGAAATATTGAATTGTGCCAACACACACACCCACATATACACATGCAAATACATATGAATATATATGTAAAATATATATATGTATGTATGTATGTTGGTGTAATCGAACACCCCAGCGTTTGTTTGCTTGTATATAAAAGTATTAAAATAATTTTTACATTCAGCAATCTTCTTGCAACGAGCTTTTTTATAAGTAGCTTATGTAATAATACGCACACACACACATACATAAACACATTTTATGATGCATTGGCGTGTGTGTGTTACATATAGACGTTCGCAAACATTTGATTGTATTCATTTTGCACTTGAGCATACACTTATATTGCAATTAAAGTGGTTTGATAAATTGCATTGATTCGACTTTAGTTATTTACCCACACATACACACACACATGTAGGGAGTTTTTGAATATACGCGTATATTCAATTGTTTGAATATATTGAGGCTATCGTTTATATGTGAATTTATTTGAGCAACCCAGCAGGAATTCTTAATAGAAATGTTCAGGCAGTTGTAATGTAATTTGCAAGTACTTTGGGACTCAAGTAATAATGAAGCGAGTGAATAATTACATCTGATAACTGACAGTTGACTTGGCATTTGACAAATTTCGGGCTAAATAAGGGCTAGTTACACAAGTTAGAGAAGCATTCAAGGTGTACGGACGTGCTTTTTAATTCGTTCCGTGAAATCTGTTGTTTTTTCTTGTTACAAAAGCAAACAAACATCAACATAAATAGCATCGATTAAATTGTCAACAGACAATCAAATCAAAATACAGTGCACACAAATTTACATAAAAAAACATAAACAAATAGTGCACAAAACAAAAATATAAAAACAATAAAATCAAACAAACAATAATGAGTGCTGCGCAGCCTCACCAGCAAAGCCGTAGGCATTCCTTAAATGCCTACTTCAGTTTTGTGGAACCAACAAAAACAACTCCTGCCAACAAAAAAAGCAACGGCGGTGATGAGTCATCGCAGCGATCAGCTGAATTGGAATCGATGCAAAGGACGCAGTCGGCAGAAGCAGAAGTAAACAGCAATCGCGCAACAACAAATGCGCTAATAGCGACAAGTATGCAGGTACCAACAAGCACTCGGTTAACGAAGGAAAACAAAAAAGAAGGTGAGAATGTACAATGCAAGAAAGGACCATCTATTCAGACTGGTATTGACCGCTACATAAACACAAAAAGGAAATCTAGTCCAATTAAATCAGCGGTCAATAACAAAAAATTTCAAGCAGGCACGCCAAATGGTAAAAAGCCAGACATTTTAATTGGCAATAGATTTGCCTTACTGAGCAAAGAACCTAACGACGATGCGAAGGGTACTATTGCAGCAGTGAATGCCAAACCTCCTCCAATCTATTTGCGTGAGCGTAGCTCAAATGCGCTTGTCTCCAAATTGAGCAATTTAATAGGCACGAACAATTTTCATATAGTGCCTTTAAAAAAAGGTAACATAGATGAAACGAAAATACAAACGTACACTGAAAAAAGTTTCATGGATGTAGTGAAATTCTTATCAAATAATAACAAGAATTACTACTCGTACCAATTGAAAAGCTCTAAAGGTCTAGTGGTAGTTATAAAAGGTATAGAGTCGTCGGTAGACTCTAACGACGTTAAAGAAGCTCTTGAAGAAGGTGGTTTTAGTATTAAATCAGTAGTAAATATATTTAACAGAAACAAAGTACCTCAGCCAATGTTCAAAATAGAATTGATGCCAAATAATGAACAACTAAAGAAAAATGAAACACATCCAATTTACAAGTTAAAATATTTGCTCCATCGCAGAATCACCGTCGAGGAACCACATAAAAGAAATGGTCCGGTCCAATGCACCAACTGCCAAGAGTATGGGCACACGAAAGCATATTGCACTCTACGCAGTGTCTGTGTGGTGTGTGGTGATCTGCATCCTACATCAAAATGTACTCTTAAAAAAGAGGATTTAAATAAAAAATGTAGTAATTGTGGTGGAAATCACACTGCAAACTATAGGGGTTGCCCGGTATACAAAGACTTAAAAACTAAATTGACTGTTGGAATTCAATCACGCCGTAATCAAATGATAAATATTCCTTCCAACGAAATTATTGAAAACCCTGTCCATATTTCAAAACAATGTATTCTTAAAAATATTGCTGTACAAGGGAGCTATGCAAACGTGGTAAAAGGCAACACAACACAAATGCAATTGCCCCAAAACCAACCAAATGGAAGCATTGAAACAATGATTTTAAACCTTACCCAATGTATGACACAATTTATGTCAACAATGCAAAATATGATTCAAGAGGTAATCAAAGCCCAAAACCAAATGTTGCAAACTTTTTTAAGTAAAAAATGAGCGTACTTAACATTTGTATATGGAATGCTAATGGTGTTAACCAACATAAATTGGAGCTTATTAGATTTCTGAATGAAAATAATGTAGATGTAATGCTGTTGTCAGAAACCCATCTTACGAATAAAAATAATTTCTTTATACCGGAGTATAGACTCTATGTTACAAATCACCCAGATGGAAAGGCACATGGTGGAACAGCAGTGTTAGTTAGAAAACGATTAAGCCACCACGCATTAGAATCTCATGCTACAGCGCAGTTACAAGCTACAACAATATCTATAAAAAATCGTTGCGGAGACTTAAACCTGACGGCTATATACTGTCCACCTCGTTTTAAAATTACAGAGAGTGAATTTAAAGACTTTTTTGAAACGCTAGGTCATAGATTTCTAGCAGGTGGAGATTACAATGCAAAACATATGTATTGGGGCTCACGACTTATTAATCCGAAAGGACGACAGCTGTATCATACTATTATAAATAGGCGCAATAACCTTGATATAATATCCCCGGGTAAGCCGACATATTGGCCTACTGATCGTAAAAAAATACCAGATTTAATTGATTTTGCAGTAATCAAAAATATAGATAAATCGCACATATCAGTAGATACATGTACTGACCTATCTTCTGATCACTCTCCTATACTAATAAAGTTATGTGAACAACCCATATTTATTGAAAAGAAAGTGGGCCTAACATCTCACAAAACGAACTGGCTAAAATACAAAAAATACGTGAGTAGCCACATTAATATTGAATACAAAATAAATAAAGAAGGAGATATTGACGAAACTATAAGGGAACTCAATGACATAATTATTAACGCAGCGGTCTTAGCAACACCAAAGAAAAGCTATAAGCCACGTGGTCTCAGGAAAATCAGTAATAGAGAAATAGAACAGCTTGTAAATGAAAAAAGGCGTGCTAGACGAGAATGGCAGATAAATCGCTCCCCTTCCACTCAGCTTCAATTGAAATCTGCTGTACGCAAATTAAAAAAAGCGCTTAAACGCGAGGAAGAACTCAACAATGAAATATATATAAAGAAGCTGTGTCCAAACTCAAGCAAGCAAAATTCACTTTGGAAAGCCCAAAAGTCCATGAAGCCACCAGTCGACTCCAACATGCCTATACGAGACTTGGGGGGAAATTGGGCTCGAAGTGACGAGGAAAAGGCTACTTGTTTTGCAAATCACCTAGAAAAGGTATTTCAACCAAATTGCCCAAAGAATAACTTTAAATTGTCAATCTTGCCTAACACAGCAAATGAGTCGCCCGAGTCCTTTAAGTCTTCACCTTCTGAAATTATTGGCATCATAAAAGAACTTAATCCAAAAAAGTCACCAGGACATGATAACATCACCCCAAAATTGCTAATTGAGTTACCAAATATTGCTGTAGAGGTGCTCTCTTTGCTCTTCAATGCAATTCTAAGTTTCGGATACTATCCAATTTCGTGGAAAAAGTCGCAGATTATCCTGATAGATAAACCTGGGAAAGACTTGACACAGCCGTCTTCATACAGACCAATCAGTCTTCTACCCTGCCTTTCGAAAATATTTGAAAAGGTGCTGTTATCAAAGATGTCTCCTTTCCTCCACGAAAATAATGTAATACCAACGCACCAATTCGGGTTTCGTGCAAAACATAATACAATAGAACAAGTAAATAGAATAACTAACGAAATAAGAAAAGCATTCGAGCACAGAGAGTACTGTTCAGCTATATTTCTAGACGTAGCTCAGGCATTTGATAAGGTGTGGCATGAAGGGCTTTTATATAAGATTAAAAACATTCTACCTTTAGAATTGTATAAAATATTGGAGTCTTATTTAAAAAATAGACAATTTACGGTTAAAGTGGGAGACTTCATATCTGATGAACGACAAATAAGGGCTGGTGTACCACAAGGCAGTGTTTTAGGCCCAACTCTGTACATCATATATACTGCTGATCTTCCAACAGCTAATAATGTTTTGACATCAACTTTTGCGGATGACACAGCTTTAGTGAGCCGTAACAAATGCCACATTATAGCATCAAGAATATTATCGGAGCACTTAAGAACTGTCGAAGAATGGCTAGCCAACTGGCGTATAAATGTGAATGAACAAAAGTGTAAGCACGTTACATTTTCGCTAAGACCAAAAATGTGCCCGGCAGTAAAAATGAACAATATTCTAGTGCCTCAAGTGAATGAAGTTACCTATCTTGGTATTCACCTAGATAGAAGGCTTACATGGAGAAAACATATATCTAGTAAAATAACGTGCATGAAGATAAGAGCTGCAAATTTAAATTGGCTTTTAAATAAAAACTCTAAACTTAGCCTAGACAACAAAGTGCTTTTATACAATGCGGTCATAAAGCCGATTTGGATGTATGGCATTCAACTGTGGGGTACGACCTGTGCAACTAATATTGATATAATACAAAGGTTCCAATCGAAAATGCTTAGATCAATCACGTGCTCACCATGGTACATTCGCAATGAAAATATCCATAAAGATCTTGGTATCCCTATGGTGAAGAAAGCAGTAGAGGACAGCAGATTGAAATATATATCTAAACTCCGTGATCACCCAAACCCATTGGCTAATGCCTTAGTACATTCCTGCGATCAAACACGCCTAAAAAGAAGGGATATGCCTACGTACTAAAGAGCAACATTTCACCAATACAGCTCAATCACTTGTTTGAGCTTGTCTAGTTTTTTAAATAGTTTTAAGATTTTATAACTTATTGTTAGGCTTAAAGTAAAAGCAGATTCAATAAATAAAGAAATATTGAAAAAAAAAAAATAAGGGCTATGAAATATAATAGGTGACAAATGGCATAGAATTTATGACACATGGTAATTAAAAACCTACATATTAATAATTTCTTATGACAGTTGACGAGTGACAAGTCACTAATGACAAGTAACATCGCCACACTTAGAGCAAAGAGAACCTAAGTATAGTAGTAAGCACACATTTAATCTTTTACTAGTTACCACTTACAAGAAGTGCATGACAGATGACAAATGTATAAATAAAAATCATAAATTACGTAACGACACCGTGACACTTAACCGCGACAGATAACCAATAAAAACAAGATAATAACTGTTTTTATACTCTCGCAACAAAAGTCCATAAAATGGCGAAAATCAAAAACCTATAAAGTGTCATAACTAAGCCATAAATTAAGTTATGAAAGTAAAATTTGAAATAAAGGATCGCGTTAGTACTCATCATGAAAATTGTTGAAATCGCATAATAACCACGCCCACCTCCCATACAAAGGTTAGGTTGAAAATTACTAAAAGTGAGTTAACTCACTAACGAAAAACGTCAGAAACACTAAATTTCACAGAAATAATAGCAGAAGGAAGCTGCACTGAGATTTTTTTACAAAATGGAAAATGGGCGTGGCATCGCCCACTTATGGGTCAAAAACCATATCTCAGGAACTACTCGACCGATTCGAATGAAATTCGGTATATAATATTTTCTTGACACCCTGATGACCCGTGTGGAAAATGGACGTAATCGGTTCCCAACCACGACAACTTCCCATATACGAGTAACTCATTTTTGAATTCCATCTTATTCCTTCACTTTATAATATATACATAAGGAACCAATGAAGATTAAAACTTTACACAAATACTGTATATGATCTGTGGCATCACTTGTGAAAAAATTGTCTAAATCGGACTATAACTTTTCAATGCCCCGGATATCGAATATGAAGAACTCAGTGCCCCAAGGTAACTTTTCACCGAAAATTTCGGTAAATCTCTCAGGTATCTTAATTTAATTCAGAGGAAATATTTTCCTTCTAATAGTGTGTGTCTAGCTTAATAGCTTATAAATCGTTAATATGTGAAATATACATATTTATGCCGCATATATGGGTCAAATTGTGTGTTTTCTGAATAAAAATATAGCAATAAATTGCGAGAGTATAAAATGTTCGGTTACACCCGAACTTAGCCCTTCCTTACTTGTTTTTACATAAAAATATTAATGATACGAATCATGCAGCAGCCGGCTACTCCAAAGTCAGTATCTACGTAGACAGTCGAGCAGAAAAAGTGTTTTGGATACCAGGGTGGCAGTAGAGAGTGTTGTCAATATGTGCCTACACTTCTTCTGGGTGCCAGGACACAAAGGAGGCAACGATGTTGTGGACGAAATTGACAAGAATGGTCTACAACTGTCCTCCGGAAACGCAACCGAAATTGGCAATCCCATGCACTGTCTACGATGATCTGGACAGGGGCATGACATGAAAATGCTTAACACGTTGATTAAATATACCGGGCTGTAAAGCCCTTGAAGCCATGTGTAAAGCGGTAGACCAGAAGTACACAAAACTCCTATTATCATTCGATAGAAAGGACTGTAGGAGTTTGTTTGGAATACTCACTGTCTGGTGGAAAGAGAAACAATGCACATGAACTACATTGCCAAAGCAACGTCTTTGCCACTTGGAGGCCTCACAACATGAGAATCTGGAGGATATATCGACAGTAAAGCCACATAACCTTTTAAAATTCGCGTCAAGCGTAGGCATCTTAAAGGATGACTATTCTTCGTAAACAACGTGACAGCACTCCATTTGGTATCACAAAGGACAAAAACTGGTCTATGTGTAGCTTATTGGCCTACCAGTATAACCTAACCTAAATGATAACGGACAATGGACAAATGGAAATTAAAATTTTACAAAAAGCAAGTGTCATTTTTGACTTGTAAGAGGCAAACTATGAACTTCTGGCGGATGATATCTGACAGATGACAGCTGACTATGTTAAATGAAATAAGACAAGTCACAAGCTATTGATAAACAATCTAGCATAATAAATAGTAAATAGAATATACCAAGTGTTAAGTTATCAAAGATGTATGAACAACAATAACCCAAATTGTTTCAAAATGTCAAAGTAGGTTAAGTTCCTACAGGGGCTATGAATTATTTTAATATAAATAAGCTTTAACATACATATATAACTACATATTCAAACGTAGTTCAATGGCATAATTTTATCTGAATGAAATTAAAATTCTATACATTAAAGCTATACTGTTATATGTACCAAGGTATATACAAATGTATTTATCTCCCTGTATGCATATGTTTATTTTGTAATTTTTTTTAATCCTAGTGGCGCACCGCATTTGCACTTTTGGTCAATTTGATTGCACCAAATGGCACAGTTGTTGTTTCAAGATAATTTATACCAAATTAAAGCAAAATAAATTTAATTCAATATGAAATCGTGATTATGTGGACATAGTGTGAAGTGGTCTCTTATGAGAGAGTCTATAATAATTATGGGAAAATAAAAGTAACATAATGTGTATTTATCAGCAATATATAGATATTTTTAATAAATATTATTCGTGTTTTTCTTTTCACAATATTTCCAGAGCCAACCTCGAGTCGGTATTTCGACTCAATTTGGGTGTGTTACTTGAATGAGGAATGAGTTTAATTCAATATAAAAAAACGTTGCCTACATTTGGGAGCCATAAACATATCAATAAAATACTGAGAATGAAAAAATATATATTTCCGACTTAAAAACGAAGTAGAATGTGATTAGTTCAAGTCTTAGATAAAAAATTGTCGATGCAAAATTAGGAAGTGTTGCCTACATTTTGGCGCAAAAAACAAAATAAATTTCAATAAGTAGGAATAAGAAATGAAAAGAATAGGCTTTACATATTTCAATCAGAAATTTTTTTTTTGAAAAATATTTTTTAACATTTTAAAGACTTCTCCATTCATGTCAGAGTGATTGACAGCATGAACTCTATGCTTTTCGTAACAAAGCAAGCAGTCAATAGACATTACCTAACACGTCACGTCGGCATATCCTAAACGAATTTGATGTGCAATTGCTTGAAGAGAAATTTAGTGGGACGCACATATGGAGCTGGCTACAAAACGCTTGTGAAAAGCGCAGCACGTCACTAACAGCTTCGCACGAAAGTGAAATCACTGTAAGACGATTTATTAGCTTCAGGCTAAAAAAAATAAATCTAAGCGCGCATAGCTGCAACTGCAACCACACATTAATACATGCACACATACATACATATATATAGTGCAACAAAAGTTAACCGACCGGAAGTGAAATCTGCGCGTATTGCCTGGTGGATGACGTCATGCGTTTTTTCATACTTTCATACTGCACAGCAGCTGCCAGCACACAATTGGCTTCACTTTCATTCAGCCAACAACCAACAGCCATCAGCCTTGGACCAACAAAATCGGTGATCGCCAACAGCAGCGCCGCATAAATGAAATCAACAACTGACAACTGGTCAACATGGACTCAGATGCGAATAAGGATGATGCAGCTTGCGGCTCAGAAACACATACAGATAGTTCCCCACGTGTGCGTATGTGTGTGCACTTAAACGGTACGTGATAACGTCACGGCTTTGTTGGTTGCAGTTGCATTTGTTACAGTGCTTCAATTGCTTACAGTGGTTGCTGTTGTTGCTGTCACATCGACATGGCCGCTTGACTGCAAATGATTTTGCGCTGATTTAGTGATTCAATGTCACGTCCTAAATTGTGGTCAACATTTCAGCTGCACACAAACACACATACTCACACATCATGCAGGAGCGCAGTGAGGAAGCGCAGCAGCGAGCGAACAGCGGCTACACGTGTGTCGCTAGCTTCGCTGTCCTTTGTTTGCTTCAGCGCTGCTCCGCATTTCGGCGAAAGCGTTACGAGGTAAATAGTATGTTGACAGCTCAAATTCGAAACTTTATTTGTCTGTTTTGTGGCTGTTTGTATTTGTTGTTGTTGTTGTCGCCTGCAGCAAACGCGCAGAGTGTTCTTCAAATTTATGTTCGTGCAATGAATTTTTGAAATTGTAAACTATTTTTGGCCACTTAAATTGCTGAAATTATGAAGCTGCTGTGTTGATTTCATACGTTCGGCATCAGTTTGGGTCTTTCCAAGGCATAATAAGGCTACAACAGTAGCCCGCTAGGGGCAGTAAACGACGCCCGCTCTTTGACATTTCTCTTCAGTAAGGTTTGCTATTTCACAGTGCAAAGATATACGATCCAACAACGAGTCGAAATTATTAAAATTTACTACCGAAATTCGGAGTCAGTGGTCTCAACTTTAAGAGCGCTACGTCCAATTTATGGTCGTCATAATCGTCCTGTCAGATCAATAATTGAGCGTCTAGTTGAAAAATTTGAATCCACAGGCTCAGTGCAATATGTTCCCGTGTCAGTGAGACAAAAAAGTACACGTAGTGTCGAGAATATTGCTGCCGCTAGCACATAAATTGAGGAAAACACAAATCAGTCTCTCATACGTCGTTCTAAAGCGTTGGGCATCTCAGTGACGTCATTGTGGCGAATTTTGCGAAAAGATCTTGGCCTATATCCGTACAGAATCCTTGCATATCCTTGGCTGAATGGCTTCGCCAATAAGAAAAATATGCGGTATTAGTCAGATAGCAATCCACACATACTCCATGAGTCCACATTGCATTGGTTTTGTGCGGTATATGGGCCGGTGGTGTCATTGGGCCATACTTCTTTCATGATGGTCAAGATCGGTACGTTACTGCGAATGGGAATTTCTACCGCTCAATGATAAGAATATTTTTGGCCCGAATTGGATGATATTTACTTGGGCAATATGTGATTCCAACAGGACAGCGCCACAAGCCACATAGCGAATATCACAACCGATTTATTGCAGTCAATTGACTGTCTTAGTCGTGCGATTTGGTGCCGTTAGACTATTTCCTGTGGGGCTACGTCAAGTCTATGGTATATGCCAACAAGTCAGCGACAATTGATGAACTTCGTACGAATATCGAACGTGAAATTGCAGCAGTATCGGCTGATTTATGCATGAACCACGTCGAAAATTGGGTTCAGCGTCTGGACTCCTGCAAGCGTACCCGTGCTTGCCATGCAAAATAATACGAGTTCCATACATACAATACGCCGAATTTAACTAAAACTTTTGTAGTGCTCTTATTCCTTTAAATCCTTTATAAGGACCGAGTATAACTTTGGCCACAAATGCGAATATTAGTCTGATTTCCGACACTCTATCTCATATGAGTTACCCAATTTATCTCTCCTATATTTCATAGAATCTTCAAAATATTAATAAATAGCAGACCGCTCAGGCTTAAACAAACATTTCAAAAGTTGTAATTTTTGCACACTCTCCCATACATTTGTATGTACTTTCCCGTTTCTTGCGTGAGTTCATTTATAAACAAGTAAGGAAGGGCTAAGTTCGGGTGTAACCGAACATTTTATACTCTCCCAATTTATTTATTTAACTTTATTTATATTATATAATACACAATTTGACCCACATATTCGCCATATATATTGTATAAAGTCCATTGAAAGTTGGAAACCATAATATTAGACTAGAAGCACCGAGGTCCTTATGTTCGATATATGGGGCCTTGAAAACCTATGGTCCGGTTTTGTCGATTTTTAGAATGGGGCTGCCACACGTAGTATTTGTGCAAAGTTCTGCATCGATATCATCACTAGTACTTACTTTATACATTGTAAAGTAAACGATTCAGATCGTCTTCAAAGTTCTGGTATATAGGAAGTAGCCGTGGTTGTGAAGCGATTTGACCTATTTTCACAACATATCATTGCGATGTAAGGAAACTATCACAAACCAAGTTTCATTGAAATCGGTCGAGTAGTTCTTGAGATATGGTTTTTGACCCATAAGTGGGCGACGCCACGCCCATTTTACATTTTGTAAAAAAATCTGAGTGCAGCTTTCATCTGCCATTTCTTATGTGAAATTTAGTGTTTCTGACGTTTTTCGTTAGTGAGTTAACCCACTTTTAGTAATTTTCAACCTAACTTTTGTATGAGAGGTGGGCGTGGTTATGATCCGATTACTTTCATTTTTGGACTGTATTAGGAAGTGGCTAAAAAAAACGACTACAGAAAAAAAAAATTCATCCAAATATGCCCCTTCATAGTGCGATCCTTCATACCAAATTTTATTTCAATAGCTTTATTTATGGCTTAGTTATGGAACTTTATGTGTTTTCGGTTTTCGCCATTTTGTGGGCGTGGCAGTGGTCCGATTTTGCTCATTTTCGAAAGCAACCTTCCTATGGTGCCAAGAAATAAGTGTGCCAAGTTTCATCAAGATATCTTAATTTTTACTCAAGTTACAGCTTGCTCAGACGGACGGACGGACGGACGGACGGACAGACAGACATTCGGATTTGAACTCCACTCTTCACCCTGATCACTTTGGTATATATAACCCTATATCTAACTCGTTTAGTTTTGGGTGTTACAAACAACCATTATGTATGTGAACAAAACTATAATACTCTCTTTAGCAATTTTTGTTGCGAGAGTATAAAAAGTAAAATTAGGAAAATTCGAACATGAAATTACATTTTATTTGTAATGATTGTCTTTCTCTCTGATTATGAAGAGAGTTGGTATATTTCAAATATTTTGTTCTTCAAGACGCTGTACACGCTCCGTACTGAACTCTCAAGCGCGTACTTGGGAGGTTTTGAAATTTTATTCAGCAAGCAGCTGCGAGTGCTTGTTACTCGACTCTCTGCCACGCGATTGCGATGCGAAGATAATGACTTGCAAGACGATTTTCAGTTTCAGATTAAGATTCTCCATCACGGGGTCTTTTTGATACCCTAACCTGGGAGCTATTTCCAGAAAGTTGAAATTCTAGCACTAAATGTTACTCGGGACGAATTTTTGAAATCGGCACAGTAGTTTTTGAGTTTATTCATTTCAAACGTACATACAAATCTTTCCTCTTTATAATAGTAGCATAGATCTAGAATAATTGTATTAACATAATAATTTAGAACAATTGGCGAGTCACTGCTCAGGAATACTACTTTTAATTTTTTTCACATGGATATTGTGTATATCCTGTTGTGGATACAATGTAGTTTAAAATAATTCTGGGTTGATAAAAGAACACAAAGCTTAACGGGAAAGGATCAGTTCTTGTCGAACGAGAATCCTCTAGATCGATAGAGAAGCATTAGAGGTACTTCTAATTTTTTGAATGTTAACACCTTCGAATGGTTTGCCGGATTACAACCGCTGACTAAAGGCAATCGCCTTTGATCTATTTTGGATGATTTATCAATAGAAGGCAGTAGTCTGCTTTAGAAGCCGAAAAAATCGTTTTTTAGCATTTTTTTTTTGAAAGGGAAGGAAATGATTGCGGTAAACGGAATTTTAAGACGATAGTGTACTATATTTAAGGCTTAAAAAACAATATTTATTATTAAAAAAATATTGAATTTTTTTCAAAGTTGCAAGTATTTTTCTGGAGCGCCTGGAGTCTGCACTTGTAAATCGGTGCCGGCGATGAAGGTCGTGCGATGCATGTGAAACAGTCGAAGCAAATTTTTTTTTTTTTATTTTTATAAGTTTCTTTTTTTTATGAACTAAAAAATACCGAAGAAGTTATAAAATTCCAAATTTTTTCGAAGTTTGAAAAAAAATTCACTTTTTTAAGAAAAAAAATTTACTTTAAGTTGCAAAATAAGTAGTTTAAATAATACTTCTGTGCAACTTTTTTAGTTCAAATTTAATACTGAAACAAGATCACTTTGGCTTTTTTCGATCGGACATATATTCTTTTTGCTATCGCCCGCACCGTTTTTTAACACTTGTGAAAATGAAAACTCGAGAAAACGCGCTTTAAAGTCTGCCTGAGCATTCGCACCTGCTCGACGCTCGGCCACTAAAACTGCTCTAGCTTCGAAAATATGTCGAATTGGCCTCTGGAATTTTAAAGACATATTCTTGGATAGTTTTGAAAGAGATTTAAATCAAAACAAAAAAATCGATTTTCGGAAGCCTGTTAATCAGACTACTGCCTTAATCCCATACAGAGCGAATGCAGACCGAACGTGTATTTTTCTAAACTTAAATCATTTTATTAATTTTTAAAGTGTCTATATATTTAATGATTCTTTTATTAATACCATAATAAATGATATGTTATATACAGAAGAAAGTTGCACAGAAGAAACAAATTTCGAAAGAATAACAAAAACAAAACTAAGAAACAAACAAATTAATCAAATCAGTATAATATGCGAATGTGAGCACAAATAAAGTATTCAAGTTGTATATCAAATAAATTGCAGTGAATATATTAATTTCATTACGTCAAAAACGTCTACACAATGAAACGCTTGCATGGTGACATGAGAAAAACTAGTTTGGGCAATTAAAATTGCATGAGTTTGAGTGAGAGCGACAGCATGTAGACGATCATCACACGCACATACTCAAGCATATACATATATGTATGTGTGAAAGTCAATTCCGCTAGTAAAGCAACAAGTTTTTATGCTTAAAGGTATCTACACACGTCTACCACAAGCTAAAGCAATAGCAAAAATAACAATAACAACGGTATGATTATAATAGACGATGAGCTGAGGCTGAATCAGCGTCGAGTCGAGCAGCGGCATATAAAGAATAATAAAATCAATTAAGTGTTGAGTGAAACTTTTGCCAAAGCGTCGACACATGCTGCGCGCTCAACTGCCAACAATAATTGTGCAACTATTAGCAAGTTTGTCTCCGCGTGAGAGAATGTATGTGTGCGCTGAAAAGTTGCTACGTTCATCATACGCCTAGTTGAGCGACATTGACAAGCGCAATGAATGCCGGCGTGGAGCGCACTTCCACAGATGAGTTCAATCAACAGTTTAGCCTGTTGTGCCGCCTGGAATACCATGGCAAACACATTTACATATATACATACATATATACACATATGCATATTTCTCAATAAATAGACTAAAACTTATCGAGAAGTACAACTGCATGGTGTTTATATTTAGACATATGTACATATATATATGTGTGCATGTCTTCTCTCATACACTTCTATTTGTAAGCACATACTCCAGCTCATTCAGCGCTCATTGGATTGCAATCAATTGCGATTTAACTGCAATTGTGCGCCGATACAAAGCCAACTGAGAGGCTGGTGGCGAGCGGAACGGTAAGGAGGGGTGAAGCATATGCGGCATCGATTGGCAAACGTTTCGTGCTATTACAATATGCTTACAAAAATGTATATATGTAAGCATTGAAGAATACAACAACAACAACTCTGCACTAACTAGCATTTCATGCGCTGGCAAGTTGAAGGTTTTCCTGCCACACAGCGAAAAAAAGTGGCAACCGGAATTCCGTCGGCTAAGATGCACTCAATATGAATTGCCGTTATTTGCTAGCGGTTATGCTAAAGATATTGCTTTGCCGATACATGTACATTTGCTGCTATGCAAGAGTTTCTCCATATGCCGCACAAAAGACAGGCAAAGTCTTGCTTTTATTCATATATATATGTATGTATTAGAGCTCTTGGTATTCGACTAATCGACTAACCGAATAGGGCATTATTCGAATAATAATATTCGGTTTGCACTATTCGGATAGTCGTCAGTCATCGACTATTCGATTAACCGCTCATTTTCGACTATTCGGTTAACCGTCGGTCGTCGACTATTCGAATAGTGCAAGTTCATTAATTTTCTTATTTTTATTGAAAAAAGTGAAACATTAAAACTAACAAAAAACTCGCTATTTTTTATGACTGTCATACCAACACTGTTGTTTTTTCACATGCAAAATTAAAATATGGCTGATACAACACTGCGTGGTATGTTTCTTGAGTTCGCTATTCTATACCCCTACCCACTTGCTGCCGAATTTTTTCGGTTTTTTGCGACATATGCCTAGTACTGCAGTAACCGGTTACTTTTTGGAACCGGTTTTTTTGGGACACACTCGTGGCAGTGTGGGCGGTCGGTGGGTGGGGCTTTGGGTCGTTTTGGGGCAAAACTTCGACGAGTGGGTAGTCGGTATTCTGTGAAGAACCGGTTTTTTTGGGTCGGTCAGTGGTCGGTTTTGCTCGTGCCCTTCTGCCCGAACACTTCTCAACCGATTTATACCGCACATTGTATATATCTGGAAAATACGGACATATATCTGGTTTTGGCCTTAGCAAAAATCGTTATGTTTTTTTTTCATTTATTCGAATAGTGACAGTATAACTATTCGAATAACCGCAGTAGAACGACTATTCGAATAGTCGGAACATTGCGACTAACCGAATAGTGCTAACCGGTTAATATTCGTACGAACGGTTACAAACCGGATATTCGAATAATCGGTTTTCAGGTTAATCGAATAATTTTAAGAGCCCTAGTATGTATATATATATGTGTGATGTGTGTTTTTATATATTTGTATGTCTATATATATGTACCAACATGCATTGACTTACACAAAGATTTGCAATAAAGCACACAAAGGCATACATGGAAAAGTGCTTGAGTTCACAGTTTTCTTAGCATACTTTTATGCGCTGCTTCGGGGCTGTTTTATTGCGCTGCCTTTGGCTGTGCGTGCAGTTGCACTCCCTACCAGTTCATGCATGCCTATTTAAACTGCATATGTATGTTCGAGTATTTCCCATATTTTCTTGTTATTGTTGTTGTTGTGCATATTTCAATTGGTTTTCTTCGTCCTTTCGCTGCACAAATTAATGCAATTTATGAATGCTTTATATGCGCTGAATGGCAAATAAATTTTCTTTGCAGCTTTCCTGTTCCTGTTGGCGCGTTCGCACTCGCTTTCTCTCTTTGCTTTTATTTTGTATCAATTTCTTTGTTCTTTTTTTTGCTTGTCTTGCATCCTTAGTGCAGTATCGATGGCTCGTGCCTTATTCAAGATACATTGTGGCAGAAATTTTGTAGATACAAATTGATATATAAGCACAGTTGTGATTATATTGTAATATTTTTTCAATTTCTTTTTCTTTATTTTTTTTATTTCTTTGTATTTTTATTTTTTAATATTTTTTTGTACTTTTTTTCCTAATAAATTGCTTTGCTCTGCCATCACAAGCAGCAGCAAGTCGTGAATTCGGAAAGAATTGAAATTGTAGACAAATGCTGTTGATAATAAGCTGCCTTTGAGCTCCATCAAGCAGTCGTCCATGCATTTTGCATCTAATATCCTCAAGTATTCATGCAGCAAAATGTTGCATGAAGTCTGCAATTTGTCTCATTTCCGAAAATATTATTTTCGTATGCTCCTCTGGTCTAAGGAAGCCATTAAAATCTGCATTTTCCGATGCATAAATGTAATGCAAATGACCGCTGCAGTTGATTTGAATTTGGTATTTCCAACAAGTATTTAAAATAAAATTTGTTTTAAATTTTTAGAGTTGGTTCTCATTGAAGATTTTTTTAATGATCTTAGAGATATATTAAAATATGAAATTAGCCCGAAAAGTATATATTTTTCGGCAATTATTCGAGTTTCGAAAGTGCTTTATAGTGGTTTTGGTTCAATCATCAATTTTTTTGCTAAGATCTCATAGTAGCTGTTTGTCATGCAAAATGTTTCTAGAAGAATCTTTCTTAATCAGAAAGAGAAATAAAAAAAAATTAAAATTCTATGGAAATTTTAGATTGAAAAAAATGCTCACATGACCATCGAGAAGGCAATACAGAATTCAGTAGCCATAAAGGGCATTTATAAGATATCATCAATATCCACCTACAAAATTGGAATGAATCAGATGGGATTTGATTGGATAAGAACAAAGATCTATGACAACAAAAATTCCAAAAACCTACTTATTTTGACGCCAGCGCCACCTACCGTATTTTCTGAGGACTTACATCGATGCTTGTAAAATTTCTACAGATCCAATGTGTGAGTTTTTTGAAGAAAGTAGTGGTAAAGACATCTTCATCATTTAATCTTTTGTCTGATAGCATCATTAACAATTCCAAGAATATTAGATTGTCTCATATCAGTTATTATCCAACAATATTTTATTAAACAAAAAAAACCCCTATGCTTGTATTACAGCAACCAGGACGATCTCTAATTACTTAAATAAGTCCTTTATATCAATGAACGTATCTTCATTAACAAAAACTCCACATTAAAGACAGTAATCCACGATGCTTGAACCACAGCCAACTTCATTACATTCATTATGCCACTGTAATCACATACCACACTATCATCAGTGTCGATGTGACATTAAGAAATATGCAGAAGAAATCACTATTTAATCCTCTTGTAATTGCATAGTTATATGCATTACACTGTTTGTCTGACATTTGGAGATGAGATTAAAATGTGGTCGCTAATGAGTGGTAATGGCAAAACGAACATAGTTAATTAGCATGACAAAAGACAGCAGCGCGCATCACGTGAATCGACTAAGGAGAGAGGATGACAAACTGCATAGAGCTTCAAGAAAAGTATCATTAACAATTGTAACAGTATGGCAACGTTAGGTGCACACATTTATTTTTTGTCATTTACCACTTGAAGCAGGTAAGAAGCGTTAATGCAATGTGGTATATTACATGCTGCAAAGGATTCATGCGATGACAAAATGTGACAAATGAGTAAGGATTTGTGTGAAGGAACAGGTACAAGGATTAGCAATGTATTTGCAAGCATTTGATAATAATTTTTGTAAATGCTCGTATTTCTTTTGATGCCAATATCTCATTTAGAGGAAACGAAATGTTGGATTGGAATTTTTTAATTGGCTATCCATTCGTGCCACAGATCATTTAAATATCTACTTGATATAGCAACCGAAGTGACTAGAATTGGAGATAGGTTAGGTTAGATTTGATTGTAAGGCTGTTTCCCAAAGGGAAACACACGTACACTTTAAAATACAGTCCTTTGTGAAGCCTGCATCCCTCCTAGATTTAGCAATTAGGAGTCGACAAAGCGCCCTGAACCTATTACAAATCTGCAGAGATTTTAACTTCTATAATCGCTATTTCGCGAACCCGCTCGAAAAAGTGAGATCCAAGAAATCTCTTTCTTGATCTTGCAAAGGCGGGGCATTCCAGAAGAAAGTGATGAGTTGATTCCACCTCATTCTCCTCTATGCAGCTTCTACCGCTAGCTAGAGTTGGAGATAGTCTAATGACATTTCCAAAATAAGAACCTAGTACTCTTGAAAATAAATGAGCTTATAATCCGGTTAGATTTAAGGTTTTTTTTCGAAAATATAATTTCTATAAAAAAAAACACTCTAATGTCCCGCTAAAGTCAGTCAGTCAGTCGAGGAAGTGGTGCTGTGAACATCATTTTCCAGATAGTTTCGTCCGATTAAACAGATCCATAGATTTCTAAAAGTGTAGATTACACCACCTCTACTGCTGGGTTCCATGCCAGTCAAATCTTGTGGAAGCTCCGTTATATCAATATGAATAATATATTCGTTTGGATTAAGCAATATTTCAGAGAGTTTGTGAGACAAAAAATGTTGAGTAGATCAATTGGTTATCGGGATCGATTAATGAATGTAATATTGATAAGAAGAGTATATTGTATTTATTAAAAAATAGACTCTGAAAGAATGAGTAATTAATGAGTACTAAATGGTTCCAAATATCAAACTGAAATTTTTCCAGAGTCAGAATCCGGTCTCTGGTTTGAAAAAAGAAGAAACTAATAACTTTCATCACTAGAAATTAGGAAAATTATCAGTTCTAGAGAAATCTCTCATTGGCCAATACAACCGTAGTTCTCGCTGCTCTCTTCGATACGATAAGCTTTTAAGTTTCTATCAATTATTAAAAATCAAAAAGCTTTCAAAAAAGCTCACACTGCGTAATCTCCTAGCAAATAATTTACACAAAATTCTTAGCGCTACTTTAACGGTAAAATAAAAATTTCATACAACTAATATTAGATCTTCACGCTTAAGCTTTTTAAAATGGAAAGCTCTACTTAAATATTTCGCACGTTTTTCTCCAAAAATTTTTGTCGCTTTTAGGCGCAAATTTAATATGTAAACAGACAAGAGTGTGAGCACGTCTTCATAGTACCGTAAATTAGCCGAGTATGTGACCTTTTAAAGTTGTTGTTGGAAGTAAGCTTTTCCAGTTGACTGTTGTTGTAGTATTATAGCATATATCATGCATATTTACATTACTATTTGTCACATTTTAGCATGAGAAATGGAGAAGCATGCACTCGCTGCTAAGTGCACTGAAATTTATTGTTGTAGCATTGAATGACAATCATTTATATGCGTATTTAAATAGCAACAAATTGTTGTTGTTGTTGTTGCGCGCCATCAACTTAAACCGACAAATATAAATTATTAAATGTAACCATTTATACCGAGTATTTACAGCAGTTGCTTGCAGTTATTGTACTTACTCATATTGAAGTATTAATATTAAATGGACACAAACACAAGTGCCGTTATTTACAAGCACACACACACACACACACACACACGCACGCATGCTAACATATGTATGTACTTACTTGTATTTGCACTCATCTGTTTCACTGTTGGGTACTTATTCACATTTACAAGTTGACACTCGAGTGCTGTTCGTTTGTTGCATTATGAGCGTTGAGCGTTGTTGCGCTGCAACAACAAACGAAAGGGAATTAAAAAATATATTTTTTTGTAAATATTGTTGTGGAAATCATAATGAAAATGAACTCAAAATGAAACTATTAAATTTCGCTGTGTAATTGAAAGGAAATAATACATTGCCATTGAATATGAAAGGGAGCGTAATGAAGTTTGTATGTCACGTATGTATAAATGTGTGTATATGTGTCTGTGTGTGTGTGTGCGTGTGTGCAGTGCGGCCTGGCCAGTTAAATTGCATTTGCGGTAGCAAGCAATTCACTACTATATTTATTATAATTTAATTGCATGATTCAGTCTTCTTTAAGGTTTTGAGAATTGCAGCATTAAAATCAAATTATCAATAAGCGACAGAAATACAAAATGTCGGTTGAAAACCACATCAACTTTCCATATAACATAATTTTAAATACTCAAAATAAAAATACAAAATACTCAATTTCGATGAGTGCCTTCTTATCGAAAAAATTAGTAACTATATGATATCTTAATGTAATATGATTTTCTGATATTAGTGCACCCTGGTGCCAAAACTGTTCGAAATCAAGTCACTGCTGCTCCAAGTCGCTGTAAATATAATTTTCATTGGCTTTATACCGTAGATATAAGATAACTTAACCAAATTAAGTGAATGTGTAGATCAAATCAAGATATAGTCAATACCATGGCTAATGTCACATGAAGATCAGATAAACGTCAAATCGGAAATGTCAAATCGGAAATGTCACATACATACATATATATTAGATGGGAAATGTCAGTTGAGGAATTTTTTGCTACTAAATGATGACCATCAACTGGTTGAACAGATGTGAAATGTCACATAGACGTCAAATCGGAAATGTCACATGAAGATCAGTTGTGAAGTATCACATAGAGGTCAGAGAGCAAATATCACTTAAAGGCCAGAGGGCATATGTCACATAAAATGAACGTCAAAACTGTCAATGGACCTCAGAAGGTAATAGAGACGTCAGATGAAACATTTTTTTCCTTCTAAACGGTCTAAACTGACTGTTCAGGTGAGCATATAGTGCTGTCAAATAAGTACCCGGAAATTCTCATTTTAAATTTTCCCGGTGAGAATATTTCAAAATTTTTTTCCCAGGTTGGCACAACTGTCAGCCACTATTCTGTCAATTTTTATTGCTATGTGTCATTTAGTTTGTTTAAGGCGTCATTAGGAACAAGTCAACCTTTTGTGAGCGTTGCGATTTTTACTATGGATAAAAATATTGAACAAAGAGTTTGTGTGAAATTTTGTGTTTCAAACGAAATTTCTTGTGCCAAAACGAAAAAAACATTTGGTGATTCAACCATGTCGAAAACTCAAGGTTGCGATTGGTATAAATTATTCAAAGAGGGGCGAGAAGAAGTGAACGATTTGTCACGTACAGGACGGCCTTCGACCTCTTCAACTGAAGAAAACGTCGACAAAAAAGTTTGCGAGAGATATCCCAAATAATGGGCATGTCTCATGAGACCGCTCGTCATATTTTTGGTTGTTGTCAAAAGATCTGTATTTTCTTCAAAAAGTGAATCGATCATTGTGAACGAGTTTTTGAACAAAAATTCAACAAATATCATCGAACAATCACCGTACTCTCCAGATATGGCTCCGTGTGACTTTTTCCTGTTTCCAAAACTCAAATTAACACTTCGTGGAACCCGTTTTGAGAGCATTAAAGACATCAAAACTAATTCGCAACGAGAGCTGAGCTGATCCGGCCATCCCGGAATATAGCTTTAAAAAGTGTTTCAATGATTGGATTGTTCGTTGGAAGAAGTGTATTGCCTCAGAAAGGGCCTGTTTTGATAGAGATTTAAATTTAGATGATTGATAAGTTGTTTGTGTTTTCAAGGAGATCCTTACGTAGTGATCATGTGTACACTAATCGTAACCAAATTTACCATGTAAGCACAAACTAATTATTATTTAATTATTTAAATTTTGAAATCGATGGCATAGAACTCGAAAATGTGATATCTTTTTGTTATTTGGACAGTATTACATCTGCAAACGGAGGATCAAAGAAAGACATTACCAACCATATAAAAAGAAGCCAATGAAGTTTTTGGCACCCTAAATATGGACTGGAGCTCCTACACCACATTATTTAAAAATTTCAATTCCAATGTTAAGTCGAACCTTCTACATGGTTGCGAAACATGGAATCTCGCAGCCTCCGACATCGAAAAGCTGAAAACCGATGCATTCGCAAGTTTTGCCGCATTTTTTGGCCCGTCACCGTCTCTAACACGGACTTATGGTCACGTACAAACCAAGCACCCCTAAGGGCCGAAATCCACCAAAGAAAATGGGGCTGGCTTGGACATGTTCTGAGACGAGATCCAGATACAATCAGGCTGAACGCGACCGAATGGAATCCACAAGGTAGACGAAGAAAAGGCCGATTCGCTCCAACCTGGAGAATAAATTTGGACAAATAAAATTCTAAGGTACAAACAATATTTTTAGTGATAATTTCCTTACTTAGTTACCAGAAATCTAATGTAGCAAAGTCAATAGCAAAACGCCTTGGGTGCATGCAACAATTTAAGGAAAAATATATGTAAGCAAAAGCTTTCAAATTTTTACTTGTTCCCTAACACAAATTTTGTTGACAAAGGACTACCAATTTACTTAAGTGTTTCGCTCCGGTATATCTACCGATTTTTTTTCCAATTTGTATTACATAAATTCTTCAAAGTCTTGCGATGCAAAAATCACACAACAATCAACGAAGTTGTGGAGCGCAAAAAAAGAAGAGAGGAAATAAATTCGTGCACAACAAGCATTCAAATCACCTGGGTTCCGCTCACTTCGCTTGCTGCTTTTTGCTCCGTTATAGGTGTCTACTCAAACAAAATAAGCTCTCAACTAAGAATTCATAAAAAGATATAAAATTCACTGAGTGTCTATGTGTGTGTGTGTAACACTTTAGTTAGTTTTGTTTGTATTTACACACTGGATTTTAATCCTTTTAGAAAACTCATTTTTCCGATGCACGAGAAAAATGCAGAATTTCGAGCAAAAAGCAAGTAACCGTTGCAAGGATGGGAACACACAGGATGCACGAGTGGTTTCTTGCAACAAAATGCTGCGCTGCCACACCGCAAACGCTCAGGCATAAAAATATAATTAATAACATTTATTTCTCAACTAAAACGACTTTGTTGAGAATTGTTTTCGTTTCATACTTTTACCGTTGCATTTTGTAATCTTTAGTATTCTGCCACGATGCTGCGGGAGTAGGAGTAGCAAGTGCTGGAAAAAATGTATTTATTTATTTATAGAGACTGTTTAAATGCTTTTTGCTATAAAAGTTTTTATGTGCATGAGTTTAACGGAAATAAGATAAGTCGGAAAACCGGAAAACTAGCGAATGTGAATTGAGAAAAAGACCACCCGAGTAATTAGTGATGTAACTAGTTAGGTCTGCAGAGAATATAAAAAAATTTGCGAAATTCTTTTCTGGTGAGTTAATGAATTAGTTTTTTCATTTGTTCAAGATACAAAAGGGATAAATTATGACTTCTGAACCAATCGTCACATACATACATACATCGTGTGATAAATCCAATATAGATTTGAAAGATTTATTAGCATAATAGTTGCGAAACTAATGTTCCACTTAGTTATAGATTTTTTCACAAATAGTCAATTTCACGTTCGATATTCGTACGAAGTTCATCAATCGTCGCTGGCTTGTTGGCATAGACCATAGACTTGACGTAGCCCCACAGGAAATAGTCTAACGGCGTCAAATCGCACGACCGAGGCGGCCAATTGACTGGGCCATTTCGTGAGATAACACGTTCACCAAATTTGGTTTTCAATAATTGGATTGTGACATTTACTGTGTGGCTTGTGGCGCCGCCCTGTTGGAACCACATATTGTCCAAGTCCATATCATCTAATTCCCATTCACAGTAGCGTTTCGGTCTTGACCATCACGGAGGAAGTACGGCCCATTGACGCCATCGGCCCATAAACCGCACAAAACCGTAATTTTTTTTGGGATGCAATGGTGACTCATGAAGTATGTGTGGATTGCTGCCTGACCAATAACGCATATTTTGCTTATTGATGAATCCATTCAGCCAGAAATTAGCCTCATCGCTGAAGATGATTTTTCGATGAAAATCCGGATCATTTTCAAGTTGTAGCTCAGTCCAATCACGAACATACAGTGATTATGGTGGACAAGCGGCTTCAGTACATGCGTCAATTTGATTTCGTAAGGATATAGGCCAAGATCTTTTCGCAAAATTTGTCGTAGCGAAGTCATAAAGATGCCCAACGCTTGAGAACGACGTTGAGATACTGGTTTGGGTCTTCCTCAATTGATGCGCTAGCGGCAGCAATATTTTCGACACTACGGGCACTTCTTTGCCTCACTGACACGGGAACATATTGCACTGTGCCTCTGGATTCAAATATTTCCACTAGACACTCAATTGTTGATCATACAGGACGATTAAGACGGCCATAAATTTGACGTAGCGCTCTTAAAGTTGAATTCCGAATTTTGATAGTAAAATTTAATAATTTCGACTCGTTGTTGGATATATCTTTCAAAAATGAAATGACACCCCTTACTGGAGAGAAATGTCAAAAGAGCGGGCAAAAAATATGGCGTCGTTTACTGTCACTATCGGTCTACTCTTGTAGCGTCCCTTTTAAAAAACTCTTTACTAAAAATCACATACGGAATTGCCCCACTTCTAAGTCGCTGATCTAAAATACAATGTTAAATTGGTTTTTTGGATGCCATTTTTTTAGTATTGGAGGCACAACCAGTCGGACCAAGACACTGTTAAGCGAATCTCAATAGGTCATGACAATTTATACATAATTATATGTGTGTTTCTAAGTTTTTGTTGCAGTTATATTCGTATATAGAGAGTTTCCGAAGTAAGGATTAATCGAAAGTTCACACTTATCGATAACTGTTTAATGTTTCCTTTATACAATAACAATCAAACACAAGCCCAGGGATAAGCGAAACACTTGCGCTGTCGTTTCGAATTCGTTGAAATGCCCGTAAATGCAAGAGTCTAAAAGTCTAGTTAAAGAGTGACATTGACTGACTCGTAAATAAGAAGAGAACATGCAATGAAACGGCGTTTTTATTAACCTCAATAGAAAGTGTTGACAGCGTGTGCATTTTCATGTTCACCTGCTTTTTTCGTCGCTTTGCTTTTTGCTCCACTTTCAAATCATAAAATTCACACCGACAAAGGGAGTGAGCGCACTCACTATGCATGTATGTTTGTGTGTGTGGCGTGTGTATGGCTGAACGCGTGCTAAATACACGCCTACTTTCATGAGCAACACTGCTGCACGGCTTCAGGCTGTCAACACTGTTTGACGTTGCTGCCACACACACACACGCAAACACATACAAACACCTCCGCGGAATGTCATTCAATACAATGTGACAGCGGCAAAGCTTTCGCGCTTTTGTTTTCGTGTTGAATTTTTTTGAATTTTTGGCTTGTCGCAAGGACTTACTTACTTGCAATTTCATTGACTATTGTGGCATATTTACAAGTGCTGTTGCGAGCGCACATGAGCGCATATGTGTGTGTGTGTCCGTATTTTATTATGCTAACAAGCGCTAAAGTAAAAGCGCTGCGTGAGTGAAAAATGAAGGTGGCGTCCAATTGTTGCTGGAGGTGGTGCCGACTACATGCTACTTCCATTTGAATAGGTTTGTGTGTGTTTGTGCATTAATGCAGTCACACTGCATATATGTTGTATAAAATATATATATATTTTTAAGCGAACTCACTTTGTATTTTATAAACACACACCCCTTTGCTGTTCGAAAAATCACAATTTTTTTGCACTTAATTTTAAGCGAATATCAGTTACGCCCACCCGTCATTCAACATGGAGTTTATGTGGAATATACGTGTTTAAATATTATTTTGTCACAAGTTTTAATAAAAACTTAAAAAATCAAACTAATTCTCAAAATCAAAAAAATCAATTTAGTGAAAAAGCTCTAGGGTTAAGCTTATTTTGAATATAATACCAAAAGCATTGATAAATCCCTAAAAGAATTGAGAATCGGCAGCTTTGTGGTAGGATTAGTTGAGTGGCGAGAACAAGCGGTAAAAAACGTGAATCAATACTCTCACAACATCTCCGTATAGTTCCCTATAAAAGATGATCACTTGTGGCATCACTTGTGAAACCAGATATGATAACCGAAAATATCGTAAATCTCAATTTAATTCAGAGGAAATCGTTTTCTTCTAATAGTACCAGAAATGGTTAAAATCGAGTCATATGTTCCCCTAGCTCTCTTATACATAATTATAGGATTTGCAAAAATACGATGGGCTTAATAGCTTATACATCGGTTAATACGTCAAATATTTTAGCCAAATTAAATGAGCATATAATCTTAGATATAATGTATGTTGGTGATGAAAATGAATGAAATCGGTTCAGGAATTACCCCAGACCCCACATACTATATATGATGATTTTCGTTATTCTAGTGGACTTTGTTCCGAATATGTTGGTCAAATTGTGTGTTATCTTAATAAAAAGAAGTCAATAAATTGCGAGAGTATAAAGTGTTCGGTTGCACCCGAAATTAGCATTTTCTTACTTGTTTTTGTTTAGTATTCTTTGGCATTTCTTCATTTTTCTTTTAAAAAGTAGGGAACTTCGAAATGGATAACCCTTTAGTAAAGAATAAATGCTTTTATGAACTTCGTGAAATTAAATAATGTTATGTGCTCAGTTAAAGAGTTGTACTAGAAAAATAAGAGGACACTACGAGATTCATTAAGATAATAAGAAATTTATTATTATTATTGTAAAAAACTAAATTTCACAACAATTATAAATTATAATTAAGATTTCAAGGAAGATACAGTTAAAAGATTTCTATTCACTGCTCTAATTCTTAAGAAGCTTCAATTTATTATTTTATTACTGCGCAAATTCCATTCTTATTTGTTTGTTTTACCCACACATTTCCACACTTAATCTTTTAATCGAATGCCGGCTGCGGGGCGGCCACAAACAATGTGAAATTTCGGATGCCAAAATGCCGAAAAACTGTCAATCGATTGCGAGAGTCAAATGTAAAAGTTTTTGACGCAAACTTTTTAATGGCTACCCAATGAAATCAACATAAATAAATACAATCAAATAAGCAACGCAGTGCAAATAAGGGCCACACAGCGGCGCAAATCGATTATTCTTCATGCCTTGATGCATTATTTGTGTATTTTCACTTTTCTACTTTTTTGCCACATATTACTCGCCGCAATTTTTTTTCTATGCCTCGGCTGATTTTTCTTTTTCCTTTTCTTCTTGTGTTTATTTCTTTGGTCTGGCCGGCTGTCTTCGGCTACGCAAAGCAATAAAGTAAAAGAAATTGTTGGCAATTACATTATTATTTGCATTCGGGGATTTCCTACTCGAATTGCCGTCGAATTGTTGTGTGGTAGTGCGCCTTGAAAGTTTTGCCGCAGCAGCGAGCCAGCGAACAGCCTACACAGCGGCGCGCATAGTTGCCAAGCTGTTGGGCGGTAGTGTAGTGGCGTATGGCCAGTGTGGCAAGTAGCAAGTGGCAAGTGCCAGTAATGCTCCCCAAACGCAATGGACCCAGCCGCCATAGTGTTGAAGCGCCAAAGCGTTGGAGTCGCTGGCAACGGTTGTTTTTTTTTGCGGTTTTTTGTGGCTTTGGTAGCATCGCGTTCTGCGCTTTGCCTTGGCGCGTCTTATTGCTGCCCCATTGCATTTTATTGCCGCTCGCATTGCCTGCCACAGATTCGCCATACAATTTGCTGTTTACTTTCGTTGCGCCATTAATTTTGCGGAAGTTTTATTCCTCTTCGCACTTTTTTTCGCCATATTTTTTTTCGGGTGGAAGTATACAATTTGTATTGCCATAATGGGAGTTATGATGGCTGTTACTATTGTTGTAAACTCTATTATTGCGCCCATTTACAATATGCCACTGGAGTGCGGTTTCAAGTTGGAGTTTTTAATGTGGCGATGATTTTTTTCGGGTTTTTGGTAGAAGAAAAATCAGAAAAAAATTGCAAAAGCTTAAAGCTCTTTATCATTATCATATATATATAATCATCTCAGTAATCAAGCTCTCAGAGCATTTTTGAAGGAAATTTTTCATTCCAGAAAAGCTTCATATTCTATCTTCTTGTCCGTCTTATCCATATTACCGTTAGCGTAGCACAGCTTTAGGCGCAGACCATTTGTGAACCACTTAAAGCCTGTCTAACGCCTTAAATCAACTCAAAATGTGCTAATAAACAGCACAACAAGCCACACAAAAATTTATAACTGTTTGTAAATATGTATGTATCCTTGTAAGCCTGTGAATCCAGCGTTTCCAGCGCCATGACAAACCGATTATCGCTGCCAATTTGAGTTTGAACAGCTTTGGCCTTGTTTGTCACAACTTTTTTGTATTATTTTATTTTTTTTTTTGTTACTGTTGTTGTTGTTATATGTATATATAGTTCTTTATATGACGCCGCTCAGCGCAATTGTGGCACGTATTGTAAGTTTTAAGTGCGCTTTTAACGCTTTTTAAGTTTGAATTATATCCCATTTTACTGTAGCGGCGCGCAGTAAATGCGCATTTTTTGTTGTTCTTGTTGTTTTTGTTGCTTTATTCATTTATTTGTTTATTTATATTTATTTTTTATATTTTGACACTTTCATTTTGTTGTTTTTGCTTTTGTTTTTTTTTTTTGAGGCGTATAAAATTATCGAAGTTGCAATAAGTCATTTGAACGAGCGCCGAAACTTTTTACGCCTTTGTTGTTGTGGGAATATAAAATTTAATAGCGTAAGAAATTGCAGCTAATAAAATAAAGGAAAAGCAACACTGAAACGAAAATAGTCGAAGATTTGTGGCGCATACATTGTTGATAATCGGTTGTGGCTGTGACTTATTTCTGTTTTGATGGCTTTAATTTAATCACTTTAACGGTAAAGGTAGTCAATTAATTGCTGATGGCTTAAGCCATTTGAGTTAATTGAGATTTTAATAGGTTCACGGGTCAATGTTTATGGGTAGATGAGCATGTGGTGAGCTAGGGTCTTTATCCTATTTTAGAATGTACAATAGTTTAATAACTGAGCCAACTCGCTAAAAAATTTATAAATTTTTTCAAACATCTCTTCTTTTTTTTGGTGTTTGTGTCTTGACTCAAAAAGTTCTATGTAAACAATGTCGAAATATTTTTTTGTCATGTAAAGCCAGGTCCTGAATAGTAGTTATTTCATACTTTTTTTCCATATTCTATTTCCATTTCTTTATTTACTGAATCTGCACTTTCAAGTCTAACAATAAGTTAGAAAATCTTAATTCTAATTAAAACTAGACAAGCGCAACCAATTGATTGCGTTGTTTTGGTGAAACATTGCTCTTCAGTGCGCTGGCATATCTCTTCTTTTTAGACGTGATTGATTACAAGAATGTACTAAAGCATTAGCCAATGGGTTTAGGGGATCTAGGAGTTTGGATAAATATTTATTTCTGTTGTTCTCTACTTCTTTCTACTTTCTACTTTCGAAACCAAATTCCCATTGGTTATTGGTTTGTTAGAACGAGTTCCCCAACACCAACTGACTGCAGATATGTAGTCTATGTGGTACGTTAATAATACTTTAATAATACTTTAACTGTTGAGCCGCGATAATAGTAGCTTTGAGAATTTTTCCTAAGGCATTAGTATTATTGAAATAATCAATCCTTTCGACGCTGCTAGTCTAGTTGGCTAAATATATACAATAGATGCAGTTAGCGACATCTACCGGTGCAAGGAAAGGCAAACGAAAGTATTATAAAGAGTTTTTCAATAAGGACGCTTTAAAAGGAGACCGATAGGGACAGCAAACGACGCCATATTTTTTCTCGCTCTTTTGACATTTCTTTGCAGTAAGGTTTGCCATTTCATCTTGGAAAGATATACGATCCAACTACGAGTCGAAATTCGGAGTCAGTAACCTCAACTGTAAGAGCGCTACGTCCAATTTATGGTTATCATCCTGTCAGATCAATTATTGAACATCTAGTGGAAAATTTTGAACCCACAGGCACAGTATAAAATGTTCCCCTGCCAGTGAGTCAAAGAAGTTGCTGCCTCTGGCGCATTAATTGAGGAAGAACCAATTCAGTCTCATTTCTGTGACGTCGTTGTTGCGATTTTACGAAAATATCTTGGTATATATCCTCACAAGATCAAATTGGCGCAAGAACTGAAGTCGCTTTATCACGAGAATCGTCGTAAGTTTGTGAATTAGGCTAAGCTACAACTTGAAAATACACCGGATTTCATCGAAAAATCGTGTCCAGCGATGAGGCTCATTTCTGACTGAAAGGCTTTGTAAATAAGCAAAATATGTGGTATTGTTCAGGCAGCAAACCACCCGTACACCCTGAGTCAACACTGCATCCTGAAAAAATTACGGCTTGGTGCGGTTTATTGGCCGGCGGCGTCATTGGGCCGTACATTCTTCCAAGATGATCAAGACCGGCACGTTCCTGTGAATGGGAATCGGGGAATGAATGACAAAATATTTTTGTCCCGAATTGGATTTCCAACTCTTATTGAAAAACCCTTTATTTGTTAAACGGCAAATTTGTTTATAGCTCAGTTATAAATTTTTTAAACAAGACCGTTGTAAAATTTTTCCAATTTGGAGCTAAGGTTTAATAAATTTCGAATTTCTTTGTAATAGTCGCGAGTTTCTTTAGAAAATAAAAATTTATGAAAATATCAAAAATGAGTTATGTTTTTCAATTGTTACACTTTTAAATTATTTTTAGTTTCTTATAAATTTTTACTTTTATAAACTAAATATTTTTCATGGCAATAAATAAATTGCAACTATACACCTTTACATCCTGCAACAGCTGTGAAATTAGCAAATTGGCAATTCATCCTAAATGTATGCTACACAGAGAATCACAAGCGCAGCTGCCGCAACAAATTTGAAGCCATCAGCGTCAAGTGTCGTCTGCTCGAATCATCAAAAAGTAGCTTCTTTGCGCATAAACAAATTGTCACCTGTTACAGCGTGGCAACAAACCGTCATACACGTTATATTGTATGTATGAGTGTGGAGCTAGATACCCGTGTGTGTGTTGCAGCATTTTTTGCCTAATGGCCAAATAAAAAAGTCCGTTAGGCAAACATTTGCACGTCATTTTAAAGCGAAAGCGCGAGCGTACATTTTAAATTGCCAACAGCTCGACGAACACACACACATACATCCATACATATATAGACTTAGAGATTTACGCCGCAATTGTAGAGCTGCAGCATCATTCGCAGCAACAACAACATGAACAGCTACAGTGGCAAATGCAAATACACACAAATAAAGCGTGTGTGTTGCTGCTAAAAAGCGTCTTGCACCTCCTTCGTTCCATCATCCAACTGTTGTTCCGTTAAAGGGCTATGCTGCATACAAAACAAACAACAACAACAGCAGCAGCAATAATAGTGGCAGTTAGTAAGCAGCCAGCGGGCTGACAGCCGGGCCATAGAAGAGGAGGGGAAGGGGTCGGCTGGCAAAGTGTTGTTAACCAAAAGAGATTTTATTTACCCTGTTGCTGTCGTATTTGCTCAGTAAATTTCTTTTATGCAATTGCGCCGCTAGTTTGACGCTGTCTCGCTTTGTATTTTCGCTATTTGCACATTTGCATGTGTGCCGGTGTGTGTGCGCGCAACTATTTCTGTTGGCGCTGATGTTTGACTTTGCTTTAGTTTTAAACAGGCTGGCACACAGATGTAGCACATACATTTCTATGTTTGTAAGTATGTTTATATATTTGCTCTTTGTTTATTTGCATCTATTTGCACTTGTGTTTTTCTCACTTTCGGCGTAGCTACATCAAAATGATACACAAATTCAAGTGCAAATTTGTTGCCATATAATGTGGCAGAGGCTGTTGCATCCAAAGTTGAATTTTACATATAAGTGGCGGAAAATTAAAAGTTTACTTGTAAGTTCTAAAGAAATTACAGTAATTAGTAATTTTGTTATGTAAAGCGATTTACTTACTTTTTTTGCAGAGGAATTGTATCACTCATACGCCCTGTCGAACCTTCCATTGAATAGAAGTGTATGAACACGCTGGATAAATCAATAGTTAAGCACTTAATGCAGTTGTTAAAGCTACCAAAAATTAATTTATACAAAGTAGCAAAAAAATTACCGAAATACGGTACTAAAATTTTCGTACCGATAATCGGTACAAAATATCTATGTAGTTTTTATGAATAATTTTAGTTTAATATGTTAAAAAATATGTTAAATATCGAATATCGCGTACCGAAAATCAAATTTGTGTACCGAATATGGAACAACAAATACCTAATTCCACATACCTCGCTTTAATTTTAGTATTTTAGATCAACAAATGATTTATTAATTCAAAAATATTATTAAATACCTAATGTCACATACCGAAAGTCAAAATTTCTGTATCAAATATCACTTATACAGTACCGAAAATGATATATTAAAATTCAAAATGCGAATGCCACACTTTAAGTCTCAATTACTGAATCTTAAAAATAAACTATAATACATAACATTAAATACCCAATAATTTATAAAAAATGAAATACCGAAAATGATAAATAAAAAAAATACCTCAAATTAATATTTCGGTACTTGAAAAATCTTAGGTATTAAATGAAGAATATCAAAATTTAGATTTCTTCAATTCGGAATGCATATATCAATCCTTAAATATCAAGTAACATATACAGATTTTCAAAATATTAAATTTACAGTACATTTACGGTACATGTCAAAATTTACCGATTCGATACTGCGAAATTTTAATAATAAAAGTACAAAAAATAATAATTTTTTCAATACCGAATTTCGAGTAGTTAGTACCATATTGATGACAAAAAATAAAATTTAGAAAATTATAAATATTGGACTACGCGGCGTATGAGTGATATATTAAACATATCAATCAGTAGAAAAAGCGAAATGTTGAAATTACATATATTTTCAACACATAATACCGGCAAATACCAGTTCCTCCATTCAACCGTCTCCTACCATTAGCGAAAAGGTCAACGAAACCGTCGAAATTTAACGAACAACGCCAAACCAAGTGAATAATTTTGAATTCGCCTCAAATTGACTGCGAATGCGGTTAGTTTGATTGGCATTCATGGAAAGGTGATGCCACCAATTGCCCTTGAATGACAATTGCCAAGCCGAGCTACATGCAAACAAACATGCAAAGGAGTATGTGTGAGGCGACACGCCGAATACCGACCAAATAGTTAGTCGAACCGAAATCTTAAATTGCTCGGAAACAATGAAGTTTATCAAGTGTAAAAACCTAAGTCGACCATTAGAATAGGGGAGCAGCAGAAGATTTTCGGTTTTCCGGCATATTGAATTTGTGACCACTGCTGTGTGGGCTGAGAACTAAAACTAAAAATACATACTCTCCGCTTGTATCTCCCGCGAGCGCGTCAAAGTCAAACAAACTGAATGTATACCGAAACCGGTTAAAGAGAAATGGAAAACGAGCCGTCTAAGTGAAATAAAAATGTTAAAGAAAATTTGCTTTTAAGTGTCAATGGCGTCATTATCCTTGGGTTTGCATTGCCTTGACGCTCGCATTTCGGTTTCGTGTTTGCTGAAGAAGCTGCCAATTTGGATGCGCAGTAGTGTGTATGTGAAGTCAACTCAAACCCTCTACGTTATTTGCAGAAGGGTCAGATGTGAGGTCAAAGGGCGTAAAACGTAAAACTTGAATGCCTAGTTAATTTACAGTGTAACCCGGTGATTTCAATAACAACTGCCAACTCGTCGACGCGCGTTAAAGCGTTTTATTTCTGCGCAGATGTTCAACAGACTCAGGCGTAAATTTTATGACCATGCGTTGGGATTACAAATACATTTGTATTAAAAGTTATGGGCGCCGGATATTACCCATAAGGATAATAAAAGGAAGCCAGAGTAAGAAGAAAGATCTTTCAATGGATGCCAATGAGGAAAGGGACTGGGCGGATATTGATATTGATTGGCCCCATTACAATCTGGTTTGGGTCAAGGGTTGATTAAATTGAATTTATGAAGATAGCTGATTTTGTTTTCTTCAAAGCAGCTTGCCCTGATACGAAGCTTATATGTTTTTCAGCGGTCACCAAGCCAATTCAAGCGGATTTGATTGATTACAAAAGACTTGTACGAAAGTTCCTTCTAAGACCTAACTGACTTAAGGTTGGTCCAGGGTTTTCAAAAGATCGAAAACTCCGACTTCGCTTCGGTTAGAAGATAGAATCTAATCGGGACTCTTGGTATCAATATTTCAAATGACGGAACGTTGATGCCATCTCTAACAGCAAGAAGACTCCTCGCAAATATTGCTTTGGACTCTTTAATCATCGGTTGGGAGTACCGAAAACTTTGTATTACATATTTGATTCAATATTCATTTCTCTGATTGAATCTGTCAGCTTTCTTTCATATCCGAATCGGTCTTTTTTCGATCTTTTTTATCCGAATTTCAATGGATGGTCTTTGAAATGGAACAAATCAGCCAATTCCAATTTTCAAGCAAATAATTTGTTGTAAGCTGGATTCTGGATATATTCACAACAGCCAAGGTTATCATATTTTACTTGTTTCAACTGAAATATATTTGAAGACACACAATTCAGCAAGATTTCAGCAACTCAACATAAACGGCTTAATTACCAAAGCTCTGGACTATTATATTATAAAACAGGTCTCCATAACGTAAAATAGCAATTGATCCCCGGAATTTCGAATCTCATGAGATCCGGTTGATTAAGAATATAGTTTCTATGAGCCATCATCACTATTTTTTTTTCGGTAGACGGAACTCGGACTGCATATAAGTAAGTTAGGAGATAACTGAACTCTCCTAGTAGCATCAAATGAAGTACAATACTGCTTTGATTGTACTTCAACTCTTCTCAAGGTCTCTTAAGCTTTGTGGCATGCTTGAGAGCATTGCTCTCAACACAAATGTACGTTCTTCATTATATTGCTTCAACTTGTCACTTGCATATACTCTATGCCCTGTTATTTTTAGTATTTTCACAATTAGCTTTGTATTCTTCGTATTTCAAGTGCAACGAATGTTCGTTCGCCTACAAACGCCAACTCAATTGTGGCTGCAAAAGAACGTTGTATTTCGTATTTTTCCTTTGTTTTGCACTTCCAATCATCAATGCCGTTTCTCAATTAAGCAAGCAAAATAGAAATAAAGTCTAATAAATTTATGTCTGTGTTCAACAAGCTTTCTAATTTCAATTTATCTTCTGTCGCTGTTTGTGTGTATGTGTGTTTGAGAAAATGAAAATGATTAATAAAAGTGCAAAAAAAAATGAAAATAGAAAATTGCAAAATTCTTAAAACAACAATACTAAGCTATAATTGAACGAACTCAATCGATTTGTACTTGCACACATAGTGGGAGACACAACTAAAGGTCGAGTCAAATTATCCACTACCACTCACAGAGGGGCACTGTAGTAGGCGGCAGTGAGCGGCAGAGGGCGCGCGCTACAGTGACAGGCAACTCTTTTTACTTTAATTCATTTATTTGTTCATCTCAAATATTTTACACAGTCCAATGAGATTCACTCTGTCGTCTCGTTTGCTCGCCTTTGCGCTTCTTCTACATTGCTTTCGTTTGGTTTGTGCTTGTGCAGCCCAGCCGCCTCCGGTCGCCGCTTTTTGCCGGCTGCAGCTTGGGTCTTAATTTGCAAAAGCGTCTGTGACACATTTCAAAATTCGATCGAGCATGTAATCAATGAACTGAACCGAATACACGCTGCGGGCAAATTGTATGCATTCAACAAGAATCGAAAGGGGGTGCCCGCTGTACTTTAGAAATTTCCAACCGAACACAACAGAAAGCTACAACAACTACTTGTACTTGTTCAATGAGTGTATGTAAATGTGTATATTAGCTATGAGTGCGAGCTTAAGTTCGTAAGTTGTGCTCGAACAAACGACACCGTTATTCCGCCTGCTCTATTACAAGCGGCATCCTCTTACAAGTTACTCGAATATCCTTCTTAAAGTTTGTTTACGTAGGTGTAACGGTACTTTGTGTTTGTCAGTGTATGCGCGTGTATTCTTAAGCCTGTGTGTAGTTGTATTGCTTTTGCAAATGTGAGAATATTTACATTATCATGTCGAGGTAGTCGCGTGCGACAAAGTCTTTGCGCTTTACCCCCGCCTCTTTCGCCAACGTTGGTCAATTACACGCACTTTCTTACACACTTTCGCTGACTAGCTGATATACAGAGTACTCTGTTTGGGCTGGTTGATATTTTTAGACTACGATTCCGTTTTTGTAATATGGACCTAAGTTAATAGTATCATAGTTCGGTCATTTTTTTTTATAATGTACCGCAAAGCTCTAGCTTACCGTAGTAAAAGCTTCGAAAGCTCAACTAAGTCAAAATCACCGAGCTTTGAAAGCTTTTAAAAGGTATCTCACTTTTTTGACGAAGCTTTCGCTTTATCGTGAATCAAAAGCACCACATATTGGCTAAGTTTTCGGTTAAAATGGACCGAAACCTTAAGTTAATCCGAGTATAAGCTCCGAGATGAAACCGTTTACGAATCAATGAAGTTTAGGAATGTATTAAAATATATCACAAAATTTACCAAGGAATCAGCTTTTTCTGGCTTCTAAAGCTTCTAAAACTTTAACAAATCACACCATCTGAGCCATTGGAGATTATGTCTCTTCGAGACTCTTAAGTAAGCTATAGCAGGAATAGGAAAGTTCTCTCAGATCCCAGTCAAGAATACTTCTTACAAAGACTTGTAACCACCATAAACACTTTCCAGTAAAATTAATATTCTTCTTTCTAAACACTCGGATGGAAACACCCTCTAACATTTTTTTGCATTACTCCTCAACCGAATACTCCTAATCTGGCTACTCTTGCCAAAGTAGTTTCTCTGTTGTTGCTATTGTTATTATTATTATGTTGTGTACACGCTTTGTAGCGGGGTTTATTGCGTCTGAGCTGTTGCTGCGGCTGCCACAGCGGCGACCTACGCATTTATTTGGTTCACTGCTTGGCAAATTTGTTGCTGTCAAATCGTTCGCCCTTTTCATTCAATTGGCGACTGGCCCGGCACGGCTTTTCTTCGCACTACTTTTCGCAACATCCGTTGCTTGTGTATGGAAATAAATTGAATATTGTTTGGGGATTTCCGGAATGCCGAGAATTGAATGAAAATTATCTGAATGACTTGATTTGGTGGAAGTCACTTCATTATTTGGTTAGAAAATGAAATTCATGGCGGCGAGAACGGAGATGGTGTGTTAATAAATGTGGAAATGATTCAGTTCAATAGTAATGAAAATTTAAATTATTACACCATTGCAATGTATACTTGCGGATGGTTATTAATGTGAATGGGGTGAAAGACATTTGTGAGGTAATTTCAATTAAATTTATTAAAATTGCTAATGGGTCTTTAAATGAAGAATAAATTTTAGTAAGTAGTGAAGAATTTGATGTTTATTAAGAGTTGCGTAAGGCGCAAATGATTCCGACTAGAACTAGAACTAGTCACAATTCGAAATTAATGGTTTGTCAATTAGTGAAAGTACAGACAGGCTGAAGACTTCTTTCAAGCGTTTAAATTTGCTACAATAAAAATTTCTCATCATATTGTAGAGATAATATTTGTCCAAACTATAAATATGGACATTTTCTGATGATAAACCCGCAAGAAGGCGCTGCAGTCAAATTGCCATTATTTTATGGATTGAGCTTATAGTCGAAATCGTCAATAGTAAAGAACGTTTACAAATGGATTTGTTCAAACACTAGATCGATGTTAGTTCTTAACCCATTCCAAAAACTGACTTGAGTCCAATATCTCATTGAACATGTTTCCATAATCTCATATTCATTAGATTTAATGCAAGATGTTGAAGAGGTCAGAAATTAATCCAAGCTTTTGACGTACTGAATCGATCCGAGCACGGTTCTCCGTTTTTTACAACGTAAGCTTCTCAGAAGAGATACCAAGATAACTTTGACCAGTTTATATTAAAGTTTATAGGAAACTTGTACCACCAAATCTATGATAAGAGAGATAGCTAATATAACAACCAATAATTTGCCTTTTTGCACAGCCAAATTAATTTAATACATTAATATTGTAATTGAGAAACCAGTTGTTGCCTTTCGCACAGCCGGCTACATGATTAATGATCAGCTGTTAAACAATTTTATTTTTGTAATTCATAAGAAGTTGGTAAGTTTCATCAGCTGATTGCTATTTTATCAATAAACATATTCAAATTAGTCAACAACACGCTCGATTTGTATACGATTAAAATTAATGTAGTAAAATATTATTTTTATTTTGTATGGTAAATCGATCTCAATCAGCGCTTTATTCGAGCAAAGATCGGTTAATTGGTCAATTAACTCCTGTGAGAAAAGCTATTAATCAATCTGCTTTAGAAGACGAAAAAAAACGTTTTTTTAGCAATATTTTTTGAAAGGGAAGGAAATGATTGCGGTAAACGGAATTTTAAGACCATAGTGTACTATATTTAAGGCTTAAAAAACAATATTTATTATTAAAAAATATTGAAATTTATTCAAAGTTGTAAGTATTTTTGTGGAGCGCCTGGAGTCTGCACTTGTAAATCGGTGCCGGTGATGGAGGTAGTGCGATGCATCAGAAATAGTCGAACCATTTTTTTTTTTTAATTTTTATAAGTTTCTTTTCTTTATGAACTAAAAAAATACCGAAGAAGTTATAAAATTCCAATTTTTTTCGAAGTTTGAAAAAAAAATCACTTTTTTAAGAAAAAAATTGATTTTAAGTTGTAAAACAAGTAGTTTAAATAATACGTTTGTCCAACTTTTTTAGTTCAAATAGAAGATAATTTAATACTGAAGCTAGATCACTTTGGTTTTTTTCGATCGGACATATATTCTTTTTGTTATCGCCGGCACCGTTTTCTAACACTTGTGAAAATGAAAACTCGAGAAAACGCGCTTTAAAGGTCTGCCTGAGCATTCGCACCTGCTCGACGCTCGGCCACTAAAACTGCTCTAGCTACGAAAATATGTCAAATTGGCCTTTGGCATTTTAAAGACTTGGATAGTTTTGGAAAAGATTGAAAACAAAACAAAAAAATCGATTTTTTTAAGCCTGTAAAGCAGACTACTGCCTTAATTGAATTGCCACTAAATTTAAATACTAATTTTGATATTATTCTAAATTGTATATTAATTGAGCGTGTATCCAGTACATTTTTCTACAAAAATCATGTTACATTTACTCAATAAATAAAAATAAATATTTATGGCATGAGTCAAAGCAAATGTAAATAAGTAAACTTTTAATTGAGTCAATTAACTATCTTTCGTTTAAAATATTAGTGTGAGTAATTGGCAAACGAAAATGGAATGTCGCTAATAAAGCAAACTTTTATACCAGATTTAAATATTAATTGCTCAATTTAAAACATAATCGAGTTAATTAAGCTGCATATTTCAATTCAAAGTAATGAAATAATTAAACAGAATTCTTTAGCTATGTGCCTCTAGTAGCTTTAAATAATGAATATTAGAATTTAGCATAAAATCCAACTTGCGCTAGAAATACCTTTCACATAAATATTTCACACTGCATTTCAAGCTTTATTTGAGCTTTGAATAATAACCCAATTTATTTCAGAATTTCGTAGAATTGATTTTATGTTCTAAGGAAATTAAATTAAACACGAATTTAACTAAATATTTTGTATGCCACAAATCCACAGGCAATCTACAAATTTTCTATGAAATATCAAATTGCAAATTTCAAAGTAAATTTCATAATTCTAAATAATTTAGAAAACAATTTTTAAACAAAATTATAAATATAATTGAACTGACAAGTAGTATTTACTTCACTTTAATTGCAATATATTAACACTAAAAACAGCCACAAATAATTGCACAAAAATCATGCAAATCTACTTTAAACCGATTTGCTGACAGCAAACAAATTTACGCAAAGGCGCCCATTTAAGTTGCTGCCAAAAGGCAAACGTAAGATCGTAAGTGTCCTGTGCGCCTCCAACAACAAGTGTCATTTGGCTGAAGTTACTGCAGCTCTTACATAACTGTAAAATACTGCAAATGTAATTTGCTACTTACCTATATTCGACATTTGACAAGCATTTGCATACGCAAATACAACAACAGGCAGAAGTCAAACAAACAGTTATAGCTGACCCAAAGTATGGTCACTGCATTCAAATGCATACCCCAAGGCGCAGAGGGAAGGTGGGGGGAGAAGTGCTCTGCGTGTGATTTGTCTGAATTACAAAGTGAAATTTGTATGAATCCATGTTTATTTGAGTTGAGTTTTCATTGCACGTAATCTATTTGGGGCATTTGTGCGACCACGTGCTGCCTCTTGTGTCTCTGTAAGTGTATGGGGAAGGGGGTGTCATATACATATATTACATATGTATGTGTGTTTGTGAGGTAACAAAATTTTAATTGCCAAGCATTTCATTGTTACTTTTTGTTTGGACAATCATTAGTCACAGCGTGAGTAGGAGAGATAGAATATAAGAGTCGTAGTAGGAGTGAAGAGTAAATGAGAGAGTCCTCAACATTTGCAATACATTTATAAATACAAAGTTTTTGGCAGTTATATCATCAGCGCTGACATTGTTGTTGTTGTTGCGACTCTTACTATTTATCATTGTTATTTATTTGTTGTTATAAACGTACTCGTATTGTTGTCAATTAGTTTGAGTTGTAATGACTTTTTCATATGCTCTTGCATTGAATGCGAATTTAAATTTGTCAAAGTTGACGAAGTTCAACGAACCGCAAGAAAGTGCAATTGCATAAATTTTTGTTGCCAAAATATGTACATACAATGTTTGTATGAAACTGAAACCAGCTATAACAACAACAATAAAAATTCAATGACAATTACCAGTGCGATACAATGGAAAAAACATGGACTATGAGAGTTTGTGAACACATATACAAATTCAAATGTGTATTGAGGTATGTGCCCTGCAGGAAAAGTGAAAATAGAGTGCTACAAATATACTTTTTTTTTCAGAAAAGTGCCTTAAAGTAGAGAAAAGATTCAAACTCGCATCCTGAGTCTGCACTTTTACAGATGCCGAAAAAAAGCGCTTTTTTAGCAATTTTTTTTTTTTGAAAGGGAAGGAAATGATTGCGGTAAACGGAATTATAAGACGAAAGTGTACTATATTTAAGGCTTAAAAAGTAATATTTATTATTAAAAAATATTGAAATTTTTTCAAAGTTGTAAGTATTTTTGTGGAGCGCCTGGAGTCTGCACTTGTAAGTCGGTGCCGGTGATGGTCGTGTGATGCATCTGAAACAGTCAAACCAATTTTTTTTTTTTAATTTTTATAATTTTCTTTTCTTTATGAACTAAAAAAATACCGAAGAAGTTATAAAATTCCAAATTTTTTCGAAGTTTGAAAAAAACAATTCACTTTTTTAAGAAAAAAATTTGACTTTAAGTTGCAAAACAAGTAGTTTAAATAATACTTTTGTCCAACTTCAACTACTTTTGTCTAGTCCATGAAATAATATCACTTAATATTTGTCCGAATTCATTTCATCTCGAGTTCTCGATGCAGTTTTTATTCTATCTGAAGGAGGGAGATCCACGTATTTAAATATGATAGTAAGGAGAATTTGTTATTCAATATCGTCCACTTCTGATACCAACGTCTTTTAAGCCGATGTAATTGAAAGATTTACTATATATATATTTAACAGGAAGAACTAAAAAATTCATATCATATAAATGTGATTTAAGGATACCCATCGACCGATTATTTGAATAAGCGAGATTCGCCTTACTTGGTCCAAGACCGAAAGTTGTTAGCTGCTTGTGCCACATGCAAAAGAATCGTTCCTGGCCATTCCCAAGTGAATATCAGTCAGGGACTCTCCTCACTTACGTGAACTTCTACATGACTACATCATCCAACCTGATGCTGGAGAAAATAATACGAACCGCAGAACTAAATAGAGAAGATACAATCTTCATAATAGTGTACAGCTGCTGGCGTACGTCGCTGATATCGATATCACTCGCCGTTAGTTCTGCTTTTTCTAGACTGATAAGGAAGCGAAGCGTGTGGGTCTGTGGGTGAATGAGGACAAGACGAAATATCTCCTGTCATCAAACAAACTTTGAAGTCGTAAATAGTTTCCTCTACTTGGAAACCAGCATCAACAACACCAACAATGTCAGCCTCGAAATCCAACGCAAAATCACTTTTTTCCAACAGGTGCTACTTTGGACTGAGTAGCCAATTGAAAAGTAAATTCCTCTCTCGACGAACAAAAACCTAACTCTATAAGTCCATCATCATTCCCGTCCTGCTTTATGGTGCAGAAGCTTGGACGATGACAACATCCGATGAGACGATTCTTGAAGTTTTCGAGAGAAAGGTTTCGACAATACCGCAGACGACGGAACGACTTCGACATAGTTCAGCGAATAAAAAGACAGCGACTATGCTTGCTAGGTCAAGTTGTTCGAATAGACGAAAGCACTCCATCTTTGATGCACAACCTGCTGATGGTAGCCGAGGAAGAGGAAGACCTCCACTCCGTTCGAAAGATCAAGTGGAGAAGCACTTGGCTTGGGACTTTCAATTGGCGCCAAACTGTCAAAGGAGGAACAAATGGCCGCGTAGGCGGTTCCTATGCCAGTTAAAAAGAAAATGAAAATCTAAAATTAAATCTAAATATTATATACTTTAATTCTCCTCAAAGCCGATTTGAACCCTTAAAAATCAATCAGAAGCCATTATAAAGAAAACAAGGCAAGGAAGGGCTAGGAATTAATTTAGGAATGTATTAAAGAGGTGAAAAAATCTTAATCTACATCTTTAATGTTACCCCAATGTAAATTTTCTACAGGGTATGCTTACGGAAAAACAATACAGCAGGTCAAATCTACGTAGAAATGCATGTATGGATGCATTCATAACAGTACTGGGGAATCCAATAAAAATAAATCTTTGGAGTTATTTACACATGTACATGCATAACTGTATTTATTGTTCGTAGCGTAGCGAAAACAATTTGAAAATGTGGCAACATCACAAGTGCCACATGCCGAAACAGTCAAAACACAAATGAATATACATACACATTAAAAAACTGGAAGTAAGGTGAGTCTAAGCGCTGGTGGGAACATATGTAAACACAATCGGAACATTCGTTGGCTTTAGTTCAAAATTGTTTTTATTGTAACTAGATTTGAAAAGTGCTGAATTCCTAGAAAAGATTGAAGAAACGGAATTTCAAAAGTTTTCTAATCAAATCCGAATCAGAAACAGTTTCTGGGTTTGACATATATCCTTTAAGGATTTGTCAAAAGTATCTCAGGAAAGCTTAGGAGCTGAGTACGGAGAAGTCGACGAATTCTCGTCTAAAGAATCTACATATTATTGTCGGCATATTGATAATTTCTTCTAACAAAATCTATATAATACCTTAGGTTAATACGCCATACTCAAGCTTAACCACAACAAAAGTACATACATGCACAAGTTGAAAATAGCGAGACATACCGAATGCCAAAACAAAGGACACTGACCTAGTAAACCGAAAATAGACTGCAATATATACATACATATATCTAACTATGCGCTCTCTTGTGTATTGGCTTGCCTATTTGCGCCTACATCGCCCCGCATATATGCACTTTTAGTGATGTGTGAGACAAAATGTGCGGCATATCAATTGGGGAAACCAGTGCAGATCCGGCAAATAGTCATTTCTGAATTGCAAGTAAGTCAGTAAACAAAACACACAGCAACTACACATATCAGGCTTTAGCTGGGAAAAATTGCATATTTGTATGTATGAAATTCAATGTTTCTAAGGTGCGCAGAAAAGAGTTAAACATAAAATTTCAACAATTTCATGGCACCCCAGAGTCGCAATGGCAGAGAAAAACAAAAGCACACACATACACATGAGACTTAATATACATATATAACAGGTTCTATATGCACACATATGAATACAAGCGTATGAACTGCAGTCTTGGTCAACTACCAATACACACACACACAGCAAGTGCCAAAAGTATGATAACAAACGTTTGCTGCTGCACTTCGTCGCCGCTCTTCAAGCAAAGCCTTTCTGGCAACAAAACTGGACTTTCTTCGCTTCACTGCCAACTCCCACAACGTGACTACGTGGCTGTGCGTGGCTTTGCTAGTAAACAAAAATTAAGTGAAAGACAACCGGAAAATGTTATAAAGTGAAAATTGTGGCAACAATCCAAGATGATGATTTCTGGCAAATGCATGGACAAACTACTTCAAATGTGCGTGTGTGTTGAGAGTATACATAGAGATACATATATTAGAATGCATAAATGCATGGCATAGCTTTCACTATAAATATGCATATGTATATATGTATATAGCTATATATAGAGTAGCATATATGCACTTTTATGTTTATTAATGGTTCTACATATGTGAGGTTATGTACACAAGAGTCCGTTGCAACTGTAATTTGAGTCAAACTGATACATAATATACTTGTTTATACTAGCTACATATATGGTATGTACATATATGTTCGGGATAGAGCCAAAAATGCTCTCAATATAGGCTTAAACTGGTATATATATCTGTTCCAATATTCACGCTTACATATTACTATTTGCCAAAAGTTATTAGGAAAACAGTGAAAGTTTATTACGCGGCACATTTCGATTTCGTGAAAGTTTCTCAAGGGAGAAAGCGATGATCTCATTACAAATATTGGTTATTTAGCTCCAGTAAAGGTTAAATTGATTGACAGCGACTTTAAATCGAAAATTTTCGAAATTGGCAGACTTTATTTGGACTAATTTTCAAATAACTAAGTAATAGGAAATTACTAAGGATAACATTAAAATAATTTAACCGAAGTCAAACCTTAACATAAGCTAAGTTAAGTCATGGAATTCGAGAGTATTGAACCTATCGAAACGGTCTATTGAAGTTATTTGCTCGTTTTGTTGATCTTGATTCGATAAAGTTAGAGAAGAGGTTCTTCTTTTTGACTGGCGTAGACACCGTTTAAGCGGATATAGGCGTGTCCACAACAACGCGCCATTCATTTCTCTTTTTAGAAATTTGGCGCCAATTGATAATACCAATTAAAGCCAGGTCCTTCTCCACCTGGTCCTACCAACGGAGGGGAGGCCTTCCTCTTCCTCGGCTTCCACCAGTGGGTACTGCATAGAACACTTTCAGAGCTGGAGCACTTTCGTCCATTCAGACAACATGACCTAGCCAGCTTAGCCGTTGTCTTTTTATTCGCTGAACTATGTCAATGTCGACGAATAACTTATACGGCACATCATACCATCGCGGTATTCGCCGTTGCCATTATTTAAGGGACCGTAAATCTTCCGCAAAACCTTTCTCTCGAAAACTCCTAGTGCCCACAAAGCACCACAAAGAAGGACGGGAATGATGATGGACTTGTAGAGTTTGACCTTTGTTCGTCGAGAGAGAGAGTTGGCAGTAGCCTGTGCTGAATTTCGATGCTGACATTGTTGGTGTTGTTAACATCTAGGAAGCAGATAGACGAAATTATCTACAACTTCAAAGTTATGACTGTCAACAGTAAGACCCGAATGCGCTGACTAACTGTTTGATGACTGGAGATATTTCCTCTAGAGAAAAGGTTAGACCACGCAATTTCAAGGAATTTCAAGTCAGGAACCGTAATTAAAAGCCTTCAGTTCAGATGAAAGGGTTATAATATATGAAAAAACTACTTCCAAATATAGTTTTTCCAATATTGAGGGCTTTCTTGTTGATCGAACTTAACCAAGTATTATAATTTCACATTACTTATTTCTTAACGATTGAACACCGAGTAATTACCTTCAACTTCCTATTTATACAATTCGAAAAGTTTGAACAGTGGTTTACTGCGAAAGCAGTTGCAGAATGAAATTGGAAAAAAAATATCAGAAACATGGACTATCCGAAGAGAAGCTTTGGATTCTTCTAATATTGGCAAATATTATGTGAAACTTCCGATTGCATTTCTCTCAAATATACATGCTAAGCTCAGTATATAAATCCTAGTAAAATTATTAGAAAATGTTCCATAATTGATGGAAATATAGATACATATACTTGGACACTTTGTCCAATAGTAATACATGTGAAATCATGGCATTACAGCTCCTAGAATTTATTTTAGATTATATACTCGTTTATATAATGCAATAACTAATCAGAAGTATAGTCTGAAATTTATTAGAAATTTTATTTATGGTGATCAGAAACGGTTTTGAATAAAGTTCGAAAACAAAGCACCAGTTCTTCAGTTCTAGAAAAATTTAGTTGCCCGGAATCTTGGATGAATTTATTATAGCCTCAGTAGCCAACACTGTGAGATACTTGAACATTTTAGTAGAAGAATCTGTGACAATATCCCAATTCATGAAACAAATATCATAATCATTAGGGATTTATTGGGTGATATGTAGATCTATGGTGAACTTCTAAAAATTACCCCTAACTCGACTGAGAATGAGTCCTTCGGCAGTAATATACATATTTCTTTATTCAAAAATAGTGTCGTTCATGGCCACTGTACCTTAAAGTCCCAGCACTTTGGCCATTCAGCTAATTTGTCAAGTCTGAAGTGCCGCAGCTGTGCGCTATGCCTGGTGCGCCATGTATTTGCACCTGAAGTTCTCGAATAGTTTGCTACTTGCTTCTGTGTGAGTGTGTGTTTGTGTAAGTAGCTATATTTCATTAAAATCTATGACTTTGTGAAAGTGAAATCAATAAAGTGGAGTCAACTTACCGTTAAGTTCAACCGCTGTAGGCATAGTGACCCACTTACGAGAGAAGTCAAGACGTGAACTAACACATTTGCAAACACACATGTATGTAGATGTGTGCACGTAAGTAGTGCAAGTGTAATCAAAGTGCGCTGACGTTGAACTAGTCCTCGCCATAGAATCGCTTACAGATATTGTTATATATAGATATCAACTAACGTCTGCCAACAAACACACATACATACACACACATATGCAATAAGGTAATTTGTAATGTGAATGGCAGCGGCTTGCACCGGCGAATCAGAGCATATATCAGAGTGGCTTTGCATGTGTGTGTTTGTGTACGCCGCCATTGTTATTGTGCCAACATATAAATTACTATAAATTACACTCAGCCAAGAGGTCCTCATAAGATTAGTTAGACTGGCGATGAGGTGAAAGACGAGATACTCAGCGGTGAAACTATATACTCGTATATTCACACAAGATTATATACTCGTACATGGGTATCTATGATGATATACATATCCAGTGTTTTCATAGACAAACGGCGTTTGGATGCTAAGCGCATGCAGCAAAGCAATGCAATTAATTTTTGGCCATATCTGATTGCATTGACATTATATCGAGTACCGTTATTCGCTGCGGCGCTCGAAATTCTTGGTAAATAAACCAATGCGAGTGCATATTGTATGCATATGTGGGAATATTTGAAATTATAGTTGTTGTTGTAACAATCACACTAGGTAATGGGGGGGTTCAAATGTAAAAATTAATTTTTTGTAAAAAACTATTTATAAGAAACTTTTTTTTTAAACGAAATTGTACAAATTGCAAGTGGTCCAGCATATAACGGGTGGTTCAAATGCAAAAAATTATTTTTTTGTATACGATTTTTTTTTTTTAATTTTTTTTGTATAAAAAACTAGTTAAACAACGAATTAGTACAAATTCCAGATAACGGGTGGTCCAAATGCAATAATAATATTTTAAAGTTTTTTTTTAAGAATTACAAAAAAATTGCTTATTTGTAACGAAACGAGTTAGAATAAATACATTTTTAACATAGTTTATAATCCGATCGACTTCGAGGGGAAGTTTAAAAAAAAATCGGAACAAAAATGATCAAACAAACAATAATTTATTATTTATTGATTCCCAAATGATGAAATCCTCAAAAATATTACTCATCAAGGACTCAATATATTCCCGGACACATTGTTTCAAGTAATATGTATTAAAAATTTAGTCCACATTTGAATAACCCTGTATAATTCACCGCATTGTTTGTCTGCCAGGAGGTATTGAATGGAACTACATATATTATTCATAGGTTTAAGTGCATATAGAGTGTTCCTCTCTAAACTCAGGTGAAATCAAATCTTCGAGATAAACATACTTTATTTATTGAATCAAAATAATACTAAGATTATGACTAAAGGGGCATTGGTATAACCACATTTCAGCGAGTTGTCTTTATGTTTGATTGTTCAATTAAGGATCATCTAATATATGAATCCTGAGAATCCTTCTACTAAAAGTTCTATTTAAGTCCCTGTTACTTCAAATATAAGATTGGGGAATTTGTAATTCTGAAGGTATCTGCTATTTAGAACAACGATATTTGCAAAGACATTAACTAATTATGATTTCTGAGACAGTTGTAATTAACTACCTTTTAACTTTTTTCAACACGTTCTCATCTACATAACACATTTTTATCTTTAATAAATAATGTTAACTCAACACATACACTCCAACAAGTTTATACAGTTGAACTTCCATAACTCGAACTTATACAACTCGAAGTTTTCCATAACTCGAACTCTTGAATTGACAATAGAAGTCAAGTTTCATATAAATTACATAACTGGAAGTTTTTTTGTGGATTATGGTGATTCAAGTTAGGAAAGTTCAACTGTATTTTATTTATTCAAATAGGAAAACCCCTCAAAAATTAATGTTTACAAATTAACAGATTTTATATTCGTTGTCTTCGTGCTTCCCCTTCGTGTTAAATCGGACTCGTTCGAAATGGTTAAATAACGCTGTTAACCGTTTCGCTGTTAACTTCACATACACTTTTGCAGTTAATGTTAAGAAACATATCTGAATGTGGAAATGAACGAAAATTTACTGTTACTAGCATTCGAACTTCCTCCCCTGATGTTATGATGTTGCTTATTTTATGTTATGTTCCTTGATGCTGCTATTCTATGAGTGGGGAAAAGTTCTCCTCATATGCAGTTGAGTAACTCACCAATGAAGGTTTACATTTTAAGTTGGAGTTATTTAGAAACATCTCCTAGAGGCCATTACTACATGCACCAGTCTTTAAACAAGTCATTTGTTATTTAAACCTTAAAACTGAAGAGACAATTGCCTAATGTTTAGCAAGAAGATTTCCCTTAAATCCTTAAAACATGAAAGTGTGAAGGATAACCGCTCTTATAATCAACTCACGGCAGCTTTCAACTTTTCAAAACATAAAAATTAGTGGAATAAAATAAACTTTCTAGAATCTCCATAGACTCGCTAAATTCAAAATACTCCCATATTCTGTGGACTAATACTAGTCAACATTTTAGAAGGTATATACTTCGAACTTTTATTTATTTATTCATCTTGAATTATCTATTTGAGAATCCAAACAATACAATCTCAGAACATTGTCTAGGTTATGATTACTAAACTAGATATACACAGTTGAATATTGCGAGTGCAGCCTAAAGCTATTAAAAGACCAGCATCTAAGTGTATTCCAAAGGTCTGCCGTTATATATAAGTCTATAACTAACTCGATATAGCCTATGTACAACACCAAAACTTTTCAGATATTAAATGTGAATTTAAATAAAAAAGTCTTTACTCATTTAAACAAAAAATTTAAAAGTTTATTTTACATATGAACATACCCAACTATGCATCAAATATAGTACAACAACGAAAAATGTTGTTTAAACGACCCTTAAAGTCATATTCCCCAAACAATTAGTAAATTCACAATGCGACCTAAGCTCGGTTAATTGTTGTTATTAACCGTACTTTGCAACACATTCACTCACTCACTCGCAAACAAAAAACAAACATATACACACTTGTATATGTGAAGAATTGTGAAAATACTCGCTTCAGTCTAAATACCCTTGCTTGAATCCCCACAGAGTGCAAGGGATGTTAGCGAGAACTTTTCGGATACGCAAAGCTCGGTAAGATTTACTATTGGAACGTCTGCCAGCACAACAGACAATAGTTTGGGTTATCCTTAACCACTGCAACACACACACAAAAACCAACAACACATATGTATGTACATGTGGACCGCATAACCCAAAGCCTGGTGCTTGGTCGTCAAATATTTGTAAAACCCAAATCAATATGGATTTTCCGGCTAAGAATGTTGTGCGAATAATTTATGGTTAATGAATAAGAATGGTTTCGTAGACGCCAAAAAACTTTAAGCGCTCACCAAATACTAAGGATATTGCTTATGTGTGAATACCGCATAATTATAAGTATGGTCTTTGCACTTAATAGACACATTTTGTATGAGTTGCTTAAACAAATTTGTGGTGCTTATGGTGTGTGAGTAATTGTGGTAACCCTATGGTTTATTTATACTTGGTTTGAGAAAGCTTAAACTTTTTTAAGGAAGTAACAAAGACGCCTTTTTTGTATAATGTTAGTCACCGAGGAGGTATTTAGGCCCATCTTTTTGTACTGAAGGAGTCGCTTTAAGCCTAAGAGGTTCCTAATTTGTTACAAAATGGGTTTGAAAGACGTTTTCTTGAGAGAAAATTATATCTAATGACAAATGATTTTAAGAAAAATGGTGTATTAACTAGTCCCAAACTAGTTCATTTCCACCAATATCAATATGTTTCCATACATACATTTGTCCAGTATGAAGTTTGGACATGTGGAAGTAGGTGAGTCTACCTGCTGCAGCTGTTAGCATTTGAATCATTAATTGCGTTAAAAGCACATCATTTTCTGGCCTGGAGGTTGGAGAGGACCTTTCGGTCAAATAACTTATGGGTTGCAATATGATGCTCGTACATGGAAATTATATATTTATGAGTGTTGAACATCTAGTACTGTGTAAATATGTTAAAGGTGATGGTTTGACCTTTCACTGGGACATGAAGATTCACTTTAAGGCAGCAAAGCAGTCTTCATTAAAGTTATGCAAATTTATATATGATTTAAGGGTCTCTAAGTTGAATGATTTGTATTATGAATATTTCTCTGGGTTTCTTACTGAATATGATTTATGAAGAAAGAAAACCTTCTCCATACATTTTGTTGAATGTTGTTGAGTTACCAACCTTTGACCGGATAAAACCCGGGTCACTATCAATTAGGTAGACCCTAATATCGTGAGAATGGCTTCAGTTCGTCGTCGATTACATATATGTCGTATGTGCGAATCCTACGATTTTGACTACAGATCATGAGATGTGATGATGACCTGACGTCCCTTCTCTTTTCTCCCCTATTCCATGAACTTCGTTACGTTCGTCAGTATTATTCGATAAGATGCCTTCCACTTGTTCCAATCTCTAAGAATTTAGATTATGGACTGCTCCTCTCCATGGCTGGTAAGGGTACTAAGGTATTATATGAATATTTCCCTACCTAGTTTCAGCAGGATCTCAGAACTCCGGTTAGAAGTTCCAATTCTACTAATAATAATGTAATCATATCTAAATTGTTCATAAGAAAGGAGAAATATTATTTTTGAGAGACTGTATTTATGCACTATTACACTATAAGACAAAATCTTTTCTTTTTGGTATGGGACCAAATTAATTTTTTTTCCAAGATATTGAGACATAAGGAAAAAATTAGCATTCTCTGATTTTTTAGTAACTATATCCTATAATTTATAGTAATTATATTGAAAAAGCCTTTTTTCGAACTTCGAAACGATTCTGAAGGCTAACTTCGAAAATTGGAGAATGTACTTTTTTACTTTTGTCTCAATCTCCCGGAATATAAGTTGGGTCCAATACCCAGCCAAGTGTTGTACAGTGTTATGAAGCGATTTATCAGTAAAATACTGGTACTTGATTTCAGATCTCAAGAGCCCATTGGACAGCTATAGTTTTGTTGTGAGGCTTTAATTTCTTTATAGTAGACATCTGTGAAATTTCGACGATAAATCGTGATAGTGCACCTTTGGAACCATAACTTTTGAAGAACCTCCATGGGGAATGGTACTCTATCACTTCGAACTGCGGAGGAATGGTTTTGATGATTCAGAGCTGGTGAAAACCACACCATGGATAAGTCAGCCGGCGGAAGACCTGTGACGACAAATACCGATCAAATCATGGAAAACATCGAGTTAGACCGGATGTGGCATATCGTGACATCGCCCAGGAGATGGTAGTTAGTCACCAAACCATTTTAAATCATTTGCAGAAGGTTGGATAAACAAAAAAGCTTGATGTTTGGGTGTCGCATGATTTGACGCAAAAAAACCTTCTGGACCGAATCAACGCATGCGAAACGGAACGAACTCAACCCATTTTTGAAGCGGATGGTGACTGGCGACGAAAAATGAATCACATACGACAATATCAAGCGAAAACGGTCGTGGCGAAGGCCGGTGAATCGCCCCAAACAGTTTCCAAGCCGGGATTGACGGCCAGGAAGGTTTTGCTGTGTGTTTGGTGAGATTGGAAGGGAATCATCCACTATGAGCTGCTCCCATATGGCCAGACGCTTAATTCTACCATATACTGCGAACAACTGGACCGCTTGAAGCAGGCGATCGATCAGAAGCGTTCAGAATTGACCAATATCAAGGGTGTAGTGTTCCACCGGGACAACGCCAGACCATACACTACGATGATGACTCGTCAGAAGCTACAGTAGCTCGGAAGGGAGATTTTATCGCATCCACCATATAGCCCGGACATAGCGCCAAGTGATTACCACCTGTTCCTGTCCATGGCAAACACCCTTGGTGGTGTAAAGTTGAACTCAAAAGAGGCTTGTGAAAAATGGCTGTCCGAGTTATTCGCTAATACGGAGGGGGGCTTCTACGAGGGGGGTATTATGAAGTTGCCGTCTAGGTGGAAATAGATTATCGCACGAAATGGCGCATATTTGAACTAAATCCGATCACTGTAACACTTTTTATAAAGCATTGAATAAAGAGCAAAAAAGCGGGAGAGAGATATTTACCAACCTAATATGTTTCCTCAGAAAGAGTGGGTCTTTTGAGCCTCAACATTTATTAATATTTTATGGAGAGGTAAAGAGCACCTTAAGCCCTTTTTCTCGTACGTAAACTTTCAATTAGTTACATATCTTGAATAAAAACCTTTAAAAGGCAAGCCTTTACATGCAATTTATCACCTTTAATCACCATTGAAATACAATACAAACAACTTTAACTAATGAATAAAAAATAGTCTCGCAACCGAAACCCCTCCCCTTCATGGTTTGCGCACCCTTTATTGCCATAACGGCAGTATTTTTTTTCCTAGCATGCCGCACCATAAATTGTCTCTTAATTGAATTAGATTAATTAAAACAATTGCCATGCCAAAATTCTCATGAACTCATTTTTTCCCCTCTCTGTGAACGAGAATTTTTACACAAATCCGCAAATTTAACCACAAACTGGCAGACCGCAAAAAGCATAAATGCCGTTAAGCAGTAGGCGAAATAAAAGCAAAAATAACAAAAAAAAACTCAAAAACAAAAGCAAAAGCAAAAACAATGTGGAAAAAATTACCGGAAAAATGTCATCGCACGTTGAATTTACGATGCCAGGCGGCGCCATAACGATTTATTATCATTCATTCAGATTCCGGCCGCCGCCCACCTTTGAGTGGCCAGTCCGACCGTCCGTCTCTCAGCTAGGCAACAGCCAGCGAGCGGCTTTAACAGCAAAGGGTGTGTGTGTGTGTGTGGCTGCTAATGTCAAACTAACTGCTAAATACCACAAAAACAACAAGCGCCAAAAAAATTATGCATACAACAACAAAACCAACAACAAGAAGAAAATCATCATGCATGTTGACAAATTTACGAGCATTAATTTTTTAGCCAAGCAAACATTTTTTTAAACAATTTCTGTTTTTCTGACGTACTTAGCGTGTTAAATGAATTATATGAGTGTGTGTGGATGTTTTTGTTTTAGCTTGTGTGCAGTAATGCGATTTTTTCTAGCATTAAATTAGTGTGACGCGCAAAATTATAATACAAAAATCAGGTCAACATACAGCAAAGCTCAGCGTAAATCGCAAGCGACAGCAGAAACAAGGAAAAACTACAACAACAAAAATCATCAACACACACACACAGTTAAGCATTAGCTGGAAAAGCCAGTCAGCCATACACTTACAACGGCGCTACTTGACTAACCAACCAAACGACACCAAGCGACTTTGGCGCAGTGGGACCAAATGGCAAACTAACCGCTCTCGGTCAACCGCTTGGTCAACGACTTCAACTACACACACATATACACTTTTATATGTATGGATGTATGTGTAAGCGTGCCATGCTGTCAAGATGGCAACGGGTGTCCGAGCGACCGACCACAAGTCTCATAATTTTGTGCTTACGCAGCACACTTCATTAAGGACTTCCGCAGTGCGCGTAGAAGAAGCGGCCACAACAATGACAACTACACACACAGAGTCACATACATATAGCGACACTAGAAAGCTTAGCAATCAGTTAGTCGCTTGTGTCGTCTTCGGTCCATTTGGTCTGCACAGCTGTCAGCGCGCTGCTTCCTTTTGAGACTTACGACTGACACCGAAGCAGTGCGACGGACTTTGGGAATTAATGCGCACCAAGGAGATAACGCTCAGTGTGAGTGTGTGTGTGTGTGTAAATATACAGTTAGATATTTGTGCTACTTTGCTGGACGATTATCTTTATAATTAAGCAAGTAATTGTGAGAGAAGCTGCCACAGCGACATAGAAACATAAATACGAATACGCCGGAAATGGTTCGTGTTGACACGTGCACAAACAGGTCGAGAAATCTACTTGAATAGAGAAATTTACTTGTATTAAAGAATCAAGTTGTTTGAAGTTTAAGTTTAAGTTTATGTCTATGTTTATCTTTAAGTGTTTTATGTTTATGTTTAAGTTTAAGTTTAAGTTTAAGTTTAAGTATAAGTTTAAGTTTAAATTTAAGTTTAGGTTAAGTTTAAGTTTAAGTTTAAGTTTAAGTTTAAGTTTAAATATAAGTTTAAGTTTAGGTTAAGTTTAAGTTTAAGTTTAAGTTTAAGTTTAGGTTTAAGTTTAAGTTTAAGTTTAAGTTTAAGTTTAAGTTTAAGTTTAAGTTTAAGTTTAAGTTTAAGTTTAGGTTTAAGTTTAAGTATAAGTTTAAGTTTAAATTTAAGTATAAGTTTAAGTTTAGATTAAGTTTAAGTTTAAGTTTAAGTTTAGGTTTAAGTTTAGGTTTAGGTTTAAGTTTAAGTTTAAGTTTACATATAAGTTTAAGTTTAGGTTTAAGTTTAAGTTTAGGTTTAAGTTTAAGTTTAAGTTTAGGTTCAGGTTTAAGTTTAAGTTTAAGTTTAAGTTTAGGTTAAGTTTAAGTTTAAGTTTAAGTTTAAGTTTAAGTTTAAGTTTAAGTTTAAGTTTTAGTTTAAGTGTAAGTGTAAGTGTAAGTGTAAGTTTAAGTTTAAGTTTAAGTTTAAGTTTAAGTTTAAGTTTAAGTTTAAGTTTAAGTTTAAGTTTAAGTTTAGGTTTAAGTTTAAGTTTAAGTTTAAGCCATCTAAGTTTAAGTTTATGTTTAAGTTTAAATTTAAGTTTAAGCCATCTAAGTTTAGGTTTAAGTTTAAGTTTAAGTTTAAGTTTAAGTTTAAGTTTAAGTTTAAGTTTAAGTTTAAGTTTAAGTTTAAGTTTAAGTTTAAGCTTAAGTTTAAGTTTAAGTTTAAGTTTAAGTTTAAGTTTAAGTTTAAGTTTAAGTTTAAGTTTAAGTTTAAGTTTAAGTTTAAGTTTAAGTTTAAGTTTAAGTTAAGTTATGTTATGTTATGCTATGTTATGTTATGTTATGTTATGTTATGTTAAGTTAAGTTAAGTTAAGTTATGTTATGTTATGTTATGTTATGTTATGTTATGTTAAGTTAAGTTTAGATTTAACTTTAAGTGTTGTGCTCTGCAACTATAACAAAAATATTTAATCGAACTGTGTCTTTCACCACAAACTTACAATAGAATAGCATTCAGTACATTTGAAGAGACTGCTGCCCCGCCCACTTGCTGTCGGTGTAAATGTTGCAAACCATTTATAATAAAACTCACTGACATTTGGCATTTTCTATTATCACTTTTTGTCACCCACCAGTTCTCTTATGTAACTCATTTTACAACGTACCAAGTTCCATTGTTGGCCTTGCCAAGCTTTCTTATAAATTTTTAACCATTTCTTTTCCTATGCAATGTGCAGACAAGGATGCAAATGTGGAAAAAGGCACAAGGAATTTGCAAAGTCAAACTGAAAAGTCTCTTGAATTAGTTTCGAAGGATATCATCGACTGTTTCTTGCAAACATTAGCAATATAAAGACAAATAAACAATGACGGCAAAGGACAAAGAGAAAGCACGAAATTTGGGGGCTACAACAACAACAATACAATCTGACGAAAAGCAACAACAACAATGTGTTGGAAAACTCAGTTGAATTCCACCTGCTGGAGATTGTCCTCGAAAAATCATTTTTCATGCAGTCAAAAGTGTAAGAAGTCGTCGACAACAAAAACAATACGAACACTCACACACTCACACAGATGTCTTTACAAATATATGCAAGTGTCTGTTTTGGTGAAGATGGCATGGCAACAAACATTGTTGACATTTCATAGAACAGTCAAATTGGAAAATGCAATGTCAGACAGCGTTAGAACCTCGCTCTCTCTTTCTCTCTCTCGCACACACACACATGCATTATGTAGGCAAACTGTCAGTTACAGTTACACACTTGGTTATGTGCAATTTGTCGTTGTTTGTTTTATTACCTAATGTTTTTTTGTTGTTGTTTTCACTTTTATTTGTGGATTTCTCTGTGATTCGGTTGCGATTTCTCGCTGCTGCTCGTTTAGAAGTAGTTGGCAACTCTAGTTGCTGGAATATTATGTGAATTTACATAGTAAATTTGAAAAATAAGAATTTTGCTGCAGCTCAAGGTGTTGAGTTTCAAAATACTTTGTGGCAGAGTTGCCATAAAAATTCAAATATTAAATTTTTAATTGAAACATTTTTTTTTCGAATTTATATTTGAAAATTAAAATAAAGTTAAAGATTAAGTTATATCCCACAATTTTCAAAAAATCGTTGATGATTTTGATTAAAATTTTAAGAAAAAAGAAAATTCGCAGAGTTGTCATGTGTAATTAGGAAGAACTCATTAGTTTTTATCATATATCATGCATTTAATTAAAAACTGAGTATTTAGCTCAGAATTTTGATGTAATCAGTCCAAACAAATCTACGAAAATTATCCCGAGTAGAGTTGCCACCTAATTTTAATTAAAAAAATATTTATAAATAACTCTGTTTATTGAAGTGGAGTATCTATTAATAAGATTTACAAAAAAATTTCGAAGTTTAATATAAAAGTGTCGATTAGAGTTGCCAGCCGACATTTTAATAATAAACATTTACATATAATTTATTATTATTAATTATCATGCTTTTAGTAAAGAAATTATTGTGCTCCACAAAATTTCAAAAAATCAGTCCAAATTACGAAAATGTTTATGGTAGAGTTGCCATATGATTTTAGTTACAATAATTTTCTGAACATAGTTGACAGCTCAATTAAACAAAAGATTACGAAATTTTCTAAAAAGCTTGTGACTTCAATTTAAAATTAAAAAAATATTGGAACAGAGTTGCCATATGGAGCACAAAATTGATTAATTCTACACAATTTTTAGTAAAAATTGTATTGTTTGGCAAAGAGTTCTGATTTTATCAATCTAAAAAAAATTATTAAGTGCACTAAAGTAGAGTTGTCACAGGATTTCAGTCTAGAGATTTATGTATTGAGTTAAAAATAATAAAAAAATCGGTATTGAAATGTTAAAAATATGATTTTATAAAATAATTTCGAGCATCAAATTTCCAAAAACATGTTTGAGTAGAGTTGCCACCTACCTTATATTGATGTCATATCTGAAATTAGAAGGATTTCGTTAAAGAGGGTTGCCATATTTTTTAAATTAAATACAATAAATAAATGTATAAATTCCTAACAAATTTATGTGTTATATGCAGCCATACGAAAAAATTTTAAAGTATTTTTGTTAGGGTTGCCACATATTTTTGCCCAAATTATAATATTATATTAATAATTTCTTTAAAAAAGTTTTTAGAACGCATTCGAAAATTCAAAACTAAGTCAAAATTATTTCAAAATTATTGTTAGAGCAAGAGTACTCGGGAAGATTTTAAAGTCAAAGGTTAAAGGAATGATTTCGCTTAACATAAATCAATTTCTATTTCAAATTGCTGTTGTTGTTGTATATTTTTTTTTTTTAATAAAAACTTGTTTTTGTTGCGCTTTCGGTTTTTATAGCATTTGATGTAAAATACACAGAGCCACGCAGACAATAAACAAACAAAGCAACGCACAGCCACAGCCCCTTGAAGGCGCTGGAAGAGAGGAAGAAGCAGAAGAAGTAGTGGAACTTAAAGAAGCTGCTGAAATAAACGAGTACAATATGATGTGGCAGAAAAAGTAGCAGCAACAAATTCACAACATCATTTATACCAGCTGTCATGCAGCAGAAAAGAGCAGCGCCAACACCAGCAACAACAACACCAGTGTAGTAGTTGCAATAACAACAACAACAATAACGCTAAACAATAATAGCAACATTAGCATCAGCGACATTGCCACCGGCAACACCAGCATAACATCGCCGCAACAGCAATGGCGTCAGCAACAGCAGCAAGCGAGCGTCGGCAGCACAAAAAGGCGCCAACAGCATTGTGCGACCACTGCCGGCGGCATGGTGGGGGCAGAGGTGGCGTCGCCTAAACACAGTTATTCAGCCAATTCTCGACACTTTTTTCGCGACTAAATTGTAAGCGTATATTTTTTGTTGTTGTTGTTGTATAATATGTATTTCTCATTCACAGAAAAAAGTAAAAGATTTCGCGCTGAAATGTGAATCGAATCAATGCAACACGAGCGAGCGCAATACTTTCGCGCCACGCTTGAAGTAAGAGCGAAAATATTATCGCATACATTAAATGACAGTTGGAAAAAATCGCAACGGAAAACATTCATTTGTCACTTTGTCACATTAACACAATGAGAATGCACAAAATGTCAAAATGCAGAGAAGCACAAAATTTCTCGAGAGCAAAACGAAAAAAAATCTTCAAATTGGGTAAATAAGTAGCGGGAAAATGCGATGGCAGAAGAAATTGTAAATGTGTGTGTCGAAAGTTTCCCTGCAAATGGCAAACAAATGAACTGGCGTATTCTTATTAACTCACACATACATAAATAAGTTTACACAAATACTAATAAACATTTGAACTCACCCACACACCCACACAGATTGCATTATATTATTTGCTCTTCTTGCTTATATTATGTATAGCATTTTGTACTTGCTTCACGAAAAATGACTTCTCATATGGATTTTGTCAGTTATGTCATAGCGGAAAATATGAAAATGAGCACACAGCACATTAGTTCCGAGCGAAGATGATGGTTAGTGAAAGCGCGCTTTAGATAAATTTCGCATTTGTGTTGATAAACGAAAGTGTTTTCTGTGTTGAAGGTTATTTAGTGATGTCTAATATATAGGTAAAGCAAAATATGAAGGTTTCTCGAAACAACAGGGTTGTCGCATACAACTTTTATAGCTGCCAAAGTGAGTTTAAGGAATTACCATTGTCAGCCGGATTAGCTATAAAATATAGAGTTGAAAAGTGCGTAATAGCTGGAATGTCTCAGAGGGGCTCTCCAGCTTTCTGGAACCAAACTGTCAACTGAAACTGCTATCTACTATCAAAATTCCGCAAAGGAATAGATATAGCTTATGCACTTCACTATGACAGAGTGTTGCTAGACTAATCTACATGAAGAATGTTATTCCAAAAATTGTCCCGTTAACCGCCATTTTGTTTCAAAATGTGAATATACAGATGATTTCATAGACTAAAAATTGTTGTTTATTAAAGCCTGTTAAGATTAAGCGTAAGAATAAGAGAAATGAAGATGAAGAATTTGGATATACTCTTTTAGCGAACAGATATTAATATTTAGGACTCAATGGAGGTCCATAGTAGATTGATGAAATTTGAAGTCATGTAGCCAAAGCCTGTTCCATGACTATAATCATTTTAAAATTTATATACATTATAGTTTTCAGCACTCTAAAGAGGAGTTCTGAAAGTTCTAATGATTCTACCGAAAATTGTCTTAAAAAACACTGGAAGTCAAGTTAGCTTGAGAATCAAACTAAAGGTAGAATAACTTACAGGAAGCTTTCTGTAAACCACAGACTAGAATTAAAATAAAAAGGAGTGTGTTCATGATCATTCAACAGATGATGGGAAACACTGATTGAATGATTTATTTCCATGACGTGGCCAAGTGCTCTCATTGAGGCATCTCTGCGATGGAGATAGCGAATACAACAAACTAAACAATTTTTTCAAGGAATTCAAGAATAGGCTATGTTTCGTGCCTTAATAAAGTTTTATGCCTTGCCGGCATAAAGTCCACTAGGATATCGAGAATTACTATATATAGCATATGTGGGCTGTGGTAAATCCTCGACCGCTTTTACCTTTATTTTCACATCATAATCAAAATTTTCGAATCACTTAATTTTGCCAAGATGTGTTACATATTAACCGATATATACGGTATAAAGTCCACCGTAAGTTTCAGTATATTAGATCCACTGAGGGGGGCTACAGGAAGTATTGACCCGATTTTGCCCAATTTTGGCACAGAATCACACTATTATAAGGAAAAAATATCCTCTAAATTTTTTCGAATATCTGTGAGATTTTCCAATATTTTCGAAAAAAAATTTGCCTCTTGCCCTGAGGTTCACATGTTCGGAGTCTGAGGACTTGAAATGTTATAGTCCGATTTCGGTTATTTTAAGTAGAGTGATATCACACAAGAAACGCAACATTTGTGAAACTTTTTTTCCGATATCTTCACTGGAGCTTAATTTATAGATTGCTAAGTGAACGAATCAGATGGGTTTCAAAATTGTGGAATATGGGAAGTAGGTTAGTTGTAAACCGATTACGCCCATTTGTGCTATTGTGATGTCAAGGAAATGTTATGAACCGTTTTGTTAACATTGGTCGAGTAGTTTCGAAGATATGGTTTTTGACTTATAAGTGGGCGAAGCCACGCCCATTTTAAATTTTGTATAAACTTTTGAGTGCGCACCTTCTGCACCATCTTTACCATGAAATCTAACGTTTCTGGTGGTTTTCCTTACTGAATTAAAGCATTTTTAGAAGTTTTCAACATAACCTTTGTATGGGAGGTAGGCTTGGCTATAAACCCATTACATCCATTTTAGGCGGTATAAGGAAATTTCTAAAGGAAACGACTGTGGAGTGTTTGGGTGATATAACTTTAGTAGTTTTTGGTTCAACACATAGTAAACTAATGGTATGAACTTCTCTTTACAAATGAGATACTTGTCTTGAAGGTTTCTACTTGCTTTATTAGTTAGAATTTAAATATTATATAATATCTTTCAAACTAAAATAGATCATTATTAGAAACTAATAATAATATTTACACCAGACTTTACACTGGAAAGAATTTTATCTACTAGTCTTCGAACTTAGAAGTTCAATACAAGACGTTCTCTAACTTAAATTGTATGTGATTTTATCTTTACACATATATGTATACATAATTTTTTTCACGATATGGCTCACCCTCTTTACCAACTGTTGTTCCTTACAACCCCTTTTGAAATTTTGCAAAGCCAACAATAAAGACAAAAAATAATAATAAATGTAATCATTTAAATGAAAACAATAACAAAACGGCACACATGATTGAAATATTTGAGTAAAAACTTATGATCCGACCCCTTGAAAAATTGCTTAGTGGATAAATACACATACATACTTGGACAAACAGATAGTTATAATAGAAAGTAAACGAGCATTGCAGCATTGTAACACAATTTCACTTTGTATTCCTCCCCCCCACTCCACCATGCAACACTCCACACAGTTTTTTGTTATTGTTTCTGAAGTATTTCCACATATGATTATTTAAGGCTCTGCAGCAGCAGCGAACAACGTCAACATGGCGAACAAGTCACGTGCATTGATATTATTGCTTTTTTTCGGTCTCTTTGATTCCGCAGCGCCTTTGACATTGCCGTAAAACTCAATATTGTACACAAACGCAAGTGAGCCTTTGTATGTATGTTGGTAGAGCCCGGCCTAACTGAAAAAGCAGCTGTTTTTTGTCTATCCCACCCACACACATAGTACAACTTTACCCTATCACTGCAGTCGACTTTAACCGCATTACATACACACGCCGCACAGATCTTCAAAGACACATTACGTCGTTAAGCCATGAAAAAACACGAGAAGACCCCACTCAATTTGTTTGTATAAGAAATTTGTTTGCTGCGCGTGAAACAGCTTGAAATTTGTCTAGGCCAACACACACTTACATATAAATATACACACAGACACATATAAGCATATGGACATAGAGACGCATGTGTAGCTTCGTGTTGATAAAAAGCTGCTGAGTGTGTCGGCGACATACTTCATATTGAACATGGAAAGTCGTAAAGTTTTTACCTTTTCTTCGTACGAAGCAATTGTGAACCACCAGATAACAAGGACATTGCGTTGAAGTTCAACAAATAAAATGCATTGGTTTTGGATAGTTTTTAGTCGACTACTTTGTGTGCTCTTTAATTGCTGTTCGATTCATGTAGCTCTTTAATAATAGAAACCTTTAGTTTATCGATTAGATAATAGGTAACCTAATGCGAATACTCTACATTCTTGCTAATGAGGCTTTCTATTATATTAATGGAAATTAACAGAATTTTTCTAATTTTTGAAACAATAGAGAGTGTCTCAACAACTTAACATGTGGTCGATTTTCCTATAGTGAGGTAGACATGCACTACAATAGAACGCAGAAGCTAAAAACAAATCGCCGATCTTTCCCGCTGTTACACTTCAATCAACTTCCCCATTCATTAAATTAGAGAGCCCAATCTCCTGCGGCTATAAACGAATACTTGGAGTGACTTTTGATAATAAACACATTTAAGGGGTTAGGTGGGTTTCAAAATTTCAACCTTTAGAAGTTCCGTCCATCAGGCCACGTCAGTACAAATATAAAATCTTAAACGCATTTATTTCAAAACTCAAATTTTCAAGTCGGTGGACACGATATCTCAAAATGTTATAAAGCGATATTGTTCAAAATTTAAACACATGTTTGGAATAACATTATCTAGTACTTTCACGAAGGATATTTTTGTATTGTTATTATAACATTTTTTTCGAGACAATATATGGCGAAAATTTTACAGAAAAAGTGAGATTTTGTTTAAAACCCTGTCAAAAATTCAACTTTCAATATTCTCTTTTTTCTTTCATTCAATAATGAGATTTATCCATGTACCATCGAAATATTTTTGGTTCATTGGTTTTAGATGAACCAATAATGAGTTATGATGTCCACCGGAAGACCTTTTTTGGACACTTCATGGGAGATGAAGTGCCAACGACTGAGTTTTCGGAATTTATAAATAAAAATTTCACAAAACACTTGTAAAAATAGCCCCTTGTTTTTAGTCTCGGAAACCCACCTAACCCTTTAAAGGGACTACTATGATAGCATAACATTATAATACAGCAATTCGCACTTCGGACAGAAACAGAATGCTTATTGAGGTCTCCCATACACCACAAGTAACGTAAAACGTACTAAACGTAACAATAACGTTTTCACTTTTAGCTGAATTCTGATATATTCAAAATTATTTTTATCCAATACAACGAGGTTGCATTCTCACTTATCTTTCTTTCATGCCTAATATATACATATGACAATCCTCTCTTTATAGTCTGATACCGTGAAAACAGCTTGTCAAATGAACTTTCATATTATATGATAGATATTTTATAGTCATTGCAGTATTAAGGCAGTAGTCTGCTTTAGAAGCTGAAAAAAAGCGTTTTTTTTCAATTTTTTTTTAAAGGGATGGAAATGATTGCGGTAAACGGAATTTTAAGACGATAGTGTACTATATTTGAAGCTTAAAAAACAATATTTATTATTAAAAAATATTGAAATTTTTTCAAAGTTGTAAGTATTTTTCTGGAACGCCTGGAGTCTACACTTGTAAATCGGTGCCGGCGATGAATGTCGTGCGAAGCATCTGAAACAGTCGAATCAATTTTTTTTTTTTTTTAATTTTTATAAGTTTCTTTTTTTATGATCTAAAAAAATACCGAAAAAGTTATAAAATTCCAAATTTTTTCGAAGTTTGAAAAAAAAATTCACTTTTTTAAGAAAAAAAATTGACTTTAAGTTGCAAAACAAGTAGTTTCAATAATACTTCTGTCCAACTTCAACTACTTTTGTCTAGTTCAAATAGAAGATAATTTAGTACTGAAGCTAGATCACTTTGGTTTTTTTCGATCGGACATATATTCTTTTTGCTATCGCCGGCACCGTTTTCTAACACTTGTGAAAATGAAAACTCGAGAAAACGCGCTTTAAAGTCTGCCTGAGCATTCGCACCTGCTCGACGCTCGGCCACTAAAACTGCTCTGGCTTCGAAAATATGTCGAATTGGCCTCGGGAATTTTAAAGACATATTATTGGATAGTTTTGGAAGAGATTTAAACAAAACAAAAAAATCGATTTTTTGAAGCCTTAACACCTATTGGCTCTTCCATTAATTGTATAGAAATTAATAATTAAAGTTAAGTTAATAATAATAGTGATCGGACGCTTGAAAGTATGCTTTGTTTATTACAAAATCGATGACATTTAAAAGTATAACTTCAGGAGTCGATATTTTTTCTTCATGAAGTGTAAAATTTTGAATTTATTTTAAATGAATTTAAATTTGGTTCTGCAATAAAATGAAACTAGAACAAATTCGAATTTATGTCAGGAATTTAGCTAAATGTTTTTTTACTAAATAACACTTTATGCACTACAAAATGCAATAATTGCTAATTCACTAAAATGCAAATGCCAGTGATTGTAAACATGTTTAGGTACATATGTTTATAAACTTACATGAATAGATAAATACATAGAAATATAAATAGATGTATATATGCATATGTACATACAAACATATGTAAATTGTTGCAGCAAATCGCTTCAATGTTAAAAATAGCGCAAATATTTGCTAAATACAAGCAATAAATACAGAAACACGGCAAATAGGATGCATGTATGTATATAAATATGCTACTATATATATATACAAGGATGTATATATGTACTATATATTTATATGAAAAAATTGTACACGCCTGTGGGCTATGAAAATACCCAAATCACAAATCGGATGCAATAAAGTTTTATGCATTCACTAAAATCTCAATAAAATCGCTGAATTTAGAAGCCGAATTTGATCATTGGCGAGAAATGTTTATTAAATGAACTTTTCATGTAAATGCGCTTACAGCTGGCTGTGAATATTTATATACATGCATACATATATATCAGTACAAATCTAGCGCTAGCAATTTAACGGTATTTATTAAGCTCAACAACAATCATATATACATATATACATATATTCATCTATATTTGTATGTATATTTATTTATGTCAGTATAAGTATGTACAGCTCTGAGTGGATTTGTAGCTATGAGCAACGCTTACTTAGAAAAATATTAAAACATGAAAACAACAACAATAATAAAAACAATTTTCATAATAACCGAGCATTGTAAACAACAAACACACACATTACACACAAAAAAATATTTTTTTTTTTACCTTTTGTACTCATATTCTGCTAACTTCATTGTTTTTATTTTTTGTTATTGTTGTTTATTTATAAGCCAGGGAACAATTTAATATTTTAACATCAACACTTTTGCGCAGATAAAATCAAATTGATGACAATTCGCGTGTCCAACGGTATGTATGTATATGTGTAGCGGTATAAAAACACACGTGGGCAAACACTCTCACGGCTTAAATAAAAAAAACAACAGGCATACAACACTCCGAAGACCCCATAAAATTAAAGGTAAGTGTCATGCGGGAGCACACACAAACACCCACACGCGAGCATACATATGTATGTGTATATGTAAACAGAACTGTTTACTTCACACAGTTGTTGTTCTTTTTATGTTCGCCTATAGTATGTACATGTTCACCGTTATGTATGTAGGTGTGTGCCATTGAATAAATATTTATTTGCCATACGCCAACTTTAGGACTTCACTTTGCATGCAACACACACACACACACATACACGAATACATGAAGTACCGTTGCAGCACTCTGTGAGTGTTGCGAGCCAACAAAGCTAACGAATTTGTGGCGTTTTAAATATTGTTCGCCGCTGAAAGGACAAGTGAGTTGCCAGCATATACATACAAACAAACTGACATATGAACACCTATACATACACACACACACACATACGAGTGACCCTTCACCGTTATTTATGCATTTCGATATTTATCGATGATATCTCTGTCAGTATGTCCGCTTTTACGTTTCTTTACAGACCCGCATGCATGTGTGTTCGTGTGTTCAAGAGGAAGCATACTTTTCAGCGCTTATCCTCTGTCTTTGTGTGTTTTTTGTGTGCTTGTATCCGCATTTAGGCTGTCGTGCATGTGTACATTTTTCGCAAATATTTTCTGTCACTCCATAGGTGTGTACCCAGGTCCGATATATGTACATACCTACAACCTCATCTGTATTTATATGTTTATTTGCCCGCTTTATTGCCTTTTGTTGCTGTCAGTTAGATTTTTTCCACTGATAGTGTTTCTGTTGCTGTCACAGTCGCAGTTGTTTGCCGCAAATGTTAGTATTGAGTTGTTGTTACTGTTGTTGTCATTGCAATTGCTGTCACGACATTGTCATCGCCGGTTTGGTGTCAACAGTGGATTTACATTGAATGAGCGTTTTTTTATATTCATTATTGACACACACATACAGGAAAATTTACATGCATATATTTAGGAATAAATATGTACAGTATGCGTGCATTAAAATAGGAACGTTGATTTTTTATACAAAACTTCCGATTAAAAATTTTTTAATTTCACTTCATAGATTTTTATTTTCTTCTGGAATATATATATATATATACATACGTACAGTATACGTGCATTAAAATAAGAACGGTTACGTTTTATATAATATTTTTTTTTATATAAATATACTCCTCGATTCAAAAAATCAAAATTATACTTTCTCAACTTTCGTTCAGGATTTTCAGCCATATATAATTATTTCATAGTTGTTCAAGTCTAATGAAAAACTTGGTTGCAAAAAAACCTATACAATCATAGGATGATAGAAGAGAATTCTAGTTCCAGTTATAACATTCATTTTTCTTTATCTAAACTCACAATAAATGGACTGAGTTTCAAACGATATTCTAACATTTGTGTTCGGGACTATATGTGTATATAAAAAGTTCTTCGTCCCGGTCATATAAACAATAATGAACTGGGGAGAGCGAGTGATTTGTCAAAAACTCTCTCCAAATGGACTCAGTGACGTGATATTAAGTAAGTCGACTCTAGATCATAGAGTTTATATGGTCTTGAGAATAATTAAACTAATCGCCAAAAGAACATGTAGAACATGCCAAGGTTCTTTGGTAAGAATAAAATATATCGAGTTGACTCCACATAGTATATTAAGCCGATTGGAAAGGATAAATCAAGAAGCTGCATCTTCAAACTGAACGATGGAAGAACGAATAAAGTTTTATAATTAAAATAATTCCTTTGACTTCAGAATAGTTCCCAATTCGTTGTGATTAGAGCTTCTAGTCCCACTAATTTGATTGACTTCGGTAAATATGAAACTAGTAAGTTCCAAAGTTTCTCCAATAAATAGTTTTTATTACCATAGAGTTAAAGAACGTATTGTATTTGTAGAGAACAAGGCGAGGTCAGTTAATTTAGAACTTTCAAGCTTAAATTCTTTTAATATTGTATGAGTAGCTTTAAATTATAATATTATAATTAAATAGAAAAGATTTGGAAAATTATTTAAAACTATCCGAATGAGATTATTTGAGCATTAGAATATTAAAGTGCTTGGAGAACATGATAGCTCAATTCTATTCTTACTTCTAAAAACCAGTAATAAAGAAAAGCAGTAATTCCATGAGCTTATAAGACATCTACCAAATTATTAAAAGTAAGGAATTATTTTCGAATACAATACAGTTATTGGTTCTACAGATCGCTGGAACTTTAGTAGATCATCATTTAAAGGGTTAGGGTAGGGGTAATCAGGATTTTCTAAAAGTCATTCATTTTCATTAAGTGTAGTATCTTAAAGATATTCTCTGAAAATTTGAAGTTGATGCGATAATAACTTTTCGAGTAATTCGACAAATAATTAAAGAGAGCTCGGGAACACCAACACGATAGTGTTAAACTTTAAATGCCTTTTTGTCAAAAATATGTTTTTTGAACTGGTAACAACTGTAACTCCAAAACCGCGCAGTAGATTTTTATGCAATTTCTATAGCTTTTAGAATACATAATTATTCTGGTCCGGATTGAAGCTTTTTTCACAAAAATTTCGATTTTTAAAACAATTAACTGTTGATTTTTTCCCGAAAGTCTAGAAAACAAATCCTGAGGCCGCCATTTTGTTAATTTTTGAAAAAAGAAAAACAAAAAGCTTCCATCATGCCCAGAATTACCTATTTTATCAATTTTTTCTCATCCGATTGATATTAGATGAATCTACAAGGACTTATGATTGTCACCGTAAGCACCTTTTTTTGGAACTGGGTCAACAGAAAAATCTATAACTTTGAGAATTACAATTTTTTTCAAATTTCATTTTCAAATTTTCGTTACTTCAAGTCAAAACATTGTGTAATAATGCCTTATTATTACTTTTGCAAAATAACATGATTTAATAGCAAACAATTTTTCTCATTTTTTCGTGTCTATGACTACCCCTAACCCCTTAAGCTTTGCAATATAGTATAGGTTTTCTTAATATTTTTTTTTGTCTGATCTAGTTGATTTATTGATAAATATAATCAATTTTTAATTTCATTAGCATTTAAAATTAAATTGCTGTATTAGAGGAATTAAATTTTGAGCTTTGAAGCTGAAGTATCCATGAAAACGACCAATAGAGCGAATCTCTAAAACTACAAATTCCGAAGAAGCGTTATGCAATAAGTTGCTGTTATTATTATACCCTGAACAGGGTATATTAAGTTTGTCACGAAGTTTGTAACACCCATAAGGAAGCGTCGGAGGCCCTATAAAGTATGTATATAAATGATCAGTATGTTGAACTGAGTCGATTTAGCCATGTCCGTCTGTCTGTCCGTTCGTCCGTCTGTCTGTATATATACGAACTAGTCCTTCAATTTTTAAGACATCGTTTTGAAATTTGCAGATGTTATTTTCTCTTCAAGAAGCTGCTCATTTATCGGAACTGCCGATATCGGATCACTATATCATATAGCTGCCATACAAACTGAACGATCGGAATCAAGGGCTTGTATGGAAAACTTCCGCATTTTACTACATATCTTCACGAAATTTGGTGTGTGTTATTGTTCATAGAAATAATTTAATCTCCGAAAAAATTGTTCAGATCGATTCACTATAGCATATAGCTGCCATACAAACCGAACGATCGGAATCAAGGGCTTGTGTGGAAAATTTTCGCATTTGACGTGGTATCTTCACTAAATTTGATGGATTACATGACATGGATCTATTTTCTTTATTAAATAACTTTAATGTTTCTAAAAAGAATTAGTAAAATGTTTTCTTTTTTTACTTATTTTTTCTTACGTCTTTAGATTTACTTAAACACATAGTTACTAAAAGAAATGCACCTGTGCAGGGTATATTAGCTTCGGTACAGCCGAAGTTAACGTTTTTTCTTGTTTTTGTTATCAATAACAGAGACTTTATAAAAATTTTATACATTTATTTCTACTTTTATGCACACCACTGTATATGTAGCAATTTACTATATAACTTTTATACGAAAATATATTTATTGTGTGCATGTGTGTTTCCAAATGTGCGCGCATTTAAGGATAAGTGACTTGATTTTATTTGTTATCATTTGAAGTCCTATGGCAATTTATGTCAACAACAGTGTTGTTGCATTAGGGAATTATTTTTTCCATATTCTGTTTTCATATTTTTTATTAACTCTTTTGCACTTGCTTTATTTTCATTTCATTATGTCTATACTCGTCAATGTTTTGAAAACATTTCGTATTAAACTTTTCATAAAGAGACATACAAACATATAGTTACATATGTATATACATCGTATATACATATATACCCGTATTTTTTTATTTTTCCCTCAAGTGTCGAGTTAATGCTATTATTTCGTTATATTGCTATTTTTATACTAATATTTACCTTTTTAGTCATTTTAGCCGTGCTTTTACACATACATACATACTTACATCCATAAATATATAATACATGTACATATGTATGTATGTATATACACCCAACGTTATGTAGTTGCGCGTGTAACCGCTTTTTATGTTTCTCCCTCGGCGTTCGGCGTTAATATTGTGTTATTTTTATGCGATTCAAATTGTTTTGATGGATTCCGGCGAATTTATTTATGTTTTTGCGTGCCTGTGAGCTTTTTCACGTGTCGCCTTATGCATATATATATATATATATGTGTGTGTGTGTGTGCATATGCTTGCTTGTGTGTTATTTATGCCAATGTGTTTTTTTGTTTTTGTATTTTTTAGTATTTACATTGTCACTGGTAATTGCTTTATTTATTTGACTATTTTGTCGCTTAAACTAAATTAGTTGATGGGCAATTCAGATTGGCGGTTGATAAAAAATTTATGATTTTTTCTTTCGAATTCCGGAAAATCTAATGACAATACGATTTATGTTTGTTCGAGTTATGTATATACATATATAAGCCGTTTTAATCAAATTTTAGTAGTGTAAATAGACATGGTTTATAGTTTGTAATAATAGTTGATTTTTTTACTATTTTTATACTCTCGCAACAAAAGTTGCTAAGAGAGTATTATAGTTTTGTTCACATAACGGTTGTTTGTAAGTCATAAAACTAAACGAGTTAGATATAGGGTTATATGTATATATCAAAATGATCAGGGTGACGAGACGAGTTAAAATCCGAATGTCTGTCTGTCCGTCCGCCCGTAAAATTTGGAACAAAGGATCGCACTAGGAAGGGGCATATTTGGATGTAATTTTTTTGGGGAAGTGGGCGTGGCCCCGCCCACTACTAAGTTTTTTGTACATATCTCGCAAACCAATGAAGCTATATAAACCAAACTTTCTACAGTCGCTTCTTTTAGTCACTTCTTAATAAATTCCAAAAATTAAAGAAATCGTATAATAACTACGCCCACCTCCCATACAAAGGTTAGGTTGAAAATTACTAAAAGTGGGTTACCTCACTAACGAAAAACGTCAGAAATACTAAATTTTACAGAAGAAATTGTAGAAGGATGCTGCACTCAGATTTTTTTACAAAATGGAAAATGGGCGTGGCATCGTCCACTTTACACAAATACTGTATATGATCTGTGGCATCACTTGTGAAAAATTGTCGAAATCGGACTATAACTTTTCAAAGCCCCGAATATCGAATGTGAAGAATTCAGTGCCCCATGGTAATTTTTCACCGAAAATTTCGGTAAATCTCTAAGATATCTTAATTTAATTTAGAGGAAATATTTTTCTTCTAACAGTGTAACTTCCCCTAGCTCTCATATACCTAATTATAGGATTTTCAAATTGGGTCAAATTGTCTGTTATCTTAATAAAAATATATCAATAAATTGCGAGAGTATAAAATGTTCGGTTGCACCCGAACTTAGCCTTTCTTTACTTGTTTTAACTATTTGTATTACATTTCTGACGAAAATGTTAGGAAAGATTTTTTTCGAAACTTTATTTTTAAAGTGATGTAGATAATTGTATATATTAATTTGCAATTTTCTGATTTTCGGGCTTAAGACAACTCGACGGCAGCCTTAGAAGACAATACTCTGTCACCAATTTTCGCACACTTTCACTTTTTAGTTACAGAAGCTTTTATTGCCACTTTATTGGTGTTCAAAGAGATCAGAGAGAGAGTATGCAATACTTCAATTGATTACTACATCTAGGCATAACTGCAGAAGCTTTATCGAAGTCTCCTAATTTGGTGTAACCAATGATAGAGTTATGCAGATTAAAAAAAATATTTCAATTTTTTCGCTAGAATATATAGAAAATAATTTTTAAATTAAAATATACAATATTCAAAAAAATTTAGTTTAATAGCTGAAAAAACTGATTTTTGCAAATAATTTTAAAATTAAGTATAAGTAAATGCAATAATATTTTTTAACTATCATCTGTCATAAACACTGAAAAAAAAAATTTTTTTTGGTCAGTATAAAAAGATCCCAAGAATTTCTTACTTTAAATAGTGTTGCTTAAACCATTTCTTCAACAATTTAAAATTCAGCTCCACGCCTATTGCAGCACACAACTAAATATGTATCCATATGAATCTTAGAGTATACTTGTGTCTTTGTTGCTGCACTTAAAAGTCACTCTTAACTTCATTACATTTGGCTAAATGATTTTCATATGTCATATATTATAATCTCTGGGCAGCTACAAGTAAGAAACGCACAGCTGCCTTTGCTGTAAGCGAGGAGCAGTCAACAGTCAACAGCAGCCAAGAGGTAGACAGCAGTGACATTAGCAAGGAAGTAGAAGCCTCAAAAGCAGAAGAAGCAAAAGGAAGAAGGAGCCAAAGGAATACACCATGGAACGGAGAGGCAACATTAGTGCTGAGACAAATGACCGCAAGCACACACGGACCCCCTATATACTCGTATGTGTATGAATGCGCCCAGTAAAATGTCAACAAACGATTTGTCATTTTCATAACCTTGTTTACTGACGCATTTGTAATATCAGCAAAAATAACAATTCCGCAAATTTCACAGATGCACAGCCGAGAACAAAGAGACACACTGAACAAGAAGAGATGTTCATATGGAGCGCTGAATGTTTGAGTATATGTATGTAAGAGAGTGTGGAAACCTTGCTTTCAAGACACAGCTACAGTCGGGAGCTGTAGTTTCTACAAGCTTTTCTTTGTTGTTGCGGGTGTCAGCGAAGTTGTTGGCAACAAAAATGTGCAAAAGAAACAATAATAATAAAAATGAATAAATAACAACAACACATTCGACATGTGATGGCAATAAATCGCTTGAGATGGACTCAATACACACATAAATAGATATATTTATATATACTCATTGCTCGAGTTGCACGGAAATAGGAAAGCCTGCCTCCAAGGACATATTTAACACACACACATACATATGTGTACACAGAAAGATATTAAATACAACTGTGCCCGGTGGGAGACAATTTAAATGGTAGCTGGCAAAAGACCTTTCTAGCCCATATTAAATGTATATGTGTCATATTGTCTTATAGCCTACTTTGGCCCTTGTAGAATACTTTATGTTATCTTTTATTTTAAGTAGACGACGCAATAAAGTGTGCTTGTGCTTGACAGGCGGTTATAAGTTCGTGGTTGGCAACAGGTTGCTGTGGTTCGATGATATTGAAATTATGATTTTTTCCTCAAATAGTCAGCAAGCCATAAGAATGATGTTGCAGAACAAGCTATCTATAAAATCTAATCTATAAAAGAAGCTTATTGCAATAAAAACATTCGAGGCGTCCCATTTGTTGATGGTGAAGTTCGGCCCCAAAACTTTACTTTACTTTAACTTTAATATGACAGCCTTCGAGTTTTCTCTTCTTCTTTTACTTTTATTTGGAAATTTCAAAAACTACAGAGTTCCCTGGGACATTACAATGCCTAATGAAATTGAAGTGGAACAAAATAATGGTGAAATGAAGGAAATAATTGGTTTGACAACTGATTTGAACTTTGGTCTCCCAGCGCGGGACAGCACGTTAAACTCAATAAGAGAAAGAAAATAAGAAGTTGTGATTGAAAAAATTAGAGATCATATACGAGTATGTATGGTGGGGGCAGCTAAGTCATAATTAGAAATGTGGAGGTTCGGGAATCGACACCAAATTTGAAACAAAAAAAGAAAATAAGCTCTATCCACAAAAATGGCAAATCTCAAGCTCTAATGCGCTCGTCAAACTTTCTCCAAAGGTTCCATTAGTACTTCGAACACGTAAGAATGTCTATTTGTCGTTTAAAGTCAAGACGCACACTAAAAATATGAAGAGAAGCTATTTTTACTCTGTTTTAGCTAAAGAGTAGTGGCCATCAAGGCGATAGGATCGTAACCATGTTTTACAATGGATCCATACTATTAATTCCATATCCCAAGAAAGGAGAAAATAGTAAAAACAGGTCGGTACTATCTATCTATGTCTAGAGTTCGACAAAGGAAGATCTTTCTGGAAACAACAACTTAAAAGATTAAGACAGTTTACCTACCTCCCCAGAGACAAATGAAGATAGCTTGAAATGTTGTACACTGGCTACTGCAGACTGGGAGCATATAAGGAGAATTTAGTCGACGGAAGTTATAGATGCTGACCTCTATTAGTCTAGGCGCTTAGTCTTATCAGTTACATTTAAGTTCTCTATTATCTGTAGTTCACTGTATGCGGCTGTATCTTTTGTAAATACTTTGGACGAACAAAAGTCAGTGACATTACGACACACACTTATGGACAAACAGTTACACAACACGGCACTTCTTCAATGTTCTTGACATGCTGCTCGTTATAATTCAATATACGCTGATAAACTTGTATATTTGTTTAAGCAGAGCTTTCGTAAGAACTTCCGTATATGTACATATAGATTTTTGTGTAAAAATTTCAAAAAGTGCATTTTCATGACAAATGGCTTTGCTCGCAATCAAAATGACAGTTGACGAGGCCTTGTGAGGCATAAATGTCATATTAAATTGGTATTTGGCATATACGATTTTGTCAGTTGTCTCTCGAGAGGCGTTGGGTTGGAAAGCAGTCTTATAGTTTGGAAGAGTGTAATTTATATTTATTGAAACTTACTTTGAAATGAAGAGACTGACTTTGAAATAAAAAGACTGACTTGAATTAACCCACTCAGTACTACTGCTGATACTAGTTCGAACGTGAGGTGCTTGAACGGTCACCTGTATCTGAAATAAGAGTTGAGATCGAGATAATAGAAGTCATTTACGTCTGCAAGTTGATCAGCTAGTCTGAAGCCCTCAGAAAACACATGTCGTAGTCCATCTATGCAACACATAGTTTAAAATGAACTCCCTAGTGAATGGAGAAGTAGATGAAAAAGTAAGCTGGAAATTGCTTTGAACCCACACCTAACTCCAATAGTGTCTTCCGAGCAGAAGTATGTAAATACTACAATTTTAGAGAGTTTGTAAAGCTCGAAGCTTATACTGACCTTGAAATTGTAGTATCTTGCACTATTAAGCGGAGCATACAGTATAGGTTTTGGTTCTTCGATTCACCAAGCAATAGATTGTAACTAATCGAACTGGTTTAAAGTGGTATAAACAACTAAAACTGGTATAATGAAATGGAAACAGAAAATTTGTCGGTTGTGTTACTTTATCGACGTATCCATAAACTCTCTTATCACGTACTCGCTCTCTAAAAACCTAAATACTCTAAATCTCAGCGAACAGTAAAGTGACTATAACTACTTAGTAGATAGACAGCTGTAGTGTTGTATAACTAAAGAGCACGTACAATCGCAAAGTGTGCGAGTAAATATGACTTATGGCACTTAACATTACTAAATTTCTATGAAAATTTGCAATTAAAGTTTAGAAGCACTTTCATTCCTCCACGAACATATAAAAACCAATACCGGTAGGCAAAGCATTTTATATAACTGCCAAATGTCGCCCAGTTCATTTTCGCTGACTGTGGGGACGGTCGCACTGATCCTTAGTGCCGGTACGTACACGATAGAAGGTACACCTCAAAACATTACAGACGCGTTGGAAGCGCGGATTATCAACGGTCAGAGGGTAACAATCGACCAATATCCCTATCTAGTGGCAATTCGAATATGGGGACGCTTTAAGTGTGGCGGCAGTATAATTAGCCGTAGAGTCGTATTGACCGCAGCGCATTGTTTAGCAGTTGAAAAAGACGCACGCAATTATAGCATAATATATGGACAAACCGATATTGAGGGTGCAACGACAAATGTAATACAAGTGAAAAGCTTTACGATGCATCCACAGTATGATAATTTCAATATGGACTATGATGCGGGTATGCTGTTTCTAACCAAGGATATACCGTTCGGTCAACGAGCGCAGTGCATCAAATTGGCTGTGAACGGTGCGAGGCCTGGTAGGCGTGTCACTATTGCGGGCTGGGGAAAAACGCAGGCGGGTGTTGTTGGTGATTTGCATGCTGTCCACGTGAATGCCATATCGCCGCTGAGATGTACGCCGATGTACAAAAATAAGTTGAAAATAACATCACGTATGCTGTGTGCTGGTGTATCACAAGGCGGTAAAGACGCTTGCAAGGGTGACTCTGGTGGGCCATTGGTGGCCATAAACGAGCAAGTGGGTATATGCTCCTATGGTTTTGGGTGCGGTCTTAAAGGTTACCCTGGTGTATATAGTAATGTTGTAGTTTTACGCAATTGGATTTTGAACCATGTGGACTTAAGCTGTAGCGTTACGAAGGCAGTTTCAAGTTCAAAGGGCGGACGAAAGAAAAAGTTGAATTTAGAGTTATTGGAAGCGTGAACGGGAAGGAAAGCGGAAAGCATTAATATGTAAAGCTGCATAGTAGTATTAGTTATTATTTTTCGTATTTTGTTGAAAGAATTAACGAAGCTTCAGATTTATTTATTGTAACGCAGTTATATTCGACTAAGCGCATGATTGAGACAAAATATCGATATTTAGTTGATACTTTTTATAATGGGAATGTTCATCGAATGAAAAAATGCAAAAAATATATCGATTTTTTATCGAAAGCATGAAAATTAAGATTTTTATTGATTTAATGTGGTAAAAATGGAAAATATATGTATATCGATAATTGTGTGCAAAGTTATCGATTAATCGATAATCGATTAATCACAACCATATCATAATGAAGGCTGATGTGTATCAATTTAACAGCTCTGAGTACAATAAAGCCTGTCACCAAAGGCGATGGGTTGTCGAACCCCACAAATCTCAGTAGCCATATCGTCAAGCACCACAGTCTCAAATATTTAGCTGCTAACAAAATAAGCCGATGAAATTGACAACAGCGAATATTTTAATTCTTTAAAAGTGTGTGCGAGAGATCACTTCAAACAGTACATGGTGGCCAGGGATCACTAAAAGGGTGTGAGAATACATATCAATGTGTCCCGCTGTTACTATCCATCTAAGCTTCTGTTTATCTGTCTGTTTTGGGTTCTTTTATTAGAAAGAAACTTGTTTTTATTATAAATTTCATTACTCCGCAGACAATGTGCGTATTCATAACCAAACAAAGTGAATAGAATAATGAAAAAGGAAAAAGTAATTTTCTATGACTGTTGCAAACCCTTAAATGTTTATCTAAAAAAATAAAAATCAAATCAAATATAATATAACAAGGACGATAGACACAAACACGTACACAACGAAAGCTAGATAAGGGTAAAAGCAACACACTCACATGCTCTGCATTGACTAATTGGAGGCGGCTGGGGACAAAGCCACATGGCAATAAATGCATGTGAACACATATCTACATGTTTGTTGTAGCAATAAAGCTCTTTGCTGATAAAATCTCATCTCGTCCCCATTTCGAAGTCAACTGAGTGTAATATTTTTGCGGGTTGCAGTAGCATATAATAAATTTTTAGCCACTTCTGTGTTATATTACGCAGTTAATGTCTCTACTAGACACAAATAGGCTTTTGAAAAACCGGACTTAATGAAAATTGCGGCATTTGGCTTATAAATATTGTAAGTTGTTGAAAGATTGTGTATTTACAGCGGCTTATAAAGTTGACCAGTACATTTTACATGCATAAATATGTATATATTTGGACATAAATACTCAAAGAAAACAATTGGTGTTGTGACTAAATATGTAGTTATGTACATACATATGTACACATGTACATAAATTGTTTGTATGCTGTTCATTCCCAACAACCCTCTATATTTCTTAAGTTCAGGCTTTCATTAGACATGAAAATGCCTAGTCTTTGTAATTTCACACATATATTTGAGAAGAGATTAGTTCAGATTTGCCACTCTGCGGTTCATATTCATATCTGTATAACTGATAAATGACAATAACTATTTCAAATATAAAATTTTTAAATAGACTTCATTGTAAAATCACCTCTGCGATTTTTTAAACAAATTTCTATATTCCGTCCATGCCCCATTTCAATAAATACTCTTTCATTTCATGGTACATATGAGAGATAAGCCCCCAAAATCATTGAATATATGCCAAAATTGTTTACTAAATCTTATATAGTTAGGTTCAGCAAAAAATTTTAACACAATTTTATATTAGCTGAGATCTACAGCTTCTAAATAGCACGTTTAGCACGAAGCTTTGAAAATCGCTTTGGAACTCTCTCAATGCTATTAACTTAACTATAAATAACATTAACAAATTACAAAAGCCTTAAACATAAAACAATAATGATCAAAATAGCAAAATTTTAAACATAAGAACAGAAAACCGACTCACATAAATGCCAGTGATTATCACCGCAATTGTCTGCCGAGTAATGTAAGGTTAGAATTGATCTAAAGTAGTTGAAGTAAAATATTTGTTGCATTAAATAAAATAATAACATTAATATGGAATTTAACGTACCTCATATGCAGTTGATGAGCGCAAACTTCCGTATCCGACCTAAACGAAGATGAAATAGCTAAACACAAGGGTACGAGAACACAGAAAGTCAGCCGGAGCACCTAACACTTGTAGCTGCTTATAAACACTTTATATTACACAATTATTGCGCATTTTCACTTATTAAGCTTGCATATTAGCAGACAGATACTTTAATTAGATTATTTCAGTTTTTATAACAAAGTTTCACAAAATTTTCATTTATTGTACGCGAAATCACAATTTAGACGAAAAATATTAAAAGCGCACTGACGCTTCCGTTGGAAATGTCTTCAAGTCGATATGGCAGTGTCACTCAAATGGGTTGTATTTATATTAGGGTGTGTTGAAATTATTACTATTACGTAGAAAAATTATTCACATTTGCTATAAACAACAATTTCATTTTCAAAGACATGTAAATAATTTTTTATAAAGTGCAGTTTCACATTTTCTATAAACAGCAATTTCATATTTAAACACAATTACTTTTCGATTAATTTTTTATAAAATGCAATTTTAATATTATGCAATATTTTTACACAAAAATTAATTACTTGTTAAAAAAGTAGTTTGAGTGTATATAAACAAATGTCCAATCTATTCCTTATAACATTCTTCATTACATACTTGTTGTTTTCCTCTTATCCGCCGTTATTTTCGCTTCCTTTTACTGCTATAAATAATTAACTTCTACAAAGTTAAATAGTCTTTTTATTTATCATCAATTAACCAAAGCTACTAGTAGCAACTATTTTAATTTTATTATTTTATAGTTTAACAATAAAACAAGTTACTCAATGCATCCAAACGCGCATTCAACACTAATGGATGGAGGCATCTCCACACGTTCGAATAAACATAATTTACCCACCACAAAGAAAATGTTGGAAGAAGCGATACAAACACTGAATTGCCATCGGGGCTTCTCGCTATACAAGCTGAAGAAGTATATCTGTGAAAAATATCAAATTGATTTGACTACACAACGGCAAAACATGATTAAAACTCAGTTGCGTGCACAGTTGGTCGATGGTACGCTCATAAATGTGACCGGTAAAGGTTTAAGTGGTCTCTTACGGGTAGATAGCAAAAAGAAGAAAAGAAGTATCAGCAACACTATTGCTACTGATGCAGCGTCCAAGGCAATTAAACGCAAGAAAGTAGCTGGGAAATCAAGGAGTGCCATCACAAGAAGTGCATCGCAAGATACGACTAGGACACCACCGAATGTTACAGTGCAACCATTAGTGCCATTTGCACCACATCGCAACTCAATGGCTGGTCATAGTCATTTGGAGGCGGGTGGTGCAACGCCGTGTTCCTCTGGTGGGCGAGTAGGACGTAAGCGTAAGTTGTTACCACCACCAGAGGACATTGTGATCTCACAGGAATATTGAGTGAAAATAAAGTGTTGAGCGTAGTTACTGGCAAAACTCAAGCCTGATCTTGAGTTTGAATGCAGAGTAGCAGTTGTTGGAAGTAGAAATATTTAGAATTTTAAATTAAGCTAAACAGTTAGATAGGTACAAATTGTTTCCGCCAATATTACTGTGTAATATTTTAATGTGAAGCATTATTGTTAAATCGCCTATTAAACTTTTTTTGTAAATATTTATGAATTTCATAACTTAGTTATACGTTTGAATTTGTTTTAAGTTTAATATTAATATTTTTTATTTTGTTGCAATAAGCAGGTCTTATTTAAATGAGATAATGCTTTTATTAAACTTTTATTTTTTATTATCTTTATTGGCGTTAATTAATATTACAATTAAATACGCATTTAATACAAAGTACATTTTAAATTAAAATAAAGTTTCGTTTGTTTGTTTTATTTTTCCATTAGGCTACACTATTCGTTTCATACATATAGGTTGCGGAGATTTTTCTATATCCATTAATTTAGAATAATTTCACTAGAAAGTAATACATATATATATTGGTTTTTGTGAAGAACTTTCTTGCTATTAATGCATATGGAAATTATCGGCAAACAAACATTACTTAACCAAATTTCTTTTCAAATTAATACTTCTTTATGTAAGTATGAAAATTATTTCGAAATCGAAGCAGTTCGAACATGTTTTATTGAAATTATCTGAGTTGTCTGCACATACAAACTACTGGCCGTATCCCCAAGTGTATACAACTATTTGGTGTATATATTTTGCATGTCCGTACATTTCACAATGTACAATGTGTTTTCCAGTGCTCACACAAACATTTCACGTGCAACAAAAAAAAAAATAACCAAAAAAAACATTGCATTCCACATCAATTGAACTATCAAGTATACATATATAAATAAAAGAAAGACATTCTTACATTACGCACAGTATGTGTGACATGACTGCAGTTTGCTGTGTGAAATTGTGGGGAAAATTGTGTTGAAGTTATAGACTAAACTAAAAAAAAATATTAAAATGCATGCCGCATCATGTCACCAACGCAAAGTGTTGCATACATTCTGTCGACTTGCTGCTGCATATTCTACTATAAATTTATTTAAATGTTTGCTTTTTGGAATTCTTTTGTATTGCGTTGTACAGCTAACGAACGCCACGCTTAAGACTGATCCTTGGGTACGCGACGCTTGCGTGCGGCTTTCGTCGTGGTTTCCTGCAATTGTAGGAAGAGACATTGAAGAAAAATAAATAACATTCACTACAAATAACAACTCACCCCAGTGACGGCCTCCTCAGCATCATCTTCTTGTGATTCTTTACCGCTATTTGTGGTAGCTGCTGTCTCAGCTTCTTGCTCTTCCTTATCATCTTTAACATCTAAATCAGACTTTTTAGTTTTAGGACTAGATACATTGTTGCTGCTGCTGCTGGCGGCAGTTGCGTCGGCATCACCGCCTGAAGTGGCCGGAGCGTCATCGGGTTGCACGGCATCGGTTTTCTTGGCGTCAGCATCGGAACCAGACTCCTGGCGCATTAAGAAAAAATGTTATTATAAAAAATAGCGACAAAGTTACGTTTTGCACACACAGCACTAGCGCTTGGCAATTACCTTCGAACCGGATCTCTTAAACAAGCGATACAAAGTGAGTGAGAGTGGTGTGGCACCAGCTAATACAATTGCTACACGCCAAGCCCAAGAGCTCTCATTGAAGAATGCTACGATTTTATTGAAAAATGTCTCCTACAATATGGTGCATCGATTTACAAATACAACAAGCGACATACAAAGAAAGAAATAACGAAAAAGAATGTGAAGCAAAATTAAAAATAAAATATTTACATTTGTTTTTTTTTAGGTTATGAAGCTTAAATTAATTATATACACAATTTGAACTACAATTTCTCTAGCGTAAACTTTATAACTCTTACTACAACAACACTCATTAAAGCAAAAGCTTAAATTTTCGTAGAAAAAACATTTGCTTAAAACCTCCTTAGCGCGTGTGTATAAATAAAACACGTAGCAGCCCACCGGTATGAGTAAATATGTAAAGTACAAGGCCCACCAACCGGGCTTGTAGTTTATACGCTTCATCAAACGATGCCAAAGCGTTTTCTTTTTTTTTTCATTTTGGTTGTGTTTAAATTTAGAAATGCAAGAGTTAGTTATTGTAGAAATGTTTACGCTTAAAATACTGCTTTGTATGAAAAAATTTTAACAATAAAAATAAATAAATGATTATCACTCTCGGCGAAATACACTTACCGACTCCTTATCGATATATTTACGCTTAATATCAAACGTTTTGGCGGCGAAATCTCTGGCCAACTCAATGTCGTCAGCGACAATCAAGTTGTCAAACAAAATACTCTCAGACATCGACCAAAGTTCAAGGCCCACAGCGGACTGTTGACGAATAACAATAGATAAGAAAAGCGATTATTTGACGTGTTGTCAACAAACGAAAAATTAAATTTGGCATGCATATTTGTATATATATTTGTGCATATGAATCACAGCGTTTCACACTTACGATGGGCGTCATTTTGAATGGCGTGAGATCTTCAAAGTAATCGGGATTGGGTATTTTACGTGCAGCCCATTTGCCTTGGTAGTTGGGATTGTCGATCAGTGGTGCGCGCCATTTGCCCTTGTATTCCTTGTTGGGTATCAGAGGCGCCTTCCATTCACCACAGCCAACGGCTTTTTCACAAGCTGGATTATCGATCATTGGTGCTTCCCATTCGCCATCCATGTCAGCATCCCAATCGGCGGGCTTAACGGCTGTGGGATCTGTTGAGACGAAAAATATTTTTTGGTTAGGTTGAAAAACATAATGTTAATTTGGTGTGGTTTACCAGGTATCATTGCGGGTTCCTCTTCAAGCCAACCATCAGGTATAACAGCTGTGGGATCTGGTATTTGTGGTGGTGCATCATCATCCCAATCTTCTGGTTTCTTAGCGGTTGGATCTGGTATCTAATAGGTAGAGGAAAATTTAGGTTATTGAAAATAAATGCAATAAGAAATATATTCTTACCTTCTCACGCTCATCCCAGTCTTTTGGTTTTTTGTCCTCGGGATCATCAATTTCACGTGGTGGATTAACTGCGGGTGTGAACTCCGAGAGCAGAGAACCTTGATTCACCACTTTGTGATCAACACTTATTTCGAAGCTATTATCTGGACGTATCACTAGTTGATAGAGATGTGGCAATTTGTCCTTGAACGGTTCCTCCAAACGATCTCTGAGTGAAGAAAATAAAAGAAATGTCAATATTGTTTTCCATATTTGTTTTGCTTGACACTTTCACTACATTTTCCATTCTTCTTTTCTTACATGTGACACACATAACACTTATATAAACAGACACAGTTATAGCGTACAAGTTCATAGCAACACACTGATGTAAATGACCGGCACGCGGCCACATTAAGCATGATAACAAAAATCAATACATCACAATAATTAGGAGCAAGTAAACAAGTAAATTATATACTTATATACAGTAATTAAGCAAAAGTAGTATTTAGTGACTTATTTGTTGTTAATGGTTCTGGTTTTACCAGCTTTAGTAAATACAAATACTAATAATTGACACTTGTGCTAAAAAATCGATTACTTTCCCGTTTGTTAAACTTACTTTGGTTTTTTGCAATGCTTTTCCTCGATGCTACCATTAATTGGATTAACGTGGCGGAATATGAAGTGTAGTTTAATGTCGCTACCGCATTTGTCTGGTCCAAACATAATAGTATATGGCGTCTTATCGTTGAACTACAAAAATAAATAAATAATTTATTATATACAACACATGCAATATTTACACATTACAAAGCAATATTTACCTTTTTGAGGTCTTCGGTATGTACACCATGTGAAAGTAACTTAATATAAGAGCCGCCACATTCTTGTCCCTCCTGTAAGTGTAAAAAAATAAATAAATAAGCACACAAAATACAGAGGGGGTCAATTTACACTGACTGCATTGTGTAGGGTGAGACAAGTGTCAATGTACTCATCATCTAATTTAATTATATTACACTAGTAACTTTGTGTATGTAACTGGCTAACTGACGCAATTGATTCAACATTTGATTTACACATGTGCTTACGCTTACTAACCTGCATAGTTACTTCGTACTGCACTACGAGGGGTGTGTCGCTCTTAAAGGTGAATGGTTTGTTAAGCTTTGAAGCAATAGCTGCATGTTTCGCCTTCGATTTGAGTACAAGACCAATGTCTTTCTTGGATACGATGCGTTGTGGTGGCTCCCATTCCCATATGCCGTCATATTTGGCTATCTCTTCGGCGATATCATCTTTCTTTGCTTCGGATTTAACCCAACGCTTGCGAGATTCAGCGATGTCATCAAAGTGATCGGCGAAATAGAATTTGTTCTGGTCATATACGGGGCTTTCATATACGATTTCTTCGAGTTCATTCTCATCCTATAGAGGAAAGAAGAGAGTAGAAATTAGAAAAATAAAGTAACAGATAGAACAAATATGATTTCAAGCTAAATTTCATAAACTGATTGTTCTCAAATAAATTTCAATAACACTTTTCAACATTTCTGGTATTTTTGAATATTTCTTGCTGATTCAGCAAAGCATTTAATCGATAAATTTTTTTCATTCCTCAATTTATCAATTTATTGTAGTTTAATTTCACGGACCCGCAAGTACCATAAAAAAAGATTTTGTTTTCTGCTAATACAAAAACAACAAGCATAATATGTTCTTATACAAAATGGGATACCTAGCTTCTAAATTATTATATTGTTTAACTTTATAGTTGATGTACAGTATGTATTGATACTAGTGATTTTGAGAACAAAGCCACTTTATAGAAATAATTCATAAATATAATACATATTGAATGAAAATAAAAGAAAACTTATTGTTCTGGCATCAAGTCACAATATGCCCGGTGCGGTTATATAGTCAAGTCCACGTCTATAATATAATATTCACTGTGATTTTATTTCCGGCTTTAACTACTTTTAAAGTTAATTGCTAATCGTATAAACACACATATTTACAGATGTACATACTTTTATTAAAGCAATAAAAAGTACTTCACAATAACCGAATTGAGGTTATGTGATTTGGAAATAGATGCAATTAAATACAAAACTATAATGTTCATGTTAATAATTGTACGCATTTACAGTACTGAAAATGCACTTAGCGACCACAATTTTCTTTATTCTTCCCAATTTTCACTGTTGTTGTCATTAGTATCAAAGTACCCTCATATACATAGATTGAGCATGACGTGGTATACAGATACAGCACAATATAACTACTATGCAGCAGGGGTTTACTACTAAAGGCGTCGAAGGGGAAATTATAGTATCTACATACATACACACTCATGTATATGCACAGATATAGAAATCTAAAACAGCGCTGCCGGTTGCTTTATCAGTGATCGCATCACATGTGCGCCATTGCAATAGAACAAAGGTGGCAATGGCCCTCTTTTTCTGCATTACAAACGCTATACTCAATATATTAATTGAAAAGTAATGTATGTACAAAAAAATTTGTTCGTTTTTCAATTGCGCTTACCTGCACCTCCTCTACTTTGCCGTCATCGTCAACATCATCAGCGAAGTCCTGCTCCACGTCAGCTCGTACTAGCGGCGAACTGGCCAGTAGTAATATGACTAGTAATGAGCCTAAATGTAGCCCCATAAAATGTTTGAATCTCATTTTCCAAATTTTTTCTTACTGCTGCCACAATTTTTTTGTGAATCAATTGATGCACACACACACAGCCACTGTTGTAAGCGTACTGGCTATTTTAACTGAAATAATTACAAATTGAATTTAAGTAATATGGAAAAACGTTTTGAAATATATGCTTGAATTTTATTTTTTCACAGAACTCCTTAAATTTAATTAATTCTATTGTATGCTTACTTAATTGAGAACCGCTTTGCTTTGGCTACTATCGTCAAATTCGTTGTGTGAGGGAAAAAAAGTTGTGGAAAAACTGGAGAAAGTGTGTAATGAGAGAATAGACGTTGACAATTGAGTGCACTGCTTTGTCGACTGTGGGCAACACAGAGTTGCACGTGCATTTCGCGTAAAACTTTATTAGATTGAATTTTATTTGCACAAAAAAATTCGCGAATTTTGTATATTTATTGAAAATTGTGTAAAATTTAGTTACTATTTTTGTTCATTGTTAAAGGTGTGTATTAATTGTATATTTTCACTGAAAAGTAATATAATAAAATGACATGTTGTCAAAGCAGTGTACGAATGTGAGAAACGACGCCACACAGGCAGTTGACATTTCCTCCGGAAGCGCGATTTATACGTTTGCGTAGCTTACTCGTGAAATATTGTAAATTTGTTAAAATAGACTATTAAAACATGTTTTTATTTGCATAAAAGTGTTGCGTGTGACTTACTTAGTGTAGTTGTAGTGTTTTCCACTGAAAATATATGATAAATCGTAAGACTTGCTTCAATAGCAATGTGCCTGCTATTGTAGGTGCTCCGGCCGGTCGCTCTGCCCAGCGTCGTACGTTGAAACTTTTGTTTCAAGTTAAATTGTTTTAAAAAGTGTTGATTTTGTTGTTGGACTTAAGAATGAACTAAAGACTATAATTAGAAATAGTAGTATGTATAAAGACTAAAGTGTTAGCTTCGAATAAGCGCTGCGCATTTCGCCACAGAAGTCTCAAAATGGTTGCTGTTGCCGTCGTTGAATTTTCATCGTGCGAATAATCGGGTAATGATCACTTTGCTATTTGATATTGAAATGAAAGCTTTAATTGACCTTTTTTCAGACTCTATAAACAGGTATGTGAAACCTAAAATTCAACAATTGAGTATATGGTCTAACCTATTCTATCATCATTGTATAATGGCTTGTATATAAGACGTTTGCTTTGTACCTACTTCACTCTCCTGTGAATCGGTCGTTGGTTGCTACTGCTAAGTGCAGATTAGTACAGTTTGTATGTTATAGGTTTAGATATTGCTTATTTCACTAAGAAGTCTGGCATAAGGTGTTATGAGAATATGAAAATTATATATTGTTATTATTGTAAACATGTCAAATGCTGCTATGGTTATGTTCATTATACGTGTCTACAACTCTGTGGCAGTTTCGTCGTGATGTAAAATCGTGGCTTCATATACTTCAGAGCATTTATTTTCAATAATTTGAAATTCAGTGGACAACTTTCGTCTCCTCTCAATAAGTAAATCTAGATAAACGGTTAGCTTAGAGTCTAAAGAACATTAGCAGCCGACCATAGTATACTGAACTAAGTCCTACATACAACATGAAAACTTTTCTAATGTTTTGTGTAATAAATGTTAGAATAACATGCAGTTGTATGTATGTATGTGTGTGCTTGAAAACGTTTTGACATATTGAAATAAGCGTTTATGCCAGTAATATGCTTAAGCTAAGCAAATTTATAGTCTGACATTGGATTAACGCACATAACCAAAGCATATGGGCTGCGTGTACACACAGACACTTGCATACATATACATTCAGCCATGCTTCACTGCTACTCCACAAAAGAGAAGAGCACAAAAACGACGACAGGACCAAGTTGTTAGTTGCCAGCTAAATGTGCGGTGCGGCGTCTAAACTTGGCGACCATTTAATGCTAAGTACAAACCAAAACTTTCACACGTGTCCCACACGTCTTTTGTGCACACACACACACTCACTCATACAAATGTAAATGAGTTGGCAACAAGCACACACAGCAGCACAAGCAACGGCTGATTCAATTTCATTTCGACTTTAGTCTAATTTAATTTTTCGCTGGTTTAACTGGGATTTACAGTGGCCGACGCAACGCTGCAACAACAACAACAACAAGGCGGCGTAAATGTTTCGTGTCGCTGGAAGTTTTAGTTTGCGACTATTAATTAAGTAATAAAGTTTTGTCATTAGGAAATCAATATGCCAAGTTAATAAAGTGTTATTCAAACACATTGAGCGGTAGTCGTTGGCAGTGCTCCCTAGTTTCCGGCTGAGCTACTTGGGTCGCATGTACTTGTAGATATACTATAGCGATATGAGGCGTTTGTAGTGCGTGGGTCCACCCGCTTATGCGTCACTCTGTCGCTACTTTATTGCTTTATTACTTTGTTTATGCTTTTATGATGCCTATTTTTGTGAGTACTAGTAATTAGGTTCGTACTTTGTATTTTTGTTATAATTCTACGTAATTTTAACTGGTTCGGGGGAAGATCATAAAGTGCCATAACTTCAGCAGAAGTACGAAAGTCGTGAACGAAAGTTTTTTTTTAACATTTTTTTTGGTAGAAATAAGTAAGGTTAATGTGGCCAACTCAATATAAAAAAAAAAACTAGAAAATCAATAATCATAAATATAATGAATTAAACCTACTTAGGTTCTAGAATCAGATCTTTTAACGTCATTGCCAACAAATTCTAGAGATTCTTTGTATACTGCATTACAATGAAGATATGAAGAATCTTGATATCAAAGACGCGAGAAATTTACATACAGAAATAAAATAAAGTTAGTAACACCATTTATAATCCAAGAACCGACTTGAATAGTAGAATTACTATTAAAATATCTGAAAGATTCACATAACAAAAATAATTTACTTTAAATTATTCTTATTAAAATACATTAAAAATTCTCGAGGTCAGCTAATACTACATTTATTTCTAAATATGTGCTACTCGACTAACCGAACAAACCGAGATATGATTTCTCAGTTATATTGAGTAAGGAAACGCTAAGTTCGGGTGCAACCGAACATTTTATACGCTCGTAATTAATTGAAATAGTTCTATTAAGATAACACACAACTCGACCGATATATTCGGCATAATATCGAATAGAATAACGAAAACCATATATGTGTAGTATATGGGGGCTGAGGTAGTTCCAGAACCGATTTTACTAATTTTCACCACCAAGGTACACTCTGTCTAAGACTATACACTCACTTAATTTGGTTGATATATTCTATATATGCCGAGCAAAGCCCATCGTATTTTTGAAAAAACTATAATTAAGTATATACGAGCTTGGGTAAGTTATGACTCGATTTTAACCATTTTTGGTATAGAGACACACAATTAGAAGGAAAAGATCTATCTAAATCACATTAAAATACCAGAGAGATTTACCGATATTTTCGTTGAAAATTTAGTCAGAAATAGGCGTGGTTGGGAACCGATGTAGCCAAATTTTTCATTCGTATCATCAGGGTGTTAAGGAAATATTATATACCGAATTTCATTGAAATCGGTCGAGTTGTTCCTGAGATATAGTTTTTGAATTATAAGAGAGAAGCCACGCTCAATCTGACTTCACCTTTTTCTGCCATTTCTTCTGTAATATTTAGTGTTTCTGATAAGTTTCGTTAGTGAGTTAACGCACTTTTAGCAATTTTCAACCTAACATTTGTATTGGAGGTGGGCGTGATTATTATCCGAATTCAACTATTTTTATTTCTTACTTTCTAAAAGCTCTATTGAGTAAAAACAATTGATTTCTTCAGCTCGAGCGACATCTACAGTTCCACTGTGTCAACTCTATATATTGTATCTATTATAATATATATAGCCATACATTTTTAGGGAGTATGGACATTCTTTGGTTCGAAGTTTGAATAATTAGACACTCTTTTCACAAATTTTTCCTTATCAGTGTCTTCTTCGTAAAATTTATTCATAACTATTATTCTTTGAAAACTACCGATAAGATACAAATGCACTAAAAAACGGTTTTTTCTAGATAATATTCCGCGGATCCCAAAGTAGAACTAGTACTCTCTATTCATCTCTACATCTAAAACGGTAGTGCTTTTCAAAGCGTTATTAGCTTACGGTCACATATAATTTTTGTTGTTGTATGTAAATATAACTAAAATAAAAATAGATAAAACGCTCTAATTATTATGTAATGGTACCATCATTTGCTTCTTTTATTGTCGCGCTGTGTAATGAAAAGGAATCAAATTGAAAAGAAGACATTAGTGGCAAGAAAAAATGCAAAGTACTCACATACATACATCTAAATACATACAAATGATGTAGTTGGTGGGAGAAAGATGTCTATTTATATACTTACATAGAAGAGTCCGTATATAAGAGCTGATGGAGGAGCAAATTTATTACAAACTCTTTATTATGCAGCAAAAACAAAAAAAGCAAAGAAATGCTTCAAATGACCAACACGAACAAAGGGAAGTACCCAGTGCGAGGGTGTGAGGCAAAAGGATGCGTGGACAAGGAACTATTTATGCTCGAATAAAGCTGTAAAGCAACACACAAACATATATACAAACATGCAAGGGTATGTATATTTATATATGTATGTATGTGTCTACAAGTGCGTCTTCACTACACTCTTCCGAAATTTATGCTTTGTTGTTACATAAAATTATATCATTTATGACATGAAAACCTAATATTTTTCTTTTCTGACATAAATTTGCATGAGTCTCGTTTTTTTACTTCGCACTCTTATGATGCAGAGAAAGTAGTGTGGGTTATTGTTGTTGTCGTGTAGTAGCTGTATTGTCTTTGCGCTTCCATTGCAATGGGAATCTCTTCATTTTGATTAATTTTGCATATTTTTGCAATGTAATCGGGCGGACTGTACAACAGGAAATATGTGGACTGTTGGGGAAAAATGTAGAAGCCTTGAGTAAAGAGAGCTATTGGTGTGTCTCCAACGCGTATAAACTATTCTTTTGGAGATCAAATGCAGTGTTTTTAGTTTGACATTTCATTTTTTACAGTAGAAATAGACTTAGGTGTGGATAGTCTCTCAGACCCAAATCTCCAGCTAACTGGATCACTGGATATATGGCTAGATCTTTTCGCCATAATTACCTCTAAGGGGTCTCAGCATATTTTACTATATTTGAGAGAGCTTTGTTGTTCCTTAACTTGTTAAAACTTCCGGATGACAGTAGATTCCGATTTTCTTCTATAAAACTCATTTTATAAAATGTCATAGTCTCGCTAAGTGGGAACTAAAGCTTTTAAGATCATCACTAGACACTTTCGAGTTCTATATGGTCCAACAACGCCAGGGTCTCATGTAGTAGGACTACAAAAACGGTTTGGCTTTATGAGAAGGTAGAGCTTCAAGTCCAGTGCTCCAGCTCTGAAAGTGTACCCGCTTGTGGAAGCCGAGGAAGAGGGCGGCCTCCACTCAGATGGAAGCACCAGATGGAGAAGGACCTGTCTTCACTTGGTATTACCAATTGGCGCCCAACTGGCAAAAGGAGAGATACGTGCGCGCTGTTGTGGACTCGGCTATAACCGCGTAAGCGGTGTCTACGCCAGTCAAGAAGAAGAAGAGAGCTTCTTGTAACTCTAGTCAAAATAAACTAATTACGAATAGGACCCTAGAAGTATCTAGTGGAAAGTCGTGTTCCAATTAACTATAATATATAGAAGTTCTCTAGGAGAAGAAGCCTAGAGTTCTGGCTTTATGGAAGGTTGAGTTCCATGTAATTATATCTTAAAGATCTTTCTTTGAGGAAGACCATAGATCCACCTCTATGGGAATGTCCCAACTTCGTTGCTACCGAATATGCTACCTTTTTCCCAAAATTGCTCCGCTGTCACTTCATAAAAAAAAGAAAAGTGAATCTGCATTCTTTCAACTATTCTACAATAAAACGAAAAGAATTAAAAAAGTCTAAAATACAAAATGTCATATTGCTCACTTTTACTTAACCGCAAGCGGCACGTTAAAGACACCACCACCCACGCGCCTGTGCGCAGGCCAACACTCGGTGGACAAGTGGCTTAATTTCTTAAATTAAACAACCTTTTTTCTGCGCTCTGCCTTACGCCTTCCCTCCGCCAGTTCCGTTTAGTTGCTAACCTTTTCTTGGCCATCTTTGTATGTGTCCCTTAGACGCTCTCTGATTTCTTGCCAGTTACTTGGCGTTTTCCGTGCGGCGACCGTAACAAATTGCCTACATTTAAATTTATAAAAATTGTAATTTTGCCCTTTTCTGCAGCCGTTGCTATTATTTGCCACCAACACCCTTCGCTCTTAATCTATATATGTATGTGTGTATTTCTTGTTTTTGTTGCTCTTATTATAGCCTTTACTACCGCTATGGCTGTCACTCGTTGATGTCACTACGCATTTTGTCAGCATTTTAATTCTTACGCTCTTTCGCTTCAAGGATTTCTGCTGCGCAATTTTTTATGCACAAGTATTTCCTTTTCAATTCTTCATGCCTTTGCATTCGCCGTCAACGCAGGGTCTTGGCCATTGCCCTCGTCCACAGTGCAGTCTATACGTGTGTATGTTTGTGTTGGTTGTTGTGTGTGGGTATAAATTTGTAGCAATTCATTGCAATCCATTTCGCCTCTATTATTATTATCCTACTTGTCTTCCTGTGCTCTTCTTAAAAATATGTGTAAGTGTGGGTCTTTGTTTCTAGCTTTTTTCCACTCGTCAACTCGTTTATTGTCTCCGGTTTCCTTAGTAGCGCCGCATAAGTAATTCAAGGACATTTCGTTTTACCCTTTTCCTTTCGTATAGGTATTTACTTACATCGCCACGCATACAAATACAAGTCCAAACACTGATATATTTAGTTCCTATTGCCATACTCGAATACTCCTATTTACCCGTTTGCACTTCCTTTCTCCTTTGGGAGCTGAGTGCCTCCACTCGGGCGCATAAAAAAATGCCGAAATTACGTAAAAATTCTAGGGAATAAATTCAAGTCTCTAAGGAAATGTGTGAATTTAAGCGAAGTAGCGGCGAAGTAACGAAGTCTGAAATACTTCAGTGCCGGCAGTAGTTACAGTTTAAATGGACTAGCAGCAGCGACTGAAGACGTCACCTAGTCATCTTTAACTGGAAATGTCGACTTTAACTTATTGAAAATCTTTTTAAGTGGCTATTAAGGCGATTGCTAACTAGCGATAGACAGAGTACGCTAAGTTAGTCTAACCGAGAAATGGTGTAAAATGGGGGAGAATAGTCAATTTTCTATTAATCGCCTTTATTAATTTTAAAAGTGTGGGTTTTTAGAAAGCGACATCAAGACTTAGGTTAGGTTAAGGAATAGATCTCCGCAGCTGCATAGAATCTCACTTAGTCAGATTCGACTGTCCTTTGTGACACCCGGAAAACTCCTAACGGATCACTAACACCCTTATGATATAACAAAGCACTTGGACTCTGTGATAAAGTTCTTAGGTCGGCTAATGTCGATTCTAGTCATTTCACAAGGTTCACCTAAAATGTGCCTATCGAGGTGCTCTAACCTAAGTCTGGCGAATGCTGGATATTGAAAGAGGAAATGCTTGGATGAATTCTCTTGGCCTTCCTCCAAATAGCTTTGGCAACTAGCGTCTGACTTGATCCCTAGCCATACCGCGTATGTGCGAATTGGGCAATGACCAATAAGTACACCAATGATTGCGGAGAGATGAGCCTTATTAAGCGACAGCAGCTGTAAGGACTGTTCTAGACTTAACTCAATTTAGAAAAATATTCCCCAAATGGATGTCTAAATGAAATATTATCAACTTGGGACCCAGTCAGGCGTGTCGTGACAATTATACTTTGAAGCCGTTGAAGGCCATTTAGCCGGTCCACTTTTACACTACTTTGTCTTTATTTCACCAATAAAGCTCTGATTGTTCGTTTCCAGTCGGTTAAAAGTAGCCTTTTTTATCGGTACAGACCATTAACCATTCTAAAAAGTGGTCCAACGGTGTCAAAACCATGATTTGGTGGCTAATCGACAGTCCCGTTCATCAAAAATTCGTCGCAACAAATAGATGGTGCCACGCAATACAGAATTCGCTGCACCGCATTGCTGGTACCATTAAGTTTTTAGTCGACTGATATTCATATGGATATTAATTTATCGGTAGAGCTTTCCATTTATGGAGAGTGTGGCTCCGTCTACAGTTTTAAAACAGTATGAACCAATGAAACATGAGTTTAAATAGTCTATTCCGGAATGTGCATACTCCTAATGGGTCTGATCACAATTTTTCATTCGAGAAGAACTTTGATTGGACTAAAAATCAAATATTAGTTTAGTAAATGATATAGAATAAGACTAATAAATAAATTTCCTTATATTGAGATGCTTATGGGTAAGGTTCTGAGATTATTATTGTTTTATAACTTGCGCCTCCGATAATATTGTATTTGGACTCTTCAGTATATACATTTTAACCAAAACATTTTAAATTTACTCTTGTTATAAAGGAATGGTAAAATAGCAATATATATATATGTATCTATATAACGGTCATTTAAATTAATAGTGTTTTGTTCTGAACATTTTTTCACCAAAAATAAATTACACTCATTAATTTATTTTAGTTTTTTATATCAACTTTTTATATCAACCTTCTTTATACTTTTTTATCACTTGCTTTGTCCTTGCTTTGTTTATACTCCGTTAGGTTTGTGGGTTAATATATTATTTACAAAATGCTTTAACATATTATACCATATACATGTACATATATGCAACTGTAAATTGCTTATCAAATTCCAAACACGTCGAGTGATTGACTGTAAGACAACCGAACCACTTTCATTTGATGTATTTAAGGACAAGTTTAAATTTTGAATTTCACGAAGATTGAAACAAAATGATTATATTTAGCACTCAGTAAGTAACTGCGAAAATTATTTTTTAAACTAAAAGTAATTATAATTTAAATTGAATCTTAAAGGATTCGTATTGGTGTGGTATACATTTTGAGTTCCTTTTTTAGTTATATTTCAGAGCTTCACATAGCAATAATGTACCAATTATAAAACTAGTTTTTAGGTGAATTAAGGTCATATACTTCCTTTCATAGAAATAAATAAATTTTACCCAAAATGTATCTCAGTCGAAGATATATTTGATTAGATGTGCGAGGCGAAATTCTTCAGAAATTGGATGTTCTGATTGCCATTAACAGTTTGAGATTCAAGAGAATCATGAACTTGTTGTTGTTGTGGCAGTTTCCAAAGTCAGATATTAACGGGTGATCCAAGTAGAGATACTTTTTTCATTTGCCTTTTTTTGACAGATCACGCTAGGGTCGTGTCAAGCTGTCATGTTATTTGTACAGTATTGTTTGGCATTTATAATGAAAATTCACGTTCTATAAAGAATATGTTTTGAGCTCTTTGAGCCAATTTCAATTTCCCCTTCTGACCGAATGGGTATGTAAACAAGCAAAACTTCCGCATTTGGGACGAAGAGCAACCTGAAGACATTCAAGAGCTTCCATTTCATCCAAAAAAAAGAAGGGTTTGGCGTGGTTCGATTCACATTTCTTAAAAATTGATGCTGGTGAGAACATAACCGTCAATGGTAGCCATTATCGCGCCATGATGACCGACTATTTGATGACTGAAATTGAAATTCGTGATCTCGGCAATATTTGGTTTTAGCAAGATGGCGCCACTTCCCGCATAACGCATCAATCAATGGATTTATAGAGAGAATACTTTGGTGAGCAGATAATTTCACGTTTTGGGCCGGTGGATTGGCCACCAGGATCAAGATCACACAGTTATCCTGTGTGGATCTGTAAAGTCTAAAGTCTATGCGGACAATCCCGCTTCGATTCGATTCAGATGGACCATCTGAGGCGTAGCCGCGACTAAAATTTGAAAGAATACCAATTAATGTTCTTTCGAATGATAATAAACATTCCTCTTTAAATTTGAATTTTCTGCGTTTTTCCTTTACAAAAGTAGGGAACCATGAAAAGGATCATCCTTTAGATAAATCGGTCCCTGAATATAATATAATATTGGAATTTACGTTTCTTTTATTTGTTAGGGTTAAATTTGATTATTGCGATCTTGTGATGAAGACATCAATAGATTATTTGAATTTATTGGTGTTAAAGTTAGATTAGCTTTCTGTATGAATTAATTCTGAAATATCTCCTGTCATCAAACAAACAGTCAGCGCATTCGCGTCTTGGCTCCCACGTCACTGTTGACAGTCATAACTTTGAAGTTGTAGATAATTTCGTCTACCTGGGAACCAGCATTAACAGCAATAACAATGTCAGCCTGGAAATCCAACGCAGAATCACTCTTGCCAACAGGTGCTACTATGGACTAAGTAGGCAATTGAAAAGTAAAGTCCTCTCTCGACGAACAAAAACCAAACTGTACAAGTCCCTCATCATTCCCGTCCTACTTTACGGTGCAGAAGCGTGGACGATGTCAACATCCGATGAGATGGCACTAGGAGTTTTCGAGAGAAAGGTTTTGCGGAAGATTTATGGTCCCTTAAACATTGGCAACGGCGAATACCGTAGACGATGGAACGATGAGCTGTATGTGTTATTCGACGACATAGACATAGTCCAGCGAATAAAAAACAGCGGCTACGCTGGCTAGGTCATGTTGTTCGAATGGATGAAAGTGCTCCAGCTCTGAAAGTATTCGATGCAGTACCCGCCGGAGGAAGCCGAGGAAGAGGGAGACCTCCACTTCGATGGAAGGACCAGGTGGAGAGGGACCTGGCTTCGCTTGGTGTTACCAATTGGCGCCAAACTGCCAGAAGGAGGGATACGTGGCGGGCTGTTTTGGACTCGGCTATAACCGCGTAAGCGGTGTCTACGCCAGTCAAGAAGAAGAAGATGAATTAATTCTTAAGCAATATTGAGCTGAAGTACTGTTATAGTATTCAACATCAGTTATTAAACAACTAAAGTAAAGATCTCATTGCCCTAATGATTTTTTGTTTGTCACCCGCACTAATCCGACAAATATTTGTTGAACCATACAAAAATAGACAAAGCAAAGGATAAATACACATTTTTTTTCAATGAAATAAAAGAGCCGAAAACAATACAACACCAAAAACCCTTTTGCTCTTTTGTAATTACAATTCACTGTGAGTTTTCGAAAAGCAATCAGTGCCAAGTGCGGCGGCTTATTAAAAATATAAATCATACGAAGTGCGGCACTTGCAAACACAATTTTATCGCCAAAAACAAAACAAATAAAGGACCAAAAGACCAAACCACTTAATGCAAACAAAGCGCAGTGAAAAGCAAAAAAAAAAACAAAACGGTACAAAAAATATAAATAAATTAAAAACAAAATACAGATAAAAGGCACAAACAATTCGGTGACTTAAGCGGCATGAAAAAATAATACAACAACAACAAGTGGTGTCTTTTTTTTTCAAATTACATAAGCTGTGTGCCGCACCAACAAATTCGCAGCTAATAAAAATTTCCCAATAAATATGCTTAACAAAGAGCTGAAAAAGTAAAAAAACAACAACAACAACAAGCGCCGAAAATAAATGGAAATGAAGCAACAAAAAATATGCGAAAGCGAAAGGATGAGTAATGAATATGAAAACGTGAAAAGGCACGCACTGCCAGCAAAAGCGCCGTTAAACACAATGATATTCACCCAATTCGCAGGACGCAGCAGAACACAGAGAGACATGCAGAGAGAGAGAGAGGGTGTCACAGTCAGCGGTCGCTAATACACGCCGGCCCAGCGTTTGCGGCAGTGATTAGCTGCCGGCGCTTCGGCAACGCGTTGTAAAAAGGATAAAAATGTCATTTCGATGAGCGAAGTTGAGAGAGGTGAGAGAGAAGAGGCAGCAGGAAGTGTGAGTGGAGTTTGTTGCGTCGCGGCGCATTTAAATTTATTACCCTTCCGCAGCATTTCTCATTTTTGTTTCCGCTTGCCGCGCACTGACACTGACGCTGTCAAAGCGCGCAACAAGGAGACGACGCCACACGCCCGTTGCACGCTTGCCGCCAAAAAGCTCAGCAAAGCGCCTGGCCGTAAACGCTTGTCTTTAATGCTTATTTAAAATGAAAGCGGTCGGTTTTTATGTTTATTGGTGTTGTTGTTGTTTTCAGATACACAGTTAGGGAACGCTTATTTCGGCGTCGCGTTTTTTTGCCGCTTTGTAACGGTAGTGGCAACCGGAAAAAGGTGTTTACGTAAAGTTAAGCGTTTGCCCTTTTGCATTTACTGTTACTTTTTTATTTATTTTGTTTGTTGTTGTTGTTGCGCGGGCACTTTCATTATTGTGATTGCTATTGTGGTTTGATTTGCTTTTATTTCTTTCTTTTTTTATTTTTTTTCGATTTTTTTTCCAAATTTTTATGCCATACTTTTCGCCGTTGTCACCCATTTATTTGGGCATATTTTTTAGTGTATTTTTTCCCAAAATCCGGCGTTCAACTTTTCAGCCGATTACGATTGCAGCACACGACCCGCTTAGCCGCCAGCCGCCATATTTATTTGCGTATTTGTTGTGTAGTTGTGCATTTCTGTTCACTTTTTTCCCCACTCCGGGCAGCTGGTAATCATTGTAATTCTGTTTGTAAGCCGAAATCGGAATTTATGACTGCCGCCTGCCGTTTTCACTTTATTTTCACTTCGCGCGCACTTTTTTTCTCGACGCCACACACACATTTCATTTCCCTTTTGAATTTGGATTGCATTGTTGCTGTTGTTGTTGTTGATTGTGATTATTGTTGTTTTTTTGCGTTTGCTTGTTTTATTTACAATGCATTTAATTTAAAATTAAATTATGATTTATGAAAGTCGACATTAAGCGCACGTTAACTCATGCTTTCCCGTTGTTGTTGTTGTTGTTTCTGTTGTATTTGTGTGCGTTTAGGATTTGCCGCGCTTCACACACCGGATAACATCGCCGATTATGAGCTGTAAAACATTCAGCATTAATATATTGCAACAACAACAAAAATGCACAAAACAACGGTAAATAATAATAATTTCGTATTTATTTTGTTGTAAATTGTACGCGCTTTTTGTTGTGTTGCGGTGTGTGTTGAAAACAATAAACGAGCTTCAGAACCGGCGAAAAAAAGATTTATTTCTGTCACTTTAATTGAAATGGGTTTAATTGAAAATAATTATTTTTTATTCTTGACACCTTGCAGTTGAAATACTGTGGAATAGAAACAAAAAAAATTTAGTGAAAGCAAGGCTTAACTTACAATTTTTGAAAATAATTTAAAAAAAATATATATTAGAAGAGTCTGAAGTGAGAATGTTGACACCCATTTTAAAGGTAGTTAGTTTTCTTAATTTATTAGTGTCTGTTTTGACAGCAATTAGGCACTAACTCCTATGTTGGAAGATTGAGTTAGCTTCCACTCTTATGTTTTTTTTTGTGAAATGATGGTGTCATAATCTTAAAAAGGCCTCCACACTGATGTTGAATTCTAAATAGAATTTCCAGGTTTAGAAATACGTTTGAAGAACTCCATTTAAGTACTTCACTATTGAGAAAACACTGTTTTTAGCTACTACTGTGAATCGGTCGCTCTACTCTCCAAGCAGAAATGATAAGCTTTGAGGTACTTTGATACCGACGATCGTTGATTTGAGAGCAAGCAATTGAACAGTTTTACTTGCTTGTTTTTTGCGCTGAAAGAACTTCTTGGCTTAATAAATTTATAATTATTCTCGTCATTCTACATCATCGATATTACCTCCTATTGTGAATTTGATAACTCTAGTCTAGGGTTATAATACTAGATCCATTTTGAGTATTTATGGAAACTGATCTCTAACCTACACTATATCGAGTGTATGTTACAGGTCGGTTTTCATAAAACTTTAAGGGGCTATACCAGTATAACCTACGAAAAATTAGGCGATCTTCGTAATTTTTTTTAAAGAAAGTACTCGATAAGGTATATTTTTAGCTACATTTCAAATTTTTTTTTACAAAAATATTGAAAAATAACCGAGTTATATGCTATCTTCGGAGTTGCCAAAAAAAAAGTTCCCCAACTGCTGACATGATACCGGCCGAATGAGTTGTTGAAACAAAAAAATTCAAAAAGTATATTAATGTTATATATGTTTCCTATACAACGATTTTTGAAAAATATCAAAAATTGCCAAATTGGCGTAGTTCTGAAAAAAAAATTTCGGTAAAAAAATGGTATTTTTTTAATGCCAAATTGACAATTTTCAACAAATCAAAAATATTGTTGGTCATTGTATAGTAAATACATTTAAGAATCTTCAGTTTAAATTTGAAGATCGGTCAATGTATCGTTGAGTTATGATGTCAGCAATTTTTTTTTAAAGTTTCGACTATTGTTGCTTATACCAGCGAGCGGTCGCTCTCTAGAACGCTACCATTCAAAAACTATTCAAGATACGATCTTACCGCTTTCCACGATATTTTTGAAAGTAATTCAAATTGATTTTTTCAAAATGTCACACTGGTATAGCTCCTTAAGCTTTGAAGTAATACGCTACATTCTTCTGAAGTAAAAAACATGGTTTAGATTTATTAGCATTCTCTGCTTTGAACGTAATAGTTTTCCTCCTCATATAAAGATTGTATATTACGTGCTGATTTACCTATTTTTTTTATTGAGTCTCGGACTATATAAGTTATAAGTTTTTGAAATTAACTTCTTTCAGCTGTCAGTGGTCTTCGAATTTTAGTCTTAATTGATAGTCAAAATACTGATAGTTCCTCAAGTTTGAATTATAATCATTTCATTTACCTAAGTGATCAAAGTGCTTGAAAGATCATTTAATAGAAACATAGAACCACATGGATTTGGGTAGACTGTAATCAATCATACGAGCCTGGGGTAACTAATTCATAAAAATGTTTGTAGAATGAAAGATTGTTTTCGAAGACAATGACAAGAACTTGCTTTGAATGCCTTAAGGCATTAGTCTGCTTTAGAAGCCGAAAAAAATCGTTTTTTTAGCTATTTTTTTTGAAAGGGAAAGAAATGATTGCGGTAAACGGTATTTTAAGACGATAATGTACTATATTTAAATTTTTAATGTAATATTTAAATAATAATATTTATTATTAAAAAATATTGAAAGTTGTAAGTATTTTTCTGGAGCGCCTGGAGTCTGCACTTGTAAATCGGTGCCGGTGATGGAGGTCGTGCGATGCATCTGAAACAGTCGAAGCAATTTTTTTTTTACTTTTTCTAAGTTTCTTTTCTTTATGAACTAAAAAAATACCGAAGAAGTTATAAAATTCCAAATTTTTTCGAAGTTTGAAAAAAAAAAAATCACTTTTTTAAGAAAAAAATTGATTTTAAGTTGTAAAACAAGTAGTTTAAATAATACGTTTGTCCAACTTTTTTAGTTCAAATAGAAGATAATTTAATACTGAAGCTAGATCACTTTGGTTTTTTTCGATCGGACATATGTATATTCTTTTTGCTACCGCCGGCACCGTTTTCTAACACTTGTGAAAATGTCTGCTTAAAGTCTGCCTGAGCATTCGCACCTGCTCGACGCTCGGCCACTAAAACTGCTCTAGCTTCGAAAATATGTCGAATTGGCCTCTGGAATTTTAAAGACATATTCTTGGATAGTTTTGAAAGAGATTTAAGACAAAACAAAAAAATCGATTGTTTGAAGCCTGTAAAGCAGACTACTTACTGCCTTAACAATAAGATTTCAGAGTTTTTGATGGATAGTTTGATGGATAGAACATGACGTTTCCAAATGTCATTGGCAGTATATATTAGATAACTACGGATTAAAAGGCGTAACAATATATGAATCGCAAATCCGAAACTTTTCGGGATCCCAAAAATTCCAGTTGGGAATCCCGAAATTACAGTGAATTCTGAGACGATTTTTTTACACATAAACTACATATGCTCACTATATCAAGACTTCTTTTCTAAATCCTGAAATGTCTATGGAATGGTAATCCTATAATTAGTGGTATCGCTTCTGATGTTATTTATAACTTATTTTTACTAAGCTACAGGGTTCGCTTCTTTCGGGGTCCCGAAATTGATGCTTTAAACTATCGAATTTTCAGTATTAAACTAGTAATTGTTTTTAAACATTTTTTGCATTATCTTTTCTTTAAAATAATACATACAAAGTACTTTGTTTTGGTCTGAAATAAGAATACGTGTTGCCTACTTCCAGGCGCTGAGTCGGTGTTTAGTAGAAATAAGGCTAATAGTCGTTCATTTTTTAATTACAAAATGTTTGATAGGGAATTCCAAAAAAATTTAATGATTGAACACAATTACTCGTAAAACGTTACATACATATATACAGATAGAAATATTCAAGTGAAAAATGTCATTGAGAGTACCGAGTCGTTGACGTAAATCTAAAAGCGATTCAAATTGAAGTCCACAAAGGTGAACTCATGCGCCGCAAGTGCCTGTTGACCGACAATGACCCGAAGGCATTTACATTTCACCTCAATAAAATCGAATATTTATGTAAATATGGATGTTTTTGATTGCTTGCCACAGGGATACAAAGACAATTATGATTTTCTTCGAACACTCGTTTGTACTTTGCGCAAGTGTGCGATACTTCGAAGTGTCCTTGAGACTACGTTGACCAGTTCAAGAATTAACAATACAAATATTTCTGTTTGCATTTGTGTTTTTCTGAGTGAAATTATGTAGCAAAAGCAACAGCACGTGTATTCAAATGAGGGGGAGTCAGAATCGAATTCAAACACTTTTTTTCTACCAAACAGTTTAAGTGCTTGAAAATATGATTATGCTTAGGTATGTGTGAGTAGATGGGTGTTTATATGTGTGTGTGTGTTTGTTGTGCCAGCATTGGTCCCTTGCCGATTCAATTAAACGATAAAGTTTTTGCATTAAATGAGAAACAACCAGCAGCAGCTAACCACTGCTGTATATGAGAGCGCAAAGCAACAGCAGCAACAACAACAACAACATGAAATATTAACTAGATTTGTGGCAGTGTACAACCGATGGGGGGTATAGTAGCGACGGGGTGTATATCGATGGCTTAATATAGAAAAGGCGTATCTACACTTTTCGTTACTTTTCAGGAGAAGGAAAAAACTGAATAAAACCTTAAAAACTTAAGATGCAAAAAACATTTCTATTGCAATTTTTATTCAAAACAGGTAACAAATTCAATTGTGGTATAATTTTGTTATTATTTTTAATTTCTTGGAAGTTATTTGAGATAGGGCTTCATGTTGTTATTGTAATTTCGAATGAGTTAGGGCTTTTTTTTATATGACTATAAATCCGTTATTTACGGTCATAGCCCACTAATTTTTTAAGGGGAGGAGTATTTGACAGTGGTCTACCAGAATACATTAAAAACGCGATTTCGAAAAAAATGTAGATACGCCTTTTCTATATTAAGCCAACGATATGGAAAAACAATTAATGAATGAACGGAAAGTAAAATGATGCAAAATCAAAATCGAAATCAAGCGCGCAAAACGAAGAAAAAAGCAGCAGAGAGCGGATGGGAGCTGCGAAAAAAAACGAGCAAACTCATTTAAAGCACAATTTTAAATTGAAATCGATAAGCTGCACGATTGAAGTACGAAAACTAATTTACTGGAATAAAACAGCACTCCTGCAACGGAGGGGAGCCAATGAAAGACAGGGTGGGGAAGGGTGTGAAGTGTAGAAAAATGCTTCGTTTGGGGCGCTATGGATTGTGGCGTGTGAATGAACACTTTTTAACCTACTTTCAATTTGTTCGCACAGCAGTTCGCGTGCTCATTATCTACTTCATTTAAGTGAGTAATTTAAAAAAAAATATTTTTTATTCACTTATTTCTGTTTCTTATTTTTCTTGTTCACTGAACTTCATTCAGCTGGGCAATGCACTTAAGAGAGTTTATATAATATAAATGTAGACAGGTTGCGACATGCCAATTTTTTTTGCTCCACAATTGGGTATTAATAATAATAATTTGAAGGACTAGGTTTTAAACTTTTTTGAATGTATTTTGTTTAGTTTTTGGTATCATTAAGAAAACCTGCATTTTTCCAGACAAACACACATTTTTTGCAAATTAAATCAGCGCTTTTTGCTGACTAAGAAATTGGTTGTATTAGCAATTATTTTACGTTGAACTATTTTACTCGTCAATATGATTCAAGAATTACCCTCAGTTTCTTCAAATCCGAAAAACTTCACTTTGTACTCTGTTAAAAAAAAATTGCTTCGAAGAAGAAGTCATGGACTAAGAAGAGAAATATGTATATTGAACAGTGATTTCGACGCGGTTCTTCCACTAAAGTTATCTTGCTTCTTGTGTTGGGAGATCTGGATCATGACATAAGTATGAAAGGTCTGCCCTACCCTTCATTTGTATAGTTTCGTCGATAATTTGTCTAGTCAACGATTTTTTTTTTCGAAATACTCCTTAGACAAATCACTTTGCAGATTGTACTTTAGAATGGATTTTGGATTCAAAATTGTTGGTTAAGCTCAAATCTTACTTTGGAATCCATCTTAACTAATTAAAACTACAAACTGCCATTTTCAATGATTTTTCATTGCAGAAACTAAATAAAACCTAATTTAAATCTTTGTCATCATTCAAATCTCAATTATATTCATCTTTAGAAATTTTCAAACAATTTTCAAGCTCGTAACCTTCGCTGAATTTCTTTTCAAATAAAAATAACTTTGATCCAATTTTTTTCTAAACTCAAGGAGTTATTCAAAAGCATTATACACAATTCTTGAATTAAAAATTCTGGAAATAATAATTAATATGGAACGATTTCGAAAAGAGCCTACCAAAAAAATAAAAACAACATATTCTTTCCAGACTACTTTAGCTTTTTAGGTTATTTTATTTATGATTTTTAAACTCTGACTAAATGTAGGCAATGTTTTTGCAACAAAGTTGCTAAGAGAGTTAATAGTTTTGTTCAGGGTTATTTGTTATTCATAAAACTAAACGAGTTAGATATAGGGTGGTATAATGGGCGAAATCGGACCATTGTCATGCCTATGAATAAAATCTATATGGATGAAATCGGTCAGAATAAAAAAAAGAAACTAGGCGTAACGTCGCCCACTTATGGGTCAAAAACCGTATCTCAGGAACTACTCGACCGATTTCATTGAAATTTGGTATATAATACTTTGTTAACATCCTGATGACACGTGTGGTTCAAAATCACGCCTACTTCCCATATAACTCAATTTTGAATTCCATCTAATTCCCTCACTTTATACTATATACATTAGGAACCAATAAAGATAGCGGAATACAAAATTACAAAAATACTGTATTTGAGCTGTGACATCACTTGTGGAAAAATTGCCAAAATTTGACTATAACTTTTCAAGGCCCCGGATGAGTTCTTCCTGTTCGATACTCATTGCTTAAGGGTAATTTTTCAACGAAAATATCTGCAAATCTCTCAGTTACTTTAATGCAATTCAGAGGGATTTTTTTCTCAGTACCAAAAATGGTTAAAATCGGGTCATAACGACCCTAGCATCCACATACCTAATTTTAGGTTTTACAATTTGTACTTTATAAATCGGTTAATATGATATCTTAGCAAAATTAAGTGTGCGTATAGTCTTGGATATAGTGTGGTGAAAATGAGTGAAATCGGTTCAGGAATTATCTCAGCCTTCATATATTAAATATGATGATTTTCGTTATTCTAGTGGACTTTATGTCGAATATATGGGTCAAATTGTGAGTATAAAAATATAATATTACATCAATAAATTGCGAGAATAAAAAATGTTCGGTTACACCCGAACTTAGCCATTGCTTACTTGTTTACTTACTTACTTGCTTTGTCAAAAGCAACTACAAATTTTTTTTTTTAATTCTATTTGCCATGGTTTTCTTCTACACATATCACAAACCGACATCTTGTGGCAACGCCAAAAAAATACCGTTCTTTTTTTCAAGACTCCATACTTTTTGCCATTGCTATTTCTTCGTGCTTCATTTAATACATTTGCTGGCTTATGACTTGTTGTTGTTTGGTTTTAATTCATTTACTTGCCACAAAGTTAGCGTACGCAAAATATGACTATATCTTTTTGAAGAGAAACGAGTGCTCTTTGAAAGTATGTATGTATGTATGCACATAAATATAAATGCTCTGTATGACCCGTTGTCCGTTGTACGGCCGCGTTCAAGCGCTACTAACACAGATGCTTATCGGCTTAGCTTTACGACTGTCGACCAATGTCCACTGCTTTATAGCAAATGAAATAGCCGTTTCTCTATGCGTGTATGTGTATGAAGTATCAGTTGCTTGTGACCCCTGCTTTCAAAGAGTTCAAAAGTACTTTTATGCGTATTCACACACTCATTCACACTCAATTTTCTCTTTGCTATTCTGGCACTCGCTTATCCCTTTTCATTTCCATTGTACTCTCGGCATTCCAATCTTTTACCGCTACATTTTTTTCTATTTACAAAGGAAAATATTTATTTGACTCAACTCCCTTTGCGCCTTTGCCTCGCCTGTGCGTTTGTCTGTGTGTGTGTGTGCAAGTATTTGCATTAATTTTCGTAAGTGTAAAGATCCTATCGCATTTCGGGGGAAGATGCTCCGCCGCTGATAGCAACTAATTTTGTTAAATCACTCTCCGCTCTGGTGGCCGTCGGTATTGTTTTTGGTTTTGTTGCGGCGGTTATTGCTTGTTTTCGCATTCGTTTTGAATAAATTAACACAAAATGTAATTTACATTTTATTTACACGCGTGTGTGTGTGCATAGGCTTGTAAATAAAAGGATAAGGTTTAGCGGAAGTTATTTGATGCGCCAGCCAGGGGTCCAATGTACCGCTATTAACATATGTACTTATATAAGTACTGGGAATGTGTGTATGACGTCATTTGGCTACAATGCCGAGGCAAAGGCGAAGGTCAAACGAGATTGCGGATATTTATTGAAATACTCGGTGTAGGTGGAGGTAAGTGAGAAAATTTGAGAGAAAATGAATTTTATTTTTAATGCAGAACTTTAAGAACTCTAATTTCATTATTAAATCTGAATTTTTCTGCTTTCAAATTCTTTGTTATAACAAAAAATAAAAAAAAAATGTTTGCTTTATTTTCATTAAATTTGTAATTACAGTAAAAGTTTTCTGCTATGAAAGCTTGTAAAAGATATGGAATGATTTCCGGCTTTAAATTTAATTACGAACTTTTTTGGTTGGGATTTTGCCTCAAAACTACTTCAGCATGATTCTTTTTTTGGGAGTGAATCAGTATAGATATTTAAAAATATTTATTAAACTTAATAATATTTGTTCCTCAAATCTGAAAATTAGACTAAAAAACGTTAATTTCGGCTGTACCGAAGCTAATATACCCTTCACAGGTGCATTTCTTTTAGTAACTATGTGTTTAACCAAATCTAAAGACGTAAGAAAAAGTAAGTAAAAACAAGTAAGGAAGGGCTAAGTTCGGGTGTAACCGAACATTTTATACTCTCGCAATTTATTTATTTAACTTTATTAATATTATATAATACACAATTTGACACACATATTCGTCATATATATTGTATAAAGTCCATTGTAAGTAGTCCCTAATATTAGGTTAGAAGTACCGAGGTCCTCATGTTCGATATATGGGGCCTTGACAACTTATGGTCCGATTTCGGTGATTTTTAGAATGGGGCTGCCACACTATAAATACAGTATTTGTGCAAAGTTTTGCACCGATATCTTCACTAGTGCTTACTTTATATATTGTAATGTAAACGTTTCAGATCGTCTTCAAAGTTCTGGTATATAGGAAGTAGGCGTGGTTGTGAAGCGATTTGGCCTATTTTCACAACATATCATTGGGATGTAAGGAAACTATTACAAACCAAGTTTCATTGAAATCGGTGGAGTAGTTCCTGAGATATGGTTTTTGACCCATAAGTGGGCGACGCCACGCCCATTTTCCATTTTGTAAAAAAATCTGAGTGCAGCTTCCATCTGCCATTTCTTATGTGAAATTTAGTGTTTCTGGCGTTTTTCGTTATTGAGTTAACCCTCTTTTAGTAGTTTTCAACATAACCTTTGTATAGGAGGTGTGTATTTCATTTTTGGAGTGTATTAGGAAGTGGCTAAAAAAAACGACTGCAGAAAGCTTGGTTTATATAGCTCTATTGGTTTGCGAGATATGTACAAAAAACTTGGTTGGGGGCGGGGCCACGCCCACTTCCCCAAAAAATTACATCCAAATATGCCCCTTCATAGTGTGATCCTTCATACCAAATTTTATTTCCATAGCTTTATTTATGGCTTAGTTATGGCACTTTATGTGTTTTCGGTTTTCGCCATTTTGTGGGTGTGGCAGTGGTCCGATTTTGCTCATTTTCGAAAGCAACCTTCCTATGGTGCCAAGAAATAAGTGTGCCAAGTTTCATCAAGATATCTTAATTTTTACTCAAGTTACAGCTTGCACAGGCGGACGGACGGACGGACAGACAGACATTCGGATTTGAACTCCACTCTTCACCCTGATCACTTTGGTATATATAACCCTATATCTAACTCGTTTAGTTTTGGGTGTTACAAACAACCGTTATGTGAACAAAACTATAATACTCTCTTTAGCAACATTTGTTGCGAGAGTATAAAAACTGAAGGACTAGTTCGTATATATACAGACAGACGCACGGACGGACATGGCTAAATCGACTCAGTTCAACATACTGATCATTTATATATATACTTTATAGGGCCTTCGACGCTTCCTTCTGGGTGTTACAAACATCGTGACAAACTTAATATACCCTGTATAAAAACGTTATGTTTTTCGTCATTAATATCAGGATTTTTGGAACTATTTTTTTTATTTTCTTCTAAATATGTTATTCTTATCAAAATTTTTTTAGCAACATCGGAATTTTTATTCTTAAACTATTTTTTCATAGCTCAAATGGGAAATTTCTAAAATTCGAGAATTGTGTAGCCGAAAATATTGAGAAAGCGGAATTCAACAGTTTGTGTTACTTATTTTGATTCAATATCAAGTCTAGATCGATTATCGATGGGTCTGTGGAAAGGTACCAGGTCCACTAAAAAGCATATTTCCAGTCAACCATTTGCCACCTTAATACTATCTTGGGGCTTTTTGGTCAGTCCTGTTTAACTATCTATCTTTAAGCTTTCATGCCTGTACTCATCTGCTCAGGTTCCTTTAATTACTGATAATTTCTAATTATATAATATCTATTTTAATCTATTGTCCATCATTAGCGCCGAAATATAATATCTGCGATAAATTTATGGACCTCAGGGCTTTTCTTATATGATTTGATCATTTATTTACTGCGAGTAGCTCAGAAATCTGTTGGTCATCATTTATTTTATAAGGATGTGTATAGAATTATTTATGAGAACACTTTTCTCTGATTATCTTCGAATCCTTAGGTAGATGTTTATATAGAAGTCCAATATATAAGTTCCGAATCGAATATAACCTGCATTGATTCCACCGTACTAGATTATTTTGTAATTGTAAGAGATCTGGTTGGTTGGATCAGCAACTATTTTAAGACAAAATAAGGAATGTGAAAAACTAATTTCTTCGGATCTCAGTGCCTCAAGTCATTCCATGTGGGCTAAAAAAAAAATGTGTATAATCATTTTTTTTTAAATCATAAATTGCTTACTTAACATGTCTAGAATACGGTGGTGAAATGATTTTTAGAAATTCTAAGTCGTTTTAAAAATACACTAGTTAGAAGAAAGAGCTGCCCAAAGCGATGGGTTGGCAGCTGGAAACTTTGAACGCGTTTTTCTCAAAACTGTGCTTCTAAGTCTTTCCTCCAATGTATCTCAAAAACGGCTTGAACGAATGACTTGAAATTTGTAGGTTGGATCTATTTACTGGTCGTAGAAATATTTTCAAGCTTATTGCTGTAGAAAATCATATTATGGCATAGTTAATTAATGGTAATTTTCTGTTCGCTAAACCAAATGTCAATATCCATGAGAATTGTTCCAGAATTTTTTGTCAGGCTTTTATATAATGAAAAACACAGTTCTGTTTGTAGACACTGAACTAAGGCTTGATATAGGTTGGTAAGCTTTCTAGGCCTTACTTTTATGATTGGAATGTTGTTGAGGTTCCCGCTTACTGAAGCTGTTTCCCTGTTCAGAGTTTAAAAAACTTTGCTAAGAGGATCTCCTGCTGATATAACAACCTAACGGTGAATAAATAAATGTTCAGCTGTATTTAGAATGAACTGGACTTTAGGTTAGTATTTCAGACATTAGTTTTTCTGGGTACCTAATAAGGAGCTTTGCTAAATCACTACTATTCACGCTGTAATCGGAACAATATGGGGAAGAAACTCAACTCTGATATTGAATCAGTTCGGATTGGGCTGAAACGTCCTTAAACTGATGTCCTGGAATTATTGTTAATAAGTAGATGAAAAGTAGAAGGGAATTTTTACATTATTGAAAATAGTAGGTAGACATGATATGATCGACAAAGGACGATCTCAAAACTGTAAAAAGTTTCGGTATTCAAGTGTAGACTGACATACAAATAGTAGCAGTAACAAGTAGACTTCTTCTTTTTTAATTTATTTTATATTATTTTCCACCTCAAACTGATTGCATCGAAAAATTGGCAATTCGCACTCTCATTCAATTTCACAAATGAAATTTTATTTGCTGCTGGCATTGCAATAAAGCCAACAAGTGTGTGCGAAATACTATTGGGCTCCATGAGAATGCTAGGCATTAAATTCACTACGCGTTAATGGGCATGAAGACATGACGCTGATCCCACAAGCACACACATACATACCTACAGTGGTGGCCAAATCATATGCAACTGGAACGCGATTTTAGAAAAAGTATATATATCTTACGATTAAACTTTGCAGACTGTTGATTGAAAATGAAATTATTTTAATTTGGTGTTTTTACTATTATTTAACGTATATAAAAACAAATATTTTCATTATTTAAAAAAAATACAGGTACCATTTTGATTTCATCTCTAAAATTACGTGGACAAAACATATGCAACTTTTTAGAAACAAAGGTAAAAAATATGTTTTGCTAATATTTTGTTGCAATTACAATGATTTTTCATGAATTCACGATATTTCCTTGGTATTGAGCCAATTAATTTGTCAAAGATTTTCATCGGAATCGATTTTCAGGCTCCTTAAAGTCTATTAAGAAGTTCAACGTAATTTTCAATGTTAGTCCTTTCTTTGCGCCTGTTAATCGGATTTTACAAGTTCTCAATAGGGTTCAGATCTGGAGCCATTCCGTAACATTCACAATATTGGCTTAAAAACAAGATTTGGTATATTTAGACATGTCCTTTCGGTCATTTTCCTATTCGAAGATTCAACACAATGGTATTTCCCGCTCAGAGTTGGACAAAATTATACTTTTAAAAATACATTTGCAGTCGTACTGATTGATAATTCCATAAATTTAATAAAAAAGTCCAAATCCGTTACAAGAAAAGCATTTCCACACCATTACATGGCCTCCACCATACTTAACCATGAAGGTCAAATCTCTTATTTATTGTCATCGCACATAAGATATTCCATTACTGCCTATTAAATTAAATTTTGATTTATAGCTGAATAGAACCGTTTTTCATTTAATAATTGGCCAATTTAAATACTCTTTAGCGAATATCAAACGCTCAACATTGTTTTTTATCGACACCATCGGTTTGTATGAGGGACGACAACGTCTTACTAAAGCTTCTAAGGCCATGTAATTGTGTGGGGCTGCTTTTCTGCTAACGGAGTTGGACTAATATATGAAATTAATGGAATTATGAATTGTTATAACTACAAATGTGTTTATAAAGGTGTAAATATACCCTATTCTGAGTGGGAAATGCCATAGTGTTGAATCTTCGAATAGGAAAATAACCCAAAGGACACGTCTAAACATGCCAAATCTTGTTTTTAAGCCAATGTTGTGAATGTTATGGAATGGCTCCAGATCTGAACCCTATTGAGAACTTGTAAAATCCGATTAACAGGCGCATAGAAAGGACTAACATTGAAAATTGCGTTGCACTTCTTAATAGACTTCAAGGAGCCTGAAAATCGATTCCGATGAAAATCTTTGACAAATTAATTGGCTCAATGCCAAGGAAATATCGTGAATTGATGAAAAATCATTGTAATTGCAACAAAATATTAGCAAAACATATTTTTTACCTTTGTTTCTAAAAAGTTGCATATGTTTTGTCCACGTAATTTTAGAGGTGAAATCAAAATGGTACCTGTATTTTTTTTAAAAAATGAAAATATTTGTTTTTATATACGTTAAATAATAGTAAAAACACCAAATTAAAATAATTTCATTTTCAATCAACAGTCTGCAAAGTTTAATCGTAAGATATATATACTTTTTCTAAAATCGCGTTCCAGTTGCATATGATTTGGCCACCACTGTATATATACATACAAATGGTTGAAGAACCGCTCCGGCACACGCATGAACTACTTTCCTCAACTAGAACCAAACTTGGGATTTGCACACGTTGCCAAATGTGCGTGCGAATATCGATTGCTCGCTCATTTCTATGCATATCCTTATAAACGGTAAATACACAATGTAAGGCATGCCAGAGTATTTGTGTGTGTGTGCGCTTATAGGCTTCGCATTAAATTACATTCAATTCGAATAATGTTATATGTACATGTATGTGCCTCAGTTTCGGTTTTCATGTGTGTTTGTTGCTGTATTTGTAAGTGTGTGCGTTTGTCTGCTGGGTAAACTGTAGTCCATAAGTCAACGCCATGAATAACAAATCAATTTCAAATTTAACGTTCTAACATTGCCGCTGTGGATTAAACATTACGGACATGTACCGTTATATGGCAGTTGCCTGCAAGTAAAACAGGTGCTCACTTCCACATATAAATACGTATGTATGTAAACATATGTAGATTGCTGCTCAAATACACATCCGGTTTTGGATGAACAGACGGCGCTTTTAAAGCAAAGCTCTGGCGCTTGATACCGCACATGCATATATACCAACAAAGTATCTGGGAATGCTCAACGCCATTATCGGCTCGTTCTTCAATTGCTTCTTTTACTTATTTATTTCAGTATTTGTTTGGTTCCCACTTCTTTAGGCATTTTTCGGAATCCAATTGCTTTGTTTGTGTAATTTATTTTCGCAAGTTCACATATTCACACATTCCCTAATAAGAGATTGGTGTTGCACGCGAGCGCTTTTGGTGCGTGTTTGTTTTAATCCTTGTTGTTGTTGGCTAAAAATGAGGTGCTAAAAGCGAGCCTCAACTTTTGACGCCTCACTCGTCGGCAACTCATTTACACCTGCTCACGTGGCCAGCGAAATGTCTGTAGGATATTTATGTATTTACCTTAATGGATTCCGGGTGTTTATTTCTTTTTTTTTGTGCTGATTTCCGTATTGGTAGACATTGTGTGTTGCAATATATTTGGTAATGAGAACCCTTCAGCTCATTTATTCATGCTTCGAAAGCGGACGAGGAAGTTGCAGATTTTTGTGATTTGAACAAGCGATGGAACTTAATGGCGGATTTTCATTCATTGCTGAGTAAATTGAAGTTACAGTTTGGGTAGCAGAATAAAATTATATTCAGGGATAGAGTAGATAGTAAATAGAAAAGTACGTATTTAAGGAAGCGGTTGTTTAGAGGTCCATTTACACACCTCTTAATCCGAAACCTTCAATATATAAGTTTTTCTCGAACCTTTCTTCGGGTTGGTTCGTTTAAAGTTAAGGTCAAAGAAACGTCTAATCCTGCAGTACAATATTCAAGCTTCTTTCCATAGATTTATTATGTACTGCAATGATATAAAAACAAAAACGATTAACAACCCATTGAATTTGAAAATTTTAAATTTCTTTCAACCTAACCCCCAAATTTTCTAAATTTGGCTCAATATATCGCCTCAATCGGCATTTTGAGAAATTATTATGTGATCCTAAGTTCCCTGTAATGGCTATTACCATAGTACTGAGTTCCCTATTGCCTAAAAGTGGAAGTCCACACTACTGCAATGTAATTTTGTGGGATGCCATATTGTTGATTTTTGAAGATATTTGGGGATTTCTCTAGTATTCATTAATTTAAGTAATATTTGAGGCTACTGCATGTTTTTGACCAGCTAACCACGTCAGCTCCAAAGCCATTCAACTTATATGGAGTCCTAAAAATATTTCCTAAAACCTTTCAGGAGAAGTTTGGTCTATTCCTTTTACTAAGAACAACATGAAGCTTGATCAAGAGATCTTCTTTTCATCATACCCAGATCCCAACAAACTCTAACTATAGAAAAACTTCGCCTATATTTTCGTCATGAACCAGTTTGGAGAACTTGCAGAGACCTCCACATTTTATATGTTGGACGAAACGCTTTTCGGACTTTAAAGAAGGTCAAACCTTAAAGATAAACAATGTCTTACTATGTGTATCTTATGTCGCTGAATCCGAATCCGAGTTCCAGTCCCAGAAAACCAAAATGGCGGACAGAGTTTTTACTATTTCAGCTGTTTCCTCGAAACTCGTTTCTTGGGGATTTTCGGGGTCGTTGATTTCGAATCCGGTGTTGGCAATATAGCGAATTTTAAAAATATGTTAACCATAGTGGGTCGCCATTTTGAATTTTGGAAAAGTAATGTCAAATTCTATCAGACTACCATCAGAGACTGTTTAAAACTAAAACCTATCTAAAACCTTTGAGAATCACTTAGGATTCTCCCACCTTTTCCTTAAACCACCTAATGTTTACAAAAGTAATTTCTAGAGTCAAGTTGTGACACCATTAAAGGTTTCAATAGGTTTCAGCATGACTCGGATTGAGTCATGACTAGCTTTTTCACTACTTGAAGAGAGACCATCCAGCTGGTAACGTCCATCTCTATAACAAAGCCACAAAACTTAATTCAAGGTCTATATAATGCTATCCATATAGATACTAGATCATATAATCATCATTACATGGACCTTAGTTTCTATTGAATTATCACAAATGGAGTGTCTTTCATTTTGCTTTATAAGAGGAAATCCGAACTTATCGCTTTCCAAACATGAAATACAGTAAGCTACTATAGAAAACTTAAAACTATACACGCAAGTCAAACGCTGTCAAAGTCTGCCTACCTCTATTCGTTTCGAATTGAGTCACATACGCATTTTGATTTCACAGAAAATCGCGAAAAATCGTTTTTTGCTATTTTTACTTTTACATACATATATATAACCCGTAAAAAATTGCTCTGAAAAATGAATGAGCAAAAATGCGAACGCCTTTGAGCCTTTTACGGTGAACTGCTTGGAAATTCGTTGTTGCTGTCGCCGCCTTTTGGTTCTCGCTTCACCTTTTCTCCCTATATATGTATATTTTCGCAATTTGGCCTCACAAACCAATGCAAAAGCGTCTGGCAATAAATATTCTTGTTTTGCCTTTTTTGTTATTTTTTTGTACTGTTTGCACTGCAAGCGACGGCCGAGCTAACGGTGCCGTTTGTGCGTCGGGCCGACAACCAGGTGAAAGGATATACCTTGCTGCACATATGCGCGTACTTTTTCATTATTATTTCCCGATTCTACATAAGTATCTGACACATACACATGTCTCTCAACACGCCGCTACATGTTTATGCTTAAGTTGGTGTTGCTGTTGTTGCTGATATTTGAGGCAAACGAGTAGACGATAAGTAGGCATGCAGCCCAGTGAGTACTTGTTTCTTCTATGCGAGTATGTGTTTGTTTGGTTGTGTGTTTTGTGGCACCTCTAACGGAAGTTAAGTACACTAAATGTACAGCATTTGTACCTGCCACCTTACGCACATATTTATTCGCACTCTGTGCTGCCGGCAAGCGTATGCAGAACTTGTTAGATAAATCAACAGTGGTGGCGAAAAGTAGATGGATACAAACTGTGCACATTTTTTTATATTCAGATAAAGTCTTCTGTTTATGGAAATATTTTATAATATTAAAGACTGTCTTGAACAGCTGTTGGATTCTATGTGGACCTTTCTAAGTGCATAAAAACGCTACTAGTAGAGATGTTGGCAATCGATTTGCGATCGTCCGGTTTACATAAAAAGAGGACACCAAGAGGTTAGAATACATACAAAGTACATTCATAGGTTTAACCTCAGCGGATTTCGTATTTACTTATTGTGGGTCAAACAGAAGATATTTTATTAGATTATGAAATGAAAGATCAACCGGACAACTTGATAGAAGACTTATAGAATCAATTGATGAGCGTTCAGAACATATTTTTATATGAATTCATAAATTGGTGGTTTTGGAAAGAGGCCTGAACCTTTTTAACCTTAAGAGGTTACGCCACTCTGAAATTAAAGAAAAATTGAATTTTTTTTGCTTAATTTCAAATTCTATATTCTAACGAGTGTTTTGAGATGTCTCCAAAGTTTGTCTCAATAATTACGAAAGTAGTGATCATATGAAGTCAGCGCGGTGAGAGCGCACAGAGAGTATATTTTTTTCTTCTTTTGCGTTTTTCTCAAAACCCCATTTTTCGAGACATCTACCCAATTAGATTTTCTACAGAGCGATGTGAGATTTTTTCGATTGAAAAAATTGAAACATTTTTATCTAAGTTTGTATACGGTATTTTCTACCCAAAATAGAAAGTCAAAGTCAGAAAGTTAATATTTATAAAGCTTAAGATATATATTAAAGCAATAAATACAAAGAAGTCCTACCTCAAATAGTTTTGTTAAAAAAATTCCTAAAAAAACCATCCGAGCTTTATGCGTTCAGGGTGGCGTAACCCCCGTACCCGTAAAATCGTTTTATGAATATTAATATCACAATTATTAGGTTGGCAAATATCTCCCTTCTGCCTTTTTGTCTTTGAATTTCGCGGCTATGATTAGTTTGGATATTGCGTTCAACATTTATAGGCCTGTAAACATGGAGTTCACTAACGCCGAAATTCGTGCTATTTTAAGTTTCCTTCGTTAAAGGCAATCCCGCTAGAGAAACGTTCCGTGAGATTAATGGTGTTTTGGGGGATGGTACTCTATCACTTCGAACTTCGACGATTCAGAGCGGATGAAAACGACACCAAGGATAAGCCAGCCGGCGGAAGACCTGTGACGACGAATACCGAACAAATCAGGGAAAACATCGAGTTAGACCGGCATGTGGCATCGTCCAGGAGATGGGAGTTAGTCATCCAACAATTTTAAACCATCTGCAGGAGGCTGGATATACAAAAAAAGTTTAATGTTTGGGTGCCGCATGTTTTGACGCAAAAAGACTTTCTGGACCGAATCAACGCCTGGGATATGCTGCTGAAACGGAACAAACTCAACCCATTTTTGAAGCGGATGGTGACTGGCGACGAAAAATGTTGATGTGTGTTTGGTGGGATTGGAAGGGAATCATTCACTATGAGCTGCTCCCATATGGCCAGACGCTTAATTCTACCATCTACTGCGAACAACTGGACCGCTTGAAGCCGGCGATCGTCCAAAAGCGTTCATAATTGGCCAACAGGAAGGGTGTAGTGTACCACCAGGACAACGCCAGATCACACACTTCGTTGATGACTCGTCAGAAGCTATGGGAGCTCGAATGGGAGGTTTTATCGCATCCACCATATAGCGCGGACATAGCGCCAAGTGATTACCACCTGTTCCTGTCCATGGCGAACGCCCTTGGTGGTGTAAAGCTGAACTTAAAAGAGTCTTGTGTAAAGTGGGTGTCCGAGTTCTTCGCAAATAAGGAGGGGGGCTTCTACGAGGTGAGTATTATGAAGTTGCCGTCTAGATGGAAACATATTATCGAACGAAACGGCGCATATTTAAACTAAATCCGATTACTGTTAGACTTTTTATAAAGCATTGAATAAAGAGCAAAAAAGCGGTACCTAACCCAACCTCATATAATGCGTACATCACATTTTTTCTAAGCAGACTTTGCCTACATTTAGACGGCAATAATTACTCTCGATAGCTTTCTGAAGTGTGTGATTAAGAGTTGGAGATTTTTAAATTTTTAAAATTTTATTTTTTTTGTCAATCTGGCCACTCCATATTTTATTTAATATTTCATTATTCATATTATTTGATTTGTTAGAGTTTTCTATCATAAAATATAGTGCATTTATATTTATTTTCCAATATATTATTTTGAGTACCACAATTTCCAGCACCCACTGTACGCGTCGCAACAAATAAATATGATTACTTTACTTTACCGCCGCCGTTTGCATTTCATGTAGCTTGTAATGTTTGGCGATTACATGAATGTCTGAGATTTTTATCGTCAACATTAGTAGCAACAGACATACATAACAACATGTATAACAACAACAACAAAGAGCAGTGCACGGCACTAGGCACCTATGTAGCTATAAAGTGCTAACGGACGGACGGTCTGTGCCAACAGGCGCCAGGTTGCGGCCAAGTCGCGCATCCGGCTGGCAGTCAAGCCGGCAGAGGCATGCACATATTTACACAAACATATTTATATATTTTCATATTTCCACTGCCGACTCGAGATGATGTATGACCAAGCAGCCGCGCAAACAACAATAGCAAGTACAATATAAGCAGTCAAACAAACAAGGAAATGCGGAGCGCTGAACTTCCAGTTACTGCTCTGAGCCTTCGTCCATTCGTCTGTCTGTCCGTTCGTCCGTCCGTCCGTCTGTTTGTCGACGTGTGAAAAATATTTTGTTTTATGATGGCATTTATTGTTGTTGTTGCTGTTATGTTTGTTGTTGTTGTTTTACTTAATATTTTGACGCTTATTGTTATTAGTCGTGTCGCCGTTGAGCAGCAGCACACAGTGAAACATACATATGTACTCTCTAACGCACACACACACCTCTATGTTGCACGTGAGCAACTTTGCTTGTTGTTGTTGTTTGTGCAGCATTATTGCATGTAAATTGTAAAATTTAAATGAATTCATGTGCTAAATAAACTGAAGTTTTACCTTTGCCAACGTGTTCGCATAGCGCCACTAGGCGGCATAGAGTATATGTAGCATGTGGCATGTGGCATGTGGCACATACATAAAAACCCACTCTAGACGCGTTGGGGCGCATGTGCTGCAACTATAAAACTCATAAAGTGACAACACAAAAAAAAAACGCAAACTGAAAATAAAAATTAAAAACTACAAAACAACAGCTGAACTCATAAAAAAGTAATCTAAAATGTTAAGCTTCACTTCTGTGTACACAAAGCGACTACTTAATACTTAAGTGTTGACGTGTTGACGCGCTTCACTTTGCCAAGTCCGCAAACTTTCACACCCCTCACGCCACCACTCACTCTCTCTTGTACTGGCTGGCACTACATCATGTATTAGCACACTTGAACTACTGCACCAGTTCGACTAATTTATGTTTGTGGACACAAGTGTCATTTCGCTATAAAAGTCGATTTATGTAGTTACTGTGCTGCAATGAGTATGAATATTTACCTGTAAATTCGCCAGGCAGCAAACACACACAATTACATATGTATATCAAAAAATATGAATAAATGCTTCGCTTGTTCCAATTGTATGTATGTATGCATATGTGTGTGTATTTGCTGCAGTGCTGAGTTGTGGCATAAAGAATGCGACGAAGTGTTGAAAGTAAGCGACACAAATCGACAAAGCGATAAAGAATTCTCAACATGCAACTTTGCATTTCAACGTGGCGTATACTTGTTGTGCTAGAACTTATTAAGATGGTAATATGGTTGGCAAGTAGTGAAAGTGCTTTTAAACATACTCACTCACGTACAGTAATTTGACGGAAGCTGATGTTTAATTTGTGGCTGGGATGGTGAGGAGGCGCTGTTAAGCACTGTTGTGTTTAGAAATTATATTTTATTTTCTAAATTAATTTTTAATGAATATTATGTCCAGAAAAGTGATTAATTAACTGATCTCACAGCATTGACTAATTCTACTCAACAAGGTAAATTTTCCGAAAGAGTTTTCATTAGAAAATGATGTCTTCCGTTCCATATATAAATGGGTCTCAAGTACTTTCTGGGTGTACTTCAGGGGTGTTGTGGAATCCAAGACAGATTTGCTGAATGTCAGAATGGCAAACCAATTCTGATTTTCATTGGTATCACAGAATCTGATTGGATTTTCGTCTTTTCGAATATAAGCAAACCAATATTCGAATCAGCTGTTCTGCTATTTATTCATGGGGAAAAATTAGCAAGACATGTTTTTGGAATTGTAATCATATAGTTAGTTCAAAATATTCATTAAACCCAAAAAATATAATTAAAATGAGAAATTATTTCAGCTTTTATTTTATTTGGCAATGAAAGTAGCGCGAAAAGTTTTAAGGAATCACAGTAATTCGCTTTATGCTCAAAGGAAGTCAAAAATAGTAATTATTTTTATGTAAAAATGTACATATTTAAGTGTATATATACAGTGGAACTTCTCTAACTCGAATCACCATAATCCACAAAAAAATTTCGAGGAAATTTGTATGGAATGACCTTTCAATGCCTTTCAAGTAATGGAGATCTTCGAGTTATGGAAGTTCCACTGTATATTCTTTAACTTTTATATAAAAAGTTATATATTTCCATGATCTAATCTGAATTACTTATTTTGTAAAATTGTTAGAATATTTTATTTTTTTCCGTTGAATTCAATAATTACGTCATTTAGCGTTCTTATCTTATTTTTTAATAATAATGTCAGCCCTGGGGCCCTATTCTGTAACTCGATTCGAAAATGAATTTTCTCGAATTCGAATGTTTTGAATTCTGTAACTCAATTTTCGCATTTTCAATCCTACTTTCGAATAGTGAATCCGAATAACGAATATTTGCAATTATGTAGTTCGAATTTAATTGTTAAATGTACTCGAATTTCGTATAAAATATTCGATAGCTTATGAGTTGTAGAAAGAAAATGTTTTGAAAAATTTAATTATTTTAATAAGTTTTATTACATATTATACTATGGATAAGAAGTTTAAATGCAATATTATTTTTAATAGGGACTCGGCTAACAAAAGTTATTAACACAAAACAAGACAAATTTGAAATAAAGGTGAAATTTATGCAATCACATCCAAATTTTGCCAAAGGCTTAAAGCTTTTCTTGTGAGTTCATAAGCTATACATTGCAAGACATAATTAAAGGCTTCCTTGGAAAGTCTAAAGTAGTGTATGAAGCTATAATCCTAAATGCAAACAGTTTATAACCGAACATAATGCATATGCACATAACAAATGACCAATTTGGCGATAATTCCATAATATTAGATTTATTTCTAAAAGATCTTCTCGCAATCCTTTCCTCAAAAATTTCCTAGTTCTCCACCTAAAATGCAACGAACTCCTCCACAATGCAACGGAATTCATATTTTTCAATTAAATAAAAATTTATTTCATTTTATTTGACATTTAGCATTCGAAAATACTGGCACAGGGTGGTACAACTTTCGCATATTTATAAATTTAATTCGATTTTTTTACAGAATGCTAAAACACATTCGAGTCGAATATTAAATTCGAATAGAATCGAATCGAGATACAGAATAGCGCCCCTGAAGCTCTTGGTTTGTTTCTGATAGCTAAACCGATAAAATTGGTTTCCATGACACCTAAAACCAATAGAATTTCTGATTCGAACATCAAACCAATAATATCAGAATTCATGATACGAACCAGAATTTTTTGTCGGTTTGAATTCTGATTCCGACAACTGTCAGATTCCACAACAACCCTGAATAAGCCTCATTTAGCAATCATTAGATCACTATCAAAGTTTCATGAATAATTAATTTATGTTAAACAGTTAATATATAAAAATTTTAACCTAAATTTCCCTCGAGATAATTGAGGAACTAAGAAGCGCTATAAAAATGTAAGAATTGGGTGATTCCTTTTTCACACTTTTCATAATAGCGGAACTGAACAGAATTTTTATTACTTTCAAATATAAGTGTCATCAAAAATACTATTTTTAGAGTAAATATAGCAGATTGAACGGTTTTGGAAATCATGCGTAGCTCAAAATTCATCTCCGTATCAGTCGAATTACAATCGCAAGCGTATCTTGCACCGATAGTGACTCTGAGTGTAAGTGAACTCCGACATTTTCCTTAAATTAGACACATTGTTGGTAAAAATAATGTACATACATTTACTTTAAAGTCCTCTTTGTAGAAAGCGATCCATTTCTCTTCATGTAAAAAATGTAAAACAAATTTTTGCATCACTTTGGAAATACGAGTGCTAACGCACATTTTATTTCTGGTGATGTGTATCCGAACTCTTTGGCACTATCGGGCATTATCGAAAGTGTGAGACTGCTATCGATGGTAGCTCGATAGTGTCCAACTATCGTTAGTTCTCCAACTCTACTTCGCACCATCCTTCTCTTATCTGGATCTGGGTTATATATCCTTTAAGATCTGTTCATGAATCCTAGATGTTTATTATATGTTGTGACATTCTTCAATTTTTTTTTGCTAGATCGGTAGTAATTTAAATCGGTTGCGAAGCATTGGGAAAACCTAGGAATAATAATGATTTCCATTTCTCGATTTCATAACATTGGGCTCTATAACTTTGTTGCATTAACGTTGGCACACAGCCGAACCAGGAATCTCTGGAATAGTTATAGTTCTGGTTAAAACTAATCTGTTCTTGTTAAGTTCACAATGGTTCTGTCCGTTGCTTTGTTTGGCCGATTCGAGAACCTGAGTGATGCATCATATAATATCATCTGTCTTTTTTGATGAGACTCAAAGTCTGGAATCTAGTTTTTGTCACAGAAAATATTAACCAACAATTTGTGGAATTACTGCTGAATTTAGATAACTGTCGGTTAGTATTTGTTCCAACTACTGGTATAATCACATATGGGCCGATTGATCATGCATGGGCAATTTTGGAAAACATTTATTTGATCAGTTGAATTGAAGACAGTTCTCTCAGCAACTTTAGAGAAGATTTCAATAGGAAGAGTTTTGACATTGTGGCGGCGTGTTATTTTAGGAATGATAAAATCAGAGACATGTTGTTAAATTTCCCTTTAATGACATTTTTATGGTATCTTAGTTATAACCTTGCCCAACATCAAGGGCCCGGTAGTGCATATAGTTAGATTAAACTTCTGCAAAGATAAAATAATAAATTTCGTGAAGTATCTGCAAGTCCATTTGATTTAACTTTCTCCAATGAAATCACTTATATTTTATTGCATTTTTATTTCTGTGCACCATTCTCATCGCTTGTATCTTATTTAAGCAAATATGTGAGAGAGCAAGGTAGTCAATGTTTTCCAGTAAGTACAGTTATTTTATGAATGCAGACGACTTGACAGTTAAGCGAAATTATTTACCACTTTTGTGGCAGACAGACAGACACTGAGAAGCCCGAAGAAGAAACTCCCACACAAATATAAAAACAACAAAAGCGTATGCATATGAGAGGAGAGGAGCGAAGGTGAAGGCGAGTGTGTGTGTGTTCGAGTGGGAGCCAAAGTGAGCAACGGACAAAGTGGCTATAATATGTCAAATAAACAAAAACACACACGTGGCTAAGGCTGATGGCAATGGATTAGATGTCAGCGACACAAACGTTATACCGACGGGCAACAACAAAAACAATATTGTGAACGGTGTGGGTGCGGTAGACTGATAAAGGCGCACAGAGTAACGGTGCTCGCGTTGCACAATGATTTCGCTCTTTCTCTTTAAGTCGCTGCCCCCTCTCTCATCACCTTTCTCTCACCCGGCAAGCTACTTTGCGTGTGAATTATATTGTTGTTGCTCTTTTGTGTGTACATATTTATGGGCGATTGTATTTCTTTCACCGCACACACACACACACATACACATGAATGTGGTGACATTTTAAATGCCAACAAGAAACACACGAACAACAACAAAAACAACCCAAAACGGAGCAAAAGCTTACGTCTGTTACGGCTGTTTGCCTGCAGAATGAGCAATGCCTTTCAGCAACAACAACAATAACAACAACAACATATTGTTGCACGAAGTAGTATGTTGCATGTAGCGACAGCTAACAGTGAACAGCAAATAGCAAGTGGCACGCATGTTGCATGCAACGTGCTCAATACTAGCAGAAGGTGAGGAAGGGAGGCAGAGGAGTTATGTGGAGAGAGTGTTGTGGACCCAGTCTGTGGCAGCAAGTCGTGCAAATATTTTCGTTGCAAGTTGCCTCGACTGGGTACATTTCATTTTATTTATGACTGCCAATGCAGCAACCAAATGTACAATGCGGTAGATCAACAATAATAACAGCAACAACAATAACAACAAAAATATGTGTGTGCAATGCATATAACAAGCGGGACAAGTTGTGTTGCATACACATTTCATGCTGCTTTATGCCTTTATGCACTGTTGCTGCCGTTGCTTTGTTGCAAATGCAAATAGTGTCTTGGCCGGCGGCGCACAGGAAGGATGCAAGCGCAGCAAAAAAAACAAGTTGTGTGTGTGCCTTTGTGTGGGAAGAAAGTGCAAGGATGTTTAGACTAATATATGAAGCGTGTGCCAGCAGCAGAACAAACACATATTCCGCATCGCACACCCATCCAAGTGGCAGCATAAATAAATTGAGTTAAGGCATTTGCCTGACATTTGCCGCCAATGTCGAAGGCCATGTAACGGTGTTTGTAATTCGGTTTTATTCTTCCGCCTTTGTTGTTGTAGTTGTTGTTTTGTGCATGCGTCAAATATGATGAAAGCAACATGCAACATGCTGCCGATGTTAACATGTCTACAACAACAACAATGGTGATAGTACCTTTACAGTATATTCGGTGACTGCGACGCTGGCATAAATGGCCAAGTGACAGTCGCAGCTGACACATCACATTTCGTGCGTGAGAATTTTGAAAATCACACAAATATTTTCGTTGGCGCATTTGGGCAAGTACATTTGCATTGTTGTGGGTGTCAAATGAAATGAAACTCGAATGACATACTCACACTGCTATGTTAATGTATCAGTTTAAATACATAACAAATGCTAAAAAATTAAGAAAATACAAAATTTTTATAAAACCTAAGACATATATTGTAGGTTGGCTGGTTGAAAATGGAGGCGAAGAGAGCCTGACCACAAGCGACCGCATTTAGGCCATCATTAGGCTCATTGTGTTCCCTGAGAGTACCCTGATAAGCATCACCTAAACAACACGTTCAATTTGTCGTAGCTTCTAATTTCTAATTGCCATCCCAGCTACCCAATTTCTCTAAGGTTTGAGTATTGGAAGCCCACTGCAGGCTGGACATTTGCAAAGATAATGCTCTAGTGTCTCGTCATTCTCTGCGCACGTCCTGCATTCTGCCGATTCTACTATACCAAGTCTTTGCTGGTGGCCTCTTAGATGCCCCGTGATAACCCCTGTGATATAGCTTAGTTCTCTTTTGCTCAAAATAAGAATTGTTTTGGTTTGTCCACTGTCAACATATATTTTATACCACCATAAAGCTATAAAGCTTTCCGGTATTCAGAATACAATCCACATACCAAAAATGAAAAAAATTAATTAAACTCCCACATGTGGCATAATTGTTTGTAAAAGCAACAGATAAGTAGTTATTTCGAATTAAGTAAAATTTGAGATACCATTTGACATCTGATGTTTATTTGACAGTTTCCATCTGACATTTCTCATTTGACGTCTATCTGACATCTGACATTTGGCAAGTCACGGCTATTTGACATTTGACATTTCTTATCTGACGTCCATCCGACATTTGACATCTGAAGTCTATCTGACGTTTGGCATGAATCGTCTACTTGACATTCGACATTTGACATATGACGTCTATCTGACATTTGTCAAGTCACTGCTATTTTACATTTGACATCTGATGTCTATTTGACAAATCTCATCTGATATCTATTTGACATTTCTCATCTGACGTCCAACCGAAATTTGACATCTGAAGACAATCTGACGTTTGGCATGAATTGTCTATTTGACTTTCTCTATTTGACATCCGATGTCTATCTGACATTTGGCAAGACACGGTTATTTGACATTTGACGTCTATCTGACATTTGGGAAGACACGGCTTTTTGACATTTGACATCCGACATTTTACATATATTTGGAAGGTGCCATCTGGCATTTCTCATCTGACGTCTATCTGACATTTGGCAAGACACGGCTTTTTGACATATATTTGACAGTTGCCATCTGACATTCGACACCTGACGTTTATTTGACAGTTTCCATTTGACATCTGACGCAGAACTGACATTTGACATCTAACGTTTATTTGAAAGTTCCCATCTGACATTTCTCATATGACATCTATCTGACATTAGACGTCTATTTGACATTTCTCATCTATCGTCTATCTGACATCTGACATTTCTCATCTGACGTTTGGCATGAATGGGTTATTTGACGTTTGACACCTAACGTCTATCTGTCATTTGGCAAGATACGGCTCTTTGACAATTGACATCTAAAATTTCTCATCTGACGTCTATTTGACAGTTGCCATCTGACACTTCTTATCTGAGATCTATATAACATTTGGCAAGTCACGGCTAATTTGATTATTCTCGAACTTCCAGTGGACCTCAAGACCAGGGCTGTTATACCAAGATAAATTGATCACCCAGATATATCATTGTAGATATATTTATCTACGACGCTTAGTATTGAGCTTGCTAAAAACTACACGGAAGTGATTTGAATTATTTTTCGGATAATACAGTAGTACAATAGCTTAATTTAGCCTCCAGAAGTATCGTCAACCGTTTGTACTGGTTTACTAGTTATAAAACCATTTTCTCCACTTTAATTCTATATGCAGTCGCCTTCAACTTATTCTATATACTACATACATACTAATAATTCTAAATCCACCGAAAAACATTTGCTTAAGCGCACAACAGCACTCTGAAATACTTTTGTTGTTGCAAGTGCTCAAGACTGTCATTGACGGCAAGCTGCTTTTGTTGCCTAGAACTTAAAAAGTCTGCAGTCACTTCAACTCTCTAATGAGGGAAAACAATGTCAAACTCATTAGTACAAACACGGCAACAAACAAACAAACAAATAAACAAACACGCAAAATAAATGCGACAACAATTTAGCAAATCCTTACACCTGTACAACAACAGGAACACAAACAAACATACGCAAGCAACGAGCAGGTCGCAATTATCTAACCGAAATGGCGAAGAGACGGCAGAGAATTTGCTTTGAGTGAAAACACACACAAAATACAATTGTTTGTTTGTCTGTGTGTTTGTTTATAATTGGTGTGAATCTGAAAATAAAAATATATGTAAGCAAAGCTTTAGAAAATATGTTAAACACGAAAAAATTTCGCGACGGAGGCATTAAAATGTGGACAGCGAAGCAGCCGTAAATTCCTTGAAAACTTAGGCACCAAAAGCGCGAAGCCCCTCTGCGCAGTTGTTGTTGTTGATATAGGGTGTTTTGTAATTCAACACCAGCGGTAAATAGTTGCGCGAAGAGTCGCCAGTGAACATAAAGCATTTATTGTACGCTCACTTCTATGGCGCACAACAAAGTGTCAGACAGGCAGCGCCTGACTTATTCAGGGTCAGTCACGCGGGCGTATACGTAACATTGTGTGCCTGAGATTGTGGCTGTTTTTTGTGCTCGCCGTGTTAACAATCGCAATTTTTCGACGTTCTGCTTTTTCCTATTTTCCTATTCTTTTGTATGGATATTATTAGAAATGTCTGCTTGTAATTGCCCGAGGGGCTGCTAAAACAAAAATATTGTGGGGGAAGTTTTGCAAAGAAAATAAAAAAATGAATTTTAGGCTGGATTGCTGTTGTCAACAGATTAAATCTCACGAGCTAATCGGCAAGTGAAACAAATCTGTTGCTGTTGTTGTTATTAAGAAAGCTGTAAATAAAGTGATAGAATATTTTATTGAAAGTGGAAATAGCATAGTCTCTTTAAAGCCTTTAAAATACAATACAGTGTTTAGAAATTATAAATATTATCAAGAATTATGACCTTGTATTATATGCAATAATATAATTTGGAACTATTTCTATATAATATCCTTTACAAATAGCTACTGTCTTAACTATTAAGAGAACCTTCAATAGGCCAATCAATAGCTGACTGATAACATCAGTCAGTGCTGCGTTGTCTTCTTGCGGTTTGTAAATGAACGGCCGCCAGTACTTGCGACAAGTTCCTGCTGTGAAATCAGGACTGCTCAATCAGCTCCTGGCTTATATCAAGTTTCGCCTACAAACCTACCGGATTTCTAAGAAGATTAGGTAGAATCGTCTCGGCACTGGTTTCATGGCGGTCACGCTTTTATGGAACAAAGTTTTTAAGATCTTTAATACCACATATTCAACATTCCAGGCCAACGAATAGGAATTGAAATGAGTCGCCTTAATGAAATTCGAATATGCTCAAGACGCTTTGTCGAAACGTGGGGGTTTGGATCCATTTGTCAGGGGTGTTTAATATCTCAATGGAATAGTTTATAATTTTACAAGTGTGGTCACTGCGTCAATGATCAGTATCTTAACATTATCTATGACAACGAACTAGGGTACACAGGTGGATCTATGATAGAGCAGAGAACGGTTGAGAGTGCTAAACTACTTTTTTGCGTTTTTCTTTTGTAATTTTTATAGACTTAAATGAAAATAGGCTAATAGCGAAATTTCTCAAAAGATCTGATCGGAATTAATGTGGGATTCAGAGGTGAAAAACAAGGGTATTTTTGTTTAAATGAGAGATTCCAAGTGTAACCAGGTCGCTCTCCACCTGGTCCCTCCAACGGAGGTCTTCCCCTTCCTCGGCTTCCTCCGGCTGGTACTGCATCGAACACTTTCAGAGCTGGAGTGTTTTCGTCCATTCGAACAACATGACCTAGCCAGCGTAGCCACTATCTTTTTATTCGCTGAATTAGGTCAATGTCGTCGTATAACTCGTACAGCTAATCGTTCCATCGTCTGCGGTATTCGCCGTTGCCAATGTTCTGAGGACCATAAATCTTGCGCAAAATTTTCCTCTCGAAAACTCCTAGTGTCGTCTCATCTGATGTTGATATCGTCCAAGCTTCTGTACCATAAAGCAGGACGGGAATGATAAGCGAGTTGTAAGTTTGATTTTGGTTCGCCGAGAGAGGACTTTACTTTTCAATTGCCTACTTAGTCCATAGTAGCACCTGTTGGCAAGAGTGATTCTGCGCTGGATTTCGAGGCTGACATTATTGGTGTTGTTGATACTGGTTCCCAGGTATACGAAATTATCTACAACTTCGAAATTATGACTGTCAACAGTGACGTGGGATCCAAGACGCGAGTGCGCTGACTGTTTGCTTGATGACAGGAGATATTTCGTCTTGTCCTCATTCACCTCCAGACCCATTCGCTTGGCCTCCTTATCCATGCGGGAAAAAGTAGAATAAACGGTGCGGTTGTTGCTTCCGATGATATCAATATCATCGGCGTACGACAGCAGCTGTACACTCTTATAGAAGTTTGTACCTTCTCTATTTAGCTCTGCAGCTCGTATAATTTTTTCCAGCATCAGGTTAAAGAAGTCGCACGATAGTGAGTCGCCTTGTTTGAAACCTCGTTTGGTATCGAACGGCTCGGAGAGGTCCTTCCCAATCATGACGGAGCTTTTGGTGTTGCTCAACGTCAACTTACACAGCCGTATTAGTTTTGCGGGGATACCAAATTCAGACATCGCGGCATCGTGCTGTCGAAAGCTGCTTTAAAATCGACAAAAAGGTGGTGTGAGTCGATCCTCTTTTCACGGGTCTTCTCCAAGATTTGGCGCATGGTGAATATCTGGTCAGTTGTTGATTTTCCAGGTCTAAAGCCACACTGATAAGGTCCAATCAGTTTGTTGACGGTGGGCTTTAGTCTTTCACACAGTACGCTCGATAGAACCTTGTATGCGATATTTAGGAGGCTGATCCCACGGTAATTGGCGCAGATTGTGGGATCTCCCTTTTTATGGATTGGGCAGAGCACACTGAGATTCCAATCGTCAGGCATGCTTTCTTCCGACCATATTCTGCAAAGAAGCTGATGCATGCACCTTATCAGTTCTTCGCCGCCGTATTTGAATAGCTCAGCCGGTAATCTATCGGCCCCCGCTGCTTTGTTATTCTTCAAGCGGGTATTAACCCACTTAACCCCTTAAAAACTGCCTCTTAAGCCTTGCCTTACATATCAGAACTATGTTCTTTAGACTGAACCGTATTTTTCTTCAAATCGCTATATTGTAATATAATTACTTATGAAACTAAATGTCTGTCTTTCAATTTACTGAAAATCAGAATTACTAATATGAATTCAGAAGATATATGAGTTTAATTAGCCTTATTTAGAGTATAGTTAGAATTCTTGCATATTTCTGTTCTGAAACATCACTTTATATAACCAAACATTGCAGTTTCTCTGGAAGAAATTTTTTAAAGATATTGATCCACTTGAATACTAGGGCTTTTTTCGTTAAGACAGCTTACTTGACGGTATTTCGAAGCCTTCTCGCTTGTGTCTTTCTTTGTAATCATTTATATTTTGAATATGGCCATACATTGAATCATTCGTATTACTGCAGTTTTTCCCAATGCATACGTCAAAGAACAAAATTAATTAGAAACTAAGGACTTTTCATTGTTCCCAGCTCACTATAAATACCTTTATATTAATTATAAAATATTTACGAATGCCTAAACATTTATTTTGAAAATAAAAAATTAAATAATGTTCTATAATAACTCAAACAGCATATTTTAGAAATCAAAGGTCTTTGGAACAGCCATAGTTCAATAGTGCCACAGGAGGCACAGATATGACTAATTATCATAGAAATATGAATTTGTGCAACAAATACCACATTTTTCCACAATATTCATGCAAAGCATAAACAAAATTCCTGTATAAAATGCCAAATTGGTCATATTGCGTGCAGAAATTCAATTTTAAGTCGCAAATGGCACTACACGGCGTATGAGTAATATTAATTAACGCATTGACAGACGCAAACCAACATTTGCCATGGCGAGTTTTGTGCACAAATATGCTTTCAACGTAATTAATATGCAAAGTGCAGCGTAGAAAAAATGAGAAAATGTGACAAAAAACCAAAGCGAAAATTTATGAAAATAAAAATTTATTTATTAAACATAAAGGCAGCATACAAGTTATGAAGTAAATTAGTTTTTATGCCACAAAAGCCGGCATAAGCTGGTGGGTATTTATATATATATATTAATAAATATGTGTTTTTGTGTATATGTGTGTGGGTGTGTATTTTAAGTGCGCTGCTGTCTACGTAATTATTATTAATTTTTTGCATATTTTTTGTGTTAAGTATATTTTAATATCGGAAAATGAATATATTTATGCGCTTATCATTATATATGTGTGCCATGGCAACAACAGCAATAACAAAAAAAATTGTATTTGTGCACATTTGCCACGCTTGACGCACTAAAAGCAATGCACACGACTGGCTACCAGACTCGCCTCACTGAGACTAAGTAAGTAGTTGCGCACAAAATAAACAGGCGCACTTTACTTTGCTTTGCAGTCGGTTTGCTGTTGAAAAATGATTTTAAATTAATTAGTGCTAATGAAAAACGTTAAGTTCGCAACGTCAAGCCGTTTTTTATGACTATATTTGCAGATTTTTTGTGGCACAAAAAATACAGCTATACTCACACACATACATATAGTATATATACATACATATATACACACCAACACACCGACTCCTCATTATATAGTTTTCCAAGCACAATTGAAAGTTTTTAATTTCACATTGCAGGCATTGCTGGCTACTCGCATTGTTGTTGTTGTCGTTACTGCTGCTGCCTACACCCACTCCAAAGCGAGCCCTTTATCATCAGAGCCATTAAGGCCGCTGGCTGCCACTGGCTACCGCATTGTTCCACAGCGTCTCTTTGTTTTTGTTGTGTTTTTATAACTCCATCGCTGTGCATAACGCTGCAACAGTGTAATTTTTTGCGGACTCATCAGCGAAATGAATTTGACGTTTATCCTTGCTGTGTCAGCTTCGCTAATGCAATCTACAGCAGCCGCACTGCGCTGCCGCCCGCTAAGCTTTCTTTGCGTTGCATGCAACACTGCCCAACACACACATAAACACAGCCAGCAGCCCGTACAACCAACCAAAGTAAGCTGGTGTTGGCTATGCAAAGCTGTCGGCTTGCCCACAAAGCTGCTACATGACCGCTGCAGCGCTGCCTTGCAACAACAACAACAACAGCGGTGGCGCTGAACGAGTTGAAGGCGTTGTAATCAGCGTTTATTGCTTGCAAAGCGTGCAAAATTAGTTGGGCATAGCTGGCGAAGCAAAAGAAAAAAATGCAAAAAAAAATAGTTGGAAAATAGAAAATGTGAAAAGCATCATAAGTGGCTAAAGCGCAAACCGTAGTAAGGCGCATAAAAGGCTTGGAAGCGGCAGAAAAAATATTGATAACAAGCTGGCGCCACCGGATGACTACCTTGAAACAATGAGGTCGGCCAGCAGCTGTCTTTCCGGTTACAATAACCCAACCAACGGGCAGCAGCAACTGCAGGAGTGGCAGCAGGACCACCAGCAGCTAGAACAGCGGTGTGGCAGTATCAGCGTGAAGGCGTATGAAAATGTGGAAAATGGAATAAAGTGGTAAGTGTTAATTTTAATGAGTTTGACTTGCACAACAACAAAGTTTTCGGATTTTTCTGAAGCGCCACAGTGATATGACACTGCATAAATTAAAGCTGCATTAATAGATGTTAGAAGTTGTGAATATATAATGAAACCTGCGCATAATTCATGTGGTTGCAGAGAATCATTAAATTTTTTTAGATGCTTTGACAATTTTATATTAGATTTTATTATTCATATACTCAAAGAATACATTATTAATGAATATATGATCTTTATCTAGATAAATGCACGCATATAGACTAAAATTACTAGAAAATACTAAAATGAACTAACTACTAATTACTAACTACTAAAATTACTACAATAACTTTTTATAAGGTTCTTTTAAATTCTTATACCACAAGAGAAAATTAAAATTTTGAAAAACTTATGATTATTTCTCAAGATAACTTCTTTTAACACGATAAACTTGACCCATCGATCCTCCGAATAATTAACCTATATGAAAAGACGCTTCCTGAAGTCAGCCTGAAGTGAAAAGTAGCCTTCGACTCAAACTTCCCTGATGAAATACTTTTCCAAGTTTTATAAACTGGGGTGATGTCATGTTTTAGGATCAATATTTGTGTATTTTCCAATTGGGACCAATGTTTTCAGCGATTCGGCGTCGGATCGGTCCAATAATTCGGCATTTTAGAATTCTAAGATCATTTAATCTTTCTCTTGGAAAGAGAAATACCAAAAAACGCTGACCATCCCGGACGATAGGACAGTCTGCATTTTCTTCGGAACATATTCGCTGGTTGAAGTCCACTATTTCGAATATTTTTTGGTATCTGGTGTGTACCAGTGTATTCACGTTTCTTCGACGGTTATGAAATGAGGCAGAAACTCCTTCGGATTTCGTTAAAACAGACTTTTATGGAAGTGCTGTCATGCGCCAACAATCATACCGTCAGCTTATTCATGTCCAATATTTTATGCAGTATAAGATCCGCACAGCCTTTACATATAGCTACACAAGAACCTTCAATTAGCCTATCAATATAAGCTTTTTTCGGGGAAATTGGTTGTGAGTCGATGTTTTCAAACTGGTTGCTCTAATTTTTGATGGCCGTCGTCGTCGAAGCAGAATAGTCATTGTATATAAAGCAAAACGCTTCCTTCCTGTTGCAAATATTGAATCACCGAACGACATTAGACTGGAATGAATCTAAGCTCCGTTGTTTTCTTATGATTTGTAAATTAGCTGAAACTCTCGTAACCTCAGAAAACGCAGTACTTGGGCGGTCGCAAAGTTGTTTAGCCCGCAGTGAATTCGGAACGATCCAATGAGGTCCTGGTCTTCCTCCTTTCTATAGTTGTAAGGGTTCTTGTCTCCATCTGAGCTGAGGTAGAATTGTCTTGGTACTTTTTTCTTGGCGGATAACTTCTATTGGACAGGTTAGGTTAGGTACGAAGGCTGTTTCCCTAGTGGGGGGAAACCCACTTAGACTATCGAGAGCAGTCCTTTGTGATGCCGTAAAGATTCAACCCCCTCACTTATTGATGAATCGACAGAGCGCTTGGAACCTACCACAAATCTGCAGAGGTTTTTAACTTCTGTGTCCGCTAATACGCGGGGGTGCCCAAAAAAGTGAGATCCAAGGATTTTTTGTCTAGATCTCGCAAAGGCGGGACATTCCAAAAGGAAATGCTGGGAGGATTCTACCTCACCTTCTTCTAGGCAGCTTTTGCAGCTAGCATCCGATAAAATTCTTAATTTGAAAACGTGAGTCCCAATGGGACAATCCTAAGGACAAAGTGTTAAGCATTTTGAATCTCATATCTACAACATTCCAAGCCAACTGACAGGAATTGAAATGAATCGCCTTAGTGAAATTATAATATGCTCCAGGCGTTTTGTCGAAACATGAGGGTTCAGATCAACTTGTAAGGGTGTATGACATCACAAATGATTTGACTTAATACCTAACCAGTCATTCTTAGAAATATTCAAACGACGGAGCGTAGTTGTTGGCCTATATCGTATACAACCTTCGGGTTATGGTTTTATATATTGCGTCCAGAGCGTATAAAGGGAAATGTATAAGTCTCACTTGCACATAACCGCATTTATCATTCTTCAGGGTGTTCCATAAATTTCGTTTTAACATTCATTCAAGTTTCGTTTACTTATTTCTGAGAGAAGATAAACAAATTTTTACACTCAGCTGTCATGTGATGCATAAAAATTTTCCGCCGCATAAACGATTTATTGGTTTCGTAGCATATTCGGAACGCGAAATGTATACCATAAAAGAAAAGTAATATATATAGTAAAGAAAAACAACAACAAACTCTGTGCCAAAATCAGCAGTACAACGAGAAGTACCGTTATGGATTGCAACCATGTGCTTGAACTTTGGCTTTTACGCTTACTCCATTACACTTAGCGCCAGAAAACTTAAAACAACAACGCAAAAGAAAGAAACTATTAAATGAACAAGAACAATAATAGCAACAAAAACAACAAACATCATACTAGCAACAAAAACAAAAAGAAATATATTAACAACAATAACTGTACTTTTGCTTTTTGTAGTGGCATTCTTAAAGTGCTGCGCAAATATTCTGAGGTGTATTTATGTATATAGTTATATGTACCGTTATATATATGTAAGTGTGTGTGTATTCATCTACTTGTGCGCCTCATTATTTCGACTCATAAAAACTTTGAGCTTCGAACTAAAAATAACTTTGAAGTTTATACACTTACTCATACAGTACGAAAGTTGCAAGGAAAGGCTTGCAACATGTATTGTTGTTGTTGTTGTTAGTACTCTATAGTACATTGCAGTGAACAGGTTAGAAGAGGATCAACTTTATCGGTCGGATAAACTGAGGTCAGGCGACTCTATTTATTTATGATTGTACAAGCAATGCAAGTTGCATTGTTGCAAGCAATAAACTTAGCCACAGGTAGTTGCAATAAGCTGCCTGCAACAAGCAATTGCGGCGGCATTTATGCGAGGTGTGTGTGTTAACTGCGCGGCCGCGCATTGTTCGTTAACTGCTTTTAATAACACTCTATTATTTATTTACTGCTCATTTGTAGTTGTTGTTGTTGTTGGATTTATTGTTTTTGTGTGTTGGCATGATTGTTGTTATTAGCGCGACATTGTTATAAACTTCGACTGTTGCGGCTGTTGTTGGTCGCCACACGCCCCAGCCATGTTGCATGCTACATATTTGCGGCTAATAATAAAAGTGCCTAAGACGCCAACAAACTATGCGGCATAAATAGCACGGGGCGTCCTACGAATAGTTAAGGTAGTTAAGCACCAGAAAAAACTCAAATTGGCAATAGAAGGCCCACCCGCAGGCTTTGGAGGCAGTTTTGAACTCTTTGGACAGTTGTGGCTTGATTGACTACAGCAACAACACACAGCGTGTGTGTACACCTACAACTGAAGCCGCTCAACATGGTGCGTGTCCACTGGCAGTGTCATAAAATATGTACGCCGCATATTTGTTTGTGGCAGTTAAGGTATTTTGTTGTTACAATTTTTATTCGCAATTGAATGCGCACTTTACAGGCACGTAACGACTTAAGGTAAAAGGTGAGTTGAGGGAGTTGAGGTGCAGTTGCCATAAAAGCTCATAAAGCGCGACGTACCTTGTTCTATTACTTCCAGCACATGTTTATGCCTCACTCGCTTCAGTTGTCATATATGTTGGAGTTGTTGCCGTGGTTGTGTGAAGCATACTTTAAGGCGTTCATGCCATGCCATCATTCCCGCTTTTGTTTATAGCGTCTTTTATCGTTCAAAAAATTTACTCGTACAATTTATTTCTTTTATGGTAGTTTTGCACTAGTTTAATATGAATTCTCATGTGTGTGTGAGAGAACGGTATTTCGACTTTGTACTTGTTGTTGTACTTTCTGATTGGTTTTTGTAAATTGTTAGTTGGCATAGTGTTTTCATAAAAAAAATTAAAAATATTTTTAGTTAAACTTAACTTATAAGCTTTTCACTGATTGTGACAAAATCGTACAATGTTGCCAGATTATACAAACAATAATCCGATTATAGAGATCTTCAAACTTTTTAATACAATTTCAGTAGCATGATTGAATATAGATCTCAATCTCCAATAAACTCTTGTTCTCTTCATTATCAGAAAATTTCTAACCACGGATCATTCAATGTAGGTCTGCAGTAACTAATAATCATAAAAACAGAAAAAACGTTAACTTCAGCTGTACCGAAGCTAATTTTTCCCTCACTGGTGCATTTCTTTTAGTAACTATGTGTTTAAGCAAATCTAAAGACGTAAGAAAAAGTAAGTAAAAAAAAAAGAAAACATTTTACTAATTCTTTTTAGCCGGGTTGTTTGCTAGAAACATTAAGGTTATATAGTTAACCGATCTGAACAATTTCTTCGGAGATATTATATTATTACCTTAAGCAGTAATCCATGTCAAATTTCGTGAAGATACCACGTCAAATGCGAAAATTTTCCATACAAGCCATTGATTCCGATCGTTCGGTTTGTATGGCAGCTATATGATATAGTGAACCGATCTGAACAATTTTTCCGTAGATTAAATTATTTCTATGAGCAATAACTCACACCAAATTTCGTGAAGATATGTAGTAAAATGCGGAAGTTTTCCATACAAGCCATTGATTCCGATCGTTCAGTTTGTATGGCAGCTATATGATATAGTGAACCGATCTGAACAATTTTTTCGGAGATTAAATTATTTCTATGAACAATAACTCACACCAAATTTCGTGAAGATATGTAGTAAAATGCGGAAGTTTTCCATACAAGCCCTTGATTCCGATCGTTCAGTTTGTATGGAAGCTATATGATATAGTGGTCCGATATCGGCAGTTCCGACAAATGAGCAGCTTGAAGAGAAAATAACATCTGCAAAATTTCAAAACGATATCTTAAAAAATTAAGGACTATTTCGTATATATACAGACAGACGGAAGGACGGACATAGCTAAATCGACTCAGTTCAACCTACTGATCATATATATATATACTTTATAGGGCCTCCGACGCTTCCTTCTGAGTATTACAAACTTCGTGACAAACCCTGTTCAGGGTATAATTATGATTGATGTAGAAACGTTTCAAAACCTAATAGTGGCAATTTCACTAAAGTTTTCATTGATTTAATTTTCATTTATGAGCCAAAGTACTTTCTATCGATCGTGATTTCGTGAGGCACCTACTTTATACATGATTTTCGCATAGTCCAATATTTATGAACGACATCTCCAACACGTTCTTTTGATGTCTGTTAAGATGAGCAACTTCATTTTATAGTCTTTCAAAATCATTTTGAGAGGTTCTGTAATGTTTTTGTCTATAACAGCTCACTATTGAACAAAAGGTTTTATATTAGGGATATTACCCACGTCACAGAGATGGGTCTTCCTCAATTGATGCGCCAGCGGCAGCAATATTATCCACAATACGGACAATTCTTTGTCTCACTGGCACAGGAACATTTTGTACTGTGCATGTGGATTTACATAGGCTACTACTAGACGCTCAATTGTTAATCTAAGAGGACGATTATGACGACCATAAATTGAACGTAGCGCTCTTAAAGTTGAGGTCACTGACTCCGAATTTCAGTAGTAAATTTTAATAATTTCGACTCATTGTTGGATCATATATCTTTCCATGAAATAAACCTTTCTGAATATAAAAAATATATATGGCGTCGTTTGCTGTCCCTATCGGTCTACTTTTATAGCGTCCCTATTGAAAACCCCTTTATATATATGTGATCATTATGCTTCGATGTTTCAATATAGCCCATACTGTTGAATTTAGACAATGTTTAAGTTTAAGAGAAGGTTATTCAAATTTTATTCGCCAAACTTGGTCCGATTTAGTCGAGTGCTTTATGATACTATATGAAATTCCATTCAAAAGTTTGTTCTACAATTGAATTTTTCAAGTTACATATGGGGCATTCTCTGGAAAAAAAGCCACTTGAAAAAAAAAGTTCTTTATTTTTTTTGGCAATTATATATCTTATAGTACATGTAAAACCTAAACTAAAACATATGGTTTTAGGTCTGTGTAACGCGGGGTTGCCATATTATAAGGGGCCAAAGTTTTTTGTAAAAAAATTTTCTAACAGACATAACTTTAAAAATAATGAAAAGATTTTAATACACCATGTGACTTTTTTGTACAGAATTTCTCAAACTTTGAAACTGTATATCGTAAAAATTTTTAAAATTAATATTTCATAGCAAAAAATGAAAAAAAAATTTTTTTTGGAATTTTTAACAACTTATGCCCCCTTCGATTTTTTTCGAAAATATCTTAAAATGTTCCTTATTTCATCACCTTTTTACACCCCAAAGGGAATTTTGGGACAGCAATATTTGTATGAGCTACAAATAAAAAACCAACTCAGAACATGATGAAAAATCATTGATTTATGCACTATTATTATCAGAATTTAGCGTAACCCAGGATTAACGACGTGGATGTAGCAGACATTTAATCCATCTTTGTTTTTTTTTATTTTTTACTATTTTTTTAAATTTTTTTGTATTTTTTAAATTTTAAATTTTTTTTTGTTTGTTTTTTTTTGGTTTTTGCTTTTTTTTTAATTATTACGTAGATTAGATTCAAGTACGTGATAATTTTAAATAAAAAACAAAAACAAAAAAAAAAAAATAAAAATTTTAAAAATACAAAAAAATTAAAAAAAAATATTAAAAAATAAAAAAAAACAAAAAGGGATTAAATGTCTGCTACGTCCACGTCGTTAATCCTGGGTTACGCTAAATTCTGATAATAATAGTGCATAAATCAATGATTTTTCATCATGTTCTGAGTTGGTTTTTTATTTGTAGCTCATACAAATATTGCTGTCCCAAAATTCCCTTTGGGGTGTAAAAAGGTGATGAAATAAGGAACATTTTAAGATATTTTCGAAAAAAATCGAAGGGGGCATAAGTTGTTAAAAATTCCAAAAAAAAATTTTTTTTCATTTTTTGCTATGAAATATTAATTTTAAAAATTTTTACGATATACAGTTTCAAAGTTTGAGAAATTCTGTACAAAAAAGTCACATGGTGTATTAAAATCTGTTCATTAGTTTTAAAGTTATGGCGGTTCGAAAATTTTTTACAAAAACTTTGGCCCCTTATAATATGGCAACCGTTGTTACACAGACCTAAAACCATATGTTTTAGTTTAGGTTTTACATGTACTATAAGATATATAATTGCCAAAAAAAATAAAGAACTTTTTTTTTCAAGTGGCTTTTTTTCCAGAGAATGCCCCATATGTTAAGTTCCGTTCCAAGTTCAACTTTTAGCCTTTATTCCTAAGCGCGTTATATCAATTTTACTAATTTTGAGCAATACCTTTATATAACAGGTTCATCTTATAAGGTAGTGAAGTGCAATGTTTCCATCCAGATAGATAGAAATAGGCACTTGAAACCGATTAAAGGATTTTTTTTTCTTAATTTGAAAGCCTCTTGTTACTCTCAACGGTTTAACCAATATAGGTTTAAGCTTTATGTGATTCACCAATTAATTTCTGTTTTTCTGTTTTTAAATAATGTCTTTTTGTGGGCGTGGTAAGAGTATATATGAAGTTGTCTTATATTTAAGAATGAACACTTCGCGGACTGTCACACATCGCAAAATCAATATTTCTTTTCATATTTATATAGTAATTTCTTTAATACTTTAATCACTTGTAGTCAATAACTTAAATCTCATCTGACCCATACTAGTCTACTTAAAGCCCCGTAATATCACTAAAAATTCCATAAATTTTCCCTCCAACTTAATATAATTAAATCCACTGTACACCACATGAGCTGTCATCAACTGGTGTTGGCCACAACATTAAGTCCTGTGTCACGTGAGCCTTTCAACTTTAATCTACCTTCAAATTCATGCGCCTCACAAACACACACCATATACCCATACAAATCCAAATTGGCAACACGAATCGCGCCTTACATGTGTATTAAAATTCCATTCTTCAAGGCAACTGTGGCAAAGTTTTCGCCACAACATTTATGACATTTCGTTTTGTATGGCATTTAATATAAATAGTATTCACCTCACTCCACACCGCCGCCTGGTGTATAACCGATGTATTGGCATACGAGTTTTTTGTGCCATGTCAGCATTAAGTTAGTTGGTTATTAGGTTCATTTATTTATATCCATATATTCAGTTTGTTGTTGTTGCACACAAACAATGAACTGTTGTTGTTTTTTGTGGCATGAAATATTGAGTGCGGCGGTTTTGGGCTCATTATGCCGCTTCGATTGTGTCGAATTTTGATTAAATTCGCTTTCTTGTTGACTGTCATTCAGTCAATTGTAATGGAATTTAGGCAAGTTAACGGTATAAATGAGCAATTTTGGAGGCTTTTGAATCTCTCGTTTTAGACTATCGACTTGACTTCTGTGGGAAGTTGCGCAATTGTTCGCTAGAAATCATATGTGTTTATATGTATGTCTGTATGTAATTGTGTTCGTGTGTGTGTGTTCGATAATGACTTGCATGTCGCATTCGTTTCGTGTTATGTGCTGCAAATTAGTTGAAATTATTTCATTGTTGCATTGTCGCTTTGTGCGCCACGCTGAATGGCACTTATATGCATTGTTACCATTGTGGTTGTTGTTGTTGTTCTGCGGTAGTTCTAATTAAATGCAAATTTCTTCGTAGAATTTCGGAATGTGCATGTCATTCCATTTCAGACAGGAAATTGAATTTCTATTTTCGAAATTGGCGCACGAACTTTTCTGTGGTGTTTTGGACTGAAACGAAAAGTCATGTCGCGCGCTTTTTCGTAGAAGAGGGCAAACACTATGTAAGTGATATGAATTACTGCGCTGTCTAATAGTTTAAGTTTGTTGGGCTGGTAAAAGTATGGAATAAAAATTATTATTCTTGAATTATTTGGAGTTTGAAGTAATTAATTAGCGGATATATATTTAAGACACTCTACAGTACTGGAACAACGCAGTATTTCTACTTGAAAATTTATATTTTTCGGTAGAAAATTTGTGGCTTGTGTTAGGGAAGAGTCACAACCCTATTCCGTTTCGTTAGAACTGAGAGGATCTTGTAATAGAATAACAACTAAATACTGGTCATGCTTTTGACAGCTCAGTTGTCGAAACACCTCGAAGATGAGTTCCTCAAAAGTACCACAGTCGCTTGAGAATTTCTGAATGTGGGCTTACAGTCAGGATGTATAGTACATAAGTGGTTTCAAGATTTTTGAAAAGTGGTTAGTCTATATATTATTATGAGGTAAAACTTGTAATTTGCCATCCATACAATTTATTTTAATTGATATAAAATATTTCGAACATCGATAAAGATATCAAAATGTAAATTGGAGCTCTACTCACACTTAACATCGTTTATTTATAAATTTCGATGAACTATTCATACATTCCGCTATATTGGAAACTGAACGCACCGATTTTCAGACTCTGACCCTCCAACTTCTTTAACTTTTTTAAGTTTGAAAAATAAGTTATATGGAGTTCAAAGCGGGCCTCCGTGGAACCGATATCCCCACATCCGACTCGAATTTCTGCCCAGGAAGTGTCTTTTTCACATTTTATTTAATAAAAAGAGTTCTCACGGTACCAAATCTGAAAATACGATGAAATCTATTATGAAAATTTGACTCTGGTGATGATACTACCTTTGATTGTGTCCGTTTCTATGCTTGTCTTAAGGGGTTAGGTATGGTTAGAGACATGAAAAAATTAGAATTTTCAGTAATTTTTTTGCAATTAAATCATGTTATTTTACAAAAGTAATAATAAGGCGTTATTACACAATGCTTTGACTTGAAGTCACGAAAATTTAAAAACAAAAATTTGTAATTCCCACAGCTAGAGTTGTTTGCGTCGACACAGTTCCAAAGGGCCTTGCGATGACAATCATAAGTCCTTGTAGATTAGTTTTATAAATAGATAATCATGCTCCTGATATTTTTTATTTTTATTTTTCAAAAATAAACAAATTAAAAATAAATAAATTATATAAAATATTATGTATTCTAAAAGCTATATAAATTTCATTAAGGCAGCAGTCTGCGTCCGAAAAAAGCGTTTTTTAGCATTTTTTTTTTAAAGGGATGGAAATTATTGCGGTAAACGGAATTTTAAGACGATAGTGTACTATATTTAAGGCTTAAAAAACAATATTTATTATTAAAAAATATTATCGCCCGCACTGTTTTCTAACACTTGTGAAAATTAAAACTCGAGAAAACGCGCTTTAAAGTCTGCCTGAGCATTCGCACCTGCTCGACGCTCGGCCACTAAAACTGCTCTAGCTTCGAAAATATTTCGAATTGGCCTCTGGAATTTTAAAGACATATTCTTGGATAGTTTTGGAAGAGATTTAAAACAAAACAAAAAATCGAATCGCCTGTAAAGCAGACTACTCAAAATCTACTGAACTGGTTTGCTAGTTACAGTTGTCACCAGTTCGAAAATCATAGTTTTGAGAAAAACGCATTTAAAGTTTCACACTAGCTTTTGGGAGTGCGCGAGTGCGCTTTGCTTTTGGTCGAATAACTCGAAAAGTAATTATCGGATCAACTTCAAATTATTACAGAATATTTTTAAGATATTATACTTAACGAAAATGCAAAAAAAAAACAAAAAAAAATATTTTTTGAAAATCCTGACTACCTTTAACTCCTTAATACTATAACTATTAGTGGGTATCTTCCTTAGCCTTCTTATACCGAAAATATTGATTTAGACTCCTCTGCATCATTTAAAGGGGTTAAGCCTTAAAAAAGCCTAACTTTGACAAGTATGTAAATTGGGATCGAATTTCGAATTGAAATTGCATAAAAATTGAGACTATTTAGTAAATCTTTGGAATCACCTTTTCCAAGAGGCGAAGAATCGGCAAGAAGTTAGTACTTCCTTATTTGTTTAATTCCATATATCCTTTTATATAGCATGTATTTCGAAAATTAATTACTGATAACTGTAAATTTATGATTCTTTAATAAATCGTATCATTGCGTTCTTAGTACTACATAAACAGTTACTTTCATGCAAAGAACAAATAAACATATTTTATCGCTATCTAATTTATAGCTGGACGGCTAATCGCACTTGTGTGCATATATGCAAACGTGTCAAAGCAAAGACATGTATGTATGTATATCTAATATATAAAATTCTCGTGTCACAGTTTTCGTTCCCATACTCCTCCGAAACGGCTTGACCGATTTTGATGAAATTTTTTGTGCTTATCCGGTATCTATGAGAATCGGCCAACATCTAAAAATAAAAACAAAATATCAAGGGGGCGTGGCACCTCCCATACAAATTGAATTTTTCAAGTCGAATATCTTCAAAAGTGTTTAAGGTAGGAACATGAATATTGGTACAGAGCTACAGGATAACAACACCACTCTCACCTATAAAACCGGGGGCTATCGAATAAGGGGGCGTGGTACCTCCCATACAAACTAAATTTTTTTAAGCAGAATATCTGTGAAAGGGTTCAAGGTAGGGACCTGAAAATTGGTATAGACCTATATGGTATCAAAAGCCTTCTTACACATAAAAGAAGGGGTAATCGGAAAAGGGGGCGTGGCACCTCCCATACAAACTGAATTTTTAAAGCAGAATGTCTGTGAAAGGGTTCAAGGTAGGGACCTGAAAATTGGTATAGACCTATATGGTATCAAAAGCCTTCTTACACATAAAAGAAGGGGTAATCGGAAAAGGGGGCGTGGCACCTCCCATACAAACTGAATTTTTCAAGGTGAATATCTTCAAAAGTGTTAAAGTTGGAACATGAAAATTGGTATAGAGCTATAGGAAATAACACCATTCTCACACATAAAACTTGGCGTTATCGAAAAAGGGGGCGTGGAGCCACCCATACAATCTTTAATTATTTTGGTTGTTAATCCACCATATATTTATCTCATTTTCCACCTAGCACGACATTTTGGTTGTTTCTTGCTATTTTTGTTTATTTATCGGTGACAGTAGCGGTTATATCGTAATTTTGGTTGTGTTACGTGCTATTTTTTTTTTTACAAAGATGACATGGCAGAAGATATTTTGCATCGCCTGCGATTAGCGACGAGAAATGTCGACTTACAAATGAACGCTGACATCTACAATGAGGCATTAGTCCTTATTGAAGATTTATGTTTACTTATGAGTGGAAAACTATTGATTGAAGTTCATATGCCGGCACCAAGTCGTCAAACAAGGGATTTAGTGAGTCGCGAATTGGAACGCGAGCGTGCTTACGATATAACTCACTTGCAACAACAAGTACAAACAAATGTTCCACTGTTGAATGAACAGCAAAGCAGTGCGTACAATCAGCTAATAAATGCTGTAGATAGTGGAAACGGTGGCATATTTTCCTCGATGCGCCCGGCGGGACTGGCAAAACGTTCCTATTGTCTTTAATACTAGCAGCAATACGTGGTCAAGGTGGTATTGCATTAGCTCTTGCATCTACCGGGATTGCTGCAACACTGTTAGAAGGTGGAAGAACGGCACATTCAGCATTAAAGCTTCAATTAAACTTGCAAATACACGAAAGTCCTGTTTGCAATATTTCAAAGCAATGGCACAAGTTTTAAAAAAATGTAAGTTAATCATATGGGATGAATGCACAATGGACCACAAACGATCATTAGAAGCACTCGACCGAACACTGAGAGATTTGCGCAACAATAATCGTTGCTTTGGAGGAGTGATGATATTGCTGTCGGGCGACTTTAGACAAACACTTCCCGTGATTCCAAAATCAACAGCAGCGGTTGAGCTAAACGCATGTCTGAAGTCATCGCATTTGTGGAGGTTTGTTAAAACCATTTCATTTACCATGAATATGCGAGTTTTGCTGCAAAACGATAGAACTGCGGAGGTGTTTTCAAAAGAGCTGCTGCGAATCGGAAATGGACAAGTTCCGATAGATCCTTGCAGTGGATTAATATCGATTCCAACTAATAAATATGAAATCCAATTCACATCTATTTAATATGAACTAATCAGTAGTGTATATCCAAATATTGCTCAAAATTATGGTAACTGCGATTGGTTGAGCACGCGCGCAATTTTAGTAGCAAAAAATATGGATGTCAACGACTTGAATTGGACGATTCAAAATCAAATCTGCGGTCATATAAATCAATCGATCGCGTTGAAAATGAAAACGAGGTAGTAAATTACCCAGTGGAGTTCTTAAACTCTTTGATGCCGCCTGGTATGCCGCCTCATAATTTGCGTCTCATAGTTGGGTCTGTGGTTATTATGCTACGGAATCTTCATGCTCACAAACTGTGCAATGGTACTCGACTGATTGTGACCAAGCTAATGGACAATTTAATAGTGGCAAGCATTTTGAAAGACCCGTTCAAGGGAGAGGAATGCTTACTTCCCCGAATTCCATTAACTTCAACAGATTTGCCATTCCAATTCAGACGTTTGCAGTTCCCAGTGAAACTTGCATTTGCGATGACAATAAACAAGTCACAAGGGCAGTCGCTGGAAGTATGCGGCATCAATTTAGAAATGTCTTGCTTTTCACATGGCCAGCTCTATGTGGCGTGTTCCTGTGTTGGAAAACCTTCCTCACTGTTTATTTACGCCACGGAACAGAAAACCAAAAATATCGTGTACCGTGCAGCCCTAAACTAAATATGTACTAAAATTATATATTTTCGAGACTCGATTAAAACTAAAAAAATTGAATGAGAATAGTACAAACTTAATTTTATTAAATGGCCAACAAATCCTGGATGTGATGTGTCAGCATTATTGAAAAGAGTAGCATTTTTCAAGCAATTAAATTCAAAAAGCATCCCGCCGGGCGTACCCTCGAAAAAAATGTTTATCAGGCAGGTTCTGGCAATTCACTTCCGAGTAAAATTTAGAAAAATCGTTCATATTCTATTAAAACCAATACCGGTGTAATTTTTGAAATGAAAAAAAAAATCTATTTTGGACAGAACGAAGTTTGCCGGGTCAGCTAGTATATATATATATATAAACCAAGTCATGTTTACTGCAATTTCGCTTGTTGTTTATCAACATATCTGTCTGTCCATGCGGCACTCAGATGATGGATTGGCATAAGCTCGCAGCGTACAAACTGCCTGTCTGTCTGTCTGTCTATCATTTCCAACCATTTCATTGGCTAAAACACCTTGATGGTGAAAAAAGTGCAAAAACAACAATAAATATGAAACAGTGTAAATGTGGTTATAAGTAAACATATATGTATGTATATATCCTTATATATATGTATGTTTGTATATATCATATTGTTTCCAGCGCACGACCTGCGGCACCAATGCATGGACCCTGCCGTACCTCAATTCCCCCAGGGGAGCATAGTGAATACAATGAAATTAGCAGTTATCGTTTACATTACCGTTAGTTGCTTTGGTAATCTGTACGCTTATTTGTTATTTTTGTTATGTCTGTGGAAGCACACGCAAAATTGTTTGTCTATTATTTGTAAGAGCTTTACATACATATTTACTTACAAATGGATGTGAGTCTATATAGGTATATATATACATAGATGTGAGTGTCTATGTGTGTCTGCCGTGTGTTGGATTGCCTTTATTGTATTCACCAGCTACTTAAAGGGCAGAATATTTAACCTGAAATTACTAACCGCAAGTAAACCTGACGGAATGAGCAGCAAAGAGTTTATACACACACACACACATTAACATGAAAATGTACTGTTATCTTTGCTACATTTGTTTACTTGAACACACTCCCACACACACTCATACCATTGTAAGGCACGTAGCGTCAACTGGCATTCGTGAGCCAAACAGTCAGTCGATTGAGTGCGCATAAGGAAATTGTGTTAACGGCAACAAGAACAACTACAACAACAACAATAATAAGCTGGAGTACATATATTCCATACATACAAATTTACTCTAGACCAAGTGCCAGTGCTTGCTTGTATGTATGTGTATGTATAACACAGCAAATGGCAAACAGCAACAATTATAGTAGTCTACAACAACAATAATAAACACAATCATACATGTACTTGTAACAACAGTATAGCCGCTGGACACATCCGCCAAATACAAAGCAGCTCAACTTGTAGCAACTCTTGTTTCCGCCAAAAGGCACTCACACACACACACACACACTCTCTACAAACAATTTCCCACACACGTTCAAACACGTTACTGATTCTCTGCAAGTGATAACGTTTGCTTTACTGCCTTGCAGCCGAGTAGGACTATGGCGGCGACAGCGGTGGGGGGCCGTGTGTTGACAACAACTGCTCGTGACGACAGCTCGAGGCGTAGGACGCGTCATTTTTATTGCTGTTGTATTTGTAATTGCTTACGGCTGTATACACACGCATGTAATTAAGTGTATACCGTCTAAGCCTTTATGCACTTGAAGACCCACTAAGCTGGCTATTAGCTTCACTTGTCGCCCGGCTTGGCATACAACTGCACTGCCTGTCCGTCCGTACACATTGGTTGCTTAGCTGTCATTGTGTTTGTCTGCAACATCAGCTACACTCTCTCCCACTCATTCGTCTTCCACTTAATTTATTCCGTTCACTGGGTAGTCTATCACTTTCGCCAGCCAGTTCAACACTTTTGTTTGCCATTCCTCAGCCTTAAAGTCGTCATATTCGGCGTTCACACCAACGGCCTTCTCTCCATCTTGTTCTCTTTGGTCTCACAAACAAGCAAAAGCCTGCCGGGCATCTCCTTTCAGCGCTGCGAGTGGTTTGGCTTTAATCAGTTCGTGCGCCAATATTTATCGGCTACATGGCTTCTTTTGATCCCTAGACTCTATTAATAATTTTCCCGCTTATCTTAAATTTGGTTCTTGTCTCTTTCTGCTCATTGTTTATCCGCTATGTTCATTCATTGTTATTCTTATGATTACTTATTCGTCGAAATTTGTGTGGTTAGGTTCGAAAAGTGATTTGATATTTACGCTTGATAAGGTGAAAGGTTATGTGGCATGCAACTTGAGATGTGTGAAAGAGGGAAATATATATGTTTATAAATAGATGAGTATAGCTGTAATATTTTTTATAATATTTTTTTATAAAAGACATTAAACAAAAAATTCTTTTCTATGTATATTGCTTTATTCCAAGTTTTCTACAAAAGCTTTGGAAAATTTTCCTATTCCAGAAATATTTTTAAGTTTTGTTTAAGAGATGTTTTCTTTATTGCAAAATTTACGAAAATTCCAGAGTGATGTCCATTCGACTGAGCCACTTCCTTTAGTACTTAGGTCCAAAATAGTTCAATATACCCCATACCACACATTGGACGAAAATTGGGTTACTCAGTTGGAATTAATTGCGTTGGTCACATGTCTAGAAAATTCTCCATTTTATATGGTCCATCCTGTCACCTCCCTTACGAAAATTGACGTAAAGAATTGTAAAGAATGAGTTTCGCGCACTTCGCTCATCTTATGGTCAAAATAATCGGCCTACTGAGCGTACTATTCACAACACCAGCACACATCAGAGTGGTTTGTAGGTCGTGGAATCATCGGTTTATATTTCTGCAAAAATGATGCCGATGAGAAAGTAACTGTCGCTATCGCACCATGATAACCAACCATTTAATGCTTGAAATTGAAGCTCGTGATCGCGGCCACATTTGGTTTCAACAAGACGGCCGTCTTCTTCACACACATCGCATCAATCAATGGATTTATTGAGAGAACACTTCGGTGAGCAGTTAATTTCACGTTTTGGCTTGGTCTATTGGCCACTAAGATCGTGTGATATCACCGGTAGACTTTTTCTTGCGGGGATATGTAAAGTCTAAAGTCTATGCGGATAATTTCGCTCCGATTCAGGCCTTGAACGAGTCATCGAAAATTGGACTCAACGGATGGACCATTTGAGACGTAGCCGCGGCCAAGATTTGAAAGAGATAATCTTTAAAAAATAAATGTCAAATTTCAATTTTCTGTGTTTTTTTATTGAAAAAGTAGGGAACCTCGAAATGGATTACACTATATAAATAAGAAATATAATTTTCAAAGAGTTACATCCCAGCTTAAGATATGAACAAAAATAATAGAGTATTCCGTATAAAATTATATAAAATAATACAAAAAATATGTGGCATAAAATCAGTACTGAGGTATTAGAAAACCTTATAACTCATAAGAACTGTATTAAATTCTAGAATCAAATTCACTTGTATTAAATTCTAGAAAAAGCATAACGTCTGAGTTAGACATTTGAGGTTAGATGAAATTGTTACCTTATAACATAAGTCAGCGGATCACTTATATATTTCTTTTGAAAGAGACTTAACTAAAGATTTATCTTAAAACTTTTGGGGAAAGGTGCCAAGTGATATCATTGAGGAACTATTCTTCTCTAGTTTGTGTTGAAATTAACCTTAGAAAAAACATTCGAGAATACTGACTCTAGAGAAATGTCTAAACCGATATCCCACACTTTTATCACCACATTATGCTGTACAAAGAAAAAATCGCAACTTCATTTCTTTAATATATTTATTTTATTAACCGAAATGTGGTTCACTCTCTCCAAGACGTTAACCGAGGGGTTATCAAGAAGTCATTTATAGAAAGCATTCCTACTAATTTATCGCATAGATCACCTCCCATATTTATGATGTATTGTCAACCGTGGTGTTGGCGCTAGAGTCTATGACACAATAATCCAGAATATTTATAAAGACATTTGCATATGATTTGGTATATGCAATGCTTCCTTACCTTCGTTGGGGTTTCATATATCTACTGTTAAGTGAAATGGGATTCGAAATGTTACCATGGTGTGAAAACTAGTATGCTTTCTTTGTATTGCTTTCAGAAGAGCATTGTTAAGACATGATATCAACGAATTATAATAGAAAGGATAAACCGCTGTGCAATAATAAATAATTTAAGTGTTCTACATCCTTTTTAGTACCATTCTTATTTGAAAATTATTTGTACGATTTTTGTTATTTGTAGAGAGCTATACCTCAAAAGCCGTGAGAATCAAGAAATCGCTATATTGCAAACTGGTGAAATATTTAGGATTGAAGCCTGATCACTGATTTACTAAATATTTTTCATTTAAAAATTAACCTTAATCATTTTTAGAAAAAAATGCTAAAAACTATTCTCCTGTAGTCCACACTTGACCTAAAGACCCACAGAACCTCTACTTATTAAATAAAATATACATGTGTATATAAGTTGAACGAGAATTATGTTCCCAGCAGCTTACATCGTTAAATAAAAATTTCAATGCACGAACATTACCGAAACACTAACAGTTATCGATAAAAGTGATGGTCATTCCGCTAATTTCATTATAATCAACAACAAAATATTAACGGCATCAGCAGATTAAAATGCCCAAAATCGCACAGGATATTACGGCGCAGTATTTATATATATATACATATGTGTACATATCATTTATGTATGTATGTATATTTAGTGGTTATAGTGGTAGTAAAATATAACGACGCCAAAGTAATGAAATAACTGCACTGTAATGGAAATAACCAAATGCCCAGGCAACCAATCAACCGATCCACCAAACAGCCATCACAGCGACCAGACCAAACAACAAACCTAACGGTAATCAATTCGATCAGCCTCTAATGGTGTTTGGCGGCGGCGATGAAAAAAAAAAGTCATTAAGATTTATTGCAAATTCATGTAATGCATAATGTACTTCGGCTGTTCCTATAGGCTATGGCCTCAAACACCCCACTTGCCACTGCCGCTTTGCTGTAGTGCTGCCGTGCACACAATCTGAGGAGTCACTTGTAATTTAGTTTTATTTCATTTCGAAATTTGATTTGATTTGGCGCTGATATAATTTTGTGATTTCGCAAGCACATCACGGTAATGTTGAGTAATGGTAGTGTAGTTATATATCTATACGATTATATATTTATTTTGTATTAGAAAATGAAGCCAAAATCAGATTTTGTAAAAATTCGAATATTCCGAATTTTCGGGATTATGATTTCGGGATTTCGGAATTTTAAATTTTTACCTTTTTTGGTTTATGAAAAATGTAATAAAACGATGTGGAACACATGGCGAAAAATTATGTCAATAAAGAAACGGAAGATTTGTTATTATTACCATGATATTAGCTAAATCTTTAAAATTAAGATTTCGGGATCCCGTGTTGGATTTTCAAGTCCCTAAATTTCGGGATTACAAAATTTTCTAAAAAGTATTATGATTTTATATTAAAGCTATCATATTAAAATTAATTTTTCGAAATCCCGAAACTGGATTTTCAACTCTCGAAATTTTGGGATTAGATTTTTAAGTCTAGAAATATCGGGATTACAAAAATTTTCCAAAAAGTATTGTTCTTTTATATAAAACATGCTAATAGGTATCATATTAAAGTTAGTTTTTCGGGATCCGGATATTGGGTTTTCAAATCTCGAAATTTCGGGATTTTTTTTAACTGTTTGGATTTTATATTCAACATGTATATAAATTAATTTTTCGGTATTAAATTCTAGAATCAAATTCACGTGTATTAAATTCTAGAAAAAGCATTACGTCTGAGTTAGACATTTGAGATTAGATGAAATTGTTACCTTATAACATAAGTCAGCGGATCACTTATATATTTCTTTTGAAAGCGACTTAACTAAAGATTTATCATAAAACGTTTCGGGGAAAGGTGCCAAGTGATATCATTGAGGAACTATTCTTCTCTAGTTTGTGTTGAAATTAACCTTAGAAAAAACTTTCGAGAATACTGACTCTAGAGAAATGTCTAAACCGATATCCCACACTTTTTTCACCACATTAGGCTGTACAACGAAAAAATCGCAACTTCATTTCTTTAAGATATATATTTACTAACTCTAATATATATTGTGGAAAATCACCTCTTCTATCCAATAATCGAGTTTTTGTCAATAATGTCCGATCAATTTAATTAATAAATTAATTTTTCGGGATCCGGAGACTGGATTTTCAAATCCCGACATTTCTGGATTACAAAATTTTTTCAAAAATTATTACATACATATTTAAGCTTGCTTACAAAATCTTACATATGCATACAAAACACTCGAATTTAGTGCTAGAAACGTACATAAAAAATATTTTTATTGAAAAGCCTGCTCTGGTCTCTACAAGTAGATACTTATAGTTCTCCATATGTAAATATGTATGTAAATGCATCGCGCTAGTAATGCTTGCTTGTGGCAGCTCATCCGCTTTGGCAGCTCAACAGTCACTCACCGGGACTGTTACGCTTTGGTTGCTACCACTCAGCCACATTTCAGCTTTGCGGCCGCAGTATTGTGGGCAACATTTAGGAATGAGGTTAGGGTGGGGCACAACGAGACCAACCTACCATCATCATCATCATCAACATCGAGTACTATAGCGGCAAAGTTACTGCTGCGGGCATAAAAACTAATTTCTGTTTTGGGCATAAACCGCATTGGAGCCAAAGCCAAAGGAAGCGCATGAGTGAGAGAAAATTGATATAGAAAGCAACAAAAAAAAAAAAAAACACTGGAGTACCGCAAAGACAGGCTGGGGTGGTGGACAAGCAAAGGCGTAGGAAAAAAATTTGGAAATCACCAAAGCAGCTATATTCCCATATGCGCCGCCCCACACACCGCACACCGACGTGCATTCTTTTGCGCGCTCGCTCGCTAACAACCGAAAATTCCACGTTTAACCACAAACTTGTAACCGCAAAAACAACAAGTGCAGCGGAAAGTTAAAACAGAAATTGACTGAACTATTTGCGCGAAGGGGCAAAGTGCCGAAAACAAAAAAAAAAAAGGACAACAACATCACTGAAGAAGCGAAATAGATATGCGAGTGGGATGGAGCGGTGCTTACCACCGACTTGCGAGTCTCTTATCGAAATTGCAACCAAACTGGCGTACTCACAGCTCCTCTCAACTCCTAGCTACAGCTCCAATTCTGGCAGACAAAGCGCAAATGTAACGAAATCAAAATAAATGCTTTACGCGACTCCAGGGAATTGGTGGGAGTTGGCTGAGCGGCTCCACTGGGGTGCAGCACCGCTACTACTAACTACTAGCGCCACATGCCACAAACAAACAGCCATACAGCAGCGCGTGTAACCCCGTTGAATGCCAGCCGGCGCTGTGCTTATTACCACGCGCATACTTCTGTCGGGTCTCTGTGTGTGTTGTTGTTGCCATCGTTATTTCAACGGCCTGCGATATGAAACTTCTCCTAGTTGTTGCCGCGTACTCGCTTCCCATTTCCACGCATTCTTTTTGCGTTGCTTTTGCTGTTGTTGTGGTTGTTGATGTGGCATTCACGTTATCTTCAGCGCGAATTCTCAATCAAACAGTCAGTGGCAGGCGCAGACAGCATACTCATTACCAATACTCCCCCAAACAGCGCCGGACGTCATTAATGCGGTTCCCAGAAGCGGACAAGCACACGAACCCATGCTCGGCCGACCGACTCGGCCTGGCTGCCTGTGCGCCGCGAACTCTTGGCAACATTTGATGGCCGCAAATCAAGTCATCCAACCACAGTTATCATTCAGCGCCCCCCCTACAGTCGCGCACCCATTACACTGAGGGAGGAGTGTATTAGAATCGCACGCTGAATTTCATATGGATTGTGGAGACGCGCGGAGTGGCTAATACAATTGTAATGCATGTCTCTCCTTCTCCTCCATCTGGTTAGGAATGTGTGTGTGATGTCAGCGCGCAGCTCATAAAAGAAATCGATACTTCATTAAGATATCCTGTTTTGCCGAGCCGCTTCCTGTTTTCGTTTCCTTGATTACTTTAGTTGCTGCCGTTGCCGCCGCCTCGAGGTAGCGCCGCATACGCGCAAGTGCCGCAATGTTTCGGCTGGCTGACTGCCTGTACGGTATATTAGTTGGTAATTCGCTGCAATTTGCCCAATTCGTCGGCAGTTCGATGGCGCGTCCATACGCCAGTTATCGCGCTATTCTATCCTTTTTGCCAGCAGCAGCGCCTTAAATGATGGCTCCGTTACGAATGTTTACCCCCACGTTCTCCAATTGTATGATGTTGTTTCTTCGCTTGTTTACATGTGTCCATAGATTTTGGCACAACAACCACACAAATGCTAATTTCGGCAGTGGTAAGGATCTAAGGATCTACGGTTTTGGTGGCGATGGTATGACTTGGTATAAATCTAAGTGTATGTTTGAATGAGTCATGGGTGGTGAATTGCCAAATCGCGTTAAAGCTACGACTTCCGTTGCGAAATAGTGATTTGCCGCCAATATAGTTAGGCCTTTGGTAAATGAGTCAAAACAAGACGAGACTAATGTAACTGGTGTCTAAATGAGTATTTATGTTCATGCTTGATTGGGTACTTAGGCAAATGTTTAATCCAGAAGGTGGGGTTATATTTTATGTGTGCGTTTGGGCATTCGTTATTTTAATTGAATCTATTTATGAAATATAATTTTTAATATTAATTAAAGAGAATGTGGACAGAATATTTCTGAGAGGATTTGACCATCTTCAAGTAAAGCAATTTCTGAACTCCAATAAATAAAAACCGAACTTAAATTATGTCAGAAATATACTTTTATTTCGAAGCTACTTAGGTGAGGTTAAGTTCTATTGTTGGACTCCAAGATGGGGATCACACTTTGTCTACTATAAGAATACTTTTTGAAACCGGAAAACTCTCAAATTATTATTTTTTTTTTTTTTCTTTCAATATACATTTATTTACTGAATCTGCTCTTTAAAGCCTAACAATAAGTTATAAAATCTTAAAACTAACTAAAAACTAGACAAGCTCAACCAGGTGATTGAGTTGTTTTGGTGAAACGTTGCTCTTTAGTGTGCTGGCATATCTCTTCTTTTTAGACGTGATTGATTACAGGATTGTATTAAAGCATTAGCCAATGGGTTTGGGTGATCACGGAGTTTAGATATATATTTCAATCTGCTGTCCTCTACTTCTTTCTTCACCATTGGGATACCAAGATCTTTATGGATATTTTCATTGCGCATGTACCATGGTGAGCACGTGATTGTTCTAAGCATTTTCGATTGGAACCTTTGTATTATATCGATATTTGTTGCACAGGTCGTACCCCACAGTTGAATGCCGTACATCCAAATCGGCTTTATGACCGCATTGTATAAAAGTACTTTGTTGTCTAGGCTAAGTTTAGAGTTTTTATTTATAAGCCAATTTAAATTTGCAGCTCTTATCTTCATGCAAGTTATTTTACTAGATAAATGTTTTCTCCACGTAAGCCTTCTATCTAGGTGAATACCAAGATAGGTAACTTCATTCGCTTGGGGCACCAAAATATTGTTCATTTTTACTGCTGGACACATTTTTGGTCTTAGAGAAAATGTAACGTGCTTACACTTTTGTTCATTCACATTTATACGCCAGTTGGCTAGCCATTCTTCGACAGATCTTAAGTGCTCCGCTAATATTCTTGATGCTGTAATGTGGCATTTGTTACGGCTCACTAAAGCTGTGTCATCCGCGAAAGTTGATGTCAAAACATTATTAGCTGTTGGGAGATCAGCAGTATATATGATGTACAGAGTTGGCCCTAAAACACTGCCTTGTGGTACACCAGCCCTTATTTGTCGTTCATCAGATATGAAGTCTCCTACTTTAACCATAAATTGTCTATTATTTAAATAAGACTCCAATATTTTATACAATTCTAAAGGTATAATGTTTTTAATCTTATATAAAAGCCCTTCATGCCACACCTTATCAAATGCCTGAGCAACGTCTAGAAATATAGCTGAACAGTACTCTCTGTGCTCAAATGCTTTTCTTATTTCGTTAGTTATTCTATTTACTTGCTCTATCGTGCTATGTTTTGCACGAAACCCGAATTGATGCGCTGGTATTACATTATTTTCGTGGAGGAAAGGAGACATCTTTGATAGTAACACCTTTTCAAATATTTTAGAAAGGCAGGGTAGAAGACTGATTGGTCTGTATGAAGACGGCTGTGTCAGGTCTTTCCCAGGTTTATCTATCAGGATAATCTGCGACTTTTTCCATGAAATCGGATAGTATCCAAAACTAAAAATCGCATTAAAGAGCAAAGAGAGCACCTCTACAGCAATATTTGGTAACTCTATTAGCATTTTCGGGGTGATATTATCATGTCCTGGCGACTTTTTTTGAGTTAGTTCTTTTATGATGCAATTAATTTCAAAGGTGAAGTCTTAAAAGACTCGAGCGACTCATTTGCTGTGTTAGGTAAGATTGACAACATAAAGTTGTTCTTTGGGCAATTTGGTTTGAAATACCTTTTCCAGGTGATTTGCAAAACAATTAGCCTTTTCCTCGTCACTTCGAGCCCAATTTCCACCCAAGTCTCGTATAGGCATGTTGGAGTCGACTGGAGGCTTCATGGACTTTTGGGCTTTCCACAGGGAATTTTGCTTTCTTGAGTTTGGACATAGCTTCTTTATATACATTTCGTTGTTGAATTCTTCCTCGCGTTTAAGCGCTTTCTTTAATTTTCGTACAGCAGATTTCAATTGAAGCTGAGTGGAAGGGGAGCGATTTAACTGCCATTCTCGTCTAGCACGCCTTTTTTCATTTACAAGCTTTTCTATTTCTCTGTTAGTGGTTTTTCGGAGACCAAGTGGCTTATAGTTTCTGTTTGGTGTTGCTAAGACAGCTGCGTTAGTTATTATATCATTAAGTTCTCTTATGCTTTCGTCAATATCTCTTCCTGTATTTATTTTGTACTCACTATCAATGTGGCTACTCACATATTTCTTATATTTTAACCAGTTCGTTTTATAAGATGTTAGACCCACTTTTGGATCAACGAATATGGGTTGTTCACACAACTTTATTAGTACAGGTGAATGATCAGAAGATAAGTCTGTACATGTATCAGCTGTCACAAGCGATCTATCTATATTTTTGATTACTGCGAAATCAATTAGATCTGGTATTTTGTTACGATCACTGGGCCAATATGTCGGCTTGCCGGGAGATATTATATCAAGATTATTGTGCTTATTCATAATTGTGTTGTACAGCTGTCTTCCTTTAGGGTTAATTAGACGTGAGCCCCAGTACGTGTGTTTTGCATTGTAATCTCCACCTGCTAGGAATCTATGACCTAGCTTTCCAAAAAAGTCTTTAAATTCACCATCTGTAATTTTAAAACGAGGTGGACAGTATATAGCAGTTAGATTTAAATCACAACCCCGATTTTTTAATGATATTGTTGTAGCTTGTAACTGGGCTGTAGCATGATATTCTAGAGCATAGTGGTTAAGCCGATTTCTAACCAATACTGCCGTTCCACCGTGCGCTTTTCCATCCGGGTGATTTGTAACATAGCGTCTAAAACCGGGTATATTGAAGTTATTTTTGTTTGTCAGATGAGTTTCTGATATTAGCATTACATCTATATTTTTTTCAGACAGAAATCTAATAATCTCTAGTTTATGTTGGTTAACACCGTTAGCATTCCATATACAGATATTTAGTACGCTCATTTTTTACTTAATAAAGTTTGCAGCATTTGGTTTTGCGATTTTATTAAATCTTGTATCATATTTTGCATAGTAGACATAAATTGCGTCATACATTGCGTAAGATTTATAATCATGGTTTCAATACCACCATTCGAGGGATTTTGCGGTGGTTGCATTTGTACATTGTTGCCTTTTACAACATTGGCATAGCTCCCTTGTACTGTATTATTTTTAATATTACTAGGTTTTGGAATATGGTCTGTGATATCTATAATGTCATTACGGGGAGTATGTAACATTTGGTTACGACGTGCTTGAATTCCCTGTGACAGCTTCAATTTTAAATCTTTATAAATAGGACAACCCCTGTAGTTGGCAGTGTGATTTCCTCCACAATTGCTGCATTTTTTATTTAAATTATCTTTCTTAGTGGTGCATTTGGAGGTGGAATGTAAATCTCCACATATCACACAAACACTGCGTAGAGTGCAATAGGATTTGGTATGGCCATATTCTTGACAATTGGTGCATTGTACCGGACCATTTCTTTTGTGTGGTTCTTCAACGGTTACTCTACGGTGCAGCAAATATTTTTAAATTGTATATTGGATGCACTTCGTTCTTTCTAAGCTGGTTAGAATTCGGCATCAGTTCAATTCTAAACATGGGTTGTGGTACTTTATTTCTGTTAAAGATGTTTACAACAGTTTTAACTTCAAAGCCACATTCTTCAAGGGCTTCTTTGACTTCGCTAGAATCTACGGAAGACTCTATACCTTTAATTACAATAACTAGGCCTTTAGAACTCTTCAGCTGATAAGAATAATAGTTCTTATTTTTTGTTTGACAAATATTTAACTATGTCCATGAAACTTTTCTCAGTGTACGACTGTATTTTAGTCTCATCTATATTGCCCTTTTTCAAAGGCACTATATGAAAATTATTAGTACCTACAATTTCACTCAATTTAGCAACAAGTGCATTTGAGCTACGCTCCCGCAAATATATTGGCGGCGGTTTAGCATTCGCGACTGTGGTGGTACCCTTCGCATCGTCGTCCGAACCTTTGCTTAATAAGGCAAATCTGTTGCCATTTAATACCTCAGGTTTGTTTTTCATTGGCTTGTCGCCTTGAAATTTTTTAGGATTGACCGCTAACTTTGAAGGACTTAACTTTCTTTTTACATTGATGTAGCGGTCAATGCCAATCTGCACAGATAAACCTTTTTTTATTGGTACATTCTCACCTTGCGCTATGTTTTTCTTCGCTGTCTGATCATTTGCTGGTACCTGCGAATTTGTTGGTGTATTTTTGTTTGTTGCTGGCCCTTGTTGACTGCCGTTCTCTGCTGACTTTGCTGTTTGTAAGCTCTGCTTTGGCTCGGTTGGTCGCTGTGATGGGTCATCCTTCTCACCGTTGCCTTTTTTGTTGGTAGGTTTTGCAGGCTCGACAAAACTAAAGTAGGCATTCAGAGAATGCCTACGGCTTTGTTGGTCAGGCTGCGCTGCGCTCATATTTTTGAGAATTTGTTTACTTCTCACTAATAATTGTTATTATTTTTTTTTTGTTTTGCTTAATTTTTCACTGTTTATTATTATGATTATTTTATGTTTTGGTTATGCCGTTCGGCGTTATTGCCTAACACTTGCTTTAATGCACTTTTTTAGTTGTTTGTTTATTTTGTTTTTTGTAATTCCGAAAGTTTTCACGGAGCGCATCAATAACACGTCCGTATAATTTGAAAGCCACGGTGAATATGATATTATATATCGTTCAAAATATTCAACGATGACTTATGGTCGCTAGTTCACTGAGATGTTTAAATGTTTAAAATACTAGATGTTTTAGACTTGGCGTGATTGTGAAGAAGCTCACACTAGGTCCAGCAATCCAAAAGTAAACAGGAAGAAGACAGATGAGCTCCGACCAGTTCCATTCCACTGATAAGCTCATCAACTCAATTCCCTACACTTCCGCTGTGGCTTAGCACCAATACTAGTTATTTGATAAAGTAATTGGATTCTATTGAAAACTTGAAGGAAGACTTGTTTTAAGAAAGAGCCAAATTTTTTTAAAAAAGTTTTTGTTATGAGTTGGAACAGTATCGATCTCAGTCCCCTTACCAATTTCTAATTGTCGAGTTGAATTAACAAAACTCATGAATTATGTCCGTCATAGAGCGCTCTTGCACGAATCATCTTCAGCTAACTCTTCTAAAATATGGCGAATTTTTAAAATGTGTCCGCCAGTACCCTCTGACCACCGACTAACGAGTTTCAAATGATTCCAATGAATTTTTCAAAAAAAAACGTCCGCCATTTTAAATTGTGAAAAACCGACACCGGATTTGTTATCAGCGATCTTAGAAACCCCCGAGTAACGAGTTTCATGCGAATTCGATGAATTTTTAAAAACGCTGTCCGTCATATTGGTTTTCTGGAGTTATGTCAAAACTCTGATCTGATGGGGTTAATTGGACCACGGATTCGGATTCATTGCATTCACATAGTAAGACCCCAAGGCCATAACAAGATTACTTTTTGTGTGGCTGTGAAATAAATGTTATGACCCGATATAACAATATCCTTTCTTGATACTAGAAAGGCGCTCCATGAGTTTTATTCGATTTATGGGATTCCGGATTCTTAAAAAATTAACAGACTTTTTCGGATAAGGTTTTGGGAATGTCGTGGATGAAAATTTGGATATGTGAAAGCTCTGTAGGACTATATGCAATAAACCTCAACAAAAGAATGGAAAGACGCACCAGCCAGCTGTTGTCGCATATTCCTCTTTCATACACTTTAAAAGACTTTCCGTCAGAAAGAAATTTTGCCATAATGAGGAGGTAGTCATCGAAACTATGGTCCATTTCGGACCAGTGAGCATATTGGACCACAAAAATTGTCCCAAATTTGGAAATATCACTGTAATCGATGATTTTTGATGAGATCGTGCTCTCTGTTTGAGAATACAGTGAAGTTGGAGCACTCCTTAGCATTACGTAAAGTAGTAACTGTAGATTTCTCACTCTGTTGTCATTTTATTCATACTTCCTTTCATATTAAGCTTCTCTGGTCATCCTGTATGTTCACATTCACGTGACTAATAAGCATTTCAGCCATTCATTCACTTTATCCTTTACACTATTCCCAAAGCGGTGATTCTATTACACAGTTGCGTATGCGCCGTGGCACTCACCGCACACAAGCGGAACTGCAAATATGAATGCCGAGCGAGTTACGGGCTTTTATCAATAACCTCAAATATAGAAGCATATAGAAGCACAAAGCACTAATAAAAAATGTTTATGGTTGGTGTTCTTTTTTGTATTTGTTGCATGGTGTATACAAGTATTTATTTGCATGTACCACACATACACACGTAGTAGTATACCGTTAACTGCCCGTTTATTTGCTTATGCCACGATATGTGGTCTCTCAAGCCTTGCAATGATAATGCGATTGCAAATTTCACTCCAATGAAGTGCGGGCGCTGCAGTGTATTGGTATATGTGTGCATATGTATGTATGTGTGTGTGTGCATTTGAATCTTTGCCTTCGCTGGCATTTGCTTTTCCGCTCGGTTCGCTGATTTATGATGAATTATGAGTCCCTTTTGACTCGTTTTACATTTTATGCTTTTTACATGCCAATCCGCGCAATCCTTGCGAGCAATCTTTGAACAGCGTGATATAAACGCCGACACACACACACTCATACAAATATATAAATTCATACAAATAAGTGAATATACTCACTGATATATTTCTGTATATTTGCATATGTTCGTCGCTTGTTTGTTTGCGAGCGCAGACATTTTGCTCGCTGCCTGTTGCTAACGGTTTTTGCGTGCCATTCCGCACTCGCCGTCGCCACCCTTTCTCGGAATGCTCGCATATCGTGCGTCGACTAATTCGTAAATCATTCGCAATGAAGTGCGCATTTGTTTGTTTGTTGGCAAAAGTCGCGCGCTACAAAAACAAATATTGCAAAAAAAAATCAACGCAAAATATATTAAAAGCTGTGCAAATAGCTGGTGAGCGCGAAGTCAGTTTTGAAAATTTGAAAAATTGCAACCTTTTTCTTTGAACCGTTGGGGAATCACTTGCTGGCATTTTACACATTTTAGTTGTTGTATTTGTTGAGTATCTCTTCATATAAAGTGTTAATAATCTGTTTAAGCGTTGCAGCTTCTACTTAGCGGCAATAAAATGGCGCCGAAGAAGGTGTGCCAATGTTGCATCAGGGAACAATTGAATTTATTTGTTTTAAGTTGATGTAATTTTCAAAAATTTATTAAGCTGGCTGCAGTGGTATTATAAAGTATTAAAAATTCAAAATAATGTTCATGTAAATCATTTTTCAAATGAACTGTTTGACGGCAAACCCAACAGATATTGTTTTTGGTAAAACAACAGTTGGTTCATTTGACTCTGAACCTTGAGTTCTTCTATACTGCATGTTTCATATTTAGAAATGGCTTCCGTATTTTTTCAAAAGAAAGGCTTTCGTGGAAAATATCTATAGTTCGCGCATTTAAAACCTTTCGATTGTCACATCCTAGCACATAAAAGGCAATGATCTATCAATAGATCACCTAATACGTTTCATTTGTATCTTGAAGTAGATAGTAGATGTACATACATAAAGTCAAATGAAACTATACACGATGAAATAAGTTCGGATATATTGAAAAAAAAAAGAAATCGGGACCTGCAAGATGGTCTTCATCAGTGACAGACATTGACAGCTGTGACCAAGAAACCAAATTGTCGTAATCCCATTAACTTTTCTGTATGAAATTATATTTTAATTCCTTTTCAAAGAACGCAATCTCAGACTTTGAAATGTTTAGACAAATTTTTCATTTTATTGCTTACTTTTATTTTATTTTTTTACCTATTGGCTATAAGAGATGACCAATCGTTTCGCGCATTATCTAATATTAGGATTATTTATACGATTTTGAAATCTCAAATGCATTCGTATTTACTACAATAGATTAAACATCTCCATAAATGAAATGACACATGAGATCTGAAGACTCTGCAGAACTTAGGTTCAAATCAGTTTTTGATAAATCACCTTCTGTGGACAATACCAAAACTTCGGGAATATTTCTATCATAAGAACGTACATTCGTCTTAGAAGCGGGTTCTTCCATTCATAAGAAAATTCGAAACGTGTAATACCTCACATAGCAGAAGAATTTTTTTAGGTGAACCTCTGCGGTTCGTGGAGTTTACTAAACAACTATAATCTTTAGACTGTTCCAACACAATGGTTTCCAAATCTGTAAAAATATATGAAATGTATGAAAAGAGTTTTTGAAAAGGGACGCCACAAAAGTAAACCGATAGGGACAGCAAACGACGTCATATTTTTTTCCGCTCGTTTGACATTTCTCTTTAGTGAGGTTTGTCATTTCATCTTGGAAAGAAATACGAACCAACAATGGGTCGAAATTATTAAAAATTTACAAGCGCAATGCGGTGTCAGTGGCCTCAACTTTAAGAGCGCTACGTCCAATTTATGGTCGTCATAATCGTCCTGTCAGATCAACAATTCAGCGTCTAGTGGACAAATGGGACAAAGAACTGCCCGTAGTGTCTAGAATATTGCTGCCGCTATCGTATCAATTGAGGCAGAACCAAATCAGTCTCATTTCTGTGACGTCGTTGTTGCGAATTTTGCAAACATAACTTGGGCTACATCCTTACAAGACCAAATTGACGCAAGAACTGAAGCCGCTTGACTACCCGAAAACTACTCGAAACGTCGTATATTCGTGAATTGGGCAACATTTTGAAAATGATCCAGATTTTCATCGAAAAATCATCTTCAGCTATGAGACCCATTTTTGGTTGAATGGCTTCGTCAATAAGTAAAATATGCGTTATTGGTCAGATAGCAATCCACACGTACTCCACGAGTCACCATTGCATCCCGAAAAAATTACGGTTTGGTGCGGTTTATTGGCCGGCGGTGCCATTGGGTCGTACTTCTTCTCTGATGATCAAGACTGGCATGTTACTGTGAATGGGAGTCGCTACCGCTCAATGGTAATCGAATATTTTTGGCCCGGATTGGATAATATGGACTTGGACAATATGTGGTTCCAACAGGACGGCACCACAAGCCACACAGCGAATTTCATAATCGATTTATTGAAAACCAAGTTTCATGGATTGGCCGCCTCGGTCGTACGATTTGACGCCGTTAGACAACAAGCCAGCGATAATTGATGAACTTCGTACGAATATCGAACGTGAAATGTCAGCAGTATCAGCCGATTTGTGCTTGAAAACCGTCGAAAATTGTGTTCAGCGCCTGGACTTCTGAAAGCGTGGCAGTGGTGGCCATGCAAAAGAAATCGAGTTCCATACATAATGGCATCGAATGTACTTTTACAAGAATAAAGAATTACATTGATATCCCAAACCGTTTTTGTACTTTTCTCTTACTGGAAAACCATTTAGGGATTTAGGGCCTCATCTCCTAATCTCCAAATTTCAACTATCGATAATTAAAAAAAAAATCAAATATATTTTTAGATAAATTAAATTTTATTATTCAACAAAAATGAGATCGGGACCGACAAGTGAATTATAAGATATTCCATTACTCAATACCATGATCCATTCCGTTGATCCGTTCCGTTCAAAGCACTAGGTCTCGGCTATTTCCAACCATCGAGACTTCCTTTGAGACCTGAGGTCAGTAAAATTTTACTGGGGGACAGATTCGGATAATATATTGGATGCAGAAGCTATTTTTTTGTCCCTTACAGCTTCTTTTTGATGACGAATGGACTCATTGTCAGTTCCCATATGATCTGTGCGATGTACCAAATCACACAAACCCGTTTTCCATAAGCTATGAAATTATTGTATAAACTACATTTTAGAGACTTCCTCTAATATAAACCATTTGAACATTTCAGGGGACATATAGTATTATATCTATTTATGGAATACCTAGACGATATAGCAGCCAAAAGGCATTTACTTCAGTACAAAGTTAAATATTTACCCTGTTTAAATATATTTAATTTCGAATTTCCCAAACGGTCACACCTTGTTGATCCAACGTGGCGTGGCGTGCATTGTCCCTTGGCAGCCGTGGCACTTTTGTGCGCAACAACTTTGTCTATTTTATACTTAAAATAAATTAATTACAAGCGGAATCCTTTTGAGAGCCAACAACGCCACAATAGCGCGTCTTCGTACCGCAAGATGCCAAGCCGGCAAGTACTTAAACACACACACACTCCCAGTTCGCTCGCTCTCTCTCCAACGTTTAACTCTTGACTTGCCAACAGATCTCCGTTGTGGCAGCTGCCTACTGTGCGCAAGTGCGCGTTTGTGCGTTCCTGCCACATGGCGCAAACATTTGACCAACATTTTGTTGCATTACTTCGCTTGCTTCCTGCCACTCCGCCCGTTGCGCGTACACTTAAGTACACTGAGTACATCTAATTTGCTGAAATTCCAGCTGTTCGCGAGTGAAACGCTTTGACGCTGCCACTGACTTCCGCTTGAATGGCAACCGTCAAGGGAGCGCGCTGGCGGGCGGTCGGTCGGTGTTGCATGGCGTGGCGCCCTGTTGCGTTAAGTAGCCACTAATTTTCGCTACTATCTGCTGGCCACGCGCTTCGTGCAACTTTCTTTGTGGCGAATGAAAAAATAAAACAAATACAAAAACAACAACACCAAACGGTCGTTGTGCGTTGGAAAAACTTTGCTGGTCGCTCGCTGCTGCTCTGCTTTGTAAAGAGTCAAGTTTACAATTTAATTAATCACTTTGGTGGAACTAATAAAAGTGTGTTAAGGAAATTGCTAAATACTATTTCTAGTGCGTTCGTTTCGCCATGTTAAGGGAAGGGTTACAGAGTAGTTGAGATTTTCTGCTACATACTTTAATAAAATAGTTAGCTTTCTTGCAGTGTTTCAGTTTTTTTCTCGCTGCGCTTTTTCGCCTTATTTATTTTATAGTTCTGCACTTTTCTTTTAATCTCTTTGCAGCATCTTCTTACCTTGCTTGCTTGCGCTCATCTGTAATGAAATTAATAGTTCAGACATTGTCGCAACGAAAAGAATGCATTCTTGATTCCTTTTTCAATCACTTTGACTCGGTTTACAGTGGGTTGGTGCTCAAGAATAATTGGAATTTAAAAAAAATTAATTTTGAACTTGTTAAAAACTCCCTGGCAAAGTATATATGTATTTAGAAACTAGTGGATGAATTTACGATACCGAGGAGAAGATGGATCCCTCAGCTCAGCGATATAAAATGTTAGCTTACCGACAAAAACTGACCCGGTTGAGTCTAATCCACGCAAAAACATATTTTTTCAGTCGCTAATATAGGTTCCCAGAATTAGGGAGATCATATTAACGATTGTTAGAATAAATAGATCAGATTTCGAACAAAGTCGCTACAGAGAGTATAATAATTTTGTTCACATAACGGTTGTTTGTAACATCCAAAACTAAACGAGTTAGATATAGGGTTATATATATCAAACTGATCAGGGTGACGAGTATATTTGAAACTCGGATATCTGTCCGTCCGTCTGAGCAAGCTGACTTGAGTAAAAATTCAGATATCTTGATGAAACTTGGTACACGTGTTTCTTGACAACGAAGATGGGCGTAATCGGACCACTAACACGCCCCCAAAATGACGAAAACCGACAATAGATAAAGTGCCTTAACTAAGCATAAATAAAGTTATAAAATTAAAATTTGGTACAAAGGATCGCATTATGGAGGAACATATTTGGAAGTAATTTTTTTGGGAAAGTGAGCGTAGCCCCGCTTGTAAACTATTAAAGGTATATCAACCAAACTTTCTAGAGTCGTTTCCTGTAGGCATTACCTTATACTGTCCAAAAATGGACAAAAAATAAGGTTATGTTGAAAAGTACTAAAAATGTTTTAATTAAGTAAGAAAAACTACCTAAAATCTTAAATTTAATGGTAAAGATGGTACAGAAGGGCTACACTCACATTAGTATACAAAATATAGCGTTGCTCCGCCCACTTATTGCTCAAAAATCATATCTCAGAAACTACTCGACCAATTTAATTCGGTTTGTACCATTTCCTTGGCATCCCAATGCTACAGTTTGGAAATGGGAGAAATCGGTTCACAATCACGCCTACTTCCCATATACGAAAGTAAGCCTATCTGATTCGTTTACTTAGCAATATATAAATTAAGCGCCAGTGAAGATATCGGAACAAAACTTTCTACACATAATTTATAATGTGGCGTAACTCGTATAAAAATCACCGAAATCGGACTATAACTTTTCAAGGCCTCACTTATCGAAGTATACGGCTAATTTTTTATAGAAAATATCGGTAAATCTCTCAGACATTCTAAAGTACTTCAAAGGAGATGTGTTTCTTCTCATAACGTGTGTATCTGCCTAAAATGGGCAGAATTAGGCCAATATATCCTCTAGCCCCCATACCCGCCATATTCGGATCTTCAAACTTCCGGTGGACTTTATTCTGTATATATCGGTTAATATGTGACATATCATATCAAAATTAAATGAACGTAAAAACTTGGATATAATAGGCGTGTTTTATTTGACCAGCAAATTAAGCTATTAGCTTATTTTGTATGGAAGACTTAGCCAACATAATTATGTTGGCTTGTCATAAGCTATCATAGCTTGTATATTGAACTAGAGGCATTGCCAGTTCATCACTTTTTTTCATTCACAATAGTTTGGTTCTTTCCGTAAAAAAGTAGTTGGCAATAGCGAGAAACCCCATTTTGACATATAAAAATGTAAACAAACAAAAATTTTAAATTCTATCGAACTTTATCCATATTTATTTTGACCATCCCGGATCGAATAATGCTTGTAGATTCCTTAAAAAATCAGAATATTATAGAAAAGCGGTAAACAAAAGGAAATTTGATTTATAAATTCAACTTTTTTTTCAAATAAATTACATTTCAGCTGAGAGTTCGGGACCGCATTGCCAACACAATTCATTTTTAAGCGAAGATATGAAATAAGCTAAATGCGTTTTATTTGTGTTGATTTAGCTATTAGCTTGTGGTGGTCAAATAAAACACGCCTAATATAGTTTGATATCAAAAATAGTTGAAATCGGTCCAGGAATTACCCCAGTCCCCATATACTGTAATAATGATTTCTGGTATTTTAGGGGACTTTATTCCGAATATGTGGGTCGAATGGTATGTTCTCTTAACAAAATTAAATAAATAAATTGCGAGAGTATTAAATATTCGGTTACAACCGAAGTTAGATCTTCCTTACTTGTTTATAATACTTAAATTTTCAAAATATTTTTGGTTTTTATCTGGATTAAAATTTCCGAAAAATTTCAATATTTTCAATATCGTTATCTCACACTGTAAGTTATTGATTCCGAAGCGTCTGGAGACGCCCTTTCACACAAAAGGTCACACACACACCCACTCGTAGACTCCAACAGAAATGAACTTTGTAATATTCATCATACGCACTGTTGCACCTGCAATTTCACATACCGACAGACAACACCAACACCGCCAGAAAGGAGGGGGGTAGTGCAACGTGCTGAGTTCGAGCGCTCATCGGCATTTAAGGCAAAATTATTTTAAGCCAACTCACTGCCGTCTGTAGTTGCGTCAATACGGTGACGACTTGTCGACAAAATTTTATAGCTGTCATTGTTCAGACTGCCGTCGTCGCCGTTACTGCTGCTGCTGTTTATATTACTGTTGTTGTTGTTATTACAATAAAGTCTGCTGAACATTGTTGTCATTGCGTTAGCAAGAAATTGTGGTAACGACAAGGAAGTCGAGCATTCTTTGTTTTTTAACCCTTCACTTACCCACTCTCGACTTGTAGACATGACTTCGTCACTGGTTGCGCCGCAACAACGCCAACTGTCCGTCTGATTGTCAGTTGCAATTCATCAACTGCACGCAGCTGTAGGGGGCGGTCGACTTGGGTGTATGTGTGTGTGTGTGTGTGCATATACGCACCTTGTCAACGCTGTCAGCAACAAACGCTCGGTCACTCACACACACCCGCATGTCTCGCTTGTCGCTCCGTCACTCACTTCGTTTGGCATTAATGTGAAAGTCTGCTGATGGATCCAAGCGATAGAAGTTGGGAACTAACCCACGACACACTCACTTGCAGCAGCAGCGGAGGAGGGTCTAGAGACACACTATTGTTGCAGCAACATGCTGCTAGACACATACATACTATTTCATATACGAGTACACAGCAACAACAACTTTCTTACCAATTTCACTTGCATTCGTAGGCATGTTTGAGCTGGCTGGTATGACTTGCCTCGATATACATATTTATAAGAAAATGTGCGTGTGTATAGAGATACATGCTGCGCCTGACTGACAATGACAACCTCGGTAAGTGTATGTGTGTTGTAGTTGACTGACAACGGTCAGTAGATTGTGTAGTTGTCGCAGACAATTAAAGCGTGTATTGTTCGCTTGGCAGGGAGCGCTTGCAGGCGGCGAATTGCTGGAAAATCACATAATGCTGACAAAGTCACATAATGCGGACAGCAGATGAAGGAATTTATGGCCAAAGGACGACTTCTTAAACTCGTTAATGCTCGTCTTTAATGAATGAGTAGCAGCGAGGCTGATAATAGGGATTGTGATTTAAGCGAAAGATAAGATTTTAATTTGATTTAAGAAGAAATTTTAAGTAATATTATCTAGATTACAAGTCGGAATTAAAGAATCTCTTTCGGAAAATAGCTACCTCGAAGCTAATACTACAAATGTCTATAGAATTTACGAGATTGCACCGGACTTGGCTATACGGACGAAGAGTTTGAATCATAATTTCGATCCAATAATAGACGAACCCTCTATATGACCCTATTGAGTCAGTAAGATCATGAGACAATTGAAAACCAATCTAGGAAGGAGAAAACCATTTCGAAACATTTTGAAAGTCCGAAATTTTTGGAATTACTTTATTTCGGGATTATGTAGTTTTATTTATGGCAAAATCTCCCTTCCGCCTTTTTGTCTTTTGAATTTCGCGACTATGTATGAAGCGATACAGAGCTCGTATCTGACAATACTATATATCTTTGAAAGGCCTTGATATAACCTACAAAACGACGTTATGCATGATTAGTTTGGATATTGTGTTGAACAATTATATAGACGTATTCGCTATTTTAAAGTCTAGGGAAACGTTCCGTGAGATTTAATGGTGTTTTGGGGGATGGTACTCTATAACTTCGAACTGCAGAGGAATGGTTTCGGCGATTCAGACCGGTTGAAAACGACACCATGGATAAGCCAATTGAGGAATATCGATCAAATCATGGAAAACATCGAGTTAGACCGGCATATGGCATCTCGTGACTTCGCCCAGGAGATGGGAGTTAGTCACCATACCATTTTAAATGAACTGCAGAAGGCTGGATACACAAAAAAGCTTAATGTTTGGGTGCCGCATGTTTTGACGCAAAAAAACTTTCTGGACCGAATCAACGCCTGCGATATGCTGCTGAAACGGAACGAACTCGACCCATTTTTGAAGCGGATGGTCACTGGCGACAAAAAATGGATCAAATACGACAATATCAAGCGAAAACGGTCGTGGTCGAAGGCCGGTGAATCGTCCCAAACAGTGGCCAAGCCGGGATTGACGGCCAGGAAGGTTTTGCTGTGTGTTTGGTGGGATTGGAAGGGAATTATCCACTATGAACTGCTCCCATATGGCCAGACACTTAATTCCACCATATACTTCGAACAATTGGACCGCTTGAAGCAGGCGAAGGATGTAGTGTTCTACCAGGACAACGCCAGACCACACACTTTGTTGAGGACTCATCAGAATCTACGGGAGCTCGGATGGGAGGTTTTATCGTATCTATCATATAGCCCGGACATAGCGCCAAGTGATTACCATCTATTCCTGTCCATGGCGATTGCCCTTGGTGGTGTAAAGTTGAACTCAAAAGAGGCTTGTGAAAAGTGGGTGTCCGAGTTCTTCGCTAATAAGGAGGTGAGGTGAATCCCGACATCGGAACTCAAAAAATAATTGTAAATTATTTATCTAAAATATATTTAATTTAATAAAACGACTTGGTTGCCATCCAATTTTAATAGCAGAGGGATTAAAAGCTTACTAATTTACTTATTTCCTCTGGCTCCCATATGGGTAGGTACACATACCCACCTAGTTAAAAAGAAATGTGTTGCCTTTAACCACCAATTTGCAAGGTAATCAACATTCTACAGCAAGTAATAAATGACTTTGTGATTGTACGCAATTGTAGTATTTTTCAATTTCCGCCAAGAACCAATGGCTTCTGGCGTAATTGTCTTAATTAACGCAAAGCACACGTGTACCAGTGTATGTGTGTGCTTGTGTGTCAGCGAGTAAATAAAAAATCACGCTACAAATTATGACAAAAGCAAGCGCCATTAATTCCACATCAAGTCATACCCACTTTCTTGCTCGAAGAACAGCAGGTGGAAAGCAAACGGCGCATTTTGCACGTCATCACTCACCGGGCGCCAGGAGCGCGGTGCGTATGTATGTATATATGTTTGGCTTGTTGTATGCGTATGCGAAAGCAAATGAATTAATGAGCAGGCGAATGAGCGACAATGAAATTGCGTGAAATTAACATGCAAATGACGATTACTGCCTGTTGGGGGAAAATAGGCGTAGAACGCGCCATCATTTGTCTTGAGCGCAGTCCGCCTTTGTGGCCAAGCTTTGCTTGTTGATTAACAATCACAATTCTTCGACTTGTTGTGCACAATAATAGCGCCTCCATGGTCGCTAGGAATTTTCTCATATTTCCTTGTCTCGGCTTCGTTGTGGCTAATTATGTTATGGCGGCAACAAAGTCGCTTAGCTTCGCTGTGTGTATGAGTACATCCGTTTCCGGTTTTAGCGGTGGTTAACGATGGCTTTGATGGTGCAACTAACGTGCATTTGAACGGTTCATTCTTTTCAAATGAGTTCAATAAGCTAAAGCAAATAAACTAAAGAAGGAAAGGAAGTGGTAGATAAGAGGTGTGGGTGGATGAAGCGACCACCAACACTGCGGTTGGTGCAATTAATATTTACTTATTGAAAGTCCGTAAGTGTCAAACTGGAATCAACAGGTCAAGTGGGTCAAAAGGGACTGAACCCGTCTTGGCTGGAAATAGAGACTATGCACATATTTGAAGTAAGAGGAAACCTAGGTCGGAATTCTGAAAACATTGAGACTCATTCCAAGTCCACAGTTCAGAGACTTTATCGCTTCATGGAGGTCTAGTCCTACCAAGTACCTCGGAACCCACAGACACTGAGGACTATTGTTGCACAAAGCTTAAGCTCTAAATAGACTAGATCTGTTATCTGACTTCGACCATAATGAAGCTGGAGAACTTGAGAAAAAGTCGTAAAAAGAATGAATTACATCGGTGAAAGATCGACCGCTGCTTACTCCCAATTTCTTTCTTTTTTGTCTCTTTAAAATTTCCAAAGTGGTCCTACAAGACCGCTGCTTACTCCCAATTTCTTTCTTTTTTGTCTCTTTAAAATTTCCAAAGTGGTCCTACAAGACTTTCGTTTAATTTTTTCTTTATCACAAGCATACATACACACAAACATCTCTCATATCATATTTGTTTGAAAATTTAGCACCTAATTTACTTAAGCACAGCAAATCCACTGTCATGGTTTACGCTTACCACGCTCTGATTGCCACTTCGCTGTCGCAAGAGTGACTTAAGTGTGTAGTGATGTCTTTAAGGAATTCCATAGGTGTACGCGTACAAAGCAACGCAAGAAAAGAACGCGCGCCAAAGTCGATGAATTCGAACTTGAGGTAAGCTGCGTAAGTGCAGTCATGCTAACGCATTTTGGTTGCACGTGGCAAGACAACATTGTTGTAACTAACACTTTATGATATGGATTTGCGGTAAAGTTTTTGTACTTAATGTAGGAAGCGCATATTCCCAGTAAGCGAATATTCTGAAACTCAAGGAATATCGTTTTTGTGTAAAGAACATTTTTCATATTAAGGATTGCTTCAGAATTTCGTTATGTTCACGTTTTTTAAGTTATTTGTCACTATAACCGCCTAAGTCTGGACAGATAATAGGACGAAAGGCTCTTAAAAGAGCATGTGATAGATTTTCTTCCACATTGATTGCACGAAGATTTAGATATGTGGTCATTCCATGCGACGTGCTCAAAAAAGCTTCTTTTCTATTCATAAATTGCTTACTTAACATGTCTAGAATGCAGAATAAATGTGATTTTCAGAAATTCGAAGTCTTTTTAAAGATACAGCAGTTAGAAGACGGAGCTGTCCAAAAAGCTCAGTTGGCGTCTGGAAACTTTCCTCCATCGTATCTCAAAAACGGCTTGACCGAATGACTTCATCTTTTTTAGCGTAAAATTTGTATTTATACTGTCGGAATATATGCTAATAAATGCTAAAAATCTTAAAGCGCTAGCGCCAAGAAAACAGTGGAGCATCTCTTGTGCGTTTGTCCTGCGTTAGCGAGACAACGCTTCAGGTATTTAGGGGCCCCACAATACGATAAACTGGAGGAGATATCGCTAGTGAGGCCTCAGAAACTCTTAAAATTCACGTCAAGCGCAGGCATCCTAAACGATGACTACTACTCGGAGAATACGTGAAGGCACTCCATCTGGTATCGCTAAGGACCATAACTGGTCTATGCGTGGCCTGCAGGCCTACCAGACCAACCTAACCTAACCTAAACTAACCTAAAGCTCTATCTATTTACTGGTCCTAGAAAAAATGTTTTAAAAATTTCCTAAAAAACATGTCGTCACATGGGATGACCCCCTTCAGTTCTTCCAATCTATATCTTCGATTTTGTGTCTCCGAAAAATCTAATTAAAATGTGGTATAACAGTTTCAAGTAAGACTTTCTGAGACTTTGTGAATACTCAGATTCCTTAAATCCAGTTTTCACATCAGATCTTGCCCCTTATTATAAAATGAACTAATTTATGCACGAATCATTTCTGAGGTTATAAAAGTTATTTTCTTTTTTAAGGCTTTACCTTATTTGCGGTTCAATACTATTATGATTACAAACAAATCATCAAATAAAGTGAAACGAATAATGATGTCGATAATTTTCAACCAAATTAAGTTTTGGTTCCTTTCAAAACACCATAAATGTTTGGCGGATATATTCAAATAACAACGGAGTGACTTGATTAATTCTTCTGATTGGTAACGAATCACTGTTTGTGATTTCGATAAGGATCAGGCCCTCATCATACGTCCCATAGGTTCTTGCCTTTTGCTACTGGTCCTATCGAAATTAATACTTGGTGTGATAGATTTCCAGTATCTTTACCGCTCAATACAATACTTAAGAGTTCAAGGCTATGCATTTCCAACTCACTTAGCAGATAAGAGATGCCCTTTTTAAAGGACTCTGTATATGAAAAGGTACATAAGTATATAATATATAACTCTCTGTTCCCAGTTCCCAGTTCCCTCAATATCACCCAATATACTATATTTTCTTCGCTGCTTTGATTTTTAAAGATGTCGATACTTTTTCTTTACTGGACATTTCTGTTCATTTGTAAGTATGAGGAGGTGTATGACTGAACACTCGTACGACTGAATGTGTGTGTGAGTATAAGTTGCACTTTAATTAACTATTTGGGGATTTAGCGAGATTTCTAATTTACGAAATGAGTTGCAGCTTATCGTCCCACACAAGTGATACATACACACACCCACGCATATAACTGTAATTACATATAACTGCAGCTAAACTTGTTCTTCCCGCCATCTTAAATAAGCGTGATGAATGCGTGTGTGTGCGTTCACGCGCTTGTGGATGCACGCAACTAATTATGAAGATGCAAATTTAAGTGTGGCGATATACACATATATACATATAGAGGTTGGTGCGCACGACTAACACTTGCAAGTGGCACTCAAACTGCCAACTTTTCAAATGCACTGCAAGGACTCGCTGGCTCAACCACACCACCGTCCTCCCTCGCATGCCACACAATCAAAGTTGTGGCAACTTGATTGCTTGCCACACATGCGCACACGTAAAATTATTTATTAAGTTTGTTAGTTTCGCCAAAAAAAAAGTGGAGATGAGATTTCTTTGCGTCACTTGGCGTACGAGATTGCGGCGCAGATGGACTGCAGTGATATAAATTTATTAACCTACTTGGCAAACGCTTGACATTCCGTAGCGGTTTCGTTACTTTCTTGGCCGCAAAATCAGCTGCTCTGCCGTTTCTTTGTGCTCGTAAGTTGAGTGGCAAATTTTGATCTATCAGAGAAAAGTATGCCGATCCAGTTTGTTGAGTAAATGGCAGTCAGCTTTTATTAAGGGGGAAATATGGTTGTATAAGAAATGGTAAGGAATTTATACGAAGGTAGTTTGATAGGGCGTCTACGAAAATATTCTTCTACAAATGGAAAAATAATTGATATATCATATTCTAAGCCCCGGTTTTAAGGAGTTATTCAATTCAATACTTGTTCGTTTCATGTAAAAATTTCTCATGGTTTGAGTTCTCTAATATTCACTATAATGTGTAGCCCTAAGGTAAATTGATAGATAAGCACTAAAGAATATAAATACTTGTCGGCCATTTGTGACATTTCTTCTTTTTCTTCTTGACTTGACGCTTACGCGGTTATAGCCGAGTCCACAACAGCGTGCCATTTATTCCTCGCTTTGGCAGTTTGGCGCCAATTGGTTATACCAAGCGAAGCCAGGTCCCTCTCCACCTGATCCTTCCATCGGAGTGGAGGTCTCCCTCTTCCTCGGCTTCCACCAGCGGTTACTGCATCCGACACTTTCAGAGCTGAGGCACTTTCGTCCTTTCGAATATCATGACGTAGCCATCGTAGCCGCTGTCTTTTTATTCGCTGAACTATGTCCATGTCTCTCGAAAACTCCTAGTGCCGTCTCATCGGATATTGACATCGGCCACGCTTCTGCACCATAGAGTAGGACGGAATGATGAGGAGCTTGTGGAGTTTGGTTTTTGTTCATCGAGAGAGGACTTTACTTTCCAATTGCCTACTCAGTCCATAGTAGCACCTGTTGGCAAGAGTGAATCTGCGTTGGATGTGACCTCTATTATACCTTTATTTACAAATAAAATTTCAATATAAGAAAACATAGATTCCTCGGGTTATATTGACCTGACAAATCCTTCGAAGGGTTAAGAGAGCTCATCTCCCTGGCCACCGATAGGCTCTATGAAATATATCCTCCGGATATGGGTTGATAGAAAGATGGAGGGACTATAGTCGCACAAGAAAGATGAAATTGGTGACATTGAAGGTTGTCAGGATATTTTTTTATTTTTATTTCTGATAATTTGGTGGAATTACACTATTATGTATTCATATATTTCAAACTTATTCTACATTTCTGTTGACTTTTTAAATTTAAAATATGGAAACATTTATTTTTCGGGTCTTCATGGCCTGTAGTCGTCATTCTCGAAGGGTTGCTGAAACAAAGGTATAATTATAATAGAAGTGCTGATTCTCTGGGAAAGATGAGACACCTTTAGGAGTAGAGGAACACATTCCTTGATTTGAGTGGTGGTTATAACTCCAAAAGGAATTGAGGACACTATGATATGTCTCTCATAAGAATCAATTTTAAATCATTCTTAGGCCATTTCAGAAGAAAAGAAAAGTTAGAAATTCATAAAATTTTCCAGACTTACCGAACCACCCTCGTACCAGCTGTAATTGTAACAAACTCTTTCGCAAGTTTCGCAAATCAGATAAACTTGCGCCAAGTGTTTTGCAAACATTTCATTTTCCTCAAACTGCGCTTTATGCAACAAATTTTATTTTCATTTCGCTTAATTTTATTTGTTGTTTCTTCGCGTGTTTCTTTTTTGCAATTTTATTGCATTTTTTAACGGTTTTTTATACACGCGGCGCTGAACACATAGTTCTGCAGCCGTTACGTTTCATTTGCTGCCAGATAAATATGAAAACTTGCCGCAGTACAAATATGAAAAGTTGCAAGCAGTCTGTTGCACCTACCGCACTCCACCAACGCTTGCTGCCCTTTGTGGCAGAGTCACACTGGCTGCGTTTTTTTTTCCACTGCTCGCTTGCAAGTCGCACAGAACTTTGCCATAGGAAACTATCATTTATCTACTTTTTCAATTTCATCTTACATGTGTTTTCCACATATGTATGTGTGTGTTTGTATGTATTTGTGTGTGTATATATGGGTGAATGTTTTCCTTTCTTGTGGTTTTTAATTTACCGTCACAAATTGGGTTCAAGTTCGCGCTGTGCAAATCAAATTACATAACACACACAATTATTTTTTATTTTTCTCCCGGTTCTACTTTGCGCAGAATACGGAGCAAGAGTGCCAAGAAATGGAGCAAATGTTGTATTCGTATTAAATTTATGGAAGAACAGATTAGTTTCGAGGAAACATGCTTTATATGAGGTGTTGAGTTGTTCCGTGATGATCTAGAGGTTAATATTCGAGTGAAGTACCACTGTTCGACCTCATTGATCTATTCGAATGGTGATAAACTGTTGGTTATGAACTACCTTTAGTTACTAGGGAATATATTAAAATCAATAAGAGACACTTTAGGACCTCCTTAACGAAAGAACGGTCTTGACTTAGGTTCCATTTGCTGCTCTTCGATTATTACAGAATATTAAAAAGATTGAACAAGACCTCCACCTTCTTAGGCCTGTTAGTAACAAAAATTATGGATTTTAAGGATAACTACGAGCTACTTCATAAAGAATAGGAGAGGACAACATAGTAAAACCTTAAAAGTTGTAAAGAAGTGACGGAACGAAACTATCGTTATATTCATTTTTATAATTATCCGTTAATACGAAGTCATCTTTATTCGAGACGAAGAACTCATTCAAAGGATAACCGTCATTCGTTTGATATGACATATGGATTTACAAAATTATGACATGTTCCATAGGAATCTGTAATCGTACCTTTATAGATTAATTGGGTCTTTTAAGAGCTATTTCTGTATGTATTATGACCAGTTATCTGATTTGAACGACGGTTTAAGGTACATCTGACGTACCATCTCTCTTGACAGATGGAGATCTTCCGTTTCGATAGAGAAGTTTTGTTTTTTTGGGGTTATGGGAACCTTCTTCAAAAGTAGATCGATAGGGAGAGCAAACGACGCCATATTTTTTCCCGCTTTTCAGTAAGGTTTTCGTCATGGAAAGTTATACGATCCAACAACGAGTCAAAATTATCAAAATTTACTAACGAAATTCGGTACCAGTGGACTAAACTATTTTATAAGGGTGCTACGTCCAATTTATGGTCATTATAATCGTCCTATCAGATCAACAATTGAGCGTCTAGTGGAACAATTTTAATCCACAGACACAGTACAAATGTTCCCGTGTAGTGTTGAGAATATTGCTGCCGCTAGCACATCAATTGAAGGAGACCCAAATCAGTCTCTCACATGTCGTTCTCAAGTGTTGTGCATCCCTGCGACATCGTAGTGGCGAATTTTGAGAAAATATCTTGGCCTACATCCTTACAAGGTCAAACTGACACAATAACTGAAGCCGCTTGACCACCAGAATCGTCGTATGTTCGTGAATTGGGCTGATCAACAGCTTGAAAATATCCGGATTTCATCGAAAAATCATCTTCAGCGATGAGGTTTCAACTGGACGGAGCCACAAGCCGCATAGAGTTTGAGAGACCATGTTTGGTGAACGTGTTATCTCACGAAATGGCCCAGTTAATTGGCCGCCTCGGTCGTGTGATTTGACGCCGTTAGACTGTTTCCTGTGGGGCTACCTCGACTCTATGCCAAGAAGCCAGCGACGATTGATGAATTCTCTTATTGAAAACCCCTGTATAATTAGAAGAATTTTCTCGATTGGTCTTCAGTCCTGAAGGTTGTCTGCAAATAATGGAGGATTACATTTAGTGTTTCAAATTGTAGTTAACTTGTGAAATGCTTAATTGACCATAATGGCTACTGATGGACTCAGTAATGCAAAGTTATAAAGTTTGATACCGGAAAACATATGTACATATATATAGTATGTTATTATATATGTCTGTGTTCGTATAAAATTGAATAATTTTGTCTTCATTTTTACACCGCTTTTATCTGTCAATGCCATTGCTACGCCAGCTTATTGTTGCTGCTGTTAATCGTTGACAGTGCAATTTTCACGCCACTACACCACATTGCCACTAGTATGACCGCCGCCGGCGTTAGCTTCGGTGTACGCGTTCACGCCATGACAATTGATATGCGATTGACCAGACGACACGCTTGTATGGTGGCAATCGATGACTGCCGGGCATTTACCATATAGTACAATGACAATCAAGTGATGTAGCAATTGTACAAGCAGTGTGTACATATATGTAAAACAATGCATTCAGGCGATTTAAATGAGGGGTAGATTTACATCACATACAGATGTATATATGTACATATATGAGTTGTAGATTGAGATCTATTTTTAAATAACTGTAGAACATATGTAAATACATATATATATGTAGTATTCAGTGATAAATTATATAGTAATGGCTATTTTTTGTTGTAAGTATGTCTTCTTATATTGTTGTTAGTGTTTCTTTAGTCATTAAATTTAATCAATTCCTTAACCTCACTTACATATGTATATAAAATCCACAATTAATATCTTATAAAATTGCATGCAACTTGCCCTTACTTCGCTCCCAACACGCATGTAATTCACACATTCATTTCGAGCTTTCTTGTTGTTGTTGAGAGTTAATGAGGCCGTAGGTGTCAGTTGATGACTTTATTACAGCCACTTCTTCATTTAATTGTGGCATTGATCATTGTGGCCAACAACAACAAACAATTAAAGTACCAATAGCCATAGGTCAAATAAGGCCTAGGGTCAAATAAAAGTACAAACAAAAGCTTTTATGACACGCTGTCGCTTTCTACGCGACTGTTCGAATCAATTTTTCTTACTTATATACTAGTAAACATATGGATATATATATGTATGTTCATGTGCTGGGATTTAATTAACTTCATAAAAGAATTCTTCACCAGCAAAGTGTATTAATAAAGGAAATGACCATGGCAATAATTAAACTGTAAGCAAATAAATTGGTTGAATTGTCTGTAACGGAAAGTTGGATGTGAGAAGACAAAAAGTTGCTTAAGCGCCGTGGGCAGTCTTTGGGGAATTAATTAAAATAACTGTAATTTGAAAATTTATGCGGGTATTTATTATCGATTAATGAGATTAAAGTTTAAATGATAAAGATGTAGTTAATACGCTTTTGAGAATACTGATGGTTAAGGGTAGATCTTTAAGCTTTAAGGCATAAGCTTTATTAAACTAATAAGCTTAACGTAAGTGACGGGTGTTTCGGATTATAAAATTGAAAAATTATATTTACTTGTAGAAATATACAAAAAATAGAGAAACTGAAAAGATAGAAAGCCACAAAATTAATTATATGGTTAAATTCCAAACTTTCGTGCTTTAGAAAGTTGTTTTTATAATTTAGAAAGCTCTTCAATGACGGCATTTCGTTATTAAAAAAATGCAATTCAATGAAGTATTAAAATAGGTATTTATTTATTGTATGAAAACATAAACTTCCCTAAGTAGAACCTCTGGAGCTTTTACGAGGGCTACTATATATATTTCTGGCCTAATAATGAAAATAGGAATATTTATCAACGAAAATGGTTTTATTGTTTTTCAAAATATTCTCCATCAAGATTTATACACTTTTGCATGCGCTCAAACTAATTTTCGAAGCACTTTTTTTGCGCCTATTTTTAGCGATTGTCAAATTGTACGGGATCCAACGAGAACAAACCATTTTTACGGCCAGGTGTTCATGCAATATCGAATGTATGCTGGTGGGAGAAATGCATAGGCATGCCTCTATCTGAAGGTATGTTACATGACGGTCTTGCATTATCAGTTCACGTACGGCATCGATGTTTTCTGGCACAACGGCTGTTTGTGGACGACCTTCGCGGAATTCGTCTTTGAGCGAGCGTCGGCCACGATTGAATTCGTTGTACCAGTTTTTCATAGTGCTATAGGATGGTGCTTCATAGCCATACAAAGATTTTAGTTCATCGATAATCCACGTCGAAAGTTGTGACAAATTATCGCACGAAAATGTTCACGAGTTAATTCCATTTTTTGGCCGAGATGAATTTTTGAATTCCCTGTAAATAAAACAATTCACGATTAAATGACAAAACGTTCTGAGTGATGTTATGCTAAAAAATGTCAAACTTTCCAATGGAAATGTCAGATTGCACCTGGCAACACTTAGTGTTGCCTAGGCCAGAAATATATATAGCAGCCCTCGTACATAAATTTATATACAAAAGCTTCAGATGTGTAAAAATTTAAGTTTTGACAAAAACTGGTCTTATTAAATGGATTTTGTTTCAAAATATTTCTTTTATATGATTGCTTGGTATTCGAGATTAAAATAAAGGGCTTAAAAAGCACGATTTTTATACTCTCGCAACAAAAGTTGCTACGAGAGTATTATAGTTTTGTTCGCATAACGGTTGTTTGTAACACCCAAAACTAAACGAGTTAGATATAGGGTTATATATATCAAAGTGATCAGGGTGACGAGTAGATTTGAAATCCGGATGTCTGTCCGTCCGTCCGTCTGTCCGTCTGTCCATCTGTGCAAGCTGTAACTTGAGTAAAAATTAAGATATCTTGACGAAACTTGGCACAAATATTCCTTGGCACCATAAGAAGATCAAGTTCGAAAATGGGAAGAATCGGACCATTGCCATGCCCACAAAATGGCGAAAACCAAAAACGCATAAAGTGTCATAACTAAGCCATAAATTAAGTTATAAAAATTTGGAATAAAGGATCGCACTAGGAGGGGGCATATTTGGATGTAATTTTTTTGGGGAAGTGGGCGTGTCCCCGCCCACAAATCGGTTATTTGTATTTAACTCGCAAACTAATAAAGCTATATAAACCAAACTTTCTGCAGTCGGGTCTCTTACATACCCCACTACACACCATTAAATTAGTTTAAATCGGATAATAATCACGCCCACCTCCCATACAAATGTTAGATTGAAAATTACTAAAAGTGGGTTATCTCACTAACGAAAATCGTCAGAAATACTAAATTTAACAGAAGAAATTGCAGAAGGATGCTGCACTAAGGTTTTTTTAAAAAATGGAAAATGGGCGTGGCATCGCCCACTTATGGGTCAAAAACCATATCTCAGGAACTACTCGACCGATTCGAATGAAATTCGGTATATAATATTTTCTTGACACCCTGACGACACGTATGGAAAATGGATGAAATCGGTTCACAACCACGACAACTTGTCATGTAACTCAATTTTAAATTTCATCTGATTCCTTCACTTTATAATATATACATAAGGAACCAATGAAGATAGCGAAATAAAACTTTGCACAAATACTGTATATCATCTGTGGCATCACTTGTGAAAAAATTGTCGGGGTCGGACTATAACATTTCAAAGCCCCGAATATCGAATATAAAGAATTCAGTGCCCCATGGTAATTTTTCCCCGAAAATTTCGGTAAATCTCTCAGGTATCTTAATTTAATTCAGAGGAAATATTTTTCTTCTAATAGTGTAACTTCCCCTAGCTCTCATATGCCAAATTATAGGATTTTCAAATTGTGTTAAATTGTGTGCTATCTTAATAAAAATATATCAATAAATTGCGAGAGTATAAAATGTTCGGTTGCACCCGAACTTAGCCTTTCCTTACTTGTTTTAAATTTATTTGCTGGGCTTAATATCATAAAAATAATCAAAATTTTCATCCAAGATTGACCCATCTTTAACTTCTTAAGCTTATTTCTTTCTATTTTTTTTAGTGCAGTCCTTTGTTGCCTCCATTCTTAACCACGGAAAGAACCAAACCATTTAAAGTATAATAAAAACTGTAACAATGTTGAAGGCCATTTAGTTTCTTACTATTATTCATTTAACCTCAACCTCAATATTTCTCCTTACACCCAACGCTGAAGCCCTGATATTGTTCTTTGCCCAACAACGGTACATTTCATCAAGCGCACATATTTTGCTGCATCATGTCTCTAGCACGCCATGGCAAACAGACCCTCATATACATATATATATATATATAGAGACTTTTTCTCTTTCTATTTTGCGGCTTACTGCTTTTACAGTTACAATAGACTTAGCATGTTCATGCAATTAGTATACCCACATAGTACATGCATAGCTTTTTACCCATACATGCGCCACAGTGTTATTTGTATCTGCATATGGTCTATGACAAGTGTCACAAAAATGGCCAAATGAACTTTTAGGCCAAACAACAAGAAGAAGAAACAAAAAAGCAACAAGAAAGCAAGCACTCAAGTATTTCATAAGAAGTTTAAGTCCGAGCGTGTGTGCATCAGCATGTAAATTCGGTTAACAAAATATCAACTTGGTAACCAATATGTATACACTGCGTCATTTATATGTATGTGTATATGTGTTGTTGTTGGCATTTTAAAATGTGTGTATGTGTATGTTTGTGGCATTGAACATGCCTGCCGCCTGCGTTGCATTGTTGTTAAATTAAACAAGACACACACTGTGATTTCTTCCCATGACTATTTACATCTTATTCTTTACTTGTGCTACATTCGACGAGCACATGTCCTTGTATGTGTGTATGTGTGTGTGAATATCCCACTTGTCAGTGACATTTAAAGGTTACCAGCTTGTTGAGTTGGGTCAATATGGGTGTGTGGCGGATTACCCAATGCACTGCAGGCGGTATTAAATTATTTTGTACGGGGAGATGACAAAGTTTAGTCAAAATTCGAAAAATTTATATTAAAAATTCGAAAATTGATATTTCTATATTAAATATTGCAGAAAATTCATTATTTTATTGAGGTGCTTTTGTAAATTTTCAGTTTTGTTGCAGCAAATTGTATGGCAAGCTACTAATTGAATGCAATTTAGTGACAAATTGAATATGAAAATATTTTTGTTGAGTTTATTTTCTCTATCAGGAAATAGTTTGAACACGTAGTGCGGCAAAGAGCACAATTACCTTAAACAAAAGTGAAATTTAAAGAATTCAATAAGTTTTTGCTTAATCCCAGCAGGTGATGTTGTGACAGATATTGAATATTTGAAATATCGCTTTTAGGCATCTTAAAATCTACCGCTGTTATTTATATTACAATTTTCTACAAATTAATATTCTCTTTTTCTCTTTTAGAAAACTCCACGGCATTGAAATACATTTGAGAAAAACCTGGTAAGTGGAATATTAAATTTAAAAGAAAATAAATAATATTATCGGATTTTATTAAATTAAATTTATTGCTGAAGTATATTTTAAAACATTTTGTTTCTCCCGAAATTAAATTTCTTATAAAATTTTAATATAAAATTTGGTAGAATATAGTATATACATATATCAAATAAGAGTTTAGTAAGTAAGATCTCCTTCTACTCCATTATGGTAGTATCTAAACAGGTGATCCTTTTTGTACAAGGTATTTGAGGACCAAATATATACGGTGTAAAAAAATCCGTGTAATAAGAGTATCACGTTTCTAAGATAGCATTGGAATTTGAAATAAGAATTGAAGGCATGAGATGCAGGAAATTTCGTATTATTTCAAATAATAATATTTACTTAGCAGAATTCGAATTGGTGAAGACGATAATAGCCTTTTCGCACAGGAGCTAATTGATCAATTAACAGGCCTCCGCTCGATTTAAATGGTGATTAAGATATATTTACCATACAAGATAAAAATCTACATTATTTTTTAATTTAATTCTAATCGTGAAAGCAAAAACTGGTTTCTTAATCAAACTTTTAATTGATAAATTAATTTGCCTGTGTGATAAGGGTATAAAATTGGCGTTATATTGAAAGTGGATGTGGTCAAAGTCCGATTTAATCCACTTTCAAATGCTGACAAGCAGAAGCGGCGGCACGCTTATTGACAAGATTTCGAGGGCCAATTTATCATCTCTGAGACAAAATTTTATATTTATAACATTTTTGACATTTCATTAATTATATATTTATTTTTTATCCTTATAGTCTTTCCACACTGTCAAATTAATTGATCAATTACAATTTTAATTGAGAAACCAGTTTTTGCTCTTCGCACTGCCGGCTACTCGATAATCGATCGGCTGTTATACATAATTGTTTTTACTTTTCATAAGAAGTTGGTTAGTTTCAACAGCTGATTGATATTTTCTCAATAACCACAATCAGCATCGACATCTACCGTCGAGTAGTATAACCTACAAATATGTAATTTGTTGCATAATTGCAATTCATTTTCAACTCGATTAAAATTCGATTAAAATCAATGTAGAAAAATGAGATTTTTATTTTCTATGATAAATTGATCTAAATCAGCGAAATCTAAATCAGTTCCTGTGCGAAAAGACTTTATTATATTATTGAATGAAACTTAACTTAATATTTCCACCGAAATTGGTTCCGACTCAGCTTCAGCTATATATTTTTTAAGTATTGTGAAGTGCGTAAATCCACGATTATTCAAAAAGTTCATTGACACCTGTAGTCAAATCTGGAAATGGTCTAAGTATGACCTCCTCATAGTGCCCTAGGGTGGAAGGACTTCCATTGCAGAATCAATTTTCTTTGTTATTATGAATTTTCTATTTAATTATCTATCTCGATTATGCTATGGTTCGATATTTCCTGTGCAACACGTTGGATGAAAATAAATTCGTTGAATCACTTCCATTTAATCTATCTATCAGTACAAAAAATATTTAAATTTTTATATTCTTCCGATATTTATGGTTCGCTGGGCAAACACTGGGTTTCTACTTAATTTTGTGTAACCACTTTTTAAAACGAAAATCAAGTATGTGCAGTTGAATACAAGCGTGTGTGTGGCATTTGGCATTTGGCCAGTTGTAATTGGCCAGATCGGCAGTGCTGGTGCTGGTCAGTTTGGCCCGAGGGTGTAACTGTCACTCCCTCAAATGGTTAAATGCAAAGTAAAATGTTTTCTCTTGTTGTTTTTGTTGCATGCAACACTGTTTGCATGTGAGCTTGTATTTTTTTTGATAATTCGCTCGCTTGCAAAACTTCCAATGTTTGCACAAAATGCTACGGCCATCAGAAACAGTTAACCAAACACACATATGAGTGAAAGTATGTAAGTGTGTGAATTTAAGTTTGTTGAAAAATAATTAAGGAAAAACTGCTTTCAACTCTAACTGTAAATTGTTAAAAGGCGAGCTGATAAATTCTGTTTTGTTTTTAATTTTTTTACTTTTAATGGAGATTATTAAAAAATTTCTGAAGCGCTGTCTAACTTTCACTCCACAGCAGTAAAATGAAGTTTGTATAAGTTCCTCATCCCTGGGAAGCCTGCTTTTACGCCCAACACACGGCAACTCCTATCAAGTAAGTCAAATGTACCGCCCTCCTAAATGTATGCAACGAAATCGGCAATTCACTTACTTTGTTGTTGAATAAAAAAACATACAAACACAGACATGCCACACCAGCTTATTAACGCCACACTTTGCAGGCGTTGCCAGCTTCCGCACTGCAAGCGCACTCCCTTTCTCTCTAACAATATGATTAGAATTATTATTTATTTCAGAAGTTTTTTTATTACCTTAAACCCTCGCCGTTGCTGCTCCTTCAGCTGGCTGAGTATGCGCTCGTTTATGCTCTCAACTGAGGCAATTTAGCGAATGAATGCATTAAGTGACTTTTTGACTGGCGGTGTATTCAAAGACAAAATGCTTCGCATTGTTGTTGTTGTTGTTTGTTCGGTGCAGTGGTTGAAGTGTAAAGTCAGAGCACTTCGCTTGTGTGTTTCTAATTGTGCGAAAGTCTGTTTGCGTGTGTGTGTTGTGTGATAAACTGTGGCGCTGAAGACGAGGGTTGCACTGACACAGTGCAGCGCTAAGCCCTTGTGTTGAGATTTCACTCTTTAATGACACAATGCCACACATAAGATTAGTGAATTTTTGCAAAGGGAGTATATTTGAGAAGTCAATAGGAATTGCTTTGATTTAAAAAAAATAAAAATTTTACTTTTTTGTTCAGAAAAGATTTTTTTATAGAATCATATAGCGAGAGAGAGGGGAATATTAAGACAGAACCGTTCTGAAAAATTAATTAAATTTATGCAATGTTTATTTAAAGCTGGAAAAACATTGATTGCTCTCTGTTTTACCACCCACCGTAGAATGGTATCAATACTCAAATTAATTTTTTTTCTTAATTCTTTCTCCGTTTGTTTAGTTACTTATTAAAATCATATATGAATACTTCAAACTTCTGTATCATCTGAAAATAAGTTCCACCTCTTCTAATTCATTCTAACTGATTCTGAGCTCATTTAAAAGTCAATAGTACCCTAAAAATGTTTGTCCTTATAACGGGTAATCCAAGAAGAGGTACTTTTTTCATTAGCCTTTTTTTTGACAGATAACGCGTGAGTCGTATCAAGCTGTCATGTTCTTTTTGTTCAGTATTATTTGGTTATTTTATCATGAAATTATTATTATGAAAATTCACGTTCTGTAAAGAATGTCTTTCGCGCCATTCGCTCGACTTATGGTTAACATAATCGGCCTATTGAGCATCACAACAACAACCATCTCATTTTGAGATCCAGCATTCATTATTGGATAATATTCGACCGAATAGACCAAGTCCAGCTTTCAGTGAAGAAAATATAGCAGCCGTAGTTGAGAGTGTACACGAAGACCTTTGCACTGTCGCATTGTTACCTCGCATTGATAACCGACTATGTCTGAAATTGAAGCTCGTGATCTCGGTGATATTTGGTTTTAACAAGACGGCGCCACTACCCACACATCGCATCAATCAATGAATTTATTGAGAGAATACTTCGGTGAGCAGATAATTTCACGTTTTGGGTCGATCGATTGACCAACAAGATCGTGTAAGATTAGACTTTTTCCTGTGGAGATATGTAGGTAAAGTCTAAAGACAATCCCGCTTCGATTCAGGCCTTGGAGCAAAAAATCACGCGTGTCATTCGCCAGTTACCAGTCGAAATGCTCGAACGAGTCGTCGAGAATTGGACTCAATTGATGGACCATCTGAGACGTTGTCGGGGCCAACATTTGAATGAGATAATCTTAAAAAACGAAATGCCAAAGTTTGTTTTTTTTTTCGAATTATAATAAACATTGCCCATTGGATTTAAATTTTTAAAAGTTGGGAAACTCGATTTGGATCACCCTATGTTATTGAACATCTCGAGTGGTATTGCGCAGCCTTCGGTACGAATGTTAGCTCTGAGTTTGTCAATGAGTTCGTTCTTAACCTTAAAATAATAAGTAGATGATCTCGAGTTCTGTTGAAACCATGAAACTGAAAGTTGTTTTGAGGTAAAGAGATTCTTGGTTAGAACTACACTGAAATTATACAAATTTTATATACATTTTTTGTATCCAAATTTTTAATTTTTTTATATTCTCTATAAGCATTCGCGCCCAAAAATATACAACCTTTGTATTTCACCATAGGTTATGCTGAAAATAAATGCTCAAGTTGAACAATTTTGGCTATTACCACCTAAATATATTTTTTCTAACTTTTTAATTAGAATAGAGATTTTTAATAAAATTATTTTATTATTATTTTGTTTTGATTTTCTTTCTCAATAATACTTATCTTCACAAAATTTTTAACCCTAGACGGTCATCCTTCGTCAAAATGACTACGAACTATTTTATTTTCACTGTAAATATGTTTTTAGAAGACTGTGAATTAATTATTAATTTTAAGTTAAAAGAATAAAATTTTCCTTTTTATTTTTGACTTGTATTTATCAATAATGAAATAAATAAACTCACACCCTGCTGAAAATGGATTTGAAATAAGTCGTCGTCATATTGACGAAGGATGACCGTCCAGGGTTTTTGCAATATTTTAATTTTCCGTCGAGCTCAATTTCCTACTGGGTCACTTGCTGTGAGCTTTCCAAATGACTTTTCTAAGCAATTGCGTACCTTTTATCTATATTTTTTTATTTGATTTATGCCTCATTTCCGGCAGCCATATGCCGTAAGAGCTGCACGCCCACTTTCCAAACCACTTGCAATACACCAACACACCAACTCACCTACTCATATACATATATATTTGTATATGTGTTAGTGCTCATTTACAATCGTTTTAAAAAATCATATGCAACTACAGACAGACATCTATCTGCCTGTACATTTCAACTTTGGAGCGGCAAAAGTCTAAGCATTTGACACTTGCTTCACGCTCCAAACAGGAAGCGGCAAAATGCGAAGCAACAACAACAACAAAACTAACGTTGTTTGTGTGCCATAAATAAATGTGTTTCGCTGCCGAAGCGCAAGGTAGCGCAAATGCTTATGAGCTACCAAATACATTTAAATATTTATATGCAAATGCAAATGACTGCACGCATGCGTGTGTATGTGTGAGTGTGTGCGTGTGTCACATTTATGCAATTATAACTTTTGTCGTTAGTAGTTTTCGGCGGCGGCGACAGCTTAAAAGTGTAAATTGCTGCAATGAACTAAACTGACTTAACTAAGTGTGAGGTGAAAGCTTCGGTGTTGTTGGTGTGCCAGGGAGAGGAGACTTGGAAGGCGCAGGAAGCAAGCGGCGGCAAAAGATGAAGCGACGGTTATACGCTGCTAAGTGTATGAAGCCTTCCACTTACTGTCTCTCCAAGGATAATGAGCGTGGCTTAATGGCAGTCAAACATACACATATACACACATGCAAACATATATACAGAAGCATATATATATTCCCAACATTTATGTTAAGTGCTTGCATCACTACATATATGTAGATGTGTCTGTGTGTATGTGTTAGTTGCAATAGTGTTGCGCATGTTTTATTAAATTAAGCGAGATTAAGTTGCTTCGCCACTGCTCAATGCGCTCAGCTACACGCCAATTGCGCCCGCCAGAGCTCACAACTCCACTCGAAACTTCGAGTTAAAGTGGCAACTGCGATTTGCCGTGGCGCTCTGTAGTTTGAGATGGAAATCAGTGCAGTGTAACATATATATATATATGCACATACATTTATATATATGTAAGAGTATATACTTGTCTCTTTGACTACATAGTTGCCACTTATATCATTTTATTATTTTTTGCACATTAAAAGGAAATTAAATTAGTTGGAAAGTAGCATGCAGCAGCATTTTCAATGTGCACGGATTTATCACCATGCATATATATTTATGTGTATTACCCAAATATATGTATGCGACTGCAGCTCACTTAAAATTTATGCGTTTAAACATATTTATCACTTCTCTTAAATGTTAAATGGCAATTTTGCCGAAATATTTTTCATTTTGGCTCATTAGTTTGTGGTATGACTATTTATTTGAAAATGTATAACCATTGTCTCGTTGATAGGTCGGGAAACAAGAACTTTTTCCAATTTTTCTATTGTATTATTTTTTTAAGATAACATCAGTAACCTTATAGTAGAAATATTCCATTTATTTGACTCTCATATCTAAGGTATTCTACTCAAGTATACTTCTTAGTTTTCGATAAAGGTGGACTGTTTTAAGTAGGAATTTAAGCAAAATTCTTCCATTCTCTTTCCAACACAAAAGTGAACTTACTCTTTCCTCTGAGAGAGCAATTACTACTCAGTCCAAAGTAAAGGGGTTTTCAATAAGACCATCACAAGAGTTTTAAATAAAACAAAAACGGTTTGGGATATCAATGAAATAAAGAAGAAAATTTCTGTGAAAGTACATTCGATGCCTTTATGTATTGAACACGATTTCTTTTGCATGGCTACCATGGGCACGATTGCAGAAGTCAAGACGCTGAACCCAATTTTCGGCCAATACAGTACGAAGTTCAAACGTCGCTGGCTTATTGGCATATACCATAGACTTGACGTAGCCCCATAGGAAATAGTCTAACGGCGTCAAATCGCACGACGGAGGCGGCCAGCTGACTGGGCCATTTCGTGAGATATCCAGTACACCAAACTTGGTTTTCAATAAATCGAATGTAAAATTCGCTGTGTGTCTTATGGCGCCGTCCTGTTGGAACCACATATTGTTCAAGTCCATATCATCCAATTCGAGGCAAAAATATTCGATTATCATTGAGCGGTAGTGATTCCCATTCATAGTAACGCGCAGGTCTTTCTCATCACGGAAGAAGTACGGCCCAATAACGCCGCCGTCCCATAAACCGCACCAAACCATAAATAGGACGTAGCGCTCTTAAAGTAGAGGCCTCTGACTCCGAATTTCGGTAGTAAATTTTAACAATTTCGGCTCGTTGTTGGATCACATATCTTTCCACCATAAAATGGCATACCTTACTGAAGATACATGTCAAAAGAGCGGAAAAAATATGGCTGTCCCTTTATGTCTACTTTTGTAGCGTTCTCTTTGAATAACCCTTTATGTCTTACTGGGAAGCAACATTTTAGGTTTTATTTCAATACTGAAATGGTCTGCGTTGTCTATGGTGGTTCCGAGACAAAATAAACTGTATTCGCAGTAACCAGCATTGAAAACATTCTCTTAAAATTGGTCATTTTCATATCATAGGAGAGTACTTCAATTCAACATCTCAACTTCTTGTATGACATATACACACCTTGCATATTTCAGTCCTATATTCAGTTCTAAGTTCATCTTTTAAATTTAAATTTTAAATTTGTTAAATTTAGTCCTACTTTTTCACGTTTCTGTGGTCTTATATATACATTACATAGTTCATTACTTTATCGTGTCGGTATTACATAAGCGCTTTATGACGGTGTTCTGTAATTTGTATAAAATTTTAAGAAACTCTTGGGAAGAGGAACCGTTTAAAATTAATTTTTAGATCGATTCCAATTCATCAATGTTTTCAAAGTGAAGCTGATTTTTCTTTCCTTCTGTTTTATAACAAACTTATACATTTTATGGAAAAAAGTCCATAATTTGATAGGTTTACTCAGCACGTTGAAAGAAAGTAGTCATCTCAATTACTGTTGAAAGTATGGTTTTGTCAATTTTGGAAATTTCAAAACTTCCATCTGTCTTTATGGCATAGATGAATGATAACAGTGGTCGAAGATCCCACAATCTATTTCTAAACTCGTTATAGCCTTCTAACACAGGAGCTAATCGATCAATTAACCGGGCTCTGCTCGATTAAAGCGTAAATTTACAACAATTTACCATACAAAATAAAAATCTAATTTTTCAACATTAATTTTTAATCGAATTTTAATCGAGTTGAAAATTAAATGCAACTCAGCTACAAAGAACGACGACGGTAGATGTTGATGCTGGAAATAATGGTTGTGGTTATTGAGAAAATATCAATTAGCTGTTGAAACTAATGAAAAGCAAAAACAATAATGTATAACAGCTGATAGGTTATCGAGTAGCTGGCAGTGCGAAGTGCAAAAATTGGTTTCTCAATTAAAATTTTGATTGATCAAATAATCTGGCTGTGTAAAAAGGCTTTTAGACAGTATAAATTTAAATACCTTACACAAATATGTTTCACAGTCAATAAATATTCCGTTCAATTAATTTATAGTCAATCATACTTGGGGGAAACACAACTCTAATTTATTTCGAATTTTATTAAATTGTATTTTATTTTAAAATTATATGTAAAATTCTGACCAAACATTCAAAATGAGAACCAAAAAATTGGTAATAATAATTTCTCTAATTGTTAGTTATTAACCGTAAATTGCATAATCAGCAAATCAGTTCAATTTGAGCATCAATGAACAATCACGCATAAATTAATAGCGCAGAGACCATATGTGTATGTGTGTGTGTGTATGGGAAAAGTACAAATTAAAACATTTTAATTAATTAGCAATCAAAGCACTAACCTCAATATGCGGGCCAACAGCTGTGGTGGTAGGGAGCATGTCGCTTCAACACTTCAGTACAAAAAGTTGCTGACGCCTTTGAAAACGCAGCGAACAAATATTTGCGCACTAATTAGTTGTAGGGTAGTTAAATATTAATTGTCATCTTAAATTTGACAAACTGCTGGTACAAGAAGTTTTAAAGAAAAGTTGAAGAGGGTAAACATTACTCATGCTTAAGGCTTTACTGTTATTTTGGATTAACTGCGGTGATGTGTAAATTTAAAGCTGACTAAGTCAAAAATGTCGAATATTGCAATTGAGTATTAACTATATCCATTATTATTATAACATATATGCACGTATTACTATGCTATATACATATATATTTTTCGAATTTTCCCAAAAAGGCAAAAACAATTCTAAAAGGGTCCATGCGTACCTCTGCAGCACTTTCGGTGGTAATTAATTAAATTATATTATTAAATATGAATGCTTGTCAGCCGCAAACAAGAGCAGTGTGTTAAAAGCTTCTAAAGTCCGCCAGCAATATGAAAATACAAAGGTCTCCAATTATGCCCACACACACATACCCATCGCTGGCCACAAGTGCTAGCATGCACAAACGCAGAACTACAACAAAGTGTGTTGTTGTTGTTGTGCCTTTCTACATTCAGCCAGTATTTGCGAATGCCACTACAACTGCAATAAAAGCAGCAACAACTGCAACTGCAGCTACCATAAGCACACGCTGCTGGCTATGATAATATTTGAAATGAATAGAACAAAATAAATATAAAAAAAAACACAAACAAAAACAAAAACAATGGAAAAGTGCTAAAGCCGCGCTGAAATAAAAGGCCAAAGCAGCTGGTCATACTAATTGCAGCAACATTTAACTAATTTCCTCCGGCACTCAATTGCTAGCATACACTTAGGCGCAAGAGCAGCGCACAGTGCATGCCAACTCCTCTATGTGTGTCTGAATGTGTGTGTGTGCGTGCTAACGTTGCAGCCGCACAATGCAGCGTCGCACAAAATAGCCGCAAACGCTTAGTAAGCCAGCGAGTAATGTGCACAAGTTAATATTTAAAACTAAATGAAATGTCCAATATCAGAAACACCGCGTAGCCTGCGAAAGCGCTCACACACACACACACAAGCAGCACACGCAGGCTCATTCGCCGCTTTATCTGTTGCGGTAGTCACGTTGCGACGCGTTGTGGTTGCGACGATACTCTTTCTAATTTTACTCCTGTTGTTGTTGCTTTTGTTGTGTATTCTTGCCAACTAATGCAATTATTACTGTTTAGTTTGTTGCTTTTTGTTGTTGTTGTGGCTGTTGTTTGTTGGTGTTTGTGTTGTTTGCTTTGTGGTGCCTGGTTTCAGTTGTCAGCATAATATCGGTGGCTTGTATTCTTTGTCTTTTGTTATTGCTATTGCATGCTTGTTTATATGTATTGGTGTGCTGGCAATGGCAACTGAGCGAGATAATATCTGTTGATTTTAGTTTTAAGTTCTAAAGCGTGACTACTAGTTGCACTCGGCAATCTTAATTCATTATCACTAGGCGGAGCATTGAACTCTTTCCAATGAAATATCAATATGTCTCTCAATAGTATTGTGAATAAATTTGAAAATTCTTACCAGGATTTTCGGGTGATGATGGTTTCTAGTATCATTATTCAAATTCAACCTTTTCTATCGCTCAATAAGAAAAAATGTAGAAAATTCAGGTTCAGTTTGAGAATGTGAATTTAAGCGACATCAAAGAGAAGATTATTAAGGAAATAAAGATTGTGGTTCTTTCAACATTGAAAGAGAATATTATTCAGCAACATAAGTATGCATATGCCATTAGTTTCGGATCATTAAATATCCAACGAATTGTCTAGGTTTTGCTTTCCTCCCAGATGTTTGCATGGTAGTTCGAATGAGACTTCAGATAGCCTTCGTTCATTAACTAGATAATGTTAGTTCAAAGATGTGTGCAAAAATTTAACAAAATCGCTTCATAGCTTTTCGAAATATCATGTCCTTCGACTAAAAAACTTGAGTTTTGAGATAAACACGTTTAAAGTTTCATATTCTAACTGACTTGGCCGGATGGACCAAAGGGTGTATTCCTTAGAATTTTACTCGGATTTATTTGATATTCTTGAATAATATTTTTAACATATTGAACTATTAAATAAGAAAAATTGTTGTTTTTCCAAATTTTGAAATTTTGACCCAAACTTAACCCTTTCAAAACCTTTTCATAAGATATTGAATAATACCGTCCTTTACATTATGAATATAAATAAGTCCGGCTTGAAATGTTGAATTTTAATTAAACAATGGCAGATTTGTTATGGCAGAGCAGCAAAACTAAGTTTTCTTATACAAACGAAAGATGTTATGAAGTTTCGAAATCGATATTTGATATATGAATAGTATAATAATTAGTTTATAGACTATTCTTATGCTATACAAGGTGTGTGAGGCTGGGGCATCTTTATATTTAATATTGTTTTTGACCAAGAATTCACGATTATTTTGGCACGAAGTTAAGTTAAGGTTCTGAACTATTTGGTCATTCAAGCGAAGTAAAGCAAAACGAAACATCTTGCATGGGTTTCCCAGGTAAGATTACTATAACTTAAGCCTAAGTGTAAATTAAAACTATTCAATTTACCCTACAAGCGAGAAAAATATTATAAAATTTCTCACTTTCAGGCTTTATTAAAAATATATTTGAGTGTTAACAAAAAAAAAAACAACAAGTAAGGAAGGGCTAAGTTCGGGTGTAAGCGAACATTTTATACTCTCGCAATTTATTTATTTAACTTAATTAATATTATATAATACACAATTTGACCCACATATTTGTCCATTGAAAGTTGGAAACTCTAATATTAGGTTAGAAGCACCGAGGTCCTCGTGTTCGATATATGGGGCCTTAAAAACCTATGGTCCGATTTCGGCGATTTTTAGAATGGGGCTGCCACACTATTAACATAGTATTTGTGCAAAGTTCTGCACCGATATCTTCACTAGTACTTACTTTATATATTGTAAAGTAAACGATTCAGATTGTCTTCAAAGTTCTGGTATATAGGAAGTAGGCGTGGCTGTGAAGCGATTTGGCCAATTTTCACAACATATTATTGGGAGCTAAGGAAACTATTACAAACCAAGTTTCATTGAAATCGGTCGAGTAGTTCCTGAGATATGGTTTTTGACCCATAAGTGGGCGATGCCACGCCCATTTTCCATTTTGTAAAAAAATCTGAGTGCAGCTTCCATCTGCCATTTCTTATGTGAAATTTAGTGTTTCTGACGTTTTTCGTTAGTGAGTTAACCCACTTTTAGTAATTTTCAACCTAACTTTTGTATGGGAGGTAGGCGTGGTTATAATCCGATTTCTTTCATTTTTGGACTGTATTAGGAAGTAGCTAAAAAAAACGACTGCAGAAAATTTGGTTTATAGAGCTCTATTGGTTTGCGAGATATATATAAAAAGCTTAGTAGGGGGCGGGACCACGCCCACTTCCCCAAAAAAATTACATCCAAATATGCCTCTTCATTGTACGATCCTTCATACCAAATTTTATTTCCATAGCTTTATTTATGACTTAGTTATGGCACTTTATGTGTTTTCGGTTTTCGCCATTTTGTGGGCGTGGCAGTGGTCCGATTTTGCTCATTTTCGAAAGCAACCTTCCTATGGTGCCAAGAAATAAGTGTGCCAAGTTTCATCAAGATATCTTAATTTTTACTCAAGTTACAGCTTGCACAGACGGACGGACGGACGGACAGACAGACATTCGGATTTGAACTCCACTCTTCACCCTGATCACTTTGGTATATATAACCCTATATCTAACTCGTTTAGTTTTGGGTGTTACAAACAACCGTTATGTGAACAAAACTATAATACTCTCTTTAGCAACATTTGTTGCGAGAGTATAAAAAAAATATATTTCACATGCTCATTTTTATGAAAAATTATGGCTATTGGTCTTCGGAAAACAACTATTTCAAATGCCCGTCATATCTGAAATAAAATGAAAAATCTTAATCTATATAAAACTTGTTAGTAAAGTATGCTAATAGTTTCTATCTTCATATACATTTTTCGAAAAATTTATGAAATTTTGAGACTGGCCTAAGAGGTTAGTCATATTACTCTGTGCCAAGACATTCGATTTAGTATACCTTTCATTTTATTTATTTTAGACTCTGCTACTCATATTTAGCAGAATGGAATTAATGGTCTATGACCATATGAGCTAAAAAATAAAGTCAATTACAAACGATAACGATATTAATTCTAAATCTATTTAACGTATATGAAGTCGGCATAAAGGAACGAACTAAAATTTATTAAAATCTCTTTCTTTATATTTGCTACAGGCTGTGTACTTTGAAAGGGTCTGTTGTTGGTTCGAATTTTAAATATCCCGATTAAGAATATTGTCGAGATTTACTAGGTAGCAGTTTCATCGGTGATAATTTACCCTCAATCTTTATTCGATATAATTCTGGCAATCGATAGAAGTTTTGTTACTATCTATTGAGATTTCTGCCCATTGTCTTATTTAATCCGGGGTTAGTTGAACGGAAATGCTATAATTTCACTGGCTCAAATTAATAATTTGTGTAATAATGACAATTTAAATGTTTCGATCTTAGTGTCACTTGTAGGAATAATTTCGGTTTCATAATACTATAGGCAAAATCGACTTTTTTTATGGGTATCGGACCAAATTATCTTTTTTCGGGAGATTGAGACATAAGTAAATAAAAGTGCATTCTCCGTTTTTCAAAGTTAGGCTCCAAAATCGAAATAGTTGGTTTCGAAGTTCGAAAAAAGACTAAAAAAAATTAATAATTACAGCAAATAGTTACTTAAAAAGTCTAAATATAAATTTATCTTCATTTTATTCTTAATTTAATGGTGTATAACATTTTTCTGCCAGATTTTTCCAGTATTTTTAGATATTGATATTGTTTTATCATTTTCGGAGATCTAACTTTGACCCTTCATATCATCTGTTGTATAAGCTTAAGCAGAAAAGTTTAATCCAATACCCAGCCGAGTGTCGCACAATGTAATTAAAACATTTTTAATTTTGAATATTTGCCAAATCGGGGCATAAATACAGCTTTTGGAAATAACTCGATCACAGCGCCATCTACCGTCATGTTTTGAATATCAAATTTTTGTTTACTTCTTCTATTGAAAAATTAAACCTCAACTGTTTACGGATATTAAGCGCATTAGCCGACGCTAATAATGGTTCAAATACACGTAACAGGCATTAATTGAAATTTACGACTTTGTCGCTAGGGAAAAGAACACCCACACACATACACTCGTACAAAGGTACAAAGCACCGTCATGCATAAATGTATTTAATAAATTTGAATTATTTTCGCAAAAGCCGCACAGTCAACGTCCACATAATTGCTGTCATAAAATTTTAAAACCCCTTCAGAGTAGTCAACATGCGAGCTTACACACGCAAACACCTACAAATACCTAAAGGTGTGCGTGCCAGCCGCAATGTGTGGCAATAATTTTGTAGAAGGAAATTTCATTCTAAAATGCCACGGTCAATAAAATTAACGAAAACATGTGTCAGTTAACTTAATACAAACACCTTCAACCCGCCAACAGCCAACAGCGGCGATATTCGGTCGGAGAGGTGTGCTCATACACTCTCTAAATAAACCGTTAAACTGTTATTCGACTATAAAACGAGCTCATTAAAAATCATTAAATTTCGTCGGTTTTGTGTTTGGCTACCGTACATCAGCAATTACGTGCGCTTTCAACGTGCGTGTGAGCTTCTGTTTGAAGTTAGGAGTTTAATGCCTCATTTTATCACCTGCACACACATACACACGAACACGCAGTCGTACTCAAATGCGAAATTGCACATAAACTATAAAATTTACACATGAGTACCGTAATATATTTAATGTGTTCAACTGTTAAGTGAGCTGTCATGGCAGCTTTCGCTTTAAATAATGTGTAGAATATTGACTGAGCTTAGCTTCATTATCACCGACTATCAACGCTCGTGGAAAAGATAAAACTTTAACGAGTTCATGAAAAAGCTTCGTGATTGGCTGATAAATTTAAGGTAGACGTAAGTTATAGTGGAGAGGAGGGGTTTTATTTACTCTCTTGTCTTTGAGATAATATTTTATCTAAGAATTTAAAAATTTTGAAACATTTTTTATTGCAAGTGGCCCATATCGTAATTTCAATTATAAAATTACAAACTAAAATTATATTTTTACATTCCTTCGTACCCCGTTGTCGCATTGGGACCCTAACACGAGTAGCACAATTGATATTCACTTTATGGTTGTAAACTGTTAATTTTAGATTTCGTATAAAGTCGATTCTCGCGCGAAAAAAACAAAAAAGTATGAATCATAAGGACATATCCCGTATCTATATGAGAAAAAAAGTGTGCTCCGAAATTTGTACAACTTGGTCAATATTCTCCGAGGGAGCTACATTCATGCCAAATAAACCAAAATTCGAAGATGTAGTGTGTCCCTGCTTTGAATACGGGGGCTGCTATATATATTTCTGGCCTAATAATGAAAATAGGAATATTTATCAACGAAAATGGTTTTATTGTTTTTCAAAATATTCTCCATCAAGATTTATACACTTTTGCATGCGCTCAAACCAATTTTCGAAGCACTTTTTTGACCCTTTTTTTTTTTTGAGCGATTGTCAAATTGTGCGGGATCCAACGAGAACAAACATTTTTTACGGCCAGGTGTTCATGCAATATCGAATGTATGCTGGTGGGAGAAATGCATAGGCATGCCTCTATCTGAAGGTATGTTACATGACGGTCTTGCATTATCAGTTCACGTACGGCATCGATGTTTTCTGGCACAACGGCTGTTTTTGGACGACCTTCACGTAATTCGTCTTTGAGCGAGCGTCGGCCACGATTGAATTCGTTGTACCAGTTTTTCACAGTGCTATAGGATAGTGCTTCATAGCCATACAAAAGATTTTAGTTCATCGACGCACTCTTGTCGCGATAATCCACGTCGAAAGTTGTGAAAAATGATCGCATGACAAAACGTTCTGAGTTATGTTATGCTAAAAAATGTTAAACTTTCCAATGGAAATGTCAGATTGCACCTGACAACACTTAGTGTTGCCTAGGTCAGGAATATATATAGCAGCCCTCGTATGAGTCATTGGTTACGAATGAGATTTATTTTCACATGAATGGAATCAGTAACTCTATTAACTGTGGTTGAAAAAAACTTTACTAATTTATGGTGCAGTTCAGTATGTAATCTAACGTCAAGCGCGACGCTTTATTTGGAGGTTAAAGCGATACAATCAAGAGAGAGCTCAACTTCAAGACGGTGGTACAAAAAAAAATAAAATTAGTTTCGCTAGAAATGAAGTAAAGATTAGCCAAATAAATCAGAGACAACTAATTATAGCAACAATGGAACACTGGTCTGATCGATACATTTCTTTATCGTTGTCGAATCAAATACCTTAAAGATAAACGATAATTTTGGTATTTTCGACATCATTTCATTGTCAAGTTTACTCACAGCTAAATTGAGGAAGAATAAGTAAAATCATCTAGACACTTTTTCTTCTAATATCGTCAGACTGTTGTCGAAGGCATTGATATTTGTCAACTGAAGAAAATTGTGACTCAAAGCGCTTTATCGATACGTCAGGGACTTTCTGATCTATAAATGGAAGTGTTTTTTGTTGGCATCACGAAGGATCCGCTGCGACCTACAATGCAAGAAACAACCTCCTAACATAACCTAACCTCACTGTTTATAAAAAGTGTAACAGTGATCGGATTTAGTTCAAATATGCGCCGTTTCGTTCGATAATCTGTTTCCATCTAGACGGCAACTTCAAAATACTCCCTCGTAGAAGACACCCTCCTTATTTGCGAAGAACTCGGACAGCCAAGGGCGTTCGGTATGGACAGGTACAGGTGGTAAACACTTGACGATATGTTTGGGCTATATGGTGGATCCAATATAACCTCCCATCCGAGCTCCCGTAGCTTCTGACGAGTCATCAACGAAGTGTGTGGTCTAGCGTTATCCTGGTGCAACACTTCCCCCTTTCCTGTTGGCCAATTTTGGACGCTTCTGTTCGATCGCCTGCTTCAAGCGGTTCCAGTTATTCGCTGTAAATGGTAGAATTAAGCGTCTGGTCATATGGGAGCAGCTCATAGTGGATGATTCCCTTCCAATCCCACCAAACACACAGCAAAAACTTCCTGACCGTCAATCTCGGCTTGGCCACTGTTTGGGACGATTAACCGGCCTTCGACCTTGAGCGTTTTCTCTTGATATTGTGGTATGTGATCAATTTTTCGTCGCCAGCCACCATCCGCTTCAAAAATGTTGAGTCCGTTTCGTTTCAGCAGCATATCGCAGGTGTTGATTCGGTCCAGAAGGTTTTTTGCGGCAAATCATGCGCCCAAACATCAAGCTTTTTTGTGTATCCAGCCTTCTGCATATGGTTGAAAATGGTTTGGTGACAAACTCTCATCTCCTGGGCGATGTCACGAGATGCCACATGCCGGTCTAACTCGATGTTTTCCATGATTTGATCGGTATTCGTCGTCACAGCTCTTACGACAGCTGGCTCTAGCGGATTTGCTTATGACGAACTCCAAGTTTATACGTCTATAACTGTTGAACGCAATATCCAAACTAATCATGCATAGGTGTAGGTTATGTCAAGACCTTTCTAGATGTATAGTATTGCCAGATACGAGCTCTGTAGCGCTATATACATAGCCACGAAATTCAAAAGACAAAAATTCGAAAGGGATATATTTGCCAATCTAATATTTGAGGTATCTTTATATATTTTGGCATATAGAGATCATCATAGTGAGCGAATAATGTTCATTGTAAAACATTAATACATTAAAAAAAAATTAAAGTAAAAACTACGTAGTTTTCACGAGTTTGCATCTTTCTGTCTTTCACCCCATTCCAACTGCCTCATACAACAATTTTATTACAACCTCTTCCTTCCTTCGCATATGGGTGTCTACTACGCTTCATCTTGCATTCTTAAGCAATACTTATATGTATGAGTGCAACTCAGCGGTGTTAAATCAATGAAATCAACAACCAAATAAGCAGACTTACGAGGATAATTGCGAAAAAAGGTGTAAGCATTCAATATACACCTACATGTATGTAAAAAATAATAATAATAAAATCAAAAACCGCGGCGCCACAATGACGCAACGTCGCGCCGACAAACGCGCACGCCGGTTGAATGGCCTCCCCGAGCGTACTCACCAAATTGGCTTACTTCGCTTCCTCATTCACTCGAGCACCATTCGCATCATTATTCATTGGCATTTACCAGTAATAAATGCACCCGACTGGCGGCTGTCCTTTAGCCATACCTCAATTGACGCAATGGGCGGCGCGCTGGGATATGCCTGCCTGCCTGTGTGGCGTGAGAGAGCATCGTGCGGAGATTAAAAATTGCACATCCTCTTACATACATATGTATATTCACGCATATAAACTTATATGAATATAAATGAGTATGCGCGCAGGGCTTACGCGTCAATTGTCGGCCGTGCGGCGGCATCGGGTGCGGAGTGAAAATATCCTGTTCCCGCCGGGCTGTCAAATACAATTATCACTTCCTTATTTTACTATTCATATGAGTTGACGGCGTCGAGTGGCAGACAATTGTGCGCTGTGCAGCGAAGAAAAACGAAAGCGCGTGAATTTAATATATTTCTTTAAAGAAAATGCGTAATATTTTTTTCACTTTCAGTGAAGCTTTTAAGGCAATTTGAATTTTTTCTTGGAGTTTGGCTGCAGAGAGATAATATATAAGAATCGAATATGTCTCCATGGTGAAAAATAGTAAAATATCATGGGAGGTTAATTTATAACTTATAAGATCAATAATTTGTCATACGAAATAAAGACACACCATGAAAATGTAGGTAAAGAAGTGCTTCTAATAAATAATATACATACGGTTACTAACATGTTTTCCAAAAGGAGACGCCTTTCTTTACATCTCACTTAATGACTAGTGTTAATATTGTTGTTTTAATATTATACATAAACATTTTTACAGTAAAAGTGAAAGCTTCGTAAAATAACTGAAAATATGTGAACAATTTCATTGTAAAGAACGCTGAGCATGAATAAAGTAGGACCATTTAATGTAGAAAAAATAATAAAATGTGTGTAAACATCTAAATTACTTATTGCACAAGTGAAAGTTTAATGAAAGCTCCAGTGGTGAGCTTTCATATCCTTTTTTTGCAATATTGAAATATGTCAAAACAGAACTTATGTCCCATAAATAGTGAAACTTGAATTATTTCATTACGAATTATACAAGCGGCATAGGTTTTCTACCAGAAAAGCCTGAAAACTGTTCTAATTAAATTTGTTATTGTTATCTCTGCTAAAAGTGTAGTTGTCTTTTACCAAGAAATGGATCTTATCAACTGATTGACCAGTATGACAGACTATTATGGACACTGGACAGGAAAAATATTCAAAAAACTCTTTGCTACCAGTATGTTCTAGTACAGTTACATCATATTGCACTGTACGCACACCTACATTAAGGGGTTAGGGGTAGTCAGAGATTATGCTATCAAGATATTAAATTAGTTTTATAAATAGATAATCCTGGGCATGATCGAAGCTTTTTTTTCAAAAATGAACTCAGGAAATTCTTTCTACATTTTCGAGAAAAAATCTAACTCTGTTGAATTGAATTGAATTTTTTTTTTCGATCAGGCCCAGAATTATTATTATGTATTCTAAAAGCTGTATAAATTTCATTAAAATATAGTGAGCGGTTTTCGAATTACAGTTGTCAACAGTTAAAAAAAATAGTTTTGAGAAATACGCATTTAAAGTAGGGTTTTGGAGTGCCCTCTTCGCTCTCTTTTTTATTTGTCTCGAAAAGTATATATCTGATCAACTTCAATTTTTCAGAAAATATTTTTAAGATATAACACTTGAAAGAAAATGCAAAAAAAAATGATTTTTTAAAAATCCTTACTACCCCTAACCCCTAAGAAAATTCTTTACTTAGAGAAGATTCATTACATGGACTATGAGAGATATTGATACTACATTCTGAGCCCTATAAATCGAGCTGGTTGGGTTCTATTGCTCCTTCAGAAAGTTTTTTATGTAGGCACAGCTTGCTAAAGTATTCCCTTTTAGTATTCCTGATCTTTTTGATCTATTTAGAAAGGCTGGTCCAATTTCTTCCAAGAAGGAGTCACGTGTTAGGCTTTATTAATCAACCAGATGTGTTCTATCTAGTCATGAAACAGCTGGGATATTTGTGTGTAAGTGTCCGTTATGATATTGGCTATCGCAGCTGTCTATTTTCCAGAACTTGATGACAGGATAAATTCTGTTTATGTATGCCCCTTGTGCAAAGTTCATATTTTTGGGGACCTATCTAGGGCATATTCCTTGAATACACCTGTGTATCGACAGGGAGGATTTCCGCGAAGATCCTTTAATCTGAGATCGATATTACCGGTTTTGGTCTCTCCCTAGAGTCGTTCCAAATAAAATTTTCTTTTTTTTTAAGACCTACATTGATGCAGCTCAAAAATTGTACGCAGGTGGATGTGAGCCCTCTTATATCTGCATATATCAACGATTATGGTCACTTAATCGCCAACAAAGCTTGTTTAACGGGACATTTTCACCGTCAAATTAAGCCAAAAAACAGTAGATGAGTGGCTGAAGGGACTTCATTTGAGAGCTTGAAAAACTTAAAAACAGCGTTGAACAACAGTTCGGTGTGATTAAATAAGCGCTCATGCGTTTTTTCTCTTCTTCTGCTTTTACATGGGACTTACGGCGAAAAACCTTCAATGCCAACAGCTGCACCACCAAATATGCCAATCAATTTTTTTTTATTACACTTTTGTGCTTTATTAACAACATAATTCCCTTTCAGCGTATGCTACCAACCAGATATATTGCTGTTGTTGTTGTTGATCTTTTTTGTTGTTGTTGCTGTAGTGAAACAGATTTCAAATGAAATAAAACATTTTTCGTATTTTTAATCCAATTGACAGCATTATTGGTAAGCGCCGCAGGCTGCACTCAAAAAGACAAAGTGCACACACACACACCACTACAAGCAAATAGATTCGGTGCATCTGTATGTGTGTGTGTATGTGTTTTTGTGCAACCCTTGTGGCTACTATTGCAACGCCGCTGCCTCTTTACCATGGCTACAAAGCGAAAAAAATTTTACAAATCTACAACCCCGAGCGTTGTGCCTTACGCACCCAGCAAGCATGTGCCGGCAACAACAACTACAACACTAAGTGTTGCAGTGGCATATATGTATATGTAAAAAACGCCGCAAACATTCATGCAACACTATCGGCGATCTGGTTGTCGATTTCAATTTCGATTTTGATGATTTGATGCCGTCTGACATCAGGTTAATGCGTTTGTATTGTGTCACAGTTAGAGGTCGATTAACAATTTAACACCCCAGTGCGCGTGAAGAGGCGCTCGAAGGGCACACCCCTATAAGTCTGCATAGTGTGCGGATTAACGGGACACACACACATACATGCAATATGAGATTAGATTAGAAATGTGTATCGCAGTTACGGTGTGCACCGTTAACCGCTATAATGTACACAAACGCCGAATATATGCAGTTGTGTATATGTGGCATGTGGCAAGTGGCAGCATGCCTCAAATTAAATGAATTTCGTACTGTGATTTCGGAAGTCGATCGAAGGCGATAAGGTTTTGTTAATAAATTACATGGCATACAACAACAACAAAAAACAATAAACATTACAACAACACCAATTACAACAATAACAAAAAATCATAACAACAACACAAATTTCTGCAGCGACCAAAAATAAAAATAAAAAAGTAACAAAAATTACAACAACAATATGAAAATTACAAGAACAATATGAAAATTACAACAACAATATAAAAATTACAACAACAAAATTTCCAGTTCTTAATGCGCGCAAAAAAACTAAAAAAAAACACCGTTAAATGAGCACAAGCAACAAGCTCTGTTGCATGCCACAAAAATTGCAACATCTGGAAAATTAAACCGAAAGTTTTTTTTTACAGGCAGCGAAGTGTTGCAACCGACCCAAAACTCAACACACGCTGTTTGTGGCATATGTTGTATAGCAAATTTCAAGCAATAATTTCAATATTTCCACGCTATGAGCCATTAGATACGTCTTCCACACACACACACACACTCACTGCGAGAGAGAAAGCATATCTTTCTTGTCTTAATAGCGCTGGCAAAATGCATGAATAGTTGATGTCTCGAATGGAGGAAAATGGAAAAAATGAAAGCAACAACAACAATAGCAACAACTGGAGCATGAGTGAAAAAGTAAAAAGTTCATTTGTGGCAAACGAGCACGTTGCATGCCATCACGCAATGTTGAAAGCTTTCACTAATGTCTGTTCTATTTATCTCTGCAACGGCACATACACACACACACACAGGCGGACGGACGCGCTCACATATGCACAGATGCATTTGTTTAAACTTTCAAAAGCGATATCTCAGCCATTTCCGCTACTCTCACTTTTACCAGCGTCGTTTCCCGTTCGTGCCTCTAGCTGAGCAACAACAACAACAGCAAGAAAATCTTTGTCCATTGCTTAGTTTGGCTACAAATATTGCTTGAAAATACGTATGTGCACATGTGCTTTGAATGTGTGCGTACGTGTAGTTGCTGCTGCAGCTCCGCAGTCGCACGCTTATCACTTTGGCTTTGCACATAAATCACTGTCAAATGTCATTGGCATCGCCTGCTCGCGTACAACTCATTTCACACGCCTTTGACGTTGAACAATTCCCGATATTACTATACTAGTTTCTGTTTTATTTTGCATTTCTTCTTATATTTATATATTTGATTTTTTTCCGAAATTTGGACATTTTCAACGATTGCAGTTGTGTTGGCAGTTCACAGGAATGAGAGGTCCAGCGAAGTGGCACTACGTTTAAAGCGTTTAAACTATTTTTGGAGTTCACAACAAGGATTAACGATAGTTTCCGAGAAACTTAGGTTAGTCTAGCAACATTGTTTCGCAACAAAATGCGTGCAACATTTTGTTTGAATTTTTTTTTTTTTTGAGTTTCTTATAAAATATTATATGCAATCATTATTTTGCAAAAATAATACAAAATTTGTTCAAGCAACATGCTTAGCAATATTGTTTCTTGCAACATTTTGCGCAACAAATGACGTGCAACATTTTGTTTAAATTATTGTATACAATTTTTTAGAGTTTTATAAGAAGTTGCGATAGTTATTTTGAAAAAAAAAAAAATGCAAGCAAGATGTTTAGCAACATTGTTTCTTGCAACATTTTTGTGCAACATTTTTTATTCATAACTTTTCTTTCAGGATCGTAAGAACTTTGTCATGAAATTTATATGCTTAACTGGTTGGTGTCCATGAAGCCTACCTTCAAGAAGTATATTTTGATCCTTTCCTTCTTAGCAACATTTTAATTTTTTAATGAGTGGAATCATATTAGTTTTTTTGTATTGAGATTTATTTAAAAATAAATATAATAAATTTAATTTATAAGCTACTGACTTTGCTCTAAAGCAAATTTTAAATAAATTGTCTCGCAACATTAATTCTTTAGATACATGTGTAGGTTCTTTTTCTAACCTAAATTTTAAGAAACATTAATTTTTATGCCTAGTGTTTTGAATACTTTCATATATCTGCTGAGAGTTGTTAATTTTTCACTTAGTATCAGCTACATAAAGTATTTAGTTGTTTAGCAACATGTTCACATACTTTCCTTCTTAGCAACATTTTTCGAAATTTTGTTATAATTTGTTATTTATCATATTCTTAATATAATATTATAGAATTTGTGATTACTTTTTTACCTTAGCAACATGCTTTATGTTTATATGTTGCCCTGCAACATGTTGCGCAACTTTTCTTTACATGTGAAACATACTTTTTAATTACATGCATAAATCTCTAGCCCGCTCCCAATAAACTTGAAAAATTCGCAACATGTTTAGCAACATTTTTTCCCACCAATATGTGATGCAACAGCCAGCCATTTATTTTAAAGGATTTTCATTTCGTTTAAAGCATGTTAAATGACTGCTACAAATAAAATTGTATCTCAGCAACATTTTGATAAGCAAATATCTTTCTTCATTGTTTTGTTTATTTTTTCCAATTTTTCTCTAAAAAAATATTTTTTAACTTCAGCAACATGTTGCGCAACATTTTTCAGATCATTTTTTACATCACGATATTTTCAATTTGCACTTAATCTTCCTATAATGTGCTATATTAGGAGATATTTTGTTTAAATTTAATCGCTTTCTTAAGTAAAGTCATCATAAAACCCCGCAACATGTTGTGCAACATTTTATCCATAATTTTTTGCTTCACTTTATTTCGATCTTGATTATAGAGAGTCATTCTGTGTTGCTCGTTTTGTATTTATTTTTCTTAAAGTAATTTTTTTTCGAAGAAAAAATATTATCAAACTCGGCAACATGTTGCGCAACATTGTTCAGGTGATTTGCTTATAAGCTTAGTACTAAATACCAGCATGACTTTTTGACATTCCCGAAAGATTTTTCACCTAATATTTACCGTAATATAATCTCATTAAATAATTTTGGAAAATTCGATTCACTCTGTATCCAGTGGATGCCAGGGCCTACGATTTGTTGCACCATAATAAAGTCCACTTAACGTCTCCTTTATAATCTGTGCAACTCATTTTTGAAAAATTTATATTTTTCTTTTCTTTTTCATATTTCCAACAAACACTTAATTCCGCAACATTCCATTCATGCCAGCGCACAATTGCAACATCTTTATCAACATACTACATTTCATTCAACTAGACGAAACTCCTCCCCCTCACATGACTCATCAACTTTAAGTGCTCGTAGACAAGTGAGTGGGCGAACGAACGAGCGAGTGAGTGAGTGTTGAGTACCTGCTCGAGTGTGTTGGTTGAATAAGTGGTTAAGCAATCACAACAACAAAAACAACCAACACATTACCGGCACCAACACCAGCAGAGACTGTTATGCCAGAAAGGAGCAAGTAGCATATTAACCGGCTGCCAACGGTAACGGGACAGGCGAAATGTAATAAATGTGGAAAAATGCTGGTCGCTAGTTGAAATAGTGATGGCTGTCAGCCACGTGCCAACAACTACTGCAACAGCATCCCTGCCTCCGCTACCTTCTCATCGCTGCAAGCGTTGAGTGTGTGTGTGTGCGTTTGAAGATTTGCTGTGTAAGGTGTTGGCGTTGTTGTTGGCGACAGCAGGCAGTGCATCAATTAAATGGAACATATGCGGACGTTTTTTCTCGCTTTTCCTAATAATATTTTCCACATTTATTTAATGCTTTCTTAGTTAGACGCATATAATGAGGGGGATATAATGGTTTTATGGCCTAAATGTAGGGCAATATTATTTAATCCAGTCTAAGCGTGGCATTGTGCGTATAGAATGATGTTGTGACTAGTGTTGCCCATGGGGGAGCAACAAATGTGATTGAAAAGGGTGGCAAATGTAGGGAGAGGTAGAAAGTGGTGTGTGGGAAGCAGGTGAGTTACGATAAATGAGATAATTAGAATCATTGAGATAGGGTATTATGTAGGGGAAAGTATTATATTATTAAACGAATTGACGGTGTTTAAATCGTAAATCTAGTTTTGGTGCCATAAAAAGAACAGGGACCACTAGTTGACTATTCACCGCCAGAGTCAGTCAAAAAAGTTAGGATTAGATGCTATGAGAGAAAGGCTACTTGGTTTTTGCTCGAATACACTGTTCTGTATAAGACAATTAAAATAACTATACGATTAAGTTACTAGACTAACTTTAGGTTCAAACTTCACAATCGACCGTAGAAACTGTGAAGTATACAGTAGCTTTACCGACAGTATTATCTGGATAATATTTACATACTCTAACAACAAAAGTTGCAAAGAGAGTATTATAGTTTTGTTCATATAACGGTTGTTTGTACGTCATAAAACTAGATATAGGTGACGGGACGAGTCAAAATCCGAATGTCTGTCCGTGCAACGGATAAGTTAAGTGAAAATTGAGATATCTTAATATAACTTGGAACACAAGTGACCGTGAGAGGTTTGCTTTCGGGAGGGTTGGGCAAAATCAAAATCAAATTAATAAAAAACGACAAAAACATCAAATTTTACGGGAAAAATGCAAAAGGAAGCTGCACTCAGAAAATGGACGTTGCCCACTTGTGGGTCAAAAGTCATATCTCAGGAACTACTCGACCGATTTCAATACATAATATTTTCTTGACACCCAACTTCCCATAGAACTCAATTTTGAATTCCATCTTATTCCTTTTCTTTATAATATATATCTACATAAGGAACCGTTGAAGATAGCGGAATAAAACTTTACATAAATACTGTATATGAGCTGTTACATCACTTGTGGACAAATTTTCAATATCGGTCCATGACTTTTCAATGCCCCGAATATCGAATATGAAGAACTCAGTGTCCCATCGTAATTTTTCACCCAAAATTTCGGTAAATCTCCCAGATATCTTAATTTAATTCAGATGAAATTGTTTTCTTCTAATAGTGTGTCTCTGTACCAGAAATGGTTAATATCTGATCATAACTTCCCCTCATAACTCATGTACCTAATTATAGGATTTTCAAAAATATGATGTTCTTAATAGATTATCAATCGGTTAATATGTGAAATATCTTAGCCAAATTAAATGAGCATATAAACTTAGATATAATTTAGGTGAAAATTAGTCAATCGGTTCAGGAATTACCTCAGCCTATATACTATATATAATGATTTTCGTTTTCCTATTGGAATTTATGCCGAAATTTTGCGTTATCTTAATAAAAATATTGCTATAAATTGCGAGAGTATAAAATGTCCGGTTGCACACGAACTTAGCTTTTCCTTACTTATTTCAATTAAATTTCTTAAATTCATATTTTGCTGTATGCGACGTTGAGAGTCCACACCAGTGTTTCCTGCTCTTCGACTACCTCGGTCAATCTAGCGATTATTTCCGAATGAAATTTTGCTCAGAGTACGTCAGTAGTACCAGATTGTAGGGCGAATTTTTTTTTAAATAACCACATAGAAAGAGAATCAAATCAAAGAGACACAGAGCCATAAACAAAGGAAGAGGTGGATATCAAACCGATCACAGTATTAAATCTCTTTTATACTTGATACTATCTAACGTAGGATCATATGTATTATCAGTCCTACTAATAAATTAGGTCTTGAATACTGGATTATAATTCTTCTTTGATTTTGCGTAAAATAAAGTGAAAAATTTCGTTGGGCTAGCTTACCTCACCTTATGCGTCTTAAGATAAAAATGAATTATAGCCTCAAAGACATCTATATCTTCCCTAATGTATTTATCACCAGATTTTACTACGTTAATTGTCACTTTCATAGTTGTACAGTATTTTTGATAGGATAAAAGCCTTGTCTAGGAATAAATTCTCATTGATGATGGGGGTTCTCAAGTTCTTCGAAATACAGACAGTGAGTAAACGAAGTTTTTACAGATTGTTGTGTAAATATTCGATTCTTAGTGCATAAAAATGAGACTCGAAAACTGCGAAGATTATGTTTAAGAAGGGGAGATAAGGCCCAGTACAGCTTAACTATCACAGGCTGCTGACAGCACTAAAATCTTCCTCCTAACATCTATTGGATATATTTAAGTATCTATGCCATTAAATTAAAGCAGCAATTGCTACTTGCAAGTTTTTCGCAACTGACTGCACTTAATTAACCAACTAGTTTTATCTTCGACCAAAATCTAACTGATAGCGATCTATCCCTATTAACAACCTCTCGCACCACGCCTTCCCCTTCACAATTTGCCACAACCACATTCACGCAAGTTGCAATCTTTCGCCAACCAATCAACAAATCACTTCACCGAATTGCACAACGCTCCCCTCGCAAGCACCCGCCGACATGTCAGCCTCACTTGCTGCGCTGTTTTGTCAGTGTTGTGGCTTGCAAATTTGCTACGCATTGGTTACACAGATTTACACGCTGGCAAAGTGTCAGCGGCACAGTGACAGCCTAGCGAATGACACTATGCTACTTTTAGATAAATTTACAGTAACAACAACAACAACAAAGATGTTATGCTATGCACAACTCGCTAGCAACATGATTTGATTTACGGTATCTATTTGTGTATGTGTGTGTGTTTCTTTGTATTTCTATATGTGTGTTTGTTGTTGTTGCACGCATTTTCATCGCTTTTGTTCATAATTTTTATTAGGCTTGTAACGCATCAGTTTCGCTTTCATTCGATTCACTTTGGCTGCCAGCGATTCACAATTTTTCATATTTTCCCTTTTCTTTTTTTTTGTTGTTGTTGCTAATTTCCACATGCAATTCGTAATTGTCAACGATTTAGGGGTGACACAACGCGCTGCACACAAGCAAACCCACCAACAATTAGAGCGACAGACAAAAGGCGCACAAGGCAAGCAGGCAGGCAGGCAGAGAGGCAGAAGGGCCGACCAACAATCAGGCTGATGGGTTACATAGACTCAAAATCGCACTAATTTCGGGTAGTTTGCTGCTCTACAAGCAACTACACAAGCGGTTAGTTCGTCGGCTGTTAGCCCGCCCAGCCGGCGCGCCTGTCATCCAGTCATGTTGACAGCATGTTTTTGCGATGCGCTGCTGTTGCTATTATTGTTGTTGTTGCATTTCAAAAATTCGCTACTAATTTAGGGGAAAGTCAAAAATTTGCTGTCAACTCTTAAGTGCCATTTACAAGCTGTATTACAGGCAGACACACACACAGTCATATTTATATGAGGATTAGACATGAGCTTTCCATATACACACATTCAGAAAAGTCCGTAGTGAATAAAAATCTGGTGTTTCAAGCTTTCGAGTTCGTCGCTTTAATGCTTTCGAGTTCATGTAATTGGCTGTATCGCATTTGCCAGCTGTTTAAAGGGGTTGCTTAGTGGTCCTAATGTGATTTATTGCCTTTAATGAAAGTTAATTTTATGTAGATTCTCGTGCTGTGCATAGAGCACTTGAACTTGCTACAATTTTTATTGTTCCAGTTTATATACATATGTACAAATCGCCTGTGAGGACCGCCTATGAATTGCACAGTAAAAACTAATAATTACCCTTGTCAACTCAAAAGTAAAAAAAAATGAAATTAGCCAAACTTATTTGATTACTAGAACTCACCCTGTGTAAAGACAAGCGGGCAAAATATTTCGGCGATGCGACGCCTTTTTACATACCATCGGAACTAGTTGGTTCATATTTGCTTTTTGACTATTCAAATTTTCACAATCGTCGATATCAGATATTCAGTTTGTGAATTATAAGAATTCAAATTTTAATATTTTATTTTTTTCCTTCGTTCATTAACTAGATTTATCCATTTACTAACGAAATGTGTTTGGTTGTGATTGATCAACCAATCATGAGTTATAATGTCCATGACAAGAGCTTTATTTTTGGGCACATCATGGGAGATGTGGCACCAACAGCCGAGTTTTCGAATTTTGTAAATACAAATTTCACCAAATACTTTTTACACATGTATCTTTGATATGCCGAATTGTTTAAATGAAATATATGATTGTATATATTAAAAAAAAAAATTAAAAGTACCCTTGTTTTCAGTCTCTGAAACCCACCTAACCCCTTAACCGACTTTATACTAAATTTTCATTCAGATAGGACACTGGTCCAAAAATTGTGAAATGCTGCTGTAGTGAAATTCTTTGACAGTATGACTACCTATATACCTATATACATACTAGAAGGTTCCATTAAATTACACTCGATTCTCTTCGGAACCAACTTGCACCCTCGAGACTTATAAAGAACTGTTGTTTTAATATAAGTTTATGTAATGGGGCGAATTGAAAACATGCAGCTTGATTTTTAACATTATAGATGTCCTTATACACTGATAACTTAACACTAAGGATGCTGTTAGGCTGCAATTAAACATTTCATGCAGAAGTACGCTTACTTATAAAATCATTCTAAACTTTTCGAAATAGATAGATTGATGGATAAATGAATATCTACATTGACAGATAGATAAAGCGCGATGCTTAGAACTCATTGTACTGTAGTGTCCTTCCACCTTCAACTGACTTCATACAGGCCCAGCGCATTAAGGAAGAATGTATTATAGTCAAAAGTTTTTGTACTTTCAGGAAGTAGATATTCTGCTGTCCCCGCCGAAACAAGTGTCAATTGTTTTTCATTTCTTCCCATTTTTCGTCTTTAATGGTTTTAATGTAAATGGTCTTTAGTTCTACCGACTTGGTTACCTCGATTTAGCTTTTTACTATCAGCCAATTCCTTTTGCACTACGTCGTTGTGTCCAGGAATCAGAGATGTAAACGATTCCTATTTCCAATATCGTTAAATTTAGGTTTTCTATACCAATTGTCGATCTGATTTCATGTGATTAAAGTGATTGAAGTGACATTGAAATATACTTCTTCATTCTTCTGATATTTTATTGTGATACTGCATCTTCGCACCTACTTAAATAAAGACGATATGCTTGGAAAACGTTCTATAGACACTTGGAATGTAAGTCTTGGGCTCACTATCCCAACACCAAATATTTTGGCCTTTTTTGAGTTTTATCATTTTAGCGCTTTTTGATGCTTTCACTTGGATGATCGTAGTTCCAAACGTTTCAGTATCAGTTATGAAGTTTTATAATATTCGAAGCGAAATTATTAGTTAGGTTACTTACGTGATAGAATGTTGAACATAAGTAGTAGCCTTAAAAAGCGCAGGAACCGAATAAGGGCAGACAATAATGTCACTATTTGGGGCTTTTCGGCGCAATAAACTTACAGCTTTTCTACATCCGAATCCTATTAAGCATTATTGTGCATAATATATCAGAGATTTGCTCTACTGAGCACCTGTTTCTAAGTTGTTACATTCACTCTTACATTATACCTAGGACAACTAGAATTGATATAATGATATTTTAGTTATCAAAGTTACTACTAATAACGAATTAAACATTTATTTTAACGCTTACACATTTTATTTATATTTTAACTTTGTTCAGTTAATCAATTTAGTTCATCTACTTATGTTTTCGCAATTAATTCTATAAAACTCTTTATTATGGAGTATTTTTCACCACTTTACTGATTTTCTCCTACTTAAGCATATGCGAATATTCTCCTTTCAAACTGTTAACCGTTAACGCATTCCCCAATTTTCGAAAATCCAAACGGAACTGGTAACCATTTCACCATTATTTCTCTTATCATATTCATCGTAACAGTTAATGTTTCATTTCCAGCTGTACGCATTTCATTTCTTCGAAGATTTGATACACTAACTGTTCGTCGTGTTATCAAAGTCTTATCAGCTGTGTACATTTTCGGAGTTGGTGTGGTGAATTTGTCGCGCTCTTATACTGCTCTCTACACTCTACGCTTATGCACTCACTCTCGCGCTCTCGCACTCTGTGACACTCTCCGCTGAAACATTTGCGAATTGGAACGCCTACGAATGTCACAGCATTTCCACCACAGCAAATAGCGCCACCACTGCTGCGTAGCGAACGCATGTTTCGAGCACCAAACGTTTCACGCGCAAACACTATCGGCAGAACTCGTCACATTCGTAGCAACGTTGCACTGGCGGTCCGGGTAAAAGCTAGATTTTGTGCTGCAACAATACGAGCGTCGTTGCCTCTGCGATTTTGTGGGTGACCAAATGTAATGCAAAAATGTTGCAAGCGGAATGCAATGACGATTGAAACGGCATGCGTTGGAAATGAAATGTTCGCCTATGTATTGCTTGGGTTGTAAAAAAAACGAATGAATGACTGCTTCAGTTTCGTGTTTGTTGTGCGCTCGTTAGGATGTGCGTCAAAAGGGTCGCGTCCTGTGTGTGTAATGTCGTCGTAGTTGTCGTCGTCCCGCTGTAGTCGTCGTTTTCCATGTCTCGCGCGCGAGTTAAACGCCAGCAAAAGCATCAACTTGCATGTCAAAATTTTATCATTTATCACAATTACCGTTAAAAAGACGGGTATAAAGTGTGTGGCATTTTGATTCACATGCAAATGCGAGTGATTTTATGCTGAAGAAAAGTGTGAAGAAGTGTATAAATTTTGTGTAAACAGAATTAGAAACGAAAAAATTCTGATAGTCTTGTAGAAAGTGTAGTGGAAAGTGAGTGAGTACTCTGTGAAGAAAGAGTTGACAAGAAGTATTTTTTAAATAAAAAAATATTTCAATGTGTTTAAAGCAACGCTAAGTGTTAAAATTTTGAGTGTTAAAACAAAATAATTACGAAATTCATCTTAGTGTAGCATACTTTTAAGCTGTGAACCAAAATTGTTGTTTGATTGTGCCACAGCTGCAACTTGTGCGCCAATAAAGTGCGTTAATCAACCGATGGAAATGCTTCGTAGCTGATAATGAGAAGTATGTGTTAAAAATTGCACTAAAAATGTTCTTTATACAACACATGCATGACCTGCACTAATACTACTATATAATTCACTACTATTTGCTTGCCATGCCAACTATCTTACAAATTTATGACTTAATTGTTGCCTACTTTAAGGCGCTATGCACTAGATACTACTTTTCGCTGCAGTATTGACTGAAGTTATGTGAATGCAACATGCCACAGGGCTAAAACGAAAAGAATTTTACACTCTGGAGTGTAAAAAAAATTGTTGCCGTGATTTTTTACAACAACAACATAACAACAACAAATTTTTATTTTAGTTAAGCAAACGCATACATTTTTCTGCTTCACTTCAACTTGCTCCAGTAGTCTTACTGTTTGCGCGCTTTGCATGCCTGGCGCATATAAACTTAATTTGCTACGCTTAAGCGCCTAAAATGCTGCCACAAGAAATCACCATTTAATGTAGTTTACGCGTAGCTTGCATGCGAAATGATTTCTATGGCGAGTGCTGCGTTAGAGAGGCTTTGGAGAAGTGGTAGAATAGTTAGTAAGGGGGTGTAAAATAAAAAAAAAAATAACAAAAAAATGGAAGAACATTAAAAAAAAATCGCCAAATCACAACAAAAAAATCTTTAAGCGAAACTAAGTTAGTCCAAGCGTGACCTAAGCCAACAGCGGGTGTACAACAACAGCAATTCAAAAGAAAAATCTGCTTAAAATAATCACAACAAAAGCGCACATTACAATATTGTGCAATACAACAGCGCAATAAAATGGCAATCTTTTTTGGTTTCAGCGTTGCTAGAGCTCGCTGAAAGTGCTGAAATGGCAGCCAGCGTCCTTTTGCTCGCTCTTTTTTTTTCGGCGCGGCAACATCTGTCCGCAATATTGTTTGGCGCGCACTTTCCTTTTAACGGCTCCACTTGCCACTTATTTTGCTATTTACCAAATGCGTTCTGCTGCCTTTCTTCTTCCACTTGCGCTGGCTATTGTTTGCTCGCAACGCATTTGTTGTTGTTGTTGTTGCCTGCCGGAATTGTTAATAAAAGCTGCTCGAGTTTTGTGCGCGTTTGCCGCCATTTTATTACATTTCATTATTTTGATTATTTTCCGCGGCGCTTTCGGTATCTTTTTCCTCTACTTTGTGCCACTTAAGGTCGGCGTTTCTTCACAATTTTTACATTTTGTTTTTTTTTCGGTAATATTTTCCATTTCGCTAATAAAATGCTGCGGCAACACTCCCCTCACTTAACGCGCGCTCAATCACGGTCCCTAAATGCTGCATGCAACCGCAGCCGTTTCATATTTAACATATTTTGTGGATTGTGTAACTGTTTGCTGCTGCCGCTTTAAGTTGCAAAGTTGTTGCGCAGAAACAACAAAAACAATATAATTTTCACAACAACATTTTTTTTTTTTCAAAAAACAAAAGCAACATTAACAGCATAGCAACAACAACAACAGCGCTTCTCCTTTGGCGGCACCAAACAGCTCCTTTGTGGCTGTGGTGGCATGTGGTGTGCGGCGTGTGGCATGTGGCGTGTGGCATGTGGCGTGTGGCATATACCCCTCACGAGGTTTAGCTTTCAATTTGTTATATGCCACTCACTTGATGGCTTGCTGTCTCTACTCCGTGCGCTGCGCTGCGCTCTGTGCCCCGCTACGCTGGCTGCGTCTGCATGCCTCAAAGCCTGCTAAATTGGCCTTGCCGGCTGCCTAACTGCCTGGCTGCTAGCCTGTTTGTCTGTCTATCCGCCTGGCTACCCAACTGTCTTTCTTCCCGTCTCGCTTTCGACTTGCTTGTCCCGCTGTCTGTCCCTTCGCCCAGTCCCATGTGCTCTGCCTATCTTCACTGCCCTTCCTGCTGCCCCCTCTGTCTGTCCGTCTGTCAGCCAGTTTGACGCTCTACTTGTCTATTGGGTTTTGCGCGCGCTCTTACTTGTTTTGGAGTCTACTCCCATTGCGCTTCGCCATTTTATTTACTCCCCGCCCCACTGCTTTGCCTTAGCCTGACAGCTTTTTCTGTTTAAAGCATTTCATTCATTACATTTGTCGGGCATTTTTTTTGTTCTAGGCATGTAGTTGTTGTTGTTGCTCCTGGCATTTGTTTCGCCCCACAGCTTGTTTTGCATTTGACCCAAATTCCATCAGAATTTCCATTTCGGTTTTACTGCCACAGCAATTGCAGTCAACATTTGGCAACATTGCGGCTCGTCTTTATGATACTCGTACACACACACACATACACTTGTACTCACTCAACGGCACACCTCCATACTCATCGCTGCGGCGTGGCGTAGCATACATTTAGGCGTCTCATTTTATTTTATTTTTGTGTGTGTGTCTCTGTGTTCTGCCGCTCGCCGCCTGCCTTTTCGCCTAATAATGTGCTAAACTCGTTGCCACACATTTAAATTGTTGTGGCAGGCACGTGAAGCGCGCAGCGGACGAGTGGAAGAAATGCCAAAAAAGCACAAAAAAAAAGAATTTTTTACAAAAATAAGTGAATTTAAAAGAGATCACTGCATGCAACAAAACTGTAAATGAAAATGAAAACGAAAGCGTTGTCTGTGTAAATTTGTGTTTGTTTTCGTCTGTATGCTTGTGTGTGTTTTATTGTACCGTTTGTAGTGGCAATGACGGCAGCGGAAATGGAAATGCTGCAATAAAAATGAAAATGTTCAAAGGCATGAAAATAATTGTGCTACTAAACGATTGGCGAAATTTTCGGCCGCTTTATTTACAGTTTTTTATTTTATTTTTATTTTAATTTTTTTTTTTTGTTTTTTATTTTTTTTTATTTTTTAATTTTTTTCCTATTTTCATTCTAGTTTCCATTTTCATTTTTTTTTTCACTTTTTCTATACACTCTTCTCTCCTTCTCACTATACCCTGCAGCCTACTGTCTGCTTTAGTTAATTTCCATTTTGTCTACTTCCCCTCCTGTACCCTTCACCACCCACACCAACGTCACTTGGCCCCGTCAGCTGGGTTATCTCAATATTTACTATGCGCTGGTCATGCTTTTAGGCTATTATTGCTATTTTGTTGTTGCTCCTATTGTTGTTGTTGCTATTCTGCTTTATGCTTCCCTTTTGCTGCTTGTAACTGGTATTGTTGCATTGCGGTTTTACGACTACCGCGGCTGCAAGTCGTAAATATCACTCACAGTAATTGCCAACAAAAGTGTCGGCGTTCGAGATTTCTCTATGCAAAGGAATTTTGTGCGCTTCACTCAAGCGTTCGTCTGTTTTGTGTGGGAGGGGCGGGCAAGGCGCAAAAAAAGCCAAATATTCAATTTGTGGGTTTTTTTATACTCTTTTTTTTTGGGGCAAGCCGGAAAGTGGTGCTCAAAAAATTTATTGTATATAATAAGCCTTTGTCGGTTTGAAGGTTTTTATGTGCAATTTTGAAAGCTTTTGCTTAAATTAGTTTGCCCCCACCCACAATGAGTTGGCAAGCAGCAGGAAGGGATTTTGTTTAGAAATACGCTAAATGTTAATGTAATTGTTTTTGTGCAACAAGTTTGTGTTTGCATGGCCTAACCTTTGTGTAGGGAAAGGTCTGAATTAATTATTTTAACGGAAAAACTTAAAATTTATCTGCTGATATTTAGGGAAAACGATCGAAATAGGCTGTGGACAATAGGCATCTCAAGATTTTTGTAAAATTTTATTTGCTCTTTTTGTCATTCTTACGGATTACGTTATTGTTGATCTAATTTTTTTTAAATAAAAATTATTATTTTTTCAGAAAATCATTATATAATATTTAGTACTTTTATTATTTTCATATAATGTAAATTTTATAATATATAAAAACTGTAAATATTGGTAATTTTATGTGATTTTCCGATAAAGTAAGGTTACTACACTTTAACGAAGAATATGCCTTCTTGCTAACGAATACTAACTCTTTATAGTTATGAGTTGGAATTCATTCTAACTATTTCGAAAATAATTAACAAAACGTTGCCTACCTTTAGGCGTGCATTTCTTTTTGAATGAGAATATTGCCTACTTTGAAAGTTACTCTTAAGGGGCTATACCAGTGTAACCCATAAAAATTAGGCGATTTTCGTGATTTTTTTTTAAAGAAAGTACTCGATCGCATGCTTCGAAATTTTTGGATATAATAAGGTATATTTACAGTTATATTTCAAGATTAAAAAAAAAATATTACACATAACGGATTTATATGCTGTTTTCGGAGGTGCCAATAAAATTCCCAACCGCTGATATGATTTCGGCCGAGTAGCTTAAACAAAAAAAACTCACAAATGTTATTAAAGTTGAATGTATTTCCTATACAATGTTCCACGATAATATCAAATGAAAAATATCAATAACTAAGAAAATTGCTGAAAGCTAGAACGCTGGTATTCAAAAACTATTTATAATACGACCCTACCGCTTTCACCGGACATTTTCGAAAGTATAAACAATCAAATTAGCAATAAACAAAAAAAAATCGTTTTTTTGATTTTTTATAATAAGTATTGAAATTTAAGTTTTTGGCATAAATTAAGTTTAAATGCCTTGAAAATGTTTTCAAATTATCAACGAAATTTATGCTTACACTTAAAAATCATTAAATGTATTATTATTGCTTTTATTAAGCTTTATGGCTCTCTTGGCATTTTGTTCCATAACTGCGGTGTGATCCTTCAAAAGTATAATACAATAAAATATTTCAAAATATGTTTCAATATTTATATTTATTTGGAGGGAATATTTTTTGTTAATTTGTTTAGATATAAAATATAAAAAACAAGCATACATTTAGGCGTAATAATGTTTAGCACAGAATTTGTGATATTAAAGCAAATACAGTGGAACTTCCATGACTCGAACTTCTATAGGTCGAATTTTGAATTGACAATAGCGTTTAGAAATCAAATTTCATATAAATTTCTTTCCATAAGTCAAACTTTCTTAATACGAAGTTCTCCATAACTCGAACATTTGAATTGGCAATAGAAGTCAAATTTCATACAAATCTCCTTCCATAAATCGATCTTTTCGACCAGGGCATAATAAAAGATTTAAAATTTTACTATCGAGGCACAATTTTAAAAGAGTCCCTCTATATGGTATGGAGATGAACAAAAAATATGATATTACACATATAGATTTCATAAATCATGAAACAAAGACATGGTATACAGACGTCAAGAGCCAAACAATACCAAACTGTAACAAACAAAATTAAAGAATATATGTTTTAACGTATTTAAATAAAACGTTATGCGAAGTAAATAAACACATTTGCGTTTTTCAAAAATTGAATGTTTTAATGAACATTTTATAACTCGAAGACTCTCTAACTCGAAGTTTTTTTGTGGATTATGGTGATTCGAGTTAAAGAAGTTCCACTGCATTTACAATTAGTTGGAGGAAATATTTTGTGTTAATTTGTTTAGGTATAAAACATAAAAAGCAAGCACACATTTAGGCGTAATAATGTTTAGCACAAAAATTGTGATATTAAAACAACTATATATGAATTGAAAAATAAACTAGAATTTATCGAATTATATATTATCAGAAAAGGAAAGAGATCGAATAATATTTTTAAACAGGTAGAAAAAGTCTTTTTCGTATTTTTTAACATTGAAACTTAATTTCGAAATTTTGTGCTCTGAACCAATTATTTTATACATATTTTGTTAAAAGATATGAATTAAATTTATCATATATTTAAAAAGCATTGCATGTTTAAACACGCTCTGCTCTCAATATAAAGAGTTTTCAAATAGAATTGATTAAATAGTTTGAGTCACTGAATTCCTTGTTCTATATCTTCTACTTATGGGCACAAATTCATATTATTATTATTTATTAATTTGTATGCTGAACTTAAATCTAAGGATTTAATTGGTACTGGTAACCTCTTTATACTGCCCTCATGCTCTTTTATCAGTGCTCACCAGGGACATTGATATCAAACATATATGATTTACAGGTTTCTTGTTATATTGAAACAATTTATTGAAAAAAAGATAAAATATTCAGCTAAAATGAAATGAGAATTTTTAACAATCCAAACTCGTTTAAATTTCTGATAAGCTCTTAGCGAGAGGTTCAGCAAAAATTATTATACCATTTTTACTTTTTTCTTGTTTGTCTAATGAAGGTCAGGTAGTCAGGTCAGATAGTATGAATACTTGGAAACTATTTTACATATTTAATTACAGCTCTTATTTGATTTTAATTTAGAGACAAGGTCGTCCACTCAATTAGAAGATTTTTTCAATTTTATACTTTTTCTAAGATAATAATATCTTGAATTTCATGAAGAAATTACCTCTTATCTTCAGAGAATACCTTCATATTATATAGGGAGTATCGGAAAATCCTCATGCAATACTTTTGTATATAAAATTTACTTCGAAACTTTTTATAAATAATTAGTCAAAATTGTATGCAGTTGGGCTCAGTGAAACAAAATATGGCCTTCATGTTAACATACTCGTTTAGGCGTAGAATTAATATTATACGAATATATGACCTTAAATGAGATTAAACTGGGTCCCTTCGCTGTAATCTGAGATGGTTATTACACTTGCACAGCTAAAGATAAGTTCTTTGAAATAGCAGAAAAGTCACGATTGGTTCCCATATAACGGTAAACCGCTTTCTCTTCGCTCGTTTCTCTCCGAAGCTTTAAGTTGTTCTATAAATACCCCTTTATCTCTCTCCTCTGTAGATGAAAAGACATGTTAGAATATCGTATAATGAAACAAATTGTTCTCACACGTTTTTAATATAAAATAGTTTTAAATAATTTATGTTTATAAAATATATTTATATCAGTATTTATGTATGAAATCTAGTCATTAAAAATAATTATTTGAAATTATTTAGCGTTACAAAAGCCGTAAAATGCTTTTAGTCACAACGAGTCTTACTCAAACACTAAAATCAGTGCCAAATTGTCTAATTATCGGCATCAGTTAAGTCTCAAAAGGGCAGCTAAAATATTCACAATACAAAAGTTTCAAGAGCGTTCATTTGAGTGATTTTTCCATCACTAACTCCCTCATACAGTATTTATTTCATTAAAATAAATCTTGAAAAATAAAAATAAAGAATTTTCGATAATCAATTTATATACCTTCAATAATATTAAAATCGCTTTAATGCATTTTGGGATTATTAACTCAACTGAATATGTGCTTATTGACATAACGTGCCGCATGATAAAAATTTCATAAATGTTGCACGTCGCCAAATAGGCCCTCAAGTGAGTTATTTGCCAACAGAAAGCCAGCAACAAGCGAACACTTTAGAAATAAAATGAGAATAGTTAGGAATATAAAATGAAAACGTCAAGACTTTAATATATATAAGAAGAAGAATAAGCAGTAGCAGCAGAAAGAGAGTCAAGTGGTTTGTGTTGAAGGAGTGAAGTGATTATGTTTGTGTGCAGACGGACATTTCATAACCAACATGTGGTCAAATCACTGTAAACTACTTGCAATTGCTAGCAATTTAAAATTTGTGGCACGTGCCCAAATTGTAAACTTGAGGCAAACAATAAATTCACTGCTGCAGCAGTGTAAAACCGCAGCAAAATGTGGTGGGAATGCTGATGAAGTGAAATAAAATGAAACATAAATAAATATGGAAAGGTATATAAATATATGAAAACGTAGAAAAATCGATTTCTTAGCAACAACCATGGCTATAACGGTAAAAATAATGTGCCAAAAAATTACTGTGCCGTTATTGCCGCAAGCTTTTCTTTTCTTTTATTTAATTTAATTTTGAGCCCACTTTTTAACTTCTTTCAATTTTTGTTGTTGCTTCTTCATTGTGCAACATTTTAAGGACCCACTACGCTTGCAACAAACCAACATACTTGCCATAATGGCTGAGCATAAGTCGCAACAACAATGAAATGGCTGCGCGTTAAGTGGCAAGGCGGCCACTGCCGCAACCGCAGAGTCACACAACAACAAAGCCCATACAACCAGAGTGGCAAGTAGCGCGCAGCAGTAACTGTGAATGCACAGCGATAATACGGCATTGTTGCCGCAACAACAACAACTCGACAACTCGACAATAATAAAAAGCTCATACTCATAATAACAAGCAAAGCCAAGTGACCTCCAGAGGAAACTTTAAATGTAATGGCCAAGAAAGTGGCCAACAACAACAGCAACAACATTAATAACAACAGCAGGAACACAGCAGCAACAACAAGCATTGAAAATGAAGGCGAAGTTAAGCGTTGCAAAAGGCGAAAAGCTCAGCAACAAAGCTGACTGTGTATTGGTGTTTAAGTATATGTGTGTGTTTATTTTTCATATATGTATGTGTGTATGTCTTTGCCTTGCCACCAATAAGATTGCTTGAAATAATCCACAGCTTTAAGGCATTTAAATGCAGTTACCTTTCAATGGGAAATTCATTTTCACTCGCGTAGTCCCGCGTATTATGCATTGTTGTTGTTGTTGTTGTATGCGCGTCTGTGTTGCCAGGTGCTACAATGGCGATAATAATACTCGTAATAATAATAAGCGCTGCGACAACTATCCAAAAGTACACTGGTGCACATGCACACAGCTATTCATATACTTGCAACCTATTTGTACCTGTGTATGTTGCAACACTACAGTGTGAGTAAATAAATGTGATCCCATCACATAATCCACTATTAGAACGTGTGTGTTGCATGTTGAATGAGGTAGAAAAAATAATACATTGCTCGATTTGGTATGTGGCTGGGACAGCGTACAGTGTGTGATTTGCGATGAACTTCTTAAAAATGAATTGCAAAAATTAGAGAGGCATAGTTTTAGGCTGAATATTTTTTGGTAAAAAACGAGTTTTTATTAAATTATGAGTGACTGCTTTTACTCATAGAGTAAATAAATATTATCTTTTGAGTACTGGATGTATTTAACTTTCCATATCTTCAAAGCTAAATACATTCCATTACATATTAAATCACTTCGACAGTGAAATCTGATCCGTAAAGTATGCTTTGAATAAGTATTTGAAATTTTGAAAAGTGAAGTGAAAAATATGCTATTGGATATGTTCATAGTTGCCAGATACTAGTTGCCAGATATTGATACTAAGTAGATGAAGCCGAAATATATATTTTCATACAAAAGCTAATATTTATTTCCCGATCATTTTTGGGAGTTTAAAAATAATGTTTAAAAATGAAAAATATATATTTTTACATATAAAATCCTTTCGAACTCCTACGAAACGGCTGGCCCGATTTGAATGAGATTTTTTGTGTCTCTTCAGATGGATTCAAGAATGTTTTGTATTCACCATTCAGTCCAATTGAAATAGTTCATCTAATCGATTTTAAATTCATAATGTTTTATGATGTGTGCGTATTCGCCAAATATAGATGGCGCCATGTTACTGTGTGGGAAAGTTATGTATATAAAATTATTTTGTTATTGAGAAATGCTTTATAATTCGATGTAGCTACTGTTCTTCAATCCAATTATATATTAATTCCACTTATTTTAATATGTGTGTTTCATTTTATACTTTGTTAAATATCCTCCTAGCTTGAAATATTAAGCAGAACAAAATTTTTCGGGTCCTCTAGAAAGTGAATAATTTTTTATTAATGTTTGCTTTTGTGAGATGATCTAGCTTGTATAATAAATTGCATTGGTCTGATGTATGCGATCCAAATGCGAAATATATATTAGAAAAAAAGTCGTTGAGACTTTATTATTTATTAGGAGACGCCAGAGACAATTTTTGATCAAAATTAATATCATCTTCACTGATATTTAATAGATCAAAGCATTACTGTATTTAGAAATATTAAATTATGTATTTGAGTAATCGGTATCAATATTTCTCAACACATGTCGTCCAAGTATACAAGTTTTTACTGAAACCCGTCATTTTGACGGGTATGTTCAAATGCGATTTTTGTTGTAAATTATTTATAAAATCAACACATTTTTATTCACCATTTTCTTCAATACACTATATATATGTAAACTCCACATAGGTTGTACACACTACAAATATTGTTAGTTGTGCTTACATGACCAAATTTGGAAATACTTTCCTCTGCTTTGATTTCGGACATCAGGAAATTAGTTGAATAATCACTACGCCATTCCTCAGCTAATTGAAAAATATATCAAGGCATTGTTGGTTACAATTTCTTATTTCTTAGATCCCAAATATGGCGATTTCGAAGCTTTTGCTCATCACGCATCTCTAACATACAAACTCACTAGAAAAGATTGTAATTGTGCCGTTTAACTACTCAAAATACATTTTTTTTTAATTTTACGCGCCTCGGGTTCAGTACATATTTTTATATGAAAAATAATAATGTCGCCAATTATCAGGTCCCAGACATAATATTTCGTTTTATATAAACTGTTGATCTTGATAGATCTTTGAATATACTATAAGTTGGTTATCTACCACTACACTTTTCTCTTTCTTTGTTTCTATACATTCGATTTGAGTATCTGAAATAATACGCATTTTTTATTTTTAGGATTTTAGGTATTTTTCATTCCTACTATCTTCAGAATCCTCAATGTAGATTATAATATCGAGTCACCCTCGCTTTCGCTTAATTTATTTTTTCGATCCAGATTTTGGCTGATATTGCAAGGAACACTTATAATTTCTAATAAAACGGACTACAGAAGTAATATTTCACTTTAACCGACTTGTTTTATAAAAAAATAAAGCATATTTTACTCCCAAAGTAAAAAGTATTGTCTCTTCAAAATTTACCAAATAAAAGGGTATACTATAATTTCAATTATGCCGAGGATACTACACATTTTCCTTAAATAAATGCTCAAAAGCGTCTTTGAAAATGTAAGCATTTTGAAATGTGTTTGCCTTAATCTCTTCTTCTTCCTTCCACATTTATTTTATCTAAGATTATTTTAAAGATTATTATTTTTGAGAAATCGTACGACCACATTAAGCTCCATTTATCGAGTCTTCGAAGTAATTCGTTTTTCGTCGTCAATATTTAATATATTTTTAAAAAATAGAGTGAATATCTTTCAGAGTTGGTACAAATCCAATACAACCATCTCCTTCCCTACGGTTGGCTGAGTCTCACACAATGAAATTATTTATTAAATCTAATCGTCCCATGAAAACACTTAATTTTTTATAGTGGAGTCTAATTTGAGTCCCTTTATCAACCAAATACCTCTGATGATTCACATTTTCATATCAAAAGATTATTAATGAGTAATTTCTAACAGTCTAAGGAAAGCGAGAGGCATACCAGAAATTAATAACATATTTTTTACTCAGGCTGAATCGAATGTTATCACAAATGCTGAAGTCGGATATTGAAAATTATCAACTAAAATTTTTTTTATATGAAATGTAAAAATTAATAATTTTATTAATTTAAACATTTTTTTGAAATTAATTTTTAATCAAAAAATGTGAATGTTTTCCCCACTGTACCCAAGTTGAATGCGCGACGACATTTCGGACACTTTCGTAGCGCTTCAAGTTGATGGCACGCGAAGTTGGCGTGTGCAATGAGATTTTAAAAGAAAAATTTATAATGCAGCCACACACTTTAACGGTATCTGTATGTGTGTGTGTATGAGTGGGTGCCACGAAAATTATGTAAGTACAAATATGTTTGCGAAACGTGCAGCAGACAAATATGGATTGACAGTGCAAAGTTTGGGTGAGCAGCGCTGGGCGGTTGAAGAAAGGTGCTCTCACACATACAAACACACAAATACATGCATCAGCAGCAATTTGGTATACAATGCCAGCAAGCAGGACACCTACTACTGCCAGAATGCTTGTGTTGCACGCTCTTCTATTCAAAGAGCTTGTGTTGCATGTATTACCCTTTAAGTGTGTGTGTGTGTGTGTGCGTGCTTGTGGCAAGGTGCCACGCTTGTTTGCTGCACGAACAGTTGCAGCATCAACTTCAATTGCTTTGCGACGTGTGACGCATAATAGTTTTGCACGCTGCCACACACACACACACACACACACATGCTTACAACTGCACATTTTACCGTTATTTATGGCTCTTATTATTGTTATTGTTATTATTATTTCTTTCTATTCAATTCCATAACATTTATGTATTTGCTTAGAATTAAGTTTACGAGCAATTCAACAATACGTTCGTGTTTGTTGTTGTTGTTATTGCTGTTGTTGTTGTTGTTGTAAAATTGTTTCATTAAATTTTGTGTTGTCACTTGTAGTTTTTACATTGTTTGCACTCACTCTGTATACATATATGTATGCTTTTTTCGGTTGTTCCACACGAAGGCGGTCATGCAACATGACAAAACATTTGCTGCAACATATGCTGCAAGTTGGTACGCAACAATGCAAAAACAGATTACACATACACATAAATATATTAGATATGTTCAGCAACAACAACAACAAATATGTTGCTGTTGGCTGTTGCTAAGCAAATACTTATGACATAGCAGCAACTTGCAACAACAACACTGCCTGTGTCACTTGCACGCTGGTCACAATGCTGCCACACACACACACAACTTATACGCAAACATCCTGGGGGGCAATCACCAAAGGCACACAAAAAACATGCCACTTTTTGTTGCTGTTGTTGCTATTTACTTGCTTATATTTTTGCACTTGCAACATGACAAAATAGTGTTTTGCTAGCACGCACAACGGCATGCTTGCATGTGTGTTTGTGCGTGGCAACATTTATTTCTGTGTGTTTGTTCGTTCGTTGTGCCACAATTGTTTTTTTTTGCAATGTTGCAAGATTTGTCTGTTTGCTTTCTTGTTGCACAGCTGCTCAAGTATTGCAGTCTTTGCTGCTACAACTATTGTTGTTTGTTGTTGTTGCTGTTGCTTGAACCTCTTCTTGTAAACACGCCTTAAAATCTGCTTTTCCAGTTTTTTCTTCTTCTTCTTCAGCATTTCTTTGTTGCTATTGTTGTGGCATAACTAAATTACATGGCTTTGGCTCTGCTTGTTTGTCCATTCGTTTCTTCGTCGGTTTGTTTGTGTTATTGCTTTTGCGCTGTTAACAGCAGCCTTAAAATTGCTCATAAGCAGCAGCAGCATCGTCATCAGCTGCAACACTTCCACCATTATTGCCACTGACTATTATTGTGATCACAAGCATTTCTGTCAACATCGTCCATTGTTGGGTTGCATGCAACATTGTTGTTGTTGTGTATTTGCTTTGAAATTTTTCACAAAGCGCAGCTATTCCTTTGGTTTTGAGCGCATTTTGGTGAAATTTTGTTTTTTGTGTTGCTTTGACTCTTTACTTTGAAGCTGTGGCAACCAGAGGTTTTTTAGTGTAAACTTAGTAAGGGTCTTAGTAATGATTAGTGGCGCTTCGAGCGTGTAGACTTTTGCCAAAATTAAATTTAATAAAATTATTATTTTTTCCAAGGAAGTGCTCTTTTGTGGCTTTTAAATATTTTTGATTCGTTATCTCCTGGAATTAGTTGTTTTTGAGTATATAAAAGGCTCTAATCAAAATAGCAAGTTGATGGTGAAGTTTTAAGAAACCTCTTTCTCTATTTTTGACGCTATAAATGTGAAAAAAGTATTTATTTTTTGTAAAGAAATATTTTATCAAATTAGCTTCAAGATTTCCCTTCTTATAAATTAACCCACAACCAGAAAAATCTCTTGAGAGTATAATAAAATATCTAATAATATATATTATCACACCCGAAAATCTTCAGAAAAAACCATAAAATATCTGTTAAAGAATTTAGGAGTTTAGTCAAAAGAATTTTTAATTTCAATAGCAAAAATTTCTATTCTAACCTCAATCCATAGCATAAAAGCAAACTTGGTTAAATTGTGATGTGAGCGCCTAAAGGTATACTTGATGATAAAAATTAACTCTTAGTAACAGCTGACATTTAAATTTTAAGAAATTTTTTGCCTACATTTAGGAGGATATTGATTAAATGTGAATAAAAGTGATATTAGAACAATAGAGCGAAATGAATAAAAGCTAACATAAAGTTACTTAAATAATTAAATACTACTGCTTAAATCAATAATCTTCTTCGCCGAAAAAATACTTAAAATAAATATTAAATATCCGCAGAGTAACTTAAAGCCCATGAGTCATATGAAATGACAATTTTGCTATGAATTATTGGCTTGAATTTAGCTAAGCTTAATGTCTGATGATAAATCGCTTTGGCTGTGGTTGTAATTGTACTTTTAGATATATAAAAATAAGAATGTTTTGAGAGACTATAAAAGGCAGTACATATTGAATATACATACCTACATATATGAAATTCTATATATACATCTCAAATATACTAAAACTCGTCACTCACTCATTGTTATCAGCTTTACGGCCTAACTGTCGTACTTATTGCATTTTATTTCATTTTATTCCATTTCAGTTGTATTTTCTTTTTGTCTTACGTTAAGCATATTTACTTTGGATTAACAAGTTCTAGCTTGGCTGTCATGAATTTGCCTTATGTTTACTCAACCTAATAGGCACTGTGCGCTATTGTTTGAAACATCATGTTGAAATAACTACATTATTTATTTACACAAAATTTTATTGTAAATTAATGTTGTGTGAATTTTGCTTTCATGCTCTAAAATGGAAAATTGAAATAGTTGAAATTTTTGTGTGCCAAGTGTTGTTAATTAAATATTTACAAATAAATATGATTTCTTTTATTTTCATTTAGTTTGAGTGAGTAAATATTTGCTATTTGCTTGTTAAGTTGTGTGGAATAATTATTTAGTTAACATAATAAAGAGAAAAGAAATTTGAAGAATTTAATTTGAAGAAAGTAGTTTTCTTAATTTAAAATAAATTAATTTCAAATGCATCTTCAATGTTGCCTACCTTTAGGCGTGCATATTTTATTAGCTAAAACACGTAACTACAATTTAAAAATATTTGTAAAATATTCTTCAATTTATCTCTCTCAAATAAAAACCTTTCTCCGTTAAGCAGCCATAAAGTACTTTCTACTTTTTATCTGAAATAAACCCGTAAACCTAGTTATAACTTGTCACTGTGCCGCCGTTGTGCCAGTTTAGTGACACCATAGTTGCCGCTGTCAACGTCAACGTCTCCATTCTAGCCGTAAGTCTCCAAACGGATTTACGATGTCTTCTTAAATATTTGCGCGCATTTTATTTTGTTGTTGCTTTTTATATATATATTCTTTTACAACTATTTAGTATATGTACTAACTGTGTACTTAAAACCACTTATATAATTCTTTATGGCGCAAATAAAGCTTGACATGTAAAAGAGTTTCATGTACCACGGGTTGGAGATAAAGTAGTGGTACAATTGTGGAGGAACTGAGTAGATTTAGGAGTATGTTCACTCAGAACTTTATAAAATTGGTGAAAATATAAGATTGAACTTTTAATATATATCTTTAAATGAGGCGACTAAAATTAGAAAATTAAAATTGGAAAATAATTTTGATAGAACTTTTGAGTAGTCAATTTCTGTTTCTAATATAATTTGCATGCGTAGAATGTCACTATACCCCTAAAGGTATGCTATGTATAGTGGTCAAAATTTAATTTCTTTAAGACTTCAAGAGTTGACTACTTTAATCGAAACTTACCTATTATGAACTTCCAATACACCTTCGTATCAATTGAAATAATATTTCTAAACGAACTTTATTACAAAGAATACATGATATATCTAAAAGTACTACCACTGCGCCATCTATCAATGTATATTATTTCAGACTTTGATCAGACCGCAAGCGAAAAGTAACCTAAGCTAGGAGTCAGATAACTAATTTCAATATAAAAAATGAGTTTAATTACAGCTTGAAACAATTTCTATTTCATTTTATAATTTTTTGGAAAAAAAAATTGAATAATATTTGCTTTCACTGTATATCTCCTCAAAACCATCCACAACACTTAACACCTCTGTCCAATTAAATATATGCCCACAACACGGTGCCAGCAACGCTACACAAAGCGAAGCTCGCTCAACTCATCCACCCAGCGGCCGGATGTTAATGTCTTTTCATTCGTCGTTTATGCTGACGACAGCAGCATTTTGTCCGAGGGTACGGGACTATGACATGACCTGTTTCTTAAGCATTGTCATGCGGTGCATGCAACAGCACACACACTGCACATGGATACTCATGCTTGCTGCCTTCTACTGCCGCTGCTTTGTTATTTCTTACATATTTTACACCCGCTCTCAGCACCTACACTCCTCTACTCTATGGATGTGTGGGTGTCTTTAATTTTTCTTCATACTCATTTTCAGCTTTTGTCTTTGACCGCGGAAGTTCTTGTCATCGTGTTGCTGTCTGTCTTTAGTCATCTCATGGCTGGCGTTGGCTTCACCGACTGACTGACTCGTCTGCACGTCTCGCGTTTTCCGCTTTCGGCTTTCTTGTTATTCTTCTGTGTTTGGTTGTTGTTGCTGTTGTTGTTATACATAACAATGCTTTACAAGCTACCTCAATTCTGTCATGTTCGTTTCGTTGTATGTATGTTGCCCGGGCAAGCTCGTTGACTTGTTTTAACTCGTTCTTCTTCTTCGTCTTCTTCCTTCTCTTATTTTTCAGCTTCAACGCTCGCCTGCTTAGCGGCAAGCTACACGGCTCACAATAATTGCTTTCGCTTGGGTGTCATATTTTTCTTTATTTTAATCGGCCATTGGCATTTCAACTCATTTTTTCCGGCTTTGCGCTGGACTTTTCATTTCAGGTTTCTTTATTTTGTATTTTTTTGGCTCTTCTTGCTCATGCCTTGTTCCAGCGCTTTTGGTTGATTTGTGCACTTGTCCATTTCGTTGGAACAGACAATAGCCGCTGAAAATGACAGCATATCGAGCTTTTAATTGTGGATATTTTTTCTTCTCTAGTCCATGATGGCCATTGTTCTTCGGTAAAAATGAAAACTTGAACTGTTAAATGCTGCACCACAGGTTCGGTGATCCATATTCCTAAATTGAGTGCATGAGTAAATATTAGTTTTTGTAGAAAAGCTTCCGTTTAGACCCTCTTGATGAATTCGGATCTTGAACTCAGCACCAGTACTCGTATTCGGTTTGACCGGCAAGGCTCCGCAAAATCGATTTACAGAGGTAGGAAAATCGTGTAACTACAAAAGTTGGTACTAATTTGTTGTTGTTGTAGTTGTAGTACTGTTATCACATATGACTTTCATTTTAGTTCATACAAAAACATCCGATTGTATGTATATGTCATCTCTTGTACATATATAATATATATCAGTTCATATGTGTCCTTCATGTTCCAGCCAATCAATAAATATGTCTATAGAGGTTTACACCTACCAATACATATTCCCAGCCAAGTTCAATTAGTTTCCTAACCGACAATCAATTACACACTCACCTCAGCCCACTTTGTGCTGTCAAAGAAAGTAGCGTGCTCACCTGTTAGGTGCAAATAAGTTGTAGTGCCACTATGGCATACTATTCACCTGAACGCCAATTCACCTGGTGTGCGGCTACAAGTCTCCAGAGACAGCTGTCAAGACTGTCAGGCTTATAGGAAGTGATGGTCTCATATATTAGCTGTTGTTGGGTTTTTTCTGATGACTTAGTAAGCAAAAAAAAATAGTTCTTACTGGCGGTGGCGTATACGTAACATAATTATTATACGCCTCTTATAGCAATGCTCTCGATAGTGTGAATGTAACATGTCTGGTATTATCGAATTATTTTTTTCTTGTTAATTTTGAATGTCTGATTTGTGTTGTTGGATTGAAGATTATGATTTCATAATGAAATTGGTATTAGAAGAGTTGATAATATTGAACTTATTCTCTTTTTTCAGTGTTTCAGAATCAAAATAAGGTTTTTCTGTTCGACCATTACTCGCAAAAGACCAGTCAGGCTTTTGAGCTTTACTTTTTTCTACTTCTTGGCAGCTTTTACGTTAATTATTGTATGGTATCTCCAGTCTGCTGGCCAATTAGACAATGTCCTATTAGCACTCCTTCTAGAGTTCTTATATCATTGGCATGTGCGGCCAATATTACATTCAGACCACTTTTGTCTACCTGCATTTTTGGGATTGTTTCCATCGAGACTCAGCCAACTCTATGAGACATTTGTCGTTGCATTACGTTGTTTACAAGTGGCTAGAGAGTATGTGATTGGCGTTCAACCATTTAGCCGGTTATAGCCGAATCGATGAGAGCGCGCCACTCCTCTCTTTCCTTCGCAATTCGGCGCCAGTTGGAGATCCCAAGTGTAACCAGGTCGCTCTCCACCTGGTCCCTCCAACGGAATGGAGGGTTTACTGTTCCTCGGCTACCTCCGGCGGGTACTGCATACAATACTTTCAGGGCTGGAGTGTTTTCGTCCATTCGGACAACATGACCTAGCCAGCGTAGCCGCTGCCTTTTTATTCGCTGATCTATGTCAATGTCGTCGTATAACTCGTACAGCTCATCGTTCCATCGTCTGCGGTATTCGTCGTTGCCAATGTTCTGAGGACCATAAATCCTGCGCAAAGTTTTCCTCTCGAAAACTCCTAGTGTCGTCTCATCTGATGTCGACATCGTTTAAGCTTCTGTACCATAAAGCAGGACGGGAATGATAAGCAACTTGTAGACTCTGTGACTCAGTCCAAAGTAGCACCTGTTGGCAAGAGTGATTCTGCGCTGGATTTCGAGGATGACATTGTTGGTGTTCGCTTCGCCTCTTTATCCATGCGGGAAAAAGCAGGACAAACGGCGCGGTTGTTGCTTCCGATGATATCAATATCATCGGCGTACGCCAGCAGCTGTACACTCTTGTAGAAGATTGTACCTTCTCTATTTAGCTCTGCAGCTCGTATTATTTTTTCCAACATCATGTTAAAGAAGTCGCACGATAGTGAGTCACCTTGTCTGAAACCTCGTTTGGTATCGAACGGCTCGAAGAGGTCCTTCCCAATCATGACGGAGCTTTTGGTGTTGCTCAACGTCAACTTACACAGCCGTATTAGTTTTGCGGGGATACCAAATTCAGACATCGCGGCATAAAGGCAGCTCCTTTTCGTGCTGTCGAAAGCAGCTTTGAAATCTACTTGAGGGGTAGTCCTTAAACTGGCTAGTTCATCTGCTTCGCAGTTACTTGAAATCTCGCTGTGTTCTGGAACCCATTGCTGCTTTATCGAAGCTAGTCCTATTAGCAGTTAAGTCATTCTTGCACTATTTTCGATGAAAGACTTAGAGAGTTTTGTGATTTCAAATGTCTGCATATTATTTATCAAAACAAGAAGGACTTCTTTAATTGCAGTAATCTCCGCTTGAAAGACACCACAATGATCTGGGAATTAGCGATTCTGGTTACGGTTACTTTTGCTAAAAGACACGAAAAAATCAGAATTTTCAGTATTTTTTTGCAATTAAATAATGTTATTTTATAAAAGTAATAATATGTGATTATTACACAATGTTTTGACTTGAAGTCACGAAAATTTGAGAAAAAAAATTATAATTTGTGTAGACCCATAGATGTTTGTGTAGACCCAGTTCCGAAAAAAGGTCCTTGATCCTGGCCCTGATCGAAGGTTTTATGGTTTTTTTCCCAAAACCAACAAAATGGCGTCGTCAGGAAAATTTTTTTTCAGATTTTCGGAAAAAAATACAGTTAATTGTTCTTAAAAAATCGAAATTTTTGAAAAACAAAAAAGCTTCGATCAGGCGCAGTATTATTAAGTATTCTAAAAGCTTTGGAAATTTCATTAGAACCTACTGAGCGGTTTTCGAGTTACAGTTGTCACCAGTTCAAAAAACATAGTTTTGAGAAAAACACATTTACAGTTTCACCTAGCGTTTGGGAGCGCCCGAGCGCTTTGTTATTTATCGAATAACTCGAAAAGTAATTATCGAATGAATTTCAAATTTTCAGAAAATATTTCTAAGATGAAAAACAAAAGTTTTTTTTTGAAAATCCTGACTACTCCTAACCATTTAATCTCCTATACGAGTATACATATGTATGTGCTTATATATCCATAGAAGAATTAAAGAACAAATAGAATTTGGTCGAAAAATACCCACACGCACATACCTAGTGAGTGCGCCGCTTCATATGAGCAACCAAAAAAAAAAACTGTTTTCGCAAAAAAATATATTCCCACACACCACACTGTAATATGAAAAACAAAATTATAAACACGAAAAAATAACTGCAAACAGTTAAAAAATGCGCAAAGGTTGAAAAAGCTGAAAAAGAATTTCAAATGGGTTGCAAACCGCTTGCCACAGAGCAAAACACGAAACAAGTGCAGTGCAACCAGCAACACTTACACCGCCAACGAGCAACTTAACTGCAACAACAACAATATTAAAACAGTTGCCACGCTGCTAAAGTATGTTGCATGCAACACTAACGGCAACAAAAATAACAGTTGTGGCAGCAAACATATGCTACAGTTAGCGAACGGCTGTGCCGGCAGCGTTGCCACAGGCGTGCAAACAGCCAACAAACACATGTGAGTGTGGCACAACTAAGCGGGGGAAAAAATAAGTTAAAAAACAGCAACAACAACAAAGTGCTCATTTGCTGCTAGCTGGCGCTTGTTGACGCAGCTGTTGGTCGCCCAAAAATATGCAATGTTTTGCTGCAACAGATTTTCCATGCAAAAAAAAGGAAATATATATCTAAGTGTGTGTGTTTGTTTGCGTATAATAAATGCGGGTAAAAAGTTAGCGCCAAAAATTTCGCAACTGTTAAAAAGAATTTGAAGCGACTAAAAATGCGCGTGAAGTGGTGGCGGCAGCGGCGGGGGAGATGCTTATGTGTATATAAATATATGGGCGTGGGTGTGTTTGGCAAATATAGCACCTGGTCGCTGCGCTGTGGCGGCATATTTTCACGACTTTACCGGCGCGGCGCCACTCCAAAGCCGCCAATTAACTTTTCAGCTGCTGGCAAAGCGCCGGAACATGCTCTTTATGTGCTTCTGGTGCTTCTCTGTGTGTGCGTGAGTGTGTGGGTGTGTCGTTTGCGCTTTTCGCGTCTCTTGCGCTCTCATGTAATTTATATTTTTATTTTTTAAGTTTGCAACGGCTGTTGTAGCCTCGAAAGTTTTTGCTAACAAGATTTCAGTTAATTTTTGTGCTTTTTTATTTTAATTTTTTTTAGAGACTTTCTTTTCGGTTGACCTTTAGCCGAGTGAGTTTTCTGAGAGAATTGGTTGTTATCATTTTTTTCTTTAGAAGCTTAAGTGTGTTTTTAGATATATTTGTCTTGTGAACAAAATAAAAACGATGAAATAGAAGTCAAAGTGATCAATACCAGGAAAGCTAAATTATATACTAAAAACTCAAAGTACTTAATAGGTTATACCAAAACTAGAGGAAAAACCTTAGACATTTTCTGTGAAATTAAATAATCTAAATTAGTAATACCTGAAGCTTTAAAAGTAGTTAGTGTGAAGAGTCGGCAGTTTATAACGAAGTGTTACGGATTTGATTATGGAAAATTTTTGACTTTGGTCAGTAAAGTTAATTTCGCTTAGCAGATATGAGGATGCTTAGTGAGTAGGATAGCACCAACTCCTAACTAATTTCTTCTGTAAAGTACTGTACTGTATACTGTCTATATGAATCCACCAGAGCGTGCCATTCATCTTTCCTTCTTGCTTTCTGGCGCCAACTGGAAACACCAAGTGAAGCCAGATCACTTTCCACTTGGGCTCTCCAAAGGAGTGAAGGTCTTCTTCTTCCCAGGCTTCCTTTTTCTTTCAAAGCTTGAGTGTTTTGGTCCATTCGAACAACATGCCCTAGCCAGCATAGCTGTTGTCTCTTTATTCGCTGAACTATGCCAATATCGTCGTATAAGTCATACAGCTCTTCATACCATTGCGGTATTCGCAGTTACCAATGTTAGGACCATACATCTTTCGCAAAACCTTTCTCTCGAAAACTCTTAGAGTCGTCTCATTGTCCACGCTTCTGCATCATACATCAAGACGGGATGGGCGACTTGTAGAGTTTGATTTTGGTTCGTCGAGAGAGGAGTTTACTTTTGCATTGCCTATGTCGAGTTAAGATGACGATGAGGCCGATTCCGTTTGAAGGAAAAGATTAGTGTATTGGGTTTTAACGTTATACATTTAATATATATTGAGTATAAAAGGGTTATGTGTTTGAACAATATTTGTATATATATGTGGATGTGTGTGTTAACAATTTGGGTTAATTGTTTTTGTGTAATTAGTTATAATAAATGTTAGTATATCGTAACTATGTATACGACCTGTGGGATAATTCCTTATGTTGTGTAGTGTTTGAATCCTCTGTGTTGATGAAGTGTTGGATGTGTTCCTCCTTCTTTATTTACACTTTGTTTTGTGCTGGTTTTTGTTTGTTGGGTTTGTTAATACACATTAAATTGCGTGTTGTATTTTGTGTTGTTAGTTCACTTTAACTTATGTGTTTTGTGCTTTCGTGGTTTAACTTTTCTTAAAAAGCGCGGGTTTTAGGTATTGGGTTGTGTTATTCACTTGTTCACTTCTATTTGTCTCTATACGTTGTTGTGTGTAAAGGGTGATGGTGATAAGCGAAGTTGGGGCGGTTTGTCTCCTCTGCATTACCTTTTGGAGAGTAATGCAGAGGAGTATTTGTTTGGACTAAACATCCCGGCCGCCTTGCAGTATCTGCGAAATAAATAAGTATTAGTGGGGTATGTGGGTTTGTATTCTGGAGTATACTTATCTATTATAGGGTGTAAGTTAGGGTCCAGATGAATGCTATGCTTTGGGATACCACTGGGTCTGGGTTGAATAGTCCACTTCGGGTAATGTGTGGATAGATGTCCGCTCCGATCTCCAACATCAGTTCTGTTTGGGTGTGGAATTGGGTCAGAGAGGACTATGTTGTCAAAGAGTGTTTGAACAACGTCACTGAGTCTCTTAAGGGTCGGGTTTAAGAGTGAGTAAGGGTCTGTTTAGACAGTAAGGATGATAGCCGGATTTCTGTTGATAGGTTTTGAGATCTGGGTTTCTCAAAAACTTCTTTCTCGTTGGCTGGGTGTAGGCTTGGGTGACCATGTAGGGATGAATGATGTTTCCCATTGCAGGTGGAACATCGATTCCCTACTTGGGCATCCTTCCGTCTTGTGTGACCTGGCTAAACAATTAATACAATAGTGGTGTCTGATGACTGCTTCATATTTTTGTGTAAGTTAGCCGACAAGTATTTGGTACATGTGGCTAACCGGTGGTCATCCTTGCATAATCCACATGCAACATGACGATGAGTTCGTCTTTGAGTTTTCGGGTTGTGTGTTGATGATTTTCGTTTTTCTTATGAGTAGTGGGTAGGGTTCTTACATTGCGGTCATCTGAATGTCTTCGGGTAGTTTTTTGAAACTTTTCTTTACGTATTCCATCAAATCTGGGATTTACGGGATCCTTTGGGGTTTCCTCCACCTCTTCAAAGCGTGTGAGTTGATACTCCGGGTTGATTGTGTTATGGAATGCTGCTATGGATGAGTTTTGGAAGGGTTGGGTAATGGGTCCGGACAAAATCCATCCGAATTCAGTTTCTTGGGCTAGGAGTGAGCCTAGAATATTTTGTTTTACTCCACCTAGTAGGATATTTGGGTAGATGTCACTACCAATTAATATGTCCACGGGTCTCGGTTTGTGGAATTGGGTATCCGCTAGGGTGAAGCCAAGATTATTTAGGCCCAGATTAGGGTTTATTGGGTGAGTGGGTACCTTTTCAGAAAGGCTATTCATGATGAATGCTTGAGTCGATATTTTGTAATTTGTGTTTACGGGTGAACAAATGGTAATATTGCAAATTTTCCTAGGGGTTGCCAAAACTGTGTTGGTTATTCCTGTCACTTGGGCTGATACAGGGTGAGTGGGTATATCCAGTCTTCCTTGAAGCCTTTGAGATATAAATGTGGCCTTCGATCCTGAATCAATGAGTGCTCTCGCAAAATATCGTTTGCCATTGTATTCTACCTGTACCATTGCTGTACCCAATAATATTTGCTTCCTACTTGGGTTGAGTGGGTCTTCAGATGTTTGAGTGGACTGTATTGTGGTGGTGTAGGCTTGCTGAATTGTGTTCTGTGTGGGTATTGCGGTAATTGTAGCGGTATCGGGTGTCGAGCTAATCACTCTTGAAGTCTCCGGGGTTGATTCAGATCTAAGGTTATATTCTCTGTGTATCAGGGTATTGTGTCTTTTGTGACATTTACGACAAGTGTTTTTACTACTACAGTTCTTGTAACTGTGTGAGATTGCTAAACAGTTATAGCAATAACCATGCCTTTTAATTGTCGATATGCGGGTCTCAACATTCATTTCTAGGAATTTGGGGCATTCCCGAATCGGGTGATGCTTATTGCAAAGTTTGCAACTTTCTGTTTCCGGGTGGGGTTGAGAATTGTTTTGATAGTTTGAGGTTCTATCTCTCAGGTTATATCTTTTTCATCGGATCTTTTTACTGTGCCAAGATAGGGTGAGTCGGGTTTTGTTACTGAAGCCTTAAAATTTGCTACAGATTCAAGTGTTTTATATTTGTGGGTCAAAAAAGAGTCGAAATTTGACCATGTGGGTATGGAAGTAATATCTGCCAGGGTAGATTCGAATGCTTCTAGAGTTTGTTTCGGTAGTTTCGAACTACAAAGATATATTAGTATCGGGTCCCAACTTTTTGTGTCAATCTCAAGATGGGTTAAATTGGTTAAAACGTTGTTAACCGTTCGTTGCAGGGCTTTTATGGCGCAGCCTGTTTCTTGAGTGACATCGGGTAAGTTAAAGAGGGCTTTTAATTGTGTGTTGACCTGCATTCTTTTATTTTCATACTGCTCGACCAGATTCTTCCAAGCTAGTATGAAACCATCATTCGTTAGGGGTGTGTTTTGAATTGCTTCTCTTGCTTCGCCTTGGGTCTTTTGGGTTAGATGAAAGAGTTTTTCAGCGTTGCTAATCTTCGGGTTATGGATATACAACGCTGTAAACATGTCTCGAAATGTGGGCCAAGCCGAGTAATCTCCGTAGAAGATATCGGTGTCGCAGGGTGGTAATTGAATTGTGGGGCTGAAATCTATTGTAGAGGCTTCTGAGGCTCTTTCCTTATTGGGTTGGGATGACGCGTGGGTTTTACGTCTGTCTACATCTTCGTTAATTGAGGCTAAGCAGGATAAATACATTTGAAAGCATTTTTTGTATCTATCTTTGACTTTGTTAATGTCGATGGTTTCTTGGGTTTCGCGAGAAATTCTGCGAATAGCGTCATAGGCATGTTCTGCTTTCTCGTAAAGCGAATTTAGTGTAACTCTTTTAATTTCTAGAGTATAAACTGTTTCTTCTTCAGCTTGGGTATGGAAATGACTTTCCACGAATTCTATTAAATCGCTGGTTGTGAATTTGAAATCCTCCATTTCAGCAATTGGGTGAGTGTTTTTAATAAATAATATTATTTGAGTGAGTAAAATTGAAATAATTCGGGTAAAAAATTGTTTTTATTAAAAACTTTCTTTATTTTGAAAAATTTTGTTTTTGACTTTTTATAGGGTACGGGTTATTATTTGTGAGGAAAACTATTTATTTTTGTAACGTACGGGCGAATTTTGGGAATAAATTCGAAAAATAAAATTTTGCAAGGTTTGTTCAATTTTTCCTACTGGGTCTCGTTTCGAATTTCTTATTAGTTGGCACTGTCCGCTTTTGGCGTTCGCTACCAACAATTCTAATACGAACTAGATCGCTAGTTCGTATATACGTATATGAGTGCGGGTGTGTGTATATTTATTGGTAATAATTATTTTTGACGAGAAGAGTGCAATAACCGACGGTGCGTTTTTTATTGCACTTCTTCTCTTGGGTACGAATATGTAAATATGTAATTGAATAATGCAAGCAAAATTTATCAAACTTACTAACAACAAATAAATTGAACTTAAGTGCGCTTAAGTACACAATTTGATATTTTATTTTTAACAATTTTGCTATGCACTGTTGATAATTATTATAATTAAATAATGGGTCGGGGGGTGCACTGTGTTTGGGTGTAAATCCAAAGATGATATTGTTGTTGTTGGTGTAATAGTTATTGTGTAGATGCAAACTTCTTGTTGGGTGCAATGTGTAGGAAAGTTGTTGTTAGGCGAGATTGGATTCCAACGATGGGTTGTTGTTGGGCGAGTCCTCTTCAAACTATCGCGGCTCGATAGGACCAAAAAATGTCGAGTTAAGATGACGATGAGGCCGATTCCGTTTGAAGGAAAAGATTAGTGTATTGGGTTTTAACGTTATACATTTAATATATATTGAGTATAAAAGGGTTATGTGTTTGAACAATATTTGTATATATATGTGGATGTGTGTGTTAACAATTTGGGTTAATTGTTTTTGTGTAATTAGTTATAATAAATGTTAGTATATCGTAACTATGTATACGACCTGTGGGATAATTCCTTATGTTGTGTAGTGTTTGAATCCTCTGTGTTGATGAAGTGTTGGATGTGTTCCTCCTTCTTTATTTACACTTTGTTTTGTGCTGGTTTTTGTTTGTTGGGTTTGTTAATACACATTAAATTGCGTGTTGTATTTTGTGTTGTTAGTTCACTTTAACTTATGTGTTTTGTGCTTTCGTGGTTTAACTTTTCTTAAAAAGCGCGGGTTTTAGGTATTGGGTTGTGTTATTCACTTGTTCACTTCTATTTGTTGTGTGTAAAGGGTGATGGTGATAAGCGAAGTTGGGGCGGTTTGTCTCCTCTGCATTACCTTTTGGAGAGTAATGCAGAGGAGTATTTGTTTGGACTAAACAGCCTACTTAGACCATAGTAGCACCTGTTGGCAAGAGTGATTCTGCCTTGGATTTCTGGGCTGACATTGTTGGTGTTGTTGATGCCGGTTCCCAGGTATACGAAATTATCTTCGACTTCGAAGTTATGACTGTGAACAGTGACGTGGGAGCCAAGACGCGAGTGCGCTGACTGTTTGCTTGATGACAGGAGATATTTCGTCTTGTCCTCATTCACCACCAGACCCATGCGCTTCGCTTCCTTATCCAGTCTAGTCCAGTAACGACACGGGTGTTATTTCCAATGATATCGATATCATCGGCCAGCAGCTGTACAGAAGAAGACTGTATAGAAGATTGTATCTTCACTGCTTAGCTCTGCGACTCGTATTATTTTTTCCAACAATAGGTTAAAGACGATAGTGAGTCACCCAACGTCAGTTTACATAGCCGTATTAATTTGGCAGGGATACCAAATTCAGACATTGCGGCATAGAGACAACTAGTCGTCCTGTCGAAGCAGCGTGAAAATTTATGAAAAAGTGGTGTGTATCCATTCTTTTCCATCGGGTCTTTTCCAAGATTTCGCGCATGGTGAATATCTGATCCATGGTGGATTTTCCATGTCGGCCACACTGATAAGGTCCAATCAGTTCATTGACGATGTTGAAGAGGCTTATCCCACGGAAATTGGCGCAGATAGTGGGGTCTCCCTTTTTGTGGAATGGGCAGAGCACACTGAGATTCCACTCGCCGGACATGCTTCCTTCTGACCATATTCCGCAAAGAAGCTAATGCACCGCTTGAGCTTACAATCTTTAATAATGATAATTTGCGTAAATAAGCAGCTAATAGCTATTTGTTGATATTCCATTTAGTCATTGACATATATTGAAACGATTTATCAATACACAAATAAATTTCATTAATAAGGGAAATTTTATATATATAGTTTAATATTCAACATTTTCCTTTCTACTTTCAGGCTTCTGTGAACAAAACATAACGGCAAAAATCGTATTAACAGTTAAATGAAATGTTATTTCTTCAAAGTTGTTGTAATACGATAAACGTCTAAACAGCTTATATGAAGAGAAAGAAACGAACAAAAATGGAAACAAATAAATTAATTTAACAAATACGATTACAATAATAGGAAAATCGGCAGATTACAAAGCAGAAAAAAAAACAACAAAAAGTTAAATTTTGAGAAGAAGCCATAAAAATAGAAAAGAACTCAAGCCACTGCCAAAAAAATATTGGCCAAACACAAAAAGTTACCACAAAAAAACAAAAAACAACGCGGAAGTGAACTGCGGACAACCGAATAAAAAATAAAAATTGAAAAAACAAAAATTTGGCTGAATTTTAAATGTCCACGCGCTTTTGAGAGTCTACAAAAAATAAATACTGTTACTGTAGTGGCCAGAAGCGCCTCAAACCACCCACAAAGCTGGTAGAAGCAGTGAGACACAGTGTTCGCTTGTAACTCACGTATGTGCGTGTGTGTGCGTGAGTTCCCAACGCATATTTAGCCAATAGCCAATTGAGCGGCAACAAAACGTCGTTACAACAAGAACAACAACAACAACAGCAAGAGCAGCAAGATGACGCTACGCATTTCGGCGAAATATAAAAATCATCTTGGCCTCATCATTTATGGTTTCGCCGCATTGTTGCTGCTGCTGACAGCAGCGCCGTTGGGCAGTCAAGCGGGGCGTATATTTGGTGAGTGAACAGTTAGTTATAACAAATGAAAACTCAATTTTAACATTTTATTTGAGCATTTATTCCATTTATTCTTCGGTGATTTCTACCGCCTTCTTACTCTAACATATAAAAAAACTCCTAAGTCTGATTACTTTTTGCAACTACTGTACTTATTCTGTATACATATTAACTTTTTAGACAAATGTTTGTTGTTTGTGCTCTTAATTAACTCACAATTACAACGCGGAATTTTTAATTAAGTGTTCAATTGCGTGTGATTGTAAGGCGGTGTAAGTGCGTGCACCACCTGCTGCCACCGCAATGAATTGCTTTTCTTGCTACTCGACGCGGACTATTACTTCTCGAAATCTTTTGCTTAATTTTGGTCTTTCAGTGACAGGCAAATTGTGGGTGTCACTCTCCGCCTCTCCCACTCTTTAATAGTATGCTTATGTCACTAGCTTTTCTCACTTTTGCTTGGCATTTTCGTGGAATTACTATTATGTGTCTAGGCGCCTATAAATATGTGTTACAATATTTGCGTTAATATTACGTCTTCTAAATACTAAATACTAAATACTAAATACTAAATACTAAATACAAAATACTAAATACTAAATACTAAATACTAAATACTAAATACTAAATACTAAATACTAAATACTAAATACTAAATACTAAATACTAAATACTAAATACTAAATACTAAATACTAAATACTAAATACTAAATACTAAATACTAAATACTAAATACTAAATACTAAATACTAAATACTAAATACTAAATACTAAATACTAAATACTAAATACTAAATACTAAATACTAAATACTAAATACTAAATACTAAATACTAAATACTAAATACTAAATACTAAATACTAAATACTAAATACTAAATACTAAATACTAAATACTAAATACTAAATACTAAATACTAAATACTAAATACTAAATACTAAATACTAAATACTAAATACTAAATACTAAATACTAAATACTAAATACTAAATACTAAATACTAAATACTAAATACTAAATACTAAATACTAAATACTAAATACTAAATACTAAATACTAAATACTAAATACTAAATACTAAATTACTAAATTACAAATTACAAATTACAAATTACAAATTACAAGTACAAATTACAAATTACAAATTACAAATTACAAATTACAAGTACAAATTACAAATTACAAATTACAAGTACAAATTACAAATTACAAGTACAAATTACAAATTACAAATTACAAATTACAAATTACAAATTACAAATTACAAATTACAAGTACAAATTACAAATTACAAATTACAAATTACAAATTACAAATTACAAATTACAAATTACAAATTATAAATTATAAATTATAAATTACAAATTACAAATTACAAATTACAAATTACAAATTACAAATTACAAATTACAAATTATAAATTACAAATTACAAATTACAAATTACAAATTACAAATTACAAATTACAAATTACAAATTACAAATTACAAATTACAAATTACAAATTACAAATTACAAATTACAAATTACAAATTACAAATTACAAATTACAAATTACAAATTACAAATTACAAATTACAAATTACAAATTACAAATTACAAATTACAAATTACAAATTACAAATTACAAATTACAAATTACAAATTACAAATTACAAATTACAAATTACAAATTACAAATTACAAATTACAAAATACAAATTACAAATTACAAATTACAAATTACAAATTACAAATTACAAATTACAAATTACAAATTACAAATTACAAATTACAAACTACAAATTACAAATTACAAATTACAAATTACAAATTACAAATAACAAATTACAAATTACAAATTACAAATTACAAATTACAAATTACAAATTACAAATTACAAATTACAAATTACAAATTACAAATTACAAATTACAAATTACAAATTACAAATTACAAATTACAAATTACAAATTACAAATTACAAATTACAAATTACTACCATTATTGAGAACGGTGAACCTTATCATCGCCTAAACGCTACACATATATTTATAAGTACATATAATTATATATTTTCTTATCCTTTGCAACATATCTGCAACAAAGCCTTCCTATTGTATCTATACTCCTGGGAGTCCTATTTTCATATTCTCAATAAAAGTTAATTGCACCATACCGTACATAAATACACACACATAGAAACAAAAAAACCGTAAAAAATTATGAATTACCATAATTACGGTAATAACTGTAAACTACCGTTGAGCAATTGTGCCATCAAGATAATTAGGAAATTTTAATGCATAATTTTATGGGTTAAACAATAATTATAAATTACGCAACATTGTTGATTTGACAATTACCGTTATGTTGACGGTAATTATGTATTTAAAACTAGTGTGATACGCCTAAAAGACGACAATGAAATGTGGGAAAAATGTCATTAAGTGGAGTTTCAACTAGAGAATTTTATATCAAAATATTTTAGGTAATTTCTTTCTGAAAATTTCATGATAAGCACACCTATGCAATGAAATTAAATTTTAAGCTTGTAAAAAATAAATTAAAATGGCCGACAGACACATGTTTTCGAAAGAATGCAATTCTTTTTGTCACTTCACGTGAAATACATGCACTAATTTGCCCGTAGCACCGGGTAACACAACACGGTAACAACAATGAAATTACAGCAACAACAATAAAAACAAATCGCCGCAAAACAACCGCAGAAATTAGGCCAAATGTCGGCGCAAATGCTGGACAAAAACTGTCCAAACATTGCAGGCTACAACAAAAACAACGACAACAACAAATTAACATCAGCCAGTGGGTGCAAAGCAACAACAACAATGACGCACAAATAATGCTGCACAAATGCTGCAATGGCGCCATAATGAAAAAGCCACTGCCGTGGCGCCTAAAAGCGGGCAACCAGAAAAATAGCTACAAAAGCGGGCAGGAAAAAATATTTATTATGCATGTAACTGTATTTTTATGTCTGTCCAGTGAATGTGTGCAAAAATGTAGTGCAGAAAAAATAACGGTTGATTTTTTTGTAGTACAACAACAAACATACAGCAAATATATGCAATTTGTCCTTTGCGACAGCGCGCAGCTACTTAAATATACTTGCTGTAAAAATAAATTTCCAGCATTTAAGTGCGCTTTGCACGTTCTCGCCCGCAAAATGTGCAATTGCATTTTTTTATTTTTTTGTTATAATTTTTTAAATTTTTTTTTGTAATTTTTTCTGTTTTTGCTTTTGCGCTGTTAGGCCATTTGCTGCATTTGACGATGTTTTTTTTGCCATCACCGCTTGGCGTTTCTATTGTAGTCGTTGTGGCTACTTTTTCCATTGATTTCTGTTTAATTTATTGGGTATCAACATGGAAGTAATTGAATTTTTTCTCGCAAATACTCACACAAAAAAAAAATACTCATACTTATGTGAAGGCTAGAAAAAATAATGACAAATATGTTTTGCAAAGATAAATAATTTTTATGACATAGGTTGCGTGGCGGAATTAATTGTTTAAAATAATTGCATTGCAATTGCAAGTAATCAAAATGTGAAAATATTGCACTAATTAATCAAGAAATTATAACAAAATAATAATGAGTTGCAGTCGTAACAGGTCAATTAAAATAAGTGAAGCGTTCAAGCTTTGGTATATAAATAAAAAAAAAATATATATAAAAAATTAAAAAAAAATGTTTGTGGAAACTATGCGGTACAATAGTTATACATAACTAATTGCAACTTGTTAAAAATTTAATGAAAAAAATATGAAATATTTAACAGGTGGCAACACCTCTGAAAATATATTCGCCAGAAACCATTTTATTTTTTATTACTTTATTGCACATGTTGTAATATTTATAAATTTTATAATTTTTTTAAATTAAAAAATAAAAATAGGTGGCAACCCTTTTTATGAAAATTTTATATTTCAAATATTCTCAAGTTCGCTTCGTTTAACACCCATCTTTCAATAAAGACTTTTGTTAACACCACTTTAGAATGAACATTTTTTTATCAGGTGGCAACCCTCAACTGAAGAAATATAAAATATAAGCTTTGTTTCAACAAAAATTTAAAATATGAAGCAACTTCACTTCACATATCGCCCAAAAGTATGCAATATTTTTTCATATTGCCTACCTTTAGGCGCAAATGGAAAAAATGCCAGCCATTAGTCCAATAAGTTAAAAATATAAACACACTCAAGTAATATAAAGCCTCTTAAAACAAACATCGCTTAATTACCGTCTACATTAATGCCATTATAATACATTAACTGTAATTACATAACATTAAATGTGGAAAAAAGTCGCTTTCGTTCAAAATTAATAGAAACTGAAATGTATTTTAAGCGCCAAATATAGCGAGCTGCGATTTTGTAATCTATAATCTAACGGAATTTCACACCATGCATGTGCGACGCTAATGAGTACATGGGTGTATATTAAGAGTGGGTGTGTGCGTGTATGAGTGTGAGTGTGCGCTGCGAGTACGCTGCAATAACCATTGGCCGGCAAGCCAGTCAGCAGCCAACCGGTGTGAGGCTGCTATGCAATCAAATTAATAAAATCACTTAAGCCCATTACAGGTAGTGATGCAGGCACACACACTCACACATGAGAGCCACATCCACTCAGGCACACACACCCATACTCACACTTCCACACAAAAAGGCTTAGCTGCGACACTCTCTAATGCAAAATTTGCTTGCGGCGTAAATGTAAATTAAACAAAAGCAAACTTTTCACACACACACACACATAATCAACTGCTATGTTGCAAGTCCATGTGTGTGTGTGAGTTCCAATAAAAGTCCTTTCTGCACATGGCTTGACTGTGGGGAGTGTGAGCGGGCGCTCGATATTTGCACGCTTGCTGCTACTCGACTAATGAATAATTAAGAATTTTTCAGCAATGATGCGACACAGTGTTTGCTAATTTTCACCCACACCAACACACACTCATACACCCATACACACAAAGTTGCTCAATGGTGACCACGCATGGTTCAGGTGTTGCATGGAGTTCATTGCACAAAATTACAGCGTGTAAGTGAAGGCAATAGACTGCTATGGCTGAGTGTGCAGCACACATGTAACTAATATTTTAAGTTGAATATTGCCTTTGTTGTTGTTGGTTATTTTTAGAACTCGTGGTGAGTCACGTGAGTGCTTGTAAACGTCTATATGTCTATGTTTGTATATTTGTTGGCCATGCGAAAAACAACTAGCGTTTCACAGCAGCTCACCAGCACTCTTGGCAGCCACAGTGTGCGACAAATAATACAAAAATAACGGTACACATACATACTCGCTTACCTACACAGCTGCGCCACACTCAATTTGTATACACATGTGTGTGTCACTTGGTTTCGTATACATAACTGTAACTCGTGTGCAACCTCACAGCACCGTTACTGTGTTTTTACTTCATAAAATTACTTTTGATTGCATGTGTGTAGTCGTTTATATACACTATATTTACATATAAATTCGTATATGTATGCGAGTTACGTATACGCCCGGGTGGCCAAGCGACTTGTAATATAAACGAAAATATTGCATGCATATTTAAATGGAATTTTCCAACAAGCATTTTTGTTGAAATTATTATTTTTAATATAAATACGGTAGTTTCTACACGTTTACAACAACAAACTGTGTGTCTTGGGAAAAGTTCATTTCTCTCGTCGTGCAAATATTTTCAATTTTTACTTTGGATTCTAGCACTAAATTTAGCTTTATTTACTGTTGTGAATATTGGTTTTAAAATATTATGTTGAAAATTAAAAATATTTCGGCAATAAATGGGCAGTTGCTATTGAAAAAATGCAATTAGTTGCTTGCAGTTTATGAAATTTTGTATTTGAAGTTATCACATCGTTTTGTTGCTGTTCCAGTGGTTTTGTGCTTTAAAAGTCTAATAGTTAGAAAAATGCGGATATTTAATTTTAAAATTCTTTGAAAAATTTTACCAACTTGCTGCGATTAATTCAAAATTTTTTTATTAAGAAATAAATATATTTTATATATATTAAATTTTCTGGTTGTGTAGAGAATGCATACTATCGTAGTAAAAGTGTCAGAAAACATACCGTGTGGTTTGTCTGTACTTAATTTATGTATTCACCAACCTTTTGAGTAGATCACAAGCTTCACAACTCAACTAAAGTCGCTTTACATTGAAAATAGTCTTTCAGTTGTAATAAGTCAATCTGAATAGCGAGGAGTTCATATCAAACTATCTGTCGGTATTAATTAACAATATTATCAGTATTGAGGAACTGTAACTCACTTCAATGTCTGTAAAATGTCCACATCATTTTATCCAATAACTCCCACAAATTTATTTTCTAAAAGTTACAGCGATAAAAGCGTCATAAGAGCACTTACAGTCACTCATTAACATGATTAGAGTCTATAAAACGCTGAAAATTCGCTTTGGAACATCTCTGGCAGGATGTGCTGCTGTTTGCTATATTTCTAAACAAAAGTTGTGGTTATTAGTTGTAATTGTAGTTGAGTTGTAATTGCATTTGAGTTTTAATTATTAAGCCAGTTATTTGGTTTTTTTTTCAATTTTTAAAGCAATGGTTGTAGTTGAGTTGTAATTATAGTACTAATTGTCTTAAAAAAATATATTGATATCGAACCTATTGTTCCAGCACAGTACAAGAGCGATGGTTGTAGTTGTAGTTGAGTTGTAATCGTTTCACTAGTTTTTCACATTTTTTCATAAATGATATAGACTTAAGGTTCGTTAAGGTTTCGTCGAAAAAATTATTGCTGTAGGTTTATTTTACTTATTATTATATGAAAGTACAACATGTGAAGGATACTTAAAAAAAAGTTTTATCGAAAAATAGAGAAGAATAACGGATTTATCGTCGATCTCTGCAGGCACCTCGAAAAAAAGTTGTTGTGCGGTGACCAGCCTACAGCATCACTGGATCATCCGAAACCAAAAAATCAAAATGCTTTCTTTAGTTTATTAGTATATCTTTCAATTGACGTCGAGTTTTTTTTTTTTAATTTTTCAAAATTTCAATTCTTGGTACCTATTTCAAGCCAAAATGACGATTTTAGACAAAAAAATCGACCTATTTGTTATTGTAAAATTGTTAGTAATTAAAATTTTTGGAAAAACTCGACGTCATTCGAGAGCTATATATATGTAGAATATTTGTTCAAAATTTCAAAATGATCGATGCAGTAGTTTTTTCTGTAGGCTGGTCACCGACTTTAAAAATGACATATTTGGGGAAATCGATTCAAAGTTTTGTACACTCAGCGCAGATAGCTGGAGGAACCATTATTCAACCTGCTGTAACTTCGTTAGTTTTTCTCCGAATGACGTAAAACTTTAACACAATAGTTGAAATGTTGATGGTTCAGAAAAAAAAATTAAAAAAAAAAAAATTAAAAACAAAATTTGTCAAAGGGGGGGGTAACCTTAAGATTTATTGTTTTATGATGCTGCCCTGTAAAATCCACTTTTAGTGGAAAAATGTGAAAGTTGGATCGAAGAGATTTCATATATGTTTTAATTGTTGCTCAATTAAAGGATATTGATTTAATTACAAAATTATCTGATTGACTGCCAGTGAAATTATAGACAGGACAGATTTAGCTAATGTTGTGATTTTCTAATTCGTAAAGAAATTGATTAATTTAGATATTTCGTATAAGGAACAAATTTTCAATGATTTAAATTTTGCCACATTTTTCGTATACAGTTCGTATGTAGTTGACGTTGTCACAATCGTTGAACTATGTTTACATTGAAGTTACTGTTATCATTCCATGATCCATGAACCCTATCAGCACACTCTCTTTATACAAATGCCGACTACATTCATGTTCAATCATTACTATTTTTTTGTACCTATAATATTACATATACATAACGGTAAACAAATATTAATTACAAGTAATGAATACGTGCACATATTTGTCATTTAAATTAACACTTTGCATAATGCATTTACAGACATGTGCGAAACGTCAGAATACATTGCAAAATAAAAATTAAAAAAATAATAAAAAAATTGTACAACAACAATAATGCAATATTGTTAAACAGTTTCAATTAAATTATCGTAAAAAATCAATACAAGAATTTACGCACAAATAATTGCATTTGATGACAGCATCGAGACACACAGAGAAACATATGACGAAGGCTTGAGTTTTTTTTTTATTTTTCTATGTATATATGTGTGTCTGTTAAATCAATGCAAGGCAGCTATTTTAATATATAAATAAAATATTTCGATGCTAATTAAACTTGTCGAGGAGAGGTCAGTCAACTCATTTTTTAATCGTTAAAATTAAATTTGATGTATATTTTTTAATGATGACCTATGACCTCACAGTTTAATACAAGCCCAAATAAGTCCAATACTTTGGTTTTTCTCTGAAAATATATATAATATTTTCGTCCCCAAAATAGAAAGGTTCGAAGAGTTGAAAGCATCTTTCTTTCTTTCCTAATTTCCTAATTTTCGAATTTTATAATTTTATATTCTTTCCTAATTTTGATAGTATTTATCTGAAGGGAACATTGAATGTAATTTACACACTAAAGAGATTCAAGTTGATCGTTTTTCTATCTATCGATCTTTCCTTTACTCCATTTTCTTTCTCTCTCTCTCTCTGGTCTTATTAATTCTCTATAGACCTCAACATTGAATGTAATTTACACACTAAAGAGATTCAAGTTGATCGTTTTTCTATCTATCTGTCCTTCGTTTTCTCTCTTTTCTTTCTCTCTCTCTCTCTTGTCTAATTAATTAATTCGCTATAGACCTCAACATTGAATGTAATTTACACACTAAAGAGTTTCAAGTACAATGATAATAATTTTTTGAAATCTTCACAACCTCTTTCCTACTTTCTCACTATATATCTCTCTCTCTCTCTCTCGCTCACTCATATTCGTTCCCTACGTCACTTTTTTATCTATATATCTTTCCTTTTCTCTCTTTTCTTTCTATCTCTCTCTCTCTTGTCTCATTAATTCGCTATAGACCTCAACTGCATTTTCAAATATTTATCTCTTCGGCTTGTGACATTTCTCTCAACGAAAACAATTACAGTTTGTGGTTATTTACTTTTTGAAAATTGTTTGCATTTTGAATTTGGTCTTGAGAACATTAAATCAAAATACAATGAGATGACAAAAAGAATAATAATTTAATATTTTTTTCTTGAAAAATATGTTTCTTGTTTCAATTTCACATAAAATTTAATCCTTAGAAATAATCTTGAGTGTCTTTTCTAGTATTTCTAAGAGTTTCTGTGCCTTTTCTTGCATCTGTTCAAATTCCTCATAACAAAATACGGACAAATTAAATTTCCAGTAATACGTTAATTTAAAAACTTTTTACATCATTAAAGTTCACACACATCCAAGTGACTTTCCAGCGAAGCACTAAGCACACTACTTACCGACTATAGCTCAACTGCAAGCGCCACTAAAATGCTTTAGCAGCAAGCGACTTTGTAACAATGGCGTAGGAAGCACTTCAGGGAATTAATTAGCTCGTCATTGTTCTCAACAACTCATTGATTTGTGAATGTGCAACACTGTAAATGAGCATACATATATATGTATGTTTGTATGTATGTATAATATATGGTATTGTATATATATGGGCGTCATGAAAACAATAGTGGGTTCTTAATAATAACGATATCGTTGGCTGTTGGCCAATTAGTAACATTTGTCAGTCAATATTTGAAGGGAAAACTGAAACAGTTCGAAACGGTTTTAGATATTTAATGAGTTAACGGTAAATGTATATATAATACGTATAGCCATTGATCCGCGTAGCGTATATACTCCATACATTTGTATATGTATATGGCTAAATGTATGTTTATCTACTGTTAGTTAACTCATTGTTCGTGTCACTTTTTATGCTTTTACTATAAGCTATAATCGAGTCATCAGTGTTATAACAACAATAAATTTATGAAAATGCTTATTAGCCACTCTCTATATATAATGTTATGTTTTTCATTTCAATGAGTATCTCTTTGTACTAGCCACACACTCATATTGAACTGCCGAGTAATAACATGAACATGAAATTCAACTGTCAGTTAGCAAATTCAATTTACCACTAATAACTAGATTATTTTCGTTTCTCTTTTCAATTTCAATTCTATTTTTGTTATTAAAATGTTATGACAGCACACAGACAACGGAAGTAGTATGTGTCTATGTGCCCAAATACACTTCGACAGCGCATACAAGTTATATACAGTACGGACAAAAGGTATTCAAACTCAGTCAGTATCATTTGCTACTGACAGTTTGACATAATATGGCAGAAAGGTAACTGAAAATTCTTACTTGAATGGTTCCTGAGTTAACTAGATTTATTGTCAAAAGTTCCGATCAAATCTCCAACTAAAAGCTTTACAATTCTCTATCCATCTTATGGCTAGTTCGTCTGCTAATGTAGTCTCTGATATTTAAAACCTTATATAAGATCACTATTAGATGTATTTATATATAAGAACTTGGATCGAGTTGAAACTGATCTCTTGATCAATTGCTATCCAAGCGAGCTTGGGTATACTCGAACTTTCGAGTAAATAAATAATTTTCCTGTTATTGTGTTATTCTAAGAGATCCATTAGATTCGGTAGTTCGCTTCTGACCGCCGACCGATCCCTAGATTGATCGCTGTTCTCTCATAAGAAAGAGACCAGCTTATATTGACGAGACGTTCTGCGCGCATAACAATTTCTAAGGTCACTAGTTTTAAGAACAGATAATTCCATTGGATGGTAAAAGATATGAGAACCAAATAAACCTCCAAATTTTATTACTCCAGCACTTATTCCCTATGGTAATGGACTTTTTATTCAAGGTTGGTCCCTCAAAGCCTAATAAGAACTGCGAGCTCCCCAAATCTAAAGAACCTCGGGTCATCTCCATGATAAGTCTAAGAGGTTACTGAGTTTCAGGTCTCGGCAATTCGTAGGCGTGAACAACCAGCTATCCATAATGATATCTGTTCAAAAAAAAATTTTGTCTACTACATTCTTCATCGACTGTACCTCCAATAAACTAATGGTAATATTATAACCATTATTTATTCCCAACCACACTCCTTACACTGCTTGTATTGTGTGCCGAGCTCCTTTAGCATTACGTACTAATCGCATTTCATTGAATAACGCTTGACGCTTTTATTTTTTAAATAATTAATTTCAAAATAGAAATTGCGCGTCCAAGCACACTAATATACACACACACACACACAAGCATACTCTAACTGAATTCCTCCGTAACGTGGTATCGCAGCGTGCCATTTGGCCCTTTGGGAGCCACCCCCGACACAAACAAGTATTGATGAGCTTCATTCATTGGACATGTTGGCGTTGCCATATTTAATTATTCATATTAAATGCGCGTTGTGAGCGCTCACAGTAATGTCAACAATTTTAGTTAAGCACCATTTACTAACGCAAAGCAGGCGCCTCTTACAGTTATACACTTATGTCGTTCTACTATGCGATAAATGTAGTTTGATATGGTATTTGGTTGGGTGTAGTGAAGTGGAGCGTTGGCATATTGACCTTTTGTATTGCAACCAGCTAGCAGTTGAACATATTCCTAACGTGGTCACATCATACAATATATAATTTTATTTATATTATTGGTTCATTTTCAAACGTTGACTTATATGTACTTTATGCTCTTCATGCAATTTAAGTATTCAAGCGGTCATTGTGCTGGAGTACAGTGGGACGAAGTGGTTTTTAATGGTACTAAATTAATACTGTATCAGACATAAGAGAATTATAAAGATATTTCTTATTCTACGTTTTTGAACTACTTTGGCTCGAAGACAGTTCTTAGTGAAAGTGCTTCCAAGCCTAATACCTCATATGATTCTCTAATTGAAATCTAAACCCAAATTTTCATCGCTTCGATTCAGAAGAAAATGCAGAAGAACACTGCATTAATTTTTTTTGAAAAAATGGGAAATAGGCGTGGCATCGCCCTCTTATGGATCAAAAACCATAACTCGGAAACTACTCGATCGATTTCTATAAAATTCGCTACATAATATATTCCCTACACCCTAATGAGATGAATAAAAAATGAGTGAAACGGTTCACAATCAAGTTTACTTCCCACTACTGTATGTAACTCAATTTTGAGTTCCATCTGATTCCTTCTTATTATAATTATATATATTAGGAACCAATGAAGATAGCGGACTTACACAAAGGCTGTATTTGAGCTATGGCATTACTTGTGGAAAAATTCGAAATCGGACTATAAATTTTCAAGGCCCTGTATATCGAACATGAAGAACTCAGTGCCTAAGGGTAAATTTTCACCGAAAATATCGCTAATCTCTCAGATAATTTAATGGTATTCAGAGGGACTTTTTCTTCAAATAATTTGTATTTGTACCAACAATTATTAAAATCGGGCCATAACTTCCCCTAGCTCCCATATACTTAATTTTAGGTTTTTCAAAAATACGGCGGGCTTAATAAATCGGTTAATACTTGAAATACCTTACCCAAATTAAATGAACGTATAGTCATGGATATACTGTACCTGTACTAATGATTTTCGTTATTCTATTGGACTTTATACCGAATATATGGGTCATATATGGGTACTGTGAAAATTAATGAAATCGGTTCAGGAATTACATCTGCCCTCAAATACTCTTTATCATGATTTTAGTTATTCTGTTGGACTTTATGCCGAATATATAAGTCAAATTGTGTGTTATTTTAAAAAAATATATCAATAAATTGCGAGGGTAAAAAATGTTCGGTTGCACCCAAACCTAGCTCTTCCTTACTTATTTTCGGAACAAATTATTTGCGATTTCCCATCTATAATTCTCGCCATTATTGCTTTCCAGCTTCTACTTTCTTTTGTGCTATTTTTTTAAGTGCTTAAATGCATATATTTACAGTATATGGTCATATAAATAGGTACAATAAATATTTCTTAAAACAAAACTCATATGAAAATTCCTGTTATTTTATATCTCAGTCCAATTTTTGGAAGCAAATCAAATGCCATTTCTAAATATTTAACTTTTACCAAATTATAAGGGATATCTTGGAAGAAGAAGAACACTTGAACTTCTCTAACTCGAATCACCATAATCCACAAAGAAAAAATTCCGAGTTAGAGAGACTACGAGTTATGGAGGGTAATTTGTATGTAATTTAACCTCTATTGTCTATTCAAGAGTTCGAGTTAAAGGAGTTCGAGTTATGGAAGTTCAACTGTATCTTCTTTGGTAGATCAATAGACCTATCATTTCATTTATTATCATTTCCCAGAAACTTCATTTATGCAATAATAAAAAAATATTTTTTTCCAAATTTTGCTCAACTCCACCCCACTGTGGCAGCCATAGCTTAGCGCACGCCGCAATTTAGTTAAACCAATAATTTCATTTACTTAGCGTAGCATAATAAAATGCTTGCGTTTCAACTAATTTATTCATTTACTAGGCCCAACACATGTAAATATCGATTTGAAAAGTGCCGCACACACACTCCTCATATGCATGCCGCCCTCAAACGCTATTATTTGCGATTTTGCATTTGTTGTTATATTTATTATTTGATTGTCATATTAATGCCCGTTATACGTAGCGACGTGTTGCAGCGCGTCCGTCACACGCTTGCGCGCCACCGCCGCCGCCTCACAATTGAATATTCAATGTAGAATTTAAAACGCGAAAATCCCACCGAAGCGAACGCGAACGCGCACGCGGAAGTGTTGGCCTGCGAAATTTGCATACAAATACAATGGCCGCGAGCGTGAAATTTCGTTTAACATTCAAATAAATTCAAATGCGACGCTTTAATATTGAAATCGTGCTGTTTTTCGGCGCACAAAGTGTGTGGCGTGCTTTTAGGCGCGCTGGCAACTTTCGCACTGGAAATTGTTTCGTGTGCGAAAATTTTGCTGAAAATGTGCGCTTTAATATTTAATGGCATCCCGAAATGTTTCGCACTTTTCTAATTTATATTTTCGTGTCTCTGTATATGTGTGCATGTTGTTGTATTGAGCGCTGCCACAAATGTGTGTGACCGCAAAAAAGCGGCGAAAAACTAATAAAAGTAATAGAAAGAATTGCCCCAAAACAATGTGGCAAACAAACCGAAAAACTGTCAAAACATAAATACATACCTACATATGGAGCTAGCAACAATAGCACAACAACAACAACTATGTACAACAACACTCACATGCCAATTTCACTTGCGCTCGAGCTGTCTTCTGCTCCTGCCAATTTCAGCCGTCTGCTTATCTGTTGTTTTCGCTAACTGGTTGAAAAGAAATAAATAAGCCACAAGCGGTGGTGTTGCAGAGTAGGTGGAGTGATCAGGGGGTCTAGAGGTCGATGGAGCATATGTAGCTACAGATATAGATGTCATTGTACTTCGACTTCCGCAGTGGGCCGACAGCGACTAGCTGAAGCCGCATAAGAAATGTGGTGAAAAGAAATACAATAAAAATTACAACAACAAAACCAGTATCCGAAAAAAATAACTAACTAAACAACAACAATAAAACATCAGAAAGCCTGTCTTCGAAGACAACACCAAAAATAAATACAACGAGAGGAATTGTCAGCGAATTCTATGCTCCTCTCCGTTAACCTTTCGCGTTGTCATTCACAGCTGTTGTTGCCGACACCATCACCGCTATCGCTGTTAGTGTGGCAAGTAATATCCCTACCAAACTCTCTGCGTATAGTTTAGGCCTTTAGTTGGGACGCATACACACCCTCTCCAACACAGATATAGATATACTTATGTACATCAGTGGTGTCTTCTGCTCCGACGTTATTGAGAACTGTCAAAATATGCCAAACTAACGGCAGCCGTCGGCCTCTCGTTTGCACAAAAACACAAAAATTGCAAAAGAAAGGTAAAAGAAAGTAACAACAACAACCACAGAAAGAATGTGAAGCAGAATAAAAAAAGAGTGCAAGAAAGTAGGAAAATTGCGCTGGCAAGCGAATTGATAGATATGCAGATTAATATGCCAACAGGGCCAAATTTAGCATGTGTATGAGGAATGACAGCGGTGGCTTAAGCAAAAACAAGATACCGGTATGCGGAGATGTTTGTGACTGCTTGTCCATATGTGCATATGCTTGTGAGGCATTGGTAGTTAGAATGTCGGTGGCAAAAAATTAAAGTGGAATTGTTTATGTCGAAAATGATTTAAGCCTATTTAATATTAAGTGCCAGGCAATATATGCAAAGGGTAATAATTTCTGCTTGTTTTTTGCTCTTGATCAAAGAAGATTTATCGAAATTAGATTGTTCAATGGAGAAGCACTTGATGGTAGGCATTTGAGTTTTATGTGTAATGAGGATAGCATTTGCTCACTCAAGGATTTCCTATTAAGAATTTTATGCAAAAAAAAAATAATATATATAAAAAGTTTTCTTTTATATCTCTCTAATGAAATTTACTTAGTCCCTATAGAGGTAGAAACTCTTCAGATTCATTCACTCTTGATAGGTCTAAAATCTACAACTTTGCTTCCGCCGTTTTTTTATACTCTCGCAACAAATGTTGCTAAAGAGAGTATTATAGTTTTGTTCACATAACGGTTGTTTGTAACACCCAAAACTAAACGAGTTAGATATAGGGTTATATATACCAAAGTGATCAGGTGAAGAGTGGAGTTCAAATCCGAATGTCTGTCTGTCCGTCCGTCCGTCTGTGCAAGCTGTAACTTGAGTAAAAATTAAGATATCTTGATGAAACTTGGCACACTTATTTCTTGGCACCATAGGAAGGTTGCTTTCGAAAATGAGCAAAATCGGACCACTGCCACGCCCACAAAATGGCGAAAACCGAAAACACATAAAGTGCCATAACTAAGCCATAAATAAAGCTATGGAAATAAAATTTGGTATGAAGGATCGCACTATGAAGGGGCATATTTGGATGTAATTTTTTTGGGGAAGTGGGCGTGGCCCCGCCCCAAATAGGTTTTTTGTATATATCTCGCAAACCAATAGAGCTATATAAACCAAACTTTCTGCAGTCGTTTTTTTTAGCCACTTCCTAATACAGTCCAAAAATGAAAGAAATCGGATCATAACCACGCCCACCTCCCATACAAAAGTTAGGTTGAAAATTACTAAAAGTGGGTTAACTCATTAACGAAAACCGTCAGAAAAACTAAATTTCACATAAGAAATGGCAGATGAAGGCTGCACTCAGATTTTTTTACAAAATTGAAAATGGGCGTGGCGGCGCCCACTTATGGGTCAAAAACCATATCTCAGGAACTACTCGACCAATTTCAATGAAACTTGGTTTGTAATAGTTTCCTTACATCCGAATGATATGTTGTGAAAATAGGCCAAATCGCTTCACAACCACGCCTACTTCCTATATACAAGAACTTTGAAGACGATCTGAATCGTTTACTTTACAATATATAAAGTAAGCATTAGTGAAGATATCGATGCAGAACTTTGCACAAATATTACGTTTATAGTGTGGCAGCCCCATTCTAAAAATCGCCGAAATCGGACCATAGGTTTTCAAGGCCCCATTAATCGAACATGAGGACCTCGGTGCTTCTAACCTAACATTATGGTTTCCAACTTTCAATGGACTTTATACAATATATATGACGAATATGTGGGTCAAATTGTGTATTATATAATATAAATAAAGTTAAATAAATAAATTGCGAGAGTATAAAATGTTCGGTTACACCCGAACTTAGCCCTTCCTTACTTGTTTTTGTATAAAAACGGTTACAAATGTCGATGAGCATCTGCCGCACTTTTCGTGAAATTAAAAAAGAAAAGCAAAATTTCCCGCCAATGTCGAGAATTCGGTTCAAAAAATGACATTTTCAGTTGAGAAAAAGTTTGGGATGCAAACAGATCTCTACAAATATTTCGTTGGGTTAATGTTGACACAAATGTCCAAGATCGGTATAAAAAAAATCGATTTAATCGACAATGCTTGATCCTAGAGACATCTATTGGAAAACGGCGGAAACAAAGTTGTATAAGTGCGGAACTGCTTTTTAGAAGAAAAACTCTCTAAAGAGCGAAAAAGAAATTGAATGCCGTATTGAGGATAAAATGTCCGTTCCACATGTCCATATATATCAAGATCAATATCTCTGAAAGTCAATATTTTCCAGTACACCTTTAAATATTTTACCAAGGCGTATTATTTCTAGAATATATTTATTTTAAGACATCGAATCTGCTTTTTTCAAAGCCAAGATTCGTTACTTCCAATAATACGTTTCGACCGAGAAGGTTGATTATTTTATAATGACATAAATAAAATTTGAAAATGATGTCTTCGTTTTATACTTGGAAATTGTCAATATATCAAGTCAAGTCAAGTCTTCATTCGGAACCCGTTTAGTCCGACTTTATATTTAGCGACAAAAAAAGCCACTTTTGAATTATTAAAATGTCGTCATCAACTGAACTTTAGAAGGATTTTTGTTTCACACCTTTTGTGGAGGGTGTGTCTCCACTTCGATAAGCTTTCAGTAGACTTTGAATAACTACACGGCAACACAAAAAACAGTTTTTGTCACGACCTACAGGTCTCACTATGTGTATCTTATGCTTTTGGGGTCGCTGAATACGAATGCGAAGTCCGTTTAAGCCCATCAGATCATGGTTTTGACATAATCTCCGGAAACCAATATGGCGGACAGCGTTTTTAAAAATTCATCAGATTGGCTTGGAACTCGTTATTTGGAGGTTTTCGGGGTCGCTGATTACGAATTCGATGTCGGTTTTTTTAAAACTAAAAAAAATAAAATTAAATAATAGCTATTAATATATATAATATATAAATATATTTAATGAGAAACTTATGAGTAACAGTAGTATCAATGAAGATTTCACATTGTCTGTGGTGACAAAAAAAATTAAGTCAAAAATTAAAGTCGAAGCTAAATTTTGAAGGCGATGAGTCTTGGAAATTCATTATTTATTGGGATAATGTTGAAATATGTTTGAATTCATTTAAAGACAGAATAAGCTATTCCAAGGCAAAATTGCACTGGAAGAGTTCAAGAAAAAAAATTTACTATTTGGTCATAGTTTAGACATGAACCCACGATTTTTCGTATCATAGCCAAGTAATGAACCATTAAGTCATTCACTTATTATTACGAATATATTTTTTTATACGAGCAACGTTAGTTTGAAGTAGGAAGTTTTTTAGAAAAATATCTGGCGATAAATATTAAATTAGTTGTGGGTCTTCTATGAGCAAGTCGTTGAGTACATTTTATAACGGTAATTATTGGATGTCAAATTTTCGATATTGCTTCAGTGAAATATAAATTGAGTTCAAGAATAGTATCTAGGGTATTTCTGGCTTAAATGCTTTATTAAAAAAGATGCATATGTAGAAACGAGGTTTGAGGGTATTTTATGCCTCTACTAATAAAGAGCGGTGCAAAATTAATGAAAACAGAATCAGGCTAGACTTTCATATACTCAATAAATATTTGTATAAAATAACGGTAATTAAACCGGCAACAGAACAAAGGAAGGTATTCAGCAAAGCTGATTTCACTACTCCAAAATTCTGAATAATTCAAAAAGCTTATTTCTTGTTAATTAAATTTCGCACACATTGTCGATAGCGGACTTATCTATACATACACACACACACATACGTGTGTTTAATTGTATTTAGTAATTTGGTAATTGCATGCTAAAATCAAACATGCAGCCTTTAATTGAATGCCAAACACATGGAAGCGCCAAGCTACTTACACACTAATTGCTTGCTGCTCCAACGCTCGCAGTTTATGTGTAATTAAACGAAAAAAATGGGAAAAAATATAATAAATAAATTATTAAAATATTAGCAAACATTAGTTAGTCAATAAGCTTTAGAAGTAGTGATTTTAATTAAAAACAGCGGCGCCGGCAAATAAATGCAAACAAAAGAGCGCTTTGGCTTTATTAATTAGAATATAACAAATCAATTATGGAAAATATATGAAAAATTTACACACATACATCTCTATATACACTAGTGAGCTGATGTGTGGCAGCTTCAAATGAAATGAAATGCAAATGAATTGCAATCAAAGTGCAGTCCAGGCAAATAAAAATTTGACAAAAATAAAAATAAAATTTAAATATAATAAAAATCAAAATCAACTATTACAACAGTAAATGAAAGCAAAATAGAAATTAAAACAAATACAATAACAACAACAATAAAAGCAATCAATATTAATAAATACATTGCAAACGAAGTTGATAAGTTGATTTGTTAGTAGTTTTTGTTAACGAAAAAAAAATACGAAAAAGCAACAATAAAAATAACAAAAAAAATTTGAATTGCCATTCGTAGTACAAAGAAAACATTTTACGCCAATTATCCTGCTCTCCTAGCAACAACAATTATCGGTGGTGGTCAGTGCATTGTGGGTGCATAGAATTTGGCAATAACAAAAAGAAACACACAACAATTGTGCTTACATATGAATAAATATATTTGTCTGTATATATTTTTCTTTCTGTCAACAAAACCAATAACCAGTGGCATGTAGTTGCCACATGCATGCAAGCATATATATTTATATGCATATCTGTCAGTGTGCGCATTGGCTATTATTCTTTGTACTGCCAAATGTTTACAATCGTTACATTTTATTTTCGTTTGAATTGGCAAAGTTTGTGAAACTGATTTAATTAAAATTTGTAAGTAAAATGTATTTTCCGAGTGGCAGCAGATTGAGCTGAAAGCAACAAGCGTGTGTGCACCTCTGTCATAATTAATAATATGAGTTTTAGAGTTTTCGATTATAACAAAAATATATTAACAAAAAAATTTGAAAAATACATAAATTGCAAAAAAATTAAGGTGGCAACCCCAAAAAAAAGTTTATTCAATATTTTTGGTATACATTCTCGTTATAACATTTTTAATATTTTTTTATATTTTTTTTCATGTGGCAACACCTCTAAAAATAAAAATTAAATGTGATTTAAATTAGTTAACTTGTTTATAATGTGCTTTCACAAAAGTTAATATGTATTTAATTTTAATATTTTCGTTTACAAAAAAAAAAAAAAAAAATTATAAAATAAAATATTCAAAAACTCCTAAAATTTTAGGTGGCAACCCCAAAAAAAATTTTATTGATTTTTTTTGGTATAAAGTCTTTTATCAATTTTATTATTTTTTTCAAGTGGTAACTCCGCTATAACTAAAAATTAGTTGTAGTTGATTGATTGGTTTTTAATGTACTTCCACAAAAGTTAATGTGTTTAATTTTAATATTTTCTCTAAATTTATTTTTAATAAGTGGCAACTCTAGTAGGTCATAACAGAAATGATTTATATACGATTTAAGTTTTAAATACATATTTTTTGAGTACAAATTATATTTCAATTGAATTAGGTCGACAAATTTTATTTAGGGTTGCCACTGCAGTATATAATAAAAACCTTAATCTTTAAAATTTTATTTTTTAAATTGATAATTTTGAAAAAATATCCGCATATATTTCATAATTATATTTTTTCGGGTGGCAACTCTGTTAGTTTCAATTTGGTGGCAACTCTGTTCCAGATTATTCAAATTATTTAAATTTTCAAAATGTGATTTTCTCAATTTTTATAATTTTTTTTTTTTTACTTGCTAAATGGCAACCCTGTTGACAGAAATATATCAAAAAATATACTCTTAACTAACTTAAAGTCTCCACCAATATGCCATACAAAATCCATACTAAATTTTCTAATTACAAAATTTACTCAAAACCTTAATCCATTTAAACGCATCAAAATCTAAAATCAGTCGGACGAAATTAAACCAACAAAAAAAGAAATAATCACTACCGTGAGTCTTTATCAACTGATTTATTATTTTAAGATATATATAATAAATCAATACATTCCTACATATAAGCATATATGAAGTACTTATAGCGCACCACATGGCGTATGAGCAACCTGCCACCAACAGCGTCTCGCAGCCACATAAACCCATTCATTTCACAAGCACACTTATTTATAGGTATTGGTAATGGTAATGCTATTGCTGGCGGTATTTGGTATTTCACTTGGCAATGTTTCGTTTTGCAATTCATTATTTCGTGCGCTACGCTCTAGCCATTGTTTACGACAGTACATCAATTTTTATTGGCAACCTCTGACACATGCAACTCCCCGTCATACTCTTCACCTCGCTTCTCTTCTACTACGCTGCTGTATATTATCCATTACGCGTTGGCTGATGCGCTAGGCGTGTCCCACTAAATACTTGAGGCGTGCATTTGCAACTCGGCTTCGGCTCACTAAGCAACTCACTAACTCACGCGGGCTAAGCGCTAAGCCGACTACAAGCTTTAACTGATTGTCTGTGTCGCGGACGTGAGTGTGCGCTTGCGCTTGTGCTTGTGTGTTTGTGTGTATTTGGCGGTGTTGTCTGCCTGCTAAGCCATTTGGCACTGCACCAAGTATGCGCTAACGAGCTGCAGACACAACACAAATAGATGAAAAATAAAAACAAATTGCAATAACAACAAGAGGAAGCAAATATAAATAACAACAACAGTTATTGGAAATATTTTTTCATTTTTTTCTTTTTCTTCTTTATTGGCTTTGATTGTTGACTGCTTAGTTTAGCATAGTCTGGCTGCAATTGCATGTGTTTATATGTGTTGTTGTTGTTCTGTGCAACATGGCATTTGGTAATTTACAGTCGACTGAGGCAGCGATGAATTGATTGCATCGAATATAATGGCAATAAATTAGATTTTCGATTGCTATTGATACCTTGCATTGTCTCTCTCTCTCTCTCTATTGTGCCCTCACAGACGTCTGAGAATGCTAATAATAAATACAATCGAATCAATAATCAACTAAATGTTGGCAGAACATGTGAAAAGGAGAGATTATTGCAAGATATCTAATCGTCACATAAATTATATTAGTTCAGCGAGAAGAGAAGATTTATTACAATTAGCCAGTGATAGTTACTCTATTAGAGCGTTTGCATAAGTTCTTAAATCAACAAAATAGGTCCCACTCAAGATGATGAAAGTTTTCTAAATGCACGAATAAAAATATGAGAAATCGTGGATGGCAAGTTTTAGCGACTTACTGTGAAGAGTTTAAGATTCTTACTCATAGAAACCCTAGTATAGACCATTTTTCTGCCAATGAAATAAAATATAAAGAAGAACCAATGTGAGATTCTGGAGTATTGGTCAAGGTTTCCTTGATATCAGAGTTTAATTATGTTCCTGTTCTCCCTAAGAGACCAGCTTTTGATGTTGAGCTTCACAACTGAGGATCTGAATTTGAAAGTCGAGGATTCTCGAGCGCTGGTGTGTTGTCATATAAGGTATCTCCCTCTATAAAACCGCTTTTTCCAAGATCTATCGTTCAAAGTCATGAATGATAACTGGCTTGTGAATGTTGGTTTTGAAATCGTAAATAAGCACGGTTCAGTAACTAACTAGCACTTGCGCAGTCGCCAGATCCTTCTGACTTAAGGTGAATCGCAGGAGGCCTACAGAGCTCTTCACTCACAGTAAAGTTTTCCTCTCCTCGGTTCTACGTTCCTCACGGGGTTCTAACTGGTCATTGTCCTATCGGAATCCACGCTGTAAGGTTGTAAATCTTACCGGATGCTAGCTGAAGAAGCTGAATGAATGGGGACGAGATGGAATCAGCTCATTACTTTTTTCTGGAATGTCCCGCCTTTGCGAGATCTAGAAAAAGATTTCTCGGATCCAACTCTTTCGAACTACCACGCGAAGTAGCAGATATATGTAGAACCAAAAAATATCTGCAGATTTGTAGTAGGTTCAAGGTGCTCCTAATACCTAAACAAGGGGGATTCTGACTTCACAAAATACAATATCTGTTAATAGTAATCCCAATATCTACATTGGGGTCAGGGAAGATCTTTAGTAGTCTGAATTAGTACTCTTGCTAATTTAAGATAGAATATTTTGAATAAACTCACTACTTATATCTCAGTTTCCTGGAATCTTTAATTGATAAGGACCATTTTCCACATCTGTGTCTGTACAATTCCAGCAAATTATTTATACAAAATACTCCAGCCTCTTCATTTAAACATAAACCTTTAAAGCGATTTACTTTACAACTATTATTAAATTCACAAAAGCCTCTCCCACGCATCAACAATGAACCTGCATATATGCGCACACAAATCTCGCATGACCCGTTATCTAGCCACCTGAGCGCAACAGGCACCTTTTATGTACCTAATAAATTTAACAGTGACCAAATTTTTGTTGACCCAAAAATATCATTTGCAATGGCTTTGTTTGCACAAAACACATTTGCGCAACGTCAAACACACTAACACACATCCCCATAATACAAACACACAGAGGCAGGGCGGCAAAGCGGCAGTGAGACAGACGTGCCACTTGGTTTTATCATATGGAGCGTGTAACAGCAAGTGAATAATACCTCATATACACCTCATTGCCTCAACTAATGTGTTAGTGTGGCGTCACCACACCGCACACTGCTCGCCGGCAGCAGCAGCAAACATAAACTATTTAATGGTCTGGAAAGGCTTTTCGGTCGGTCGGTCGGTATTCCCATATGTACGTCTTGAGTCCCTTTTGTTTTCATGCCTGCATTTTACTACAACTTTGTGGTGCTTGGATATATCATAATATCAACACTTTTGTGAGCAAACAAACAAATCAACTAGTTGGGTGAAGGACAAATGGGCATAAGTTGTGTGGAGTAGTATGCCCGGTAGGAAATTTTTTGGTGAAATAACTCAAATTTAAAATATTAAATGTGTTTTTTGTATACTTATATATTATTACAATTTTGTTTTTGAGAAAAAATTAAAAAAATAAAACTGGAGATTTTTTTGGAGACATTTTTTTGAAGAAATTTTTTTGGAGAAACATTTTTTTTGGGTTTCTTTGAATCATTTTCTTGGAAAAAATAATGTTTAATGTTATTTTCCTTACTAAAAATTAAAAAAAAAAACTGGAGAGTTTTTAGGAGACATTTTTTTTTTTGAGAAAAATAGTTTGTTTGATAATTATCTTGGAAAAAAATTTTTTTGTTCTTTTTTTGAAAAAAAAAAAAATTAAAAAATAAAACTGCAGATTATTTTGGAGAAAAATTTTCTTTGAATAATTTTCTTGGAAAAAATAATGTTTAATGTTCTTTTCCTTACTAAAAATTAAAAAAAAAAACTGGAGAGTTTTTTGGAGACATTTTTTTGATAAGTTTTTTCGGAAAAAAATTTAATGTTCCTTTTTTTAGAAAAAAAATTAAAATATAAAACTGCAGATTTTTTTGGAGACATTTTTTTTTCTTGGAAATGTTATTGTTCTTTTCCTTATTAAAAAATTTAAAAAAAATCTGTAGAGTTTTGACATTGTTAAAAAAAATTTATTGTTTTTCCTTACATACAAAATATTTGAATTAAATAAAATACAATTGAAATCTGAAATGTTTCTATTTTTTGAAAATAATTTCAAAATTCCTCCAACTCTCTCTTGAGCCCTTTATTTTCTTCTCTTTTACCCACATAAATATGAAGATTGATGCTAAGCGTGTAGCAAACAAATATAGACACAAATCACAAATGTGACAAACGGCAAACAGCAACAACAACAACAACTGATTTATAAACCGAAAGTGGCGAACTACGGGCTGGTTAAATGAATATATGTGTATACAAGCACTTAAACGAGCAACAAATGTAGAAAAAGCAGTCGAAGACTAGCTAGAAGAAGAAGTAGAGGCATCGAGTGTAATATTGACTGAAGACACGCACGAGTAGAAATATAAAATCCAAAAAGTGCACGAAGGTGAAGCAATTTAAACAAACAATATACCGACTTTCTTCGACATAACTGCAACGCCTAACCTCGAGAGGTGAGAGAGGGGATGGGGCAAACTTGGTATTTATAGCCGCCATTCATTTGTTCGCTCTCACACCCTCAACGCCAGCAAGTCGAAAATACGAATTTGATATATTTAACGCCTGCAGATTATTTATGGCCATAAAATGTTTTCTCGCACCACCAACAACTACACGCACACGAGCACACACACACACCCATAAAATACATAAATACAATTCAGAATTCCTTTTCATTTGTTCTTTGGTTTCGAGTTGAGTGCACATTTCATTCTCTGCATTTTTTCCATCGTGTTCGTGTGGGTGTGTCGGAATGTGTGGCGATTTATTAAAATGGGCGGGTAAATGAGTGGTCCGGTATTTACACCCGCCAAGGTGGGTGCGTGTGTGTTGTATTTGCTGCGACACTGCAAGCATATTAAATGGCATCTTAAATGATTTCTCATTTTGCAAAATAAATGTTTGGATTGTTTATTTATGGCGCATATATTTTTTATTTAAATTGTTCTCGCTTCGCCGGTTGTCTTGTCCCGCAGGCAGACATTATAACTACGTTTATCAGTCATCTACTTGAGTGCGAAAATAAATATTAATAGTTTTTATGTTTCACCTCAGCATGCGCCTTTTTTCGTGAGGCTAATATTTAATACTGGTGTAGGTGGAGTCAGACATAGCAGTTCTCATAAACATTTATATTGAAATATTTTATTAGGCGGGTACCTTTAATAGTGCTATGAAGAGGAAGGTGCTTCAACTAGATGACTGCTTATAGTTATTAAACAAGAACAAATCTATTTATTTACAAGTTAAATTTTAATTTTTTTTCATGAAAAGTTCTTTGAGTTATAGACGAGTTGAATTGAAGTGGTAGGACGGACTTTTTATATTAGATGCGGCGAATAAATAGATCAGTCTCGACTCTATATACGAAAACTATAACTCTTTCTTCTCTTGTTATACATTAGACCGACAAAGGGTTAATTGCTTATCCTCCTCAGGATATTTGTTGCATACGAGACTCGATGTTTCAATATTTCGTTATGAGAATTCGGTTTCTATAGATCAAGATTCAAACCTACCTCTATTCCTTAAAGGATTGGCTGTCTTCATTACAAAAACGACTGTGAATAAATATTTGGAGACTTAAACTCGCTATTCGGTCTGGTCTCTTATGTTGTTATCTAAGGCTCTGTCTTACTGAAGCAAATCTAGATCTGGTGCACAACCATCGTCTATGACACTTTTTTATTCAAGACTACAATTAAAGTGTCCAACTATACCTCAACATTTTCACGGAAAAATTACTGTAATTCCTATTAGTTTCAAGAAATGTGCAGTATATAGTAATCTGACTTAGGTTAGCTATATTTCTAAGTGAGATTTTGTTATTAAACTTTCCTGTCTGTAAATTTTATAGATTTATAAATTTCGGTTTGTAAATAGATGAACATGATCCCATCCCTTTTATAAAAAAAACTATCTGTGAATATATTCCGGAAAATTAACGGTTCTAGGCAAACGGATTCTATATTCTGTTGTATTCTCTTTTCCTCTACATCATTTTTCGATGATTGAAGACTGAAATTATAAAATTAGATACATCCAAATATATGCTGAAAAGCTTTTAATGTCTTAATTTCTGTTTATCGGTACGTGGGTTACAGATCTCCTAGAAATAAAAATTAATCTTAAAAAAAAATTATTATTTTTGTCGTTGTTGGTCAATAAAATGCTTATACTTTCTAAACTGAATTACTTTCTTAACTCAACGACGTTTTATTATCTGTTCCGCTATGAACACAACCTTAGTAATTTTTGCCAGAATATTCATAATAATCTGATAACTCCTAAAAGGAAAATATTTTTCTGCTGGTTATTCTTAGGTTCAAAGGTTGATGAGTATCCAATGAGGTTTAAATAAATATCTGTTTTATAGGAGCCGATATTTTGACCGATGAACTCTAAAAAATGGAAGATTTTCTAATAGGTATTATGGGTTCGTTAAAAATAAATTACATGTTAGAGATAAGAGAGTTTCGAAAAGTCAGTATCTCTTTCATAAAGGTTTGGACTTTCCTGAGGGTCTTAGTACTTTTCAGAACTATAATTAAATCTTTCGAATATGTAATTAAAATCTAATATAGAGCATTTTCCTCCACCTGATGTTTTATTAGCTTCTTATACCACAGGCTAATGCCTCTTATTATATCACTCTTTCGAAGTAAATTCCAATTTCTACTCAGAGTTTTTTAACTCACAAGAGGTAACATTTCATCTGCTGATTATAGTAAAAGTATTGAGGAATTCTCTCAATCTCTCGCTCTCTCTCTTTCCCTTTGTAATGCGTTTTCTCTCATTAGCAATTAAGGTATATAATGACATATTAAGACTGGGTTTAATAAACCATATTCATAAGCAATTGTGAAGTGTTAGTTCTCTTCAGATCACTTTAATATTTTCTTTAATCTTGGATATTAGATCTTAATACCTGGTAAATAAAAAAAAATGTTTCTCTCTCTCTCCCTACTCTCCGAAATACCGTATATATCACTTATAGGTGAACGAAAAAAAAAATATTTCGCTTTTCACTACTTATTTTGATTTGCGGCATTTAATCAGTATTATAAAGCTCCAGCAATATCTCAAGATGCATGTGTTGGCAATTTCCTCACTCCTACGCTCCTTCCAACATTTTTCACTATCTCTCCCTCTCTCTCTCTCTCTCTCTCTCCATCGCTCACTCGCTGATATTCGTTATCTGCAGGCACTTCAATCACTTTCGCAAAACTTTTGCTTCAAAGCTGCTACTTCATTGCGGTTTACACACTCGAATGCGGTAATACAAGTAGTACTTACAGAATCAGAACAACAATGGCAACAACATAAACAACAACAACGGCGCTGTGAAGTATACAAAAATCAACAATTGATAGCTGCTATTTATTGTGATCCACTGTATTGTGGCAGCCACAACTCTTGCGAACGGGCATTTAAATGCACACACACAAGTAGCAAACAACAACAATACACACTAGCCGACAAACGCGACTGTGAGTAAATATGCTCGGTACTCGTAACGGTTGTTGAAGCTGATAAACTTTCGACTGCTGCTGACTTGAATGATACAGTTACTGACTTTTGTTGTTGTTGTTTATCTTATTTTGATATTATCGATGTGGTTAGTGTTTGTTGTATTATTTTGTTGTCATTGTTGTGGTTGTTGTTGTTGTTTGACATTTGACAGCATTCATGTTGTAAGTTTTATTTCATTTGTTGTTGTTGTTCGCTGTTTTGTTGTTGCTTGGCACTGCCACCACTTCATCAGCACTGCGGCAAACCATCTAGCAACTGGTGCGCCTTAGTATTTACTCGCTGTTCACTTTATTGTTTGCATTATCGATAAGGCAAGTAAAATATTACATTTCAATGCGTTTGCCTTCGGCGCTAAAACGACAGGCACACATACGTTGAAGCATATACATCTGTATAAATATATATTTTCACGGATATATATACATACATATGTATATACGAGTATATGGTTTCATATAGCTGCAAGTGCTGAGAGATTTATGCTCCTACTGAGGCACACATATAAATAAATTTGTTGCAAGTATACCTCGCATTTATATATGTATGTATGTATAGTACGAGTATATGAAACACACATATATTTCATATTTATTTATATACTTTCACTTTACATTCATATATGCAGTGGATAACAAATCAACTTTCACTTATTTTATATAAGAGAGACAAGAAATCCCGTTATGTGAAAGATTTTGAACTTATGTAATTCATATTATGAGTACAGTTATTTATGTCAATTTACAGTTTTTAGTTAGAGATTTCGTTGATATTTTCAGTTATGATGATTCTGTGGAAAAGGTCTAACTCTATGTCTATCTCGAATTGAAATAAATTTTAATTGAAAATTTTTTATTTTACTCTCGCAACAAAGTTGCTAAGAGAGTATTATAGCTTTGTTCACATAACGGTTATTTGTAAGTCATTAAAATAAAGGAGTTAGATATAGGGTTATATTATATATATCAAATGATCAGGATCAAGTTGAAATCCGGATGTTCGTCTGTCCGCCTGACTGTCTGTGCAACAGATAACTTGAGTAAAAATTACGATATCTTGTCGAAACTTAGTACAAATTTTCCTTAGGACCGTAGGAGGACCAATTAGGACCAATAAAGCTATATAAACCAGTCGTTTCCCTTTCGTACCCCATTACACACCATATCATTACTATTGCTATAATCGGATAATAACGACGCCCATCTCCCATACAAAGGTCAAGTTGAAAACTACTAACAATGTTTGAACTTACTAACGGAAAACGTCAGAAACACTAAATTTTACACAAGAAATGTCATCTGCACCCAGATTTAAAAAAATGGCGTCGCCCACTTATGGTTCAAAAACCATATCTCAAGAACTACTCGACCGATTTCAATGAAATTCGGTATATAACACGTTCTTGACACCCTGATGACATGGATGGAAAATGGACGAAATCGGTTCACAACCATGACTACTTCCCATATAACTGAATTTTAAATTCCAACTGATTCCTTCACTTTATAACGTATACATAAGGAACCGATGCAGATAGCGGAATAAAACTGTATGTCACAAATACTGTATATCATCTGTGGCTTCACTTGTAAAAAATATTGTCGAAATCGGAGTATAACTTTTCAAGGCCCCGGATATCGAACATGATGAACTCAGTGCCTGAGGGTAATTTTTGACAGAAAATATCAGTTAATCTCTCAAATAGTTTAATGTAATTCAGAGGGAAAGTTTTTCTTCAAATAATGTGTCTGTGTACCAAAAGTTATTAAAATCGGGTCATAACTTCCCCTAGCACCCATATACCTAATTAAAGATTTTTCAAAAATTCGATGGGCTTTATTCCGCATATATCGGAGAGATCTTAGCAAAATTAAATGAGTGTATAGTCTTGGAAATAGTTTTCTTTGGTGGTGAAAATGAGTTAAATCGGTTCAGGAATTACCTCAGTTCTCACACACTATATATGATGATTTTCGTTATTCTATTGGACTTTATGCTGAATATATGGGTCATATTGTGTGTTATCTTAATAAAATTATTGCAATAAATTGCCATAGTATAAAATTTTCGGTTCCACCTGTACCTTAGCCTTTCCTTACTAGTTATGAATTTAGTGAATCTGTTGTCTAGTCTCATTTACATTCTATATCTCAAAAAAGTAAGGGTCTCCTTGCAGGAGATACACTTTCAAGGTCCTTCTGTATGTCCTTTCTATCTCACTTAATGAAAACATAATTTTCTTTCATCATTACTTTCGCTGCACTCTGTACTCAGCCTTATGCCTTACAACCCTCTTTTTCAGCAACTTCTGAAGTAAATGATTTTGTTTGCCAGACAGACTGCTTTTGATTGAATTATAATTTTATAACAAAAACAAAAATTAACACAGAATCAAAAAAAATGCAAAATTAGGCCACTCCTTTTTCAACTATTCCACATCCTAGCATATCCCTCATGTTTGCGCTCTAATTTGTTTACATTCCTAATGACATTATTTACATTTTATTATGCCATTTGCGAACTGAAGAGGAAGTCGGAGAGAGAAATTCGAAAATTTGCGCAAACATATAACAACTTTCTTTTAAAATTTAGTGCTGTTTGTATACATTTCTTAGCCCACACATAAATTAGTGCCGGAGAGAAAGAGGTGGGAGAAGTGAGAAAGCAAAAAAATTATATTTCTATATGTTTAGGGTCTAGCAAGCGCCAGCAGCGCCTACAATTCATGCGCCAACTTTACACGCTCGCAACATAAATCCACTTTACGTTTACAATTACCCAACGCCACTTCATTTTATGAGCCCAAATAAACAACAACAACACGAAGACACACTTGTACCATACATTAGGACCCAAAGCATATTTAAATATCTACGCCGAAGGACTTCATCAGCGCCGCGCACGGCGACGGCAGAGAACGAGTAGCAAAGACAAATATCAACTGTGTCGGAGCAGCAGAAAGTTTAGCATAAATAATAATGAGCGGCAGTGGCGGCGGTGTAGAAGAAGCAAGTGAAGAGGAAGCCGACCGTTTTTAATGTCCTTCATGAGTGAAATATGCTAAAAGTTTTTATTTCGCATAAATATTTCCTTATCTACTTTCGTGTACATAAAAATCTAAGTTTTATGTATTTACAAGTACAACAACACAAACAAGCACACGCAGAGAAGAGTCCTGCTGTCGTTGAGCAAATATTATCTCTCTTTTTATGAACATTGTAGTTGTCAACTTAAGTGCCAGCGTTTTGGCACTGTTGTATGACAACAAGCGGAGCTCGTTTCTCGCCAGCAAATTAAAGGAGTAATGTTCACGCTGATGGCAAAGTTGATAAACAAGCACGTTTGCGTATCAATCAATTCCGCGCCTGCGGGCGCACATAAAATGGCTAAGGCTTCGATTAATTGTGAGAAATTTCCGGGAAGTGGGAGACACTGAAGTGAAGCCAGTGGGAAAAAATATTTGAGTAGGGAAATTTATGTCGTACTTAGTGAGGTGGAGGGAGGTATAAAGTGTATATTTATAGATGAAAATACATTAGATTTAAATATATGTATATGTTTAAATACCTATTAATACCTATTAATTTATACCATAATACAATTTTCATTTTCTACTAAAATTTTCTTGGCACAACTCAAATTTCGAACTAAGAAAATGTAATTAAAAAAATATATTTTATTTTACAAATTTCTGCTAGAAATCGTTGAATAGTTTAGTGGGGGTATGCTTTAAGGCGCAATCAACAATTTATTGACAAATATTGAAAAAGCTCAAGGATTTAGTGCTTAACTCTTTGTCAAAATGTATTACTAAACTAAAAAAATATTACAGTTTTATATTAATATTCACCAAAAATTGCAAATTAATTTCTCTACAAAGCATTATCAATGAGCTCTTCTTTACGTTAATACTAAGAAATCTTCGTTTATTTCATATCCAATTATATTCCTGGAAATATGTTAAATTTAATCACTGAAGAAATAAAATATTACTGTCATATTATTATATAAAAGCCTTCAAATCCGCCTCCATTATAAATTACGCTTTTATGTTAGAAATATGATGAATATGAAATTCGAAACTCTTGCTACTTCCAGTACAATCTCAAAGGCTTTATACTTCCTTTATTAAAGTTCCTAGAAGCATTTTTCACATCAAAGCTAAGTGAAAGTTTGAAAAATGATTTTCAATACCAAGAACTGTTTCATTTTCCTTAAGCGAGAGCTTTATACTGTGTGAAAAATAACTAGTATATAATTTTTTTTTATTAAATTTGATAAATTTGATTTTAAATTATTTACGTCTTTAAATTGTGAAAGCTTAAACATTAATTCACAAATCTCCCAGAAATATAAAAGCTCTGCCACAGTCGATTTGAAGTGAAAGCTTTAATTCATAAAAAGCTATGTGAAGCTTCAACAAATATATGAATATTGTACAATTAAAATAAAGCAATGAAAGCTTTTTGGCTTTGGTAAAAAAGTTCTAGCAAGCCTTATCTAATTGCAACTAAATTTAAAATAGTGCAATTTTTAAACTTTGTAGGGAGGCATGTGAGTAAAACCACATTTCAAGAAGCTTCTACATATATTCTATTTATAAGGATAAGCTGGAGACGAACTGGAAGTTTTTTACTACTTAGAATATTTTTTATACACAAGCAGTAGTATAATTTACATTTAAAAACGCTTTAAGCTCTTCAAAAGTTGCAAAGGTAGTACATATAATTTGAGATCAGATTTACTTCATACTGACCAAGAAAATGAAGAATTAAAATTTCTCTAGTTGTCGTAAAAAGCTCTGTTGAACAGAACCTTAATAAACAATAAGAATATTTAACAAATTTAGACTTTACTATTTTCAAAATACTTGAAAGCTTTGTTCAGCAAGCAAGTTCACTAGCAAAGTTTAATTTTTTTGCCAAACTATATCAACAAAAGAGTTTGAGTGGAATAACTGTTTTATACGGGCTAAGAATGCCATGATGTAATTGAAATCTTCCCGTGCTATCGATAATGGTTTATTAAAAATTAGATATTTTTTGGTGACTTAATATAAAAATATCTGTCAAAGCTTTTAAAAAGTACGAAAGCTATGTGAAAGCTTTTTATGCTTTCCTTTGTAAGGGTAGCTAAACTTATTTGAAAAAGCTGATGAAAGCTTCATAAAAGTTCAAAAATTGTAGATGATATACTCGAGCTTTTAAGTAACTTAAAAGCTTTTCTTAATTTTAGCTATTCCTTAATGTCTGTCAACATTGCCTTGATTATTTCAGTATTTATTCATCATCCAAATATATTTTTGTAAATAAATCTATAAGTCTATAATAAATGAGATTTACTAAAATTACAGTTATTAAAAGCTTTAAGCTCAGCATGAATTTACCATTTACCATAACCCCATCTCCCCTTCACCGCCTCTGACAAAAGCAATCAGCAAAACACTTTTTCATAGCCAATGGCAGTTATTTAAATCTAATTCGGCTACAAGCGAAATTTGTTATTAAAGCTTTCGATTTTTCAACTTCCCATAAAGCGCACACACTCACATTGCCTTTACAAATTCAATATTTGCCGCACTATAAGCGAACGCGCATGCAAAGAGGCGAGATGTGAGCGGCAAGCGGGTCAAAGTCATTTACTATGCAACGGCAACATTTGCGAATTTGTGAGGCACACACGCACACACACAAACACAGGCGCGCGCACACATGAGCACATATATTTTTGCCTAAATAGAATAGAATCTACCCCGAGGATTTTAATCTGTTTCCGAATGCCATAAATCGGATTGTTTTTCCATTTGAACTGACTGCCTGGCTTTGGCGCGTCACCCACCCACATATACGCACCGTGCGCCAGCAGCAACAACAACAACTGCACTTTACTCCAGTTCAGAGCGCAGGTAAAGCAGCTTTCGTTGATGTGTGGGTGCGGCTATGTTTGGGCTGCTCGTTGGCGCCCAAGCGGCATTGCTGCTCTTTTCGACACTCGGCTGCTTACTGCCCGCCGGCTGGAAAGGAAAATCAGTAGCTGCAACAACAACAATCACAGTGAAAACATAGCAAATACTAGGCGAAAGAACCCGGGAAGATTCGTTGTTACACTTGGCTAACAGCAGATTTAAATTAAAAGCTTTCAAACGCAGCCGTTGTAACAGTAAACGTATGAGGCAATAAGCTGTAAGCGCAGCGCAGCAGCCACAGTGGACTTTAAGTGGAGTGAGGGGCACCGTGGTGGCAGCGAAGTAGGGAAGAATTGTGGGCGTGACCTACAGTTTTGTTGAATTGCCTTTTGGCTTGAGGTTCGCTCGCTGGTTCGCAAATGGCCAGCCAAGTTTTTGGGTAACAAATGTAAGTTACAACAACAACAACAACCAACAGTAGTAATAAGCGTATGGACTCGCATGCGAAATGAAAATGGAAATGGCGCAAATCGTAAAACCTTAAGTGAAATGGCGAAGAATTTAAAATGCAAAGGGACAAAAAGCTTTCTGCCACAGGGATGTAGTCGATGCCATTGTCATTTCACGCACACACACCAGCATATGCGTTCATATGTATATATGCAGTGTGTAGTAGCTGAGGGCAGCAGGGCAATGGATTTGGCATGGCTTTGGCAGCAGGAAGTCGCGCTGTAGCTTAAATATCATAATTTACTTTGCCGCCCGCTGCGAGACTTACTAGCAGACACCAGCAAACACACACACTCACTGACAGTCGAAATGTGTGCAAAATTTATGCGTTCAAATGCAACAACAACAACAACAATGGCAAAAAATAAAAATCGAGACAGCAGCAAAATCATTCAACGGCAAAATACTAATTTTCATTAGGCAAAAAGCTTTTGGCGTTCTGCGGGGTGAAACCCTTCCACTCTCGGGGTTGGAGACAATATGAGTGTGGCTGGAATTAATAGTGCGGGGACATATGTACTGCTGCAATATAGTTCGCGGTGTAGTGGTGTCTTTTCCTCATCACTACACACTCTCCTTGAAGCCTTAAAGTGGTAGAGTTGGTCTCCACTACTGTGTTTTTGTTGTATGGCTTTTTTCTCCATTTTTTAATTGGAATCTTGCGCATATAAGTGAAGTGCGAATAATTGTAGACATACTTCAGCGGTCTCAGACATGGCCTCCTGCCCAACAGCCTGGCTGCCGGTGACAGCATAATTGGTCGCCGTTGAAGAAGCTGTGCGCCAAGATTGTCGGTTTTCCCGTTAGCTACTAGGCTGCACAGTTGGAGATTTAGAACACTCTGTGTGTGTTTGTGCAAGAAATGGGTTGAAAGCGTAACTCACAAAGAAAAATAATGGAAAAAAGTGTAATGAAACAATGGAAATATGGTGATGTGTCACTAACGGCAAACCTAGTTGTTCTTGTTGTTGTTGGCGCTGCAAGTTTGCCTATGTTTAAATTTACATAATTAGAGGGTGATTGTTGGAAACAGATTGAATGTGTTGCATATAGCTAGAACTATAATTTTGTTATATGAATGAGTGTGTATAATAGAAGTAGGAAGATTATGAACCAAAGAAACTAGGAACTTTAAGCAAATAATTTTTTCATAGGATTTTCAGAAGGATATTTATAGTTTTAAACTAAACTTAAACTTAAATACAATTAGTGATGAATTACCTTAAACTACAGCAAATAATAATTTAGAAGACTCGATAAAGACTGCTAGACAGACCTGTTTCCTTAGCCAAGAGAGAATAGAGGTCCTGCTCATAGAAAATTCCTAACCCCTTTGGAGCGGTTAAATTTATATTTCATCAAAGCCTCTCCGCAGTCGGCCATGAATAATCCATAAAATTCTTCACAATCGGAAAAAAGTCCGTATTATTTATTTTCGTTGATATCTGCTACAGTTTTTTTTACGATCAATCAGAAATTGTTGGAGTAGTTGCTTAAAGAATGGATGGGGTATATTGTTAAAAAAATGGCTGTGTTTACTAGACTCTTCTATATTAAAGGCTAAACAACTAAATATCTTAAAATTTAAGACATCGGTGAAAAATCTATTCCCGCATAATGAGTGTACCATCTACAAAAGAAGTGCCAATTATATAGAAGAGTGCAAAGCTTAAAGAAGAAGTGTCATTTAAGCTGCTTTCCGCACCATCTACTCATCTACTTGCTTATAAAATAACCGGTACACACTATCTTTTGTCTGACATCAACATGTTAAATTTTAGTTTCTCCTATCACAAAAATAAGGAAAAAAAATTTTCCAGTTAAAGTTTGCTTTCGTAAAAATTTGGGCAATTTTTCGATTTTTAAGCAGAAATGACTGATTTTTATATTTTTTCTACAATTTCACTATAGATTATTTTGATTACTGACTTTTAGGTTAATTTCAAATTTGTTGATAAAGCAAATTTTTTACTTCTAACTGTAATAAATTCACCGCAAAAAAAAACAGCTATACTAAACAGGTTAACATTCACTACTGTGGTTCTTACAAATAATAATACTTTTTAGTTTTGGGTTAATAATTAAAGTGCTACCATCTTTGATTTATGAAATAAATTAAAATATACTTATCGATGTAGATCAGCCCAAAGCAAACTTAAAGAGCTAAAGATTAATATTTAAGTGTTTTTCAATGTCTAGAATCAGAATTCAAGCATGAGATCAGAAACCCCAAAAAAATATTTTTTTTGTTGACCGGTGTAATTTAATGTCATTTCTCAATATGTTACGAGACTGAGAAAAATATATTTGTTAAAGAATCGGCATGGTACTTCATCTTTCTTGCCAAAAAGACTGTGTAATAGCCTTTTCACACAGCCAAATTAATTGATCAATTAAAATTTTGATTGAAAAACCAGTATTTGCCCTTCACACTGCCGGCTACTCGATAACCGATCAGCTGTTATAAATTTTTGTTTTAGTTTTATTAAGAAGCTGGTAAGTTTAATCAGCTGATTGCTATTTTTAGCATCTATTTAGCGACATCTTCCGTCGTGTGGCGTGCACAACAACTCGCAGACAAAAAACGTATATATAATTACAAATAAGGTCTTTATCGCAGAGTTGCATTCCATTATCAAGTCGATTAAAATTCAATCAATGAATGTAAATTTTTATTTTGTATGGTAAATCGATCTTAATCAGCGTTTTAATCGAGCAGAGGCCAGTTAATTGTTCCATTAGTTCCTGTGCGAAAAGGGTAAAAAGCTTAATTGCCATCGAAGAAGGTCAAAGTTCACCCAGCACTAGCACTTGCATGCAAGCACTGAAAGTAATTGATGAATTACTAAATGGAGCATAATATTGAGCAAAAAAACAGGCAAATTGATTTAAGTTAACTTTGGGAATCATGGTCGAACTAATTAAGAAATTGTATTGAAATGACATTTATCTATCTCTCTCTTGGAATAACTTTAATCTCACTGATGGAGCAATGTGTGTAAAGGAATATAATAAAAACATTAAAGCGATAGGATCAGTCTAGTAAGTCATATTTAGTAAATTCAATATCGAAAAGCGATTCGGATACCCCAAATGATGACCATACAACCGAATTATATGTTATCCACTTTAATATGTAATTCGGTTCCACTTTAATATTGATACGTTTAAAACTAAAGTGGTGCGTTGTAACACATTTTACATACGAATTTTATCGTATTCTCCCTACTACCTTAGATGCAGGTCACAAATCTAATTCTAAAACTACTTAAAATTTTGCCTTTTAAATATCGTATATTTTCAGAAACTACCCAAACCGAGTTAACCAAAAAATTATGTAAATCAGCAACTCATGCACCTCTTGAACTCCACATTATATATAATATATTTATGGCATTGCACTTCAATATTGAGATAAATGAAAAAGCAAATAGCCAACCGCATTACTGCCATTTTACCATTGAAAAAAGCAAAAAAAAAAGAAATTTGAAAAAAAAAATCTGAATATGATCCTTTCATGCCCTGCAGCTGCACTCTACGCTACAATGCTCCATTTGCCAACATGCAGACAAGACGCTTTCTTCTACAACAGCAGCAGCCGGCACTTTTGCCAGAAGCGAAAAATTAATGCTATACCACACCTGACACCAGCGACTCTAGCGCACCACACAGCACACATACAGTTATGTGGCAACTCACCACATCCGCACTTCAGCACAACGCCTACACCACTTCAAGGGCGGCTCATGAATTTCAGCCGCATTTTTAGCCACAGCATAAATTGGTTTCCAAATTTTGTTATTTCACATGCATGTCTGTGTGGGTGTGTGTGAGTGTCTTGCTATGCATAAAGTTTAGCCTGCGGTGTATGCAATCACATTTCCGCATGATTTGAACAATTTGAATGGCAACACTGCAAGCTGCAAGGGCATAGCTAACGCACATATAATATTTACAAGTGTGTGTGTTTGTTGTTGCTTTTGCTATGCTCATGCAAATCTCTTGTGCTTATAGAAAATATATATTTTTTCTCATCATTTTCGTACTTCAGCCGCCAGCGCCTATGCTTGCACATTTTTCGATTTTCTGGAATGCCGAAATTGTGCGAACCCTTGGCAGCGCACATCGTACATTTGCCACTGATAAAAGACATTTAATGGTGTCCAGGTTAAATGCGGCGCAGGCGGGTGCGGTGTGCTTGGTCTAGTGGTTAGCATTTAAATATTGCAGCAAAGCAAATTACTGTTACCCACAAAATTTTGCCGCTGGCAGTCCACTGCGCTGCTGGAATTTATTTTATTATTTTTTTCCAGCTCTTTTTTTCTGGGTTCCTCATTCAACCTACACTCTCGGTGTTCGCTCTTCACTCAGCCTGGCTTGCGCTCAATTTTGGACGCTGCTCTACAAATTATTTCTCGGCATATTTGGTTAAGGAAATTTCATTTTCTTTTATATGACTACCACTTAATATTTATATAATTTTTTTCTTATTCTGCTTCTTCTACTTCGCTTTCTTTTTTCGCTTGGCATAAAATATTTTAGCGTGTTTTTATTGAATTTGTGGCGCTGTGTTTGTGTGCCTGTGTGTCGTTGTATTGTATTTTTTATCAGCACACATATATATTCTTATAACAATGAAGTGCTCCACTGTGTATGCGCTCTCAAAATGATGAGGTCGTTGGCAACTGAGGACATTATATTTTTGATGACTTCCGCAGCGTGGCGTATGTGTATACAAGTAGTGGAATTATACGCATAAAAATATTTTTTTTTGTTATTTGCATATATTCGTGGCTGTATTGATAAATATTCAAGACTAGCTTGTGTCTGTCATTAAGCATAAGTGTAGGCGGGACATAACTGTCAAAATGTGGCTGCTGTTTGATTTTATTATGAAAACTTTTTTTTTTATTTATTATGTATTAAGTTAAAGCTGTATTGGTGGCGGAGTATGGTTGACTATTGCTGTAAAAATATTATAGAAGTACTTTATTACTTTTATAGAGTATACGTAATTTCTTATTCCTTTAAGTATCAGTAGTAAAAATATTGTAGTTCATAATCTATCTATCAAATCTCGTATTTAGTGGAACTTTAGTTCGTAACTTATCTCTAATTGATTTTCGTTCTATTCTGACAACGTAACTACTCAGTAGCAGCCTTAAAGTATACTTCTAATTATTGTTTTTGTTGTAAGATTCTTCTTAAATTGTTGCCTACATTTGGGCGCACTGGTTTTTCAGCATAGACGCATACCTAAAATATTGGCATTTATCAGCTTTATTTAATGTGGTATTTACAAAGGATCACACTAGAAAGAGGGATATATCTTGATTGATTTTTTTTTTGGGAAAGTGGGCGTGGCCCCGCCCCTACTAAGTTTTTTGTACATATCTCGTAAATTACCAAAGCTGTATCAACCAAACTCTGCAGAATCGTCTCCTTTAGGCATTTCCGTATACAGCCTAAAAATTTATGAAATCGAATTATAACCACGCCCACCTCCCATACAAAGGTTATGTTGAAAACTACTAAAAATGCTTTAATTCAGTAAGAAAAAGCACCAGGAACGTTAAATGTCATGGTGAAGATGATACGGCTGCACTTAAAATTTTATAAAGAATGTTAAATGGGCTCACCTATGGGTCAAAAACTATATCTCAGAAACTACTAGACAAAATTCGGTTCATAACATTTCTTTAGCATCATAATAGCACAGTTCAATAATGAGAGTAATCGGTTTACAATAAGGCTTACTTCCCATATACCACAATTTTGAAGTCCGTTTCGTTTCGTTTACTTAGCAATTAAGCACCAGTGAAGATATCGGATTAAAACTTTGCATAAATATTGCGTTTCTTCTGTGACATCACCCTTCTTAAAATGACCGAAATCGAACTATAACATTTCAAGGCCTCAGATACCGAACATGTGATCCTCGGGGCTTGAGGCAAATTTTTTAACGAAAATATCGGTAAATCTCACAGATATTCGAAAAAAATTCAGAGGATATGATTAGCTCATAATAGTGTGCCTCTGTGCCAAAATTGGACAAAATCGGGTCAATAATTCCTGAAGTCTTTAATATACTTAATATACGGAAAGTTACGGTGGACTTTATAACGTCTATATCAGTAAATATGTGAGATATCTTAGCAAAATTAAGTGAACATATAATCTTGGATATGATGTACGTTAGTGGTGAAAAATAGTAAAAACTGCCGAGGAATTACCACAGCCCACATGTACTATATATAGTGATTATCGATATTCTATTGGACTCTATGCCGAATATATGGTTCAAATTGTGTGTTATTCTATTAAAAATAAATAAATAACTAGCGAAAGCATAAAGTTTTCGAAATCGAACAACAAACACCGAGTTTCTAACTACCTCGACCACAGCGCCCTCTTACGAAACTTTTGGAAATTACTTTAATAGGGTATAAACATAATATTTGTGTGAGTGCATTCAATGTGTCTTCTGTCAAGTTCTAAATATAAAAATAACCTCAAGTTAACTAATTATATACCCCTTTATGACTAATTCGGCCTCGTCTAACAAATTTGTGTCACAAAGCTGTACTGACGCACTAAAATATTCAGTAATAGTACCAAAAATATATACATATATCTACATATATAAATGTAAGTCATCACTGGAAATACTCAATTATATATGCATATGTAAATATTTCTAGCTTGAATGAATGTTATTTTCGTAGCATAAATATTTGTTGTAGTGTATTTATATACTTGCTAGCAAATATGTCACTTCCGACAAGAACATACGCCACTAAATATATATGTATATACATACATATGTATGTATATGAGTGTTTGTTAGAAAGCTATTAGTTATATGCTAAGCTTACTACAACTACTCCCTGCTGCCTGCTCAACGATTCATACAATGTTGCAGACATAGTGAGCCATTATGTAAACATTTCATTCATTAATATCTCCGGCGTAGTCAATCTGTGTCCTCGCTCCCAACTGACTAATTTGTCGGAAATGTAAATATGCAAATGAGTGATATTAAATTCTTGCTCGTCTTATGGCAATATTTTATGCGTCGCTCGGTGTGTCTCGGTTTAGGTTTGCATATATTTATTCTTATAGAAGTATACAAGTATTTAAGTATGTAAATTTTTGTAGCAATTTAGTTTAGTTTTGTATGCGAGCTTCTCGCTCTCTGCTGTCATAAATCAATTCGCTGTAAAAGTCAAGTTTTATTAACTTGATTTTTCAAAGAAAATGTTTTCTTTTTGTAGAGTGCTTAAGCAGTTGAAAAGAAATATTAAAATATTAAATTTTCTGGATTATATTTAGAAATGTAGAATGTAAAAGTGCATTGAAAGATTTCAATTAAACATTTTCAGAAAGGATAACAGTTGGTTTAAATTATTTCATATTAATTTGACCATATTTATTATATTTCAAAAGAATATTTGATATTTATTTTGATGGAAAAAAATGTTGGAAAGCAAATAAAGATTCGTTAGAACATTAGTTTTCTCTATATCTCCCTCTTTCTCCCTTTCTTTGGAAGATGTTGCAACTATGTAGTTCCTTACAGTTCCACAAGAAGGGAAAAATCTTCTTGAATTTATTTTTATAGTAGAGAGTGTTGCCAGGAACAAGTGTCTATACTTCTACTAGGTGCCAGGCCACAAAGCATTAAAGGCAACGAGATTATGGACGACATTGCCTAAAATGGTGCATAACTGTCATTCGGGAACGTGACCGACATTGGCAATCTATGCGATGATCTAGACAGAGGCCTGACTAGGAAAATCTTAACACGTTGAAAAAATATACCGGGGTGTAAAATCGCTAAAGTCATGTGTAAAACGGTAGACTAGAAGTATACAATACTCCTGCTGTCACTGGATAGAAGGCACTGTAGGAGTTTGGTTGGAGTACTTAGTGGCGTTACACGCCTGCAAAATTGGACTGATGGATCGAGATGACTGCAGGAAATGTCAGAAGCAAGGTACAAGAGTAACAATGAAGCATCTCTTATGCACTTGTCCTACATTGTCTAGGCAATGTATTCGCCACTTGGGGCGCCTTACAATATGAGTATCAGGAATAGGTACCGATAGTGAAGCCACATAACCTTTTAAAATTTGCGTAATGCGCAGGCATCGTAAAGGATGACTACTTCTGGACCAAAGGACCACAGCTCAGTTTTTGTGGCTTATTGGGCTACCAATATAACCTAACTTAACCTATTTTTATATTTTTGTATCCTTTACGTTGTAATTTCAACGTAAGGTTGCCGTGACCTATTAAACTTCGTACTTATTACTTAGATTTCCACGAAAAAAACTCAAATGTCAAGATGGTTTTGATGTCATCTATATTTTTTCTTTTCAATCCATGCTTTACACTTTTTATACATATAGCTTTATAACAATATGTCTTGCGTGCTCGCCCCATGAATCTCCCTAATTAAATATTAGATATCCAACTAGGACCATCTAGGAGTTTAATATGTGATCTGAAGAATCTTCAAATACGAATTACATAACGGTTATGTAATCGTTCACTCAGATCAGATGTCAAAACATGGAACAAACAAAATCATTTCACCTAAGTGTGAGAGTATCATTCTAAATCCACGACGTCATAAAATTCAACTTTTTAAAATTCGATCAATCCTATTGTATTGATTACTGTATAAAATCCGATAAGTCTGGCTGTACGTATGGTAGATACATCCTATCTTAGTCAAATTATAGTTAAATATATTCAGCTTCCACAGATAAAGTGAAAGGTGATAAAGTAATCGACTCTCGACTTCATTTTCCTATCCATATGATGCTAGAAATCCAAAAGCAGTCAATTCTTTAAATAATCGCTATAATCCTAGGTGTACAGAATCTCTGTTTTTTAGAAGAAAATTTCTTGCCAAAGCAATCCAAATCACTCGCAAGAAGCTTTATCTAGATCTCCTGAAGCAAAAATATATTCAAATGTACCCTCACACCCACACAACACTTGCTACTCGTTATAAAATAGTAATTTCTTTTATGTAGATTTTTAATAACTATCCACGCTGCCACATATTTACGCGCTAATAATTCATAAGACACACATACACATGCATACGCATACATATATACAAAATGAAAGGCACCGCTAAAGCCAGCAACACGGCTAAGCAACACTGCAAGGACATTCACTCTGCGCTCGGCACTAAATCAACAGCGATGGCGTTAAGGCAATAGCGTTGATGGAAATAAACTTGCTGGGAAATGAGAAACCAACAAAACAACAACAACAGCAACCAAGCAATACAAACAAACACGACAGACGAAGCATTAACGTTGAATGAAAGTTTTTAATATTTAAACTGCGCTGAAAGCGCACAAAATATATTTACAGTTAGATGGATACATACATACACACACATAAATAAAAAAATCAATAAAGTCGCTGACGTCCGTGGAGCGCTGTGATGCGAGGCATCTTAAGAAACTTGCACCTTTTCAGCGATCAGTTTTATTATCCTAAAACTATGCAACAAGCGCTTGTCGAACTAGAGATGAAAGCATGACAAAGTTGTGTTCTCTCCGTGGGTGTGTGTGTGCTTGGTTTTGCGGTTGCCGCTCTAAGCAATAACGTAAAAGCTTTCACCGCCTTGTTGCCGTAGTTGTTGTAAGCAACTATTTTGTGTCATTCAATAAATTGTATGTCTGTGTGTGCTTCTTGCAGTTGCACCAATACACTTACAATCACTGATAGTTGTTTACATGTGTGTGCCTGTCATGCATCAAAGATTTTCTGTCACTTGTGCGCTTACTATACACTTGGGTGTTGTTGTTGCTGGCTTTCGGAAGTGCGGTGCAGTTGCCTTGACAACTCTGACAATATGTTGCAGTTAGTATTCGATGTTGGGAATTTGTTATTTATAGTGATTTGAGGAGCTGGGTTACGAAAATACCTATTTAATTGATATGTAGTTGCTTTTGGAAATGCCATTTTGACTTTGAAGTTTAGTGAGGCTCAAATGTTGCTTACGTTTTGTAGCCAGAATTTAGGTAAAAAGCTTAGATTCAGGTTTCGTTGCAGGTATATTATATAATAATGATTTGAAATTCTTGGAACCATCAGTTGTTTTGATTTAGATAAATGCTTATGTGCTTGGAACCTTCATCTATATTAGCTTTCTTTATATGCGAGACAAGCAATGATTGACACAATTTGAGTGATTTCTAAAAACCTTCTTCGAAAAACAAAACAGAGTCCTCTATATTAAAAAACATGATTCTAACCTTTGTGGACAATATAAAAAAAGATAAAACATTAATAAGTCGGTGGCGAAAGCTTTTTCTCCAAACTTTCATAATAATCGATAACTTTCACATAACAATCATCAGTAGCGCTAAACTTTTGTTAAAAACGATGACGTTCTTCCGAAGCTTTCACTAATAATGCGGAGCTTTAGTTAACATCTATAAACGAGTGGTCAAAGAACTTAAGTCATTTCTAGAAAGTTAATTCGAAAAAGGAAAGAGAACTTTCCATATTGAAAAATTGAGTCTTAAAATTTATAGAAAAATCCAGGATATATAAACTATTCGAGTAACGGTGGCATAAAGTTTTAATTACTAACCGACAGCTTTCACCTAGTAGTCACCAGTAACTTTGAAGTATAGTCTAAAAACTAAAATATAACATGTATTGCTGGAGAAAGCTTAGTTTCAAAGCTTTCACTAATAATCTGGAGCTTTCATCCAACAGTTATTAGTAAAATCTACAAAATCTGTATCGGTGGCGAAAATTTTCTTTATAAGCTTTCACCTATCAATCATCAGTAACCGTAAACTTCTTTCAAAATCTGTAAAATATTCGTGTATCGGTGGTGACAAAGAGCTTTCATCAGTAACCCTAAACTTTCGATTTCGATTCAAGGTTAACGAACTTTTCAGCTGGCATGTTGTCTAAAATGAAAGCTCTACTATTTTATTTGATAATAACCAATTTTTTTATATCCAAACCTGCTGGGAAGCTTTCAAGATCAGAGATAATAACGTAGGATTTTAGAATAAAGACAATCAAATGTGATCATTCCATGATCAGTGAAGACACATTTTAGACACTTTCCACAATTGCCACCGAAAGCTGACTTTATTTTTATATTCCACACTTCTGCACATATACCGTTACTGCAAATGTTGCGAGAAATCGTAAAACAGCGATCTGCAATGAGCATAAAACACGACTGTGCGCCTAAAAGACGACACAACCGTATGCAATGAATGCGAGTTTAATTTTTATAGATACTGTGTCACTGCATAAAATGGCGATGGCGATGTGGAAATGAAAATGAAAGCATATAAAAAATGCGGTGTGTGCTAACATAGATATGTGCCGCATATTTCATAGCAAAGCAGACAAATTCAATTTAAAATGATTTCACAGCAATAAAACGTAGGCTTTAAAAACGACAGCAAATAAAGTCGAAAGCGTAAATAGAAATTAAACGAAGAGCATATGCAACAAAAACCTGAAATAAAAATAATAAAAATTGCCATTACTTTTGCCACGTACGACTGCAGCGGCAGTTGGCCATAAAGGCGATGAAACCAGAAACAGTCAAAATAAATGACGCCAATCACACTTAAAGCGCACACATTTAAATGTGAAAATTTTCCGGCAATAAAAAGGTGACGCCCCAGAGTGCCACACCATCACCACCACCATCAACAATAACAACAACAGCAACAGCAGCAACACTAGCGCAGCATGCGACACCTTAGAGACCTCCACCTTGAGTCACTGATGGCCCAGTGTGCTTGCCGATGAGCACGGCAAGTAAGTAAATTTTTATAATTTAATCAAGATGAAAGCTCCCACGCCGAACACGCTGCTATCAGCTGCCAGCGACAGCATCAAAGTCATCAGTCAGCAGTGTAACGAAATTGGATTGTCGCACAAGTCACGCTGTCATACGAGCGTCTGCCGTGTAATGAGCAAATCTTGCCACGCCCACGTGGTTAGTTAAAAAGAATGCTAGCAAAAAATAAATAGCTGTATGCTTATCGCAAAGCGTAAAGTTAAATAGTTAAAGCGCGCACACACGCGAGCAGCAGCAGCTGATGCTGGCGCCTAACAGTCTGCCACATGGCATGCGCCTCTAAGCAGACTACTTTTTTTTTGTATTTCTGTTATTTTATGCGAGTATACTAAATTTGAATTTCTACTCATTACAAACGCCATATAAAGATAAATAAACAGATAGGCATCAGCGCCGATGATGGTTGTGGCGCAGTGACAGTCGCTTTTATGCGCCTAAATGTATGCAAGCAGTATACACTCTGCGTCGTTTCCGCATGTGTGTGTGTGTGTGGCAATAAAGTGGCGAGTGTGCAAATAAAATTTTATGTCACACACACACGCACTCACATCTATACTCACATACGAGTGTGTGTCGTAAACTCAATCAAATTTACATACTCACAGGCGTATAGGCATTTTTATGCGCGTTGTTGTCATTTATTTTTATTTTTTATGGCATTTGTGTGTTTGCTGCTGTGGAAATTTGCGCCATAGACTTTTGTTTTTATGCCTGATAATTTGCTTGTGATTGCCGAGTGCGTAACAAATAGCATATTTTTAGGCGTAATGCCATTTCTGAGCATTTATCTTTACTTTCAATGCGTTTTTGGTATGCTGTGCCGCAGTTTTATCAATTTTGCTTGTTTTTAAATGACAAATATTATTTTCCAGCTTCTCCACGAGCGTTTATTTCTCTCAATCACCTTTTACTTCGATACTTTTATACACTCCTCAGTTACTTTTTTCTCTTAATTTTTTTATTCGTCATTCGCCCAAGTAAAAACTTTATTCATTCTAATAAGTGTCAAAAAGTTCGCACATCCGAAGAAAAATTTAACTTTGGTCGTTGAATCTTCACACCCTTAGGTTCCAGATTTAACTACCTTGCTCATATGTGAGCATTAGGGCGATCCTTAATGGAAGGCATATATGAAACAACAACATACAACAAATTTCACATATTTGATTCAAATCTTCACTCTATGCACTGTAGCTGTTTCTACCACTGATTTAGGGTGATCCTTTTATGTTACGGAATAAATTTTTCTCCCGAGTGTAGCCTATTTAAGTATTTTCTTTAGGTGATAGACTCCAGATTTCTCATTGAAGCTTAAAACCCTAATATTTTTCAACATTTCATAAGAAAAATCAATACCTTTTAATCGATACTCGATAACTTTTAATCGATAAACGATATCATAAATTTTATTCCCGGTTATAGACATCATATTTCCGGTATAAGACATATGGACCAAGTATAAGACTTCAGATCACCCCTAATGTCTTAAAATTCATATAGTTTTCAGCATTCTGTATCAGAAATCAATAACCCTTTTAAACGACAACCAATATCACATATCTTATTTCCGCTTAGAGACGTTTAAGACACAAGAAACAGTTGTCGAAACTCAAGCAACCACATCAATTTATAATTAACATAAAAAAATATATTCCCCTGCAATCTATCGATTTTAAAAATTCGATGAAAAAGTTTATCGAAATTTCTTGAGTCTTTGTAGATATGAGAGACACCCCTAACTCCCTAAAAATGGTACCATATGTCTTCTGTATACCCAATTTACCGATGAATCTCCAAAAACTCCTACTAGGGATTTTTGATGAACCGCCCTAATGCCGAAAAAAATAAACAAACATGCTTACGTGCCACACATATGCCTACTGATGTATGTACACTATGTATGCCATGGCTTGTGGCTTGTTGCGACAGCGTCCATAAATTTGAATTTGGTTGCCTTGTCGCGCCGTGACTTAACTTGCCACGCTGATCCCTACGCTGTCCCAACAGCTTTGCGGCGTTCGCCACTTTTTTCACGCAATGAAATGCTTAGATTTTCTTCCCCTCTTGTCCCTCGCTTGTAACGCAGCTTCCTTGCTTTGCATTTCTATTTCGATTCTTCTGTGTTTTTCCCTCTGAATTTTGATTTACTTAAAATGTGTGGGAGGGACATTTTCTCAGGCTTTGCACGCAACTTTTCACACGCCCACGTGTGTCCCCCATCCAACATGCGGCGCTTTCTCCATTTCCGTTTCGCCTTTCCGTTTGCTGTCGTTCACTTCCACCGGTCGACGCTTGCTTTTTTTCGCTTTTTTGTTGTTTCTATTTTCAGGCTCCTTGTGCTTAACTTTGCTCTGTCCAATGCGGCATAGTTTATTCCTTTGCAGTTGCTTCTGCTTCGACATTTTATTGACCTCATTGCATACTTTTTGGTGGCTTTAATTTGCGTTTTTCATTTCGCTTCTGATTTGTTTGCTCGTTTAAGTAAGTCGTGTCAGTAAACACACGCATGTTGATGTGCGGTGTTTTTGCTGTTGTTGCTTTTGTTGTAGCTTGTGCGTGAGATTACATGTGTATGTATGTATGTTAGTATAGCAGCTGCTCGCCAACCTTGACTTCGGCAAATAAAGAAGTTTTCGCTTTTGACACTTTCACAGACGTTAAGGGGTTATATACAGTTAGAATTTTCAAAAAATCGATTTTTTTTTATTTCATTTTCTTAATGTACATATATTTAAGAATACACACAGTAAATTTCATATCGTTCCGGTGAATATTTTCAAAGTTACAAGCAAATGAAAAATTTGAAAAGGCGTTCAGAGTGCTTTTAAGTACAAGGTCCAAACTTTAAACGCGTTTTTCTCAAAATGGTGTTTTCAAAGTCGGTGACCAACATTACTCGAAAACGGCTAGACCGATTAGTCTCAAATTTTAACACGACCTTCTTAAATATATTTTTTAGTAATTAATCGTAGATTTTTTCTCTCCGATAAATATTTTTTTTTATAAACAATTTAAGGCCGAAATTTCGGTGAAAAATCGATTTTTTTTTTGAGAAACCGCCATTTTGTCATACAATTTTAATTTGCTTATTCCTTCGATTAATTACTAGATTTAACATTATTTTAACGAAATCTGTTTGGTTTTTTAATTTCGGATGATCCAGTTCCGAGATAAAGTGGTCACCGCAAAACGTCTTTTTTTAGAGGAGCTCCTGGAGATCAGCTGTAGCTCTTTTTCAAATAAATATTTTTACTAAAACTAAGTCTTAAAATACAGTTAAAAGATACCATAATATGTGTATAAATTTTTGGATCAATAAATTAAAAAGTTTTCTCAGAAAAAATTCTGGAAAATTCACTTTTTTTCGGCCGTCTAACTGTATATAACCCCTTAAAGCTTCTTTGGTATGAACTTACAGAGAGAGGAATGTGTGGTCGCTTGTGAGCAAATGAACTAGTATTTATATGGTTATGGAACTTTAAATTTACTTTTGAGATGGAATAAATCTTCTTTAAATTTTTGGTTTGGTTCATTTAAACAAAATTCTTACTTCTTTGTACCTTATACAAAAGTAATCTTAGAGGTCACATTAAGTACAGAATTTATTTCGCATTATAAATAAGCGAACATATAATGACCAATTATGTGTTCGGATCTTTCGGGTTTTTCCGGTCAAATTGAATCGTCTTTTTCTCTAGTATGGTTTCAAAACCATCCAAAAGAGTAAATTCTTCTCAAACAGTTTAGGCCCTAAAACATCTCAAATAGCACTTCATTTCTTAATTACACAATGAAGCAATTAATTAATTACTCAATTAGTGCTACCTGTCAGAAAATTAATATAAAAGTTCCCATGAAACCTTTGAAGGAAGAAATGATCGCAAGATTAAATCAGTTAAGCTAATTGAGTATGTTTCAAAATCTACAATAATGTGGCAATTTAAGTCTTAATTGCTTCAATTAATGAACGGGTTTGATCAGGATATAAAATTAACGAGTTATACGCTAGACAGACGGCAGAGTTAACTCGAATTAACTGCGCTTTTAATCAGTTCCAATTTTGGGGGTGACAGACGGCAGAAAAGCGAGTTATAAACTCCCATAACAGCTGATTGGCAATAATATTTCCATTTTGGTGAGATAAAATTGGATAGAAAGGAAATTTTGCGGTTGTTAGCCGCACAACTAGTACAAAATCACTAATTATTAAAAAAATATACATAAATACGTTATTATTAAAACTTCCATTTTAGAAAAAATTAGCATGCGTATGTTTTTGTTTACATTTAATTGAAAAACAGCTGTCAGTATTGCATATTTTCATTCACAATAGATAAAAAGCTGCCATGTTTAACAATGTTGCCAACGAAAATGACACGAACTCCCTCTAACTCTCTAAAATTTTGAGGATTAAATGGGAGTTAGTAAACCGGGTTAACTGAGATAACTCTCGAATTAACCCGAATTAAAGCAGTTATTCCGAATTAACGCGCCGTCTGTCAGGGGTATTATTGAAGATCTTACTGAATTTTTAAAGCGTGAGATTTAATCTTCCAGGGTTTATGCAAAATACTGACTATTTTTGTTGAAGAGTGGTTTCTAAGAGTTGAGCTTAGGAATTTAGGAATCAGCTCTAGGGCCAAGTATATATTCAGTCAATAAGCCTTTTCCGACAAGATTTAACACATCGGAAATCTTATAAGATCTTTAGCACTCACTCGCTTCTAAGCAACTGGAATGGAGATTTGTATCTAACCTAGAACAAACAGCATAGTAGCAACATAAAGTTTTTATACACCTCTTTGAAGCCTTAACCTTATGAGTCGCTTTTTCATGAATGAAATAGCCTCTGGATGGCCTGAACTATGAGGGACGAGCGCTATTAGACAAAAATGTTTTTCAGGGTTGCAAAGTTGCCACCCATTTGAAAATTAAGGATCCAAAGAAACTAGAAGATGGATCTAGTACCTTATAGATAGAAAACTGAAGAGATTTTGGAAATTCCTGCAAATGAAGGTAATTTCTTTGGAGGGTTGCCACTTGCCAAAAGGTTTTATTTTAAAATTTTGAAAAGCTGAATGAAATGTCATAAAGAAGATATTAAAAAAATATATAATTGTTTAAATTTTTGTAACAGCCTTGCCACCTATTTAAATTGTATAATGTTAATTTAATTGGTATTAAATTAAATAAAAAATAGAACTGTGTGGATAGTACTGTGTGGATAGAAAACTAAAGAAAATTTGGAACTACTTGTTGTTGTATTTTCTGAGCGTTGCCACTTTTAATTTTTTTTTTCAAAAATTTTAAAAGTTGAATGAATTGTTACGAAATCAGTGCAAATTACAGATATAACAAAAAATATACAATTCTTTAGATTTTTGGAACCGCCTTGCCACCTATTTAAATTAATAAATAATTCTTATGAAATATAGAAAATAAATTATATATTAATACGGGCAATCTAAATTGGTGCTCGAACGATTTTTGGCAGGTATTACTCTGAGAAGTGTTGCCACCATATATTTATAAAATAAATTTAATACAATAATATGGCAACTTTACAACATAAATGTAATTTCAAAATTATCTAGTAGTCGAGTTTCATAGTTTGGGATTTGAAAAAACTGGCTCGTTCAAGCTTTTCTTCAATGATTGAAGAAAATATAAAGCCTTTTAGAAACCTAAGAAACTTTGAAGAGCGTCATATATTCCACCTTTAACATTTTCCCAACCTTCAAATACTTCTGATCCACGTCATTCACGTCCAGAAGTCACGCAGCTCATATCCAATTATTTCATTTCGTAATACTTGGCGTCATCAAAGTGCAATAATATTGTGCAATAAAAAGGGTTTATAGATTTATGCGGCTCGCAATGAAACTACTCTCAGGAATTTTCCGAAAGCATCACCACAAAGGACACTAGAAATAATTTGTATGCGAATGAAATAATTTACACGCAACTGCAATTCGCATAAAAATTCAAGAAATGCGCGAGCGAGCGGCATAAAACGACCAAATTAAAAGAATCCAACATTTTCCGCGCGCTGTGAAATTAGAGCATGCGCTCAGTAATGACCATTGCTTTCTTTCTTTTAACGACAAACATAAGTTCGCTTTTATCTCTACAACTCGGACATTAAAACAGATGCGTGACAAAGCAAGCAGCGAATAACAAAGGCAAAAGCAACAACAATAACAAGAAGAAGGCATTGAAATTGGCGCGCATCAAAACATGAATGAATGCGGAAAGCGCGTCGTGACGCGGCAGCGAAATGTAGAAATTTTTGTTACGCGTTCAAAAGCTAACAAAAGCAACAACAACAACAATAGTGAAGCCCATCCATCATTTATCGCTCATTACAATGTATGGGAGAATTCAATAAAAGCGGCAATGACTAACTGAATGACTGAATGGCTGCATGGGTGGCAGGCGGGCGCGGAGTGGCGCGCGATGGCGTGTGCGAATGACTAACGGTTTCGCTGACTGATCTGCGCGCTCGCTATGCGCTTTGCTGGAATTCACGCATTCCTGGCACGCAAGTGGCATAAAAACGACGCGCAGCAGAAGCAGCGGCAGTGGAGGGGGGACGGAGGTGCCATCAGGAAGCAGGCCACCAAATATTTATGGAGCAGTATATGATTTTTGTGTCAGAAAGCAGCAGTCACATCATCTCTGCACATACGCCCATACACGCGCTCACACACACCGAAATTTTGTGCTGCCTCATGACATTTTTCCACTTGACTTTGAAGCGGCGCAGCGCGCAATTGCGCTCGTGTTGCCGCCGCCGCTGTTGATTTGATGTTTGCGCAAACAAAAGCACTGCACGCGCTGATTTAAATTTTTGGAAAATTTTGACGAATGTTTGCACGCTTCCACACATATATTACTCTCCCGCGGGGGGGTGGGGGGGAGGTTATTTTTATGTTTTTTGCGTTGTTGGGCATGCCATTACAGCAATGTCAATACCGACGCATACTAACTAGTGTTTGTGGTGGCTTGCGCGTTGTGTCGCGAGTAAACAGTGTTGATGGAATGTGTAAGAGTTGAAAAATAAATATGTCTGTGCAAAATTTCGGGTCTAAAACGTGTCTAAACAAAATTTCTTTTTAACAGGTGTGGTGGCCAGTATAGCTTTTGAGGTGTATATAATATAAATATATTTTTGATAGTAAAGGTTTGAATGTTGATGAAATACATAGCAGTCTTGTTACTGCAAATTTACTTCAGTGAAGAAAATATTGAAGCCGCAAGGTGGCGCTGTGGTCATAAATGTGAAAATGTTAGATTCTGTGTGAGATTTTGACTTCTATTTCCTTTAGTAGTAGTCATTCGCTTTCAAAGGCCGCTTTATAATGAGTTTGGAGTGTGCATAACCTTTAGTGATTAGTTGATTCGTATCTCTGCTAAATCGAAGCATACCTTTAGGCTGGTCTGCAAGTAACACACGATTTAGAAATTTTTTGATATTAAAAGACTCTTCGAGAAAGCACAGTGACTCTTAGAATTCAGCTTAGAACTCTTTATGTATTTCCTACGATAATACGAAAATTACGTACTGGTTCATGACCTAAAATGTGTGATTCCTGCTTCGAATTAAAAGTTGTTCAAATTCTCTTTGAAATAAAAATCCTCCGAAATGTATGTACTGAACATAGAACCCACTCTTCCACCTTTACTAAATACAGCAGATGTTTTTGAAGTCTATATTATTTATCCTCTAACGAAATTTAGAAGGGACAGCAATATCTTTGCAATTGTCAATATATTTCAAGAAATAAAGAGATAATATTGAAATATGGTCCATTAAACTATATAGAAGAGGAGTTTTGGGTAACCAAAAATTATAATTTAGAGATCCTTAATACCATAGAATATAAATCAAGTCTTCTAAAATATTATGTCTTCCCAGGATCTTCTCAGAAATATAAAATGGTTAAAAATTTGGCTTAAACTATACTTTGGATACTGACAATACCATAAAATGTACAGTATTGCCTACATTAAGGCATACTTTAGCAGAGTTTCACACCTGTGTTAGTTAATATTGCTCCCAAAAGTATACTACATCAAATTTTTTATATAGTTTTATCAAAGGTTTCCTAAAATATGTAATCTAATTTTTAAATTTTCGATTATATAGCATTTCATATATTTTTTTAAAATTTCAAGTTTTTTTTTCAAAATTCTCTTTTCAGCCATAACACCTCTACTACCTTCTCCTTACAAACATTACACTCCAAAGTGACAATGAAGTCCTCAAATTCGTATTTTCCTGTCAGCGCTGTCACATTCGCAAACACATGCTATTAAATATAGCTTTCGCTTCTGCGTGTATGTGCTTCTTTGTTGTTGTTGTTGTCAGCCTGTCTGTGTGCATTTTACAGCCAAATAAACTGCAATAGTTGCGCACTTTAACTACTGCAATGACCGAATATAATTCAACTGTCATGCGAGCTTTTTATTTCTACTTCTTGTTTCTCCTCTTGCGTCTCTTTGTCCAGCACCGCAACGGTCACGCACACCCAATTCACTTGCAACTAATGGCCGCGTCGACTTGCGTGTTCGCTGTGTACACAAGTGACACCCGAGTCATCGCCATCGTCATCGTTGGCTTTCAAAGTAATAATCAGCTGACCATAAAGTTGCCGCTTAAATGCCGAAGCGTGGCGTTAGTGGCCGGCAAATGTCGGCATGTGACTGTTCCTCATTTCTTCTGCTTCTTCTACTTCGATGTACTGTGTGTCTTTTAGTGTAATAAAAGTGCGTTTCTTTCCATTCATATCTCAATTCTGTTCGCTTTACACTTTTTGCCACTGTCTCTAATGTGGCAAGTATGTTTACGAAATACATAAAATACATAACATTGTATGGCGTAAGATGATTAAATACTACCGTGCAATATGAATTGAGTGCTGAATCATTAAATTGCGGCTTTTGTGTCACGGTGGACGGCAATAAACATTTTCGCGTTAAAATTTAATGCGGAAAATATGAATGTTGCATGAGTCAGGTCGTTAGCAGTTCAACAGAACAGATGAGAGAGAATATTGTTAGATATTGATACCATAAATAGATCCATATAGGAAGAAAAGAATCCATAGCTGCTTAAATAATTCAATTGCAACCAATTAGATTTATAAAATAATAATTAGTCATATGAAAGCTTTCCAAAGCTAATCCAAGAAGCTTTTTCATATACTCCAAAAGTCCATCTAGGGAGAACACACCATAAAGCTGCCAAAATTTTTCAACTGCAGACAATTAGATTAATAAAATACCAACAGCATGAAAAAAATATTTTAAAGACTTAACCATAAAGCTTTTCACAACCTCAATAGATCCATATAGGAAGAACGGATTCTGTAGCAGCTTAATTTATTCAACTGCACATGATTAGATTAATATAATATTATTTACATTAATAAAAGTTTTTGAAAGCTTATCCGTAAAGCTTTTTCATAAGCACAATAGATCCATCTTGACAGAAAAAAACCATAGTTGCTTAAATTTTTAAACTGCAGCTAATTAGATCAATAAAATACGACTAAATTTTATAAAAGCTTTTAAAAGCTTTATGGATAATTAAAAGCTTTTAGAAGCTTATCCATAAAGCTTTTTCATCATTTAAATTTGAAGAATATCGGTCAACGTTATATAAATTTGATCGGTATGAACTACATAATAATGGAAAAGCTTTCAAAGAGCCTAACACTCTTTTTTACGAAAAAGCTTAAGCTCTTATGATCTTATAATATATTATATATAGCAAATAGCGAGTAGAATCCACTTTTTGGGATTCTACTCTTAATTTATTTGTAGTTTAAGGTAATTTTTAAAATCTCTCGAGCTTATAAAATTCTTACCTAACCTAAAAATTTCAAAAACTTTAAGCTTAAAGCTTTCACTCCAAAACTATGTGTATATGAGTTTAAAGCACTTAGATATACATAGTAGTAAGGCTTATGTGGAATTAACTGCACGTATTGTGGTCAAATGGCCAGCCGATTAAATACCCAATTAATTTTGAGTTATGAGTACAAGTGAATGGATGTGGCAAATGACGATACTAGAAATGTACATTTCCACATACACATCTCTATATAGTTCAAATGGCTGACAGGAATGTATGAACTTGTGGAATAGTACGCCACTTTGAGTTTTTTTGGGGCAAATGTGAACTGGTCCATATGTAACTAGTTGCTAACTAGTTTGGAACTAATAGTAATTTTTGTATAAAGCGATTTTAATTTCATGAAAATATTAAATTTTGGCACGAAATAAATATACATTTTAACAAAAAAGCATTATGTATCATATTTATGTGGAAAGTCAATTTCCTTTTCTACTCTTGACCAGTTTAAATTTCTTTATTTCTGAGACAACACTTAATATTCCTAAACTTTATCCCGCATTTTACGCTAGGCTCTTCTCTCTACACTAACGAGCTAATGTCCACCCATACAAACACATATCTCTATAGGCGCTCGCTTTCACAGCGGCACATAAGCGATCGACCGCAGGCAAATGTCATCAGCAGCTGAAATCAGGTCGTTTTGCGAATTGATTTCGTGGCCAACGGCATTCACTCCATGTGCTATCAATGACATTCTGTCCATGCCGACGTATGTGGCACAAACGCAATCATCAGCATCACCATCACCGTTACCATCATCAGCATCAGCGTAGCATCGCAACAGCGTCAGCAGATAGGCAGGAGATAGCAGAAAATGGCTTATCATTATCATTGTCAACGTCTTTTCCAGTAGCATTGTGCGAACATACACCAGCGTGACATTCGGCATTGTAATCGTATTATCTCATATTGGCCAGTTATGCTTAATGACAAATTTATGTACTATGACATGCTATGCGCCTAAATGTAGACTACGAAATATATATAAATTCACTTGTAGTCCTAAATATATTTGTATATATACACGTATATATACATGTAATGTGGCGCATGTGTAAGTACTTAACGGCATTTGGTGTAATAGATTCTCGCGATTATGGTCGGACTTTGGTTTGAATTTCGCTGTAAAGCCTTTAACTGTGCGCGTCTATTATTGTATATACTTGTGTATATATACAACAATTACATGGCTTTCAATTTGCTTTATATAGATAAACATTCATATGTGCATACATAAGTACATTGCTCTTGGGCATATTGCAATTCCATTGATAGTCGAGGCGGCGCTGCGGTGGCCACTGTCTGTGTTTCACGCACCGCCACAGGCTTAACTACTCAATTCGGTCGACCACATATTCAATTCGCTTGCTTAGAGGTTGCGTTCGTCGCTCTGGGAGTTTGCACAGCTGAGCTGGCTGATTTGCCGCACGAAAAGCCACAGTTTAATTACAATAGCAAAAGTTAGTGGCTAATCATTTTGCGCAAAATTTCCCTTTGTCAGTGTTAATGTGTGGAGTTATTGGAAAGTATTTTATGAAATTTGAAGTAATTTGTTGTAAATATGATCTCTAATTTATTTATTGTTTTTATCAAATATTTGGTTAGAAGGGTTTGTGAGTTATCTGGTTCTTCAAAATTATGATCAGGGTTGATCTAGAAGTCTTATATTTCTTTTTCGTTCACTTTCAATAAATTTCTCACCTTATTTATAATATTGTGCCTTTGTCGTGTGGAAGCAAGGAAGCTTCTGTTCACGTTTATACTGCTGGTGAATTTTTAAATTTCGGATTTAGTCAAGTTTCAAACCCATGACTCAAAAATTAAGACTCATGTTGATCACTCTTCGCTCCCAAAGAATATTTGTAAATTTTAGTATTCCATAATCGATGAGTTGTCAAACATTTCCGAGGTATACAATCGCAGGTATACATTCTAAATAGATGCTGCAACCCCTCATTGGTGAAAAGAGGACCAGGTGATGACACAAGCTACTCAAAATCAAAAAACGAAATCCCCTAGACCCTAAACGATTTTCTAAATAAATCATTATCTTTTTTATGACCCATATACTCCGCGACACGTTGAATATGTTAGTTATTATAAGTTAACCTTTTGGACAATGTTTTGACCTTAAGGACTTCAAAGACCCTAAACCTTTATACTGTTCTCCATCCCAAAACTGTTGAAGAAACGTTTATTGCCGAAACTAATGCTATTTTGAATTCCGGAAGTAATTTTGATAATTTTTAAAAGAAACAGAAACAAACTTGATGTCTCTGATTCTAACTCAATACTAACGAAATGTCTTGAGAACACTAAAATGTCTATAAGAAGACAGTGATCAACATAACTGATATCTCTTCAACATCGACCTTCTATTTATTGAGTACACTATTTTTTATTTTGATTATATGTTATGAACTATTTTAACAGTCATTTGAAAATTTATATTGAGACCCACTAAGGCCCTTTCTTATATATAATAATATTATTGTTTCAACATGTTCATGTTTAAAAATCTGCAGGAAGTAGACTTCTCGTCTAATCTTCTCAATAATTCTTAAAGCAATGATATTTAGTTACAGAGTGCTTCGATTACCACCAGCATCAATTATCGATAACACTTAAAAAATGTATTTTGAATATCTAATAAGTTCATATTTTAATTGAGTTGGTATTTTAAATATTATAGATATCAATGCAAGTGCTACAGTACGCTTAACGAAGTTCCCTACCACGTATAGCGCTAATAGTCTTTTCGCACTGCCAAATTAATTGATCAATTAAAATTTTAATTCAGAAACCCGTTTTTGTTCTTCGCACTCGATCTTCGATCAGCTGTTATACATTTTTGGTTTTGCTTTGCGTAAGAAGTTGGTAAGTTGCAAGAGCTGTTATTTATTTCAAGCAGCGACATCTACCGTCATATAGTGTAAACAACAACCGCAGACATAGAAAGTATATGTAATTACAAATACGTTCTTTGTCGCAGAGTTGCATTGCATTTTCAACTCGATTAAAATTCGATTAAAAATTAATATAGAAAAATTATATTTTTTCGATATAAATCAGCGCTTTAATCGAGCAAAGGCCGTTAAATTGATCAATTAGTTCCTGTGCGAAAAGGCTATAACATTTAGTCGTGTTTCATACCATAATTTCACTATTGTGTTATACATGTATTCCTTAAAAGCAAATTTCATTACATAAAACACTAATCTTGTTCAATTTTGTTGTCTCTAAATTCATTACATTTCTAAAATAATAATTTGTCTTCCAAATGTCAAACACTCGTCATCATTATCCCAGTTCTTAGTAAAATGTATCTACGATTAAATCGGACGCTAAAAATAAAATTTATTGCGCTGAGTTTTTCATATTCCATTACCACTAACGCAACAATACAAATGAGTAATCTTAACCCTTGTAATACGAACCGAAATCTATATAGCAACTAACCAACTCAGTAGGGATTTGTGCTGTTTGTTGCCAAGATATTATATTTAACTAAGCATTTACGCCTTGCTTCATGCGAAGGATGTGCGCGAAGATAAATGAAAAATGCCCAGCAGTAGTTCTGTAGTCTTCCGCCATGAAGTTGATGCCTAAATATGTGCATATATCATATATTATATTTACATATTGACTCTCTCTCTGCATACCAAACTATATTCACGCATATATTCTTGCAACACTACTGTTTACACAGCCTTAAATTACACGCTGTTATCCCTATTTACTAGTTATCCCTACTTGCCACACACACACACCCACTTCTTTCCTTAAGCGTTATAACCAATAATAAATGCTTCTCTATTCGTTATTGCCACTGTGGACCCTACTTCTACCAGCTTCTCTAACCCAACACACTCCCTGGAGTGCTTTGGCGCTCGCTTTGTTTAACCATTTACGCTCTGCTTCTTGGTCCGGCTTCCGCTTTCACAGCGCTCAGCTCAGTCGCAGTCAGTCATTTAGTCATGCATTTGTAATCCGAATGTCCGTAGGGCGTTTATTGATTGATTTACACCCTGTATAATGCTGCTGTGGTCCACAGTTTTATTATTCCAATTTTCATTTGCATTTTTTCCCCCGACTCTTTATTCTTCGACTCCCTTGGCGTGTAGTTCGTTCTTTTGCTAGTCATATGAGCTATGACGGATCGATTAACTGCCATTAGAGCGATGTGTGTGTCTAGGAGGATAATAATATGAAGATGTGTGTGTATGCTGATTCCTCGTATACTGTTATTATCCCTCTTAGATTCTGACTCCTTTTGTTTTTCTTATTTAGCATAATTTGTCCCATCTATATTGATGATGAACTCGCAGAAGGCGCTCAAATACACATACACACATATATATACCCACATATGCATACTTCCGTTATATATCAGCTCCCACTCATGTTCCACCATACACCCACATCAACTTCCATCTCCTTGGCGTTTGCTTCCATAAACTTGATGCTACTATACTACTAAAGCTTTACTGTTGTTGTTATTGTTGTTTTTTTTTCTCAGTTTTTGGTCAGCTCATATTTATTGATAATAATGATTGTTGTTATCGTCTCATAGAATTCTTCACCAATCATACCAACACACACATATGTATCACAGCAAATATTCTTGTACGCGTGCGTGTGTGTGACTTAAGTGGGTTAAAAGCTTTGCTTATTGTCTTATTTTCTATTCCAAATTGCAATTTGCTTACTCACACACATACCCATACTCCAACATATACACCGACAATTGCATGCAGTTTTGGCTTCCTGTCTCACACACACATCCGTTTTCCCCCTCAATAAGCCTTTTGTAATGCAATTTTCGTCTAATAGCAGCTTTTTGTGGAAAATTTGCGCATTTTCGCAGCGTTATTTTGATAAACGGATTTGTTATTTCCCTGCCACATAAAATTTGTCACATTTTTTGATATTTTAAATATTTATATCTAAGCTGCTTAATAGGTGCAGCAGTTTTTTGTTTTGGTTATTAAATATTTATGAAATTGCAGTGGAAATGCAATATTTTGCCGGTATTCTAGCAAATTTTAGACATATTGGAAAAGTGTATTTTAGCGCAATATAGCATCATTGCTGAGAGAAAATAGTTTTGTTCACATAATGGTTGTTGGTAAAACATAAAGTTCGTGGCGTGGCGTCGCCGACTTATGGGTCAAAAACCATATCGCAAAATCTACTCGACCGATTTCAATGAAATTCTGTACATCATACTTTCTTGACACCCTGATGACACGAATCCAAAATGGGCGAAATCGGTTCACAACTACGCCTTCTTCTCATATAACTCAATTTAAAATTCCAACTGATTCGTTCACTTTATAAAATATGCATTAGGAACCAATGAAGATAGCGGAATAAAACTTTGCACAAATACTGTATTTGAGCTATGTCATCTCTTGTGGAAAAATTGTCGAGAATTCTTTGATTGCTTGGCTTATTCACAATGATTTCCTCTTATTAATCTGAACATTGTATTGCACGGTTTTATAAAAAATAATAGACGGCAAAGTCTTTTTTCAACCTTTGCATTTAAGTCTTGAGAAGATTGCTTGTGTTATTGAAAAAGTGTTGCCTACATTTCGGAGCAAAGGTAAAATACCAAGAATGATAGAAGACAAGATTACGACAGGCGTTTACAGTTAGTTATTTTGAGTTTTGAGTTCCTGCTGAGTGACAAGTTTCACGACCACGAACACGTGAGCAAAACAAAATTGCACGGTGGTACAAAACAATAAAACCAAAACAAAGAGCTGAAGTCAAGGCTTGTGCTTAATTATTATTTAAAATTTTAAGTGAAAAATGTATTAATTTGAAAAAGAAGTCCGCAATGGCGGAATTAAACAACAATAGTACAAAAAAGTCGTCTATAAAGATTTTTTTCTCACTTTTCCAACCAACAAAAAAGTTGGCAAAATGGCGAACTTTTTGTAACAAAACATATAATTTTAATTATAAATATGCATGATTATATTAGATCATTTTATAAATGAAAATTTTAAGAATTACGTTCATTGTGATATTTTATCTGCACATTATTCAATTTGGTTCACTATGTTTAACATTTCCGTTTTCCATTTGACAATTCTTCTGTTGCCTATTCCCATTCGTTGGTCGTGAACGCTCAGCCTGTCGTAATCTTGTCTTCTATCATTCTTGGTAAAATACACAAAATCAATATAAGCGAGGTTATGTCAAATGCATTTTTCGAGACAACTCATTTGGAAAAACAAAGCTAAAAAGAATGAATTGTAACATGAAAAGAAGAAAAAGGGTTGGATCAGCGACTAAGTAGATCAGTTATAGATTATCACACTTCAAAGATTGGAAATATATTTACTTTGTTACAATCAGATTTTTTATCTGAAATTTGTTACGGGGCCACCTGTTAAGAACTATGCCTTGAAGTTTCTACTATTGACTGCATTCGAGCATTTCATTAAATTTCAAGCCTCGCTATTCATCCAACATGATTTAAGACATTTTTTTTAAGAAAATAAGTTCATCTGAACCTACCAAATTCTACTTTTGAGTAAGAGACCATAGTACTAAATTTTGAAAGCAAAATTAGATAAAACTATGATAGGCTTACTTAATACGTTTTACAGCTAGAAAGAAGCAATATGTCTTTGATTCAATTCTCCAAAATTACTTTGAAATAAAAGTTGGGTTCATACTGTACAAGTTTGATTGATGTCTTAACAATGTGATTGTAAGTGAATAGACGATTTTTTAATCTAAATGCTTTTAGGCGTTCTTTAATCAGTCCATTTGCGAATGCTTAGCAATTTATCAGACAGTTCTGGATTATACGCAATCCGAAGTACCGCATCAAAGTTGTTTCTTTTCTCTTCTTTAAGATATCATAATTTATTTACACCAGACACCTGATAGTCCACTGATAATCCACTAATAGTCCACTGATAGGATACTCTTTGATTGTTCACTTGTAAATGATCCCTGACTGTATCTGAGAAACTAAATACTTTACCATGAATGAGTTGAGGGATAAACCCAACTGAATAATATGAAATTAAAGTATTCTTCGCGTCATAGCAAACTACTGAAGTATTTTTTTGGAACTTAAATTGCTTCCTAGCATCAAAATTTCCGAGAAATTACTGCATAACCTCAAATTAAAATTTTTGTGATTTTCAAAAACACTTTTTTTTTAAATAATAAGTAATTCATGAAAAACTTGGACATCCCTTTTTGTGTTCTGACTACAGCACACGGTGTTAAATTGTGATTTACGAACTTTATTTATACTAGTAGCAGCTAAAACAACAACGTACAACACTTCGCTGCACCAAAGTAAACATCACGTCTTGAAAGCCGTGAAAGCTGTTAGTTCACCTTCTTTAAAGCGTTTTTTAATAACTTAGAAAATTGCCAACTCCCTTGAACCTTGAACTTGACACCACGCCATATGTGTCACACCTGCGAAAGCAAGTCACTAGAAAAAAAAGAAAAAGCGCAAAACTTCTATGATTATTTAATGATTAGCTGAGCGTTGGCAAGGTTGCTGTGCAATTTCGAATTCACCACAGTGAGGTGATATCTTTGACAGACTGACAGAAAGGCGAAGCGGCAGCAAAAGGCGCGCGTGTCTTGCTGCGAACCGCAAAAGGAATGAAAACAGAAACCGACGCCAACACGCATGCACGCAGCAGCAGCGCATGTCAAGCGGCGCGCTTGCATAATTCACGCTCATTACAGATATTCAGAGAAGTGTATATGAGTGTGTGTAAGTTTGGTACACACACATAGCTGACTAATTTCACGTGCGCGCAGATCACTTGATGGCTGGCGCGTTTCGCTGAATTCTTAAACGCGCAGCTCCGCGCATTTGTTGTTGCTGCTGTATAGTGGAGGGGTATGAGGTAAGGGCACAAGCAAATGACGCTTGAGACAACGCTAGTGTCACGTGTTTGTTGTTGTATGTGTGTGTTCTGGCACGTATTTGGCACAATATGTGACATTGCGGTGTTTCTGGCATTTGACGCAAACAAGTTCACCAAAACAACCACACACACACGCGATCTGATAAATATGCATATGTGTTTGTATGTATGTGTGTGAGTGTAGTTTCTAGCCGCATTACAATCAGCAGGCAAATGATGGCTTGAAGTCAGCTGCTGCCTACATGGCTACATGCGGCACCGCAGTCGCCGCCACTTGTCACTTGGCTGACGCGCTCACGCATTGTTCATGTAAGTGTATGTATATGTGTGTATGTGTTTTCCTATGCAGATGAGCTGTGCCGCGCTGTGCGACTGCTGAGGTGTGTCTACACCACAATTGCCAACATTACCATGCTGTCACACACATATCTATGCTGTTGTTGTTGTAAAAATACCCAGTTTCTAATATGCATTTGGCAGACAGCTTGGCGTTGAGCCGGTCGCTGTGCGCGCGAAAACTCAATTATGAATTCCGTTTCGGTATTGTTTTTCTCATTTGTTTGTGCGCCCTGGTTGTTGGTTGTTGTTGGTTGCTGTGGCGCGGTGGGAAAATCATTTGGATTTCTCTAGAATTGCGTTATAACTACGAAATTTCCATATTTATAGTCTTGTCGTAGGCAATCCCATATTTGGTGCAACGCGCTCAGCAGCGCAGGCTGTTTACCAAATTAACAACAAATACTGTTGTAGATTACAACAACAATATGTAGAAATAAGACATGATAGTCGCAGAGGCGGTTGTCATTGTGGAATGCGAAACAAATGTTATGTGAAAAGCAATTCTCGGCTGCTTTTTCTCGCTGCTTGTGACGTCAGCAGGCACGTGAGGGCACACATTGTAGCAATATTGTTTCTAAGTAATCATTGAACAAATTTAGGAGTAAGCAAGTTCTAAGTAAGGTAAATTCAAGCGAAGGTTCAAGCAAAAGCATACTGATCTAATGAAAAATAAGGAAAATTAGATGTTCTGTAGTATTTCTTAGAACACTCTTATAAAAATGATTCCACAGTATAGCCCTCAATATTTAGGTTTGATCCCTAAGGAGTATCTTTATAGAAAACTTTCGAAGGATCTATTAATTTCTATATTTCATCTGGGATCAGGATCGAGGTTATTATTCCGCAAATCCAAATGAAGTTCTTCTTCACAGTTCATGAAATGAGTTTATGAAAGACTTTCTACTACCTATAGATTGACAGAAAATGCATATACGGACTTGAAAGCTAGCCTCAAGCCACCAACTGTGAAGTTAAATATTTAAGAAATTAGTCAAGAGAGCAATACTAATCATTACCTCGAAAATGATCTGGCGCTGGGTCAAGGTGTAACTGGGCTCTCTTAGAATCGATAATAAAGGAATTAGGGATACAATGCGTGACCGTTTCTACTTATGAATTATTTTTCCACCGAGGCCTGTTTTTTTATCATTGCCTTGTGGATGTAACATTATTATAAATGATCAGAGGCTGGCATCTTGACTCTTATACTATGTTTACATATAACGAGATTATCTCCATTTACGAGCTTAACTCGATAATCTGTAATTCAGAAACGAGATTTCCCATACAAAATTATCTCTGGATAATCCGGGTTTATAAAATCATCTCGTTTTATACAACTAGATTTTCGGTGTTATTCCTAGGTTTATCGATAATTTTGCGAAGAAGAGGAAAAATGTCAAATGAAAATGTAAACAAAAATGGCCGACAGCGAGAGAAATATGAGTAATACAACAACAAATGAAACACATTTGACAATTGATAATCTCATTTGACTATATGTAAACGGTTAGATTATTGAACGAGCTTAAAACGAGATTATTTTCATATGTAAACATACTATTATATATCGCCGAACTAATTGGAGCATATCAAAAGTTTTATGAAGCGACTTTTGTTCATTCATACTACCTCACTTGGTTCGATATATGTAGCTACCGAGATGTTTCAATCTTAGTTAGTAGAAGAGGAGGAAATGCCTTAATCTTTCCAACTCTCCTTCCTATATAGAACTGTAGCAGTTTGCGTCCGGCAGGATTTCTAACATCATCCCATGTTTATCTATTCGGCAGTCAGTCAGTACTGTCACTATTGCGGCAAGATGGACCATTTTAAGAACAAGTAGTTCAACCGTCCTCTAGCATTCCGTTCTGAACTAAAAGGATCCGAGCAACCGAGCAGGTTCTGGTTATTACCTAGCTTTTACCGAACTAGCAAGAGGTACAGTGATCCAGCGCCAGAGCGCAAGAGATGGCTTTGGTGAGAGAGACATTACTTTGAAAGGTTTACTTCATCGAGCCGTTTACCAATGTTAGGAGCCTGTTCTGACAGTTAACCAATAAGTTCGGTCAATGGGGTTATTTTCAACATAAAGCTTCTGGATATATGTCTACTTGAGCTAAGATAGGCGTTCCACAATGGTTCAATGCGAGACCATCATGCACCTTGTTAGAGTACTGAACTTCCGAAACACTTACGGAAGGTCACCGAACACGTTTTTTTTTCAAAATGAAAGCAATGGACTCGTATCGAAAAAAAATGATATACTCTAGTACTTGAAGTTGAGTACAAAAGCAATAATTTTTCATTAACAAAACACTCCAAATGAAGTAAAACCAAGTACAAATTCGTAATTAATGTCACGTTGCTGAAATCACTTAAAAATGAGTAATTAGTCGTAATATACTATATGAAAACGTCAATTAAAACAAATTATTAGTTTGTTGTCAAACAACATTTAATTGAAGCCTTCAAGCATAAAAGCTCAATCATATTTACTCACCTATTTGTAGCGAAAATGTCAATGAAAAACAGAACAACAACAGCAAAACGAATCTTTTTCAATAACGCTAATTATATTTTCGTACAACGTTGATTAAATACGCCATGAAAAATTCGTGAGTAAATATTTGGACAAAATTTTTCCGCTAATACACCATCAATTTTCATCAATTTACTTGCTAATAGGCGCACTCAATCAAACGCCGCTGTCTCTCTCTCTCTCTTCTAAAGGGTGATTTTTTAAGAGCTTGATAACTTTTTAAAAAAAAAAACGCATAAAATTTGCAAAATCTCATCGGTTCTTTATTTGAAACGTTAGATTGGTTCATGACATTTACTTTTTGAAGATAATTTCATTTAAATGTTGACCGCGGCTGCGTCTTAGGTGGTCCATTCGGAAAGTCCAATTTTGGGCAACTTTTTCGAGCATTTCGGCCGGAATAGCCCGAATTTCTTCGGAAATGTTGTCTTCCAAAGCTGGAATAGTTGCTGGCTTATTTCTGTAGACTTTAGACTTGACGTAGCCCCACAAAAAATAGTCTAAAGGCGTTAAATCGCATGATCTTGGTGGCCAACTTACGGGTCCATTTCTTGAGATGAATTGTTCTCCGAAGTTTTCCTCAAAATGGCCATAGTATCGCGAGCTGTGTGGCATGTAGCGCCATCTTGTTGAAACCACATGTCAACCAAGTTCAGTTCTTCCATTTTTGGCAACAAAAAGTTTGTTAGCATCGAACGATAGCGATCGCCATTCACCGTAACGTTGCGTCCTACAGCATCTTTGAAAAAATACGGTCCAATGATTCCACCAGCGTACAAACCACACCAAACAGTGCATTTTTCGGGATGCATGGGCAGTTCTTGAACGGCTTCTGGTTGCTCTTCACCCCAAATGCGGCAATTTTGCTTATTTACGTAGCCATTCAACCAGAAATGAGCCTCATCGCTGAACAAAATTTGTCGATAAAAAATTTTCGAACCGAACACTGATTTTGGTAATAAAATTCAATGATTTGCAAGCGTTGCTCGTTAGTAAGTCTATTCATGATGAAATGTCAAAGCATACTGAGCATCTTTCTCTTTGACACCATGTCTGAAATCCCACGTGATCTGTCAAATACTAATGCATGAAAATCCTAACCTCAAAAAAATCACCCGTTACATACACATAGTATACAGACACACAGGTGAACTTGGCTGTGGCGTTGCATGAGCTGTCAGTTGCGCGATGACGTTTAATTGTCGGCTTTTATTTTTGACTGTCACAAATCAAACAGTCAATAAAGTAAATTGACTTAATTGCACATATGTGAGTGGGATTTTGGATGTTGTTGTAGGTATGTTGTTTGTGGAATATATATTATATAGCTAACTCGTTTCGTGTGTGTATTTATGTATTTGAATGTGATTGAACACAGATTTTGATAAGTGTATAGTTGCCTCGAAGCCTTCAGCTTATAGGCACCCTGTAGGAAATTGAATTGGTTATATATTTAAGATATATTTTTGGGTGTTATAATATTATATCGGAGCTACTATTCTTCATTGGTGCTAGTCTTACAATTTATTATAAGATGTTGCTCGAAAGAAGTCCCAAATCAAATAATTTCTAGCATATGTACTACAGCGCCATCTATCGACAATTTTTTTTAGTATCTTTCTGTAATCTTCCAAGTTCATAGAAACACGATTTTCTCTATAGGGCCTCACATTTAGACCTTATTTAAATTGATTACCAAAATATGTTCCCACCCAAACGTGCTTTGTTTACTCGTTCGTGTTTCAGCTGTGCGGGAATGCGCTGCAACATGTACGTTCGCTGTCAATTCGTGCGTTGTGTGTGTGAGTTCGATTGTCGAAAATCAAAATCAAAATTGTCACCTTGTATCCATCAAAGCGCAAACACAGCAATGAATAGACACACACACAGCTAGGATTCTGGGTATGTATATATAAATGTATGCGTGTCTGTGTTTAGGCACTTGATTTTCCTCCAGCAAACAAGCGCGGTTACTGAAATAGCATATTTCGTGTGTCTCTTTGTGTCCCTATGCCTGTATGCGTGTGTGTTTGTATTTGTTTGTTAGATGATTAAACACATATGGCAGACACGTCGTCAAAGGCTTTGCCAACAAACGCAATATTCACCACAGCGTCGCGCCGTGAATAAATAAACAAATATTTACAAAGGTTTGCATAGAAGTATGTGTCACTGTGCATGAAATAGTGGGTAGGCGCAGTGGCTAGGCGGTTGATTGGGAGTACTATATGAATCCCTGTGGGAAATATGAAAATTAAATTCTTAGGAAGATAGTCGATGATATAGTAATTTTATCGATAACTCAAAACGTAATTTTTTATCGAAATATCGATATATTTTCTAACAAAAAATTTCAAATAATGAACGCGGTAACAACTTTTCATAATTGACTTAGAATTCGAGATAAAGTTGAAAAAGTAAACAGAAGAAATGAAAAGTTAGAATTTATAAAAAATTGAAGCTAGAAAAATGCATAATTACAACGAAATAAAAATAATAACATTCTCTTCACTAAAATTTATTTCTCTTTAAAATTTTATGCCTGCCAACGGCTACATAATTTTGTTTGTGTTCATTTGTGATAAGCGTTATAGCTTTAACACTAACACCTGCACGCAAAAGCCGGAAAAAGTCGCAAAATAATTTCACTGACTTTTTTATGAAGATTAAGTATGAGTTAATGCTGATGGAATTATGTTTAATGCTTGTTATTATTTTAATTTAAGATATTAAATTTAAAATAACATTTCCCGGGAGCTTTTCGGAAGTATGAAATTGTATGCGGTGAATCACCGTTATGTGCAATTTTCACAATAATCATTATTTTTATGAGATGAGCATACGGCTTCCATATTTTTAGATGATTTATTAAAGTATTAAAGTATTTATTTTAGTATTTATTTATTTTATTAAAGTATTTATTTTATTTTATTTTATTTTAAGGTATTTTATTTTTTATTTTATTTTATTTTATTTTATTTTATTTTATTTTATTTTATTTTATTTTATTTTATTTTATTTTATTTTATTTTATTTTATTTTATTTTATTTTATTTTATTTTATTTCATTTTATTTTAGTATATATAATTTTATTTTATGTTATTTTATTTTATTTTATTTTATTTTACTTAATTTAATTTTTTTTAATTCAATTTAATTTAGTTTAATTTAATTTAATTCAATTTAATTTAGTTTAATTTAATTTAATTTAATTTAATTTAATTTAATTTATTTAATTTAATTTTATTTTATTTTATTTTATTTTATTTTATTTTATTTTATTTTATTTTATTTTATTTTATTTTATTTTATTTTATTTTATTTATTTTATTTTATTTTATTTTATTTTATTTTATTTTATTTTATTTTATTTTATTTTATTTTATTTTATTTTATTTTATTTTATTTTATTTTTTATTTTATTTTATTTTATTTATTTGATTTGATTTGATTTTATTTTATTTTATTTTATTTTATTTTATTTTATGTTAAATTATTGCCTTCAATACACAATGTAAAAACAACAACAAAAAAATTGCGCACCCACTTTGTCGCAATTGCTGTCGACACAATTTTAGTACACCAACAACAAAGCAACAAACAATTGCCAACCTCCACAGTCCTCCAACACATCTGCGTTGCCAACACAGCAGCGTTACGCCCGCATTCCCACCGAATTGCTGTTGCTGTTGCTCCGTGCGCTTGCTATCACTTTGCACTTAATTTTATTTCGCAGAACTTTGCAACGCAACATTTAATGTCATTGCTGATGAAGCGCGCGCGTTGACACACTTGTGTGCTTTTTACTATCGGCGTATCTTGATGCTGCTGCTGCCTTTATTATTGTTGCTGTTGCTGCTGGTGTGCTGCAATTCAGTGGGAGTTTGTAGGAAATGTTGCACGCACCATAACAGTGCTTTGTTTGTCGCCGTTTGTCGGCAGCAGCGTGGAAAGTGTCATTTCATCAGCTACAATGTTGCAACGAACGCCCTCAGAGGCTGCCAAACTCACACCAATACAAACAACGGTTGTAGAAATTTATTTGCCACACGCATATACTTTTCATTCCGGCAATGTTGCAACACAACACAACGCAGCCAGCTGATGATGATGCTGCCACATTGGCAACATTTGCATTGCGATGAGCGCGCGCGCTTCACTGCCTTCTGCAAATTTTTAGATAAGAATTGTTGGCGGAAAAGTGTTGTAGTTGTTGTTGCTGTTGGTGTCATTGTGTTGCTGCTTGCCGCCTGCTGCTCCGGCGCGTCTGTTCGCTGTGCGTCTAATTGATACTGAGTGCATTCACATGTGCGCCACATTTTTGCGCCGCTCACCGTTATGTGTGCGAATGACAGGCATGCATAAGCAAATAATTACGTATACGCCATGCGCCACAAACCTACATTCACCTACCTGCTGGCTTGCCTACATTGCTCTACTTCAGTTCACATTACTTTACTTAGTACCTAATTTCTAAGTAGCAATTTGTTGTGTTGCATGTTGTTTAATTGCATGACTGCCGGCGCGTTGCGGGAGGCGGGAGAGGTATAATGCTTGACTGTTGCGTTGTGTGCATAATTTGGTTAGCGGAATTTTTAGTGGCACAAAATGACAGGAAAATCTCACAAATTATGCGCGTCTACATTGTTGTGTTGGTGATAGCGGTGCGTGTTGCAGTGCCTCAGAGTTGGAAAGTATATTATTTGATTCAGGTTCTCAGTTATTTTACTTATAAGTTACAGCAGCGAAGCATTTTAAAGAAATTAATTAATGATTAAGGGTTAAAAGTGGATTGATGGAAATATTTAGTACCAGGGAATTTTTGAAATTGTAAAAAAAATACTTTGAGAAGGCTTGGGTGACGTTCGGGGTCTCTGATGAGAGATATCACAGCATTCAATGAAAGCTGTGTGTTCTGGCTGAATGTTGTAATCCATAGGAGGAACAGGATACATATTAAAGTAGTATGCAAACTCCACTAAATCTGACATCTGGGTATTAATTATGCAGTAAGGAATTCAATGGCGAAATATCCATCTAATAGATCTTAAATGGGCCACCGAAATCGAATATAATTCGGTCTTTAAAATCTAATCTGATATAATAAATATCAATATCGTTTGGAGCTGATCATCGAACTCTAGTTTCTTTTCTAGCAGCTCTTTTTAGAGCAGGAATTAATCACTCCGACAGCAGCAATAACGGTCTTAAGCTTACTGACTCAATATCGTCTCAATATGAGACTTTAGACTTCATGTATATCCACAGGCAGAAGTCTAACGGTGTGATATCACACGATCTTGGTAGCCAATCGACCGACCAAAAATATGTAACTATCAACTCACTGGAGTATTCTCTCAATAAAACCATTGACTGTTGCGATGAGTGGGCAATGGCGCACCAAATGAGTGAAACCAAATGTCGCCGAGGTCACGAGTTTCAATTTCCGGCATCAAATAGTCAGTTACCATGGCGCAATAACGGCCGCCATTGAAGGTTATGTTCTCACCAGCATCATTTTTGAAGAAATATGGAGCGATGCTTGCACCGGCCCACAAACCATACCAAACTACAGTTTTTTCTGTATGAAATGGCAGATCTTGAATCTCTTTAGGTTACTCTTCGTCCCAAATGCGGCAATTTTAGTTGTTAGCATATCCATTGAGCCAGCAATGGGCCTCAGTGCTGAACAGGATTTGGCTCGAAAACGTCGCATCTTCTTGGAACTTTTCAAGAGTCCATAGAGCGGCTTTTAGTTTAAGATCTTGACATAAAATGCGCCAAGTCGTTCCATACGTCAGTACCAGTTGATGGGAACGGCCAAATTAATTTCCAAAGTGTGATCCCCGTTTCGAAGATGAGACGGAACGGAATATTAGGAGGGAAGCAAAAAAGTGGCGTGATACCAACTAGATATTCTGATTTTTTGTTGTACCGTATGAAATTATTTTCAATAAATTTCTAAAATTTTTAGAAGCACTTAGGATATGTGATCCTGCCTTCCTTCAACACTTTTGAGGAAGAATTGGTGTTTTATGAATAAGAAATTATAATTTTTGCAACAAAACAAAAAAAATAAGTATATAATCTACCATTAAATACGAAGAAATTGTATACTTTCAAATTATCTTCCGAAAAACTGTGAACCAAAGAAGCAACATTTCACTATTCTCCTCAACAATTACAAAAAGCGAACAATTCGCAGTACTCAGCAAACGCGCAGTGGCACTCGCCAAGCATATGCAAATGTGAGGGTTAAAGCAAAAAACAAAAACAACAAGCCAGTGAGAGCTTACAGAAATATTACAGCGATAAGCTGCGAATAATGTACACACTTCAGTGTGAAGCCGAAAGTTTTTATTGAACAAAGCTGAGTGTGAAAGTGAATATGTTATGTGTGTGTGTAAGTGAGTCCATTTAAATGCGCTTTCACTGTCACATATGCGAACACACACACACACGAAATCGGCTTCATCGATGGGGAATGCCACAAAATGGGGTCGCTACAAAGCAATAAAGTGCACACACACATACTAAAATAGGCGAGTTTTTTTCTTAAATTGCTAAAACAACAACAACAATACAGCAGTATATACAGTTATTTGAGTGCTACACAGTTATCTTTAGCGCTGACTGCATTTGCAACTTAAATGAACTGCCATGCCGCCATGCGTTGCTGACTCAACAGCAACTGCCACATGCCGCATGCCACATGGCTAACGGTCGGTCAATGCAAAAGCAATGCGACTCTGGAAGCAGGGTTGCTTTGCTTATGAACTGTTTGGCCTGCTGTCACAATTTGATAAGGGTAACGCGCTGTGCGTTTCTCCATTTTTGGATGTGTGGATGTGTGTGTGTGTGCGACTGGTCTCTTGGCATGCCACAAAACGCTGCAACAAACGATGTCATTATTAGCGTGAAGTTCTGCTTTGTGCGTTCACATTAAAAGTTTGCGAATATTTTTTGCAATTTTTTCGACTTTCCTCTCCTTCTCGTAGTTGTTGGCTGCTTTGATTTTGTCGCAAGTGGAGAGCTATTTTTCCAATGGATTCTCTTTTTGGGATTTTTTTTGTTTCTGTAAGCTGTCCCTTTCAAAATTATTTTGTCATTTCGCATCGAGACTTGACCACCAACTCGGCGGTTACACTCGCTGCGGTTCGCTTGTTTTGCCAACTTTAACTTTGACAAAGGGCTGTCAGTGTGGCGTATGCATTTGGGAGATGTGCACAACAAATGGCTTTTTGAAAACTATGCGTAAAAGCGCAAATAGTTTGAGAGGAGAAGCGAAAGTGCAATTAACTCTAATATGCCAGTGTTTTGAAGAGTTTCTCCTATAGTTTCGCAATCCCTTAACGGTCTAAAAGCAGTTGTTTGGGAAACCCTTTCTGTGAACTGAGGAAGGGAAATTGTATTTATGCATGAAGTTGTTTGCTCTTGAGAAAACTCGTTAATATTTATTTAAAGAAAATTGTGTTTGAGGTTTTGTGATATACTCTATAGATTTGATGTTTTGTATCAGCATTAAGAAGATGTTTGGTTAGTTAAAGAAAAGTATAATAAATGACAAAATTCATAAGTCATACTAAAAATATTACTTAAATTATTGGATGTCACTGGTTGTTTTATTATATAATACAAGTGTCAAGGAATATAGTGTGAGTTGAAAATTATAAAAGGGCTGAGTCAAATTTGTATTAATCATATTTCAATTTCCTTTAAATGCAATTAGGATCATCGCCCTGTGTGTAGAACAAAATAAGAATAATCAATGAGATCCGCTCTGTAAATTATATAGTATTTATATGCATTCGAACGAAAGACCGCTCATTATTTCTATAAGAGGTCACTGAGAGAAGATTACGATCATTATCGCTTGCCATAGATATATTCCAAGAATCATTTTGAAGTGGGGAGATCTTTGGTTGATCTTTCGGACGAGAAAAAGGACAAGATGGCGGACAGCAAGTAGACGTGTCTAAGTTCGAATCCCAATTACAGAAATTCAAAGCTGATCAATTTCATTTACATTTGAACTGTGATATAATATGTCTTAACCAGCTGATGGCAGGTTCTTTCTACTTCAATATTTCGTTATTGCTCTCTCCTCTGTTTCTCTCCATTCTGTTGATTATTCTATATCGGTTATGTTACCATATTTTATTCTGCGCAAGCACATTTTTGGATCTGCTTCTTCACACAACCGTAGTCTGTATTTCATACTATTTCTCTGTATCAGTTATGTTTTTTATTAGGACATTTTGAAGCATCCAAAACATTAAGCATATATGTAAGATATGCTAACAGAAAAATATTCGAGTAAAATTTTTAAGTTATAATCAAGGTCATTAAAATATAAAACTAAGAAGAATCAGTCGCTCGATATTAGATTACGTGAATCCCAATGATTTGGGGTGGAATTTTTTGCAAGAGATAAATGATTTGGACTCTAAGTATTATCATAAATGATGAACTTGTGCCACACATGAAAATCTATGTACGTACGTGACTGTGAGACCGCTTTCCCAAGATCTCCAGTGACATATCATGAATATAGTTCGTTTCAAATATCTTCAATATTTAAAAGTAATTATTACCTTCGTTAGATTCAATAGTGACATGGGACTATTTGGCTTTAAGGAGTAATTTTGGTTTTTCTCTAGTAGTATTTTGGAACTTAAAAAAGCAAATTGATGAAACAATTGGGATAGCGAGTAATCCATACCTTATTCGGGCTTGTAAGGAGTAATTAATAAATTGCATATCACAGGGTTAATAATATTCGGTTTTTTTAATCCATTATTGCTTTTAAATTAAGGGGTTACATGGGTTTTGTCCGGTAAAAAAGTCCTATTTTCAATATTTTTTTCCTATCTAAAAAATATTTTTTTTTTTTGATTCAAACTTTTTTCTCTTATAGATACTTATTTAAAGAATAATTTCTGAAATTAAAAAAAATTTAAAACTCCTCCATTGTGATGGCATTTCCGGTGACCCCTCGGTAAAAAGGTGCGTCCACGTGTTCATCATAACTCCTGACAGGATCATTTAAAATGAAAAGAAACATAAACTCGTGCTTGAACGAAGAAAGACAATAACAGTAAATTTTGGAATTTTGGCAGACATTTTGTTTTTTTTTTAAATAGTTGTAATTGAAAAAAAAAATAAAATCCTTCGTCCAAACACGAGTAAATTGTATCTCGAACACCTGTGCAAAATTTCATCAAGATCGCTTGAGTAGTTTTCGAGAACATTTGACAACCGACTTTGAAAACACGGTTCCGAAAAAAATGAAACTATTATTCAGATCGACTTGAAAATTTAGGAAAATATTCTTGATATGTTGTAGAAAATCGATTTTTTGTACCAATGAAACCCATTTAACTCCTTAAAAGAAAATAATGTTACGCATACGCCATGTTGCACAAATAACTTTTTGGATACTTTATGGTATTGCAATGTATTTTTATTATAAATCGAGCTATAAAGAGGTATTTGGGGTTAATTTTTATACTCTCGCAACAAAAGTTGCTAAAGAGAGTATTATAGTTTTGTCCACATAACGGTTGTTTGTAAGTCCTAAAACTAAACGAGTTAGATATAGGGTTATATATACCAAAGTGATCAGGGTGACGAGTAAAGTTCAAATCCGGATGTCTGTCTGTCCGTCCGTCCGTCTGTCCGTCTGTCCGTCTGTCCGTCTGTCCGTCTGTCCGTCTGTCCGTCCGTGCAAGCTGTAACTTGAGTAAAAATTGAGATATCTTAATGAAACTTGGAACACGTGTTCCTTGGCACCATAAGAAGGTTAAGTTCGAAAATGGGCGGAATCGGATCACTGCCACGCCCACAAAATGGCGATAACCAAAAACACATAAAGAGCTATAACTTAGCCATAAATAGAGTTATGAAAATAAAATTTGGAACATAGGATCGCATTAGGGAGGGGCACATTTGAATGTAATTTTTTTGGAAAAATGGGCGTAACCCCGCAACCAAATAGGTTTTTTGTATATATCTTACAAACCAATAAAGCTATATAAACCAAACTTTCTGCAGTCGTTTCTTTTAGCCGTTTCCTTATACAGTCCAAAAATGAAATAAATCGGTTAATAAACACGCCCACCTCCCATACAAAGGTTAGGTCGAAAATCACTAAAAGTGCGTTAACTCACTAACGAGAAACGTCAGAAACACCAAATTTTACATAAGAAATGGCAGAAGGAAGCTGCACTGAGATTTTTTTACAAAATGGAAAATGGGCGTGGCGTCGCCCACTTATGGGTCAAAAACCATATCTCAGGAACTACTCGACAGATTCGAATGAAATTCGGTATATAATATTTTCTTGACACCCTGATGACACGTGTGAAAAATGGATGAAATCGGTTCACAACTACGTCTACTTCCCATATAACTCAATTTTGAATTCCATCTGATTCGTTCACTTTATAATGTATTCATAAGGAACCAATGAAGCTAGCGGAATAAAACTTTACACAAATACTGTATTTGAGCTGTGACATCACTTGTGGAAAAATTGTCAAAATCGGACCATGACTTTTCAAGGCCCCTGATATCGAACATGAAGAACTCAGTGCCTAAGGGTAATTTTTCACCGAAAATATAGGTACATCTCTAAATAAATTGCGAGAGTATAAAATGTTCGATTGCACCCGAACTTAGCCTTTCCTTACTTGTTTTATTTCAAAACATGAAAATATACGAAAACATGTACAAACATGCTTTTAGTATAGAAAAAGTTATTTTATTCCCAGGGAAGTTACCTTAGTAACCTCTATATGGTCACCTATTTATAAAAATATATAAATACAAATCTGTTTTAAGCAAAAATTTCAAGAAGTCATATTTTTTATACTCTCGCAACAAAGTTGCTAGCAACAAAGTTGCTAAGAGAGTATTATAGTTTTGTTCACATAACGGTTGTTTGTAACACCCGAAACTAAACGAGTTAGATATAGGGTTATATATACCAAAGTGATCAGGGTAAAGAGTGGAGTTCAAATCCGAATGTCTGTCTGTCCGTCCGTCCGTCCGTCCGTCCGTCCGTCCGTCTGTGCAAGCTGTAACTTCAGTAAAAATTAAGATATCTTGATGAAACTTGGCACACTTATTTCTTGGCACCATAGGAAGGTTGCTTTCGAAAATGAGCAAAATCGGACCACTGCCACGCCCACAAAATGGCGAAAACCGAAAACACATAAAGTGCCATAACTAAGCCATAAATAAAGCTATGGAAATAAAATTTGGTATGAAGGATCGTACTATGAGGGGACATATGTGGATGTAATTATTTAGCTGAAGTGTGCGTGGCCCCGCCCCCTACTATGTTTTTTGTATATATCTCGCAAACCAATAGAGATAAATAGACCAAACTTTCTGCAGTCGTTTTTTAGCCATTTCCTTTATACGCTCCAAAAAATGACAGAAATCGGATAATAACCACGCCCCCCTCCCATACAAATCTTAAGTTGAAAATTACTAAAAGTGGGTTAACTCACTAACGAAAAACCTCAGAAACACTAAATTTCACATAAGAATTGGCAGATGGAAGCTGCACTCAGATTTTTTTCAAAATGGAAAATGGGCGTGGCGTCGCCCACTTATGGGTCAAAAACCATATCTCAGGAACTACTCGACCGATTTTAATGAAACTTGGTTTGTAATAGTTTCTTTACATCCTAATGATATGTTGTGAAAATAAGTCAAATCGCTTCACAACCACGCCTACTTCCTATATACCAGAACTTTGAAGATGATCTGAATCGTTTACTTTACAATATATAAAGTAAGCACTAGTGAAGATATCGGTGCAGAACTTCGCACAAATACTATGTTTATAGTGGGGCAGCCCCATTCTAAAAATCGCCGAAATCGGACCATAGGTTTTTAAGGCCCCATATATCGAACACGAGGACCTCGGTGCTTCTAACCTAATATTATGGTTTCCAACTTTCAATGGACTTTATACAATATATATAACCAATATGTGGGTCAAATTGTGTATTATATAATATTAATTAAGTTAAATAAATAAATTGCGAGAGTATAAAATGTTCGGTTACACCCGAACTTAGCCCTTCCTTACTTGTTACTAATTATTATTATAATTTAAAATTTTTATTTGAATTTTTCACACAAGCTGTATGTATGTATGTATGTCATATTTGTTATGTATTCCCCACCTGTTTGTGTTTAAATATTCATTAAAAAATGGAATTTCAAATCAATTTGCCTGCCTAAGTTAAATTCAATTACACACACATGCAATTAGTTGTTAATATACTTGCCACAATAAATAAATAATTTAGATATAATTGTAAAATTTGCTGACAATTAGCACAATATATGATGACACAAACATGGGCGAAGTGAAATACGCACATGAAGGCTTAATTACTTATATATTATATATATACAAATAAAATATATATATATATACATATAGAGATTTGTATGCTCAAATAGCAACTAGAGGCAATCATTTGCTGCCAATTGCAGTCAACCAAAGTCGAAATTAAACACAAGCAGCTGCACAAATCAACGCTATTAAGTTTTAATTACAGCTACAATAACGGTAAATGCACGCTCATTACTTTGTACAGTTAGAAGCATAGGCATATTTGCAAATCATATGTGTAAATATATTTTTACTTGCTGGTTGAGTGTTGTTGTTGTTGTTGTTGCTGCTGTGTGGTAATCAATGCTTAAACACATATTATACTTGATTGTTGCAATTGTCACAAATGCCACAGTAAAATGACAAATGCATGTAAACAACAAACACACACACACATGCAAATAGAACGGAGCAGGTAAATGCAGTGCATTTTAGCCACAAATATCCGCAAAACCAATAAATCCTTAATTGAGTGCATGAGCAAGTGAGACAAGTTTTCATATGTGAAAGAGAGAGTGGAAGCGAGATATTTACAGTTAATTCACGTAGCTTTATGCATCAAAGCAGGCCAACGACGAAGTTGTGGTTGCCGGGCAATCAAGCAAATAATCAGCAAATAAACTAATGAATGTAGAAAATGACAGACGGAAATGCAATGCAAGATGCTTGGACAACAACAAATACGACACACACATACGCTCTGAGGCAGTCACTCACTCACTCGAGCGCACACAATGCTTGCCTGCTTGCTGCCTTGCGGTGTAAACACACAATGACTGTGTAAATATATAATCGATTTTGGAGCCATTGTAATACCTTAATGACATGAGTTAAATTAGCAAGCAAGCAAGTAAGTAGTAGGCGGCGACGGGAGGCGGGCGGCGTGACAAAACGATTTCGCAAATCGACAAATTCTACCAAATTGGCAAACAAGCGGTGGTGACAGCTGCAAAAACAACAACAACAAACAAACGCATACATACATATAAACAACTGTAAAGCATATAAGGTGTGTATCTGTGTGTTAGTTGCCAGCAATTCATTACAATACAACAATAACAAATTCAGCGAGAGAGAAATGTATGTGTGTGTGCGTGTGCTTGTTTGCTTTTGTTTTTGATTAATTTGATTGCGGTTAGCAGGTGGCAACATTGCCAATGAGCCTTAAGATGAAGTATCGACGCTTATAAATTCACTTCAAATACACACACATAAAAACATTCTCATGTTACAAAAACAACAACACACACTCCAAACATTAACCACAAATGTAAGTGTCAATGCATAATGTTTTATTGGACCAAGCATATTGATGGTCATTCATTACAAGTGGTCGACACACACGCCCACTACCACACCCGCTCTGCTGCGCGCTAACTGTTTTAGTTACTTATTCCGCTTGTGCACACAGCCACTTCACCTTCACCTAAATGCCGCATTGCCTCGTTTGACCCATTTATTTTGCCTGCAGCTGTGTCACCGCCACTACATGTTGTTGTTGGTTTTTTATTTTTATACTCTCGCAACAACAAAGTTGCTAGAGAGTATTATAGTTTTGTTCACATAACGGTTGTTTGTAACACCCAAATCTAAACGAGTTAGATATAAGGTTATATATACCAAAGTGATCAGAGTGACGAGTAGATTTGAAATCCGGATGTCTGTCCGTCCGTCCGTCTGTCCGTCTGTCCGTCTGTCCGTCTGTGCAAGCTGTAACTTGAGTAAAAATTCAGATATCTTGACGAAACTTGGCACAAATATTCCTTGGCACCATAAGAAGATGAAGTTCAAAAATGGGCGGAATCGGACCATTGCCACGCCCACAAAATCGGTTATTTGTATTTAACTCGCAAACCAATAAAGCTATATAAACCAAACTTTCTGCAGTCGGTTCTCTTATGTACCCTACCACACACCATGAAAATAGTTGAAATCGGATAATAATCACGCCCACCTCCCATACAAAGGTTAGGTTGAAAATTACTAAAAGTGGGTTAACTAACTAACGAAAAACGTCAGAAACACTAAATATTGCAGAAGAAATAACAGAAGGGAGCTGTACTAAGATTTTTTTACAAAATGGAAAATGGGCGTGGCATCGCCCACTTATGGGTCAAAAACCATATCTCAGGAACTACTCGACCGATTCAAATGAAATTCGGTATATAATATTTTCTTGACACCCTGATAACACGGACAAAAAATGGGCGAAATCGGTTTACAACCACTACTACTTTCCTTAAAACTCAATTTTTAATTCCATCTTATTCCTTCACTTTATAATGCAAACATAAGGAACCAATGAAGATAGCAGAATAAAACTTTACACAAATAGTGCATATCATCTCCGGCTCCACTTGTGAAAAAATTTTCGAAAACGGATCATAACTTTTCAATGCCCCAGATATCGAACATGTTGAAGTCAGCGTCTAAGGATAAATTTTAACCGAAAATATGGGTAAATCTCTCAGATATCTCAATTTAATTCAGAGGAAATTGTTTTCTTCTAATAGTGTGTCTCTGTTCCAAAAATTATTAAAATCGGGTCATAACATTTCCATATACCTCATTGTAGGTTTTTCAAAAGTATCTTCTCCTCCCATATACCTAAGCTCCCATATACCTAATTATAGGTTTTTCAAAAATACGGTGAGCTTTATTCCGCATATATGTATTGGTTAAATTTCTTCAATAAATTGCGAGAGTATAAAATGTTCGGTTGCACCCGAACTTAGCCTTTCCTTACTAGTTATTTTTGTATTTGTAGTTGTATTTGCTGGTAATTACTTGTGTGTGTTCGGTTCGACCGAAATGCTAGTATTTTATGTCAACAAGTGTGGCGTTACAAGCTACACGCCGCCGCCGCCGCCACATACTTGTAGTAACGGTTTTTTCTATATTTTTGTTGTTGTTGTTGGCAATCATGATTTTCCTATTGCGGGTGTTACACGTTTAATTATTCGCATTGCTGGCCGTTCACAACGCTAGCGGCGCTGGGGCGCGCATACAAAAACGGGTGTGAGGTTGAGGTTGAGGTGGCTGTTTGGTTGTTTCGTTGGCGTTGCGACGGGGTCCAACCAACACCGTTTGGTTGGCATTTTACACAACCTTTTAGCTGCTTAATTACGCATGCAGTCAATAATGCATGACCATGGTTGTTATGTAACTGCTTTTAATTTACGCATAATGTGTATTGCGTGTAGTTGGTCGCTGTTGGCGGTGCGAAATTTTAAAAATTAATTTCTGTGTAAAATTTCGAAAAGTTGTAATTATTTGAAGTTGAAAAATTTATTTATTTTTTATGCCTTATAATTTAAAAGTCTTTAAAATTTAATTATTTTTTCAATAAAGCACATAACTGCACTTCTAAACCAGTAAAGATGAATATAGTTCCCTAAAGCTCTGATTAGCTGTGAAAGCTTACCTCACCAGTGTTCTAGGTAGTTTGAACAGTGGCTTTAAGCTACAAATCATCCAAAGATTTTCTCGGAATATTTTTTGTGCACTCAAAAACTGGAGAGCTAACCTAAGGAAATTTAAAATTTCACATACTAGAAAATCTTCGTTAACCCTTTCATGCCGAATGTTGCCTATCGGCAACTTTGTAATAAAAAAAGTGAACTATATATATATAAAAGATAAGAGAATTATTTAAAAGAAATCAGGCCTGAGAAAAGTGTTTAGTTGATTTATAATAATTTAGTTGTTACCTATAGGCAACAACCTGTAACAAATGTATTAGCATACAAAGTACTTTGAAATTTAATCACTTCAAATTTGAGGTAATACTTATATATATCAGTCCTAAAAAACATCTTAGCTCCGCTCATTTTTATTCGGGCATGAGAGGGTTAAGAATAATGAAAGCTTAGTACCCTCGATATTGAGTTCATCACGCAAAGTCAAAGCCACTTAGAGGTACTTAAAGTGGACAACTTTGATGAGGTAGCCAAAGATATTATGTTTGTTATTTGTTGGCTTTTTTATTGAGTTTATTCAAATCCACTATATGAAAATTGTAAACTAGAAGGTCTTCTTTTAACTCACACAAAAATTTAAGAGCTTTGGTTGGTGTCATGTTCAAATTCCGAAATGCGCATCGGTTTCCAGTACACTCTTAAACGAATTACCGAACATCCCACGAACTCTCCGTCAGTGAAAGTGATAAATAATTGTTGTTGCCTTTATTAGGAAAAAAATAGATTTTATTCGACTCATGCCCTACAAATGAGAAAATGAAGAATAGCGCGTACGAGTTTACCACAAAAGTCCTTTACTTCGGGTTTTATTGCATATTACTTGATTTACATATACAAGCTTTCTTCTTTTTTGTCACTATAATCGTGATATAACCGGTCTGGTCCAAAAACACAAAACTTCGCCAGTTGCCTCTATCCTTGTCGAAGTCACGCCAGTTGCACATCCGAACTGCAGAGCAGTCCCTATGCACACTTGGTCTTTCCATTGGATGGAAGCACTTGCTTCCGTTGTCCACCTATGGGTCCCAAATCTTCTCACTGGAGCATCGTCTTCCAAACTTATGCCATGGCCTAACCAGCGCATTCGTTAAATTTTTATAAGCTTAACTAAATACTTGTCATCGCTGGATCTCATACAATTCCTGGTTCTATCTTCTTCGGTACACCTCGCTCATGCGGACGGTTCCAAAGATCTTGCAGAGAACAGTTCTCTCGAATGCTCCAATTAACTTCCCATCTCGGCATGTCATCGTTCATGTTTCTGCGCGGTATAATAGGACGGAAATGATGAGAGAGTCATAGAGCGTAATTTTTGTTCGTCGAAAGAGGGCTTCTCATTTGGCGAAAGTAGCACCTGTTGGCAAGAGTGATTCTCTGTTTGATCTCCAGGCATGTTGGTGGCATTTATGTTGGTTCCGAGATAAACAGAGTCCTTAAGTTTTTCAAATGCATAGCTGCCAACAGAGACGTAGATCTCAAGGCGTGACTAATTTCTGTGTTTGGCCTCCCGGTACTTTGTTTTGCGTATCATTCATCATGAGCTTTACATATATTAAATTAATATTGAAAAACCTGCTCTATAGGCGTTCATAGGAACTAGGAAAATAGGGTTTAAAAATGCACACCCTTATTCAACTCCTTACCGAATCGTATTTCATTCTCTTATTATTGTCAGTTAGTTGTTTATCTATATTATAGCTTAAAACATTTGAAAGTTAATTAGTTCAAAAATTAATTAGAAACTCAAAAATTATAGAGGTCAACAGAGGCAATTAAGTATATCTATTGTTATGCTTCTTCAATAGTCTGATGCTTTATAGCCAACAGCGTCAGCGTAAGCGGCCCTATCTTTACACTCAAACATTTTTCTCAATCTAAATTTCAATTTCTTACACTTCTCCTCCCATCGCCTGCGCACTTTACGAGCTTTGAGCGGTCTCATTTTAAACTTATCTGCTTGTCTACTTGCCGCAAAAGCAGCAGCAGCAGCAGCCCTGGCCGCCCACCGCTGTGACCTAGTGCAACACCATTGCCATTGTGTGTGTATGAATCTGCTGCGTGCGTCTCTGGAGTCGCCTGCAACTGCACTTAAATTACTTCAATTTAAGTTTTGTTGTCGTTTGTTGTTTCGGCTGTTGCTGTCGCTCCTCTCTGCCTTGCTTTCTCCTGTTGTTGTTTTTAGCAGCGTTTTATTTCACAACTTTCTTCTGCGTGGCATTACGCTTCTGCTGCATTTGCCAGCAGCGTTGACTGTGCGCCTGGTTGGCCGTTGCTGTTTGCCAACTTCCTCGGCATTTCCGCTTCGCACTGCCAGCGAACACTTGTACCAACGTATGCCTGTGTGTGTGTTTGTGCGCGTAAATTGTGCACGCTTTCGGGTAAAACGCTGTCAAAGTGCGCTTGCCAAAATCCGTTTTGGCTTACCGCCCCTTACGCGCCCATTGCCTTGAGCGCACGCTTAATAATATACTTTTCGCATTTTATTAAATTTCGTTTCGCTTTTGTTCTTCTTTTTCTGTACTCTTCTGTACTTTCCTTTGCACCGTTTGCACACTTTGAAAGTCGTTTCTCTTCTGTTATCTCTCGCAGTGCCTTGCTTTCGCAGCTCTGTCATGACAATCGGCTGCGCTTTCAGCGTGCGCGCCTTGAAGTATACTACTTTTCATTTATGGCTTCGCGGGTAGTTGTTGTTGTTGCATCTGTGTTTTCTAATATTTATTTCGCGCTCACTATGAGCCCGCTGAGCGGCCGTTTATTGGAATTTTTTTGTATTTTCGTTCAAAAAATAACAGCGTTTGTTGAGATCTCGCGCATAAATATTATTTTTGCGATTTTTTAATAATTTTTATTTATTTATGTTTATCGATTTGTTTTTGATTTATTTTCATTTTGGGCTTTATCCAATTCAGTAAAATATATATATGGTAATAAAAGGCCTCATAGGTTTTGTCGTTGTTATTATTTGTGCTATTTCTCGCTCTTTTGCCTTCCATTCACTGAAATAGCTCCCGTTGTCTTCATAATCGCTGGTTTTAAATGAATCTAGCACAATATTTTCTTTTGAAACTTTTTTCTCTTACATTCTCTTTTACTGAGTGAGCAATTACTTGTTGAATAGCCACACACAGCCTTTCCTTAATGCATCTATTTATGAATATATGCATAAATAACGCTTAGATACAGTATACATTTATCTATAAATTCATACCCTTAGACGTTCCATATCTGCCAATCATTGTCTTCAATTACTCGTGCTACTCTAGTCGCGTGTTGTATTTAAGTGCCTTCGCGCTTAATAATGGTGCGCCAATTATTTATTTCTAACAGCTGTTGCTATTTTCATTTCACTTTTTTCAGAAGATTATTTAAGCATGCAAATGAGCCATCAACAGACTTCAAAAAATTTATGAAAAAGTGGTTAAAAATAAATTTTGATAATAACGAAAGAAGAAAAAGCAAAAAATCGGTTAAATTAGGCAAGTTTAGCTCTAAGAAATGAACCGCTTAGAATAAAATAGACTAATAAAAAAGGTTGTATGAGATCATTGTAGTGAGAGAGCCAGTGAAAAAGAAATTGAAGTTCTGATTTTGTATCCTAACTAGATTTAATGATTGATATAAATATAGAGATAAGATATAAGATATAAATATAAACAATAGTTTTCTATCGGAAGCTCTCTAATATCTCCAGTTTTCTGCTGCCAGACCATTGCAGCGTCTTCCAGGTAAAGCTGGTAGCGGGTAGCTGCCATTAAGGTAGCAGTAGATATACTGTTTCGAAGTGCGGCATCCTTCAGAGATGTGTGTAGTCACTCCCATAGCAGAGCGATCATACTGTCCTTGAATTCGATGATAGTACGCTCTAAGATGGTAAGACAATGTCTAACATCGTTATCAGTAGCTTCGAACTACTTTGTGATCCAAATTGTGTGGGTACCCTGTCACTTGGGCAAGAGCGCTGGACACACTGACTTCGAGGGAGCTCGCCAAACGCTGGAAAATAACCAGCATCTGCGCAGTAGCGAGGTTTCAATAGCGCGCAGTGGATCGAAAACGATCCTTCTAGCTGCTGTCGCTTAGTTAGGTTCAACTCTCCGCAGTCATTGGTGTGCTTACTGTTCATTGTGTATTAGGCACACACACGGTGAGGTTAGAGATCAAGTCAGATGATAGTTGCGAAAGCTGTACGCAGGAAGGCGAAGAGGAATCATCCAAGTACTTCCTCCTTCAATGTCCAGCATTCGACAGACTTAAGTTAAAGCACATCGGTATCTTCAGCAAACACAGCGAAGTGACTGGAAGAGAGCCCAAGCGCTTTATCGGTATATGGGAGCTAAGGACACATAGACATAGACATATTATTAGAAGAAAAATATACCCTCTGAATTTCTTCAAAATAACTGAGAGACTTACCTATATTTTCGGAAAAAAAATTCGAAGCTCTGAGATCCTCATGTTCGATATATGTGGCCTTGAATACTTATGGTATGATTTTTAGAAGGACGATGACCCACTATAAATGCAGAATTTGTGCAAAGTTCTATTCCGATATCTTCACTAGTAGTATGTTGTAAAGTAAACGATTTAAAACAATTTCAAAGTTCTGGTATATTGGAAGTAGGCGTGGTTGTGAACCCATTTGGCCTATTTTCACAACATATCATTGGGATGCAAAGAAAATATTACAAACCAAGTTTCATTGATATTGGTCGAGTAGTTTCGGTGATATGGTTTTTGACCCATAAATGGGCGGAGCCACACCCACGTAAAATTTTGTGTACCATTTAAGTGCAGCGCTTCTGTACCATCTTTATAATGAAATTTAGGGTTCTGGTGGTTGTCCTTATTAGATTAAAGCATGACCATAACAATTTTCAACATAACCTTTTTATGGTATTACATAAAAAAGCGACCCTTGAAATTACATCCCCGAAAAATTACATCCAAAAATGTCCCTTCATAGTGCGATCCTTCATACCAAATTTCACTATTATAGCTGAATTTCTTTATATGTTTGGGGTTATCACCATTTTGTGGGCGTGGCATTATTCTGATTTTGCTCATCTTCGAATTTAACCTTCTTATAGTCCCAATGAACATGTGTTTCATCAAGATATCTAAATCTTTACTCATGTTATCCGTTGCACGGACGGACGGACAGATGGACAGACAGACATTCGGTTTTTGACTCGTCTCGTCGCCCTGATCATTTTGATATACATAATCTTATGTCTAACTCGTTTAGTTTTATGACTTACAAACAACCGTTATGTGCTGTATATTTTTATTCTGATATGCACAAAAATTTAAAATTAAATCAGTTTTTAATTTAATTTGCATTAAAATACGCAAAATTAATTTAATTAAGACGTAATGTTACGACACCCAAAGTGCATATAAAATGAAACCAAGAAAGCACTAACGAAACTGTCAGAGGCATATACATGCATAAGTAGGCCTTTTGCGGTGCTTTGGTGTGCCATAAAACTTTGCGCTGCAAGCACACCTACAAACTGAGGAGGTTACGCATACGCCACCGCCGTCGCTGGTATTGGACCACACCAAAAAATGCGAGAAGTTGCAGTAAATGATAGTGAACGAAGGCGGCGACTGTCTGTGAACAAAGCAATAGTGCTAGTGCCAACATTTACCGTTATACAATGCAAAATTCACACTTGCTTTGAATGTGTGTTTGTGTGTGTGATGGGTGTGCGTGCCATTGTAATGAGCGAAGTGTAAAGTGTTTAAGTAATCTGTTTGCATAGGCGTGCGCGCGCGCGTTCGCTTTGTTTGTCAAAGTTTTATCAATAAATTTTAAATGCACACGCATAGGCGGCACAAATGAGGCACAGCACAAGCGGCGTAAATGTTGCAAAAGCAAACAAATTTTAACAACAAACACTTAAAAGCAACACCAACACACATACACGCAGTGGCGCTTGCATGCCTATGCAAATACTTATTATGCGAGCATACAACAAAAAACACAAACAACAACAACAATAAAAAGTGTGTGAAAAATAAAAAAGTAGTTTGCCATTGGCAAAACTACGCCGGCCGAGTTGAATGGGCGCGTGAGTGTGTAAGGCGAAATGAGGAGAATGGTAGATGGCGCGCTCGGCGCTCTGATGAGTGGCAAGCAGAGACAAGTGCCATGCTGTCGCTCATAGGAAAGCGCATTAAAGTCGCTATTAGCGCCAACACACACACATGCTGCGCCCCAAGCAAGACACACATGTACAACAACAACAATATATAGTTGCAACAACAACAACAAAATAGTTGTTTGTGTGTGTAGCTCGCAGTGTGGTCGCTGTGGCAGCGCTGCTGCTGCTGCTATGAAAGCGCTAATGTTCGCATTTTCTGTGTATGTGTTTGTTGTTTTTATTGCATTTCATGCATATTTACAACTACAACTATGGACACTTTTTCTGTGCTTCTGTTTGCGTCGTGGTTGCAGCTGAAACTTATGAAATGCACTTTTCGCATTCCCTCAAGCCAGCTTTGAAGCGCGCACACAAACACTTACACACATGTTCACTCACTCACATGCCAACAAACTGCTTCAGACACATGAGGTCGCCTACGCCGCAGCGGCAACAGCAGCAGCGGTGCAAAGTTTTATGCGCTGCTGCTCGCACCAACCGCAGGTGCATTAAATTGCATTTTAATGTTGGCAAAACTATTTCAGTTTCACTGCAACAACAAGAACAACAACAACAATAGCAAAAACAGCAACTATCACAGTCTCGCTCGGCAACTTGAGTGGCAAAACAACCGTAGAGCAAAAACAACACAAGTTGCCTCACTAACTGTGTGCGCGCGCGTGTGTGTGTGTGTGTTGGCATGTGTTTGGTTTATTTTGCGCAAATTTTTCATTTTACTTTTCGTTTTTGTTGCAATTTTTTTTTTGCTTTTTGCCACAATCTGCAAGTGTTGTTGCTTGCGCGCCACACATGCTGTAACTTCCTCGCAGGTGTACGTAACTATTTTTACCGGCGGAACTTTCTGCTTAAATGAGTGGGAGACTTTTATTGCGAGATTTTATAATTTTAATTTTACACAAGCTTACACGTGTGTATACATATCTCTAAGTACATACATACATATGTACATACATATATGTGAGTGCTGCCCTTTTGAGTTTGCATTAAAATTTTAACTGATTTCATAATCAACTGCTTTACTGATTAACATTTTTCTCCTTTATTTTCAGGTAAGTGAACTGCATGCTATGGCTTTTGCTGCTCTATCGATTAACTCAAGTGCATAATTAAGTAAGGTAACTGCTTTCTAAGCAGAGTATTTTATAATAATTGTACTAAATTTCGGTAATAATAGTATTTAAACTAGTTAAAGTGTTTGCAAACAATATTTGATTGCATTGTAAGGCTAAGTACATAGTGAAGCATAGAAATCAGCAGCGTTACGTAAAACCTTCTAAGCTGAGTCTATGTAAATATTCGAGCTTTTATCTATTATTAAGAATATCTACCCTGTTGCTCGCTCTTACTCGATTGGAAGTCTTCAAAAGCGGTTCGCGCTCGCTTTTTAGGACGGAGCGAGCAGCTTTAAATGCATATTCAAGCGGTGTTTATAAATATCTTGGTTTTGCTTCTACTATACATTAGGTTAAATCACTGATCTGCTCTTCGTTATAGCACAGATAAAGCTTAAAAGCAATACATAAGTTTAGAGACATCTTCGGAGTAGAACTCGTTCATTTTATAAAATATATAATGTTATATTGGATTTATATCAAACTTAAAGCTCTTCGTTAAGTTTATGCACGTAATTTGAGGTTATCGATATATCTACAATGGCTTTCTATATAATGTCTGGTCGAACGAGTGTAGATTAGCTGTTTAACGAGTTTACGAAAGTGGTCGGATTGACATTTAACCAAAAATAATTCTGGGCTCTAAAATGTTGAACCTTTTCAGTGATAAGGCTATTTTAGTAGCTTTTCACTAGTAAAAACTATATATGTGATTTTTACCACGATTTCCAATGGCTGCTTCTGAACACTTTGCTGTTCTTATTTCAACATATCTTCTGACCGAAGGTTGTAAAATTCAACGTATTTAATTCTTTGTGCTATAACTAGAATATAAACTAACTAGACTTATGAATATATATTATATGTAGTAATAGTACGAGAGCTAGCAACGTCAAAAAAAACAAGAATTTCAGGTAGGCCAGTTTTTAGATATGCTATCTCTCTCACTCCCACGGACATCATACAGGCTGTCTGGCTGGCGGTAGCGGTTGCGTTCATCAGTTGCGTTCATTTTACCTATACAGGTAAAATATTATGATGCTCTATCACTTGACACTTTATATCGGTCTGACAAAAGGTTTAACAACCGATTTTTTATCTGGCAAATTAATTCTGAGCTTTTAATTACTTAAATGACATGCTGTAAAAATTTCAACTATACTAAAATATTTTGAAAAAAATTTATTTTTTAATTAAAAATAGCCGTTTGGCACCGTTTAAACAACATCAAAAATATCTGGCAATAATAAGTTTTTGTTGAGAATTGTTTAATAGAAATAATAAAATAAAAAAAAAACTTCTTAAAATAATGTGAAATTATAATATTTTACCTGTATAGGTAAAATGAACGCAACCGCTACCGCCAGCCAGACAGCCTGTATGATGTCCGGGGGAGTGAGAGAGATAGCATATCTAAAAACTGGCCTACCTGAAATTCTTGCTCAAAAACGTTGCTAGCTCTTAGACTATAATTTGCCGTTATCACAGCGATCTACTCTTCCTATTCTGAGAATAGAAAATGTCAATTGAATGATCGTTAGCTGAACTGACTTCTTGTAAAATGACTTCAAATATGTAATTTTGCATGACCACCACGGGCACGCTTGCAGGAATCCAAACGGGCTGAAACCAATTTTCGACGGTTTTCACGCATAAATCGGCCGATACTGCTGCAATTTCAATTCGATATTCGTACGAAGTTAATCAATTGTCGCTGGCTTGTTGGTATAGACCATAGACTTGACGTAGCCCACAGGAAATAGTCTAACGGCGTCAAATCCCACGACCGTTGCATTCGCTGTGTGGGTTGTGCCACCGTACTGTTGGAACCACATATTGCCCAAATACATATCATCCGGACTTGAACATCACGGAAGAAGTACGACCCAATGATGCCGCCGGTCCATAAACCGCATCAAACCGTAATTGCTTCGGGTTGCAATGGAGACTCATGGAGTACGTGTGGATTGCTGCCTGACCAATAACGCATATTTTGCTTATTAACGAAGCCATTCAGCCAGAAATGGGCCTCATCGCTGGAATTGATTTTTCGATGAAAATCCGGATCATTTTCAAGTTGTTGCTCAGCCCAATTCACGAACATACGACGTTTCGGGTAGTCAAGCGGCTTCAGTTCTTGCGTCAATTTGATCTTGTAAGGATGTAGGCCAAGATCCTTTCGCAAAATTCGCCACAGCGACGTAACAGATTAGACCAACGCTTGAGAACGACGTGTGCGAGATTGACTTGGGTCTTCCTCAATTGATGCGCTAGCGGCCGCAATATTCTCGACACTATGGGCACTACTTTGTCTCACTGGCACAGGAACATTTTGTACTGTACAAATTTTTCCACTAGACGCTAAACTGTTGATCTGACAGGACGATTATGACGACCATAATATCGACTGGATCTTTCCATGATGAAATGGCTAAGGTTTGCCATTGGAACAGCGTAAAAAATATGGCGTCCGTTGCTGTCCCTATCGATTTACTTATGTAGCGTCCCATTTGAAAAGCCCTTTAATTGCAATGCGCCTAATTGTATGCTGCGGCAATGTGAGAACATAGACAAGGCGAGGGCAATTAGAAGTGTTAAGTAATAAAAGCAAGACAAATATGGTTTTTAAACTAAAATTATAAAATTTTATAAAAACATTCAATTAAAATAACAATAGAAAAAAATATAAAAAAAATTATTGTTAGAAAGCTTTGACTTGAAGAAATGATTTTCATCAAGATGCTTCTCTAAAAGCTTCTTACTGCAAATTTTTCTCTAGACTTAAAGCTGGCATAAGAACTTGAACATTTTAGTATAACTTTTCGATATTTAATTAATTTTGTAAAATATTTGGTAATATTACATATCAATATTAAATAACACTAATTACCAATATTTCTTTTGGCGAAGCTTACTATTTAAAGCCTTCTGACATCAAACAAATTTACATACCACCACCTAAGTCAGCTGTACCCCACAACTTCGTTCGCATCCACACAAGTAAATACACCAACACACAGTAAAAACACCAAAATTTATTAAGTTCGCTACATAAACAGCGGCAAGTGGTCCTACATGTCCATCAAAAGGCAAATATTTTCGTCACCGGAAACATCAGTGGAGTAGCCGCGTCTGCCGCCACACAGCAGCCATTGCCGCTACACCACTAAGTGCCACTTCAAATGTCAGACTGCCGCTTTCCGGCTGTCTAGTGTTTCCGCTGTTTTCATTTCCCGTGCTCAGCTAATCTCGGGAGCCTGTCTTTTTTCATGCCACTCTTCACTCTCACTCGTACACACACACACACTAATACCATTATTATTTCTACTATCTCTTTGGTTGTTTTTTTTTTTTGTTGCTGCGACTGCAGCACTGTTGCATCTAACCATGTTGCACGCAGCGCCGCGGCAGCGTAGCGAAATTAGACATATCTATGAAAAAGCGAGCGAGTTGTGTTGTAAGTGTAATTTAGTGGGTAAGGCCAACATTTTAGTGGCGGCCATAAAAAATAGCGCGCTTTTTGTGTAGCTACATGAATGATTGTGGTGGCCCATTTAAGCGTAGACTATGTATGTGTTTGTCTGTGTGTTTGTGTGTCACTTTGTTGCCAGCAAATGTCAGTCAAATGGTGTTGCCGGAAATGGAACGCCATGGCGGGACAATGACAGCTACATATATGCGTGTGTTTGTGTCGCCAATATGTGGCACGCAGCTGTCGCACGTCGTTTAGTGTGCGCGCTTTGCACTGAGCAGCGATATATTTGACTAAAATGACAGTGAAATTTTCATTTTTTTGCCTTTCTTATCTAAAAATAGCAAGAAATCGCTATTCTAAAGAGTATGTTGAGTAAAAAAAAAAAAAATTTTTATTCTTTTTTTACAACCACTTCCTCACGCTATCTGCTAGCTTAATGTTTTTGTTGTTTATATGCCAATTTTCTCGCTGATAAATTTCGTGTCGTCAATTTTGCATAACCTGCCCGGCATTTGATGTGTCGCTGCGTTGCCACCCTTGCACCCTTACTATAAAAAATTTTACATAAATTTCTTATTTTGATTTCGACTTTGATGGAATTCAGATTTTTTAACAATTTTACAAACGCTAGCAATCATTCGTGGCATATTTTAGTGCCTAATTTTTTTGTTTATTACATCCTTCCTTTTTTTCGGTGCTCTACAAGCGTTCCCACCTGTGTTAATGGCTGAAACTGTTATAAAAAAAATTAATAAATAAAAAAAATAATAATAATTAATAAATATTTTTTTTATATTATATATTTCATTTATTTTATTTTTAAACATTATTTCTCTCATTATTCTATTTAATTTTCACCCAATTTGTCAATATTTTTCGGTTAAAAGCTTTATTTCCTCTCAAACGCAGCATACTTTTAGGCGCAGTGCAGCTGGAGCTTCATTTTAGTGCCATATTTATACTACAAAGACTCCAAACAATGTCTATATGTACAAATGTATGTATTCTATATTCACCCTCGACAGCCTGCGCTTGCAGCATCATCATTCATCTGCGTTTCGTCAATATTCAAATTCTCTGCCTGCATATTTGATATCTATATTTCAATGCATGCATGCACGAAGTTATATTTACAACAACAGTATTTCATATTTTCCTATATGCGCCATATACCAGCAGCATTTTAGAATTGCATTTCAGCGCAGCTTGATTGTTGTTTGTATTATTGCAGTTACAGCTGCTGTACTGCAATTCTACATTTCCATTTGACCTAAATTTCCCTCAGTCTAAGCAGTAAAATATTGTGCGGTTTTGTATACTCTCTGCCAGCAGTTGTTTGGTGCTTCACTGCCCGCTTCGATTGCAGTTTGGACGAATGCTCGGTTCTTCTGGTGCTCCAACTTTGCATTGCTTGTTTTCTGCCCTTGATTTTGGCATATGTTGTGCCCTGTATGTGATTTGTATTTTGGTTTTGATTTTTTGGCATTGTTCTCATTATATCAGCTCTAACGAACGAGCTCTTCCCATAGCAAATTCTGAAAATATCTTTATTTTAAATCTCAGCCGTGTTTTCATTGCAAAGGTCATTAACGATTTGTGAGGATGGGTCTTATTATTTCTGTTAATCGCTCTAATCTTTCTTTTAAGGCCTTTGAAAGTAAAAAATATATCCTGCTGATGGAAGACACTTATATCAGCTCTTGCCTCATTCTTCGAAACATTTCTTAGAGTCAGACTTCGGTATGACCATCAGAGTTATTTTGAATTTTTCCATTCCTCTCTCAGTTCTTTCTTTCTGGATGAGAAAATGTGTTCCTAGGAGCAGCTTCGTAATTCTTTTGAGGAGAAATTAGAAAGAAAGAGTGCTATCATTTGAATAGTATGGTCCCTTTTATGACTTTTATTTGTCAAATCTTTTATAATGACATTATGAAAGCTGCTTTTTTAAAGATTTTTTTTTTTTCAAATATAACTAAGGCCAACATACATTCCTATATTACATGAATAATTTCTAAAATAAAAAATATTTAATTCGATTAAGGGGTTAGGTGTAGTCAGAGACATGAAAAAATTTGAAATTTCAGTAATTTTTTTTGCTATTAAATCATGTTATTTTACAAAAGTAATAATATGGCATTATTACACAATATTTTTTTGAAGTCACAAAAAAAAACATTATAATTTCCAAAGTTATAGCTGTTTGTGTTGACCCAGTTCCAAAAAAAGGTCCTTGCGGTGACAATCATAAGTCCTTGGAGATTCATCTAAAATCAATCGGATAAGAAAAATTAGTTTTATAAATAGATAATCCTGGGCCTGATCGAAGTTTTTTCCAAAAATTATCAAAATGGCAGCCTCAGGACATTTTTTTCTAGATTTTCGGGAAAAAATCAACAAATCGAAATTTTTGAAAAACAAAAAAAGCTTCGATCAGGCCCAGGATTATTATGTATTCTAAAAGCTGTATAAATTTCATTAAAATCTACTGAGCGGTTTTCGAGTTACAGTTGTCACCAGTTCAAAAAACATAAAGTTTCACACTTTTGTGTTGGAGTGCCCAAGCGCTCTTTGTTATTTGTCGAATAACTCGAAAAGCAGGTTAGGTTAGGATGGTCTGGTAAGCCTGCAGGCCACGCAAGTTCCCTGAGTAGTAGTCATCGTTTAGGGTGCCTGCGTCTCACGAAAATTTTAATAGTTTGTGAGGCTTCACTAACGATATCTCCTCTAACTGGGGTGGGGTCCCTAAGTACCTGCAATGCTGTCTCGCTAACGCAGGACAAACGCACAAGATATGCTCCACCGTTTCCTTGGTGCTTGGTTTCTGCCTTGATTGCTGCTTGGCTGTCTACGTAGACGTTAATTTTAAAGTATTGGGCTTGTGCGTTGGAGGCTAGCTCTGCTGCTTTCCCAATAGCAAAGACCTCTACTTGCAATATACTGCAGTGGTTCGGCAGGTTGAATGGTTGTTTAATGCCTAATTCCGGACAGCATATTCTTGCACATACTCCCTCATCCATTTTAGAACCATCCGTATTGAAATTTAAGGTTTTGCGTGTAGCTGCGGTACCCTTGCGCCAACCATTCTCTTCCATGTATACCTTGAACTCGAAAAGTAATTATCGAATAATCAAATCAAATTTTTAGACATATTACTCCTAACGAAAATGGAAAATTCAGTTTTGTAAAATCCTAACTACCACTAAAGTCATTACATAGCGAGTCGCTAGATGGCGCTGTGTTCATTTTAATATAAAATAAGGTTTATATCAACATTATAAGCTACTTTTAAATTTCTAAGCGAACTAAAAATTAGAGCAAACTACTTCCCGATCAACTAATGTAATTATTAAATTTTTTCCAAACAAATTATTTGAAATTTTAATTACAAAATTTGCAATTTTTCAGCGAAATTAGAATTCCATTTAATTAAAAATGCTGTAGGCGTTGGTGCCATGCTGTATATGTTTTTATTACATTTCGAATGCAATAGCTAATTAATTAGCAGCTATTTGTTTAAAACACAAGCAAACACAGACGCAGACATATGCGGAGTATTTGTTCACAAGAGTTGCCACTAATTCTCACTATGCTCAAAGCATTTCGCAAATAAGCTGCTGCTGTCAAACACAAACACAAACACACACACAGAGCAACGGCAGCAGTGGCAGCCAACATTATTTCCAAATTATTTTGCAAACAAATGAAAAATAAAAGCAACACACCTGTTGTTGTGGGTATTAGGAAAATAAATCAACAATGAGAGTGCGATGTTTGCTAGTGTGTGTGCGGCAACAATGTTGCGTATACGCCATGTGTGGCGATGCGCCAACTTCGCATGCCAGTCAGGCAGGCAGGCAAGCGCTGAGCTGTTGTTAGTGCGTGTGCGTGGGTATGGAAAACAAAAGCTTTCAACAAACAGCAGCAGCAGCTGCATGCATTTTTCATTGCATAACAAATTGCGTAACGACTAATATGAGGCAATAAAACTACAAAATTGTATGCTGCACGCTGTTGAACGCCATGGTTTCGGCTTCTGCTCCTGCTCCTACTATTCCATGTTGGGCTCCTATTGCTGTAATTAGTTGTTGAAAATACAAAGCTCCGTTCAGCGCATCTATTACATTGCAATATGCAGGCACTTGTGTGTGCATTTCGGCGTTATTTAAGCTGCTGTGGCATGCAACATCAGCAGCAGCATGCACAAATGCATTGTTATTGCAACATATGATTGCCTTGTGTTTGTTGCCATCGAACTCTTTTGATTGTGGTTGCTAGCAAAGTGCCTGTGAATTGCCGCACAATGACCCGGTTCAACGGAGACTCAGCCACTTTGGCTCTGTAACACGCGGCAACATTATTGTGAAATTGTGAAGCGCATGCGAATGCGAAATTAGAAACAAATACTTCCATTTCCATTATTTATGTGTGTTTAGTGTACTTTTTTGTCGAAATTTAATTAGAAATTAAATACGATTCATTGCTTGTCAAGTGAGCTGAAATATGTAATAAAATTGCATAAAAAAGTAAAATTTTTTTAAACATTTAAAATTTCAACTGAATTTCGGTCACCACACACTTTGCCTTTTTAGCTAACTTTTCCTCAAGAGTTAAAGATATCATATCTTCAGACTCAAAGGAAATTATTATATTCTACTCTTCTTCCCATGGAAAATTTGAGGCTGCAGCGTTCAAGATGAAGTCTACATTAATTGTCTGTATTTATTTATTTTCACTTGAGTTCAAAGCCAGAATGCACCAGGCTTTCATGGATTTTTACAATATTTTTTTCCTACGTCGACAAAGTATATATAGTTGAACTTCCATAACCCGATCTACTATAACTCGAAGTTCTCCATAAATCGAAATCTTGAATTGGCAATAGAACTCAAATTTCATACAAATTACCTTCAATAACTAGAAGTGACTCCAAGTTTTTTGTGGTTTATGGTGGTTTAAGTTCAATAATGAATATTTTCGGAAATAGAGAAAGGCTAGAACAACTCTTCTAACTCAGAACAAATTTTTGTATCTCAAATTATTCAAACTTGAAACTTTGCAATTTTTTAAATGAGATACAAAATTTGGCGTAGAAAGAACTGAAACCGGTTACTATTTCCTAAGCAACTCATTCGCGATCTTCATATTTCTTATATGCAGATTTCCATCAATTTTTAAGTACTCGATTAAATGTATAATACCCGATTTAGAAATCATGTGAAATCAAGCGCGACTGTTCATTATTTTCATTGACTAAATTGGTAAATATTAATTGAAGTTGATCATTTGGTACTACTAATTAAGTAGTTAAGAAAAATTTAGCGAATTTAAACTTAATTGTTCTCAATTTATTAATTTAGTATATTAATTAACTAATTACTCAATTAGTAAAGTATTAGCAACAAATTTGGAGGAAATATTATTTAATTAAAAAAATTATAGCTACCCTGTTGTGAGTACGTGTTAAACGGAAATGGCTTCTAACGAAAGAGATCTTGTCGACTGTAAAATTAAAGAATACTGCTAATTAAAAATAATTAATTAGTTGTATTTCATTTACAACTCTCCATAACTATCAAACATCTTTATATAAATAATTTATTTATGAAACATAATTATTGGATATCAGAATTAACGATCGAAATAAAACTTCTATAGGCAGAACCAAAGAGAAATTTGGTTATTTAATATAAGTTGAGTTCATTTGGATAACATTTATTCAATTGCTGTCCTATTTGCCTCAGTAAAATGAACTATTTGAAGATAGTATTTATTGAATAGGATTATTTTGAGTAGCCTTTTCACACAACCAAATTAATTGATCAATAAAAATTTTGATTGAAAAACCAGTGTCGGCTACTCGATAACTGACCAGCTGTTATCCATTTTGGTTTTTCCTTTTCATAAGAAGTTGGTAAGTTTCATCAGCTGATTGCTATTTTTTTTAGCAGCGACATCTACCGTCGTGTAGCGTGAACAACAACAAACAAGACAAAGAACGTATATACAGTAAAAGCTCTTTATTCGCGGGGTATATGTTCCATAAATATACCGCGAATACAGAAACCGTGAATACAGGATGGTAATTTATAGGGGATATGTTCCTAGGTGACAAAAAAAAAAACAAATAGGTATATAAAAAAATTATTTAATTGAAGTTTTTGAACATTTTAACTAATTATCTTAAGGCTTAGGCAATGGTTTGAAGAATTTTGTAATTTTTTCTTGCTTAGCAGTTTTTAAAAGCTCCTTCAATTCAGACTGATACACAGCAGTCGCATTAGCAATTTGTCTCTTAATAAGTAGACTTCGTTCCATCGACGGATCAATGTTCATAAAGAAATCGCAGAGCTCATTCGCAGGTGATCTAGTCGGGTGTGCTCATATAATTAAGTCAATGTAACGAAACCAATCACGATCTGTGTAAAAAAAAAAAATTATTAAAAAATTGAAGAGTTTATTGGTTCCATTTAATTTAAAGTGTTGTTTGAAAGTTTTCTAAAAAATGGGTAAGAACTAGAGTTCAGTTCCATGTGAGCCCCTTCTATATGGAAATATTACCAAAAGTTCAAAAATATTGCGAAAGTAGTGGAATATTTAACATTTTCTTGTAATAAGATCTATTTTACTTTTTTATTAGTCCAGTCGACAAGAATATTGGGTTGGATACCTTTTGGAATAATTTTATTATTATGTATGTGCTTATTAGATCCGCGAATAAAAAAAATTTTAGTCGCTAATATAGAAATTGGGTCTCATTTTTTAATCCTCAAATAGTGAAAACACGAATAAAGGAAGCGCGAATATGGAGCTTTTACTGTATATATTTACAAATACGGTCTTTACATTTAATTTTCAAGTCGATTGAAATCCAATCAAAAATTAAGGAAGAAAAATTAGATTTTTATTTTGTATGGTAAATCGATCTAAATTAGCGTTTTAATGGCCGGTTAATTGATCAATTAGCTCCTGTGTGAAAAAGCTATTAGATCAAAATATTAATAGTACTCCGAACATCTATATTTATTCGATTAAAAGCTGTATATATTCTTAAAAACAAGCTACATAATTAAAACAAAGTGGATAGAGAACATTTACAACGATTTATATTAGTTATTCAACCTTTATCGACATATTTTTATACTCTCGCAACAAATGTTGCTAAAGAGAGTATTATAGTTTTGTTCACATAACGGTTGTTTGTAACACCCAAAACTAAACGAGTTAGATATAGGGTTATATATACCAAAGTGATCAGGGTGAAGAGTGGAGTTCAAATCCGAATGTCTGTCTGTCCGTCCGTCCGTCCGTCCGTCCGTCTGTGCAAGCTGTAACTTGAGTAAAAATTAAGATATCTTGATGAAACTTGGAACACGTGTTCCTTGGCACCATAGTAAGGTTGCTTTCGAAAATGAGCAAAATCGGACCACTGCCACGCCCACAAAATGGCGAAAACCGAAAACACATAAAGTGCCATAACTAAGCCATAAATCAAGCTATGGAAATAAAATTTGGTATGAAGGATCGCACTATAAAGGGGCATATTTGTATGTAATTTTTTTGGGGAAGTGGGCGTGGCCCCGCCCCCTACTATGTTTTTTGTACATATCTCGCAAACCAATAGAGCTATATAAACCAAACTTTCTGCAGTCGTTTTTTTTAGCCACTTCCTAATACAGTCCAAAAATGAAAGAAATCGGATAATAACCACGCCCACCTCCCATACAAAAGTTAGGTTGAAAATTACTAAAAGTTGGTTAACTCACTAACGAAAAACGTCAGAAACACTAAATTTCACATAGGAACTGGCAGATGGAAGCTGCACTCAGATTTTTTTACAAAATGCAAAATGGGCGTGGCATCGCCCACTTATGGGTCAAAAACCATATCTCAGGAACTACTCGACCGATTTCAATGAAACTTGGTTTGTAATAGTTTCCTTACATCCCAATGATATGTTGTGAAAATAGGCCAAATCGCTTCACAACCACGCCTACTTCCTATATACAAGAAATTTGAAGACAATCTGAATCGGTTACTTTACAATATATAAAGTAAGTACTAGTGAAGATATCGGTGCAGAACTTTGCACAAATACTATGTTAATAGTGTGGCAGCCCCATTCTAAAAATCGCCGAAATCGGACCATATGTTTTTAAGGCCCCATATATCGAACACGAGGACCTCGGTGCTTCTTACCTAATATTATGGTTTCCAACTTTCAATGGACTTTATACAATATATATGACGAATATGTGGGTCACATTATGTATTATATAGTATAAATAAAGTTAAATAAATAAATTGCGAGAGTATAAAATATTCGGTTACAACCGAACTTAGCCCTTCCTTACTTGTTTATCATATCTATATTGAAAATAAATTGAGATCAAAATTCTAAAGTCGAAACTGAAGAATATTTAATTGACATGAGAGCAGGTCTTTAAAAGCTACCACCTTGTTTTAAATCTCATTGAAAATAAATAAAACCTCATTTTCATTTATAGATATTTTTTTCTATAACAAATGTTGACCATATTTTTATGATATCATGTATGTAGCTCGAGACTTCTTAAGGTTTCAAAAATTAATATTATTATTTTTATTATAACATACTTAAAATGTAATCAGTTGAAATAAGACATCAGCAAAGAAAATTATATTGCCCCAAAAGTATATAGATGAATATAAATCGGCTTAAATATAAATTCGGTAAACAAACACATGTTAGAAGTACTTGTATGACAGCGCCATCTAACGAGTTTTTCAATTAAATTTTATTTTTCGAAGCAAACAATATCCGAACATAAATTCTTTGCTATCTTATATTTGCCAAATATTAAAATTCCACTACTCATTTATTACAGTTCCTCATTCAATCAAAGATATTTTGACATTGAAAAATTGACCAGAATATTTCAAAAATTATTTATGCATACACACAACACAAATAATTATTTTCCGGTTATTGCTTCACATATTTACACTGCGTTACGGTTAATAGCTTGTACACATGCTAGATCAATCTTTTTTTTTTTTTGGTTCAACAATAACAACAAAGCAAATATGGGTTAATATCCACAAATATGTGTTTTTGCCTTGTCGCCTTTCGCACCACACACTGATAACACACTCTTCAAATCTCACGTAAAAATCACTTACAAACACATTAAAACAATTAAATTCGCATTGCGAGCGCGCTATTATTTGTCTTATTCAAATATACAGTAATGGGCGCAGAGTGCCATTTAAAAATTGCACAAAAAAAGAAGAAAAAAATAAAAAGTAAATGTGATTTAAATAACGGAAATCTACTGGCTGGCAGGGCGGAGGCGATGACGATGGCGGTGTGACGCTCATAATTGACCAAACACAATGGAAGCGATAAAATATTTGCATATTGACTTAAGCGGAAAAATGCATGCATGCATGCGCACACACACATACACTCGCGTGCAAAAAAATATGAAAAAAAAATAAATTTATTTGTAAATGCATATACGATATGTATATAGGAAAGCGAGCAATTTTTACTTATTTGTTTGCCAACTTAAATGCCACGAACTGCGGGATATTTGCAGTCAGGCGCCCACGCACAATGGCGGTGAGGGTGTGAGGAGTAGCAGTGTGAAGGGTATGAAGGAAACTTAATTCATTTTTTTCTGCAGCGCAAGTAATAAACAATAACAACACGCTTGCTCATTTGTTGTTGTTGTTGTTGCAGCGAAAGCCATTGATGACGGTCGTTTCGGGTCCGCAAATGCACATCAATAATAATTTCATGCACACGAGCTGTCATACCTGCTATGCACTAGTGTGGATGTGTATTGTTGTTGCTGGTCCATTTTCAATAAACTCTGCAGAAAAGTGCTTTTCAACACACACACGCACATGCACATGCATATATATAGATTTCCTTAATAACTACATATTTCCTTGATAAATACACACAAACAGAGAGAAGGAAGCAAGCCAGCACACATACACGCATACACTCTCGTGCAAAAAAATCGAAAAAAACAAGCATTTCGTTGTCATCTCTTAAGCGCTTTAAAATGCATTTACGCAGCTGCGTACATTTGCAGTGTCCGCAGCGCTGTTTTGCCTGCATTTGTGTGTGTGTGCGTGTGTTTATACTCAGCCATGTGCCACTCGTGCAGCATCGCCCTTTCAGCACTTGTCACTGGAAACGGATGCAATTTCGGGCTGGCATGCCATTTTTACTTTCTCCATTTCACCACTTTCCTGTGCAGTCTTTGCCGGCAGGCACACACACACGCACACTTGATAATATACATATATAGTACACTTGAGTGTGTGTGTATATTGCACATATATTAATAGCCCGCAATGCCATTATCAAGCGCTCTGATTTTCTTGGTAATTATGGTGCGTCAAGGACAATAATGCGCAGCCAAGCGTAGCTTATTTATATGAAGCATACTTTTAGTTTTGGTCTAAAATATTCTAAAAACGTCCTTGGATTGTAAATCACCATAGATCTTCCGGAACTTTAAAATCTAATCTATGACTTTAATTGTTGCATACTTGTAAGACAAAAAAGATACAAATTGCTGAACAAAGTCTCACTTTCTTTCAAAATTTATGTTGTTATGAAAATAAATATTCTTATTATTCCTGACATCAGTAAATATTTATAATTTTCTTAATTCGGGATTTATTAAATAATCTATTGAAATACTCATATTATTTGAATTTCCAAAATTAGAGACCATTTCAAAGAAAATTTTAATTTATTTCAGAATTTATTATTAATATTAATGCTTTTATAATTTATTTTAAAACTTTAAGTGGCCTGACCAAAGTCAGTTTCATGAATTCTTTTTCCTATTAAAACATGTAATTTTACAAATGCGGCATTATTACACAAGGTTTTGACTTGAAGTCACGAAAATTTGAAATATTCTAAAAACAAAATAAAAATAATAATTATAATAATTTCAAATTATAGCTGTATGTGTTGACCCAGTTTCAAAAAACGGTCCTTGCGGCGACAATCAGAAGTCCTTCGGATAGGAACAATCAGTATTATAAATAGATAATCCTAGGCCGGATCGAAGCTTTTTTCATATTTTTTTTTATATTAACAAAATGGCGTCCTCAGGAAATTCCTTTTCTACATTTTATGGAAAAAATCAACAGTTAATTTGTCTTAAAAAATCAAAATTTTTGAAAAACAAAAAAGCTTCGATCAGGTCGAGGACTATTATGTACATATTCTAAAAACTGTATAAATCTACTCAGCGGTTTTCGAGTTATAGTTGTCACCAGTTCAAAAATCAAAGTTTGGAGAAAAATTCATTTAAAGTTTTATCCGAGCGTGCCGGAGTGCCCGAGCGCTGTTTGTTATTTGTCGAATAACTACTTTTCCAGTAGTTATTAGTAGTTATCGTAATTATTAACTTCAAATTTTCGGAGAATATTTTTAAGATATTACACTTAATACAAATATACAAAAAATTGATTTTTGAAAATCCTGACTACCCCTAAACATATTTTAAACTTGTTAGCAAACGTTTTCTTCTTCATTTTGTATAAAAAATAATGAAAATCAAATTTCAAAATCCCGATTTTCGGGATCGAGGAATATTGCTTAAAATTTTTAGTTCAGTGTACGATCTTTTCAATGGAATAGATTTCGAATGTCTACGGTATTTTTATTAATTTTTGTAGGTGTAGGCGGTTTGCGCCCTAATGTATACTTCGTTTTCTCGAATTAAAAATATTATTTTTAATTGTTCTATTCGAATTTATTAAATGAAGACATGCGGTATTTAGCAGCTAATCGATGAAGGCTATCCGCTGCGCTAACATGAAGCGTTAGATCACGCAACATTTCAGGCAAATTAATACTACAGGAGAAACATTCCTTCAGCTTTGATAAAACAAAAATCACCTGAGTACCAGTCATGTAGGTATAGAAGGAAATGAAAAGGCAGATGAGTTGGCCCGCTCAAGGGCAGTTGGGAATGCAGTTCCCTTAATCAGCCCCAGACCTTTAATCCCGATTTTCAACGCGCTGCCTAAATATATACCATTAATGCTAAATTCGTCAACAGGTCATTGGAAACTACGCCATTTTAAAGATTTTTCGAGTAGTACCAGCAAACTTTTTTTATGGGGTAATGTTGACAGTGAACAGACCATACAGTTTTTAGCAAAAGAGAAAATACTAAAGAAATATTTATTTACATGTAAGCATTATCTTTACGAATGTCTAGCCTTCAGTCAGTTACCAAGGAATACTTTACATGGCTTCCAATACTCAAACCGAAGAGAAATTGGGCAACTGGGCTTACTTAATTTAAACATATAGAAGCCTCGAGACCGAGTTGTTTGTGCGCTTTAAATATGAATACCCTTCGAATATAACAATGGGCCTGATGGCCTAATCAAAGGAAAATACCGCTTAGGCTCTCTTTGCCTCCATTTTCAACAAACCAACCAAATTCAAATTTCTATACTTTTGTAGCATTTTGCAATCAATTTTGGTTTTCTAACAATTTAAATTTATTCTGGCTTAATTCAAAACCCCGACATAAGATCAATTTTTCTAATTTTTTTTCCAAAATTTCATAGAAATATTTTCTATAGAAAATTTAACAAGAATTAGCGAAATAATCTTTAAGTAAAAAAAGGAACTAATAAATATTAAATATCACTGAAATTAATAGAAATTTAATTATGCACTAACAAAATTAGTAACAGTGTTTATATGCAAATGAAATTAGCAACCAAAATACAAATTTAATGTAATTTAATATAAGACAACAATATTTAAACATAATCTAACTAACACTACTAAGTGCTATTTATAACTGCTACTAAAATACACACAGCGAAACACAACAGTACACTTCGCAAAGCAACCACTCACTTAAGCCAATATAGCCAATTTTCGCTGCAACTTCTAGTAAATATTTTATTCAACAGACTTTCGCAGTCTGCTTTTCTTAAGCAAATATTTTCACTTTGCCTGCACGAAAGCGGCTACCTGCCGTCCATTGATTCTTGTAACTTCGATATTGTAATTAACTTTTCATGTAAAATTCTATCAATTTTAATTAAGTTTTACTTTGGCAATATTTCCTGACTAATAAGTTTAACACGCCGCAATGGCCGACACTTGTGCGAGTAGTAGTGGATAAACTCAGTGTGTATGTATGTGTGTAAGGCAAATAAAGCCAATCTATAGCCATTGAGCAAGCCAATAATGCACGAAAGAAGCCGTTGCTGCCGAGCAAGTAATGAAGCGTGCACAACCACTAACGTTATTATACCGTTATGGAGACGGCTAGACGTCGTACTGGCTGTAAAAAATATTTACACAAATACAAATACAAAATGGCGTGAAAATTGCCAAGTGTTAATGGGGTTCAAGTTTTCAGTTTTGAGTTTAAATTTTCAGTTTGTAAGTAGTTGTATGTATAACTAGTGTATAGACACAAGTATACTCGTATGTTCGCCGGAAAGCTATGCTACTTACAGCATCATTAGCTTCAAGACTACGCTTAGTAGCTCAAGCAATGCGAATTTCAACTAATTTCGTGTTTATTGTAATCAATATAGAAGTAGCTGTTAAAATAAAGACGAAAGCAACTTAGTGAAGTACTTATAAATATTAAAATTAAAAGAATATATTAAAAATAAATCCCAAAATACTGTTTCTGAATTCGGGATCCCGAAAAATCTTGTTATAATCTAAATGCATTCTACAATTCCAACAGTTGTAAGCAAACCAATTTATTATTTTAGCATATTCAAACGTAAAATCAATTTTCAATTATAATCCAAATCAAAAATATATCGAAAAGCAAGATTTAACTTTTCTCTGGGATCCCGAATCATATTCTTCATATTCTGACTGTACTTCGATATTTCGAGACTCGAAAAATTCATCTTTACATTAACTAATTCTAAAATGTTCTTATAAATATTTTAGAAAAGCAAAAAAATAAAATTCGATCAAATTTTTAGTCCCGAAATTTCGGGATCCCGAAATATTTTATCTAGTAATAAACACAATTCTGAAATTCTCTTAAATTTTGCAAAAGTTAAAAAAAATTACTTAAAAGTTTTGAGTCCCGAAATTTCGGGATCCCGAAAATTTAATTTTACAGCACACAATTCAAAAATGTTCTTAAATTTTATAAAAGATAAATAAAATAGAATGTATATCAAAATTTTTAGTCCCGAAATTTCGGGATCCCGAAAATTTTACCTAGTAATAAAAAATTCTAAAATTTTTTTTGTTTCTATAAAAGTACAAAAAATTTACTTCAAAGTTTTGAGTCCCGAAAATTTAATCTTGAATTTTTTTTACAAAAATAACACAAAGTTTTGAGTCACGAAATTTCGGGATCCCAAATGTATCTAGTAATAAAATTTAAAAAAATTATTTCTAAAAAAGTAAAAAAAAATAACAATTACTTCAAAGTTTTAAGCCCCGAAATTTCGGCATCCCGAAAATTAAATATGAAAAAAAAATTTCTTAAATTTTAGAAAAATATTACAAAATTGCTCGGAAATTTAATTAAATATTTTAAAATATCTGAAATTGTCTCCATTATTTCTTTTACTGAAATTTTTAAATAAAATTTTATTGCATTTTTTTTTTTAATTTACAAAAAAATCAAAATAATATGAATAATATAGTTAGACTTTGCTTTTTCTAAAACAGCGTATTTGCAATTAATTTATGCAATTTTATGCAAAATACCATTTATTGCTTTTAATAAAATCCCACAAGCAAATCAAATATCAAAGAAAGCTAAGATGCTACACTACAGACAGCATTGTATTGCCAAGCACAACGGATATTCCACTCAAGTGCACACCCAAAAAATTAATTAAGCATAGATACAAAGAAAATGGAAAATTATGCAGACAATCTCAACGATTTGCCACAAAATTGCGCACAATTTGTACTGAAAGCGTTTGCATTAGTATTAGTGTTAGTGTGTGTGTGTTTGCTAAAATATTGAAAACATTTATTAATTCGCCAAATAGCTACAAAGACTCCGCAAACACACACAACACACACAAGCAGTAATAAGAGTGAAGCAGCAAGCAATTGAGCTGTCTGAGTATTTGGTGCGCCACGCGGTATGAGCAACTTTTCTAATTGTAAGCAATTAGCTAAAACAAAGTAGAAAAGCAGCTGAAAACAAATAAGAAACCGTAAAGTACAAGCAATGCGAAGGTGTGCTGCCAACAACAACAAGAAGAAAATCCAATAAACAGTAATAAAAAATTAGAGTGAAACGCTCGCTCTCTCACTCTCTGCAAGCTTACTATATGGGCAGCCCAGCAAATTACTACAAAAAGGTTATCGGCGACCATTTCGAGTGGCAACGACTTTGAAAAGTCAGCAGACAGTTAAATACGCAATCAGATAATGTAGACTATTCGAAAATCTTTTGGAAATAATTGCTGAAGTGTGGTGCAAAGATGCGGGCTATGCTGTTGATGTTGTGAAATCAGGCATTTGATTTATGCGCCGCGCGCTTCGGTGCTTTAACTTAATTAAGATTTCAATGTTAATGCTGATGCGCTTGTGATTAGCACAGTTTATTTGAGGGGCTGGAGGTGTTATGGAATTATTTTATGAATTTTCCTAACTCTAATAGCTTTACATTTGACTTGAGTGGGTTTTGGAGCTCGATTAGTACAGTTGACTTGGTTTGAATAAAGTTTGATAGTAACGGTAATTCGAATGATGAACGGAGTTACATCAATATTTCTACATTAATATCGAACATACTTATATATCTCTAAATATATTTATTTTGTTGACCTAACGGTTACTTTTAGCGACTTAGTGATATCTGAAACAGCAGCTTAACGAGATAAACTGGCTGAAATAATCTAAAAATGCATTCAAAAACATGTAGTAATACCCCTCTCTCACATATTGTTCAAAACTAAATAAATAGCGCCTAAAAGTATACTAATTCTGTAATACGTTGTTGAAGAACTTACTCAAAAAGTCTTTTAATATCCCCAATAAATATATATTTTCAAAATTTTCACTGAAACAATAAATATTAAAGCCGAAAAACTATTTTGAACGAAAACCGTTGCCTACCTTTTGGCGCGCCCAAACAAAAAAAGTTTATAATAGCCCAACTTAAAGTTCACAGATGCAAACCACAATGCGGGAAACATATTTACAACACCAAAAATATATATTCATGTGTGCCACATAATTTTTTCTAATTAATAAACACACACCTGTAAAATTTAGTCCTCACAAACTAAATTAATTTCCAGCTGGGCCACATACATACCGCTCATATGTGCCTGTGTGTTGTTTGTGCGTAACGTTGCATGTGAGTTATCATTTCACTTGATTAATTATGCAATAAATTATTACTAATTTGAATTATGAAGAGCTTAGCGCCTAAAAGCAGACCACAAAACTTTACATTAACGAGCTAAAGCCAGATTAAAGGGGCTCGTATGCTTACATTTTTGGACAGAGTGAGACGATATTAAAAGCTTAGTGTAAATATGATGAGAGGGAAGATGGTTTGCAGAATTTAATGAGAGTGAGGAGATAGAGAGGTATAAACAGTTGAGTTAGGGATTTAAGATTTTTTGGTTTTCGTGTAGAAGAAAAATGATTATTTGTGAAAATGGCGCACTGTGGACTCATCGTTTCCCAAAAATTTCAGTTATTAAAGCTTTATATTATATATGTTAGCTTTTCACCATCTACTGCCAACACTTTAATGCTCTTCCATTGACTTACGACCATTAAAATGTATTTAATGATTTGTTTATTGTAAAATCATTAAATACAGTTGCCGTGCTCATAAAGACTAACGGCTAAGCAGACACGCATGCCAAGGACACAGGTAGCGCTCCAATATAAAGGGTGATTTTTTAAGAGCTTGAAATTTGCATAAAACGCATAAAATTTGCAAAATCTCATCGGTTCTTTATTTGAAACGTTAGATTGGTTCATGACATTTACTTTTTGAAGATAATTTCATTTAAATGTTGACCGCGGCTGCGTCTTAGGTGGTCCATTCGGAAAGTCCAATTTTGGGCAACTTTTTCGAGCATTTCGGCCGGAATAGCCCGAATTTCTTCGGAAATGTTGTCTTCCAAAGCTGGAATAGTTGCTGGCTTATTTCTGTAGACTTTAGACTTGACGTAGCCCCACAAAAAATAGTCTAAAGGCGTTAAATCGCATGATCTTGGTGGCCAACTTACGGGTCCATTTCTTGAGATGAATTGTTCTCCGAAGTTTTCCCTCAAAATGGCCATAGAATCGCGAGCTGTGTGGCATGTAGCGCCATCTTGTTGAAACCACATGTCAACCAAGTTCAGTTCTTCCATTTTTGGCAACAAAAAGTTTGTTAGCATCGAACGATAGCGATCGCCATTCACCGTAACGTTGCGTCCAACAGCATCTTTGAAAAAATACGGTCCAATGATTCCACCAGCGTACAAACCACACCAAACAGTGCATTTTTCGGGATGCATGGGCAGTTCTTGAACGGCTTCTGGTTGCTCTTCACCCCAAATGCGGCAATTTTGCTTATTTACGTAGCCATTCAACCAGAAATGAGCCTCATCGCTGAACAAAATTTGTCGATAAAAAAGCGGATTTTCTGTCAACTTTTCTAGGGCCATGATTTCAATGATTTGCAAGCGTTGCTCGTTAGTAAGTCTATTCATGATGAAATGTCAAAGCATACTGAGCATCTTTCTCTTTGACACCATGTCTGAAATCCCACGTGATCTGTCAAATACTAATGCATGAAAATCCTAACCTCAAAAAAATCACCCGTTACTACCAACCTCACTGGATTATTTCCACATTAAACAGCAGAGATAGTCGAGCATGATGGAATACCGTATTTATACTTACCTACCTATTGGCAGTTAAGATAATCGTCGACTGCCTGTGATAAACGCAGAGCAACACCTACAAACAACATGTACAACAACAACAAAATATTGACTTCTTTAACGGTAAAGTGTGCCAAGCTCGTTAAAAGCTGTGCAAACTATGCGTGCGAATTTTGTGCGACAAAGCGAAAGAGTGCGAGTTACGCACAAGTGGAGAATGTAGCAAAACAAAAAAAAAAGAAAGAAGAAGACAAGCCAAAAGAAAAATGAAAGTGGCTGAACTAGGTTAAAGGCTTGCCTTTGGTAGCTTGAAGGTAGCTCAAGGATGTCGCAGCAGCAGCAGCAGCAGCAGCTAGGCATGCGTTATGCTTTACGAGCCATTAATAATGTTGACTATGTGGCCTAAAGACATAAGACAAGGCGTCTACAACAAACAGCTTTGCTAAATACAATGATATATTAAGAGAGCAGACAAAAACAAACTTGCAAGTGATGTAAAGACGAAAAAATTTGAAAAAATATGCACAAATGCGTGGGTATTTAGTGCTGAAGTGTTTCTGAGAATTTTAAAATTTCGGGATTTCGGGATTAAAAATTTGCATTTCGGGATCCCAAAAAAAATGTTAAATATTTAAATGTGCAAAGCTTTGTTTGTACTGAAAAGCGAAATACTAATTTCGGGATCCCGAAAAACATATTACACATAAATATTTAACTTGAACAAGAAAGCTCACAAAATAAAAATTTTCTTTCAATCCCGAAATTTCGGGTTCCCGAAATTTAGATAACTTAAAAAATTACTTTTTAAACAACAAAGCGCCCAAAAAAATATTTTTTCCTTAATCCCGAAATTTCGAGATCCCGAACCTAAAATGTCTAAGATCCGCTAGAATTTAACTTATTTTACTAAAAAAAGCTTTTTAAGCAATACAGCATAGTCATGAATTAATTTTCTTACATCCCGATCCCGAATGTCAAATTGCAACACCTTAACAATTTCTTTAATGCCTGCACTCAAACTCTCTCTCTCTCTAACACACGCACACCAACAAATACCACACTGTTTACCTTCACATGAAGCATATTTATGGGCGCATGAACAAACAGCTTTGCCATTTTGTTTGTCTTTTCCGCTTTCTGCACATTTTTTTCTGCGCCAAGATGTATGATTTGTTTGCGTGCCGTTAAACAAAAACAAGGCGTTGCATACAACAACAAGAAATAACAAAAACTACGCACACACACCTCTGCAGCGCTGCCCAACACTCAGTAGATACATGTGCCTGTGATACGTAAATATTTGCTGTGAGTTAGTGTTTGGTGTCTTCTGCTTTTTTTCGCTCACAGCTTTTGATAGATTTTTAAGGTGTTTTTGATTTGTTTACAGCCCGCAAATACAGGCCTTAAGTTCATTGACTGTGATATATTGGCCCAATAGCGCCTATAAGTATGTATTTACATATGTTTGTGGGCCAACTTGTGCTGTGGGCGTACGCCACTGTCATTTGCCATTTGCTGCACACACACACGCTGCCATTCATTCGCTTATTGCTTGTTTACATTGATATATTAGCAAAATTAATCGGCTTTGCGTGCCAATGGGTGAGCTGCAGTGCACATACATATGCACATGTGTTTGTATATACATATGCATATATGTATATTTGTAGGACTGTTTGCCAATATCTATAGTTTAATATTTCATTAAATATCTCGCTTGGGCACGCACTTACATATACATACATCATGTATCTTACTTGTATGTTGAGTGAAACTAGGCCACACAATTGTTGTTGTTATGAAGTTCGGTAGAAGCGAGCGTAATTTGTTTGTATATGTGTTTTGCATTTTTTTTATTGAAGTATGTATGCTCTACATATATAGGTATGTACTTAAGCAGCACTCTACATGTGTATTACATATAATTTTGTAGATTTTCTCTAGATATTCCATTTCTTGTGCCAAACCAACTTATTAGTAAATCAAGTTAGTATTTTATCTATGCAAATACCGTTAGAGCGAAGAATGTAAATATGAAATTTAAGGCAAGGTATGCAAACTTAACGGTACTGCAAGCTTGAAAATAACATAGTCAAGAATTTAAGTGATACAAGTAAGGAAGGGCTAAATTCGGGTGGAACCGAATATTTTATACTCCGGCAATTTATGGATGTAATTTTAGAAAGGTAATACACAAATTTACCCATAAATTCGACATTAAGTCCAATAGAATAACGAGAATATAGTATTATACATATATGAGGGATGTGGTAATTCCTAAACCAATTTCACTCATTTTCACCACCAAAATTTGTTAAGATCTCTCACATATTAACCGATATATGCTGAATAAACGCATTGTATTTTTGAAAATCCAATAATTATATATATGGGAGGAAGTTATGATCCGATTTTAATAATTTTTGGTACAGAGACACACTATTAAAAGAAAAAATGTCGTCTCAATTACATATATATCAGAGAGATTTACCGATATTTTCGGTGAAAATCGTTCTTCATCTTTCAGTCCGATTTCGACAATTTTTCCACAAGTGAAACCACAGATGATAAGACAGTATTTGTGTAAAGTTTCATTTCGATATCCTCAGCGGTTCCTTTTGAATATATTGTAAAGTGAAGGAATCAGATGGAATTCAAAATTGAGTCATATGAGAAGTAGTCGTGTTTGTGAACCGATTTCGCCCATTTTTAATCCGTGTTAACAGGGTAACAAGAAAGTATTATGTACCGAATTTCATTGAAATCGGTTGAGTACTTTTTGAGATCTGGTTTTTGACCCAAAAGTGGGCGACTTCACGCCCATTTTCCATTTTTTTTATAATCTGAGTGCACTTCTCCTCTGCAATTTCTTCTGTAAAATGTAATGTTTCTTTAAATTTATCGTTAGTGGATTAACGCACTTTTTGTAATAAACCTAACCTTTGTTTGGGATGTGGTACCTATCCGTTTTCGGTCTTTAACTCGTCTTGTCACCCTGACTAAAACGAACTAAAAAATATATATAATTTCTCAACACAATTATCTAAACAACGAAAGTCGTCTAATTATGCCCAACAATATCAATAATCTGATCAACCATATACATATACATACATATATGTCCATATATGCTTATATCCATAAGCAGTTGTCCGATAACTTGTAATTGCATATGCAAATTATATGTTTCACTGATTGCTGGCCTGATTTGCATTTATGACGACAAACACACACAAATACAATACAATACAGTTATTTACATATTACAAGTGTATCGGCTGCACTACAAACACTACTGTCTCACATAGTCACACACAAACGTTTAGTTGCATGATTTCCAATAATTTCTACTCTATTACTTGCCGTTATCTATTTATTAATAATAACCAGAATAATAATAATTATAATAATATTGTCTCAATGCTGATTTTTGCTTAATGCAATGATACCGTTATTATTAAAATATTGCAATTTATGCTACATATATATGTGTAGAAACTAAAAGCGCATGCTTGAAATGTTAACATTATGCAAATTGGCGCATGGGCGCATAGCAATCGTATGCTAATTTCATACAAAACACAAATGCCACAATTGAGTTCACTTACACGCGTCGTTGCGTCGAAATTGTTGTAAATAATATTTATGATAAAAGGTTGGCACTAAGCTGGTAAATTTGCCATTGCAAGTATATTTATCGTTTGTGCGATTTTATTGAAAACGGCAGTTTAAAGCACATTTAATAGTTGAAGCGGAACTTAATAGAAATATATTTAAACTAAAAGCAATCGAGCAATGAAATTCTCATATGCGAAGTCAGTTGAAGTGACAAAAATAATAGGTGGTTCACTATGGCTCAACTGATTTTTATATGCAATGCGTCATACATTTTCGATAAACCAATAGTATCCAAGGTGTAAGATATAGGGGAAATGAAATAAAAAAAAAAGCTGAATTGATCATCTAAAGTTCACACCAATACCTAGTTCCCGCTATCTTGTCTTTGCTGAGGAGGTCTAATTTTAATTATACTACTTCCCTTATAGATCCATTGTACACTTTCAGAACTGTTTCATAGCCAATGCAGCCACATTTTCCTTCGTTTTGTACTAAATCGGCTTGTCAACTCAACCAAAAGAGGTTCAAAAAACTATTGTTGGAGGAAAGCTATTTGGAATCAAAATCATTTTATTGTAGGATAATTCAGGAAACGTAAATAGGAGAGGACTTCAAAAGGCATACAAAGAGGATATTACTTACATGAATATGCAGAACGCAATTGCCCAAAGATTAACTGATTAACTTTTCCTTATCTTGTTTTCATCTCCGCTGCTGAACAAGTTCCTGAATACTTATAACAAATCTTTAACTATCCAGTCCAAACATCAGGAATACTATATTCTGAAGAAATTTCTCATTTTTGTCTTTCTTTCTGTCAAAAGCAGTTTTTGATTTCGTCCAATATTAATCACATGATCAGCTTATTTTGAGACATTCAGATCTAAAGCAATGCTCTTGCTGATGGTAAAACTTCATTTAAACTTGAAGAATTTGAAATTTTCGTTGCTTAAACTCTATAAACATATCATCTCATGATCGATTCCAAGCCTTTCACCTTCATTGAGGCGCTTCTTTCTTATTTTAATAATCGGACCTTTAGCACCCACCTTAATTGTTATTTTGTATTTCCATTAAAGAATGTCCCAAGATTGTGCGATGATAGTCAAGTAAGTAGTATTGGAATTTCAGGATCCTGAAGTTAAAATTCCAAATCCCTAAAAGACCTTTTTGCAGAACTTTAGTCTACTTTTTGATAATACATATAGTTTTGCTATGAAAATAACACTTGCTGACTTGATACAAATGTGACCAGAAGCATCTCAGATGAATAGCTGTTGAATAGTTTCGAAATATACAAACAAATATTATCTTTTAAATGCAGCCAATTACTATAACTGCTAAACTCAGCTTCATATGTGAGGTTTATTAAAAAATAATAGCAATTTTCGTTTTTTTTTTTTAATTTTTTTAATTCATTTGTCTACATTAATTTTGTTGTCTTAAATAGTCCTCATTCGATATTATGAACATAACCCAGCGCTGCTCAATCGTCGAAACGCTTCTCATACTCCATTTTTGAGATAGCCTCTTTATTATTCACTTTATTTTTGGGAAATAGAAAAAAGTCACACGGAGCTCTGTCAGGCAAATGTGGAAGTTTCAAGAATTCACGAACAAGCAACGTAGTGTGATTTTTGTTTTTTAAAACGAAACTCGCCATACTCATGAAAACACGTCTAACCTTAGCAGCCGCTACAGGCACAGTAAACAATAAATACAGCTGAAAATTGTATTGTACTCCAAGGGCATGTAACCCTTAACAATTCACGTTATTTTTTGAACACACCACGTCAACACTGTGCCTCCTATTTTCCAGAGCATATGAGTGTTTCGCAACAGTATCGGTTCGATCGGTTTAAATAGTTAAAACACTGGGAGCTTGTCTTCCATATACTGTACTAAATTCGATTCTGGATTCTTCGTTGGAATTTATTGCTTGAATCAACTATATTTTTTAACCCGGAAAAATCGATAAGACTTCAATCTTACCAAAAGCTTCCAAATAAAGGTTCAGTTTTTAGACAATACATCAACATTTTCTTTGAATAAATCATATTAATTTATTTCATTTCAATTTAGGCCACAAAAAATTTAAGTAGTGGTACTCTTGCCTACATATAGGCAATATTTATATGCTAGGCATAATTACTCCCATAATTATGCTACATATTTCATAGATATAATATTTAATAAAAATGGAAGTGTATATAGTTTTCTTATTTAGTCAACAATCTTTTCCGAATCGCCGGAAATTTCAGAGTCTACTTTTCCAAGCTCTTCCCCTAAAAATTATAAATATGTGCAAGATTCTAGAAATAATAAGATTGCGCCTAAAAATATGCTTTTAATATGTGTTAATACAAGAATAAGTCTCAGATATGATTGCAAGCAATTTCGCAAACGGAAATCACACTTGTCAAATAAACAGCAGAACAAACATAAATTAAATAATTATCAGCAGAACGGTGAGCAGAAGAAATTTACTACAAATAACTGACAGCCAATTAAATGCATTTTAAACTAAATTCTTCCGATACGTTGAATCAGTTTGCAAATTAGTGCGTTGATTGCAACGAATTGTAAGCAATTTGTGCCGAAGACAACAAATCAAATGAAGACACAAAACTAAATTTGCATTTACACGAGCATAAGGAAATATGTACCATATATCTGCAAATATATATGTATGTGTGTGTTTGAAGTGAAGTGGGAATATAATTTAAATAATACAGTGCTCCTTATCTGTCAGCTAACTATATGCTTAGTGAAGTGCGAAGACAAGTTGGTGCGCCTAAAATGATGCTACAGTGCAAGTGCTTACAATTAAATGTAATGTCTTGGTGCGGGGCCTGTAGGAAAGTGTTGAGTTATGATTTTTAGGCAAATTCAAAGTATGTGAAAGAGTTAAAGAAACTGTAGAGCATGATTTTAGAGTACAGAATCACTTCGTTAAGACCAACAAAATTGATATATTGAACTTCGACAAAGAGACTTCATATATCTAAGAATGATTTTTTCCAACAGTGCCACCAATTGCTTGCGCTCTAGTAAATTACACATAGTGTTGATGTAACCAAATGATAGCCAGCTTGCCAATGTAGCTGTTTGCTATAACAACCGTTAGTGGTGGTCATCTTGACACAGGCAAATGGTTGTAGTCTTCGCCGGCCGCTGACAATGTTGACCATGTTACTACTTGGACTTACGCAAACAAGCACACACAAGTGACTACAGTACATTGTAGTAAGCTCCGTTGCACTCATAAGAGTATGTGAGTATGTGTATGTGAGCTTGTCAACGGCGATTCATGCCGTCATAACAACATAACTGTACAGTGCTCAACGGTATCTCTTGCAGTTGCTGGATTATGGCAGCTGCCGCATACAAGTTTAACTGCTTTTGTTGTCACAAGCAGCTATAGTCGTACACATACGTGCTTACGAGACATGTGTGTGTGCGTGTGCCTGCTAGTTGTCGTCATTATTATTATGACTTTACAAAATAGTTAATACAGTAATTTACATTTAAAGTGCTACATGACATAATTTATGCGGAAGTGTGTATATATACTCACATACATATGTATATACAGGACATATTTTAACTGGTACTGCTATTAATATGAACGCAACTGTACATAGATGAAGCTATGTTAAATATTATTACGCCTTAAGTTAATATGATTTAGCAAATAGTCGCTTGCAGAGATTTTTCGGGAAATTATAAAAAAAATACTGAATTCCGAAAAATTTATAACTGTAATCCCGAAATCCCGAAATTACCTATATTTTACAATAATTAATTTCTCATATTATTTCGAAATTTTCATAAAAAAATAAAATCCCGAAATTTCAATCCCGAAATCCCGAAACTACAAATATTAGTAAATGTGTGTAGAAAATATTATATGTTTATATGTTTTATAATATTTCACACTGAAAATTTTCGGGATCCCTAAATTGTAAACCCCAAAATTTAAAACTACCAAAATAATCAATATTTTATTTGACAGTACTCAGAAATTTCAATTTTGTGTTTTAAATAATGATACTAGTAGATATAAATACCCAAATCTTCTATAAAAATAACTTCAAGAAACCCTAAATATAAATCCTCCAACAAACTCCCGTCATATTTCATATTGTACCCATGTCATTTTAAACTTCCATAACACCTTGTAAAGATACCCATACTCCTTAAATGTGTCCACTGCATTTCACACATGACACAATGCGCGCAATTACACCACTGACATACTTTTCGGGCACACTAAGTCCCTGTCATATTAGTTATGCGTTTATATAGAGCGTTTATGTGCTGATTTTATAAACACATATGTGTATTTAGGTCCATCATCCATCAATCACAACGCATAGAAATGAGCAGAAATTCTACAAACTGCCGCACACATGCGCTGGTATGCGACACAACAAGGACACTCGTGTGGGTAAAAAATGATTGACATATACGCTTGGTGTTGCTGACATTCGCAACATGTTGTTGATAATGCGAAATGGTTGCGTGCGACATACAAAAAAAAAAAAAACATTCTGATAATGAGAAATGCCAGTAATTTATGGTGGGTATTTTGAAATTGATAACATTGATTATCAGGAGAGTGATTTTGCCGCAAATGAAATTTGAAAAATAGAACACTTGATATATTTTTTGAAAATAAAATCTAAAAAAAAATTTAACTATCAAAAATTTTGAACGCTAAATTTGTTATTACTGAAATACGCAATGTTCAGGTTTTTTATACTTTTCTGTTGTATTTTCGATTTCACATTTTAAGCTACGCGCTGCAATGTAGGCAAAATATTTTGGTTTCACGAAATTTTTGCATATTTTTGGGCGTTGGAGTATTCTTTCAGCATTGATTGAATTTTTTACAAACAAAAATTTGTGAAATTTGAATTTAGTTCGAAAATTCTACTGAAATAGTCAATATCAGCTTTCGGAAATGGCTATAAATATAGAATTTGTCAATATTTGTAAAGCTCCGCTATGTGAAAAAAGTATTTTTGCATGGAAAACCGGTCGGGTCATAACTGTCGTTTCGAAATTTTTGAATTGAAACTCTCACACTTGTCCACAACTCTCATTTTTTTAAACTCCTGACAGTAGAAAACATTTTGTTTAAAATCATTGCACATGAAACGTTGCCTACATTTGGGAGCATTGCAAAATTTTCAAGTATAAAAGTAAGAAAAAGACTTCGTTATGTGAAAATTTATTTTTGCATGGAAAATCGGTTGGTTCTGCGTTGGAACCCCTAAACTTCCATTTTTAAACTCCTGAAAGTATGCAACATGTTGTTTAAACTCATTATTAATGACACGTTGCCTACATTTGGGAGCTTTACTAAATTTTTATGTATAAAAGTATTGAAATTTTTAAAGTTTTTAATGAAAATCAAACAAATTAATTTAAAAATAAATGTTTTTCAATTTATTTTTCATTCAATTAAACGATACATTTTATATTGATATAATAAAAAATATTTTTCCATAGAAATACCCAAACAAAGCTCTTCATATTCAAAGTAAACGCCACCCTAAAAGACTGTAATTAATTTGAATTCTCCTCAACTGAGCAAAAAGACAATATTTCTTAGAAAATTCCACCAAAGTATGCGTTCACATTTCGACGAAATCAGACGAAATAAATGTATGCCGTTCCAGTTAAGCTAATAAACTTAATTGTTTCAGTATTACGTCATTTATTATAAGCATATCTGTGTGACTAAATTATACGCTTTGCTACTATTGGCCCCCTATCAAAACCCCTCCACTTCCTTATACTCTTCCTATGCTCCTTGCAAGCTCCTTTTTTTTCGCCAGCTAAATGCGCTGCCCAGCTGCTTGCTGCTACAGAGTTTAGCAATAATTGTCACCGCTTATGATCCATAAATAATTCCAAACGATTTAATGTAAATATGGACCAGCGCCTTTCAACTCTATTTAGCTAGTGAGAGCGAGCGGAGGCAAGCAAAGTGTGTTAAACTACATAAACTGCCGTCGTCTGAAGTGGCTGCTTCATAAAGATACACAATCTCTCTCTGAGTGCTTAAGTGTTTACATATATATATACAGTTATATATTTTATATATGTATTTATGTACTTAAGTCTTAACGAGTGTTTATATGTATGCTTGAAGAGATATTAGTTGCATTTATCTGGCGCTTTTCAAATTCGTAGCATACATTTCGGCGCAAAGCGCATATACTATACAGTTGTACATATGTTTGTTGGTAACCGAATCGGCCGCAAAATAAATTAAGACACATTAAATGTGAAACGGCAACGCATTTATTGTCGACGATTTGGAAATGGAATTGTTACTCGTGCTTATTGTTCTACAAAATCGCTTTTGTATTCTTCGCTTTAGCATTGTTTGTTGTTGTCTTGGCGCCATTTTGTTTTTGCTGGTTAGTTAGAATTGGTATACCAATATTTTGTTATTGTTGTTGTAGCTTTACTTGATTTGTATGGCGGTTTTTCGGCAATCTTATGGGAGTTGTGGGCTAAGGCGACACTGTGCGACCTAAGGAAGAGCAGAACTGAGCTGGCTATAAATGTCTCAAAATAAAAGCTCAACCATATATGTATGTCTCCTTTACTTTATCTACACGTTGCGTTGATTTCTACACCGCCGACGACAATTTCGTCGTTCGTTGTTCGTATTAAGCAAACAATTTATCTTACTTTCCGCTTAATTGTCAGCCACAAATTCGCAATTTTCTGTGAGAATGTTGCAACATTGCCGCAAATAAAATAGAATACAATACAATAACACACCAAATGCCACTTGTAAAGTAAAGTGAAAGTTGTACGTAAAATGTACGAAATAAAAGCCAACTTCAAGTGAAATGTGGATATGTGTACTAAGCGTGTATGTGTGTGTGCGCCTAAAAGTATGTCACTGTAAAATAAATAAAAGCGAAATTGTACAACAAAAAGTCGCACAATAAACACTTGATAAATGTGTGTACAATAAATGAGCGATTGAGTATGTCTTCTTATTTATTTTATTTATTTTAGTTGATACATAATGCTTTTAGAAGAGAAGGTGGAGAGAGAAACAGAAGTTAGTCTAAAAGTTACATACTACAAGTAACTTTTCAGTGTTAATAGAAGCGAAGGTCATGTTGTATATCTTTCGGACATATTTTATACTTAGCTACACATTTTAAATTTTTTGAAAATCTTAGAAAAGTTGGTGGAGAATTTGCGAGGCACTGTTACAGAAATATTTGACTAATCGTGTATAAATGCTTGTGATGTTGGCTAAACACTTTAAAGACAATCACTTCTAAGTGCTTAAGTATTTAATAACATAATTTTTTTATAATCCCGAAATTTCGAGATCCCGATTTTCCGGGATTTCCCCTATTATATTAAACCAAATTGAAAGACAATTGCTATAAACTTTTTATACTCTCGCAACAAAGTTCCTAAGAGTAGATATAGAGTTATATATACCAAAGTGATCGGGGCGAAGGGTAGATTCGAAATCCGGATGCCTGGCTGTCCGTCTGTCCGTGCAAGCTGTAACTTGATTAACTTGAGTTAAAATTGAGATATCTTGATGGAACTTGGTACACATATTTCTTGGCACCATAAGAATAAGGTTGCTTTCGAAGATTGGCGAAAATTTGGTACAAAGGATCACACTAGGAAGGGGCACATTTGAACGTAATTTTTTGGGAAAGTGGGGGTGACCCCGCCCCCTACTAAGTTTTTTATACATATCTCGTAAAATAATAAAGCTATTATATATAAAGCAAACTTACTAGGGTTATTTGCTTTAGCCTCTTCCTTGTACAGTACAATGGAGAAAATCCGGGCTATAACCACGCCTACCTCCCATACAAAGGTTATATTGAAAACTACTTTAACTCAGTAAGGAAATACACCAGAAATCTTAAATTTCATTGTAAAGATAGCACAGAAAGGCTGCACTCAAATTAATATACAAATTTCAAATATGCATGGCTGCGCCCACTTATGGGTCTAAAACCATATCTCAGAAACTACTCGACCAATTTCAACGAAATGCGATACGTAGCCTTTCTTTGGCATCACTGGCTATAGTTTGAAAATTGATGAAATCGATTCCAAACCACGCCCACTTCCCATATTCCACAGTTTTTAAGTCTATTTGATTACTTAGCAATCTATAATTTAAATGTCGGTGAATATATCGAAACAACACTTTGCACAAAAACTTTATTTCGAGTGTAGCGTATCCCGTATAAAAATCACCGAAATCTGATTATGACTTTTCGAGGCCTCAGATACCGAACATGAGCACCTCGACGTTTGCGGCTAATTTTTTATTGAAAATATCATTAAATCTGTCAGATATTCTAAAGAAATCCAAAAGAGATGTGTTCCTTCCAACAGCATGTGTCTGTGCCAAAAACGATAAAAATCAGGCCAAGAGAATATGGGCCTAAATCCTCATAATCGAATTTTCAAACTTCGGGTGGACAGAATTAAGTGAAGCCATATTAAGTGAACATACATATATTCTTGGATGTAATGTAGCTTGGTGGAAACAATCGGTCCAGGAATTAACCCAGCTCCATATACTGTATACAATCTTTCGTAATTTTCGTTATGGGTCAAACTGTTTGTTGTTTTAATAAGATTAAATAAATAAATTGCCAGAGTATATAATGTTCAGTTACACCCGAACTTAGACCCGAACTTAGTCCTTTCTTACTTGTTAATAATTATAATTTTTTGAAATCCCAAAATTTCGCTATCCAGTTTTTTTTGGATTTTAACTGGCAGACAAGAGTAAAATTTGTTTTTATAGTATAATTGTCTATACTAATATTTTTGTGGATTTTAACTACTACATTGATTTTTATAATTTGAAAGAGATTGCATACCACACCGAGCACAATTGTACATCATTATACATCATTGTACATTAGAAGAAGCAGAGAGCAGAATTTTTTAAACTTTTAATTAAAAAAATTCATTTGAAAAATCAATGAATAAATTTGATTTTCTACAAGAATTGCTTTATTTAGTTCTCTCATTTTTTAGTTTTATTAAACTTTTCATTAAACCACAAATTGCACTACGAAAAAATCTTCATTGTGCTTGCACCACACTCCCTCACTTTCACATACCCTCTCACACTATCACTTTCTCCCTCTTTCCTCTGCCATGGCAACGTGCACTTTCGTTGGCTGCCATTGATGCTTGTCTAAGAAATTCAATTAATTCTCTCAACTTTCAAAAATAACCAGCGCAAAGCAAAGTAAAAACAAATGAGAAATGCGTTGCAAACAACAGACATGCAAAAATAGCAAATACAAAAATAAAATTAAAAATCCAAAAAACAAAAAAAAAACAAATTTTATCTAAATGAAAGCAACAAGAGCAACAACAGCAATTAGAGCAGATGCATTGAATGCCAAACTAAAAAGAATTTACAAAATTAAATTTTAAGCAAGACAATGCCTGCGCCAACAACAAGACACTACAACAACACAACAATGCAAAATTGCTGCGCTGTTGTTGTTTTTGTTATTGTTTTCGAGTAAAATCAAACTTTATTTGAGGCAACTAAATTAAGAAGCGACAAACAATGTCGCTGACACTATTGTTCGGCCAAGCACAGCAAGGCAAGTGGCAAGGTAGAGGGGAGAGTGAGTGAGAAAGCAGCGCAATGCCAAGTGAAAGCAGTGAAAGGAACTCAACTCAAAAAGTGAACTAGTTAAAGTGTAAGCAACAACAAGCAATGGCGCTGTAAATGTAATACAAATTGGGTTGTCTCTCATTTGCATGCAGCAGCGAAGGAAGCGCTGCGTTTGCTTGGCGTGACCCTGCCACCTGTTTGTTATGCTTGATATTTGTGTTAAGCACAGCTACAACAACAAAACAACAATTATAGTGCATATTCATATTTTAAGCAGCTCTTAGCGTTTGTTGTTTTTGTTGTTGTTGCATTAGAAGTTTCTAATTTACTTTTGGACGGAATTGTAACTCACTGCTGGAGTTCTAAGTGCGCTCATAAAGCCGTGTTAAATATGCGCGGGTCTTACTATTGTTCTTGCAGAAGTAATAGCGAGATTATTAAGTGTTGGAACAACGAAATTTTCGGTACAAGAAAGCTTTTTAGTTAAATTGTGGAGGAATATTAGGACATTTCTGATACAAAATTAGCCTCATCTATTCAGTGATAAATCAGGACTTGTAGGACACTCTCTCTCTCGAGACACCCTCCCACGTAATAAAATCCGTTAAATTACTTTAGTCAACTAAAGTCAAACATTTATATAACATAATATTCTAAAATTTTTAGCAAAACAAAAATGTAACTTTTCGTTTCGTAACTTAACTTTACTTAGCGTAACTTAACTTAACTTAACATAGCCTAACTTATGAAAGCTATGTATGTTAAGGGCTGTAAAATGAGTTACTCTGAAATTCATTAATGTGTTTTATCTGAAATTGCACTTCTAAATAAGGTGGTTCAAATTATATCAATGGAATATTAAATTAAGTTTCTCAGATATCCGCCAAAACAAAAAAATTTAACTTAACGTAACTTAACTTGGCTTGACTTGATTTGACTTGACTTGACTTGACTGGACTGGACTGGACTTGACTTGACATGACATGACATGAACTAACTTGACTTGAATTGATTTAACTTAACTTAACTTAATTTAACTTAACCTTGCTATGGTTAATTTTCTCAGATTTTTTCTAAAATATTAATTTAAATTTATTTATCGGTTATAGCCGAGTCCACAACAGCGCACCATTCATTCCTCCTTCAGGCAGTTTGGCGCCAATTGGTTATACCAAGTGAAATCAGGTCCTTCTCCACCTCGGCTTCCCCCAGCGGGTAGCTCATCGAATTCTTTCTAGGGAGCTGGAGCACTTTCGTCCATTCGAATAGCATGACATAGTCAGCGTAGCCGCTGTCTTTTTATTCGCTGAACTATGTCTATGTCGTCGAATAACACATACAGCACATCATTCCATCTTCTGCGGTATTCGCCGTTGTAAATTTTTAAGGGACCGTAAATCTTCCGCAAAACCTTTCTCTCGAAAGGTCGTCTCATCGGACGTTTACATCGTCCACGCTTTTGCTCCATAAAGTAGGACGGAAATGATGAAGGACTTGTGGAGTTTGGTTTTTGTACGTCGAGAGAGGACTTTACTTTTCGATTGCCTACTCAGTCCATAGTATCGCCTGTTGGCAAGAGTGATTCTGTGTAAGTTTTCTGGGCTGACTTTATGCTAATACTGGTTCCAAGATGGATGAAATCATCTACAACTTCAAAGTTATAGCTGTTTCTACTCTTGTAGAAGATTGTACCTTCTATATTTAGCTCTGCGTCTAGTATTATTTTTTCTACCTTCAAGTTAAAGAAGCCACACGATAGTTAGACACCCTGAGGTTCTGTCGAAAGTAGCTTTAAAATCGACAAAGAGATGGTCACCGCAATTCTACCTTAACTTATATAAATTCATGCTATTATAATACACTGTACAGTCAAAATCTTCCTCATTTTTCCACCTAAAATATCTCCTCTTTATCAAATAGCTATCTTAATCTATTTGACTATTCCTTTGAACTTAACCCAAATTCCAATGAAAACATGGGGGCATAAAGCTTTGAGAAAAACCAAATACTTCCACAGAAAGTGAACTATAATAGCAAGTAGAAATATTTACTGAGCAGCTACGAATTACTTCCACGGAAATTGTACATAAAAAAGTTGGGCAAATAAATATTGCGTTTGAATTTACAAACCGAAAATATGCAGTAGGGGAACAAATAAAGAAATAGAGAGAGAAAGACGAAAAAAAATCAAAAGCATATTTAGTGAAAATGTAAAATCCATGAAAAGCCAGGCATTATAATAGTTTTAGTGAAACGGAAATACGCAACTACCGCAATAAAGCTGTAAAAGTGTACGGAGAAGATAGAGGAGAGGAGGAGATAAGAGCTGAAGGAAGAGCAGCCCCTTACGTTGATTGAGAGAAAATACTTTCGCCAGCATTTAACACATACAAATGCGCACAGCACAATGCAGTTAAAGAACAAATAATTCAAAAATACGAATACACAACAACAACAAGAACAACGACTGCTGTAGCAACAACAAAGAACGAGCGAAATCAATGTGAAGTGCAACGAAGTGAAGTTACAGTGAATTTCAAACCAATAAATACCAGCAAATAAAGCAGACGACGCGTTGCAATGAGCGATGAAGTGCGAGGAGAGAGTTGGAGAGTGCGCTGCAAGCGTTTACGAGTGAAAAGTAAAAGCTAAAGTAACAACAACCAATAATAAACAGTATTGAAAACAAAACGCCTGCAAATGAATGTAACTTTATAGCGTTCGAATGAAAAAAAATAAAAAAATGAATGAAACCCAAATCGTTTAAAGTCAAGCCAAGAACAAGTTGCACTTATTTACTGGCTGCACGTGGAGTGAAAGCGAGTGAAGTGGTGGGAGAGTGGTGAGGAATGGGGGGAGTGAGAAGCAAGTGAAGGACGCTGCGAAAGCAATGGTAAACAATCACAATCGATACTTGAACAGCTCATTCGCTATGCTCAAGTGCGGCCTGTCACAGTACAGCAGTTGTGGGTGTTTACCGTTATGCGCACAAATGTATGCTTGTATATTTATGTGAATCAGTTTAAATGTGCGCTCAGCAATTGGTGGCAGTCATGTCGTTGTGGCACAATGCCACATTTATTTACAACCAAACACACACACATACATACATATAGTGGCATTAAAGTTTATTTATATATGTATGTGTGTGTGTGCTGCGCCGAAGTTTTGTGTTGTGCAGCCAAATGACCCACTTTGATAAAGCACAACAAGCACGAACACCAACAAACAACAGCGACAGCAGAGTCAGCAAACTGCGACAACAACAGCAACAACAACAACAAGTACATATAAAACAGCAACAACAACATATATAGAAACGACAACAAAAACAACAACTGAAAATTCATATACAACAACAACAACTATTAAACTTACGAAAACAACAACAACAACATGAAAAATATATAACAGCAGCAACAACAACAACAAATACACCTACAAAAACAACAACAACAACAGCTGTTGCATATAAACTCAGTCAGTCACTCGGTCGCTTGGTCGGTCGGTCGGTTGCATGGCTGCCTCGTTGGCTGGTGTCCATGTTTAAAAGTATGTATATGTGTTCGTGTGTGTGTGTTCGTTGTTGTTCATTCGCTTGCCAAGTCTGTCCTATTTATCATTTCCGTCGGTTTTGGAGCGAAAGTCATTGCACAACAACGAGCACTGTCAGTGGCAGCCGCCTGGCAATGGCAAAGTTGGCACGGCCGCCAAAGCGTACACACACACACACACACACAAACACACACATATGCAAACAAATACAACAAAAACAATTTGGCGCAGCACCTACACAGCGCGCACAGCAGCTGCAGCGTAAACGGGCATTTAGCAGCCAGATTGGATGAACAAATATGAAAGCCAATGTGTGTTGTTGTTGTTGTCTATTTTTCGCCATTGTTGTGCTGCTGCCGCCTCTGTTGGTGCTACTGCATTTTGAAATTTAATGACAGCTTTAAGTGTGGCTATTTAAAATTTGAATTATATCTATTTGTTTACTATTGTTGCTATTGTTTTTTCATTGCTGTTGGCACTACAAGGCCACACAGCCACATAGCGCCAACCAAAAAGGGGGCGAACATTGCGCGGGTGGTCACTATACATATACAAAAAAAAAGGCAATAAAATGGGGCCAAATGAATATTTCAAAGTGATTTAGTAGCATTCTGGTTTTAGTAATGGATTTCGCTATTTAGTGCAGCCATATTTTTGCACAAATACCACCAGTATCGCATGCAGCAAGCAGCTAAACAATTGCATTTAATGCCATTCAAAATGCGAAGCGCTGCTTAAATCGACACAAAAGCGTTAAGCCAACCATTCGAGTATATACTATATATACATATATACGTGGGATTTATCAAATTAAATTCTGCAGTCAATGAAATTGTGGATAATACCAGAATTTATTACTGCATGTAAAATAATAATGTGTGGCAGCGTCAATGCGCGCACTGAGTGCTTAAAATTTCACTATTTTTCAAGCGACAAAATTTAATTTTCGGTTTTATTCAGCGATTTAACTGTGGAAATTCAGCGGCAGCCAGCTTAATGAAAGCGCAATTTTGTGAAAGTGGTTGCATTAAAGTAGTAACTGTAAATACGGATTGACAAAATGTGACCTATATATACATTTTGTTGCATAAATAAGTGATCATTTAAAAATAGTTAGTAAAATTTGCAAGCAAAAAACTGTTGTGAAATCGTCATCAACATTTTGCTTGGATTATAATAGAATTTTTCTACTAACTATTATTTGAAGTAATCGCGATTGATATATGCTATATATAATAATATTATAATCAGCATAAATTAGAAATTGAATTGGGCCGTTGGTACCCCATCATTAGAATTTAACTAGGATCAATTTGATAATTTGGGACCTTTTAAAATAAATTATACTAAAGGGTTTTCCAATAAGAGCAATAAAACGCAAACGGTTATGATCAATGAAATTCTTTATTATTGTGAAACTACATTCGATTCAATTATGTATGGAACTTGATTTCTTTTGCATGGCCACTACGAACACGCTTGCCGAAGTCCAGGCGCTGTGCTGCCGATAGTACTGCAATTTCACGTTCGTTATTCGTACGAAGTTCATCAATCGTCGCTGGCTTGTCGGCATATACCATTGACTTGACGTAGACCCACAGGAAATAGTCTAACGACCTCAAATCGCACGACGGAGACGATCAATTGACTGGGTCATTTCGTGAGATAACATGTTCATACAATTCGGACCAAAATTATTCAGTTATCATCGCTGAGCGGTAGCGATTTCCTTTCACAGAAATGTGCCGTTCGTGATCAGCACGGAAGAAGTACGACCCAATGACGTCGCAGCACATAAACCGCTCCATACCGTAATTTTTTCGCGATGGAATAGGGACTCATGGAGTACATGTTGATTGTCTGATCAATAACGCATATTTTGCTTATTAACGAAGCCATCCAGCCAAAAATGTGCTATGATGATTTTTCGATGAAAATCCGAATCATTTTCAAGTTGTAGCTCAGCCCAATTCACGAACGTACGACGAATCTGTTGGTCAAACGACTTCTGTTCTTGCGTCAATTTGATCTTGTTAGGATGTAGGCCAAGATCTTTTCTAAATCTCGCTACAACGACGCCACAGAGATTCACAACGCTTGAGAACGACGTGTGAGAGACTGGTTTGGAGCTTCCTCAATTGATGCGCTAACGGCAGCAATGTTCTGGACACTATAGGCACTTCTTTGTCTCACTGGAACGGAAACATTTTGTACTGTGCCTGTGGATTCATAATTTTCCAATAGACACCCAATTGTTGATCTGACAAGACGATTATGACGACTATAAATTAGACGTAGCGCTTTTAAAGTTGAAGCCACTTATTCCGAATTTCGGAAGTAAATTTTAATAATTTCAACTCGTTGTTGGATCGTATATATTTCCACAATGAAATGGCAAACCTTACTGAAGTGAAATGTCAAAAGAGCGGGAAAAAATATGGCGTCATTTGATGTCCCTATCGGTCTACTTTTGTAACGTCACTGTTGAAAAACACTTTATTTAGTAAGACAAAAAAAATGTTTGAAATTTTGAAACCCACCTAACACCTTAACGCAATTTTGTTGAACATAAGCTACAACTCGCTCACTATTTCAGCTCATTTGTCACTATAACCTTATGTTTTATTCTCAATTCGAGTTAAGAAATTTACATAAAAGTCTTCCAACTTTAAGACATTTTTAATTGAAGAAGCCGTATCTGTTTAAGTTCTTCAAATATATGCATAAATCTCTATTTTAACAGAAAAAAAATCGAAATTTTCAATTGCTTAATTCCTTCGCCACACCTCGTCGCCATAATTTCCAATATATTGGCTTCTTGGATCATTTTTTTTTGGTTTAAAAATTTTATGGAGACGGCAAACTATTAGACTATTAAACTATCAAAACTTCAAGATATCGATAATTTTACTCTACGCGTATCGATATTTTAATTTCTAATAATCGATACAAAATATATCGAAATATATAATATATTTTAGATATCACTCACTTCCCTACACCTCTTCTCTATAATTTCCAGTATTGCTCTCTTGAATCACTTTTTTTAGCCTAAGGTGGTGTCAATAATAATTCGACTGAAGTATATAACGGGTCATTTATCGATAATTTTATTCTACATATATCGATATTTCTAAAATAATCGATCTATTTTTAGATAGCACTATCTATGACTATGTACAGAGCCTAAAATACTAGTTTAGTAGGCTAGTCTAAAACATAGACCATTGGTCGTTTTGAAAACAACTGAGAAAACCTCAGGCGGAACCAAATTGATGTCCAGGCGAAGGCTCTCAACTGAACAAATTTTCTCAACATTATTCGTAGATAATCTTCTGTCGCTATAGCAACAAGAATAATACCAGTGTCTATATAGAAATTTAATTGTCACTTTATTACCAATGCTTATAGGACATTTTGAGGGATTTCACTTTTAGCTAATTAATACAAAAGCCTGTTTGTTATAAACTATACGAATGAAGATTTGATTGATTAATTTGAAATTAGTTAAGTTAATCAAGACATCTCCAAGCGACTTTTTTCCTCAACAATCCTCCAGGATTTAAATACGGGAAGAAAGGATTATTTCTAAAGTTTTATTAGAGTTCTTCAGTTAATAACCTAAAATAATTTTCTGTGCAAGAGTCTTAGTTATGAACCATCAATCGTATAACTCCACATTCTACAGAGTCATAAGCCCTTCCAGTTGAAGAAATAGCTTTTAATTTCCATGCGTGGGCTATCTACAAAAGCCACTGCCATATTAATTATACAAATATGAAATTATATATGCAAGACTCCACATATACTTGGCTTAGTTGAAATGAAATTTGTCAAATTAGCGTAGAATTATTTGCGCACGCGCGTGCTTCCACTTAAGAAGCGCTTTAATTCTCTTTAAATATTTACTGTAATCGTATTTATTCAACACCCAGCCGACAAGGCAGCATTGCCGCCAGTATATTAAGTATGTGTGTATAGGTGTGTGTGTGTGTATGAGTGTACGTGCAATGTGACGCACTTTACAAGAAAATCGTCAAGTTACAAAAGCGAACACGCACAAAAATCATTAAATTCCAACGAAATATTAAAAGTATGCAAATATGTATATGAGACGACGGAATGATTTCACAGAATGCGTGGGTAAGATAAAGCTGAGTGCGAGTGTGGATGTGGGTGTGCGCGTGAGAGTGTGCGAGGGTGTGCAAACGCATTTTTGCTTATTAAAGGCGATTTACATGAATTTTGTGGAATTTTTTATTTCAACAGCGTGGGCGAAAAAATAACTGAAGCTTTTCTGGCATATTTTTTCGGGAGAATGCTTGAGATAGCATAACTGTTGTTTATATATATATAAATATATATCTATTTTTTTGGAGATGTAGTGTCTTCCTTTACATGTATGATTATAAGCATCTCATTTAATTTATATTTTTATTTATTTTCAATTTTATTTATACAATAATTATTTTTACCTCAAAATTTCTCTTAAAACCCCAACAATTCTTCAAATAATTTTCGATTATTTTACCCTCCAAAAATCGCTACAGTTATTTTGCAATCGCAACTGTGTTTCCGCTCTGTAGCATTTTTTAATTCTTATTATCATCCACCGCTTTCCGGCCTCTTCGGAAAATCATAAATTTCCAAGTGCACTCAAATTCACTCAACACACAAGCCGAAATACCTGCCAAACACCAACCAACGCCGCAGCTTCAACAACATAAAATAATATTTTGTAATACACTTGATGCCTTCTCTTCTCTCCCTGCTCACGCCGCCACCACTTCTCGGAAAGTATACATTTCAACTCAACGCTGCTGCTGCTGCTGCCACACTTCATAATTTTATTATTTACTTCAGTCAGCCGTGTAAAAGGATATGCTGCATGCCACTCAACTTGCCACAGAAGCACACCCAAACACACACACGCGCAGCGCAAACATTGCAAACACTTGGCGTGGAGCACGACAAGGCTGTCTACGATTACAATGTATAAGTAGTGCCCACACAAATCGACACACACACACATACTTAAAAAAAAAGTAGAAAAAAATATTTGCTTTCGCTTGTAGAATCTAGAATTTATTTATTTTGATTTTCAGTTTTCGTCTGCTTTTTTGCGTGAATTATCATTTCTTGTTGTTGTTGTAACAGTTGTTACATCCTATTTACTTATGCGTACGTGCGCATGCCATTGGCGCGGCACACGGCTCAATTCACGCAAGCTTTTTCCACTCAGCTGCTCACCCATATCGCAACAGCAGTAGACATAAGCGTGCGTACGTGCCACTGAAGTAGCTGACCGGTCGGTTTTGCAAACGAAAACCGCCTAGTGTCATCTTATCTTTATATACTGTTGTAATTTCTGATACATACATACTTCCATACAGTTCCTTGGTAATCATTTGCCGCCACTTGTTCGGCAGCTTTGCATGCTTATGATGCCACTTTATTCATTCTCGTCCATCACGCACTCTGTCTGTCCACTGTCTATTTATTTATCTGTCTCATTACGTCGCTACTTTTCGGCTGAGCCTCATGCCGCGCTTACCTCACGCGTTACCGTTGTTTTGTCGGCGGTGGCGGCCACGTGCCGTGACGCATGTAATGCTTTGCTTTTAATTGAATAATTACTCATCTACTTTGACAGAATTTCAATTTTCATGAACGAATGCGGATGTGTTTCCGCTCGCCGGTGCCCAGCATCAGGGACCAGCTCACCAGCGAATGCTGAGTGCTGAGTCTATATATTATACTGTTGCCGCTGAGCTTATTTAATTGCATTATAGTATTTATAAATGAGCCTAATTATATCTAATATCCTTGGTAAATACCAATAATATTCATTCAAAATTCAGTGGGGCTCTAAGAGTTTTGACGTTAAATTATGCGTCGTCACGGTAACTGAGACCATTTTAGTTACGGTGTTTTTAATTTTTCTTATCCATTCAGAGAAGTTTTCCCAAGCAACGCCAAGATGTTTCCTATCTTCGTCTTAGGCGATACTCACCATTTCCACCACAAACTAATCCATAAATCACTTAATCTTATTATTTCAAACACTCCAAGAACTGCCTCACTCGAAACGGTTGCCATCCACTAAGTTCTCTTTCTTTATTCGTCAAAACATTCCAAATACATTAGATATAATGAGCAGAGTCTCGACCGACGGCCTTGGTTCTGTATACTCTCTAGACCTGGCGATGTAAAATTTTAAGATTGATAGGGATGCTCAAATTATTTTATAAAAACATCGGTCTGAGCGAATTAGTTTTGTTCTGTTGTCTCTTAACATTTGATAAACGATTCATATTGGAACCAGGGGTCCTTTGGAATACCGTCCAAACCTTATGAAAAATTGGTAATTTTACCAACTCTCTCCTTCACATAGTTTTTACTCTTGAGAAAATCAAGGTTAGCCGAGCATGAATTATCAGATGTCGCCACAGAAGTAAAGGTTTACTTCACCGGAACTCCACAGAAGTGCTTAAGTCTCCTATGCAAAAAAAAAACAGGGAACAGATTTGGCGTGATTTCTTTAAAACTGCTACTTTCAATAGTCAGTCCTTTGCAAATAATAAAGATCATTATTAAATGAAAATGCTGTAAAATAAACCAAAAAAATCCCTGGAGAGTGTCTTCTAACCGCCTACAGAATTAAATCTGGTTACCAACCAATAACACTGCGACTCCTTGGCAACGCTGCACAACAATTGGCAGCTGCGCTTTACAGTCCACTTAAATTATCTAATTTTTCTCCAGCACTCCCCCCCTCCACAACTCTCAATTCATTATTTGTCCATTTGAGCATAGAGAATCAATGAATTCGCAAGCAAAAGGAGCACTTGTTATTGCCAATATCTTTCTTCTACTGCGCTTTCTTCTACTATACTTTCTTCAATACTGCCACAACATGCTGCATGTTGCCACACCACCACTTTGGTTACGGTACTTTGATTGTGTGGCGCCGTCATACAATGTGGCAGCATATTCGACGTTTCAACTCGCTTGGCAACGAATGCGAAGCGCGTAAATTTTGTGAAGCGACGCAAAACGCTGGGGTGCAATAAAATATGTGATATACAAAACTTGTTGGACCTCGGTGCCCAGTGCCCGGTGCCCGCTGCCTTGGTGCAACAACACACACTGCCAAGAAGCTAAAATAAGAGATTCGTAGAAAATTGCGCAGAATTTATGTTGTTGCGTTGGCAACACAGGAAACAAAGTTGCATTGTTAAGAGCAATCGGAGTGTGCTGAGACGGTATGGCGGGGGAGAAGTATGTAGAGGTGGTTGGGGTACACTTTCATTATCTCGAATATTTAAGAGGATAATCGTTGGTGAAAGTTGGGTAGTGGAGTTTCAATGAAAGAAAAAGATATAAACACTTTCATACCCAAATAATAATTTTGAAAAAGTCTCTATATAGTAAAATGTTCCAGGAATACCTTAACCATAATATTGGGATACATCTTTAAGAAATACCGCGAATACCACGATAACCATATAATAATTGGAGTGAAGGCAAATATTATTATTTCAATAACTCTGCACATCATTTTATTCTTGGATTTTGTTCAAATTTTATATTGCGCTATTGCGCCAAAATGTAGGCAACACATATATTCAATATAAAAAATCATAAAGAAAAACATGATAAATTCAAGGCTGTCTACTCTTCGTATTCAAGTAAAACAAATAAGTCTAGTGTTCTGCACTTCCAGACTCAGTTTAAAGCTCAGTTTAAACAAAAAATATGATCATTTCGCCTAGATGTAGGCAACGATTTCATGGTTTTCATGGTATTTAATTAAATAGCAAGCTCGGGATAACTGGTTTCTATTAAGAAACGATTGTAAATGAAATACTTAGATATAAAAAAGTTCAGACAGCCTGTCTTGGTACGGTTACAATCGAAAAGCATGTTGGTAGACCTTTTCACCTGTACTTCTCAACTGGTTTATATAAAAATTTAACTAATTTATTTCAATTCAGACGTTATAAGATATTTTGAGACTTTCAACTCATTCTCAATTCATACCCTTTTTGTAAAAATTTAGCTAGAACAAGCTAAAAAGATAACTGTAACTTCGACGACGCCAAAAAATAAATTGGACCGGCGAACTAGGAGAGGCGGCGCGCACTCAAGCAGCACATCCGCTTACGATTGCCTCCAAAGTATCTGTTAACAGTAGGAAGAGAAAGAGAAAAGCCAACAACAACAAAGGTACTGGCACGGGGCACAGCGGAAGCCAATGCTGCTGATACAATTGAAGCAATGACTCGGACTTGCTGTCCCAGGAGACCGCTTCAAGCTGGCAGTCATGCTGCAATAAGCTACGACTAGCCGACAGGAAGTTCAAGCAGTAGCTGGAAAGGCGAGCTGGGAGCCCAACAAGCTAAGAGAATTAAATGGCGAAAATGTTGCGCAAAATTTAAGAAAGAAAAAGCAGGAGATGCGTAAAATGTTGCAAGAAAACAATTGAAAGTGGCTGAGTGAAAGTAAATTGCTAGAGTGGCGAGGCAGAACGGAAGGCTAAAGTAGAAAAGTGTGAAGGGGAGTACTGAGCAGGAAATTGAAATGAATGAATGAATAAATGTGAAAACAGACTAAAGAGACGGCGAATTAGCGGAAACGACGAGACGTAACGGAAGTGGCTTTTAAGTTGACGCACGAAAGGCAAAAAGGCAATACGAATGCAAAGAAACAAAACGACTACAACGATGCAGATAACTCGGCGAAGTGGCTAGTAGAGATGCTGCCAGTCAAGCGTGTTGCGTCTTTCAAGAAACACAACAACAATAAGAAACAACATAAAATTGCAAAATAATACTTTTGGTCATTTGCAAGCGAACAAATTGCATAAAAAGTACAGCACTCGGCCGTTTGTGGCAATGCCCACACCATAACAACAACAACAAAACGCTGTAATAATAGCAATAACCGTTGTTGCAAGTGCCACAATTGCCATAACTGTAATGGCGCAACGACTCGTTGGCATGGAAATGCGCTGCTTCTCTTGCGGGTGGATACATGTATTTAGTAGTTATTTTCCAATTCATTCAACAGTCAAAGCGATTCGACCCCGGCATCTGGTAACGTTGTGGAAGTAAGGAGTATTTCAATAAATAAATATTCATAAATTGTAAATTTTTTCGATGGAGTACTGAGAAAGGTGGAGAAGATCATAAGAAATTGAGGTCATGAAGAGTGTTGGAAAACTTCCATTATCTGTATAGGGTTACCAACTAACTGAAAATTTAATAAACTATTACTTTATTATTTTATCCCTGCAAGACAGGTATAGTTACTTATCTTATGGAATATTGGTCACTGGTAAAGAAAGCTTGTATTATTATTTTGGTCTCTTTTGTTCTAGCAGCAGGAAAAAGTTACCATTTCTCCTCTTTTACGGCATGTCGGTGTGATTATCTTGCTCGCTCTCTCTCATTGATTTTGGTGCCAATGCTGCATATGTCTTTCTGCTCTAATTTTTCTTTGTTTTGGAAAGGCATATGTCACTCTGTGGTCAGCAGAGCCCCCTGTAGTAGTTTTTTTTTTAATCAGCCATCTATCAGTGGAGACTGTTCGATTTATCATTTTCAGGGTAACCCTTTAATCACTGGTATTGGTCATTTGTTGGGTCACCGTTTCGTTACTTAAATTTGGTTCATTGGTCAGCATTGGTCTTCATTATATAGGTCACCTACTTTTCCGTTTAAAAATGAAAAATTGAAATTTTTTTATTTTTATTTATTTATTATAATTGTATGATATATTTACATTTATAAATTAGTATTTTTATAATATTTTAAATTTTTAATAATCATTATAGATTAATTTTTAAATATTAGCATTTCAGTATAAAGTGAACTTTTTACAAACGTTTTTGCAGCTATTTATATATTGATTTTTTATACATTTATATTTATACATTGACAAAATTTACATATTTCATATATAAATTTAGTATTAATTATTACATTTTTATTTTTTGTAGTTGTTGTTATAAATACAATTCAAATAAAATTCCATTACTATTTCGAATGTTATTAGTATTCGAACATTCATTTTTATAATTTAATAATATTTTACATCTAAATTATGAATTAGCAAAGGAATAAATTAATACTAAACGCGAACGATTTCCATATAACTGTCCTGTAAGGATCCAATGAACTTAATGAACCCATATTGTTTGATGTCAATTCCACACAATCCTATCCCATATGTACATCATAAAAAGGTTCAGCTCGTCGGAAAGAGGTTGTGCAACTGCTAATTTAAATGTCCGATGGGATTTGTTGTTGTCTTGTTTATCATGCCTGAAAAATATTAGAAATAGAAATTGTTATTAACGATTAGAAAATATGAATGTATTTGTATTCGTAGTACAAACCTAAGAAAAGTTGTAGCTATTGTAATCCTCCATTTGTGCAAAGTATTTGTGTTTATGGTCTGAGTAGGCAATTGAAAAGTAAAGTCCTCTCTCGATGAGCAAAAACTAAACTCTACAAGTCTCTCATCATTCCCGTCCTACTTTACGATGCAGAAGCGTGGACGATGTCAACATCCGATGAGACGGCACTAGGAGTTTTCGAAAAAGAAAGGTTTTGCGGAAGATTTATGGTCCCTTAAACATTGGCAACGGCGAATACCGCAAAAGATGAAATGATGAGCTGTATATGTTGTTCGACGACAAAGGCTACGCTGGTTGGGTCATGTTGTTCGAATGGACGTAAGTGTCCCAGCTCTGAAAGTTTTCGATGCAGTACCCGCTGGTGGAAGCCGAGGAAGAGGGAGACCTCCACTCCGATGGAAGGACCAGGTGGAGAAGTACCTGTCAGTCAATATCTGAAATGGATAATGAAAACAAATACAAAATAATAACAACCCATTACTTTGGATATAATGCATCTAAACTACGTACCTACTATGGTTATTTAACAATAATAACAACCCATTACTTTGGATATAATGCATCTAAACTACGTACCTACTATGGTTATTTACAAAATAGTAATAATCCATTATTTTGGACACAATGCATCTTAAATTTCACTAATCATGTATCCATTATTTTGGACACAATGCAACAAATGCATTCTTGTATGTATACATGTATGTATGTATGTACAAGAATGCCTTTGTTGCATTGTGTGTACAACTTAATAAGCACTAACTCATGCACATATACGCATTTATATTTACCATGTTATTATCCATTGTTTCTGCGTTTTGTTATACTATGCTAAATCCAAAAACCTGAAATTATTAAAATTACTAATTTGCATTATGTATTAAAAATATTTCAAACATACCTCCACCAATTCCAACGTCACCTCCTTGGTCTTCCTTTCCTGTGCACACACGTATAACTGAAATGAAATTATGTTAATTATAAAAACTAATAACAAAAACAACACAAATAACTGCATTTATAAATTCGAAAAATATCCAGAAACACTTAACAAAATAAAAGAAATATTTAAACGCACTTACTTACATCCATTCACTTTAAATTTTATTTTGAAATGAACAGCGGCCATAGCGGCGTTTTTTGAACGTTTCATTGTATCTCTTACACATACAAAAATTAGGGTTAATGAATTTTGCTACTCTAACTACCGAGATTGCCACTTAACTACAAAATGTTAGCAATGTGTATGTATTGGTAAATCTGAAAAATTTTGCATGTGTAGTGGTGTATGAGTTAGCTCCGTCTTGTAGGGATATTAATTTGTTGATAATATTTAGTATTATTATTTTTTTATACTTTTTTATTGTCAAAAATATTTGACAATTGAGATCCAATTGATATTTTGGACAAGTATAATGCTGACATTTCCAGTGTAGAAATGTAGGGTTGCCAAATGTAAAACTATTTTCATTGACTTATTTTATTCAAAAGTTTAAATTTTGGCGTCAAATGAAAGTTGTTTGTCGTAATTGAAACTCAAACCAATTTGGGAGAGTTCAATCAAAAACTTGACTGAAAATATTAAATTTATACTAAAATGAGTTAATACGTGATTGCCATATAATTCTAATAAAATTAAAAAGGTTCAGTAAAAATAAAATATATATTATATAAAGTTAGTTAGTTAGTTTAAAGTTAGTTAAAAATATTTTTTTCAGAAAAAAAACTCTTGAAATTGACTCTCGCATGATGGTAATGCTGATCCGCCGATATATTAATAATTTACAAAAGATTTGAAATTGGTTTTGATATAACTGCAAACGATAAAGTGCTAATAGAGCTTTAGTGAAAGCTCTCTGGAAAGCTAAATGGAGTGAATAATTTTTTCTTGAACATTCATTAAATTTAGTCCACGATATGATCAATGAGTCATCTAAATCAAAATAAAGTAAATGCTTTCAACGTTTTTAAAGTGCTTTTATCTAATCACGAAATAAGTCTAATGTCTTCATGAAACAAATTAACTTTTTGAATGACTCAATTAAATATCTTATAAAAGAAATGGAATATGATATCTGACATTCATGATATTTATTGTACGCTATTGAGTTCATGAGCTTTCGTGAAAGCTTTATGTAAATCTACAACATCAGATCACCACTTATGAGGTTAGAGATAGTCAGAATGTTCAAAAAATCAATTTTTTGTTATTTTGCATTTTCGCTAAGTGTAATATCTTAAAAATATTCTCTGGAAATTTGAAGTTGATCAGATAATTACTTTTCGAGTTATTCGACAAATAGCAAAAAGCGCTCGGGCACTCCAAAACGCTCGGGTAAAACTTTAAATGCGTTTTACACAAATCTCTTTTTTGTTAACTAGTGACAACTGTAACTAGATTTTACACTAGATTTTAATGAAATTTATACAGCTTTTAGAATACATAATAATCCTGGGACTGATCGAAGCTTTTTTTGCTTTTCAAAATTTCGATTTTTTAAGACCAATGCTTTTCTCCCGAAATTATAGAAAAACATATCTTAGGCCGCCATTTTGTTAATTTTTGAAATAAAAAAAATTCGATTAGTTTCTATTTTTTGCGTGTCTCTAACTACCCCTAACCCCTTAATGAAAGGCTGCATGGTTTGAATGTTGAAAAAGTTATAAATAAAAAATAAATAAAAAACTAAGACTGAAATATATTTTTAATCATGGATTCCATTTATTTATATCGAAATTTTTATTTTCAAAGTTTTTTTCAATACTGATGAGTTTCATATGTAAAAAATTGATATCTTCCTTTATTTAATATATTCCAAATTTCTTCCGCCTATGTGCACCTTTTGAATTTGAATATTTCACAATGAAAACTGTTACAATTGCAATTTTAATCTGTCATAATCGATACATTGCAACACACCTACTTCACTAATTCACTAAAAATAATTAATTTTACTAAAATTTTACTTTCATTCGTGTGCAACTAAAATTAGTTCAAGACGCTGCACAAAGGCGGATTACCAAAAATAAATACAATAAATAAACAATTGCAGCAGCTTTTGTGCATTAAGTGCAATTGCAATTGCAACCCTGCCAGCAATTAAGCTTAAGCCCGATTACCGTAATAATGCAGCCTTATTGTTATTCATTATGTATAATCCAATTTTATGTTACTAATGGTTACCAACCCAATAAACATTCAAATTCATTACATTTGGCAGTAAACACCTCGCCACCCTCTCCTATCAACTCCCCGTGTCTTTAAGCCTTTGTGCGCTTGGTGAGCTTTCATAAATTCACAACAGATGCTCGAATTAAATTTATGTGTGTATTTCCTAGTGCTTACGCAAGGGAAGTTGTGCAACAACAACAACAACAGCAAAATGAAAAAAGCAAATAAATGCAGAAACAGACGCAAAAATAGAAATACAAATACTAATTTCGTTCGTACTACAAGTATAGGTTGCGCTTGTCTGTGTGTGGCATGCAACGCTGCGTCGGGCAGCCTTTGCTTTGTTGTTATTGCTACCACCAATTAGCGAGTGAAATCAGTCGTGAAGATGTAAGGATGCGTCGAACCCTCGTCATGCTAGTGCAACTTTGTAAGCAATGTATGCAACAACAACAACAACCGTTAGTAGTAACTTGCAACCACCACCACTACCAATGGGTGTGTTGCGAGCCTCAGCGGAAATATTGCTGCTGAATTTTGATCTCGCTCGCATTTGATTATCATAAGCGCAACACAATTAATATTAATTCCTTTTGTCTGCCACAACTCATATACCGTATCTCATGTATGTGTGTGTGAGTGTGTTTGTGTGCGTTGTTTCCCTTTTGGGGTTGCAATAAATTTTAAGTGGTTTCGCGTGCGCTCGATTTCAATCGTTTCATTGGCAATTTTCAAGTATTCCATAACAGCTCCACCGACCGACCAACAGCAGCAATAAAACAACGACAACAACACAGTAACAACAACAACACCAATAACAATTGGCGCACAAATCATTTTCAAGTGGCAAATGCAAGCTTTGCTAAGCTACAAAAGATTCACCATTGTCATTGTTATTGCTGTGCTCTTTTGTTTTTGTTGTTTGCGGTGTTTTGTTTACTTGTCTGCTCTTGTGGCTGCCAATTGAAGCACACGAAGTTCAAAGGCTCACTTTGGCGGCAAAGTGCTTTGCTTGCAGGGTTGCAGTGTTACAGTTACACCCTTTCTCTATTTTGGTCTCCATTCTTTTTTTTGTGTTGGTGACTAATTTTTGCACAAAAAAGAGTCTCTTTTGTTTAGCGGTGCTTCTTTTTGTTTGTTAATTTTCCGGTTCCGCTGTATCTTTTGTGCATTTGGATATATCCTAGAATGAATGAACGGAACTCCAATAACTCATACTATAATCTATAAGTTGCAGAAGAATATTTGCTATTTATTAAAAAGATTCTCCTCGACGATACTTCGAATTTTGTTCGACATAAAGCTGTTCTATTAAAACTGGTATATGTAGAGCTGAAGTTAAAACTGGTAGTATATAGATCAAACCTTGCATTATACCGACGAATTTTTTTAAGGTTTTTGTTTCAATATTTCTTTATTTATAGAATCTGTTTTTTTTAAGCCTAACAATAAGTTATAAAATCTTAAATCTATTTAAAAAACTAGACAAGCTCAAACAAGTGATTGAGCCGTACTCTTTAGTACGCAGGCATATTCCTTCTTTTTAGGCGTGTTTGATCGCAGTAATGTACTAAAGCATTAGCCAATGGCAAACCTATTGATCACGGAGGTTATTGTCCTCTATTGCTTTCTTTACCATAGGGATACCAAGATATATATGGATATTTTCATTTTTAAAGTTGAACGTAGAATAAATCAGCTAAGAAGTAGATCTCTACAACCGACTTAATAGCTCAGATTAAATATCAGACCAGACAGGTGGCAACCCTTCTCCTAAAATATTCTGAAACATAAATTTTATTTAGTTTGATTCCCAAAGTTATTTTTCAATTAGATCGGCAGCCAATGCCTGGGCTATTTCATGATATAACATGCTCACCAAACATGGTTTTCAATACATTGTGACGCCGTCCTGTTGGAACCATATATTGTCCAAGGCCATATCAACCAATTTAGGCCAATTCGTGCCAAAAATATCCGGTTCTCTTTGAGAGGTAGCGATTCCCATTCACAGTAATGTGCCGGTCTTTATCATCACGAAAGAAGTACGTTGACCGCCAGCCCAGAAACCGCACCGAACCGCAATTTTTCCGGGATGCAATGGTGACTCATGGAGTATGTGTGGATTGCTTCCTGAACAATAACGCATATTTTCCTTATTGACGAATCCATTCAGCCAGAAAAGAGCCTCATCGCTGAAGATGATTTTTCGATGAAAATCCGGATCATTTTCAAGTTGTTGCTCAGCCCAGTTCAAGAACATACTACGATCTTTTCGCAAAATTCGCCACAATGACGTCTCGGAGATTCAATACGCTTGAGAACGACGTATGAGAGACTGATTTGGGTCTTCCTCAATTGATGCGCTAGCGGTAGCAATATTCTCCACACTAAGGGCACTTCTTTGTCTCACTGGAACGGGAACATTTTGTACTATGCCTGTGGATTCAATTTTTTACACTAGATGCTCAATTGTTCATCTAACAAGACGATTATGACGACTATAAATTGTACGTAGCGCTCTTAAAGTTGAGGTCACTGACTCCGAATGCCGGTAGTAAATTTTAACAATTTCGACTTGTTGTTGGATTGTATATTTTTCTATGATGGAATGGCAAACCTCTCTGAATAGAACTTTCTTGAACCTCTTTACTATGATACCAATATTGTAAAATATCGTTATTTTTAATATTCTAATTGTATAAAAAATATAAAATAGGTGGCAACAATGTCCAAAAATATGTATTTTTTTTTAACTTTCCAAAACCTCCTCCTTCTATAGTAAAAATGCGTTTGTGTTATCAATTTTCTTGAACTAAAATATTTCGCAAAAAATATTTTGAAATGTATTGATAATATAAACTTGTTTGAATAAAACTGTTGAAACATATGGCAACCATTTAACCGGGATCGTTTTAAAGTAGCGATTATTACACTGACAAGAAATCAAAATAATCAAATCGATTCAGTGTTCATAATGATGCCAGTTTTTATACTACTCCCGTGCTTATACCATTACTTTTATACAGGCAGCATTTCAACAAAATATGACAATAATTTTGACAACTGTGATTGACAGCTGTCAGATTATAGTCCCATTTTGTCACAATTAAATATAAACTATTAAACTCTGTGAAATCTTGTCGCTGCTAATTATCAAAAAACATTTTTCCTGTACTCCAGTTATCAATATCTGAAAAAGAAACTTCTAGAAAATTTCATTAGCATTCCTTTCACATTAGCTGTAACTTGTCAGTTCGCACTTAAAAGCTATAAATGTCACAAAGTGTTAAAGTATTTACTTATAAATGTTATGAGCAGCGAGTTTAATCGCGTTAAAGCGCATATTGTACGCGATTTGTAAAACAGAGCAAGTGCAAGTTCGCAGGATAACGTTGCAACAACAGCACACACACATGTGTGCACTTGCGAAGCTGCACGTCGTTAGGGTGTCTTTAAAGCTTCGGGGCCATCACTTGGCTTTATTAATTGGCTGCTTCCCGCTTCTAATTTTTACACACTTATGAAGTTTAATGTTGAGACACGCTTTGTACGAGGGTGGTGTGATAGGATAGTGAGAGGTTTAGTTTTATATTTGATGGGAAGATAATACTTTGTCATATATATAATACATGCGATGTCGGCCCATAGAGTTTAGGTTAATATGGGACCTAATTATGAGCTTATCCGATGATATACAATAGATACTAACCGATGTTTCGACGTAAGATCTACATATAATATATTTATTTGACTTTCATTGCTCGAGTGCCTTCATGTTTCTTACTTACCTTCACCAGGTTCCTTCCATTTAAAGATTGATGCCACTGGCCAGCAGTGAGTTTTGTAATGATAGGAGGGATATAAAATTATAATTTGATTTTCTCGTAAGTGGAGTTCCCAGAACTGAAGTCATACTGACATTATAGTTAGACCTCTCCAAATGATGGATTTAAGATTTTTATAGAAGTACACATATAGCCTTACTCCAATAAGGGTTTTGTTTCGATCTGTTTTCCTAACCAAAACACCTTCAGCTTTTTCCAAATATCTGGAAGAGATCTTTTCGTTTAGAATTCTTGAAGCATTTTAGGAAGCAGTCTTTGACCCTTTGAGGTTCTTAGTTCTAAAAATATGGCCAAGTAATTGGTCCTTTTGAGCATCTGAGTTGCCGTTTAGAGCTTCTAAGATCTTTATAAGGCAGGTTCTTTGAGTTTGTCGGTGTTCTTCTATGTTTTATTCGGCGTTTTCCCATATACTAGAAGTTCTTCGAAGGATATGATACAATTTGCAGATACCTTTTCCTATTTCATAGGAAAAAAGCTAAACATTTTATGTAAAAAGTTACAGTTCATGAGATAAGCTTAATTTTAAATGTTTAATCTACAAACTCACTGATTTATCCAACCTTCCACATTTAGATGTCCATAAGCATATGTGATTTCTCAGCAAATGAAATTATGCGCTATTGCAACATGGATCTTAGTGCAATTTACTGATTTATGAAGGCTTAGACACATTTAGCATATAAATAGGAGGTAAGCTTTCCAACGCATAAGGGCGCGCTGTATCTATGACAAATTACGATGAGATAACTTTTTATGCAAATAACCAAATACAAATGCCAACAAATGGTTGTTCTACTATTTACACTGCTTTCCTGAAAATTTTATTTTTGCTTCAAAGAACTTCTAAAGATTTGAGTCATTACGCAAATATTTAAATTCTTCCCGAAAAAAATCCAGCTGCCTTGAAGCATCCCCTTTCGCACATTATAAATTTAGGCTTTAGTGGCATTTATCACTTTTCCCTTTAAATTTTTAAATGTCTTTATCGCAAGTTGTCACTCAATCGGGAATACACCACCCCCCTTGCCGGGGTGGAGAAAAATGATTAATTAGTACAATTTAACAATTCAAGCCGCTTTTGTGCTGATTTTTTCACCAAACCCTCCACGCTGCACAGCCTTCAATTCATTATTGTCGTTATTATTTCAGCGGCGGTGAAAAAAAATCCGACGCTATTTAATGATACAAATGCTTTTTAATCTCATTTGATGTCATTCAACGCTTATTTATTTATTTTTTGTTGAGCTCTACGCTTTGCTTTCGCATTTCGTTCGTTGATCCTTGGCGCTTACAATTTTGTTAATGTGTCAGATTTTTTGCACGATTTTTGTTTTTGCCGCCTTTGTGAGCCCAACAGCAATTGATTCATTAAATTTTTCAACGTTGTCCCGGAGCAAAGTCGATGTGTGTGTGTGGTGTGATGAACTGAGGCGTAGTGTGAGTATACCACGTGTTTACTGCGCTCGAGCGTAATGTAAATATGCTCTCAGCAGTAATGAGTTGAATCAACTCTAACTTGATTACATTACATGCATGTGTGCCTATATTTTTTTTAAATACATATGAGTAAATGGAAGTCTAGGTATTTATAGAGCATTGCGAATTTGAATGGTATCCAAGTCGAATTGAAAATATTACGTTTGAAAAAAGTAAATTCCGCTTTTACTGCTTAATTACTGGGTAGTACATTTCCATATCTGTTCATTTCGGATATAAAACCACTGAATCTGGAAACTGCTTATTAAGCACTTAAGATCCTCTTTCTCCTTCTGGGAGAAATTATTTTATAAGGAAGGTATTCAGATATCCAAGGGACCCTGTTCTGGCTAATTGGATTGTCTAATTATTATTTCTTATCAAATAAAATCAGCTATCTTAAGGAGGGTGAGAAGATCATATCAGTACCAAACCATCAAATAAGTCGGGTCTCTTACGGGTCGAAATTTTTAGGAAGCAAGGTTCTACCTTTTATTTCTCCGAATCCTTTTATTAATCCGAAGAAATTGAGGAGTAAGATACGAAGTTTGTACTGAATAGGATGATACAATTCTGATCATTATCTGTTAAGGGGAGATACATAATCAGTAAAGCGATCTGATATACATTTAGGTCGGTAGTTCTAAAGCTCGATGGGTCTACCTAATAGAAATAACACTGAAGGTCTCTGCAAATGCCGAGAAGAGAATACTAAATGATTGACGAAATTCCATAGGTCTTTAATGCGTTCTGACTTCTGTTCCTAGAAAACTTCAATAATCTCTTTTGTCCTACGTTATTCCATGCCTCACCTGAAGACCCAGAGTAAAGGAAGTGAGGAATCTTTTTAATATAAATGTGCGTAACTTTTTGCTCTGCAGTTATTTTTAATTTTCTTAAATCCCATTTTGTTGTTCTCTTAACTTAAAGCATATCCCAGTAATGAGCGTCGGAGCAGAGGTAAGCCTATATACAAAGCTGAGAACAGCACACATATACACTCACATATACAGAGATAAAAGCAAATATAATACATACATACATTAAAGCATATAACGGTGCTTGTCGCACGAGTAAACATTCTGTATATATGTAGGTATATGTCTATATTTAATACCGTTGCATGCGCTTGTGTGTGCAAGTCCACTGCAGCTGCAATTTGGGGCACGTAAACATTATTTAATGGAGATTTAATTACATTTACAACCTTAAGAACAAACACACACACAAAGACAAGCACATAAATACACGAAATCCACGAAAATGGGCAACGTGCAACATGCAACATGAAGCGCGCTAACAAGCTGGCAAGCGATCCAGTTCTTGTCCACAGCAAAAAGAGAAAAGGACCCTTGCAAAAATAAGCGAATAAAATTAAAAATACTTAAGAGGCGACCGCAGCAAAACAATAATATGGGCGGGCAACACTGTGTGCTTTTCTTGCCTCTTTTTTGCGCTTTTTTGGCAGCTTTTCTTGTGTACGAAATGTTATTTTTTGCTTTTCTCTTTGATATGGTTTTCATATGAAATACCTTGTCGCATGAATCGACATTCTCGTGTGTGCTTTGCTTACAACTCTTCAGCTGTAGCAAAACTATGGGCCTGACTTATGGGTGTAGAAATTTTCATATTTTTACCTGAGAATATATAGCGGAAGAAGTCGATTCGCGGGTATCGAAAACAGAAACGAAAATGAGATTAAGGTGAAATTGTTACTATTGTTTTTTGTTAATATAAAAGGCCAAAAACCTTACAAATTGCAAATTACAAATTACAAATTACAAATTACAAATTGCAAATTACAAATTACAAATTACAAATTACAAATTGCAAATTACAAATTACAAATTACAAATTACAAATTACAAATTACAAATTACAAATTACAAATTACAAATTGCAAATTACAAATTACAAATTACAAATTACAAATTACAAACTACAAATTACAAATTACAAATTACAAATTACAAATTACAAATTACAAATTACAAATTACAAATTACAAATTACAAATTACAAATTACAAATTACAAATTACAAATTACAAATTACAAATTACAAATTACAAATTACAAATTACAAATTACAAATTACAAATTACAAATTACAAATTACAAATTACAAATTACAAATTACAAATTACAAATTACAAATTACAAATTACAAATTACAAATTACAAATTACAAATTACAAATTACAAATTACAAATTACAAATTACAAATTACAAATTACAAATTGCAAATTACAAATTACAAATTACAAATTACAAATTACAAATTACAAATTACAAATTACAAATTATAAATTATAAATTATAAATTACAAATTACAAATTACAAATTACAAATTACAAATTACAAATTACAAATTACAAATTATAAATTACAAATTACACTGAACGTCGCATTTAATTTAAACTCCACAGCTTTGATTGTGTGCCAGCTTCACATTTGGCATCACTGTCAATAGCTGTTGCTTGCTTTAGTCTCTCTCCATGGTCATTACTTCCTGACACTTGTTGTTTGTGTACTAAACTGCGCCTCCAGCCGGATGCCAGCTTTTCTTGTAATTAAAACGAAATAGCCTGCATAATGTGAAAGTAATTAGTAGTAGCAATGATGTTGGTAGTGAAAATAGCGGTAAAGTAGTCGTATTAGCCGAGTAGCTGCTGATGAGGGTATTATCATTCTACTTGGTAACATATAGATACCGCTACTCACACCATCAGAAATGCAATTTTCAGCCGATTTTTTTATTTCAATTTCATTTTACTCAAAGCCAACGCCAAAGCCAAAGTGGCAACCGAAAAGCTTGATTTTCCATGCGCTGCAATAGAGGCTGCAGCCACGACCAAGGCACGGCGCCAAATCTGCCTGCTGCATCCCGCCAGCTTGTTCGTTGGTTCGTTTTGATGTGGTCGCTGTGTGGCGCTGCAGCAATTCGCTCGTTGCCACAAAAAACACAAAACCAAAAATAAACACACTCGAAAAAGCGAAAATTTAAATAAAACTCAAACACATACACACTCGCACTTGCAGAAGATGGAAATTATTTTCATTTCCCATATGTAAACAGCGCTCTGACATTGTGCTCTACTATGTGTGTGGCACACTAATTAGTGCGCGGTTGCAACATGCAACTAACGACAACTATAAAACTTACACTGTGCGCCATAAGTTTGTTGCGGTTTGTACTTTTGTTATTGCCGTCTTTGGCTTTAAGGAAATTGAAATTGCTAATGACGCTTGGTAGCCTTGACTCGTTAATGTTCGTTTGGTACGAAATGAATTATAATCGGAGAGGAATATATTATTTGTTGCCTACATTTAGGCGATGGATGTAATTTCTGTTGTCATAATATCTACTGAATACTCCCGAATGTTCGAGAATCTCAGGGATTTTTATTCCAAGTCTATGATTTGTAGCTAGTTCTTATTCCCCAGGTATGGTTTCAAACTCAAAGAGACTGTGTTGACATCGCAGTTGGTATACATTTGGGATCCATTACACGAAAACTGTTTTCTAAAAAACGCAGTCTCCATAGTAGATTCTTGTCTTGTTTCTTAGAAGCACTGCCCTAAGACATTAATAGAATTACAAAACTATTTTTCGGGTGATAAATTTTACATGAATTCTCTGTTTTGACTTCGGAAATGTTCAAGTTCCACATCATAATCGGTCCATATAGGTTATATTCGTCCGAAAATCGATGTTCGAGTCATCTTTTAATATAAAACGAGGGCTGAAAGGGTTTAAGGAAGGGAAAACTGATATACATTCCAAAAATATTGTGATCTAATGTCGATCTCATCATATTTTATCAAAAAGATCTCAACCGCCAGTGGTTCATACTTTTGAGAAGGATTTTTGATCGAGCCTTTAAGTGAACAGAAAAAGGTGCCTTCGACCGTGAGATTGCTCTATATTTCGAGATTTTTTGATTTAGATTTTTTCAAGTATAATGGTCTAGTTTATCCCCTGGAATAACTCAGAGTTCAAGGAGAATGAGACCAAAATTTTCAATCTGCAATTCCGTTCTCACTTTTGTTCGGTTTTAGGCACAAATTTTCGCAGAGTAAATAATAAGCCTCATTTACGGTTACAATTATTCCCAGTAAGACCACAATAGTAAAAAAGTATTTAATAAATCTAAAGATCCTTTGACGGCACTTTATATCGGTTCATAGTTTAAACTATTTATAGAGCAGTGACCAGTCATAAGTGGAATTCTAATTACCAATCTAATGGATCCAATGGATTTATTGCTGTATATATAACCTCACTTTTCCAAGAACTAAACTTTCGTTACACACTACCAACTGAATACCTCGTAAATTGAAATTTCAGAGTCGTTGAATGAATTAGAGCTCCGGTTAAAACCAATACTAATACCACACAAAGGCACCATCAACAAAATAGCATTAAAAGTTTCCAACTAAATCTGCAATTCCACACCCCCCACACAGCACATGGCCAAATATGAGCTCCCACAAAGGCAAAGGCAAAGCGCGCGCGGCCACACAAAATCTAACCAAATTAATGTCCTCACAATGCCTGTCATCAGGTGATTGCGAAAATGTGCGCTGTGAATTCAGCTTTCACTATGGAATTTGCCAAATATTGCGCTGTCGCTCACCTTACCCAGCATTTTTGTTGTTGTTGCATATTTTTGCTGCGCTGGAAATTTTCGTAAATTTGCCACACGAATTTCAGCAACATTTTGGTCACATTTCACAATGAAATTTGAAATTCGAATTTCGAAAGCCAAAGCATTTTGCATATTATTAACTAAATAACCGAAGGTGGGACACAACCAACGCAACAATCGACCGACCGTCCAACAGACAACGCATTGTCCTTGATGTAACGAACACACAGCAACACACACACATGTAGAGAGAGAGAGCGAGACAGACGCATGAATGCTGACTGCGGTCGAGCTTTGCGTAATTTATGGCTTTCGAACGAAAAATGCTGAAATTGCCGAATGCGAGCTGCGGTGGCGTCGCATACCGAATGGCAGCTGTGGCAGAGAGCACAACTGCGTGCCACAACGTTACACTGTTGCAGGCGCATACACAGAGTTTGCTGGAATATACAAACAAACCAGAATGGTGGCACAATTGATGCGCCTTTGGTTGGTTTGGTTGATGATTTTTGAAAATTTATGATTCATGGCAACTGATGAGTGGCCGCGTTTAATTTCCTGATCGTTTTTCAATTTCAAATCTTCACGCTGCTCTGCCAGGTTTATGGCGCCTTCGTGCGACGGCCCAGCACCGCTATGCGTAGCGTATAACGGGATATTTCAATTATTATTGGCAGTTTTTTTTTCATATTTCTGGTGTTATTTGGTGCAACTTGCCACACACGAAATGCCGTTACATCGCACGAAATTGGTTTGTCTCGCTGTGCGCGTTCTGCAATTGTGGCAAGCAGCATGCTTGCATGTCACCTGTCATGTGTGTGTGCCCAATAATATACACAACTCACTCCGCTCGCCCCACCGCGTATGTCACATTTGTAGCCACAAACATTTGCATAGCGGGGAACGCGCCGCCGTTTTGTGTTATTACTTTGGCTGCCTGCCAAACGAACAAAACGTTTGTTGTTTTTGTCATAAACCGAAATGTCAATAGTTGTGCAGTCGCCTGCCGAGTTGATTGTTGTCAATGTCCCGGGTTTGTTCATTGGTCATTTTGCCATAATTTAGGCTTCTCTAGCTGCTACCGCTCGCTACGCGCTGTTTTTAATTACTCATCGTCGTTTTGTGCCGCCATTTTGCACTCATTAGTCGCGAATTGCTGTGTGCTGCATATTGAATTTGCAATTTTCGTGCGTTGCGCTTAAGTGTGTGACATTTCCAAATCCAGTTTTCAAAATGTGTTCAATTACATGTAATGAAATTGGAAAATGTGAGGTTAGGATGCAATTATTTTTGGCAAAGTTATTGGTGGATTGGTGAATAATAGTTGTGTAAGGGCTGGAAATCAAGGGGTTCTTGAAACAATTTACTTTTTGAATTTAGAACAGCTAGAAGGTTATGAGTCAGGATTTGGTATAGTCTAAAAAAAATTATGTCATCCGAATGTTTAATGTCTGGAAGACTGGTTTTGAAAAAGGGATGAAGTCTGGAGCCTAATCATACATTTAGCAAAACCAAGTAGACACCGATAGTGGCACCTTGAAAACCCACCCTGAAGTGGGCCAAGACAGCTGAAAATAATACAATATCAGTCTATTCCCAAGTTGCGGACCCCGTTTCCTGTGTATTAAAAACATATACACATTCTTCTCTCCTTTCTCCTACTCACAATCGAGATACTATATATTGCTTAATAAAAGTTGTGTGGAACTGGGCTTGTTTTTCTTATAAAAAATCACCTTGAGGATTAAAATAATAAGAGAGATAGGGAGTTCTTTGAATTACCATAATCTTCGTGGTTTTGACTAATAAACGGTAACTAGTTAAGCAGTCATTACAACGCCTTCCAAATCGAGGTAATCGTCATGCATTTGATATCTATAGGATCTAGTATCACTATAAGCCTTTTACTTTTCAATGTCTCTATAATTCTAACATATAAACACCTTTTTTATTTCCAGATGTAACCAATTTAGAATATGTTAACATTGTCGCCGAAGCAGGAAAGAATGTAACAATTCTCTGTCCCGGCGTTTCCGAACACTCGCTAGTCGATACTTTGGTCTGGAAGACCTCTACAACAACAATAGCACAGTTTGCTAATCGGATACAGCATTTACATAGTCCAAGAGTGAGTAAATAATTCATAATAATTATAAAGTATTTAGAGAAAGAATAAGAACAAATATAGTGAATATGAGAGATTAAAAGACCGCTTGAAACTCTGAAGAGCGCAGTACAATGTCAGTTACACATAGCTTTGTTTCAAAACTACAAACGATAGTGTATGGGATGTTAATCTTGAGCGCTTAATCAGGGCTCTAGCTCTTATTCAAGGTAGCATTGAGGTAATTTTTGCCGCTCCAGTATTTTATCATCTTTTATTTCTACTTTTAAGATGAAGATTCGGAAAAACTTGGGTTCCGACTATCAAATTCAATGTAGGAATAACTATGGACTCAGGGGCATGTGCATATAATTATTTTCGCGTTCTCTTAGAATCCAGTAAAGCCGATAATCTATTAACAATTTAATTTCAACCGGATCTCAGCTTGACCATTAAAAAAGTCAACCTTTAAGTGATATCCAAGCATTGAACCAACCCATCCAACTCTACTCCTAGAGTGTATAAATTTCATGAAATCCTTAATAAAGTCATCTCCATATCGGTCAAGAATCAAAATCTTTAAGAACTGGGAAAACCAGCTGTTCTTCCATATTCAAACCTTTATAATTCAACACCTAGGTCAATTCCACTAAGAAACTTCTTGAAATGTTTGAAATTTGTAACATTCAACTCATCTAAACTCCAAATCCTCTACCCCAGTAGATACATATACCTCAGACATGCATATACTTTAAGGATCAAATACCCACCGTCGCCAGCACGTGCAACTCGTTTATTCCACTAAATCAACTCCTACGTGGATATATCTCATGTTAGGCTGTCAACTAATACCCGCTGTTAGTTTACCGAGTTACTTGGTAATAGCATTAGGGCACCACTGAAGCTACTTACACGAGCTACGCCACTGCCACATACCGAAGATTAGCTGCTGACAGCAACTCGGGCGACGCGTCGTCCTGCCACATGCATGCGTATGTGCGTATGTGTGCTAGCGGTAGTTCACCGAAGCCCGTGTACACAAATCATTAGTTTAGTCCATAAAACAAAAGTTAATAGCTTCCCATGGGGCCGAAGAAAAAAGCTCCGGAGCTCAAAAATGAAAGAACGTCGGAGCCAGCAACAGCAAGACCAGCACGCTAGGCGGAAGGAAGAACGGAAAAAGTATAACAAGCAAAGGTGAGAAGACGCACTTGCATGTTTAAACGAGTTCGCCGGCTGCACAGGGCCGGGTCGGGACGAACTGGGCTGGGCTAAGCTTAAACGGCAGCAGTCCGGGCAACAACGACAGAGTATTATAGGCAAAGTTGCAATTGCTGTTGGTGTAGTATAATCGAAATGACTCCGAAGTGCAAAGTTTTTAAGGCGGTCGGACATTGCAGTGGCTACACAACCAAAGCCTGCAAGGGAGTTTCCGTATTAAATACAAGTATATATGCACCTACATATTTGCGACGCCGGTAATGAAGGAATGCTATATGTTTGGGTGAGGAATGTGAGCGCTGGCTGCTTGCGGTGTGCTCGTTCGACCAACCCGATTGCTGCTTTCAATTTTAAGTGTCCCAGTATGCTATTTAACACATGCCTGCCGCAGGGCATACAAACCACATAACATACTATATACATATATGTATGTGCCACATATATGTACTGAGGTATGTGTGCGACCAGAAAATTAAATGCACGTGACATTGGTAGTGTCGTGTGCTGCAAGAATGTCAGCCAAGACTTGCCAATGAACAGTGCAACTCCCAAGTGCACTTTTAAAATAGTTCCGGTAAGGATTTAGTGTTGCAGTTCGGGGGGCAAAGTGGTAGAATGGGGGTGCAGGCAGTGTAATGAAAAGAAGCCAAGGTAATAAATGTGGCCCAAAAACTTTTAAACCATTTGCCGGTAATGATGAACATTAAAATTGTTGAAAGGCAGACTCATATATACTACAAGCAAATATGTATAATGGCAGCTGACCCTGTAGGAAATTTTTTAATAATTTTATTGAATATTTAGAATAGGCAAGTTATTAGGGGAAGAGTTGAAATTTTGTATATTCATTCGATAGAATTCTGTTCAACAATTACCAGTTACTACTGATGATATTTTAGAGAAGTGTATATTTATCGGATTTATTATTTATTTAAAGAAATGTATGCCTATTCAGCAAAAAGGGAAGTACTCATATTACTGATCATATAGGTGACTGATATTTAACTTACTCCAGCATTAGTGGTGAACATACACACCATACTTGAGGAATATTTATAGATATTTTTATTTTTTCAAAAGAATATGTTAAGAAAAATGCTGTTCAACTAACTGACCACTAACTGATTGATTGACTGATTTATAATTGTTTCAGTGCTGTAGTAAGTGATTCAAACTAGGCTCATTTTGTATTATATTTTAAAATGCCATAGCTCATATATATGTATTTCCATGTCTATATCTGATTCGACAGTTCTTAGAAGAATTTGACTGATCTTGATAGATCACAGCAAAGTGAACCGACGATCGATTATGGATTTCAGAGTTGCCCGAACTAACTTTAAATTATCCAAAATATCAAGTTCATTTGTCTAATCTAAAAACTTATCACTGATCAGACTCATCAATCGATCATGTGAGATTCATTGTTAATTTCGATTTCATAACTTTTATTTTTAGCAAACTTATATTCAATTTGGATTTAAAATTGTAAATAAAGTTATTGTTCAAATGTGACTGATCTTGCGTGGTAGAATAACTGATCGTTTCTACAGGATTGTGATCATAAGTGATTGATAATTGTTGAGAGAATGAACGATTGTTCTTATATGAGAAATGAGTTCTTTTGTAAATTATTATTTTTACTTAGACATTTATCCAGTGGAGACTATGTATATCATTTTGAAATGTCGGCTGATCCAACTATATTATTAAAACCTGATCACGTCACATTGACCGATATTTATAATTGAATTCAACCTAATATAAGTGTTGGCATCCCGTTTCCAAACCGATCTATAGTGATCAGTCACACCTTATGGCAATATAGATAATATATAACTGATCGTTCTTAGTGATCTCTACTCACGGAAGTAACTCAGGATCTATCTATTGGACACAGATTAACTACATATTAGCCATAAAAGATTTGTTGAACCCTGATCCACTTATTCCATGGCTTCATATCCACCTTTCCGAAACGACATGCAACAATTTGTACTACCAAACATTTTCCAGTTTTCTGTTCGTGATTTCAATATCGTCCTAGAACCCACAACACTTCTACATACATATATTTGCAGCTGTATGTGTCCCTGCCATTTAAATGTGTCGAAGTTTTCATTCAAATTGTTACTTACAACGTCATATGTAAGTCGTCTTCATGTTGTTGTAGACAGTATAAAGCTTGAAAATGTCACACAGCATGCTAAAGATATAAATATATATACATATATATATATAGCTAACTGTCTCACTGGCGGATTTCTGCCATCAATTATCTTAACAGCTTTCTACTCAACGCTAACTAGCGCGCTCACATGTGCATCCGGCGGCAGCGAGCTTAAGCGCACGCTGAGGAGCTTCAAAGTGTGTCTCAGTGTGGGTGTGTGCATGATATGGTGGCTGCTGTTGATATGAGATGAAGGTGAATGCGCTTGGCATATAATTTCAAAATTATGCTCCACTTTGCTTTGACTGCACACACATACATGGCACCTTCGACAGAGAGAGGCTACTAAAGCTGTCCAGCCTACTTACCGATATTACCGTTAGTCAAGCAGCCAGACATTGAGCCAACTAACAAGCCAGGCCAAGCAGGCTTACTTAAAGCAGGCAAGTAGCCGAGCCGCCAATCAGTCAGGCGGTCGGGCAAGTAGTCTAGTCAGCTAGTTAGCAAGCGAAGCGTGCAAGCAAGTCGTTGCCGTTATAACCAACAGCCAGCAAACAGTTGCACGGAACTTTCAAGGCAGCAGTAAATAGTCAATTTTTTTTTGTCCTTTTGCGCCGCAAACTTTTCGAATTTTGAAATTCCTGTAAAAGCCCACAAACACTTGCATACAAGCATCGGTAATGTCAATGAAAAATATATATGTATATCGCTTTCCTCTGGCGCTCAAGGCCGCACGCCAGCAATCGTTACTGCAACTAACTAATGCCTGCCATGAGTGCGCAGCGAGCAGCGAACGGCGTGGCATTACTGGCAAATGTAAACTCTCGTATTTTTCGCTTTAGCCATAAAAAGTTTACCCGCGTTGTTGCTGTTGCTAGTGTATGTTTGTAAGTTGTTGCAACTCGTCGAGCCTTATCATTTCCCCGCTGCAATTTACTTGTTTGCTAGCTTCTGCTTTGGCTGCCGCCTGCTGCCTGCTTTGCTTGTGGTAATGGCTTTGGCTTTGGCGCTGCCGCTGCTTGCCACTTGCCACTTGGCAAAGTGTGCTCGGCTTCATAATTAAGGATAAGAGTAGAAGAATTGTCGGCGGAAAGTGCAATTGTGGCTTTGCAAGCGACATAAAATTATTATCGCTGTCGCGCGCATGCAAAAGCACACACACAAACACATGTGCTCTCTCTCACACACACAGGTATGTGTGTGTGGTGGATGCATGAAAAATTACTTGACATTAATTAATTAATTTCAAAGGCAATGTAAAGTTTTCGAACTTGTGCAGTTCGGCAAAGAGCTGTTGGCTTTGGCGGTTTTACTTACTCACTCCCTCTACCTTTCCCTTTTGCACTTTCTTTGTGTTGTTGCTCTTGCACTTTTCGAAATTGGAGCGCGGCAAAGCGGTTACGGTTAGTTTGCCAACTTTTATTACTTGCAACGTGTTTGCTCCACTATTTAATTATTTTTACGCTCCCCATAAAGTTAAATAGCATATTTATTAATTGCTTAAAGTAATCATAAATTTATAAGCTCGAGAATTCGATGTAGAAAGTTAGTTCTTAACCTCACAGTAGTTTTATTCTCCTGTTATGTGTGATACCATTGAAAGAGTGAAATATTCAGATATTCAAAGTGAAAAGAATTATGAGAATAGTCTTAAAGCAAAATCGGTTCTCTTAATTTCAAGAGATGTTCGAATCATATTTCGATTCTGTTAAAAAATTGAGAAAATCCGCTTACGCGGCTATAGCCGAATCCACAACAGCGCGCCATTCGTTTCTTCTTTTGTCAGTTTGGCGCTAATTAGTAATACCAACGGAGTGGAGGATGCGTGGCGCGCTGTTTTGGACTCGGCTATAACCGCGTAAGCGGTGTCTACGCCAGTCAAGAAGAAGAAGCACGGAGTGGAGGTCTTCCTCTTCCTCGGCTTACAACAGCGGGTACTGCATCGTACACTTTCAAAACTGGAGCATTTTCGTCCATACGAACAACATGATCTAGCCAGCGTAGACGCTGTCTCTTTCTCGCTGGACTATGTCTATGTCGTCGTATAAATCGTACAGCTCATCGTTCCATCTTCTGCGGTATACGACCTTGCCAATGTTTAAGGGACCATAAATCTTCCGCAAAACCTTTATCTCGAAAACTCCTAGTGCCGTTTTATCGGATGTTTACATCGTCCACTCTTCTGCTCCATAAAGTAGGATGGGAATGATGACTTGTACAGTTTAGTTTTTGTACGTCGAGAGAGGACATTACTTTTCAATTGCCTACTCAGTCCATAGTAGCACCTGTTGGCGAGAGTGATTCCGCGTTGGATTTCCAGGCTGACGTTGTTATTGCTGTTAATGCTGGTTCTCAGATAGATGAAAGCGCCGACTGTTTGTTTGACGGCAGGAGATATTTCGTCTTGCCCTCGTTAACGACCAGACACATACGCTTCGCTTCTTTATCCAGTCCGGAAAAGGCAGAACAAACGGCGCGGGTATTGTTTTCAATGACCTGAATATCATCGGCGTACGCCAGTAGCTGTACACTCTTATAGAAGATTGTACCTTCTCTATTTAGCTCTGCAGCTCGAATTATTTTTTCCTGCATCAGGTTAAAGAAGTCACACGGTAGTGAGTCACCCTGTCTGAAACCTCGTATAGTATCAAACGGCTCGGAGAGGTCCTTCCCTATCCTGACGGAGCTTTTGATGTTGGTCAACGTCAGCTTACACAGCCATATTCGTTTTGCAGGTATACCGCGTGGCATAGAGGCAGCTCCTTTTCGTGCTGTCGAAAGCATATTTAAAATCGACAAAGAGATGGTGTGTGTCGATCCTGTTTTCACGGCTTTTCTCCAAGATTTGGCGCATGGTGAATATATTTGCTATTGATTTTCCAGGTCTAAAGCCAGACTGATAAGGTCCAATCAGTTTGTTGACGGTGGGTTTCAGTCTTTCACACAGTACGCTTAATAGCGACTTTCCCACTACCCAAGTAACATCCTGAGAAGTCTCTCTCTCACCCATCTCCTTGTGAAACATCAGCATTCGGCGCCAACTTACTCTGAGCCCTTTACTCTTCATAACATGTTTTGAGTTCAGGTTCCCTCAATTTTCCTATCCCTATATTATTTATTCAACGAATCCTACTGTTTCTAAAGATTCTTGTCCCAGCCTAGTCACTAGTTCAAAGTTCGTTCCTTCCAACCTAATCTTATGGAAATTAATAATTCTTCACTTTTACTTCAATTTTGATACCGACTAACTCATTCAAAATTATCATAAATAAATATTTCTTTTACTGTTACAGATACAACTTTTGTCGGACAATTTCGGCTTACAATTTAATCCTGCCATTGCCAGCGACACAGCTGAATACTTTTGTCTCGTCAATGATCGTCATATACCGGAGGCGATCGTGGATCTACTAGTACAAGGTGAGTGGAACTAAATTATAATACAGCTTGGACTGCATATTAATGCTACATTGCGTTTTAATTCATTTTCAATGCATTATGATTAATATGGATACCTATTACTAAATTCAAGATAAAGATCTAAATATCTGCTAAAACACTTCATATACAAATTCTGACAACTTCAAAAAATTAATAAATTTTAATTAATTTACAGACGTTCCCGATCCACCAGAGCGTCCACTGTTAATCAGTTTCACATCGCGTTCGGTGAATCTCTCCTGGGCGCATTCTCAGCATCCACGCAATGCACCAGTGACGCATTTTGTTATTGAAACCCGGTAAGTACTGAATAATAAGTGATATATTTATATTTATATATATAGGTCTATGAGTAAACCAGTAGAATAGGAGAATAAGTCGGCAATAAGACAGAACGTCAAATGAGTAGTGACTGCCGTGAAATTTCGAATTAAATTGTCCATTGTCGCTCGCACTTCTCATCATCCATATGTAAAAATTGTAGCAGTTGCTTGCTTTATTGTTCTAACTGATAGGTTAGGTTAGGTTAGGTTAGGTTAGTAGGCAGATTTCTGTAAAAACAGAAGATCTCACTTAGACAGCCTTGGCGCTGTCCATTGTGGTACCAATAAAACTCCCTGTGGATCAAAGACCTTTACGATTCAACAAAACGCTTGGAATCCGATACAAATTTCTTAAGACGGCTAATATCGATTCTAGCCAATTCGCTAGAATCGCCGAAAAAGGGCCTTCCGAGGTGTTTCAACCTCAGTCTGGCAAAAGCTGGACAATGAAGAAGGAAATGCTTAGATGATTCCATCTCGCCTTCCTCCATACAGCTTTGGCAACTTGCATCTGTCACGATCCCAAGTCTCACCGCATGGGTACCCATTGGACAATGTCCAGTAAGCACACCCATGATGACGCTAAGATGGCCCCTGTCCAGAGAAAGCAGTTGAAAGGACCGCTTACGTTCCACAGAGGGCCAAAAGGACCTCGCCACTTCACAAGTACTGGTAGTTGACCAGCGTTTGACGAGCTCATGCGTAGTCTGCATGTCCAGCGCTCTTGCGCAGGTGGACCATGGACTACCAATACGCTCCCATTCCGACGTCAATGTAGCTAGGGTACCCTCCCTTGCAAGCGTGTCCGCTATACAGTTACCAACGATCCCGCGGTGTCCGGGTACCCACACTAGTCGGATCACGAGGAATTACCTGTTCTAACTGATAGATTATGAGATTTTAATTCGAGAATAATCACAACCTGTCAAAAATCTAATATATTTTTAGGGGGGGTAGCAAATGAGAATAGCTCAAACTGAGATGGTTGATTACTTATATACCCTTAGTTTAGTTGAAGGATGCTGTAAGATACTTCTCTAATTTTTTTCTACTCTAAGGAAAATTCACATAGAAAATCTGATATCAAAGCTTTACTTCTCATAAAGTTTTTTTTGTCGTGAGGATTGAATGCGTCACTCTCTCCATAGAAGGTTAATCAGCATAGCCTAATATGGAAACTGACTCACCATTTCTCATTACTATTACTACTATCCTATTATTTTCAAAATTTGGTTTAATTCTTATTAATATTACTATCTACGAGACCTCTCTTTTCAACGCATCTATATGATCTTCCAGTATTTAATCTCTTATCCCAAAAGCACATGACCATATATTACTGTGTATGCATAAGCTCCAGTGAGACCTTTGAAAAGGTATGGAAATTATTGTTTCAACTTTTCAAGACTATTCCAGATACGAAAGATTTGACCTTGATTTATATTGAGCTTAAATGAAGAAATATAAGGTTAACAAAATCTACCTAGAACTTATCGTTAAGAGTTCCATTTACCTAATTTATAATATATGATATTCCTTACGATCTCTCTCCCTTCCTATATTGCAAATAATGTTGAGAGAGCCAAATAAAATTTTACTCCACCCGACGTGCTCTCTATGGCAAATAATTTAGTCAAGTGTAACAAACTGACGAAGAAATCATAAATTTATAGAATACTCATTTATTAAAGATTCCTCATACAATTGTTGGCTTTCTCGGAAAATTTTCATTTCAACTACTTACTAATTGAAAGCACAAATGTATGTAGATCTGTAAATATGGATACATACATTACGGCTTCACTGCCAAGCTTCTACCAGCGTTTTTTACACTTCCGCACAATCGGATGACGCACACCTCGCCTCGCCTCCCACAAACATATACATACACTCCTTGGTGCATTCAACAGCTTCAAATGCGTGCAGCCATATAAACGTAATGTGCTGGCATTTGTATGCAACATAGAAGGTGCAACAGCATACTGGCATGATAACTGTATAGCTATGCAAAGATGAATATTTAAGGCACTGCGCAGTCAGTCAGGCATGCAGCTACTCCCCTCTCCCCTACGCACAACCCGCCAGCAGCACTTTCATCAGTGCTTGCATACATTTAGGCGCTGTTGCAGCTTGCAATACGCATTTGTTGCAATTTAATGCTGCAGCAGAAGCAGCAGCAGCAGCTCCCCAATGGCTGGCAAAGTGAAACCATAAAAAGTAATACGAAAATCAACAGCAAAACCGTTGTATTATCATTAAAGCTGATAGCGGGAGTTCGGTGTAGTTGCCGCTGTGCCGGGCTGTCAACACGCTGTTTTATGTATGTTCTCGCATATATTTGTGTGTGTGAGGCGTAGACCTCCCGCCAATCCATCATCGACGCGGCATCATCAGTGCGGTGTACCGGCAGCGACATTGGCGACATCAGCGTCATACGCCATATCATCAGTTGTATCAGCAGCTAACGTGATGACTTTCATTTTAATTAATATGTTGAGCGATGTTGCGCTGGAGGCGATGGTTGGGTGAGACTGGCAGTGGTGTTCAAGAAAAAATTGTACAAAGTTGTGTAGGTGGAGGTTTCGGTGTCTCGTATTATATGTCACTGTGCCAAGCGCACACACAAATGTAGTACGATGGAAGCCCTGTGGGAAATGATGTAGCTCCTGTGTATAAATTACAAAAAATAAAATAAAAAAGGTCTAAATATTTTTCACTAAAAAAATAAGGTGATTTGAACCATACTATATTCTTTTCATAAAGAGACCTTTAATTTTTTTAGTTAAATAAATGTTTTACACAAATTTGTAGCCAATCCAATGCCTGGATCCCTGTTTAAGAATCCTATAAACTAAAGTGTTGCCTACATTTTGGCGCATTTATATAAAAAGAGAACATACAAAATCCTCTCTTTCCTAAAACAAATAATAAAACGAGTATTTTTGTCGTTTTTATATATCAAATCGTTCGGGTATATTATAAGTATATTTTTGAATACATCTTCTATTTACATACCATTTTCTTCAAGTTCTTCATCAACAACTAGTCATTTAGATGAATTTATGACAAAACCCTCTGTACTTGAGAAATTTGTAGAAACACGAAAATTGTGAGTTTTTTTAGGTTTTAATTGACTCAATTAAATTTTTGTTCACACACATTCAATTAAGTCCACACAATTTGTATATAAGCAATGTGTTTTGAGCTTTTTTATCCATTCATACATTCATGTAAACATGAGAAATAAATATTGATATTTTATATCATATTATGAAATTTTCTGCCTTTAATGTGTATTAAAGTTGTAATATTAATTGCATTGTAAATTTTATTCAATTAGTCATGACAACTGATCCTATTTGGGTTAGGTTTTACTTAAATATTTGATAAAAACATTATTTGAATATCCCATAGAAGAAAATGTGTTTAATCTCATTGATGATAGTGTTGAATAGGCCTTTGAAGTGTTCATTAAGTACTAATTGCCATGCAATTAATGCCAGTTAAATTTATACTTAAAGAACAGCTGGTTGAAATTTTCCATTTAGGCTGCTGTTTAGATAACCCTAATGGATCTGTCTTCTATACCAACCCCACTAGTTCACTTTTCCTCATTTGAATAGTAAATTTTCAACGCTCTTCTATTCAGTGTCAATAAATATGAGGTTATATCGCATACATAAAATAGCTTAAATATAATAAAGAGTGCAAGTATATAAAAAGTATAACAAGAAGAAAAAGAAGAAGAAGACGAAGCAAGACGAATAAACTATGCAATGCGGTAGTAAAAGTAAATACAAAATAAGAAATATTTGGTTGCAAGCATTGTGGCTTAACCTATTTATGCACTCAAGCGTCAATAATATCATTGCACTGCTATGAAGATATGCAGGCATATTTTAGACAGACATCGTTATAAGTTTTACTACAAGTACAAATATGGCACATGAATCAACTGATGTCTAGCATGTAGTAAATATAAATAATAAGTGCATTTCTGGTTGAATAACCAGTTGGGCATTGCCAAAATATAAATATTTGTATTTGTGGACTATAGTAATGGTTATATAAAATTTAGTTAGGTGGGGTTTATGGTATGCTACTTGCGGGTTAAAGTTCAAAATGTATCAAAACAATTGAGAGATACTAATTAAGGAAAAGGCAATCGAATTTTTGGAAAAAATCATTTAATTATCTGCTGAAAACTCTCATCTAGACTTTCATGCTGGATTTTAATGAATTACATGAACTAACACAGAACAACAGGTGTTCCGCATTTGAGACTTTCTTAATATTTAGCATCTTCTTCTTCTTCTTGACTGGCGTAGACACCGCTTACGCGGTTATAGCCGAGTCCAAAACAGCGCGCCACGCATCCCTCCTTCTGGCAGTTTGGCGCCAATTGGTTATTCCAAGCGAAGCCAGGTCCCTCTCCACCTGGTCCTTCCATCGGAGTGGAGGTCTCCCTCTTCCTCTGCTTCCGCCAGCGGGTACTGCATCGAATACTTTCAGAGCTGGAGCACTTTCATCCATTCGGACAACATGACCTAGCCAGCGTAGCCGCTGTTTTTTTATTCGCTGGACTATGTCTATGTCGTCGAATAACACATACAGCTCATCGTTCCATCGTCTGCGGTATTCGCCGTTGCCAATTCTTAAGGGACCATAAATCTTCCGCAAAACCTTTCTCTCGAAAACTCCTAGTGCCGTCTCATCGGATGTTGACATCGTCCACGCTTCTGCACCGTAAAGTAGGACGGGAATGATGAGAGACTTGTAGAGTTTGGTTTTTGTTCGTCGAGAGAGGACTTTACTTTTCAATTGCCTACTTAGTCCATAGTAGCACCTGTTGGCAAGAGTGATTCTGCGTTGGATTTCCAGGCTGACATTGTTATTGGTGTTAATGCTGGTTCCCAGGTAGACGAAATTATCTACAACTTCAAAGTTATGACTGTCAACAGTGACGTGGGAGCCAAGACGCGAATGCGCTGACTGTTTGTTTGACGACAGGAGATATTTCGTCTTGTCCTCGTTCACCACCAGACCCATACGCTTCGCTTCCTTATCCAGTCTGGAGAAAGCAGAACTAACGGCGCGGGTGTTGTTTCCGATGATATCGATATCATCGGCGTACGCCAGTAGCTGTACACTCTTATAAAAGATTGTACCTTCTCGATTTAGCTCTGCAGCTCGTATTATTTTCTCCAGCATCAGGTTAAAGAAATCACACGAGAGTGAGTCACCTTGTCTGAAACCTCGTCTGGTATCGAAACGGCTCGGAGAGGTCCTTCCCGATCCTGACGGAGCTTTTGGTGTTGCTCAACGTCAGCTTACACAGCCGTATTAGTTTTGCGGGGATACCAAATTCAGACATCGCGGCATAAAGGCAGCTCCTTTTCGTGCTGTCGAAAGCAGCTTTAAAGTCGACAAAGAGATGGTGTGTGTCGATCCTATTTTTTCACGGGTCTTCTCCAAAATTTGGCGCATGGTGAATATCTGGTCTGTTGTTGATTTTTCCAGGTCTAAAGCCACACTGATAAGGTCCAATCAGTTTGTTGACGGTGGGCTTTAGTCTTTCACACAATACGCTCGACAGAACCTTATACGCGATGTTGAGGAGGCTTATCCCACGGTAATTGGCGCAAATTGTGGGGTCTCCCTTTTTGTGTATTGGGCAGAGTACACTGAGATTCCAATCGTCAGGCATGCTTTCTTCCGACCATATTCTGCAAAGAAGCTGATGCAAGCACCTTGTCAGCTCTTCGCCGCCGTATTTGAATAGCTCGGCCGGTAATCCATCGGCACCCGCCGCCTTATTGTTCTTCAAGCGGGCGATTGCTATTCGAATTTCCTCACGGTCGGGCAATGGAACATCTGCTCCATCGTCGTCGATTGGGGAATCGGGTTCGCCATCTCCTGGTGTTGTACTTTTACTGCCATTCAGCAGGCTGGAGAAGTGTTCCCTCCACAAACTCAGTATACTCTGGTCATCAATAACTAGATCACCTCTGGGGGTCCTACAGGAGTGCGCTCCGGTCTTGAAACCTTCAGTTAGTCGCCGGATCTTTTCGTAAAATTTTCGAGCATTACCCCTGTCGGCCAGCTTGTCAAGCTCTTCATACTCACGCATTTCGGCCTCTTTCTTTTTTTGTCTGCAAATGCGTCTCGCTTCCCTCTTCAGCTCTCGGTATCTTTCCCATCCCGCCCGTGTTGCGGTCGATCGCAACATTGCGAGGTAGGCAGTCTGTTTTCTCTCCACTGCGAGACGACACTCCTCGTCATACCAGCTGTTTTTTTGGCTTTTCCGAAAACCAACGGTTTCGGTTGCAGCTGTACGTAAGGAGTTTGATATGCCGTCCCACAGCTCCCTTATGCCGAGATGCTGATGAGTGCTCTCAGAGAGCAGGAGTGCAAGTCGAGTAGAAAATCGTTCGGCTGTCGGTTGTGATTGCAGCTTCTCGATGTCGAACCTTCCTTGTGTTTGTTGACGTGTGCGCTTTTCTACACAGAGGCGGGTGCGTATCTTAGCTGCTACAAGATAGTGGTCCGAGTCGATGTTGGGACCACGAAGCGTACGCACATCAAAAACACTGGAGACATGTCGTCCATCTATCACAACATGATCGATCTGGTTGCGAGTGATTCGATCCGGGGACAGCCAAGTAGCTTGATGGATTTTCTTATGCTGGAATCTAGTACTACAGACGACCATATTTCGGGCCCCGGCGAAGTCGATCAGCCTCAAACCGTTTGGTGATGTTTCGTCATGGAGGCTGAATTTTCCGACTGTTGTGCCAAAGACACCTTCTTTACCCACCCTAGCGTTGAAATCGCCAAGCACGATTTTTACATCGTGGCGGGGGCAGCGCTCATAGGTACGTTCTAGGCGCTCATAGAAGGTATCTTTGATCACTTCGTCCTTCTCTTCCGTCGGGGCGTGGGCGCAAATCAGCGATATGTTGAAGAACCTCGCTTTGATGCGGATTGTGGCTAGACGTTCATCCACCGGAGTGAATGCCAGGACTCGACGACGGAGTCTCTCTCCCACCACGAATCCCACACCGAATTTGCGCTCCTTTATATGGCCGCTGTAGTAGATGTCACAAGGACCCACCTTCTTCCGTCCTTGTCCCGTCCATCGCATTTCTTGGATTGCGGTGATGTCAGCCTTTACTCTTACGAGGACATCAACCAGCTGGGCAGAGGCACCTTCCCAATTAAGGGTCCGGACATTCCAGGTGCATGCCCTTAAATCGTAGTCCTTTAAACGTTTGCAGTGGTCGTCATCAAAATCGGGTTCTCTCATCCGAGGCTGTTTCGTCGTTTTCATTGGGGGGTGTTTTTATGTGGTGGGTCCCAAACCCTACACACAACCGCATAAGCGGGTTTCGCCTTCTCACTTTAGCTCGCCTCCAGACGGATGTCTGTTGGCTACCCAGAGGATACTTGGTCTAAGACCGGAAGTCGTGAGCTGCTTGAGCCACATGTAAAAGAATCGTTCCTGGCCACTCCCAAGTGAATGACAATCAGAAACTTTCCTCACTTGCGTGAACTTCTACATATGACTCCATCCTCCGATATTTAGCATCTGGGTCGCCACAATATGTACTTAAAAAATAAAAAGTGCGCCTGACAGTATGCTACAAACAAGCTATGGTAGCTAACTATTGATGTATTGCTATAGATCATAGTATATTTCGACGCCCATTCCAAAAGTAAAACTAAAAAAAAATAATTATAATAAAATATTAAAAAATTAACTAAACGAATCACAATTTCATAAATAAACAGCAGCTTATGCTCCACTACCGTTATATTGCACGTATGCCACCAGCATTTTTTTGTGACTGGAACAGGCTTTCCACAGCAATGCCATTAAATAGGTCCTACTTTTGTCCAATCTCTCTTTTGAATGCTCTTACTCCATATATTTCGTGGTTGTTGTGCTAACTGAACGTTAAAAATATATATTAAATGAAAATTCGTATGTGAATTATATAATGTTTTCATAACTCGAAGTTATTGTGTACTAGGGATGTACTTATTTTTAAAAGACTCACAGAAATTTATATTTTAATTATGAGACGAATAGTTTAGTGTGAAAGAATTAAAATAACAAATTTTAATAGAATTCGAAATTTTATTTAGTGTTTATAAATATTAGGGATGTTCTAAATTTCAATAACAATGAGGTGCAAAATAAAAATTATAATGTTTTGAGTTCTAATTGGCAAAAAACCATCGTAAAGTGTTATAAAAAAATATTTTTTGTTTAAAAATCAAAAGAGTAAATTTTATAAAAAAATTGTTTTAAAATAAAAAAAATATATATTTTAAAAAATAAAACATATGAATATTTATGATCAATTTTTTCTTATATTTTCTAGTTTTATTAAATATATGCATATACATTTTTAATATTTTAAATAATAATATTTTTTTTTTTGCATTAACAAATGACCCACCCTAATGTCCAAATAAAGTGACTTTTAAAAAATCATACGAGTATGCAAATGTCACCAACATTATAGCTCGCGGCTTTGTTATTGCAACTTGCAGCTCACTCACTATACACCCGCAAAGTACAGTTATTCTAAAAGTCCAAATATTTGCATAATATTCACATATATCTGTATGTATATATTCGGTTATATATTATATGAAAGTAGCATAAAAATATGAAATAATTATAAAAGCGGGTTATTCGCCAAAGCTTATTATGCGCACACATACATACAGACATATAGTACATGTGTGCGCGGGTTTTGATTTCATTCAAAAATATTGCATTCACCGTTGGCGTCACTTATTACTAAATGCATTGAGTCACTCGCTGCTTTCAAGCACTCACACACACACGCCCACATGCATTTGCTTTGGTAATATTTTTTAATGGAATTTATTATTTTCATGCGAGTATGAGTTTATTTAAATGCGGTTTTATGAGCTCCTCTCTGTGTGTAGGTGTGTTGTTGTGTGTGTGTGTGTTTGACCACACATGCATATTAAAAATTGTATTCGCTCGCATAATTCACTCGCTGCTTAATTCACTTTGACGCTGGTGGACATGTTGATATTCTTTTATAAGTTTATTTCTTTTATAAAATGAATGCGCGCAGACATTTCCATTGAATTCGCCGCGTTGAATTTTTTTCTTTGATTTTCTTGTGAAAGCACATTTTGTTGAATTAGTCATAAGCATTTGGTTTTATAGTCTAATAACGGTATATAATGCAGTGACATAATAAACGTTGCATAATAAGAATATAATAAGTGAATTAGTGGCTTTATGGAAATTAATTTTTCATTTTATATAAATCTCATTTGAATGAATAAAAAACTTAAATAAAGAGTATTATTATTGCACAACAAATTACTTTTTTTGCAATTAGTGAAATGCTAATGAAAAATATGATTAAATCAGATGTCATCAATGGTAAATATATTAAGCAGAAAATAATGTATCTCACGGATTTAACGGATTTTAATTTTTTTATATTTTTTTTGAATATTTTTTTATCTTTTAATTAACAATTATCATAGAAATATAAATTATACTTCATTAACAAAAAATATATATATTAAAACGTCAATCCGTACTTTTCTTAAAAAAACATTTCCGTACTTCTGGATACGCATAAAGGAATATATATACGTTGTCATAAATATACCAAACATCAAAGGATTTAAGAATTTGGAATATACTAATTATAATAATCACTTATTGGAGCTTTAAAAATATATTTTTTTTAATAATTTTATTTATTTTTTTATTTTTTATCAGTTTAATCCCTGTAGTACCATACTTCATCATCAAGTTAAATTTGTCACGTACCGTTGATGTTTAGCTTAGAATGCCTTACAGATTTTTTATGGTTCCATAACAATAACGCAAAGATGATCTTAATACAAATAAATATCTTAAACTAGTACATATGATATTTCCTTTCACATGTTTTAACCCAAAAATTATTTTAATTTCTTGCAGAGTCGGTGAAAATGGACCATGGGATCAAGTACCGCAAATTTTAACCAAATCAAATCATACATCATATCAAGTCACTGGACTCATACCATTCACCGTTTATAGTTTTCGTTTGCTGGCGGTAAATAAATTGGGTATCAGCGCACCGTCCAAGGAATCCTACTACATTGTAACACTGCGCGAGGGTGAGTAATTTGATTAAAATACATTGATTCATACTACATATAAACAAATTCAATCAACTTCGTTTCTAATAATTAAAAAAATTCAACGATAGGTGACATCATTCTATTATTATCCAGTGTAAAATAGCTCAAAGAGTCAATATTCTTAAATCTAAACGATTTTTCTTTAATCAAATGTATAGATCTAACAAAATTAGGGTATCAAAACATCCACCTATTCTAAAGTTGGTTATACTTGATAGGATCGGTTGCTCGCTCTCGAATAAATAGGACTCCATAAAGTGCACTCACCATTGATGGATAAAAGATTAGAGAGGAAAGAAGAGAAAGAGATAGGACAGATTTAAGGAATGTTCACTGTTCTATTAATATTGTTGACGGTTCTCTGAAACTAAATTCAATTTACCAATATAAATATATATAACTTTGATATTTCTTGATGGAATGGAATCTTTTCTCCCAAGAATGTTATGGTAATACCAAGATCTTAACTCTGCTCTCAGGTTCCAAATAGCTGTGAAAGTTTTGAAGGATTGACGGTAGTCAAACTCTCTAATAGCGTTTTTAGACAGGAGCTAATTGATCAATTTACCGGCCTCTACTCGATTTAAACGCTTATTAAGATCGATTTAACTTACAAAATAAAAAAACTACATTTATTTTAAATTGAATTTAAATCGACTTGAAAATCAAATGCAACTCTGCGACAAAGACGTACGATACACGTTCTTTGTCTGTGATTCGCTGAATTTTTTGATAAAAAAGCTACGGTAGATGTCGCTGCTGAAAAAAATATTAATCAGCGCTGAAACTTACCGACTTCTTATGAAATGCAAAAAAAATGTATAACAGCTGATCGGTAATCGAGTAGCCGGCAGTATAAAAGACAAAAAAAAGTTTCTCAATAAAAATTTAAATTGATCAATTTATTTGGCTGTCTAAAAACGCTATAACGGCACTAGGAGTTTTCGAGAGAAAGGTTTTGCGGAAGATTTACGGTCCCTTAAACATTGGCAACGGCGAATACCGCAGAAGATGGAATGATGAGCTGTATGTGTTGTTCGACGACATAGACATAGTCCAGCGAATAAAAAGACAGCGGCTACGCTGGCTGGGTCATGTTGTTCGAATGGATGAAAGTGCCCCAGCTCTGAAAGTTTTCGATGCAGTACCCGCTGGTGGAAGCCGAGGAAGAGGGAGACCTCCACTCCGGTGGAAGGACCAGGTGGAGAAGGACCTGTCTTCACTTGGTATTACCAATTGGCGCCAAAACGCCAAAAGGAGAGATGCGTGGCGCACTGTTGTGGACTCGGCTATAACCGCGTAAGCGGTTTCTACGCCAGTTAAGAAGAAGAAAAACGCTATAAGAGTTAAAACTTCTCGATTGCTTTTTTGTACAGAACAAATTTTGAAAAATTCTCGAATTACTAAGCTCTTTGAGGTTATTCCCCCAGACAGAGACTTAACTTGTTTGACCTACGTTCTCGCAGATGAGAGAGTATTTTTAAAAGAAAAACTGACTGACTAACCTTCTTTATTTTGCAATTATATTTAATGATTTTTTAAAATGCCTAGATTACTAATAAGGTATATTTTAAAAGGGTTCAATAGCAAGTCAAGGCCTTATAGTTATGCTTCCTCATCTTCAAACAAAAGTTTAGGTCACTCCTAACCAGGGTTTTCTTACTGTCAATATAAAACTAATAAATATGATGATCTGACAGACAATACGCAAAAGCTCTACCAATGAGCTTTCACCAGTTATGAAAGCTTGCATTCGAAAAGCTTCTTGAATCATTTAGACGAACTTGCTGCTATGCAATGACTTTGTGATATTGTGAACTTTCATTTTAATTGAACAACCAAGCAATTAACAGTAACAAGTAACGGCAAAGAGCAAAGAGCAAAGCGAAAATGATTTAGAAGAAAGTAACGCTACATACAGAGAAAGCGCAAAGCATCTTGGCTGTCAATGCAACCATGAATGGAAGCAATAACTGTCAATTGGCGACAAAAATCAACAATAAAAGCTAACAAAGTTGCTAAAAGCTACACAGGACATCACGCAGACCACAGCATTTATGCGCTGCCATACACACACACCAACATATGTATGTACATATGAATGTTTGTATGTATGAGTGCATACAAAAGGAGTAAATTTATCACCTGCGCTCGCAGAGAAATGGCGAACATACAGCGAACATGTTATGATTCAATGGAGGAGTTTCTGCTATGCTCAGCAAATTCACGTGTGTATGTGTATGTCCTCTAAAGCAACAACTCACTTGCCCGAACAACTCGCAGCAATAGTAAAGCTACAGCAATGCATAGAAGCTGTGCCGCACTGCAATCGACGACACTCGCCAGTAAGTTGTCCACATGCCACATGCAACAACAAGAACAAGAACAACAATAGTGATGACAACAACAGCAATAATTGCCACAAACACTAAGGCAGGAGTATTGAAGCATCATTAGCGTGTGACAGGCTCAACTGTCGTGATGACGACAACAACAATAGCAACGGCGATGGCAACAACAATCCATATACAACAACAACAAATAAGCCAAGTCACAGCTCTGGTGGCACAGCAAGTATGCAGCATACGCTTGCCACCATTTGCTGCCGCACACATGCGACCACAAGAAGCCGAAATATTTCGTGTGTCTCTGTGTATGTGTGTGTGACACTACACATATGCTATATACACATGTGTGTACCCAACTAATTCCATAAACGATTCCTCACCTGGCGGCCAAATAACAGTTAGTTGACTTTGCTTGTGTTTGCTGCGCGCTTATTTAGTATTTCATTTTTGTTGTTGTTGTTGCTGATACAACAACTTGCTATCTCCCCCACACGCATAGCGCGACATCCTCTTGTATACCAGCATCTTGAGTTGCCAGTGAAACGTTCGTTCGTTTACGCTCTTTGCGGTTGCCACTTTGTCAACAATTAAGGTGTTCATTGTTGCCACACACCAACGCACACACACATACACACGCGTGTGGGCGAGTGGAAAATGTCCTCACGCACGCAATGCCAAGCAGTCAAGCACACAAATATTACCTTTTGTTTGTCACTCAAATGCGTGTGCACACATATGCTTGTGTATGTATTAGTGTTGTTGTTGTTGTTGTGCTGCTACTGGTACTTGCCACAAGCATTTGTGTCAGTTGAATACGCCAAAATGAGCTTCCGTTTATTAGAAACGATGCAAATTACACACGCATATTTGCCAAAAAAGTTTCAGCTTTTGTACTCACGCCTTTGAAGAAGAAGAAGAAGAGGGGGAAGATACACTCTCACGCTCGTCTCTTCCTTTTTACACCGATATTATTGTGCTGTGTGTTGCATTGTTTGGTCCTCTGTAACGAATTTAATTCGTAAAGAAGTTCATGTCGTTAGAAAATATCGTTTGATGCTTAGTGACCAAATTGAATCTTGTGTTCAGGAAATGGTGAGTTTCCTTTCTCTTTATGTTTCAATGACTGTAAGTGTATTGAGGTTGCATTGATCAGCACGACAAGCAAGTTAAGAACCTTGTGGCAGTAGTTAAGGTCGTATTAGTCAGATTCATTCATAACATTTTGTTTGTTGGAGCTGTCACAGTCCAGGGTGACAATCTTCGATATGAGGGGCCGCTCCTTAAATGGGTGTTTCTCTCAAACCTTCTGCAGATACTTGTCGATAGTTTTTCAGTTCGTGTCTTATGGATGACGGTTGGGCTGGTTCAAGTTTAAGTACCCAGCAAAAACTTTTCTGGAAACTTAATATAATTCTCTCTTTGACTTTGTTCTCCTTTCTGATATAAGTTATAATTGAGGAGTTATGAGCAGGACAGAAAAATCTAAAGCGACCAACCTTTCACCTCTCAAAGCCACTCGATTAAAGCGGTGCATTAGTAATCGATTAATAGACCAGACTGGCTTTGCTGGTGGCCGAAAGCTCTTCGGACCACAACTGCCACTAATGTTATAAAAGAGTTTCAGCTATTAAAAAGACGTGATATTTCATTCTTGTTCAGAGAAAAATATTCTAGAATACTGCGAGTATTTGATTTCTTCATGGACAGACTAGGTTTGCTGTTTGCCGAAAAGCTCCGGCCAAGTCAAGGCTCAAAGACTTTTATAACCACCGCGTTCTCTAAATGGACTAAGGAATTCCTTATGTTGTTTCTACAACAACAGTCCATAGTTAGTTAGTTGGGGAGTCTTCATCACCTATACTCTCCAAACATTAAATTAGTTCACTTTACTTGAAGTATATATCCCGGTACTCTAATTTTTTGGGACAGTTTAATGAAAAAGGAGTTACTTTAAGGAGATGCTAAGAAATTCACTCCCTTCTTCAATTAGTTCAAGTGACTGCACGAAAACAATTTTGCAAAATCGCGCAGAAACGCCTTCACGCGACACACTCATAACTAAAATACATTTTTCATTATAATTTATACTATTTACATCTGCTTGTCAGAGCAAGAGTAGGGTAATAAGAAGCGAGCGAAGCATCACAACAAGCTCACAGCTAGCTACACTCCACCTTACGCACCACAGTATCCAAAAGAAAGTCGCGTAATAGAATAGCCAACAAGAGGGAAAGTGTGTGCGATTTAAAAGGGAACCCGAGAGCATTCAGAAACTCGGGCACATGCCAACTTTCTTCACAGCGCGAATTCGCGGAATGACTGAAGGGAAGTTAAAAGCATAAATGAATTGATACAGCAAGGGTAGGGAGGGGGAGAGTGGAGAGTGAATTGAAAACAATAGAAACAAACACTCCCACGCTTGGAGAGGAAAAAGAGCTCGCTGTAACCAAATGAGGCAACAGCCGTCGATACGTTAAGATGCTTGCGAGTTAAACTCAAGCTGCGAAATGAATTCCCAATGTGCAGCACGTGTTAGGGAAAGTGGGACAGGGCAGTGGATACAAATAGCTGAAGAAAAAGCGTTGTAGGTAAAGAGTAGGAAGCGAGTCACTGGCAGGTAACTTATGCCGACGCGTGACAACTTGACAACGCGATACGCAAAACTACAGCGACGCCACGGAAAATACGATTTTCTTCTAGTGTCTGTGACAAGCACGCAAAAATCGGAGCGGATGTGGGCAGTGAAAGAGAGGGGGTACTGTGGCGATCCTTAAAATGTTTACAAATTGCAGTAGAAATTAAACGCCACGGTTTAGTATTTCAGTAATCTGAAAGAAGTCTTTTTAACGGATTCGGGGGAACCCGTTAGATGTAGTGAGAACTGTTCTGTGATTCATGTAAAGAATGGCTTAAAAACCTGTCCTCTTTAAAATTGTGGTATCTTGAAATATAACTCCTGTATACATAGATTTATAGTCGTCTTAAAGATAACGACTGCCCTGATAATTCAGTGACTTGAGCTTTGATTTCTGCTAGGAATTCCTAACTTATCCAAATTCTTTTATAGAAAACCCATGAGTACAATATTATGAAATCATTTCATTTCTCTGATCTTTCTTTCATTTCAGCTCCAACTGGCAAACCAATACCAACGACCGCCCACAATACCTCGTCCACGTCGGTATATATATCGTGGAAACCACCGCCAGCCGACACTATACTCGGCGAGTTTCTCGGTTATCGCATAACATATCGACCACGAGATCGCAACGACACCAAGGAGATTTACATACGCGACAGCACCGTCGAGGTAAGTGCGAGCTTTCCATAGCTTAAGGCAAACTGATCATATAAAGATTAAGAGAACAAAATTAGATTAAACCAAACCCCTTAAACCTCAACGAAATTTACGTAGAGTAAAAAAATGTCGTAGGCCATGCAACACAGCACTCAGCGCGCTAAAGAGGCCTATCATTCAACCGCTAAATGTCAACCTTAGGTTGTTGCTTTTCACATAAAACACACAACCAACCAACGAACTGCAAACTTGTTTACGTAACATTTGTACTTTGAGGCGTTACGCTTCATTGTGGCTGTGCATTTGCCGGCAACGCAAATGGGCGCATGCATCACCGCTCGCATCTCGTCACATTGGCTCGTTTATCACCTGCGCCGCCAGCACTTGCCGGCCGTCAGACGACGATGAAGAGTGCGCGCGTTCCGCGTAGGCTGCAATGTCAGCCGTGAATGTCATTTATTTTCATTTGATTGTCATTGTCGGTCGGTGTCACCGTTGGTATCGTAGTCGTCGCTGTGTAAATATCTGACAGCTTGGCCGAAAGCGTGAACAAAGCAGTGCCTCCCCCGCGCCATCCACACATTGTGAATGTAACCTTTACGGCTCAACCAAGCTGACGGCAATCGACCGGCAAGCAAACGCTTTACTTTAGGTTACCCAGTCTGCGAATTAATCCTTTGAGTTCTAAACATAAACCGCTGTATATTTGAATGTCACACATGTCAAAAAACCGGAAGGATACTGGTCGGCTATGATGTACCCTCCTCAAACCTCCTGTCATTTGAAAGCTAAACCCAACTGCTTCTAACTACAATTTTATTCACCTCCGACCGACTGTTGAACGTTCCTGGTTTTTAAGGACCATTGGACGATCTGATTCTACTACATGGTATTCTCGAATTGATGTCCGGCCTTAGACAGCATTCCAATTTTGATCGTAGTACCCATGTAGTAATTGAAGACAAATTATTTCCAAGACCGAAATAGAAATCCTGAAAGATCATACCTAAAAACCGCGTTGTTGTAAATGGAACTTAAGGATCCCGGGATCTCAAGGAGGAGGAACGAACCCGGAATTCTAAAAATAATTTTAAGAGCTCTGGGTTCTTCTTTTCTAAAAACGAATATCATATTCAGTCCAATTCGTGCCATGAAACATCCATTTCAACATGTGGTTATACTAACCTAAGGTGCAAAATCACATTACCTCATTCGAAATCCGTATACATAACTAACGTGAATTCACAGCTGGCTGTGTTGTCGCAGCCACAATTTCCGTCCGACCGCCAACACCAACACCGAAGGCCTAAAACTGTAGTTAGCCAAAAACGATACTGTCACTTCCATTCACTGCTCACTCACACACCGCCTACCACCGGTCTCATACAAAAATTTAGCTGCGCCTCGTCGTACTTTCACCTCGTCTGTCGGTTTTGCCATTTGGCCCTTAAAATTCAAAGCCCAAAAAGTTTTACTTACAATTTCCGGTGTCGTTCGTTCGTTGATTCGCCAGCTCATGGGCTGTACAAAGTTGTTTGCTCTTATTGCGCCTACAGTCGCTGTTGTTGTTGTTGTTGTGGTTGTTGTAGCAGCAATTTGAATTGTTCTCAACACTTATTGTTGGTGGTGTTGCTTTTATTGTTGTAGCTATTGTTTTGTAGTTTAGTTTGGATTTGCCGTCGCGGATCGCTTTGGATTTATGCCTTTGTTGTTACAGCATTAAAAGCGACTGTTGTTTTTTGCTGTTGTTGTTGGTTTTGTTTTTGCTTTTGTGTTTTTTTGGCATTTATGTTGACAACTTAGTTAAATGCCACGCTAAGCGCCTACAAATGGCTAAACGGGCTCATGTACCTAATATTAAAAGGTAATTTACGTGTATCTCGTGAAATCGCGTGCAAATCCAATTGCAATCGTAATAACATAAACAACAGCAACAACAATGGTGTGGCACGTAAATAGACATTTCATGAATATTGGCTTTTGAATAGCGCCGAAAGCGAATTTAGGCGATTTGAGGTGGAAATTAAAGAGTTCATCTGGAACTTTAAGTATTCTCCAAAAATAGAATGTTTTTGTGGGTTTAAAAATAGGTCTAAAATGGAATTTTAAAATGCAAGCAAATCTCAGTGGTAAATTTTTTAAGTATACAGTGAATTTTCAACAATTAAAGAGTTACTTTTACTGACAGATCGACTTTATCACGATTTCTTCAAAACAAAGCCAGTAGTAGAAACTGATTTCTTGAAGGAAGATTTTCTAATTCTAACATTCTTAATTAATATTCTTAAGATATTCGTAGACTTTCAGACATGTGTAAGTCGTAATGAGTTATTAACAATAGTTTTGGGGAATGCCTTCGAAACCTTACTGGCCAATTGACTCAATTACATATATCATAATAGAAATTGAATGAAAATTTTCAAGTCTTCCATATAAGGGAAATTCTTATAACAATCTCTTAATTGAGTCAATTATCATAAACTAATATGCAAGGAAAAGTTGACTAACAGCCCTATTCTGTGCACTTTACAAATTCAACAAATTTATAATTTGTAAAAAATTGAAATTTATCAAGCATTTCGTATTCTGTGTCTAAAATAAAAAGCTCTTTTCTTTATAAGTTGTTAAGAAGTAAAATGCTCTTGACAAATAAAATATCTCGCTGTGGATAGTTGTGAAAGTGAATTTGTTGCAATGGAGATATTTTACTTTTGTCGTTAGTTTTATACAAAGAGGAAAAATATGAACATGTGGATGGCTCGCGTTATTGAGCCGTTTTTATAATATATTAAGAAGTTTATTTTTCCGTTTTTTGTATAAAAAAATGAGGATAATGAGGGTAACATTGACGAAATTGTTTTCTATATATTGCATTCGATTACAGCTTAGCAAATTTTTGCCAACAAAGAACAAAGTTTAGATTTCGTAGTCCCCAAGGAACTTTTCTGAAGCTAAACATAACAACCAACTAAATCAAAATTGCATTCCAAACAGTTTTAAATATATTATAAAGGACATATGTATATGTATTATATTATGAAGTATTCTACGGCTTTGCGGGGGAGCAAAAGACTATGGAGGATCTGGGATGGAAAAGTGAATATATAGGCTCTGCCATTTGATTATCAATCAACTTTATTTACGCGCGGCACTCCCTGTTTGGTTAGGTATAACCCTGTCATCTATATAGAGTAAATGGAGTTGTGAAACCAAACCAAATACTTTGCATGAGGTCTGAAAGGCTACAGTCGATATCTCGACATCAGAATCTGATAGACAGGCTGATAACTCTTCATATCATAAACCAAACTTAACTACGAAGCCACACTAAAGAAGGCTCGGTTAAAACAAACACTCATCCAAATAACGGCCCTTTGCATGAAAAATAGTGCCAGCTTCGGAGCATGGAATATTTGCGCACCCTAACAACAAATACAACAACAATTTGCAACAAATATTGAAATGTATTTGAAAACTTACGTTAAAAAATAATTCAAATCAATTTTTCAATTCAATTCGAATATAATTGGATAGCTGTTTCTGCTTACAATATTTTGTTTCTCACACGTGTGGGGAAAAGCTATGCGTACTGAAGCTTTTTATTTTATCAAAATTGTCACAGAATACCAAAAAAGTTCTTACTTGATAAAAATCTGAAAAAATTTTAAACTTTTTTGTTATTTTGTCAAGTGCACAGAATAGGGCTGTAAGGGTCTCCAGTAAAAAAATAACTAAAATTCTGTCGATCCAATTCTAAGGTAAGTTTATTGGAAACAGATCGTTGCAGCCAGCTTAAATTGTGTTTGTCCACTGCCAGTTAACTCAAAGTTTTTTACAACTTATTTTTTAAGTTATAATTTCCAATTAGACTCGATTATCTAAATTTTCCGACTATGCAACATTTTTTGTAACAGAACTTAATATAGTGTTCGTAACCAAAAAATTATGAGTTAATTATTTAATGAAACAAATTTTAGGACAGAAATTAAGCTTTAATTAAATCATTAATTACACAATTAGCATTTCAACTTTGGTAAATTGAGTTCCATCCTTACCGTATCTGACTAATGACTTGCTAAATAAAAAATCTGCTCATTCCTCTAAATTGTGTCGATTTAGTTTATAATTCTGCGGCTGTTTGATCATTAAGTACTTGTTCTGTCTTATTTTGATAGCTTCATATGTGTTTGACAGCTGGTTTGACCTATCACAGTAGGTAATTATAAACTAAATAAAATGCTCAATACCTGTTCGATTAAATATTAATTGTGGAAGTTCATTTTTCTATTATTGAGCACCCAAAAATCCACCTTAATTGACTAAATTAGGATTTTAATTGAGTAATCGAATTCATTACTTTACTTTACTTACTTTATACTAAATTATATTACACCTTAATTGACTAAATTCGAATTTTAATTGAGTAATCGAATTCATGGTAATTTATACTAAATTATAGATTAAAATTAAATTTTAAAATTAGATTTATAAATACAAACTATTTCAGTTTAATGCAATAAGTCAAAACTTAGTCAATGAATGCTCAATAGATTTGGATCTAACACTTCTGTATGTCTCTTCTTTCTAAGTTATACACTCATCAACTATGTGTCTGTCTAAATTGAGTCATGAGTAATCCTTAACGCCAATTGTAAGGTGATCAATTTTCGTTTGTAATTGGTTTTTATATAGAATTTGCTTTAATATTCTAGATTTTCTCAAAAATATTAATGTTTCTAGTTTATGTTCCTTGTTCCTAAGGAAATAAAGTAGATTAATGTCTTAAATTTTATGTTATTATAAAGTCATTGGAGTGAATATATTTTCGTCATCAAATATGAGTACTGAAAACCTTGAGTGTAGTAAGCACAGATCCTATATCTAGAAGAAGTACAAGGTTCCTAGATATACTAAAATTTCGCTAACTATAGGTGTTCCTAATGAACAGACTTTAATGTACTTTTATGTTGTAAGTGACTTCATCTTTTATGGAATTTTAAAGCGTATACAAAAGAATCATCAGCATCGTAGGCTCATAAACCTACCTTCTCCACCTGACACTTCCATTTCCCTCTCCATTACAATAATATAATTCTTTAAGTCTAACTCTTCGCTTAACACATCTAGTAGTTCTCTACGTATGCATTTGCAAGTCAATTTAAATATCACGACATAAAGTACGTTGAACAAACGTAAAACGTACTAAATTTAATGCAATACCAACACGCCTCGCAGCCACGCTCGCAGCAGCAGCACACTACTAGGCGACTAGTGCGCTTGTTAGGCGCTTTGTTAGCAAGCGAACGCTTTATTGCACTCCGCGAGCCTGCTCATATACATAGAGTATTTTGCGCTTTATTTGCTGCCAGTGCAATTGTAAACTTATCGCACTTACAATATATCCTGAAAATTATCAGCGATTATACTCACGTACCATTTGATGGAGCGGAGGGGAGTGGAGGACGTATAGTCGCTTGGTGTCGGCGACGCGCGTTGGATAAGCAGCGCCAACTGAAGTCATAGTACAGTGAGCTGTCAGTGGTGGTGTGCACAGAGGGGGGAGAGTGGAACGTCGAACATGCATCTCAGCCAAGCGCCGCGTAGCACTCCCAAGTGCATATTTTTCGGTAAAAGCGCACACTTATCGCGCCTTTAGCGCACGCTTTTCATTTTGCCATTTGCAGCGCTTTTGCTTTGGCTTTGGCTTTGGCTTTTATTGCCGGCTGACGCTTTTTATTTTCTATAAAATGCGACTTTTTGCCACATGCCGCCGCATGCACTTTGATTGTTTGTGCCCTTGCGCATTTGTGCGCATTTTTACTACAAAATTTGTTGTAATTTTTTTGTTGTTGTACTTTTTTCCTCCGACTTTTTGTCGACTATTCTGCTTTTATTTGCATAACACTTTGATGCTGAAATATTGCCCTGCGAGGCGAAAACGTGCAACTTCAATTTTTTATCGCAACATTTTGCCGGCTTGTGACTAGCACACACACACAGTCAACTGCAGCAACAACAACAACAGCGTGAAAATAGCGAAACTGCGTTTGTATGTGTGCGCAACAAAAGAGCAAAACTGCCGCGCTGATTATATGTAGCTGCAAGATTCTACAGCCACACTAAACTACTAGCACGTCCCATTGCATACTTTCCGGCTGTGAAACTGTTTTTTAATAATGTCTGCCGCATGTGTGTGTGTGAGTGCCATGACTTTGCCACACACACTTCCATAGAGATAGCTGTATATATCGCCGATAGTTAACATCGAAATCGCTTTTTGTTCTCCGAAAAATTCTATATTTTTGCGCATATTTTTCGGCGCAAAATAAAATTCACACACACACTCACACCGGCACCAGCATGCATACATGCTCCGGCTCATGCACTAGTTTGTACAAATAAATAACGAGTTATCAAAAAGTTGCAAATCTCTAATATGAAGTGCAGCTTTCCGAAATAAAAATAACGAATATTCGGCAGAAAAATCAGACAATGGACCCAACGCGATAGCCTTACACATAAACCATCTACATATAGGCATGTGTGTCTCTATGTGTGCGCGCACCTATACCAGTGGGTATGCCGAAAAATATTTTTATTCGCCGCCGTTAGGATTTTCCAATTAAAATATGCGAATATAGCAAGATAGCGCAACGATTTAGATAACGCCACATTTATTAGCGAATAAATAGCAAATGCATTCGAGTTACAAGCAGGTTATGGCACCTGTGAAAAATTCGCCAAAAAGTTACAGATACCAGGTTGTAATATTTCAATGCGTGTGTGTGCATGTGCAGAGGAATTGTGGATGATCGAATGAGTGGTTCTCGAATTTACTTCTATATTTAAATATGTGAAAATTAAGATATATCCAGATATTAGACAGTCCAGATATCGGATATTGGATTTAGTTATATCGGATATTCAATATTCGTAATTGGGTATTGGATATTAGATGTTCGAAATTCGATATTGGATTTAGATATTATGTATATATTCCAAATTCAGTACTAGATACAGGATTTTGATTGAATATTAGATATTCGAAAATCGATATTGAATATTGGGTGTTGCATTTCGACATTAGATATTCAAAAGTCGATATTGGATTTAGATATATTGGATATTAGATGTTCGAAATTCGATATTGAATATTGGATATTCGATATTGGATATTGCATTTCGATATTAGATATTCAAAAGTCGATATTGGATTTAGATATATTGGATATAAGATATTCGAAATTCGATAATGGATATTAGATGTTCGGAACTCGATTTTGGATATTGCATTTAGATATTAGATATTCAAAAGTCGATATTTGATTTAGATACTATATAGATAGATATTCGAAATTCAGTACTGGATATTGGATTTAGATACTCGATATTGGTTTTTAGATATTCGTAATTCGATATTGGATATTAGATGCACGAAATTCTTTTTTTCAGTATTATATATACGTTATTTGAAATTAAATATTAAATATTCAAAATTAGATATTAGACATTCGAAATTAAAAAGTATGTATTAAATTTACGATACCCATGTATTTAAAATATTATTTTATAAGATTTTCATAGAATTTTTTCAGCAGTAATTAATTACAATTAATCGATATTAGCCGATATTAGAAATTTGTAACGGATTCCAAGCGTTTTGCTGAATCTTAAAGGTCCACACAGAGTTCACAGGGAGTTTTATTAGTACCGCAATGGACAGCGCCAGGCTGTCTTAGTGAGATTTTCTGTTTTTGCAGAGATCTGCCTAGAAACCTAACCTAACCTAACCTAATTACAATTATAATTTTTATTTAGACATTATTAATTACTTTTCTACTTAAATACATAAGTAAAAAAACGAATTTTAATTGTAAAATTACAATGTTTTTTACTAAAAAGTATTAATTTATTTTAGTTTGAGAAGTAATGATTACTTTTATAAATAATATTCATAACTTATTACCAACAAAAGTTAAGTAACTGTCTCTTTAAATGTGAATTACTTTTCAATGAATACCAATACACAATTACTTAGCGATAATACACAGTATTACTGACTAAAAATTCTTTATTACTGCAGTTATTAAGTACGTAGTTTCCAGGTATCACTACTTTTTGATACTTAATTAGCAGTAATGCCTGGACAACCATTACTTACGCTTTTTTCGTTAATTTCTTACTGAATATCTACTAGTAATAATTGTCAGCAATCAAGTAATTCAAAATAATTACTTGAAAGTAATGATTACCAAGTAATTTCAAAGTAATGATTACCTAGTAATGATTACTGAACTATTTATAAAATGCCGAATAGTTTTTTAACTATCTTTTAACTCACTGGTATTAATCTTAACTAATACACACTTTCGAGCGCCATCACCAACATTTTATCTAAAATCAAATTTATATTTTTAACAGCGTTAGAACCACTTAAGTTGGCATGTTTGCCATTAAAAACCAAAACACATATTACACATTTCCATTATATGAGTTTGTGTAGTGAGGCACCTGTGAAAATATAATGCGTTGGCTTTGTTGCATTCGTGTGCGTGTCAATCCACGTGTCTGCGGTTTACTTTTCTATATACTAATTTTTCCACAAATTTTAGCAGCTACTACCAGCGCTTTAGACACATTCTAACAAATTTAATTTACCAGCAAGCTACATAAATTGCAATTGTCCAACTATTTTCCAAAAAGCTCCGAGAGTGAACACCCACAACAACACACGTTAGCCGCAACCAAACCTAGTAAAATTTTAGTTTATATTTTTTGGCGCACAACAGTGTTAATGCAGATCGGTTGTGCCACAACTGAGTGCCATACACGCTTTACACATATATGTATTTAAATAGTATAATTGTAGTAGTGTTGGTGTGTGTGCATTTTAGGTTTTAGGTCCATACTTTGTCTCTGAATGAGCTGCTTAACCAAATGAGCTTACGTACTTTATGGTTGGCCAGTTAAAATTCGGTTTTTCTCATTTAGTCTGCACCGGTCTATCGTCGGTGTACCTTTATACCAGCACTTCAAGCCTTGCAATTACATAGGTGTACCGTTGTAACGGCAAATGCTTGTTGCGTTGGCAGCCAAATTAAAGCTTACATGCATATCCTTAATTCAGCAGCAGCATAAAAGTAGTTAAGCAACAGCATTTGCTCTTCGGGTTCGGCGCATTTGTAAATGGGCTTGGCGTAATCACAGTAAAGGCTTGGAAATTTCGGTTGTACGGGAGTAATTAGTTGTAATTTGCTCGAAAATAGCTCACATTTTGTGGCTCACAATTTTAATGATGTGTTTTGTAATATTTCTAATGTTTTGCTAACTGGCAATTATCTTGTTTATCTTGCAGAGTCATGAAATCACCAATCTGGAAACGTACACACAGTACAAAGTCACTGTGCAAGTGTTCAATCCGGAAGGCTTGGGACCGGAAACAACCATACTGGTCATGACGGATGAAGGAGGTAAGTGAGTTAATATTTTTTTATTTTTAAATATTGGCAAAATTGAAAGGGAGGTTGATAGTTATTTGCTGGTGTCGAGCATATCATGAAAACATCGAGGCCTGCAGGTATATACAGATCAGATACATAACATTTAATCAAAGAGTTTATATTCTAACTTTTCTAGTCTAAGTCCAATTTTTTATAAATCCGAATTACTCCGAGAGTTGTCTTATATAATGAAGTTGTGAGTTTAAACGTTAAAATTGCAGCACTTGTTTCGGATGTACTCCGAATTATTCCTAAAACTATCTAAAATATTCAAAGTAAAATACTCAATGCAACTAACCTTTAGATGTACTGTTCCAAGCCTCTAACAAATATCTAAATTACTAGAAAATGAAAATATTCTTTTTTACTACTCCGAAATTTCATAATACCGAAATTTCCATATACATATCTTATTTTTAAATATTTCCGAATTACTCCGAATTACTTTTTTAAAAGTGTCAATACGAATTTAATTACTAAAACTTTTTAAATACTTTTTAACATTTTCGAATTATTCCGAAAAGTCCCTAAAATATTCAAAGTGAAGTTGTAATAAAATTTTATATTAATCATACGCGCATAGACATATTCTAGTATAACTAGTGTAAAACTTGTTTCATATGTTCGAATTATTCCGTAATTTTATCTATATAATGACTGTTAAAACTTTTTAATGAACTTTTAATGTTTCCGAAATACTCCGAAACGTTTATAAAATAGTCAGAGTAAAGTTCTTACTAAAACTACTATTCACATTCATTCGCTTTATCTTTAAGTAAAATGAGAATAACGAATATAAATATAACTTTTTTCGTATGTTCGAATTATTCCGCAATTTTCTCTATATAATGTATATTAAAAATTTTTAAGGAATTTTTAATATTTCCGAAATACTCCGAATGACTCCGAAAATTTTCTAAAGTATTAGGAGTAAAGTTCTGGCTAAAACTAGTCCTCACATGCTATATCTTTAAATGACTTGAGAATAATATATCTAAAAATAACAAATATAATTCTTCGCTGCCCATACATACACTTCCGAAAATGCTAGAAAAGCTTTCAAAGCTTTCACAAAAGTGAACTTACAATGTCGAAAAATAGAAATTAACATTTCAAAAGCATTATGCAAAGCCATTATTCAATGCAATGTTTATCCAGCAGTACAATGTCAAGATAAGCACTAAAGCAACAACAACAAGAACAAAAAACAAAATAGTGATAAAAGCAAAACAACAAATCTAAAATTGTTTTCTTATGTCATATTACTAAGTAACAAAAACACTCAACACCACACCACTAACTCAACACACCTCTAGACATCTAAATACACCACACTACTCACACAAACCTTAACAAAACATTACATGCCCTTTGACCGTCTTATCTGTGTATTATGTGCATAGCATTTGTGTAGCAACAAATATGGGCAGCGCACTTTGAACTATGGGAGGTCACACGAACACAGAGAGAGTTTGGGTGTATTTCAGTAACAGTCGCTTCCAAAAGTCTAACGTACAAATGTGCTCAGTGTGAAAGAATCCTTGCAAATGCTTAATGTAACTGCCCGCAAGGCCAAAAAGAAATACCTGTCTGTTTGTTTGTTTGTGTGTGTTCATATCAAAATAACAATAATAACAGTAAAGCAAGTGACAAAGAAGATGTCAAAAAGTTAAAAACAGCTGCAGACTACACGTTGACAATTGAGATATAAGAAAAACACCTTTGGGCAAAACAAAACTAACAGAAATAACAAGCTTGGAAGAGGAAGAAATGGCAGTTGAAGAGGAAAAAGTAGTACAAGAAGAGGAAATAGGAGTAGAAGAAAGAGGAAGTAGGGGTAGAAGAAGGTGGAAGTATAGGTAGTAGAAATGTGCGTACGAAAGCACGAAACAGTAGCACATATTAGTTGCGTCCACTTTTGGCTGGCAGGTAAAATGAACTGTGCGTTTTAAGTTACTTAAGCAAATGTTTAAGTGCAAACACACATGCACACTCATATTTACATAAGCCAACAATATTTTGCCTATGCAGAGTAAAACTAAAATGTGTCACTGCAGACTTCAAAATATTTGCCTTTTTCATTTCACAAGCTAAAAACAGATAAGCAGGCTTGTCTCAGTAAGAATGAGTGTGTGTGTGTGCCACATGCAGCTTTAAGGCCACAAACATATTACTTTCAAGTTTGAAAAGTCGTAACAGTTACTCTAGCAGCCTAGCTGTTTAGCTCTTGCAATAACAATTTCTTTTTTGGTTCTCTATATGCCTTTCAAGCATCGATTTCACAACCCAAAAACAGTGGGTTTATCTTCAGTTATGTATCACATTTGTTGACAAAACTTTGTAATATTTTCCACCACTCTATAGATTTCTGCATTTGCAACAAAACTTTGTTGTTATTGCTGTATTATATTGCACGCTAATCCATGCCACCAAACAAATGTGGTTGGCTTTACTTGTGGCAAGTTTATATTTCAATGCAGCATTCAAGCGTGAAGGTCTTTGCCAAGTAGTGCGGCTAATAGTTAGTAGCGAGTAACTGTTGATATGCTCCCCACAAACAAATGCAACAAACAACAACAAAAACAATTTTGTTTTTCTTTTTTGAATTTACGCCCCTTATTTCGCACTTGCTGCATATTAATTTCGCTTGGTAGCCAGCTTAGGCCAAGGTCCTTCTGCTAAAAGTGTGGGTTGAAGCGAAAATAGTCGGCGCAAAGTTCAATAGAGGCATGAGGATTGTGTTTTGTTTAGAGCTAGGATTATATTTGTGACCTTTGGTGTGCTGGCTTTCCACGCAGTGGCGGTGAAGGATAAAGGATTAGCTGAAACCTTAGAAAAATGTGCGTATTGTTAATGTTTATTTTTTTCTAACATTCTTTAAAGAACTCGCAAATGGAACATTTCTTTCCTTCCGATTTTTCTTTCCTTTTTCCGCTTTTTTCTTTCCTTCGGATTTATTTCAAATATACCTCGTCCTCGAAGTCCCTCTCATTATTTGGGAAGAACTCGGACAGCCACTTTTCACAAGCCTCTTTTGAGTTCAACTTTACACCACCAAGGGCGTTCGCCATGGAAAGGAATAGGTGGTAATCACTTGGCACTATGTCCGAGCTATATGGTGGATGGTCCTCCTCCAAACGAACGATCAACGAAGTCCTGGTGGCGTTGTCCTGGTGGAACACTACACCCTTCCTGTTGGCCAATTCTGGACGCTTCTGGTCGATCGCCTGTTTCAATGATTCCCGTCCAATCCCACCAAACACACAGCAGACCACACCTTCCTGGCCGTCAATACCGTCTTGGCCACTGTTTGGGACGATTCACCGGCTTTCGATTACGACCGTTTTCGCTTGATATTGTCGTATGTGATCCATTTTTCGTCGCCAGTCGCCAGTCACCATCCACTTTAAAAATGGGTCGAGTTCGTTCCGTTTCAGCAGCATAGCGCTGACGTTGATTCGGTCCAGAAGGATTTTTTGCGTCAAATCATGCGACACCCATCAAACATCAAGCTTTTTTGTGTATCCAACCTTCTGCAGATGGTTTAAAATGGTTGGTGACTTACTCCCATCTCCTTTGCGATGTCACGAGATGCCACATGCCGGTCTAACTCGATATTTTCCATGATTTTATCGGTATTCGTCGTCACAGGTCTTCTGCCGGCTGGCTTATCCTTGGTGTCGTTTTCACCCGCTCTGAATCGAAACCATTCCTCCGTAGTTCGAAGTGATATACGAAACACCATTAACCTCACGGATCGTTTCTCTCGGGGATTTGCCTTTAACGAACTCCATGTTTCCACGTCTATAACGCAATATCCAAACTAATCATGCATAGCATCGTTTTGTAGGTTATGTCAAGACCTTTCAAAGATGTATAGTATTGTCAGATACGACCTCTGTAGCGCTTTATACATAGCCGCGAAATTCAAAAGACAGAAAGGCCTCATATTCTCTTATACTATTCTAAATTGTTGCCTACATTTAGGCGGCGTATGAAATTTATCCGAGACCAATAACAACTAAAGTCATTTAAGGTCTTTCAAATAATTTGTTTAATATTTTTTCACTCCATAATTTAAAGTCACTCAAGCAGTGAACGAAGTCTTTGTTACCAAAAATTACCAAAATTCATTACAACAACAAAATAAATACTTCAAATGTGAAAATATTAATGTGATTTTTTGCACTTCTCAAGCATAAACAGTTATTTTTGTAACAAAGTCAACTTTTAATGATACCCACCAAGTGCGCGTAATGAGTTTTTGCCGCGAGACACCGCAATTAATCACGTGATATTATGAAAAAGCAACACAAACAAGCGCTACACTTGAAGAAGTGGCACACACAGGCGTATAAACTAATAAAACGCTTCCGAGGCAGCGTTGAGAAAAATATGAAAATTTTTTTAAGATTTAAAGCGCACATACATTATAAGTAGAACGCGAAAGTATGCCAGCGCCTTCATGCAACATACATACTCACACCCAGCACACCGCTTCGAGGTCCATGGCTTATTTGCCATGTAAACTCATTACCGTATTTCTTACTTGGCTGATCCCTGATTTAAGCGCACAACAGCCAAAAATCCCTTAAAAGCTTTTGCGTAAACTGCTTTGGTAACAAGAAGAAAGAACAATAACAACAACACAAACAACAAGTGTGGCAGCACAGGCCAGAAAGCAACATTAAGATTTACCGTTAAAGGCGGTTGAGTGTGCGTCAGCGGATTTAACTTACACCCACAAGTATTTGTTACTTGCAACACCACACAACATACACATTACATACTATATGGAGACATTGTTAACGCTTCGCCATACACACTGTAGAGTACATTGACGAAAAGCAGCAAATATGTAAATACCGTTGTCGTCGCTCATAAGCGCAAAGCAAACAGGAAGCTCGCTGTTCGTGCAACAAAAAGTTGTTTTGCTTAACTTAACGCTTTGGCCGGCAGCGTGTCTTCGGCGAAGTGATTGCGGAGTAGCTTTGAATTGTCACAGCTGTCAAACCGTCATAAAGTGTCAACTCTCTCACAAATAAACACAGGTTTGAAGGTGTGTGTGTGTCTTTGTGCACATTTATTTGTGACTTTTCGCATTCATCTGATGGATTTGTTATTTGGCGTTCTCGAAATCCTTCATTTCAGTAACTTTTCTTACATACTTCACCCTTCACCGCTTTCGTTGTCTTACAAGCAGTAGCTGACGAGTAGCTCAATATGCTTAAGTGCTAATAAATTTGTTTGGAGTGTTTTTAAGGCTTTTATCAGCATCGCAGCTTATGCCAAACAAATGCGGGATCAGTGTGGCATGTTATAAGAGTTTGCAAGTAGCCTTAACGTATTTGCATTGAAATCATATTCAAATCGGTGTCATAGAAGTCAGCTTAACGGTGGCTTTGTTTACAACTGTTGTTGGTAAATTTATAACAAAAGGTGTGGCTTTAATAACTTGTGTATATAAGTGGCATAGAGGGTTTGGTTAAGTTTGTAGGCAGATCTCTGCAAATACAGAAGATCTCCCAGTCCAGTAAGCACACCATTGATCGCGTTGAGATGGACCTTGCTAAGAGAAAAGCGATTCAAAGGACCTTTTACGCTCCACAGCGAGCCAAAAGGCCAGCGCTCTTGCGCAGGTGGACCATGGACTACCAACCCGCTCCCATTCCGACGTCAATGTTGCAGGAGTACACTCTCTTGGAAGCTTGTCCGCTTTAAAGTTACCAACAATTCCGCGGTGACCGGGCACACACTCTAGTCGGATAGAAAAATAGCTAGAAGCTATTGATAAGAATCTAAGACACTCCTTAACTAGCCTCGAACGTACTGTCATCGTTTCCAGTATTGCCGCTCTGCTATTGGAGTGAATACATACCATACAGGCCACCATATGAAGCAGTGTGTTCACTGCTAATTTAATCGCAGCGACCTCTGCTTGGAAGACACTGCAATGGTCTGGTCGCCTAAAGCTGGTGTTGATAGAGAGCCTCCGCCAGAAAACTCCACTTCCCACTTTCCCCCTTAGCTTCGATCCACCCGTGAATGAGCTAATTGTACTTTTCCTGCACTGACTTCTTCCTTCCCGTAGGTACGTGCGCAGAGAAGAAACTGCTAGGGGATGCAGTGGTCCAAGTATTCAAAAATGCAGTCGAACCGACGGAGAATTTCAGAGTGCCCCTATTTTAGATCCATCATACACAGCGTCTCTGGGCTCCTACTACTAACCAAATATCGCTTTATATCTGAGTTTTTCCTTACTTTGGACATGCTCTAAACACAAGATCAAAAATGATGTTGTCTACCTTTAGGCGCATGTAGCAATACTTATGGATTTAATTAACATTTAATAGAAAGAATAGAAAGCAATGTCATCACTAAGTTTGTGGTGTTTGCTAATAAACTCAGGAAAATGAAGCAAGAATGCTGAGGGATTAATATTTCTCTTAATCAACTTTTGAAATTCTACAACAAAGATTATTGTTATCACCTAAATCACATTTATTGAAAAACACATAAATACACCTTATCAACCTTTTTAACCTCATTTAGAGAAAATCTAACAAAAATATCCCCAACTTCTGTGCTAAGAACGAGCTCCTAGTGGTCAATATATTTTTTCAAGCATACAAGAGGTTCGATATTCCTCGTAAAACTTAAATACAACGAAATTGAGATTGTCGAATGTTGTAAAAGAGGAAGATTCCACTTCTCCGTACTTATTTCGAACTCATCCATGAAAAATGTTGAAATAAGTAGTACAATAAACACATTTTTAACTATAAATAAAAAAAGTTAAAATTTTGCCATATTTTATAGAGTGTATTAAATATCCCAAATCATTCAATACTTTGCTTCTTAAAGCGTTTTCTTCACTATATACACAATTAAAAAAAAACATAGCATACCATTCGGCGCCAAGATCAAAAACATTTATTGAACGGCAAAAAAAGGGAAAACGACTTCAATTTTTTAATACTTTTCAGCTGTGCAACAGACTTACAAATTACAACAGCAAATATTTGATTTCATCAATTATTGTTTTAAACATTTCAAAAGAAGTGCGGTAAATTGATTTCTTGTAAGCGTAGCTAAAGGATGAAACCTTGGTAGGCCGCAATTAATGTACGCGACGTTGTTGTTGTCTTCGCTCACGTCAGATTTATAATTATACTCTCCACTGTGAATTCAATTAAATAAACACGCCGTCAGATGAATGCAACGCGAATAAAGCTATAAGAAATAACCATAAGTATAGCTATAAAGCATAAAATGCTGCTCTCATTCATTCATTCCTCGCGGCACTTAACTCCATTTCATTAATTTTATTTTCTTTTATTTTCTTTTGTTTTTTTTTTGCTTTTTGTTTACTCATTTATTTACTTTCAACTTGCAAATATCGCTGCCGCCACTGACAAGCATAATGAGGCGTAATTATCGTTGGACGCGTTGCTGTTGTAGTCCCGCTGGCGCAGCGCCAAAGTGAAGATGCCATAAACGAGTTGCACGTTGCATTAACTGTTATGCCAATATTCTGCTGCTTCTTCTTTTCTGATTTTTTATTATTATTTTTTTTTTGCTTTGTTTTTGGTTTTACAAAAAAATGTAGGGAAAAAAGTGAAAATAAGCTGGCAAACGGGTAAATAATAAAAGGCATAATAATAAAGAGTTTTTACAGCCGCATCAAAAGATTTACGGCGGCAAAAGTGGACTTGTTTTCAGTGCTGCTTTCTTTTCTTATTTTCTTCTTTAATTTGTATTTTTATTTTGTTTCTGTTTACTTTTATATTGGGCTTCTTCGCAACTTTGCAATGGCTGCCTTCAGCGTCAACTTATGTGGCAGCTGGCGCGTTTATTTATAACCGCCACACTATGTATAAGAAGACATTAAACTTTTGAAGCGCATTAAGGATTATAAGAAAATTTATTTTTTTCCTTTTTTTCGCTTTTGCTTTTGCTTTTCTTAAGTAAAGCGGAAGTAAGATTAAGCGTTGTTTTTTTTCTGTTGTGGATTATGCATTACATTGAGTAATGAAATTGTTGAGGTGTGCGCATATTGCTAAGTGGGAGTCTTTGCATGCAAATACATTAAAAATATTTCTGCAAATAAATACTTGTCAGTTACTACGCTTATGCTCAGTTGGCTAAAAATAATTCACATTTTTACAATTGAATGCATAAGAAAATATATTTATGGGTATTTATTGTAAATTTTTAACATTTTCAAATGTTACTCATACCACATGGTGTCCCGCTGGAACGTACTAGCAAATATATGCAATTCCAGCACTGACCAGCCACATTTCTTTTAGCCTTTTTATACTCTTCTTTATTAACAGCACATTCTGCTACCTTTAGTTAGCAGTATATCCGCATACATACAAACAAAAAATATTTTTACATGCACCCGATCAGCCTTTTCTCGCACCTTTGCCGTGCACCAAAGTAAAATTCCAATAAAAATTGATATCCATATTATTGACGTGCCACATGCAGTTGCACATAGTGTACATATGTGTGCTGAAAAAGTGCAATCGTTTGATATTTATGGCTTTCCGTTGCAAACTTTACGCTCCAACATTTTTCTGTCAACATTTTTTTAACTGCGAAGTATTTGTAATATGACCGGCCTTATTTATATTAATATTCAAAGGTACATGTGAGAAATAACAAAGTAGGTATCGTATATATTCGATATATAGTATAGAATGAAGTACTGTACAAAAGAAAGCCTTTTTTACTTGTTTCAATCACAAGAGAGACTCATAAAGTTCTATAGAATGGTGAGAGCATCTACTATTACTACAGATCTCTCTTCGCTTCGTCTTTAATTTGTAATAATTTCATTTTCCAAGTCACAATTATTAATATTAATTTAATTTGTTGCCTACATTTAGGCAGCATATTAAATTTGTCCGAGACACATACCAGTAATAAACAATTTAAGCTAGATTAAGCCAAAATATTGTAAATTTGAGTTAAATTCAACCAAATTATAAAAGCATTGTGCGGTTATTTAGTCTCTCTCCTACTGCTGTTATAAATTATTTCCCTGCAAATACTATTCCACCACTCATTAGAACCAAGAAAATGTGAAAATTTCCATTCAAGTCTTGAATTACCACCCACACTCCGAACAACCCGACATTTCGTTTTATAGCAACATTATTGCAACTAACTTGCTGACATTTGCTGGCAACTAATCACCCCCCTTGCAACATTTTCATATTGCTCGCATCGTCTTTAACAAGCTCTTAATGTTTTCACTATCTCTTTTGCACCTTTTAATTGTAGTTTTTTGCTCATTAATTTCCAACATTTTTATGAAGCTGCCGTATTTACTTAACTTTGTTTGTCTGTGTGTGTGTGTTGGTGCATTTCAATTTGTGACTTTTACGCGGTTTTTGGTTGTTGCATTTTACATGCAGCCGCTTTATTACTGCACTACTTTTTTATTGCATGCTACTTTTTTTCGCTTTCCGTTGCGGTTTATCATTTAACGAATGCTGACAAGAAGTAAAACCGCAAAATAAAAGAAGAAATATTGTAAAAACCGACTGAGTGCAGCGCTACAAAAATGGTGCTTTTAAGAAATTTGGTACAAATATACGAATGTACTTATTTATTTAAGGGAGATAGGGAAGGGAGCCGGTGAATGGTAAACCGATGAAAAAGTTAGAACGAAAGAAAAAAATTTCAAAATGCATTTAAAAATGTTCTATAAAATTGCAAAAAAATAAAATAAAATAAAATAAATCAAATTAAATTAAATTAAATTAAATTAAATTAAATTAAATTAAATTAAATTAAATTAAATAAAACAAAATAAAATAAAATAAAATAAAATAAAATAAAATAAAATAAAATAAAATGAAATGAAATGAAATGAAATGAAATAAAATAAAATAAAATGAAATAAAATAAAATAAAATAAAATAAAATAAAATAAAATAAAATTAAATAAAATAAAATAAAATAAAATAAAATAAAATAAAATAAAATTAAAATAAAATAAAATAAAATAAAATAAAATAAAATAAAATAAAAATAAAATAAAATAAAAAATAAATAAAATAAAATGAAATGAAATTAAATTAAAAAATGAAAATAAAATAAAATAAAATAAAATAAAATGAAATAACATAAAATAAAATAAAATAAAATTAAATTAAATTAAATTAAATTAAATTAAATTAAATTAAATTAAATTAAATCAAATTAAATGAAATTAAATTAAATAATAAATGTTTCTCTCATTACTGTAAACAGTCTATTACACAACAAAACCACGCAAATGGTTAGTAAACCTGTAAATGTAACCTCCTCATTTCCATCGTAGCTTCTAGCATAGACTTACATAAACTGCCTCTTACTCTTCCAACAACTTCTTATATTTCTCATATTCATTTGATGTCCGAACGTAAAAACTTTTGCGGTTACTTTAACATACGCTATAACGGTACACGCCACAACTTTACCAATACCACGATGAGTATTATTGCCTTTTTAGCATACAAATACAACCGCATATTGTTTTTCGCAGCTACTTTTCTTCACTTTACTGTAGTTTTTTATTTCTTTACACGCAGCACCTGGTTTGCCCGAGCACCCAGCAATAGTGCGCAATGCGTGTTGGCAAATAAGCATAAAGCTTGCAACAAACCATTATTTACAGCTACAAAGCTAACAACTGCCAAACGAAGTGCTCACGCACACACAAACACACATATATTTCATACTAAAAAGACACAAACGTGCAAAGCAATTACTCCTTCGCAAGACACTAGCTTTTTACGTCACAAAGTAAAACGCTCGTAGCTTTTGCATTTCGACGCCCAACATTTTTGCTTACCTTAACGCCTTTGACGTCTTTACGCGCAATGTTAATGAATACGTACACAAAAACAACAATAAATACACATACTTATAGCCGAGTCAGCGTTAGGTGTAATTAATTTTAGTAAAACTTAAACTTGTGAAGTAGCCGTAAAAAGCAAAAGCCTACAGCAACAATAACAACACAAGTCTAATCTTGAATTCATTTGTTTTTGTACAGGTGTGAGGGTTTTTGTGTGTGTGTTTGCAGGTGCTGCGCCTGAAAGGCTGTCATTTGAATATGCATCTTGGAGGCATATTGTTTTTGGTAAGGAACTATTACCGCTCACAGACATATATACAGTTATGTTTAACTTACACTACACTTGTCTTTGTGTGTGGTTTGTGTGGCTTCGTTTTCTTCAGAAATTGTATGTTTATTTTTCTTTGTTTGTTAGGATTAGTTACACACCTTTTGTACAAATTTGTTCTCAAGAAGGTTTACGCCTTCAATTACTACTCATATAAAAGAATATGTTGCTTTTCTAACTACAAAGGTAATCTTTCTTTTTTCTGTTGCCTTTATTTTCATTTGACGTTTTGTTAGATTTTCGATTTCAATATACATAGCTACCAAGAGACTTTCTCTCTTTCAAAATAGATTAACATAGTTCACAAATAGTGGTATATTCCACAAAAACGAATGAGTGTGGTATAGGTTTTCCTTATACTAAGGCACTTAAACCTCTCTTCAACATTCTTCCATCGAGCTTCTGAAATTTTAACTCTAATATCCACAATAGCAGTTCTGTTTATCCGATATCCACTCGTGTTTCCATCCTCCATCAAGAATCAAGACAAAGGTTTCTATTACTCCATCTTCGAATAACTTATTTATATACTATATTCGTGAAACAGCAAGAAGATGCCTATTTATGAGACTGACTAATTATCTAGAACATATTACTGTTTGTACAAGACCTTGGAGGGGTATTTAAACAAATAATAACTCCAAAGCTATGAACTTCTGCATCATTTGTTCGACCCGTTTCTAGATCATCAATATAATACAACGGTATCTATGGTTTCGTAGATTTGGATAAAATTGTTCAAAATAAGATCGCCTTTTATAACTTGCAACATGACCTATCCTTTGAAATAATATTATATACCAAAGCTTGCTCTTAAACCGTCCACCATATGCCAGATAGCGTCGAAATTCTCATTATAATTCGATATATTTTTTTATATGGCAACTCCTCCCCTCTGGGTCCCTAAACCCAATAAAGTCGATTAAAAATCAAATAATCCAGAAATGTGCGGACGGATGGCAACTCTATTACAAAAAAACCAACGTACATCACATATTTAGTATAACTAGGTGCTAATTACAACTTAGGGTGTATATTCAAAATTATAAACTTATATTCAAAATTACAAATGGATGGCAATCCTGTTTCCAAAAATATCCTTATAGATATAACAAATATTACGTAGTTGGAAAAGAGAAAATAGTTTAATTTACCAGTTCACATGGTAACCCTGCTCAAATAGTCAATAGTTCCTCTTGTTATCGAACGATTCCAATTATATGGAATATTATTATTTCAATAAATTTTCCATCCTATATTCTATCACATATCATTAAGGAGACCATTATTTTTAATTGCCTATTTCATTTTCTTACACATAATCTAAATCATCACACTCACCACCTCATATAAATTTAATTTCATTTTAAAGCTCATTAAGCTCGGAATATATGATCCTTTCGAAAACTCACCATTAGAACAACTATTCCAGCAACCATTCCAACAAATCACCAATATTTTTCACACCTTTACCTACCAAACGCACACATACACCCACACACTAACAGGTAGAAGTAAAACTTGGACTCAACTAACTACCGCTACTCACTCTCTGTCAGTCGCTACCTCGATCTCTTTAAGCGTATATTAATTTTCGTAATGAAATGGTGGTTTCGGTTTTAAAATCCATCAACTTGATAAATTGTTTCATTTCTCATCCTGCTGAGCATCGACTCAATACGCTGCCGTCGTTTGCGTTCAAACTTTTTGCCCAGACGCATACATACATAACATACAGGCTTGAATATAGATATAGTTTAGGTTTCTATGCTATTCTCTGTGCGAGTAATAGTTATTGGCGGTGTAGCGCCCCGTGAGCTGTGTGCTGTGCTGTGGTGGAGTTTACCAAAGGATTTGAAAGTGACTGAATGCGTTGTGGCACAAGTGGCAGCCAGTAATGGAAAAACTGTAAAATATTTCGTTTTCTACTTGTAATTTTGTACATATGTACTTAAAGCATTACTAAGTAGGTGGTAAATTTAGTTTTTGGTCTCACTTGTGTTCAACTTCATTTTATTATAATTCATTATATGATCTTCAACTTGTTTTCATGTCATTTGTGTAGGTAGTTTAAATTGAGTTGAGGTTTCTGAAATCGATGAAATTTCTTTTATATTTTATATAAAATATTTATAAGTTCAGTTATCGCTTAAAATTTATGCTCCTTAAACAAAGTTTAGTAGAAGTTTTCTAAGTGATAGCTATCTACAGATTCGGAATATTTCATTATCAAGAAACAAGGAAACCTATTTTCAGTAAGATGACTTTAAGAGGCTTTCCTGACTATTTGTTCTTTAATTTTGAAACAGTAAATTTTTGCTGCCTTAGGCGATCGCTGGAAAATACAACCATTTTCGGTACTGCTAAAGACTCCTTATCAGATCAATACAATAATCAAATATTTTTGTACTAGAACAACGATACTACTCAGACTCTACTAAGAGTCAGGATGAATTCAATCATAATTAACTCTAATTATGTTCTAGAAGTTGAATTGATGTTACTCACCACATGCCTGAAAGTACATTCGATGTCATTATGAATGGAACTCGATTTCTTTTGCATGGCCACCACATGCACGCTTCAGAAGTCTAGACACTGAACCAAATTTTCGACGGCTGATACTGCTGACCTTTCATGTTCGATATTCGTCCGAAGTTCATCAATCGTCGCTGGTTTGTTAGCATAGACCACAAACTTGACGTAGTCCCACAGGAGATAGCCTAACGACGTCAAATCGCACGACCGAGGTGGCCAATTGACTGGGCCATTTCGTGCGATAACACGTTCACCAAACTTGGTTTTCAATAAATCGATTGTGACATTCGGTGTGTGGCTTGTAGCGTCGTTCTATTGGAACCACATATCGCCCAAGTCCATATAATCCAATTCGGGCCAAAAATAGTCGGTTATCGACATGATCGATTGAGCAGTTGCGATTTCCATTCATAGTAACGTGTCGGTCTTGATCATCATGGACCCAATGACGCCGCCGGCCCGTAAACCGTACCAAACCGTAATTTTTTCGGGATGCATTGGTGACTCATGCAGTACGTGTGGATTGCAGCCTGGCCATTAACGCATATTTTCCTTATTGGCGAAGCCATTCAGCCAAAAATTGGCCTCATAGCTGAAGATGATTTTTCGTTGAAAATCCGGATCATTTTCAAGTTGTTGCTCAGCCCCATTCAAGAACATACTACGAATCTGGTAGTCAAGCGGCATCTGTTCTTGCGACAATTTGATCTTGTAAAGATGTAGGCCAAGATCTTTTCGCAAAATTCGCCACAACGACGTCACAGAGATGCCCAACGCTTGAGAACGACGTGAGAGACTGATTTGGGTCTTCCTCAATTGATGCGCTAGCGGCAGCAATATTCTCAACACTACGGGCACTTCTTTGTCTCACTGGCACGGGAACATTTTGTACTGTGCCTGTGGATTCAAATTTTCCACTAGACGCTCAATTGTTGATCTGACAGGACGGCAAAGCGCTCTTAAATTTGTGGCTACTGACTCAGAATTTCTGTAGTAAAATTTAATAATTTCTACTCGTTGTTTGATCGTTTATCTGTCCATAATCAAATGGCAAACCTTACTGAAGAGAAATCTCTAAAGAGATTTTAAAAATCTTTAAATAATATGAAATTTATCGAAGATTTACACCATGTGTATAGTGTGGTCGCACATCCTTACTGGCATTGATCCTATTTTCATAGTAGTACGTGTACCTACTTCATATTATATCTTTCAAGCATAAATCTTCAGTAAAACTAGTCGACCAATATGAGAAAAATTAATATTCTATATTCAAATATTATGTTCAAGGTGTGTATTTCCCTTTAAAGATTTAGTAAATGAATCTTCCCAACATGAGACTTGAAGAGATTTTCGTTTTGTACTACTTTTTCTTTTAAGGGGTTATATACAGTTAGTAGGCATTTTTCAAGAATTTTTTCTGAACAAACTATTTGGTTTAATGATTTGAAACTTGGCAGGTATATTATGACAACCTTAAACGATATTCACATGCCAAAAATAATTATCGGGAACGTTGATATTGCCAATTTTGCAGAGGTCCGCAAAAAAAGGCTTCTTGCGGTGAGCACGATATCTCTGGGCTGGATCATCTAAAATGCAAAAACCAAATAAATTTCATTAACATAATAAATAATCTAGTGATTGATCGAAGGAATTAGCAAAAAAAAAAAAAAATGACAAAATGGCGGCTACTCAAAGCAAAAGGTTCGATTTTCGACCAAAATTCGGGTCTTTGATTGTTTATAAAAATAAGAAATTTTCATCGGATGGGGAAATCCTTCGATTAAGTACTAAAAAATATAGTTAAGAAGCTTGCGTAAAAATTTCAGACCGATCAGTTCAGCCGTTTCTGAGAAATCTTGCTCACCGACTTTGCAAACACCGTTTCGAGAAAAACGAGTTTAAAGTTTTGAAAGCACTTTACATGTAGTCGGCGCGCCTTCACTAATGTGTCTATAACTTCGAAAATATTCGTCGGATTGACTTGAAATTTTGTGTGTGTATACTCATATATATATATATATTAAGAAAACCCAAAAAAATTGATTTTTTGAAAATCCTAACTGTATATAACCCCTTAATATACATAACTTACTTCAAATATGACGAAAATTGCTAACTACTGGTGAATTTAGATATATGTATTTTTGTAAAAGAACCTCATTTATAAATATATTTCAAGTCTTTCCTGTTTGCAGGCACAGAAATATTTACTTAGTTTATATAATTACTATATATATGTATATGTGTATATATATCTACACCTGACTTTTCTGCTAAATATAACTACAGTGAAAAATCCAAATATTTACTTTTTGTTAATTTATTTTATTTATTAAACTTTTTTTATATTTTATTTAAAAATTCTTTGAATTTTTTGTTATTGTGCAAGTGCAGTTATTCGCATGAGCACACAACTATCAGTTTTTATTTGTTTTTGCCAGTGTTTGTGCAAATATTTTATTTGTAACACTAGACAAACCGACCAAAAAAAAAAATCCATAAAAATATAACAAAATATCTACTTTTTTATAACTGTATGTTGCTACAATTTAACTTTGTTACACTAACTGAAATAAATATGAAATTGTTGTTGAAATATTTCCTATGTAAATATGCACACGCACACGCTGGAGGTATGAAAAAAACAACAAATTTGCACAAGTGACTCTTCAAAGCAGACAATAAACTTCAGCTTTTTCAATAACAAACAGTGTAAAAATAAATAAAAATAAAGCGAGAAGCTTATATTTGCAATATTTATGTACTAAAACGCACCAAAGTAAACACGAGGCAGTTAAATGCACTTGCCACAGTGTGTGTGTGTGTGCGGTTTTAATTGCTGGTTTTTTCTAACTTTTTGCTTAATTCATTGCACGCTCGTTTGTGGGTTTGGCAAATTTATTGCATTTCATTTATCTGCAAGCGCTTACAGAGTCTACCTATTGCAGCTGCTTTAGTTTAGGCACACTTTAGTTGCGTTTAATCACTTGCAAGTTGACTTTAAAGAGTTTTGCTCAGTGTATTACATACAATTCTTTCAAAATTTCAATTTTGTTTAATTAAAGTGAAACTCTGGCAACGCTTTGCTGTAGCTTTATTAAATCTATAAAACTACTTCCGCCTCGCCACAGCGCAAAACGCACACCATAACGTTCTTTGCGACCAACGGACGCTTCAAACTTTAAGTGCCACGTAACTCTGTGCGTTATTCGAAATCACTTTTGTGAAAATTTTCAACTTTTCTGCAAGTCAGCCAGCAACCTGTACTTTTTTTTGCAACCCAAACTGCCACCCACAACATTCAAGCAGAAATACTAAGCACTAAACACAACTTGCTTGCCACACTCACTCTTTCTCAATCTCAGTCTCACTCTCTCTTCCACACTCAGTGTTCTCTGCCTGCCCGTAAAATCGCAAATTAAATGTCTGTGCATCATGTTTATACTCATCGTCCGGCGGCATTTTCATTAAGTTCTACATATTTTCTATGGCCATCTAGGGCTTTGCCAAGCACTTTGCAACACATCCCACTGGACCACACACACACGAAACCCGAAACCAAAAAAACAAGGAAGAAAACAACAAAGAGTAAAACACACGTGTCTACAAGCGCTCGAAAACTCAATGAGCAGCTTAAATTGTGATAGTGCTGCATGAAAATGCCTAAACTCAAACACACACACCCACATACACGCATGCATATTTTCATGATATCATATTTGCTGTAGCATACTTGCAATACTTTTTGTCTATTTTAGTGTTGTTGCTGCTTCTTCAAAATTTTTGTTGTTTTTTCGTTTTGTGAATTTTTCAATTTCCATCACAAATTAAAAGAAATCGCTTGTCATAGTCAGCTTTTTCATGGTTTTTATTTCTCGTTCGGTCGCTTGTTGCTCCAATCAATTAGTTTTCAATATAAAAACAGTGAAAAGCTTTTAGAAATCAATTCTTGCTTGAACTTACACGTAGACAAATTTCTATATTTTTCCATACACTTCTACTCTCACAAGTGTGTTTATATATGTAATTATATCATGTCTCAGTGTGTGTGCGCCTGCTTTTAGGCAATTTCCTGGACATGTGAGTCATGTAAATTTCACAGTAAATTAAATACATTCAGCAAATATGCAGTTAATTAAAAGAAAAATCATTTTCGAACAATTAGAATATGCCCGACCTGAAACTTGTTGGCAGTACAACCGCATAAACATATATATACATAAATATACAGATATGCATGTAGTAGTGCCCTCACTCTAACTAAGTAAGAAGCTAGTGTGTAATATGAGTTAAAGCCTATCAATGCTGTTGCTTGTACCTGTATTTTTTTCTGTAATTGTAACTTGTAATATTTCTAGCAATTTCTGTAATTTTTTTATTTACATACTTCCTTTAGGATATTATCCAAAAATATGTTTTTATTTTAGATTACACGATATAAATTTTATTTGTTTTCAACATTTTCGAAAATGAAAGAAATACATTTTGTGGAAAGGTTTGCATTTAGTCTAATTGCAGTTCATGTTATTTACTAATTGTAAGAATTTTTTGTTTTTTTTGAATTTTGATTAAGCGATACGGAAATGGAATAAATGCAAAATTAAGATAAAATGTTTTGATCAGAAAATCCTTTTAATTTTTACTCATTTATACACAATTTTTGTCAGACTGAGGTTTGCAGATTTGCTGATTTTGAATGTATCTAGAGTACGTTGACTTAACTATCATCTTTCTGTATCACTTTATTCATAAAAAATTCGAAAATATCCGGAAAAGTTGTAGTATAGAACCCAGAACCCCATAAGTTTTATTTATATATGTAAATAGTGGCCAAGAAAATATGGGTTAATTTTATTCTGATTCATAAAAGTATAAAATATAGGTATAGTTTTATAGTAAAATTCCCGTGAAATGTTTAGACAGCGCTCAATTAGTTTTAAAAGAGCACTCTCAGGATCACAGCAACATAATTCTTCAAATTAAGGGGCTATACCATAAAAAATTAGCCGATTTTCGTGATTTTTTTTTAAAGAAAGTACTCGATCGAATGTTTCGAAGAAGTTTTCAGCTATATTTTAAGATTTTTTCGACAAATAACGGAGTTATGGGTTGTCCTGGGAGATGCCAAAAAAAATACACCAACTGTTGATATGATTCCGCCCGAATGAGTAGCTGAAATAAAAAAATTCAAAAAAGTTATTAAAGTTGAATATATTCCCTATACAATGACCTACGATTATTAAAAAATATCAAAAATTATCAAAATGACGTAATTTTGAAAAAAAAAATTCGTTTTTAGGTAGAAAAATTATAGTTTTTTGATTACCAAATTGACAATTTTCAACCAATCTAAATGATCGTAGTTTATTGTATAGTAAATATATACTAGAATACTCAGTTTAAATTTGTCGATCGGTCAATTTCTCGTTGAGTTGTGATGTTAACAATTTTGAGAAATGTCGTTTCGAGAAAAACGGTCGCTCTTTAGAACGCTGCCATTCTAGAACCAATCAAGATACGACCTTTACGCTTTCACAAAATATTTTTGAAAGTAGAAGCTATTGAATAAGCAAAAAGTAAAAAAAATCGATTTTTTGAAAATTTCACACTGGTATAGACCCTTAAAATACATGTGTCTCATTCAGAAATATTCTGTTTTCTGTTCTTTCCTGATCTGACTTTACGACTGAAAACATTATCATATAGTCATTGCATTACAATTACCCAAGCTAAGGCCTTCGGATAATTTAATTTTAGCATCGAACAGCTATTCATTGTCTAACATTTCTAAAAAAATCGCTGTTTTTCTGCTGCTAAGCAAACAAGTGAAGCTTCAGCTTTCTTATCGTTGACACTCTATACCAACCTAATGAGTATGTGTGAAAAAATTATTGTCAGCTCAGAATTGATATGACTAATATATGACTATCAGCAATGACAGCGAGCAAATCCAGCGAACAAACACGAGCAAGATATGAGAATGTGTATAACGGACATATGTGAAGCTAAGGCCACAAGGCAAAAGAAATCTGATCTTAAGCAGAAGTTTGTCAAGGCCACAAAAACTGACAAGCTGCACATATCTACATTCATACTGATATGTGTGTATACTCTCCAACATATTTGCTGCTCTACTCAAAATTCTATTAACACACTCACACGCACATACACATACATAACAAGTAAGGAAGGGCTAAGTTCGGGTGTAACCGAACATTTTATACTCTCGCAATTTATTTATTTAACTTTATTTATATTATATAATACTCAATTTCACCCACATATTCGTCATATATATTGTATAAAGCCCATTGAAAGTTGGAAACCATAATATTAGGTTAGAAGCACCGAGGTCCTCGTGTTCGATATATGGGGCCTTAAAAACCTATGGTCCGATTTCGGCGATTTTTAGAATGGGGCTGCCACACTATTAACATAGTATTTATGCAAAGTTCTGCACCGATATCTTCACTAGTGCTTACTTTATATATTGTAAAGTAAACGATTCAGATTGTCTTCAAAGTTCTGGTATATAGGAAGTAGGAGTGGTTGTGAAGCGATTTGGCCTATTTTCACAACATATCATTGGGATGTAAGGAAACTATTACAAACCAACTTGGTTTTTGACCCATAAGTGGGCGACGCCACGCCCATTTTCCATTTTGTAAAAAAATCTGAGTGCATCTTTCATCTGCCATTTCTTATGTGAAATTTAGTGTTTCCGACGTTTTTCGTTAGTGAATTAACCCAATTTTAGTAATTTTCAACCTAACTTTTGTATGGGAGGTGGGCGTGGTTATGATCCGATTTCTTTCATTTTTAGACTGCATTAGGAAGTGGCTAAAAAAAACGACTGCAGAAAGTTTGGTTTATATGGCTCTATTGGTTTGCGAGATATGTACAAAAAACTTAGTAGGGGGCGGGACCACGCCCACTTCCCGAAAAAAATTACATACAAATATGCCCCTTCATAGTGCGATCCTTCACAGAACTGCCGATATCGGACCAAATTTTATTTCCATAGCTTTATTTATGGCTTAGTTATGGCACTTTATGTGTTTTCGGTTTTCGCCATTTTGTGGGCCAAGAAATAAGTGTGCCAAGTTTCATCAAGATATCTTAATTTTTACTCAAGTTACAGCTTGCACAGACGGACGGACGGACAGACAGACATTCGGATTTAAACTCCACTCTTCACCCTGATCACTTTGGTATATATAACCCTATATCTAACTCGTTTAGTTTTGGGTGTTACAAACAACCGTTATGTGAACAAAACTATAATACTCTCTTTAGCAACATTTGTTGCGAGAGTATAAAAACAATCAGCCACACAATATGTGTCTACTTATTATATTTCAATTTGCGCGCCATCATCGAGCAGCCAAACTATTATTTGTCGTCGCTGTCTTCCTGTCGGCCTTACGCTGTGTCACTGTCATTGTCATTGTCATTGCGTCGTCAATTTTACGACCGACTTTATTCTTCTTGCTTTTCTTCTCTTACTACTGTTCTGCGGTGCAGTGTTTTAATTTCATCAGCGTCAACACAGAAATACACACACATACATATATACAGTCATGTGTGTGTGTGAGTTTGTATGACAATGATATGGCAAATGTGTACGTCATTGCTGTTTGGCAATGCCTGTCTGTTATCTGTTAACTGGTTCGTTGAATACGCTGGTCGCTGAGTTGTTGATGAGTTGACTGATTGCTGTATGCTGGTGAAAGAGTGTAATTGGTTGATTGATCGGCGATTTTTGCTTTGGCCACAACGTAATGAACAGCGATTAGGATAGTACGGTGTAAATAATACGTTGTAGTGACAATGGAACTATCAAGAACGAGAGCTAAAGCGTTTTTTCAGTATTTTCACTCTTGGTAAGGGGTAATGGTCGGGACTGTTTATACCAGAAGATAGTGTGAGCTGACCCCTTTTGTTAGGCCTTTAGTGGAAGCTTAAAGAGCTCGAGTTTGAAGCCAATCTGGTTAACAACACAATGCTAGCGATAGATACCGTTGTACTTTACTTCCCAATCGCAACATCATATTCAAGTCATCTTGACTTCAACTGAGGTCTACCAATTCAACACTTCCCAGCACTTTTTGATTAAACTCATATAAAGAATGAATTTATAGAGCTTCAAATGTCTGATTGTCAATAGCGATATCGGGAAGAAGTAATGAACTTATAAGTTGCATAATAACGGGTGATTTTTTTGAGGTTAGGATTTTCATGCATTAGTATTTGACAGATCACGTGGGATTTCAGACATGGTGTCAAAGAGAAAGATGCTCAGTATGCTTTGACATTTCATCATGAATAGACTTACTAACGAGCAACGCTTGCAAATCATTGAATTTTATTACCAAAATCAGTGTTCGGTTCGAAAATTTTTTATCGACAAATTTTGTTCAGCGATGAGGCTCATTTCATCATGGTTGAATGGCTACGTAAATAAGCAAAATCGCCGCATTTGGGGTGAAGAGCAACCAGAAGCCGTTCAAGAACTGCCCATGCATCCCGAAAAATGCACTGTTTGGTGTGGTTTGTACGCTGGTGGAATCATTGGACCGTATTTTTTCAAAGATGCTGTTGGACGCAACGTTACGGTGAATGGCGATCGCTATCGTTCGATGCTAACAAACTTTTTGTTGCCAAAAATGGAAGAACTGAACTTGGTTGACATGTGGTTTCAACAAGATGGCGCTACATGCCACACAGCTCGCGATTCTATGGCCATTTTGAGGGAAAACTTCGGAGAACAATTCATCTCAAGAAATGGACCCGTAAGTTGGCCACCAAGATCATGCGATTTAACGCCTTTAGACTATTTTTTGTGGGGCTACGTCAAGTCTAAAGTCTACAGAAATAAGCCAGCAACTATTCCAGCTTTGGAAGACAACATTTCCGAAGAAATTCGGGCTATTCCGGCCGAAATGCTCGAAAAAGTTGCCCAAAATTGGACTTTCCGAATGGACCACCTAAGACGCAGCCGCGGTCAACATTTAAATGAAATTATCTTCAAAAAGTAAATGTCATGAACCAATCTAACGTTTCAAATAAAGAACCGATGAGATTTTGCAAATTTTATGCGTTTTTTTTTAAAAAAAGTTATCAAGCTCTTAAAAAATCACCCTTTATATACCGGCGATGTTCTTTCATTTCAAATTCCTTCTCGTCAAATGCCAACATAAGGTTAAATTAATGCCAAGTCTAGCATTAAAGTAGACACAGAAGAATTCTTCTTTCATTTTTTTGCTGTATCTATATAAGTGGCCCGCAAAGCAATTTGAGAAATATTTTGAACTGTTGCAACAACAAAAAGAGTGGTGCGAGTCCGTGATACCAAACCCGGACTCCAGAAGAGTTCCGAAGAACAAGTTTGGATAATGTTATGATAAATGTCTCCTAAGAAGAATTGTCTGTTATTCTCTAATTAAAACAAAAGCTTCAAAAACCTTTGAAAACTTATCTCCGATATAGTCTGTACTTCATAGTTTGTCGGCAATTTTTGCAAGCTCTGAGCACAGCGAGATCGCTTAGCCAGTATAACATATTTTTGGCACAGTCAACAGGCCCTAAGACAGGTTAGGTTTTAAGCTTGATACCGAGATATAGTTCATCGTGCAAATTATAAAATCCGACGTATTTCAAATAGTCAAGACGCAATCCAAATTTTGCTTAAAAAGCTTCAAAAAAGCTCTGTATATGTGAACCTACTGTTTATTAAGTATACATATTTAGTATAACCTGACTCTTAACTTAAAAATAGAAAACTGTTAACATAGTTGAGAGATTATGAGGAAAACTACACAAGCTTTTGTCCATTACATATTATACCTAACGTCATCTACCAGGTATAACGATTAGCATACACATTAGCCTCTGCACTTTTGTAACGTCTGAGAGCTCCGAAGTCTTCTTGGATTATTTCTCTTACTTTGCTGTGCTTTCTTTGAAATCCCAGGCTTATTTGCATTCACAAGTTAGTCATTATACCCACCTTATATGAGTATGAATGCGTGTAAAATCCAAACATAACCTCACTTCATCAAAATTCTGCATAAATGTTTGCCCAGTTTATGCAAAGCCTGCTAAAAGTTACAATGTGCAACAGATTTGCGTCGAGTCGAGCATTAAAATTATAATACCAAAATGCATATGTAATGTATATGCAACTAGAAGATATATATTTTTATGTACAAAGGCATACATGGTAGGCATTTGCATATCGTTAACTAAATGGCCTCGGCCGGCTTGCACACACCTCTAAGACTTTGCGAAATCCAAGAGTAAATGCATTCGAGTGGAAGACTTTGCCTTTGCCTGTTTTGCTCTGCTTCGGTTGCAATCGCTCTTTTGTATGGCTTTGCGGTGACTTGGACCATTTTGCAAGCAAAGAAATTTCGTAAAGAATTCTCAAACATATTATATTACATATATATCCTCTATATATACTCATGTGTAGTAGTCCAGCCTTGAGAAGCTACCGGCTCCTTTGTGCCACTTCTTTGGCGGAAGTGTTTGCATGCAGATTTCTTTGCACAAAAGTGTAAATCTTATTTAGCAATATCCTCTATATCCTTTATATCCGCAACATATCCGTCGTGTGTGTGTCAGCATTTCGTGTAAAATGACGCACAGTGGACTCTACAAATGTAAAATATATTCACACTGACTGTCTATGTAGTGGAGGGAGTGTGAGCGGTGAGCAGTTGAGGCGAATGAAATAGTTAAACATGCTTGAAAAATTGTCAAAGCGCAGCTCAATGGTGTTGCAAATAAATGTTTTGCTGTGGTCACTCGAATGAAATGACCCAACCTTTGGGAGTGCACTTATATGTCCTTATATATTTATGCAGTAGTGTAGAGTGAAGCTTGTAAAAGGTACTCAGTGCCAAAGCAAACATTTCGCATACATTTATTCAATTGCGGATTTGCATTAGCAGCTCGGTTTCTGCTTAGCTAAGGGAGCGAAAGCGAGCGAGTGCATATTTGGCGATGCAGAAAATTGCATAAAATCAGCATAACGGTATTTTGTAAAATCTCACAAAAGCAATGCAAAGATTCGTAGTGCATGCAACATTTTCTCTGGCCAGATGTCACCTTTGGTTCATCAGATTTCTACTTGACGCTCTTTACTCAATTTATGAATAATGCTTTTTGGCGCTTCTTATGATTACAGATTATTATACAGGGTGTTATAACTCTCAGAATATCCTTGGACGAGTATGAAACTCAGGAAATTGAGCCTACAGGTCTCAGTGTTGGCCTTGTAAAGTTAGATGCGATCTCTATCTAAATTTAACAACTCAGCCCAAGATGTAGCTATCTTGAGACTTGTTTTTATATTATGCTTCCCAAAAAAGGGACCAACTATATACAGTTGAACTTCCATAATACGGACTTACATACAGTTCTCCATAACTTGAACTCTTGAATTGGCAATAGAAGTCGAATTTCATACAAATTACCTTCCATAACTCGAAGTTTTTTTTTATAGAATATGGTGATTCGGGAAGTTCAATTGTATATATCTTCAATATAAAGCTATATTTTCCTCTCCCACTTTTCATCGGAGTTCGGGAACCTATCTTCCAGTTGCCAATAAACAATTCCAGTGAAGTGAAGGAGTCTTACTTGGCATCGTAACTGTCGACCTGTACCTTCAGCCCTCGCTTCCATCCGATTTTAAGCCTCATTGACTGACAGTGACATCTGTCGGATCCAACTTTTTCCAAATCTCGTGTGCCTGATGATATGAACTGTGTTCTCGGACTTCAATTTTCTCATATATGTAACGAACGGTGTTGTTGATTTATCTTCGTTTGTTCTTCTACAAACTCTATTCGGCCTTCGAAACCTCCTTCCTTCGAAGAAATCCCTGTATGGCTCATCAAATCTACAAAACTCCCTAAGGAAATGCATAATCCCATAACAAGAATCCTCACCTTTTATAACCCTATATTTATGCTAATGACTAATTTGCATCTACTTTACGAGCGCTTTCTCACACCACTTGTCATTTCACACAGCTATAACTGCACCTTCACATTTCACACCCACCTAGTAAATATTATCTGCTTAAATAAAGCACTTAATTTATTTAAATACGCACCACATTCAAACGCTAATCCCATTAGCTATGGAGGCAACCAACATTTATGCCGTATGCCCTCAATCTACGCGACTGTTTCAAGAAGATGAAGGGAAAATAAGTGCCTTCTCTCTTCACCGCCAGCAACGGTCAAGGTGCTGCAGAGGCAACCAAGCGTTAAGCCCACAAACCGACTGCTAACTAACTTTCCGCTGCCTACTCGACTCTACGCTAGACCAGCTACGTCTCCGCCAACTCAATAACAAAATAAGGTAAACACAGCAACGACAAAAACAACAAACTGCTGAACAGACCAAATGGGAAAAGAAGGCGAAAAAGAAAACGCATTGAAAACTTTCCGAAAACTTTTGATGCCTTCAATGGCAAATTTTCGCCAGCTCGCACCTCTCATCTAGAGCTGTGCATTCCCACGACCTACCGACCGGCCGAGCGGGTGCCGAGTAATGCACGGATGTATTAAAAATCCGCTGCCATCTCTCGTCTGTCCGTTATTTCGTACGCTTGTTGCGTAAATCCTACATGAAAAGGGTTAATTTCTCACCGCATAAAACGAATTAACGTCTCAGTATTATTTTTTTACTTTTCACTTTTATTTTATGGTTTCGGCACTCGGCGCTCGGTGCTCGGTCCCTGCCATTCGCAATTAGCATATTTAGCGCACTTTAATCCTTTCACGGCGCCATGTGGGGTCGCCGCAGAAATAGTGCCAATTATGTCGGCCATTATACTTGATTCAATTACTTGCTTTATTATCAAATGCAAAATGTCAAGCACCTGCTGCAGGATATCTGCGGGATACATTAAGGTGGAGCATAAGCAACAAATTTGCAGCGCTTTTGTGTGTCTCATTTAACTGCGCATTGTGTTGTACATTTTGAGCTTTCATGTTGTTTTTGTTGTTGTTGGTTTTTGTGTCGAAATATGCAAATTGGTTGGTTATGTAATGTGTGGGAGGCGCAGCAAAGGTACAGTGGGGGATTGCTGTAGTAAATTGGCTGAAAAATAAATTTTAATGTAGAAAAGAAAATTTAAGGATGAAAAGCTCTGAGTAGATTTTTATCACCATTATTTTTTCCCCATTATACTTCTATATTGCGAAGATTATAGAATATTGTCTTTTCCGGGCTAGATCTGTAGAACCTGAACTTCAGGAGTTTATGTTATAGTTTTATTTCTTCGAATTGGATTAATAAAAATCGTTTAACAAAAATATTCTCTCTCCATTCAGTTTACCAGTAAAGCTTTTTGGAGTGAAAGCTTTAAAAAGCTTCTGTTTTTTGTAGGCATAAAATCTAAATAATCGAATGCACAAACGAACTGCCTTTTACTCAACTATTTAAAGATTTTGGGTATTATAAATTGTAGTATATTTCAAATTCTATCCAAATATATATGTTTTCACAGGTTTATGCCCCTGCAGAGCTTTCCGAAAAGCTCAAGCACTCTAGAACAACCTCAAGGAAAACTCGAACCCCAAAACTATTTGAAACAGACAAATATTTATCAACCACTTGAGCTGTGAAATAGATAGAAAGAGGACACTGTAGAAATTGAAGAGAGTGAGAAAAGAAGAAACCCAAAACAAACGAAACGCAAAGAAAGCGTAGAAAATAATTGCGCAAATTTGAAGAGAATTGCATTAGCTTGATTTAAAAAGGCATTGTTTACTTAGCTAATTTTAACATTCCGATGAAGACATAACCACAAAGCATTGACGCAGCTTACGAAAATAGATACCTTGAAGAAAATAATAAGTTTTAATATAATACACAGCTAGTAATAAAGCGATTGACAAATCAGAATGACAAACCACAAAAACAACTTTATTTAACTAAGGAACCAAAGCAACTAACGCTGCATGTCCTGCAGATTCTTCCAAGCGATATATTTCTTACTTGCCTCACGTGGTCACTTGCTGAGCTCTTAAACTTTCGAAAATTACTGCAAAATGTTTGGAATTGTGGAAGGAAATTCAAATTAACTGCAGCTAAAGTTTTAAGTAAACCATATTTATACTTTTTCTTCCCAACTCTAACTCTTTCTCTTAGTTTGCCCGTTGACATGTTAGTTTTCTTAGTTGCGACGTGGCGGGTATAGATCAATATGCAACAGCTGTCTGCATTCACAGCGCATTAGTCTTCTACATAAAAATTAGCATTATTCGTCACTGTTTGGCAGGTGCTTGTCACTCGGAACTGATTTAAAGTTTTTAAAGCCTATCTAAAGTGGTTAAAAGCTGACTCTTCTAGCCGGAAATGTCGCGTAGAGCATAGAATTATGTAAATTTTATGAGAACTACGCTAAGTAAATTGCTCAAATTAATAATTGTTGGTTGTTGAGTTGAATGGAATTGGGTTGAGTTGGATTGTTTGAGTAGAGCTGAGTTGAGTTACAGCTAACAAACACTCTCATAAATGTAGAACTAGTCAATCAGGAATAAATTGTGTCTCAATATACATTCAATTTAACATTGCTTAAAAAATTAAGACTTTATTTGATGATCAGTGCTCTCCAAATTGAGAAAACAGTTTATATTTTGGAACAGTATTACTGTTGGCTTCCCCAGATACTGACACTATCGCAGAATATCTCTAAATTTACACTCAATTAAGCACTAATTGCACTATTACTACTAAATTTGTCATAAATTGAGCTCAATTAACGCCATAATTGAGCTGAATGTCTTATGTTTAAAAGAATTTTATCTTATTATACGCTTATGTTGGTAGCGCATTGCTGGACTTTTTCTCTGTATAAGATAATCTCTGAAAAAGCTTATCATTTTTACAGCCAGAAGGCGTAAAGCTTCTTAAATACCAAATCATTTAAAAGCTATTAGCAGAAAAACGAGAAATAACACAACAACTTGTGCCTCTCGTCAATGAGTTCCTAAGTGTGGGTGTATGAGGAAGAGATCAGTGAAGAATGCTTTTCCTTTAGGTGGTGTACATAGCATATTCCAAAAACACCTTTAAAAGCGCTGTAGCAGAGTAATAGCTGCAACAAAGCTAGTAGTGCCCAACTTCCCCCTCAAACCTAATCTTGTAAAAATAGACAACAAGATAGCAGCAATTTTTCTACTTTTCTACCTATACAACTTCACAATTTTACAATAGCTTTGAAATTGGATCGGAAAATTCCTGTAGAGATTAAATTTTATTTTGCGAAGGTTCATTTCGCAGCAACAAATAATAGTCAGAACCAAAATCGAATGTGGCAATTGTTTGAATAGGCTTTTAAGGGGGGCGGAGGCGCTCTCAACTATGCGCAGGCATCTATATTTATAACCGTTGATGGGTATGTATTTGAGTGCGCCTGTATTTGTGTAGTTAGGGCCTACGGGTGTGCGATTTGTGCAAAGATTTGTGTTTTCTGTTGAATTTATGCTGGTAAATTGACTAAAACGGATTAGAATTAATAATGTTCAGTTCAGTTTCGCTTTAGTCAAGCGCAGGCATGCAAGCGGCAAATCCACAACGGAAGCGGAAACGGAAATTCCAGTTGAATAACAAATAAACTGGTGTGGAGTTTACAGTTAACAATTCAATAAAATTTTTAGTTCACTTTAGCTTGCGCAAACTTCAAGTTTACAACGCCAGAAGCAATTCAATACATTTCAACAGTAATAAATCTACACAGCTTTTCTAATAATAAAATCGTGTAGCCTTTGAGGCGCACGAGACAGCAAAGGAACAACAAAAACGTGTATAGCTTATTGATGACTTTAACGCACGTCTTGTTGTGCCATTAATTTGACAGCTGTGCAAAAATTATTGAAAACTTTCAACGCCTGCAAAGCGGCGCAGCCGAGGAACGTGAATCAAGCTTACGCGCGCTTAAAAATCATAAACTATATACGTAAGTGTAAATAAAGGACTACACGCCATCAAAGCACTAGCGAATGCGGCAGCGTTAGAGCTGCAGCAGCAGTAAGCTCACACAAAAGCTGCAGCGCGGCGCCGGAAGCGGCGGGTCGGCAGTGAAATCGACGATTCATTGTAAATCTCACAAAAGCAAGCAATCAATTTCTTCGCTTTAACGCTGCCGGCAGCAGCTACCCGCCGCCAGCAGCAGCTGTCGTGCGCCTAAAAGCACACAATACATGGCGACGCAAAGCAATAGAATAAAATACTACTAGCGATTTCGCTGTTCGTACGCAATGCCTGCAATGCCTAAGCGCAGAATGTGAAGGGAAGACGAGTCAGCAAGGCGCTTATATATTGCAAAGCGATAAATGGCGAACGCAAAAGGATATGAGCGCGAAATGATGCAAGGATAATGCGTACTTTATTCCGAAAGCTGTGAAAAGCACCAGCGCTTACTGCCAGCAACAAAAAACAACAACAATAATGCAGGCAACGCTGACGTGCACATCGCTTGGCACACAACGAGTGCGATAATTAATTTTATTTTCAATTGCTTAAACGCGACAACTTCGAACAACAACAAAGCGTATGAGAAGAAGAAAGAGAAAGAAATAGGAACATAGCTTTCCAGCTACTTCGAGTCAATGCGTGCATAAGCTAACAAATCTGTTGCAAGTAGAACTAAAGCGAAAATAAAAAAAAATCTTTTCTAGTAGACGACAACTCGCGCGAATTTTATAAAAGTACGCCAGCGTAGCAAATGACGCAGAAAAGCGTTCAAAAATGAATCACAAATGAATAGCTGCAAATTAATCTCGCTCATTATAGAAGCGGCATCAATATTTAATGCGATGCTGCCTTGGCTGCTGCAACGTTGCACTTGCGCTTATTCGCAGTAACAACAAGAAAAGAACAACAATCCGGATAAGTTTCGAGCTCAGTTTGTGCTATATTTGCCACAGTAACTTTGCTCCATTTGACGTTTCGAGGTTGTCAGTTCGGAACAAAACGCTGGGAAGCTATTTAAAATGGAGCAAGAGTAAGCAAAATGTTGAATGAATAGACTAAAAGTAGATAAAGTGAAATTTTATTTTTGATTTTCACATAAAATTAATTCTAGAATTTTGAACGATTTTTGTATTAAAAAGGCTTTCGCTGAAATGAGGCTATTTTGTATATTATTTATAGACTTCGCTTACACTTTTAATTAAACTAGTAAAACTACTAGTCGATTGAAAAAAATGCTGCTCTTTTCGATATTATTAATATTCAGAAATCAATTTTTTTACATAATCAAACCGCAGTTCTGAACCCATACAAAAGACACCAATTACAAAAGTCTTTAATCTAGTATCATAATGGTCAGCATTTCATAACAAAAACTAAATTCATTACTTTTTGCTCAGATCTGACCGAATAAAGCCTCTGTTTCTAAGCGAAAACCCTACCAAATACTTTCAACGGGCTGATTGGTTTCTTGCCTTTTATTTGCAAAGCGTTAGAGCGAATCGAATAAACTATACCAGTTGTCCAAAAAGCACTTCCTGTGGTAATGTGGTGGCATTGAAAACTATATTCATACCAGTTTAGAGATCCTCGTTTGACAATAGAGCGGTATTCAAAGATAACGAACAGTTGAATATCGAATCGAAATTTTTCGAAACGAACTTAAAATTTTAAAATTTTTCGATTAATACATATGTACCACACCACACAATCGTTCGAGCAAAGGCAAATCGAACCAATCTTCACACTTCTTCTATATAAATATATTCTCTAAACCTTCGGAGACGCCTTAAAACTGTTAAGATCCTCCATTTGTCGAACAATTACCCAGTTATACACCAGAATTGAGCAAACAGAGACATTAAATAAATATTAGGTTGGAAAATAATCCTACCGCTTTTTTGCTCTTTATTCAATGCTTTATAAAAAGTGTTACAGTGATCGGATTTAGTTCAAATATGCGCCATTTCGTTCGATAATCTGTTTCCATCTAGATACTCCCCTCGTAGAAACATTCCTCCTTATTTGTGAAGAACTCGGACACCTACTTTTCACAAGCCTCTTTTGAGTTCAACTTTACACCACCAAGGGCGTTCGCCATGGACAGGACCAGGTGGTAATCACTTGGCGCCAGGTCCGGTCTATATGGTGGATGCGATAAAACCTCCTATCCGAACTCATGTAGTTTCTGACGAGTCATCAACGAAGTGTGTATTCTGGCGTTGTCCTGGTGGAACACTACACCCATCCTCTTGGCCAATTCTGAACGCTTCTTGTCGATCGCCAGCTCCAAGCGGTCCATTTGTTCGCAGTAGATGGTAGAATTAAGCGTCTGGCCATATGAAAGCAGCTCATCACACAGCAAAAACTCTCTGGCTGTCAATCCCGGCTTGGCCACTGTTTGGGACGATTTACCGGCCTTCGACCACGACCGTTTTCGCTTGATATTGTCGTATGTGGTCCATTTTTCGTCGCCAGTCACCATCCTTTTCAAAAATGGGTCGAGTTCGTTCCGTTTCAGCAGTGTATCGCAGGCGTTGATTAGGTCTAGAAGGTTTCTTTGCGTCAAATCATGCGGCACCCAAACATCGAGCTTTTTTGTGTATCCAGCCTTCTGCAGATGGTTTAAAATGGTTTGGTGACTAGCTGCCATCTCCTGGTCATGTCATGAGATGCCAGATGCCGGTCTAACTCGATGTTTTCCATGATTTGATCGGTATTCGTCGTCACAGGTCTTCCGTCGGCTGGCTACATTTGCCAACCGAATATCATTCTCAGTTTAAGAGATTGAAATCAAACAGTCGTCCTCTAATACCACCACACTTTATTCAGCCAACAAGAAAATTCTTACAAAGCTTAAATACAATCAACAAAGGGCGCAAGCTGTCTTAACTCACATAACTGCGAGCTTTAAGAAATATTTTGTTGCAAACTTAATTCTGTAATACATGCAATATAAACAACGATAATCCTACCCCAAACCCCCACCAAAAGGTGTACAAAGACAGATGTGCTCACCTCTTAATATCAATTCCTTACCAACCAAACATTCGCACGCTAACCTCCAGCTCAACTCAACGAAACCAGCGCTCCAAGTAACGAAAAGCTTAGCTTTTACAGAGAAATCCTGCTCTTCCATTGTGGGTCGCTACCTTGTGGGTGTGGATGAACGAAATCTTTTATGATCAAATGGCAAACCAAATGGATCGCGCTGCTTCACCGCACAGAAATGTTGAATTTCCTGGACTGTTTTGTTGTTGCTGGGCGGCACTTTTGCGCTGCACGATTGTGATTGTGTTGCACTACTAATATAGACTGTGCAGCGCGTATGCCACAAGCGGGTTTTTGTTGCACTTTCTCATTTGATGCATTTCCTCTGCCGGAATGCGGACTCTGGGAATGCAACGAATGAAATTGGAATTTATTTCGTGAAAGCGAAGATTTGTAGCTAACAAATAAATATAAAAAAGCGCACTAAATACCAGCGCACAATGCGCAATTGCGTGTGTGGAAACATTGTATTTGTATTTGTATCGTCACTGCCGCTAAGTGTAATTTCCCTCGAATTCGCCCTCAGATGCTGGCAGTGCTGCTGCTGCCGACTTCAGCTCTAGTCGCACTCATGTTACCTAGCAGCGCTGGCGATTATTACTCATTGTGCCATATTATTGTTGTTTGTTGTTGCAGCGTTTCTTGTTACCAACGCAATGGCATTGTTGTCCTTCTTTTATAGCTGCTAATGCATTCGTTTGTTTGTATGTATGGGTGTGCTGGTTTTCTGCAAATTGCAATGGCTATGATTTTATTGGCTACTTCGGTGGTTTTCATTCCTTATAGCTGCTGAAATCCGACGCGCAAAGCTTAATGCGATTGCATTTATTCGTCTACTGCACTACTTTGTATTATCCCGCTTTTGCTTTACGTCTCTTCCTCATCTCCTACTGCCGCAGTAGTGGAGACTATAGCTGCTAGTTGCTAGCTCTCTAGCTGCTTCGCCTTTCATTTGCTATTTAATACAACAAATGTTTTGCTGTAATGCAATACAATGTGTAATTAGCAAAAGTAATTTGATGGATGCCAAAGGAATGCAATGAGAAATGCGAAATGCTGTTGGTAATGCGAGCGCAAAGCAATTGTAGTACCTTTACATTTCGTTTCGTGGTTAATATGTATGTACGTTATAATAACTGCAAATATTTTTGGGTTGCTAATAAATATCGCATGCAATCAAACAAATAATGGATGTAATTAAGTACAAATTGGATTTGATATTACATTAGATTTCGAATTCATACTATTTTCATAGATTTCTTTACATTTTTAGTCTCTCTCAATGTCTTTCTAACGTAAAAACATGAAAACTTAGTATATTGGCTTACCTTTAGGCGTATTTTATAAACTATTATCCAAGACACACACTTTTTGACTTAAGCAAAGTCGGAAAAACTATAAAATTTAATAATCAGTTATATTGTTGCAATCAAATCGAAGAGTTGTTATTTATAAATCGTAATACAAATCTTCATTATATACTTAATAAAAATGTTTTTAATGAAATATCTGATAAAACTCAAATATCAGATATTAGAATGAATGTTAGAATATCGAAATTTTAATAATATTTCTGTCCATTCCCAATTTTAATGATCGATTTGACGAATAATAATGAGTTCTTACAACACTTGATTACCTACCGATTAAAATTATGATAATAAACTCTTTGTTAAATAGTATTGAAGATAGGATTAATCGTTGATGAAGTTTCAGTCTAAGAGCATAACAAAGAAGCAATTTTAATTTCAGTATAATAAATAGTCAGTGTAAATGAGCAGCTATAAGCAATCTTGCACTTATCCCAGAGTCCGAAGGAAGAAACGAACTTCTATCGAAGTTAAGTAAAAATTCAACCCAAATATAACCATTTAATATTACTTGGACACTAAGATTACCGAAGTCTTAAATAAAGAGAAGTTCATTTTTTAATTTTATAATTATATATATATATATGTATTTAGTCGATTTCAATATTCACACAGTAGAATTTTACCAATTTATAATTATAATTTACTTACATATCTTCTATCTACCCACCTTTCGCCTTATGCCTAATTTTAACTCATAAAAAGTGCCATAAAACATTAATTAAGAATTTTTACTTAATTAATATTCAATTAACAATTCATTACTCAATTAAATTTAATATTAAATTGAGCTCAATAATTAACCCAATTAGAAGAGTTGTTAATTGCCTATTTAACAATATGTTGCAGCAAAAAATAATAGATGACAACTTAATTAAGTCAATTAGCAACCTTTCTCTATAAATATAAATTAAGAGAGTTCAACAAATTCAAAATTACTTACCTTACCAAATTGGCGATTTAGATTAAGAAAGTTTCCTGGTTCAATTAAGGACACAATTTGCACTGCAATAGACCAGTGATCTATTTAATCAAACAACATAAATTTTAAACTATTTTAAGGGATAGGATAATGTGACTTTAACCTTTAAAGCCTTTATTGATAGAGTTTAGCACCAAACAAGGAACTTCTTAATTAAGGGGTTATATACAATTAGAAGGCCGAAAAAATGTGAATTTTCCAGAATTTTTTCTGAGAAAACTTTTTAATTTATTGATCCAAAAATTTATACACATATTATTGTAACTTTTAACTGTATTTTAAGACTTAGTACTAGTAAAAATATTTATTTGAAAAAGAGCTACAGCTGATCTCCAGGAGCTCCTCTCAAAAAGACGTTTTGCGGTGACCACTATATCTCGGAACTGGATCATCCGAAATTAAAAAACCAAACAGATTTCGTTAAAATAATGTTAAATCTAGTAATTAATCCAAGGAATAAGCAAAATAAATTTTTTTGACAAAATGGCGGTTTCTAAAAAAAAAATCGATTCTTCACCGAAATTTCGGCCTTAAATTGTTTATAAAAAAAAATATATTTATCGGAGAGAAAAAATCTTCGATTAATTACTAAAAAATATATTTAAGAAGGTCGTGTTAAAATATGAGACTAATCGGTCTAGCCGTTTTCGAGTAATGTTGGTCACCGACTTTGAAAACACCATTTTCAGAAAAACCTTGTACTTCCAAGCACCCTGAAACGCCTTTTCAAATTTTTCATTTGCTTGTAACTTTGAAAATATTCACCGGAACGATATGAAATTTTCTGTGTGTATTCTTAAATATATGTACATTAAGAAAATGAAATAAAAAAAATCGATTTTTTGAAAATTCTAACTGTATATAAAAGAACCACCGATATTAATATAACAACAGAGGCTGGCTACTACCAGCTTTCATACACATCTTTAACATGAATTCAAAAACTCCCTAGGCAGATATCTCCGTTATTAAATTTATTTTCAATCCCGTTGTTGGAAGATGGAAAAACAATTTCAAAATTGAATATGGATGTTTATACATAACTAGCGACCACACAAAGAACCTCAGTTGACAAATAAACACACAATAGAACGAATAAATATTTCTACCTGTCAACAAGACAATACCTAGTTGTATATTCTTCAATCAAATTCCAAAAAAAAATTCACTAACATAGAAATCAAAAACATATTTTTTAAAGTCCCGATTTAATAAAAACAATTTCATCAAATAAACACACAAAAATATATGCGGCTTCATATTAACAATATAGGCGAAAAAGAATCCTCAACATGTTCACGCCGCATATATTTCTATTATATTTATACAATTGAGAGCAGCTAACATATAAACCTACGTCAAAATAGTCCGCGGAGCACCCAACCCCGCGCATAACATCAAAGCAGCCGCGCTGTGACAGCGTAGACACGCGCCCAAAACGCGCGGATATTCAAATTTCAATTCAATTGTGGTGACATGGAAACTAAAACAACAACCACACACACACAAAAGCAATCAGTTGTAACATTGCCATATTGCTGAATCAATAACAAAGGCAGCGCTCGCAAGAAGAACACACAAAAAAATTCGTAGCATAAGCTTAGCCGACTCACCGCACACATGATACGTGGTTGGGTTGCTCGGCGACAGCAGCTGGTGTGTGCTGCGACGTTATTTTAACTTACCGACGATATCGTTTGCCGCACTTCGCACGAAATGTGCTTAGCTTTGACAATTTCGTGAATTTCTTCATTTTATTTGCGATTCTTCTTCATCTATTGCTGAGGAATATTTGTTGACGAGGTTCGTTTTGGTGTTGTTTTTTCATCATACAAAATCTGGAGGTTAATAATTTGACAATTTTTATTTGATTTTTTTAACGAACTTTTTGACAAACAGCTGCTAGTTTATGGGTTCGACACCAGGGCTGAGAATGTTTTGAAATTACAAAAATTAGATTGAAATTAAATGGTTTGTTTAGAGAAACTAAAACGACAGCTTTGGAATGCTGATCGTTTATATCAAAGTTGCAGAAGGATTCATTTACGATATAACGCCTAAAAGTAGACTATATATTAAGCAAATACCACAAAAAAAGATATGAAGCTGAAAAAAAATCAATCACTTTGTCTTCATCCATCTTTATCTCTTCAAAAGGTCTTCTTTTCACATTTTCTTTATTTCATTTTATTTTTCTTTATTTTATAAATCTCTTTGCCATTTCTTATTTTCGACTATGCTCACGTACGCTAATGCGACAAAAACGCCGAGTCAAACATTGATAACGACGACGGCAGATTCAATACAAATACAAATGCAAAAACACTTCAATCGTATCCGTTGCGAGACGTGTGGGCGTGTAGCAAAGCCATGTGGCAACACTGTTGGTGTGTGGTAAAATAAAATAAGAAAAAAGTAGAAGAGCCAAAAAAATTTGATAAACGTAAATTTGGAATTTGATTTTAGAAAAATATGCAAACCAAATATTATTTTGTGCAAACAACAATAAATGCAACAACAACAATGCAAACTACAATCAGTGTGAAATGTGTGCATGGCATAGGAGCGCATAGAAAAAAAAGAAATCATACAAAATTCATGATAAAATACATGACAATATGGCGGTTGCGCTGTTTATTTACCTGCACGCTGCCAAGCGACATTGCCGAGATATCGAGTTGGAACATTTTTCGAGAGTTTGCGTGGATTTGGGTGTATATATATATATTTATATATACATATATTATTAGTATTGAGGTTGAGTAGTATCCAGTAGGCAATTAATTTAGTAGCACATTTTAATATTAAAAGTATTATTTGGCTATAGAGATTACAAGTATTTCATGAAATCTTAATTCAAATTATAATATTTTGAATAAAAAACATTGCATAAAGTAATATAATTTTTATAATTTATAATTTATTTTTTCGCGGTATTCCTTATTATAACGCTTTAATTTTATCTCATCAACTTGAGTAACAAAAACATATTACGGAACGTTGATAAATACTCTCCTTGCGTTTTCATATCAAGAGCTTACTGACATCGTAACACTGGACTTCATTCCAAGATTCTTTTTCTGTCAACAATTTCAGTGGAAAATCTCAATAAAGATGGTAAAAGTTTATCGGTCAAGATCCTTCCTCCTCAAAAATCAATACAACGACTTCCACACCCCCATTTATAACTTTATATTGTGTATATATTGATAAATCTATAAGATCTCATGACAAGTAAGAAAGGCCTAAGTTGGGGTGTAAACGAATATTTTATACTCTCGTATTTTTTTTGGATAAAAAATATTAGAAACACTGAGGACCTCATCTTCGATATATTGGCCCTTAAAAACTTATGGTCTTTATATTATAAAGTAATCGATTCAGATTGACTTCACAGTTCTGGTATATAGGAAGAAGGCGTGGTCGTGAACCGATTTGTCTTATTTACATAACATATCATTGGAATGCAAGGAAATTTTAACGAACCGAACTTCATTAAAATTGGTCGAGTAGTTTCTGAGATATGGTTTTTGACCAATATGCGGACGGAGCCACACCCATTTAAAATTTTGTATACCAATTTGAGTGCAGCCCATCTCTATATGAAATTTAAGGTTTCTGGAGATTTTCCTTACTGAATTAAAGCATTTTTAGCAGTTTTCAACATAACCTTTGTATGGGAGGTGGGCGTGGTTATAATCCGATTTCCTCCATTTTTGGACGGTATAAGGTAGTACCTAAAATAAACGACTATAAAGAGATTCCTTAATATAGCTTTAGTAGTTTACGAGATATGTACAAAAAACTTAGTAGGAGGCGGGTACATGCCCACTTCCCCAAAAAAATTACATCCTTCATAGTGCTATCCTTTATACTAAATTTTACTTTAAATGTTTTCGGTTTTCTCCATTTTGTGAGCGTGGCAGTGGTCCGAATTCGCTCATCTTCGAACCTTCCTATGGTGCCAAGAACCACGTGTACCAAGTTTTATCAAGATATCTCAATTTTGATTAAAGTTCTCGCTTGCACAGACAGACGGACGGACAGACAACCGGATTTGAACTCAATTCGACACCCGGATCACTTTGGTATATATAGCTCTATATCTAACTCGTTTAGTTTTGGGTGTTACATACAACCGTTATGTGAACAAGACTATTTTCCTCTCTTAGCAACTTTGTTGCAAAAGTAGAATAACATTGAGAATAATTTATTTCAAAAATTTTTTATAATTGCCTACTGGGTCAAATCGGAATAAGCGGCCTCAAGAGAACGAAATATAAAATTTCATTATTCGACTTTACAACAAATTATTTCGGTTATCAATTAAATTAAAAGATATATTAGCGAATGAATCTAGTTTTCTATCTTACCTTTGCTTACTTGTTTCTGAAATTCTTGATTTAAATCCTTCATCTTTATATAAAAGTTCTTCTATTTTCAAAAAATATTCAAAGTCTTTAATAACAAATTCACGAATTACCTTATATATTCTGACTATATTTCGACAAAAAAAAAAATTTTAATATTTTTTTTCAAAATTTTATATTTTAGAGTTAATAACGAAAAATTCCATACCAACCAAGAAAGTATATTACATAGATATATATACAAATATACATTTATGTAACCTGCCAGCCAGGCCTAACCACTTTCCCCTCATGTTTCTTCAATTACTAACACCAACGCACACGTTTGGGTTGTTTTGTTTTTGTATTCGTACGTGTGAGTGGAATAGTGGTTAAAAAACTCACAAGCAGCTATGCTGGCCTATGGAAAACTCACCACTTTTTTTACCACTTTTGTGGGTTTAAAAAACTTCGGTTTAACCAGCTTTTTCACCACCTTTGGCTGGCAGGGTATGTATATCTAAATTCCCCACACATACACCCTATTGCATCTAGATTTGTCACGCAACTCACAGGCAAGCTTATGCTGGCGTACTTTGTGGTAAACCAGCACTTCAAGCGGTTTCTTTATCTCATATGCATATAAATTTCGTGTCTTCTTCAGTCTGTACCCAAGAAAACACACAAAAGCTGCTGGCAGTAAATAAAATATATATGCATATGTACATATATAAGAATAGATATTGTTATTGTTGTAGCTGCTGACAAATGTCAACGCGGTTTTTTTCCACCGCAGACAAACGCAAATGCAAATTCAAATACTCGCACACACACACGCACTTGAAAGTCATATGTGCACACACCAGCTTGAGCCAGCCGACAGCAGTCGCCTTCGGGATCGACAATACCGTTAGAAACGGCGCGCCAGGCGTAGATTATTCAATTTTTGCTTATTTCATTTATTTGCGGCGCGTCGCGGCGGCAGCCTTTTGTTGTATTTACACACCAAATTTAAAGCTGTCGCAATGGAATTTGTATTTATTTATTTATTATTTTAATATTTATTTGCTTATGATTGCATTGTTGTTGTAAGCAAATTGAAGTTATGGCGCAAATTCGCTGCCAACCGCAGGCTGTTGCACGCCTCCGCAGCAAGGCAGGTGACACCCACATAGATATGTATGTATATGTGCGAGAAGCATGTCACACCTGTGCGGGCGGCGTCAATTGTGCGACCGGAATTTGCCACACACAATTACCAGTTGCGGATTCATTGACTAAGTGTTGGCATTTATGTGAATGATTTGCGGAATATTTGATTATCACAGCGTCATGTTTGAGTGTCTATGTGTGTGTGTGGGCAAGCATTTGTTTGCTGTTGTAAATTCATGCAATTAAGAGTGTGGCAAGATTGGTGGGTGCAGGAATTTATGGGGAATATGAAAGTGATTGGGTTTGTTTGTTTGTAACATATTATTTTTTTCTATTATAAAAAAAATATACAAAAAATGCTATAAAATTGCAATTGCGCCTGAGGATATGCTTTACGCATTTTATTGAAATGTCTTTATTTTTATGAGAAGAGTAAAATTTCACTTAAAACACGTTTTGAAAAATAATGAAATATTATCTACTTTTTTTATAATTACTTTAAGGCAGTAGTCTGCTTTATAGGCTTCAAAAAATCGATATTTTTGTTTTGTTTTAAATCTCTTCCAAAAATATCCAAGAATATGTCTTTAAATTTGCCAGGGGCCAATTCGACATATTTTCGAAGCTAGAGCAGTTTTAGTGGCCGAGCGTCGAGCAGGTGCGAATGCTCTCCGAAAACTTTAAAGCGCGTTTTCTCGAGTTTTCATTTTCACAAGTGTTAGAAAACGGTGCCGGCGATAGCAAAAAGAATATATGTCCGATCGAAAAAAACCAAAGTGATCTAGCTTCAGTATTAAATTATCTTCTATTTGAACTAGACATAATTAGTTGAAGTTGGACAAAAGTATTATTTAAACTACTTGTTTTGCAACTTAAAGTCAATTTTTTTTTCTTAAAAAAGTGAATTTTTTTTAATCTTCGAAAAAATTTGGAATTTTATACCTCCATCACCGGCACCGACTTACAAGTGCAGACTCCAGGCGCTCCAGAAAAATACTTACAACTTTGAAAAAATTTCAATATTTTTATACTCTCGCAACAAATGTTGCTAAAGAGAGTATTATAGTTTTGTTCACATAACGGTTGTTTGTAACACCCAAAACTAAACGAGTTAGATATAGGGTTATATATACCAAAGTGATCAGGGTGAAGAGTGGAGTTCAAATCCGAATGTCTGTCTGTCCGTCCGTCCGTCTGTCCGTCCGTCTGTGCAAGCTGTAACTTGAGTAAAAATTAAGATATCTTGATGAAACTTGGCACACTTATTTCTTGGCACCATAGGAAGGTTGCTTTCGAAAATGAGCAAAATCGGACCACTGCCACGCCCACAAAATGGCGAAAACCGAAAACACACAAAGTGCCATAACTAAGCCATAAATAAAGCTATGTAAATAAAATTTGGTATGAAGGATCGCACTATGAAGGGGCATATTTGGATGTAATTTTTTTGGGGAAGTGGGCGTGGCCCCGCCCCCTACTAAGTTTTTTGTACATATCTCGCAAACCAATAGAGCTATATAAACCAAACTTTCTGCAGTCATTTTTTTAGCCACTTCCTAATACAGTCCAAAAATGAAAGAAATCGGATAATAACCACGCCCACCTCCCATACAAAAGTTAGGTTGAAAATTACTAAAAGTGGGTTAACTCACTAAGGAAAAACGTCAGAAACACTAAATTTCACATAAGAAATGGCAGATGAAAGCTGCACTCAGATTTTTTTACAAAATGGAAAGTGGGCGTGGCGTCGCCCACTTATGGGTCAAAAACCATATCTCAGGAACTACTCCACCGATTTCAATGAAACTTGGTTTATGATAGTTTCCTTACATCCCAATGATATGTTCTGAAAATAGGCCAAATCGCTTCACAACCACGCCTACTTCCTATGTACCAGAACTTTGAAGATGATCAGAATTGTTTACTTTACAATATATAAAGTAAGCACTAGTGAAGATATCGGTGCAAAACTTTGCACAAATACTGTATTTATAGTGTGGCAGCCCATTTCTAAAAATCGCCGAAATCGGACCATAGGTTTTCAAGGCCCCATGTATCGAACATGAGGACCTCGGTGCTTCTAACCTAATATTATGGTTTCCAACTTTCAATGGACTTTATACAATATATATGACGAATATGTGGGTCAAATTGTGTACTATATAATATAAATAAAGTTAAATAAATAAATTGCGAGAGTATAAAATGTTCGGTTACACCCGAACTTAGCCCTTCCTTACTTGTTTAATAATAAATATTGTTTTTTAAGCCTTAAATATAGTACACTATCGTCTTAAAATTCCGTTTACCGCAATAATTTCCTTCCCTTTCAAAAAAACTTGCAAAAACAACGCTTTTTTCGGCTTCTAAAGCAGACTACTGACTTAATATAATTTTTCAAACAAATTTTTAACCCAATAACCAACTATTTTTCAAGTAAACATTAATTATAGATTCTGAAATTTTTTATATACCAGATATTTGAATTCCAGCAATATTGTTAAGCTTACTGCTGACTACAATGAGAAAACAACAACCTACTAGATGTAAATCTCGCTGAAATGTTGCCCAGAATCCAAAATATAAACATATATTTATATATAATATAAATTTAGCAAGAATTTAGAGCCTACTTCCAGGATGAGCAACATTTATTTCAATATAATATCGATTTAGCACGAATTTATAGCCTACTTTTAGCCTGAGAAAAATTTAAAAACACTTAGAAAACATTTTAACCATTATTTCTGAGTAAATTAAGTTCATACTTCCGACTCTCTATGATAAAAAACTATGTTTTCCATAACAACTGGATCTGGGGATGCTCATAAGGCTACAATATATTTATTTCTCGTCTATCAAACGAAAAAAACTGTCTCCAAAAGATAAAAGCTAGTTGAATAACAGTAAATACCGCCAAAGAAAACATAATCATATTTTTTGTAGTCTACCTTTAGGCTGAATAATATATATATTTATGATTTCACATGATATATGTATGCACGTGTGTTGCCACTTGTTTTCAATATCCGTCCGTGTTTGTTTACTATTGCACAAATGCAACACTGCAATTTTGCGCTTCAGAAAAATATAACACTTGGCAAAATAAATAGAAAAGGTATTTTTTGGAAATTCTATCAACATAACAGTCGGGATTTTAATAATAAAGCACATTGAATTTGTAAATCGGATCGAGTAAATAAATAAAATGCGCTCCAAACAAATAAAGTCACATAAACGCGTTAGCTTTGTTCTTGAATAAATAAATAAACAGTCAAAGGTATTGGGAAATGCAATTAAATATTGTAAAGCGCCATAAAGTAGACTACATGTGAAAATATTTTATTAACGTAATATGATTTCAAGGATTTTGATGCAAATAAATGGAAATTCGGAAAGACAAATAGAGATGAAATTGTGATTTTAAGGCAAATTCAAATTTTTGTGAAAGTTGTGGAGTGATATTTTGATGATTTTTTTTTTAGATTTTGAATTTTTATACTCTCGCAACCTGTTGCACAGAGTATAATAGTTTTGTTCACATAACGGTTGTTTGTGTCACCAAGAAATATAAGAGTTAGATATGGGGTTATATGTACATAAATGATCAGGATGACGAGTGGATTTGAAATCCGGATGTCTGTCCGTCCGTCCGTCTGTCCGTGCAAGCGATAACTTGAGTAAAAATTAAGATATCTTAATGAAACTTGGAACACATGTTCCTTGGCACCCTGAGGAGGTTGCTTTCGAAAATGGGCAAAATCGGTCCACTGCCACGCCCACAAAATGGAGGAAACCGAAAACCTATACAGTGTCATAACTAAGCCAAAAATAAAGTTATGAAAATGAAATTTGGAACATAGGATCCCATTAGGGAGGGGCACATTTGGATGTAATTTTTTTGGAAAAGTGGGCGTGACCCCGCCCCAAATAGGTTTTTTGTATATAACTCGCAAACCAATAAAGCTATATAAGTTAAACTTTCTGCAGTCGTTTCTTTTAGCCATTTCCTTATACAGTCCAAAAATTAAAGAAATCGGATAATAACCACGCCCACCTCCCATACAAAGGTTAGGTTAAAAATTACTAAAAGTGAGTTAACTCCCTAAAGAAAAACGTCAGAAACACCAAATTTTACATAAGAAATGGCAGAAGGAAGGTGCACTGAGATTTTTTTACAAAATGGAAAATGGGCGTGGCATCGCCCACTTATGGGTCAAAAACCATATCTCAAGAACTATTCGACCGATTTCAATGAATTTCGGTATATAACACTTTCTTGACACCCTGATGACTCGGGTGGAATATGGGCGAAATCGGTTCACAACTACGTCTACTTCCCATATAACTCAATTTTGAATTTCATCTGATTCGTTCACTTTATAATGTAATCATAAGGAACCAATGAAGTTAGCGGAATAAAACTTTACACAAATACTGTATTTGAGCTGTGACATCACTTGTGGAAAAATTGTCAAAATCGGACCATGACTTTTCAAGGCCCCTGATATCGAACATGAAGAACTCAGTGCCTAAGGTTAATTTTTCACCGAAAATATAGGTTAATCCCTCAGATATTTTAATGTAATTCATTCCCTCTGAATTTTTTTCTTATAACAGTTTCTCTCTGTACCTGAAATGGTAAAAATCGGGTCATAACTTCCCCACATCCCATATACCTAATTATAAGTAATATTAAATTAAGTGAGCGTATAGTCTTCGATACATTGTATCTTGGTGGTGAAAACGAGTGAAATCGGTTTAGGAATTACCTCAGTCCCCATATACTATTTATGAAGATTTTCGTTATTCTATTGAACTTTATACCAAATATATGGGTCGACTTGTGTTATCTTTATAAAATTACATCAATAAATTGCGAGAGTATAAAATGTTCGGTTACACCCGAACTTAGCCCTTCCTTACTTGTTTTTACTTAAAAAATTATTTAAAAAAAATAAAAAATATTGTATATTACTGCTAACGCTTCAGAGTTTATTGAACTAGTTTTCGCATCAAATTTAAGAAAAAAATATTTTTTTTAAATTTTTTCTAAAATTTTAAAAGCTTTTAAAAAGCTTCTTTGTTCATTTAAGTCACTACGAAATCACTAAACACCTTACTTTATTTATATTAAAGCCTTATCTCAAATTTTCCCAATCACAACATATGAACTTTAAAGGCTTAAAGCTCAATCGATGCCCACCACTTTAGTTGACCTTAATTTAGTGAGCCAACTAAGAGCGTGTAAGCAAAGTTAAGTGTTCGGCATAAACTGAAATTTTCGACAAAACGACGCTTTATCGGGCTTACTACAGCAAATACAGTTATAAAAGCTGCGTAAGCACAAAAAAAGCATACAAAATCACAATTGTCCTTGACACAGAATTCACATAAATTCACAAAGTTAATGCGCACACAATCACACATATACTAACACACACACACACACATGTGATTGTATTTACATGCATGCTTGCACGCTGGCGAACTGATTTTACAAAATACTCGAAATTATTTCTCTCGTGTAAATGTGTGTGTGTGCGTTGGTTGGTTGTGTATATGTGTGTGTGTGTGCGTGATCTGGTTTTAGCCTACAGCGCTCGATTCGTTGACTGCAAATTGAGTTTTCACACAATGCCCAGCCGAGCAGGACAAAAACTCAAACGAGAAATATTCAATTAAAGGCGCCAACGAAACCGCACACACACATGCATACATACATACGTACAATACACACACACACATACATACTTGCCACATATACAAAATGACTCGCATGTTTGCTATTTTGTGATTACCCATACAAGCGCATGTAAGTTCGTTTACTGTTATTCACTGGTAAATTGAATTTATGCTTTTTTTCTGCACAAACACTCTTACACACATATGTATATGAGTATATGAGTATACATATATGCTTAAACCATGAATATAGTGCTGTAAGTTTACGCTTGCCGCATCGAAGCGAGAAAATTAAGCATTCACTTCCTTAGCGATTTTTTTCTGCTTCTTTTTTGCTTACACTCATTGTTCTTTTTGTTGTTGTGCTGTCACACTAGCAAGTCCTTTGGTGATTGGCCGCAATTATCCAGTAATTCGTTTTGTGGCCACAAAGTTCAACAAACAAGTAACAACAACAACAGTAACATATATGTTTATTTGTATATATATATAGAGCCATTTACTCGCTGAAGGTCTCAAATAAGCATATGTACTCCGTCAAATTTGCTAGAAATTGTAATTAGAAACTGTACAGAATTTTAAACAATAATTAAATGCTTATCAGTTATTTGCACCATTTGTTGTTGCATATAAATTGGCGTTGGAGCTTGTTTAAGGTGGGTTTCAGAGGCTAAAAACAAAGGCATTTTAATTTTTTTTTATTTTTAGGTCTACAACTTTGCTTCCGCCGTTTTTCAATAGATGTCTCTAGGGTCAAGCACTGGTCGTTTAAATCGATTAAATCGTTTTTTATCGATCATGGACATTTGTGTCAACATTAACCCAACAAAATATTTTTAGAGATCTGTTTGCATCCCAAACTTATTCTCAACTTAAAATGTCACTTTTTAAGCCGAATTCTTGACATTTGCGGGAAATTTTGCTTTTCTTTTTTAATTCCAAGAAATGTGCGGCTGAGGCTCATCGACATTTGTAATATCTACATTTGTAACCGTTTTTATACAAAAGAAAACTTAAATTTACAAAAAAAAAAACATATATTTCATTTCAACAATTCAGCGTATCAAAGATACATGTTTAAACAGTATTTTGTGAAATTTATTATTTGAAAATTCCGAACACTCAGCTGTTGGTACCGCATCTCCCATGATGTGTTCAAAAAAAAGGTCTTGTAGTGGACATCATAACCCATGATGGGTTCATCTAAAAACAAGAAAACCAAAAATATTTCGATAGTACATGGATAGATCTAGTCAATGAACGAAGGAAAAACGAAAATATTGAAATTTGAATTTTTGACATAATTTAAACCAAAAAAAATCACTTTTTTGATCAAATTTTTGGCATATATTGGCTCGAAATATAATACAAAATATTTATTATAAAAATATAATAAAATCCTTCGTTCATTAACTATATAATGTTATTCCAAAGATCTGTGCAAAATTTGAACAAAACCGCTTTATAACTTTTTGAGATATCGTGTCCACCGACTTGAAAAATTTAGTTTTATGATAAATGCGTTTAAAGTTTTTGATTCGTACGGACGTGAACTAATGGACGGAACTTCCAAAGGGTATATCTCTCAGAATATTACTCGGATTGACTTGATATTTTTGGATAATATTTTGAAGATATTGCATTTTTTAATAAGACAATAATTTTTTTTTTATATTTTTTCATTTTGAGACCCAGTTAGCACCTTAAACAGCTGCATGTGAATACTTTGAATAAAAAATATTGCTCTCATCGATTTTAAATGAGTTAATCAGCTGAGTCAATAAGTATAAAGAAGTAGTAAGATTATTAAGGATCCACTCAGAACCCCAGTTATTTGGTTGAAGCAGAAAATTATTAGCCTGCTTTTAGGCGTATACACTTGAACAAATGCCTAACTCTGACATAAAATAAAAAATCTCATCATATTTTTTTCCATATAGCCTCTTTATACAAAAATTCGCCTGAAATTAACATTTACTGTTCATTAAAAGGCAACCAATAACACATGTGGTGCGACAGTGCGTATGAGCAACATTTCTTTGAACGAAATGGTTCCAGGAACAAAGTGGAATCAGCAAGCTTCTTTCAATGGACTGCGAATATTTTATAGCAAAATAATATTATATAATAATTTCTTTGAGAAAAAAAATTAAAAAAAAAAACATAAAAGATGGCATCACCAATGGCAACTGTGGCAAGCAAATTAAGAAAAATATATTATGGAAAAAATTAAAAGAAGAAATATATTTCAGCTCACAATTACTTTGAAGTGCTTTTGACGGCTTTATGTCATCAATGCGCACTCATATGTGTGCCACACACACGCTGATTTTACACACACACAGCTTCTGCCTCATCGCACTTCGCTGCCACCTCGCCAGTCTTGAGTTGCAGTTTCCCTGACATTAACCTGACTCGATTTCAATCAAAGCGCGTGGCTTTAATTTTCGATTTATCATCACTCAACAATGGCGCACTAATACACAGATAAATATGCATGCGGGCACACACATTTTCATATACATATGTATAGATACATATATAAAATATATGAGTTGTAAGGCATGTGATCTAGCTGCCGATTCATGTAAGCCTCCCCTCACCTGACTGCCTCGCTGCTTTTTTGATTTCCAGTGTGATGGTGTGCAGGCAGGTGAATAAATGGTCGAAATGTGAGAAAGATAAGATACGCAGAGAGGAAACAGTGAAGAATCAGTGAAAGCAGCAGCACATATTTTTGGCTCTTGCAGATTTTAATCTTATTTAAGACACTTTTGAAATCAGTATGAAAAATTTCACTTCTCGTTTTTTAATTCAACAATATTTCTTTTGATTGGCATTCATGCTGTGTGCGCAAAGCGCTGCTTTTTTGATTTCATTCCCTACGCTAGTTTTTGTTTTTGTTATTGTATCCGATTTGCCTACTTGTTTCCATTACAAAAGCGTATCACTCGCAAACCAAATGAATTCAAAGATGACAAGAAATCGAAAACGAAATAGATATGCGCAGAGGCGACAGGGAGCAGGGGCAGTGGAAGCTCAGTGTGGCAGCGGTGGAAACCAGCGCACATGACGATAAATTGCAAACATGAAAACTGGGGCAATAGCGCCAACATCAGCGCCAGCGTCGCCGTCAGCTTCATTGCCACTCAGGTGGCTTGCGAATCACCAATGAACTTTTCAAATTGAATTTGCCGCTTTTGTTATTTAAATTACTTATTTTTTCACAGCACTGTAGGTGTGTGTGTGTTTGTGTTTGCTGCTCTTCAACTTGCTGTGAACTTCCTTTCGACTTTTCATTGAACCGCCAGCGCCACCCAGCTGAGTGCTCTCAACTCAACCGAACTGAAGTCGAGTGCTGTGTATGTAGGAGCCATGGCATCAATAACGAGGAAATAACCTCCACTTTATAGCTGTTCAAAGATGCATATAAATACGCGATGTGTGTGTGTGTGAGTGCTGCTTTTATATTAGTGTAACTACATGCCACACACACACATACACAGGCATACAAACACACCCATAAGTACGTCATCAAATTAAAAAAGTTTTGCGCCGCCCTTTCATACCAGCGCTACATACAGCCTGCATTGATTGATGAAATGATTGGAAAAAATTGTCGGTTGCCACACGACTTTTCATAAAAACAAGTTTGTGACTGAATAGCGGTGTTTTTTCGGATTTTTTTTTAAGTTTTTCTTTTCAGATTTTTTTATATTTATTTTTCCTTTTTCCACTCTCTTTTGTCTGCATTCACCTTGTGCATAACAAACTCTTTGAAAATGTAGCAAAAATATATAGGTATATGGGTGAACAGTGAAAAGCAGAAAAGGGAGAAAAAATTTCAAATAATTTGCGTGTCAAAAATTGATTTTATTTTCTGTCCACATTTATTTTAACAGCCTTCAAAACTTTGTTACACAGGCGCTGCGCTGGATCGCGTTGTTTCTGTATTTGTGGGTGTGTGAAAATATTCAAAAGTTGGCGACAACAGGGTACAAAAATAAAGCGAATAAAACAAAAATCACAGACAATGTATGCAACAACAACAACAACAACTATTATGTAATATTTTATACAAACCGCACCTCCATTACTCTCTCCCCACAACTGTGTTGTAGGTGAAAATATAAAAGTTATGAAATCGTTATCATATTTGGCTATCGGTGAGAATTTAATTTGTCTCGCCACAAGTGGCAGGCTGTCCGCGCGACTACCAGAAACTTTGTATTTATTAGTGTGTGTGTGTGTGCCTGTGTTGTTAGTGTGTTAGTGGGTGTGGAAGGCCATGGGAAAGCACTGATGTGGCAATATTTAAGTGAATTTAAAGCTGCACTTTAGATAACTAAAAAATTGAGTTTATTAATTGATGGCAGATAGAAATGTTTCAACAAAAATATATGTTTTTACACTGAAAAAATTTATTTTAAAAATATTTTTTTTAATTAATATTTTTTAATTTATTTATAAGTTTATTGAGGGAAATTGTTAAAAATAGAAATGTCACGGCAAAAAATATATTTTTACACTGCAAATAAAAATTTTAATTTATTTTTAAATTATTAGTTTTTAATTAATTTATTTTTTTATTTATTTATAATAAGAAAAAATATTAAAAAGCACTGCAAAATCACTGCAAAAAATATATTTTTACACTGAAACATTTTATTTTTTTTTTTAATTAAATTTTTTTATTTATTTATAAGTTAATTGGCCATAAATATATTTTAGTTTGGTAGTGGAAGTGGAAAAATTTTTTTATACATTTTTTTGAAATTATTATTTTTTAATTTATTTATAAGTTTATTAACTAAAATTATTAAAAGCACAAATATTACTACAAAATTTTTTTTTAAACTGAAAAAATATTTTTTAATTAAATTTTTTTTTATTTATTTATGTGTTTAAAAGGCAGAAATATTTTTTTACATTTTTTTCAAAAGTTTATTTGGAATAATTATTAAAAATAGAAATGCCTCAGGGAAAAATAACTGTACTTTAGATAACTGAAAAAAATTACTTGTTAAAGGAAATTTATGAAAGATAGAAATATTTCAGGAAAAATATATTTTACACTGAAAAAAAATTTTGATAATTAAATTTTTTTTTTATATTATATTTTTTAATAAGTATACTATTTTTTAATAAGTATACAAAAACCAAACTCTACAAGTCTCTCATCATTCCCGTCCTACTTTACGGTGCAGAAGCGTGGACGATGTCAACATCCGATGAGACGGCACTAGGAGTTTTCGAGAGAAAGGTTTTGCGGAAGATTTATGGTCCCTTAAGAATTGGCAACGGCGAATACCGCAGACGATGGAACGATGAGCTGTATGTGTTATTCGACGACATAGACATAGTCCAGCGAATAAAAAAACAGCGGCTACGCTGGCTAGGTCATGTTGTTCGAATGGATGAAAGTGCTCCAGCTCTGAAAGTATTCGATGCAGTACCCGCTGGTGGAAGCAGAGGAAGAGGGAGACCTCCACTCCGATGGAAGGACCAGGTGGAGAGGGACCTGGCTTCGCTTGGAATAACGAATTCGAGCCAAACTGCCAGAAGGCGGGATACGTGGCGCGCTGTTTTGGACTCGGCTATAACCGCGTAAGCGGTGTCTACGCCAGTCAAGAAGAAGAAGAATATTAGGAAAATTATTAAAATAGAGCTTTCACGACCAAAATATTTTTTACACAGATGAAATATTTTTTTTCATATACTTTTTTATATTTAAATATTGTTTATTGAATTATTTTAAAAGTTTATTAATGCAAGTGATTTAAGTAGAAATGTCAAGAAAAAATATATTTTTACACTTAAACAATTTGTTTATATTTTTTTAAATATTTTTTCTCCTTTTTGTTCAGAAATTTAATAAGGAAATTGATTGACAAGAGAAATGGCGGGACAAAATATTTTTTACACTGACAAAAAATATTTTTACAATAATTTTTTTTACACTGAAAAGAAATATTTTCATAAAATTTTTTTAAATTGATGTGTTTCTCATTTTTCATAAATTTAATAAGAAAATTGATAAGAAGATTGTCGCACCAAAAATTTTTTTTTAATTTTTATTTTGCCAATAATTTTTTTTTTATGTAATTGTGTTCCCTTTTTTCATAAAATTAATAAGGAAATTGATTCATAAGAGGATTGCAGCGACAAAATTTTTTTACACTGCAAAAACAAATTTTTCCAATATTTTTTTCAGTTTTAACTTCTATTTTTTTCTTTTAAGCTTTTGGAGTTGAGTTATTAACTTTTTAATAGATCACAATATTATGTTTTTTCACTAGATTCGTAAACATAACTAGGTGAATGCAATTTATTTCAAGGTAATCCCTTCCGTCGTAATATGCTCACGTATTTTATAAGCCCAACTAAGCTGATTAAGTTTTAAATATGTTCAACTTTTTTAGCAAACTGTTATGACTAAATGATTGAATATTAATACCAGTCTTTAAGAGTTCATATTACAACAAAAAATCGAGTTTAAGCAATTAAATTTACTAAGAAATTACAAATGCTCACAGAAGTCTGTATAAGAAACACCGATAAAATCAATAAAAAAAATATTTCTAATTTATTTTTAATTGCATGATGGTAGTATGCTGTAAAAACATGCAACAATTCATCAAAATTTATTTAAAGAATTCACCATTCGATAAAATTTTAAAATTTCTATACCAGATATGCTTACTTCATTGAGAGTATGTAAAAAGAAAATCTTCACCACTGCAAATATTTCAGTTATTTCTGATGTACATATGCATTTCAACAACATTTTCGCATACCAATAATGAAATCTAACTGCGTTATTTCTATGAAAACCCCTCGCACTCAATGTGAAACACGGCGTATACATAACATTTATTTTCGAAATTCACGAATTTCCCACAACAACTTCCAAAGCAACACATAAAACACGTTTCTGAAGCACTGCAAACTCAAATAAAAACATTTCAAAATACCGCAAATAAGTGAATGAAACACAAGTGCCGCGTAGCTGCAGCCAACACACGCGCCTACCACTACCAACCCAGCACCACATATGCATGCCGAGTTGTGTCATGACAGATGGATGCGCCAATTACGATTTGTTCAGCTGCAATACCGAAAATTTGCTGCATGCAAATTGCATATTTTGCATATGAAAAGTTTGACTCACCTCTAAATTTATGTATTCGAATACCCACCATCCCCGCCAAATATTCATGGCGCTCGAATTTCGCTAATGGTTATGAGTTGATCACTTATAATAAAGCATAAAATGCCATAAATCAAAGTTCAATGTGTAAATGTGGTGCGACAGCGAAAACTTCGCTGCAGGCGCACGTTGGTTAGGCGCTTTATGCTTGTGTGCCATGGCGTATACGTGCTGGGTGGATGGAGGATGAACATTAAAAAAATTACTGTGGAGTGTGAAGTGTTGCTGTGGCTCAGCGAAACACCGCTGTGTGGAGTTGTTGTATTTTAATTTATTTATGCGTGTATGTGTTGTTGTTATATGCATGTTGCAGGCATATTTTATGTCTGTTATTTATATATGCGCGCTTAATAAATCAAACACAGTGAGTGCGGAGTGATGGGCTGTGCGATAGTGTGATGAAAAAGATTATGTTTTAATGGTGTTATTATTGCCGCTGGGTGATGTTTTTTTGGTTTACATGAAAACAGGTATATATATATATGTATTTACACTAGCATATTGACAGTTTATCGATGTTTATATTTACATGACAGACACAAGAAAATTACACAAAAATATACATTAACTATTACCACTTAAGACATTAGCTTTTTCTTAAATGTGGGGAGTATAAAAATATTATTACTATTAGACGATTAAAATTTAACTTAAGTAAATAGCAACATCTAGTATATTTCGATTGTCTCAAAGGGTATAAAAATAGAGAAATGTTTATAGAATGCTCAGTTCTTAATGAAGCGGATAAATTTATTTTGGTTCTGCCTTTGTTATAACAAGAAAAATGTTAAACTTCTTGCAGTTGGATAATAAAAATTATTGTCCAAATTAATCATTTTTCTTCTTGAATATCATCGGCGTACGCCATTAGCTGTACACTCTTATAAAAGATTGTACCTTCTCTGTTTAGCTCTGGTTAAAGAAGTCACACGATTCACCCTGTTTGGTATCAAACGGCTCGAATAGGTCCTTCCCAATCCTATCGGGGCTTTTGGTGTTACTCAACGTCAGCTTACACAGCCGTATTAGTTTTGCAGGGATACCAAATTCAGACAACGCGGCATATAGGCAACTCCTTATCGTGATGTCGAAAGCAGCTTAAAAATCGGCAAATGTGGTGTGTATCGATCCTCTTTTCACGGGTCTTCTCCAAGATTTCGCGCATGGTGAATATCTGGTCAAGTGTGGATTTTGCAGGTCTAAGCCACACTGATAAGGTCCAATCAATTTGTTGACGGTGGGCTTCAGTCTTTCACACAGTACGCTCGATAGAACCTTATAGGCAATATTTAGGAAGCTTATCCCACGGTAGTTGGCGTAGATTGTGGGGTTTCCTTTTTTGTGGATTGGGCAGAGTACACGGAGATTCTAATCGTCGGGCATGCTTTCTTCCGATCATATTCTACAAAGACCTATCAGCTCTTCTCCGCCGTATTTGAATAGCTCGGCCGGCGATCCATCGGCCCCCGCCGCTTTGTTGTTCTTCAAGCGGATAATTGCTACTTGAATTTCTTCATGGTCGGGTAATGGACCATCTGTTCCATCGTCATCGATTGGGGAATCGGGTTCGCCATCTTCTGGTATCATTCATTAATTAATATGAATAATGAATGCTGATGAACTCTAGTAAGCCACTGCTGCGTTGACCTTCACCCTACTGGGTCTTAAATCGTTTTGAATTGTGGCTGATATTATTAAAAATTATTAAAAAATTTTATTTTTATTTTTAGCACATCAGACTACAATATGATATCATTTAATTAATATATCTCGCAAACTAACCGATTTTTTACTATATAGTCAGCTTCCTTAAGGTCTTCATAATAGGTATCTGGGGGCTTTCATAGGTTATAAACCGATTTCGACCATTTTTCGTTTCGTTCTATTATACTCTAAGCACAATATAACGAGAGTATAAAATTGTGTTCGAAATCTTTGTTTCAATATACAGATGACGCTAGTATCAGCTATGTTATATTCCGCATAACAGTACCTACTACCATCTTCCACATATTCGAACTGCAATGCTTTTTTGCTTTTCTGAAATTCTTAAAAATTAAAAACCTTTTTCATTCTCATACTACGATTTTCCGTATTACGCCACTTGCTCAGCCACAAAAATGTCACGCAAATTAACACACACATATCACTATATACACAATCACATATGTTTTCCATTTCGCCTACTTCCTTGCATTCACTGGAGAACATCTTTTTTCATCATACTCATACTCTTTATCGCCTTTCTTTTGAGAAAATTTACACATTTGCCACGCTCACTTAGCCACTGACGCAATAGATTTCTTCCGGCAAGCCAAGCGCCCAAGAAGAAATATGCTCCCCGACGAGCAATAAAAATGAGCTGTGGCACTTGAAGTAGAAAAGACCATGCGCCGAGGCATATATTTGTATGCACATATCTAATGTGCTTCCAGTGGAATTTTTCTAAAGCGATATAACGGTATTTTTTAAGTGTATGTATGTATGTATGTAGGTGAGTTTGTTGCTGGATAACTGTTTTTTGCTTATACCGCTTGTATACTGTGGCTTAAGCTGGCATATGTTGAAATTCTATATTATGTATATATGAATGTATGAGTACGTAGGTATGTTTAAATATGAATTAGTAGGCAATTTCTAACTTTAAGCTACAAATTTTCCTTGAAATTTTCAAATTTCAACATTCTATTGAAACATTCTCATATAAATATATTTGTTGCAAATACAAATACATACATTCCCTAAAAGTATGCTAGACAATTTAAAGTTACAATTTCTTCAGGCTTTTTTTCCCGTTAACTTCTGCTACGATTTGCTCGCGTTCGAACTGCTTTACCGTTGAAAAAATTTTCAATATGATTTCTTCATTTCTTGATGCCGCCTACACAGCCAACTATTTAGCAACTGCGCTGCTCGTGTTGTTGCCACTAAAAAGTTGGCGCTACCACTATTTCCCATTGCTGTGTGATTTTCTGTTTGCTCCAATTTTTTTTACTCTCCCATTTTTCATGCTTTTGTTGCTTGCTTTCACTGCGCTTTACTTCAGAGTCATTTTTTTTTTCATTTTTTGTTTGCCGTATCCGCTTAAGTTGTGCAAATATTTACTATGCCATTGATTTGGCACTTATATGTCGGCTCAACTTTTCGTTTACTCACCAGCGCGCCTTCGCATGCTCCTCGCGCCGCTTTCTCCGCGCTTTTCACTAAGTTGGCTATAAGCTAGTGATTTCGTTTGCGCTTTATTTTCGAAATTCTTTTAATGTGCCTTTTTTTACTTTTTACTTTGATTTCATTGCCTTCGAAAATTTTCCAAATACGAGTAGAGTAAGTTTGGGTATTGTGATATGGGTATAAGTTTTTCTACTATTACTTAAAATTTCATAAACTAATACTTAAAAAAAAATTTGCAATACTATTCCTTGCTTCATTGCGCAATATATCTCAAAGGGATATTTCGGTATCTCAAGTACTTTGAAAGATAACTCAATTAAACTATGGATGGTCGAAAAAGCGACTTCGCCAAAATGTATGGGTAATGTGATATACTACATCAGGTAAAGTGATATACTATATCACATTACCTATAAGCTTTCCTTAAAAAAAATAAAGGAAGTACGAATTGCTAAATAATACATTTATTAAAAACAAAAAAACGACATTTTGTATTGTTGTAATATAATTCATTAAGAATAAAAAAAAACATGACTATTCAAGTATGTACATAGAAACAATCAAGGATTCAAAAAAATGTGTATCGTTTTTAATTTTAAAATGTTTGGTAGGACTCGCAAACAAATATTGCTTGACGCTTGGGGAGACATTTGCTATGTGCCCAAACTAAGTCGCATTGCAAACATGGTACCCAAGCAATACTTCCTTTATCCGTCTCAAAGGTTTGTTGCAAAAAGCGCACGCAGTATCCTTACTAGGTGGTGTTTCCGCCCAACATTCCTAATCTGAACTGGGAAGATGCAAGCTTTTTTCCGACTCGCTCGAAGAAGTTTCCCTAGTTTTGGTTGCCCGTTGTGTTTTGGTTTTATGTGAATGCGGTATGTCTTTTACATTTCCTTTTTTCTTGCGCTTTTCAACATTTCTGATGCTTTCCTCCAAAAACGCTTTATATGGTGATGTTGTTAACACTGTCGATTCTGATCATTTGCCTCTGGAGCTGGTAGACAGTTTTAGCTTAGGTGGTGGGGATATCTGCCAAGGTGTGACGAAATTTTTCATCGCTGCCCTACTTGTGCTGGCCACTGGTTCTTCTAAAAATATATCTTCTATAGGTTGAGTATCTTTCAGCGGATTTTCTTGGCGTTGCTCCATAAAATCATTTTCCTGGAAAATATTTCAGATAAGCCTTTGAAAACAGCTCAATTACATCAAATTGTGTCACCTTTCGGCCTTGCTCTCGCATAAATCGTCTTATTTCGTCATTGTAATATGTTTTAAGAGGACCCATAAATGCTTTATCTAAGGGTTGCATTTTGTGTGTACAATGAGGTGGCAATGATAAGATAATGACGCCATTTTGACGAGCCTTATCCAAAACATCAAGATTTCGCGTATGACTGTAGTGGCCATCTAAAATAAGCAAGATTGGGTTCTCCTTTGATGGATTAGTGAATCGCAAAAAGTGATCAAACCACGCGGTAAATATTGGTATTTGTATCCATCCCGATATGTGACAAGCAGAATCGGAACCAGGGGGAGCATGTTTCACTAAAAGTGGAGAGGGATTTTTTCTTGGAAAAATGAAAAATGGTGGAACAAAGGCTCCTCCTGCGCTCATGCAGCTTATAACTGTTATGAGAGATCCTCTTTCTGCTGAAGTCATGCAACCAATTTGTCTTTTGCCTTTTGCTGCTAAAATTTTTGGCTGCTTACTTTGCACGATAGACACTCCTGTCTCATCAACATTCCATATTCTAGTTGCAGAAAATTTATGCTTCTCAAACTCCTGCTCCAATAAATTATAGAACTTGCTCACATTTTCCACATTGAATCCTTTGATTCTCTCGATTGAGGTACCTGTGGCAGAGCGTAAGCTTATTTCCGTTTTATGTCTATTTAGAAAGCTACGCAACCAATCTCTTCCGGCGCATTCCTTGATTATGGAAAATGGGTTCTCAATATTATTTCGCTTTGCTAATTGAAATGCAAGCGTACGCACATCACTTCGAGTGAGCCCCCAAAACTTTGCCTCCATTTCTCTCAAATATCTTACCAGCTCTAATTCAACATCTCGGTTAAAAACCGGCCTACGTCCCAATGGAATAGCTAATATTTCGTCGATTGTTTTATCGCTACGGGCAGCTCTTTGCAAGGTTGCAAATGGGACACCGTACGTTTTCGATGCCAGAAGTATTCCCATCTTTTCGGCTCATACAGCCTGTATGGCTTTTTTCATGTTTTCTGCATTCCACTTACGAATTTCCCCTTTCTTCGGTATTGCGAAAAACTATAATTTTAGAAGAGTATTACTTTTAAGATACGTTGTGTGATATTATGTTTGTTTAATTAATATGATATACTATATCACAATGGACAACATTGACTATATCACATTAGCCAAACTCGAGTTTGAAATAATAAAATATTTGTTTCACAAAAAAAAATTTATTTGGGCTAAAAATTACCTGAATTACGGTTAATTATATTAACGAAAGATCAAGAAAAAATTACTAGAATTCTAAAATATGAATTAAACTCTGAATAATCCTTTGTCGAGACGCGCGTTGAAATATTGGTGACCGCACTACTATAAACTTTTTGGCACACTGAGAGCAAACGAAGCGTCCAGTAACACGCGCAGCTTTGCAGCAACAGTTTTTTACAGTTACTTTTGTATTCTCGGAAAGATTCATGTCAAAACATGAATAGTTTACGAAATATGCTGGCATATCACATTGCACACCCATATCACAATACCCAAACTTACTCTATACCGTTATGTACACACACACACACACTCATATACACGTGTGCGTTAACAATCGCATAAAAAGTGAAATAAATTGGAAAATATCGCATTTCGAACGTAAACTCTTAAGAATTTCCACAAGGACATATGAACACAGACACTCTCACACACTCAAACACTCATATAAACATAGAAACAGCTAGTTGTAGTACAAGCAAACAAATAAGCACATCAAGCTCACACCCATAAACGCTTACAAGTAAACAAGTAAAATAGAAATGCTACTTTAGCTTCGTCTAACTGTTTATATATGTACATATATATGTGTTTTTGTTGTTGTTGTTGTTGATTTGAATTTAGGCATTTACGCTGTTGCTTCGCTCTTCTCAAACATCAAATATTTGGTTTTTGGCAAGCGCATCGGCATTTTGGGTATCATTGTTGGTGAATACGGCGAAAAGCCTAAGTAGATTTTGCCAATATTTATTTATTTCATTACAACAAAAAAAAAGAAAAATGTGGAAAACATTTCACTCAACTATGCTACAGACTATATTTGCTTTGTTTACTTACTAATATTTCTACTTTTCTTTCTTATATTTGCAGGTAAGTTTCCACCGTTGAGTGCTCTTATTACGGCTTGTGCTCGTTGTATGCATTGGATTTATTTGTGAAAGCAAATCGGTTTTTGGTAATTTTAAATATTTTTAGCTTTAAATACCACACGGATTCTGAGTATTTTTCATGCTTTAATTTCGTGCTCATAGATATTTATAACTTTTTATTGATAAATATGAGAGCACTTGGAAGCATGATTGATGCTGAAAATCGTTAGTTGAAAAATCCAATTAGTTTTTCATTTCTTGTCCAATTTCATAAGGATTTCCAAAAATAACTATATAAAAGTGAACTCATAACCCACCGCTCTACGAAAAGATGATTTTTCCTTCATTACAAATTTTTGCACAGAGAGGCATATATTGGTTGTCCGCTTTTTTGCTCTTTATTCAATGCTTTATAAAAAGTGTAACAGTGATGGGATTTAATTCAAATATGCGCCGTTTAGTTCGATAATATGTTTCCATCTAGACGGAAACTTCATAATACCCCCCTCGTAGAGCCCTCCTACTTATTTGCGAAGAACTCGGACTGCCACTATTCACGAGCCTCTTTTGAGTTCAAAACCTCCCATCCGAGATCACGTAGCTTCTGACGAGTCATCAACGAAGTGTGTGGTCTGGCGTTGTCCTGGTGAAACACTACATCCTTCCTGTTGGCCAATTCTAGTCGATCGCCTGCTTCAAGCTGTCCAGTTGTTTGCAGTAGTTGGTAGAATTAAGCGTCTGGCCATATGGGAGCAGCTCATAGCGGATGATTCCCTTCCAAACACACAGCAAAACCTTCCTGGCCGTCAATCCCGGCTTGGTCACGATTTGGAACGATTCACCGGCCTTCGACCACGACCGTTTTCGCTTGATATTGTCGTATGTGATCAATTTTTCGTCACCAGTCACCAGTCACCATCCGCTTCAAAAATGAATCGAATTCGTTCCGTTTCAGCAGCATATCGCAGGTGTTGATTCGGTCCAGAAGGTTATTTTGTAGAAACCATTCCGCCGCAATTCGAAATGATAGAGTGCCATCCCCCAAAACACCATTAATCCCACGGAACGTTTCTCTAGCGGATTTGCCTTTAACGAAGGAAAACTTTAAAATAGCGCGAATTTCGACGTTGGTGAAGTCCATGCTTACACGTCTATAACTGTAGATCGCAATATCCAAACTAATTATGCATAGCGTCGTTTTGTAGGTTATGTCAAGACCTTTCATAAATTTCTCTTAATATCTCTAAGGCACTGCTGATATTTTTTATATAAAAAAAGAAATAAGAAATAATACTAACATTTCAAGGTCCCAGATACCGTATATACCGACCTAAGTATCGTTGGATAACCTTTTACGGGAAATAGAGAGCAATTTCTAAAATGTTTTGATAAAATAATCAGGTAATCCGTAATAATACGAATATTCTTACTTCCGCTAGCCCCTATATACCTAATATAGGACTCTTAAAACTTCTAGCAAACTGTATAATACATATATCGGATAATATATAAGATATCTTCTTTGAACACACTCCAGTTTAATGCTAGAAATAGGTTATATCTGTCCCTAAATTCATGCAGCCCCAATATAGTTACTTATTATAAAGATTTTGGTTATTCTACTTGACATTTTTCGAAAACATTCATGTATGTGAGAATTTTCTGATTAAAATTGGGTATTTTTCAAGCACAATTTAGTTTAATGCCGAAAATAAATGAAATCACTTCAGGTCCTCCCCCTGAAAACAATATAGGTATTTTTGAAATTTGAACTCAAATATCTCTATTTATGAGGATCATTTGCAAGTTGTTGCTCAGCCCAATTCACGAACATACGACGATTCTGGTAGTCAAGCGGCTTCAGTTTTTGCGTCAATTTGATCCTGTAAGGATGTAGGCCAAGATCTTTCCGCAAAATTTTGCCACAACGACGTCACAGAGATGGCCAACTCTTGAAAACGACGTGTGAGAGACTGATTTGGGACTTCCTCAATTGATGCGCAAGCGGGAGCAATATTCTCGGACACTTCTTTGTTTCTGTGCATGGGGATTAAAATTTTCCACTAGACGCTCAATTGTTGATCTGACAGGACGATTATGACGACCATAAATTGGACGTAGCGCTCTTAAAGTTGAGGCCACTGAGTCCGAATTTAGTAAATTTTAATAATTTCGACTAGTTGTTATATCGTATATCTTTTCATCATGGACTTTACTGAAGAGAAATGTCAAAAGAGCGGAAATATGGCGTCGTTTGCTGTCCATTTTTTTTTTAATATTGTAGCGCCACTTTTGAAAAGTGCTTTACAAATTAATATTTTTCATAAAACAAATGATTGCCAATAAAATATTTTATGCAGCTCAATCATTTTATATTATAAATTTTCGATTTAGCTAAAAAAATACCTGAAAATCCCTTTCAAAGTACCATCGAAAGCAACAACAAAGTTTCATAAATTCTATATGAATAACAAAATTGATCGACGCTGGCATAAATAAATGTGTCATGTAGTGTAAATACCACTTAAGCACTAATTAGTTGCTCCACATTTCATATTTACTATATAATCTACTCATTAATTGTTCGTCAGTTTTACTATTTTAAGCACACTTAATGACGCTCAGACGCACTTAATAACAAAGTAATAATTTCTAAACTCTAATTAAAGCGATTTTTGTGCGTGAAATTTTAATGCATGAACGTGTATGTATTTATATATGTACGTGTGTGTGGGTGTATATAGGCGTAAAATGAAATAACTAAAAAATTGTGCGTTCGCATTTATAATATTTACAAAGTATCGCCCACATTATTGATACGAACACACACTTATGTTGTATGTGTGTGAGGATACAAACCTAGCAATTGCGGTTTGAATTACTAATTTGTGAGAAATGTTTACACATCAATATTTACACAGGCACACACACAAGCACACGCCAACACACTCATATCACTATGTATAAACATAATCTGTGGAAAAAATATAGTGTAAATATATATGTATATACATGTGTGTAGAAAAAAACGCTGCTACCACAAATGTCAACATGATAATTAAATGAATTACGCGCCAATAAGCACACACACACATACACATGGTAAGCATGGCATAGCGAGCAAGTGAATACTCATACGCCCTGGCGCACGCAACCACAACAAGTATTTAATTAGTTATTGACAATGAATGAATGCGTGGAAATCAGGTGTAGGTGCGCAAATAAAAATAAAAATATGGGCGTACAGCAATAATTCACTGGCAGCGGCCACTATAACGAATAACTAATAACTAATAATTATTAATGAAAATAATAATAAGTGTTGTTAAGTGGGCACTCGGTTATGCGTATGCAGTTCGGTAGGCGTAAATGTTTTGTGCTGAGTTTTGAAGTGCGTGCGTTGTGCTGCTACTGCATAGAAAACTAGGGCACACACACACATATGCACTTGCATATATAATCAATTTAATTATTCACGCTCGTTGCGGCAGTTAAATATTTTCCATAAATTGCTACACATAGTTGTTGTTGTACCTGTATGCGTGTTGGCTTAACTGTGGCACATCAAACCAACTATTATTTTATGAAAATTTCACTCGCACAAAGTCAATTCATAAACATAAATTATAAAATTAGCGCTTAATTAAAAATTAAATTTGATTCACACACACCTACATTAAAAAGTAGGCGTGTGCTTGCAGTAGCGACGTGTTCATGCATGCATCCTTATTTAATATACATATACATATATGCAAATTCATATATATTTCAGTATATTTCACACATAAAACGCACAAAGTATCGAAATTAATATTAATTAATATCAGTGGCTTTGGCAAAAAATCAAATTAAGCTCTTCAAAATTTGTCCATTAATTAATGTTAAGCACATTTAGTTTCATTAGTGGTTGCAGTTGAATAAAGCCGAACAAATAATTGACCGCTAATAATAATTTAAGCTTGTTATTATTCATTTTTTTCTAACCTTGGAAGGTTTTTCTCGGAATTCAAAGCTTATTTTGACTAATATTAAACCTGATTGAAAGCATTAGAGCGGGTAATACACATTTTAATATGTAGAAAAGTGGCAGATTTTAATATTGACCATGTGAAAAAGTTAAGTCTTACGCTCGAAGTATTGATATCAATACGTTTTTATTGCCACTGACCTATTTTAGAACTTCGACATGCATATATGTACATCACAAATCCTCAAATTGGATATAGAAGGAAGCTTAGGTCAAATATCGTATTAAACTCAAAAGTTAAAGTGAAAAACGAGTTCAATTAATTCTAAATTAAAGGGTTTTTCAAAAAGAGTGCTACAAAAATGGTTTGGGATATCAATGAAATATTTTATTCCTGTGAAAGTACATTTTGATGTCATTATGTATGGAACTCGATTTCCTTTGCATGACCACTACGGCCTGAATCAAATTTTCGACGGTTTTCAAGCATAAATCGGCCGATACTGCTGCAATTTCACGTTCGATATTCATACTAAGTTCATCAAGCGTCACTGGCTTGTTGGCATAGGCCATAGACTGAACGTAGCCCCACATGAAATAGTCTAACGGCGTCAAATCGCACGACCGAGGGGACAAATTGTCTGGGCTATTTCGTGCGATAACACGTTCTCCAAACTTTATTTTGAACAAATCGATTGTGAAATTTGCTGTGTGGCTTGTGGCATCGTCCTATTGGAACCAAATATTGTCCAAGTGCATATCATCTAGTTCGGGTCAAAAATATTCGGTTACGGTAGTGATTCCCATTCATTGTAACGTGCCGGTCTTGATCTCCACAGAAGAAGTACGGCCCATGAACCGCATCAAACTAAAAAACATATTTTTCTTTTTGATGAAGCCATTCAGCCAGAAATTAGCCGACCATACAGTTATCGTAGCGCTCTTACAGTTGAGTCCACTGACTCCGAATTTCGGTAGTAAATTTTAATATTTTCGACTCGTTGTTGGATTGTATATCTTTCCATGCTAAAATAGTAAACCTTACTGAAGAGAAATGTCGAAAGAGCGGGAAAATATGGCATCGTTTGCTGTCCCTATCGGTCTGCATTTTATCTTCTCTTTTGGAAAGCCCTTTACTACAACTAGATATTAAAAAAAAAAAATCTTACAAAAGGATACCGGGAGACTACCAACAACTTTTTTTATTAATTTTTTACTAAACATTTTTTTTATTTATTTTATCAGAGAAAGGATTAACACTAAATTTTAAATAATTTAAAATAAGCTCCTCGGGTCACTAACAGCCTTTGGAGGTAATATATATTTTTACTGGTATACATTGCTGAATATCAATTACCAAAAGCACCCCTGACAATTGAATAAATTTGCTGAATAACGCAATAACTGGATTCCTAATTCAATGAAAGCCAGATGAGTCAGCTAAATAGCAATTGGAATTTCACCTCCAACGATTATCCACTGAATGAGTGAGCGTGTGTTCCAAATGGCTTTTATTGAAACCACAATACTCATAAAATATTATATGTAATGAAGAATTTCTTTTTGATTTTTTGTGAATACAAATAATTAATAAGGGCTTTCAAATAAAAATGTGATCAGAGATTAGTATCTTAATTAATAAAATGTCATTTAGAATGCCACTTCTTTGATGGAGAAATGTCCTTCAGGTACATTTCAAATTCTATATAAAATCAATTGTCATATCACCATACTCATTCCAGTTATATAGAATAATATAGAGCATAAACTAATCCACAAAAAATAAATTACCTTTTATTGTTATTGCATCATTGAAGAGGCAATAAATACAATTTATAAATAAATGAATAAACCACTTATTGAGTATTCGTGAAGCCAACCAAACTAACGAACTGTCCAAAATTCAATTAAAACATGCATTTCCTTTTAACATACTACCAATTCAAGGATTTTGTCAACTCATTTTTGCCACACACTTATCACACCGCACTTCTAAGCATTCTAAGCACACTATAAACCCACACCCACATATATGTGCCCCTAATTAAACTGGTGCATATATTAATTTTATAACAACAATGAAATTAATTAATGGAATTTCCAACAACACAAACAAACAACGGACTAAATAAATTGCCAAAAATCTTGCATATGTTATTACCAATGAGTCTCACTTAATTGAAGGCGCCGCACTGCTTTTAATTTATGAAACTTAACTTTTAATGAATTCGACCTCAATCAATTAAAGCAGAAATCAGATTGCGTTAAAACGAAACTAAGCGCTAAGTGATTAACACACAACACTTTCAAGATTTGCGAGAAAGCAGGCGGCTGCTGAAATGTTACGTATACGCCATGTGGTCCGGTCAAGGAAAAAAGAATTCGAAGAAGTGACAGAGAAGAAAAATGAGAGCAAATGCTTGAGTGTGATTGACAAAAAGCATGCAAGTTTGATGGATTACGATGGTGATTTAATGTACATATAGGTTTATATACTTATATATGTATATATATATATGTTTGTATAAAAAAAAGGTTTCTTAACTACACTGACAGCACATCAGTGAAACAGTTTGACGAAACAAAGCAAAGAGCAAAATATTTGAGTTACTTACTGGCTAACACAGCACAACTAAATCTGTCTGTGAGCAAATCTGTCACTTGTACCGAACTTTCCTTTTAGAACTCGGCGTTGTGTCAGCGGTGGCTTTGTGACTTCCGACATCAACTGTTTAAGCATGCAAAGCAGCATGTATGTAATTTGCCGTGTGAGTGTGAAACACAGATGAGTTTATGTGTGATACTTGTCGATTGACAGCAAATGAGTTAAATTCACACACTTACATATGTATATATATTATATATCTATATTATATATTATATATCTATTGCTGTATATGTGTACATATCTGAGCCTTTAAGTGACGACGAAATTTTCGCAACGGCAATCAATGCTGTCAACGCGTAACTTTGACGAAAGTTACAACAGCTCAGCAAGCGACTAACGGCAACAATTATATGTAGACATATGCAGTGACAGCTAACAGCCGACAGGCGTCAACAGACAACAGACAGCAGACAACTGTAGTCACAGCAAAGTGAATAACATAAAGCGACAACAACAATTTTAGTTGTCTCAAAATAAAACTAACAATAACAATAACAACAAACTGCTTATACACAAACGCTGTTTCAGCGTTAAAGCCATATATGCACACACATACATATATACACACATGATTTCAAATGAATATGTACATCTGTATTAGTGTGTAATCACTCTAAACTGCTTTCAATACGTTTGAGTTGTGTTCGTCAGCTAAGTTTCGTCAATGTCTTCACACCTTTTACAATTCATGTCTTCTCCATGCTGAAGCTGGCAAGCTTTTTCCGCCGTGTCGGAAGCATTCATATAAATACAAAATATTTGCTTGTACATACATGCTCTCTTCTATACAGATACACGTATATGTATGTATGAGGAATTATTTGCAAGTGACAACTCGAAAATTTGCTGTTAAAATTTAATTAATCAATTAAGCTGACAATTTAAGGTAGCCTGTCTGCATACTCAAGTTGATCCGTACATATGAGTATATATGCTTTTGCTTTTGCCTGGATACTTGTATGCAGTTGCAAAGTCTCTGCCACGAATTGTGCCTTTTTGTGACTGGGCTTTCATGTAAATGTGCATTTCATGTACATATATGGTTATAAATTTTTTTTTTTCTTCAGAAAACCTTCAACTAAACCAAAAAAGTTGTGCACAGCCTTTTTCAACACAAAAACAAAAACAATCATTTCACCGAAAATTTTTAATTATTGAATTTGAAATTCAATATTTTCTATAATATTTTCAATCATAATAGGGTACTTCATCTAATTTCAAGTATCGAATAATATGTGACGGATAACGTGTTCTTAGAAACCACGGCTCCATAAATCACAAATACCTTTGATTTTTTAATAGAGGCAAGGACTTTGAGTTGTCATTCTGTTAGTTTCTGAGTCTTTCAAAGTGATGTTCTGACTCTCTGAATTTTAGTCCAATTTTAGAACCGAATTTAAACACACTTCCATGGCTGAGCTCTTACTTTCTAATTAGTTCTCTATTTTTTGCGAACGCTTCTGCAAACGCCAACAGTCTCAAAAAAAATTATTCATACTTGATTTATTATTGAAGATTAATCCCTTAAGCCGTTTAAATTATCAATCAGACTTCAAGTGTTCCCAATTGCTGCACAGATTTTTATACTCTCGCAACAAAGTTTCTAAAGAGAGTATAATAGTTTTGTTCACATAACGGTTGTTTGTAAGTAAAGTGGACGAGACCCTCCCTACTTAGTTTTTTGTACATATCTCGTAAACTACTAAAGCTATATCAATGAAACTTTCAGGAGTCGTTTTCTTCAGTCACTTTCTTATACAGTCTAAAAATGGGGAAATACGGTTGTAACCACGCCCACCTCCCATACAGAAGTTGTGTTGAAAACTACTAATAATGCTTTAATTCTCTAAAGAAAAGTATTGAAAAACGTAAATTTCATGATGAAGATGGTACAGAAGTGCTGCACTCAAAATGGTATACAAAATTTGAAATGGGCGTGGGTCAAAAAACATATCTCCGATCAATATCAATGAAATTTGGTTTATGATATTTTCATTGCTTCCCAATGATATGTTGTGAAAAAAGTCCAAATCGGTTCACAACCACGCCTACTTCCCATATACCAGAATTCTGAAGTCGGTCTGAATTGTATAAGGTTAGTACTAGTGAAAATATCGGCACAGAACTTTGCAAATATACTGTATTTAAATAAAAAAAAATCGTTGAAATTGTTCCATAAGTTTTCAAAACCCTATCGAATATGAGGACCTCAGTACTTCTAAAAAATTTTTTACCGAAATTATAGTTAAGTCTCTCAGATATTTTGAAGAAATTTTGAGGGAATATGTTTACTTCTAATAATATGTCCCCGTGCCAAAAATGAGTGAAATCGGGTCATAACATCGGGTCACTGCTCCCATATATGTACCAAATATTAGGATTTTCAAACTTCAATGGATTTTATACCATGTATATGCCGGATATGTGAGTCAAATTATATGTTATAATGATAAAATTAAATCAATAAATTGCGAGAGTATAAAATGTTCGGTTACACCGGAACTTAGCCCTTCCTTACATGTTATTCTAGCATTCTCGGCTCGCAAAAATAAATTTCTATGGTTGCTTTGATGCAAGTCGATACTAGCAGAGTAAATCCAAATGTCGGCATACATGTTTCATTGTACCCTTATATAAAACACACTATGCATTCGCTATATATTTTATCAGAGTAAACCAAATTAAGAGGATCTTCAATACTGCTAAGTCCTTTCATTTTAATGTTGGCAGGTTTCAATGTTTGATAATCCAATGTTTAAAGAACGAATTTTTGACTAATTGAACGTCAATTCCATCATCTTCCTTTGGTTATCATCTTTCTTTGTTTCACATATTACCTCCATTTAATAATTTGAAGAAGGTCTCACTCAAGAAGCTAACCACACCTTATTTTATTTTTAGTTTTCGTAAAAATATATTTGTATTTATTACTATTAAATTCCTATAAATAATTTCAAATTTAATACAAATTATTTCATCAAAAATATAACTCTCCGCTACCAATCAATAAATCTATATTATTCATTAATATTTCCAACAAAACAATTTCCTCCATCATATAACAACAATTACTTAGCAGTTCCTTTGCTAACGTTTGCATACAAATTAATTTTAATAATAAGTTTCCATCACTTTGCCTCCATATCACAGCAAAATTTTCTTAATTCCATGTTATTTCATACAAATTGACAATTTATGACTGACACCTACACATTTTACAATCAGGAGCAACAACAACAACAACTGCGATTGGAAACAACTTCCTACGTATGTGTCAATTAGTCGCATTATTTATTGCTGTAATAATGTCTGGTATTCACACAGCATTCGATTATTGATTACAGTGACTGCATTCTTGGCAGCAGAGTTAATTATGACTTCAGTTATTGCAGTGGATTGCTGATGTGTGCAACGCCTATACAACAAATGTGCAACAACCGAAAAAAAAGAAAACTCTTCGATATTTGCTGAAAATTGTCAAGTTTGCACATATTTCCAAAGATATTGTTCGCTCTGCTTTTCGATGTATATGTGGGTGTGTGGATGCATAACTTTCGGTTTGGAATTTCAAATAAATGATTGACCAACAGGCAAGCCACATGACAATCATTGCAGCCACCCGGTGGGGGCATCTCAACCACTTAGTAGGGGTTGCTTCTACTTTTGGTTACTCAGCATTTGTCTCTGCAACTCAACACATGTCAATCACTGAGTCTATGCACCCTCATGCCTTATAAGTTATTTGCAATTTTCCTGCTTCACAATTCGGTTGATGCTGGTGATTGAAGGGTGTAAATGTGATGGACGTGAATGTCATAAATGTCGAAGCTGGTGTAAATAATAAAATTTTTACATGCAAATTGTTGTAATGACAATGTAAATAGTAATTATTTTTATTGGATTTTTGTAATTTGATTTGAAAAACTATTTGAGTAAAAAATTGCGAAATTCGACAGGAATGAGTAAAAATTAAAACTCATGTGAATATCAATGATAAACCAATAACTGAATTTTTACTCAAATTTGTACTCAATCAAAACTACTTTGTAATTTGAAAAGGCTTGATATGTTATTAAATACTAAAAGTCAAGTTTAGAAGAAATGAATGATAACTCAAGCTTTTAAAATAATTCAATTAAAATCCAAAATTGGAGCTAAAAATCTAAGCTATAGTAAAATCATTAATTAAAAAAAATCAGTATGTAACTCGAGTTAAAACTCAAATATAAAGTTAAAGTGAAACCAAGAGTCAAATTGAAAGTGGCTCTAACTCTAAAGCTATATATTAAACTGAGCCCATGCATAGTAGACCACTTCTTTATACTTTGGTTCAAATTGCAATAAACAAAACAACTCCAACTTGACTCATATATAAACAATCACAAAATTTTATATTTCAACTCAATCTTAAATGAGATTAATATTCAAACCCTCACTCAGAGGCCTTAAATTTAAATTTAGACTTCAACTGAAAGCCTTCGAGGGATTTTAATCTTACTCAAATTAAAATATAAGTAAATATATAAAACTCACTCAAACTCGCACTCAAGAAATTTGGGTTATTTAAAATCAAATAAAGACAAAGGCAAAAATTATACTCTTAATCAGATTAAAAAAATATATGAATAAAACTCATTCGAGAAATTTACAGAACTTCAATTTAAATTCAGGGCGAGATAAAAGAAAGTCTCAGAAGCTACTCATAATTTTATTACTATTCTATCTCAAAACAAAACTCACTCAAACTCAAATTTACTTCAAATTAAGACTGAAACTCAAATTGTTGCTCAAATTTTACACCTACTCAAGTTAAAAATAAAATTCACTCAAACTCACACTCAATAAAAACGCCAAAAAGAGATAAAGCTCAAAATTTTATTATAACTTGAAAACTCAACTCAAATTTACATATAAAACTCACTCAAAATTACACTCAATGAACTCAGTAAACATAAATTTTATTGAAAAGGAGATTAAACTCAAAAAGTTACTCAAAATTTACTACTACCCAATATTTAAAGTAAAACTGAAAGAAAATCCCACAATCAAACTCAATATTAATAAGAAACTTTTACTAAAATTCAAATAAATTCGGATACTGACATTCAAGGAAACTAAACCCAAAATTGCAACTCATTTTGCCACATAAACCCAAACACTTGAGAGAACATATATTTACAAATACAAAAGGAAACTGTGGCAACACCACCTAATATAGCACATTTTTCAGAGAAATTCCAAGTGAGTTTTATTAAAACTGAAAAATTCACATTTCCAAAAATTCCAATTTTGAATTTGCTTTATTATCTTCAACATTTTTTCTATATTTTTTTGACACCATCAAAACCCATAAATCTCTGAAAATGGAATAAAAAAGAATATGCAATCCCCATTTGGTATTGAAGTTTCGTGACATATCACAGAGAAAGCGACAGCTCATTGCATAAATACGCATTCATATTTTGACGTATGACTTCAAAGCGGCAATATGCGATGCTTCAACGCTTAGCCATCAACGCCAGCCAACAAAATGCAAAGCAACAACAAGAAATACTGTGAAATATATGTGGATATATATTTGTGAGTTTTAACCGAAAAACCAAGCATATTTATACATACATATGTGCCATGCTATGCAATGCTATGTTATTATGCAATGCGAAAGTATGCGAAAGCATTAACATAACAGCAGTGGCCGGAATGCTGAACTTTAATGATGCATTTGCGTCAGTACTTTCGTTACTCATATGCACACACACACATACAGAAACAAGTTTGTGGCGCAAACCTTATGGACTTGCAACCACCCACACATGCCGACTTTATAAAACTTTAGTTGTAAGCGCATGCTTATGATTTCCAATGCACTGCCTCATAATACTCTTCAAAAGTAACCGAAAATATGAAATGGAAATATGCTTCCATGTATGTGTGTGTGTGTGTGTGTAAATAGTGAAGCATGAAAGTCAAGCAGCAGCAACGAAGCGGGTGCCGGTGGAAGAAAAAACGAATTCTCTATGATGGATTTTTGTGAATTCTCGCACAAATGTTTCACACAAGTTGCTAGCAGCTAGTGCTAGAGTAACGCTGGTTTTGCTCTGCATTGCCAGCAGTAAATGCAAAATTCTTCAACTTGTATTATCGAGAGTTGTGGTTAAGTTTTCTCCTGCTTGTTGCTATTTTCGGCATGTGTTTACAACCATTGCTGCTGCTGCTGCTGCGAGCATATCGAAAATTCAGTATATTTCTAAAGTTACTGAATGTATGCTGCACTTGCAACACATCAACAACAACAACAACAACACCTACTACATTCCACTTCTTTTATTCTTCACAAGTTCTGTATCATCAACAGTGCACTGCTTATGCACTTAGTGCCTGAGCGCAAGTGCTTTACACGCAAATGTTTCTGGGAATTGTGAGAAAGAAAAAAATTCGAAAATTTGAAAATTCTCATACATCACTTCGCAACAACCGCCCAGCGGGAGCGAGAGTGGTAAGAGGTGGAAATTGCACTTGCATGCAGGAAATATTTGCATATATTGCGGCGTTGGCAAAAATACTTACGAGCATGCTGATAAACACTTCTCTAAGCTAATGCATTTTCAATTTTTTTTTCACACACACACATATTTTTGTTTTTGTTTCTATTTTTGCCTCTTCACTATTTGAATGCGTGTGTGAGTGTACGTGGCGGCGCTTTGTTTATTGGCCGTAGAATTGGCATATGATCTACAGTTACTTTGCCAAGCAAATTTCAAACTTCGCATGAGCAACATTAGAAAAATTAATATGCAGCCACAGACATACATACATATATAAATTGTGAGTTGAGCATGAAAATCGGCTTAACTGTGCTTTTTAATGCACAGCGCAAGTGTTGCATGCAATTATGAATAAAGTTATGAGATTTTCATTTCAATTTTCTTTATTAAATACGCATATTTTGCATAAGTCCATTAGTAGTTATCAAAGTTTTATAAAATTTTGACAAATGAAGGAAAATATGGTATATTTAGTAGAAAGCAGCTCTTAAAATAATAAAAGTATTATTTTTGAAAAAGAAAAAATATTTTTCTGTATTTAATTAAACCTAGATATGTAACAAATACACTTTTACAAGAAACACAATATTTTATTCAGGTCCAGCTTGTTTTGCCTTTTGTATATGTCAGCCAGCCATGAGTATGAGAAGAATGTTAGCTACTTTTAATATTTGATTGGTTTTCCTTATTATTTTATGAAGTTTTGTATACTTCAAGAAGAAAAAAAAATCAGCTGACAATCTTGAGACACTCTTACTTTATTCTGTCATGCGAAACTCCGTCTGTAAAAATTCACATTGATTTTGTCCTTGAACTTGTTCAAGATTCATATTTAATTCAATTTACAATTTAAAGGTCCACAATCGTTCCCATACTTTTATAAAAAAATAATGATTTTCTCCACAAAAAATGTTTTCTGGCTCAATTCATCAAAATATCGCTCGCCGTGTCACGAAAATAGTTATCCTTTCCATCCTTTCCATACCCATACAAATCTTCCATTTATCTGCCAATCATTTAGAGATTCAGATTATTGATTTTGAAATGAAGTATTGTTGTTTCAGATTATAAACCTATCATGATCAAAGATCACTTTCCTACACAACGATGCAAGATTCAAGATCGCCCAAAATGTAGTCCTTCATCAGATAAAAGCTGGGTCCATATTAAAAATTGAACCAGCTGTGGTAAAATAGTTGGGCAATCTGTTCTGGATAGGTAGGTAGGTAGAGGTGCAGGCAACCGGCTCAATTAACGCTAGATGCGCCATTTTGATGCTCTATTCTGAGTCTTTTATATCTCTTGCTGTCTCATTCCATCGTCAAACCATTTGGTGCTTTCAATGAAACTACTTATTTCCATAATACTTTTTGTGGACATCCATTCAAGATTTGGTGCTTGAAATTTGCTTTATTATTTTGCTTTTGTCTTTTTTTACCTTTACCTTTTTTGCTTTTTCCTTTACCGCAATCCATTTTAGATCCGCCGGTATATGTATATTGAGATGGTATTCTCCTATTCAACTGCTCCTCTTCTACATTCCCGTCTATAGGGTATCCTCGCCTTGAAATGGCCATTGAAATCCAACTTTTGGAGAATATAGTCTGTTTTATTTCGTATTCTGTATAATTAGTACAACTTCTGATCCTAATAGACATAGTGATTTTAGTGACCCCATATTAAACTAACAACCATTTCATACCCAGCCAGATACTTAATCCTCTCATCTAAAATCCTTTATCTTCTGATCTGATTCCATCAAAACAGCTGATTTCTCGGGCCTCTATTTAGATGACTTAGACAATTAATTATCACGCACTACCAATCAGAATCATTACTTTGAGACACACATTGGACAGAATTATTCTTCAGTAGATCCCTTCGCACCTTCCAAAACAGTTAAATATACGAATATTTGATATTGCTACAATGATGTAGGATCTGGCAAGCAGACTATTAATTGTTGTTGTTGAATATACATATGTATATTTTTAATTTAAACTAAAAACTAACAGTGAACTCTTAATCAAAAGGTTGATATTGTTGACAGCTTTTTCAAAAACCTAACACCATCACAACAACACCAAAATTTTATGACATAGACATTTCTCTTATTCGCATATTTATTTTATTACTATTTTACCTCTACTGCCAGCCACTGGTAACTTTTCTGCAATAAATTACGCATATTAAATAATTGCCATATATATTTTGTACAATTATTCGCCATGCCATAAAAATCATTTCTAACATAGCATTTTCCATACAGCACAGCCAATTTGCATGAGTTAACCGGCGAGTAAACAACAAAACAAGCAATTCAACTAACATAACTGCACATTTTTTTCCATATATATGCCAAATATTTGCATATCAATTTTTCGAAAATTTTCCAACAGCAAAAGGTCACTTCACATTTCGACACTTTGCGGAGATAGCGCAGGCAATAAATGCATGTGGCATGTTGCAAGTTGCATTTGTGATGCATGCGATAGTGTTTTATGAATGCAACGACAAGTGCGCTTGTACGGCTTTACCAATTCGGAGAGCAAACAAATTGCCACAATCCAAAAACAGCAGTCAAAATCTGGTGATTGCCACAACACAGTAGCAATAGCACAAGCAACAAGCAATGACATTTTGCAACAATTTAATAAAGACACAGCAAAGCAATGCAGCAACAACAACGCCTGCATTAACCAAGATATTGGCAGAGAGGTGCGCACGGCAAACAGGTAAAGCTAAGTCAGTATTAGCATATGAATGCTGTGCAGAGAAATGAGAAGTTGCCAGTTGATGACTGACCAGTACGCATATGCAACATACAGATAGTGCAACAAACAATTTGTCGGTGTATTTTTCTGTGTATGGACTCGACTAAAGTCTCGATAAACACTATGGAATAAGCGACCACAAGGGAGCTAAGTAAATGACAGCACAGCAAGTAGCAATTTTACACAACCAAAATGATTTTATGCACTTTTGTTAAAGACTACAACAACTACCTCAATTGCAAAGACTTTACCTCATATTGTCTGTTATTTTGCTCTGACGCTGATCACTCGGCCTACAACTGCTGCAACTTTGCTGCTTGCTTTTTTCGTCTGTGTCAAGTGACTAGTTCTTCCATTATTCATATTCTCTAGAGCTGATTGAATTGTGAATTGTGATTGCAATTGTGTAACGGAAAGTAAAATTTCGAGCTTCCGTTACGAGCAGAAAATTTGTTCGGAGAGACTCCTTCGGTTCCCTTGCGTTTAAAGCAATGTTGTGGAGCTAAAATATTTGTCAAAAATCTGTCATTAAAGTCTATACTTCTATCTTTATTGGCATTACATCTTACAATATAAATTTAATAAAGTATGCTAAATATGACATTTGACAATTGACAGCTGACAGACGACAGCTGTAGTTAAAGCGCTAACAGTTTATGGTTGACAAATATGACAGAAGACAGCTAAGACTTGACACATGTCAAGTAATTGTTGACAGCTGTCATTGAAAGCAGTCAACTGATAGTTAAAAAGTGACAAATGACACATGACAATTAGCGAATGACAGCTGACAGTTGACACATGATAAATTTGAGTTCTTAGCTTGGAAAATTATAAATAATTTAAGTCGAAAGCTTAAAAAATAAAAAAAATTAAAAATCATAAATTTATCCGAAAATATATTTTTTTATTAAAAACAAAAAAATTAATGATCAAAACGTCTTCATAGCAATACCACCGCCTTTAATAGACAGCAAGCTGTTTCTCCAACTGAAATAAAAGTGAAAATTTGCTTAAGGACTAATTGCCCACATAACCAGAATAATTTTATCCAACATGCCCTTCAAAATACATATACAATACGAAATCCGTTTCGTATAACCAAAAGGAAATGGAATTTGCTGTCCTTCAACGCCTTAAATATCATGAAATTGCCAGAACATATTTTCAACGTTCACCTACAAATCTACACACACACTCACTCACACATGCATAACGAAAGTGAAGCAAGAAATCGAAAATGGAAATATTGCTGTGACTGGCGATACATTGATTGTGTGAAACAAAAGCCTCGCTCTCAAGCTGCGACACCGACTAATATGCGACGCTATGCGTGCGTGCTTGCGCCTGTGTGTATGCTTTGTTTACACCTCAGCATTTGCTCGAGCTACGAGTGCATAGCCGTCTGCCAGCCTCTGAGGCAATTGAAAGCTTTAATCTTACTTGCTGATGATTTGCAAATCTGCCAATGGCACACGCATTGGGACGACATGCCTTGGTCACTCATTTATAGACGAGCAAGTAGACATAGAGGCACAGCACACAATGAAAGACACATTTACAGGCTTAGTTTGAGGCTCTTTAGTCTTTCATTTCGCAATGAAATTCGCAAACACGATTCGTTGAACATATGCAGGTGTATACAGCTCACACAAACACACGAATTCGCACTCACACTCACACTTGAACACTTTCACTTAGCAGCAGCAGCTCAGCTACTCAACACAGAGACACACCTTGTAGATATGTACTCAAATTCTCTTGCCTTCCTTTTGTCCGTATATGTATGTGTATGTAAAAGTATGTGTGCGCTCAGCACGTTCCATGCTAGCCAGCAAGCAGCTACCACTTTCGGTCAGCAACGTAATAAAACTGTCATTAACAGCGTGCCAAAGATGGTGTTGGTACCACGGTGCGTATACGTGACGGCAGCTCTACTATGCAGACAAACACAGCTCTACTAGCTTGGTAGCTGGCACAAGTATGTAAATCTTGACTGTTGTACGTTGCATAATTGCTTTGAGAACTTTTTTTTTGTTGCCTTACTCTTCCAACACACACTCATTATAGCATATGTGTATATCGTTTAGCTGTAGTTAAGTGTTTTTGGGTCAAGCTATGGTGAGCAACAACATTCAACTCGCCAATCTTAACTCAATGTGCAATAGTAAACCCCACAATAGCCAATCTCGTATGCTAAGTGTTAGATAGACCTTAGTAGAGCGTGCATATGCGATTAAATTTATGAATCTCACACATACATACAAACTTCATATTGGCATAGCTTCGCTAGGTTTGAATAGGTTTTAATAGGCCGAATTTTAAAAGAAAAAGAAAATAAATATTTGTTGTTGTTGTTGTTGTTAATTTTTACGGAATTTGTGATTATAAAAGCACATATTTGTTCAATAAAAAAATATTTTTTAATTAAAAACATTAATAATTTTAATTGAAAAAAAAAACTAATTTTTTATTATTATTTTATTTTTTTTTAATTTTTTTTATGTTAAAATAATAATAAAAATTATATATATATAAATATATTTTTTATAATAATTATATAAAAATTAATATTTTAAATTAATAACAAAAATTTTACAAAAAAAATATTTTCTTAGCCATTTTTAAGCGAGAAAAATATTAATTAAAACCCCCATTTAAGATTTTACAGTACCGAGGTACAATTAAAGATAAATAATAATTTTTTAATGCAATATTTTTATAAAAATAAATAACATATTTTTGAATTAAAAATTATTTTTTTTAATAATTTTTCAAATAAAAAAACTTAAAACTTCCTTTTTAATAAAGATTTCACGGTTTCCGAAACATATGTATTGAAAAAGTATAATTTATTTAAAAAATTATTATTTTTCAATACAATATTTTTATAAAAATAACAAAAAGAAATTTTAATTCAAATTATATTATTTAATTTTTTTTAATAAAAATTAATAAATTTTTAAATATATATTGCAATATATTTAAAACAAAAATTTTTTTCGACAAAAATAAATTTCAATTCATTATTAAGTAAAATTTATTTTTAGAAAATTATTGAGAAAAATTCACTTTTAAATTTATTCTTTTTTATAAAAAATAAATTTTTTTTATAATTTTTTTATGAAAAATATTTTTTTAACATTTTTTTTTAATTTTTTTTTTTAATAAATTACTATTTATTTTGAAGCTATTTTTTTTTAAAAGAAAAAAATTCAAACAAACAAAAAAACATTAATTTCAACAAAAAAAATTCCTCCCATTTTCCTACATAGTTTTCCCAAATTCAATCCGTTCGCTTTAAAGCAAAAGTTAAAAAAAAATATAGTCATTAGAAAGTCATAAGCACCTAAAACTTTTACTAAGCGCCCAATAACTTTTGACTTTTTTCCTGCACCCTTGTGGCTGACATAGAACACATCCGATGTAAAAGTTGGCAAATAGCGCTAAAGCAGAGCAAACTGCACACACATACACATAATAAATCCATTCGCATATACCCACAGCAGACCACAACTTTAGTGTTGGCTAATTACTTTTCGTGTGCGGCACACACAGCAACACACTCGCATATTTGGGTGTGGCAGAGCTTTGCTGACACTGCGAGCGCGTTGAAGGTTGGCACTGAAACTTTCTTGGTCCAACCAATCAACACAAAACTGCGCTGAAATCTAAAAACTAAAAAAAAATTAAAAAAATAAAAAAATATAAAATTTGAATCACGCCACCATTGTGTGCACTCTACTCACAAGCAAGTGTCTGTGTGTTTGAAAGCAACTCCACCCAAGGTTAGCATTATTTTATATTTTGCACTTGTGCTCTTCTCGTCGCTAATAAAACGCATTTCCTGCATCTCTTTAACTTTTATATTCGCTCAGCTTCTCCCGCTAATTTCGTATTTATATTTCGTTAACACTTTCTTCCATTTTTTTCCGATTTCTCTATTTTTTGTCTTGTTTCTTTTTTTTCAATAACTTTTACAAGTCTTCCGGCTGCAAACTTCGCTGAACATTTATTGACGCCTTTGTAGGCTACGTGGCGCTTAAAGCAATTGAAACTTTTCTCACAGTGGTAGCTGAGTCAGCGAGTAGGTGTGATGCACGTGCTTAGCGCTTCAACTGGAAAATATTGTATATACTCTTAGATATAATATCTGTTTCTCGTTGCCTTGCAATTTTCGTGTTTCGTGTTTCTATTTCTTCCCATTCTTTATCAAAGTAAATTTGCGCCACTTTGGGGCATATATCTTTAATTTAAATTTCAGCTTAAAATACATATATATTAAAGTGAGCTAAAATTGAGTATCAAAAAGTATTTACTTATTTCCAATACATTTTATTCATCAGAACTAATGCTGGAACGTCAAATTCGCATGATCGCTCTGTAAATTGTTAATGTATTAGGTCTACAACTTTGCTTCCGCCGTTGTTTTTTTTTTGTTTTGTAAATTTAGATGAGCCTCGGCCGCACTTTTCTTGGAATTAAAAAAGAAAAGCAAAATTTCACGCAAATCCCGAGAATTCGGCTCAAAAAGTGACATTTTCAGTTGAGAATAAGTTTGGGATGCAAACAGATCTCTACAAAATTTTGTTGGGTTAATGTTGACACAAATGTCCAAGATCGATATAAAACGATTTAATCGACCAGTGCTTGACCCTAGAGACATCTATTGGAAAACGGCGTAAGCAATGTTGTAGACCTAATAATTATACTTGAAAAATAATGCATGCAATCCTATCTATTGCGTGTATCAACTTGCAGTAGAATAGTCTTCAGTCGATTGAGTCGATTATATTTGAATTTGATATTGTGTAACTTGATCGATGAAATTCAAAAATTACTAACAGTTGAAAAATAGCTGTCGACAAATAAGCCGTTAAAGTCGATTGTTGAGCAATTCATCGACACTGACAATAGCAACAGTGATCGAAAACCATTCAGTAGTCGATTGTCTACTGCCAATCGCAATAGGCGTGAATAACTATGAAATGTTCGGTTGATCTCAAAAGCATACCAATTTTTGAAGTGCTCTTTTCGATTACCAGATTTCCGATTTCTAGAATGAGCTTTCAGATTTCCAGAATAAATTTTTTGATTTTCAGTATAGGCTTTTCCATTTTTAGAATGAGCTTTCAGATTTCCAGAATTCGCTTTTAAGTTTTCAGAATAAGCTTTTCAAAATTTCGATTTTAGAATAAAGTTTTAATCTTTCCGAATAAGCTTTCAGATTTCCAGAATAAGTCTTATGATTTCCAAAATAAACTTTTAAATTTCAGAATAGGCTTTTCAACTCCTAGAATGATCTTTTTGATTTACAGAATAAGCTTTGACATTTTCAGAATAAGCAATTATGAGAAAAAAGCTTTTTGTATGAGTGCAATTTCGAATCCAGTTACAATAAATTTAAGATAGTCCTATTAGTTTGAGAACCCTTTTAGTTGTGCTCTGGTGTATGAAATGCAATGTTAACACTTTACGATTTTCATGCAAATAAAATAACTTTTTTAAAAACTTTAAAAAAGTTCATACGTCACACTTCTTTACTATTTATTTGCAGCATATGTTCTCTTTCAATATAATATAATTTTTATAAAAAATAAGCAAATAAATAAAACCTCCATTTCAACCTCATGTTTTATGATAAAAATATACTTTACCTTGTTATTATTTAATTTTTTATTAGCCATTATATGTAACTGCATTACCATTTTATAAACCGATTTGGACGTCCATCAGCATGCCATGTCATAAATATTGGCGTGTGATTTTATATTTCCGGGATTTAGATGCATTTTTCGCCAACGCGCTTCATTAACCGTAACAAGCCATTAGCCATAAGCGATTTATTACGCTTTAAAGGACAATCGCAAAAGGGAAATATGCTTTTTAGTGAAGCGTTTCAAATGCTTTTTTTTTATAAATAGGTAAACATAAATATAGAAGGCCACATAAATATCTAATATATAAAATTCTCGTGTCACAGTTTTCGTTCCCATACTCCTCCGAAACGGCTTGACCGATTTTGATGAAATTTTTTGTGCTTTTCCGGTATCTATGAGAATCGGCCAACATCTAAAAATAAAAACAAAATATCAAGGGGGCGTGGCACCTCCCATACAAATTGAATTTTTCAAGTCGAATATCTTCAAAAGTGTTTAAGGTAGGAACATGAATATTGGTACAGAGCTACAGGATAACAACACCACTCTCACCTATAAAACCGGGGGCTATCGAATAAGGGGGCGTGGTACCTCCCATACAAACTAAATTTTTTAAGCAGAATATCTGTGGAAGGGTTCAAGGTAGGGACCTGAAAATTGGTATAGACCTATATGGTATCAAAAGCCTTCTTACACATAAAAGAAGGGGTAATCGGAAAAGGGGGCGTGGCACCTCCCATACAAACTGAATTTTTTAAGCAGAATATCTGTGAAAGAGTTCAAGGTAGGGACCTGAAAATTGGTATAGACCTATATGGTATCAAAAGCCTTCTTACACATAAAAGAAGGGGTAATCGGAAAAGGGGGGTAATCGGAACAGAAAACCAAAAATATCGTGTACCGTGCAGCCCTAAACTAAATATGTACTAAAATTATATATTTTCGAGACTCGATTAAAACTAATAAAATTGAATGAGAATAGTACAAACTTAATTTTATTAAATGGCCAACAAAGCCTGGACGTGATGTGTCAGCATTATTGAAAAGAGTAGCATTTTTCAAGCAATTAAATTCAAAAAGCATTAATGTACCCTCGAAAAAAATGTTTATCAGGCAGGTTCTGGCAATTCACTACCGAGTAAAATTTAGAAAAATCGATCATATTCTATTAAAACCAATACCGGTGTAATTTTTGAAATGAAAAAAAAAATCTATTTTTGGGCAGAACGAAGTTTGCCGGGTCAGCTAGTTTATTTATAGAAATAACTCCATGAAAAAGACAGTTATCAAATCACTTCAATAATAAGCCAAAGTAAAGATATTTTCAAGTGTTGCCAAAGTGAGTTGAATTACAACTATAAAAAGGCAAATAGCTGTAAAATTTGTTAATGTTAGAAATGCGCTCAAAATAATAATTCTCGCATTTGTAAGAATACTTCTAGGCGTGCACAATTTTTCTTGGCACCTCTTGCAATGTCTCGATGTTTTTGCTCTTGTACGTTGCTCGCCAGCATTCATAAGCACAAGCTATTATACAAAAGTTTAAATTTACAGGCCATTCTCCATTTTCTAGTGCTTTTGTTGGCATTGATAACACATCAGTTGCGCATATTGGTGGCTTTTGCCTCACTCACTCACACATACAAATAACAATCATATATTAGAGTGTCTGTAAGCATTGTCATGCACGTGGCGAATGCATTCCTGTCAATAACCGCCCGCGGTGCAAAAAAATGGCACGCAACTATATTTTATGAAAAGCGTCGATTGTTGCAGAAGAGCTGTCGGAATATTTATGATGTGGCAGAGCGCTTTTGAAGGCTACCTTTGTGTGTGGTTATACAAATGTACATTTATAAGTGTATTTAAAAGGGAATAGGTGTTTTCAATACGCATTTGAGCGCGTTTCTTGTAAATACAAGTTTAATAATGTCCGTTCTTACTTCAATTTGTTTAATATTTTTTGTAAGAAAAGTAGAGGAAGAAATGACTTTGATAATTCGAAGACTTTATAGAAAGATATTTTACTCAATGCTTTCGTCTATTAATTTAGTATTTAGAGCTAGAGACACGTTTGCATTTCATCCACAAGGTTACAATAAGCCGTACTGCATACTATTAGGCGAATTGTTTTAATAAAAAGCTTCTGCCATTGAACAAGGTATACCAAAAAAATCAAAAATTTATTAAAATAAACAAGTAAGAAAGGGCTAAGTTCGAACATTTTATACTCTCGCAAGTTGTTTATTTAACTTTATTAATATAACACACAATTTGACTCACTTATTCGGCATATACATATATGGTATAAAGTCCATTGGAAGTTTGAAAACCCTAATATTAAATATATTATGACCCGATTTCACTAATATTTCGCACGGAGACATATTATTAGAAGAAACATATTCCCTCTGAATTTCTTCTAAATATCTGAGAGACTTACCTATATTTTCGGTAAAAAAATTATTCGAAGCTCTGAGATCCTCATGCTCGTTACAAGGGGGCCTTGAATACTTATAGTTCGATTTCGGAGAATTTTAAAAAGGATTTACTATAAATGCAGAATTTGTGCAAAGTAATCGAACTATTCCGATATCTTCACTAGTGCTTTCTTTATATATTGAAAAGTTAACGATTCAGATCGACTTCAAAGTTCTGCTATATGGGAAGTAAGCGTGGTTGTGAACCGATTTTCCCATTTTCAAACTATAGCATTGGGATGTCACGAAAATATTATAAACCAAATTTCATTGAAATTGGTCGAGTAGTTTCTGAGATATGGTTTATGAACCATAAGTGGGTGGAGCCACGCCCATTTAAAATTGTGTATACCAAGTTGAGTGCAGCTCTTCTCTACCATCTTTACCATGAAATTTAAAGTTTCTGGTGGTTTTCTTTCTTAAATTTAACCATTTTTAGTAGTTTTCAACATAACCTTTGTATGGGAGGCGGGCATGGTTATAATTCGATTTCATCCATTTTTGGACTGTATAAGGTATTACCTAAAAAAGGCAAAAAAAATTGTATGTGCACAAAAAATTAATTGAATATATAATATCCTCAAGTTAATTGGATTACTCGGCTAAATGAGCTCCTCCTAAATGTAGGCAACCTTTATTTTTTTTGCCTACACTTAGGAGCGTCATTTAATTCTGAATTTTTTTTTTATAAATTTATAATTTCGACTTGAAGTAAATATATACTACGTATATGAAGCTTTCAAAATTTAATAGCTTTAAAGACAAACTTAAATAAAATTTCATACATTTGTATCAAGTCTCCTTTCTTTCATTTTATAAACTCTTAATCCATTTACAACCTATTCTATACCATATATTTTAAATCCAAAAAGGTATATTTATAACATTGCTGTTTTTTCATATTAAAGCATACCACTCAATTTTTTGCTAGCTAGTTCCAAGAATTTTTACCAATTTTAGTATATTATTTTCTACTTTCCACAAGAAAAAATATGCAATCGATGAAATTACCCACACACGTACATATGTTCTTCTTCCGTGCTTTTATATTCCTTTCACACATTAGCATATTTAGTTCCTTTTAAATTTAGATTAAATTATACTGTTCAATAACAACACTCTCCTTCTAAGAATATCACAACCTTGAACACCTGCAAATTTCTTCCAATTTCCTAAACACTTTTCCTTGAACTTTCAATGCTTCCTGCTGCCCGCATGAGCTGAACATAAGTGATTGTGAGTCAGTGTGTGTTTGTATTTGTTAGTGTTATAATCGGGTAAATGTGTTGCTCATCGCGTGCATCCTGCTGGGTTCACGCAAACGCCCAAACGTTTCTTACGACCAGCGTATTTAACCTTGCACACATACGCACACATGCTACCAAAGACAGCTCGTGTGTTTATATATTTTTTAAATTGTAACCAACAATTTAGAAGCCATTGAGACTATTATTAAAACTGTTTACTAAAACGGAGAAATATCAAGTGAAACAGAGAACTTAATGTGCAGTAGTGGTGGCGGTTAGCCGAAGAGCTACTGCAATAAGAGCTGAAAGCTCGACATTTTTTTGTTTGTTTGCCATGCGTGTCGGTTAAAGAGGGGAAAATGGCTGTGTAATATGAAGATTACCGAGCAGGTGCACCAGCCAACGAGTTTGAGTATATCAAATGGTCGTATGCATTCCTTCCATTAGAGCTCACCTTCAACCAGCGGAGCATGCACTGCAGCAAGGAGGAGCATAGAGAAATATATGTTTATGCGCATATTTACCGCTACTTGACTGAACTGTTATTGTTATAACTGTTATTATTTTCTTAAAACACTAGACAAGCTCACGCACACGCACACCCACATGTGTTTCCTCGTCAAATTTGCCCGACCATCCTTGCTCCAATTGTAAACCTTGCAAACCAAAGCGGATTTCCGTTTACCGTTTGCGTCTCAACTCTAACTGTATGTGTGAAAAATGCTCAAGAAAACGCAGGTTGCTTTAACAGCAAAAGCAAGAGGCAAGTGAATTGAATTTAATGTCGAAAGTGCAATGCAGAAAAGGAAAAGCAAAGAAATTCCCACACAAGCAGCAAGTAAGCGCTGATATTAAATAAAAAAAATTAAAAAAAACAACAAAAAACAAAGCAGAAAAACAGTAAGAACAAGCGCAGCAAAGCAAAATATCACAAGATGCAAAATCTAAACAACAAAAGCAGAGAGAGAGAATTTCAAGAAAAATGCCAAGCAGCAGCAACTTTGAGCGGCAAGAAAGCGCATTCAACGAAATTAGGGCAAACATAATCTTTGTCGTGTCACAGATTTCGCTTTCCGGCGTCGACGCGCTCGACACTCTCAACCACTCAGCCACTCGGCCTCCGAACTGCTGTGTTGTCGCTGTGTGTCTGTGCCGCTTAAGGTTATGCAAATGGTATGCACCTTGCGGATGTGGAGGGTCGGCGATCACTTATCTGCTAGGGATAAAAGTGCTGTCAGGCAGCGGACAGCGGCAGACAACGGCAGCATGTTCTGGCGCATTTGACTGAGAGGCCAAGCCAGCTTAGCATTGGTTGTTGCTTGTATGCATTTGCATAGAAGTTTTTTGCCCCATAATTTGCTATAACCAAGGGTTGCATCTTTTGTTAGGGTACTTTAACGTTCTAACGAGAAATCCACATTTAGCGTCTAACTGCGTTTCTTTTATTTAGTTGAATATTCAAACACGTTTTTAATTGAGACAATTAATTTTTTAATTGAGCAGATGAAATTTGATGCCCACATATACTTAATTTATTTAACTAAAAATTTACATTTAATATTAATAACAAATTATTATTTTTTTATAACATCAAATCAAATACCAAAAATACTGGATTTTAAATGAAATGTTAATTTATATGAAATATAAAAAAATCATAATTAAATCCATTAAGATTTAAATTGAGCCATGATGTTCATTTATGCAATCAATTTAAAATCTTTCTAACCCAATTTTGTTTACTAACAATCTATAATATAGCGAATTTGATTTGATCTTATAATTTCGCTTTATTAACACCAAAAAAATTTTACTAAAGGCAATTATACTCCTAATTGTGTCGATTAAGATTTCAATTGAGCCATCAATATTAAATTTATTGGTGATTTATGCTATACCCCCTTTTTTGAATTAATGTACATTAACTCTTTCAGTCGTGGTGGTTAGTGTCAATAACCACCTCTTTCCGAATTTTATATTTAAATGCACGCCATCTACCGACAATCGCGTGAATTATCATGAATGTTTGTACCTTTTTTGACAAGGTGTGACCGGTTAGCGGCATATTCGATGATGATACTTTCAGTGATATTTCATCTGTAGATAATGCCAAAACAAATAATCGAAACATTCAACATATTCTTAATCTAAAAGCGTGACTGAAAGAGTTAAATTACATATTAATTGTACAATTAATTTAATTGAGCACAATTAGCACATTAACTTTTAAAATCAAAAAGAAGAGTTTCCAAAAAAATTTCGTTGTTAATTGAGTCAATTAAAATTTTAATGTAATAAAAATATGAACCCGATTTACATGTAATTAAATATAGATTGTGTCATTAACTTAATTATGTAATTAAGACTAATATTTGAATTAATATATTAAAATATTCAATAATAAGGTCTATCTGCCATTTGCAGCAAAAAAATTTCAAACCTCAAGACGGCGTTATCTATATAGAGAGTTTTTCTTACATAATGAACTCACATGCAAGTCCCGAGTCCCAATCGAATTATGTGCTACCTTACTTATTTTGCTTTATCTCCTTCTTCGATGTTTTCTTACAACAAACAATAGCCTAGTTTGTTTGTTGTTGATATAACAGCAATAAAAACAACAAAAACAACAAAGCGCATCTAAATATCTGCCTCTGCCGATTATTCTTCTCCCTTTTATCTTTATCTTCTGCACGTTGCTGTGCAAAATCTGGGGCTAATGTGATTTTCTCACTGCTGGTCAAAAGTTTGCATTTTTGCGCTGCTCCTAAACGCTTTACTTAACTGTACTTTTTTCTTTGTTTACTACATTTTGCGCTTCACTTTTTCTGTGTAAGAACTTTCTTTCTACGCTTTACAGATTACCGCTTTTGGCACCTTTAATGCACTTTTCTCACGCTGACACCAATTTTTCTTCAGCGAAAGCAACTCAAAGCTCATCTTTGCGCTAATTTTAATCGCATTAAAGAGTTTTTAGGCAAACAAAGTGTTGAAAATTTTGCTGAGTCGTGTACTCGAATGATTTAAGGATTTAATGTAAAAATGTTTACAGATTTACACACGTTTGCTTCATGAGAATGCTGTTGTAAAAATAGGATTTGATGCTTTTGTGGTATAAAAATTACAGATATATGTCATTAAATTAGCTCTCTTGATGTTTTTTCTAAATATACATATAAAAGCGATCCTGTTCAAAAAAGCTTTCTTGCCACATATCAATGAAAAGCTGATAAAATGATTTGGGCATAGAGAAAATTAATCAAGTTTCAAAGGAATGCTCTACAAATGTTATTAATGCTATTTCGCTCGCAATAGGACATTCAGTAGTGATCAATGAAATATAAAGCTTTCGATTTTGTGTACTACTTAAATTATATGATCTTCATCAGAATTCCTTTAAATATCAAATATACAATTTTAATTTCATTTTAGTTATAAACTAGTCTCAGATAAAAGGATTTGATGGAGAAATGTTTTCAAAAGCTCACTAAAAATTTTTCCGTCAGATTCTTCATAAATTTCAAGTTTTCTATTTTAGATGCATTTTAGTTTTACAATTATTATTTTTTTAAATCCGACAAAACAAGGATTGAAATTAAAATATCTAATGAGAAAAGGATTAAATATAAAAATTTTCAAAAGCTCACAAAAAAGCTTTGCTTGAGCTTTCGTATAAATATTTGCACCCATTGAATTTATTATCTCTTTCGTTAAATTTTATATCAGGAAACACACAAAAGCTCAAAAAGCTTTCAATAACCACTTTTAATAACCTGAAGCCCATTCTACACGTCGCAAAACTATTAAATTATTTGAAAAGTTCGCAGCAAGTAATGATATACGAGCACGTGGCAGCAATTTCATTAAGCCCGCTAATATCAAGGCAGTAAAATAGTGAAAAAACTAGCATTTATTTAAACACTTTAAGTGAATTACACGCCAATAGGTAAGCGCCGTTATACGCATTTGAAAGCATCTAAGAATGTATGTGTGTAAGAGTGCCTTACATTGCCGCTGAGCTGACCAGGCGAAGTTCTCGCATACTTCACCGCTGCAATAAGTAATTACAACTTGGGAATCTCATAAAAATTGAACAATGCTTTAAATGCCAGGCAGCTGCGGAGCGAGCAAGTTTTCACAGTGCTTAAGCATAATACGCAAAGGCAGACACACGCACACACTAATGTAGCTGTAAAGTATGCGAATGCTGTGGGTATTTGTGTGAGTGTGTGTGTGAAGGTAGAAAATATATGAGTGGGTGTGTGTGTGTTGAGGGTATTGAATTTATGCGTTAATATGGAGTACTTATTGCCTACATATAAATGCTATATCCGCTGTTCTAAGCTAAGCTACTGTGTGCTATGCTGTGTGCAATGCTTTGCTATGTTTTTGGGCTGCACTTTTAATTTGTATTTACCTGGCGTAGCGCGCCACTAAGCCACGGCCCATAAATTCCGACATGAAAATTAAACCGACAGAGCAATTTCAGTTGTAAATCTTAGAGCATCAATGGGGGTGGTGATGGAGAGTGTAGTACACCCACTAACCGACGATCGAGTAACAAATAAACGAGGATGCATACACACACACACCGACACAAATAGCTGCAAATATACATTTGTTGTAACAACAACAATGGCTGAACTGCACTCCAATTGGCAGAACTTGCAGGTGTGTTCATAATTTCCTACAACGGCACACACACACACATACATACATAGGCAGCTACAAGCAATTCCCACAATGGAACTGAAAATATGCGCTAAGGCACTCGCAGTATCCACAACAACAAGAAATATTTGCTGTGGCATGAACAGACACACACACATACCCTCAAACACAAACACAGGAAGAATGCCAGTTCGTAACTGTGTGCGCTCCATTTCATACCCAAACATACCAAACTCCAAGCGCATCCACTTGGTTGCCCCGTACTCGCACTTCATTTCGCAAAGGTTATGTTGCAGGTATGCGTTGCATGCAACATACCGTTTATGCAGCGGAAGTAATGTTGTATTACTGTTGTAACGGCTCGAGTGTTTATTTCAGTGCAACAACAACAAAGGCCGTACCACCCAAAAGTACACAAGCTCGCCCTCGCCGCGGTGGCACAGTAGTTAATAGCAACATGCCACACGATGCGGTGCAAAATGAAATGTGGCCGCTAAGAACTGGCAAAGCTGGCGTGTGCAACACAAAACTCGCGCCGTTATGTTGCACTGGATTAATGACAAAACGTAAATCAAAAGTCAGTTTGCAAACACACGCCGCACACACACATACTAACGCAGAGATACTCGCCGCGCCCACAGCGCTCATCTGCTTGTTGGTAGAGTCCCTGCGGTTTGCTAGCGTTCGTGTATTTTTCGCTTTATTGTTGTTGCTTCAAATTCTAGCTCAGTTCATAAGCGGCTCAACCCAGCGCGCTCCGGGAAGCAACCTGCGACCCAGCCATTCCACAGCGGGACTTCAATGGGTATGCAGCGAAGCAAAGTTGTTGTTGGCGCAGCAAATGTGCGGTAAAACGTACGATCTTTGTCTAGAAAGTATCATCATAATTCTTGACGCTGTCACAATGCCACAGCATCCATAAATGTAACAGTAAATGGAAACAACACGCGATTCCACCGAAGCAATGTTGTAAGCTGCTGTTGCAGTAGTGCCTTTGTGTGTGTGTGATGGTGGTGTTATGAGCATGTGTTGGTGTTGTTGCATGATTATATTTTGCTTTTCGGTATGCTCACTTCGAGATTCGCACCTTTCATTCGATTTTTGGTTTAGGAAAGACTTTCTTCTCACAGGGATATCTATGCCAAATATTGATCACTTAATATACCTAAGAATTAGCTGGCTGGATGAGGAAAAGAATAAATTTTGGAAACTCCTTTATTCAAGCATAATATTCACTGATCTGTGTCCCAACTACTTCGCCTTACAATCTTCGATGATTTCAGTCAAGCTTAACTCCAACAAGAACCAAAGCCTTTATGATATGAAGCTTGCAATAAAGAAGATCCTCTATATTTCTCTTTTCAATAGAAGACCACCACCATTTATTGACTATTTTTTCCTACATTAATCTAAAAAAAAAGCTCTCCGAAAGCTTCAACGACTCAAAATAAAAGCTCTTACCACGGGATTCATATTGACAGACCTACCTACTCCAGTTAAGGGCTGCAGTTTTGAATTGCTTTAACTTTATCGATTAGCTTTTTCAATATATTTAGCTGATTTTGTATGTTCAGAAAAGTTTATGAACAACTTCCAACATTTATTCATGGCACATGACCACTATTGTCTATCAAAAATCGTCAAAAATATTTATCTAACGTTATGTCAGATACAGATTAGAAAATGCCATGTCATGGTCTCAGATCTTATAGTCAAAGCTTTATTTTATATCTAACGGTATTCTTCTACGAGTGAAGACTACATATAAGTGACTCATATACGCATAAGCGCTATCCCTATTTGTACCTATAACATCTATTATGCTGACCGTCCTTCATAATTGTCCAATCTGTCTTCCCATTTCTATCTACGTAAAAAATCATAACTTTACGAACTTTACTCCTTCACTACGTTTTGTTGTTGTAAATTTCGAATTCCAAGTCATTACTAGAATCTCAACTATGATTAGTGTTCCATAAGTCACCGGTAATGTGCTCACTCACATCGCGCATTTGAATTACAAGCGAACTAAAATTCTTTGAAGAGTTTAAGCGATCAATTTGTCATATTAATTAACTGATTCAATTCCAGATATCGCATATTTTCTTTGATTAATCACCATGGTTGATTACATTAGTGGTGGGTGAGCGTTTTATACTCGTTTCTCGCAGTAATAAATATTTCGAAATATTATTTATTGATACGAGCTGTAATGGAGACTTACTGGAGAAAATTTCTTACTTCTTTTATACTTAAGGGGTTAGGGGTAGTCCGAGACACGAAAAATTTACAATTTTCAGTAATTTTTTTGCTATTAAAACATGTAATTTTAAAATTTGGCATTATTACACAATGTTTCGACTTGAAATTACGAAAGTTTGAAAAAAAAATTATAATTTCCAAAGTTATAACTGACAGGTCCTTGCGATGACAATCATAAGTCCTTGTAGATTCATCTAAAATCAATCGGATCAGAAAAATTAGCTTTATAAATAAATAATCCTGGGCCGGATCGAAGATTTTTTTTTTCAAAAATTAGCAATATGGCGTTCTCAGGAATTTTTTTTCTCGGTTTTCGGAAAAAAATTTAAAAAAAATCGAAATTTTTGAAAGAAATTAAAAGCTTCGATCCCACCCAGTATAATTATGTATTCTAAAAGCTGTAGAAATTTCATTAAAATCTACTGAGCGGTTTTCGAGTTTCAGTTGTCACTAGTTCAAAAAATATAGTTAAAAAAAAACGCATTTAAAGTTTCACACTAGTGATTTTGAGTATCTCTGTTATTTGTCGAAAAACTCGAAAAACTCGAAAAACTCGAAAAACTCGGATCAACTCCAAATTTTCAGAGAATATTTTTAAGATTGATTGATAAGAATTCACGTAGAAAGCGAAGCATATACTATTTGAAGGGGAATCGAAGACGGATATTCAACATTTCCAGCCCTCACAAAGCTTTGCGAAAACGAAATAATTTTGCTTAACCTTTAGAGCTTTTGAAAAAAAATTATATTTTCTTTTAACATTGAAAAGGACTTTTGAAACCAAAAAAGTCAAACCAATCAAATTAGAATCACAGGTCACAAAAGTACTAAAGTATCAATAAAAGAACAAATTACATGTGCTCTTTCTAAAACTTACTTATTTGGAGATTACAAACTCAGCGCTTTACCTGTAAAAAAGTCATAAAATCATTTCTCTGACATAACACTATAAATAGATTACGAAGCAATAACTGTAAGAAACGCTTTTAATGTGCTTTTCAGCTGATTAAACGTGAGCTTAAACAAAAAGTAAAGCAGTTCTACAAATAAAAGTGAAAACGTGGTAATAAGCTGCTACTTGCTCCTACCACCACTAAATGTATTTCATAAGAAAATTAAACAGCAGAAGAAAGTAAACTACAAAGCGATCGTCGCGTGGGGTGGGAGTTATAAACATAAAAGCGCTGACAGCTGCAAGTGTAGCGCCAGCTGGCTTATAGCCTCGAAAAAAAGGCTGCTGAGTATAGCCGCATTGCTGACTGAATGATTGGCTACACATGTCGCCGCATGATTGATACACAACGCGCTCACTGATTTCTCAGCAGCCTTCTTGGCTTTGACGTGGCCGGGTCAGTGACGTCGCATTATTGTTTACTACATAGCAGTATTTTTATGTTTTGACTTTTCCCTTGCCGCCAGCCAGCTGACTGCCTCGAACACGTTTTGCCGCTCCCACTCACTCCCTAGCGGCATACTTTCACTTATTGTTGCTGTTGTTGTTGTTGTTCGCTTTATTACTTCGTCTTTAATAAAAACATAAAAATTTCAGTCGAATCTATAAAGTTGCACATTGGCAGTCCGTTACTTTGGCGTCATAAAAATTCATATTTCAGGCAGCAACAAATTCACTGTCGAACTCGAACTCGGAACTCGAAGAAGGTATTAAATAATGGGTCGTTAAGTGCACGAGTGGGCAGGGGCTGAGGCTGAGGGGCTGGGAAGCGAAATGTGTGCGCACAATGAGATAAAATTACATATATTTTAATAATAAATATTTCACAATGAAGTGTGTGTATGTGTGGCTGTGTGTGTTCTAGCGAAACATGTGTATGTTATTTGTATATTTCCCCCGGCATCGACCTCCTATCGCTCGTACAAACAGCCTTTTGTCTCAGCGCTCATGACGAGTTTATCATAAAAACGCGACAGCGCCGCCACGGGCACAATAAAATTTCGTCCATTATGTCAAATAATAAAATATTTCCCTCTAATATATTGCTTGTTAATTTTTGCAGTAATTTCGTTTTATATGTGTCATATCAGCAGCTTGCAGCGGCCATTGGCTGCTCCGCCTCCTTCACGGCCTACAAACACAGGCGCAAACAAATCTTTTCCTTACCATACATACATTACAGCATTTACTTTGTTCTCACTGCGCTCTCTCTCTTTTTATTACGACAGTTATTTGTTCTCTAAGTGCTTATTTGTTTTTGTATAATTTTAATAGGCTTTAAAGTTAATAAAAGCAATTTGAGTGTAGGAGGCCACCCTCGAGTGGGCGTCTTTTTCATGGTGTACTCACTAATGCAATTACATACTTTTATACACTCTTCACTTTAACTTTAGAAAATGGCTGTTCTTTTTACTAATTCTCTCAACTTTAATGAGTCTTCGAATGACTGACGGTTATAAGGCCTTTTAAGTTTTTAGGGTAAAATCAAAAATGTTTAAATAATTGTAATAACTCAGTTAGATACATACACGAAACGAAGCAAATATATTAAAGTACCTAAAAATAAGTATTTATAGTACTTGAAACGCTAAGTAGATGAATTCGGGACTTCTCAGAGTATTCACCTATGAAATTTCTCAACTAGTATGAACCCAAAGTTGTTCCAGTTATCATCAAGATCTAAACATTTTTGAAAAAAAAACTGGTTTAGCCGTTATTATTTACAAATTCATCTTCCCCATATCCTTTATAAACAATGGCATACGATTCTTGAGACTCCACCTCATAACACTACTCACAAAACAACAGCTATCATTTCGCCGATTTTAAATTTTTATTGGTAATTATCTGATCAGTATATCTAAAATACAGTCTTCCGGCGGGAGTAAAATATAGGGAAAAAGAGAGAAAACGAGAAAGAAATAAATTAATGATGATTTAATGTCCAATTCCAGGAAAGGGAGATAGAGAAAGCAAAAGCTATAGAAGTGTTCGAGATAGATAATAAATTATCTCTGAAACTAAACCTTTTATTCTAAATATTGTATGTTGATTTACTATTTTAGAAGCTCATGTCGTTCTATTAAAAAAAAAACTAAAAAATTAGTAGATTTCTTTATATGCCATCAGTTTCAAAAATATATAGAATCAAGATTCTCTAGAACTCTTTATCCTGCATCTCAACCGGACAATATATATTATATTTATCTATTATTCACGTTAGTCTTTTAGGAGACTTAGTAGAAGAGCTTGCATTTCTCCCTTGCTAAAAACTCCTTTGAAAGTCTGAGCCAGATCAATAAAATACAGTTCTACCAAATGAAATTGCTCTGCCTAACTCCTTCACCCGAGGCAAAATCATGAATTTTGGTATAATTAATCCTTCAGGAGAGAATTTTTTTTTGTTGGAGAGAAATGTAATCTAGACTATAATCAATAAAAACGATCACTCTGAATAGAAAAATATTTGTTCACCGTTGTTCTGAGTAGAGCTCCCTGAAATATGTAAACTCATATTTATGGCTTATAAAGGAAATTAAAGTATACAATTAGGTGAATGTTAATTTTACTTTATCTAAGCGAGTTTTCTTCTCATGATGAAAGAGTTGCCTCTTTTTATACCCTGAACAGGGTATATTAATTTTGTCACGAAGTTTGTAACACCCAGAAGGAAGCGTCGGAGGCCCTATAAAGTATATATATAAATGATCAGTAGGTTGAACAAAGTCGATTTCGCCATGTCCGTCTGTTTTTATATATACAAATAGTCCTTCAGTTTTTAAGATATCGTTTTGAAATTTGCAAATGTTATTTTCTCTTCAAGAAGCTGCTCATTTGTCGGAACTGCCGATATCGGAACACTATATCATATAGCTGCCATACAAACTGAACGATCGGAATCAAGGGCTTGTATGGAAAACTTCCGCATTTTACTACATATCTTCACGCAATTTGGTGTGAATTATTGCTCATAGAAATAATTTAATCTCCGAAAAAATTGTTCAGATCGGTTCACTATAGCATATTGCTACCATACAAACTGAACGATCGGAATCAATGGCTTGTATGGACAATTTTCGCATTTGACGTGGTATCTTCACGAAATTTGGTGTGAGTTATTGTTCATAGAAATAATTTAATCTCCGAAAAAATTGTTCAGATCGGTTAACTATATAACCTTAATGTTTCTAGCAAACAACCCGGATAAAAAGAATTAATAAAATGTTTTCTTTGTTTTTACTTACTTTTTCTTACGTCTTTAGATTTGCTTAAACACATAGTTACTAAAAGAAATGCACCTGTGAAGGGTACATTAGCTTCGGTACAGCCGAAGTTGACGTTTTTTCTTGTTATATCAACATTAAATACATGGTGCATAACCTCTTTGAATATGTTCCAGGGCAGATGAAATGCAAAATGTTTTTCAGAAAAGAAAACGCTATAAGTCACACGCTATGAGGTATATTTAGAAATACTGGAATTTTCTTGTGAAAAATCTAAAAATTTTAACAGACAAGTTTAAAATTAAGGGTATTAATACTTTTTTTAACATATCCCTATTTTGAAAAAAAAAAAATAAATTTATCCCTTCCAATCAAAAATTTCAACATTTATTTTTAACACTCAATTTAATATATTAAAATGCACAAGATTATAAATTTTCCCTCGTCAGCGCAGTGAATTAAAGCCTTCTCGGCATAAAGCACACAATCATTTTGTTGCTGTACGATGAAAGGTAAAAACGAAACGAAAATGATGATGAAGCAAACCGAAAATTCAGTAACCCACCGAAACTGCAATGAAAATCCGCTTAAAGCACGCTCGCATACACCGCCATAAAAGTACGCTAATTACCAATTTTCTCTGTCCGCACAAGCACAAGCAACGTTGCTTGGTGTACACTAATTGTTATTGTTGTTGTGCGAACTGCGCTTACGCAATATAACATTTCCTGAACACAGCGCTATAAAGTATATGCGTCTCACCGCAATCGCACAAATGTTGGACGAGGCGCCGTTGAGGTGTAATGATGTAAATGAGTGGAAATGAGCTTTTGTGTGTGTAGTTGTATTACAAAGTGTGTTGGTGTTGCTGGTAGGCGCTGTTCTTATAAAAATACAATCAAAACATTTCGACTGCATTTTCGCCAACCATTTGATGTTGACTTCGCTTGCTTGCTTGTTGTCGTCAGCGTCCATGCTACGTGTCAGTTTCATAGCCTACCTTAAGGCGTTTTACATTACTTCTGGTTTTTGCTGTTGTTTTTTTCGTTTTTTTGTGCTCCTGAACATTTTCACGTTTCCGAAACAAATATTTTTATGACCCAAACCTATACTACTACATTTTATTGTTGTTGTTATTTTTATTGCTTTTTTCCCCTCGCACTCTCTTCATTACCACTCCACTGGATTAACGTTTATTTTAATGAGTTTGCATTGCTGCTCACCCCACCACTGTAGACCTATTTTTATGTTGTATGTTATTGTTGTTGTTGTTTTTATTGCATTTAACGGCTATTTAGCTAACCCCTAAACGGCAACAAGCGCTGCAATATTACTTTGCGGTGCCCCACCAAAGGCATAATGACGCTTAGACTCGCTTCGAATTTTCCAACCTTGAGCAAATTGCTGGAGTTTGCGGTCAACACCTTTCATTCACCGTTTGGTTATTTGCTAGCAATCACCGTGTAGGTGTGCCGTAATTAATTAGTATTTTTCAGAAGTATATAAAAGTGGTTTGCGTACTTCGAGGAAATATTTTTGAAATTTATTTTTTTAAGGTGATTTTTTTTCTTTTCCCAGAAACCCTGATTTTATGGGTACTAAAATGTTGCTTTATTATTATAAAATTGTTTTTTATGAGTTTAAATTAAAATAAAGCTGAATTCTGGTTAGGTTCTGAAAGTGATTCTCATTGACCGATATCTAACAGAGACCTACCATATTACCTTAAAATACATATTCAGCATGAATTCAGCGACTTTGGTAGATTTGTAGAGTTTTGTAGGGTTGTCTCACCTATTGTACCACATATACCACCCTAACCCACACCATCTTTAATATTAAATGAGCAGTCGTTTAGGGACAGTCCACTTAATTGCCCTTTAAGCGCTCATACAATCAATAATAAACCATTAAGTGACGAAGTTGATTGTCGCAAAAGACTTCATCAGCAAAATCAACTACAACACTACAAACATTACTTTGAATACTTCACTTCGCTCCATCGACTCCATTGCCTCTATCCAAAGTCAAAGCCAAAGTCCATTTACTCCATTCGAATATCGAAAATTAAATATGCTCTTAGTTTATGTGGATAACTGCTAAATACCACTAAATATCCGAATGAAAGACACTTGTTAGACTTTGACATGTCTAGTCACAATCAGCAGCGCTCTAATTCACCAGCTGCTCTCAGTCTCACCATTAAAAGCTAATAAATGCGCTAAAGTGACTTTGTTAAATTGCAACAACACACACACAAACAATATTATGTAGCTCCATGGATAGATATAAAGTTTTCATGTTAATAACCAATCTAACGCTAATAGTACGATTATGCACGCACACATTGACAACAACAACAACATCTACACATATATATGTATGAGGTTAGTAACGCTTTAGATAGCCATAACAAGGAGCAAGTAGTCCAAGGTACTTTTGAACTTGTAGGCGGAAGTAATGTGGTATAGAGTAGTTATAAACAGTTTTGGAAAATTTATAATTACTTTCGAAAGTAATTTCCTGATAAATTGCTCCAAAGGTAGTTTAAAACTATTACCTCCCTTACGGAGATAGATAATTCTTTATATATTTTTTGATCATTTATATTCAAAATTACTATAAGTAAGAGAACTATCTAAAAAGTATGGTAGCAATGCAAATTTAATTAATTTTATTTAAAAAATTTGTTATGGGGCGTGGCACCGCCCACTTTTATGTAAAATGTGATATCTCAAAAAGTACGAGACCGATTTTTATCGAATTAATTTGACAGTATTATGATTACCTGTACTCGTTTAACAATTTCGAAATGGCTGAAATCAGACAACAACCACGCCCACTTCCCCCAAACGAATTTAATTTTTTTTAATTTTAAATTATTATTATACCCTGAACAGACAGGGTATATAGTTTGTCACGACGTTTGTAATACCCAGAAGGAAGCGTCGGAGACCCTATAAAGTATGTATATAAATGATCAGTATGTTGAGCTGAATCGATTTAGCCATGTCCGTCTGTCTGTCCGTCTGTATATATACGAACTAGTCCTTCAGTTTTTAAGATATCGTTTTGAAATTTTGCAGATGATATTTTCTCTTGAAGAAGCTGCTCATTTGTCGGAAACCACTATATCATATAGCTGCCATACAAACTGAACGATCGGAATCAATGGCTTGTATGGAAAACTTCCGCATTTTACTACATATCTTCACGAAATTTGGTGTGAGTTATTGTTCATAGAAATAATTTAATCTCCGAAAAAATTGTTCAGATCGGTTCACTATAGCATATAGCTGCCATACAAACTGAACGATCGAAATCAAGAGCTTGTATGGAAAACTTCCGCATTTTACTACATATCTTCACGAAATTTGGCGTGAGTTATTGTTCATAGAAATAATTTAATCTCCGAAAAAATTGTTCAGATCGGTTCACTATAGCATATAGCTGCCATACAAACCGAACGATCGAAATCAAGGGCTTGTATGGAAAATTTTCGCATTTGACGTGGTATCTTCACGAAATTTGACATGGATTACTGCTTAAGGTAATAATATAATCTCCAAAGAAATTGTTCAGATCGGTTAACTATATAACCTTAATGTTTCTAGCAAACAACCCGACTAAAAAGTATTAGTAAAATGTTTTCTATTTTTTACTTACTTTTTCTTACGTCTTTAGATTTGCTTAAACACATAGTTACTAAAAGAAATGTACCTGTGAAGGGTATATTAGCTTCGGTACAGCCGAAGTTAACGCTTTTTCTTGTTTTTTTATTAAATTTTACCTTTAATAAATAACCCATGGATTATCAAGAGTAAAAAAAGTGTGTTCAACGCTTTTACCTCATATGTGCCAACTCTGTTCCAAAAATAACCGCAATCGCTTCTTACCCTATCTGCACCCGTATTTAGCCTCTCCTTACTTGTGTGAGTCTTTTTAATCTCCACCGCAAAGTCATTAGCGCCGAAAGGAAAATATTTATGAAATGATAATAAAAATGCGTGCAACGGTGACGTGAATAACCGCTTAAATACCGTTAGTTTTATTTATTTTTACTTTTATTTCCACATACTGGCAATATGCTCATAAATTGATATGCGATAGTGGCAAATGATTACATTGCATGCACCTGTACTATATACGAGTATAAATATAACAAGTATTTCTATACTTATATATGAAATTTGTGTATGAGAAAGTTGGGTTGTTGCTTGATAACAAATTAATTACGCGATAACCCTACCACACATATAAATACAGTAACTCAACAGGAGCAATAATGTGCCAGATATACAAACAGAATTACAATTTTATTTTCTATACATTCATATTTCTCTCAATATGGAAAACATTGATGACTAAAAAAATTAATCAAAATAAAAAAATAAAGATGAAAATGTACTGTAAAAATTTTATCACTTCTGTATACACTGAATCGTCCGTTGATCGATCGTTGACAGTGAAGTACCTCAATTTTTCCTAAACAGAAAGGAATGATTCATATTCCAATTCGTACTGAAATAGAAAAGAACCGTTATCTAACCTCAAAAATAAAAAAAATTAGACTGCAAGAAGAATAAGGAATAAATAGAGAGGTCTTAGAAACTTATAGAATGAAATTTGATATATAGCTAGATTATTGATTCTAGCAACTTCTAAAAATGGCTATAGCTATCTCGTACGCATACGGATATTCAATTCCAATAAGTATTCGCTGAATCTGAATGGAATTTGACTCTAACATATTTGGAGTTTTAGAGTATAGATATTTTAATACTTAGACCTCATCGCTTATCTAAGAGATTCTCAATTTAATATATTATTCATTTGTATAATTTTGTTAACATTGCAATGTTATACAGTGGGATTAAGGGGTTACATGGGTTTCATGGGTTCAAAAAATCGATTTTTTGTTTTTTGGCTTATTAATTTCTACAACATCTCAATAATATTATCCTAAATTTTCAAGTCGATCCAAATAATAGTTTCGGAGATACAGCCTCTGGAAGGTGTGCGCTCCAAGTCAAGTGCTGTTGTTACTCAAAACTCGCAACGCGTTTTTCTCGGAACCGTGTTTTCAAAGTCGGTTGTAAAATTTTCTCGTAAACTACTCAACCGATATTTTGCACATGTGTTCGAGATACAATTTACTCGTGCTTGAACGAAGGATTTTATTTTTTTTTTTTTCAATTCAAATTTACCGAAATTTTGCTTTTTTTGGAATAATGTCTGCCAAAATTCCAATTTTTACGTCTTTCCTTCGTTTAAGCACGAGTTTATGATCTTCCCTAAAACATTTATTGTTGTTTTTTTTTCATTTTGGATGATCCTGTCAGGAGTTATGCTGACAACGCGGAAGCACCTTTTTTCCGAGGGGTCACCGGAAATGACGTCACAGTGGAGGAGTTTTAATTTTTTTTTTTGAAAATTTCAGTAATTATTCTTTAAATATGTATCTATAAGACAGATAAGTTTGAAGTAAATAAATAATTTTATACATAGAAAAAAAATATTGAAGATCGAACATTTTTTCCTCGACAAAACCCATGTAACCCCTTAATCAGACTTTTAGTTCAAAAAATTATTTTTTCCTTATTATATTTAAGAAACGCATATATCCCGTATTGAGACTTAAATAGGGACTGAAAAGTGATAGTGTGGAGTATTATCAACAGATTGCTGATCTAGTTCTGTGCAACTGCAAGCAATATAAAGTATTTCAATGAAATGAATTTGGTATAAAAGACCTCTCACAAAGGTCCAAATATTTTTAAAAATTATTGTAAATATATTTTTTAAGTAATTTTCACAATAGTTTATAGTTTATGACTATTAGAGTGGTTTTATAAAAAGTGCTTGGGATAATTATTTACTTTATTAGCTTTTTATTACCAGAAAATAAATATAAAAAGCCTTAATTTATCTATACATCCAGAATTCTCTACTAATTGATCTTTTAAATAAAATTTTGATCACAAAAATTTGAAATTTTTTTTTTTAATTTTTTATTAAAAAAAATTTTTGAATTGAAATTATTTATAATTTTTCTCTCAAAATTTTTATTTATTTACTAAATTTTCCTTAAAAAATAATATTGCTTTATAAAAGACATAATTTAAATATACAAATTTAAAAAAATATTTAAAAAAAAATTAAGAGAAATATAAAACGATGAAAAAACTCAAATTTTAAATTAATAAAATTACCAATAGCTTTCAAATACTATTTGTTTACGTTTTAACGGATTATCTACTACTTTTTGTACTATTTTATGTAAAATATGTTGAGAATTATAATGATAATCCACTGAAACGATTATAAATTATCCTTAAAATCAGTGTGAGCTCACTACAAATTTAAATAATAAATTGTTACAACAACAATATATAAAAAAAATATATAATATACATATATTCTAAAAAAATATATATTTCTTATTGAAATCTTGCAAAATACTTTGTTTAAACGAAAAATGACTTTATAAAACAAAACACAGTATGCCAACTAAACACAGCTGCTGCAGTGAGAATGTTTCGCCGCGTTTCGTTAAGTTTGTAAACAGACAAATTTGTTATCAACTCAACAAACAACCGATTAGACCAGTCACGGCGAGAGCGAATTAAACGCAACTCACTTTTATGGCGCCGAGCTACACAGAGAGAGAGAGAGAGAGCGCCAAAAACCAGCACAGCAAATGCACAACAACAATGTGCAGGCGCTGGAGCAACAAATAAATAACAGACGGCAACGGCGAATTAACCGCACAGTTTATTTCGCCGCATCACTGGACTACGGTCGCCGCTGCACAGTGTATCTCGTGCACAACACACTCGCCGCTGAGCGACTCGCTTAGTGCCTCACCAATGCTGCGCAGCGCATACATAGAATACGAAAACGAGGAAGCGAAAGAGAATTCGTGCTTGTTCTTTTTTTCGGTAGTTTGGTACAATTGTAAAGTGAAGTGAAGAATCGTGTGTGGAGGACTGGATTGTGTGTATAGAGTTATAGAGTTGATTAATACTTCCCAAAGGCGTTTTTCGCATTGTGTGCACGAAATTCGAGTGAAACAAGGAAAATCAGCACTTTGGACGAATGTGAAAAGTTAAATTTATAATTAATTCGGAGATAAAGTGCAGAAAAAGTACGAAAAAAGTGCCGAAAAGTGTCTAAATTTGCAGTGAAAAGTGAAGTTTTGTGAATTGTGTTGTTGTTGCTGGGCTCGTGTGTATAGAGACCCAAGCAGCAGGAGGTGCATACAGTCAACTTTTTTTCCACCGATTCTCATACGCTTAATCAGCCGCCCTGCAACCAACCAGCAATTTAAGGAAGCTGTCACAGAGAGACTCATACACGCACACACACACACACACACGCACAGCAACCGATACAGAAGGCCTGTATGCGCTACACCAACGCTGCTGTCATTGTTGTTGGTATATTGTTGTACGAGTGTGGCACTTTGGAATTAAAGTGTACACATTAGAAGACAAAGGCGAAAAGAATTTCATTAAAATTAAACACTCGCGATTTATGTGAATAAAAGCTGCCTAAAATGAGCATGTGAAAATTAGCTGTGACCAGCAATAACGGTATAAACGAAACAAAAGTCAATACAAATGGTAATAAATGCATATTTTACTGTCAGTTTTTTGTGTATATTCGTTTGCTTTTGTTGGCTGCTTTTGATGCTTTTCGGCTGGCAGTGAAGTGAAGTGAAACAGAAAAGTAGCAAAGTTATCAAAGAAAGTCACATAAATGAGTGGAAAAGTGAATGAAAAACTACGCGTAGTACTGTTATTAACAAAAATAGTGAAAGAATTGAGATCAATTTCCATAAGTAACGGCCCACACTTCGTTGGGGGCAACAAAAGAAATCTAAAAATGTTTGTGTGAACGAACGCCCAATTGGCGCTTGGTAACCAGAGCTCAGTGGCAGCTCGCATCGCTTTTGTTGTTGTTGTCAGTCTTCTATGTTTTTGTTTGTGTGTGACCAGCAATTGGAAGACGGCTGGTCATGCCTCATGCAGCTTGTTAGTGATCCTGTTTGTTTTTGTTGTGTTCATAAAAGTTCTGCTGTTTGCTGGTGCCTGTCAGCCTGTCGGCCTGCCAAACCTACCCGCGCCCAGCAGTCGCTTATTCTTTCTCTTCTTCTTCTTGTGCACCGAATTTTAGTGTGCTTTTTGTGTACCTTTGAAGAAATCAATAAAAAGAAAGAACTCTGTCAACTCCGGGTACGAAAAGTACCAGTTTGGCACCAGTAATGCTGCTGCCCTGCCAGCAAAACACAAAAAAAAAACAACAACAAAAGAACGGTGTAATAAAAGAGTCGCACTCGCCAATAATTAAAGCTCGCATACAGCACTATGCTCTAACGCGTGCAGCTGCCGCATGTGGCGTGTTGCACGTGCTGTGTTGTCATCTCGCTCTCTCGCTCGCTCACTCACTAGCAAAGCGAGTTTTAGAGTTTAAAATGGAAATTCGCTCTGTGAAGACACTGAAGCAGCAGTTTTCTTCTGATTACCATTGTTATTGTTGTTGCTGCTTGGACTCGGTTTATGTTTACAAAATGTTTCTTTGCGATTATTTTCGCTTGATCATTAACTTGAGCACACATTGGCCGCTACTTCGTATTGTTGTCAGTCTTCGATTTCAGCTCTTTCTTCTTCTTATAGCTCGTTTAGACTTCTTATGCGCTTTGTTGCCTTTCTGTTTTGTTTATCTTTTCTTCTCAAGCGTTTTCTGATTGGCATACATACAGATATATATATTTTATATATAAAATTTTTTATTCACATCGTGGAAAATCGCTTATTGACATTAATCGCCAAAGTCCACAGACAACCATACATACAAACATACAAATTACAGTTGAGCTGACTCGAGTCTTTAATAAAAAGCAAAATCTGCTACAAAGTGGAGTATGTCAATTATTTGACATCAATTAAGTGCCGGCGACCAGCAGCTAAAGTAGCAAAAAAGCAACAAAGGTGATAGATAAATAGAATATTAATAAAATAACGACGTCAACAAGAACAACAACAAAAAAAGTAATTGATAATATTTGTTGTGTGCGAAATTGTAGCTAATATAACAGCTGCACTGAACAAGCAGCCAAAAAACAACAACAACAAAAATATCAGGCAATATTCATATACACAAATGTGCGCAACAACAACAAGTAATAAAGCAAAATTCGAACAGTTAAATTTAGCAGTCAGCTAGCAAAGGGCAAACGCCTTAATTTCTGACATTTCACTTTGCACGCGCTCTCGCCGCAGCACTTTCTCTCGCGCTCATGCTCTCTCTGGCACATCAGAACTGTCAAAATGTTGTGCGCTCGCTGCCAAAATTGGTATCCTTGTTGTTGAGTCCTTTTTTGCTTTTGCAGCACAGCTCAGCCGCCACACACAAACGCACGCTCACACACACACTCTCTCACGTAGTTGACTTCCACGTTCGACCGCATTTTCCGCATTGCGATAGTGGAAATATGCATGCAAATCTGATGGCAATGCACTGCAGCAGCAGCACCAACTAATGCACAGTGAAGTGTATTTGTGTGTGCGCACAATAGCTCCTCACGGGTTGCATGACCTTTGACATATTTTCTGCCTATGGCGACCTTTTCCAGCAGACACAATACCAACGTGCATTGTTGGCGAAAAGTCTCGCTATTTGTGTGCTTCGAAGTTTTGGAGGGCTTATCCTGAAGTTTCGTTAAAAATTGCGGAAGTTTTTGCAGGAAGAAAATCTAATAAACTAAAATTTAATTTGCTCTTTCAAATTGAGAAAACTACCTTTTTGTAGTACAAAAATGTTGGTTCATATTTAAAGCTAGTAAAATCAAGCATAAATCATAAATTGATATTATACGAACTAATATCTCGAAATGACTTAATGAGAGTGCTTCTTGAGTGCTGGGACTTGCTTTAGTATGAGAAACATTTATTGCGAAAAGACTGAAGGCAAGGAGAAGTATATTAATTCCCACTCTAGAAGTTGATAGATTAAGCAAGACTCATTTCACTACTGTCAAGTCTATATAATTAACCAATAATACGATTTGAAATACATGTGGGAGATATCCCAGCTGTTCACGATGACAGCTCTGCTACTTGATTCTTATAACTTTTTGAACCTTCCACAGAGCATACCAAAAGGTATTGAAACTTCTCTGAAAGTCTTCTTCCAACATTCCACTATGAACTATTATCAAATTCACTTTATCACTTTGATGGAAATAATTGAGATATGTATTATCATGTTCTCAGCATCCTTTCTTGCTGTGACACATGCCCGACTATATTCCAAACTTCGAAAACACAAACCTTATTATGATTTCGAATAAGTTCTTAAAGAGTTTTCCAAAAAATCTCGATCGAAACAGACGGAAAATTGTGACACTGATATAATTATTAAAGCATCGTAATTAAAGTACTTCCATGAACTATTTATTTATCTTTATAGAGCTGATTTCGCATAAATAAATTGGATATAGTGATCTTGAATAGGTTGGACTTATGAACTCTCAAACAATTTCATACATGGCTAGGTTATCAATTTAAGAATCTCAACGTGATGGTATTATTTAATATCAGTGCTCAGAATATGAGGTCGCAAATTGTGTACTTTAAGTAGATAGCGGACTCTTTATATAAAAACTTCATAACTCAAAATTCTTAAAAAATATATTTTTTTAATAAACTGTTTTATCGTATCTATATATTTCTGCCATATTTTCAACTGGAAATATTTCGTTAAATCTAAATATAATTAATACATATAAATATTTATAACTCAAAATGAAATAATCTCATTATACTATTTTTTTAGACGTCTAAATAAAAAATTATGAAAAGAAAGTGTTTGAAGGATAACTTATTTTACATAAAAATCAGTCTGAACTATATTATTAAAAACATGCTTATCAGCAATTTTTATAAATTCTTCGGAACAATTTTAAATTATCGAGTTATGTCACTTTTGGAGTTTTTGAGCTAGGAAAATATAGACAATAATTATCGAGATTCTTGAAAAAGTGGAGGTGATAGTAATCACTTCTGACACATTAAAAAATTTAATACAGTCGGTATGTTCTCATCACATACAGTATTATTCTCAATTAATTATTTCCAAATCATTATTGGTTGGCCACTTCAATTTAAAAAGACACATTTTTCAACTTCTCCGATATACGAGTAGCTTGTTAAAAATGAGGCCTCATATCCAGGTGTCAAATTGAAAATTTATAAACAACGAATGAACTATATACAAACATACAACAACAACGGTATAACAAAAAGCACAAAACTATTTGAGTGCATGAACTCAAATCGACGAATATGAGTTTATTTTATTTTTTTTTATATACACAAACACATTTAACAACAACAAAAACAAGAGCTAAACAAAAACTGAAGCTTATAAATATTTTTCACCAACTTTCGTAAACAAATGTAACACAAGAAAGCGTGAAGTCCAAGTATAAATATATAAATACAGTTACAATATGTATGTATGCGTCTGCACATAAGAAACAGCATAATTAATAAAATGTGTAAATTAAAGCGAAGCGCAAAGAAAGTAAATAAACAAAAGCGAATGGCGAAAGCAATGAAGAAATGATGTCAATATTTAAAAACAATAAAACTGTACACAATTAACTGACGCGGCTGCGGCAATGTGGCTGAAATTGCTCAATGAGTTGGTATATTTGTGCTTATATACTGATGTATGTATATATAAGTATATATTTACACAATCATAAAAGTCAATATGTGAACTAGTTGCTGGCAAGCTTATTGCCATAAAACATAATTAATTTAGCTTGCAAACAGTCAACTTCTATGCTAGAATTTCACATAAAACACAAAATTTCAAATCAATTTCACTTTAAATCACAACTAATTGAATTTCATTTAAATTAGCAATTCCAATTTCATACAAAGAAGCTTATGCAATTACGCTCGTTATTTCATGGCAAACAATTGAATTTCATTTTTCATTAAAACAATTCAAATCGAACACATTTCACTCTTTTCTCTTTTAATGCAATTTCCATAAACGACAAAACAACAGCAAGTCACTTTGTTATAACACTAATTAGTATAATCGCATAAATGCAAACAACAACAACAACAACAAAACAAATGTCATTTTCAAATATGAAAACTAAAATCCAACATGTCATGTCGACTAATTTCATTTTGTTGTCGTTTAAATTTAATTTAGACAATTTGTTTTTTATCAATCGATTGTCACATTTGACCTGCCAGTCATACCCACATCACTGTTCAAGTGGGTTGGGGAGGCGGGTGCTTCGCGCAATTTTGACACATGACAAATTGTTGTCAATCGCCTCGCTCATAATCATCGCTAGCGGGTTCAAGTGTGATTAATTTAAATTTATATAAATAGATTTGATTACTTTTTTTTACTGTTCAACAACTCTATAGTATTTCACCGTTACTAAAAATTAAATTAAATTTTTTATCAGTTTACATATAGTCCTCGGATTGAACAGGTCGTACAAACCCACATATTTATAGATAAGACTTTCCGCCTGATCGCTTAGCAGTTTCCTCTCTTCAACTGATTTTTGGAAAAAAAATAGACTTGAATAGTTCTTATTCGATTTTTGGCTGGGTTTCTACCTTTCTATTTCACTAATTTTTTGTCTAGTTCGATCGAAAACTAATTTGAAGATCTTTAGTTGAGACTCAAACCTTGGACTCACTATGAGACAGTCTAGCATTCCACCTCTCGGCTGAAAAAGACATCAATTATCCTCTTAAGGGGTTATATACAGTTAGGAGGTCGAAAAAAAGGCATTTTTCAAGAATTTTTTCTAAGCAAACTATTTGGTTTATTGATTTCAAACTTGACAGGTATATTATGACAACCTTAAACTATATTCACATATTTTTTATTGCCAAAAATAATTATCGGGAACGTTGATATTGCCAATTTTGCATAGGTCCGCAAAAAAATGCCTCTTGCGGTGAGCACGATATCTCTGCGCTGCATCATCTAAAATGCAAAAACCAAATAAATTTCATTAATATAATAAATAATCTAGTGATTGATCGAAAGAATTAGCAAAAAATATTTTTTGACAAAATGGCGGCTACTCAAAGCAAAAGGTTCGATTTTCGACCAAAATTCGGGTCTTTGATTGTTTATAATAATAAGAAATTTTCATCGGATGGGGAAATCCTTCGATCAATTACTAAAAAATATATTTAAGAAGCATGCGTAAAAATTTCAGACCGATCAGTTCAGCCGTTTCTGAGAAATCTTGCTCACCGACTTTGAAAACATCCTTTCGAGAAAAATGAGTTTAAAGTTTTGAAAGCACTTTACATGTAGTTGGCGCGCCTTCACTAATGTGTCTATAACTTCGAAAATATTCGTTGGATCGCCTTGAAATTTTGTGTGTGTATACTCAGATATATGTATATTTATTAAAAAAACGCAAATAAAATTTTTGAAAATCATAACTGCATATAACCATTTAACGGATCATATCTGTAAATCTTAGAACCTGTGTGAGAATTGTTGACGATAACGGAGGATATGAATCTGGTTTCTCATGGAGAAACTCTTCGCAAGTTTTGGGAGTTCAAGAATGCCTTTTGCTTATTTAAATTCCCTATTTTAAGTCAAAAATGTACAACATTGCTGCTGTGTGTTAAGTTCAATGTAAATTTCTCGTACTGAACGCCACTTTTGAGCCAACATTTTTAAGTTATTTAAACTTAGATCCTGCATAAATTTCACCTTGAAAATATGTCAAATTATGCTGAACATAAAAGTCAAGCAAATGTGTTGAGTTTGACAGCTGGTTTGACAGCTATCCCTCTAGGAAATTCATTACCGATATATTACATATTGACTATTTAATTATATAAAATGTAGTTAAACTCAAATTATACACTTACTACACATCATATAAAATTGAAAAACCTATTAACGGTCATAATGACTGTCAATTTTATTGGTAAATAAATCAATTGTTTTTGACAGCTGTCCGTCAGCGCAAACTGCAAATTCGAGTTGAAACTGAAATCATTGAAACAAATAGTAAATAAATATATGCATATATTACTATATATATGTATTTCCACTATAACTAATATCATTCAATCAATTTTAAATGCTCATTTAAATACAATTTTTTAATGAGCAATTCACAACCCACGCAACACGTAATAAAGCAGCATTTGATTGTTTAGCGTGTGATTTACGTTCCATCAACAATTAAAACAAATTAAAAACTGGTTTGACTTACATAAGCTCATTTTATGGTCGCTTCATATGCAAAGAAGAAGGCACTTGCGATTTGCGCTCGTTCAAGAGCGTGTAAAGAGCAACTAGTTTGTAATGAAAAAAAAATACTAAAAATATAAAAAAATCTCAACAAGCTTTCGTAACAGGTTTGCTTGCTTTAGCGTTAATCACTTAAATGTGCGATGTGTCCAGTAATCATTACAATTCTAGCGAAAAAGGAAGCGAAAGTGTTTTATTTCGTATTTATTTCTATGCTGCTTCAGCTTTATATTTACTGTGTTACAAATTATATGTTAATGTGCCATATGCCTTGTAACATAATTATTTCTCGAAACATAATTATTCAGCACAGAACATCATTAGTGTGTCATTACAATTCTTTTGTGCTATATGTATGTGCATATATGTTTAGACTTCCGGATTTGTGTCGAATGTATTCTCCATTTATTTTGTGGAATTAAAATTCTACTCAGTTACCCATCAGTTACGCTGTTGTTGAACTACTGTGTAACTAATTCTTCTTCATGGTGTGTGTTAAATGAAGAAGGCCGGCAAATCACCTGAGTTCTTATGTACATACATACATACATATTTGTGTATTTGTATATATTTGGCGCGAAAAGGCAATTAAACATCATTATTTATATATATGAATATATATTATTTATAGGGTGTTTCGTACATTCTGTTAAAAATTTCGAGCAACTAGATTACTAAATTATTTATAAAGTATTTTTGTAAAAAATATCCGAATATTCGAAGATCCAATAAAAAGCTAGCTAAAAATTCCAAGAATACCAAAATTGATAAATTTGTAATGGGTACATCACATATATATGTATTAGGTTCTGTTCAAGATCAAGGGTGGGGATCTATTGCAGTACGAAAGACATGATCTTGAAAAAGACCATTATCTTTGTTAACAGTATTTTATCCAACTTAAAACTATTAAAACCGCTAGATTTACAGAACTGAGAGCTTCCAAAAGGGCTACTGTTATGCCAGCGAAGTTCTTATACATTTTTTTCTAGACCAATCAGTATTTGAATATATCTTTCAGTAATACTAAGAGTATCAACATTGTCATAGAAAGTCCAGCAATATTTTTGGGTCCCAAAACCTTTTCATTAGATCTTTAAAAGACTAATCTTTGCTCTATCAGTTGTACTGCCCACCCAACAGACTCTATAGATAACATCAAGAGCACAGGTCAAAAGTTCATTCGTCAGATATTTGATACTGTTGCTGTAACAACATTATATTTTCGTATTCTATAGATAGGAGATATCTACGTTTTCATAAACCGTCTGCGTTAGAAAACAATAATATTTGTCGTAGGAGTTTCGCAAATTATTTTCAACAGAATGTAAAGCGGTTCCAGACCGATTTGACATTGAAATTCTTTAAATTCTACGGAATTAAAAAATCCTCCAGTGTAAACTAGGCATTATCTTCATGCCTGAAATATTTAATTTATTTGAATTCAAATATTAGCTGTAATCGATTGGTCATTTCTCTGCTCGCTAATCTTTGGCCGCTGCTCGACTGTCAAAAATTTTACATGTGAAATAAAAGTCGTCCAGTGTGAACTAGACATTATCTTCATGCGTGATATTAGTAGTAGCAAAGTGAAGCACTTTTCAATAAATATTTTGGCATATTGACATTATTTCCTGTCATATTTCATGAGTCATAAAAACGGCAAAGTAGGAACGAGGCATTATGTTCAGCAGTGTACTCACTTAAAGATTTACACCAAATATTTGAATTAAATTATTAATATCATAAGCATGAGTATAAACAAAAATAAATGTGTACTGCAAACCGGTCGAAAATATCTGAAGTAAGGTATGCACAAAAACAATAAAAGAGCAAGTCAAAAATAGCAAACTGGCATAAGGTGCGGGCACACGACTTTCGAAAGCACATCTGCCACACACATGGCTTTTTAAGATTTTATATATTTTTTTTAAGATAATTTTGCACTCGGAAGCACACGAGTTTTCGCAGCGGCTGCAGACGCATTGCGTTCTTGAGCTCATCGCATATTTGTACATATCTAGCAAAATAAAAAAGTTATAAAAAAATGCATTTGAGACACCATTTGCAAACATCCGCAATCCACGACCACCATTGAACCCATACGTACAGAAAACAAAGCTAAATAAAAACTTTATGAAATATTATAACAAAAGAGAAAAGTTGCTAAATAAAACTAAACTAATAAACTGCGACGGAAGACAGAGCAGCATCAAAAGCGCCAACAAAAGCACACATAAACGAATTGAAGTGAAGAAATATAAAAAAATATTGTGTTGTACATATATACCGTAATAAAAAGCAGAAATTATCAAAGCGACTGGAATTGTAGTGAATGTAAGCGCAGCGAAATGCTCGTAAAAAGGGCAATTAAGCAAGTGAGTCACGCGCGCTGCCGCCAACTACCAGTACGACGATCTTGCAGCGCGCGCGCATCGCCGCGCAACGTCGCGCTGTGGCAAGTGTGCGGTCGCGCACGCATTAATGAGCAACCAACACAACCGCAATTGGCTTAAGTGTTCATTTCAGGCGAAGTTGGCTTGCGCGCTGGTTACGCATCATACACGCCGCAGCGCCGCGTTGCCGCCGCGCACTTGAACGCGCGCAAAAGAAACTTTGAACAACGCGCAAGCAGCGCGCAGTGACAAAGTGTCGCGAATACGCGGTATTTTTTGCTATTTTTTTGTTTTGCTTCTTCCTCTTCTTCTACTGCACTATAAAATAACAAACGCTTCCGGTCGGCGTTCCGCGGTTTATTTTTTACAGTTTTTTTCAAGTATTGTGTATAATATTAATTTTGTGTTTATCAACATTGCAGTTGCAAGCAAAAAGCCGGCAATAAACATTTACATATTTACATATATGTAATTACAATAAACAGACAGTAAATTTTATAAAGTGAACTGCTCAAGTGCAAAATGATACGCTACTAAAAAGCGCGCCGAATTCAACGAGTGCTTACAACGAGCACGCCAGCACAAACAAACACCCACACAACGCAGCAGCAACCAACCAACACAACCTGCAACAAAGGCACCGCTTCAAGCGCCCACCCAACGTACAGCAACAACACCTTAGACGCACACCAACAAACCAACCAGCAGTCAACCAGCCATCAGCAATTAAACATTTCAACATGCCACGCCCACGCTATGCTGCACGCCTACGCCTACTACTCAATTTGTTGCTCTTCGCCGCCATTATCGGCGAACATCGCGGCGCTGCCGCTGCAGGCGTTGCCATCGACCCAGAACTTTCATCGCCATCACCATTCACCATTGCACCGACCGCTTCGCTACCGACAGCAGCACCAACATCACTAACACCAACCACAACAACACCTAATTCAGTGCCAAATGCCAGCATTGCTGGAGGCGGCGGCGCTAAGTTTGCCAATGACGATGGCAGCACAACGACCGCCAGCAATATTTTGGATGTGAACGCTTATGCGGTGAATGGCGTCAGCTTGGACACCAATAATGTGATCGCCGCTGTTGCCGATGATGATGATAGCGGTACCGTTGAGACTGATTATCAGCTTCCAGCTGTTGCGCCCACCTCACCCGCTTCCGTGGAGCAGCAGGACCAGCCACTTGTGCCACCCACCACGCTGTCATTTGCCAATATTGCGCCCGCCAGCGGTTTGGATAGCGATTTGTATAACAGCGGTGGTGGTATTGGTGTTGGAGGTGGTGGCGGCGGCAGCATTACCGGCTTCGACCTAGGCGATTTGGATAGCAAGACGGCGACCACGTCAGGTGATGCCACACCGCCATATGCAGCTGTGGATGAGAAATACGGTAAATATGCAAATTTTTCAATTGAGCTTTCATTTTTTTATATGGTTGGGAATATGAATAGATATGTATATATGAATTTCTAGATTTATATATAAAATACTTTAGGTTAGTGTGGCTTAAGAATATTTGGATGATACCTTAGTGTCTTAAAAATTAAATCGCAGTACCAAAATATCGCAATGAAGCGCTTGTGGTTCAGAAACTTAATGGATATCTTATCTTATTACCTTAACAAGGCGATATTCACTAAAAGGAAGATTTTATAATATAAAGTGAATATTTTTTAATACAATATTTAAAATATTTGTCAAAGCTTTTCAAAAACTAATATTTGAAAAAATTTCTTTTTAAAAGTTCATTTAATATGCAACACTGTTGATAATTTTCAACTACTAACGGCAATTCTGTTACATACATGAACTCCGAAAGCTTTTCGATCGGTTATTTAGTGTCTTAAAGCTCAGAAAGGAAAAGTGCTGTATATGAAAGCTCGAATTATTGGTAGCTTAGTAAATTTTTTAAAAGCTTTTATAGAGCTTCGCTAGTATGACGTCCCCTAAAGCTTACTCTAAACTTCTACTTTCATTTCTTTTCCTTTAAGCTTAAGCTTTTCTGTGCTTAAAGCTGAATGGACTAAGATTTTTATATTCTTTCAAGTGACAAGTGCCGTAATTCATCCATAATTCATTTCATTTTCATATGTTTCTTAACATATTTTATTTATTATAAATATTTTTTTAATTTACTAAAATGGCTTCATACAAATCATCAAGAAAGCAACACTGGAAAGTTTATCATAATTAATATTCCCTCGTGCTTTTTAAGTATTTTTAGCAAAATTTTTCGATTTCACAAAGAGTAACCCAATTTATTTACTGTAATTATATACTTTTATAAATATTTACACATATGTATTTACACGTTGCTCCGTTGCACTTTGCTTTTCAACATCAGCAAATCGCATTGAAATCGTTACAACAAACACTACTGGAAATTGCTTTGTACTCAATTGATTTTTATAAATATTCTTTTATGCATTTCTGTTTATATATAAATTTATATAATATATATATACATAAGTAAGTGTATATGAGTACACAATGTTTGTTCTGAGTTGATAAATATGTGCATTCAAACTAAGTATATATAGTACATATGTATGTCTGTATGTCATTCACTGCATTTGAATGCACAATAAATCAACGAGAATTTGTAATCACTTTGTTGTTGTTGCTTAATAAAACAACAATTGCTGATAGAATTACTGAGTCACCCAAGCCACTGGCGGATGCAAGTCTACTATCTACACGTTATTTGATTGACGTTAGCTGGTGCACAATGCATAAATGAAAGGGTCCATAATATATTATATATGTTATATTAAATATGGAAAGTACTGATAAAGCCGCTCTGCTCCCACCTAATGCATTCTACTAAAGGTTTACTTCATACAAGTATATTTGCATCACTGATTTATTTATATTTTTATTGTGAAATTATTTACGAGAATTTTCGAAATCTTTAGAACAGTCGAACATTTGTTTTCCAGTAGGGTCTGTGACAGTTTTCGTTGTACAAGAATTAATGTGCATAATTTTGGTGTATTTTCTAGAAAACCTTGTCATTGAACTGTCACTATAACTGTCACTGTCATTACAACTAACTTTGTCATTACAACTGTCACTATCACTAATGATGTTACAGCCTCTTTCTTCTGGTATTTCGCTTGAGCGAACAAGCTTATACATAAAAACTTTGTATCAATAAAATAGCAATGAGTACGCCTAACTGTATCAAAATGGCACAGATAGTGCTAATTGAAACCGAGCTATTACAGGGCAGCACTCCTACCTACCTACCTACCCCTAACTGTATTCGATTTTGAAATTTTGTTTTTAAATAATGACTAAGAAACCTGCTTATGAATAATTAACTGTGACTGATATTTTGTGGACTCCTCATACATACAATGTAAAATCCATTCGACTACTTCTTCTAGTATATCAAATTTAGAAATACCTTTTATAAAATTGAGAGCTTTTCTGTCCATTAAAATTTATACAAAACACATTATTCTGTCGTTTCGTATGACAGTGATGTTAGTATATCAACTTAGTTCTTATTCATTGAGACTTCTCGGTACTTTGGTACCCTTTTCAAGTAATTTGGTAAAGAGATTTAAGATATATTAGGTCTATAACTTTGCTTCCGCCGTTTTTTTTTTTTGTAAAATTAAGGCTTTTTTGTATAAAAACGGTTACAAAAATGTTATTCAAAATATTGGCCGTCGCTAGCTACTACTTTTGACCATCTTTCTAGCAGCATGCGTATTCCGTGCAAATGTCGAGAATTCGGCTTAAAAAGTTACATTTTTTCAGTTGAGAATAAATTTGGGATGCAAACAGATCTCTACAAATATTTTGTTGTGTTAATGTTGACACAAATGTCCAAGATCGAAATAAAACAATTTAATCGATTTAATCGACCTGTGACCCTAGAGACATCTATTGGAAAACGGCGGAAGCAAAGTTGTAGAACTAATACAAAGTACTTTTCATTGCATTAGTAAAAAAATGCTCAGCTGATATGACTAAACGGTAATTAATTGTGAATTAGTCTTGATAGCGATTGTCTCTGTCTACCAATAAATCGATTTATAAAGTGATAAGGTATATTGCTCATTTTGCACCAAAAAAACTCGAATCTCTTAGACCGATCCAAATTGCTTTGTTTGTAGATTAGCAGATCAACACTGTGGTGAACCCCAGTCAACCGTTATGCGCATTTCAACGCTTAAAAGCGCGGAGTGGCGAGATAAGCTTTATTGCGACCACAAAAGGCAATTTAACTAATTTACACGCAACTAAAAATATAAACACTTAAATAAATAAATAAATATGTTTTGGGTGAATATACTCATATGTCTGCTTGTGGGGATGCTACAAATGGTCGCCTGAACATTGAACAAGCAGCTTAAACTGTCAGCAACTAAACAAATAAATGTAGTGGAATGTAGTGTAGTGATTCAGCGATATGCCTTTCGGATGCACTCAATTCAATTTTTATGCTGTTGCTGGTGGCGAGGTCGCAATGTGTGGCATGAGTGGCATGTGCGTTATAATAGACCTATTTTTTGTTATATACTATATATACTAGTGTATGTGTAGTGCCGTTCATGTATTTATTTGTCTGCGCCTGCCTATGAAGTCATTAGGTTTAAGTGCTTAATGTCATCGCACAGGCATCGACAGTGTTTTTATTTATTGTACGAGCGGCTTAGGGTCTTCCAAGCAATTAAATTTTAGTAGCGCGTTAACAAATCGTAGGCAAAAACAAATAAAAATGGAAAAAAACCCGCACTTTTGTGTAGCCAATAGGCTAAATCACTTGACTTAATACTCAAACAGACACATTCACACTCACAACAGTAGGCTCCACTTGCTGTCATGTTGGCAACTCTATTGCACTAAACTCAACCAAAGCCGCCGCTGCACTTAGGCTGCGCAATTTCTGTAAAAATTCATTTTTTTCCTTTCATTTGTTTAACATATGAATTATTAACGTTTATTTCTTTTTTATTTTTGTTTTTGTGGCTTTTGTTTTTACAAATTGGTAGCGTGATTTATAGCCAATTATACAAAGTTGTATTACAAAGTGATTGCCCACCAACATATGCACGCCACAAAACGCATAAAAAATTAATCAAAATACTTACAAATGTATGTATATCTACTTACGTGTATATCGCATTCACAGTCAATTACTTATGTTCCAATGACTTTTTTCCATTTATAAAACTCAATACGTTTACGAGTAGAGGTCAAGTTTATTGCCATAGGCAATTTATTACATTGTAAACATACATATACATATATATATACTTACAGTGAATTTTTGTGGATATATTCCTGTCATAAAATACAAAATTTTGTAAACACAATTTCAGTTGAGGAATTTTTAAGTATTTAAATAATTTGAAACTAAATAAAAAATTTCAACAAAATCGGTGAGGCTACAACGGACACTAAACCTTTGGCTATAATGCCAACATTTCTATTTCCTCAGCTCATTATCATCTCTGGAATATCTCTTGAAATCCACTCCCTTTTTTTCAATTGTAGGCCTGACATTTTACGACTCCATTCCAACGACAGGCGCTTCAACGTAACATGAATATAACCGAATTACTAACGAACTGCCAACTCACTAGCATTCTCTCCACCTTAAAATCTGTATCCACTTTGTAACCGCTGTAGAGGCAAGAGTTCTATATCGAGTTAAATAATAGGAAAATATATACCTCTAACAAAGTCTGATATTTTGAGACTGACGAAGAACCTTATTTCTCCATCGGAAATAAATATATATTTCGACTTTTATATAGATTTCATATAACTTATAACCACCCAAGGGCTTTTCAGACGCATGACTCAATATTTAAGAAGTCTAGTATCATATTTTATTCGTTAAGATGGATAATTGAGATCAACATTGTCGTTATAATCTTATAAAAATCTTTTCAGAAAAGCAAATTCATATTACTCTCTCTTTACTCTCGAGTTTTTCAGAGAGGTAGATTGAATGAGATCGACCCTTGGATCATATTCTACCATAGATCCAAGTATATTTCAAGCCTTAAGACATTTTTCATTTGAATTTCATTATTATTTAAGGTCAACAGTGATTTCATTTTTACCGATAATGGCTTTCGATTAGTAAGGGTTCCTTTACTGAGGATGATTTTTCTCTTCCGAGGTCTCAATAATTTTTATTGGGGTAATTTTGTTATACTAATGATACTCGTACTGTTTGTGGTCAAATTAATCACTATCTAGGATTTGAAACCCAATTATATGATTTGCTCAACACTTGACTGTTTTTTTAGAAGATTGAAGAAGTCATCTCGACATTACTACTATCTATAACCTATCTGTTCTTTTATAAAGATAAATCACCTTTTTAATTTTTATTTAAAGTAAAGGGGCAAATAACCTGAAAAAGATAGCAAAGTTTACCAAGTATATGGTCAATAAACTGTATAAGAGAGATTATTCTTCAAAGTGGAGACTTTCAAATTTCATAACAAATATATTCAAATGGCAACAGCTTTAGCTGAGTCCACCAAGCCATTAATTGATTAGTTCGTAAATATGTAGTTGTACGCTCAGGTTTTAATAGTGGGGGGTCAATATAGTGGCCACAAGATAAGTAATTGGACTCTTCAAAAATGTATAAATAAGTTTATGCGCCATAATATTTGACGGCTGTGTATTTCTATTACTTCCTTTCTTCAAATAAAAAATGTTAGTATGGCGATACAATCAAGTTGTCTATATACAAGCGACTTACTAACCCACCGGCTGGCTGCAATTTAAGCTTTCAAAGCACGTTTTGATGACCGAAATAAAAAAAAGCATTTCGGTTTTACATTTATTATAAACATACATATGTACATACATATGTATATGTATATCTTCTTTAGTATGTGTCTGTGTGTGACTCCATGCATGTACGCGTAATTTACTTTGGCGTCGCGCTTGGCGGCAAACATTAACAGATGAGCAAATGCGACGTTTATTGACAAACGCTGATGAATTGCCCAAAATGTAAAAACAGCAACAACAACAATAACAAGAGCGACAGCAATTTTACACACATCACAGAAGGCAAGAAAACGGCAAACAAGCGGCGTTCATTTGAATTTTTAAGCGTCGAACGTAAAAAGTGTAAACACGTAATACGCTCGAATAATAAAAATTTCAATTGCATAAAATTACAATCAAGTTCAAGGCTGTGCGCTACGGGCGTGTAATGCGAAATTTTTTATGCTTTTTTTTGTAAATTTTTTTTGACATTTTACATTTTTAACGCTTTGTTTTTCACGCTTAAACTATGTTTAAGTGTCAAAGTGTCATACATTTTTATTCTCTAAAATTATTGCATTTTTTTGCTTCCAAGCTTCGAAGCTCGATTACTTTGTCGAGATTAATCATAGGCGTCAGCAGTTTTAATTATTTTAATTTGATGACTAGCTGTCATTTATAGTTAGATAGATTGTTGTTGTTGTGAAATAACCGCCTTCAATGTCATTTCCACAACAGTCAAGTCTTTTGTAGTCAGTACGGATCCAGATCTGTACATATGTATATTGAAAAAGTTAGTCACGTCGTCAGAATCATCCAACAAGATTTGAGGAAGGGTCTATATCACTACAACAACAACAAAAACAACGATATCCCAGACATCAAACAAATTTTTTTTTTTTTTTTTTGGAAAATAATAATAATTTATCACCGAATATTACAGATATATTAACAGTTCCTATTATTAATTTAAACAATTAATTTTTCGCACTTTGATTCATCATTGTTTATATGTATTTTTGTAATTATAAAAAACTATTAATATATGTACAAGTAAATATTCACTGAAATAACTATTAAATCGCTTACATAAATAAGCACTTAAGTATAAACCGCCTTCGGTATGATTGCAACATCGCCTTTGATCTCCGCAGCGCACTTGAAGCTGTCAGTTGTTTATAAAATCCCGCACATATATTTACCATTTGCTCATTGCACATTTATATGTATATTGAAGTACATGTACCCGCATATAAAATAATATATATATACATATTTTCCTATCCGCTCATATACACATAGTATATACAGAAACATATTTACTTGCGATCGGCAAATGAAAATTTACTTATGCACTTTAGATGGATTGTCAATAAAGCTCGTCAACTCAAAACGCATATAAAATAGCTACGACGCGCGCAACAATAAAGATTCTCAAACGTTCCAGTGTCTAATTTGCATAACAAATGAAGTGTATAAAATTAATCTATTTTTTATGGAATTTTTTTTTCATAAAAGCTCATACCTAAACACATCATATGAAGTAGTTATGTATATGTGTATACTCGTATATACCCTGCAGTAAAATTAATTTGTAAAAAACTATCTTTGAACTAGTACGAATTGGAAGTCCAAGTAGTCAGTCGACTGTCTTTATTCCATGCAAGCAAGTAGTATTTTTTAATAGCTGTCATCGATTGGCTAACTGCTATAGACAAGCCAATCGAACAAACTTTCCAAATTTCCATACAAACTGGCAGCACTGAAATCGAATTGTATATACTTGGACGCACTGAACTCTTCAACCACCGTCTATGTCTAACGTTTTCTGCAACAAATTTAATTTTTATTAAAGTTTTTTATTCAATAAATTCACTACAAAAATACTAACGATTTATCTTCGCCTGCCCTTTTCAATTTCAAATTTGTGTATAACAATTTGTATTATTTTGACAGTAATTTGTTCTTTGAGCCGTTCACAATAGTAAAATGGTTCTAAAATGAGTAAAACAAAATTTGGTAGCACTCAGCAAGCGACTATTGGAATTTTTATGAGGTATTCGCATACTCTCCAGCACGAATTCAACTAGATATCTTTGTTGTTGCTTTCACATGTAAAATTTTTGACAGGCGAGCAGCGCCCAAAGATAGCGAGCAGAGAAGTGATCAATCGATGGCTGCTAATGTAATAGCTGTCAGGTTTGGTAAGAACTTATGCCAGTTTATACCAGTTCAAAATATTTGCATTCAAAACTCTTGCGAGTTTATAGAGGAAGTAAAATCGGTGAACCAAAAAAAAAACTCATACCAATGCCTAGCTAGAATCCAGACAGGAATTTATAGTAATAAACTGATGAACTTCCTGACTAGTTTAATGATTTCTACTACTTATACATAACTATAAGTTGAAAATCATCTGAAATATTCCCAGCAGCAAAAACTGCAACAAAAGGTTTATAAGTTGGGTCATGTTAGAAAGCGCAATGAATATTTGACTGACTAAGTGGCTATATAAATTCCTCTACTGCTGAGGTCCATTGGATATTGCTCATTCGTCATGTTATCGGATTTCTTTTTATTTATATAAATATTCGTTTAATTTAATATTTTTTTATTTATTAATTACTCTTTAAATAAGGTTAACACAAAAGAAATATTTTTATTTTTCATTGAATTTATTAAATAATTTTTATTTATTTATTAACAAAATCTGTGTTAGTAAACTTTACTCGGTCGTTGAGTACCATTAAAGCTTCGACTGTGGTGTCCATAATTGCGTTTGTTTTTGTTATTTATTTGTTCACCATTTGTTTATGCAAATATTTGACTTGTCCATATATACGAGTACATATCTACATATACTTCCGTTTATAGCTTAAATTTGCTTTAATGATGAACTACTGTTTTTTTCACACTTATGCTTTGTTTACGCATTCGCTAACGTATGCAATTTCATTTAATCGCTATACTTCATTATTATTATTATTATTATTACTTTTTTAATTTGCATTGTGACACTCTGCGGTAGTTTATAATACATTTTTTGTCTTAGAACTGTGGTTTGCGGAAAAGGTGTTGGGATGTGTTTTGGTTAGGTTTTTTTCGTAGAAAAACAGTATTTGTGCAGAATATTTTTTTTGGAGCTTTGTACAATTAAAAAAATAATTTTCGGAAATGGTTGAGAGAAGGTGAAAGGGTAGAGATAGAAATAGATACCAAGCCTTTATTTCCCAACCGATTTCGACGTAAAACTCATCTATATTAAAAATATTTGAGTGCCACATGTTTTATCTGTTCCTCAATAGCATCTACTTCTGCGCCCATTAAAGTACAAGCAGTAATTAAAACTCTCCACTTCATATATAACATCATCTCTAACATACAACCAATCAATCCCCATTTCTATAAGTCAAAATCCGCCTATTTCTCCCAGGATTCGATTTAAAAAATTAAAGAACTAGTTGGGACCCTCGCTAAGACACAATAGCTAATGAACCCTGTTTAAAAACTTCACTAAAATCCATATTATCAGGGCAATATCCTGAAATACACCATAGTTGTTCTGATTATTTTCAAATATAATTAAATAAACTAGAATGAACTATTTTTTGATATATTTCATTTAATTTTTGTTCACTTTTTTAACTGCCCTCATTCTAAAATATTAACGACACAATGTCTCAACTTCGAACTAAATATAGACGTGTCTTACCCCTTCAAAGCATTTTGAAATCTAAAAAAATTCTAAAATAAGTGTTGCCTACAATTAGACTCACTCTCAAAAATATTTTCACAAACCTCCGCGAGTTTATTCAAGTCACTTACCAATACTACTCTATGTGGTTTCTTAAATTTTTTTAATACTTATCTGTTTTAACCAATTTTCGTTAATTTTTGCTTCAGTTTTATTTAATTAATTACGGTTATATTCTAATGATTTGTTACTACTATATATCAAGTAATTTCTAAACAAATTTCTTCCCGAAATTGTATTTATTTTTCCATTTCAAGTGACTCATTCTCAGCATTCTCCTTTATCCATTCACAACTATTCGCCAAATATTCCTTCCGTGCGCCTGTTTGTATGCTAATTTACTTTGGTGGGCGTCGAGTCTGCAGGTACACATTTCCGTAAATCAAATTTACACCAAACCAAAACATTTGCATGTTTAACAAGAAAGTTGCGGCAGCGCATAAACCAAGCGAGCAACTTTGCAAACTAAACAATGCTTATGCCTGCGCTAACTACAATAATAATTCCCACAAATAAAGTGCAAATTTAAAGGGTAAACAGAAAGTTGAGCCACACGCTCGCACACACATAACGGCAAATGCGCGTGCATAGCTGTAAATAACGGCACTAACTAGCTAATATGCATGCGAAGCGAGCGAAAGCAAACAAAAGGCAAAACGTTGCTATGCGCGCCGGTGGAAGAATGCTTTCTCATAGTGGAAAATATAACATAATTTTAGGCTTGTTAACAACTTTTCGCTTAAACTGCGTGCATGTGTGTGTGTGAGAGAGAGAGAGGGGGGTTCGAGTTTATTATACTGCACGCCAACTCCGACTCTAACATGTTGATTTTTCGGGCGGAAAAGTTCGCTTATAATATGGTAAATACAAACACACACAACAACAACATCGAGCGCACAAAAGTATGCTACATTTATACGAGTGTGTGTTTGTATGCGTTGCGGTATGCCAAATATTTATCAGCTCTGCCACAACTCAAAAGCCGTCTGTGAGCGTTCGCACGCAAATCGCCCGATTCACATACGCGAACGACACTTAATTAACTGTTTCGCCCGGCGAACGGTGCGCCAATTAACAGCCACAAACGCGACCGACAAATGCTGGTGAAATTACCGTCAGTTAGTTTTGCATACGGCGCTTTGTAATGCGCCAGCAAAATATTTGCCGCCTGCATATTTGCGTAAATGATTTGACATTTTGTCATAGTCGCAACAAAAACCGCATGCCATGCCATGCCACATGCTGTCATGCTGTGCTGTGCTATGCTAAGCTTGAAGTTGTTGCATATTTGTGGGCGCAAAATGCGAAAAAGTTCACTACAACATGCTCAACTTTATGAATTACGTCTGTTTTCATGGCAACAACAACAAGACGTATCATATAAAATATGTTTTTAGCAAACGCTGATAAGTTTAGAGGTCCTTGTGTAGGCTACCACACGCAAACGCCTGTCAAGCGCCGCGCGTTAGACTACACTATCAGGTGTAAGCGATCACAATGGGCCGCCCTGTCAACTTCAATAACAACAACAACAATGTTGTAATTTATTTATTTTGTTGTTTATTGTTGTTGTATTTACCTTGAACGCGAGTTGCTCTTTGTGCTTAGTTGTATGTTGTGTGCTTTCGCTGCGCTTTTTTTTCTCAATGTGAACCTTTCTTAATTCATGTTGACATTCGTACAAAGCAATTAACGAAATGTCTACCCGCTTTCGTGTTTGGCAGCGTTTTATTTATATACGGAAAGCGTTACTCAAATAGCAATTACTTATTTTTAATCACTCTTTTATGCGCTGAAGTTGGAAGTAAGTTCTTTTACATTTGCTACTAATTGGCGGTTGTGAGTTGCGCTTTTGATGAGGGTTGAGTCTATATATATAGTAAAATATATTAGAGATTAAGCGATTTGCAGTTTAAGAGTAGAATTTAAAATGTATGGGTTTATTTATGCAATGCTTCTAAGAAGTGGTACAAAAAAATCGGTAGTTGCCACCTGTTGCACATTTTTAAATCATAGAAATGTAGAACCTGCACAATATGGGTATCAAACTAAATGTTTGGAAGAAAGCTGTTTAGGTAGGATAACACTGCTCTATAAAAAAATTCTAACAAAATCATATGAACTGATACAATTAAAGAAACACAAAAACGTTACGGTTTCAAAATACTCTTTAGAAAGGTTGCCAGATTTTTTCCAAAAAAAAATAAAAAAAATATTGTTATAAACCTAAGAACCCTGCCACCTGTTAAAATATTAAATTAAATAAAATTTTTACAAACTATTTTGGATACCTGAAATGGCTAAAGAGGTTCAAGAACTGTTAAAAATATGTCGGCGTAGAAGTGCCAGTTGTTTAAAATTTTAATTCAAATAAAATAAATTTATTATAAATTTATTATAACAGTTAATGAGCAAAAAATGATTTATGCTAGAACTTTTTAAAAAATAATATTCAGAAGTGATGCCACCTGTTTTAATATTTAAAGCCAATAGTGCTAAATGCTTGACAAGTTACTGTTTGATCGCAACATGAACCAAGTGGGACAAGAAGACATATAGTTGAAAATGCTTTTAAGAAGGGTTGCCACTTGTTTAATTATTTGTTGTTATTTTTTTTTTTTAATTTCTATTATAAATAAAATTTTATGGAGAAAGTAAAGTATTTTTCAAGTACAAAAATTCAAGTTCATTAAGAAATTGTTATATAACCATATTTATGTACCGTTAATTAAAAAAGTAAAAAGCATTTGTTGGCAAAATGCTTTCAAAGCGTAAAAATGTATTACAACATTAATTACAAAAACAAATCATTATAAACAAACACGGAAATGCTTCAAGATCTGCAGATATGAGCGTATAAGTATAACAACATTTGTTGTTGTTGCTTACTCGTATAAATTACTAATTGCTAATACCAAATTGCTTTGTTGTTGCACTTATTCGTCACAGACACTTAAGATGCAGTTAAATAAATTACAGTTACTTCCCAATTGCTTAGCAGCATGCACACAAATACACACACATGGCAATAGTTGCAGCAATTGCAATGATATTTTTGTTTCTCTCATGCGATTTTTTTTTTAATTTTGTACGCTTTCATTGAAGTGCTGTCGCTAAACGCAACTTTTGCTTAGTTGAAATGGCAAGGAAAGTACATGAAAACAAAAACAAAACATTAGCGATTATATCAAATACTGTTATATATACATACATATGTATGTCTAAAAAAATCTGTCACTCGCATTAAAAATTGCAACAAAAATAAGTGTTATGACATAAAATTGAACGACATATTTGATTTTTACAGCTGCTTACATAAATAAATATACATTCTTCAATGTGATGTTAGCCTTATAACAGCATCGATATTAGACGATAACAGTAAGTAGTGACTTTAGGAAAACCAAGTATTGACTTAAGGCAACGCAGCTGATTTGTCAGCGTTTAAAAAAAAGTTATGTAATGGTCATTAACTGCATGAGCTTACACACTTACTCATATATATGTATACAAAATTTTCATTGAATGTTTGTGGCGCCACTATAACGGGTCGCTTTCCCCCCGGACGCAACGTGTTTTATTTAACAATTTTTTCACGCTTCACTTTTCCTTTGGTTTTAAGCGGTTATTTACCTCCAAACACACATACTCATATGTACTTATGTATTTATATGTGTCTGTGTACAATGTTTTGAAAAATGATGTTGACACTTCAGCGCTGATGGTTGGACACAATTGTGACTGCACAGGCCGGTCGCATTGCTGGAAAGTTCAAGTGCGGAAGTGCGTGTATATATGTATGTATGTATATGAGTGTGCAGCTACCAAATTTTCATTACTCCCACTTGGAGTCCACATGTGCCTGACGGTTATGACTCTTCAATACTGACAACTTTCGTATCGCCGCCACTTCGCTTGTGTTTTTTCGCAAGTTTTTTCTTTCCTCTTGCTACTTTTTAGTGTTTTTCAGTTCCTTTTCTTTGTTGCTGTGCGGCATCAACTTGAAAAGTAACATGTTGCCATTGCAGTTGACAGCAAAATGTTTGTCAACAATAGTACTAGATGGGAGCAATCTACGATTTACTTGGCTTCACTTGAAGTACAGATGAAGTCCGAGACACTTGTGACAACGCTGTGAGCTGTAACGCTGTATTTTTTGTAACGGTTTTTTTGTATTTGTTGTTTTTTGATTTTTAAGGGGTGGTCAAGTTTGTCTGTCTGGTGGTATGGGAGAGGAAGTTTGGGGCTATTTTTAAGTTTGTTTGTTTTATAACAAACATTGTTCACTAGTGCTTAGTGTTACAATACATCAATTTCAGGATCATCACTGATTTTTGACAGTTCTCGGAAAACTAGAAGCAAATAGAGTATTTGTTGAAAATCTTTAAGAGCTCAGTAGTTAAAAATTATTAAGGTTTTGTATAAGTTTGCTTGCATTTAAAAATGTTTTTGACAGGGTTGCCATTAAATTTTATATTAAGCAGAATTGTATCTTTCAATTTCGAATTGTTTATTTTGTTTTCAAAATTCATATCTTCGACTTATCCAATGGCAAAAAATGTTTCAGAACCTTATTCTCGTTTTTCTTAATTCAATTTTATTAAATCGACTTTTTTTCTTTCACCAAAAAAAAAATCGATATCTCAAAAACCAGATACATTTGTATAAACTGAAAAATAACTTATACATGGTAGTCAGATAGCAGTCAGATAGCACGTCCTTTGGTAAAAAAAAATGTTAATAATTGGAAAATAAATAAAACTATTTAAATAATTTTCAAAAATTATCGATAAAAATCGATTTCAAATGTTTATGATGTTGATTTCATCGATCTTGATATTTTTTTATTTGCAAGCTATTTCTTGTATTTTAAAGTTATCGATAAAATTCGATATCGAATTTCGATAATTTCAATTTTATCGATTTCGAAATATTTTTTTTGTTTTGCAACTGATATGCTATTCTTTATACCAACAGTTATTGCTGTATTTTGATAATATTATAAATATCTAAATATATAATATTACAATTTTTAGTACATACAATGAAAATTTTTATCTATACTATAATTTCTACTCACCATATATACCTACATTATATATATGTATTTGTACCTTAATGACCATGTTCCGCATAAATACATAAATTGCCACATTTAGAATTGTTAAAAAAAGTTAAGTACGCAAAAGAACAAACTTCGAGAGACTCATCTGCGTTGTCAACAACAAACTGTGTTAAATATTTGACAAATGATTGTCACAGCAACAAAGCGGCAGATGGGAGATTCAGCAAAGAGATTAAGGAACTTAGGCGTTGGCTTGGGGGTGAGAATGATGGAAGCACACAGGAGCAAGATAGAAGCTAAAAATAAACTAAAAATACAAGTTGATGGAATAAAAGTTACTAACAAACGCCGAGGCGAATTTCTGCAAAATAACAAACCGAGCAATATTAAAAAAGTTCAGAAAAGTAAGCGTGCTGTGGAAAAATATAAAGTTATGCTTGCAACTAGATGCTGTTTATCACTTACTGTGCGCAAGTGTGCAAGCGATTATGGAAAGTTTTCACGCTCTACATTTAGTTTTTCCTGTTGTTGTTGTTTTGTTTGTTTGATATTTCACTTAGAAGAATGAATAATGAGAATGCGAGATGTCAGAAATTAAGTTAGTCGACTCATTCATGCAACAACAACAACAACAACGCGGCAACACGTCAACACAGGCGATTCAGGTCAAATGGCAGTGACTAAGAGTGGAAATAAATGGAAATAGTTGTCGAAATGCGCGCAAACAAAAATAACAAATTTCTAATTTTAATAAAATTTTATTTTTTACAAAAATTTTCTTACAAAATTTGCTTCAACCATTTCGCCGAGTGGTGATTTGCCTCATCATCGCTGGATAATTGTGTTGGCCATCAATCTTTTCTGTTTTTTTTTTCTTGCACTCTCCAGCTGCGCGCTGACAGTTTGCGCGAAAAGCATGCCAACAAAATGATGTGCTTAGCAACTAATTTATGAAGAACGCACATGTTGAAGGCGTGTCGAAAAAATTTGTGCGGAAATTATGAATTTCTCCAAAAAACGAAATTAATTAAATTTTCCTATTCGAATTTCAAATTGTTGTTACTTTATAGTTTAGAAGAGAAGAGAACTCAAGTCAGCCGTGGCGTGCAACTGAGCAGATGCTAATTCTTCTGATGGGCAGTCAGTTAGCCGCCAGTTTAGTAACAAAAACTTTAAACTCACTTCATATCGTGTGTTGCTGTTGTCTTCCGCAGACGACCGTTGAAGTAGTTGACTTCTTAAGTCCAGCCATTCTTTTGCGTAGTATGTAAGCATGTGCTATACTGCTGAGATATAACGGCTTTTCAAAGATTTACGGCAAGTTGTTGTACGTGTTGAAGTTGCATTTGTGGCCGCTGCAGTGTCGTGGCAAGTCAGACTCCGTAAATTGCATAACAAAGTCGAGGCATAAAGCGAAACAGACATTTTATGAGTTGCCTATTAAAGCGAAGTGCACAGTGGTACGAATAGCCTTAAAAAAATAACTAAAATAAATAATTAGAGTCAGGTAGTTTCCAAATTTAGCGAAATTTCTCGTGAAAAAATATTCAAATTTTCGATATATATCGATATTAACGGTTATCGATTTTTTTTTCGATTGATAAATATTATCTTCTAGTCTAAAATGAATTTGAATTGCATTTTTTTATTATTCGAAGCCAAATCGATTATTTTATCGACAATTTTATCGATTTTTATCAATAATTTATCGATTAATTTTCAGATTACAGTTTAACATGAAATTTAGTTCAAATCTTTAATTCTTCGATTATTTCAAATGAAAATGTTCGATGCAAGTACAAACTTTTATTGTCGGTGTAAAATACCCTTATTAATTCCGGGTTTAATACCCTTATATGAAATACATGATCAAAAACATATATTTTTTTAAAAGTGAGCAAATTTTTCATAAATTAATTAATTATTTCTTAACATGGTAATTCAAGGATTTAATATGATAATTTACAATAAGAAACAATAAGCTTTTTCTCAAATTTGTAGTCTACTTTTAGGCGCTTAAACTCAAACGCCTTCAGCAATTCCATTGAATTACACTCCAGCTAACCACAAATCTCCGAACACAAACAATTAATCAAATACTTGTTTGCTTTAGCAACACTGTGCTCGAACGCCTTAAAGTATGCTTCAAGTCAAAATGCTACATCAACACTGATAAGCATATGTCTTATGCTACAGCCACAGCATGCAACTCGAAAGTTATGAATCGACTTGCCAGCATAGCATGTATCTCATTTTCACTGTACGCATCACTTCACACGTAGAAGTTATCAAAAACACACACACATACCCACTCATATACACCCACTGTAGTGGCACTTGGTCAGCCGTTGCGCTTTTGCGAACGTTCACAACAGCGCTTTAGAACATCATCAACACACTCCACCCACCCACCAGTCATGTCATTATTTCCTCATTTATTTCACTGTCATTTGCAGCCATTGCCAGAACTCAAGTTTCCACAATGCTTATTATTTTACAGGCAAACACACGCTTGCGTTTAGTAGACACACACACACGCATACAAATATATAAAAACTTTGAAATTTTTACAACTTATTCGCATAATCTGGCAACGCTATTTCTATAAGGTAGTTTGTGGTTTTGCATACAAGCAGCGGCTTTCTGCAGGCGACAGCTCTTAAGGGCTTCGGGGCAAATATATATTTGTTTCAATATTGTGGTTTCACCTGCCAGTGATTTGTGCTCCCTTTAAGCATGGTAATTTACCCTAACAGATTCGCTGCGATTTTCCATATAAATGCGGTTGCCGACGTTACACCGACATTCTCACATTTTTACTTTTATCTTCCAAGAATACATTTAATTTGAATCCCAAATCAATTTGATACTTTTGTTTATTTCTTTGAAATTTCGCAAGCAATTTTTGCGATTTCGAATTTATGGAAAATATTTCATGAACATTTTATTTGTAAAATGAGCTTGATAAATAATATTTTCACTCTTCTCATATTACACCGAAAGTATGGAGAATTTAATAAAAAAAAAATTTCTTCACACGAAAAATTTAAAGAAATTGTAGTCTTAATGACAGCGTCTAAGGGGTGGGTGATTTCTACACTCATTCGGGTTTCAGGACCTACTCTTTCGCTATATAAGAGCAAAAAAGTTAGAATCATCTTAACTAATTTCAGACTATTAAATCATTTGAGAAAAAAACGCCTCCAACAAAAGCAAGCTGCACGAAAAATTTAAAATCTTCGAAGAAAGTTATATATCCATTTATAGTTGATAATAATGAAGTCAACTATCTTTAGTTCCGAGGAATTTCGAGAGCAGACTAATGGGGTAATTTAAAAAACCTCAAGACTCTTTCTAATGATTATATTATTATAATTTGGATATTCCAACTGTCAAATAAATATAATAAGAAAAGTTGCACTTTTATGCCTAAGACAGACATATGGTTTCCGTACTACGAAGTGTACGACAATAAAAGCTCAAGAAACCATGTACCAGCATAGTGATCCATCAGCTGATACAAATAAATTCAAGCAAAATATAATTACGAATAACAGGCAGCAAAATGGATCCTGTCTTATATATAACTGCAAGCAATCTTAAAAAAATTATTTTCCATTACAATTACTACACCTCAACATATTTTTCATATATTTTTATTTTTTCAAATTTTGCTTTTTGATTTCAATTTATTTTGAATTTACTTCACCAAAACACCACAAAATTTCAATGGTTTCTAGAACGGTATTGTAGTACGGAACACCATTTGCTTTCAAACAAAATTCGGAAAACCGGTGATACACATATGGTTTCTGAGGCATACTACAATATGTACTACAAGTCAGTCTCAGGTTTTAATGTAAATTAGAATTCAAAAAGTTTTGGAATATTTGAAATATTTGAATATGTTTATAGTTTTTAGTACCGAAACCTTTTCGGAATATTTAAATCTTAGTCCTCCATTTGGTTTGTGACTTTGACATTAAACATTAAAGAATGCGCCTAATTGTAGACTAATTTTTTATACGGTAAACTCTCCGTTTGAGTTTATTTTCGTTTTTTTTTTTGCTATTTGTAGACTACTACTTTTATGAAGACAAATTTAATTAATGAACCCTCTCAATTCTTCCACAATTCTTAAACATATATTATTTTTATATATTTTTAAATATTTTTGTGATTATTTCTTTAAAGCAACCTCTAACGAGTCATTTAAATGAGTAAAAATTCAACGAATATTAAATATTATTTTTAATCGCAACTTCCTCCCTCTCTTCTGCTCTCAGCCATGTTGTTATTAAATTAATATACTAAAACACATTTACCCTTCTAATAAAATCTAAAGCAATTATTTTGATACCCAGAACGAAAGAACCTTTTTACAAAATTCGCAGAATAGAAATAAAGCGAAAAACAAACAACAACAATCCACCGAAATCTTCCAAAGGTCCACTTGAGTCAGCTGCCTACGTAATTGCTTGAAAATATGTACAGGATGTTTTAGCAACCTTATTTGTCGGTTTGTGTATGTTGCCATGCTTTATTGTCTACTCCTTTCAACAACAATCAACGAATTTGTCATAACGACAGCATACAACACATGCGCCACACACACAAACACTCCAAAAGGCAAAGCTACAACAACGGACACTGGCTGTTGGCAACAAAGTTAGTGGTGTTGTTGTTGTTGTTTCTGCCGCAACAACTCATGTTGATTGAAAAACCTCGCCCACATTGTCAACACTTACCACGCCTACGCTGCCAGCGTTGAGGCTGCTGATGCTGTTGCTGCTTGTGTCGCAGCAGTGGCTGCAGGATCATGGCATATCCGTTACATGGAAAATCAGTGACATCTTGATGGAAATAACTTCCGACCGAATCGTCAGGCTCCACACACATATATATATTTTACATATAAGCTGCAACAAAGTAAAGCACTGCCTGCTGTAGTCCTCATCCACTCTACCCCTAAATGTATGCTTTCCTCAAAGTAAACAAATAATCACAACAAAACCAAAGCCACTGACGACAACAATAACAACAAACGCTGTAAAAATATAGTAAAAGTCCGGAAAAAAGGACAAATCCCACACCAGCGCGCTGTAGCCGGCAGCAAGCGGCAGCAATCAGCAGGCAAATGTGGCTGGCAACGTCAGCTGCTGCCTGGTGTGTTTGCCTCAGCGCTTCACTTTGCTTACTATTTACGAGTGCTACTATGCGGTGCTGTTTAGTCACCGAGCAGACTTGTTAAGTTTGCATGAAGCCACTACTACCCAAACAGGGCCGCCACTACGTCAAAGAGCAAAGAGCCAGACAGACGACCAGCCAGCCAGCTAGCCGGCTAGCGAGCCAAAGCAACTCGAGACTGTGTAGCCAGGCGGTTAGTTAGTGGCGGCAGACTTTTTGTTTGTCGCCACTCGCTCTCGCTTGCATCAGCGCACAAGCACAAACATGCTTGTGAAAATGTGGAAATTCGCAAGTATTTTATGCGTGTGCAAAAGCACAAACTTGTCAACCGAGCACGGCATGTCACACTCGACTGCCGCCACCAGGACATATGTACACATGAGTATGTATGCTCCTGCAAGAGTGCGCTTTATATTAGAAAAAACAACAAACACTTTTTCAATTCAACATTTGCATGTGTGTGTGTGTGTGTGTGTGTGTGTGTTTATATGGCCGCTAGTGCAACGTACGTGACATTGATGAAATTTAATGCCGCCTGTGATATCCGGCGCATATCCTTTGCGCACACACACAACCACTATATATGTGTATCAAAGTAAGGCCACATGCACTTGTCGGTATATAATAACTTGTGTACACTGTTGGTTTGGCGCTTCCGCATTTTCTATGCGTCTATTGTCTCGTTTGTCTTGGCTCTTGCCACCTTGAAGCGTAAAATTTGCTCTAGCATGCTGCATGCTGCTGCGTCCTGGCTTACCATCTTTGTGCTTAAGATTACTTAGAATTTTTGAATATGTTTTTGAAGCACACTTGCTGCTCACTGCTTACTCATCTACAGAGCATGGTTGTTTGCACATATGTCGTCTTTACGCTTAAAATTGTAAATAAATCATGGATTTTTGTTGATGTGCATGCTGTTGCAGTGGCATTTGTCTTGGTAGACATGTGTGCGTTGTTGTGATTTATGAATTGCTAACAAATTTGAAATTCCTATTTTTAGTAAGTAATTTTAGTAAGCAAAGAGGTCATTGGCGTTGAAAAAGTAGCGTTAAGTGAGTGATGAACGCCCGGCTGGCTGGTGGTTTCAAAGCTCGGTCTGTTATCTAGTCTAAATAGATTTCTCATAACTAGAGGCTTTCAATAAAAATAAAATTTTAATGAAATTAAAGAAATTTTTAAGGGGTTAGGGGTAGTCAGAGACACGAAAATATTTAATTAAATAATAATTTTTTTTTGATATTAAATCATGTTATTTTACAAAAGTAATAATATGGCGTTATTATACAATGTTTTGACTTAAAGTCACGAAATTAACAAAATGGCGGCCTCAGGAAATTTTTTTTAGACTTTCGCGAAAAAATCAACAGTTAATTGATCTTAAAAAATCGAAATTTTTAAAAAAAAATTGGAAATATTTTGTACTGAAATCCTCAAGACATTTTCTTAGTAACAATATTTGATGACTAAACATAAAATTAGTTTACTGGACTTATAACTGAAGCTTTTCAAAACCTTTTTTAAAATTATTACACATAGAATTAAATTGGCAAATATTGTTGTTGTAGATGGTGGTGTAGTTGCAGTAACTACTCTCCGCATAATTGTGAGAAATGTTGCAGAATTGACGTTTTCTGGATAAAAATCAAGTTCCATTCTAGTTTCCCAAACCCGGCTGTCGTGGATACGGTACACAAATTATCTTATTCGTTAAACAAACTTTAAAGCATCTCATTTTACATAAACTAACCTTATTTTGCATAACATAATCGTATAGGCTTTCCGCACAGCCAAATTAATTTAATGCATTAAGATTATTATTGAGAAACCGGCTACTCAATTGACATTCAGATGTTATACATTCTTGTTTTCTATCGTTGTAAATCAACGATTTAATCGAGCTTAAACGGGTTAATTGATCAATTAATTCTGGTGCGAAAAGGCCAGCTTACCATAACCGTACCCATGCTAAATTTACATAAAATAGAACGTATAGCTTGCTTAATCTAACTTATAAAGTGGCTTAGGTCATGAAATAGAGTATATAGTAGCCTTTTATGAGTTTGCAATTTCAACTTAATTTGTTTGAGTTTAATATTAAATTTACGTTTCTGAAGTATGGGTCCTGATTATATAAATGATCCAATATCATATCCATTCAATCTTTTAGCTTTCTGTCATAGCGAAAAATCTTTACCATCGATAGAAAAGATTTCCATAAACCAAAGCTCATCAAGAAGCCTTTTTATGATCACTTCAAAATAGCTCTCTTATTAATCAGGCTCAGTAAATATTGTTTTTAGGAATTCTCACAAGAAGGTTCTAAAGTTATTCATAAGAGTTCTAGTAAGGTCCCCGCTTTCAACAAATTTTCCATTAACTACTACACCGTAAGATAAATAATCTAAACGGATTACAGTTATTGCAGTTTGTTCGAGGAAGACGATGAGTTATCATCTCATCACTGCGTTCTTCACTGTTCCGATTTTTTCGAGATCAAGGCTGAAACCTCTTGGATCTCAGAAATTCAGTTTTCTATGTGAACTAGCTTGTCTTCAGAAATCTGCCATATAAGTTATTTCCCAACCTAAAATTTCTTATTTTTGGTAAATCACAGCCCCTAAGCCCCTTAAAGCTGTCAAGCAATTTGTAGTTGGAACCAAAAAAAAATTAAGAAATTCTATAAAAACAGCTAAATTGAAGTAAGTCATAATGAAATAATTTGACTACCTATCTTCTTCTTACTTAAGTGCACAATATTAAAACAAACAATCACACATTCTCACTAGATCAAATGAAATATTTTTTCAACTTAATGTAAATTGTGCCATTTGTCAAGTTAAGTATTTGGGAAATTGAAAAGAAACGCGGTAGTCAACTACAAAAATATGAAAAAATATGAAGACTGTTGCTTAGGCAGCAATAGCAAATTGCCAACAACAAATCTAAAATCCAATAAATACACATAACACCAACCAGAGGACACCTCGTGACAACACACGTGCGTCTAGTGTCGCAGACTGCGGCTGCTGATGGCAACCATGACAGTGACTATTACCAAGAGATAGATAAGGTGTTGCCATAAGATGCACTCGAACAAAGGCATTATGAGCATGTACAAAAGAACAAAAACAACAGCAATGAGAAAAACAAGAAATGTGAAGCGTAAAAAAGCACGCGACTTATCGCTTGGACGAGCCAAAGAAAATACAAATCTAATTAGTCTTGAGGACAAACAAGCATGCTCAGCGTGTGAAGCGCTAGTTGGAGTTGGGCGTATGCATGCATGTGTGTGCTGATAAGCTGTTTCTTTATGGTGAAACGTCTGAAAAAGCTCTCTCACTCATGTTTTTCATGTAGGTTTATGCTAACCAAGTGGAAACGCGTTCGCATAAGTGCCTCGTAAAATAACAAGAAAAGGCAAAGGTAGTGCGTAAATAAGAAGTTTGTTGCGACAAAAGCAGATAAACAATTTGCCACTTTGTTGTTTTATGTTTTTGTATATTATTTTTTCAAAGAAAATGTTGACGGTTGGGGAGTAGAAAGGCGCTGGAATTACATTTGAATGACTTTGGTAAAATGACAAAGAAGTGTTTTTTTTTGTTTTCCAAAGAAAAATAATAACCTTCGAAGATTATTTAGGCATATACAGTTGTATATTTTGCTTTTTGAAAATCGTAAAATGTATAATTTTGCCTTAAAAATGGAATACAAAACAATGTTTTATATAATGTACTCAGAGAACTTCACGATAGCAAATTCCCAGGACTCCTCAGTCCCACTTCACTTCCCAGGTACAAATTTAGTTCTTGCCTAAATTCACTCTCCCCTTCTCAAATTCAGACAGACACATCATGAGAAATTATTTTCTATAGCTTAACTCCAGTAGCAACAGGTCTCATTAGGAATTCTTATTAATTATTTCACTAAGTTTTGAACAACTTACCAATCCAAACAAGGTTACATCGCCGAAAGGACAATCATTGGCAGTATAAAGAGTGGGTCAATTCCGATATCGTAAAACCACCAAAACCTTTGTTGAGAATTGATTTCAGTCATATTATATTATTTTAATACCAGTAGCATATGCCTCACATTCCTATTTTGGTATTATAGAACGCCTAAAAGTAGACTATATTTTATAATAAAAAATTGAAATAAATGCAGTACTTTTTCAATCTTACTTATTTTATCAAATAATAAAAATATATACATAATTTGCACATTAATTATTCATAATAATTATCTTAATTCATAATTCTGTATCTTATTTTACTACATTTTTAAATTTATTAAAAATTAATTTATAATTAAAAAAAAAAAATATAAATAATTTATTATATACAAAAAAATATAAATAATTTATAAATTTTTTTTTTAATATTTTTTATTTAATTTTTAAGCTTTTTAAAAATTAAAATAATCAAAATTAAAATAATTTTCTTTAAAAAAATAATATATTTTTAATAATGTTTTTATATATTTAAAATTTTAATAAACTTAAAAACCATTTATTTTTTTTATTTACAAAAAATATTTATTTTAATGAAAAATAATTTTTTTAATTTTTTTAATTGAATTTTAATTGAAAATTCTAACCTCTTCCTTAGCAATAACCAATTAAACCGTAATTCTCTGTATAAATTTCTTCATTCATTTTCTTCGCCGCACTTTGTGCACATTTCATCATTTCGCATTCGTCACAATCGCCAGCAAACCCTTTCAATGCTCGTTTATTTGTTTGCTCTTTTGAAAAGTCATAACTTCTGTCATTTATGTGTGACAGCTAACCAAAGCTGTTTTGCTGCTAAGCTCACCCACGCACACCAACACAGAACACACACTCGCACACAAGCGCAACAAAGCAAACTGCACAATGACAATGTAACAAGCCCTCAAGTGTAATTGTCATTCCTATTACCAGTGCATCAACTCTCGACTGACTGACGCTCGCTTCACTTCACTCGCATATCCTCGTAACTTTATACTTGCAACTCCCCTGCAGCGCCGGGTCCAGCTTTGTCCAGCCACAATGGCAGCCTCGCATTGCCATAGCCATAGCATGTCGCAGGCAAATTAAATGCAACTCTACAACACAATGACAATGTGTCATGGCAGTCGAGAGTCAGTTGAGACTTGGTTGAGAGTTGCCAGTTACCAGGGAGGCGAGCGAAAATGTCACGATGGTCGCATCAGCAGCAGTTGCTATGGTCGTCTACTGTTTGTTGCCATGCTTTGGCATTGTACAAAGTGGAAATGTTGCTATCTAGCTACCATTAGCCGTTAGCAGTGCGCTAGCGTAAAAGCTTATCATTTTCCTCTGTTGTACTTCTCAACCGGTTAACAATGTGTTGTCTTTATTTTCTTAGCGACATCCTTGCAACATTATATCTCCATGTATTCTTATGTACCGTTATTTGTGCCTTAATATTACCGTTAGCTGCATTGCCGAGCGTGTATTAACGCTTTTTATGCACTCTTTGCTCTCATGTCGGCGATTAAAATGTTGCTTTTGTTCTTATTATTCGAATTCATTTACTCAACTTAATGCTTCGCTGCTTCTCCTACTTCCACTTCTCTTTTTATATTCTCTCTGTCACCCACCCGCCGTGGCATTATTCGATTGCGATCATCCTGTTACGCTGCGTGTCAGCCGCTGTGACATTAATACCCAAGAAACACTTTAAAATGTCATGTAAAACGCTTGCCGTCAGCCAAAGTGGGCAAAACAAAAATGCGTTTGTGTGTGTACATATAAATAAAGGCATTCTAAATAAATGCTGGTGTAAACTGAGTGACATGTTGTTGAATTGTCAGCCTTGTTGTTAGCTTGTTAACTTTTTATTTGATTGCTTAAATGACAGCTCATTGTTGTTTTTATATTTTGTTGCTGTTGTTCTTGCCTTTTTATTATTTGTGCGTATTATCCCAGAAATTGTGAATTTGTGTGCTGTCACACTCACATTTGCTGAAGTCTACGTATTTATTCAGGCAAATTCGATATTACACGTACTTACATATATGTATGTATGTGTGGCATATTTTTTTTAACAATTTAGCTTAATTGCTTTCAATCTAATTCTAATAGAACAAATTGAAATTGTAACTTTTAATTGTCAATTAAAAATGTAATTAATATAAAATAATTATTTACTGAAAAGTTAATTAGCATTACATTTTATTGAGATTTAATGTGATTAATTCAAATGTGGAGCTCTAATAAGATTCATTCATTAAAATTATTAATGAAAATTATTAATTGGTACTGAATAACATTTTTTATATTCAATATTTTTTCGTTTATCCATTATTATTTTACCGGACTTTCTTACTTTAAAATTGGAGCACAAATTTTAAAACCGATTTTGCCAGCAAATGAATTCGATAAATAAACTCAAACTTACCGATTATCATGGACCCATATCTCTTAATTACTCCCATTCTAACACCGTCTTCGATGTTAGCCGACGGCAACAGGTAGAATTCCTAATTTACTAGTAGTTCTTAAGAATCAATCAACCGGAATGCAAATACTTTGTACTAGGCATGGCCATTAAAAAACATCGATATTTTATTCGATATGATGAATCGGAACTTGACATCGATGTTATGCGATGCATCGATGTATCGAACGTATCAAAAAATATATAAAAATTGATTTAAAAACATTAAAACTGCAAATTAAGTTAAATATTTTTGCTTGCATATGTTTACGAAATCTTACTTATTACTTAATACTATTAAAAACCAATTTGCGAAATAAATGTGTAACAATTTTTATTAAAGGATTTAAAAATTATATTATTCAATAGTTTCAGTTTATAAACATAATATAATATAATGATGTAGAAACAATTTTGAAGTATTTCAAAGCTAAGTGTTTGTAAATCGTTCAAGATTTCCAGCAAAATTTCGAATAGCCTTCCAACAGGAGTTCGCAAATGTATTAGGATAGCTTATTTAACATATCGAACAGATTGTTTCCGTTTGTCTTCCAATTTATTTGGATTAACTCATGATGATCGGTTCAAATACCAAACGGGTTTTCAGCTTTATCAGAACTATCAGAAAAGTCCATATCCATCCCTTCGGCTTCTGCAATAGCATTAACTTTATTATTAATGAAGGGTCAAAACAATACTGTGTTCGAACCATCTAAAACGGCTTCAATTTTTGATGAAACAGTTTTTCATTCTTAGAATCCTAATGCTGATTTTGCAACTAAATTTAACGTGTGTGCAGAACACAAAATGTGGCATCTCTTTCCAAAGTCTCAGACTTTTATCATATTGGGAGCATTGTCAGTAGCAAATGATGATATTTTAGTTTCATTAATACCCCAATCTTAGCATGTCTTCAAAATTTGCTCGCTTATATATTCAGATGTGTGCCTTTGAACTAATTCAAATACACCAATAGTTAAAGATTTGTGTTTCGGAAAATTTTCGATTACTTGCGTTTGTTATTTTAAAGCAAATTCCCAACGAGACACATCCAACGATGCATCGAAATTAAGCGATGTATCAAAAAAAAACATCCATGTTTCGTACATCGATGCATATCGGCCATAACTAATTTTTACTAGTTTTCAAAATAGCCCAAATAATTGGGTTAGTATGTAGAGCTAATTGAAATAAAAATAATATTTTCGAACAACTAAATCCCATGTCTTTAAGTAGAGAACTTACTCTGTTAAAATGAGGTAACATAGATGACTTTTGTTGGTCTTTCGTTGGAAAACATTTGTTTAAGACAGTCACTTGTCAGTTTTTCAGTCAAAAGTTCAATTCATTTGGTATTGTAAAATTCTGCTTCGCTTTGGACAGGATTTTCGAAGCTCCACATAAATAGTCCGTTTTTTTATATAAAAACGGGTTGTGAGAATTTTATATTTTTTATATGGACTAATGTGATATTGAAAAAGAAAATTGAAAAAATAAAAATATTTTTGATTCTTTTTTAAGGAAATAATAAACTAAAATCCATAAAAAATAGGCTATTGACGCAATTTATTAAAACAAAATTAAATATTAATATACAGTGGAACTTCCATAACTCGAAGTATTTTTGTGAATTCTGGTGATTCGAGTTAGAGAAGTTCCACTGTATTTCTGTTAATTTATAATGTAATAAATAGTAAACTGACAAAGTTAAAATTGCTATGACATAATATCTAACCAATAGCAGTTATGCTATTATCAATACCACTTGAAACATTCCGAGAAACTGAGATAAATGATCCACACGCAAATGTAAAAAGGCAAATCAGACTAAGGAAAACAGAAATAAATGAAATGCGCTTCTTTCTAGCATTTTTTGTGCATATCCTGCTGCGAAATCGCATTGAATTTTAAAATAATATTTCTACTCACACACGCTTACAAACACAACAAACAGAAAGTGCTTGCCACAGCAACACACACCACCGCAGCAGAAAGTCATATAACATAGACTATAATCTTATGCAGGTATATGTATGTGCGGTTTTGCTACTTGAGGTCAGCGCTTATAGCCAGCAATTGGCTGAACTGTATGGCCAAGCCATAAGCGTCGTTAGCAAAGCGCTCGATTGTTGTGGCATGTGGGGCAGCTGAAATTAAGTTGCTCGTATTTTTTGCAATTTTTTTCACTCACAATGCTATCACTATGTATTTGTATACACTAAGAGTGGAGTGCAGTATTTATCAAATAGCAGAAGGCGATGGAGAAGCAAGAGAAAAGAATAAGAAAAGAAGCAAAGCATTTCAAACGAATGTATGCGGCATTTGTAGCTGCATTCAAATGTGCTTCATTTATTGCTTAATTGATTTTAATTTCAATTTTTCTTTCTCCAACAATCCAATGTATACAAGCATACACACACAGCCATGCAAGCGCGTTGCAACAGCAGCCAGGTAAATATGGCTGTCATTTGTAGTAGCGCCAATGTTTATTTGACTGTGTCAATACACGGACACACACACACTCTCTTTGGTGTACAAAAACAAGCTTTCATGTGTGGGTCCACATCGTTACCATTACTTAGGCGTGTGTGTGCGTTTGTGCCAAGGATGCCGCTGAGTGCCTGACCGTTTGCCATCTCGAGTGTAGCAAGAACAACAACAGCAGTTATACACATCTGTATGCATATATGCACTGATACATTTTTCATTGGCCGCTCCACGTATGAAAGCCACGTATGCGCGCCACTTGCCACATGCCGCATGCCACACGTCGCACCAGCTATAAGCTACGAGCAAACAGCCACTTTGCTGCAACACTTGTGCACAAATGACGCGCTGATTCAATACCATTTCCTGTTGCCGTTATAAATTTGCACATCCGTTTCCGTGCCATTCAAGCGCAAACGAGCAGCAGCAAAACACACGAGTGTCGATGTGTGTGGACATCTCTGTGTAGGTGTTTGCAGTTAATCCGTGTTCGCCACTCCTTTTGCCGTCGCTGAGCTAAGCTGCCGTTGCTTTGCAGTTATTCAGCCATTCCTTTTCATTCTTTCTGTGCTAAATTAATTCTTTTCTTTTACTTTCATCCTGTCCTCTTTCAATTGCTCGCACATTCGTTGTGTGTTGTGGATTTATTGAATTGCATATAAAATATACATTTCTTTTATTTTTGTGCGATCAACCGGCTGTGTGGTGCTATGCGCTGTTATTGTGCTCGTCCATTCTTCGTATCCTTAGATTACTAGCAATGGCAGTTTATTGAATGCTGTCCGAATTAGTTAGCGCACGGTGGGACAATATAGTAATGAAATTAAAATAAAATAAAATAAAATAAAACAAAACAAAACAAAATAAAATAAAATAAAATAAACTAAAATAAAATAAAATAAAATAAAATAAAATAAAATAAAATAAAATAAAATAAAATAAAATAAAATAAAATATAATAAAATAAAATAAAATAAAATAAAATAAAATAAAATAAAATAAAATAAAATAAAATAAAATAAAATTAAATTAAATTAAATTAAATTAAATTAAATTAAATTAAATAAAAATAAAATAAAATAAAATAAAATAAAGTAAAGTAAAATAAAGTAAGTAATAAAATAAAATAAAATAAAATAAAATAAAGTAAAATAAAATAAAATAAAATAAAATAAAATAAAATAAAATAAAATAAAATAAAATAAAATAAAATAAAAAAATAAAATGAAAATGAAATGAAATGAAATGAAATGAAATAAAATAAAATAAAATAAAATAAAATAAAATAAAATAAAATAAAATAAAATAAAATAAAATAAAATAAAATAAAATAAAATAAAATAAAATAAAATAAAATAAAATAAAACAAAATAAAATAAAATAAAATAAAATAAAAAAATTAATTAAAATAAAAAATAAAATAAAATTAAAATTAAATAAAAAATTAAATTAAAATAAAAAATTAAATTAAATTAAAATAAAATATAATAAATATAATATAATAAAATAAAATAAAATAAATTTAACCAATTAAATTTATGGAATGTAATGATTATGTAAGATTGTTTTCAATTAAAGCAAATATAATTTAAAACAATAAATCAAAATAATTATGTATTAAGTTATGTGAAATAATTGAGTCACTGGCAGTTTTGCTCCGCAAAAAAGTGTAGGTGGAGAAAATTTGCTAAATTGAATTAGCAGTTTTCCCTTATAAGAACTTATAGTTGTAGACAATTTTCAAATTGACTAAATAAATTTTAAATTGAGCTCAATAAATACAATACTAATTTAATTAATTAGTGTAACCACCAATTTGATATTAAATTAATAAAGTTATTTCAATGAATATGATAGTTAAAAGATAACTTTAGCATTTATCTAACATGAAATTGAGAACCTGTTATCATATTCTATCCTTATACAAAAAATGCCACAATAATTTAATTACCGTTATGTACACCTCGATAGTATTATAAGAGTCAGAAGTTTAATCATAATACTATTACGCTTACCCTTCTGCTCCATATGGATCTATTTTCATACCTTTTCTCTTCTTTTTCCTGCTACCGTCCATGTAAGCGCTCCAAAGGGCAGCGGATAGATTCCCGTTATAGCGATTTATATGCATAATCGTAGCATATACAATAGCCCGCACACATGCTAACTGGTATTGGTATTTCACAAACTGGCTGACCCGCCTACACGACGGTCACAGAGCAGCGCTCATTTGTCAATTGAATGAAATTCAAGCGAATGCCGCTGTGGCACCGTGCCAATGCAATGCGACACACCAACACTTGTGAGCTTATAAATGAATAAGGCTCAGATATTCAATATTTATATATACCTATATATATATATAAGTATGTTTCATTCAAAGGAAACGGATTTTCACTCAGAATTTACTTCTGCGCCACCGTCACACACAAGCGAACAATGACGTCTCATATGCATGTGGGGGTGTCTCACACTCAAAGCTTACATTTGTTCGTATGTTTGGATATAAAAAACTAGCATTTTTGTTGTTTTTGCATTGAAATCGTTAGCTTTAGTTTTTGCCATGTATGCCCATTGCTAGCTTGCTTTGCACGTCGCTTCCGTTCAATTTGTAAAAACTGTATTTTATCCTTTACGATATTGTCCACTGCTTACCGGCAGTGCACATATGTTCCTTATATATCTATACAGATGAGAATATGCATGTGTGTGTTTACTCATGTGCACAATAACATATTGATTAAAATCGCCTTTTCCTCTTATTCAACATATTTTGTACGTCATGCCGCCAGGGCCTGCGACCCGTCTCAGCGGCAATAGCCCGCTTGCTGTAAATGATGACCACTTCGATTATTTGACTTCGTTTGATCCCTGCACAAAGGAAATATAATTGGCCATTTCCATTTTAGCCCGAGCTTACAACTCGGCACGTTGCTGCTTTTCATCAATTTCGTTAAAAGATAGTGAGCGCAAATAGAGCAACACATAAATGTATGTTTGAAGCAACTACTTCTGCATATCCTTCAACATATCCTTTAGCATTTATCTATTTAAATGTCTGTTGTAGTTCTTCTACACTCCGCCATCTTCTGCTAAGCACTCGTTGCAGTTGACTGGAATTTAATTTGAAAATTGCACACTATTCACCAACACACACATTCACTCCAGAATTGAACTGATTAAATATTTGCTAGCTTACTAAGCAAACGTCGTTGTGTCGTGGCATGAAAAAATTCAATTTTGATTTCTAACAACGAAATGTGTCCAAAGCCCATTGCTGGCCTTAAAATATACAATAGCTATGGCTGCCTCGTTTTGTGACCGCCGTTGCTGCCGCCTTATGGGCAATTTCATTTGAGCAAACACACTGTCACACACACACACACACAAATATACTCCTCTTAAACGCCACAAAATATGCAATGACACTCAGTAATATTTTATTATTCCATTCGTTCATCAATTCAACTTAGTGGTTGCTTGACTGCTTGCCAGCCTACACGAACATACACACATACACACATACACATACATAAGCTGAAAAGTAGCTGAAAGCCCACTCTTCCACTCTCCGATGTATGTATGCGACCTTGTGCCGCAGCGCCCTCTAACGCCTACACAATTTCTCAGCCACTTCTCACAACCACTCACTCACTCTGCTTCTCTCCTCCAACCACCACCACCCAACTTCATTATTATTCCTTTGGCAACAGCCTTTTTCATGTCAACTCAATGATTTTTCCACTCGTTTCCAAAAATGAAATCATTGTTGTTGGTGGGCGTGTTCTATTTAACCAGTTACCAACCAAGCAGCTCGCACACACAGCCATAGCAACAGCTTCCCAAAAGCATAGCGTTTGATAAAAAAAGTCGAATTCAAAGCATATAAAGTGAATTGTTTAAAATTCTCTTGTAATTTTCTTGCTTTTTCTCTTTCTTTTGGCTTTCAAATATTTTAGTCACTTGTCAGTGCTTTGTTATCTTTAGCCGCTTTATTCGTTTACTTAAGGCTTTTGGAAATGACTTTGCTGCACACTCTGTGTGTGTGTATATGTGTGGCTTTAACCTTTTAACTCAATAGTCAAGTGCGTCCTTATCTTGTTTACAATGCTCTATAACCTCTACAGCCGCTGACCTTAAGCAAACGCTATTGACTTTTATTGCATTGCAGTGAAACTAAATTGTAGAGGAAGCTGCTCCACATACATTTACGGATGTATATTCATATACACTTTAGTAATCGCACAAAAGGACACTTGTTTCAATTTCCTTTTTTTTCATAAAGCTTTTATGCCTTTTTAGTCAAGTCTTCATTTTCGTTTGTTGTTCAAGGCTTTTTTGAGACCTAAAACACTCAAAAACCATAAATTTGAAGCTTTTGAAGGTGCTTTGTTTTTGTTGGAAAAATAAACAAATGTTATCAAGATATTTCGGACCGACTTGAGTACTCAAATTTTAATATGTTAAATATGTTTGTATACAATTTTATATTATTTGATAAAGTTATATAGATTATTATATTATAGTTTTTTTTTCCTTTTAGCAAAGCTTTATAGTTTTTATGTTCTACCAAAAATCGAAAGCTAAATTATTTTCAAAGCTCAGAAAGCTCTCCAAAAAACATCACTAAAAATATGCATAAAACAATGCTAAGAGCAATCGATGAAAGCATAAAAAGCTTTTGAAATCATTGAAAGTCCCTAACAGTAACAATAATTAATACAAATGCCTTAAAGCTTTCATGGAAAATTAGTAAAAAAGTTAAAAAAAAATAATCAAAAAGATTACTTTAAAAAGCTTACAGCCAAGAAGCTTTTGGGTAATGCTTTCACAATTAAAAAAAAAATCATGAAAGCTTTTACATAAAATATATATTAAATGCTTATTATTTGCTTTTCATTATAACTAAATTATAATAAATCTTTCAAATGTATTTTTTATAAAACAAAACGTATATTAATTACCATAATTTATTCTTCTCATTGCAGTGCCAAGTAAACCATTGAATTTAACTGTTTTGAATGTAACCTCAACCAGCATCACTATGTCATGGTATCCACCGAAAAATCAAAATGGCGCCATTGCCGGTTATCATGTATTTCATATACACGATAATCAGACTGGTGTGGAAATTATGAAGAACTCACGCAACTCACAGGACTCTCTCATCATTTTCGAGCTACCAAATTTGAGTAAGTAAAAAATATTTCTGATAATATATTCCAAGTTAGTAGGAGATAAACAAAACCTACATAAACAAAATACTGAATACAATATCCATCCAAAAAACATACTGTTTCAGTCTTAAAACACATACATTGCATACATATGGAGAAATTAAGCAAGTGCTGAATATAATTCAGCTCCAATTTTACACAAATTCAGCTGCAAATTTTACATATGCAAGGTATCGACACATTGTTATGTTTAAATAACCCTCCAAAATATTATTTAATAAACAAATACATATATATAATAACCATACTAAAAACATGATAAAGGAATTTATTATGAACTGAATACAATTTATTTCCATAAAATATGAATTTTCCGCCTTAAAACGCACATATTATATACATATAGAGCGATTCAGCACGCGCTGAATTTAATTCGGCTATACTTTTCAACATAAATTCAACTTAAAATTATTATAATAAAAATATGTCAAGCTTAAATCATCATCTGAAAGTTCCCTTGTTATTTAATAACCTAATCTATACAATAACCCCAATTAAGTTTAATTTTTTTCTATAAGCACCACTAAAAACCAATTCAGCACGCGCTGAATATAATTCAGCAGTACTTTGTATCAAGAGAGTCCTACTTATCTTGTAAATAGCTACATTTATATGAATGCTTATAATGCGCTGAATATCTAATGCGAGAGAGATAAAGCAAAATAACAACAAACTCTCATCTTACATTAGCTATTCAGCAACAGTATTATCATTTAATGACTGAGAAGAGAATAAATCAACGCAGAACTGTTTGTGGCTTAATTTACAATATTAAATATAATAGTAAAGATCACAGGAATGATTTGCTAAAGTCTTCTGCTGATTCAGGAAGTGGCTTATGTTAATGATAGATTATCATAGACTTGCATTCAGCTTTAATATCACACATAATAATGCAAGCAGTAACCTCTTTGTTCAACTAAAATTTTCAAATAATTTAGATACTAATTCAGCTTAAGTAGAACTGAATTCTTTCAATGTCTCACAAAATTGTTGCAAATCACAAAAGCTGTTATGCAAGGTAGCTCTCAGTCAACTTCCACTGCCTATAAAAGCACTCTTCCATAAACTTTCACTGTTAATTACTATTATTTCACTTCGATTTGCAATTATTCTCGCCCACACAATCCACAACTCAAGTAGGCAATTAAGTGATGAATTGTTAACGACGCTAGAAATACTATGCATTTCAAATTGTGAAAAGCGAAACCCCCTCAATTGCGTCACCCTCTTTAGCACTTGGAAAGTTCGCGACAAAAAATGTTTCGCTGCGCAAAAGCCGCGCACTTAATACTTAAAACTTTTTGGGTATTGTTGACGCTTAAGGTGTTTACTGTTGTTGCTGTTTTGTTATTATTGTTATTTTTGTTACAGCCATCGCTATTGTTCTCGTGCATTGTATTGTTGTAACTATATAAGAGTCCGCTAGCCTACTTTTAGGCGTGCTAAGTAATATAAGTTGGTCAATTATTATTATTTGAAGTGGCATTGAAGGCGACATTTGGGCTCTTTAATTGCCGTTTTTTTTTTACTTTACCTTCTCTGCTTTTGATATTTCGGGATTTCAATGGCGTTGTTGTAATTAAGGTCTACATTAAGTAGATTAACGCTTGCGCCTAATTGACTTTAAGCTGGATTTGATTATTACTTTTAATGGTTTATGTGGGCGTTTGTGGTGATGGGAGGGAATGCGAAATAAAATAAAAATGTTGAGTACCTCTTGGAGTTATTAGGAATGTTTATGTACGAGTTTCATACTTACATATTTATTATTCAGAGTTAATTACTACTTTAATTATATTTGGAAGCATAAAATTAAGTAATTTAAGTAAAGCTCATTATTCTAGTAAAGCTTTATTTGTTTAAACAGTATTTTATTCTTCTCTTTTAACAACTCCAAGAAAGAGTAGTTTAACCTTTTTAAGAAAGGCTTCTTACTATAAAGCATCACTAAGCCTAGGTCCAAATTTGTTACAGAGTAAACTAATTTATCAGCTTTAAGTAAACACTATCAAGAGAGCAGTTCATAAACAATAACAGAAAAGGCAGACAGCGAGATAAGCGAGAGAAGCCGGAACTTCTTCCTAAAATATATAAAAGTACTTTTCTTTATTTGGACTGAATATTACTTGGAATCACTTTCTTCAACTTTCCAAAAGTTCTCTAAATCATTGAATATTGAAGAGTGTTATTTCTAATTAGATTCATCGGTGATGAATTCCAATACTGGTCTTTTGAAAAGTTTTCTAACCAAAGAGTGAACTTGGAAAGTAGAAAGTGAATTAGGTAGCTATGTGTTGTATATCTCAATTCGAACCTCACGTACAGAATTCAATTCCAGTCCTAAGCGAACCAGTTCTATTAGAAACGAAATTTCTTGCGACAGTATCGGCTTTACTCCACTCAGATGGTTCGGATTCATCGACGAATTCACTGCATTATTGACCATGGCACACGAATTTAGCCTCCATGCTTCTCCTATCTAAGTCTTTTGGAATTTTTCTTCTGAATCTGAACTCCAAGTTTCCAAATCCAATTTACGATTAACTTTCTCTATTTGCATATCTTTCTTCAAACACTTGGCTTTTGTTGGAACTTCTGGACGGATAAACTATTTGCTTGCACTGCCTGTAGTCCGTTCAAATATTTTTTTGCATTATATTTTTTTATTTATATTTTTTAGCCTTGTAAAATAGAGTGACAAAATTTATCTCGTCAGGCAGTTAGTTCAGCGAAACTTAACTCATCAACGGAAGTTAACCTTCCATAAGGTTAATAAAGTAATACAATTAATATATGTGAGCTCTTTTGAAATGCTTGACACTCTTCTTCGCCAAAAAGTATGCTTCATATTTTATATTTTATAAAAATTAAATCTGGTCTTATAACTCCACAACCACTGAGACTTATATAAAACTATAAATCTGCTGGCGCACTCTTTATTAAGGACTTTCCAAAGATTGTCGTAATGAGGCTTTATGCAATATTAAATTAAAAAAACCTCGAATAAAATTAATGCCACCCACCGAAAAATGTCTTCCCAACCCCTAAAAGCTGGCTACAACTTTGCACATTGCAACAGCACCAGCAACAACAACAACAACACAACGAATGGCGCCATTCAACACCAACGGCAGCCGTCAGTCTTCTCAGCCGTTTTAATTTACTTTCATGTGAAAGAAAAATAAAATTAATTTGCAACTGACAAATTTGCATACACATCAGCAAGCGGCGCATACACGCACACACACTCACGAGTGCTGTGCGCCTGCTTGTCAAAGCATATTTGCATAAGTGATGTACATATCCGCTGTCAGGCGGCACTGCAGCGCGATGCTAGTAATTAATTTGCCTCGCCAGAAAGCGCAAAAATAAGCAAAAGAAGAAAACGCGCGCTTATAAAGAAAAGTCACACTGCAGGCATTGTTACGCGGCTTGCGTGGGTGTTGTCGACGCGCTGCCGAAAAATATGCAATTTCATGCAGTTGCAAGACAGCAGCGCCGCATGGTGAAGAAGCAGTGGAGAAGCGTGTTAAAAAAAGTAACGCTAACGAAATTTGCGACAAAGCAAAGATGCTGGAAAGTTCAACAAGGAAACAAAAGCGGCGTGAGTGACAGTGGTGGGAGGTAAGGTGTGACGCGGAAGTGGCAGCCGTGCCGGCGCTCAAGTGCAACTATTGTGAAAAGGCAAGCACTTATGTAATTTGCATATGCTGCGGGAGAGCGTTGGTAGAGTGTATGAAGAAATGTGTGGAGTTATACATCTATATACATATATAAATATGTATATATGTATGTATTTATTTGAATATATATGTGTTTGTGTGGGTGTTTGCGCGACCAGCAAACGCTGATGCAATGCGAAATTAATTACTAACGGCATGCCTTTGCATTCATCAAGACAGCAAATATATTTGCACTCACACACCCATGCACATACACAGCCGCATACATGCACTCACACGCATGCGGGCGCACATTATGCGTGGCAAACAAGCACAAACACAAACTTGCCACATGCCTTGCTTGTAATGCAATGAAATTTTATAATTTCAACATTGCAGTCTCTTTTTTTTCAGCTGCCTACAATTTAATAAAATATTACCACTTTTTTGCTGCGCGCCGCTGGTAGTCTGCTTTTCGGCGCTATCAAAATTAATTACGTCATGTATGCGCTCGGCACATACAGAACACACATCTGTATGCCTGTTAATATGCATTTTCGCATGTAATTGAAATTGAAACTATCTTTGCCGCAATGCACAGAGATTTTTTAATTATTAAAATGCGCTACCTTTTTCTGAAAATTAAAATTAAAATTCTTACATATCTCTAGTATGGCTTGCAGTTAAATATTTTCGCATGCCAATTTTTTATAATTTTTTATTTTTCTTTTTTCTTGTTGTTTTTGTGTTTGTAAATATGCGAGCGCTGCTGCACTTTGTCAGCCCGATTTTATAGGTGACAAACCGCGCGTTCGCATATTTTAATTACATTAAATTGCATGGCCATCGTTAGCACGCCAATAGTGCAATAACAGGCATTCCAAGCACACACACACACTTATATACACATAGCAAGCGAGCAGCGAGTAGCTTTTAAATATTTCTGTCATGCAAACATTGCTTGTGAGTTGAGTTATTTGCGTATGCAACACTTTATCTTCATTGACAACTGCACTCATACACACTGCCATAATTAACAGGACATGGTATTGTTGACACGATGAGAGCGCACGAACACACTTACACATACATATAAGCATACACATATATAAACGCCAGCAAAGCAGTAGTTTGACTACCTTTTTCCATTTGTACAAAAGCTGTCAGTTCGCATTGGCAGCACAGGTCGACGTTCGCAGCGCATTATTGAGTAATAAATACACAGTGGCAGCAAACACACATATGAGTACTTACGCACGCACACACACACATATACATAAAACCCACACAAACAATTTCACAAAAACAACAACAACTGTAAATGCGCCGCATAAATGATTAAAAAATTACTCATACGCCCTGTCGCACACTGACACACGCATACTCATACTGCGCACCTCACTCCTGCCGTCTCACTGTCAACTGTCCAAAAGTGCAGCCACAGCCACATTCACACATCCACTTAGCCACTCATTGCTTACTTGTTTGGCTACTTAACATAAACACTACTTATTAAACGAGTGACATTTTTCAACATTAAATTAATTGCGACTTGTTATTATCGTTGACATTTTCACCATGCGCGTAATTGTTGTTGTTGTACGCATGCATGAGGAATTCCATTGACTGTTGTGTTAAGTTGAAATGGCAGGCGGCATGCCACTCGCAACCACATTAACTGTTATGTTGTTAAAATTCTCATTTAATTAAAAAAAAAGAAATGCGGAAGAAAGGGAGAAAACAACAAAAATAGCAAAAGAGTATACAACAACAAAAGCTGCGGCATATTCAAGCATAACTACAACACACAAAGCTGACGTTTAAACCGAAATGCGACAGTTTTCGGAATTTATTGCTTTTTAATAATTCAATGGAAGCGATGAGCCCTGCCATGCTCTCTCAATAAATGAGAAATTCATACACAATATTTATATAGGACGTTCTTCATATTAAATAAATTTTCAATACAGTGCGTCATATTTTGAAAGTAATTTTAATGTAATATGGCTACATATCATCATATAGCCAAAATACATGATTCCATCCTACACTCTCTCAAGTTGCGAGAGTCAAAAACGTGTCAACCAAACTTTGTAATAAAAATTTTTTAATAAGATTTCAACATTCTTAAGAGGTTAATTGTGAAACGATTATAATCCAACCAGGAAGACGGATGTCATTATCAGTTCCCACGACAGTCTGGTCTAAGTAACCGGAATGGACACGAATTTTTATCTCGCGAAGTAACACTACATCGCAGTATTCCTCAAAATTAATTGGATAATACCACATTATCCGTTACAACAACCAAACCAACAACAGAAGTCATGATATTGAATAGATTAGGACTGATTGAGTGATTTTTTCGATTTTCGTCCTAAAGACTATTATGTATGTTAAAATCATATGTTCACTTAATTACAATGAAATATAATATACATTCATTAACCGAAAAATTTGACATAAAGCATTCAGAGCCTAGTTAATAATATTAATAGATAATCGGAGACTAGACCAAATCTACACCTAATTGAACTACTATCAGTATTAAAGATTTAAGAAAAACTTTCCTTTTGGAGATAAACCACCACTATATTCCAAATAAAATCTACCAGAATAAAGAAACATTTTATTTTAGGTATTTAGCTGATACGAAAAGTATTACCTTATCAAGCACTGGTCGATTAAATCGATTAAATCGTTTTATATCGATCTTGGACATTTGTGTCAACATTAACCCAACAAAATATTTGTAGAGATCTGTTTGCATCCCAAACTTATTTTCAACCGAATTCTCGACAATTGCGGGAATCTCTCTAGGGTCAAGCACTGGTCGATTAAATCGATTAAATCGTTTTATATCGATCCTGGGCATTTGTGTCAACATTAACCCAACAAAATATTTGTAGAGATCTGTTCGCATCCCAAACTTATTCTCAACTGAAAATGTCACTTTTTGAGCCGAATTCTCGACATTAGCGGGGAATTTTGCTTTTCTTTTTTAATTCCAAGAAAAGTGCGGCTGAGGCTCATCGAATGCTTTCGGATACGTACGGTGAGGCTGTCTTAAGTGAAGAAAGCCTTAAATTTACAAAAAAAAACGGTGGAAGCAAAGTTGTAGACCTAATAGTACCCGACCACATTGTTCTCTAAGAAAGATGACCTCTTATATTTCTTAAGATTTCTCGCAAATTGTACGTAATTTTCTGTATCAAGTCAAGCAAAGGCACTGAGAACCTAGTATTCGGTTCAGTTATATTCCGAAAAATATTGATCGTACTCAAGTGATTCCTTTATCATATGTCAGATAACATAATTCCTCAGAACTCAATACATAATATTCCTCCCAGAATATCGATGTATATGGAACCGATGTAATCGTAATCGTATTTTTTTTCAAAAAAAAAAAATAGTTAGTTATTGCTATACAGAAATATAAAATTAATATTAATATTTAAGTAATTTTAATAGTTAAATACCTCATAAAACATACTTTATAAACTTTATTAAACAATAAATAGTTTACGATTTTTTTTTAATTTCTTTAACGAAACAAACTCACAACCACAAAAACACATACAAACAAGCACAAATTAACACAGAAAATAAAAAAATCCACACCCTTTACACCAACGTCAACCGCATTGAAAATATGAAAAATATTTTAATATCAATTTAATAATAATGGCTTTTCAACCATTTACATATTCCCCTTGTAATTGTAATTATTTATGTATATAATATTTTTTTAACACACCTCTCTCTCTTCCCTTCCGCTACGTTTCATTGCAGAGCCATACACCGATTACCGTGTCATTGTTCAGGCGTTCACGATGAAAAACGAAGGCAACCCCTCCGATCAGATTGTGCAGCGCACCGATGTCGCCGGACCGAGTCCACCGTATGTGGTTAACCTGACGTGTCACTCGCAGGACGCCATCGCCATACGCTGGCGGCGACCGCACGAATTTTACAACACCATCGATTTTTATATAATTAAAACGCGTGTGGTGGGCCAAGACAATCATCGCGACATACGCATCAATGCGTCGGCAAAGGAGTTGGAAACAGCGGTAAGTCAATGGTGTTGTGTTAAATTGCGGTGAAACGGCAAATGAATTGTGTGATGAAAGAAGTTAAAGGAGGAATAGGTCTTAAGACGGATTGCAATGTTGGGAGTTTATTGAAAGAAATCTGGAAAATCATGACAATTATATGAGGAAATATGATTATAGCATAATTTTAGTTTAATTATGAAACAAATTATTATGTATTTTTGTAGGGTCGCCAGGTCATTCATTATATATTTTTTTAGATTCAAAAGTACTTTTAGGAAGTAAATCAAAGCAAAACCGTATGTAAATACTTCAAACTGTTTATTAAGCAAAGCAAAGTCAGCCAATCAGAAATTTTGTATATCAAATGTTCGGAGTTAGATTGGAACATGGGTCTAGAATATTTCTCAAATAAGCAACATTAATCGAAGGAAAGTAGGATACAAAGTTTTCAGATTATTCATATCACAGCCACAAAAGAAAAATTTTGGAAAAATGTGGCTTATGTTTTTGGGGTCACTGAATCCGAATGCGAGGTCCATTTAACCCCATCAGATCTGGGTTATACATAACCCCAGAAAACCATTATGGCGGATAGCGTTCATAAAACTCAGACCTCGGAATCGCTTGAAACTAGGTACCAAGGGGTTTTCGGGGTCGCTGATTACGAATCCGATATCCCTTTTTTTTTTGGCTACGAGGTCTGACCGGAGACTTAATTCTGGTACCACGGGGAGTAGGAGCCCTTGGAGTTCGCTCCAACCTACCTACTTAATATTGGCTTTAGATCCCTTTTTAAAAATTCAAAATGGCAGATCCAATATGGCGGACGCTATTTTGAAAAATTCATCGGAATCGCTCGCAACGCGTTACTCGGGAGTTCACGAGGTCGCGGATTGCCGCGGTTCCCTAAGGACCGACTATCAGTCGTTATTTGCACTTACTTCTAGCTTTTTTTCCCCTATATTTGTTGAAAGGTGCGCCATCTATTGTATCGCTATGAAAACTATGTATAACTAATTCTGGGTTTTACTAACCGGCTGAGTTGGCAAGGGTAATATCTAATATTATTACTTTAATTTGAAGTAAAATGTAAATTTCCTTACAGTTAAAAAAAAATTTAAAATTTTGATATATTATATAATACTATTTTTCTTTACTCATATATTTCGAAGTATATAATTCGTATAGATTTGTATATACTTAATTTACTTTTGCAACCTATATTTACTTCTCTTGCTTCAACTGAAGCAAAAGTGCCTTAGAAATTTTTTTAAGACTTGAAAAATAAATAAACAATTTATTAGTAGCCACAAAAATCAAACAACCGATTTATATTTGAGAAAATATTGAATTCAATAGAACTAAAGCCAACGGAAATCAAAATGTTTTTCTTAGTGCAGTAAATAAGGCAGTATGTAGTTATATAATAATGTAAGCCAGAGCCTTTCCTCTCAATTTAGTATGGACAAAATGATTTTTCAATAATAACGGGTGATTTTTTTGAGGTTAGGATTTTCATGCATTAGTATTTTATTTGGTATTACTTCAGCCATGACTTGAGCTCCAGACTCAATGTGAGGTGAGTCAATACTAGTTTACCAAGAATTATTTCAGTTCGACCAGCAATATAAAAATGCAAAAATATATATATATATATATATATTTACCAAATTTTTTTTACAGTTAATATTTAAGCCACAAGCAAACACATACATGTAAAATAAAATTCAAGTGAATATATGCATATCTATATGTTATAGTATAAAAATTATTGCATATTTTTCGGCGCTGAAACCAAATAACTTCTTTACTGACAAACTTACGGATGAGTATCAAATTTATTTATTTTTCTCCAAACTAAAATAAGTAAGTTTTTCTGCACACCACTGTTGACGACTAGTATCCTGCTGACTGCGGTTTCAGCAAATGCAATGAATATGATCAAAAAATAAAAAATACACAAGTAACACATACTCAATGCAGCCTCAAAAATACATACATACACACACATACAAACGCAAAGCGATACTTTACTGACTTGTAACTCTTAGATGCACAACCGACTCGAATTGCAGAAGTTCTATGCACATATCACTATATATATACATATATCTTGCGAAGAGTTCAACTCATATTTTCTGATTTACTGATACTTCTTCTACTTTATTTTTGGATTTACTTTACAGATGATACTACAAAATATAACAACACATACGGAATATGAAGTCAGAGTTGCAGCTGCAACGCTAAGCATAATAAATCCAAAGAAAATCGTACTGGGCAAATATTCCGAACCCAGGAAGGTAAGTACTGAGCGCAAAAATACCAAAAAAAAAATAAAAATATTTGAATAAATACGAGTATAAGATACATTCGTTGGCTGTTGGCTGTGTTCGCACGTTTGCTGTGGCACTTAGAAGAGTTCACATTGTCAGACACACCGAAATGTTGGAACTTAACTTGTAACAACTTACCTTATAACTTACAAAAACAAGAAAAAAACGAAGCAAAAACAAAAATAAAATTTATGCCACAAACATTTTCATTTGCCACACTAGAACTGTATCTTTCACACCAACAACACACAGCTTGCTGTTGTTGCTATTTTTTTACCCACATACTCTCATATGCGCCGACATTATTCCTATCTCTCTGAGATATCAGCTGCTTGTCTAAAATAAATTTCATCGAAAAGCTCAGCTAACAGCGTGTGGATGTGAAAAAGTTGCAAAAGTTCTAGAGTTGCAACATTTCTGAAGCAAAAACGAAAAAAGCGAACAAAAAGTGTGCTGCAAGTAGAGGCCAAATAAAGGATGAAAGTGTAAAAATGGTAAAAATGCAACTCAGCCGGCATAAAGTTGGCAAAAATATGGATAAAATGTCACGCCAACTAAACTTCGTTTGGCTTTGTTTGTAACCGTTATAATTTTTGTGCTTTCCTTGGATTATGTTAAAAAATGTGATCTCTACGAAATGTTGGGATGGTGAATAGCGCAAAATAACTGAATTTCATATGTTAAAAATTGCCAAAAAAAAAGAAGAAGAAGAATGTGTTATTGCACACTTACGTAAGCTGTCAACATATTTGGGTCAGCGGGCGTAAGCTTTCGATAAATATTTCAATTTCGAATAAAGACAAATATTCAGAGTTAAGTGTAGTTGAGTTATAAGTATGTGACTTAATACACAGAGATATGTATTTAAAATGCTTCAATATTATTGCTCAATATTTTTGAAGTATTGGTATTCTATGCAACTAAAATTGGAAAAATTTCCATCTAAGATGTATACTTAAACTACTAACTAGTAAATACTTATACGCTAAAGAGTTCTTAATCAACTAGTCAGTAGATAGATGGCGCTATGATTGCAAAATAAAGAAATTTCAAACTTATTGAAGAATTGTCCTTAGTTTTTGTATAATATATAAGTTTTTAATAAAACATAGACTGCTTAGAAGTTCGAAAGATCTTTAATTATTACTGTACCCCACAAAAACTAAATATTGTAAATGACCCATGAAACAATGAGTCATATACATATACTTACATCAAACTAATTTTTATTATATTGCACTAAAGAGACTTTAGAGACCTTGACTAAGTCTTCCAACAGGTTTCTGAAATATATGGAATTAATTGAAATCATATTCTCTCCGTTCATTTTCCGTTTTCTCCATTAAATTAGAGTTTATGATAGAAATCTCAAAATCCCTCTAACCCAGAGTTGGTTTTTTATATAATTAAAAAAAAAGATATTGCAACATTGTTAAACTCATTGTTAAATTCAACTAATATAATTATGTAGACCGTTATACAATTTCAGGCATGATAAGATGTATTTCCTGATTATATTTATAACATGAGAGTTTTTTTATTGCATGATAGAAAAAATATGAACGTGTCCTAAGACTAGTACTTCATTGCCTAGTCTAAATAAAATGAAGATGTACATATATAACCAGGAGCTTAGCCAAGGATCTTAGCATGATAAATACAGTGTTTGACTAAAATAATAGCCATAATGCACTGCTTAAAAAGCACCATGAAATGCATAAATTTTATATATAAAAGTATAAGTGAAAAAGCGCCAGTTCCTATACATACGCTCCTATATATTAAAAAAATATATTCAGCAAAGCTACCTGTGCATCATAATGCGCGTATTTATTCACGTAGAAAAATAGGAAAATTTGCAATAGCAATAAACTTCCGCTAGCTTCACTACATGTCATCACAACACATCACATCAATCATTAGGCTACACCACATGCTTGAAACACTGCTTTTTTTTCTGAGGAAATAGTGGCAATGACGGACGTTTAAGTTGACGCTAATAAAGCGTGCAATCAAGCAGCGAGCACTAAAAGAGTCATCAGCAATAAGCTTTTCGACTAAATTATGCATGCAGTAATGTTGTTGTTGGTTACAACAAAAACAAAGAAATTTCGCGGAAGTTAGTTGATGGTAGTGGAGTGGTTATATAATAATTATTTCATATATTAACATGCTTAAATCAAACGAAAAACTTAGAAAATCAATAAAAAAAATATATAAATTAAAAAAGTTATTCACGCTTATCCCTACAAAGCTCACGACGGACCAGTACCATGCCGAAAGTAACTAGTCTTATTTGTTTTCAAACTGCAAGTGTGTTTTAGAGTGCATGATTTTATGGAAAAATCTTAAGAGCAGTTGATTTAGTGTAAAAAAAATTGTTGTTGTTGTTGATCACAACAGAATTCTCAGCAGCTACAACAGCAACAAGCACTTTTCTCTGCTTTTGGTCATATTAACTTTCAACAGAATGACTGGCAAGCACTCAGTATGGTGCAATTTAACCAACATATTTGTATGCTAACCCCAAACATTAGGGAGGTCATTAAATATAAATTAAGGCAGTAGTATGCTTTACAGGCTTAAAAAAATCGATTTTTTTGTTTTGTTTTAAATCTCTTCCAAAACTATCCAAGAATATGTCTTTAAAATTCCAGAGGCCAATTCGACATTTTTTCGAAGCTGGAGCAGTTTTAGTGGCCGTGCGTCGAGCAGGTGCGAATGCCCAGGCAGACCTTTAAAGCGCGTTTTCTCGAGTTTTCATTTTCACAAGTGTTAGAAAACAGTGCCGGCGATAGCAAAAATAAAAAAAAATATGTCCCATCGAAAAAAAACCAAAGTGATCTAGCTTCAGTATTAAATTATCTTCTATTTGAACTAAAAAAGTTGGACAAAAGTATTATTTAAACTACTTGTTTTGCAACTTAAAGTCAATTTTTTCTTAAAAAAGTGAATTTTTTTTCAAACTTCGAAAAAATTTGGAATTTTATAACTTCTTCGGTATTTTTTTAGTTCATAAAGAAAAGAAACTTATAAAAAATTAAAAAAAAAATTGGTTCGACTGTTTCAGATGCATAGCACGACCTCCATCACCGGCATCGATTTACAAGTGCAGACTCCAGGCGCTCTAGAAAAATACTTATAACTTTGAAAAAATTCCAATATTTTTTTGTAATAAATATTGTTTTTGAAGCCTGAAATATAGTACACTATCGTCTTAAAATTTCGTTTACCGCAATAATTTCCTTCCCTTTCAAAAAAAAATTGCTTAAAAAACGCTTTTTTCGGCTTCTAAAGCAGACTACTGCCTTAAGAATATTTTATATTAAATATCTTAAACATACTAAATTTGAACACCGTTCCTATGAGATATATTCAGAAAATTAATAAAGAAAAAAATGTATTTTTCATTTTTTTAAGAACCACCCTAATGTGCATTCATACTTCTATGTATAAAATAGTTCCATACAACTTAAACTCCTGTTCACACAATTTACTTATTTTTATTTATTTTTCAATTTCAATCCGCAATTTTTTGTTGTTGTTGTGAGTTGTACGCAGTTGTCTTACATCAGCACTCGGCACCGCATCTCTGCCGCTGACAACTTATGAACATGCAATATATTTTGAAGCGTAATTTTCCACATTTTTCTCATTTATTTTATTTTATTTTAGCCCACGTAGCGGTTACCGTAACGATGTTACACTCTTCTCACTCTCACACACGCACACACACATACACCTACGCTTCTGCATGTGAACCGTGCAATTTTTATAACCGCTACCGCAGCTTTCATATCCTGTTAGCGGTACCGCAGTTGGGTTTCCACGCCACCTTGAAAATATGTAAAATGTATTTTTTTACTTTTTTTGTACTAAAAGTTCATCATAATCCTTCAGCATACCTGACGCGACCGTCTGCTTTTGCTACTTGTACAAATTTATACCGTTTTTGTTGCTGTTACTACTAGCATTATTGCTGTCAGGGATGCGTTGCGCTTGTAGTTATTGTTTTGTCCATTTTTGCATTTGCTTGTTTTATTGCCCATTTGTGTGGCACGTTATTTCCTACGCGCTGCTTCCTCCATATCTATTTGCTTTTTAGTTTGCCGCTAAGCCACAGCTCAGCCATCAGCCCAACGCCTGCAAGCGCTTTACTCCAGGCATACGAGTTGCCATAGTTTCGGCTGAAGCTCCTCCAGCTCGGCTACTGGCCGTTTGTAGCCTCATACATCTAACGGTAGTATATGTACAAAACCGCAACATGTTCCGCTAAAAAGCCAAATAATATGCCTTAATGATGTTTATATGCAAGCAGCTGCGCTCCTGCTTCACCGCTAATAGCCAGCCGAGCACACGCGCATTTCTATTTATTTAATTTTTATTACTTTTTACTGGCAACCGTCTTCTTTCGCATAAATCTCTGCCATTTCCGGTCATGGCAGCCTTCCGCTGCCGTGTTGTGTTTCCGTTTCACTTAGTAACCGCCATAGACACCAGCAGCGCAGTTAGCTCATCTGCCACCTGCTCTCCCCTTCGCATTTAATTTATTTTTTCGCTTTTCCAACAACAATAATTTCGTACTCTAAATAGCATATTTGGCTTTGTTTTCTCTTTGTTTGTTGTTGTGGTGACAGTTTGGACATGGATTCACATTTGTGGCAGTTCTGTTGACATTTGCGATTAACCTGACATTGCTTTAAGCACCTTCAAGAGAATTTCGAAAATAGCGGAGGCGGTTATGTGTGTATTTGAGAGTGAAAGCACAAATAATTAGTTGTCATATTTAGTATCACTTTTCATGTGGTAATTACTGTAATTTTGAAGAATTTATATTATCACATATTATCTACTTGGTAGCAAAAAGAAAAATATTTCCATTTTGCAGTTTTGTAACCCAATTTCGGGATCTATGGTTCACATTAACACACTCCATCGCCTGAAGAACTGCCTGGCATTGTTTCTATATAGCAGAAACCCACTTGTCAACAGCATACACGAACTCTCTCTCTCTCTGACATGCCGAAATTGAGGCACGATTGCCCACTTCGTATTTGCACCGATCAATCATCTGCCCGAGAGTTTGTCTTAAGCTCTATTCTATATTTCAATTTTATAAAAACAATATGATCATGAAATGACAATATGATCGAGAGCAAAAATCGCTTGGCGGAATTAAACCACCATACACAGCGGTTTAGGAAAAAAATAGTCGAAAAAAGATATAGGACAGAGAAGGTGTACTAAGTCAAAGCTAATATGTCACTTAGTGTAAAGACCTTTCTTTTTTGATCCAAGAAAATATGTATATTCCAAGATGCTTCTGCCAATACCCTTCTATACCTTTTATTAAACTACTAATTAATTTTTTTCAAAAATAAAATATAAAATAATTTTGTATTCCTATTTTTTCAGATTTCTCTACATCCCAATTGTGAAAAGATTCAATCTCAGCTACGTCAATCGCATAATGACTATAATCTCGCTGTGCTCGTTGGCATCATATTCAGCTGCTTTGGTATTGTGCTCATCGTAATGGCTTTCTTCTTGTGGAGGTAAGTGGTGCTCTTGCATACAAATATTATATATACAAAATTTTATCTCTCAATTAAAAGTATTTAGTAATAAAATAATGAGGAGGGGAAAGACTGAAAGTATAATGAATACATTGAAAGGGCATTAGGGATGGCTAAGCGTGCTATTGCTTTTGACTTTTAAATTTATGACATTCAGCTTACGAGAATGTTGGCTGAATATAGTGCTGAATGGTAGCTGAATAAAGCGCTGAAAGTCAGCTATCGTTTTCATTAGCTGAATAAGGGAAGACTTGTCAAAGTGCAAAGTTTTCTTTAAGGATTTAATTTAAAATGTCTTTCTGTCATTGCTAATTCTGAGTAAATCTTAAATTCGTCTCTACTAAAACCTGAATTCCAAACCCATTGGTATTGGATTGCAAAAATAATCATTTACACCATAGTACCGACAATTAAAGGAAAATAGCATACGTAATTCTGAAGCATTTTAAACATATATTTTAGTGAAAAAAACATGATTGTTCGAATTTTCTTTTTAAATTTTTTTGAAAATACAATACATGTATCTCACCCTCAAAACTAAGTCATTTATATGAGTGCTTACATAATTAATATATACATATGGAAATGAAAACATATATATAAGTATATATGTACATATGTGGCCATAATTAGTAACCACTTCAATTTCACGCACTGTTTCCCTTGGCTTGTTCACAGCTGTTCATTTAATGTGAACTTCAAAAACGAATTTCCAGCCACTTGTCTTACTTTACAAAGTGTAATATTTCGTTTTTATTGCTTGTGTCTTAAAAATACTTTTAATTTCATGTGAATAGCGTAAAAGAAGGGGTGGCGGTCTGATAGCACTTAAAGTGTTAAAGTGTGACACTTCAAATTAGGGAGCTAAGAAAAATAAATATGCTGTCTCAAAGCTTTGATGACATTCGCACCAATTTCACGCATGTATACACACACAACACATTAAAAAAATAAAATTTCTAAATTAGATACCCAAATGGCTCATAAATTTCGAAGAGGCACTACTAAAAATATATGATTTTTTTTTTAAATTTTTTGAAATAATCTTTTATAAAAATCATGTCTTTTTAGAAAGTTATTCAATTTATATAATGACATTCTCGCCAAAAAAAAATTAAAAAAATTAGTATAGCTATATGTGCGCCGAAAAGCAGGCAACGTTTTTACTCAACTCAATACAACTGCGCTATTGACCAGAGAATTTAATCGCATAAGATAATAATAGGCGTGTTTTATTTGACCACCACAAGCTAATAGCTAAATCATGGACAAATAAAACGCATTTAGCTTATTTCATATCTTCGCTTAAAAATTAATTGTGTTGGCAATGGAACTCTCAGCTGAAATGTAATTTATTTGAAAAAAAAAGTTGAATTTATAAATCAAATTTCCTTTTGTTTACCGCTTTTCTATAATATCCTGATTTTTTAAGGAATCTACAAGCATTATTCGATCCGGGATGGTCAAAATAAATATGGATAAAGTTCGATAGAATTTAAAATTTTTGTTTGTTTACATTTTTATATGTCAAAATGGGGTTTCTCGCTATTGCCAACTACTTTTTTATGGAAAGAACCAAACTATTGTGAATGAAAAAAAGTGATGAACTGGCAATGCCTCTAGTTCAATATACAAGCTATGATAGCTTATGACAAGCCAACATAATTATGTTGGCTAAGTCTTCCATACAAAATAAGCTAATAGCTTAATTTGCTGGTCAAATAAAACACGCCTATTATAACTTTAAAATAATTTTAAAAATATATGTATATATTTATATATATTCCAACAACATCAACAAACAAGGTGTATTATACTATATACTTAAGGATATGTATTTCATTGCAAAAATCGGTTTACTAAAGTGAATATTTTTCTACCAAAAATTAAATAAAAAATATTCAATTAATTTAAAGCAAACCACCCAATAAAATTAATTTCACTTATTACTTGCAAATTATGCTCCCCTAAATGTATCCTGATACAGAAGACATCCTTTGTACACAGCACTTTCACCGACAAAGCCAAAGCGTTCAAGCCAAGCCAGTGCAAAGCGAAGTCACTTCAACAATTCAAGTGTTATTTGTATTTATGGCAACTTTCGTAAAACTTGGTTGTTTACAACAGTTTCATTATTTTTATTGCACTCAAAATTGCACGTGGCGTTTGAAAGTGACTAAATTGCGTTTTAACAAAATAAATATAATGTTAAAATAAGAAATAAAATCACAAAAATTAAAATTCCCCAAAAAAATTCACAAAAGTAGACAGCAGAAAAGTTAAAGCACAAAAATCCCTTCATTCTATCCTTCAGTACAAAGCAGAGTCTTTGGACAAAATTTCAATGCTTCAACTCGTCGATTGCTGTGTAAATTGGTGAATGTGGCAAAGAAAACGTAAAATCATCAACTAATTGCATTACTCCTACTGATTAAATACTTTAGAATTACAAATATATATATACTATATACGAGTATATACATATATTCATAGAAATTTGTAAGCGTATATGCGTATATATTTTCCTGTCCATATTATAGTATATGCATAAGTACGTTTGACGGAGGGATATAATAAGAAAATTAAGCCAGCCTTAGAAGTGTACTGTAAATAGACAGCTGCTCCGGCAAAAGGTTAAACAAAAGCAAGTGGCTGGTCAGCAAAGAGGTTAGGAAAATATTGCAGAAAGCTATGAAAAAGCAAGAAATTTAAATTAAAGGCTTCTTCAAGAAAAGCCAATTGCGTAATGCAAGCGCTTGTGTTGTTAAAATACACTTCAGTTTTAATGAAAGCCACTTCGCTGGATATTAAATGGGAAAATATAGAATTTATGCTATGGAGTTGAACTAATTAGTGAATTAAAGGTGGAATTGTTATGTAAAAGAAACGAAAGAAGAAAACTCATTTAATTTATATTAAAATTATAAATCAGTGAAAAATCGGTGACTTTTTCAGTTTATATGAAAAATAGCGGTAAAATTTTACAAATTTTTTTCATAAAAAATCGGAATATTTTTCTTACCTTTACAAAACACATTTTTTCATATCCCTCTAACAATAACCACTTAATCAACTATATAATATTTAAAGTTATTTACCTCAAAACGAAAAAAAAACAAAAACAAATCGCAATCAACTTTATTTTCTTCACGTCATTGCACAAAAATGGCTGCTGCCAACTTTTTCATTTCCATTTCAGGTGGCAAATATTACAGTTTTTTCCACAGTCTCAACTTTTATCATTGCTTTTACAAAAAACTTTCCAATCTTCTCGTTCTTTTTTGAGGTATTTTCGGTATTCTTGCTTTGAGATAAGCGCGTCAAAAAAAAAAAGTTACGAAAGTTGCAAACTCAAAGCAGTACACATGTCCACTAACACACATACATATAAACGCATATATTCATAAGTGTATGTATGTGTGTGTATTTGCAAAAATGTTGAAGAGTAAAGTTAAAGAACTGTGTGAAAATACGAATATCTGCAAAGTTGCTGTTTGGTCCAAATTTACAAGCAAAAGACTTTACACTGATTGACATTGACAGCTTCAGTTAAGTAAAAAGAGAAGTGTAAATAAAGCAAATCGAGCATGTTTTGATAGAATGGCACAGAGCAACATGGCAATGATAATATAATAAGGAATGCGAAAGAAAATAACTGTTTACTTTGCTTAAGCTCGCAAATGGAATTAGCGAGTAAAATGTAAGGCATTTTTTGCTGAATTGAGTGCGACTTAAGATTTCGCTATATTTTTTTTGTTTTTTTTTTTATGTTTAAAATGAGTAGTTTGAGTGATTTTCCATTTGAATTTTTGAGAATTATATTTTAGACAATTAAATTCGACATATTAATATTGATATATCTGTTTTTGCCTTTTTATCATACAATCACGTAAATGTTGCCTACATTTAGGCACATGGTGAAATTATAATATACTCAATTATTTTGTTATATTCATCATAGCCACACTCCTCTCATCGCACTGAAAAATAATATAGCCTACATTTAGGCACATTCTGAAAAGTTCTTCCAAAGGTGAACACATCAAGCTGTCATAATCTTAAAGATTCAAGTTTACTTTCATATAATGAACAAAAAAACACTAAAATAAAATACACTCGTTTTCAATATGATAAAACTAATGTACCCTGAAGTATTGCTTTTAAAATCGAGTTAAACTTTTCTACTTTTTAATTGCTAAGAAAAACATTTTATTCTCTTTAATGAGTGTTATTTGAAAAAAAGCATAAAACGGACTTTTTCCAAAACAAGAGTCAAGTATTTTTCTTGTGAATTGAATTTCTGATATAACTTGTAACCGGCATAAATATTATATATTCATAATTTATGGAGATGGTAGATGACAGTCTACTTACAAAATATTTTGAAACTATATGAATTATTTATAATTTAAAATTTAAACAAATAAAGTAATTATCATTAGACCTATACTAAATAAAGATTCATACGACAGTCGCGTTTTGGTTATCAGACTTCAATCCGGTGAAAAACTAGCTACTCCGCAGTACTTCTTAAAGTCAGCTGGGAAATATTTTCTACCGATACAACAACAACAATAAGATAATTTATTTAGCTCAGCAGCAGTTCTCAAAATTAGTTGGGAAATCTTTTCTACTGATACAACAACAAAAAAGATAAAATTTATTTGGCTCTTTGGAAATTATTTATTTATTTATCAACTAAATTCCTTTTATTGGCATTTACTTATTGAATTTAGTCACATTGCATTTTTTATTTGTCCTCATTCCATTTTTATAAGTATTTTCCTTACTTTTCTTATTTTACATTTTTAAATTTTAACCATTATCATCCAAATAGAACACTTACTTATTAAATTTCATTGTGCACAATTACTATTGTTAAGCACTTCACCTTAAAAAAAGAAAATAATAAACAGTGGGCAGCATTGTTTGCGAATTGTCCCCAATCGCCTGAAACAGCTGATCTTACGAGAACCGCACGAGCGTCAACAGTTCACCACACATTCTACCACTGACGTCATTCATATTAACTTACAGGGGAATATACAAACAGATGCGAATACTCTTACACCAAACAAAGCATTTTTTTCACGCCGCCAAGCAGAAACAAAGAGCACCCATGCTACACTGAGAGTGGTACAATGTACGTCAGTGTGTGTTAGAGAGTGCTTGTCACTTGCGCTCACAGTTATAATTACATCCAACACCTTTATAGCAAAGTAATTGAAAACTTTAATGGAAGAACTAGCTACTACTAGTTCACTTGACTGCTAGCGCTCACTCGCCCCAACTTCTGATATATCTCTATTCATTTATTGTACCTCATTATCGCCTTTAAGAGCACCTGCAGTGAGTGTCGCACTTTACTCACAATCTCCCAGCGTGTCCGCTCATTTCTTCAGCTGGTTTTCTGGTCCGCTGATAGTCAGCTAGCGAAACAACAGTACGCCGCTGGTGATCGTTTCTCAAATCTTCAACGTGCTTGTTAGTTAACAAACGAAATTTGCGCCGTGTGCACTATCAAGAAGACTCCAACGCTAAACAAGATTCAAGCGCGCCACTTGACACTTTGTTGACTTTGTCCGACGGGTCTGAATGACGTTTGTAGTGATACTCGAGTAGGAGCGTAGATGAAGTGTGTTAGTGCAGTATTGTGTTGATTTTAGTCTAATAAATGGCACACTTTTCGACATATCTAGCCACAACAACAACAAATATAGAGCGCAAATTGTAAGCACCCCCCTCGCGAAGCCACCCACAATGGTGGGCCACCAAGTTTGCGTCAAAAGTCGAAATTTTTGTTGTCGAAAAAAGTGTGTACGCACATTTCTATTTTGACATTCTCCTCTGCTGTTTATTATTATTTTATTGACTGTTTTGTTGTAGTTGTTGTCGGTTTATTGCGTGCGTTGCCATTTTTGCGTCGTTTGTTTATATTTTTTTCCTGTTTTTTCTGTGTTCTGCGTGGAATTTTCGTCTGGCGACTTGACTCTCGGGTGCTGGTGTTGGCTGGGTGTGTGTGTGTGTGTGCGGTACCTAAAACTCGCTGTCGCGTGTGACCGGTCGCCGGACCGCAGCGGTGCGGAGTGCACGAGTGCAACTATATAGAAACTAAATGTGACTTTTCGCTTTTGCTCGCCGAATGGCTGGCAACATTTAGAATTGCGAACGCGTCGTGTAAACTTTGCTGTTTATTTATTTGTTTATACGCTGCGCTACGCTGCGAGTTGCCTGGGTTTTTCACTACCCACTGTTATTGTTATTGTTTGCTGGGCGTGCAACGTTGTGCTGAATGACGCAATGTTTCATTGTAAAAATACACAAAATTTTCGAAGAAAATTGTGCTGAATTTTGAATGCAAGTGCAATATAAAACCAATAATAATATATACATAGGTATATATAGCAATAAAGATCGGTTGGGAAAGTGTTATGCAAGCTAAAGTGCATAAAACTTAACTGCAACAGTGTAAAATGAAAAAAAAAAACTGCAACAGTAATAAAAATGAAATAAAATTGATAAAAATTAATTAAAAAAAAAATAAATAATATTTTTCAAAAGTTATAAATAGTATACAGTGCCTGCAAAAATTGATAGAAATTAAATAAAAATATAAAAAAAATTTAAAAAAATATTTTTCAAAAATTATAAAAACAAAAAAAAACTACAAAAATATGCTGTTAAATTCGAATAAAAAAATAAAAATAAATAAATAATATTAAAAAAATATATATTGTTAATAACATATAGTGCCTACAAAAAATACGCAGCTAAATTAAAATTAGAAAAAAAATCAAAAATTCAATAGACCTCGTAGTGTCTACAAGCCACAAAACATAAATTTTTTGCACACACATGTTCAACTGCACATAAATAAATTGCTGTTTTTAAGCATCACAACTGCAGCAAACATAAATATAAAAACCGATTCAATTCAATTCTGAACGCAATTTCCTTGCTGCTGCCACTGCTGCAAAATGACGGAGAAACGTGCGTCTGTTTTAGAAGCTACGCAGCATAAGAAGAAAAAGAAGCGCGGAAATTGGTTCACGTAAGTGTGTCGTTGCCCGCCTGAGTGCGCATGCACTCATAAATTTACATATTTTCTGCCTAATTTTTTTTTCATTTTATTATTTATACACACATTCTTCGGTTTGTTATTTTCTGTTTTTTTTTTTTTGTGTTGTTGTGTCTGCCACTGGGGGCCACATTTTGTTAGTGATGGGTCCATAATGCGCTTATTAGAGCATAAAACTATAATTTCATCGCTCAGCCGTAGCATTTATAATTAATTTATGTCATCAATTACTATTACTATTTTGTATTATGTAAATGTCATGGGTGCGCGCAATAGAGTTAAGCTTAAATTTGCATATATTACTAGACTAGAAGAGACGTAGATTATAACAATTTTAATACAAAATCTCGTTAATAACTTTATGTTTGTGGAATGGCTTGTAGAGAAATACTATAAAATACAAAATTAAATTATTCTTCGTGTTTTTTTTATGAAATTTAATATCACCTTCATTCTAAAAATGCCTAATAAATTAATCAGAGATATTACAAATTTGGTTTTTTGGAATTCATTCTAAAAGAATTATCAAATTAAATAAGAAACCAATGAAACTCAAGCCATAGTACATATTTTGGCTCTAGGAAGCCTCATAAAAATGTGTTGTAATGCTAAAATTCCAAATAAATTTCTATATTAATAGCTTAAATTTTATATAATGTATAATAATAATTTTTTATTACACCATGTTGACAGAATTTGGTGTCAAAAAGTATTTCAATGCATACTTTTGGGCTAAGAAGCTTCATATAATTTTAGTTTTCAGTCAGCTGATCATGAATATACTAAAAAAATATACAAAAAAACTTAATATTTTATGAATATTTGTAGAATATAGTTGTATACATTAATGGCAAGAAAAAAATATTGGATTCAGCCTAATAGTATAAAAAGTATATTATTTGCTTATTTTCAAATTCAAATATATCGGGACAATTTTTATTACAAATATTTCAGGAAAACGTATCCAATAGTTAATTTAAATTATAGTATTATTTTCCTAAATCCAAATTCGATTTTATGAACGGAAAGGCATTTTTCATACTGAAAGTATATTTGAATTTGAAATAAAAAATTGTTTGAATTAAAAAATAATTTGAATTTTTGCAAATATGATGTAATATTTCGAAATTACGCAGTTATATCTTAATAAAAGCAATTTTCAATAGTAAGTAGCATAACTTTAGGGTTCATATATGTACATATATGAGGTGCATATATTTAACCATTTTGTTCATTCAACGTTTTTTGAAATTATATCAGAATATAATTTTGTTACAATATAAAAAAATTTAGTATTTTTCCTCACAATATTATACATATCCGCCTAAATGTAGGCAATATTTTTTTATTTTTTATTGTTTTTATTTTTTATTATATATCATCATTAAAGTGTCTAGCTTTAATTAAAAAAAGCGTTCAAGTGGAAAATTATATTATTTAAGCTCAATTATAAACTAGGTAACGCTCCAAATTGATCTTGCCTTATTGTAACCCCTTAAAGTTGCACTGAACGCTATTTCTAATAGCTTTATCGCCTTCAATTAATGATTTGTGTATAACAGACAATTTGATACGCTCTGCTGCACACACTTTAATTGCCATAATTCATCATTAAGTTATTAACACCAAGCGAAAGTCATTAAAAAGTTCAATTTCCGATTATATTACGAACATACACTGATATATATTTATTGAAGTTACTATTCACACTATCTTCAAAAAAAAAATTAATTGTCTATTGATATCAGCATTGACATATATTTCGTAATTTGCAATTAAAAATGTCTGCTATAACGACAAATATACATATATGCCTACCGTCTACCGTATTTCCTGGAGTTTCTATTCATATAATCCCTTAACGATTTTAAAATTATGAAAAAATATTGAAAAAATCAAAAATTTTCGAACTAGACATACCAATTTCTCATACAAACACACATATGCACTTATACCCATTTACCTGACAAAGAAACCTTTTAAGCTATTCTTCTATTCTGAATTACTTATCATTTAGATGTACTTCCACGTATTTCTATAATTTCTTTAGCAAACTCAAAATATCCGTTCATCCGGTAATATTATAATTCACCAAACTGTATGGACTTTTGCGTGACTCATTCTGAATTTTTCCGGCACATACATATGAACTCGTGTCACGTGACAGCGAAGAGACAATATGTTCTGCTTAGCTACGCGAATTCACCTAGCATGTCGATAATAAACTCAACGATAAATATTATTATACGAAATAATAAAATTTCCATAGCAACATTTAGGCAGGTGTGAGACTAAAATAATATTGAGGAAAAGAGGGAGAGCGAGCGTGTTGGCAATGTTATCCGACCCTCAGCTGCTTGTAATATTAATTATGGCAATTCATAGCAGATATGATAAGCTGTTTATTTTTTAATTTGCTAAAAAAAAAATCGCGTCTGTATTTAGAGCGTGTTTTGACAGATATTCGCGCACATAGAAATACACATATATATGTACATAAATGTATATTAATAACCAAACTAGCGGCTTAGAGATAACAAGCTAAATAAATACTCGTATGCAAATATATATTTACCAGAATTAATTTATATATATATATATATACATATATACTTTTACTCTTAAATATATATATACATATATACATTTGTATATCTACTTAATAAATACTGTTGTCAGGTACAATTCTACGAATATTCTATAAATGTACATATGTATTCGCTGTTGTAAAACCATATTCTTATTTACTTGTTATTAACACTATTTACGTAATTTTGTTTTTTGCAATTACTTATTTTATTAAGAAGAAAACAACAACTTTAATGCGCATTAACTAAACGAAATTTTGATAGCAAAACAAGACACTTTAGAGAGCATCAAATTTGTTTTTATTTTATGAAATTGTTGTATATGTTAGGTCTACAATTTGTTTCCGCCGTTTTCCAATAGATGTTTCTGGGGTCAATCACTTGTCGATTAAATCGATTAAATCGTTTTATATCGATCTTGGACATTTGTGTCAACATTAACCCAACAAAATGTTTGTAGAGATCTGTTTGGATCCCAAACTTATTCTCCGCTGAAAATGTCACTTTTTGAGCCGAATTCTCGACATTTGCGGGAAATTTTGCTTTTATTTTTTAAATCCAAGAAAAGTGCGGCTGAGGCTCATCGACATTTGTGACCGTTTTTATACCAAAAAAAAATTTCCATTTACAAAAAAAAAACGGAAACAAGGTTGTAGACCAATATTTGCGAAACTCAAGGTATATATTTCTAAATATATTACAAGCTGCTATATAAGTGAATATGTAGATAAGTATATATTCAATAAAAAGGGTATGTCAATATTTCGTGTTCGTTTCGTTATCAAATACGCACTTGCAAAATCACACAGCGCGATAACTCTATTTACTCTACATATACAAACATATATACATAATATACGTATTATTTGCCACTAACAAAAAGAAAAGCACTAGAAATATCAGACAATATGCGTAGATAAAAATGTTTACGACTGTCGTGTATGTATTTTTATTGCGTTTATATACATATATTTGTATTACGCACATTAACGAGCACCATATACACTCCGGCCGGTGTTCTCTCTCACTTTCAGGCACACCTACATACATATAAATAATACAATAAATACAGTTATGTTTGTATGCGTATTCCAGCGCTTACCTTGTCAGCCGCTGATAACGATAACATTTGCTTTTTTTTGTTATTTCTTCATATCTTCTGCGTAGCTTCGCTTGTAAAAATTTAATTGCAATACTTTTTAATGCGTTTTTGTAATACTTCAGAAACGATTACTTGAGAGTTGATTGTTTCTTGTAATGTGAATAAAATATATATTTAATTGTAATTTAATGAAAAGAACGGGTTAATAAGATAGGTAGTAAATATTAGGAGTTTTTATGAAATTAATAAGTCTCTAAGGCTTTTCAAAGCTTTCAGGATCTACATTTTGATTAAAAACATCTACTACTTTAGAAAAGCTAACATCAGATGTCGCAATAAACCATTCCAGAATTAACTTTAAAATGATTTATTTAATATTATTTTTTTATAAAAAAAAATCTAAAGAGCTTTGATTTGATTTTTTCATGCTTGAAAAGCTTAAGGAAAAAACATCGAAAAGCTCACATTTATAATATTATTAGAAGCGCACTAAAATTATATAGTATGTGACTATCCCATTGGCTATTCGTAGCTGTATCCATTATATACAATATATCAAACACTACTACACATCAATAATAATCATAAGACATAACAAAATTATTAACCGAAATGATAGTTAGAGATAGATAGGAAAGCTTTACCTTCCCATAGAAATCACTATCAATAAAATGCCACAAACCTGTTAAGAATTACAACGAACAATCGCATGTGAACGAAATCCTCTGCAAAAGGCGATCTTTACTTCTTTCCTTACCTACATAGACACATATACATACATGAAAGTAAACCAAATATTACTGCACTCAAAGCACTCGTTGACAAGTACTATTTCTTTAAGTACTGCCAAACCACGAAACACTTACTTTAAACACTACACTTAAATGTACTTGAAACCGACTATTTTACTCTACCGACAACTGACAGTAGCTAAGAATAACTTTATTGGCGGTTTCGTGCAGCAAAACCGCAAAATGCGGCAGATTACTACTTTGATTTGAGCAAATACAACAATATACAGTTATAATTAAAGATGTGTATATGTGTCATACTTGCTTAAGTATCGAAGAAGCTCAACGCTAACCAAAATATGCATTTTCATTTTGTTTCATTTGGCAACGGTAAATGACTTTAAGTTTTCCAACTAACCTTGTGTTTTTCACACACACACACAATTCCGCACGCGCAGCCTCCAAGCTCTCATCTCCACTTGCCAGCCAACCGCATACTCATGTCTTCTAAGCCAGCTGTTGTTATCTTTTTCATAATTCTTATATAAATATTTATGTAAAAACTTTAGTTTCTTAAGAAACTTTAAGCCAAATGGTGCGAAGTAAAACTTTTGATTCCATTGTTAAACAGCTTAACAGTTATTAGTTCATCAATTGTTGAGCTTAAGAGATTAGCAGCTTACTACACAGCTTTCGGTTTAAGCTGCAAAATAATAAAACTTATACGTTCTTGTTGGAGTAAAAAGTATTTGGTTTGAGGAATAATAAAATTGGAAATGTAACAATGTTGTTCACGGTACCCTAAAAGTGCACTAAGTAAACTGAGGCGCAAAGTAACGGAGTTTATGAGTTATTTATTTGTTTAAAGAGCAGTTTTTTGTTGTTTTTTGGTTTGATGTGCATAAGTTTTGAGTTGTGAAAACAATTTGGTGATTTTTTATGCTGAAGTTTTAAATCTAGAATCGTTTTACTTCTTTGGTAAAAAATCTTCTTCTTTTGGTAAAAATTGTAGCATACATTTGGGAGCTTCGTTATAATGAAAATGAAATGTACGAAATTTGGACTAAATACAAAAAATTCTCTAAAGATTTATTATTATTTCTTTGAAAGGCTTACCTAACTACGGAATTTTCAAAATTTTGTTTCGCGAAAGTCTTTCTGAAATTATTAAAAATTAGTTAAGCCAATATTTATAAGGTGGAAAAATTTTTAAAATGCTTGCATTTCAATGCCGATCGGGAAAATATTTCAAAATAAAATAGTTAATATTTTTCTATAAAAAAAACTAGTTGTGCGATTTTCGGAAGCTCAAAAGTGAAGTGAGAGTCATACTATGAACAGAATTAAGAGACCCAGCGGCCAAATACCGAATTATCCTCATCACATTTTAACTCTCTAATTATTTTTTCAAAGGTTCGAAAAGCAATATATTTGATTATTTTTCAGAAATTTCTATCAAGCGTTGCCACTTTGCAGAAAAACATGAATTATTTATTACGAAAAAATTTTTACTTTGCAAATACATTTAATTTACAAAATTCTCCTTAACTCTTCAATTATTAATCTTAAAACATCCGATTACTGTGTACATTATTCCGAGAAAAATAATAAAACTAAATCAATAAGGCAACAAAATTGCAGAGATTTGCATAACAACTATATTCACTAGTGTGGCATATATATTTTATGACTTTCAGTGCAAATGATATTTAGCAATGATCGCTGCTTTCTCAGAAATACAGAAATCACTTACGATTGGCATTGCATATTTCGCAGAATAGATTTTTAAACGATAAATAAATTTCAACAGTAATTTGAGATAATACCGTCATAGGTGGTTTGCTTAACTTGAATTGCACAGCACAGCGTGCTTATCTCTCAGTTTGAAGTGCAGCGAGTTGAAGGTCACAGTGAGCGCTGTGGGGAATTAGTGTTTCAACAATAATAATTTACAGTTAATATGTGATTAAAACTCAATAAAAAATATAATCAATTGGCTGTTAATATGCTTGTGGATTAAATGTGAAAATTTCCAATTCTCGCTTTCCGCGCTCTTGCTACTTACCATTTTTTTCGAGGAAATTCTTTGAACAACATAATTTTTAGAATAAAAATGCTAATGGCAAAAATCCACCAACTACCACACACACACATACGCACTCATTGATGAACAACTTCAACAGACCACATTCACTTCGCAAGCAGACACACACACATACACTCACACATATTATACCTTAAGCGCACAATAATGGCGAAAATTAAAATGCAAAATATGAATGAGCGCATATTCGGCGGAGATGGGCGCCGCACAAAAGCAAATTGTTATGAAAACTCATATGCAGGCGAATACATGTATGTGTATATCTATAAGTGAGGAGATAAAACGCTGCGCTGAGCGGCAATTGGTGGTGGGTAGCGGAAAGTAAATGAAAACGATTTTTATGCTAAATTACAACTTGGCAAACTGATATGCAGATCAGCGTGTGGAAGTAAATTTTTTACGCTCGTTTATATGCACATGCAAATACAGCAACAACAACAAATGCAAAAATATTCATAACCAACCAACACACACACCTGCACATATACACACACAAGCGCTTAAATAGAGTAACTTAAATATTTGTGTGTCTGGCTGTGTGCTAGCGATTTAGTATGCACATTATCCTTTCATTTTTCGGCGCACATAACTGTATGTGCATACAAAACGATTTAAATGCGAAATTTGCCACATTTCAAAGTTCTGGTACCTGAGTGTGTGTGTGTGTGTGTGTAGCTGTGCGCTTGTAACGCACAAGTAATTGTTGAGCCAGGCTATGCATTATTTAAATGCTTCCGAAAAAAATAGCTATCATACAACTGTGCTGCTTAGTAGTGTTGCCAACTTTTAGAATGAAATTTTTTGGTGTTGGTACTTAAGCTTGTGCCGTACCAAGGTGTTAATGCAGTAGCAATGCAACTATATGCGGACTAGTTGGTAACTAGTTACATAGATTCAAACACCTTTGTGTATAAAATCTATGGGAAATAATTTTTGTAAATTTTAATTATTTTTGTCTCAATATAAGTATTTACCAATACAAGAATAAGATTGAAAAAAGAGATTCCATGAATTTAAATAAAATTAGTTCTGAAGTTTTTCATAAACGAAAATATTGCAAAATCAATTATTTTTGATAATTGTTTATCCAATATATATTTTAATCCAAAAGTTAATCAGCTTAAAATGCCGAATCTCCAAATTAAGGGGTTATATACAGTTAGACGGCCGAAAAAAAGTGAATTTTCCAGAATTTTTTCTGAGAAAACTTTTTAATTTATTGATCCAAAAATTTATACACATATTATGGTATCTTTTAACTGTATTTTAAGACTTATTACTAGTAAAATATTTATTTGAAAAAGAGCTACAGCTGATCTCCAGGAGCTCCTCTCAAAAAAGACGTTTTGCGGTGACCACTATATCTCGGAACTGGATCATCCGAAATTAAAAAACCAAACAGATTTCGTTAAAATAATGTTAAATCTAGTATTTAATCGAAGGAATAAGCAAAATAAAATTTTTTGACAAAATGGCGGTTTCTCAAAAAAAAAATCGATTCTTCACCGAAATTTCGGCCTTAAATTGTTTATAAAAAAAAATATTTATCGGAGAGAAAAAATCTTCGATTAATTACTAAAAAATATATTTAAGAAGGTCGTGTTAAAATTTGGGACTAAACGGTCTAGCCGTTTTCGAGTAATGTTGGTCACCGACTTTGAAAACACCATTTTGAGAAAAACGCGTTTAAAGTTTGGACCTTGTACTTCCAAGCACTCTGAAACGCCTTTTCAAATTCATTTGCTTGTAACTTTGAAAATATTCACCGGAACGATATGAAATTTTCTGTGTGTATTCTTAAATATATGTACATTAAGAAAATGAAATAAAAAAAATCGATTTTTTGAAAATTCTAACTGTATATAACCCCTTAAGTCATTTATTTATGTTACTCATACGCACCGTTGGTCAAGTATATACAGAAAGTGAGTATATAGCAAGATGATAAGCTGTTGTAATTACGGTTTTGGCGCTTCTTATATTTTTATTTTGAAATATAATACTTTAAATTCAAAAATAAATATATTTTCAAAATAAAAAAATATTGAAAATTGGAAAAAAAATAGTTTTCAAAAATATTGCTTGGCACATTTTGTGATTAAAAAAAATCACATATTCATTTTTTAAGCAATTTATATATAAAAATAATGTATTATAATAAAAGTGGTGCAATGATAACCAAAACAACATAAACTTGTATCTTAAACTCCCCGAGAGCATTTTTAAAGTAATGATAGTTGGATTACAACAAAAAGCTGCATATTACTACAAATTTCGCTTAGTAATAGTAAGAGAATGAGAGATACGATATTTCAATAAAAAAAAAGTTATTCACCACACTATGGTGAGTTTTGGATAATGAAATTACAAAAATTTTCTGTTGATTTTGCTTCTAACTAAGTTAGTTTAATCAATATTCGAAACTCCTGAACTTTTACATCAATTGTCCGTTTAAAATACAAATTTATAATAATTATGATTAATTTCCAAAGTAATTACCTATAATGATATTTTTTCGCCACGACCTTCATTATATACTATATCAATATCTGAACTTCTCCTCTATTAGTACCTGTAAGATTTTCAATAAAATTTTCAATAACTTGCAATAAACTCATATATGCACAATACTTACATATCAAGGTGAGCCATGTCGCATGCGTAACATTCAGTCAATGGCAGCTATTAGTTATAAACATAAATATTAATGAAATCCAATGCTGTGAAATCCACATTTGAAGTAATATAAATGAGCTATGAAAACTTTTGAGTAAACATTACACTTGAACTCTGCTATAAATTACTCGTACAACAAATGCATAAGTTATTTAAGCATAAGCGCAACCTTTGTAGCATTTTTCAAATTTTATTTGACAGCCACTCACCTAAACACCTGACAACAACTAAATCATTATAAATAAAATTTGATGCGCACAGCTCAGCGAAAACTACTATTTGTATCCATGTCAAATTAGTGCGGTCTCTCAGGTTTAACACGCCCATTTCGGCGCTTGTAATGAGCCGAAAAATGTAATGACTCTGCTCTACATTTTGTAATTTTTATCACTTAATTACAATGAGTGTGGGCAAAAATGGCTGCTTGGAAAGCGACAAGCCATAATTAACATAACCAAATTGTCAACCCGAAAAAAGGGCTACCAACTCTACCACTCGTTACTACACTTTGATAGGTGGAATGAGGCATATTTTAAGGCGCATAATAAATCAGTAATATTAATTTGTACATTTTGTTGGTAGTGCTGCGTTGGTTGTTGTGGCACTCCCCGCTTGAGTGTCATGAATCCTCACGAGTCCTGTTTGCGTTTTGTTCTAATTTACTCCTTACAGCGTTACACAAAAGCGTAATATAATGCGCATTGTGGGCATTATAAAAATTGAACTACACTAATTGCAACTATTTTTTATAATTTTTTTGGTTTTTTCCTTATTATCCGCTTGCTGATAAAAACTATGGTATACCATTCAATCCACTCTTCACATTATCAGCGTTTTTCTCCCTCATTTAATTGAGTGCTTAGGGACCGCTTTACCCAGTAATTGCATTTATCCATTTTTATTTACAATTTTTTTCTTTTTTAATTTTTTGTATTCACTCATCTCTTAGCTGTTGCTATTTTATATATATGTATTTCTGCTTTCTATGCGCTGCTCTTTCATTACGTATTATAAAAAAATTACACTTCATTTGCTAAAAGCGCATTCATAGAGCTAGCTTTGTAGGCTAGTAACTCACCGCAACTGAATACATACAAACAATTATATAAATATATAATAAAATATACAGTTATATGCATTCATACACTACACAGTTACACAAGTATGATTTTTAATAATTTTTTTATATTTTTTTCCGCGCCATTTTCCATCATTAGCACTTCAGTATAACAGGTGGCAGCACAAACACATGCACACAATTATTTATTTACATATTTTATGATATTTCGCTGAGTGGCAGCATTTGTTGCAAGCTCTCCTTCAGCACCACTTGCAATTTAATGGCATTTAATCTGCGCTAAGTACACCCCAATGTGTGTTTGTGTTTGTATATGTGTGTGTGTGCGTCACTTTTTTATAATTATTACGGTTAATAAACTAAGTCAAGCCTTTATTGGTTCATTGCTTTATTGGCTACTTACGTAGCGTACGAGCGCACACTCAATGTGCCATTCAGTTGAAATAATAAATATTTGCATAAATACTCGCTCGCTCACTTTGATGTTGCATTCATGTTGCCATTGCGCAGGCCATTAAATGCGCTACATTAACCTCGCGTATAAGCAATTAATTAAAAGGGAATAATATAAAATCAAATATAAATCGATTTGAGTGCAAAATGCAGACACAATTGCACGCAGAAAGATAAAAGAAATCACAGACACATCGTCGAGAATTATCAATCACATTATGTAGAACAAAGTGATATACCCTTATATAATATATAAAATAAAAATGTGAATACATAGTATCATGAGTAGAGGTTATTCACTTGCCGAGTGCGTTGAGTGCTGTCTCTTGTGTGTTGATTTGGAATGCAGCACTTCAATATTTGCAGGCCAAATATGTGGAAAAACTAAACAAATCTGGAAGGTATATCCCAGATACGGCAGCTCTATTTAATTTTACCGCTATGCATACAAATATAAGCGAACGAACGTGTGACAATCTGTTTACTAACCCATCGACTTCTAACAAAATTGAATATTCTTGCATTGTCCTTCGGAATTTCAGTGGCTTGATGGACTCATATTAAGATACAACTGTGCTGTTTTGAAGTGATATTCAACTCAACAATGCAGTGAATCCTCAATATATTCACCACAACTGTTGACTAGAACTCCCCCAATCTTACCTCTTAATGAGATTTTTATTTTATATGATGAATCGATCTAAATTAGTGTTTTAATCAAGCAATGGCCAATTGATCAATTAGCTGCTGTGTGAAAAGGCTATTACCAACTTCTTATGAAAAGCAAAAACAAAAATGTGCAATAGCTGATCGATTATCGAGTAGCCGGCAGTGTGAAGGGCAAAAACTAATTTCTCAATCAAAATTTTAATTGATCAATTAATTTGGTTGTGTGAAAAGGCTATGAGAAAAGAACCATTCCTGACCGAGAGCGTATTCCTACGACGGTCAGATCTATGCAACCGGAACGAAATTTTTATCCGATCAAGGGCTGTGGGCTCGGTAGCATACTTCTTAAGAACATTTTCCAAAAGTATCGTAAAATTAGATTTCAATACCCTACTTTCTCAATAATTCCTGTCTGAGAATGATTCCCAGACAGACAGAGTCTACGTAACCATGACGAATCCATATTTTTATCCGTCCAAAAACGTCAACTCGGAAGCATTTCTAAAAATAATTTTGGGAAAGTATACTGCCGCTACAAGCATCGCGTCTATTGCATAAACAGAAATTATGTTCGCTAAATTCCTGGTTTAATAAGAGCTCAGCGGGTTTATATACTGTCTCTTATAATTGCCCTAACTTTAAAAAATAGCATCCGAGTAAATAAAATAGACTTAACATTATTTTAATATACAATAAATAATTTTAAATAATATTTACCATTTTATGCCATCACTTTTAACACTTTCCCTACTCTCTCCGTTCTCTTTCTTCCAGCAGGAAATGCTTCCATGCCGCCTACTACTACTTGGACGACCCGCCACACCATCCCAACTTGCCACAAGTCGACTGGGAAGCACCCGTCGAGGTGGCTGGTGAGATACGCGCCGCTGTGCCGGTCAACGAATTCGCCAAACACGTGGCCTCGCTGCATGCCGATGGCGATATCGGTTTTAGTCGTGAATACGAAGCTATACAAAACGAATCGATTGAAGACTTACCCTGCGAACATTCCCAGCATCCAGAAAATAAGCGCAAAAATCGCTATCTCAATATCACAGCCTGTAAGTTGCAACATTTAACTGTTATTAATAAAAAACTAATATTAATTACACATAAAACTTGTATACAGACGATCACAGCCGCGTACACCTGCATCCCACACCCGGACAGAAGAAGAATCTTGACTACATTAATGCCAATTTCATTGATGGCTATCAGAAGTCGCGCGCCTTCATCGGCACGCAGGGTCCACTGCCAGACACGTTCGACTGCTTCTGGCGCATGATTTGGGAGCAGCGTGTGTCCATTATTGTGATGATCACGAATTTGGTGGAGCGTGGACGTCGGAAATGCGACATGTACTGGCCGAAGGATGGCGTCGAGACCTATGGCGTTATACAGGTGAAAATGGTCGATGAGGAGGTTATGTCCACCTACACAGTGCGCACGCTACAAATCAAGCATTTGAAGGTTAAACAGGTATGTCTCAAATGTGCACGAGAGCACTCGCTCGCTCTGGAATCATAATTTAATATATATATTTTGTATAGTTAAAGAAGAAGAAGCAATGCAATGCGGAGAAAATCGTCTATCAGTATCACTATACAAATTGGCCCGATCACGGCACACCTGATCATCCACTGCCAGTGTTGGACTTTGTGAAGAAATCCTCCGCTGCAAATCCCGACGATGCGGGTCCCATTGTGGTGCACTGCAGGTGAGTACGCATTTATATAAGACAAATTCGAAATTCGTTAACAACACTCTTCTTTTTTCTCCCTTGTAGTGCCGGTGTTGGTCGTACGGGCACCTACATCGTCTTGGACGCCATGCTTAAGCAAATCCAACAGAAATTAGTCGTAAACGTATTCGGTTTCCTGCGACACATACGCATACAGCGTAATTTCCTCGTACAAACCGAGGAGCAGTATATATTCATACACGATGCGCTCGTCGAGGCGATCGCCTCGGGCGAAACAAATTTGCGTACGGAGCAAATTGAAGAACTGAAGAACTGCACACCCTATCTGGAGCAGCAGTACAAAAATATTATACAATTCCAAACGAAAGACATACACATTGCATCTGCGATGAAGCAGGTGAATTCGGTGAAGAATCGTGGTGCCATATTCCCCATTGAGAGTAGTCGCGTCCATCTGACGCCCAAACCGGGTGAGGAGGGTAGCGACTACATAAATGCGTCGTGGCTGCATGGTTTTCGGCGTTTACGCGATTTCATTGTCACACAACATCCGATGTCGCATACCATGAAGGATTTCTGGCAAATGGTGTGGGACCACAATGCGCAGACCATTGTGCTGCTGTCGTCGTTGGATGAGATTGTAAGTGGCCGAGGATTTCTGTTTTTTTTTTGTATTATACTAACTCTTCTCTTTCTCCTCTCACTCACTTAATAACAGAACTTCGCACAATTTTGGCCAGATGACACGCAACCCATCGAAAGCGATTACTATCGCGTCAAATTTCTACGTAAAACGAACAAAAGCGATTATGTTAGTCGTGATTTTGTCATACAATCGATACAGGATGATTACGAGCTAAATGTAAAGATGCTGCACTGTCCCAGTTGGCCGGAGATGTCGAATCCGAAGAGTATTTACGATTTCATTGTTGATGTACACGAACGTTGCGCCGATTATCGCAATGGACCAATTGTCGTTGTAGATAGGTAAGATATTCATATACACAGTATATATAAATGGCCTCGCAGTACCCTTCTAGGCATACTATATCACAGAAATCTGTATAGAATCCCTGCTCAATCACTTTTTTCGTAGCGTTATGCCATTGGATCTCTATTGCAGTAAAAAACTTTGTGTTTTTAGTTACATTTTTGAGCTTTCTTTTGTAATATGGGTGCTATAGTTAGCTTAACCACAAAACCCTAAGGCTTTAAAGCAATGGAATCAATCTTTAATGACTCTTTCGGGGTCCAAATACTCTATATCCCGTGTAGTTAATATTGATTGCAGATGTATTACTGAGCTTTCTTAAGAGCAAGCCTTACGAATGTGGCTTGAAACAAGTAAGAACTCTGTCAAAACGTAAGAAGACAATGGTTAAGGTCTAAGAATTATTCAGTGTGAAACTATAGAGAAATTTCATAGCGAGATCTACAGTAATACTTAAGAAGTTTTATACCAAAACTGCATTTTAAGACTTTTAGAATCAGGCCGTCTTGGATATGAATGTCTAAGGCTGTAAAGCTGTTGTAAAACTGTATAAGACTATAATTGATCAAACAGCGCAGCGATTATCAGCTGTCTTCGATTTGCCAAACCTTGGAGTGTAGCGAATCGAACAAACAACTGGTATAAATCACTTAAACTGGCATAATCAAATTGAGATAGTTTAGAGAGGGTATATATCACTTTAATGAGCTTATTTAGAATAGAATCGGAACTTTCTCTGATTTCAAAATGGAAATTTCTTGACAAGAGAGTATTTTACTGTTATTACTATTTGAAATTTTTTCCTTAAATATTTGGAATTTTCCACTAACCCAAATTAATTTTCTCTTCATTTCCGATTGCAACCAATTCACCTAAACTTCGACCAACAACAAACACCGTACTCACCATCACCACCTTCAAATCCACGCAAACAGATATGGCGGCGCCCAAGCGTGCACCTTCTGCGCCATCTCGTCCCTGGCGATGGAGATGGAATACTGCAGCACGGCGAGCATCTACCAGTACGCCAAGCTCTATCACAACAAACGGCCGGGCGTTTGGACCTCCAGCGAGGATATACGTCTCATCTACAATATATTGTCGTTTTTGCCGCGCAATCTGCAATTGCTCGAACGCACAGCGTTGCGCACCGAATTCGAGGATGTGACAACGGCCACGCCGGATCTCTACAGTAAAATCTGTAGCAATGGTAATATAAATGCCCAGCAAAATTGCAATAATTTGGTCTATCATAATAATAGTAGTAGCGTAAATCATAGTAATAGTATTAGTAATACAAATGTGCTAAATGCAAATGCTTGTAATAATACCAACAACACCACAAACAATTTGAATACAAATTATACAATAAACACTACAACAACAACAACAACGACTGCAACAGCTAATACACCGACAACAACTGTTGATACTAGTGGTGGCACAGTGACAGCACCACAAACGCTGACACCCAATACGAGCGCAAATAATTTACAATATCAACAACAACAACAACCACCTCATTATGCATTACAACACATGCAGCAGTCGCAATCACCAATAACAACAATAACAGCCACCAACACATCAGCACCAACTCAATATACACCTTCACCACCAACAAATCAAATAAACTCACAGACTCCACCACCAACAACAACAACAACACTACCATCAACATCAACATCACCATCATCAGCATCAGCAACAACATCACCAGTAGCACCACTAGCATCAAACGCTGTGAACAATAATTGTACGCCTATGTTTACAACAACAACACCGGATTTGACAAATATGACGACCAACAACAACAACAGCGACATCATCAACACTAACACTTGTAATGCTAATCTAATTGGTAATTCTAATTATAATGAAAATTTCGCTAATACTAATACTACTACTAATGCCTACACTACTACCAACACCAATAATACCAATACTAACCAACTTACTACAACAACAAAACCTTATTGTATATCCTCCAATACCAACACCAATACCAACAACACAACCACAACCAATACCGATTCCGTTTCCACAAATCATTATACAACAAATACAACAACACCCACTTCCATTGCTGCTATTTCCACTAATGGTGAACGGTTTTCTCTTGTAAATAATTTGCAATCACAACAACAACCACAACATCAATATGAACCAACTCATCTGCACCAACATCAACATAATCAACAACAACAACAACTATCGTCTTTAACGGACGCTGTCGGCGATCTACAATTGTATGGCGCGAATGGCAATCCAATCGTGTCAACAACAACAACAACTAATGGCATCGATTGTTATACATCGCTACCACCACCGCCACCCGCTTTCGATAATGATCCTGTTGTGGCTCTGCAACAACAACAACACCTGCAACACCACAATTTGGATCCACTAAATTCGAATGCTGACGTGAATTCAACAACATCAACACCCTGCTCGGATGACACAATTGATGGTCTAACTCCATTATTACCCCCGCCACCGCCACAATATCCCAACGCCTATGCGAATAACACTTGCAACATGGCTGATGTTAACTCCTTAACAACACCGTTAACAAAATGCTCATCCAACACTTCTTTAACTTCGTCAAATGCCACGTCTAATTACAATGGTAATGGTTATGGTAATGGTAATGGGAATAATAATGAAACCATTTTGCATGGTAATGGTAATGGTAACGGTTTATTAAATGCTAATACAAAACAATTGACAAATCTAACAACAACTAAAGCAGCGACTGTTACAGATGCTCAAAGTTTAGATATTGTAGGTTAGAATTACAAAAAAAAAATAAAAAATAAAAAAATTTAAAATTAAAAATATAAATATAAATATATATGTATAAATATATTAAATTAAAATTACACATAAATATTAGTAGCCAGTAAGTTTTAGGCAGTAAGGCAACAGTGAAATTTATAAATAGACTAACAAATTATTTTTATGCAAATTAAATGAAAAAGAAATATATGTTAAAAAGCAAAAACAACAAAGAAATGTGAAAAACAAATGCTCGCGAAACCGTTAGGCATCACTGTAAATTTTTCCAACGAAACTGGCAGTCAACTGCTGCTTAAATAACAGTACATAATGTTGTACTGCGCATGCGCAACATTGTTGCATAAGCGAAAAATAAAATATTTATTTTTAAATAATCATATTTTTAAGTAATTACTGTTTACAGTTAAGCTATAAATTTTGTAACTTTTGCTTTAAAATATTTTAACGATATATTTATTACAATTTAATTAACTTACTGTCATATATTTATGTATACAACAAAAAAATAATTAAATTTAGTTGCAGTAATTTATTATGTGCGCATTAGGGTTGTCCTCAAAAGTTTGTCGCAAACTTTTATATACTTTCGCCATAAATAAATGGTTAAAAAAAATTAATTAACAGCAAACAAAACCACACTTTATAAACGTATTTATATTATATTAAATATATTGTTTACATTTTTCATATATTATAAGCCAAGATTGTGTAGAAACTAAGTTTTGTCGCGTACATTGTATTACACATGGTTTTTAACCCCTCTTTTCGTACACACACCCAGTCTTAGTCTTATGAGCGTATGTATACCGAGCAAAATACAAAAGAGAAATTATTAAAAAAAAAATTAACATAATTATATTTAATTATATCAGCATCACAAGCGTGCAAACGCCCACAATTGTATAGTCATAATTCACAAACAAACAAAAAAAGCAAAAAACAAAAACAAAACAAAATCCATCTCATATGTTAAATAAAGAAAAAAAAATATATATATGCAAAGTAAAGCATGAAATATCATACAACTTTAAATGCATGCACTTTATTGATTTCTGCGTGTTAAGTACTCGTAAGTAACCACGAAATGCATACATATTCTGAAATGTTGCATTGTTTAACTGCTGTGTGTTTCTAAGTAAATTTCTGCGACTACACTCGACGCTTTCGTGAACTTTCTACAAATAGTATAGTGTATAATACTTAAAAATGCAAAAATATTGCTGGCATATGCAAGATTAGGTTCGAAGCAGCATAAAACAAATATTGGTAAATGTTGCTAGCAACATGTTGCACAATAAAATTTAGCAAATTTTTATTTTATTAATTTATTTTAATTTTTTTTCTAAGGCGGCATCATTTTTCGTGTAACATGATTTCTGCAACATGTTGCAGCATAATGTTGCGCAACATTTACAATTATAATACATTAAAAATGCACAAATGCATTAGTTTTTTATTGTTATTTTAAGAAACTTATAACTTTTTTGGAGTTGTATACATTAACTTCGCTAACATGTTGCAGCATAATGTTGCGCAACATTTTTAATTGCAATACTTTAAAAATATTGCTTTCGTTTTTTTATTGTTTTTGGCGCAATTTTAAGAAAGTTATAACATTTTATAGAGTTGTATACATAAATTTCGCTAAAAATTTGTGTTGGAAAATGTTGCGCAATATTGTTTATAAGCTGTTTGAGGTATTTGAAAGGATTTTTTTCGCAAAAACAAATATCAAAATTGTATTTAATGCAAATGCTTAGATTTTTTTACTCTTTATTTCAAATATATACTGTAAAAAACTTCTATCTATACATGTCGCTGCAGCAAAATGTTGCTCAATAATTTTTTTACGACTTTTGAACGAATTTCATATTTTTTAAACATTACATATGCTTACACTGAATTAAGAATTAATTTAAAAAAAAATATTAGTTAAATGTTGCTCAACATTGTTGCCAGCATTTTCCTATATCATTTCGAATAATATTTTACCCTTTCTTGCTATGTAACAAATTTAATATTTTGTCAACATCACTTATGCTTACACTGAATTAATTTGAAAAAAAAAAAATAAAAATTAGTTAAATATTGCTCAACATTGTTGCCAGCATTTTCCTATATCGTTTCGGATACTATTTGACCGTTTGTTTCTAAAAAAACAGTATTGGCTTTCGAACATAATATTGCAAGTCATTGGTTTCTAATTTTCTGGCGTAAAAATTTAGCAAGGAATACAAGTCCGACACAATGTTGCCTAAAAATGTTGCCAAACATTTCTAACCGACTTTTTAAACACTCAATGTGTTTTAATACTAGAAAATGTTGTCTCATTTAATAATTATTTTATTTTTGATAATTTTTAATTAATATTTAATTTTATTTAATTTTTTTGTAATAATTTTTTTAAGAAAAAAAAAAAAATTTTTTTTTTTTAAATTAATTTTTTTTGTAATAATTTTTTTAAGAAAACAAAAAAATTTTTTTTTAATTAAAAAAGTTAATTAAAAAAATTAATAATACATACATGGTAATATGTGGTAATTATTAAAAAAATTAATATTTTTTTTAATTTTAAATTTAAAAAAAAATTAATATTTTTTTTAATTTTTTTGTTGTTATTTTTTTAATAAAAAATTAAAATTTAAAAAAAGAAATTCATTCATTTCTTAATAAAAAATTAAAATTTTATTAAAGAAATTCTATTTACAAATTGTTCTAAAAAACCTAATAGAAATTGCCAGCAATAAAAATGTATTACAACAACAAAGTAAATATGTACATATACATATATTTTCCCATCAATCTTTACATGATTAAGGGATACTATTTTCTACATAAAAATAAATAAACTAAAATAAATACTACTTTGCACAACAAAATTTAAAATTTATTGTTAAACTACTGAGTGTCCTTGTCTTGTTTCTCATTTGTGTATATTCGTCCGTCCTCATACTTTTCCTTTCAGCACAAAGGCATATTTATGAACATAAAACGAAAAACAAAAAACCAAAAATTCAAAAGTAGTGTTACCGAATGCACAAAAAAATCACGCAAAACTAGCAAATACAAAAAAGAAAAAGAAATTAGAACGAAAGTAAAACTAGTTGATAAACACTGTAAACATACATACATATATCTAGTATATAAGTAAATTATTTATAAAGAGAGCGAAGACGGAATATTGTGTACAATTGTAAATTTGACCACTGTAAACTAGCAAACTACTAATCAAATTAAACATTTAAGCATAAATATATATGTATATGTATGTGAACACACACACACAATTACACAACTGAAGAAATTTACTATTTAATTAATAAATAAATATTAACAGTTAGTTTAAACATTAATTAAATGTATATGTATGTATTGAGTAAGTGTAGTGCGCAAAATATAGTATAGTGTATAATGAAGCGTTGAAATATGGTATAATGATAATGATAAATGAGCGATTGCATTTTTGTAGTTTTGCACAAGAGAAATAAATAAACACCGTAAAAAAGTAAAAAAAAAATTAATTAATTTAAAAAATAATATTTAAATAGTAATTGCACGAGTAAAAAATATGAAAATTAAATATAAATTTATTCAATTTGAGGTAAGCAGGTAATCACGCGCGTGAGTGCTAATTGTAGTTGCACATATACATACATAGACAACACTGCATAATATAAATGCAAATCAAATCACTAACTGTAAATACATACATACATTCATACTATAGCTGTAAACAGAACTTAGTTATATTTGCGTGTAATAACCGTAAACGAAATGAAACGAATTGTGTGAATTCAATTTAAATGAACGAATTTGTAAAAAGTTAAAAATTAAATAAACTTAAAACATTTAATGCAATTAACCAGTGAACATGTGTATGTATTGTATGTAAAATGATGAGTAAATATAAACAGAAATAGCTAAGCTAAGTGCAAAGATTGCAGATTGCAAAATGTGTAAGCTATGAATTAGTGGGCACGTCGAAGGTGTGAGAAAAGCTTACAATTACAGAGACACACATACATATATATATATATGAAAATATGTGTATATATGAATATTTGATCAGCATTTGTATGTATGTAATGAAATTCGCGAATTTTAACAAACAGATGTTAAATATACAAGCTAATTGCAGTTAGTGAATTGCCGGAAACCAGAAAACACAGCAGAGTAGTATTAACAGTTAATTTATTTGATTTTTCAATTTTTTTATTTTTTATTTAAACAAAATATTTTTTGTATTGCAGAAAATCACAAATCATGAGATTAAAAATTCAATAAGAAATAATATTAATTTTTTTAAGAAAATTATAAATTTTATTTAAATTTTTTAAGAAAATTATAAATATTATTTAAAGAAAATTATAAATTTTATTTAAGCATACTAAAAAATTTAAAATGTGAAATATGGAGAGTAAATGGACTTTTAAACATGAAACCATTTTTTTTTAATTCCAATTTTTTCAATGTTATAAAATATTTAGTTGTGCTTAAAGGGTTAGAGGTAGTCAGAGACACGAAGAAAAGAGAATTTTTGGTAATTTCTTTAGCTATTAAATCATGTTATTTTACAAAAGTTATTACTATTATCACACAATATTTAGACTTAAAGTCACCGAAAATTTGAAAAGAAAAAATTTATAATTTCCAAAGTTATAGCTGTTTGTGTTGACCCAGTTCCAAAAAAAGGTCCTTGTGGTGACTATCATAAGTCCTTGCAGATTCATCTAAAATCAATCGAATATGAAAAATTTGTTTTATAAATAGAGAATCCTTTTTAATTGTAAATTTAATTTTTTTCGAAAGTTAACAAAATGGCGGCCTCGGGAAATTTTTTCTAGATGAATCGAAATTTTTATTTTTGAAAAAAAAAATCCATCGTCAGGCCTCAGTTTATTATGTATTCTAAAAGCTGTATAAATTTCATTAAAATCTGAGCGGTTTTCGAATTACCGTTATCACCAGTTCAAAAAACAAAGTTTTGAGAAAAACGCATTTAAAGTTTCGCCCGAGCGTTTTGGAATGCCCTAGAGCTTTTTGTTATTTGTCAAATGATTCGAAAAGTAATTATCGGATGAATTTCAAATTTTCAGAGAATATTTTTAAGATATTACACTTAACGAAAATGCAAAAAAATTACTTTCTGATAATACTGACTATCCCCAACCCCTTAAGCTATTAAAATTTATTTGCAATATACTGTTGTAATTCTTAATTCTATTTTTATTTTATTTTTTTGAAAATTTTATAATAATAATTTTATGTGTATTAAAAAAGTATGGCCACTCTCTTCACCATTACATTTCGTTGTATATGTATATTTCAGTTTTGTTTATTCAATTAATTAATATAAAAATTAAATAATAAATCGTATGAAATTACATAACCTCCAAATTATACATAAACAGCAGCGAATAAAAATCAGCAATTTATGCATTATGTATACAATGTCATATAGTTATTTTCCATAAAAATTACATTTAAAGACTGGTCGTTAATATAAATAGTTAAATGACAAGAAATTTAAACAATTAAAATAACAAAAATATTTTAAATTACAAGTTATATTTAACGATTGCCAAAACTTGTAAACTCAGAAAGCATTTACTCATAAAAACAATAAATTTTATTGAACCGAGTCTTTTCGACTAGATTTGGAGTGAATTTCAAGTCAAGCGATGTGTTCAACATTGATTCGAAAGTGATTTAAAAAACAAATCAGATTTTAAATATTCAAAAATTTAAAATTTTATACAGAGGCGGTCGTAAATAATTACAAACTTGTCTAAAAATAGACAACAACTTTCTTTCTACCTTTCTTTCCTGACTACGAGTACTACTGTTCATATTTCTAGTCTAACAATGAAATACTGCTCAAATACTTTTCGAAAATAAAGATTTCTGTAATCGGTCGGTGTATTTTTCATAGCACTTAGCCGAGATTGAGAGACATCTGGAACAACCGAGTTAAATATTTTGCTCTCAAATGTAGGCAACATCTTTGAAAGCTTATTTTTTAATAGCAAGCTGATTCTAAAACTAAAATTTAATTAACAAAATTTAAATTAATTTAATAATAAATTTTTCAAATTTTTAATTAATTTATTTATTTTAAAATATTTAAATCAATTTTTAATTTTTTTAAACGAACTTTTTTTGATAAAAACTAATTTTGAATTTTTTTTACAACAACTATAATATAAATTATTAATTATTAATTATTAATTACAGTCAACATAATAAATTTTAAAATATTGGTCTCAACTTTAAAATAGTTACACACATACAGCTGTACATACATAAGTGTTAAATGTTCACAAACGAAATGGCAAACAAAACAAAAAACAAATTTTTATTTAGCAGTTAATACGAATCAAATTTGATATATAGATGAGATGAGATTACTAAACAGAATATTCAACGTCATTAAATTAAATATTGAGAAAAATGTGATCTACATGTCGATGTAAAATACATACATACATACATACAAATATAGTTGTGTAGCCTAAGCGATTTAGTAGAATAATAAAAAAACATATTCATAATACAAGAGCAACAAAAAAGCAACTGCGACTGTCACTATTACTTTCCTGTTACGTTTCGAATGTTTCTTGTGTGCGCACTAAATCTTGTAAAATATTGAATAGAAGAAAAAACATAAAAACTGCACAAACATATTTACAATGCAATGCCTATTTTTCTGTACTGACTGGCGGAATAAAGCAAAGCTTTTAAAGCTCGCGCTCTTCTGCAGCTTTAAACTATGTATAATCACATACATGCAGACAACATAAATTCATACACACATATGTATTTGTGTATTGACGTGAAATAAATTATAAATAAATTCATACATACATACATACATATATACATAACTAAACACAATGCAGGCGACATAATTATAAAAGAGATTCAAAGGGAACAGCATGAAAATGAAATATGAAATTATTTAGCTGCTAAGCATAACGAGATAAGAATTAAAACCATATATACATTATAAATATAGTATATATACATATATATATATTATATTAATGAAAACAGAAAATGAATTGAAATGAATAAAAATATGAAATAAACTAAAAAAGAATAAATGAGAAAAATTCGTGATTTTTATTAAAAAAAACTCGATTATAAAGAGGTAAGTTATGCGGTGGGGGGAAATTAAATTTTCTTACAAAAATACAACTAAAAATAAAATTGAATAAAAATTTTTAGATAAAAATTAAATTAAAAAAAAAAATAAAATAAAAAAATATATAAAAAATAAAATTAAAAAAAAGGAAAAAATTATAAAAAATATAATTAAAAAAAGAAAAAAATTATAATAAATATAATTAAAAAAATAAAAAATAAAAACAATATAAAAAATAAAATGAAATAAAAAAAATTTAGATAACAAATAAAATAAAAAAAAATTTATAAAATAAAATAAACTATAAAAAATAAAATAAAAAAATATATAAAAAATATATATAAAAAATAAAATAAAAAAATATATAAAAATATATATAAAAAATAAAATAAAAAAATATATAAAAAATATATATAAAAAATAAAATAAAAAAAATATATAAAAAATATATATAAAAAATAAAATAAAAAATAAAATTAAAAAAATATAAAAAGAAATATAAAAAAATTATAAAAATATAACAAAAAAAAAGAAAAAAATTTATAAAAAGAAATAAAAAAATTTTATATAAAAATAATATTACAATTTTCTTTAGATAAAATTTTTTTATATAATAAACTCATATAACATACGTGTTTTCTCTATTCCAAAATAATAATTCAGTCACCTTATACAAATATTTTAAATTATAAAAAATATAATTAAAAACAGAAAAAATTTATTATTAATATAATTAAAAAAATTAAAACAAAATATAAAAAATAAAATAAAAAAATATACATAAAATAAAATAAAAATATATATATAAAACATAAAATTAAAATATATATAAAAATTAATTTAAAAAAAAATTATAAAAAGATATAAAAAATTTTTATATAAAAAATAATATTACAATATTTTTTTTAGATAAATTTTTTTTATATAATAAACTTATATAACATACGTGTTTTCTCTATTCCAAAATAATAATTCAGTCACCTTATACAAATAGTTTCATTTTCATTAATTTTAATTTCTTTAAAATTTTTATATATTCATTTTTTCACACTTACATATATATGAATAAATTAACATATGCTATTAACATATGACTATTAACCAATTTGCTTAGTACAATTTAAAATAAAAATTGCTTATTAGAGTTAGCAACGAAATTAAGTTACTAATTTTAATGTCATTCATATACACGCCTTAAACAAAAACTAGTATTTTAGTAATCTCAACAAAGTTTAGCATATTTATATACATATATACAAGTATGAGTATCACGTGTTCCATAAGCTTACTATGCGCACATATTTCAATAATACTTTAACAATGTAACAGCACTTATTTTCCAATAATAGCTCGCTGCATTTCCTCTGGATCCTGCACACCTACTGTGAACTCCAATTTCAATATGCCATGATGACTTTTTGGAAAGGCACTGGGTAGCCACTCAAGCTTGAAACTATTTTTATGTTCCTAAAATTAAATTTAAAATTAATTTAATTTCCTAATATGCAGCTTAAAGAATTATAAACTTACGCTACTACCACATTCAAACCAAATATGCGTCTTATATAGCGACAATTTGGGATAAACGCGCTTGTATTTGCCATTGGTGGCGGGCACAATGGCTGGTGTTACATATGGCACAAATTCACCATCGGTATTATATTCAAAAACGCGTTCAGTTTCCAGCGAAATCTGAAAGCAAAATAATGTAAAGAATATTGGAGAACCCTCTCTCATGGATGTGGTCAAGGGTACTTACATTGTTGGTGCTGAAAATGCGACGCAGCGTTGATGCATTTGTAAAGTACCAAACATACTTTATAAGCCCCTTGTATTTGCCCGTTTTTACAACAGTTGTGCTGCTGGGCATACGCAGCTTGACGCCGGTGCTGAAGGTTTTGCTAAAGTGTGCAAATATTTCCTGAAATATAAAAAATAGCATTAAAATAAAATTTCAGCACGAAATGGGTTTAACAAACCTCGTGTACATGGAATGTATGCTCCACACTTCTTTCTTCTACGATACCAACACTCTCATTGATTACTTCAATAACATAATCCAACCACGATGAGAATGCTAGCGATGGTTCTTCACTATTTGATGCGACGCTTTCTTCATTTGTTTGATGCTGTTCCAAAGTGTTTACACCATTAACGATTACCGAACGCTTTCCGGGTAATGGTGGAAATTTACGCGTATTCACACAATGCGCCAACTCTGACGCTTTAACTGGACATTTTTTGACCACCGCAATGGTGGGTAACTCGATAGGTGGTGCCTCAACCACATGATTAGACTTCAATAAAGAGTTATTATTGTAAATAGTTGTGGCATGTGTTAGATGCGAGGTGTCCACACTGGTCGGCTCATTAGTGCAACTATCGTTTTGCGTTGTATTATTTAATATAGGCGCTTCCAATATGCTTATACCGTTTCCCAGCCATGTATGCTCCTGCTGTAACGTGATGTCATCAGTTGTGGATAGATCTATCTGATCGGTCAGCTCAAATTGGTCCATTAACTCGATTTTGCAATCACTTAGCTCCAAATGTGCAGTTGTCACATTATTGGGCAGTGTTGAGGACGATAAAGCTTTTACGCCATGGATGAAGGGTGCGTCATGGAATTTGATGTCCTCTATGTCCTCGGCAGTAATGGCAAAGCTTAAACCTAAATTCGGATCACCAGGATGTAACATATCGTTGTGATTTGTATTTGAATTTGTTGCAATCGAATTATCCATTATAGTCTGGTTATGTAATTGCGCTATAGGATTGGTCGAATTGCTCAGTATAATGTCTTCGAAGTCCGGAATATTCTGTTGATTAGAGAAAGATAATATTTATATTAAACAACTAAATTATTTATATTTTTTTATTGACTCACCCCGTCAGACATGAAATCATTGTTATAAATGAAAATATCATCGTTTGCTTGACTATTACCGCCGCTCAGGTCAAAGTTTCCACCAATATCTATGCTCAAGCCAAAGAGTGCGTCCTCCTGCGTTGAATCTACAATTGGCGTCTCAATATAGGTGGGCATCCAATATGATTTCAATGCGCTAGCGAAATTTCCAAATATCGTTTTACCTTTGCGGTTACTTAAAACAGCCGCCAAAACTAGTAAAATGTGATCACACACCTCTTCTTGCATGACCACAGAATTATCAGGTTCTACAATTATTTTTAGTTTTTTACACGAGCAGGAATATATGCCCTTCTTTGTGGAACTGCCATTACTGACAGCTGTGACATGTAGCCGTCCAGCAGGAAATACTTTCGACACATCACATTTTACTACAAATAAGGAATTCGATATGCGTTGCACGGCAGGCACATTACTTTCTTCATTTTGGTAAATATTCCACAGACGTTCCTTATGCTCGTTATCTAAGCCATTCAAATTCCACAATACATCACGGGAAATTGTAAAGACTTCGGCTTTCTGTAGCGAATCTGTATTGGTTGTACAAGCTAAAATATGCTTGCAAAGATCTGCAGTACTTGGTACACCCGGGCTGCAGTTGTAGCACTCAAATATTGACGTATCACTTTTGTTTCGCGCTGTAATTAACACAAAGTTGCGAGGTTGTGCATTTTGTTCCTTTTTACGTAGGGAATATAGTGATTTTTGCTTATCCAGACATTCCAGCTGCACGGGATCTAATGGTATATGCGTACGAAGCGCATCTTTTCTTAATTTACAAAATTCATTACGACATACAGAACTGCGTACTCCATTCAGCTGACCACAGCCTGAGCATCGCTTTAAACCACGCAGTGAGCCCCTTGATATCGGTGCTGTGAGGAATTCAAATTTTTTAGGTAAATTTACTAAATTCGCGCGCACTTGATCCGTCATTATGTTGCATTTAACGAAATATTTCCCAATCTTTATTTTTGTTGTGATCCAGATATTTTGCATAAAACAGACAAGTGAAAAACACATGTGACAGTGTTGGAAATGACAGCATAATATACTGCCGTGTATATGCGATATTATTCATCTTCTTGTGTAGTAGTATAGATAAATTTAAATCCTTTTTTAAAATATTTGTAAAAATAAGCAGTAAATGAGTTGTATTTAATGTGTTTTCACAAAAAAATAAATATTTAATTATGAATGCAAAATAAATTAAATAAACGACATTATTTAAATATGGCAACTCTCCTCGAATTTTCGTGACCAAAACAGAAATAAGAGCAGTCAAAGAAGAATACTCAATATTTTTTTAAAATCACGTTTATTAATTAAATAACAATAGTACAACGACATTTACCCACCTGGCCTTAAACGCTATCTGTCCATAATATTCAAAACCATAAATTGTAAAAATGTTCCTCTTCGTAACCATCGCAATACTGTGCCTATTGTTGACCATTGTAGGCGACTTGGTTAAGCTGGTGAGTGACTAAGAGCAAGTGCCACCGGCATTAAAACTACAATTTATATCAAATATGTAATACTAAATATTTTACTTATAGTTACAACTGTCGAAAATTTTCCGATGCGTTTCTGGTTCTGCCTCCAGTGATGAGCTGCACCAGCAGCTAAAAGAAGCACGTGAAAAAGTCGAACGCATACGCCAAGGGTCGACTGAAACAAGCCACTACACCTATACTGTAAAATTAATGCGTGCCGAAAATGAATTGAAAACTATACAATCCAAATTGCGCACGGAAGGCAATATGCAGCGTTTAAAAGGTGCATCCGTTGAACTTGTAGTAGGCTACCTTCTAAAAGGTATCATTTCACTGGCACTCTTCATTATCACTGTGCGCAATCGTTATGCACCGGTTATAGTATTTAATGAGAATATAAGTTTTGAACCACTTGGCGGACTATTGAGTTTTCCAACAGGCGTTCCAAATGCAATATCTGTGCCGTTTTGGGCATTATCCTGCAATAGCGCATTCCGATTGATTCTCAACGCGCTCAAGGGAAAGTGATTGTATTGGTTATGGCAATATCATTGGCATCTGTTTCGGTAGCAGTGTATTAGGGAATAACACAAGCTTATTTATATATATATATGTGTATGACTAGAAATTATTTTAGCTTTATTGTGGAACAAAGAAGACCATTGTACTTTCACCCCGACATAAACGGAACGCGGAGATCTGAACTGCCATACAAATATTGCATTTCATACGTTTTCATTAATTTAAATGGTACATATATGTTTATTTATTGTGAAATAGTTTGCAGTCCATTAGAAAATATTTTTATCAAATAAAATACAATAAACAGATATAAAGTTTTCTAACAAAAAACTAAAAAAAATGTTTTTGTTTTTAGTGTCCGGGAGCACTAATATTCTATATATTCTTTCAATAAGAACTGATGAAAAGCAGCAAGTACTCTACGTACAGTATTAATAAACTTTTTTAATATTCCAAAAAAATATTCAGATTTTATACTTAACAAAAGATCACTATTATATAGCATCAATGTATTGAAAATTGAAGCAATTATGGTCGGTAAAGTCGTGCGACTAGACAGCTTAATAATAAAATAGAACTCTGCGCGCGTTGTTTACAAGGACGAGGTGGCCGAGTGGTTAAGGCGTTGGACTGCTAATCCAATGTGCTCTGCACGCGTGGGTTCGAATCCCATCCTCGTCGATTAATTTTTTTATTGTCAAAATATTTTAATTTTCACAGCGAAATATCGTTACGTAATCGTTTATGGTTTCAATAATGTGTTAAATTAATTAATTAGTTAATAAAAAAAAAATAATAATTAGAAAACATATTATGATAGTGCATTTCTTCTTTCAGAGACAAGTATTTGTAATAAAGATTAGTAATTTAATTTTATTTCTATTAGAGGCCATCCATAAATTACGTCACACCTTGAAGGGGGTGGCAGGGTAGCATTCAGAAGTGACATTGTGTGACAAAGGGCAGGGGGGTCAAAAGCTTTGTGACATCACATTTCAAAATTGTACTTTAATATTTAACTAAATGTTGATTTTATTAAAGATTATTCAATAAATATAAGAATAATTAGAATAACCTGTTTTTTATTTTATTTTATGATAAATCCATAAAATTGGAAAATGGGTGACGTCACGTCAGGGGGGGTGAGTTCAAAATGTGACAACTTGTGACAAGGAGGGGGGAGGGGTTAAAAAGTCCTTAAATTCTTGTGACGTAATTTATGGATGGCCCCTTACTACTATTAAGCAATTATGCTAATAAACCAGTTGCTACGGATGAAGAGAATTTAAATGATAGAGAAATATTGTGAAAAAATTGCATATGAAAATGTCCATGAATTTGTTGCTTCTAGCGGCATCCCATAAATAATATCGAAGGGGTGCTGCGTCGTACAGTTCTTATTCGCATAAAAGTCCAAATTCGTTCCAATTATCTTAAAGACATGGCTTAAGGTGTAGCACTGTGATAAGTTTTTCTGCTTCCTGCTACAAACCTTTATAATTATAAATACCGAACTTGTGAACTGGATGGAGAATTATATTTGCATTTTCTAATTCCACCAAGTTTTCACAGTTTTTTTTCGTTTCCGCACCAATATTCGGTAAAACTTCCATAACTCGAAGACTCCATAACTTGAACACTTGATTTGGCAATAGAAGTCATTTTTCATACAAATTTCCTTCCATAAATCGAACTTTCCAACCAGGCCATAATACAAAATTTAAAATTTACTATCGAGCCAGAATTTTAAAAGAGTTTCTATATAGCATAGTGGAGACGAACAAAAAATATGTTATTACACTTAGGGATTTCATAAATCATGTAACAAAGTCATAGGATACAGACGTCAAGAGCCAAATAGTTTCTATAAGAGACGTCATTAGATTAAGCCAAACGTTTTGTAGTTAGATCGACCCTTTGAAATGCACATTTCTCTTTAGTCGGATATTTTGGTTATAAGAGACAGTATTATAACTGACGCGAGTTTTGGTATTTTGAAGAATAATCGGATTTAAAGAACTGTTAACTGAACATGTTAATAAAATATTTCTTTGTTTGGACTTGATGAAAGTTATGTCGTTTAGTAGATAAAGCGAGTAGAATTTCAAAAGAGCCTCTTATGAACAAAAGCATTAAAAAATCCATGAAATAATTTCGGATAATCATAAATTTTTAATTTTTGTCATAGCGGACACTCTAAACTCAAAATAACGCGGTGGTCATATCGTTTATCAATATTTCAACATGCGAAAGCCCTGTATCAAGATGAGCTACGAGCGCTCACAATTTAATGATTGATATTATCACAGACCAATAAAAGCGAATGCAAAATTTAACCTGAATTAGACATGGAACTGCTTGCGCATCCAACCATACTCTTTAGACCTGCCCAATGAATTATTATTAGAGCATGATATCTGGAAAGATATCGCGAGGAAGCGCTATTTTTTTGAAGTATAAGTCAAAACATAATTTATTCGTAAAAGAGAACGATATATCATTAAACAATTAATACAACTGAAAAAAAGGTTTACCGGGTTAAGTTACTGGTAGCTTGCACTATTTTTAAGATTTTTAGAAGTAATGTTATTATGTCATGATGCTCAAAATATGTATATTAATCTTCAATTGTCTGAGTACAATAGAGATTTTTTCTTTAAATACTTCTTTAGTTAGATAACACATAACTGATAGTGTTAGAGTGTTATGTGCCATATATGAATTTACATCTATGGTTTTACATAAACGATATAAATAATATTTATTAACTTTATCTTAAAAATGTGAATTTCTATTTCTACTTTAATTACAATTAATAATAAATTTTTGATGACTTTGTGTTGGTAAAGCAGTGCCGCATATGAAATACGGTCATGAGTCGGTTGGGATATAACGACGAGGTGGCCGAGTGGTTAAGGCGTTGGACTGCTAATCCAATGTGCTCTGCACGCGTGGGTTCGAATCCCATCCTCGTCGAATAATTTTTATTTCATTTTAAAAATACAAAGAAAGCTTTCTAAAATAAAATTTAATTTCGTTTAATTAATAATAGTAGGTAATATTAAAGTTTGGAAGTTTTAAAGTATAAGAAATAAATGTGTACGCGTTAAGTTAGTTTCTTCCCAAACGAGTTGCGTTTGTCTAGGACTTGAAAGTTATTTTGTGGTAAAACCCAGATTTTATTTTTTTAAATATAACAATTTATATGCAAAAAATGCACATTCATAATACTTGTGTGCGTGTTTATACTTTCTATTTGTTCAAAAGTAATGAAATTTGATATAAGCTACTAATTTCGCGTTGCATAAATTAAATAATTTTTATTAATAGTTAAAATTCTTCATAGCATTTGTATAGTATGTAGCAATAAAAGCAAAAAACGATATTCGACGAGGATGGGATTCGAACCCACGCGTGCAGAGCACATTGGATTAGCAGTCCAACGCCTTAACCACTCGGCCACCTCGTCTTCTTGGAAAACTTTCGCCAGTAAACCGTTTCACAATCTATGCACCCTACAATCAGTAAACAATAAACAATTTATAACAACGATTAATAAACAATAAGGTTTTGATTTCTTAAAAATTATCAGAAGAATAGCACAGAAGCATAATTTGTTTTTACATTTGCTGATCATATGTACTCCAAGAAGATGGGCAGACGGTGTTATCACTTATTCTATTTAAATGACTCTGAGCTGATAATATTCATAAGTGGTTGAATGTCTCGACAGTTAAACCCTATACATGTATGTATAAATATATATAAAGCATATATACAAAAGCAATTCAGCAAAATTCACAAAAATACATTTCCTTAAGTACTTATTTTTGCAAGCAATTATTACTCGGGCTCCGCGTAACTGTTCTAAATGACTCTTAAAACAACAAATCGCATTAAGCGTAACTTACGAAGATTCTGGCATAATTTGCTTTTGTTTCTTTCTTTTTGTTCTTCTTTCTTCACTTTTTTATTTAATATTTGCGTCAGCTATTTATCTTTACTACTTTCTTACTTGTATGTAATTTTATGTATGTAAGTATATCACATATTGTATCTTCTTATTAACAAGCAAGTCAACAAGTCTCTCTTTTCATATTGTATTCCCATATACATTTCAATATATCTGTAATTGTCCAAAAGTGTTTACACAAACATTTAAAAATCCATTGAGCTCAATAAGCGCCAGTAGCCGCTGGTAAATGAACTAATAAAAATATTACAAGCATATATACAGTGGCTCTTATTACTGCTGACCTATTTCAGATTTCGTTTTCATGCACTCTGTAGAGTGGCCCTTGAAGAACTCATGTATTTCAAGTTGCTGCCTTCTTAAGGAATTGAGAAATTAATTGTGCTTTTATTTTTCTGCGAAATTGCCAGTTTTTAAATTCACAAAAGAGTGTAAAGCTTGATTCTTAAGATCCAATAGAAAATAGTTATTTATCCCCTTAAAAAAATATTACATTGGGATAAGGTATACCTTAACCGTATTACCCTACCTACCAGATCTAATTCAAAACAACTTAGAACCACGAATGGAGTTTATAGTGACAACAAAATTATGAAAAAGTTTTAAGAACACACAAGAGCTAAGTAGAGTAAGCTGCGTTGGACGAAGCGACTATAAGTAGTATTTTAACCTTAAGCTACTAAAGGAAGGAAATAATAGTCTGACGAAACATTTGATATCTAATATTCTAAGAATAGTGTTTTAACTCCTACAACGTCACAGAAAAATAATGAGTAGAGGTCTGAATTACTATCTACTCGTATGACTATGATCTCAATTGAGAGATATGTTTATAAATCGGAATTGTGACTTAAATTAGAGAATTATCTCTCGACGAATAGAACCAGTATTTCCAAATCTGCTCGACAAAGTGGTTATATCAGTGATCGAGAGAAATATTATTCAAAAATCGAAGTCGTATTCAAACGGATACGCTGCTTAAGACAGAGTATTCACCTCATTATATATGGTATAGAACTAGTAGATGAAGAGGTAGATCTCCTCTGCGTTGCAAAGTCCAAAGAAGTACTTATTTAAATCGAAAACTTCGTTATATAGATAAATATAGTTCGAAATTGGCCATTTTGAGATTGGTGTTGACACACATTCGTTCCGATATCTTAATTGATGCTTGATATATGAATTGTAAGATGAAACAAGTATGTAAGGTCTAAGTTCGGGTGTAACCGAATATTTTATACTCTCTCAATTTACTTATGTAACACAATTTTGCTAAGATATCTCACATATTAACCGCTACGTACGTCATAAAGCCCACCGTATGTTTGAAAAACTTATGTAATTAAGTATAAGGGAACTAGGAGAGTTATGACCTCATTTTAATGATTTTTGTAGCTCATACAAATATTGCTGTCCCAAAATTCCCTTTGGGGGGTAAAAAGGTGATGAAATAAGGAACATTTTAATAAGCATAAGTTGTTAAAAATTCCAAATTTTTTTTTTTTCATTTTTTGCTATGAAATATTAATTTTAAAAATTTTTACGATATACAGTTTCAAAGTTTGAGAAATTCTGTACAAAAAAGTCACATGGTGTTTTAAAATCTGTTCATTAGTTTTAAAGTTATGGCGGTTCGAAAATTTTTTTACAAAAAACTTTGGCCCCTTATAATATGGCAACCCCGCGTTACACAGACCTAAAACCATATGTTTTATTTTAGGTTTTACATCTACTATAAGATATATAATTGCCAAAGAAAATAAAGAACTTTTTTTTTCAAGTGGCTTTTTTTCCAGAGAATGCCCCATATATATTGTATAAAGTCCATTGAAAGTTGGAAACCATAATATTAGGTTAGAAGCACCGAGGTCCTCGTGTTCGATATATGGGGCCTTAAAAACATATAGTCCGATTTCGGCGATTTTTAGAATGGGGCTGCCACACTATAAACATAGTATTTGTGCAAAGTTCTGCACCGATATCTTCACTAGTGCTTACTTTATATATTGTAAAGTAAACGATTCAGATCGTCTTCAAAGTTCTGGTATATAGGAAGTAGGCGTGGTTGTGAAGCGATTTGGCCTATTTTCACAACATATCATTGGGATGTAAGGAAACTATAACAAACCAAGTTACATTGAAATCGAGTAGTTCCTGAGATATGGTTTTTGACCCATAATGCGTGGCAGTGGCCGATTTTGCTCATTTTCGAAAGCAACCTTCCTATGGTGCCAAGAAATAAATGTGCCAAGTTTCATCAAGATATCTTAATTTTTACTCAAGTTACTGACGGACGGACAGACAGACATTCGGATTTGAACTCCACTCATCGCCCTGATCACTTTGGTATATATAACCCTATATCTAACTCGTTTAGTTTTGGGTGTTACAAACAACCGTTAGGTGAACAAAACTATAATACTCTCTTTAGCAACTTTGTTGCGAGAGTATAAATATACACTCTGAGTTACATGAAAATATCCGAGAGATATTTTCGGTTTCTTAGATACTGAGGTCTCCATATTCGGAATCTGGGGCCTTGAAAAAGTATAGTTAGATTTAGACAATTTTTCAATAAGTGAAAATGTGTAAAGTTTTATTCCGCTATCTTCATTGGTTCTTCGTTTATATACTGTAAATTGAACAAATCAGACGAAATTCAAAATTGTATTACATGGGAAGTAGGCGTGAACCGATTACGCTCATATTCCATCGTTAATATCAGGGTGTCAAGTAAATATTATGTACCAAAGTTCATTATATGTATGTACATATATTAGCCTCCCAAACACTACGTACTATCAACTAACTTGCGATAAAATTACTGCATACCCAACAAGCAGATAAGGTAGAATAAAAACAGTTAGAATAAAACAAACATTTGATTACCTAAATAATACATACACACGTGTATGTACTAGATAAATTTGCGTGTCGCGCGCCAATTTAGTACAACTCTTCCAAGTAATTGCAAATAATACTCGCCTGCGGTATATTTTCGCAGCTTCTTAATACGAGAAGGACAAATAGAGGCAACGGTCAATTAATCACCCGCTTATGGAATTTAGACAATTACTCTATTTAATTAAAGCAACACATGTTTCATTCATTATTGAGCACCATAGCTGTCAGTGAGCTCCCTTGCATTAGGCAGAAGGACAAGGTGTTGCTGTAGCGCTACTTCCTTACATACAGATATATGAGTATGGACATTACTTATATGGTACATATATGTATATATATGAGAGCTACTGAGCTGGTGATGAGGCAGTTAGGCCTTGGCAAAAGAACTTGAACGTTCTGTGTGAACTTGTTTACAAAACAGGATAATTGAAATTCTTGGCGCTGCACACTGCACGTGCGAAGGTCTATGCTTAGAAAAGTGGTCTTTCACTACCTTTGAGTTAGTAGTTAGAAGCACTGTGCATGTGCGTGTGTGTGTTTGCCTGTGACTTGACAGAAGTGCCACAAATAGCTGGCACTCCAAACGACTTGATATTTTTAGATTGTTAACTGTGCGAGAATTTAGGTGCAATTACTATGTGTTTAAGGGCATCGAACGTTGACTATAAACAATAGCATACAAACAGACACACACACACTCGGACGTGGAGACATACAAATATGTCAAGTAGCTTTTTAACATTATAACAAGGACAAGGACATTCTGCGACTAATTACGCTGAGCGGAGCGTTGACACATCGTAGGAAATGGCATTTTATTTTTATCTAATATATGTATAGTAAGGTGAAGACAGCACTGACAGCTTGAGTGCTCTTCTAATGGTTGAAATTGGCTTCTTATTAATTAGTTATTTCTTTTCTGATTTTTCACTTTACCATAAAAAAATAATTTATTTATTGGAAGATAATTGCTGGAGGAAAAATGTATCATGTATATTAAAATATGACATTCTTCAGTTGAGGTGAGCTTAAATGGAGTTCTAGAGCATACTCAGAGAAGTTGTTTACAGCAATACGGCTCTCTTTCGAAACGGATTGGAGAGAATATTATATTATTACGAAGTCAAATGTCAGTTTAGGCACTCTCTCAACAATCAGCTTCGAACCCCTACCGAGCGACTGCAACAACAAAGCCTTTCTAACTTTTTGTAAGGAACTTTTAACCCTTATTAGATAGTTATGAGATTTCTTAAGATCATTTGACAGTACTATTCTTATCAGTTTAAGGGGTTATATACAGTAAAGATTTAAAAAAAATCGATTTTTTTGCGTTTTCTTAATATATATATTTATGAGTATACACACACAAAATTTCAAGTCGATCCGACGAATATTTTCGAAGTTATAGACACATTAGTGAAGGCGCACCGACTACATGTAAAGTGCTTTCAAAACTTTAAACTCGTTTTTCTCGAAACGGTGTTTTCAAAGTCGGTGAGCAAGATTTCTCAGAAACGGCTGAACCGATCGGTCTGAAATTTTTACACAAGCTTCTTAACTATATTTTTTAGTAATTAATCGAAGGATTTCCTTTATTTTTATAAACAATTAAAGACCCGAATTTTGGTCGAAAATCGAACCTTTTGCTTTGAGTAGCCGCCATTTTGTCTAAAATTTTTCTTTTTGCTAATTCCTTCGATCAATCACTAAATTATTTATTATATTAATGAAATTTATTTGGTTTTTGCATTTTAGATGATCCAGTCCAGAGATATCGTACTCACCGCAAGTGGACTTTTTTTTGCGGACCTCTGCAAAATTGGCAATATCAACGTTCCCGATAATTATTTTTGGCAATAAAAACTATGTGAATATAGTTTAAGGTTGTCATAATATACTTGCCAAGTTTCAAATCAATAAACCAAATAGTTTGCTTAGAAAAAGTTGTTGAAAAATGCCTATTTTCGACCTCCTAACTGTATATAACCTCTTAAGTAAAACTATAGTTAGCTAATCTATAACCACTCCAGCCTGGAAGCATGAACACCCGCATATAAAAAATTAATTTTTGCAGCAAAATCTTAACTTATCTTTGTGAATAATCTAACTCAAATTATGAGAAACACAGCATAAATTGTATTCTCACAAAATCTACTTAAATAATAAAATTACGATCAGAGAGATTCCAATGACGTCGTATTTAGACCAATTAAAAGCGAATTATGCCAATTATGTTGGCAAAATGCATTATGTACGTGCACTCTTACTTTAAAGCTCACACTGCACCAAATACCATGAGAGCCCTAGTTCTAATTGAACGCGACGACAGCGCCCAAAGCAGAGCCAATGACCTTCAGCTCATTAGTGGCAAACAACACTTTTTAAACCCTTTTATTGCACTTGAGGCTTAGATCAAACATGCAATTCTTGCATATACTAAGATCTAATAAAAAAGCGCTGGATAGTTTAGCGAAATCATAGATGTTTATGTAGATCTGAGCAAAAGTATCGAGGCAATAAAAGATTTTACACCTTCGTGACAGATAATTGCATTTCACAAATCACTAATTTCACATTTCGAATAACAAGCAAAGGCTTAAGATCATTCGCTGTCACTCCCTTAGATTTGAAAGATTATCATATTGCATTTGTAATCAGAATGGAGGCGGAACGCAGTAGCGCCATCAGAAGTGGCCACCATGTATACGAGGGTAGTTTGATAAGTAAGGGATTTTCAATATTTTAAGTGATGGCGTCTATGGGTAAAATAATTAGAAATATTAATATAACCCCTGTTAGACAACGATTTTGAAAAGAGCATACAATAAATTGAGTCAATATTCAACTGAAAGACAATCAACGCTAATAAACCGTTAAGTGGCTTACATTACCGCTATTACAACAAACAGAAAATTATTATATAACACATCTGATAATCGGTTTTACACACATAAACAAGCAAATATGAGTAGTATAACCCCACTCAATCAGCTATCTGATATAGAATTTTCCACCTTACACTTGCCAATTCCTCATCAGTGACCAACACAAGCCACGCTTTCTGCCTTTAAAACATGTAAATGAGATTTTGATTGGCCTGTTTATTTGTGTTTACAACATTACCAGTGCTAAGTATCGAAGCGTACACATCTTGCGACCAGCTGTTTTCCTTTCGTGCTAACACGATGCTATTGCGCATGCGCCTCTGCGCAAATATAAAGAACTGTCTCAACGCGTATGTGAAGTCACTTTAATTTCGCGGCTTGCAGTGCGCAGTACTTTCGCGTGTTTAAATACATAGAAGTGTTGGAGAGTTTTGATATATATTTTTTTAATAAAGAAGGTGAATTGAATTTTTATTTATTAAAGAGTTTGCGTAGAGAAATGTGAAGAGATATATCCTTTAAAAAATTTTATTTTAATAGAAAATTACAAAAAAATAGTACAATTTTAGTGCAAAAAATAAAAAAATATTCGCGAAAATATCTTCAAGTGATTCATAAATTTATTAAACTATTTTTTACACCTATTGCACAGTTAACAAATATTAGAAGTTTATATTTTATTAAGATATGCATAAAGAAGAACTTTTGTTTATATTTATTGTTATTGTTTTTTTATTTTTTTTTTTTTGTAAATAAAATAATAATTTGCACAGCTTGTTTTATTTAATTTTCGAAATGTATTATAAAATTGTGAGAAGTTGTTTTTTTAAATGAAAATGTTGCTTCCATAAAAATTAAAGATATTGTCCTTTAACAAAATATATATTTTTTTTATGTTAGCACATTCTCAGAAAATTAAAAATTTAGCAGACGTTATCTCTTCCGTTTGGAACATAATGAAAATATATTTGCGATCCAACTGCTGGACAATAATGTAAAACGTAGAAGATTGAAAAGATATCACTCGCTTGGCCTCCCGTTCGATTCAATCAATGTATTTTTTTTATTTTTTTTAATGTGATACTACCATAATTTATCCTCATTGTGTTTTTATGAAATTTAGTTATTGCTTTTTTATTATTAAAAAGATCCTAATAATATCGAAATTTACAAAAAAAACTAGAACATTCGTTCGATTTGTGAAAATTATACTTAATAATAATTTGTTTTGTATTAAAGGACAATATATTTGCTTTAATTGTATTTTTTATTTAAAAATTCATTTTATTTCAGATTTCTTACTTGTTGAAACTCTTTATAATAATTTAGAATAAATACTCTATAATTTATGAACAAAGATTAGACAATAATCTAATCAATAGCACTATACGGTAAAATCTATTTTTTTTCTAGGTATTAAACCAAATTTGCAAACAGGTGATTGAGTCATAAGTAAATAAAATTGCATTCTCCAATTTTCAAAGTTTGCATCCAAAATCGAAATATTTGGACTCGAAGTTCGAAAAAAGAACTTCTTAAAAAAATTATTATTAATTAAAGGATATAGCTATGTACTTATACCCACATGTAGTAACAATAACTACGTACGAATACCAGATGTGTGTTACCAAATACCAAAACTTTACCATGTGAGCTATGTAGTATTATGCTGGTAACAATATCAGCATTTTTTTGTGGTATTTTGTCAAAATTATTTTTAAACAAGTAAGGAAGGGCTAAGTTCGGGTGTAACCGAACATTTTATACTCTCGCAATTTATTTATTTAACTTAATTTATATTATATAATACACAATTTGACCCACATATTCGTCATATATATTGTCTAAAGTCCATTGAAACCATAATATTAAGTTAGAAGCACCGAGGTCCTCATGTTCGATTAATGGGGCCTTGAAAACCTATAGTCCGATTTCGGCGATTTTTAGAATGGGGTGCTACACTATAAACGTAGTATTTGTGCAAAGTTCTGCATCGATATCTTCACTAGTGCTTACTTTATATATTGTAAAGTTAACGGTTCAGATCGTCTTCAAAGTTCTGGTATATAGGAAGTAGGCGTGGTTGTGAAGCGATTTGGCCTATTTTCACAACATATCATTGGGATGTAGGGAAACGTTTCATTGAAATCGGTCGAGTAGTTCCTGAGATAAGGTTTTTGACCCATAAGTGGGCGATGCCACGCCCATTTTCCATCTTGTAAAAAAATCTGGGTGCAGCTTCCATCTGCCATTTCTTATGAGAAATTTAGTGTTTCTGGCGTTTTTCGTTACTGAGTTAACTCACTGTTAGTAATTTTCAACCTAACCTTTGTATGCGAGGTGGGCGTGGTTATTATCCGATTTCAACTACTTTCATGGTGTGTGGTAGGATATGTAAGGGAACTGACTGCAGAAAGTTTGGTTTATATAGCTTTATTGGTTTGCGAGATATATACAAATAACCGATTTGGGGGCGGGGCCACTCCCACTTTCCCAAAAAAATTACATCCAAATATGCCTCTTCCTAGTGCGATCCTCTGTTCCAAATTTTACTTTTATAACTTTATTTATGGCTTAGTTATGACACTTTTTGTGTTTTCGGTTTTCGCCATTTTGTGGGCGTGGCAGTGGTCCGATTTTGCCCTCTCACGGTCTCAAGGAACGTGTGTTCCAAGTTTCATCAAGATATCTCAATTTTTACTCAAGTTATCCGTTGCACGGACGGACGGACAGACGGACGGACGGACAGACGGACAGACGGACAGACAGACATTGACTCGTCTCGTCACCCTGATCATTTTGATATATATAACCCTATATCTAACTCGTTTAGTTTTATGACTTACAAACAACCGTTATGTGAACAAAACTATAATACTCTCTTTAGCAACTTTTGTTGCGAGAGTATAAAAAGAAATAAAAATAAAGGAAAATAAGAAATTTTTCTGATTTTTTTTTTTAAACGCCAAGGCTATGTGCCGCTTTGGTTTGTTACACGATTCGGAGATATAATTTAACGACTTCTGTGTTTTGTAAAGAAAAAACATATTTTTGCCACTTTTTTGTAATGTTAAAAATTGCTTTCTCCATTTCATAAATGTGCATATTTATTGTTTACAATTTTTTAAAATATCGAATATCTATGAAACAAATACTAGTATTTGGGTTTACTACAAATCGATGTGTATCAATGTACGTAGTAAACACAATACCATAATACTTTTATCATAGTATTTTTACCACATCCAAAATATAGATAAAATCTAAAATTTCTTCATTAATTATGAAATGGTATATAACTGTTTCGTCAAGTTTATATGACAGATGCTATGAAATCACGTTTGATCTTCGAAAAAAAAAATAGGTAAAGAGAATACTAGATTCCGTAATATAAGCTTGATCGAAAAGTTTTAGACACCATTAAACTAATAAGATATTTTTTAGTAACTATATCCTGGAATTAATAATAATTATTTTAAAATTTTTTCGAACTTCGAAACTAAATACTTCGATTTTGGAAGCTAACTTTGAAAATTGGAGAATGCTCGTTTTTTACAATTTTCAATCTCCCTGAAAAAAATAAATTGGTCCAATACGCAGCCGGGTGTTGAGCAGTGTAATAATATGAGTAGTTCTCATAGACAAGTTAGGTCAATATTTTCGAAATATAAAGTTTTTATACATCCAACACTAACCTCTTATAGCATCTGTCATATAAATTTGATTGAAAAATATTATTACCATTGGAATAAAAAGAAATTTTGGAATCAGAATTTTTGTTGTGAGTGCGTCATGTTCTTCGACGAATAGAAGGACACCCAAGGTTAAAAATAGCTAATAGATTTTATCAGAAATATGTTCGAGGACTTGAATTGGTCCAATCGAATTGCGTATATAATCTCTGTAGTGATAGTGCATACCTCTAACCAGTACACCGACTTTATTTTTGCTATTATTATTGGCTTAAAAATTAATTTCCAATCCTTTTTTTCAAAAAAAAAAAAATTTTTATATCTATAATATAAAATATGCTGTTACATAGTTTATCAAAGCATGACATACGATGTACATAAATTATGTAGACGAAATTATATGATTCGGTGCAATATATGTACGTCTTGCAAGTTGCACACAAGTTATGCACTATACCTTAATTTAAGAGTATATTAGGGGTGTTTGTTTGGCTACGTAATTTTTTATATTTTTTATACTTAAATCATAATGGTTATAACATTTTTTTATATTTTTGGACGACTTAAATGTAGATAAAATATTTTAAATATTATTATTTAACAATTGAAATATATATTGAGCTTAAAAACTTTCACATTATTCGTAAAATTAAAAATACTGTACAAGATATTTAAAAAAATCGCTATTAATTAAAAAAAATTAAAATCTTCAAAAATGTTAAATAAGAAATGCGCTATTGAAATAAACGAACAACCCTAATGTGCTTGTGATAAGCTTCAAGCTCACATAACAGCATTAATTTCAAGCAGGTGACAACATTCGTCACCTCATGAAGCAATGTCGAGAATGGCTGGCGCTAAAAATAATCACGAAACCGTAAAAACAGGAGGGGAACGAAACAAATATTACAGCAAGCTATTACGAGTATGAACGCATAACCACATATTTGCACACACTCAAAGAAAAGCTTGTAAGAGAGAAAGAAATGCGTACAAGTCGAGGAGGGAAGGTTGCAGGTTTGCAACAGCATTGGATAAAGAATCAACAGTTAACTAACACACATTTCTATATAGGTATTCGTAGCAAGTATATTAGAATATATGTATATATAGACATGTGCACCTGTTAGGTTGTCGAGTATAAGGCAACGCAGCTATGCAAATAAAGGTAACGCGTTTAAATGAAACGACCGACTTATGCGCATCTTAAGAGTGTGGCGATACTCTACTTGCACTGCCGGACCGTTTCGGGTGCGCTAAGTCACGGTCAAGCCATTGCATTGCCGACTTAACTGCGCTGACGTTTACGTAATAGTTAATCAGAATAAGCTTGCAGCATCATAGTTTACGGTTATCACTGCAGATGCATTCGTCACGTAAAGAGATGGCTTAATACGCAATTTACACAACCGCAATGCTGTTAGCGCATTAATAGGTGGATGCGGTTGTTGTGTGGAATAACGGAGGGTACGGTTGTTTACGCACATTCACAATTTGGGCATTTCCATTAGCTCTCGACACACAATTGCTAAGTTGAAAAGCTCGGGTTAGGTTCTACGGCTGATCCCCGAGCTGAGAATCACACTTGGACCGGTCAAAACAGGTCCTTGTGAATTCAAAAAAAAACTTGTTGGGACTCTCTTATCTATAAAGCCGCTGCTTAGCTATTTTATTTCCTTTTTATATACCCAGGAAAAAGCGAATCATGCTATAGTATAGAGCAATTTATAAATATTTATATTTCACAAAGAAATTTATTTCATTCTTTTCAAGCTACTTGAGAATTTGACAAAATGTTGCAACAACTTCAAAGAAACACTCATTCGCTGAGAGCAGTTCTCTTCGTGGCATTTAGCTTGCTTTCACTGATCAGCGGAACGATGGTTGCTGGCGGTAGCATACCGTCGACGCACAAAAATACAGCGCAACAACAAGCACACATGCAACAACAACATTCGCTGCAACAACAACATCCGCTGCAGCAGCAACAGCAACAACCATCGGTAGAACTACAACACAACTTGAATCAACAGAATACCAACGCACAGTTGCGGCCACACGAACAACCGGAACAAATGTTGTCAACACTATCACAGTTATCGACAATAACAACAAGTAACAGCAACAATGCAGTCAATCATGAGTATATCATGAAGGATGTCGACGTGGATGAAGAACTCAGCGATCCATATCAATATTTAAGTGACTTAAAGGTGGAACCACGTCTGACGGTTGGTAATAGCATGCCATGGAATCCATATTTGACAAGCAATCAACCATTCACACAAATGCCAACAATGTTGACCAATTTGCCTTACAACCCTTACGGTGCGATCGGTGGTGGTGCACTGTCACCATTGGTGACACCACGACTGATGCCGTTCTTCGGCTACCCACAGCCAGTTTTCATACCGTTTCCGATGTATTTCGCGCCGACCGACTTACTCTACCCAGGTTACAGCAGCGCTGCTGTGAGTGATGTGGATGAACCAATGCCACGTGCAGCGAGTGATCACAGAGCACCAACTACACATTTCGACGCTCCACCGACAACTGGTTCCAACGCGCCCACCGCACGCAATTCACAAATCTACTTTATGCGTTTCGCGCCCATGCCTTATATGTTTATGCCGGGCTTGGGCTTTACAACGCCCCAACCATACCCGATGCCTGCGATTAGTCCGATTTTGAATATGCCACTGAATTTCGTGGCGAATGGTAAACCTACAAGTATTTATCAGATGGGTGGCACGCCAAACGATTTTCAGAACTCCATTCACTTCAATAATATTAATACGTTCGGCATGCGTCCATTTTTAGCAGGCTCTCATAGACCGACGGCCGGGAACATTGCAAGCAGTTATTCATCACCCGGAGCTTTTGGCTCATCAACACCTTCTCAGTCTGCTCTGCAGTCGGTTCAACAGGACTCGAAAATGACGCTACTAAAGCGTCCGTTCCTTTTCAACGGACGTCCGGATGAGATCTACACATTGCCGAACAACTTTAATCCATTCTACTCGAATTCGGCATATTACTAGGTGATCGTGCGTTAAAGGCACGAAATTGGAACTGATTTTTTAAAGTATTATGTGTGAATTTAGAGAAACTAAAAGACTATTTTTTAATAAAAAGTAACAAGTATTTCTTAAAAATAACTAATATTTGTAGTTTTATGGAGTTTTTATTTATTTGAAGGTAAAATATAACTGTATATGATAGATATTTGTGAAGAGGAGTGTTTCAAATATATTTTCCCGATCCGATCCAAAATTTTACTCAATTATAAAATTGTTATGTTGAGAACTTAAAAGAAGTCCTTTCAAATGCTATCCAGGGGTAATCACATTTGAAAATGAAAGGTTTTACGTGATGCGTTTTGAAGCAATCGAATGGATCGTGCTTCAAGGTATAAGTCGCCTATGTAATGCTGACATATCGTAGTGCCTAGAGCAAATTTCTTTATTTAAGAGATAAGCCGATATAAATGTCTTTGAATAGATGACCGCTGAGATAAACATTAAAACTAGGCGCTAATCCAGTAGATCTTTGAAATGCTTTGCTTGCCCGAAATTGTCCTAACTTTCAATTTAGATTAAGTAGCGTCTCAAAGGAAAAGAACGATACAACTAGGAACCAGTATTTACTAATATAAAGATCAACAGCGCGAGGATGTTACAATATCATTTCAGTACTTTGTAACCTTCGTTATCGTCAGCCTATGGCACTTCAACGAGATCCAGGTTTCGGGTTATGGACCCCGTCAAAATAAATTATTGAAGCAAAAGACAAAACGGCAATTCCCACAATAGCCGGTTATACTCTACCGGAATTTACTCGGATTTTATCGGCCAAGGGCTGTTATTTCGATCTACCCTGTTTGGATCGGTAAGTTTTAAGTTTACGTTTTCTAATTTCATTCTAAATTAACTACATATTACTAAAAAATAATATTTATTACCTAATATAAAAATCTACTGCACCTTGGATTAACCACCAGAAGAAAAAAAGTAAACAGAAGAAAGTTAAATATTTGCAAAAACACATAAATACAAAAGTTTATCCACCCACCACGATTTCTGGCAAGCATTCGATGGCTCCTATGCCAATTAATTGTTTACGCCCTTTGAATAACAATGCATTTCACCGTTGCACATAAATAACTGCAGAGCGGCTCATACATGGCGCGCATGGTGGCAAGGCAGGTGTAAAGTCACGCCGAAATTGCTCATAAAATTAATTGCGCTTGACCGTAGCATTGGATCACACGTGAGTTGCAGCGCATAAAATTGAAGAGTCAACATTACATTTACAAGGTAATGAATACAACACCAACAAGGATTCATTGAAGACGCGCATAAAAGTGAAAGAAGCCAACGCCTGTGAGGCGCTAAAAGTGAGTGTATATTTCTATAAAAACCGGCAATACAGGGAATATGATGTACTACCAAAGGAGCTCATTTCGACTGCTGCTCCTACTTGTTTTCCTTTGTATTTGCGCGGAGTGTGAGAGCAAAAAGTGGCGATCACACATCAAAAAGAAGAGTAATGCACCTAAAATATCAGCTACCTTCCGCACAGGTGAGTTAAACTGGATAATATATTTGTTTACTACTTTTATTATATCCTTTAAACCCCTACTCTCTTCCATTTAGTAAAACCGAAGCGCAAGGCAATGACCAAACATCACGCAGCTCCTCCACACAAACGTCACCCGAAAATGAACTACTATCATCCATTGCCCACAAAGTGGCCCAGCCATATGGCGAGCGCATTGCAGCCCACCTACTATATGCCGTCGTCGCATTATCCCCGCTGGCGTTCGTATCACACAGCACCGTCGAAGTCGACTGCACTGAAGAAAATCGATTTGTCGCCACCATTTATGTCGCTGCCCTATGGTGGCTACTCAATGCCATTGCGTCGCTCCGATGATTTCGTTGCTGTTGATGGCAGTAGCTTTGACAGCAGCGACGCTTTGCCGTCCACCTCTTTGGTGGACATGAGTGCCTTCAATGCTGCAATGACTGATGGTTTCTTCGATGCTGACATACCACATTTGCCCGCTGGTGGTGAGTTTTTACAGCCGGAAATTTCGTTAGGCGGCTGGACACCTGTCGATTACAAGTCATTTATGGCAGATGCCGATTTCAGTCTCTTGAACGATCAGTTGGCTCTGAATCGACGCCTGGATATGGATGAACTTATGTATAGTAATCCATATGAAATGCATTTTATTTGATTTCAATTGTCGGCGGATTAATATTTAAAATGTCAAAATTGTATATACGAATTCACCAAAATTATCACGTAAAAAATTGCTTTTGAAATAATAGAACTTACGAGAGATTTTTTAAAGAAAAAATTAAATATTCTTATTTATGAAATCAATGGACATTATATGTATCATAAAGGCATACTTCCAAAATGTCATAATAAAATAAAAATTTTTTAAGGATTATTCAATCGGACATTCAATTCAACTTCGAAATTCTGAATTTTTTATTAGAATATATTTTACATATTTTTCTTTTTATTTCTGGAACGCCTTAATGCTTGTGACATTTCATAGGTTCGGAGCAACAATTTTGTAAATTTTATTTTGTATTTATTTATATTTATTAGCCAGAGTATGTTAGCATATAGCATACTTATAGGCGTAAGAAAACTGATTATTTTTCTGTAAAAAAGGCAATGGGTATAATGATGGTTTATTTGCAGCAATTACAGTCAGGCCTTCTTTGGACCTCCCTTTTCAACAATCCATGTGTACATATATATTTGTAAACAGGTGATCGAAATTTATTTACTCGTTTTATATTTAAAAACGATTTTTAAATTTTCAATTCTAAAAGCTAGAATAAGTAGAATAGACTTCCAAAATGGCTACTTTATGCTACTGACCACCACACAATGGATCAAATCAAACCGAAATTCGATGTTTCGGAACATTGGTTTTTCCAATTCTAAAGTGGAGTTTCTTCTACTGTATTTTTATAGTCATTCGATGCTACTAAAAACTTCTACACTTCCTTCTAGTATAGTTCAACAATATCTTTCAGGTGTTCAAAACATCGAAGAGTCTCATCTTCTGAAATCTGAGGTTCCGCCGAACATCAAAATTCCTAAGGCAAACTTACTACTTTTATTCTATAATGGCTCTAGTTTAGTTTAGTTCTAAAAGGTTATCGAAATATTCTAAAAACTGTTCGTTGGTCTTATAAGATCTATAGATCCTACTAATTATTAATAAACAACCGGAAAGTCAATCTCTAATCGCTTGAAAGTAATTAGCAAAGACATAAGTACCAATTACTGATAACCTTAAATATAACTCAATATAAGCGAATGAAGTACTGCTATGACCTAATTTTACAACAACATTGCTGAAAGGTGTGATTTATTGTTTAGAGCAAATCTAAAACAACCGATAGTCGTTTTTATTGTAGAATAATAATTTGAATGAGTTATCGCTACATCGATTACTATGTGAGCGCATTCATAATATCTGATATTCCCAGAAACAGATTTAATCGAAAACAAATCTCTAAAAAATAATATTTTTTAAATATATGTCAATATTTATTATAATTAAATCTATTATATAAGAGTAAGTATCAATAAAATATGAAATCATGATAAATTCATGAATACGATTACAACAGCTCATACTTGTCGTAGTGCGTGAGTGGGTGACGTAGAGCCTCATGGCCCAGTGTCAAACATGCCGGACTGTCTCTGTAGACACCCTGAGCCTCTAGAACCGAATGCGGCGCACAACGCCAAGGATCCGCCGTGTTCACTTGCCACTCAAACAAACGGGCACTTAGCTCTTCGAAGACGCGTTGATATTTAGCTTTACCTACTAAATTGTATCGCTCCAAGGGATCAGCTTTAATATCGTACAACTCCCATTCCGGGCGCTCATAGTAGGATAGCAGCGTCTTATACCATGGAAATGCTTGTTTGGCGAGCGTTGCATTTAAAATTTGCTGAAAGGTAGGCGACGTGTAGAGATCCTGATCGATGGGGAAGTATGACCAAAAGTTCAAATTGTGTATGAGTTTATAACGGCGCGTGCGTATCATACGCATTGGATAGGTCATGGTGACCTCGTGGAAATTCTGACTACCAAATATGGCATCACTTTCAACCGGTTGCGGTTCTTTGTAAAGTATTGGCAATAACGATTTCGTGGCATCCTCATTGGTCGTATTCGCAGTGGGTGTATAGTAGTGGAAAGCATCCAGTACAGTGTTGAAGATATCCAGCAGACTAGACATAGCGCCAGTGGTCTCATGACGACGTGCTTGTGCCGTTGGTGCGGCAATAATCATTGGTTCGCGCACGCCATGCTCGTAGAAATTCGTACGTCCGCCCGGGAATGGTGGTCCATTATCGGAAGTGTAGATAACTAAAGTGTTTGCGTCAAAGCCATGCGCTGCAAGCTCTTTCAGCACAACACCCACACCTTGATCCAAACGCGAAGTGGTCATGTACTGTGCGGCCAGCTCCTGTCGCACCACATCCGTGTCTGGCAAATGCGGCGGCACCTCCAAGTTGCGCCAATCGTAGTATATCGGTTTCCAATCGGGTATAACACCCATACCCTCTTCACCGGAGCCCCAACGCTCACAGAATTCACCATACTGCGGCGTTATATGCCCGCAACGATGTGGATCGTGAAAGCCGACAAACAAGAAGAACGGACGCGCTTCCGCTTGCGCCTTGGCAAAGAACTCACGCGCATAATGTCTGATTCTGGTTATGTTGCGACCAATTTGATTGACCGAATGCTGCTCCTCGGTCTGCTCAAAGTCAAATTGGAAATTTGCGCTTGCGCCAACATGCTTCTTACCAATGATGCCACTAAGTATGCGTCCCTGTGACTTTTCGCGCAGCACATTAGGTAGCGATAAGGTGCCAGGCAGCACATTGAAGTTATGCACGCTCTGATGCAGTCCATACATGCCACTGCTGTGACTCGCCTGACCGGTTAGGAGTTGTGCGCGGCTGGGCGAACAGCTGCTCACCGAAGTGAAGGCATTGTTGAAGAGCAAGCCGCGCTCGGCCAACGCGTCCAGATTGGGCGTCTGACAGAACTTGTTTAGGTAAGCGCCCGACTCGAAGCCCGCATCATCGGCCAAAAGTATTAAAACATTCTTGATTTCATCATTCACCGTTGAACTTACGCTTAGCACCGCACAGGCGGCGTTGATAAGCACCGCCAGCAGTGTGATTGCACGCTGAGTGGTCAGCGACATTTTGCATACGTAAGCGGCCGGCTGTTTTGTTTATTTTCGTTGATTCACTTTGTTGATAGGCGACGATAATTGAATTTTCGTTTTGTAATTTCAATGTGTTAATTTCAGCGATTTTATAAACTTTAATTACAAATAAAATAACAACAACTACTGCAGCGCAACACTCGCCATCTGCAACCAGAGTCGCCGGCGTACTAAACCGAGTCTATTTATCCAGTTATGATTTAAAGCTGAGTTTCATGCTTTCATACAAACATACATATGTAAGTGCATACATGCCAGGGAAGAGGGTCACGTTTCTTATCCCGCTTGCTCTACTATTCGTATCTGGAGTCTATCTCCAACTGCGCCAGTTAAATAACACACAATGGTATTACAATGCGAAGCTGTGCTTAATGAAAAGCGCATTTGAGAAAGAGAATGTGTGACAGTGGGACGAGTACAATAAATTATTGATAAAATGGAAGAAAAAAAATATTTTTTAATTTTTATATTTTTTAATAATACCATATTTTAATTTAATAAAATTCTTTTATAATAATAATATTTTAAATTATATTAATAAATAAATGTTTTTTAATAATTCAATATTTAACTTAATAATATTATTATTGTTAAAAATATTAATTATTATTAATTTTTTTCAATTATTTTATTTATTTTATTATGAATTGAAACCGACCGAAATTTTACTATTACTTGGATTATTTATTATTTCTTTATATATATTTCTTTGATTTTAAATTGAAAAGCAACCTAACCTCAAATAAGCCAAAAATTTCTAAATCTCTTAATCCAAAGTCAAAGAATCTAAAACAAATGTCTAAAAAAGTTCTTATATTCGATAACAAACTCGCAAAGGAATTTTGGCTATAGATATCACTTATTTAATGCATATATAAGATGGATGACATTGAATACAAGATGAACTTAGTAAAATTCTATGGAATATTAAAGTTTTTATGAAACAAAATGATAAAAAGTCTTTATTTTAGTCGAGGAATTATTTTTGACCTCGATTTTTACTAAAAATCGCTAGGTGGCACTGCTGTAGGTTTTTCAAGACTTTTTTCAAGTTTATATAGATTTTCGAAAAAAATTTAACGCTAATAATAGTTATAACGCTTTGTAACCTATCTTGGCATATTTTTCAATGCAAAATTAATTTTATAATTATAATTAATTTTTCAAATAATAAATTAATTAAAAAATAATAATTGTTTGATTTTTTAGTTCAATTATTAACTAAATGTTGATTTTCTATAATATGTTTCGTGTTACCTAAGCCTATAATTTATTTCACTGGCAGATACAACTATTTTTCATTATACCTTTCACTTTCCCACTTTCAAATCTTTCAAATTTCCCACAACACAAAATTTAAAATTTATTTAACTCTTCCGGCCCACTGTTTTATTACAAAGCTTTTGCTGACTAATTTTGGCGATTGTGCCTTTTTACTGAAAAGTTGTAGGTTGCTTTCCAGTAAAGAAGGTAGAAAGTCAAAAAACGCAAACAAAAGATACAATAAACGATAAAACGCATTATCTTTTGGCTAACACAATTAAAACTTAACCCTTGACTGCATGAAAAATTAAACATTTTTTGCTATATTAAATAACTCAATGAGCGGATTTAAAGTAAAATCGAGGTATTACATACAAATATTTAAGAGGCTATATCAGTGTGACATTTTCAAAAAATCGATTTTTTTTTTAGTTTTGCCTATTCGATAGTTTATACTTTCAAAAATATCCTGTGAAAGCGTTCTAAAGAGCGGCCACTCGTAGATATAAGCCGCTATAGTCGAAACTTTAAACGCTTTTTTCTCGAAACGTCAGTTTTCAAAATTGCTGACATCATAACTCAACGAGAAATTTACCGATTGATCAAATTTAAACTGAGTATTCTTGAATATATGTATTTACTATACAATAACCTAAGATCTTTTTGATTGGTTAAAATTGTCAATTTGGCATTAAAATATTAATATTTAATATTTAATTTTAAATTTTCAAAAATCGTAAGTCATATAGGAAATACCTTCAACTTTAATAACCTTTTTAAATTATTTAGTTTCTGCCAGTCATTCGGCCGGTATCATGTCAGCAGTTGGGGAACTTTTTGATTGACACCTCCGAACACAGCACATAACTCCGTTATTATACTCTCGCAACAAATAACGGTTGTTTATAACACCCAAAACTAAACGAGTTAGATATGGGGTTATATATATCAATGTGATCAGGGCGACGAGGCGAGTCAAAATCCGAATGTCTGTCTGTCCGTCCGTCCGTCTGTGCAAGCTGTAACTTGAGTAAAAATTAAGATATCTTGATGAAACTTGGCACACTTGTTTCTTGGACCATACGGTATATTGCTTTCGAAGATGGGCAAAATTGGACCACTGCCACGCCAACAAAATGGCGAAAACCGAAAACACATAAAGTGCCATAACTAAGCCATAAATAAAGCTATGGAAATAAAATTTGGTATGAAGGATCGTACTATGAAGGGGCATATTTGGATGTAATTTTTTTGAGGAAGTGGGCGTGGCCCCGCCCCCTACTAAGTTTTTTGTACATATCTCGCAAACCAATAAAGCTATATAAACCAAACTTTCTGCAGTAGTTTCTTTTAAGCCACTTCTTAATACAGTCCAAAAAATTAAAGAAATCGGATAATAACCACGCCCACCTCCCACACAAAGGTTAGTCTGAAAATTACTAAAAGTGGGTTAACTCACTAACGAAACACGTCAGAAACACTAATTTTTACAGAATAAATACCAGAAAGAAGCTGCACTCAGATTTTTTAACAAAATGGAAAATGGGCGTGGCATCACCCACTTATGGGTCAAAAACCACTCGACAGATTTCAATGAAACTCGGTATATAATATTTTCTTGACACGTGTGGAAAATGTATGAAATCGGTTCACAACCGCGCCTACTTCCCATATAACTCAATTTTGAATTGCATCTTATTCCTTCACTTTATAATATATACATAAGGAACCAATGAAGATAGCGGAATAAAATTTTACACAAATACTGTATATGACCCGTGGCATCACTTATGAAAAATTGTTGAAATCGGACCATAACTTTTCAATGCCCCGGATATCGAATATGAAGAACCCAGTGCCTTATGGTAATTTTTCAACGAAAATATCGGTAAATCTCTCAGATATCTCAATTAAATTCAGAGGAAATCTTTTTCGTCTAATAGAGTGTCTCTGTATCAGGAATGGTTAAAATCGGTTCATAACTTCCCCTAGCTCCCATATACCTAATTATAGAATTTTTTTTTAAATTCGATGAGCTTAATAGTGAAATCGGTCCAGGAATTACCTCAGCTCATTGTGTGTTATCTTAATAAAAATATAGCATAAATTGCGAGAGTATAAAATGTTCGGTTGCACCCGAACTTAGCCTTTTCTTACTTGTTTTTCAATATTAAAAAAAAAAAAACTTAAAATATAGCTGAAAATAAATTAATTATTATTATTAAAATACCAGAAAATTGCCTAATTTTTTATGGGTTACGCTGGTATAGCTCCTTAAATTATATAACAAATATGCACAGGAAATAATAAATATTCATTATTGTATGTAAATATAACATCCGAGGTACATATACATATGTATGTATGCCTATGAGTTGTTAGAGGTATTTTATCAGTAACCAAATAATCTGATTAGGAATGGCAAAAAGTGTGCAAAACTCATTCAAGAAATTCATGAAGTAAGATAACAAAGCATAAAATAATTTATAGTTACTGTTATGATGAGAATATTTAATAATTTTTATTGCTTTATTTTTTGAATAAAATCAATTCCAATGAAGAATAATTTCAAGTATTTTTATTATTCTTTTGATATTTTATAATAAATTTAAATTTAATAAAAACTTAAAGAAAAATATTAATGTATTTATATCTTCAATTATCCAATTTCCATTTAAAACCGAAAATTTTCGAGTTCGAAAATAATATCTTAGAAAATTTTGTAAATACGATAAGTACAAAGCATTCAGGTTGATACACTTAAACGATCACAAATTTATAATGAATTCATTAAAAAATCGGTTTCTCAATCAAACTATTAAAAACCTGTTCTACACCAAACTATTAATTTTAGTGGTTGACCATCGTCAGCTTTCTAGCACAATTTGCTCTTGTGTTCGTGAGCACCAGACTTCTTTCGGCGCTTTAAAAGTTCAAAATTAAAAATCACGTGAGCACAATTCGAATACAAATAGCATTAGTGTACGTATGTATGTAAGTATCTATGTATGTATGTATGTACGTCTGTATGTATTTGCAGTCATTTGACAATTCCAATATTTGAAATGTCTGCAACAATAATTCGAACGATTGTCACTCGGGTTTTAATGCAGCACTTGAAAAACGCAACGATGGCAAAATGACTCATGGCCAGTCAGATGATGAGAACTCTCGTAATAACACATTTTGGCTGCACTTTTAACAAGTCTTGTGTAACGAAGTAAACGATTTCATCATCAATTTGCTCATATGTACTTGGTACCCGACGAAAGCCAAATAGTGCAAATTTTCTCAATTCGTACATGTGTAGGTTTGTATATGTGGATATACGGGCAGCTGGCAAAAGAAGAATTTTGGTGTCGCCGTTTTACCTAGACAAAAGTTTGGATTTCTAAAGCTAAACATTTTGAAAAAGTTAAAAGCGTGAAGCGTAAAGATTTTGCACAGCAACACGAGTACGCCAAATCCGTGTACGAAGGTTGCTTTGCCAATATTTCCATTCGGATTTTTACACGCTCAGTGGAGGGTACGCATTGTCGTTCTATCTATGAGAGTCCATATGTATTTGCATGTATTTACATATGTACATATATTTATACAGGTATTAAGTAGTGAGAACTTGTGCAAATAACATATGAGAAGTTAGCAAAATATAGACACAACGATGTTGCCACATTGCTGTAAAAAATTATTTCTTATGAATTTGGAAAAAAGGAACCTTATTGGTAATTAGAAATAACTCTCTGCGAAAATTCAATAATCAATCAATTCTTCTTAGAACTTAATAATGTATTAGCTCCATACTACTGATACTTCAATGAAAAATTAATAAATTTGGTAACCACATTACGTCCAAACTTTATAAGCTTTGTATGAAGTCTGTAAATAATTTATATTAATTTTTTTTTATACTGCAACTGTCTAATTAATTATTCATAAATACCCATAAATATACCCAAAATCCATCGCTTTTCAAAAATTACATAATCCTAAAAAACAATTTTATTTTAGATTGGCAACACTGTAATTGCAGTCAGCTGTTTAAGGTCAATCAATTACAATTTTTCCATTTTTTATTATTTTTTAAAGGTACCGTTATACTCGTATGCCCTTAGCCTTCAAAAAGAAACAAAAGTAACAACTGTAGGTTACTGGAAAATACATATATGGACGGCAACTAGCTGCGTATTACCGATATCTAGTACAAATATGTATGTATATGCATATTTCCGAACCATTTATATTCAAGTTAGGTTTACGCATGCTGAGGATTTACGCATGTGTTGGAATTTGATTATGGAAATTCGTTAGTAAAGCGAAAACTTCACTAATATTATAACGACTGACAGCTCAAACAATGACAAAGCAAATTCAAGACCTGCGATTGTATTATCTAAGAGCATATTTGAAGAGCTGCAAGTGATAGCTGCATTTTATTTAAAATAAAAATATTTATTATGAGATGTTACTTTACGATAACATTTTCATATTACACTCAGAAGATTTTTCTGCTTTTAATTTTAATAAATTCTATACGGAATCAAGTTCCAGAAAATAATGGGTACAAATATGGCATTTTCCTAATAGCAATTGAATTTTTTAAAGAAAACAAATCGTTTCTTAATTTTATAATATCATCAGTTCGACATTAGAAGTGAAACCAAGAACTTGTCTAATTAATTTTTATAAGGGAAATGAGATGTTTTCAGTAAAGGTCTTATCAGATGTTGATTATGTACCATGCTTGCTGTTTTTAGACATTTGATTTTTTCAAGAAAAAATAAAACTCATATAATTTTTATAAAGACCACGGTTGACATTTTGTTTTAATTTCTCCAGAGAGGATTTTACTTTTTAATTAATTGTCTAGTCTATAGTAACACCTGTTTTGAAATGCTGTTATTGTTTTATATTATCATTTTCCGAAATTTAAATTTTTATAGCAAAAAAATCGCAAAATCAGCATTTTTTTTTTTCAAATTGCCAAAAGTCCAATTGTTGGTATGTATATTCATTTGGCAATAGTCCATCCATGCATTTCAGCTTACATATTAAAACACTACTATTTTTTTTGTGTCCGATAAGACAATAACCCGGAATCGTGGACCAAGTTCGAGCCCATTTTTTCGAGGCACGGGTGTTTAGAACGCTGGCACTTATGTTCTACATAATATCTTTAGCTTAAAAATTATATTTAAACAGTCGAAATATAGGTTAATAAATCAAAATAAACTTAAAACTGTATAAATTTACTTGTCGTAGAAAGAATATTCTAAGAAATCCCTAAAAAACAGACAGTCACATGTGATGATCTCCTTAAGATGGTTCCGAGTTTAAAATATTGTTCAATAATTCCAAAGTTTTGCATTAGAAATTGTTTGGATCAGGGATACTGTAAAACTATTTTTCTGTCAAAAAATATCTTTTACAGAACTGACAAGTGAAAATTTCATACGAGTGGCACACCACACGCCAATATTGAAAAGGTTAATATGTAAAATTGTCTGTATATATTTGTACACATGTCTACAGTTGAACGAGAGAGCTAATCGAATGGCACTCTCATAGCGTCTTTACGCTCAGCGACCTGAATCACACACACACACACAGTCTTAAGTAGAAACCCGCCTGCCTTGTCTCAGCTGTCTTTAGCCCCACCACGTTGCCTACACCGCAACGCTACCCAATGACGACAGCAGCAAACCCACTTTCATATTCACGCGCAATAATCGGAATTCGTATTCCACTATCACCGACCAACGGTAGCGAGCAGCGCTCCCAAAGCTTGTGCTTAGTATCATATTTACGTTCAAAGTGTACAAATCGCAAAAAGCAAATTCTACGCTAGCTCGCTTCAATTTTTCAATTCAACTCGTTCAACTCAAAAGGCAACGTGGATCAATCAGCAATAAATGCTAAATAAATAAATTAATACAAAAATAAATACGAAAATTCAGCCGCAAAGCTAAGTTCATAAGCCTAAGTCGTCGACAACTGCAGTGTCGATTGCAGTGAAAAAGAAAAAAAAAAAGTTTGTTTTCGTGGAATATTCGAATCAGCTGTGCAGTGCATTTGCTGACTTCGTTTGATATTGCATCGAATCAATCGAAACGCAAGCGTTTTACAAAGTGAAATTTAAGTGATTAACCAAACACAAACACAAAAAAAAGCTGTATAGCAAATCTCATGTCCGTTCAACGTCATAAAAAAAAGCTCTCTGAATTTCGTTAAATCTCTTAAGTGAATTGAATGCTCGAATATATTACAGTGTTCAACTAAAAGCTATCTAGTGTTTATTTTAACTATATTTGTGTGTGGAAATAATTACCACACCCCGCGTTATTAAACAAAAATTAAAAAGTGAATTTTCAGTAAAATAATTAAATCAATTCTCAATGGCATCACCGGCCTGTGAACATCGCTACAAAGATTTCATTTTCATAAGTTATTAAATTTCGTACCAGTTTAATAAAAAAACAACAAACCTCTCAATATATATTGAGAGAACAGTTAAAAGTCAATTATTACGAAACGTCTTTTAAACGCCGCGATAGACGCATTTTAATGTCAAATTCAATGTGTGCTAAAGAAAGTATCTCAGATAAGAATATCTAGATGCATAACAGCAACAAATAAAACTCAAGTAATAATAAATATTCTCAGCAACGAAAGCAAGTGTTAAGCCCACTGTGTCGCGAATACTCGTACATACATACAAACAAATACGATAGTGAAAAATCAGCACAGCAAATCGTAGCATACTTTTCGGCAGCAAACATTACAAAAGCGCCTACAAACACACTACAATACAAAAACACACACATTACGCGTGCGCATAAAGCTTACGGCAATTAACGTAAATACGTTAATTCTTAACTACTACACACACAACAACAACACGCAAAGTTTTGCCAAACACCTGCCACCCACATTGTTATTGTTATTACCAACAACAACAACAATCGCCAGCTACATTAGTGCTATGCACCAAACGCGTTCGGTGGCGCAACAAAAACAACAACAACACCGCACTTGGCAGCGCGACTATCGCGCCTTCATACGCATGTGTGCATACTATTGGCATCAGTCCATAGTAGGCATAACCGGCAGCATCGGCGGCGGCGGTACGTACACGCCCACCCATACACCGACCACGCAAACGCATACGCAATATTTTATGTTAAATATTCAAAAGCATTTACTCAAGCGTAAGAACATTTTACGTATGAACATTTGTCAACGCAATTTAGCGGCAATTATTCACAAAGTGAATACCATTAACAAGTTTAAGTTCGATACGTTTAGTAAGAAGAAAAACTTTCGTATGCTACACGGTATAATGGGTACGCGCGTGACGTCATCAATGATGCGGCATTGCATCATGATGCTCGGTAAGTAAAAAGTCACTCATTTCAATGAGTATATTGCACTTGTCTCTCTTTAGAGTGCGAGTTATGTCTGTATGTACAAGCGTAGTATTTGTAGTTGCCAGATCTGTAGAAAATTAATTATTTTATAAATATTTTTTTAAGCATTACTTTACTTATTTATTATATAGGGAATTACATTAATTAATTATTTATGATATACTAACTTTTGCTAAGATCAAAAACAAAGTTAGAGAGCTTTTCTGTAGCAAAATAGTCTGTACACGCTTTTTCATTAAATTTGTAATAACGGGTGATTTTTTTGAGGTTAGGATTTTCATGCATTAGTATTTGACAGATCACGTGGGATTTCAGACATGGTGTCAAAGAGAAAGATGCTCAGTATGCTTTGACATTTCATCATGAATTCCAGCTCTACCAGAACGATAAAAGCTATGAAATCCCTACAAGTAACGGTATAATTTGTTCTCTCTCTTTGTTCATAAATTTGAGTTTTTAAATAGTAAATTGTAATTTTGGGGTTGGATAAGTGCCGACCTTGAGAAATTACATTTTTGGTTAACATTTTTATTAGAGTCAATAGCGGCTCGAAAAAAGCTTAAACGATTCAAAATATCATATACTGGTTAGAAACTCATTCACTCGTTTCTTTTACCTATAATTAGGTATATGACAGCTAGGGGAAACTATGATCCGATTTTAACCATGTTTTGGTAGAGAGACATACTGTTAGAAGAAAAAGATTCCCTCTGAATTACATTAAGGGGTTACATGGGGTTTGTCGCGTAAAATATTATTTTCCATGTAAAAAATTATTTATTTAATTCAAACTTTTTTCTGTCTTATAAATACATATTTAAAAAATAATTTCTGAAAAAAAAACTAAAACTCCTCCATTGCAACGTCATTTCCGATGACCCCTCGGAAAAAGGTGCTTGCGCGTTGTCAGCATAACTCCTGACAGGATTATCCAAAATGATAAAACAGAAATAAGTGTTTTAGGTAAGACCATAATCTCTTGCTTGAACGTAGGAAAGACAAAAAAAGTGAAAATGGGAATTTTGGCAGACATTTTTCCAAAAAATAAAAATTTCGGCGAAATTTTCTTGACATTTTGTTTTTTTTTTTAAATAGTTGTAATTGAAAAAAAATAAAATCCTGCGTTCAATCACGAGTAAATTGTATCTCGAACATCTGTTAAAAATTTCATCATGATCGTTTGGGTAGTTTTCGAAAAAATTTGACGCATTTAAAGTTATGAGTAACAATAGTACTTGACTTGGAGCGCACACCTTCCAAATGCTGTATCTCCGAAACTATTATTCGGATCAACTTGAAAATTTAGGACAATATGCTCACTTAATTTTGCTAAGATATTTTACATATTAACGGATATATGCGGTATAAAGCCCACCGTTTTTCTTATAAACCTTTTCCCATGTAAGCTAGGAGAAGTTATGACCCGATTTACAAAATTTTTTTGATAAGGAAGAATTTCATTAAAACATCTGAGAGATTTAACGATATTTTCGGTGAAATATTATCCTTATGAACCGAGTTCTTCATGTTCGATATCCGGCGCATTGAAAAGTTATTGTCCGATTTCGACAATTTTTCCACAAGTGGCATCAGCTCAAATACAGTATTTATGTAAAGTTTTATTCCGGTATCATCATTGCTTTCTAATGTATAATATATTATAAAGTGAAGGAATCAGATGGACATCAAAACTGAGTTATATGGGAAGTAGGCGCGGTTGTGAACCGATTTCGCCCATATTCCATCCGTTTCATCAGGGTGCAAAGAAAATATTAGATACGAATTTCAATGAAATCGATCGAGTAGTTCCTGAGACATGGTTTTTGACCCATAAGTGGGCGACGCCACGCCCATTTTCCATATTTTTTTTCTTACTTACTTTAATTTTAAAACTTAGTGTTTTTTGTAATTTTCAATATAACCTTTGTATGAGAGTTGGGCGTGGTTATTATGCGATTTCAACAATTTTTATGGTTTATATAGATTTATTGGTGTACGAGATATATACCAAAAACCGAAAAGTCACCTCGTCATCCTGATCATTTTGATATATGTACATATATAACCCTATATCTAACTCGTTTAGTTTTATGACTTACAAACAACCGTTATGTGAACAAAACTATAATACTCTCTTAGCAACTTTGTTGCGAGGGTATAAAAATACATAAAAATATTTTTGTGGAATTTATACCAAAAATTTGCGTAATATAACCCGACAAAGCTGTCGATTGAAATGGAACGAACTTTTGGTCCACCCTGTATAATTAAATATCTGGAATATTCTAACCCATACCTTCTCAACTATTACACGTAATGTTTGTTAGTAATACAATTATACACATTTGTTCGTATAATTTGATGGAAGCTTCATTTTTTTATTAAACCCCTCCGATCGGGGATTTTAACTAAAAAATTGATTTAACTAAAAGCTTTTACAATGGCTGCAAATGCATACACACATAAGCACATTTTTAATACGACTTCATTATACTATTATTTCAGTTTGTAGCTTTTTTCTAACAAATTATATCTCGCATCTATATACAAATATAATTATATTTAAGTAAACTATGTATCTGTAAATTGACGTGTATTTCTAGCTTCAGTTCATGCTTCGGGAGCGTGGTCACACATATTTTTATACAATTTTCGCAATTAAATACATACATTTTTATAAAAAAAAATTGCTTATCTAAATCGTGTGTACTTACAAAATAAATACACAACAATATATGTATATACATACATACATATAACGTTACTTACTTATGAGCAAATGGAAATTGTACTGATAGCGATCTCAAACTTTTTGTAACAATCATATGAAAATACAACTCTTATCTATTTACAAAGTGTTTTTTGTTGTTTTTTTGATAGGCAAAAACATTAATTTAGAAATCGAGTTAAATATGTATGTACGTATATTTGTGTTATTTGCTTCAAATGACACGTATGTATATTAGCGTAGTGACTCGGCAAAAACTGAATGTCATGGTAAAGGTTGTACCCTAATTAGGCTCCGCAAATATGATAATTTTTTTATAATTAACGAAATTTTAAACTGGTTTCTGTATTCTCAGTACAGTATTCACTGCTTGACGGCAACAAATCCCTTAAAAATTCTAATGAACTTATTTAGTAGAACTTATAGTATACGCACATATCATATGCCTTTCGTAAGAACAAAAAAACCGAAAACTCATTCAGCAAATTCTAATGTGGTTATCTCAATAATTATTATTAATTATACCAGATATTTATACCAGTTGTTTGTTTTATTCTGTCAAATTCTTTTAGTGCAAATTCACTACAAGAAATTATATTGTTATCTCATTAAAGTTGTATAATAATCAGCTATTTTAATTTTAATTGATTATACGAGTCTCTTACATATATACCAGTTGTTTGTTCTTTTCACAAATTCTAATAGTGAAAATTCAATACAAGAGAGTATATGGTTATCTCATTTAAATGGTATAAACACCGGTTATTTGATCTACAATTGATTATACCAGTCTCTTAAATGTATACCAGTTGTTTGTTTTATTCTATCAAATCCTTTTAGTACATATACAATACAAGAAAGTATAATTAAATTATACTCATTAAAATGGTCACTGTCTATTTTATCTCTATTGGATTATAACAGTCTCTTGCATATATACCAGTTGTTTGTTGTATACTGTCAATTTCTTTTGATGCAAATTCTGTACAAGAAAATATATGGTTATCTCATTAAAGTGGTATAATCACAGGTTTTTACCTAAGGAATTATACCAGTCTCTTACATTTATACCAGTTTTTTTTCTATTCGTCCAAATTCTCGCTAAGTTCTGACAAATTAAAAAATAATATTTTCTATTTGATTATGTCAGTCTATTACTATTACTTTTATACCAGTTGTTACTTCTACTAAACGTTTTCGAATTACTAACGACTTAAAAGCAATCGAAAGCTAAATTTCATAAATATTAGTGGTATGAAGATTACGAATAGGGATGGTATTCTTATTTTTTATTGATTTACTCTGCGCACAAGAATTCTTATTCATAACTTTATACGATTATTTTATAAAAATAAATAAATTAAATATAACAAAAATAAACTGAACTGGTATATAAGCAGTAAGTATTTACTTATAATTGATAAAAATGCAATGCACAAGCAAATATAAAATATCTACATACCTACAAAGAAATATACCAGGGGGAAATACCATACACAATCATTTACTCATTTTCTCTTTTGCTGTATTATATACATTTTTTTTATAAATGTACTAGTATATACATATACATATGTATGTACAAGTGTAAAAAATACGTGACACATTCAGCAAAATTTTTGCAGTTTTGTAGCAATTAAAGCTCCCACCCTGACGCAATGCCACGTCAATATTTGCACTGTCGTGGGGCCACGAACGAACGATCGATCGATCGTGGGCAGTATAAATATGGGCGCTGCATTCACAGCGGCAAACATTTGAAAATAAATTTTCAGAGTGAATGCAACAACGGCAAGCTGAACCGTCTTTCAACGTTGAGATTTTACTGTATTACACATACTTTGACTTATTAATAATACATATTGACTTATGTATGTAAATGCTTGAGCACAAACGAGCATAGAGAATTGATTGCTTCAGCTGTACACTGAATTTCACCACAAGGCAATTTTTTACATTGCCAGCAAATCCTTATAAATTTTATACATTTTTTTAGAGATTCTTTTAAACATGGAACAATTCAGCGTATTACAAGTAAGCATTTATTATAATTCTACATTTATGATATTTGTACATATATAAAAACAAACGAATATTTAAATACGTAAGTTGCTTCAGCATATAAAAAAGGGCTGAGCGTTGATAAAATTATTGGCTGCTTTATGTGTTTATGCCCTAATACACATTCTATATGCAAAATTCCTAGAAATTGAGACAATATATTTGACGCTTTGTCCTTATGTATGTATATTTTCGAAAAACATTGAAAACATTTCGCTTGAAATTTGAAATTCTTCAAATATTTTTCTTATATTTAACAAATAATTTCTGTTTCAATATGACTACGTAAACATGCTGCCAAAATTAGTTGTTATTATTCTTATTATTGTAAATATGCGACACGAATTAACACTTGCACATATATACATAGTATATATATATATATATATATATAGTATACAGTATACATATAAAAATATTGAATTTTCGAAAATTTGCAAACTCATGCCAACGCATGACTATTTATTTTGCAAGACGCCATTTTATACGCTTGAAGAAAGTGCAAAATGATCGTCACGCAAAATAAGTAACACATAGTATATACATACATACATTCATATATGTGTTTATATGCAATTACAAAAACAATTAATATGCGAAATTCCGTTATTCGCTTCATTACAATACAAATTGGCATACAGTTGTTGTACTTTATAATTAATATCATATCTAGTATATAACTTTTCTAAGAATTCCTACTTAAAACAAATGCCACACCTCAAAAAAAAAACTGCACCTGCCCACTTAAAGCAATTATTATTTTTCAAGCTAATGCTACCTGCCTCCCCTTAATTTAATTCCATATATTTTACCTATAATATGCTACTTTTCGATCGTTCTTTAACCGAATAACCAAGTATTCGTTATATTTTGTACACACATACATATGTATGTATGTATAAACCGCCATCACATGACGTGTACTCAGCGAGTAGCGACGAGCACCACTTCTGTCTGTGCTTCGGTAGTTAGATGACTCATTCGCTGAAATTGCGTTTCGCTCACACCAATACATAGACACAACTACACGAGCGCATTTGTGTTGGTGCATAAATTTCCCATTTTTAATTGAAAGCTTTGGCAGAGCTTGCAGCGCTTTCGACACATGCGTGCACTTGCGCGCATGTATGGGTGTAAGCTTTTTTCAAAGTACTGTGGTTTTTATTGTTGTTAACATATTGCCATTGGAAAAAATTCCCCTCGTTAATTTGTAGTGTAGTGAAACTTAAAATATTCGTTTCGTTTGCATAGAGCCCGATGCGAACGTTTTCACTAAACTCAAAGCATGTTTTAACAAATAACCGGTACTGTAGTTTGAAAAATCAGTATTATTGTATGTATGATGAACAAAAACATTTTGGAATATAATTAAAATCTTCACAGTATATTTAGAAATGACAATTTGTCATAACATTTAAATATTTTTACTTTCGTATATATTTACACTTCGCTTAAGGAATCTGACTAGAATTATATAACTGTAATTTCTACTTTCAAAATCAACAGTTATTGATCTTATCATTTTTATTGCTGATATTTCCGTTTTTATTATCGTTTGACAATATATATTTGTCACTTTAAGCTTACTAAACATGTGGAAAGTTTAGTAAATGTAATATTTTATTTTAAGTAATCTAACTAACTTTTTTATGACTTTAATATGAAGAATGTCAATGTATTTTGACGGACATATAATTCTATAGCGCATAAACTTATTAGGCGCCAGCACTTAGAGCACAAGTCCATAGATTAGAAATCAACTCTAAAGTATTAGATAAAATTTGATACGACACTCGAACTCGTGTATAGGTGTTTATAAACTATTAGCGTTGTGAAAAATTATTGAATTTGATTTTTCAATAAAACAAAATAATCCATAACCGAATCGGTTCAGATTACAAGTCATATTATGCAGTATTCGAATAAAAATTTTCAAATTGTTGCTAATTAGTACAAAAAATTGTTGCTATTTAGTACAAAATATTATTGTTCATGAAAAAACGAAAAAGAAGATTTCTTAAATAATATTTTAAATCGGTTAAACTTGTTTTCAAAGATGAAGTTTTTCTTTACATTTATGAATATTTATTTGAAAATATTTTTTATCATTTATAGTTATGAATATTTATTTGAAAATATTTTTTGTAGTAATTATAAATTTCTATAAATTATATATTTTTATATATTATATATTTTTTATGAGATTTTCTTTATGCTTGAATATTACCCAGTTCATATAATTTATTTCATATTTTTTAATAATTTTATATATAAAATTTTGCCTACTAATTCACTAACATTTAGTATGTATCTTTCAAGTAATTTCTTGCTTTGGCTTGACTTCTTGTTTTCTTCGTCAAAGACTTCGTTCACCGCTTTAGCATTTGTTCAGCTTTAGCATTTCTTGCCATCAACAGCACTTGCAGGGAATTTAACACAATGAATAAGCGAAGAAGCGCAAAAACCGGTTTTCACCAGCAAACATTTTGCTTCGCTATTCTCGTTATTAATTTTTCCCAGTATCTGTGTGTGCAGTATCGCACTCGTTCATAGTATGTATGTGTTGTTATCATTGTGAGTATTTGTAAATACGACGAAGGTATTAAAGTTTCAGTACCGCTTTTGAATTTCACAACAGATTCGTGTAGTATAGCAACTTGACGCGCCGACGGTGTTTTGTCCCGTTTGTAAAATTAGGTGACTTGGCTAGCATTGGTGATATTTTGTGGCATTTTACTCATTGTAGCTAAAGCCAACGTTTGGTCTTTTCTCAGCACAAACTGAGTTGTGAAATCTACAGCAAATTGTGGTAGATTATAAGGTGTATAAACGGCACTATATTAAGTGCACGCCGCCAATAGTGTGAAAGGCTCTAGCCAAAAGTAGCTAAAATAAAAATATCTAAGTGTGGCATAAATTTATTAAATAAAAAAGAAGAAGAAGAAAAAAGCCAAGAAAAAAAGTGTAAAACACGCTAAAATCGTACATTTTGTTAAAGAAACAACGCATTAAAGTTTTTTTTTATATTTGGTGGAATCGTCGGATTTCCGCCCCAACTTATAGACATAACAAACGTAGTCAAGTAAATTCGGTTGACGTAGTTCCTGCGTCCGCCGAATCGCGTTTTCTCGCGACAGTTAAAAACTCACAACACCCACCGATTGGTTTCTGTACAGTTTATGTAAGTTTACATTTTACAAAAACAACACAATTAGTATATAAGAAGTATATAAGTAATATATAGGTATTTACTTAGAATTATATATGTATATAGTATGTAAAAATTGAAAAAAAGGCGGGTAGGATTCCATTGGAAGGCGGAGCTATGATAAGAGAACATATAATTACTTTAGACTAACAATATAGACCTACTACTTAGGACCTAGTATATAATACAGCTGAAGACGAAGAAGAAACGATTACACACCTTCTTTGTGGATGCAAGGCTCTGTACAGAAAAATAAACGCAACTATTGGACGCGGTTTTCTCGAGGATGTGGGCGATGTTGCTCATGTAAAATTATGTGAACTTTTTCACTTTATCAGGACCACAGGGTGGTTCAATGATGACTCGATAGTGTGAGGGATCTCAGTCCCAGTGGTATCACAATGGGCCTCCCAAAGGCCTAGGTGCGTCGTTTGACAGCCACTTAACCTAACCTAATTGGATAGAAAGTTATTTGGAACACATGGCTTACATGCGGTTACCGTATGATATCTTGATAGTATGTACTCTTAAGTACTATGATCACTCAAATTTAATGATATGCGGAACGTGGGCGGTTACGTTGGTTAAATATTATATAAAAGATATAAAAATAATAATTAGCATAGCAAAACAAATTTTCAAAAACTGTTTTATAACTTCAAGTTAACCTAAAAAAATAAGGATTCGAAAAAATTAAACCGATTACGCAGGATTGACGCATTTTTATAGAGGTCTTTTAATTAAAAAAAAAATAAAAATAAAATTTCATCGCGTCTTTGATACTTTGGGGGATAAACATGTTTTTAATCGAATTTATGTTAAATATAATTTCCAGAACTGAAAATCAGAGACCATTTTAGGTTAAGATTTCTAAACGAAACTGACATAACGCTGCCGGTAAATGCAAACTATAGACATTAGTAATGAACATGGCATCATCGTAGCTTTCTAGAAAGCAAATATTTGAACAGAAAGCATAGCAAAGGTCACTTGGAATGCACACATTTACTATTTAGGTCTGTTCAACTTGACCTTTAACCAATCGAAGCATTAAAGGCTTTGTTTTGAATAACATTTTCCCCACCTGTCCGTTTGGACCTCAGCTAAGCCGCCCAACTGAGAAAAATACTGGCAGTCGATGCACGCAATCGGAACGTTAGCAAAACGTTTGATGGCATCAGCAAAATTTCTTGGAATCAACCATTACCATTTGACATACATACATACAAGCAACGGTATGTATGTATTGAGACTGCCTACACGAATACATTTTTAATGAACTTGTGCTTTATACTTTCGATGAGTAATATCGGCAAGCAACAAATGGCCATGTCATGCCATGCACGAACATGCACAATCTTGTTACGATCGTTGTTGTTGTTATACAGAAAGCCAAACGAAAGCTCGAAAACAACTCTTTGCATTTACGCCCGCACCCCCGTGGGGCCGTAGGAGGTGGTGCATAGAGTCGAGAGCTTTTACTGACGCAAGTTAACAGCAACACACAGGCGTACATACAAACATACAGACATGTACATATGTAAGTGCTATAGAATCGCAAAACAAGTAAACACCAATAATTCCGGGAAACTGATAAAGCCATCTATTTGTCTGGCTTGTAATTGAACTTTTTGTACAATATAATTTTATCTATTATATGTGAGTGTGTGTGTGTGCAATTATGGCTGTTTGGAGCAATCAACACGAGTCGCACAAATCATTTCGAGTAATCGCCAACACCAACAAAAACGCTTATGGTTGTGTTTTTATTTTGTTGTTCTTGTTGTTGTTGTGTGCGTCAAAAAAGCACACGACTAAGTTTCCAGCTTTTGGTCGATTGTTGTGAAATTCATTTTTGCTGAAGCGGTGAAAATTTTTGCCAACCAACGAGTACATTAGCCGCGCCGCCATCACCTTTACCTACATACATATAAACATATGTGTGTACATATACACTAACATATTGCGTTAATTGTGAGGGGATTTTTTAGCTTACTTAAAGCTTTTCTGTTTTGTTTAATTGCCAGATTGCTCTTATAGGCAGGCACTTACGTGTAATTACAATTCATATGTGTGTGTAGGTGACTATGTGTGTAGACGCGTTGACAGATAGCTATCACAATAGTTTAATATTATATAAATTCGAAATTAGACGAGCCATATGTAAACACATACATGCAAACATACAAATATATATTCATATTTAGGTACATATGTATGTAGGTATGTTATTATCAAAATATGAAAGTCACGGCATTATCGTATCTACGTGCATATGCATATGCACATATGTACATATATGGCAATTAAACAAAACACAACAACAAAATTAATTTTAGATAATTCTGATTGAAAACACGCGCTGTAACTGCTATCACTAAGCAGACATTTTTCAGGCCTTTTTTATTTATTTTTTTTAAATAATGTAGTCGGCATAAGAACCACTTATCATATTTGCAAATGGCGACCGCCATTTTATAAACTAACGGCAAATCAGTCGAATGATTTCATATTTACATGGGCTTTTAAACTTGCCCAGATTAATGTCATTTTAGTGAGTAGTAGACCCTTAAAACTACTTTGCACATATATAATCTTGCAAATTTAAGTACTTTATGATTATTTTATTATTATTATTGCATTTTAAATAAATATATATTTAATAATTTCAAATTAAACATTATAATTAATTGTGTTCTTCTCTCTCTCTCTCTTTTCTCTTTACAGTCTGAAGGGAAACTGCATCTAAGGCTCTATTCAGAGACCGTTTAGAGGTTCCCCTACCATTTCTTTATTTCTTTATAACAGTGAGTTAAAAGTAAGTACAGTTCAAGTTACACTATATATAAATATTAGTTATATATTCACACATATTACATATGTCATATATTACATGCTTAAACTAATTAAGTTTGGCACCAATTAAAAATTAACAAAGTTAAATTGTGTCTATAAAGTGGAAACTCTGTTTTGCTAAGATTTTAACAGTTTTATTATATCTAAGTAATCTGGAATGAATAAAAGTAAATAGTTTTGTTCACTTTGAAAATAATATATGTATGTAGAAATTATAAGCAAACAATATTGAGCAATGCGTCATATGAATTATATACCCAGAGAAATAGTTCCTCTTCTACAAGACTCTCATAAAAAATTTATTAAACACCTTTGTGGATTAATAAGCTCTTAATTAAGAGCGGAACACACTCTTTAAGTTTTAATTTAACTGATGCATTGTTTGAGAACACTTTGTTTTGCATTAAGGGGGTCATCCCACGTGACGGTCTGTTTTTTAGAGATTTTTTAGTTGTTTTCTACGACCAGTAAATAGATAGAGCTTTAAGTTTATTATCATTGACTAACATATGTATATCTTGACAGATGAAATATAAATTTTCAACTAAAATTATTGTGTAGAACATGAGTTACAGCATTCTGAACACCCCCACCTTGAGAAAAACACTTTTAAAGTTTCCAGCGCTTCGCACAGCTCCTTCATCTAACTGCTGCAACTTTAAAACGACTTCGAATTTTGAAAAATCACTTTACTACTGTATTCTAAAGATGTTAAGAAAGCAATTAATGATAAACAAAAAATATTTTTTGAGCCGATTACTTGGGATGACCCTCTTAAACAAAAATATAATTTTTTTTTAAATATACCTATGTATGTATACAGATCACGTGGATACAAATTATGAAATATTAAGTATAAAAAAGTTTAAATCTGATCTAAAATTTGTTCAAACTACTAATATTGTTATTTCTGTTGAACGAGCTGAAAATTATTTTATAAAACCTGGTTATCTAAAACAAATTTTTTTTTAATATAAATTTCTATAAATTCTAAAGTGTATGTTAAGCGACTTTTGTCAAAAAAATAATGTGTTTTTTTAATTTAAATAAATTTTAAAGTCATCTTATTTGAGACGCTTTAAGATGGTGATAATTTGACGTGACTTAGATTTGTCAAAAAAATATTATAAAAGATCAGAAAAAAAATTCAGCGCTTTAATTTATGCCTACATATTAAATTACTTTAAAACAATACCATTTATAGCAATAATAAAAATTATAATTTTTTCCAATTTCCAAACATTTTCAATTGTGAAAAACTAATTTCTAAAATAATAAAAGTGATTTGAAATCAAAAAAAAAATTTTGTTTGAGTTAGTCCGAATTCTATGTATTTTTGAACCAGTTTCAATTTGTATACAAACGCCACAAACTATACGTATTTTTTATAATGCCTATCATTATAATATGCTACAGATATTGCATTATACATTTTACATATTCATGTATATAATATATATATATATATAGTATGTATTACAGCTGTATATAGTATACACATACTCACATAACAGTCCGTTTGTTCCATACCTCATCGTATGCCATATTCATCGTATGGAATGAATATGTTTATGAAACATTATGCTTTTTTTTAACTTGTTCGCATTTTCGAATTTTTATTAATACTATTTTTCTCTTTTATCTATTTTTCTTCCACAACGAATTTGCGTTCGCTCCACTCATATTAAAAATAATAAACTGTCTGTCTGTCGGGTGTTGATTTGCGCACACACAAAACTATAAAACTAAAAAACAAAAACAAAAAAAAACTGAATCCCAACGTTACAATTTATGCACATGATGATAATGCGCTGTTGAATGATTTTTCTATAAAATCCATAATTGGAAAATCAAAAAACCAAAAATTTTTGAAAACTCCAAATACAAAAATTGTCTGGCGTTTTTGCATTGCTGCGGATAATTGTTGTTGCTATTTTTATTATACACCTCAACCAACAAATCAATAGCCCTGTTCAAAATGGCATCATTCACCGTCGCCCAGTCAAGCCAAACACGGCCCACAAGCGAATCAAACAACAAGAACAACAGCAACTGCAACAACCAGAAGAACATTTGTACAACCGAGGACAACAACAACAACAACAAGAGCAACAACAAGTGCAACGGTATTACCAAGACGGATTACGAATACGTCAAATTCAAGCAAGATAATATTGATCCAGGAGCAACAACAACAACAACAACAACAACCAATTATAGAGCAAACGAATTTGTGTTCTCTGAACGAGACAGATCATCAAACAATAGCGATACAATTGAAGCCATCGCAAAGATTATTGGTGATAACTTCAGCGCCCAATACTGGCCAACCGAAGATCTATCAAATTCGCAGACAAGCGCAACAAACGCAGCAAACGCAACAGCAGCAACAACAGCAACAACAACAGAGGAAGAGTATAAGCTTACAACAGCTACAAAGAGCACGCTTAATAGCGAAAACAAACCGAACAACACCACTGAGTGCCTCAGCAATCAGGGTACCCTTTTTACCAGGCTCGCCATCCAGGCCGCCAATACTGAAACCGAGTTCGCCAATAAGGAAAAACTCAAACTTGGTGACATTAACGTCCCCATTGGTCTTAGGAGAACCAATAGCAAGCAATCCAAATACGATTACGCAATTAACGCAAACGCAAAGGCAAACGCCAACATCAACGGTGAATACGTCGACAGACACCGTCTACTTGACGACCGTATTGAATTCCACAAATCTCAATCAGATTCAGGAGCAAAACAAGAATTCGGAGATAATATTAGCTCAGAACTCCGCCAATCTAATAGACAATTATATGAATTTGTGTGCGCCATCACAACAACAACAACAATCGCCGCATTCATCTGTGCAATTTATGCAAACGCAAACGCAAACGCAAACGCAACCACCAAGAACACTAGCCGCCATGGCTGGGATTCAGTTGACAGGTGCCGACGAGCACATGTCGCCCGCGTACATGAGTGGAGCAACGCCTACTGCTACAGTTGAAGAGATAAATGTTCCGGTATTCATAGATGGTGAGTACTGTGTTTTGTGATGTTTTGTTGGAGATATTAACCGTGTACGCATACCGATATGAACCGCAAGCAAGTGCAAAAGTAAAAGTATATATTTCAATAATTTTACATAGAAACATGCTAACTGGTATTTACGTCAAAAAACAAAAATATATATATATAATATATATAAATATATGTGTGTGTAAATACTATGTGAAAGTGTGTAGGTATGTAATGACTCGCCCGGTTCAATGGCATGGTTGGTGAACTAGATGTCTGTGCCCAGCCAAGCTGGTGCTGCGACATTCAATTCACCGACCTATATGCCGATTTAGGTGGTACGCGATGTTAGAGCACAGTGCAATGACCCAGGTAGAAAACCTTTGGAACAGTGTCGGTGCAAGAGTGAAACAGAAGTGTTGAGGCGCAGTGGCGCCCGAAGCGCAGTGCGAGACCGACTAAAAGTTGGTTGTTGCATGAACTTAGCAGATGTTTGTTTTTTTTCCTCTTATCATTATTATTATTATTATTATTATTATTATATATTTTTATTGATTTAAAAAACAAGGTCTTCAAAAAAAATTGTCTAACAGAATTTGTATTGGAAATAATTAGAAATATTTCCCTTTGGAGGTCGACATTCGAAGCAAAGTAGTTCGAAAAAAAATTCTATAAAATAAATTACTAGCAGAGTTGCATATCGTCCCCTCAATACAACAATAGCGTATGTTATTATTTTTTTATTGCATATTTAGAATCTCCATCATTGATTCTATGTCTGGTCAAAATTTCGTCAAATTCTACTTCCACAAAGTGGATCAAAATGTCATTGGAAAAAATTATGTTTAATTTCATGTTCATGTTTTTTGTTCATGTTTTCTGATTTGACAAAAACTTTAAACTCGATTTTCTCAAAACCCAAAACAAAATTATACGCTATTGTTATATTGAGGGGACGATATATAGAATTTCTAAAGTTTTTTTAAGTATAGAAAAAACATATAAACTACATTTCCAACACCATGCAATGGTAGTTGTTTTTTAAGTGTTTCCTTAGAAAAACTCTAATATATCTTCAATTTGAATAACAAATAATAATAACAGTAATTGACGCACTTAAAATCGTAATTGTATGCCAAAAATATGTAAAAATTTTATTTTTTTGAAAAAAAAAAACACATAGAATTAGGAAACATTATCAGCATAAACTAACTACAACAACGACTTAACTATTTCTAGTTATTAAAATACCATATTTTAGAAAAAATTGCACTACATTGCAAGTTCTCGACTTCCTCTCCACAGACTTTTGGTTTTATCAAAAACTCATACTCATACTCATATATACCGAAAGTAAAATTTCGTATATCAGAGCATTATGAATGTAATTTTCTTGACTCAAATATGTATGAATAACAACCGCTATAGATTACATTCCATTAAAGAATTAGTTCGAGTAGAATATACACACATACATATGTAAATAGGTATACATAGAGTCAACCAACACAAAAAACGCGATGTTGAAATGATGTAGATAAATGAATGTAATCTAATATATGAACAAAATGTCGGTCGAATGGTCACCATGCATATCTCCTCCCTTCCAATCCAATTTTCGATGACCCGGTGCAGCATATCGGTTTCGAGCACTGCTGGTAAACCTTTTATTTAACATCCATCCAGAGAAAATAATTCCATTTTGTCTGGGCCATTTCACGAAATTAACGAGTCGCCAAAATTTACACGCAATGTGTTCATATTTCGACGAGAAACATTAGCGAGAGTGCTGTCAAATACCGGTCATACCACAATTCGCACCAAACAGTCAAATTTTTTAGGATGCCATTGCGTTTCCTGAACCACACGAGGATTTGACTTATTCCAATAGCCACCATTTTTTGTTTGTTGACGAAGCCATTAACCCAGAAATGTGCCACATTGGAGAAGCTGATTTTTCAATGACCGATGATCACCGGAAAACGTAATCGTAGACAATTTCCAATCATTACACCAAAGTGAAACGTGACATGATAAAATGACAATCCTTACAGAATATATTCGTAAAAAAACATGGCGGCCAAAAGCTGTCAAAATCACGCCATTCCTATTGGTCGACGTTGAGCATTGTATGTATGGCTGTACATACATATAAGTTTATTGAAATTTTCTTACGTTCGTTATATTTATAATATATGTATTTATGTATGTATGTACATAAATTATATGTCAATGAAAACTATTTACCAAAAAATTGTCATAATTAAGTTAGTATACATAGGTAATCAGGTTTCACCTTGGTTAAATGGAACCCATCTTTTTATAAAAATTATAAAAATTGAATTTTTTATATATTATTTACATATATATATACAGTGGCACTTGTCAAACTCGAATCACCATAATCCACAAAAAAACTTCGAGTTGTAGAGTTAAAACATAAAATTTGAAGGCATTAGAAGTCCCGTTAGTAATGTATTTCTGCACATGAGAATATCTCCTCTGTCTCTTATTAACTTAACACGATCAATTAATCATCAATTTCGCCACACTTTTAACAGTTGACGTGTCATTACTAAAAATGTACATATGTTTATACACGCACGTACTCAACACAAAGTCAAAGTCAAAGGGACGTGCGCGCAAATTAAAAATTTTGTAACAAACACACAAAGCTACGAATGATTCGGCAAATATTTTGCTTTTTCTTCATATACTCACTTCGATAGATGGATGCTATTTAGTGCATTATAATATGTATGCATATGTATGTATGTATGTATGTATCGTAGGCAAATCTACATATGTAAGTGTGGAATTTCAGTAATCGTTTTAGTGACGATAATCACGTTCTCCACCACACCTCCACTTTCATCAACTCTACACCTATTCAATGTTTCGATTTTAATCACATGTGTAGCAGATGAGTCATAGCCTTTGTCTTGCATGCACTGATTGGCCAATTAGAAGTACGCGAAAACTGATAGAAATATACATATGTACATACATATCGATATGCCCATATTTGTACATTGCTAGCTTAATATGCAATTGCAATCAACTAAAAATACTGCAACTTAAAAAATGGCACATTTTGTATGTGTACAAGCTCACTCACTCACGTGCGACGTGCGCTATGACGTGTCGTATACGTATTTACATGCATGCCAAACTCATACGCCTAGTGGTGCGGCATTTCGATAACGATACATACATACATACATACATACATGGATAACTATTTATATAAAGTGCATGTGCGAATTTTAACAATATGTATTATAAATATTTAATATACATATATTCATGCCACAAAGTCTTCGACAAAATATTCTTTAAATTGATATATAATATTATAATATGTACATATGTATATACATAAAGATATTTATAAAATAATATTTGTTTGTCAAATATATATATGTACATACATACATATATATGCTCACTCACCATTAAGTAAATGCAATATAACTACAATTTGTAAAAAAAAAAACAAATGTCCAACTAGCTGCTATGAACTCTTACAAATATGAAAAGCGCAACGAAATAACAACTCCTTCAAAATTATGCATTACAAATATATATTTTTTTAATATATTATATATTTTATATAATTCCACATATAATGACTTAAAAGTATTTTAGCAATCGCTTAAGAAATTCTGCAACAATTTCTACAATAGCATTAAAATCGAATCTAACCTCAAATAGTTGCAAATCCCTTCTTGTGAAATTCACAAATACCTCAAACACCTCCGCTCCCGTTTCACCTAAAGACATGTGTTGCTCTCGTTTTTTTTGAATAACAAAAACACAAGCCGAAAGTCGGCTTATTGCACGCAGAAAAGAATAAAAACAAAATGCTTACCTCTCTTTCGTATCTGCGTATTCGTATATTTCCCCGTTAAGGGGAGACCATCAACACTTTACACTGTTAATTAATTGCATATGTTTGTCTCGCAACACTTGTATTTCAAAAAAGTTAACATGAAGTGAGTTCAATCTATGGTCAGCTAAGAGTTACTACTGTTTCACACTAACAATGTATGTAGGTCAGTAAAAACGGAATGGAACATCATCAACTCATCCTTTTGCTTGTGTGTATATATGTATATATCTACATACATATGTATGTATGTATGTATAGAAATATCGCGATCGAAAGTGTAAAGATATAAAGACAGTTATTAAACAGTTTACCCCAACTCCCAAAGTATACTAAATATTTTATAATTTCTAGACCTAAAAAGTACTTGATTACAAACGTTCAGACGTTTATAACCGGTTTTGATTTCCTTGAATTTTACTTGGAGATAACAGTTCATATAGATACAGGTCTAAAAATATGGGTGCGGATGTATGTATGTATGTAAATATAATAAATGCATATTTAAATATATGTACATATACACATCTGTAGATTTGTGTATTTGTTTTTTTTTTTGTTAATACAAATACATGCACCAATTCCTTCATAATTCTCCAAGAATTCCAATGAATGTAAAGAAATGCAAAAATACGCCATTTTAAGCCGGCTGCCATTTTGTAGGAAAGAATAGGTGCTTTAACGAAATACAAAAACAAAAAACAACAAAATGTCTTGCAGAAGTGATACGCTTCGGCCATTTTATCTGCACAGCCGAAGCTGGTTATTTTCGAACATATGTAAATACTAGGCGGCGAGCAAGAAAAATTTCATTTTTTAATATTTTTAAAAGTCATATGCTATTACATTACTCACACGCACAAAATTATTTGATTTGAATTTCATAATTAGCGCCGATAATGCGCCACCAATATTGCCCCTCATACAAAATGCAATGGTTCGCTATCAGCCTAAGTTCCGCTTCCCCAACTGTCTACCCCTTTCAAGAGTGCTGTTAGAAACATAACATCCTCCAACACAGCTGTTAAGCACGACATGCATATTATCTACTATGTATTTACATCTTTTTCACGCCTATTGACATCAATTAGCATTGCAATTTAGAAAGGGACGTGAAAAGCAGCTTAACATGATATAATAGTGCATAACAGTAATTCACTCGATAATTCCCATCTCCCCTACATTGACAGTCAATGTCAACAGCAAAGACAAAGAGGCCGGTCTCTTTCAAGATCACCACCTGATACCATGTACACACTCTAAAACACCTCCATCCAACTCTTGTTAATGGCGGCAGCACAACAATAACAGCTATACATACGCACATCTCTCTCGCGCTCTCTCGATCTCACACCACTCTTTCCCCTACTCATAGCGATACACAGTCTCATTCACTCACACACTTGTATCCACATATGGCGCTCTCCCCTCTTAGAAATTGGCGCGCCGTTATGCTTTCGTATTGGTAGACAGCGCGCTATGAACACGAACGTGTTCATTCATGTTCGCACGTGAACGATTTCTCCTCTCAACTTGTGGCTCTGCCAACCACTCTGCTAATCGTTGACTAAACGAAAGTCATATATTTATTTATGACTCTTCGTTTGTAATTCAAAGTCAATTCGGCATTCGAAGAGGTAACATCGTTTGCAGCAGCTCAATCAAAAGGTACATATTGCTTATATATTTACAATATTCAAATAATAGATTTGGATATATTTTAATATTGGCTGCAACGGGTTACAATATAATTAAATGCATATATGAATATTTTCTATATTTATATACAATTTATTTATGTAAAATGCATTTACATATATTGTGGCCGGTTAATTTGTTGTTTCATTTAATCTATCTTACAGTATGACTTGTGATTTTTTGTGCGTCCGCTATGTAAATGCAAGAAAAAAAACACTTGATGTTAAAAATAAATAACATTAGTTAAATATGTTTTTTTTTTTAGTTCGATGAATTTAGAACTTGAAAAAAAAAATTATAATGCCCCTGAACTGAGTCTTTAGGTTTTTTTTTCATCTAGTGTATATATACCCTTAATTTATGTATTAAAATTATTTATTAAAATAAAAAAAAAATAATAATGACATTTTCGAATTATTTTCGAAAATAAAAGCTGTAAAAAATCATTTTTAACACTCGATATGCCATTTGTGTTTTGATTTGTGTTGCAAGTGAAATAATTAAAACTGTATTTATTTGAACAAAATTGCATAAATACATGTGTATGTACATAAATATGTATCGACTGTGTGTGCATACTTCCGGTTTTTCCAAAATCACATGCAGTGTTAAACTACATACTTCAGATAAGTTTGCGAATATTGTGATTACACACCCACGCACCTACAAATGTATGTGAATCAGTTTATAGTTGTATTTACATGAAAGCACGTTGATTATACATATGCATATACAAATGTACATATGTATGTAAGCCACGTAATTTTTATTTCCACCATCAAATAAAGCCATCAGCTGTTTTGCACCTTTTCAATGTTACAAATTCATGCTCAGCCAGTGTGGAATCAAAACAAACATGTTTAAACGTGCTCAGCGCACAAGCAAACGCACACCTGAACAGAACAGAAACGCACAACCACAACAGAAATGTAAAATATTCTGGAACAAATTTCTGTGTTATGAATGAGTTTGCATAGCAAAGCGGTTGAAGTTGATGACTCAGATGATGGATGTACTGTGCGCTCACAGCGTTATTTGCAAATTTTTTTGAGAGAGCAACAACTAAAATTTGAGTGTCTAAAAAATACACATTTGCCGGCAAAAAGAGAATTGCTTGCTCACGCTCATGCAATATATCAAACCAATACACATACTTATATAAATACAAATGAAAATGTTAAGCATTGCAACGATAACAAAAACACTGCATCTCTTTTTTTTTAATATTCTAAATTTTTTTTAATGTTCGAATTTTTTTAATATTATATTTTTTATACTAAAATTTTTTTTTTTAATATTCCAATTTTTTTTTAATATTCAATTTTTTTTTTAATATTAATTTTTTTTTTAATATTCTATTTTTTATATTCAAATTTTTTTTAATGTTCTATATTTTTTTATTCAAATTTTTTTAATATTCTCTTTTTTATAATAATTAATAATCTTTTTTTCATATAAAATTTCAAGCTAATTTTTTTAACATGAAACTCATTTTATACGCAATTTTTTTTGCGTGTTTTCTAGTTTAATTTAATTTTATTATTTTTTTGTATATATTTAATACATTTTCATAATACAACAAGTTGCTTTTTTTATCGGCAATCATTTCACAACAAAAATTTGCCTGTATTAGTGTGTGTCGGTGTGATTGCAAAAATTGCGCTCTCAAAAATCAAAAATCAAAGAGTAACTTTGTATAAGAGTGCAGAGAGAGAGAGAAAGAGAGCTATTGCTCTATTTACCGGTGTATATATATATGTACATATGTACGTACGTGTACTCGACAAGGTGCGATCGTACACCCACAACGAGTTCGCCACAGCTTTCCTAGCTACATTCCACACGGAACTCTGCTACTTAACGGATTATAGTTTGTTTTCTTATAAAGGTGCGCTCAAAACTATGCTACTCTTTTTCGAATTATTTGTGTGAATTAGCAAATTTCTTTGATTAAATAGAATATGGTGAAAATTAACACAAAAAAGAATATTTTAAAAATATTTGTTTAAACAATTTAAATGTGTCGGCTGTCTTTTTTAAAGCTTAAGTCTTGATACATTTTTATTCAAGCAACTGTGTGTGTGAGCACCAACGAGGCAGCAGATAAAGCTGAAAAATTTATTATTCGTAAAGAAAGACAATTATTAATTTCAAAAAGTGCGTTGTTTAAGAAATTAAATGCAACAATGTTAGCATTTACAGCTAAAAGCTGTTCTTTAAACTATTACCAAATTGAAACTTAATTTAGTTGCTTCTTTCTCGCTTATGCCAATCGGATTACATTTTTTTTTGGTAATATTTTCCTATATCTTACAGGCTTGTACATTTTTTACTTTATGCAATGGTCAGTCGGTTTTCATGTCAGTGTGTGCGTGCATACAAAATATAAAATAAAATAAAAAACAACAAAAAACAAAAAAAAACATTTTTTATGCAAAGATTTTGTTTAACTAACACTTCAATTATCTTATCTCTCTCTCATATAATATATATAGAATATCTACAACAGCCTACGGCTACGCATACTGAAGCAGCAACTAATATCAACTACAGCCAAATCAACAGCAACTGCAGTAGCAGCAGCAGCAGCAACAGCAGCAATATTTGCCATAGCAACAGTAACGGCAACAGCAGCAACGCCAACAACATCATAAACGGCAACAGATTTGAAGATTTTGATTTTGACATGGCATTGTTTCCGGATAGCAGTGACGCAGACATTTATAGCAGCAACAGCGACAACAATTACTCTAGTACAACCAACACTATGAGTAACAATACAATGAACAACAACGGCGATATCTTCTGTGACGACATCTATGACACCTTATTCAACTTAATTAATAATAACAACAATGATAATAATAACAACAACAACAACATCAATAACCAACCTGCTGACATTAAATATGAGAACTCAGAGAATTTATCAGATTTCGATATCGACAGCGATCTTTTGAAGGACTCGGATATGGATGAAATTATGTCTGATTATTTAGCATGTCCTGAGGATGCGGTCAATATTAATAATTTGAATTACGATGACATTTTAATTAGTTCACAGGATCCAATGTTGGCATCATCGAATAATGTGTGCAGTGCCAGCAATATCAGCACCAGTCAACAATTGTGGTCCAATATCAACAATTCGGAGCCCATCGTACCGAAAATCGAGGATCATGACGAAATTATGGAAGTGGAAACGGCCGATATGGAATTACCATCATTACCATCATTGCCACCAACAACTAGTACTCGAATGCAGCAAAAGCGTGAGAAATTGCATCTAACAACTGCAGCTGTACAGATAGCAGATTCACTCTCGACACCCGACGTACTCGGCGGTATTGTGGATCTACAGGTACGTTAATTATGATTATCTACGTTTCGGTTTTTTGTCGTGCGTACATATGTTCGTGTTTTGTTTCCTTGTTCAATACATGCATATACTACGCAAATCGGCTGACTTGAGAGTTTTCATTTTAGCCTTAATGGATTGCGTCATGCTTTTCGCTTAGCAAGCGTGCGGCGTTGGTCACTTCGATTAGTAACTTGCGATTGCTTACTGTGCTTACAGCGCCATCAAAGTTTAATTTCACAACACGCATTCACGTAGGCATTGCCTAGCAACTTCTTTCACACTAAGATGTTGTGTTTAGGGTCTCATTTAATGCATGTAATTTATTATTATTTTTATTTTTGATTTGCTAACGATTACTGATTTGACTAAAGTATAAATATATTCTAACTACTTGCAGGATGAAAAAATGGCTATAAGCTCCACAAATTATGGCGAAACCAGCATCCATGATATTGTAGAAGGTTTACAAAATCCCACCAGCCATCCGTTGAGCTACAACGAAGAGGATTTGCCACCAACACCGCGCAGTTACACCTCCACTTCAACATACACCAATGATTATGCGCCGTACTCACCGACACCATCAAACATATCGAGCACTCAGCTGATGAAGAGTAGTAACAAAAAGAAACGCGGACGACCTGCTAAAGTGCGCAGCGATCAACCAGATCCTACACAGTTAGAGAATATGTCTGAGGCTGAACGTAAGAAGGCAATAGATCGCGCCAAGAATAACGAAGCTAGTCGTGTATCGCGTCAGAAGAACAAGCAACGCGAGGAGCGTGAAAGAGAAAAGGAAACCGAACTGCTTGCGATAAATACACTATTGCGAGCAAATTATGATAAACTAGTAAAACAAAAGGATAAGCTGAAACGCGCACTGAAACGAGGACTAGCCAATAATAGACCACACAGCTTCAATTGAATGTCTTAGAGATCTATTCATTTATTACATTTGTTTAGTGTCATTTGTTGATAGTTGTTGTTATTGTCATTGTTACTAAGCAGCAACTTAAGTATACCTGCATATATTATATAGGTGTCATAATTTAGTTGTTCATTTATAAGAAAAAGTCGCATGTGCAAAAATACTCCACACTCAATGTTGTTCGAAGAAAAATGTTAAATCGTGGAGATTTTCAATTTTTTAATCAATTAAATACTTATTCTTTTAAAATTCTTATAATACATATACATATGTATATATTTTTTAAGTTTATATGAAAAACAAAATTATCTTAAACATAGTTTACAAAACATATATATATATACATACATATATACACAATAGTTTTAAATAAATGGAATAAAAAAAGTAGATCGCAAGTTTGTGAAACAAGCGATCGTGACAAACAAAATACGAAATGTTTTTATTGTGCGGTTGGAAACATTGTGAGTATTTATTTCTGAAGCCTGTTGTTGGAAAAAAAATAAAATAAAAAAAAAATAAAAATAAATTAAAAAATAAAAATAAAAATAAATTTAAAAATAAAAATAAATTTAAAAATAAAAATAAATTTAAAAATAAAATAAAAAAAAACAAATAAAAAATATAAAAAATTAAAATAAAATAAAAAAAAAATAAAATAAAAATAAAATAAAAAAGAAAAAAAAAAATAAATATAAAAAAAATCAGAAAAAAATAAAAAATAAATAAAAAATATAAAAAAATATATACAAAAATTAAAAAAAAAATAAAAATTAATAAAAATAAAAATAAAATAAATATAAAACATATACATACTTTCACAGTACAGTAGTTTTCCGAAATAACGAACACATTAATTGTCAGGCCTGTTTGTTATATCGAATTTTTCGTTAATTCGAGTACTCACTTAGAGGTATGTTTTTCAATAAAAATTAGTTAAATATCTGTAAATTGCAGTTTAATAAATTATTTTACTAATTATTTGTTAAAAAATAAAAAAAAAAACATAACAAAACAAAACAATTGAAATTCAATAAATTCTTCCAAAATGGACCAATTCTGACACTTATACTTATATTTGGTGCTGACCAATAATTTTAAGCTTTTTTATAAAATTCAACATTTTTTCAATTTGCACATTTTTTTTAATTTTTTCAAGTTTCATTTTTATTTCTGGTTCAAAGTTATTTGATTTTTTTCTCTTTCTTCATATGTCTTCCTCATGTTGTTCGTTAAACTGAGTACTTACAAATTCCCGATGTTCGTTATTTAAGGTACTCAATATAACAAATTTGCTCTGGTTCGCGTCTTGATCTGATATTAATGGTTTGATGTTCGAATTAGAAATTTTATTGATTTTAGGTGTCATGAAAACCAATTTTAACGGATTTACTAACAGAAGCAAACCAAAAGCTTCAGCGCTGACAGAATTGAGATATTTTGTTCAAATTTATTTTGCTTTACCGTTGAAATGCTTTGGAAAAATATAATTATTATTAAAAGAAAAGATACGAATGCTAAGTGACGTGATTATTGAATTCAACGGAAAAAATCAACATATTCCAAGAAGTTGACAAAGTAGGTAATTCAGATTAGATCATGGAAATATCTAACTTTTTACATAAAAGTTAAACATAGTATATATATATGTATATATATATACGAATATTTTTTCATAAAAATAAATACAGTTGAACTTCCATAACTCGAACTCTTGAATTGACAATAGAAGTCAAATTTCATAAAAATTACCTTCCGTGGCTCGAAGTTTTTTTGTGGATTATGTGGATTCGAGTTAGGGAAGTTAAACTGTTCTACTTTTAACTTTCTTTGAGCGTAAACGAATTACTGTGGAAAGATTTAGTTTCCTTTTCTCGTTTCAGCTACTTTCATTGCCAAATAAAATAAAAGTTGAAATAATTTCTCATTTGAATTCTATTATTCGGGCTTAATGAATATTTTGAAGTAATTATGTGATTAAAATTCCAAAAAAAAGTCTTCTTATATATTCGCTTTGCTTTTGCTTATATTCGAAAATATGCAAATCCAATCAGATTCTGTGAGATCAGCAAAACTGTATTGGATTCCCTGTATAATTCAAAATACCGATTTCAAGTACAGAATTTCATGAATCCCTTGAAGTTTTAAAAATAAATTCCTTGGAATGTGAAATTTTTAGTTATTCTTGTTTAACCCATAAAAATTATGAGAAAAAACGTTTTAAAAACACAAATTAATAAATTTTTCTTTATGCATTAAATGGTTAGGTGGGTTAAAAAATTTTAAATTTTAAATTAAACCTTTTTGTATCTCCTTTCTAGAAACCCTTAACGAAAATAACATATACGCACATAAAATTGAGATAATATTTATAACAAAAAAATGTTCTGCAATACGCGATACGTGATATAGTACCGGTGCTGTGCAATCGTAACTACATGACGCGAATTTAACAAAAAAAATATATAAAAAAACAATATTACAACTACAAAATATAAGTTCTCGAATTTCACAATTACACCAAGGCCAGCGTTTAAAAGCATTTACTTCGCGACGAAGATTTACTACGATTATTGGTGCTGGTGGAAGCTACACTCTCTCTTGTATTAGCTGTTTCATCTTCGTCTAATACCGTCTCGTCAACACTATCATCATCGTCCGGTATGTCTTCTTCGCTATCGTGTTCTCTTGCACTGTAACTCTGTAAAATATTGATAGGCGCAAATTTATAATAACATTTCGCATTGAAACAACATACATACATAGTTACATATGTACATGCATGTCTACGTAGGTAAATACAGATGAAGGTATGACAAATAGGTATATATACAAAAGTATATAGCTCAAAATCAAACTAAAATTAGAGCGTAAAGAGGAGAGGTAATGATAAGTATGATACGTAATGCATTCATTTATTTTTTAGCTCATGCATATATAATAATTATATTGCGAATAATACACATTTTTTAAAAGAAAAAAAAGAGGAACAAGAAATGACAAGTGGACACATATATTTTTTGGTATTTCTTTATAGTGCTTTTATGATTTTATGATTATTTTATGATTTTACCATATATATATATCCAATATGTCTTTAATATAAAATTCTTTTGTACGTCTGTATGTCACTATATTCTTCCTACACGGCTGAACCGATTTTAATGAAATATTTTGTGGATACGAGGGTGCTTTGTAGTCACCATAAGATCCAATTGAAATTTGTTTTGTAATGTTTAATTTGTTTTAATATTTTATATTCACCAAAAATATATGCGTTATTGTTATTGTATGAAAACCGTCTAAAAGTATAAAAATTGTTTTTGATTGGAAAATGTTTTTTAATTGAATATCGGTACTGTCGGTGTAGCAAATCTTCAATCCAATTATATTTTGATTACAATTCTTTTATATTTATTAATATATATGTAAATAATATTGTGCGTTTTAATTTTTGTGTGAAAATATATGTGAGGATAATTGCATTTAATTTGAGTGTAGGGTTAACTAAGAGTTAACTAACTTCTAATTAATCAAACCACATTACATACTTTTGGACTATGTTCTACAACAGTTATATGGGTTTAAATTAATATATGTGTATAAATTCTTACCTGTGACAAGATAACATCGCCATGAAGATCTTTATTCTTCAGATTTCCCATAGAAAAGACAGATGAGCACTTATTAGCTGTCATGAGTGCTTTTACACGGAAAACTATTGTTTCAACAGTTTCACGTAGTGCTGGAATTTGGGCAATTATTGCTGTATTTTGAAGCGCCTAAATGTGCGTTAAAAATTAGTTACAATTTGCTGTGTGTTCAATACAAATGTTTATCATTCAAATAATTCAACTTAATATCGAGAGGAATATTAATTTAATATTAAAAATATATATATTAACAAATTTAAATAATAAACAATTTATAATTTAAATTAATTTACCTTTGAATGACAGCATAAATTATGTAGAAAACGAGTGACAGTTTGTAAATTCTTTAAAAACTCGCTAACACGACCTGGTTCCTCGCGAAACAATTGATCAAGCACACGTAAGCCATGTTGAAGGAAAAGTTTCAGGTATACATGGGCAGACTGAAAACGAAGACAAGAAAACAATAAAATATTAAATTAAAATTACAAGATTTATAAAAATTGATAAAACATAATACATAAAAAAATATTAATAAAACAAATTAAATAAAAATTTTATAAAATAAAATAAAAAATAGAAAACAAAATAAAATATAATATAATATAATAAAATATAATAAAATAAAATAAATATAAATATAATAAAACAAAAAAAAAATAAAACAAAATACAATAAAATAATATAAATGAAAAGTGTATTTTATTTTATAAAATAAAATAAAAAATAGAAAACAAAATAAAATACAATAAAATATATAAATATAATAAAACAAAAAAAAAAAAATAAAATAAAACAAAATAAAATAAAATAAAAAATAGAAAACAAAGTAAAATAAAAAAATTCAAAAATATATAAAAATAATTAAATAAAGTATAAGTAAAATAAAATAAAATAAAGTAAAATAAAATAAAATAAAATAATATAAAAAAAAAAAATATACAATAAAATAAAATAAAAAAAAAATTAAAAAAAAAAAAAAAAATATAAAAAATTAAATAAAGTATAAGTAAAATAAAATAAAATAAATAAAATAAAATAAATAATAATATAAAATAAAATAAAATAAAATAATATAATATAAAATAAAATAATACAAAATAAAATAATATAAAATAAAATAATATAAAATACAATAAAATAGAATACAATAAAATAAAAAATATAAAACAAAAAAAATTAAAAAAATTAAAAAAAAATAAAAAAAATTAAAAAATATATAAAAAATTAAATAAAGTATAAGTAAAATAAAATAAAGTAAAATAAAATAAAATAAATAAAATAAAATAAAATACAATAAAATAAAATAGAAAGAAAATATAGAAAACAAAATAAAATAAAATAAAATAACAAAACATCAAACATTATAAATATTAATATTAAATTATTTATTATTATTTAATTAATAATATTAATAATAATATTTAATAAATAATATTCAAATTATATAATTTGTTAAAAATAAACATTTGATATAATAGTAGAAGAAAAATAAAAACAAAATAAAAATAGCTTAAATAATAGAAATTAAAATACAGTGGAACTTCCCTAACTCGATTCACCATAAAAACTTCGAGTTAGAAAGATTTCAAGTTATAGAAATTTTCACTGAAACATAAATTTTCCAAAAAGCTGTAAAATTTAGATTTCTACACAGTTTTAATTATTTACTTCGCAACAAGTTGTATTTAAATACGTTAAAACATGTATTCTTTAATTCTGTTTGTTGTACTTTGCTATTGTCTGGCTCTCGACGTCTGTATCCCATGCTTTTGTTACATGATTTATGAAATCCATTAGAGTAATATCATATTTTTTGTTCTCCTTCATAAGATTTAGATGAACTCTTTTCAAATTGTGCCTCGATAGTAAAATTTTAAATTTTGTATTATGCCCTGGTCGAAAAGTTCGATTTATGGAAGGAGATTTGTATGAAATTTGACAAATTGAGATCTTCGAGTTATAGAAGTGCGAATTATGGAAGTTCCACTGTATAACAACAAATTATTTGCGAAAAAATTGCAATTAATTGAATATCATATTATATAGCTTCTAAATACCTTTAAAAATAATTGAAAATTTCTTGGCACATCTAACGATTTCACGATGTCAAGCAAGACATTGAAAAGCTCACAACTCTTCTCCCATATCTTCATTTTGTCAGCCTTTTGTGTGGCACCCTGATTTATCGATTCACCGAGATAAGCCACCGTTGACTCGCATAACGCGCGAAAGAGTAATGGAAAATTGGCTCTGTAAAAATGTAAATTTCAGCAAATAAATTTTGATGCATTTCTGCTTTGCTCACTTTTTGAAATTCGGAAACGATTTCAACGCATTATCCTTGCCCTTAAGTTGTTTACACTCTTCCAGTAAAGCCCATAATATATTGCGCATACGCGTGAAATCGGAATTCTTGGTAAACTCTTTAACCAAAACGTCCAAATATATATTGCATGTAGCGCCCTTCTCTGCAATACCCTCGTAACTAAACCATTTCCGCTGTAAGAATTTCTTACACAAAGCACCTTTGGAAATTTCAAAGATTAAATTTTTTAAATTTTATATTGGAGCATACAATTGAAAATACTAACGTATATCTTTTTCATGTCGCTCAAACAACGTTTTACGTTGCTCGAGTTCACTACTCTTATTGGTGGAACATTGATTGGAGATACGTTTTAGCGCTTTCAGCAAATCAAATAAATACACTGCCGTTTTCAAGTCAACCATAGAGCTTTCAAATGCAAGCATTACGTCAAAAACTGCGGCGGCGACATCAGCGGCCGATTTTTTATGCATACTTTTCCTCTTAGATTCGTCTAACAGCACAAGCAAAGATTCTATGTAGAAATATTGTTTATTAATTATTGAAAAAGATATACAGATATATAACTGGATTTAAATTACCTTTCAAAAGCGTCTCTGTAGCATTACCATCACTGAATTGCGGCCAAGCGAAGAAAACTGACAACAAGCGTACACATAGATTAAAACAAACTTTTACATAATTGAAATCGGTAGCAAAGAGATCGCCATTGCTATATACATGCTTAACGAGATCCAATTGTTTGTTTATCTCTTTCGAAAGCTGAAATTTGATTAATTCAAAAAAAGAAGAAATTTAAAAAAATATTATAAATTCAAATGCATTTTTGCATTTGCTTACCATTGTCATGTTTTGCAATATCGTTTGTAAAAACTTCGATAAATCGGAAATGAAAAATTCTGGTTTGGCAACATGTTGTAACGGCAGCTCAATTTGCAGCTTTTGTGCATTATTAATCGACTCTAATTTGCACACCAAATCATACAAAATAAAACGAAATTCAAGCAAACCAATATGCTTGCCAATATGCTCGCTGGGCAATGGATATTGTATTACCAATTTCTCGCGTAGTATCAACATGATATCGGAATCCATTTGTCTGATCATAAAAAAATATCAGAAAAGAAATATCAAAATATATATTTTTTTTTTATTAGTATGTACCTGTATTTCTCACGCGGTCTATATAGCACATCAAACTTGTTTCTATGTTCCGTGCTTTTCGAGCGTCCAATGTTGGCCAATTTTTTAGTAACATCACCAGCGTTTGTTACATTGCCCACATGTGTATCATTGAACACTATAGATTCAGAGCTTAGTTCCTTGTCCTTATGTGCTTTCTGTTCGCCTTTGCTGGAAGAAGCAGGCCTGCCGCGACCTAAAGAGATATAAATTTTAATAAAAATAATTTATTAAATTATTATGCAATAAAATATAATGAACAAACAAATTATGCAATAAAATATATAAACAAATTATTAATTAAAAAGTAGCAATATCAAAAAAATAATAATATAAATAAAATTAATAAATAAAAATTAAAATTAAAAAAAAAAATAAAATAAATAAATAAAAGTAAATAAAACAAGAAAAAATGTTAACTTCGGCTGTACCGAAGCTAATATACCCTTCACAGGTGCATTTCTTTTAGTAACTATGTGTTTAAGAAAATCTAAAGACGTAAGAAGAAGTAAGTAAAAAAAAAAGAAAACATTTTACTAATTCTTTTTAGCCGGGTTGTTTGCTAGAAACATTAAGGTTATATAGTTAACCGATCTGAACTATTTCTTCGAAGATTATATTATTACCTTAAGCAGTAATCCATGTCAAATTTCGTGAAGATACCACGTCAAATGCGAAAATTTTCCATACAAGCCATTGATTCCGATCGTTCGGTTTGTATGGCAGCTATATGCTATAGTGAACCGATCTGAACATTTTTTTTGGAGATTAAATTATTTCTATGAACAATAACTCACACCAAATTTCGTGAAGATATGTAGTAAAATGCGGAAGTTTTCCATACAAGCCCTTGATTCCGATCGTTCAATTTGTATGGCAGCTATATAATATAGTTGTCCGATATCGGCAGTTCCGACAAATGATCAGCTTCTTGAAGAGAAAATAACATCTGCAAAATTTCAAAACGATATCTTAAAAACTGAAGGACTAGTTCGTATATATACAAACAGACGGACGGACGGATAGACAGACAGACGGACATGGCTAAATCGACTCAGTTCAACATACTGATCATTTATATATATACTTTATAGGGCCTCCGACGCTTCCTTCTGGGTGTTACAAACTTCGTGACAAACTTAATATACCCTGTTCAGGGTATAAAAATAAATAAATAAAAAAAGTAATTAAATTAATAAAATAAATAAAAAAAAATAAAAAAAAAATAAATAAATAAATAAAAAAAGTAATTAAATTAATAAAATAAATAAAAAAAAATAAAAAAAAAATAAATAAATAAATAAAATAAATAAAAAAAAATAAATAAAAAAAAAATAAATAAAAAAAAAATTATTAAAAAAAAATAAATAAAAAAAAATAAATAAAAAAAAAATAAATAAAAAAAATAAATAAATAAATAAAAATAAATAAAAAAAATAAAAAATTAATAAAAAAAATAACAAGTAAGGAAGGGCTAAGTTCGGGTGTAACCGAACATTTTATACTCTCGCAATTTATTGATGTAATTTTATAAAGATAACACAAGTCGACCCATATATTTGGTATAAAGTTCAATAGAATAACGAAAATCATCATAAATAGTATATGGGGACTGAGGTAATTCCTAAACCGATTTCACTCGTTTTCACCACCAAGATACAATGTATCGAAGACTATACGCTCACTTAATTTAATATTACTTATAATTAGGTATATGGGATCTTGGGGAAGTTATGACCCGATTTTTACCATTTCAGGTACAGAGAGAAACTGTTATAAGAAAAAAATTCAGAGAGAATGAATTACATTAAAATATCTGAGGGATTTACCTATATTTTCGGTGAAAAATTAACCTTAGGCACTAGGTTCTTCATGTTCGATATCAGGGGCCTTGAAAAGTCATGGTCCGATTTTGACAATTTTTCCACAAGTGATGTCACAGCTCAAATACAGTATTTGTGTAAAGTTTTATTCCGCTAGCTTCATTGATTCCTTATGAATACATTATAAAGTGAACGAATCAGATGGAATTCAAAATTGAGTTATATGGGAAGTTGACGTAGTTGTGAACCGATTTCGCCCATATTCCACCCGTGTCATCAGGGTGTCAAGAAAGTATTATATACCGAATTTCATTGAAATCTGTCGAGTAGTTCTTGAGATATGGTTTTTGACCCATAAGTGGGCGACGCCACGCCCTTTTTCCATTTTGTAAAAAAATCTCAGTGCAGCTTCCTTCTGCCATTTCTTATGTAAAATTTGGTGTTTCTGGCGTTTTTCGTTAGTGAGTTAACCCACTTTTAGTAATTTTCAACCTAACCTTTGTATGGGAGGTGGGCGTGGTTATTATCCGATTTCTTTCATTTTTGGACTGTATAAGGAAATGGCTAAAAGAAACGACTGCAGAAAGTTTGGTTTATATTGCTTTATTGGTTTGCGAGTTATATACAAAAAACCTATTTGAGGGCGGGGTCACGCCCACTTTTCCAAAAAAATTGCATCCAAATGTGCCCCTCCCTAATGGGATCCTATGTTCCAAATTTCATTTTCATAACTTTATTTATGGCTTAGTTATGACACTGTATAGGTTTTCGGTTTCCACCATTTTGTGGGCGTGGCAGTGGACCGATTTTGCCCATTTTCGAAAGCAACCTCCTCAGGGTGCCAAGGAACATGTATTCCAAGTTTCATTAAGATATCTCAATTTTTACTCAAGTTATCGCTTGCACGGACAGACGGACAGACGGACGGACAGACATCCGGATTTCAAATCCACTCGTCATCCTGATCATTTATGTATATATAACCCCATATCTAACTCTTATATTTCTTGGTGACACAAACAACCGTTATGTGAACAAAACTATGATACTCTGTGCAACAGGTTGCGAGAGTATAAAAATAAATAAATAAATAAATAAAAATAAATAAATAAATAAATAAAAATAAATAAATAAAAACTTCGACTAAAAAATTAATAAATAAAAACTTCGACTAAAAAATTATTTAACAAAATGAAACCAACCTGCTGCCTTTTCGCTTGCAAGCGCTGCATTCGAAGTTATAAATTGCGCTTGTGGCGGTAAATAATCAACTGGTGCTTTATCCAATAATAAACGCAATTTTTCTTCGGTCGCAATTAGTTCGCTTAGACGATGCAGCACCTAATTATTAAAAAATTGGAAAATAAAATAAAAACAACAACACATTATATCTACCTTGCATCGTATCATCGGCTCCTGTTGCGTTGAAAAGGAGCTCACCGTTTCGCGCATCCAATTCACACAATGAAAATATATATCCAAAATACGTTTTTGTAATTGTTCGTCATAATCATAGAATAATGCATCGCTATTGGAGTCATCGAAAAACGATGGCAATACTATGGCGCAACCAAGCAATGCATTGATTTGCTCCAAACTACCTTGATACCGTTGCAAATGTAGTGAACGCACTAAATTGAAGAGTGGAGCAAGCACAAGAATCGATGAAGCGGAACTGCAATTCAAAATTACAATTTCATAAATAAATATGAAATATATACTATTCGAAGATAATAATTTAAAATGTTACATACACAGTGCCCGGCTTCAAAACCAACTCTGCTATGTTAATAGCAATTGATGGTATCTCACTTTCCTCCATATTAGCTGTGTCGTCAATTGTATTGATGCATTTTTGGTAAGTCAAATCAATACCGCTAAAGTTAATAATAAATAAATATATTATTGTTTTGAATATGCTAAACATGCGCGCAAACATGCTTACAATGTTTTGTTGGGTGACTCTTCGGCAACAAAACTATTTTGAAAATAGAATGTCATAACATCACATAACCAAATCAAATACGGTTTGTCAAGTTGTGTGCATGTATCGCGTTCGCTGGGCATGCACATGCAGCTGCTTGCAAGTTCATCATAGAAGAGTGCTAAGGATTCCGGACAGTGTATGCAGGCCGATTCCACAAGCACTGCAAATGAGTATTGAATTAAATGGTTAATAAACAATAAATGGTCAAGGGTATATTAAATAACTTACTTATGAAATTCGCCGCCATTTTGCCTCGCCCATCAGGCAACGCACTGGCGTTCGAGTATGAAGTGTCGAAATCATCATGTTCTATAATAGTATCCTCAATGCGCGCCATACAATCGATAAGCTGTACACTGCCAATGATGCCTTGCTTTCTTACACTTTAAAATAACAAACTACATGTTGGAAAAATATATCAACTGAGTATTTTTTGAGCTAAACTTACTGCACAGCATGATTTATAATTTGCTTTTTCAATATCATATCAAGCTGATCTTGCAGCACAGTACATTCCGAAAGCGGTGGTGGAGGAAATGCTATTGAACAAAGTAACTCCATCGCCAAGCGGGTTTGCGAAAGTGACATATCGCTCAGGCGGTCTAACAAAGGCTTGCAAATTAAGAAAAAAAAAGTTTGAGTTAAAAAATATAATATATTGAGTAAAAATATATTATACTCATATATGTACAAGCTATAACCATTTACCATCAGAAGAGTTCCCCAATTTTGTATTTCAGCACGATACTTTCTTTGCAATTCCCGAAGTAGCTCCAACGCTAAAGTTGTTAAATTTTGGCTGGATCTGTCACAAGTCAGCTTCAGTAGCCTCTTGAGTATGGTGCGTTGAATAGACTCACATATTTTAAATAATATGCTGTAAGTAAGGAGTAAAATTTAAAAACTGCATTTAATTTCAAAATTTGTACAGCAACTTACCCAAATGATGCAATGGCGAAACCTCGTACAACATTATTTTTTTCTCTTAGAAAATCAAGAATCAACTCCATAAGAATATGTGTGTGTTGCTCTAGAATCGTTGTATAGTTTGACTTCATTTCAACAAATATATCAACAGTTATATGTTCCAGTTTTATGTGTCGACGAAGCTATACAAAGACGACAATGTAATACACCATGTATGTTAGTGTGTAAATTTTAGCATAATATTTCCCATTTACACTTACAATATTCCCAATATACATATAATTATCTTCTTTAATATGTAGTAGTAGCAGAAGTATGATAAAATCCAAGCATCTGATAGGAACATAAAAAATATTACAAGTAATTACGATATAATGAACATAAAATATTATTACGCAAACCTGAATTGGCTGCCTGGCAAAGAAGCTAACAATTTTTGCCAGACGCTAAAGAATTTCTTAGAACGTATCAGCGCTTGTTCAATAAAAGTAAAAAGCTCTTGCTGTGTTGGGCCATCCATGGTTGTGTTTAGGCGCCATACCAAAATTTGGCGTGTTGTTGTAACTAACTGTATATATAAATACATTAAGCAATGGTGTTAGAATAATAAAAGGAAATGCACCGCACACTACCTCAATGACATTCTCATCACTGTTATCATTTAAAGCCTTCAAAAGAAAGTTCACTAATAACGGTAAAGCCTGTGGAAATTGTAAACATCAGTCGCATTGGATATTTCCAAAAAAAAAAAGAAAAACAATCGCATACCGTGTTATTAAAATCATTTTCTCTTATATAATCTAGTACACGCTGACGGAGCTGAGATTGCATGCTGCGGCCTAAGTTCAGATTTGTCAAGGATTTAATGGATATAGAGCTGAACAAGTCTTTGCTTGTGGTTAAATTTTCTCTGCAAAATATATATATATATATTAATAATAATTTTAAACGCTAAAAAGTTGCTTACAATAGCATTTGTACAAAGTCATCATGTTTGCTTTCGTCCAAAACTAACTCGGCATTAATTATGATATCCTGTTTAGCTGATTCACTCGCTTCTTTAAATGCAGTGGAAATGCGCTCAAATATTAATGTACTATGCGACTGCGCTACATAACGTAATTGCACCATAAGCAGTGGTAACAAAGGTACGGTGCCATTACCAAGAAACAAAGGAGTTCTAGAAGCATTCAGAATTAATTATTTTTACTTATCAATATAAAAGTAAATAGACATATTAATGGTTGATTACCTCTGACCTGCAGCTTCCGTTATTTTCTCTAGCAAAACTTCTACAACTGCATCTTGTAAAAAGTCGACCATTAAAAAGTTTACAATCATACTTTCTTGTGATTGATACGATGAATTGTATTCAGGCACGTTGATTGTACAACCGCTTAACAACTTCAAACTATATTTACACTTGGGCGATAATGCATCATTTAAACCAGTTTTAAACATATCCACATTTTCGGTATAATTTGCACATTTCATTTGCACATTTTCACGAAATTTATTTACAAACGAAATATGATCACAGGCTAATATGTAAATGTAAGGGATTATTAATATTTTCATGGCTGCATCTCAGTTACGCATACTTACATAGTACAAAATTGTCTGCTTCGTCTAAAAGTACACCCGATTTAATTAAAACTAATTCGAAGTAACTTTTGGGTGGACGAACACTGGTGTTACGTGACTGTGTGCGACCTAGTGTCGAAGCGATCGTACTACGCTGTGATAAGTAACGTTGAGTTGCCTCTTGGGACGCTGGTATGTTCTCTTCGCTACTACCACCACCATCACCCAGCATGCAAATCTCAGCTGCAACAACGGTTTTTGTTGATGGCTGTGTCTTCCTTTGACTGAGACCGAGATTCAAGGAAGTACGCTGTTCCCGTTTTGTAAAAGTTGTGATTTATATAGTAAATCCATTGCTAATTAAATGCATTGTGGGTATACTTACTGCGAATTTTACCGATGCATTCTCATCTATTGAATCCAAAGGTCTTTTATTCTCATTAGATCCTGACGCATTTGTATCTTTGATGGATCTTGCATTTTTACCGAATTTTCGATTTTTATACATTCTGCGTATTATTTTTGAAAATTCATTGAACAAATATAAACAAGAAAAGACCGGGAGAATTGAATCAGAAATCGCAATTCTACACAGGGTTGCATAAAAGACATGTAAATTATCTAGCGATTACAATAAGGGCTAGCAAAAAATTTACATTTTCAGCAATATCACAATAGAAATTGCTGCACGTCAATATTTCTCATTTCAAGTACTCATTACAAAAATTAGGACGTGACGTCACAACGAAAGGGATAGGGTTTTTTTCTACTTTGTGTTTTTGACAGTTATACTAAACTCTCGTTTTGATAATAAATGCTGTAATGTGAATCTAAAATCTGACGTATCCGGATCTTTAAATCAAACACATTTTATCACACCATCTTTGCGTAAATATATATGGGTATTTTTCTTTAATAATTTAATTTTTATTTGCTTTTGCATCTACAACTGCATACTTAATCTATTATTGCTTTATCATCTTAAAGATGTTTTAATTTAAAATGGCTGTTGAACTTGCTATTGTATACATATTTTTTAAATAATTAATTTAGCCGAAGACAAATACTGATTTAAATGTGTATTTTTCATATGTATCGTGATATTAAATGTGTATTGTTAATTAATATTTAAATTGACGACGTGCTTAGTATTAGTTTTATATAAATATAGTAGTAAATATTTGAAAGTGTTGATAATATGTGTTCTCCTACAAGTGCTTATGCATAGAAATATGATATTTGGATTTAATTGCACATTTTTACTTAGTTATATAAACTGCCCCTACGTTTACAAGTATTCAACTATTATGCATTAAGTTGTATCGTTTTACCATAACAATATATGACGGTTAATATATTTACAAATAACTATTTTAATCTTAAATATATGTTGCTATTTAAGGGCAGATCGTATTTTTGCAAACTAATACTGCAATATAAATTTTAATGAGCTCAATTGCTTTAACTTTTTTCTAATCAGAAATAAGATTGGAAGGGATCCGTTGAGGTTATGCCAATTGATTTGTATCCATGAAAATATCACTCTAATGTACAATGCATTTTAGAATTGTTCAAAATTTTATATTTGCTTTTTCGTTCGACGTCGTTTGAAACCAGTCATTTGCTTCAGTAATTGTGAGTTTTCATCATCCATATCTACATTGGGCTCCCATAGGCGTAAACGTCTCGGTATGTAAATGAGTCCAAGTAAAGTAATCGCTATAATAGATGAAAATATATTAGAATTTACAAAAAAATGTATATTTACATAGATAATATTAAGCCAACGTTCGTACTTACAATTTAGAACGCAGGGGAAGATCACATAAAAGTTCAATGTACTCGAACGAAAGTATAAAGCTTCGGAAGCATAAAGAACCATGGTTAAAGCCAATGAGCAGCCACCCATGCTAACAACTCTGTAAAGAGATGAAAAACCATGGAAAATAGAAGCCATATCGAAATAATTACAATATGTACAAATGAATTATATGTATACGGTTATTGTAGTTGAACTGTCTCAAAAGTAGTGTATTTTAAACTATTTTTTTAACTGCTACTTTTGTAGGATTTTAAACGCAAAATACACTCTACTCGTACAGCATAGCTAACGGACAAAACTGATGACACTGTTTTAATAATAGCTATGACAGTGGTGCCACAGTAGCTACTGGCACAGAAATCTATTCAGGTACTTACGGTCTGTAGTGAATGTAGAGCGTGCAATGAACCAACGCAATCGCTTTAAGCAAGCAATACATGCCAATTATGCGGGATATGGTGTAATCGCCTGAAAATATGCAAATTCAAGTTTAATAAGCAATTGTCTTTAATAATAATTAATTTTTAATTAATTTTTTTTTATTATACGTTTCCAATAATAAATACAAATAATGAAGTTTCTCTATGGATTGAAAATATTAACAAATTATAATAATCTGTCACCTTCAATAAATTGCGTATCCGTATGATCACCAAGGAAGCTTCTTCTCTCTATATAACTACGAAATGCTGTTCCTAAATCCATAAAAGCAACAAATGCTATCCAGCCCCGAAAGGCGTATAGCAATTTGCGCTCCATTTTCGTTTGGTACGGCGTCTTGGCGGCTTTTTCTTACCACAGCGCAATGTAATAGGTTTATAACAGCTCTATATGGTGCTATTTAATCAAATATTGTTGCTGTAATAGAAATTTAATAGTTAAGTAAATTGTCATTTTCTCAATGTCTTTAGTTTTCATATGTGTTCTGTAAATTATAAAAGTTTGCTATTATTGAATTTGGAGTTTGTTAATATTGCAGATGATTTATTTTGAAATAATAGTGCTAGAGCAGTAAACCCCCTGTTTTTTAACATACGTATTTCAAAGGTTTCCTTGCAAAGAATTGAGGTCTAATAGCAATTTAGTTTAAGATCATATCGAAGCACATTTAGTAATTCTCATAATTATTATGGCTACCTCATGGTCCGACGGAAATAATTAATATCCCTGCAAGGTGTGCACATATCACACACACACACACACACATACATTACTTGAAGCAATAAATAACTCTATAGCTACAAATGGCAAATAAAATCAATAAAATGAACCCTTTTTCAATTGCCTAGCGAATTGCTGAATTGAATGGAATGTGATATTTATGCCACAGGTATACATCCGTTAATAAATCGCGTGACATATCCGTTTTTCTGCACCACCGATAGCATAGAAAAATCCATAAAATGATGTTCCGCTAGTATGCCAATGTGGAACTTGCAGGCATTTCAAGCAATTTCAAGCCTTTTGCACATCTGTACAGCTATAACTATATTTATTTGTTTTCTGATTTTTACATTAATAAATATTTATCATATTACAATAAAAAAATGGTATCTTACCTTTGATTTCTTAATTCTTGTTTTTTCACTTTTTTCAACTAAGAATTACAAACCAAACTGAAAATGCACTTGACGAATGTTGCGTGCATTCACAATATCTAGATATTTTTGCTCTATGTTTTTCTCGCTTTTTTTAATTATTATGTTAATTTTAGATTTGTTTCCCAGGCTAACTCTTCTTGAACTGCTTGTTTGTATTTTTTTCTGAAATTAATTGTCTGCGTTTGTGCTTTTCCGGCTTTTCACCGCTCTCCAAATTTGTTTATATACCACGAAGAGAAAAGTTTGACTGTCTGACTGCGTTCTCTAAAGATGCCAATGTACCATGTACCTCACGCTGATTCTTGTGTTTGCTGGCTACTTAGCAATTTGTTTTTTTTTTTTGTTTTTTTGCGCCGGCACATGTGATGAACATGCGCAATGGGTTGTTTATAAAAATATGGGTATTCCCTGAGAATTTAAGCAATATACCGTGAAAGTGACCAGCTTTAGTTATGTATGCGAAATGTTTTTTTTTAACTTTTTTTTTTACAAATAATTTTTTCTTTTAATTTAAGTTTTATATTATGTTCAACATATACTCAATGTTATATAATTTAAATATAGAAATATTTCACAGTATTAAATAAAAGCAACAATATAAAAAATCAAATTAAAAAAAATTTATTTAAAGTATCAACAAATGACTACAATTTATTTTTTTAATATTAAAGATTTTATGGCTTTTTGTGATCATCACTCATTTGCGCTTCCTCACTCTTTCGGTACTCTGCATAATCCACATAGCCGTCGTTATTCAAATCCATTTGCTTCAGCACATAATCAATGATGTCAGTCAAAGATTCATCGGAATAAATTTTGCCTTTTTCCTCATCAGTCTCATGGTGCTCATCCTTTTTGTCGTGCGAGCCTTGAACTAAGGTTGAATGAAAATTTTATGCAAGATGTGTTGTAGATTACTTATATTAAAGCTACATTTGCGAATGTAAGATGACACCATGCTTTTTAACCAATTTAAGCTTACCAAAACCCAAACCCAGCGAATGCTTACTGTATTTGTTGATGCATATGTAAGCCTTTATGTTATGCTAACTACTTTTATGTCTTGTGGACAAAAACAATGAGTTCTTAGAAATTATTATAAATATACTTTGGTGGAGAAAATTGGCGCCGACAAACTATGACAACTAAACTCAAGTAGTTTAATATTTAATACAAAAAAATTATAGATCACAAAACTTATTTTAATATCTTTCGCAATTGTGGTTTGCATAATTTTCGGTGTGTTTCTGTATAAATATTACTAACAAAGTTGATTAACCGACTTTAGCCGTCATGCTTTGTCGGTACAGATTTCTTCACGAAATATGTTTTTTTTTTATCTTTTAAAATTTTTTTATTAGTTCTCTTGCGAAATTGTACCACAATCAGTCAGTTTTCTATCATGTAGTTCTATTATTTTGCATTTAAGGTTTAAGCACATAATTTATATACTTTTTTTTTTAGTTTTATGTCATTCCTTTTGTTTCGTTGAATTTTTATTTAATTTAAATTGTTGTAGAAAATCTAACTTTATTCACATTTATATGTTGGTTTAATGAGCACATTTCTATAATACCTACATACAAATAAATTTATCTAAGATAATTAAATAAATTAGGTTTTCAAATAAAAAAAAATTCGAGAAAAAACGCCAAATTAATTTGCTAAATATAATATTTGTTCGTGCGCACAGCTAAATCTAATGGTAAAGTTGCCTTTTACTTGGAATGACGACATTCGAAATTAAAAATTAAAAAAAAAAAACGAAAAAAATTGCAAACAATTTCAAATCACATTTTTGTGCCAAAAAAAAAATCTGTCATGGAATCCTAAGAATTCTTAAGTAGAGGGAATAAACTAACAACAAACAATAAGAAAACTATTTAATTGCAACTCTTATTTTCCAGTTTGTGGCTGCTGTTGTTGTTGCTGCTGCTGTTGTTGTTGTTGTTTCTGTTGTGATGCTGCCACAGCCTTTTGTTGTGCTTTTATAAATTCCGGATAGTCAATATAACCATCGCGTGACGTATCATCCATTTGCAAAATAGGATCGATTAACGCCACCAACTCTTCATCGGAGAAGATTTTCTCTTCAACATGTGGCGTCTGTTCGTTGTGCGGTTGCTCCTTGCTTCCTTGCTCTATTAGTTAAAATCATTCAAATCAAAATACCATATTTCATGCGTTTATGCGTTTGATTGAATGAAATGAAAGTATTTAAACAATTTTTTTTATTTCCAAAACCATACCATTCACAGAGGATTATGGTTGTTAATGAGAATAGGAATGTGCGTGTATAGTTTGATGTATGGTTGTTGATAACAAAGTCACGGTTTCACATGTAAATAAAAAAGTAAAATACGATTAAATTGTTAGATTAAATATTAACAGACGGTTGCATTATTTATATTTCTCAAATTAAAAATTTTAATATTTTATATTTAGGTCATCACATTTAACGGTTTTATTTATTGCAAAAAAAGTAACAAAAATGTATATTTTTCAAAACATCTTATGTGATTTAAATACATACTTTGCGTAAGTACAATTCAATATCTATTCTCAAATATACTGCACCGGAAACAAGATATGCACAATTCTCTTTTTAAGTTTAAATTAAATTAAATTTTTAGTTAAAGTGTGCTTAAAACTTGTTATGTTAATTAAAAAACGAGAGTATGCGCACAAATAATTCATAATATGTACATATATACAAAATACATTGCATGTGTATGAGATAACATATGTGTGAAAGTACCGACACCGTGTCAACAAGCATACATAAATACAATAAAAAACCATATGTAATATAAGAAATTAAAACAACATACCATGCCAGTGAATAAGAGATTTTATGAGTTCACAACCGTCCAGTTTGTTGTTGTTGTCAGAATCATGCATTTTGAAGTAGTGAAATTGCAATTCTGCCTCAGACATTTTGCTCGTATCAATTGGAACCTGCATGTGCTCCTGAATGTGACTAAAATATAAGAAAAATTAGTTTTGAAATATACACATATGTACATATATAATTGTCACAATATATTTAATGAAATTCCGCACATACATACATATGTACATATATATACATATGTAGGCGAATACATAATTATTCATATTGATAACTTTCAAGTTGGTCAAATAACTTTCAAAGATTATACAAAAGCAAAATATACATATGTATATACACAAGTGTGTATACTAGATTATATAGAATTTCCAATTTATTCAGGTGTTATTGATTACTGTTATTTATGTTATTATATAATGAAAGTATTCAATGCGTTTCCAATACACTGAAATTATCTATATTTTCTGAAAATTGTACGCAATAAGTAATATTTTAGTTTCCGCTTTACTTACGCTCTTTCATCTTGAATGTTGGCAGCATTTAACACTTGCTGTTGTCCATGATGTCCATGTGGTGCATGTTGTGCATGTTGTTGTACCTGTTGTGGAGGCGGTTGTTGGAATTGTTGCTGTTGTTGTGGTTGTGCCTGCTGTTGATATTGCGGCTGTTGTTGTTGTTGTTGATATTGCTGTTGCTGTTGCACGGGCGCCTGCTGGTATTGCACTTGCTGTTGCTATAATTTAACATAAAATATTTGATTAAATTAATTCGGAATAGGTATTTTATAGTGTTCTTTCACTCACATATTGCTGTGGATTTACGTTTGGCGCATGGTGTATTTGTTGCTGCTGTTGTTGTTGATATTGTGGCTGTAGATTATGCTGCACCGGAACTTGTTGCTATATATGGTTCAATTTTTACAATTTTCATTATACTTTTGTACTTCAATACATATAGTTTATAGCTTTACTTACATAGTGTTGTGGAGGAACTCCTGGAGCAACCCGTTGAGCAGAGGTGAGTCCAAATAACATAAGCGATAACAGCAACAGCGAAAAAGCTGGCAACTGTTTTCGCTGGAAAGACTTGATTTCAGGACGCATATTGGCACAGCTACGTCAGGTAGGCTGGGAAGCACGGCAGTGTTATAGACCTTACAAAACCCTTGGAGATTTAATGCGGCCTGTAGCAAATGGAAATGAATTGAGCAACCACGTCAAATAACTAAACTTGAGAAATTCACACGTATACACGTATACAACTTGGAAATGTCAAAACATTGGCGATGTAACACTATACGATAGTTATAAACAAAAACTAGCATCATCGACTCTTCGAGAGCAGCACAATTTATTAGGACTATCGCTTATAACTTTCCCAGATTTCTAGCGCAGATTCATTAACAACCGTTTTTACTGTAGACCTTACATTAATATATTCGTCAAATGGTCCAAAGACAAATAGTTCTTATTATGTTGACCACTATTAAAAGCTTTCTATGTTATCGATATAACTGTGATAATTTAGCATCCGAAGATTTGAAAAAATCGTATTAATTTTATTAAAAGAACAAACAATACATTTTAATTAGATTCTTACTTTTTTTAAAATAGAAAACAGTTTAATATATACATAAAATAAATAATTTATTATTTGTTTTGAAAAAATGCTTACACTGAACACCCTCAGAAATTAAACGTACGTGACGTCACGTTTGGGTGGAAATCCCTCCAAAGTGAAAGATTTTCATCAAAGTATTTACTTCAGAATTTTGTTTTCTTTCATATATTTAAAAATTAATAAGACGTAGAAAACGTCTTAATTAACTATTTTCAAACAGAAATTTTTTTAATGTTTTTATAAAATAAATAACTTAATATTTGTTTTGAAAAAAGCTTACACTGAACACCCTCTAAAATGAAACGTCACGGTTGAACGAAAATCCATCCAAATTGAAAGATTTCTGTCACAGTATTTACTTGATAATTTTGTTTTATTATTATATTATAATTTCATTTTACGTTTATATATACGTATAAAATAATATAATAAATAATAACTTTATTGCAAAATAAGTTCAACAAATTGCAGTCCACTAGTTTCAAACGCTTTGATAAAACAGAAATGGTAAGTAAAAGTTTTAATGAAAACATAAATAAAAGAAATTCTTGCATTTCCGTAATTTATACTAATATTTTTTTTGTAAATTCGTAGGCTCGTTATTTCAAGGAACAGGATATCGATGGTATGAAATATTCTTATAATATATTTTATTAACATTTTGTTAAAACTGAGTTTATTTCACTTTAACCATATTTGGAAAGTACGACACTTTCTATTTTACCTAATTGATATTTAATAAATGAGTAATCTAATTTATCTTATCTTAGAATTCCGTGAATGCTTCTATCTATTTGCGCGGTCGGGACAGATTACTTCCCTCGATGAGTTGACCGTAATTATGCGTTCGCTGGGTCTATCTCCTACAATCCAAGAACTAATTGCATATTTAAAAAAGAAAGGAGGAAAAATGAGCTTTGCTGACTTTTTAGAAATTATGCATCAACATTCCAAAGTCGAAAAAATCCCTGACGAAGTTATTGCGGCGTTCAAAGCAGCCGATCCTCAAAATACAGGCACTATATCTGCAAGACAACTACGAAATCTCTTGCAGAATTGGGGAGAGGGTTTGTCTATGCGTGAGGTAAATAGAATATAATTTTATATCTTACAATTGTTTAATGAAAACTCATTTTCAGGTTGACAACATTTTCCGTGAAGCAAATGTTAACAACAATAGTATGGTCCGATACGCAGATTTTATAAAAATCGCTTGCGCTCCAGTTCCAGACTACTATTAATTATTCCTTCTTATATGCTAAATATAGCAGCTCATCATACATATGCATTCCTTAACTTCAAATATCCAATTATCATTCAAGTTTAAAACAAATAAAATTCAATTTTTTAAACAATAGAAAACTTTACATTTTACTACTGTTTCAAAATATTTATTGTATAAAAAATTATACACGTTCTATTTTAGTTGGCGATGGTAACCTCAACTTCTACGCCAGCCTCAATGTTGATTGAGGTGATCTTCTTTACAATCTCAGATGGAGAATGCAAATCGATGATACGTTTGTGGATTCTCATCTAAAAAGATAAACAATAAAGAGATAATAAGTATAAGGCGTTTACTATTTTCGATTTCCTAACTATAGTTAATACATTTTATTTTTGTAAAACTCAGAGAGCCATTTAGAATGAGTTATATTTTAAATGGACTATGTGAGTGCGTTTATTATGGGCAAGTATTAATACTGAACAAAGTGTGAAAAATACAGCTGAGCTCTATATTAAATTTGCCAAACATTAGAGAATATCACAAAAAATAGTTTCTACTATTCTTACTGATTTTATAGAAGCACATATAAAGTATTTTTTTATTTGTAAAACTCAGAGAGCCATTTAGAATAAGTTATATTTTAAATGGACTATGTGAGTGCGTTTATTATGGGCAAGTATTAATACTGAACAAATTGTGAGAAATTCAGTTGAGCTCTATATTACCTTTGCCATACATTAAATAATATCACAATAAATATATTACCTGGAAACGATCCCAAGTTTTGGAACCTTCACCACAAGGTGTTTTACGGGTGGTGATGCGTAGAGTTTTGGTTGGCATGCGTACTGGACCCTGTAATAAACAAAAATTGCATTATATTACAAAATTCTTTCAATAGTGGAAAGAACGTGTAGCTTGAACATAAAAATCTTTCTCTGTACAAAAACACATTGAAAAATAATGTCCAATTCAAGCTGAATATATTATAGCACTAAAATAAAGACTAGACTAAGCTTATTGTTGAAAGCAAAGCCTCCAGGAAAGTGCAGAAATATACGATTTCCAATAAAATATGCTGCATGCTTACCTTGACGCGCAGATTCTGGTTCTTGGCACTATTGATCAAATCGCGGCACACATTTTCCAAAGAACGTACGTTCCTTGAAGTCAAAGTGATGCGAATGCGGTGAACTGATGCAGAATCAGCGCCTTGGGGCTTTTCAATATCCTTGGGAGCAGCAGCCTGAAATAATTAAATTGAGGTTAGGTTAGTATCGTTACACGTGTCTAAAATTTAACGAATATATTTGCCACTTTGTGACAATGAATACATTTTATCAACACAATATATTATCTTAACAAGATTGGATTAAGGAAATATCAATTATATACCATTTTAATTAAATTTCCTGGTCGAGGTATTCAAATCCTTGACTATTGAACAGCGCTGAACCAGAGCTGAGAACGAAGTGAACGAGAAATTCGTTGTCATTCGTTGTGAACGAGACACGGCGAATTGGACGAATATCGATAAATCTATTAACCGGTAATAAGTTTATCGAAATGCATTTATATTCCATTCAAACAATAAGTTGAATTGTCATAATCTCAATTTACATGAACATTTCTATTTAATTAATGTTCCAATTTCGCTATATATTAATTATAGGGGTAAAAATGTGTTGACAAAATAAATATCATTATCAATTTAAAAGATAGACATGAAATTATGTTCATTTGTTGGGTTTTAGCCCAAATAAATTTAAATTTAGAAATTCAGAATTCTGACCATTGTAATATTTATCGATATAAATTCAGACTATAACAAAAAAGAAGAAGAAGAATGTTCCCAGTATTGCAATAAGCAAGATTTATAAATTTTGAATATTCTTGATTCAGTTTATTATTTTTAAAACTATTTATTTGTATTTGCCTCAAAATTTTAATAATGGACAACAGCGAAGAGAAAATATTCCATAATTTACACATTTCTTCGAAAGTGGCGGAAACGCTAAACAGGCGGCTAAAAATGTGAATAGTGGTAATGGTCTTAGTAGAGTAACAACCAAAAACGCGCAATTTGATTTTGCCGGTTCCGCTTCGTTTATTAGTATTCAAAGATCCACCACGCTCTTAAAGGTCTATTGTCGAAAATACCGCTAAAAGAATAGGAAATCTTGAGTCCTACACTTCTATAATCACTGTTTCGTTTGCTCAGGAGCTAAGCCAAGGTATAAAGGAGAAGTAAAAGTTCAAATGCTATGAACTGAACTGTAGGCCTTCGAAAGTTGAATTTCTTTCGACTCCAAAGTTGAGTGAGTTTATTATTTTTGTAAAATTTATTGATATGTTGCATAAAATATACTAACTATATATAAAAATATTTAACACTTCTGCAACAAAAAATCAGTTTATACTTATTTTTACTGATTTTTTAGAAGATTCTTGCTTCCGCTATTCTCTATACTATATGTTTTTTTGTTCTTTTCTTGTGTGATCTATACTGACCGGCGAAAAACGCTTAAGTTATTCAGAAAGTATTCTTAAGGAAGTGGTACAGACACTTTATTCAGCAGCAATCATTAAAAATTAAACGTTGTGGTAATTAGTGTTTTATACATATGCATGTGTGTATATAAGAATACATTTACTTGAGAATTTACATATGTACATATATCCAACCCAATAATAACTTATGAACCCAGAACTATTAGAGACAGATATTTGTATTATTTTATGTATTTATGTATATGTATTTAAATTTTTACAAACAATAATACATTTAAAATATTATAGTACAACTTTTGATTTCGCATCGTTTAAGGCTCGTTATGATAAATTATAAAAAAAGCACAATTCTTAATTAATTTCAAATACACTAAAGACTTTTTAACATTACACTTTGTAGTTCGCTCTATTGCATCTGATTTTCTTGAGTTTCAACTTTTGTGGGTTAGTATATAATAAAATGTCTAAGTTTAAAGTGATAATATTTGCATATCAGTAAAACTCAAAACAAAAAATATATATTTATTAACATAATCCTTAAAATTCATTAAAGTACACAATCGAAGTTTCTGTGCAGTTGACAAAGCCAATTATGCAAAAACACACGTTACGAGTTAAAATTAATGGATGTTGATAATGGACTCACGTCCTTTGCCAACACCAACCCATTGTACTGGTACACGTAGCTCACTTTCTAGGAACCGTACATACTTTTGTGCATTTTCAGGCAACTCCTTGAAGTTGCGAATATTTTCGGTGCTCTCTTGCCAACCGGGCAAAGTTGCGTACTCAACTTCAATTTCACCCAATTGTGCAATTGTGCCTGGGAAGTGATCCAAAGTTTCACCATTAGCGCGTTTGTAACTATAAAAAATATAAATTCACAGTTATTCATTTGCATTGCAAGCTAAATCGTTGCATACTTACGCAACAGCCACTTTGATCTCTGGCAAAGTGTCAAGTATATCAAGCTTTGTCAAACAGATGCTTGTATAACCGTTTACAAGTGAGGTATATTTGAGTAATGGAATATCTAACCAACCACAGCGACGTTTTCGCTTCGTTGTAACACCAATCTCAGCACCGCGTGTCTGGAGCAACTCGCCAAATTCCTAAATATCCAAGAAAAAGAAAAATAAAATCTAAATTTCAACAGAAATATTGTGCATACTTACATTAATTTGTTCGGTGGGGAACGGACCATCGCCTACACGCGTGGTGTAAGCTTTAACGACACCAATAACATCACCAATAGTCTGCGGTGGTAGACCCAGACCAGTAAGTACACCACCGATGCTGCAATTGCTGCTCGTTACGTATGGATAGGTACCGAAGTCAATATCCAACATAGCGGCATTGGCACCCTCTACCAGTATCTTTTTGCCCTGTCGCAATGCAGTGTGTAGGAAACAAATGGTGTCTTTTACATAAGGACGAATCTTCTCCGCATACTCTTTGTAACGCGCTAGCTCAGCCTCAACGTCGATATTGATTGAGGGGAAAAGACGCAAATGTGTTGCAACAATCGATTTAAATCTAAAATTTAAATAATATATATAAATGTGTTAATTAATTTACTTTGGTACTACAATTGCAGCTAAACAAACACTTACTTATCGGCGAAGATATTAAAGTCTCCCAACAATTCGCCGACGCGAATGCCGTTGCGAGTAGCTTTGCTAGAATAAGCCGGACCAATACCTTTCTTGGTGGTGCCGAGCGATTTGCCACCCTTTTCAGCCTCCTGCATGCCATCCACCAATTGATGGAAGTCAAAGACCAAATGCGCGCGATCGGAAATAATCAAACGATGTTCGAGCTTTTGCAAACCCTTGGCTTCATTTTTCGACAATTCATCGAACAGTGATGGTAAGTGGATGACAACACCATTGCCTAAAATTAATTAACAATTAAGAATTAAAATTAATTGTTGTATTACAAATCAACAATCAACATAACCTAACTTTACAAAAATGTCTACTAACAAACACACAAGAGAGTGCAAATAATATATTTACATTTCTCCTTTATGTTTGTCGTACTAACAGTCATTTATATTATTCTTAAAAAAAAATAGTGATTTATTAAAACAGTAGAAGGGTGGTGATTTCACCATTATCTTAATTAGTCTTGTGCACAGTACATACAGTAGAAAACCTTATTCGTGGGGAATTCTCGGTGGTAAGATAGCCGCCATCTTGGAAAAACGCATTGCTGTATATATTGAGTACTTCATTTTAGTAAAACTTTAGTCATAAAATAGCAAATATTATGTATATAGCTGTCTTATATAAAGCGAAATTATTTATTTATACTATATTTCAATTATAGAAGATTTTAGCATCAATGTGTGCCATATTATTGCAAAAAAAATATTAAATGTTGATGAGATATTTCATAAGTGGTGAGAATAAAATACAGCTCTCATACAAGTACTTCTCTGTGGTACGTTATTTTTGCCCACATTTATTTAAACTTAACTGGCACAAAATTAGCAAAAAATCCATTTTTGCTAGTTTTTACTTAAATTATTACAAACAATTATATTTAAAATACTTTGAATTGCAAAACTCGGAAGTACACAAAAGTTTTTTAAGCTTGCAATGATACGTGGTTGCCTCCTTATTAAACATTTTTAAAACAAAATATGTCATGATCCTATTGCATAGGCATTTCAAACCATCGGGTCCAAGGTAACAATAATCAAAATCGTCATTTAATTCTAATATAAGTTTATGAAATTTATAAAAAGATCAAGAACTGTCATTAAATTTGACGAATCCTACACTTTTTATTTTGTAAAAGTATAGGCGTCTTCAGAGATCTACCCTTTCTCGAATAATGTTAAAGACAGCAAACAATTGTGCATTTTAAAATATTCATTATACATATAACCATATAAATATGAAAATGAATTTCTCTGAAGGAAATCATTTTCAATTATATCAATTTCCATACAATGTCTAATAGATTGCTGACTATCTATGGAAGACATTGCCAATGCTTGAAAAGTTTGCCAAGAACTATCTTGAACCAGACAAACATACTCTTTCAAGGTTATTTAGTGAAAATTATTCAAATTGTTTAATAGTAATATTAAATCTTTTAAAATTTTAAAGCGCCAAATACAGTGTCACCAACCCAGGGATGTATTTATTTTAATACAATATTTAAAAATTAGTTGAATCGCGTTATACACTTGTACATAAAATATAACTAACTTATCAATAAATAACACTTAATACCACCATTCAATTTAATAAATATCCGAAATAATTTAAAATAATTCCAATAATAATGAAAAAATTTATTTTATTTAATAATTATTTAAGTACTGTTCATCGGACTTTAAAAGTTTTGTGAAGATTAAATGCTAGCACAACACCCTAATTACCACAATTGTAGCAAAAACAGCGTAGCACACAACCCAAGTACGCCTCGGTGGTGTGTTAAAAGATGAAAATTAATGTAAACAAAAAAAGGTTTTCTACTGTATATACTGAGGTCTTGTGACATTCGCCGACAGCGCCGCTTCAAGATACCGATACAACTTGTATTAGTGGCAATGTGAAACTTTGCGAATAAATAAAACATTGATTAAACATTTCGAAATACAAGTGGTTAATCTTGCGAACTCGAATTACTCATGCAAAGATCATAAATATGCATACATACATACTTACATACATATATAAACAAACAAATACATTTGGTTGTAAACCTCGCAATTGCAATCAAAGTTGCTGCCGTTGCGTGTCAAGCGATACTTTGTCGCTGCGAAAAATTATTCGCTTGCCGAAATAACTACCGTAATTATGAAATTATTGCTAACTATGTTTTATTATATATATTTATATATGAATTTATTAGAGTTCTGGTGAATCCATTTAGCGTATCATCAACTTGAATTTGATCACTCTTATCGTCATCAAATTGTTTGAGAAAAGATAAAAAAACATGGTATTACATACTTTAAATTATCTCAGTGTTATAAGCATATAGGCAATGAGATATAACTCAGACTGGACTGTCTACAGAAAGTATGTGTACATGTATAGTATAAGAAAGGTTGACTTTGTCATACAACGCTGTGATTGCCCTTCAAAAGCTTTAGATATGTTTACATTTTTGCATCTATTACGAGTGAAATGTGCATTTCGACAAAAAAAAATTGCGCTTTTTGACCGTGACCGTAAGATGAGCGAATGGCCGACACAACTGAGTAACACACACATTTGATATACCACATTCACCTAAACGGTATATTGGCACGGTACTGTACCAAATACATTTATTTATGTTTCTTTATTTGCTTTCTTCCATTAAAGTAACGTAGGCACAATGAATGTGTGTGTGACTTAGACAAGCAGCTACTGCCAACTTTTTTCAAGTGCAAATTTTATAACAGGGTTATTTATAAATTAAATTATATAAAAGTGGGGATCTTACAAATTACAAATGTTGACAAATGTATTCATGCATTCTAGATAATTTACTTACCAATCACCGATATACACTTCTCATTTACAATTCCACTTGGCAGTAAATGGAAATCAAATTCAGTGCCATTAGCCACAACAGTGTGTCCAGCATTATTTCCGCCCTACAAAAGATATAGTATATGTATTTATATTAATAAATGTATATAATATAATTTAAAGGCTATGACGAACATACAAATATGCATGTTTGTATGTATTGTGTGTATGCATGTGCACCGCGCCGCTCGTACAAAATGCGAAATAATTTAGTGAATTTATTTATCTTATGTTTTAGCTGATTGTTAGCAAGAAAGTGCAAATACATACACACATAACTACATACGTATGTACATGTGTATAAGATTAAGATCGACACAAATTAAACCCAACACTAATTTTAACACATTTACCTCCTAGTAGAAATACTAGGTTTATGCAGTCGTAACATTTCGTGTCCCGAAAATTATCGAGGAGAATTAAATGGGCATTGTTTTGGGTTGCAAAAAAAAATAAATTTGTCGAATTCATCCAGGTTGTTTTTGTGATAGTGGCAGAAAAGAAGGAAAGTGGGGAAAATTGCCAAACAGGCAACCATTGTGGGGATATAAATTCGGATCCGTTCCGATTATGTCAATAGTAAAATATATTGATATGATGATTCTTGAAAGCAGTTCCTCCAACCGTTCCGGAATATATATAACTTTTTGTTTACTTGTTTGTATCAAAATTTAGAGAAGATCTATTAGTTCCCGAGATACAGTCAAATTTACTGCAGGGATAGCTAACATGGGCACATACATATACAAAACCAATATACATATATGTACATAGATATATATTGGCAAAAGTGCAAAACGTACCAAAATTTGTAGTTTATATACCTTTGTATATGTATACATACAGTCGTGTCTGGGTATAGTGAATACTCTAACTAGTGAACAAAAGCTAGCAATAGTGAACTAAAATTAAAAAACAATATTGAGTAAAAAGCAACGGAAATTACGAAAAGGAATGCGACTTGATATCGGGTATTCCCCTAAATTGTACTTTACTGCTTATTGTTGCTGCAAAATCAGGGTCATAGATATGTTTGTGGACGAAATCGACTCCATTTAATGTTGAATGCTAATACATTGATCGTGCCAGCATGTAAAAATTCTTTCTTTAAAACAAAAATTTGAAATTTGTTGAACAAAAAACAAAATGGAAAAGGTATTATATTATATTCTATTATTCAATTAGTAAACATGAAATGTTTTTAAAAATGTATTCCAACAATCTTCTGAGAAAAATTTTATTTTTGAGAACACAGAGATAACAGAAGTTTCTGAAAAACGTATCACCCTTGATATAGTGAACAAACTGAATTTAGTGCAATAGTTCACTATATCAAGACACGACTGTATATACATTAAATATCTTATTTAAAAAGTTACAATTTCACACTTTCTACATCAGTTTATCCGAACCGAAGTACCTACTTAAAATGTATGTCTGTTTATGCAACATAAATTATATTTAATAAAAGCGTTCAATTTAAGTACCTTATCAAAAAAGGATGGCTTAGTACAAATATTATATTCATTTAGTGAAAAGCAAAAAGGTGAACTTTAAATATGTTTTCTATCGGCGCATCACTTAAGTAACAGACTCAGATATCAAGATATCGTTTTAATTTTGAATGACAGCAGTCATGTTTGCCAGAGATCGGACATAAACCGGTGAATGTAGCAGAGACGACTCTCAAATTGTATTATTTCTATACACAAATTTAGTACACACTCATCCATTCTAACTTTTAACTGTTTGTTACCTGAATATACATATATATATCTTCATGTGTATGTATGTACATATATAGGGTATATCTATAAGTGTAGGTATATTCTGGGTATAAGCAGTTTTTATACAATTTACAACAGACTTTTGTGGATATATTGTATGTATGTATACAAATGTAGATAGGAATATGGCTAGATAAGATAAATTGTGTTAATTGTTTACTCGAGTCTAAATGAGTGTTAGCGATCAGCTTTATGTAAGAGCCACTACTCACTCTTGTACTTTAAAAAATTGTAATCAATATGAAGCAGCATAATTTTCAGACAAATATACCATAAATATTAAGAACTAATTCATCATGAATGGAAATTTATATCTATGCACATATTATTTAATGACCATGATTACTAAAAAACGTAAACAAGAGAGACAAGTTATAAACAATTAAACGCGCCGTAAAATACATGCATATACATATGTATGTAGATATATTGCCATCACATGAAGAAATAAATTAGACAACTATGAATGATTGTGTGTGCACAACGTCCAGGCGAGTTACGCGACAAAATTGAATCACAATTGTCGGTTGTTCACCAACTCAAAGTCGAATAGAACGCAAAAACTATGATGTTATGTAAACATTGAAACGCCAAAAACACAAGTATAGAAAAATTTTGCTGAAGTAATCATGCGTATCCAATGTGTGTGTATGTTTTATGAATGAATGCTGTAGCAGGTAGTGAACAGACTGCTACACACAAAAGGAATAACGGGAAGCTCCATAGAATACTATGACTCGATTTTTCGATTTCATCAGAATTAACAAATATTACTCGGTTAGTTGTGCGGTATATATGTATGTAGACATGAAAATACGTAAAATATATATGTAAGTGTCAATAATTTAAATTTTATTGTCGTTTTCCGCGTGACTTGTACTGTACATTTGAGCGCTTTCCTTAAAGTGTTTACATCACTCTACTGCTAGCTAAGTACAATAGCGTTGGAAATGTTTTTGTTGCTTACCTGACATCTGCAAACGATATCCACTTCCAGCGCGAGCATATCAACCACTTTGCCCTTGCCCTCATCGCCCCATTGAGCGCCTAGGACAACTCCAACCTTGGATTTGTACATGTTGAGACGACCTTGATGTAACGTCTCGTAGTTACTCCCGTTCACAACACTGCTACTGGACTCCGTCATCTTCACACGTTTGGTTGGCGTCGGTGGCGCTATTTTGGTAGATATTCTGCACTCGACCGAAAATACACAAATCCCGATGACTGTCACGAACGTACCCTAAGTACTTTTCTCGACACAAGCAAAACTTGTAAAGAAATCACAGGGAATAGAAAAGCACATTTATCGGTCCATTCAGCATGTGTATGTCAGATGCCAGCTGTCACTTGTCAAACATAAGCATGCGCACTTCACTGTTATTACAGGGTTGTCAACGCCTCTATAATACTAGAATATTTTCTTTGCAAGCAGCATTTATAATAAATCATTATTTAATAAAAATATATAGAATTTTTAATATTTTTTATGCACAATCAAGCCAGTTTCCGTAATTTTCTTCATAAAAAGTTATTATATATTTTTAATCCTACCAAATCGAATCTATAAAATTATTTCTAACAATAACAGCACATTTACTTCTACTACAATTATTATTTCTACTAAATAGCCTGACAAATAATTTGTAGTGCAAATCAATAAATAAATCACATATTCACATTGTTGCTGGATAAAATTCTGTCGTTCATGTTAATCGCAAAAATTGCCAAAATGCCCGACACAGCTGCTTGAATTAAAAAAAAAGCCTTGGCATCCCTTGTGAAGTCAAGCATATGTGTTTTAAATATAAGAAGTCTCTTTTGATCAACCACTTTTGTGATTTGTTTACTTGATAACTTTTTATTTAAATAAATATGGAATCATCTCAAGTGGTTTGCCAATTGTAAGTATTTATAAGTTTGAAATGTAAATTTAGTAACAATAACTATTTTATTTCCAGCTGCCAAAAGGTTGCATTTAAATATACTTGTCCAAAATGTAACGCATTATATTGTTCTCTCAGCTGTTATAAGACACCAGAACACTTGAAATGTACCGAGGCATTTTACAAATCCTGTATACAGGATGAATTATCATCAGAGGATCATAATGATGTGAAGAAAATGTATGATATTTTGAAGAATATACATGAGACCGAGGCTGGCATACAAAGTGACTTTGGCGAAGATAAAGCGGATAGTGAAGTAGATGAAGATGATGTTTTTGATGATTTAAACGGCGACAATGATGAAGATGAGGAAGATGTTGAAGACATTGCCACACGTATGAAAGATGTGGATATAAATGACGCGGACGAGGTGTGGGAACACTTGTCAATGAGTGAACGTGCTGAATTCAAGAAGTTAATTGAAAACAACACTATAATGAATTTAGTGCCAGATCATAAGCCATGGTGGTCTTTAAAAAAATCAAAAATTATAGAGATAAAAAGCACCAATAATGATACCATTGTACCTGAAATTGAAAAAAGTATACCGAAATTTTCAACGATTTTTAGTAAGGCGCCGTCAGAGTGTTTGCATTACAATCTATGGAATATATTGTCGTCATATGCTGCTATGGTTCGTTACTTCAACGGCGAACATTCTACAAACCCAATTGAAGCTGTAGCACATTTGGTTAATCTAAGCTTAACTTTAAAATTTGGTACGAATTTTGAGAGTGTCGAAGATGCGCTTGCAACTGTGGAAGTTGAAGCGCTGAATACAAACGCTATAGGTGTATCAAAAAGTTTCGAACCGACCTATTCGTCGGCATTATGCTCTGTACTAAAACATGATGCCGAATGCCTAATGTCATCTTGTTATAACAAACTAGCAGCTCTTAGTGATATTTACCGTTTAATATCTAATGCTACAAATCATTTAAAAATAAGTAAATCCAAAAAAGATACAGATTTTTTCAAATTATTTGCCATATGCAATGGAAGTGTATTGCTAGACCGAAAAAAATTATTACACTTATCAAAAAAAGTCGCGTTTCTATTGTCATACGTTAATATTGAAAACGAAGAACGGCTTGAGTAGTTCAAAAATTAAGAATTTCTATATATTTGCATCTAATGCACGCTAAGAATATACGTTAAAATGTATAGATATATATTAGATCTTTCATTGAAAATAAAGACTGTAATTTTAATTTTTTTCTTTTTAGTGCATATAATTAACTTTTATACATATTTCTATATATTATAGCAATTTATTATGTGATTTGGTTGTTTGTATTCAGGTCCTGAATATTCGGGAGGTATTTTATCCTAATGATCCTCACGGAATAGATATCGCGACAATTTTATTGCAGTCAATATTGTCAATGAATGCTGAATATTGCTAATCATGGGCAGGCAATATATGTTATCGCTAAAATTTTATTGCAATCAATATTGTCAATGAAGGCTCTGGCTTATCAATGGAAATGACCAAAAGATGTTAAAATCTAGTTTTATATTAAAAATACTTTCAAAAATAATTTTTTTTTGTACAAAAACAAGTTGGTTCATCAAGATTTTCTATTTTTTCTTTATACATTTTTTATTGAGAAGAACAAAGGCGATGGCATCCCTTGTGCAGTCAAACATATGTCTTATATCCATTAGAGGTCGCCCTTGTTCAAACGCTTTTGTTTTGTATCCAAATTTCGGATTTATGTCATTTTATAAAGTTGTTTACAGGTGAAAACATTTATTTAGCAATTTCTTAAATTTCGTTAATCATTGACTGAGTAAAGGTGCACTTAAATAAATATGGAATTAGCTTTCACTGCTTGTCATTTGTAAGTATTTATATTTCCTAAATTGTTTAGTTCTATCATATACTTTATTTATTTTCTCTAAATCGTTATTTTCAGCTGTCAAAAGGACACTTTTAAATATACCTGTCCAAAATGTAACGCATTGTATTGTAGTCAGAGGTGTTTTAGAAAACCTGAACACAAAAAATGCACAAGTTCATTTTACAATATCTTTAACCAATCTTCAGCATTTAGTCAAGATGATCGTAATGATGTTATAATGAGATATGTGGCTTTTAAAAACACGATGGAGATGTATAATAAAACACGGGAAAAAGCCGAAAGTGAGAGCGGAAGTGTGGAAAGTGAAAGTATCTGGACTAATGATGATTGTGTATCATCAAGACTGGTTGCTAATGATAGTGATTCTGATGATGATCATTATCCCTATTTTGATTATGCTTATGACTCCAATGATGATGGTGATTCCTATGATGAAAGCGATGAACTAAGTGATGAAGATGATGACTCTAGTAGCAGCGACAGTGATGTTTCTGATGATAATGACAATAATAACAGTGACGATGCTAATGGTAATAGTGATTATGAAGGTGCTGTTGGTTATGCCACTGAAGATAGTGAAGATTCCAATGTTGATGATAAGGATGATGAATATGATCTTTCCTGGGAAGTAGATTAACGATATTGTCATGGTATAAGAAACAGTCGCCATTTGGTGTATTATGTTATTACCATTTCAATTTATAGTATTAAAAATTTGTCAAATTCGGGGCTGGTCAGAACCCAGAATTGTTACCCAGATCAAAAATTACCTTGGCAATAATTTGTTCAGCAATATTGAAACTGTTGCACCTGAAATTTCACAATTTCATTCTATTATAACAAACCGCCGAATATTGATAATTTTGTACTTAAGACTGCAAAAGATATATATATATTTGCATTAGAAAATCTAAAACTATGCATACGTACATACATATATGTATGTATGTATGAATATGTTTCAATTACATATTAAGACTGATCTACGTATATTTATATATTTTTAATGCAATTGATTTGCATATTGACTGATAATTTAATAAATTTTTGTATGCTAATAATACTAAAAATAAAAAGCAAAACTCACTGTTAACGTATTAATTTTATGTTATAAATAGATAAAATTATGGAAAAACATAAACAAGAAACATACTTTAATTTGCATTTCGTATAAAATTTATGTTAAAAAACTTCTTCAAAACGATTTCTTTTAATATAATAGTTACAGCAAAATGTAAAATTTGAATGTCTCATCCATTAGTCATTGTACAAAATGTACATTTTGTCTCCATTCGTTAGCATTATAAATCATGTTTACAACATTGCTCTCGAAAGTATTTTTTGTTTACATTTGAAAAATTGACTTTCATGTATAATTCAACATTATACATCTGGGTCAAAATTTAGTATTAATATTTTTAATACTTTTCCGTAAATTGATATATACAAATATTAACGTGTATTGCCATATAATATATATTTGTTTATTATCACAGCTTATGTTTACATACGTAAGTATGTAGTTATGTTCATGATAATTTTCTTTTGATGAGTACATCTTTATATGCGGAAACTAAGTGCTAATTGTAAAACTATATATTAAATCTACAATATAAATCGTTAACTAATTAAATGCTCAAATGACCTAAATACATAAATATGCGGTTGAGCATATAATTTACCCGACATGTATAATATCATTCCTCCGCTATATCTTTGCAAATGCAATATTTCTTAGCCTCTTTCAAATTAATGCAACGTGAGGTGCTTTCATACGAATCCAGTCGCGATATATCTTCAACATTCATCGTGATTGCTTTCGTATTACTATTGTAAATGACTGTGGCTTGAAATAGTGGCTCCTTCGGCAGTGCTTCGAAAGTGAGTCGGTACGTTGACTGATTGGGTGCATCGTACATTTTCAGATCAGCCGAACTTAAAGAATTTAAAGTCAAGTTACTGCATTTATCGCTTATATTTTTGTTAATTAAATACAGATTCATTTCGTCAAACACCAAAGTAGTTATATTACGTATGAATTCATCATTTTTGTCAACAGTTTCATATGGTATACAGGTGCACCAATGATCTGGTATGCTAGCATCATCGCAGTTGCGTTCCTCTGGTATTTTACGCAAAACACTAATACCCTGTATAGTGCCATTGAGGTAGGGAAATGCTTTTTCCGGTTCACCCACTTCAAGTATATGTTTCATGGTCGCATAAATATCATAGGGTGTGGTTAAACGTTTTTGATTTAATTGCAAGTTTTTCATAAAGTCAGCATGTTCGTTCTGATACCACGACGGTATTGATATAAACATTGCGGGTAATCGCTCTTCTAAAAATCCAGATTTGAATTGAAAAAGTGAACCCCAACGCATACCATGGTCTGAAAATAATATTACAATTGAACGTTCCAGAATGCCATCACGTTTCATTCGCTTAAGATATTCCAATAGTTTGGCTTCCATTAATGCTGGACCTTCGAAAGCATTATGACTGAATGAGTTTGCCCAGAAGAGTCCGAAGAGTGGGTCAGCGGGAAAAGTATTAGCAAATTGTAGCAGAAAATCAAATACATATTCAGCTTGATGTTTACGACCAACGCAAAAATCAAGACCGTATTTTTCTACAATTTCTAAATTTTTGGTAAGAGCCATTAGCATGGGCCTTAGGTAATAATCTGTCGGCTGTTGCAGAAAACCTCTTTTCACATAATTAAATGTACTCATTCCGTTACAATCCTCTGCATATGCTGTTTTGTAGCCATAATTTTTGAAATTATTCCAAATAAAATTACAAATCGGCTCATTCAGACCGCCCACAGATGTGGGGCGACATTTGTCCTCTGCTGTGGTTAAATTGTACGATGCCAATACAGCCATCAAATTGGGGAAAGTATTGTCGGCTACCTGAAGGGAAACATCAATTCTTTAATAAATAATTTATTCCAACTAAATTGAACTATGTTTGTCACCTAAGCACTTACTTTGTTATAACCTTGCAATTCGTACCAATTATTCATTTGCAAATATTTAAATATCTCCGGCATGGTGCGTCGAAAGTTTATACGCGAAACACTATCTATGCCCAATAGAAATACGTTTGGCTTCTTGTGTGCGGCTGTTGTGTGCTTATTACTCGTGTTAGTGGCACTGTTATTTTTTTCCTGAACGAATGAGAAAGCATCTTTTTGTATTAAGGCAGGATCATCCTTTCCCAAAGAACATTCTGTAATTATATAATCTACGTGTTGCGGTACCATAAAGTCCTGATGAAATGTAGTGCATGGCAGTATGCTAAATAATACAAAGAGAATAATGAAATGGTGTCACGTGTCATATGAACAATGATAAATATTATAGAAATGGACAACAAAAAATATGGAAAATAATAAAAAAAACTTAAACTTTTCGGAGACCTTACGAGCGTTTCAGCAATAATTAAGTCAACTGGAAGTTAGTATACGGTTTATACAATTTAGCAAAACTTGTACAAATATTGCACTTAATCTGAAACGTGATTTCTATGTTAATTTTTTATGGAAACTATTTTTTATTATTATACTTTTGTTAAAGAAAATTGCATTGTGGCATGAAAATTTGAAATGATGTGGTTAGCCCATAGTATCAGCACAGCAAACTATCCTATTTATTGTTTGGTAGGGGTTAGGTGGATTCAGAGGTTAAAGGGTATTTTTAAATTATTTTTTTAATGAAGGGTTGCTACAAAAGTAGACCGATAGGGACAGCAAATGACGCCATATTTTTCACGCTCTTTTAACATTTCTTTACAGTAAGGTTTGTCATTTCATCATGGCAAGATATATGATTCAACAACGAGTCGAAATTATTAAAATTTACTAGCGAAATTCGGAGTCAGTGGCCTCAATTTTAAGAGCGCTACGTCCAATTTATGGTCCGCTCATTTCCGGCTGAATGGCTTCGTCAATAATCAAAATATGCATTATTGGTCAGGCAGCAATACACACGTACTCCATGAGTCACCATTGCATCCCGAAAAAATTACGGTTTGTTGCGGTTTATGAGCCGACGGCGTCATTGGGCCGTACTTCTTCCGTGATGATCAAGACCGGCACGTTACTGTGAATGGGAATCGCTACCGCTCAAGGATGACCGAATATTTTTGGCCCGAATTGGATGATAGGACTTGGACAATATGTGGTTCCAACAGGACGGTGCCACAAGCCACACAGCGAATGTCACAATCGATTTATTGAAAACCAAGTTTGGTGAACGTGTTATCTCACGAAATTATCCAGTCAATTGGCCGATTCCGTCGTGAGATTTGACGACGTTAGACTATTCCTGTGGTGCTACGTCAAGTCTAAGGTCTATGCCAACCAGCGATGATTGATGCACTTCGTACGAATATCGAACATGAAAAAATGAGTTTGAGATGCACGCATTTAAAGTTTTACATTGAAACTGACGTAGATTGATGGGCGGAACTTCCAAAGGGTATATCTCTTAGGATCTAACTCGAATTGATTTGATATTTTTGGATAATATTTTAAATATATTTTACTAATTAATAAGATAAAAAAAAATTTTAAATTTTTAAGGCAGTAGTCTGCTTTACAGGCTTCAAAAATCGATTTTTTTTGTTTTAAATCTCTTCCGAAACTATCCAAGAATATGTCTTTAAAATTCTAAAAGCCAATTCGACATATTTTCGAAGCTAGAGCAGTTTTAGTGGCCGAGCGTTGAGCAGGTGGGAATGCTCAGGCAGACTTTAAAGCGCGTTTTCTCGAGTTTTCATTTTCACAAGTGTTAGAAAACGGTGTCGGCGATAGCAAAAATAATATACATATGTCCGATCGAAAAAAACCAAAGTGATCTAGCTTCAGTATTAAATTATCTTCTATTTGAACTAAAAAAGTTGGACAGAAGTATTATTTAAACCAAAGTGTATTCAACAAAGTGAACTAAGTATATGACATTTAATTTTTTTTTACCCGAATTTGACATGCAACTTAAAGTCAATTTTTTTTCTTAAAAAAGTGAATTTTTTTTTCAAACTTCGAAAAAAAATTGTAATTTTATAACTTCTTTGGTATTTTTTTAGTTCATAAAGAAAAGAAACTTATAAAAATAAAAAAAAAATTGGTTTGACTGTTCAGATGCATGCAGAAGCATGCAACTTTGAAAAAATTTCAATATTTTTTAATAATAAATATTGTTTTTTAAGCCTTAAATATATTACACTATCGTCTTAAAATTCCGTTTACCGCAATCATTTCCTTCCCTTTCAAAAAAATTGCTAAAAAACGTTTTTTTTCGGCTTCTAAAGCAGACTACTGCCTTAAACCCACCTAACCTCTTAACATGAGAAACTGTTATAAAGTATAAAAGCTGCTGTCTTCGATGCGTCATTTCTTTGCGCGCTATCTTTGTGCGCAGCTCATTTGTCAAAAATGATTACATATAAACGCCTGAACAAATTTAGGCGGTTGAATTCGTACAAGATAGTATGCGGTTACCTCTGCAAAGAGATGGTATAACTGCTATATGCAATGTTACCAAGTTTTGTTTTACACATTTTAGACCACTTTGAGTAGATTGTAGAGTTTGTTCGATTCGCTACGTTCCATTAATAATCCATAACAATTAGACTTCGACTGTTTTTCGATTTCTTTATATTGTTATTTACTATTTCTTCTACAAGGTTCCTACTGGAGCTCGATAGAAAGAGTTGTAGGACCATGGTTGGCATTCTTACCGGTCACAGCCTAGTAGCGGCACATGCCTATAAGATCGGAAGTAATGCAGAAAATGTCAAGAGCGAGGCACCAAGGAAACAGTGGAGCATCTCTTGTGCGTTTGTCCTGCGTTAGCGAGACAACGTCTTAGTTACTTAGGGGCCCCACAATACGATAAGTTAGGGGAGATAGCGTTAGTGAAGCCTCATAAACTATTAAATTCGCGTCAGGCGTAGTAGTCTTAAACGTAGTAGTAATCGGGAAACATGTGAAGGCACTCCATTCTGGTATCGCAAAGGACCATAACTGGTCTATGCGTGGCCTGCAGTCCTACCAGACCAACCTAACCTAACCTACTATTTCTTCTTGAAACTAACTGGTATTTTACACTTTAAGGCAACCCATACATACATTCAACAAAATAATATAGATATTTCGTTTACTAAAAAAAAAATAGTTTACAGGTGAAACATACATATTTGTAAATCAAAATCGTTCCACTCGTTCATTAGCTGTTACATAACTGTAACACTATTATTATTGCAGCATTATCGTAATTGAACAAAAGCAATAATTATAAACATTTGCTAATTACTCACTCGAAATTTTCATCAGCCCCTGCACCACTTCCGCTTCGCACGATTTGCCGATAACAACAGCGGATATCTGTAGCGCTGGCATTTAGGGGTTTAACAGCTCGCTCCATGGCCTCCATATCCATGTGTAGAAAGTATTGTCGTGTATTTAGCTGATAGTTGACTGTTATGAATGTTTCGTCGTTTGTGCAATTGGTGTAGTTGTAATCTACTGGATTGAACAGATCTAACACACCCTTCTCAAAAGGCTCCACAAATGGCATACGACATTGTGAAGTGTTAATAAAATATTGTTGCTGCTCCGCTATTGCTATTGTTGATTTTAATATTGTTGTTGTTGCTTCTGCTTCACTTGTTGCCGCTGTTTGCATTGTTGCTGCTGTTGTTTTTATTGCTGTTGACATGCGCACAGAATGATGTTGTAAAATATTGTTTATTTATAGTTTTAATTGATAAATACTTGGTTTTGCACAATGAAATTGAATTTATGTAAATATGTATGTAACACAGCGCATACCGTTATTATTTATGGGTCTTATTGTTGTAATATTTTATTATTATTTTTTATGATTATTTATTAATTTTTTTAAATTTTTTATAATTTTTTTAATAATTTTTTTTTTATTTTTTATGATTTTTTTATGATTTTTTATTAATTTTTTTTTGATTTTTTATTAATTTTTTTTTTTTGATTTTTTATTAATTTTTTTTCTTTTTTTATTAATTTATTTTTAATTTTTTATTAATTTTTTTTAATTTTTTATAATTTTTTTAATAATTTTTTTATAATATTTTATTATTTTTTTTTTTTAATTTTTATTATTATTTTTATTTGTATAAAATTTTTATTTATTTTATAGTGCTCTACCTTCATTTACCGGTCATTTGTGATAACAAATTTCATAATCACTTATTACTTACATTTTTGTGATTTTTCCTTATGATGTACTTTAGCATTTTTATCCACATAATGGACATCGTTGATGTCGTCGCTAACCGATTGCGAATACAACAAATGGAGTATTAGTATAATCAAACAAAATATGATTATATGTTTTGATTGTATTGTTTGCACTTTATTATTATTTAGCAATTTATATCTTATTTTCGCCATTGTCACGCGATTTACTTTAAAATATAATACACAAGTATATACATATGTGTAGGCGTTTGTATGTATTTGTTTAGAAAATGTTTGTTAGATCGGACGTTTAATGTTTGCTCGCGAACTGATTTTTTGGCACTAAAGGCATACTTGACTTCACCCTTGCCTTTATATATATAATACATAACAGTTCGGTAGCACTAATATATTTATACATGCGTGCTTCTTATCGCTCAAATTTGTTTTCACTTAAACGCATTTGTGTTGCACACAAGTGTACCGTATAGGTTTGCACACCGATTGTTGCTGTAAGTAGATGTATTTATGTGCATGAGTTCATTTAAAGCTCTGGCTTGAAGCTGCCTGAACTAGAACTAATACGGTTCTTAACAAATTAGGCGTTGTAGAGCAGTTACTTCATCTCTCATCTCAGCCAGTTATTTTCAAAACTACTCTATTAGTAAACGAATGAGGAAGGCCTAAGTTCGGGTGTAACCGAACATTTTATACTTTCGCTATTTATTTATTAAATTTTATTAAGATAAAACACAATTTGACCCACAGATCGACATAAAGTCCACTAGAATAGCAAAAATCGTTATATATTGCATATAGAAGCTGGAAAGCCTGAACCGATTTAAATTGTTTTTTGTCACCAAGCTACTTCATATTCTAAATTATACGTTCACTTAGTTAGTACTATGATATATAACATATTCACCGATATATACGGTATAAAGTCCACTGGACTCCACTTTAACCATATATGATGTACAAGGGGCCTAGTGAAAGTATTCATTTCTCCACGTTTTGGCACAGAGACACACTATTATAAGAAAAGCATGTCCTCTAAATTTATATAAAAACTATTAGAGATTTCGGTAATATATTTTTGGTAAAAAATTGGTCGCAAGAACTTAGGTGCTCATCTTCGATATATGATGTATCAATATAAATGCGGTATTTGTGAAAAGTTCTGTTGCGATATCTTTACTGGTGCTTAATTTATAGTTGTAGATAATTTCGTATGCCTAGGCCCCAACATCAACACCAATAATAATATCAGCCTTGAAATCCAACGCAGAATCACCCTTGCCAACAGGTGCTTTGAAAAGTAAAGCCCACTCTCGACGAACAAAAACCAAACTCTACAAGTCTCTCACCAGTTCCGGCCTACTTTATGATGCAGAAGCGTTGACGTTGTCAACATCCGATGAGACAGTTCGAGTTTTCGAAATAAAGGTTTTGCGGAAGATTTGCGGTCCCTTAAATATTGGCAACGGCGAGTACCGCAGACGATGGAATGATGAGCTGTATGTGTTATACGACGACATAGACATAGTTAAGCGAATTCACCGAGAGACAGAGGCTACGCTTGCTAGGTCATGTTGTTCGAATGGACAAAAGTGCTCCAGCGCTGAAAGTGTTCGACGCAGTACCCACTGGTGGAAGCCGAGAAAGAGGAAGACCTCCACTCCGTTGGAAGGACCAAGTACAGAAGGACCTCGCTTCATTTGGTGTTACCAAAAGGAGAGATGCGTGGCGCGATGTTGTGGACTCGGCTGTAACCGCGTAAGCGTTGTCTACACCTGTCAAGCAGATGCAGAAATTACACGAATAAGCTGGACTTACAAATTTACATATGTGCGAAGTAGGCGTAGTTTTCAATCGATTTCGCCCATTTCCAAACTATAGCATTGCGATGCCAAAGGGAATGTTGCGAACCAAATTTCCTAGAAATTGGTTGAGTAGTTTCGGAGATATGGTTTTTGAAACATAAGTAGGCGGCCTACTTTATCATAAATAGGGTTTCTGGTGTTTTCCCTTTTTGAATTAAAACACTTTCAGTAGTTTTCAACATAACCTTTGTATGGGAGATTTCAACAATTTTCATGCTGTATAATGAAATGTCTAAAGAAAATGTCTCCAAAAAGGTTGGGTGATGTAACTTTAGGAGTTTTGGGATATTTACAAAAAACTTAGTAGCGGCGAGGTCACGTTTAGTTTCCCAAAAATATGTGATACATATACAGTGGAACTTTCATAACTCGAACTTTTATAACTCGCAGTTCTCCATAACTAGAAATCTTGAATTGGCAATAGAGGTCAAATTTCATACAAACTATCTGCAGTAACTTGGAAGTCTCTCTAACTCGAAGTTTTTTTTGTGGATAATGGTGATTCGAGTTAGGGAAATTTAACTGTATGTCTCTCCCTCGTGTGATCGTCTGTACCAAATGTGCAGCATGTTGCGAGAGTATAATAAAAAAATTAAAAACACTTTTTGTATACTTTACCTACCATTACAATCCTTTTTTTTATTGGCTTGTTTTTATTGTTACGTGATTGATGTTCCACAATTAATTTCATATTGCAAATGTCTCTTTCATCTCATAAATGTAGGACAAGTTGATTTTTTCGAAAAGCAGTCAACATCAATATCAATATGAAATCAAACAACATGAAAGATATACATATCTCTTGGAAATTAATGTTGTTTTTTTCTTTCTAATTATGAATATGGCGTTTAGTCGTTTTACATTAATTGCATGTCTAGTAATGTAATTTTAAAAATTTCAAAAAGTAAGATTATATCTATAATTTAATTTAAATGTCCTAGTACAAGTAAAAATTAACTGGCTAGCATGACATATATACATACATATGTACGATATGTATAAGAAGGCATCGAGTGAGAACATAAACAATACCTATACTAAAAATATATATACCTTAAATACTGAAAACATATGCTTTTCACATATCTTTTTATACTCTAGCAACATTTTGCAAAACGAATATAATAGTTTTATTCATATAACGGTTGTATGTAACTCCTAAAACTTAGAGAGTTAGATATAGAGTTATAAATGTAGATATACCAAAGTGATCAATGTGGCAAAGCCCGTATAAAAATCGCCGAAATCGGACTATAACTTTTCAATGCCGCAGATATCGAATTTGGGGACCTCTGAGCTTTTGGCTAATTTTTTATTGAAAATATAGGTAACTCTTTTAGATATTGTAATGAAATTTAAAGAGGATGTATTCCTTCAAATAGTGTGCCCCCTTGCAAAAAAATGGACAAAATCAGGTAAATACATTCTTAGTCCCGGTGGACTTTGTACCATATAAATCGGTTAATATATGAGATATCTTAGGCAAAAATAGTTCAAATCGGCCCAGGAAATATTCCAGCCACCATGTAGTATATATAATATATACATTGTTCGATACGATCGAAAATTTTTACGTCGAAATCATTGAAACCACATCGAAAAAAAATTTACGATCATATTGAACTCACTTACCGACTCGATACATTCCACGGCTGATAGATTTCGCTAATTTCGAAATCAGTGAATACGCATATCGAAAATTTTGGTTGAAAATCTATCCGTTGGCGAGTGATTTGCGGAAATTTAAAAGAAATAAACCATTTGGAAATTTTTATGTAAATAATTACTGATGGCGGACTAAATTATATTTTAAATGGGTATATTAGAGACAAAAGACAAAAACACACTAACAAAAATAAATTTAAGGTGTTTAAAAGCGATATAAAGTTATCTACCGAAATTGCGAAGCATTTTCTCCAAGAGTCTCTGGCGAATTGGACACTTTTTTTCACAATATTTGACTCTCCAATTCAGGACAAAACTGGATGAAAGAAAATGTATAAAGGCATCACGTGTATAATTTATCAAATTTGTCGCAAGGGTCGGTAGAGGTCTGTAAAACAGTTTTACGTTCTCACTTTGTGGTAAAGTCAGTTTATCGACGGCATGCAAATTTTCGATCGAAAATCTTTATCGTATCAAAATCGAATTCGCTGCGGATTCAATGATTAGGTCCAATGATTTTCGTTATTCTAGTGAATATATGGGCCAAATTAAATAAATAAATTGCGCGCGTATATAATGTACGGTTACATCGGAACATAGCACTTCCTTACTTGTTTTTATTGTTTTCACGATTAGCAAAACAATTACAAAGCTTTGAAAGCGCTTCCGAACGACGTTTTAATTAGTTAGTTAGTCTATATATGTCACTCATACTGGGTTTCGATATACGGCGACATTCTTGGAAGAAATTGGAAACGCGTCGTAAGAGTAAAAGTGAAACGTATAAATTTGTTTAGTACGGGTATGTATGCACATACATAGATTCTTGTCAACTTTTCTAGAACACAGAGGGCGCGCTAAAAATATGTTTGTGTTGAATGAAACGGTCAAAGGCGCTGATTAATATCAGCGTGTTCTTTACTCGATGAAAATGAAATGAAATGAATTAGACACATTAAAAACACAAATAATTTTAATTAGAATAAATAATTTATCTTTACTTCTCAATATTGCATTTTTAATCAGTCAAGTTGATATGTTTTGCACTTGCGTCTTTTTTTCTTCATAACACATGTGCGTATGTACAATGGCATTCACCTGAATAAAGGTGATAAACCCAAATCAATATATGACCAAAAAGATATAAAAATAAATCTCAATTATAATGATAACAACACTCGGGTAGTATTGTCAATAACCAAGGGCGTAAAAGTAATAAATGGTGTTAACCTAAATGACAGTTATCTACTTTTTACACCACAACAAAATATGTTGCACTAGTGTATAATGGGTTAGTTCAACTAACGGTTGTTTACAACAACATATTAAAACAAGAAAAAACGTTAACTTCGGCTGTACCGAAGCTAATATACCCTTCACAGGTGCATTTCTTTTAGTAACTATGTGTTTAAGCAAATCTAAAGACGTAAGAAAACATAAGTAAAAAAAAAGAAAACATTTTACTAATTCTTTTTAGCCGGGTTGTTTGTTAGAAACATTAAGGTTATATAGTTAACTGATCTGAACAATTTCTTGGGAGATTATATTATTACCTTAAGCAGTAATCCATGTCAAATTTATATAGTAAAATGCGGAAGTTTTCTATACAAGCCCTTGATTCCGATCGTTCAGTTTGTATGGCAACTATATGATATAGTGAACCAATCTGAACATTTTTTTCGGAGATTAAATTATTTCTATGAACAATAACGCACACCAAATTTCATGAAGATATGTATGTAGTAAAATGCGGAAGCTTTCCATACAAGCCCTTGATTCCGATCGTTCAGTTTGTATGGCAGCTATATGATATAGTCAGCTTCTTGAAGAGAAAATAACATCTCCAAAATTTCAAAACGATATCTTAAAAAATGAAGGACTAGTTCGTATATATACAGACAGACGGACGGACAGACAGACAGACGGACATGGCTAAATCGACTCAGTTCAACATACTGATCATTTATATATATACTTTATAGGGTCTCCGACGCTTCCTTCTGGGTGTTACAAACTTCGTGTTCCTCCTACTGTTCAAGGTATAATGAACGGAAAGACGGGGACAAATAGAAATTGCAATGTCCAAACCAATTTGGAAGTGGAGAACGGAGGAGGGGACAAATTTGTTTCGCCTTAAGTATTTCATAGATTATTATAAGGCATTTCTATGAGCTATGCTACAATTTGAGAATGTAAAAAAATCAGGTACCATGCCAGTATTACATATAACAGCACTTTTTAAAATAATAGAAAAGCAACGAGTCAAAATACGAATGTCTGTCTGTCCGTCCGTCCGTGCAACAGATAACTTGAGTAAAAATTGAGATATCTTAACGAAACAGGTACACGTGTTCACTTGCTTTCGAAGATGAACAAAATTTGATCATTGCCACCCCCACAAAATGGCGAAAACCAAAAACACATAAGCTGTCATAACTCAACCATAAATAAAGTTATACAAGTAAAATTTGAAACAAAGGATCCCACTAGGAAGTGGGTTATTTGGATGTAATTTTTTTGGGGAAGTGGGCGTGGCCGCGCTCCCAAACTCCCAAATAGGTTTTTTGTATATATCTCGCAAACCGATGAAGCTATATAAACCGAACTTTCTGCAATCGGTTCCCTTACGTACCCCAACACACCAAGAAAATTGTTGAAATCGGATAATAACCACGCCCACCTTCCATACAAAGGTTAGGTTGAAAATTACTAAAAGTGCATTAAATCACTAACGAAAAACGTCAGAAACACTAAATTTTATAGAAGAAATAGCAGAAAGAAGCTGCGCTCAGATTTGTTTTCAAAATGGAAAGTGGGCTTGACATCGCCCACTTATGGGTCAAAAACGATAGCTCAGGAACTACTCGACCGATTTCAATGAAATTCGGTGTATAATATTTTCTTGATATCGCGATGACACGTTTGAAAAATAGATGAAATCTGTTAACAACCACGACAACTTACCATATAAATCAATTTTGAATTGCATCTTATTTCTTCACTTTATAATATATACACAAAGAACCAATGAAGATAGCGGAATAAAACTTTACACAAATATTATATATGATCTGTGGCATAACTTGATCTGTGGCATAACTTGTGAAAGAATTGTCGAAATCGGACTATAACTTTTCAATGCCCCGGATATCGAATATGAAGAACTCAGTGCCTTAGGGTAATTTTTCACCGTAAATATTGGCAAACTACAGTAAATAAAGTGTGGATGCTGCTCGAAATTAAGAGGTAAATTACTTTATTACTACAAAGAAAGAAGCGCAAAGAAAGAAGCGTTAGAGAATATTATAACGCACGGTTGCACCGCAATTGCTGCTAGTAAAAGAAAATTGCTGCAAATGTAAAAAGTATAGAACTATTTTTAGTTTTTTAATTAATTTTAAAGCGTTGCTTTTATTATGATCATTTATTATTGTCAAGTCTTGTAAAGTCTGAGTACTACAAGTGCTACTAAATGTCTAATTTTTTTTTCTAAAATACCCACTACATGTACATACATATGTATGTATGTATGTATGTATGTATGAAAGGCAATGTGGCAAAACAATTTATGGGGTATTTAACTTAACAACAAAGTTCAAAATTTGTTGATTTCTTCAGTGAACTTTACGTTCATTTCACGACGTAGTCCACACAGTGAATATTAGAGTTTTGATAACGGGCAGCATCAATCTACTGACCCAATACAAGTTCGTTGCTTGTCTTTTAAAGTGACAGTTGGTTGAATTTCAGAAGATCAAACACAGTCGAAATTTAAAATATAAGCATTTTATATTTAATAAAATATTATTAAATAACTAATCCAATGCAGATTTATTCGCGGCAAATGCAATATTCTTTGGTTTGCTTCTCGTCAACACAGTTTGCGGTCTGCTTATAGGAATCCAAACGGTTTATATCCTCGATATTAATTTTAATTTGATTCGCAATAGTATTAAAGAGAACCGTTGCTTCGAAACTGTGTAACCCTGGATGTACCAAGAACCATAATCTGTATGTTATCACATTATTCATTTTGTAGCCGTTAACGTCAGTTTTTCGAAAAGCTTTTTGAATACCGCTTAACGTCAGAACAGCACATTTTGTTTCAATATTTTTACTGACGATATATTTATTCATCTCATCAATTAATAGGTGAGCAACTTTTTGGACTTGTGTATCGTTAATCGAAACAACTTTATATGACAAACAAGCGCACCAGTGATCGCTAATGCCAGCCTGAAGGCAAGTACGATTCTCAGGTATTTCTCGAAATACGCTGATGCCTTGGGTAGTCTCATTTAGATAGTGGAATTCTTTTTGCGGATTTGTCACTTCAAGTATATTCTTCAGAGTCGCATATATATCAAAAGGTGATGTAAGGCGATTTCTATTCACCTGTAAGGCTTTTACAAAATCTGGATGCTCATTGCGATACCATTGTGGTAATGATATAAACATCATTGGCAAACGTTCTTCTAAGAAACCAGATTTTAATCTCAATAATGGTCCCCAACGCATACCATGGTCTCCTAAGAAGAATACAATTGAACGTTCTAGAATTTTCTCAGTTTGCATTCTCTCAAGATATTCCAACATTTTTAAATCGAACACCGATGGCGTATCGAAGTAATCATGACCAATCGAATTCACCCAGAATAGTCCGAAAATGGGTTCTTCAGAATAGGTAAAGGAAAGCTGTAGCGCATAGTCGAATATGTACTCAGCATAATATTTATGACCGATGCAGGAGATTATGTCACGTATTTTCTTAACGTGCAAATTTTTTTCAATACATATGGTAAAAGGTCGTAGATAATAATCGGTTGGTTGTTCCACAAATCCATATGCGGCGTAATTAAAAGTACTATATATGTACTTATCTTCTGCGTAAGCTGTTCGATAGCCATAATCTCGAAAATTTTTCCAAATTATATTGCAAATGCGTTGACTGTAGCCACCGTAAGTGTCGAATTGACACTTCTCTCTGCCTATCGTTATATTGTATGAGGTTAAGAGTGGTATTAAATTTGGAAACGTATTTTCGCCGACCTAATCGTAAAAATTGTGATTTTTCATTAGATACGTATTAACCTTATTAACCAGCTGCGTAATTTACCTTATTAAAACCCTGCAACTCGAACCAATGGTTTCTCTGCAAATGCATAAACGTTTTGGGCATAACACGGCGTAGATTTATGCGTGAGAGACTATCAATACCCAATAAAAGTACGCTTGGCCTCTTTATACCAGATTTCGAAATTCTTGTGGCATTGTATGAGCCTGTTAAATTGCGATATTGTATAAATGTAAATGCGTTCCTTTCAACAACCACCTTCGTTTTGTTACTATAGCACTCGGTTAATAAGTAGTCAATATTGCGTGGCACCACAAAATCTTGTTGAAATTGATGACACGGCGAGAGACTAATGAAAAAATGGTATATGAAAACAACATAACTTACAAAAATAAATTGGAATGTGAGAAGTATGAATGCCTTTTGAGATTTGAGCTAACGTAAATTGGTAGTACAAAACTAGACAGTGATGAAGTTTAGAAATCTTTAATCTTAAATAGTCTTTAATATCATCTTTATAGTAGATTCACAAATATAAAACCCTAATCAAAATGAAGTTGAGGATCCATTGCAGTTGCTTAAACTTATATTGGGAAAACGTTCGAAAAAAAAAAACAAATAAATTTGTAAAATATAATATTTGGATAGTCTAAACCGGCACTTACCTAAAACCATTTTCTCCTGCTCGCTTTATTCTCCTATAACAGCAGCGCATATCATTAATATTCATAGCGTTTGCTCTGGTAACTTCCTCAATGGCCGACATATTCATATGTAATTTATATTGTTGAGTTTCATGATCATAAAATTGCTGGATGAGAGCTACATCATTTCCGCAATCCGCATGTGAAAAATCCTCAAATCTTTCAAGTGCTTCAGAAGAAAATGGATCCACATAGGGTATACGGCACTCAGATGTGAATACGAAATAATCCGTCGATGATATGTCGTTTGGAGTGCGATAAAAATGATGTGCATCTAGCATATAGATTACACGTATTATCAGAATTAGCAAAGCAATAGCTATGATGTGCATCGATTTCAAGATTATCGACTTAACATGTGACCTTCTTGATGTGTGCTTATTGATTAGCAAATATTTCGATTTCACCATGATGCACACAATATTAAATACTAAATTAAAAATATGCACAAAAAATTATAATTATTTGTACAAAAGTGGTTTTTTATTTTTATATTTTTTTTTTCTTTTTGACAGTGAGGAAAAAAATTGTTCTAAAATTGTAGTTGCCATTATGACTGTTTGCTACGACCGTTTTATGTATGTAAGTCTTAGAATAACAAGAACATGCTCATTGAAAAATTTTCATCATATAATTTAAACGAAATTAAAATCCCCACTGAGCACTGAAATGCTCTCTTTTCCAAGTGTTAACTAAACTAGTATCCATAACGGTGCGTCCCCGATTCAGCAATTTATTTGAGTGGCTTGTATTGCGGCATACAAAATTGAACCATACTTGTTATTATTTCCGCTTGGTGATTGCGGTAAAAGCAATAAGTTATTGCTCCAATTTTGAATTTCCTTACATTCATGATAACAAAACTTTATAATTTCCTTTATTTAACATTTGTTAGACAAGTTAACGGCATATTGAAGACTATACAACACCATAAAATACAATAGTAGCCATGCCAATTGAACAAAAAAAAATACGGACTACAAAAATCTTGTAAAATAAAATGAAAGGTATAGAATTTTTACAAAAACTAAAAAATGGACTAGTTAAATGTCATGCTAAATATTTAATAACAAGTAAGGAAGGGCTAAGTTCGGGTGTAACCGAACATTTTATACTCTCGCAATTTATTTATTTAACTTAATTAATATTATATAATACACAATTTGACCCACATATTCGTCATATATATTGTATAAAGTCCATTGAAAGTTGGAAACCATAATATTAGGTTCCGAGGTCCTCGTGTTTGATATATGGGGCCTTAAAAACCTATGGTCCGATTTCGGCGATTTTTAGAATGGGGCTGCCACACTATAAACATAGTATTTGTGCAAAGTTCTGCACCGATATCTTCACTAGTGCTTACTTTATATATTGTAAAGTAAACGATTCAGATTGTCTTCAAAGTTCTGGTATATAGGAAGTAGGCGTGGTTGTGAAGCGATTTGGCCTATTTTCACAACATATCATTGGGATGTAAGGAAACTATTACAAACCAAGTTTCATTGAAATCGGTCGAGTAGTTCCTGAGATATGGTTTTTGACCCATAAGTGGGCGACGCCACGCCCATTTTCCATTTTGTAAAAAAATCTGAGTGCAGCTTCTATCTGCCATTTCTTATGTGAAATTTAGTGTTTCTGACGTTTTTCGTTAGTGAGTTAACCCACTTTTAGTAATTTTCAACCTAACTTTTGTATGGGAGGTGGACGTGGTTATGATCCTATTTCTTTCATTTTTGGACTGTATTAGGAAGTGGTCAAAAAAAACGACTGCAGAAAGTTTGGTTTATATAGCTCTATTGGTTTGCGAGATATGTACAAAAAACTTAGTAGGGGGCGGGGCCACGCCCACTTTCCCAAAAAAATTACATCCAAATATGATATGAAAAATAAAAAGGCATAATTCCATTGAAAGCGTAATCTTTCAAGTGCAAGTGAACTAGAAGTGTTGTGGTTCTAATTCCTTATCTACTTCTTTAGAAAAATCGCAAAATAAAAATTGTGTTTATTTTTTGACGCACATTTAAACTCTATATTTGTGCATGACATACTTTTCCATTGTCGTTTATTTTAACACTATGCACCAAATTTGGGTTTATTGTGCAATGTTAGAAATTCGGCTCTTTTTGTTCTTTGTTGACATGAAGATAAAAACATCATTAATAACAAACGCAAATAGCATAAATTTTAAAGTTTAAACTTTCAGCATTTAATTTATTTCGGTAGATTAGGCCTTTAAAAATAACATATTAAAATTTCAAATCGATATCTCAAATAGTTTTTGAGGTATAGCAATTTAAAGAGCAGCCGCTCCGTAATTGTGAAAACGATCATTTTATCTTTAAACGCGTTTTTCTCGAAACAGCATTTTTCGAATTTGCGGCAGTGATTACTCAAAAACAAATGATCCGATCACTATCGAATTTTTTTCATGTTCATCCACGGAGAAGGCCGAAACCACTGCAGCAGTGAAGGACCTTTTTTTCGCGCCGTTGGAGATCGACTATAACTTAAAAAAATATTTAATTTTTTTCTTCAAAAATTTCACTGTATATTCTTGAAACATGTATGAATATATTCTTAAAATTTCGAAATAATTGATAAAGTATTTTTTTAATAAAAATTCCCAAAAATCAGCTTTTTTAGGCCATTACACTAGGTGTTCCCCTTAAGATTGATAGGGTTATAAAGACATTTTGGCTATTTTTAAATGTTTTAGGTGCATAATTAGCAGAAAGAATTACTAAATATATTTTGACTTCGAATATAATATGCTTTAAGAATAAGCAAGTCTAAAGTGAAAATTATGGTATCTTAAATAATATTCAGATCTACGTTCGAATTGAGGTTAGTTTCTCAAATATATGTTTATATGAACAATCGATCTTAAATTTTAAGCTGATTTTTGCAGCTAATTATGTTTAGCTGATGATGATATGAGATTAGCACACATCTACCTTTAATTCACACATCTAAATAATTCGTGTGTTTTCCCTTTGGGAAACAGCCTTACAACCTAAACTAACCTAACCATACCCCCGTGTATACCATACGTGTATTTATTGCCGTCATACTCTTGTTATATTGCAAATAAGTATGATGATATCGGGTTTTATATTATCAGTAAATAAAAGCCAATAATATGTAATTTCAGCGCAAAACAAAGAGGTACAATCAAAATGATAGACTATCTTCTATTTTTTTATTCTTTTATTTGGCATAATATGTTGTCATAATCGCAAATAAAATATAGAATCTATTTGGAGTGGAGTGCATCGATTAAACCGAAGCGTGGAAAGACTTGATATTCAGAAAAGTTATGGTCATATATGGGAAGGAATTGGAATAATTAAGGGATTAGGGGTAGTCAGAGACACGAAAAAATGACAAGTTTCAATAATTAATGCTAATCAATCATGTTATTTTTTACAAAATGTTTTGACTAGAAGTCACGAAAATTTGAAAAAAAAATGCTGTTTGTTTTGACCCAGTTCCAAAAAAGTCCTTCCGGTGACAATCATAAATCCTTGTAGATTAATATAAAATGAATCGGATAAGAAAAATTAGTCTTATAAATATATAATCCTGGGCCGGATCGAGGTTTTTTTTTTCAAAACTTTGCAAAAAAAGCCTTAGAAATTTTTTCTAGATTTTCGGGGAAAAAACGAAATTTTTGAAAAAAAAGAATAAGCCTCGATCCGGCCCAAGTATTCTAAAAGCTGTAGAAATTTTAAATTTTGTAGTTAAAATCTACTGAGCGGTTTTCAAATAACAGTTGTCACCAGTTTAAAAAACATAGTTTCAAGAAAAACGCATTGAAAGTTTCATCCCAGCGTATTGGATTGCCCGAGCGCTCTTTGCTATTTGTCGAATAACTCGAAAAGTAATTATCGGATCAACTACAAATTTTCAGAGAATATTTTTAAGATCAACGAAAATACAAAAAAAAAGTTTGTTTTTTTGAAAATCCTGACTATCCCTAACACCTTCACATCGAATAAAGAAGAAAACTATCAACTTTGACTATTTTCTAACGTTAACCAAAATACGAAGTTGTGGAAAAAGCACCCAGTTTGAAAAATAAATTTTTGTTTCATTGAGACATCTCTCAAATGAAAGAAAACGATATCAGAAACGATATCAGAATTGTGCTATCACATTCACCATATGTTTGTGGATCTGGCCGTCAGTGAACTTTTTATACTCTCGCAACAAAAGTTGCTAAGAGAGTATTACAGTTTTGTTCACCTAACGGTTGTTTGTAAATCATAAAACTAAACGAGTTAGATATAGGGTTATATACATATATCAAAATGATCAGGGTGACGAGACGAGTCAAAATCCGAATGTCTGTCTGTCCGTCCGTCAGTCCGTGCAACGGATAACTTGAGTAAAAATTGAGATATCTTAACGAAACTTGGAACACGTATTCCTTGGCACCCTGAGGAGGTTGCTTTCGAAAATGGGCAAAATCGGACCATTGCCACGCCCACAAAATGGCGAAAACCAAAAACTTATAAAGTGTGATAACTAAGCCATAAATAAAGTTATGAAAATAAAATTTGGAACATAGGATCGTATTAGGGAGGGGCACATTTGGATGTAATTTTTTTGCAAAAGTGGGCGTGACCCCGCCCTCAAATAGGTTTTTTGTAAATAACTCGCAAACCAATAAAGCTATATAAACCAAACTTTCTGCAGTCGTTTCCTTATACAGTCCAAAAATGAAAGAAATCGGATAATAACCACGCCCACCTCCCATACAAAGATTAGGTTGAAAATTACTAAAAGTGCGTTAACCCACTAACGAAAAAAAAAACCAAATTTTACATAAGAAATGGCAGAAAAAAGCTGCACTCAGATTTTTTTACAAAATGAAAAATGGCGTGGCATCTCCCACTTATGGGTCAAAAACCATATCTCAGGAACTACTTGACCGATTTCAATGAAATTCGGTATATAATACTTTCTTGACAGCCTGATGCCACATGTGAAAATTGGATGAAATCGATTCATAACCACGACAACTTCCCATATAACTCAATTTTGAATTCTTTTGACTCGTTCACTTTATAATGTATACATAAGGAACCAATGAAGATAGCGGAATAAAACTTTACACAAATAGTACATATCATCTCTGGCTTCACTTGAGAAAAAATTGTCGAAAACGGACTATAACTTTTCAAGGTCCCTGTTATCGAACATGTTGAACTCCGCGCCTAAGGGTAAATTTTAACCGAAAATATGGATAAATATCTCTGATAATTTAATGTAATTCAGAGGAAATTGTTTATACTAATAGTGTGTCTCGGTTCTAAAAATTATTAAACTCGGATAATAACATCTCCTAGCTCCCATATACCTAATTATAGGCTTTTCAAAAATATGGTGGGCTTTAATATGCATATATGTATTGATTAATATGTGAGATATCTTATCGAAATTAAGTGAGTGTATAGTCTTGGATATAGTGTACCTTGCTGGTGAAAATGAATGAAATCGGTTCAGGAATTTCCTCAGCCCTCATACACTATATAGGACGAGTTTCGTTATTCTATTAAACTTTGTGCCGAATTTATATGTAAATTTGGGTGTTGTCTTAATAAAATGTCTTCAATAAATTGCGAGAGTATAAAATGTTCGGTTGCACCCGAACTTAGCCTTTCCTTACTTGTTGACATTGCGGTTATCAAGAGAATGCTTGCTGTAATGAAGAGCTAAATGCTGATATTAAGGTTAATTTCGAAATCAATAGATACGAGTATTTTACTATAAAAAATAGTATAAACAAAATTGAAAAACCGCTATAATTGGTGGTAATGAAATCGATTTATATTTCCATAAAAAACGCATATTTCTTTGAACTGCGTATAAAGTCAAAGCGATAAGAATTTGATATGTTCGAGTTTCATTAATTACAAATAAATATCAAATTGGTGGATATATTCTGTCATTAATGAAAGTGTAATATGTATATAACAAACAAAACTGAGAACTTACTGAAACGGACTGAATGCAGCGGAGCGCTGGGAAGCAGATAGTTAGTATCATTGGGAGTACTTAAAATGAAAAAAGATACTCGTTTTCATCAGCTGCTAACTTTTGAAGTACTGCTACACGAACGCATGCTACTGGGCATACGTTTGACTACAAATATACATTTCTATGTATATGAGACAACAAATGTAACTTATCACAGCAGAAAATCTGCAAATACCGTAAATGGGAACTACTTGAACCAAAACACAGTACAGTAGTTCGCACAACAAAATCATTGTCAACAAAGGTTACTTTCAAAGGGGCTGCAATTTGTAGGGACGAACAACATTCGTAATGAAATATTGATTGCAATTATACAAATTGAGCACTCGTTTGCGGTGACAGATGCTCTTGGTGGTGTCATCTAAGCGCGGTCTCTTTGTGGCATGCGCGCTAAATGGGTAATTAGTTTGAAGATTTCTATGGTATGTATGTGTAAACTTGTAGTACTTATTGCTTATTTGTTAATAATTATATCATGCGATCTATAGTTTACTTTAGAGTACCGCAGTTAAGATAAGATAGACGTATTAAACGGAATTGTGGTATTATTCACAGTATTTTAATTGGTTACAAAGACATTGTCTCCACTTGACCATACAGGTATTACGATTCATGCCTACGAGTACAATCGTATATATGTTGCAATTACCTCAAAGTTGATAATTCAGATAAGCAGTGATTGGTTGTGTTTTTAATTACTTAAGACTCACTTACACAAGCGAAAATAAATTAGAAAAGCAAATTATGAGCTTATTTCATTTATACCTTCTTAAGATAACCTATAGCTACAGAAAGCGAGAAGGAAGTCTCTTGGTTGAGTCACACTATCAGAAACAGATTTTTATAATAAAAAATTATTTGTACATTAAAATCGAAAGTTTTAATGCCATTTGACATCAATTCAAATCACAACATTCACTCTCACGGTTGAGGCAATATTTACTTTATGCTACATTATCACTTTGATGTCAAGGTCACCACATCAAATCACATCACAACATTAAATATGATCAATTTTACCAAGTCGCGTGCGTTTATATATTCGAAAACCTGAACATCGGTATAACTTAATAAAACATATCTCAACACATATGAAATCACATCAGCACATCAAATCACCTCAACACATATGAAATCACCTCAGCACATCAAATCACCTCAACACATTAAGTCACATCACCATATCAAATCACCAACATTTCTTTTATCACCATATCACGACATCACTATATCTAATCGCACCAATTTGCGTCGTTCCAACGCTTAGTCATATGTGCAGGTGAAACCTTCTTATCGAAAAAAAAAGTAATGAAAGTGACTTGAACTTCCTCATTTTCAAAGATAAAATAAAATTCTCACGGTAACAAATGATGAGAAGAAACGCTATTGAAGGTCTGCCGAAAAGAAAACGTCATAAAAAACAATAATATTTTTATCGTGTTTGATAACAATTTACTCAGGTTATAATTGCTTTGTTTTTGTGCTTTTTAGGCCTGAAGATAACACTGACTGAATTTTGTTGTTCAACACTTGATTTTCGAACAAATTATATTTACTAAAAGATTTGAGTTTATATCCCTGCTAAGTGTTTTGTTATCCCTATGGTACATTTTGAAAACTAGTGTCATAAAAATGTTTAATGATTCTGAGTATACAGGTATGTATGTGATTGGCGTTGCAACCGTTTAGCCGGTTATAGCCGAATCGACGATAGTGCGCCATCTCTCTCTCTCCTTCGCAGTTCGGCGCCAGTTGGAGATCCCAAGTGTAACCAGGTCGCTCTCCACCTGGTCCCTCCAACGGAGTGGAGGCCTTCCCCTTCCTCGGCTTCCTCCGGCGGGTACTGCATCGAACACTTTCAGGGCTGGAGTGTTTTCGTCCATTCGGACAACATGACCTAGCCAGCGTAGCCGCTGTCTTTTTATTCGCTGAACTATGTCAATGTCGTCGTATAACTCGTACAGCTCATCGTTCCATCGCCTGCGGTATTCGCCGTTGCCAATGTTCTGAGGACCATAAATCTTGCGCAAAATTTTCCTCTCGAAAACTCCTAGTGTCGTCTCATCTGATGTTGACATCGTCCAAGCTTCTGCACCGTAAAGCAGGACGGGAATGATAAGCGACTTGTAGAGCTTGATTTTGGTTCGTCGAGAGAGGACTTTACTGTTCAATTGCCTACTCAGTCCAAAGTAGCACCTGTTGGCAAGAGTTATTCTGCGCTGGATTTCGAGGCTGACATTGTTCGTGTTGTTGATGCTGGTTCCCAGGTATACGAAATTATCTACGACCTCGAAGTTATGACTGTCAACAGTGACGTGGGAGCCAAGACGCGAATGCGCCGACTGTTTGCTTGATGACAGGAGATATTTCGCCTTGTCCTCATTCACCTCCAGACCCATTCGCTTCGCCTCCTTATCCATCCGGGAAAAAGCAGAACAAACGGCGCGGTTGTTGCTTCCGATGATATCAATATCATCGGCGTACGCCAGGAGCTGTACACTCTTGTAGAAGATAGTACCTTCTCTGTTTAGCTCTGCAGCTCTTATAATTTTTTCCAGCATCAGGTTAAAGAAGTCGCACGATAGTGAGTCACCTTGTCTGAAACCTCGTTTGGTATCGAACGGCTCGGAGAGGTCCTTCCCAATCATGACGGAGCTTTTGGTGTTGCTCAACGTCAATTTACACAGCCGTATTAGTTTTGCGGGGATACCAAATTCAGACATCGCGGCGTAAAGGCAGCTCCTTTTCGTGCTGTCGAAAGCAGCTTTAAAATCGATAAAAAGGTGGTGTGTGTCGATCCTCATTTCACGGGTCTTCTCCAAAATTTGGCGCATGGTGAATATCTGGTCAGTTGTCGATTTTCCAGGTCTAAAGCCACACTGATAAGGTCCAATCAGTTTGTTGACGGTGGGCTTTAGTCTTTCACACAGTACGCTCGATAGAACCTTGTATGCGATATTTAGGAGGCTGATCCCACGGTAATTGGCGCAGATTGTGGGATCTACCTTTTTATGGATTGGGCAGAGCACAGTGAGATTCCAATCGTCAGGCATGCTTTCTTCCGACCATATTTTGCAAAGAAGCTGATGCATGCACCTTATCAGCTCTTCGCCGCCGTATTTGAATAGTTCTGCCGGTAATCTATCGGCCCCCGCTGCTTTGTTGTTCTTCAAGCGGGTAATTGCTATTCGAATTTCTTCATGGTCGGGTAATGGAACATCTGTTCCATCGTCATCGATTGGGGATCGGGTTCGCCATCTCCTGGTGTTGTACTCTCACTGCCATTCAGCAGGTCGGAGAAGTGTTCCCTCCATAATCCCAGTATGCCCTGGACATCGGTTACCAGATTACCACCTGAGTCTCTACATGAGGATGATCTTATACATACACATTATTTTGAATATATTTTTGAACTTTTTATTAAACTTCTGTTGTTAAATAATATATTTATTATCAAATTGTCGAACTAAGGGTCTATACATTTACATATGCTATATCGCTAATATTAAACAAGTAAGGAAAGGCGAAGGTCGGGTGCAACCGAACATTTTGTACTCTCGCAATTTATTGCTATATTTTTATTAAGATACACACAATTTATGGGTCAAATCGACAATAAGTTCGACATAAAGTTCAATAGAAAAACGAAATTCATAATATACATATGTATATAGTATATAGGCTATTATCTCAGCCTGAACCGATTTCACTCATTTTCATCACCAACATACATTATATCTGAGCGTATATGCTCACTTAATTTGGCTAAGATATTTCACATATTAACCGATAGCTATATGAGAGCTAGGGGAAGTTATGACCCGATTTTAACCATTTCTAGTACAGAGACACACTATTAGAAGAAAACGATTTCCTCTGAATTAAATTAAGATATCAGAGAGATTTATCGATATTTTCGGTGAAAAATTACCATAAGGCACTGAGTTCTTCGTATTCGATATCCGGGGCATTGAAAAGTTATAGTCCGATTTCGACAATTTTTTCACAAGTGATGCCACAGATCATTTCGCTTTCGCTTTCTCCATTGGTTCCTTATATATATCTTATAAAGTGAAGGATTCAGATGGACTTCAAAATTGAGTTATATGGGAAGTTGTCGTGGTTGTGAACTGATTTCATCCATTTTCTCCACGTGTCATCAGGGTGTCAAGAAAATATTATACACCGAATTTCATTGAAATCGGTCGAGTTAATTTTCAACCTAACCTTTGTATGGGATGTGGGCGTGGTTATTATCCGATTTTTTTCATTTTTGGACTGCATTAAGAAGCTAAAAGAAACGACTGTAGAAAGTTTGGTTTATATAGCTTTATTGGTTTGCGAGATATATACAAATAACGCCCACTTACCCAAAAAAATTACATCCAAATATGCCGCTTACTAGTGCGATCATTTATTCCAAATTTTATAATTTTTATAACTGTTTTTATGGCTTAGTTATGACACTTTATGTGTTTTCGGTTTTCGCCATTTTGTGAGCGTGGCAGTGTTCCGATTTTGCCCATTTTCGAAAGTGTGCCCAGTTTCGTCAAGATATCTCAAATTTTTACTCAAGTTATCCGTTGCACGGACGGACAGACAGACATTCGGATTTTGACTCGTCTCGTCTTAGCAACTTTTGTTGCGAGAGTATAAAAATCATCAAAATAGCGTGTTCCAACAATCCTAAAAAAGTATTATGTGAACGTTATGCACCAGTCAAGTACGTTGCTTGTGGAAATCGATATGAAATTGTCCATAAGTGAGCTATCCTTCGCCCATGATTCAATTATTTATCTAATTTATGTGAATCTAATATTATTCTCATCACTAAATTTCTTGGTTATGTATAACATCTATATACATTGAAAGTTCTGCTGAGAACTTTCTCAGTTTATGAGAAGCATATATTCAATTTTTATGAACCACTTTCCACAATTTAAGCAACACATATCACATTTCTATGACCTAAACTCGAAGGGTAAATGTGCTTATCTCCTATGTCCAAACTTTAGCCACTTTTTATGTGGTATCTTAGTGAATATTGTAAATATTATTTCCATGATTTCTTGCGCGTGAAATGACTTAGCATGATGACACCTAAATTATGGTAAGTAAAAAGTATGATATGGATGCACAGCCGTCAACTAATACCCATAATAGCCAAAATAGTATATGCCCATAATAACTTAATCTACTCTCATTAAAGTACTTCATTTGAATACACAAACATTGTTTTCATAATAAAAGTAGAGTAATTTAAATATAGAGGTGTAGAGTTCTTATAAAAATAGGTCACTAGTTGTGTAGGAGAATTTTAGGCCAAACATGCTGACTAGGCAGTGATTTAACTTGGTGTGTGAAGTATAACGGATTCTATATTATAATTCCTTTTAGAATTTATTAAGGGTAGTCACTTATTCCATTAAATTTAACTGACATCCGCATAAACTTCCGCAGATTCCAAGAGTGATCAATAAATTAAATGCATTGCTAAAAGAAAACTGCATAACAACAGATCGGAATTGTTCCCAAAGGTTTATTAATATATCTCATCATAGTCGTGATTATTTTCGTCTTATGTGATTGACGAAAACTCCCGAAATGGTATCCGGACACCGTCTGTCAAAGACGAGTGGGAATTTAACTATTTGACTGTTTGGCAACAAACAAAATTTAACTTTACCATACCTTTTCGCGGACAACTGATTGCAAAATTGGTCAGTGATTCGATCCTCGTTTTTGGCGGTGAAATCGAAGAGCGCTTTCAAAAATTTGTAAAGCAAGGTCCATTGTCGTCGGTTTTCCGACTATCTGAAGAGCTTCTGTGTGGTTTAAAAGCCGTTGATATAATGTGGTTGTATTGCCTCACAGAGATCAAGGAATAGGAATAGTCGAAAACAGTGGACTTCACTGTTGATTCAGTTACGAAGTGTTAACAAACAAATTTCGTCCTTACTGCGGGGAGCGCGCCATGCTGCAAGTTGAACGGTGGATTGGTTAGCCTAAGGTTGAGTTCCGAGTAAAACAACTGGCAATGCCCTCCATCATCAGACTTATCATCTGATGTCGAATAAAATGTAATAAAATAAATATATTGTTATTTTTTCTTTTATTAAGATTATTGTAAATATTTTTTTACTGTACTTATATGTTCAATTCTTATTAATAATCACAACCACAATGTAATATCTTATTCCTTAATTTCATCATAGCATTATAAAACATTTCCCAGATAATTTGGAAGAGTTCTCTCGAGGTACATATAATAGTATTCTGAAGGCGTCTTTTATACGTTTTTAGCTTTAATCACTTTACTAAGCACTCGTAAATGGAAACGCTTAACTATAGCACAACATCCGGCTGCGGTTCCGGACTAGAAGCGTTGGAAGAGATAGTGGATTCATAACTTTCATCACGCTCACGTTTTTCGCGTCGCTCACGTGCGCGACGATTTTGAAACCAAATTTTGACGCGCGTATTTGTCAACTCCAGCGACGCGGCTAGCTGGTTGGCTTCTTCCGCGCTCAAGTAGTTCGCTGCGCGATAGGCGCTTTCCAGTGCCTCCAGTTGTGTGGGTGTGAATGGTATGCGTGGCAGACGGCCGGGCGTGCGTTTGGCAGGCGGTTGACGTAGTGAGCCTGAGCAAAAGCAAAAGGAAACAAGTTTTTAAGTTATGTGTTACCAATTGAACAGATGTAATCTACTACTTACGTGGCAAACGCGGCGGATGATAGCGCGTATATTGCAACCAATCGAACATGGGCATTTGCGCGACACGCTCATGATTGAATGCGCCCAACGTGTGTGCGTCCACAACACCGGCGGCCATGTTGGCCAACTCAACGGCTACGCCGGATTGATATGTGTCGTAAGCTCCACGTTGACGCCGGTGCTGCTCCTCCAATTTGATGCGCTCCACAATGCCAATCGAAGCATTTGTGCCGATATACCTTTCGCCAGCACGATGCAGTATGTAGTCGATGCTGAAATCGCTCATTTTTACGTTTACTAAGCACTTAACTAGCGAAAATAGAGAATATGCCGCTGATCTTTACGTGTTTGCAAATAAAAGTGTACTGAAACTGCCTTTGCGAATGCTGTGCCTTTTTAAGGATCCTCGTGGATGCTTAACTGTCTGCTTGACTGGACATCCATTGGTTTATATGTTGTTGCACGTATGCTATCCCTTTTTGCTACATATACAGGATATAAGGAGGATACACCATTACAAAAACAAAATAAAAATCCAAACCAGCAAATTGCGACTCATTTTCAATTTAAACCCATTGAGGCATTATTGATGCGCTAAATGGGCGTTACCCTTAGCCAAAAACCGCAAAGGTAAACCAACAAGCCATAGTACACAGACACCGGACTGCCAATACACGCGCCACAATGCGTTCTCGTATTCAGGTAGTTGCATTTATTATCTTTCAGATGCGATTAGTTCAAATTCAAATTGAAATGTGGTTGGTGCGCAATGGCCACTTCAGATGCGCTCATGCAAATAATGATACCATCAACTTGTTGTTATTGTTTTTTTATTTATTTACATTTACTTTTACTACCACTACTAGTTCACTGTGTGCTAGTGCTGGGGGTTGTTGCATTCGACGTGCTGGTTTTCATTCATAAATCGGGTGGAGTGCGCACAAACACACACATGTGTGTGTGTATGAGTCAATTCACGATGGGAAAACAAGCTGAGCGGCATATTTTAAATATTTTGATTGATATGTAATTGTTTTCGTATACACACAATGCAAACAAAGACGACGACAGGCAGCTAATTCGCTAAAGTATCAATTACAGTATTTACATATGTATACTTATACGAGTGCTATACAAAATGTAAACACAAATTGTCGGTTAAGCGTGATAACATTATTATAACATATGTGTGTTTTATGATATGAGTACATACATATGTACTCACGGTGGAAGTGATGTATGTGAATATAAAAAGTAATATGTGCTGCTAACTAAATAAATATTAGAAAATTAGAAACAAATGAAACCAAAGCGCCTGTGCCTTAGATTAAGCATGCGTTTGTATAAATATACATACATACACACTTATACTGTTATAATGTTATAGTGACTTTCTCATTTATGTTTTCATAAAGCAAAACTTGTACACAATTAATTTAAATTAATCTAATGATTCAGTAAAGTGAGACTTTGTACGAGTTCGTTGCGTTTCTTTGAGCGAGCGCCACAAGAATTTAATGCTTATGTTTTGTAGTTAGAGTTAAAAATTGAATATTGGACATATGGTTCGTGGGATAAGGCATTTTGCGTGACGCAAGCGTTGAAATTTTGAATTCCTTAATGATAATTTGATAAATTCCATATACATAAGCTATCGATAATGTTGGGTTCAAGAATAAACTGTTAGATGCGAAATTATTAAAGTCCAAGTAATGAGACATGCTTAAGTTCGCATATTTTATGCGCTCGGAATTTACAATAATCAAAGGCGGGTGTCAAGCTGTACTGAATAATCGTTATTTAAATAAATGCATATGTGGCAATTATAATAGAAGTCATGAAGTTAATTAGCTTCTTTACTATATTTTCTTAAAAAAAATCTTATAAAATTTTATATTAATATCTATCATAACTAATACAAATCTCTACATACATCATACTAGTGAAATAACGCTAAAGCCCGATAAATAAAACTCAGGGACTGGAACAATTTTATTCATTTTTGACGTCAGACTACAAATATCATCAGGAGAAGGTCTATAGGATAACATAGTTTGGCATATAAAAAAGTTATTCTCCGATGTCCACCTATTTAATGCTTAGATAGTTTTTTTTTAGTTAGACAAAGTTTTGTTGTGGCAGGTGGGTGTTAGTTAGGTTAGGTTGAAAGGCTGTTTCCCAAAGCGAAAACACACGTAGACTTTAAAATATAGTCCTTTGTGAAGCCTGGATCCCCCCTAGAATAACAATTAGGAGTCGACAAAGCGCCCTGAACCTACTACAAATCTGCAGAGATTTTTAACTTCTATATTCGCTATTTCGCGAGCCTCTTCTAAAAAGTGGGACATTCCGCAAAGGCGGGACATTCCAGAAGAAAGTGATGAGATGATTCCACCCCATCCTCCTTCATGCAGCTTCTACAGCTAGCATCCGGTAACCTTACAGCGTGGATCCCAATGGGGCAATGGCCAGCAAGAACCCCTACGACTAAGGGTTTACTGAGGGCGAAAAGTTCAGTAGACCTACCGCGGTTTACCTTAGGCCAGAAGGATCTTGCGACTAAGCATGTGTTGGTAACTGACCAGCGCCTACCCAGCTCAGCCGAAGCCCATCTGTCTAATAGCGGACCGCAGTAGGACAATGGTGCTCATACATGATTCCATGCTTCTAATAGTGAGTCCGTCGTTTCTGACCTTGCAAGCTCATCAGCCTTACAATTCCTTGCGATTGCCATGTAATTCCGATAACGAGTGGATCGCCACCTCACTAAATGTTGTTGTTCTTCGAAGCAATATATCCGTCGCTGCTTTAATAGCACCCACTTCCGCTTGAAAAACGCTGCAGTAATCGGGAAGCCTGAAGGTTAATGCGAAGCTCCCGACAGTAAACTTCGACCCATCCGTGAAGAAGCTCACCGCGCATCGCCTCCAACGACTCCTTCCCGCCCATACGTCCCTTGAGGGAATAAGAGCAGAGAAATTGTTGCCAGGGCTGAGCTCGGCGGCATGGAGATGATCCAATGACCTCGGGATGAAGCTGAAGTGTGTGAGGATACTTGAGTGCCCAGGCACGCACTCGTCTGAAAACTCGGATTCCCCAAGTCTAACAGCCGCTGGGTGGGCTAGGTGGGTGTGATTATTTGCTGATTTCACCCATTCTTATATGATAAAGTGGTAAAGGAAGAAATGTTTCCACTAAGTTTCTAAGTTTTTCTTAGTTTGATATACACATACTCTTATGTACATGTGGGACCTTACCAACCTTTTAAACATACTTAATTTGCAGATGTTGCTCCCCACTGTACCGAACTGTTGTATTCAATATATTTTTTTAGCTTTTAATTCGTGAGCTAAAGATAACATGTTATATTTTTAACCAAGCAAACGTGAAGCGTTTATTTCGGTTTATAATTCTAATAATTTTGATATACTCGTACATATACTTATACAACTCTTGTATCTAACTCATTTAATTTTAGGCGTTGCAAATAACTGTTAGTTGAATCAAACTATTATACTATATATTCCACAATTTGCGGGGAAACCATAAGTATATTAACAATTATAAATAACTGAGTGATTCATGCAAATGTCAAGATAATTCAAATCAAAAGTTCTTGTAAAAATATAGATTAAAAAAGAGAGTTGAACGCAAACTGAACAAAGATTTTTAATATAATCTAAATGAAATTCTATCAATAACACTCGGCTGTGTATTGGACGGAAATATTTTTTTCCGGGCGATTGAGTCATAAGGAAAGAACATGCATTGTTCGATTTTGAAGTTCTCCTCCAAATTCGAAATATTTGTATTTGAAGTTTTATACACCATTGAATTAAAGGGGGGGTTAAGGTTTGACAACTTTTTTTATTTTTTTTTCGGAACCACCAACATCTCAAGAATATTGTGTGAAAGTTTTAGGTCATTCGGAGAAAAACTAACGAAGTTACAGCAGGTTGAATAACGGTACCTCCAGCTACCTGCGCTTAGTGCACAAAACTTTGAATCGATTTTCCCAAATATGTCATTTATTAAGTCGGTGACCAGCCTACCGAAAAAACTACTGCATCGATCGTTTTGAAATTTTGAACAACTATTCTACACATATATAGCTCTCGAATGACGTCCACAAATTTTAACTACTAACAATTTTACAATAACAAATAGGTTTGAAAATGGTACCAAAAATGGAAAATTTAAAAAAAAAACTCGACGTCAATTGAAAGATAAACTAAAGAAAGCATTTTGATTTTTTCGTTTCGGATGATCCAGTGATGCTGTAAGCTGGTCACCGCACAACAACTTCTTTTCGAGGTGCCTGCAGAGATCGACGATAAATCCGTTATTCCTCGTTATTTTTCGATAAAACTTTTTTTAAGTATCCTTCAAATGTTGTACTTTCATATAATAATAAGTAAAATAAACCTACAGCAATAATTTTTTCTAAAAAAATTCATGAAAAAGGTCTTTTTTCGACGAAACAAACCTTAAAAGATCGAACCCCACCCCTTAAGAGGAAATGGTAGATTATATATATATTTTGGAGCTACATATACTCTGTAATGAATAATAATTTGTTTAAAAAGTCCTTTTTTCGAACCTCGAATGCAAATTCAAATATTTCGCTTTTGGAGTCTAACTTCGAAAATCGGAGAATACAATTTTTTTACTTATGACTCAATCTCCTGAAAAAAAAAATAGTTTAGTCCAACACTTTCAATTTTTCCGTTAAGTGTAATAATTCAGTTCAACCTTTATTTGTCAGTTAGTTTTACACTTCGTCTGAAAAATTGTATGTACACATAAATATCGTTTATCTTTTTCGTGTACTGTTTATCTACTATACTAAAAATATAAGTTGATGGATAATGAAAAACAAAATCCAATTTTCAAAACGCTTACGACGAACGTTGTATGTATGTGTGTGTAACTGTGCCTATGTGAAAATATAGCGATGTCTGTATGCAATAAAAATGAAAATTTACAGTAACTGATCTAGAAATCGGGTATAGGCTGAAAATATGAAAATACTAAAGGTATTATAGCCCTTGACATTATTTTATATATATAAATTAATAGATATAATAATATATGAATTTACTTAGAAATATATTATATGTAAGTATGTGCGTACAGTATTTGTTCGACTAAGGTCTGCACAATCAGCAGTCATTCAAAGGCATGTTTATGTTTGATAAAATTATATTGTTGTTATACATATATATGTATGTATGTATATGTACAATTGAGTTTATCGAACATAGAATAGTTGTGCTGATTTAGAAATTATGTTGTGGTGCGTTGTCGTTGCGTATTTACAGTAATCCCTTAAATATTTCTGTCAATAAAAATCAAAAACTAAAGCTTTCGAAAACTGATAAAAGGTGTTTTCTCACAGATAACGCAGTGTGGTGAACAATTAAGTATTTTTTGGCTGACAGTGGCTTAGTGTAGATAAAGAAAATAATGAGAATGATAAGCAGAAAATTTGTGAGAATCGTGAAATAACGGGTTTTAATCGGAGGTCGATATGAAACATTTCTAATAACTCGTGGATTAGCTAATCGATAAACATATTATATATCAATTGTAGAATATTTAAAAAGTTATTGGTTTTCGCAAATACTACGAGTTTTTGAGTTATTTATGTAAAATAGTAAAGTTAAGAAATCGGTTTTTGATAAAAAAAATAAATAAATGCTATTTAAAAAAATATGAAAAATAAATAATTTTGATTTAAATAATAAATAATAAACTATTAATTTCGATTTTAGTGAAAAAAAATTAAATTAAAAAAAAATAATTATTTCTATTTAAATGAAAAGAATTTGGAAAAATTAATAATTTTGATTATATGGAAAAAATTTAATAATGTCGATTTAAATGAAAAAATCTTCGACTTGTATGAAAAACCATCTAAAAAATGTTATAAATTCAAATTAAATTAAAAATAATAATAACAATAATTTAAAATTAAAAACATAATTGAAAAAAAAAAATAATAATTTGAAAAAATAATAATAATAATTTTGATTTAATAAAAAAAAATATTTTTGATTAAATGAAATAAAAAATTATAATTTAATATTCAGTTTTAATTGAAAAAAAAAAATAATAATAATTTGAAAAAATAATAATAATAATTTTTATTTAAATAAAAAAAATATTTTTGATGTAAATGAAATTAAAAATAATATTGTAAACTAAAAAATTAATTTAGATTTAATTCGATATTTACAATAATATAAAATCAATAAAAAAGTTTTTGAAAAAAATTATAAATGAATACATATTATTTAAAGAAAAAAACAATTTGAAAAATAAATAATTTTGATCTAAAAAAATATTAATTTCGATTTAAGTGAAAAAAAATTTGAAAAAAAAACTTAATTATTTCTATTTAAATGAAAAGAATTTAGCAAAATTAATAATTTTGATGAAATGAAAAAAGAATATTTGCATTTAAATGAAGAAAACTTCGACTTATATGAAAAATAATCTAAAAATAATTTATAATTTCGATTTAAATTAAAAAAAAATAATAATTTGAAAAAAAAAATTTAATTAAAAAAAAATTGATTTAAATAAAAAAATATTTTTATGATTAAAAATAATATTTTAAAATAAAAAATAATAATTTAGATCTAATTCGATATTTACAATACTATAAAGTCAGTAAAAATAAGTTTAAAATAAAATTATAAATGAATACATATTATTTAAAGAAAAAAAAACAATTTGAAAAATAAATAATTTTGATATAAAAAAATATTAATTTCGATTTAAGTGAAAAAAATAAATAAATTTGAAAAAAAAAATTATTTCTATTTAAATGAAAAGAATTTGGAAAAAATTAACAACTTTGATGGAATGAAAAAAATAATAATAATAATTTCGATTTAAATGGAGAAAACTTCGACTTATATGAAAAATAATCTAAAAATAATTTATAATTTAAATTTAAAAAAATAATAATAATTTAAAATTAAAAAAATAATTTAGATTTAATTGAAAAAAAATTTAATTTGAAAAAAAAAAATAATAATTTGAAAAAAATAATATTTTGATTTAAATAAAAAAAATATTTTTCATGTAAATGAAATAAAAAATTATAATTTAAAATAAAAAATAATAATTTAGATTGAATTGAAAAAAATATAATAATTTGAATAACCAATTTCGAAAAAAAAATAATTTGGAAAAAAATTAAAAATAATTTCCTTTGAAATATTTGAAAATTCTCGGCTGCTCATTACATAAAGCCAAATTCTGAAAAAGGATATTTACAATACTATAAAATCAATAAAAAATGTGGATATTTTAATCGAAAATGACACACTGTAAAAAAGCAGATAAAAATATATTTCGCATTTTTTTGTTTATAATGAAAGGAAAACGTATAGCCTATGTACATATGTATGTATGTATGTATTTATATTATTATACATACAATGTAGGCGTGTGTCCGTGCGCGTCGCTTGTTCCGCAATAGAGTGTGTGCGCGATAGAATACGAGTCCATACATAGCATATAATTCGATTTTAGCAAGTGGGTTCAGTTATTATTGTGCATTCAATTGTAGAAGTAAGCTCGCGACATACATATGTATGTAGTAACTTCTATCGAACGTAGGAAGTAGAAGTAACAAGTGATTACGCGTAATTCAATCAAACAAATGACGATTGTAAAATACAGTTTACTAAATAAACAAGACAACGATGATGAAAATGTGTATGAATGTCAAAATCAAGGTGTATTGCAAAAATGTTTAGCGCTTGTGAAACATAAACAGTTTGCTGGATTTTTTGCATTTTGTATGTTAATTATAACATTACAGCTGCTGCACATGCGTTTGTACTATGATGCCGCGGAACGTTTAAACGAAACCACAATTCAAATTGATGTGGCGGAAAGTAAGATTTGATTTTTGTTTTAGATTTGTTTTTTTTTTTTTTTGATAATAGCGCCTTTTGTATTTAAAAGTTATTTTCAAAAACACTTCTTTTGATTAGTTTATGAATGCTTAAATATAATAAGAACAAAATATAATATAGTTACCAAGTTGTATGCGCAGTAACTTTGAAGTGAACGGAATTAGTTTAAGTTTGAGTTCAGCAAAATACAAGAAAACAGAAAAAATCATATATGGTTCATATGTATGCGTATGTATGTGTATAAATTCAATAAATTCATGTGAATTATCGCGACAAATTTTTGGTTTTGTTGCTAAGCACTTAAGATAAATAATATTAAAAATAATTACAGTGCCTTTCGTGTATTTCAAGTTAAAAATCATTGGCGTTAAATTTCATGAGCGTTTCGTGGCAGAAATGTGAATACATGTTTTCTAACCAATGGTTCCAATGCAAAAACTAATCTGAATTAATGCATTCGAGTGTGTTACTTGTCATGAATTTAAGGCATATAATCATGAAAAAAATACTTTCAAGCTGAGACAAAGGAATTTTACGCTTGACTCGAGTAACAAAAACAAAGAAATAAAAAACAAATAACAAGAAAACAGGAAATATAATTTCAAAAATTTAATCTAATTTATATGAGTGTGAAGAAATTACTTTAATTTGCTTAAACTAATTGGGAAATACTGTGTAGCAAGAAAGTGTGTGCGTGTGTATGTGAGGCTTTAAGCTCACCAAATCACCTAACAGTATCGCTAAGGTTTAAAGCTGTAGATTTTATTAATTCATCAATTACAGAAGAAGTTGATAGCGTAGTGGATCTGTGATATGTTCTGTGGTCACTTGCTCTGGTTGCAAGTATTAAAGATATTTGAAATTTTTCGTCATTAATCGAATTCTTTGTTGGTATCAAAGTGTCTTTACCACAAAGTGACACGCCTACCTAGTTTCATTAGAATATACAGTGGAACTTCCATAAATCGAATCACTATAATCCCCAAAAAACTTCTAATTAGTGAGACTTCCGAGTTACGGAAGGTAATTTGTATGAAATTGGACTTCTATTACCAATTCAAGACATCGAGTTTTAGAGAACTTCGAGTTATGGAAGTTTAACTGTATATTAAAATGAAGGTTAAAGTTAGATAGTAACACGTTTTAGGCAGTTTTTATTTCAAATTTAATCAAATTTTTTAAAGGCTTTTGTTTGAAATACCTTAAGGGGCTCTGGGGTTATACCAGTGTAACCCATGAAAAATTAGGCGATATTTCGTGATTTGTTTTTTTTAGACATAATAAGGTATATTTTCAGCTATATTTAAAGAGTTTTTTTTTTTACAAAAATATTGAAAAATGACGGAGTTATGTGTTGTCTTCGAAGGTGCCAAAAAAAAGTTCCCCAACTGCTGGCATGTTACCGGCCGAATGAATAGCTGAAACAAAAAAATTCAAAAAGGTTATTAAAGTTGAAGGTATTTTCTATACAATGGCCTCTTCAAAAAATAACAAAAATTAACAAAATTACGTAGTTTTGAAAAAAATGTCGTTTTGAAGGTAAAAAAAATTGTGGTTTTTTATGTCAAATTGCAAATTTTCAAAAATCAAAATGATCGTTGGTCATTGTATAGTAGATATATACAAAAATACGCAGTTTCATTATGAAGTCGAACGGTAAATTTCTCGTTGAGTTATGATGTCAGCCATTTTTAAAAATGTCACACTGGTATAGCCCCTTAAGTATTTTATTAGATTTTTGCGCAAATATTATTAGAAAACGCATATTTTAACCTTGGATTTTTGCTGTGGACAAAATTGAATTGATTCAATTCAAATAATGATATGCCTTGATATGATCACCAAGAAAAAAAAAGTGTTAAGTGTTATTAAATAGCAGTCGTTTAATCACTCTTATTGCTCTCTTATTAGAAATACATGATATATGTACGTATTGTCGTGTAGATGGAGGAGGATATGTCAAAAAACCAAAACATGTACATACATACATATATAGTGATACAATTAGCAGTGATAACGACTTTTAGTGGACCTTATGCGCAAAATTAATCAACCAAAAATCACTATCAAATGTTTATAAGTACTTTGCTAAAAAAAAAACACAAAAATATGTACATATGTATGTATATGTACCTGTTGTTATTAATTATTGTGGTATCAATAAATTAATTATACATAATTTGTAGAGTAAATTTGATTTTAACAGCTGTTAGAGATAAGTTATTTTCGGCCCTGAAGTTATTGTACGTAACTGACGTGAAGCGTGAGCTTATCTATTAGTTCATTTCTATTTGCCCAATAAACCAATTGTATCAAGTGGTTAATAAGTGGGAAAAAATCATAAGGAATAATAAAATCATTTCCAAGAATACTTCGTAGAAAACTGACAGCAGTTCGTGGATCGGTGCTGTCGGGAGCAATAACTGATTATAGTGTTCTTCAAGTTTTTCAAGTGATTTTTGTGTTACAATTAGTCATTTACTTCCCAATTAGTCTCATTCTTAAGGGGTTATATACAGTTAGAATTTTCAAAAAATCAATTTTTTTTATTTCATTTTCTTAATGTACATATATTTAAGAATACACACAGAAAATTTCATATCGTTCCGGTGAATATTTTCAAAGTTACAAGCAAATGAAAAACTTGAAAAGGCGTTTCAGAGTGCTTTTAAGTACAAGGTCCAAACTTTAAACGCGTTTTTCTCAAAATGGTGTTTTCAAAGTCGGTGACCAACATTACTCGAAAACGGCTAGACCGATTAGTCTCAAATTTTAACACGACCTTCTTAAATATATTTTTTAGTAATTAATCGTAGATTTTTTCTCTCCGATAAAATTTTTTTTTTTTATAAACAATTTAAGGCCGAAATTTCGGTGAAAAATCGATTTTTTTTTTGAGAAACCGCCATTTTGTCAAAAAATTTTATTTTGCTTATTCCTTCGATTAATTACTAGATTTAACATTATTTTAACGAAATCTGTTTGGTTTTTTAATTTCGGATGATCCAGTTCCAAGATATAGTGGTCACCGCAAAACGTCTTTTTTGAGAGGAGCTCCTGGAGATCAGCTGTTGCTCTTTTTCAAATAAATATTTTTACTAAAACTAAGTCTTAAAATACAGTTAAAAGATACCAAAATATGTGTATAAATTTTTGGATCAATAAATTAAAAAGTTTTCTCAGAAAAAATTCTGGAAAATTCACTTTTTTTCGGCCGTCTAACTGTATATAACCCCTAAGGGGCTATACTAGTTTGACATTTTCAAAAAATCGATTTTTATACTCTCGCAACAAATGTTACTAAAGAGAGTATAATAGTTTTGTTCACATAACGGTTGTTTGTAACACCCAAAACTAAACGAGTTAGATATAGGGTTATATATTATAAGCTGTAACTTGAGTAAAAATTAAGATATCTTGATGAAACTTGGCACACTTATTTCTTGGCATCATAGGAAGGTTGCTTTCGAAAATGAGCTAAATCGGACCACTGCCACGCCCACAAAATGGAGAAAACCGAAAACACATAAAGTGCCATAACTAAGCCATAAATAAAGCTATTGAAATAAAATTTGGTATGAATGATCGCACTATGAAGGGGCATATTTGGATGTAATTTTCTTGGGGAAGTGGGCGTGGCCCCGCCCCCTACTAATTTTTTTGTACATATCTCGTAAACCCATAGAGCTATATAAACCAAACTTTCTGCAGTCGTTTTTTTTTAGCTACTTCCTAATACAGTCCAAAAATGAAAGAAATCGGATCATAACCACGCCCACCTCCCATACAAAAGTTAGGTTGAAAATTACTAAAAGTGGGTTAACTCACTAACGAAAAACGTCAGAAACACTAAATTTCACATAAGAAATGGCAGATGAAAGCTGCACTCAGATTTTTTACAAAATGAAAAATGGGCGTGGCGTTGCCCACTTATGGGTCAAAAACCATATCTCAGGAACTACTCGACCGATTTCAATAAAACTTGGTTTGTAATAGTTTCCTTACATCCCAATGATATGTTGTGAAAATAGGCCAAATCGCTTCACAACCACGCCTACTTCCTATATGCCAGAACTTTGAAGACAATCTGAATCGTTTACTTTACAATATATAAAGTAAGTACTAGTGAAGATATCGGTGCAGAACTTTGCACAAATACTATGTTAATAGTGTGGCAGCCCCATTCTAAAAATGGCCGAAATCGGACCATAGGTTTTTAAGGCCCCATATATCGAACACAAGGACCTCGGTGCTTCTAAACTAATATTATGGTTTCCAACTTTCAATGGACTTTATACAATATATACGAATACGTGGGTCAAATTGTGTATTATAAAATATAAATGAAGTTAAATAAATAAATTGCGAGAGTATAAAATGTTCGGTTACACCCGAACTTAGCCCTTCCTTACTTGTTTTATTTTACACTTATTCGTTAGTTTATACTTTCAAAAATATCCTTTGAAATCGGCAAGGTCGTATCTTGAATAGTTTTTGAAAGGAACCCTTCTCAAGAGCGACCGCTCGCACATAATATAAGCCGATATAGTCGAGACTTTAATCGCGTTTTTCTGGAAAAGACATTTTTCAAAATTGCTGACATATTAACTCTTTGAGAAATTGACCGATCGACTTCAAATTGAGACTGACCATTCTGGAATATGTTTACTACACAATGACTTACGATCTTTTGGATTGGTTGAAAATTTGGCATTAAAAAACTATACTTGTTTCAGAACTACGCAATTTTGTTATTTTTTTTATATTTTTCAAAAATCGTAGGTTATTTTATAGGAAATACCGTATAGGAAACTTAGCACCTCCAAAGAAAGAAGATTTGTGAAAAAAAATCTTAAAATTTAGCTGAAAATATACCTTATTATGTCTAAAAAACTTCGAAAAATTCCATCGAGTACTTTCTTTAAAAAAAAAAAATTCACGAGAATCCCCTAATTTTTCATTGGTTACACTGGTATAGCCCCTTTATAGCAAAGGTATCCTTGAGGCCTGTGTTGAAGTCGTTGAAAGAGGATACAGTGGATGCGGAAGCAATTCGAAGTTTAATTGATAAGATATTGTAATGGCTTTCATTGTAAGCTCTTTAGACAACCGAAACATTCTGTGGTTCTTTTGAGGTTTTCAGCCATTTATGACTATTTTGGACATCCATAGGATTCATTCTCTTCAGTAAAGCGTTAATTGTCAGTGAGAGCAAACACAATTTAATTTCAGTTTCAGTATTGGCGCTAGTATATCTACTGAACTTAAGTTATATTTCACTCATATAGCAATGAAACACTTTCAATTTCTATGTAACGTAATTCCAAGTGTCTATGCTAACGTAAAGCAAGAAATAACTTTAACATTACTGGGTAGGTGCGATAACATGTTGTTAATTATGAAGAACATCAATTTATAATTAAAAATTGTTCCGCACTAACATCAAATTTGTATTAAAAATAAGTCATTACAATACTTCGGTATGTTATTTAAGTTTCGATAAATCTATTCGTGGTTGCAAGCTTACTATAAGTAAAAGGTACATTTTATTTGTGTTATCTAGTTTAGGAACTGCTTAGGGCTTAATTGGAAATCTTATGTATCAAATTTGTTCCAAAAAAGTCAAATTCAATAAAATTATTGCCGTCTATATATTATATGACTTTAACTTCTATTAGTCCATAGTATGTTTTACATAATTTAAGTCTGGTTTCACCCTTTATTTTCGCAGATAATATAACGATTACAGAAGCTGCACTAAATGTCACAAATCATAGCGAAAAACGACCAAAAGACGAATACTTCATCTATACGTCACAATGTCGCATGCCGTATGTGGATCCTTTTGGGGAAGATGTTCTAAAAATATTTAATCCACAAAAGTACAAGTACACCAATTGTACAAAGGATGAAGCTTTCATTACAAGCAATTACCACCTAAATGTACGACAATACTTTCTACATATAGAGATGGAGTCAATAGAGAGAGCGGTGAAGCCGCTAAATGCCAGCGCAACGGATGTCCATTGCTGTTATCGGCAAATAGTGCGAAGTGGAAGTGGTGGATCGGCTGATACAAAGTATAAGTGAGTGATGCATGTAGGCAATGGTAATTTTTTATTACTTGTATATAAATCGAAATAATAATCGAATAATTTAGTTTTGAAAATTCATAAATATAAATATAAATTCTAAATTATAAATTCCAAATTCTAAATTCTAAATTCTTAAATTCTAAGTTCTAAATTCTAAATTCTAAATTCTAAATTCTAAATTCTAAATTCTGAATTCTGAATTCTAAATTCTAAATTTTAAATTCTATATTCTAAATTCTAAATTCTAAATTCTAAATTCTAAATTCTAAATTCTAAATTCTAAATTCTAAATACTAAATTCCAAATTCTAAATTCTAAATTCCAAATAATAAATTCTAAATTCTAAATTCTAAATTCCAAATTCTAAATTCTAAATTCTAAATTCTAAATTCTAAATTCTAAATTTGAAATTCTATATTCTATATTCTAAATTTGAAATTCTATATTCTATATTCTAAATTCTAAATTCTGAATTCTAAATTCTAAATTCTAAATTCTAAATTCTAAATTCTAAATTCTAAATTCTAAATTCTAAATTCTAAATTCCAAATTCTAAATTCCAAATTCTAAATTCTAAATTCTAAATTCCAAATTATAAATTCTAAATTCTAAATTCTAAATTCTAAATTCTAAATTCTAAATTCTAAATTCTAAATTCTAAATTCTAAATTCTAAATTCTAAATTCTAAATTCTAAATTCTAAATTCTAAATTCTAAATTCTAAATTCTAAATTCCAAATTCTAAATTCTAAATTTTAAATTCTATATTCTATATTCTAAATTCTAAATTCTGAATTATAAATTCTAAATTCCAAATTCTAAATTCTAAATTCTAAATTCTAAATTCTAAATTCTAAATTCTAAATTCTAAATTCTAAATTCTAAATTCTAAATTCCAAATTCTTAATTCCAAATTCTAAATTCTAAATTCTAAATTCTAAGTTCTAAATTCCAAATTCTTCATCCTAATTTCTAAAGTAAAAATTCTGAATTCTAAATTATATAATAAATTCCAAATTCTAAATTCTTAAGTTCTAAATTCTAAATTCTTAAGTTCCAAATTCCAAATTCCAAATTCTAAATTCTAAATTTTTAAGTTCTAAATTCTAAATTCTTAAGTTCTAAATTCTAAGTTCTAAATTCTATATTCTAAATTCTAAATTCTAAATTCTAAATTCTAAATTCTAAATTCTAAATTCTAAATTCTAAATTCTAAATTCTAAATTCTAAATTCTAAATTCCAAATTCTAAATTCCAAATTCTAAATTCTAAATTCTAAATTCCAAATTATAAATTATAAATTATAAATTATAAATTCTAAATTCTAAATTCTAAATTCTAAATTCTAAATTCTAAATTCTAAATTCTAAATTCTAAATTCTAAATTCTAAATTCTAAATTCTAAATTCTAAATTCTAAATTCTAAATTCTAAATTCTAAATTCTAAATTCTAAATTCCAAATTCTAAATTCTAAATTTTAAATTCTATATTCTAAATTCTAAATTCTGAATTCTAAATTCTAAATTCCAAATTCTAAATTCTAAATTCTAAATTCTAAATTTTAAATTCTATATTCTAAGTTCTAAATTCTGAATTCTGAATTCTAAATTCTAAATTCTAAATTCTAAATTCTAAATTCTAAATTCTAAATTCTAAATTCTTAATTCCAAATTCTAAATTCCAAATTCCAAATTCTAAATTCCAAATTCTTCATCCTAATTTCTAAAGTAAAAATTCTGAATTCTAAATTATATAATAAATTCTAAATACTAAATTCTTAAGTTCTAAATTCTAAATTCTAAATTCTAAATTCTAAATTCTAAATTCTAAATTCTAAATTCTAAATTATAAATTCTAAATTCTAAATTCTAAATTCTAAATTTTAAATTCTATATTCTAAATTCTAAATTCTGAATTCTAAAATCCAAATTCAAAATGCTAAATTCTAAATTCTAAATTTCAAATTCCAAATTCCAAATTCTAAATTCTAAATTCTAAATTCTAAATTCTAAATTCTAAATTCTAAATTCTAAATTCTAAATTCTAAATTCTAAATTCTAAATTCTAAATTCTAAATTCCAAATTCTAAATTCTTAAGTTCTAAATTCTAAATTCCAAATTCCAAATTCTTCATCCTAATTTCTAAAGTAAAAATTCTAAATTTTAAAATCTTAATACTAAATTCTAAATTCTTAAGTTCTAATTCTTAAAAATACCAACAACCACATTATCTTTACAGACTCTTAGACTGTGTTATATTTCATCAGGACTTTTTGGTACCGCCACATATAGAGTATATAATTACTGAGTGTTACTTAGATCACAATAAGAAAAAACCACTACAGAAGGATGCCTTTTCATTTATACAAGCTAAGAAGGAAGAAATCAGCGCCGAAAATGCTACCGAACCACAAGTATTGGGTATAAGGAAACCAAGCGTTTTGCTGATCGGTATTGACGCTGTTTCGCGTATTAACCTTCGACGTACAATGCCGCAGACTTTCAAGTACCTGCAAGTAAATGAGTGGGCCGAATTACTGGGTTACAACAAAGTAAGTAAGTATTTGTAATTTTCTCAGACTTATAAATGTTTTCCCCTATAACCAAAGTCATAAAAAACGGTGCTCTTTCGCATATACAATATATGTATATACAATAGTTGTCATGTTTGCTCAACCTGGTAGTTCTTTTCTATTATTGATTATGTTTAATGTTTGTTTATTTTGACTCGTGAAAATAATTGATAATTAATTTTTTATCAATTCTCTTATCATTTTGCACATAATAAAATTGATTGTTAAATTAAAAATTCCTTGTAAGACCATAGATATAACAATATAGATATCGGATTAAGCATATATATAAATTATATACAGTCGAGGCGAATTGATTCACGTTATCTATCTATTATAACCGGTTATAGTTCTTGGTACACATACTGCTTGACGCTATATGTAGATAGGTCAGTTTTGCAAATTATATTATGTGACAAGGTCATTGTCACGTCCACACATTGAAAGTACACAAAAATAAAAGTATATGAGGTAACCCTACTTAAAGTAACTAAGCCAGAAAGGCCTCATAGAGTACCCACAGTAAATTTATTATAGTTTTATAAGATTAAACCATCACATATTTCATTGCCTTGGATGTGGGGAACCATTTCCAAATCGGAGTGGGATTATCTTTCCCTGCTCTAGTATCACACTTAGCATTTTTGTAGTATGGCGTGTTCATTTGATCCATAACGTTGGCACTTTTTTAATGAAACGCTTCATTTATGTTGTTTATTTGTTTGTTATTTTTAGATCGGTGATAATACCTTTCCGAACCTGATGGCACTATTGACATCATATAACCAAAGCAAGGCTTACGAAATATGCCAACCGACTAAAGTAGGTGGACTTAACAAGCCAATTTGTAATTTTATTTGGAACGATTTTAGGCGATTCGGTTATAAAACCGCATATGCAGAGGATACCAGTTCAATGAGTACCTTCAATTATATCAAAAAAGGATTTGAACAGCCACCGACCGATTATTATCTACGCCCCATGGCAATGGCTATTGAAAAGGAGCTGAAAGTGACCAAAGAGGCGCGATTGCCTTACTGTGTTGGTCGCAAGCATTATGGCGAATACATTTATGATTATGCATTACAATTTGCGAATGCCTATCCAGAAGAACCGCTGTTCGGTTTGTTTTGGACAAATTCTTTTAGTCATAATGCCTTTGATATCGAGGCAAAAATGGATGCGAGAATATTGGAATATCTTAAGAAATTGAAAACAGATGGCATACTTGAGCGTTCGATTGTGATATTTCTAGCTGATCATGGCATGCGTTGGGGTCCATTGCTGAATTTGAAATCCGGTTTCTTAGAAGAGCGATTACCAATGATTTTCATATCATTGCCATTGTGGTACAAACAACAACATCCCGATTTTGTAAGAATTCTGGAAATAAATCAAAAACGTTTAACGACACCTTATGATATTTATGCGACCATGAAACATATACTTGAGGTGACACAGCCAGAAAAGCAATTTCCCATACGTAATGGCACAATGCATGGCATAAGTATATTTCAAGAAATTCCTGAAAATCGCACATGCAAGGATGCTGGTATACCCGAGCATTGGTGTACCTGTATACCATATGAAGTTGTATCCACAAGCGATGCTGTTACAAAGAATGTAACTGGACTGGTATTAAATGAAATCAATCAATATTTGGTTAATAAAAATATTAGTGATAAATGTGCCGAATTACAATTAACAAAAATCGACAGAGCTGAAATGAAAATGTTCAAAGTGCCGAATGAGTCCACATATCGCTTAGAATTCGAAGCGAATCCGGAGAAAGCGAAATTTCAAGCAACAGTAGTTTTAAATATAACAACAAATACAATCAAAACTAATGTGGAAGAGATATCACGCCTGGATTCTTATGCAAAAACATCCAACTGCATTGACTTGAAAGAGGAGAAGAAATATTGCCTTTGTAAGAAATAATGCTACCGTTACGATTTGAAGAAAGCTAACTGCCAAGGGATGGCGACGCACCGATAAACTTGTAATTAAATATTGTAAAATCTTAGAAGCTTATAGTAATTACTAAGTACTTATTTTATTGAATCTTTTCTACTTATATTTATTTTTGAGAAAATATATATTTTGTAATACAGTCAATTGTTTTATTTATGATTTCGTTGGGGCGGTTACAATATTACTAATGATATATTAAAATACCCCGCTGATATTTTTTACCAAAATCGTGCATTTATACTGTTAAAGCTCCACTTAGTGTCATTAAAAAAAATAGCAAACATATTTAAGCACTTCTGCGCCCAAAAATATGCAATGCCAGTATTTAGAAATATAAAATATTTTTTTCTACCAGAATAAGTAAATATTTATTTATGTACGATAGAGTTTAATAAACTCTTTATGACTGCATACGAGACACAATAGAATAAAATTGAATTATTTTCTTAGCAAATGTTACATTATTTGTGTTAAATATTTACTGCCATAGCGTGAGTATTGGTTAAATTAAATCTTTCAATAAAATATTTACACTTTATATTTGATTAACAATATCAAGGATTGGTCTTGTTATGGCCACAGATTTCCAATTAAGTTGATTTTGTTTCAGTTACTTAAACCCGACTGTCTGTGGACTATGTAAAGTGTAAGTAAGAAACGAAACTTATGTATGTTGTTATTGTATAACGGATTTCAGTAATTTTTGGTACGAAACCCATTTATAGGCTGATAGGATAGCGACGCCATATTTTTACACGCTCTTTTGACATTTATCTTCATTAGGGAAGGGAAGGTCATTTCATCATGGAAATATATAAGGTCCAACAACGAGCCGAAATTCGGAGTCAGTGGCCTCAACTTTAAGAGCGGATTTTCGCTACCGCTCAATGATAACCGAATATTTTTGGCCCGAATTGGATGATAAGACTTGGTTATGGATATGTGGTTCCAACAGGACGGCGCCTCAAGCCACATTCGGTTGTGTTATTTGACGCCGTTAGACTGTTTCCTGTGAGTCTACGTCAAGTTTATGGTCTATACCAACAAGCCAGCGACGATTGATGAACTTCGTACGAATATCGAATGTGAAATTGCAGTAGTATTGGCCGATTTATGCTTTAAAACCGTAGAAAATTGTGTTCAGCGTCTGGACTTCTGAAAGCGTGCCCGTGGTGACCATGCAAAAGAAATCGAGTTCCAATACATAATGGCATCGAATGTACTTTCACAGGAATAAAGAATTTCATTGATATCCCAAACCGTTTTTGTTTTATTTTTGTAGCGCTCTTAAAAAAAGCTCACTTCATTCTTTACAAATTGTAAAGCTTAGTTGTTAGACTACTATACTACGTATTTATTGAAAAGAATAGGAATTTTTATTTAGGAGGATCTTACTTCTTATCATGCTTTATATAAGAAACAAACGTGCTTGTGATCCAAATATAATATATCCGTAGTTTAAAGCCACTATATAATAAGAGGACAATAAGTTTGGAGTCAGTGGAGTGATTGTGAATGATTCTTCCCAATATCGTTTGCCAACGACAATACCTTAAACTACGTCTTTCAGTCCAAACGAACATTTAAGATAATTTGAGTTGTGACGAAGCACAGGTGAGATGGACTCTGAGATGTTGCGATATTGGAGATAAAGTGCTATAACTCAGATACCAATTTGTTACAGAGGGTTATAGTAGGACGAAGAATATACATTTTTAAGTGCATTGAGAGTAAACTACTAAAAACTCCTAATTAATCTTGATTGAAACATGGTCATTTGGCATTTCATGAAATCGAAGTATAAATATTATAAATGCAGTTATTTCGGTTATTTAGGTTAATGAAGAATAAAAAGACTGATATTGCAATTAAATTAAGGGGCAATTAAATTACCAATTAAATTAATTAAAATTTGTGTTGTCTTATTAAAGAGTACAATATGTTTAAAATATTCCCCAATATCAAAAAAAAAAATAATATTTCCTCCCATAAGCCTACGTCAGTTTCTACTTAAAACTTTAAATGCGTTTTTCTCAAAACTATTTTTTTTTTAAAGTAAGACAATTTATGAAGCAAAATTGTTAAAATTTCGCACTTTGAAATTCTATGAAATAATATTATCTAGGTAATGAACGACGGATTTTTTAAATTTTTATTACACCTTTTTTCGAGCCAAACTATGGCGAAAATTTACTAAATAAGTAAGTTTTTTTGTTAAAATGCTGTAAAAAATTCAAATTTTAATATTTTAATTTATCCATGTACAATTGAAATAATTTTCTTTTATTGATTTTGGACGAACCAATAATGAAATATGCTGTCTACGGCAATAGCTGTTTTTTGGACACGTCAAGGGAGCTGAGTTAACAACAGCTTCATTTTCGGAATATTTAAATCTTTGGTATGTTGAATTGTTTAAATGCAATATATTTATTTATTAAAAAAGTGTAAAAATACACACTTTATCAACCTCCGAAACCCACTTGTGTAACCGCATATGTGAATAGCATTAGTGCAAACAAAAATTAATATTAATAAAAACATGCAATCTTCAAAATATATGATATTCAGTCTCAACGTTTTGTAAATAAAATAAACGCGTTTCCAACCAAGATTAAACACAACCATTGACGACATACCTACATATGTGTGCAAGAATCCAAAAATAAATAGTAATTAAAAAATGAAAATGTGTTCAAAACAAACTAAAAAATATAAATAAATAAATATTTATAACATACTTATGTATATTAACAGATGTATAAATATAGAATATAAAGTGAACAGTTGCGTATCGAAATATTTGACTATATTTAACAAATTGCTTACATATATTTTGTATATGTGTTAAGGAGGTTGTACTGTATCAGCAAAACATATGTACATATGTAAATTTAACAATTTTATTCAAATACTCGCATATATATTCGCCATTTATAGCATTTTCTACACATCTCCACGATTATAAAAAATCTACATCACATTAATGAGTTATCAGTAATGAAACAGAGCTCGACACGTCAAAACATAAGCTCAATAAAGCATTAGCTAAGCCTGTGCAGGAAGTAACGTATAATAAAATAGTAGTGATGAAAGTTATAACAATTAAAATGCCCAATTTAATAATATGCGGTGCACCACATGATAATAAGAAATGGCGAAATTTGGATGAGCAAAATATGATCTTATATAGTAATATAAAATCCATAACCAGATTTAAACAATTCACAAAGTTAACGGTGTTGTGTATGTTAATTTTAACATTATATCTGATATATCAGCCAATCTACTATGCAAAGAATGTGATAAATACCTTTTGTGGAGTGCAAGAAAGTGCTAAATACAGTAAGTGAGATGTGCCTTTTATATTAATTTTATTTAGAAATTTTATTAAATTATTTGCGCTTATGTACCGGCATTTTTTATGTGTTTAAAGTGGCTTTAATTCAATTTATTAATTTTAATTTTTTTATTTTTTTAATAATAGTTTAATTTACACTTTATTGTATTTCATTAATTTGACTTTGCTTATATCCCTTCTATACACGCTTTATATAAAATTATCCCAACGTTCAGTCATTTATTTCAAAATAGTTTAAGCTAAGTGTACGCTTGGTAAATAACAGAGTAGCGAGACACTATTGTATAAATAGCCGATATTAATGTAGCCAACAGTGGCGCTAACACAGTCTGCTGTTGATACAGTAGAATGTTACTCATACGCCATGGTGCACCAATTTTTAACTTTGAATTATTATATTGAATATTAAAAGTGACTTTGGAAAGTGTTAAATTTTGGTTTTATGAGTTTAAATTAAATATATAATACAAAAATAAAAAATTAAAGATTAAATATTTTTTTTTCATAAAAGCAGCTTTTAGTGGAGTCCAATATGAAAATTTTAATTTAATTTTTTAAAATATAATTTTAAATTGTTAAGATATTTTTTTTCGGAACGTTTATATTCTTATAATAAAATAATTTAATTGCATTAAAAAAACAACAAGTTTTAAGTAATTTTAACATAAATTTTATTTTGTCCTAATTTTGTATAATAATTAAAAATTAAAAAGAAAATAACTTTGTACTAAAGTGCGTCATATTTGAAGTCTAAAATGCTCATATGTATTTATAAAACTTTGCTAATAAAAATAAAAAAAATCGGACAGTAATAAGTTTCACTTATTGTCATTGAGCTCCGCACACGCGGCGTTAGAATAAATATTGGCTGCTGTCAATATGTAAGTATTGTCTGTGTGAGTAACACACGTAAGCGTTGGCAGTAAGAACGACAGATGATAAAATGGCTGATGTTGCTAGGTGAATGCTTAATACAAAAATAAATAACTAAACTTTTGACTCACAAACTTTCCATTTGTCAACTTCAAGCTATTTATTAACAAATATAAAGAAATGGTATAATTCAATATACTAAACGGTATGCTTTCGCACATTGTACGACCTGAACGCACTTTAGAAACTATTCCAAACTTCGTGTTATTCTTCAAATTTGTTGTGTTAGTGTCATTAATGGTTTTTCCAAACACTCACAATGGTACTCTTCAAAAGCTGCATGTGAATAGATAACCTAACTGTGTTTGCTCTCCTTTAAATTGAAACAGATGTTTTGAATTATTTGTTTACCGTCAATTTTTAAATATTGAAATGAAATTGTTTTTTTATTAATAATATAAATATTTTATAGCAATTATTCTATCACGCGCTTATTGTTTTACATACAATACAGACTGTACTTACGGTTGTTGCAACAGGTTTCAATAGAAATAAATTATCTTAAAACTTGTCTCTTTAGGATGGTATTTTTTGAAAACGTTGAAAAATTTACGACATCCAGTTTATCTTCATCGGATATTTTTTCTATAAATTTCCACATAAATCCGCAAATATTACCTTGAGAGTTTTTTTTTAATAAAATTTTCAATTTGCCCAATTCCTAATTCGCTTCCACTTTAACAACCATTTAATTTCGCACATTTTTCCAGATCCAGCGCAATCGAAATATTACATTTACACATCACAATGTCGTGTACCGTATGTGCATGCGTTTACCGAGGAGGCGCTCAAAGTTTTTAAACCAGAAAATTATAAATTCACCAATTGCACCAACGATGAAGCCTTCATTTCAACCGTTTACCAGTTAAATGCAAAACAATACATTCTACACATGGATATGGAGGCAATACAGCGTGCCGTTAAACCGTTAAATGCCAGCGCCACAGATGTCCGTTGTTGTTATCGGCAAATTGTCAGAGCTGGAAGTGGTAAAACGGCTGATAAAGAGGCTAAGTAAGTACATTTCTATTGACTATTTACGTACATACATAACTGTACTGTACTGTATTGCGATATTAAGTGATAATTGATTACCTTTGTAGGCTCTTAAATTGCACCACATTCGAGCAGGATTTTCTGGTACCCATACATATAGAATATATGGTTACTGAGTGTTATGTTGGTGTCAATGCTACAAAACCTATACAAGCGGACGCCTTCTCATTTATACAACCACTAAAGCCTTTGAACAGTTCTATAAGCATTTCACATGCCAGAAGAGCTGCTAGAGCGCAACGTCTAAGGAAGCCGAGCATATTATTAGTGGGCATTGACAGTATATCACGCATCAATTTAAGACGTACAATGCCGATGACTGCTAAATATCTAGAGGGGAGCGAGGAGTGGATAGAATTTCATGGTTTGAATAAAGTAAGTGAAAATTATACGCTGAATATTTCTGTAGCAAAACTTAGCGTATTTAGAAAAGCTTACGGTTAATTAATATTGCGAACAGCTTGACCCGACGAGCTTCGGGAATAGCAGATCAGAAAATTTGGAGCTTTCGGCGGTGCCATTACACGTGTCATTAACTAAAATGTTTCAAGTCAATCCATAAGAGTTGTTAAAAGACACCGCTCTTTCTCTCTGTCAATACGAAGAAGTGTCTCAAATAACGTATTTGAAAAATATTGTCTATTTTTAATGTCTCTCTTTCTCTCTCTTGCAATACGCTTATCGTTTATTAATGTCGTATTTCTTATTTACTTATATACAAATACAGGTCGGTGATAATACATTTCCGAATTTGATGCCGCTGCTCACATCTTACAATACATCAATGGCATATGAGAAATGCAAACCTTCAGTAGTTGGCGGACTTAATCAACCCATTTGCAATTTTATTTGGGATAAATTCAAAGAAGCTGGTTATATAACCGCATATTCGGAGGATGTGGTCGTTATAAATACGTACAATTATAAGAAAATAGGATTTGAGCATCCACCAACTGATTATTATATGCGCCCGATGACATTAGCGATTGAAAAGGCACTGAAAGTGCAGTCAAGTGCTGGACTACCGTACTGTGTTGGACGCCGGCATTATGGCGATTATATCTTCGATAGTGCATTACAGTACGCGAATGTGTTTACAGAAGAGCAACCCACTTTCGGAATTTTTTGGATGAACTCATTTAGTCACAATGCTTACGATACGGCAGCAACAATGGATGTTAAAGTCTTGGAGTATCTTAAGAAATTTAAGAGTGAGGGCATATTGGAGCGTTCAATTGTGTTATTCTTTTCCGATCATGGTGTACGTTGGGGCCCATTGGTGAAGTTAACATCTGGTTTCTTAGAAGAACGTTTGCCAATGTTTTTCATATCACTACCACCGTGGTATCAAAAGCAACATCCGGATTTCATCAAAACTTTAAAAATAAATCAAAAACGTCTAACCACACCCTATGATATTTATGCAACGCTCAAACATATACTTGAGGATGCGGATCCTGAAATACACGTACCTTATGTTAACGGCTCTACGCCGGGTCTTAGTATATTTCAAGAAATACCTGAGAATCGTACTTGCAAGGATGCGGACATCCCCGAACATTGGTGTACCTGTATACCATATGAAGTTGTACCAACAAGCGATGCTGTCGCAAAGAATGTTACTGGACTGGTATTAAATGAAATCAATCAATATTTGGTTAATAAAAATATTAGTGATAAATGTGCTGAATTGAAATTAACAAAAATTGAAAGTGTTGAAATGAAAATGTTCAAAGTACCGAATGAGTCCACATATCGCATAAGTTTCGAAGCGAACCCGGAGAAAGCGAAATTTCGAGCAACAGTAGTTTTAAATATAACAACAAATACAATCAAAACTAATGTGGAAGAGATATCACGTCTGGATTCTTATGCAAAAACTGCCAAGTGCATCGATTTGAAGGAAGAGCAGAAATATTGTCTGTGTAGGAATACCACAACCACAAAGACATAAAGGATAAGATATTACATAGAAGACTGTATGCCATTAAGTTAGAAGTTTCATACTCATATTTTATAAGTTATTCAATAATATATTTCTAAATAAAGTTAGGATTTGAATAAGTGTTAATTTTATAAATTATGTAAATACGAAAAATATAAATATGAAATTACAAAAAAAGGAGTTGTTCATTACGATACGTATAATAATAAATACACAGAAAATATATTCGCTTTCTAACAAATTTGGGAGGATAAATATACGTTCATTATAATGGTCTTATACCCGAAACACACATGTGGTAAAAATACCACGATTAAAGTATTATGGTATTGTGTTTACTACGTACATTGGCACACATCGATTTGTAGTAAACTGAAATACCAGCTTTGGTTCACAGACACCAGATATTTCTAAAAAATGTGAACAATAAATATTTATTTATTTATTGTAATGGAGGAAGCAATTTTTAACATTACAAAAAAATGGCAAAAATATGTATTTTTTGCACAAAAACCAGAAGTAGTTGAAATGGATCTTAAAAGACCGTCACATACGGCCATCAAAATACGGCGATACATGATCCTGGCGTTTTGAAAAAAAAAACTTGCTTTTCAGTGAAATACCACAAAAAAAAGTGCTGATAACATGGTAATGCCTAATGCCTAAGACAGACATATAGTTTCCGTACTACAATGTGTACGACAATAGAAGCTCAAGAAACCATGTACCAGCATAATGACACACATATAATATTATACTATGTTTACATCGATCAGCTGATACAAATAAATTCAAGCAAAATATAATTTTGAATAACAGGCATGAAAAGTTATCCTGAGTTAGTTATAACTTCAAGCATTCTTAAAATATTATTTTCCATTATAATTTTTACTTCTCAACATATTTTCCACATAATTTTATTTTTTGATTTCAATTTATTTAGAATTTAATTTATTTTCTGTATGTCAAAATGTCAGAAAACATATGATTGTGACAAAAGAGCTTAAAGCTTTCGGTGTGTCCAATGCGATCCATTGTAGTACATTTCACAACATCACAAAATTTCAATGGTTTCTAGAACTCTACTGTAGTACGGAACACCATCTGCTTTCAAACAAAATTCGGAACACCGGTAATACACATATGGTTTCTGTGGCATACTACCATATGTACTACATGTCTGTCTCAGGTATTACTTGTTTATAATTACGTTGGTCAGAAATACAGATATCATAACTTTTAGTGCTGGTATCCGTACCATAACTAATTGCACAAGTGTCAGATGTGTCTACATTAAACCGAAATAAGCCACGTTTACCATATGGTAACGCAAAATGTAAGCCCATATTTTCATAAATAACTTGAAAGCTCATAACAAAAAATGTAAAAATGTGTATAACGAATATAATAAATCGTAAAACGAACTTCATTTTCATTGCACAGGTGGCCAAAATACATAATTGTACTTTATTTCAGCAAAATCTGAAAGCAAAAAAGTTCTGGGCATTACCGGGTTAACGCTACAACAAATGGTCTCATATTTAATGTTTGCAAGTGTCTGTGTTTGTTTTTATGTGTTTTAACGTTTTAAAATTTCACTATATAGACAAATCATCAATAGTAAACAGTTACGAATACAGGCCGACTTCATTTAACAACAACAGTCACACCTGCTTAGAATTATTTGTTGAAACTTTCCATTCAATTACATGTATTAGTACTCAAATTACCGCTATTTCTGTCCGATTACTCAGTTTTTATGCGAGCCTTACATTTTTTAATGAAACTGCGTTAGGTAACAATTATGGAGGTTTTACTGTATTGACAAATATGAATTTAAACGTAACATGTGGGAGCTGAGCAGGTATTAATTTGCACAAATTCATCTTTCAAATTCAGTTATACGCTAGACAGACGGCAGAGTTAACTCGAATTAACTGCGCTTTTAATCAGTTCCAAATTTGGGGGTGACAGACGGCAGAAAAGCGAGTTATAAACTCCCATAACAGCTTATTGGCAATAATATTTCCATTTTGGTGAGATAAAATTGGATAGAAAGGAAATTTTGCGGTTGTTAGCCGCACAACTAGTACAAAATCACTAATTATTAAAAAAATATACATAAATACGTTATTATTAAAACTTCCATTTTAGAAAAAATTAGCATGCGTATGTTTTTGTTTACATTTAATTGAAAAACAGCTGTCAGTATTGCATATTTTCATTCACAATAGATAAAAAGCGGCCATGTTTAACAATGTTGCCAATGAAAATGACACGAACTCCCTCTAACTCTCTAAAATTTTGAGGATTAAATGGGAGTTAGTAAACCGGGTTAACTGAGATAACTCTCGAATTAACCCGAATTAAAGCAGTTATTCCGAATTAACGCGCCGTCTGTCAGGGGTATTATAGTAACGGGTTCGCGGCATAATTACTGTTTAGTGAAATAACTTAGCGGTGCACCGCATTTGGAAAAATGTCGTATAAAGAATACTTAATATGTGGACATAAGCATAGATTGCTAAAAGATATTGGCAATCGAAACAAATACGACATTTTAACAGGATTTGGGAAACATATAAATGTAACAAAACTCTTAGTCCTCGGCATGTTAGTCGTAACTTTGCAATTATTTTATAACCAAATAACGAATAATGTGAATAGAAGCTTTTTAAAAAGCGATAACATAATAATATCAAATAAAAGTGCTAATTCAAGTAAGTTACTGGTGTAACAAATAATTGTGTTTAAAATATAAACAAATTTATGTATTTCTTACGAAATGATTCCACATAAAACAATAATCGTTTTCAAACAAAAAATGGTAAATGCTGCTTAAAAATCGAAAGAATCGCCTAGCACAAAAATTATAGAATTCACAAATCAGCAAAGTAAATGCAATATTCTATAAACATCTGCATAAATAGATTTAGAAGAAGTTTAATTGCTTACCACATATGGAAAACATAACTATCCTTAAACATCACACATATCAGTGAAGGGTAGCAGTTGTATCGGAGTTACCGAACGGTTGGACTTTGTATGAACTACATTGGATTATAATTACTTACTAATAAAATTTTGTATGCCCAATGAAGATCTCCTCTCAGCAGATAAAGGCAAACAAAAGAAAACTACATTCCTCTAAAAATATTAATCGCTCTGAGACGTCTTGAAACTTTTAGCTAAATGGGTAGAGAAGTTCGACTTAACATATAGTGGAGATGTAGTTGAAATTTATACAACATTTAAGTGAAATTATTTTAAATTTTATTTTTAGTTTATATATAAAAAATAATAACTAAAAGTTCTTTTAAATTCATGCAATTTTTAAAAGCAAAAATATTTTAATATCTTTAGTGACGACGCCAAATAGGTTTTAGAAAACGTGTGTTAATATTGATTTCCAATCAAAAAAAGTGTTAATGTGGATTTGAAAAGTAAATATTTTGCCAAAATCTGCTCAAACCATAATATTTATAAATATCTGTTGACTATTTAAGGTGCTAGTGAAACATAAAAACCTTTGAGGAACCGTCGTTGTCGAAGCTAATTGATATATATTTGAGCACATAAAAATGTGAAATATATATCGCTCATTTACATGAATAGTGTCATATCTCAAAAACCACGATTTTTGTTGTGTTGAGTATGGATTTGAACGTCCGTATTGTATAAAAATTTCATTCCGCTCCGTAGAAAAATAAACCGTGAAAAAAGAATGTTATTTTACTTGTTATGTTGCATTATTTTTTAAACACAACAACGAATGTTAGGAATTACATTTTTCAGTTTTCTTTTTTAGCAATAACGACACATTTAACTTTAACAATTCAAAAGGGTCACGGTTATGCCTACGGCAAAGTTTCAGTACGCACTTTTTAGTCCACGTATACTCATCATTTTATTAAATATAATACCACTAGTTTTTTCAATACACTTATGGCTTTTTTCTATATTTGCTAAATAAGAGACAATTGAAAACTTTAAACTGCTCTCCTGAAAAATCGAGATGTGACACTATTCATGTAAATGAGCGATATGTGCTTTTCACTAAGAAAAAAACGAAATTATATATTTCTAATAAATTAATCACATATTATTTGAGTTTCAATAAATTAAGCATCAGCCATAGCTCAGAGCTGGGACCACTTTTTGACATAAAGTTTATAGATACTCAATCGAACATCAACCTAGGTTTGTCAAGCCAAATGAAATGAGTTAATCTAGAACTCTAAGAGCTTATTTCACTTCAACTAACTGAGTTGTAGCTGTTACATAGGAATTCTCGATTAGCAAGCAGAAAAGTAGTGAAACGAATTCTCTTATAAATATAATAATTTCTAAAATCTATTAATATTAACAAATGTGTTGCAGATCTCATGAATGTCACAGCATCATATCTTGGTATGGCAAATGATAATGGAACGCAATCGAAATTCTTTATCCATACAACACAGTGTCGTATACCGTATGTGGATCCTTTCTCGGAAGATGTTCTAAAAATTTTTAATCCAAAAAAGTACAAATATACAAATTGTACAAATGATGAAGCTTTCATTACAAGCAGTTATCAGCTAAATGCAAGACAATACATTCTAAACATGGATATGGAGGCAATAGAGCGGGCTGTTAAACCCTAAATGTCAGCGCTACAGATGTCCGCTGTTGTTATCGGCAAATTGTGAGAGCTGGGAGTGGCCAAATGGCTGATTTCATGCATAAGTGAGTGAATTTCAATTTATGTTCGAAACGAAAGCTAGCAGAATTAGTAATGAAATAATTATTATGAATTTGCAGCCTCTTAAATTGCGTCATATTCCATCAGAACTTTATGGTGCCTCAACACATCGATTACATAATTACAGAGTGTTACATCGGGAAGAATACAACCACAACAATACAAAAGGATGCATTCTCTTTCATACAGTTGCCGAGAGCAAATGAATTGAAAAATTTTACCGAGTCCTTAAGTAAGAACAAATCAGCGGCACTGGATGTGAGGAAACCTAGTATTTTGTTGCTAGGTATTGACTCTTTGTCGCGCATAAATTTGCGACGCACTATGCCAGAGACACTTAAGTACCTGCAAATGAATCAATGGTTCGAGTTGCAGGGTTATAATAAGGTAAAATTACGCTTAAAATCGCTTACTTGACGGGCGCCTGGAAATCAAAGTATATTATTTTCTTTTTCATATTTGCTATGTAGATTGGTGATAATACATACCCAAATTTAATGCCGCTACTCACGTCATACAATGAAACAGTGGCTGATAAGAAATGCTTGCCCAAAACTGTAGGCGGACTCAATAAGCCAATTTGTAATTTTATTTGGAACGATTTTAGGCGATTCGGTTATAAAACCGCATATGCTGAGGATACAACTAAGATGAGTACTTTCAATTATCTCAAAAAAGGATTCGAACAGCCACCGACCGATTATTATCTACGCCCCATGGCTATGGCCATTGAAAAGGAGCTGAAAGTGACCAATGAGGCAGGGCTGCCTTACTGTGTTGGTCGCAAGCATTATGCAGAATACATCTATGATTATGCATTACAATTTGTGAATGCCCACCCCGAAGAACCGGTATTCGGTTTATTCTGGACAAATTCCTTTAGTCATAACGCCTTTGATACCGAGGCAAAAATGGATGCGAGAATGTTAGAATATATTAAGAAATTAAAAAGAGATGGCATACTGGAGCGTTCGATTGTGATATTCTTTGCAGACCATGGTATGCGTTGGGGCCCATTGCTGAATTTGAAATCCGGTTTCTTAGAAGAGCGCCTACCGATGATGTTTATATCAATACCGTCGTGGTATCAGAATGAACATCCGGATTTTATGAAAAACCTACAAATAAATCAAAAACGTTTAACGACACCCTATGATATTTATGCGACCATGAAGCATATACTTGAAGTGACGCAGCCAGAAAAGCAATTTCCCATCCCCAATGATACTTTACAGGGTATAAGTATATTTCAAGAAATACCTGAGAATCGCACTTGCAAGGATGCGGACATCCCCGAGCATTGGTGTACTTGTAAACCATATGAAGTTGTACCAACAAGCGATGCCGTTGCAAAGAATGTAACTGAACTGTTATTAAATGAAATCAATCAATATTTGGTTAATAAGAACATTAGTGATAAATGTGCCGAATTGAAATTAACAAAAATCGACAGAGCTGAAATCAAAATGTTCAAAGTGCCGAATGAGTCCACATATCGTTTAGAATTCGAAGCGAATCCGGAGAAAGCGAAATTTCAAGCAACAGTAGTTTTAAATATAACAACAAATACAATCGAAACCAATGTGGAAGAGATATCACGTCTGGATTCTTATGCAAAAACTGCCAAGTGCATCGATTTGAAGAAAGAGCAAAAATATTGTCTGTGTAAGAATACTACAACCACAAAGACATAATGGATAAGATATTACATAGAGGACTGTATGCCATTAACTTAGAAGTTTCATACTCATATTATAAGTTATTCAATAATATATTTCTAAAAAAGGTTAGGATTTGAATAAGTGTTAATTTTATTAATTATGTAAATACAAAAAATATAAATATGAAATTGCAAAAAAAGGAGTTGTTCATTAAGTGGTTAAGGATAGTCAGGATTTTCAAAAAATCAATTTTTTTTTGCATTTTCGTTAAGTGTAATATCTTAAAAATATTCTATGAAGATGGTCCGATAATTACTTTTCGAGTTATTCAACAAATAACAAAGAGCGCTCGGGCAATCCAACACGCTAGTGTGAAACCATAAATGCGTTATTCTCAAAACTATGTTTTTTGAACTGGTGACAACTGTAACTCGTAAACCGCCCCGTAGATTTGAATGAAATTTAAACAGCTTCTGGAATACATAATAAACTCAGGCCTGATCGAAGGATTTCGATTTTTTAAGACCAATTAACTGTTGATTTTTTCCCGAAAATCCAGAAAAAAATTTCCTGAGACCGCCATTTTGTTAATTTTTGAAAAAAAAAAGCTTCGATCAGGCCCAGGATTATCTAATTTTTTTATCCGCTTGATTTAGATGAATCTTCAAGGACTTATGATTGTCACCGCAAGGACCTTTTTTTGAAACTGGGTCAACACATACAGCTATAACTTTGGAAATTATAATTTTTTTTTCAAATTTTCGTGACTTCAAGTCAAAACAATGTATAATAACTTACTTTTGTAAAATAACATGATTTAATAGAAAAAAATACTGAATATTCTCATTTTTTCGTGCCTCTGACTGCCCCTAACGCCTTAATGTTAACGGTACATTACGGTACGTATAATAATAAATGCACGGAAAATATATTCGCTTTCTAACAAATTTGGGAGGTTAAATATACGTTCATTATAATGGTTTTAGGTGTTTTCCGGTGTTTTGAGTTTTATTCAAATTTGAGTTTCGAAAACATTAAAAATATCGCAGATTCCACAATCAGCCGATAGAGGTATCCAAGTGCTTATTCTCGTGTCTCTATGTCTCTATGCCTGATACTTCGATGATTTAGATCAGTCAAAGTGATGTAGTTTCTACTTAATTAAAAACCTTGTAAAATTCACGTTATTTTTTTTAAATATCTCGTATAAGTAGTTATGATATGTTGGCTAACATTTCCTTAGTAATATCAAAACTTGTTGAAACCTTCAGAACTTTTAGTTTCACTGAGTCGAAGGCAGTTTTTCTATCCAAAACATCCGTATATTTGTATTCAGTTGATCCTTAAGAAATGTTGAAAGACTTTCCAATCACTCCGGCTGGTGGCTGAACAATATGCTTTCTGCGTTGTTAAGATCCTCACTGAGTGTCATTTGCCACATAAGTATTTGTGCTCTCAAAAAAGAACACATATTAAATGATCCAATTTTTTATAATTCCGTTGATCAGAAATACAGATACAGCTCTTACATCTCAGTAATGGTATGGTATGTATATCTATTATATGTCATATCTTGTAGTACCGTTATTCGTGCTAATTGTGCAAATGTCAGATGTGTCTATATTAACCCGAAATAATCCACAATTACCATATGACAACGCAAAATGTAAGCCCATATTTTCATAAATAACTTGAAAGCTCACAAAAAAACTACAAACTAGGCTTGTCTTTGACATTTACCAGATAATGTATATAATGAATCGTAAAACGAACTTCATTTTCATTGCACAGGCGGTCAAAATACGTAAGTGTACTTTATTTCAGCAAAATCTGAACCGGGTTAAAGCTGCAAATGGTCTCACATTTAATGTATGCAAGTGTCTGTGTTTGTTTTTATGTGTTTTAACGTTTTAAAATTTCACTATATAGACAAATCATCAATAACAAACAGTTAAGAATACAAGCCGACTTCATTTAACAGCAACAGTCATACCCGCTTAGAATTATTTGTTAAAATTTTCCATTCAATTAAGTTTATTAGTAATCAAATTATCGCTGCTTCTGTCCAATTACTCAGTTTTTATGCGAGCATTACATTTTTTAATGAAACTACGTTAGGTAACAATTATGGAGGTTTTACTGTAACAACTTTACTTTAACAAATATGAGAGCTGAGCAGGTATTAATTTGCACAAATTCATCTTTTAAATTCAGTTATAGTAACGGGTTCGCGGCATAATTACTGATTAGTGAAATAACTTAGCGGTGCACCGCATTTGGAAAAATGTCGTATAAAGAATACTTAATATGTGGACATAAGCATAGATTGCTAAAAGATATTGCCAATCGAAACACATTCGATATTTTAACAGGATTTGGGAAACATAAAAATGTAACAAAAATTTTAGTTCTCGGCATGTTAGTCGTAACTTTGCAATTATTTTATAACCAAATAACGAATAATGTGAATAGAAGCTTTTTAAAAAGCAATAACATAATAATATCAAATAAAAGTGCTAATTCAAGTAAGTTACTGGTGTAACAAATACTGTGTTTAAAATATAAACAAATTTATGTATTTCTTACGAAACGTTTCCACATACAACAATAATCGTTTCCAAAAAAAAAATTGATAAATGCTGCTTAAAAATCGAAAGAATCGCCTAGCACAAAAATTATAGAATTCACAAATCCGCAAAGTAAATGCTATATTCTATAAACACTTGCATAAAGAGATTTAGAAGAAGTTTAATTGCTTACCACATGTGGAAAAAATATCTATTCTTAAACATCACACATATCGGTGAAAGGTAGCAATTGTATCGGAGTTACCGAACAATCTGGATTTTGTCTGAATTCCATTGGATTATAATTACTTACTAATAAAAATTGCTTATGCCCAATCAAGATCTCCTCTCAGCAGATAAAGGCAAATAAAAGAAAAATTTATTCCCCTAAAAATATTAATCGCTCTGAGAGGTCTTGAAACTTTTAGCTAAATGGTTGGAGAACTTCGACTTAACATATAGTGGAGATGTAGTTGAACATTATACAACATTTATGTGAAATTCTTTTAATTTTTTTTTGAATTTCAATATATTATAAAAAACAATAACTAAAAGTTCTTTTAAATGCATGCAATTTTTAAAAGCAAAAATACTTTACTATCATCAGTGACGACGGCAATTTTGAAGCAAATAGGTTTTAGAAAACATGTGTTAATATTGATATCCAATCAAATAAAAGTGTTAATGTAGATTTGAAAAGTAAATATATTGCCAAAATCTGCTCAAATCATAATATTTATAAATATCTAAATAATATAACCGTCGTTGTCGAAGAGTGGCTAATTGTATTGGAGCAAGAAAATATTCAGTATACATATAAAATTTGAGCACTTAGAAATGTGAAATATACAGAGGTAGTCAAAATTATTTACACATCGAATGTTTTTTTACAAGTTTCGCAGAAAAAGCTTTTGCTTGTTGTTGTCGCAGGGTAACAAAATGCTATGTCGTTATAAACCTTGATCTATTCCTGAGCGAATGAAGTCAGTTTGGCTAGAAGAGCTAGAAATATGGCGGAGAAATAAGCAAATGAACTGAAGACTCGGAGTAGTCAAAAGTATTTACACACAACTTTATATCCTGTTCTTATTTAATGATCTTTTTTTTAATTTTAATGTTTAGTCTAAGTTACTATTCCGCCTTTGGCATCAATAACAGCCTGCTTTATGGTCCGAATTGATTCAACACAATTGTGCGCTAAGTTAACTGTTAATTTAGACCAAATGTCGGTAAATTTGGCGTTTTCCGTTATTATATCAATTGTCCTCTAATATTTAACGAATGTCCAAATATTTTCAATAAAGTTTAGGTCGGGGCTCAGCGGAGGTCAACTTGATTTGCTTCACTTAAAAGTTTTGTTGGTAACGATCCTTTATGAAATGGAGCATTGTCCTGTTGTAAAATGTTATCAATAGTTTGAAAAGGTTGACTAACCACTACAATGTGAATTCTGATATATCCGGATGATTTAGGGTCCCTAAATTAGTACTCAATCTCCAGAACTTAAGTAAGGAAAACTTCCCCAAAAAATCATAATGTCACCACCGACTCTATTTAGCATCTAAACTGCATATTCTTCTTCTCACGTGGTAGATGGATAAAGCGTTTACTAAAGAAGCCCTGGTACTAAAATTTAGTCTTATCTGCCCACAACATGCTTTAGGATGCAATTTGTGGCAAAGGAGGGGCATATCGATTTTTCGGAATCGGATCGGTTTCGGAAATATTGACCACTTTATGCACAACGTAGTCATTTATGTTAACTTTTTTTTAATGTCCTAAGCAGTGGAGCATCATTAACTGTTCATGCAATATGCTGATTCGAAGCTCCTGCAATATTAACAGGACTTATTGTGGGATTTTGTATGACAGTTCCTACTAATTTACTGCATTCTCTTTGAGTTATCACAGGTTTCCGCTCAGTTCTCTTTAAGGTATCCTTGCAATTGTTCGTTTCCTTCTTTTTAATAACATTATAAACAGTATTCCATCAAATTCTGTAAATTTTAACTAACACCGAAGCCGAAACCCCAGTCTTAAACTTAGTAACAGTCTCCGATCTAGTTATAATCGATAATTCCTTTGTTTTCTGCATTTTATTTACCATTTTTTATATTTTAAGGCTGAGTTAGTTTGTTATGAATCCAATAGAATCCAATTACTACTATTGCTCAAACCAAATCCAAGGATAAAGGCTAAATCGCCGTGTGTAAATACTTTTGACTACTCCGAGTCTTCAGTTCATTTGCTTATTTCTCCGCCATATCTTCTAGCCAAACTGACTTCATTCGCTCAGGAATAGATCAAGGTTTATAACGACATAGCATTTTGTTACCCTGCGACAACAACAAGCAAAAACTTTTTCTGTGAAACTTGTAAAAAAACGTCCGATGTGTAAATAATTTTGACTACCTCTGTATATCTGATATTTACTGAAAGAAATTTCGAACTATATAATTCTTATAAATTAATCTCTTAATATTTGAGTTTGATTAAATTAACCATCAGCCATAGTTTAGAGATTGTATCACTTATAGACATACAGTTTAAAGATATTCAACCGAACATCAACCACGACTTGTCAAGCCAAATGAAATGAGTGAATCGAACATTCAAAATGGTTTTAAATCAGATTTACTGGCAGAATCGAGTTGATCTAGAACTCTTAGAGCATATTTCACTTCAACTATTATACAAACTGATTAACTGAGTTCTCGCTATTATCAAGCAGAGAGTTAGCGAAACGAATTTCTCTTATAAATATAACAATTTCCAAAATTTTCTAAAAACCATTAAATTATCAATTTTTTTACAGATCTCTTGAATGTCACAGCATCATATCTTAGTATGGCAAATGCTAATGGAACTCAATCGAAATTCTTTATCTATACAACACAGTGTCGTATACCGTATGTGGATCCTTTCTCGGAAGATGTTCTAAAAATTTTTAATCCAAAAAAGTACAAGTACACCAATTGTACAAAGGATGAAGCTTTCATTACAAGCAATTACCAGCTAAATGCAAGACAATACATTCTACACATGGATATGGAGGCAATAGAGAGAGCGGTGAAGCCGTTAAATGCCAGCGCAACGGATGTCCTTTGTTGTTATCGGGAAATTGTGAGAGCTGGGAGAGGCCAAATGGCTGATTTCACATATGAGTGAGTGATTTTCAATTTATGTTCGAAACGGAAGCTAGCAGAACTAGTAATGAAATAATTGTAATGAATTTGCAGCCTCTTAAATTGCGTCATATTCCATCAGAACTTTATGGTGCCTCAACACATCGATTACATAATTACAGAGTGTTACCTCAGGAAGAATACAAAAACAGCAATACAAAAGGATGCATTCTCTTTCATACAGTTGCCGACAGCATATGAATTGAAAAATATTACCGAGTCTTTAAGTAAGAACAAATCAGCGGCACAGGATGTGAGGAAACCTAGCATTTTGTTGTTAGGTATTGACTCTTTGTCGCGCATAAATTTGCGACGCACTATGCCAGAGACACTTAAGTACCTGCAAATGAATCAATGGTTCGAGTTGCAGGGTTATAATAAGGTAAAATTACGCTTAAAATCGCTTACTTGACGGGCGCCTGGAAATCAAAGTATATTATTTTCTTTTTCATATTTGCGATTTAGATTGGTGATAATACATTCCCAAATTTAATGCCGCTACTCACGTCATACAATCTAACAGAGGCTATTAAGAACTGTTTGCCCAAAACTGTAGGTGGACTCAATAAGCCAATTTGTAATTTTATTTGGAACGATTTTAAGCAAATCGGTTATAAAACCGCATATGCTGAGGATACCAGTTCAATGAGTACTTTCAATTATCTCAAAAAAGGATTCGAACAGCCACCGACCGATTATTATCTACGTCCCATGGCAATGGCCATTGAGAAAGAGCTGGAAGTGACCAATGAGGCGCGACTGCCTTACTGTGTTGGTCGCAAGCACTATGCAGAATACATCTATGATTATGCATTACAATTTGCGAATGCCTACCCCGAAGAACCGCTGTTCGGTTTATTCTGGACAAATTCCTTTAGTCATAACGCCTTTGATACCGATGCAAAAATGGATGCGAGAATGTTAGAATATATTAAGAAATTAAAAAGTGATGGCATACTGGACCGTTCGATTGTGATATTCTTTGCAGACCATGGCATACGTTTCGGTTCATTACTTATGTTAAAATCAGGATTTTTAGAGGAAAGCCTACCAATGATGTTTATATCAATACCGCCGTGGTATCAGAACGAACATCCGGATTTTATGAAAAACTTACAAATAAATCAAAAACGTTTAACGACACCCTATGATATTTATGCGACCATGAAGCATATACTTGAAGTGATGCAGCCAGAAAAACAATTTCCCATCCCCAATTATACTTTTCAGGGTATTAGTATATTTCGTGAAATACCTGAGAATCGCACCTGTAATGATGCTGGCATACCCGATCATTGGTGTACCTGTATACCATATGAAGTTGTACCAACAAGCGATGCCGTTGCAAAGAATGTAACTGCACTGGTATTAAATGAAATCAATCAATATTTGGTTAATAAGAAAATTAGTGATAAATGTGCCGAACTGAATTTAACAAAAATCGACAGAGCTGAAATGAAAATGTTCAAAGTGCCGAATGAGTCCACATATCGCCTAGAATTCGAGGTGAATCCGGAGAAAGCGAGATTTCGTGCAACAGCAGTTTTAAATATAACAACAAATACAATCAAAACTAATGTGGAAGAGATATCACGTCTAACTTCATACGATAACACCTCCAAGTGCATCGCTTTGAAAGAGGAGCGGAAGTATTGCATTTGTCGCAGTTAGTAAATTAAATATTAGTGTAGGATCTGTTATTTATATTATATAGAAAATGTAAAAACTATAAATAATTTAGTGTTACGTAGAAAGTTACTTATATTATATTTGCACTAAAAAATATTTAGGTATTTTAGATATTAGAGGCAATAAAAGTGGAAAATACTTTTTTTTTATATTTATTGTATATTAATAGTAAAGTAAAGCTTTTTACAGTGAATAAAATATTAATTTATATATAATAAAAAGTACTCATTTTTCATTGGCAGCTTTTAAAATATTGAAACCTTTCCATATGTTGGACAACATCAAATGTCATAACGAAAAAGGGGTTCATAGGTTTACAAAAATGATGTTTTGGAAATATTCTCGCCGAGAAAGTTCCTCTGAGGCATAAAATTATACTCTAGTTTTACCTAAATAACTAAATTATAAATATTAGGTCTACAACTTTTCTTTTTCGTTTTCCAATAGATGGCTCTAGAGTTAAGCACTAGTCGTTTAAATCGATTTTTTTATATCGGTCTTGGACAATTGTATTAACATTAACCCAACAAAATATTCTCGACGTTTGCGGGAATGTCTTTAGGGTCAAGCGGAGGTCGATTAAATCGTTTTATATCGATCTTGAACATTTGTGTCAACATTAACCCATCAAAATATTTGTAGAGATCTGTTTGCATGCCAAACTTATTCTCAACTGAAAATGTCACTTTGTGAGCGAAATTCTCGACATTTGCGGGTAATTTTGCTTCTCTTTTTTGATTCCAAGAAAAGTGCGGCTCATCGACATTTGTAACCGTTTTTATAAAAAAAAAACGGCGGAAGCAAAGTTGTAGACTATTAAGAGTCAAAATGTGTCATTAACAGAATAAAACTTTTTTACAGGAATATACAGGAAATGTATATATGTATATACCTTTCAGCGTCTCTACTGCGCTCAGTGTGGTCATTACGTACGAAATGCCTCTTTTATTTGTATTCAATATATCGATGGCTTAATATAGAAAAGGCGTATCTACACTTTTCGTTACTTTTCAGGAGAAGGAAAAAACTGAATAAAACCTTAAAAACTTAAGATGCAAAAAACATTTCTATTGCAATTTTTATTCAAAACAGGTAACAAATTCAATTGTGGTATAATTTTGTTATTATTTTTAATTTCTTTGAAGTTATTTGAGATAGAGCTTTATGTTGTTATTGTAACTTCGAATGAGTTAGGGCTTTTTTTTATATGACTATAAATCCGTTATTTACGATCATAGCCCACTAATTTTTTAAGGGGAGGAGTATTTGACAGTGGTCTAACAGAATACATTAAAAACGCGATTTCGAAAAAAATGTAGATACGCCTTTTCTATATTAAGCCAACGATATGTACATGCTGATAATCTTTACAAAAATTAGCCAACAATAAAATTAGAAAAATCTTATTTGAAAATTCAAGCATGCGGCGTGATCAAAACTAATCTGTAATAGGTGTACTCGTACGTCAGCACTACAAGAATTAAGCGGATACAAATGAACAGCATACGAGTACATATGCAGACAAGCATTATCTATAACTTGGGCGAACAAAGCCAGCACCGCTAAATCCGCTTAAGATTAGGGATTTCGCAATTGTTGCCATTTTCACAGGCACCATTTATAAGAGCGTGTGTATTGTAATCTTGTAAGCACACAAACAATAAACAGTAAAATAAATAGTTATTTATTTTATATATACAAGGCATATTGAATGGGAAAGTGAAACAAAAGTATCGCATTACCAGCTAATTTTGTGGAGGAAGTAATGCATGTGCATGTGCTAACTTCCGTATTGTGGCATGAAGATACATTTCTATTTTCATGTAAATATTCTTGCATAAGTTTGTGCGTGTGTTTTGTAATTGAATATCATTCTGCAGCGTATCAGTCTATATGTACACATGTACTTCATGCTCATAATCTGAAATTATTAGAATTTTTTTGAAATATGCATATGAAATATGTAAAATTAATGTGTAATTGAAACATGCATTTATATAAGTACTCTTATAATTCTCATAGAAGTATGAATATGCAAGTAAAATAGAATGTGATTTATTATAATTTTCCAATGCAAACAAATTCTCAAAATGTCTCAAAATTTCTAAAAAAAAATAATCGATTCTGTATAAACATAGTTTTCATATTTTTATACCCTGAACAGACAGGGTATATTAAGTTTGTCACGAAGTTTGTAACACCCAGAAGGAAGCATCGGAGACCCTATAAAGTATATATATAAATGATCAGTATGTTGAACCGAGTCGATTTAGCCATGTCCGTCTGTCTGTCTGTCTGTCTGTCCGTCCATCTGTCTGTCTGTATATATACGAACTAGTCCTTCAGTTTTTAAGATATCGTTTTGAATTTTGCAGATGTTATTTTCTCTTCAAGAAGCTGCTCATTTGTCGGAACTGCCGATATCGGACCACAATATCATATAGCTGTCATACAAACTGAACGATCGGAATCAAGGGCTTGTATGGGAAACTTCCGCATTTTACTACATATCTTCACGAAAGTTGATGTGAGTTATTGTTCATAGAAATAATTTAATCACCGAAAAAATTTTTCAGATCGGTTTACTATAGCATATAGCTGCCATACAAACCGAACGATCGGAATCAATGGCTTGTATGGAAAATTTTCGCATTTCACGTGGTATCTTCACGAAATTTGACATGGATTACTGCTTAAGGTAATAATATAATCTCCGAAGAAATTGTTCAGATCGGTTAACTATATAACCTTAATGTTTCTAGCAAACAACCCGGCTAAAAAGGATTAGTAAAATGTTTTCTTGTTTTTTTTTTACTTACTTTTTCTTACGTCTTTAGATTTGCTTAAACACATAGTTACTAAAAGAAATGCACCTGTGAAGGGTATATTAGCTTCGGTATAGCCGAAGTTAACGTTTTTTCTTGATTTCCAACATTTTAACGCATAATTCTTGAAATCGTAACTCTTTCGGGAGAACCTTTTCAAAGTACATTTAGAAAACTCAATACGATCTTTGTCTTACATGCAAGTGGATATGATAGGAGTCAAATGAGCACAAGCCACACCCGTACCTCACATATATTTATCGTACTTTACACCGTAGAACACTAGCTCACGTCACTCACCATATAATCGAAAGCACAACACTGACGTACCACATTCACCACATCATATTTGTACACTGATTTGTGGGGTAGCTATCAATAATATTTACATATAAGCTGCTTTCGTTTCTTTAAACGTTAGAGAGTAGCGAATCGAACAGCTGTCTTCATGTGAAATAAAACTTGGTAGCATTGAAGAAGGTGGTTAAAAACTCTAAAGATTTATACACTGATCGGATTCAATTTGCTAAATTAGTGGTTGCTTTTACTTATTTCAATGTTTTTGCAAGAGAACAGTTGGTCGCAATTAGCGAGCAGAGAAATGGCGAATCAATGGCGGCTATTGATGTCTTCTTGGTCATACAGTAGATATTTTTTCGAGCTGTTTACGGGCTGGTCATTTTTAGTATTCCATATATACATATCTACATTTGTATGTATGTATGTATGTAATTCATATGAAAGTACTCATATTAGCATATAGACAACAAATTAGCATGCGCATGCGCCTCCATTTATGCCATTGTCACAGATTCTGAACAGTTAAAGCAGTAGCTCATTTGCGACAAATACACGTAAGTAGATTAGACTCTAAAGACACTTACAAAGATATGTATGTACGCACGATTGTTAGGCGTATTTGAGTGAGAGACATTTATTTGAAAACAAAGATATTGTGCTCAGATATGGCGAAAGCGTGTGTGTGTTTTACACAAACTTACCTTAATAGCCAAGTAAATGCGTACAATCGGCTTACGATTTATTTGAGTGCAAGTTTGTTTACACTACTAATCTAGTCTTGTTTTATAAACAATAAGCAATATTTACAACTATTATGTATTGTAAGAGTTTTAAATAGCAAGCACTTAGCCACCATTATTGGTATTTTAGAAAAAATCGCGAAGGTATTAACCCTATTTGGAAGTAGATTTCAAAGGCCTATTGCTTGCTCAAACCTTTAGGTCAAGAGGAGTACATTCATTTGGTCGCATATTTGAAAAGTTTTTAAAATCATTAACACTAGTTTAACCATTCAGTAAGAGCTTATTAAGAAATAAAGTAACAAAAGCGGCTCTAAATACCTATTAATGTGATACTAGTAAATGTATGGGTATATATTCTAATAGAATGAAACTGTTGGTCCCAACAGTGATGGAATTGTTATAAATAGTCCGCAAAATTTTCCTTTAAAATAAGTACATATATATATCTATTGGTCTACAACTTTGCTTCCGCCGTTTTCCAATAGATGTCTCTAGGGTCAAGCACTGGTCGATTAAATCGATTTTTTTTTATATCGATCTTGGACATTTGTGTCAACATTAACGCAACAAAATATTTTTAAGATCTGTTTGCAACGAAAACTTATTCTCAACTGAAAATGTTACTTTTTGAGCCGAATTCTCGACATTTGCGGGAAATTTTGCTTTTCTTTTTTAATTCCAAGAAATTTGCGGCTGAGGCTCGCTGAATGCTTTCGGATACGTGCGGTGAGGCTGTCCTAAGTGAAAAAAAGCCTTAAAGTTAAAAAAACGGCGTAAGCAAAGTTGTAGACCAATATATATATATGATATAAGACGCTGAAAGAGAATACGTGGTAAATATGTGTTCTTCCAGTCACTCTCACTCTCTCTTTTTAACCCTTCATATAAATTCACCTAAATTAAAGTAAAACAGGTTGTGAATCTAAAAGTTATACATATATGTATAGTTGGTTAAGAGACGATTTTCATTAAATTTTAAAATAGCGTTCTAAAACATATGGAATATAAAGAAATACTTGGCGTTTCCAACAACAGCTGATATTGTCCGATTTAACAGCTGAGTGCGGTGAAATGCTAACTAAACATTTCAACTGGAGCGACACACTGACCGCAAGCAGTTAGTTAAGGGTTAAAGGAAAAATATATATTATTGTTGTGTGATGCCCACACATTTGAGATTAGACATTTTTACAATATATATTTCGAACATTTATATTCTACATACATATATACTGATCACATATAAAAAATATATACATAAATATATATAAATGTGCCGATTTAAATACATATATTTCATAGTTCTCATTTGTAATTTTAATTACTGCAAGATTTGGTCAAATCTTCAGGAATTTTACAAACGTTTTCACATTCCTTATCGATACCAGTAGCCACGAGTTCGCTTTATCTCTGCCTCGATGATACCCATGATTTGGAGCTGTGAATCATTTTTCCGACTATAATACGTTATATCTCTATCCATTTCATCTGGGGCGTCAACCAAATGTATTAGCCAACCATATGTTTGATTCTCCGTAATCGGGACTAGCTGTCGAGTTTGTAAAGTACTTGCACGTTCTCTGCTAATCCATTTCATATACCGAATCACATTTGGCGAGTTTAAGACTTTCGGATCGCAATCGAATGACTCGTGCCGTGCGTAGAATTTTTCCGTTAATGCTTTCTTTCGATAAATTGGACGAATATAATTGTCTTTGCTATTTACATCGTTGGTTTTACAACAGGGCATCGTTAAAACAATAAAAAATTGTAAAAAAAAATACAAAAACTATAAAAAAATATAAAAATATAAATAGAGAATTGTAAAAAAAGATTCAAAGCAATTTGTGTTGATTTACTTTGTGATTTGACGTTTCAATCATTTTAAAAAATATCAATTGTTTTGATTGCGAATATTTATGTCCGAACACAGTACAAATACATAGGTAGAATACGAATTTTCTCAAGTTTAAGATTCTTCAATAAGTGATATTGTTATCCTTATAGCGGTTGAACAACTTTGTAGATTGCTGCCGAGTCGACAATTCTCGGATCAGTTTCGATTACATAGACCCGACTGTCGTGGGAATAATAAATGTCTGTTCGCTTTCACAATATGGCTTTTTGGAAGCACTATACTTTGGTTACGAACATTTAATGAAGACTTGGCGAGATATCCTTTCTCAGGTCTATCAAAAATTTTATACACTTTATTATCCACTAAATTAGATCGATGATGACAAGGCGGGCCAAGTCGAAAGACTTGGGTTTCCTTCTCATCAGCTTTTACAGGAGTAACTTTTAAAACTGTATGATCTGGTTTAGTCTGAAAGTCGAGTGTTGGTGCTGGTGCTGGTGCGTTATGAATGGTTATATTACTGATGATCGGAACTATTGCTGATCTTTCAAGCAAAAATCCGCCTATATTTTTTACAGAGTTTCTTTCTGTAATGTTTCGTTCGGGATTTTCTCTTTTCGTTTCGAAAGAAGTGTCAGTTTCTTTACATCATTGAAAAATACAGAGGACAAATATTTAGCTGATTGACATCTTGCATACGAATTTTAGAATTTTTGCACAAATATGTCTTTTAATAAATTTTTGCGTTTGGCCAACGGCCCCGATATGCCGGCTTTTGGTTTGAGAACATATCAGGTTTGTTAAATTTCCAATAAATCTTAGGTAAGATAAAAACGATGGAAAATCAGTTTTCAATTTTCTTTTTACATTAATTACACTTGTCTATATACACAATCTTATATCTGATTTTCTTATAGATTCGTGGTGATGACATGAGCGTGATATTAAATGATGCCCTCGAACTAGGCTATCGCCTATTTGAAACTTCGCCGTCCTATAATAATCAGGAGGATGTTGGAGATGTCTTGGCCGCTTGGATAAATGGGAAAAAAATTAAACGAGAACAATTGTACATAGTGACCACTTTGCCCATTTGCAGTATGTTTGGACTATGAGTAAAAATCAATATTAGTAAGCTCATTGTTTTGCAGATAACAGACCACTCGAGGTTGCGGATACGCTGAAAGAGTCTTTAAAGAAACTAAAACTTAAATATGTTGATCTGTATTTGGTGGAAGCTCCATTTGCAATTAAAATGGAGAATCAAGATGTTTTCAAACGAGACAGCATTGGCAATGCCATAATGGATGATAGAACAGATCATGTGTCCATTTGGGAGGTTAGTATTTAGGACGAAATAATCATATCAACGAAAATAAGTGATACAATTTTGAAATGTTTTAGATCATGGAGGAAATGATGAGTATCGGTTTGACCAAATCAATCGGATTAGGGAATTTTAATATCCCTCAAATACAACATATTATAGACACCAGAAAGATGATACCACACGTTTTGCAAGTACATACATTGGAATTGCCCGAAAATTCTGTATGTACATAACTTAATGGATCTACTTACAGATTGAATATCACGTGTATTTGCAACAGCCGGAACTTGTAAAATTCTGCAGATCGGCCAACATCGCCTTATTAACCTATGCAGCATTAGGCGCTCTGAATGTTGCCGCCGGCCTGCAAAGATCCTCTTTTAACGATAAATACGAATTGGTTTCTATTCTGGATATACCGGAAATACGCGATATCGCTGCAGCGCACAAAAAAACACCGGCCCAGGTAGTATTTCGTTGGATAATTGACAAGAAAATGGCATTGACCGTTGACACTCCAAAAGCTGATAGAATACGTTCGAGCATTGATATTTTCGACTTTTCACTTACCAAAGAGGAAATTGAAAAGCTCAATGCATTAGATAAGAATAAGCGTTTTGTGGACTTCTCCCAATATAAAGGGTAAACTTACATAGATTATAGATTAGTTATGTTGCGAACCTTAAACGAGTTGAATTGAAAAAGAAATGGAATAACTGCATTATTTTGCAACTCGTTTATTTATTGTGAACATTTTTAACATATTACTTTTTCACAGTGTCGAAAAGCATCCAGATTACCCATTTCAAACATTGTTGGTATCAAGTAATCGAGCTTCCCTACAATAACTGTTCTTATAGAGTGTAATTTCTCCTGTTTACATCTAATTTCATATATACCATATCTATTTGAACCAAATTTTGTTTTTAATATTTTAACTAAATCAAATAAAAATCTTCATGGGAAACAGTTTTTAACGGAATAATAAATTATTTAAATATTTCTGAAATAAATTATATTATACATTTATAATAATGGAAGACATGTTTTTTCGGCAAAGAACCAGAGTCTGAGGGCGTCGTGGATGGTTCACTCTGGTCACGGTCTCGAATCTTGTTTTATACCGACGCGAAAATCCGACTTCAGTTTCTTCATGCCCAGGTCGGAATCCTTAGCGCTTGCCGGGGTCCTATATGATCTTAACAGAGCTTCCTCTGCTGAAGCTGGTGATTCTGGCGCGCACTTCAGTGTATCTGCATATATTTGTACGGTATACCTCGAACACATGTGCAGGGTTCAATCACTTATTATATTAATTTTCTTAATTCAAGATCAATGGTTTTCTCACAATTTTTACAACGAGGAGGAAACTTGAAAACTTTAAATATGAAAACATATGTATATATTTTAGAATTTATATAAATATGAGTACGCCTATCAAAGGTAATATTTTTTTCCATTACTGAACACAGGTAACTGATGTAATTTCATTGTTGCGACATTCTATGAGACTTTTGTAAACAAAAAAAAAACAAATTTTGAAATATTATTGCTTCCAGAAATTACAAAAAATAATCAGACAAAATTATTAAAAATTAGTAATTGAAAATTCACAGCAATACATTTGGCATTGCTATAAGAAACATTTGCCAATATATTTACACAACAGAATGGCTGTACCGTTTTCTTTAACATTAAACGATGGCAATAAAATGCCTTCAATTGGCATAAATACGTGGAATGTTGGTTTTAATTTAAATATATACATACATACATATATGTGTTTATAATTTAAGTTTACTTCCAGCTTGATATCGAAGACCTGGATTTCGTTATAAAGGAGGCATTATTTGTCGGGTTTCGCCATATAGATACGTCGGTTTTCAATTTAAACGAAAAACTGTTGGGAAGAGTGCTGAAAAATCTCATTGCTGAAGACAAAATTAAGCGAACAGATTTATTTATAACCACCAAGCTCCCGCCAACAGGTATATATTGGTTGGTAAATATCTAATTTTTTGCTCTTTATTCAATGCTTTATAAAAAGTGTTACACTGATCGGATTTACTTCAAATATGCGGCGTTTCGTTCGATAATCTGTTTCCATCTAGACGACAATTTCAGAGAAGCCTCATTTTTTATTTGCGAAGAACTCGGTCAGCCACTTTTCACAAGGCTCTTTTGAGTTCAACTTTACACCAACAAGGGGGTTCGCCATGCACAGGAACAGGTGATAATCACTTGGCGCTATGTTCGGGCTATATGGTGGACCTGATAAAACCTCCCAACCGAGCTCTCATAGCTTCTGACGAGTCATCAACGGCGTTGTCCTGGTGGAACACTTCACCCTTCCTGTTGGCCAATTCTGGACGATTCTGGTCGTTCGGCTGCTTCAGTCCAGTTGTTTGCAGTAGATGGTAGCAATAAGCGACTGGCCATAAGCGAAAACCACTATGCACCTCATAGCAAAGCCTTCCTGGCCGTCCCACCAAACACACAGCAAAACCTTCCTGGCCGTCAATCCACTGTCCACCGGCTTGGCCACTGTTTGGTACGATTCACCGGCCTTCGACCACGACCGTTTTCGCTTGATATTGTCGTATGTGATCCATTTTTCGTCGCCAGTCACCATCCGGTTCAAAAATTGGTCGCGTTCGCTCCGCTTCAGCAGCATATCGCAGGCGTTGATTCGGTCCAGAAGGTTTTTCTGCGTCAAATCATGCGGCACCCCAAGCTTTTTTGTGTATCCAGCCTTCTGCAGATGGTCTAAAATGGTTTGGTTACTAACTCACATCTTCTGGGCGATGTCACGAGAGGCCCATCGGTGATTGGTATTCGTCGTCACAGGTCTTCCGTCGGCTGGCTTATCCATGGTGTCGTTTTCACCCGCTCTGAATCGTCGAAACCATTCCTCCGCAGTTCGAAGTGATAGAGTACCATCCCCCAAAACACCATTAATCTCACGGAACGTTTCTCTAGCGGATCTGCCTTTAACGAAGGAAAACTTTAAAATAGGGCGAATTTCGCCGTTAGTGAACTCTAAGCTTACACGTATATAACTTGGGAACGCAATATCCAGCCTAATCATGCATCGTTTTGTAGGCTATGTCAAGACCTTTCAAAGATGTAAAGTATTGCCAGATACGAGCTCTGTAGCGCTTTATACATAGCCGCGAAATTCAAAAGGCAAAAAGGCGGAAGGCAGATATTTGCCAACCTATATTAACATTATATAATTATATGACAAATATAAATCAAAACCCATTTCATATTTTGTCTGTTAAATTTTTCATAAAATTGTATGTTTTACCTTTTTTACATTCACCATAATCACCTGCCCGCTAAGCCAATAAGCCCGAACTTGTGGAGACTGCATTACTACAATCGCTGAATAATTTACAGTTGGAATATGTTGATCTCTATCTGATACAGTTACCCGTTGCATTAGTGTACGACGAAAGTTTTGAAGTGATAAAACGGCAAAAAAATGGTTTAGTTTGTTTTGAAAATACGGACCATGTACTCGTTTGGCAGGTAATGTACGTGTATGGATCATTTGCTTTATAATGATAGGATGTGTAAAATCAACTGAAAACAAGACTCGCTTTATCCCTTACAAAAGTTCTGTCAATAAAATATTTTGTACACTTTGCAGAAAATGGAGGACCTAGTCATAAGAGGACTGGCAAAGTCAATCGGTTTGGCAAATTTCAATATGAAACAGATTACAAATATAATTTGCAATTCCAACATTCCACCAGCTGTTCTACAGGTGTGAGTACATGTATTTTTATTTGCTTTACGGTTATACCTCCATTTTACAGATCGAGTATCACATATACTTACAACAACCCGAATTAGTGCAATTTTGTCAGACGCATCGCATTACAATAACATCATTTGCATCACTCGGCACGCATGATATGATGACCTCCAATTACTTTTTGACCAAACACACACACATGCCGAGCTTGCTGGAAGTTGCCGAAGTACGAGATATAGCCAGGAAGTATAAAAAGACCGAAACACAAGTGCTTATACGTTGGATTCTAGCGAAAAATTGTTCGGCTTTATTGCGAATGAGCAACTCCAGACGTATGCATGAAATTATGGGTATATATGATTTTATCCTGGGAGAGGAAGATGTCCAAATATTGGATGCATTAGATAGGAACATGCGTTGTGTAAATTTTGGATTTTTGAGTGGGTGAGTCTTCAATTTAAAAAAAAAACAAGTAAGGAAGGCTAAGTTCGGGTGTAACCGAACATTTTATACTCTCGCAATTTATTTATTTAACTTTATTTATATTATATAATACACAATTTGACCCACATATTCGTCATATATATTGTATAAAGTCCATTGAAAGTTGGAAACCATAATATTAGGTTAGAAGCACCGAGGTCCTCATGTTCGATTAATGGGGCCTTGAAAACCTATGGTCCGATTTCGGCGATTTTTAGAATGGGGCTGCCACACTATATTTATACAAAGTCCTGTTCCGATATCTTCACTAGTGCTTACTATATATATTGTAAAGTAAACGATTCAGATCGACTTTAAAGTTCTGGTATATAGGAAGTAGGCGTGGTTGTGAAGCTATTTTCACAACATATCATTGGGATGTAAGGAAACTATTACAAACCAAGTTTCATTGAAATCGGTCGAGTAGTTCCTGAGATATGGTTTTTGACCCATAAGTGGGCGACGCCACGCCCATTTTCCATTTTGTAAAAAAATCTGAGTGCAGCTTCCATCTGCCATTTCTTATGTGAAATTTAGTGTTGCTGGCGTTTTTCGTTACTGAGTTAACTCACTTTTAGTAATTTTCAACCTAACCTTTGTATTGGAGGTGGGCATGGTTATTATCCGATTTCAATTAATTTCATGGTGTGTGGTGGGGTACGTAATAGAACTGACTGCAAAAAGTTTGGTTTATACAGCTTTATTGGTTTGCGAGATATATACAAATAACCGATATGGGTCCTCTGTTCCAAATTTTACTTTTATAACTTTATTAATGGCTTAGTTATGACACTTTTTGTGTTTTCGGTTTTCGCCATTTTGTGGGCGTGGCAGTGGTTCGATTTTGCGCATTTTCGAAAGCAACCCTCTCACGGTCCCAAGGAACATGTGTTCCAAGTTTCATCAAGATATCTCAATTTTTACTCAAGTTAGCCGTTGCACGGACGGACAGACAGACATCCGGATTTGAACTTTACTCGTCACCCTGATCATTGATCTTGGTATATATAACCCTATATCTAACTAGTTTTATGACTTACAAACATGCGTTATGTGAACAAAACTATAATCCTCTCTTAGAAACTTTTGTTGCGAGAGTATAAAAAATAAGCGCCGTTCTTAAACGAGATACTTTGAATTACATGCTTATATATACCAGTGGCGGATCCACGGGGGTTTTTGGTGTTAAAACACCCCCTAAACTCAGAGAAAAATATATGTTTGTTGATATGGGTTTGGAATAAGGTTATTGATAAAAAAATCACATCAAATTATAAGCAATTATAATAAGTTACAAGATTTTTGTTGTTAATCATATAATTCGTACTTTCTCTACATTTGTACAAGCAGTATCGCTGAAGCTCAGTGATTAATTGAGGATTACACGGGATCTCACATTCCATGTTATATTTTCCTTGGTTTTTTAAAGAATTCTTCTAGTATTTCATCAACTGACAGAATATGAATATTCATTGATGCTAAACCATTAAGCCTATCTTGACCTGTCGTATTTCGTAAATAAGTTTTAATTATCTTTAAATTTGAAAAACTTCTTTCCGGTGATGCTATTGAAACAGGCAATAACGCCAATATGCGTAAAATCTTGAAAACATTCCCAAAAGACGTTTTGTTCACAGCTTCTAAAGCTTCGAGAGCATGCGAAAATGCTTGCCTGAAGTTCGCTGTTTCCACATTTTCACTTCCGCAAGAAAGTTTTGTACTGAACAGTTGATCACCCTTTCATAAAAAGAAAATATTTCTCGAGCTTTTTTAGAGTCAAATTCGTACTTTGGGAAAAATACACAAAAAAAAACAACAAAACGTGTCCTATCATAACTGAATTTTCGCGAGGGAGCTGCTATATTAAAAATACGTTGAGTAATAAAACTTTTCGTAAAACCCCCTTCAAAAAATTTTTCTGGATCCGCCACTGATATATACTATAACTTATATATTATTGTTTTTAATTGTTCTATATAATATTTGCTTTGCTTCTTTTCAGTATTGCAAGTCATCCTCAGTATCCTTTCTAAGCTTTAGCTTCGAAGCTTAATGGTATAGCTTTAACAATTATGCTTTGGTTTGTCAACAACAATAAAATTAAATAAATGTATTAAATAACTTGAGTATTGAATTCACATAATGAACTCGCTGTAAAATTTGAACTCAGTGAATTCGGGGGAATGAAATTCTTCTTAATATATCTTTATTTGTTTGGACCATGAATTAAAAAAAATCGGATATAAGTCTCTTTTGACAGAATATATTTATGTCTGGTTCTTAGAACTTTTGGAATTAATAAATATCAAGTCAAAATCATTTGATACGCTTATGCCGTAAGTGACAACCAAAATACTTTCTTTGTTTTTGTGTCTAGCTGGACTAGATACCTTATGGTATACAGTAGATTATTTGCTTGGTAAACACTTTTAAACTTGAAATGGCATATTCAAAATATTTTTAATATAACTTATGGTACGACAAAGCAAATATTTGAGTACGAAAACGTAAGAGACTAAGCTCATACCGTTCTAAGCACATATGGTATTCTGAAGTCGGTTTTTGGACAGAAGTAACATATGTCTATTTAGAGAATATATATTTCAAACTAGTTTATTTTAGTAATACAAAAATAACTTGTGCGTAAGTACACATATATTTGTATGCGTTGGAAATTTTTTTTGACATGTGGGCTTAAGTAATTAAGCGTGCGCTTAAGTCAACCTGGATATTTGCGTAACATGTATGGTGATATATAGGCTTTGTATGCACGCCGTTGCCATGTGAGAGAATACATTTTGTTTATACCAGATTTTTATAAAAGGTGTTTAAAGACCATTGAATGTGACACTAGCTGGGCGAATCTTCTACCTTCCTCAACAATTTTTATATATTTGTTCTAATTCTGTGCTCACTCAGCTTATATTATATGAGACGGTAAAAATAAAAATTAAGACATTGACAAAACTTAGCATATAGGCATAGCAGTATCTCTTTCAAAAACGAGTGAAATCGATCTCCATCTTCTCTGTTTTGATTTTTTCTTTGTCTGACTTTATATATAGTAACTGTAATTCGGGTAGTGTTGAGAATCGTGGTTCCCCGTAAACATTTGTAGGGTATATATATCTACCAAATATTAATTTTTTTCAGCATGTAAGATATCTGAAGTTCCTATTAGATATTTGGAAACTATTTCATATTACACAAAAATCTAAAAAAAATTTACCTCATATTGAAACAAGAAATTTTGTTTTTGAGCGATAAGAATCCTTTTGACATACATAAATGCTTATGAGGGGTATAGCAAAGTGCGAGAAAATTTTCTTATTTATATATAAAATACAGATTGGTACTTGGACTATAAAAGAAAGACGGAAATTTCGGAAAATGGCGTCATAAATAGAAAACTGTGACGGAGGTCGCCCTTCAGCAGTTAACGTAAAAACTTGGTTTCACCAGAAACAACAGGTAAACACCTGTTATTATGTAAAATATATTTGACAGCCCGTAAGCTTACGTCAATTGAAAGGAAAAACCCACATACACGTTACTGTGTAGTAAACAACATAAACGTGTATACTCATTTGTAGTTATTTATAATATATAATTGCGACCTAATAATATGGAGACCCTCGAGTCGATTGTACAGTTTTGTGACAACTCAGCTTTTTGGAAATATTCCTAAAGACATTCAAATTGTTTATTTTGTAATCATAACAAATCTAGAACATTTTGGTAGATTTCGAGTTGACAACATGAGCAATTATGCCAGTCTTACCTTTGAGCTTAGAATTCAAGACTAATCGCTAATGAAAAATAATTCTCAAAAGGGTCTGTAAATGCTTTCATAAGCAACTCTTGAGAGAGTTAAAAATAATGACGTCCAAACAGGAAAATAGAGATACCTCTCCACTGATTAAAGGACATCTACTACTAAGTTTATAACTTTAAGTTAAAGTTGCCGTCGGTTTAGAAGCTTACGAGAAATTGCTGAAAGAGCCAAAGTTGATCCCAAAAATCGAGTTTGAGAAGTGTTTCGATTGATTGATTGGAAGTAGCGCTGACATTAGAGCATAATATCTAATGGGGACTATTTTAAAGGCCACAACATGTATGTAGACGTATGTACAAATATTAAAAAAACTAAGATTCCCGTTATTTTTTCAACATGTAACAAGTTCATCACTTTAAGTTAAAATTGTGTTAAACAGACATTGGTGGTGTATTCAACAAATAACGAGAATTGTAAAATTAAAAATTTCACGGGTTTAGAGAGTCAAATTGTCTATATTCAACTCTATTCATTGCTAACTTTTTCTGTAGTAACTACAGCTATTGTTATGAGCAACAATTTTGTAACGATGTCCCAGCCTCCATAAACGTCAGACATGACTCCGTGTGACTTATTCGTATTTCCAAAAATAAATAGATCCTTAAAGAGCCACTATTTTACAAGTAAACGAGAAATCGCTGAAAGAACCAAAAGCTATTCCAAAAATTGAGTTTGAGAAGTGTGTCGACGATTGGAAGAAGCGCTGGCAAAAGTGCATAACATTGAAAGGGACTATTTTGAAGACGACAACATTGATGTAGAGACGCATGTATACATATTTTTTTCAAAAAACGAAGATTTCCGATATTTTTTCATCATACCTCGTATTTACCCGAGAAAGCAACAAACTTGTCACCTTCCAAACACTTGCCAATATCCCATGCTGTACTAACCTGTTGTATGTTAAAATTTTATTAGGAAAATTAGTGAAATTGATTTGTAGGCAAGCAGCTGTTCTGGTTCCTTATATATAAAGTTTTACTTTCAAACTTTTAATTCACTTAAGCTCATTCCTATGCAAATTGTTTAATTATCCCATTATTTCATGCTCACACAAATGCAAATACTTTAATATAAATATTTGTATGTGGGCAACGACAAAAGTTCACATTTAATTACACAATTTGTTCGATTATGGTAATATGGTTTACGTCAAGAAATAAACTGAGCATTGAAAGGAAAATGTATATAGGTACTTGTCAGTAGTTCAATTAGCTGAAGTTAATACTGGTCTATTTTTGTTTTTCAAAAACAAATATTTTTATTATAATCATATGTAAAAAAAATAGAGAACTTTTTTCTCACATTAATTTGTATTTTCTAAGTTCGGACATGCATATGCTTAGGTTTCAAGAAAAGTTTATTATACAAAAAACTCATCAGCTCATTGTCACATATTGTAAAAAATTTACATATCAAAAGTTAAAAACACTGTTTTGTGCGCGAAAATTTATTGACTTTTTCAATACTGCATGTCTATGTAGGAGCACGAACGTCAATAATGTAAGCACTACTTCATAGAATTTAAAACTACTTAATATAACCGAAGTTAACCTGGCAATAATAAATGAATGTCATTGATGGTAGATAAATCGAGTATTAGGGGTTAGGGGTAGTCAGAGCCACGAAAAATGAGAATTTTCAGTATTTTTCGTTGCTATTAAATCATGTTATTTTACAAAAGGATTAATATAGCATTATTATACAATATTTTGACTTGATTTCAGGAAAATTTGAAAAAAAAATTATAATTTCCAAAGTTATAGCTGTTTGTGTTGACCCAGTTCCAAAAACAGGTCAATCATAAGTCCTTGGAAATTCATCTAAAATCAATCGGACAAGAAAAATTAGTTTTATAAATATATAATCCTGAGCCTGAGGCAGTTTTTTTGTTTTTTTTTAATTAACAAAATGGCGGTTTCAGGAAATTTTTTTCTAGACCTTCGGGAAAAAATCGAAATTTTTGAAAAACAAAAAAGTTTCGATCAGGCCCAGGATTATTATGTATTCTAAAAGCTGTATAAATTTCATTAAAATCTACTGAGCGGTTTCCGATTTACCGTTGTCACCAGTTCAAAAAACTTAGTTTTGAGAAAAACGCATTTAAAGTTTCACACTAGCACTTTGGAGTGCCTGAGCGCTCTTTGTTATTTTAACTCGAAAAGTAATTATCAGATCAACTTTAAATACTCAGAGAATGTTTTTAAGATTTTACACTTAACGAAAATGCAAAAACAAATAATTGTTTGTTTTTGAAAATCGTGACTACCCTAACCCCTTAACAATAAGTGTTTAAGGCAGTAGTCTGCTTTAGAAGCCGTAAAAAAGCGTTTTTTAGCAATTTTTTTTGAAAGGGAAGGAAATGATTGCGGTACTTTTTTAAGAATAAAATGGACTTTAAGTTGCAAAACAAGTAGTTTAAATAATACTTTTGTCCAACTTTTTTAGTTCAAATAGAAGATAATTTAATACTGAAGCTAGATCACTTTGGTTTTTTTTCGATCGGACATATATTCTTTTTGCTATCGCCGGCACCGTTTTCTAGCACTTGTGAAAATGAAAACTCGAGAAAATGCACTTTAAAGGTCTGCCTGAGCATTCGCACCTGCTCGACGCTCGGCCACTAAAACTGCTCTAGCTTCGAAAATATGTCGAATTGGCCTCTGGAATTCTAAAGACATTTTCTTGGATAGTTTTGGAAGAGATTTAAAACAAAACAAAAAAATCGATTTTTTGAAGCCTGTGAAGCAGATTACTGCCTTAACAAATTGTGTAAAGTAAACTAAAAATAGTTTTATTGGAATTTCATTTTACCAAATATAGTTTTTTCTTTATTATACCAGTTTATTGCAATTTTACCAGTTGTTTGTTCGATTCCTCACACTCCAAAGCTTGGCATATCGAAGGCTGCTGGCGATAGAATAACAAGATGCTCTACTATTTCATACAAGATGAACAGAGAAGTGACGAATCGAAGACGGTGTTTCTTTTTATATTCAAATTTACTGTATAAATTCTATTCACTATTTATATATTTTGTCTTTTTATATACATACATATTATGTAGGTATATACATATTGGAAACGACTTATATGTATATGTAAATATATCATTCAGTCGCCTTCAAGCTCTGATATATGGAATATTCATATTATGGCCTTACATAGATGCAGCCATATTCTTATCACAAATTTCTATACATATATACAAACATGTAAGTAAATTAATTGGCTCACAAAGTTTTTTACAAGCTTTTGAAGAGTTGAGTACATATGAGTAAGAGTAGTGAAAAGTAGAATCAACAATTCCCATTATTAATGCAGTTGACAAAACGAGAGTTAAAGCGCATCAAGAGCGTAAAAGTAACTAACTTTATTTGTATATGAAAACCAGTATTTTTCTAGAAAATATAACTTATCAGTTGGCTTTAAGGGCTAACTGAGTTTAAACAGTGAAACTTTTGTTGCTCAACTTTTCGACAACTTTTCGTTTGGTGTTCCCCATTACGTACGCAAAGGCGATTTCCAGTCATTCTTTTTATACTTTCGCAACATGTTGCACAATTTGTAATAGTTTAGTTTCACTAACAGTGGCTTATAACACCTAACTAATCGACAGACTGACATTCAGAATTCAACTCGTCTCAATCTCAATTTCAATCGTAATCACTTTGCTATACATACATATGTATATAATCCAATATCTATTTTGTTTAATTGCAACATGTTGCGGGAGTACATATAATGAAAACGAATGCAGAACTGTTAATGACAAGAAAGAAAGCTTGTTGTCCGATCATGTCCGAGTTTGTTGCAACAAAAGCTTTCTTGTGTAAACTCTACCTTTATTGACCACAGTCAGTTTGGTTTCAGATTAGAATTGTACTCGTCGCAGTCAAGTACGTTGTGCGCGCTAATTGAAGGAATACAAATTTTACAAAAAATTATAATACAGATTATTTATTGCAAAATACCAGATATGAGCGAGCAAAAATATTTAAATTTAAACAATGGCTTGAAAATGCCAATTCTCGGTTATGGCACTTGGATGGTAAAAACATTATATTATTATTTACATCTTTATATTTTAATTTTTGATAATACATTATTTTGAATATTTTCAGCTAAGTTAAATATACTCTTAAAGAAAATGTTTAATAAAAAAAATATTTTCATAAAAATCTAGTTAACGAAAAATTAGAATTTGAAAAAGAGCATTTGTAACGGTTATAAAAAATCTGAAATATTTTCTAACACAGTAGAAATATAAATAGTACATAAACATTTTACATCGAACATTTTGGCATACAGCTATATTCCTTTTATGCCTTCCTTACCTTGAATTACCTCCAATTAAGTTGATATATCTGGAAAGCTAAGTTTGGAAATGTAAAAAAAAATCCACAAAATCGTACGACTTCATATGGATGAGAATGAGTCAATATGGGCTTTATTTTAGCTAATATTCAGATTTTTTTGAGTAAACTTGGCATAAACCCTAAAGTTTTCTTTCGAGGTGGACCCTACATGGGGCAGAGGTTAAGAAAGATCTAGATTGTCGAATACAAACGATTTTAGGGATGACAACAACTATATTTAAACATATGCATGCAATTATAGAAATATATTTAGAATGTTATTCAGTGAACCTGAGTTCAGCCAATCATTTAATGATAATAATAATTTTCTAGAATAGAAATAAAAAGAAAGAATTAAATAAAAACATTTAGATAAAAAAACTGAATCGAATTGCAGGAAGTTATGAAAAGGTACTAAAATGATGACATTAAAGTGACATTAATTACGAAAACGCTTATGGTTAACTAACGGGGACTTATATTTAACACACAATAAAAAGTCTATATATAGGCACACTTTTTTAAATTATATTTGTATAATATATGTAGTATCTTCGATCGGCATGATTAACATAAATTATTTTTTTTTAATTTTAATTAATTGAATAGGTTCGTTCAAAGTTTATTTACGGTACGAATAATTATATGTTATTATTTACTAAATAAATAGAAAAAACAAAAATTCATTAGATTCTCTTAAATTATTCAGAATTAAAAGACTAAAACTATTAGAAAATGCAGAACTTAGAAGTTGCGGTTTTGAAAGCTACTGATATAGCTTTAAATAAATAACCAAATTTATTGGGTACATTTCTCTTTAATATTTCATATACCGTAAATGGATGAACAAGGCTTTGACGCTACAAAATTTTGGCTCAAGAATCACATCTTAAGAACCACTCGATCAAGTTCAACAAATTGCGATACCGCTAGTCTAAAAATGATAGAAATGGGACCACAACTTTTCAAGATCCCAGATATCGAATATGATCAACTATGTGCCAATCGGTATATCTCTGAGATATCCCACATTCGTAAAGCATATGCATATCATTCATATATGTTTATAGTAAATGTGGCAAAAACTCACATTCTTATCAACATTATAAAATTCCAGAAAGATTTTGAGATTAGTATGTAAACACCAGTCAAAAGTTATTATTATTTTATATATGCATGTCAATATTGCTATGAAGATCATATAGATCATTTTCCTTGAAGCTCAGGTGAGGTGATTTTCGTGATTTTTTTATAAGATGGCCAAACTAAATGGAATTAATAATGAAACTCATCCTGAAATCGGACTGAATTTTTTATATCGAAAATTTAAACTTTTTATCCACGAATCTTTTTCGGTGTGATCTACGACCAGGATTGTTAACTTGATAATGATAGTCCTACAACTTCAGCCGTCCACCATCTATTATTAAACAATTAATTTACGAAGTCAAAATATTTACATACTATATGTCTGTTTCTAAAAATTTTGAAGCATTTGGAAATAGAACAATTTCATAAATAAGATTTTACTATATAATGATTATAAATATGAAAGTTATTATTATATTATATTATATATATTATTATATTATCCCATCACAAACAAATATCCGAATATTTCAGGGTATTTTCAATATTAAAATAAAAATATTTTAAGAATCGGAAGCTCGACAGAGTCTTTGCCGCAGAATGAAGTACAATAATGAATCGAATTTATATTGTAATTAATCATCGAACTTAATTTTTCCTGCATTGTATATGTTTGTCTTTCGATTTATTGTGCAGGCTACTGAGGAAGAGATAACCGTTGCTATGAATGAGGCGCTCAAGGTGGGCTACCGCCATATTGATACGGCACCGGTGTATTTAAATGAAAAGGCCATTGGAAATGTATTAAGCAAGTGGTTTTCTTCGGGCAAAATCAAGCGATCGGATCTATTCATCACCACCAAGTTGTTACCACCAGGTATGTAGACTTGAAAATATATAAAGTTAATTAGTAGTATCTCTACAAAGAGACACATTTTTCGATAGGTGCCGATAGACCCGATCTAGTTGAGTTGAGATTGCGAAAATCACTAGCGGATCTTCAATTGGATTATGTTGATTTATATTTGATACACACACCTTTCTCTGTGTTCGTAGATGAGAAAGGCGAATATAAGCGTTATGAAGATGGAGCAATAATTGTTGATCCCAGCACTGATCATGTAGCTCTTTGGAAGGTGAATATTACTTTGTAAAACTGTCTTAATTGCTTGAACATATCTATGTGAATTTTCTTTACATTTTTTAAAGGAAATGGAGGGTCTAGTCGCTAAGGGTTTGACCAAATCGATTGGTATTTCCAATTTTACATTGAAGCAGATCGAAAGAATCCGTCAGAGCTGCACTATTCAGCCAGCAGTCTTGCAGGTTTTTATCCAACTCATGAAGTTTATAATTATTTTGAGTTTATTATTAAACTTTCAATTACTACTATTATTGTAGATCGAGTACCATATATATTTACAACAACCACAACTGATCGATTATTGCAAATCTGCAAATATTGCCGTGACCGCCTATTCACCGCTCGGTTCCAAAGGAGTAGGTTCCCTAAATAAGTTGGCCGGTATCGAACGTGAACTACCTGATCTACTTGAAGTGCCTGAGGTTAAGGCGATCGCGCAGAATCACAACAAAAGTGAGGCACAAGTATTGTTACGCTGGATTGTGCAAAAGGGCATCTCGGTTATACCAAAGAGTACCAATACGAAACGCATGCGCGAGAATAAGGATATCTTCGATTTCAAATTGACTGCGGCGGAAATCGAACAGCTTAACAATTTGGACGCCAATTTGCGTATTGTGAATTTCTCACTTTTCAAAGGGTGAGTAAATCCGATCAAGTAATATATTTCTGTATATGTACATATATGTTTGTATAAATATGCATGTTTTAAAATATATATTTTTAATATAGCACTGACAAACACCCAGAGTTCCCTTTCTAAACGTTTCGGTTACGAATGAGAAATACAATAACCTATTTACTTATTTAATATGTTTGATGGAATATGGAAACAAATTTTATTAAAAATCAGTCCTTGGTCTGAACACGTATATATTAATTTAAGTTTTTTTTGTTGCCGAAATTATATGAAATATGTATGTTATTTTTTATATTCTCTAATTTTTATCATTGTATTTATATGTTATTATTATATGTATATTCTCAAATTACTCGATGTTCGTTAAACTGTACTTAACCAAATAAAAGTACTTCATTTCATTATACCAGTTTATTGCATTTATACCAATTGTTTATTTAGTTCGTGGCATTCCTTTACTTGGCTTCGATTGATTCGATCTCTTTTATTGTATGCCAAAATTTTTATATAAATTTCAAAATTTATATTTTTTGATCATTTAATATGTTCGACGCAGAGACAAAGGGCGATGGGCCCCAATAAATGGTATATGCATATTATTCCTGAATGGATACGGGCATATTCTTATCATATATTTCTTTATATTTGTACATACAAATATTTCTGCATATGTAAGTAAATTAACAAAGTTTCTGGAATCATTCTGAAGAGTACAGTGTGAGCAAGAGTATGGCGAAGTAGAATCAACATTTCCCATTCTTTATGCAATTAATAAAACAAGAGCTAAAGCGCAGCAAGAGCGCAAGAGGTAAATAAATTTCTTTGTGTATGAAAACCAGTATTTTTGATGACAATAAACAATCTGTGTTGGCTAAAAGTATCAGTCAGTCAGCTTTCTTCCTCTGCATTCAGAGTAGAATTGAACTCGTAGCGGTCAAGTTCGTTGTGCGCGTTGATTGAACGTATACGAATTTCACAATAAATTATAATACAGATTATTTTATTTAATTACTGATAAATAACAGAAATGAGCGAGCAAAAATATTTAAATTTGAACAATGGCTTGAAAATGCCAATTCTCGGTTATGGCACTTGGATGGTAAAAATATTATATATCAATATTTACATTTATTTTATATTGTATAATAGTATTAAATTACTTGTTAATATTTTTATTCTGTTTTTTTATTATTCTTATATTTTGGAATATTTAGTTAAACTTAAAAAAAAAATAATCAAAAAATTTTATTAGTATTTAAAAATATAAATTTAATAAGAAATATTTTTCAACCCAGTTGAACGAAAAATATAGTTTAAAAGAGGTGTGTCTGGCCGATGCAAACAGAAACTTGTTATAAAATATTCATAAAATATTTATTTATGACAAACGTATTTACATAACTACTAACTGTTCAAAGTGGTTGAAAAGTTGTCGCGCCTCTCTATTGTAATTTAATATAGGAAAAGTTCTAAAAATTTAGCTTACGTAAAGTGAATACACCCATCGACAGTAGAAGTCTCAAAATATTGAAATGTCTTGACAAATATAGATAAAATGTTTCGCTAGTGAGTAAAAGTATCATTAATAAAACTCGCATTGTTCTCTAAATTACCTTATTTTCACTACCTCTACTGGAAACTATCATAAAACAATTAAGGAAGGGCTAAGTTCGGGTGTAACCGAACATGTTATACTCTCGCACTTTATTTATTTAATTTTATTAATATAACAAACAATTTGACTCAAAATTGAAAAGGCTAATATTAAATATATGGGAGATAGGGGAAGTTATGGCCCGATTTCACTAATTTTTGGCACGGAGACATATTATTAGAAGACACATATTCACTCTGAATTTCTTCTAAATATATGAGTGACTTAACAATATTTTCGGTAAACAAATTGTTAGAAGCACTGAGGTCCTAATATTCGATATAAAGGGTCTTGAAAACTTATGGACCGATTTCGACGATTTTTAGAAGGGCGATACCACTCTTTAAATGCAGTATGTTTGCAAAGTTCTGTTCCGATATCTTCAGTAGGGCTTACTTTATATATGGTAAAGTACACGATTCAGATCAACTTCAAAGTTCTGGTATGTGAGAAGTAGGCGTAGTTGTGATCCGGTTTGGACTATTTTCACAACATATCATAGGGAAGCTAGGAAGATATTATAAACCGAATTTCAATGAAATTGGTCGAGTAGCTTCTGAGATATGGTTTTTGACCCATAAATGAGCGGAACCACGTCCATTCAAAATTTTGCATACCGTTTTGAGTGCAGCTCTTCTGTACCATCTTTATAATGAAATTTAAGGTTTCTGGTGGTTTTCCTTACTGATTTAAAGCATTTTTAGTAGTTTTCAACATCACCTTTGTAGTGTCTAGTCCATGCTCTAGTGTCTCATCATCTTCCTCGCACGCCCTGCATACCGCCGATTCTACTATGCCAAGTCTCTGCAGGTGGCCTCTTAGAGGCAGGTGCCCCGTGATGACCCCTGTGATACAGCTTAGTTCTCTTTTTAGTTTATGGCTTAGTTATTGTACTTTATGTGTTTTCGGTTTTCGCCATTTTGTGGGCGTGGCAGTGGTCCGATTATGCCCATTTTCGAACTTAACCTTCCTATGGTGCCAAGAAATAAGTGTGCCAAGTTTCATCAAGATATCTTAATTTTTACTCAAGTTACAGCTTGCACAGACGGACGGACGGACGGACGGACAGACAGACATCCGGATTTGAACTCCACTTTTCACCCTGATCACTTTGGTATATATAACCCTATATCTAACTCGTTTAGTTTTGGGTGTTACAAACAACCGTTATGTGAACAAAACTATAATACTCTCTTAGCAACTTTGTTGCGAGAGTATATAAAGAAAATGAGCGTGTCGCACATGCTTTAGGGTCATACATTATTTATCAAGACCTACTCGACCAATTTCAATGAAATTTGGTAGATAATATTTTCTTGACATTCCGATATTATGTGTGGACAATAAGTGAAATTAGTTTACAACCACGCCTTCTCCCCATTTAACACAATTTGGAGTTTCATCTGCTTCGTTTTTCGATTCAATATTAAAATCAAGTACTGGTTAAGATATCGGAATAAAACTTTGCACTAATACTACATTGGATGTGATAGAAAATCGGAACAATGTAGTTTTATGACGATATAAAAGATTATGATTCTACAAATATATCTGGGACTCGACATAAAATATTTTCATAGAGTTAATATTAATGATTAATAAAAATACTAATTATTCTATGAACTCTCTGGTTGCAATAAAGCTCTTCGGTGTCAATTTATGAATACTGCGCGAACGAATTTAATCGTTCTTACGGATAACAAACGATTTTTATTCTATAAATACATATACATAAGAGTAAATTTATGCAAAAATGAAAATATCTTTATAATTTTATGCAGTGCACATGTGTTCAAGCATTGACTTTCTATAATAAAGCGGGAAACTAGTTAAATAAGATAAAATGCTGAATTACAAGCACGACAGTAGCTTAACAAATAAACTAAAGAATATTCAGCTTTTATTTTAATTGTATACAAACAAACAAATGTGATATTTAAGACATTAGTTGTTCACATTTAAAACCGGTTAGCGGTTTTTGTTTACACTTTTTTTGTCAATAAATGTCGGCTTTCACTAAGGTATATGTGCATATATGTATGTACTAAAACCGTTTTGGATGCTGGGCAAGATTTTTTTAAACAAAACAAAGAAGGAAAACCGAAAAGCCGGCATTGGAAATGGTTTATTGCATTCTTTTTGATTTTTAATAATGAAAAAGGTGCTAAAGTGACGCTCTCAGAGTGATTTTATGTACGAAAGCGCTTACGGTCAACAGTTACTGATTTTTCTTACACAATTAAGTGTCTATATATAAACTCATTTACATATGTATGTATTATCTTCGATCCGCATGACTAAGCATAAATTATCGGATTGAAAAAAAAGCTTAGTAGTTTGTAGGTTCAAATTTGAATTAAATTAATTTAATCAATTTGTTCAAAGTTTAATTATTGTACGAATCATTAATGATATGTCATTATTTAGAAGATAATTGGTACGTATCGGTACTGTAGAGTACTCCGAAATTGATAGTCAAAGGCTAGATAGAATTATATATTTAAAATGAACTTAGCGAATTGAAAAAATGCTAAGGATATGTCAGAACTTAAAGAACACGAAATTTCAAATAATTTATGGAAAAATACGCCCACCTCCCATACAAAGGTTATGTTGAAAACTACTACAAATGCTTTAATTCAGTAAGGAAAACCATCAGAAGCCTTAAATTTCATGATAAAGATGGTAAAGAAGTGCTGCACTCAAAATGGTATACAAAATTTTAAATGGGTGTGGTTCCGCCCACTTATGGGTCAAAAACCATATATCTAATGAAATTCGGTTCATAATATCTTCCTAGCTTTCCAATGATATGTTGTGAAAATAGTCCAAATCGGTTCACAACCACGACTACTTCCCATATGCCAGAACTCGTGAAGCCGGTCTGAATAGTTTACTTTACAATATATAAAGTTAGTACTAGTGAAGATATCGGAACAGAACTTTGCAAAAATACTGTATTTAAAGAGTGACATCGCCCTTCTAAAAATCGTCGAAATCGGTCCATAATTTTTCAAGGCCCTGTATATCGAATATGAGAACCTCAGTGCTTCGAACAATTTTTTTTACCAAAATTATACTTAAGTCTCTCAGATATTTGAAGACATTTTTAGAGAATTTGTTTCTTCTAATAATATGTCTCCGTGCCAACAATGCGTGAAATCGGGTCATAACTTCATCTATCTCCCATATACTTAATATTAGGGTTTTCAAACTTTCAATGGACTTTATACCATATATACATATGCCGAATATGTGAATCAAATTGTTTATTATATTAATAAATTTAAATAAATAAATTACGTGAGTATAAAATGTTCGGTGACACCTGAACTTAGCCATTCCTTACTTGTTGTATTTGTATTTCTTACAAGAGATAGTAGTATAAAATATATGAGGCAAGTGCCTCTTCATCTCTCTTCAAAACAGCTGTCATTTATTGGATAACATTGGAGTTAGTAAGCATACGTAGGTTGACCTACAAAAAACAAAATGAAAGAACTCAGAGGAAAGACACCTATTTTTAGAAAAAATCGCACGTGTGATAAGTATATTTACACTCTTGTTTACTTGTACACAATTCCGGTAAGGCTTTGAGCATTACCATGACAGTTACAATATTTTATTTACAAACATTTGTATTAACATAATATTGTATTATCAAATAATTGTTTTACATCATAAACATAAACAAACAACATCATCTTCTTGCCTTTATAGTTTTATACCTTGTAATAGTCACGTAGCCAAATTTAGAACATATGTTGAAGATCATACATGCTCGATCTCAGTAGAACATAGAGTTTTATAGAGACTTCCATCTCGCATTCGGTAATTCTACGCCAATGGTTTTTGGACTTGATAAACGAAAAAGTGTGCAATAACAAATTAATTAATTTATTCTGAATTTTTTCTTATTAAATAAGCGATCGTGAGCCAAAAACCATTAGTACCGATCTACCATACATACATAATATAACTATTTTCTGTTCGTCCCTGTGACGTGAATAGTCTCTTGATTGATGTAATTCTGAGCTCAATAGATCTGGAACCATTTCCTGACTCTTAATATAAATATAGCCGTCTTGGGTCCATACATATGTATCTCGAGTTTTGTTAAGCATTCTATTGGATGCCGCAATGCTCGTCGTCTTCCAACATCTGTATATTTCTGGGTTGATATCAAAATAAACATCTTAAGTTAACTTCTTAAGCTATACATCCTTTAACAACAATCGAAGCTCAGCAAAGCCTTTATCATGAAAACCTTGTCGAATTTACACTGTAATTAGTCTTCGAAGTTCATTATACTTTCTAATAATATACCTGCATGTACCTTTATTATATAGGCTAGTGAGGAAGAAATAACCGTTGCTGTGAGTGATGCGCTCAAGGTGGGCTACCGCCATATTGATACGGCTCCAGTGTATTTAAATGAAAAGGCCATTGGAAACGTGTTAAGCAAGTGGTTTTCTTCGGGAAAAATCAAGAGATCGGAACTATTTATTACTACCAAGTTGCCACCACCAGGTATTTAAAAATTGTATATACGTAGTAATGGAAAGTATCTCAACAAGAGCACTCATTTTTCCGATAGGTGCCGATAGACCCGATCTAGTTGAATTGATGTTAAGAAAATCACTAGCGGATCTTCAACTAGACTATGTTGATTTATATTTGATACACACACCATTTACTGTGGTCGTAGATGAGAAAGGCGAATTCAAGCGTTATGAAGATGGAACCATTATTGTTGATCCCAGCACTGATCATATAGCTCTTTGGAAGGTGAATATCACTTTGTAAAACTGTTTTAATTGCTTGAACATATCTATGTGAATTTTCTTTACCTTTTTTAAAGGAAATGGAGGGACTGGTTGCTAAGGGTTTGACCAAATCGATTGGTATTTCCAATTTTACAGTGAAGCAAATCGAAAGAATCCGTCAGAACTGCACTATTCAGCCAGCAGTCTTGCAGGTGTATATCCAACTCATGAAATTTATAATTATTTTGAGTTTATTATTAAACTTTCAACTACACTAACACTATAGATCGAATACCATATATATTTACAACAACCACAACTGATCGATTATTGCAAATCTGCAAATATTGCCGTGACCGCCTATTCACCGCTCGGTTCCAAAGGAGTAGGTTCCCTAAATAAGATGGCCGGCGTGGAACGTGAACTACCCGATCTACTTGAAGTGCCTGAAGTTAAGGCGATCGCGCAGAATCACAACAAAAGTGAGGCACAAGTATTGTTACGTTGGATTGTGCAAAAGGGCATATCGGTTATACCAAAGAGTACCAATACGAAACGCATGCGCGAGAATAAGGATATCTTCGATTTCAAATTGAGTGCGGAGGAAATCGAACAGCTTAACAATTTGGATGCCAATTTGCGTATTGTGAATTTCTCATTTTTCAAAGGGTGAGTTGATAAAAAAATAATGAAGTTTTTATAAAAATTAATATTTATTTTTCTCTTACAGCGTTGAAAAACACCCAGAGTTCCCGTTCTAAACATTTCGGTTTCGCATGGCAAACAACAATGGATTTACTTATTTAATATATATTAGAAGTTGTATGAATTATTCTAAACCGATTCACATTACTAGACATACCCTGGGGTGCACACGCATAGTAGTTTAGCAAGAATGAAAATAAACACATTATTTATTATTCGTTTCAGCAACTGGTATAAAAGTTTTCGTTATTATTTTAAGTTCGATGGCTTGGGGCTTTACTGTGTTTAGGTCATTGCAATCCACTTGCTCCGCTGTTGAATTGTTTATTTCGGTAATGCTTTCAGTGCTTTCAGCGCAATCCTTGCTCTCTATTGTTGCTGGTTCTGGCTTTAACGAAGTTTCCTCTTCAGTTGTTATTTTGTTGTTAGCTGGCTCAGACACTTCAGCTTCTACATCCTTGCTGGTTTCAGTGTGGCGGATCTCACCATTGCAATTGCTGTTGCTGCTGTGTATATTATATTTTAAATGTGTATTTTTTATAGTTTGACTCAAGAAGTTATTGTTAAGAGAAATATGTGTTATCCGCCTTGTTAGCTGTTAGAGGAATCTTAAGAGGAGCAATGCAATAACCTGCAAAGTGGCATAAAATTCGCAAAATTTGTTTTTCGGAAATAAAGGCAAACACATATTAGTGGCTATAAGTATTTATTACACAAAAGTGTTTACAATTACAATTTTTGCAAAATAACAATTAAATTGCAGCCAGCTTTACAATATGAGGAAAGTAATATTAAATGCTGTTAAATTATTTTGAAAAATAAATTGCATAAAACAAACGTCCATTCATACATTAATTGTTAGAAACATTTTTATTAGTTTTTTTTTATTATTTTGCGGTTTACTAAAATTTGTAGCTTATCATTTTCTTTCTTTTCACTTGAAGTTTTGTAATTATTTAGGTATTAAATATATCACTTTAAATTTATAATTATTTATATATTAATTTTTAGTTATTTTCTTTATTTATATATTTTTATTATTTTCTTTTTTTATATATCTTTTATTATTATATTTATTTTCATTTTATTTTTTTATTAGCTTTTTATATTTATTTTATTTCATTTCAATTAATTTCTATTAATAAAATTTATATTTTATTTATTAAAATATTTATTTATTTTTTTATCATTATATTGTTATAATGTTATATTTATTTTATTTTATTTTAATTAACATCAGTTAATAAAATTTATATTTTATTTATTAAAACTAAAATTTATTTATTTTATATTGTTATATTTTTTATATTTTTATTAGCTTTTTGTATTATATTATTTTAGTTGGAATAATTTCAGTTAATAAAGTTTATATATTTATTTATTTTTTATTATTATATTAATTTTAACCTTATGTTTTTATTACTGTTTATATTCATTTTATTTAAACTAATTTAAGTTAATTAAATCTATTTTTATTAATTTATTTAATTTTTTTTATATTTTTTATTTTCTTATTAACTTTTTATATTTATTTTATTTCATTTCAATTAATTTCTGTTAATAAAATTTATATTTTATTTATTAAAACTAAAATTTATTTATTTTATATTATTATATGTTTTATTTTTTTACTAGCTTTTTGTATTATATTATTTTAGTTGGAATAATTACAGTTAATAAAGTTTATATATTATTTATTTATTTTTTATTATTATATTTATTTTAAATTTATGTTTTTATTACTGTTTATATTCATTTTATTTATTTTTTTAAGTTTGTTATTTTAATTTTATTTAACTTTATATTTTATGATTTAACAATTTTTAGTTTGCTTCATTCTATATTATTTTATTACGTTTTTAATCTCATTTCATTTATGTATATTTCATATTTCATACAAAATTAAATCTTAAGCTCTAACTATTTTAAACAATTTTTCATTTTGTAAAAAAATGCAATACAAAAATAATTCATTTTATATATTTATGATTTGTTTGGATAGTGGGCGGATAAAAATTCGTTTAGTAATCGGAAATAATTATATTATTTGAGAATTTAAGTAAATTAAATTTTAATTTTATTACTAAACAACAACAATGTACACAAATCTCTTAAATTTTTTTAGTTCTTCATTGTTAAGTTCGTTTAATATTATTTCAGTAGATTTATAATTCAAGTACGTACATTTTGATGCCTACATAAATAGTTTTACTATATATATGTTTATAGCATATAGGAGTTTAGTACATTAGTTATAGTAACAGTTGATATTTTGCTTTATACAACTATTCGAGGTAGTTATGCCAATTCAATTCAACATATTAATACATATATTCATTGGAAAATGCAGAAAAATTTCGCTTGCAATTACAGTCAGCTTATAAACATTACATTTAAAAAATTTAGTGTTAATAGTCATAAAAGGAATGTCTGCGTTTGCTGAAAATATAAAGGTATAATAAGGCAAAATAATTTCAAATTTCAAAAGCCAAAATTATGTAATGAAATGGAATAAAATGGAATTAGATGCATACGACTAAGTGAGTACAGCAGATTTTTAAATTTTATTTTTTAAATGAAGCCATATGCATTTTTTTTTTCGAAACAGCTAACGCATGTTATTCCTTAAACCAATGAAATATTTCGAATTGTTTTTGAGAGTGTTAAGTAAACAACTGTTATAAGTTAACGGTTATTAGCCTAAATGTATCTGAAGCAGCATGTTTTTTGGCATTAATATATGTAAATACATTACTGCGATGTATAGTTATTGGCTTTATGCTAGATATTGATGTCATTTAGCGTGTCGCAATGCGTTTGTTAAGCAACTCACGTCGCGCGTGTCTCCTCATCGGAGCTGCGTCTACACAAAAATGCGCTTTATTAACCTATTAATAGCATTTACTGTAAACGAAGGGCTCACCTTGCATCCTCGTTGGCACGCATAGCAACAGCAGCCACTTCAAAAATACCAATGAAGAAGCAGAGCATTAGCGGGCCAAAGATAGCGCCCTGCCAACCAATCCAATACATGCCGCCGGCGATGGCCAAACCAGTTAAATATGGATGTCCGCCACTGCAGGGATATTGGAAAAATATTAATTTTTATAAAAAAAATATTTTTAAACATCCAGCACAAACGCACCCCTTCATCTCTGCATAGATGGCCGCCTCGAAATAGGGTGGCACAAAGAATTGCAGCAAGAAGAGCACAAGGCCGGCATAGAAGCGATCTTGCGCCAACCACAACTCCAACAAAGCGGGCAGCGCACACCAATAGCTGCCCAGAAATGGTGCGGCCGACAAAATGGCCGCCAACGCTGATGGTAGGAAGACAATGCGTGCACCGAATACCGTGTGCACCAGCCACGTGAAGAGACCCGTAAAAATGGAACACTTAAACATGGAAATTAGCACACCCGAAATGGAATTCTCCAAAGCATCGGCGATCTTCGAGCCCGAGGTTGAGAAGCCCAAATTTTTGGTAACTTGTAGTGGCGCATATTTCGTATTACTGCTCGAGAGCAGATAGAATAGCGCGGTAAAGAAGACAATCTGTGTGCGAAATAAATGAAATAGCAGAGATTTTACATTTCTATATTCAATTCAAATTTATTAGCAGTTTACCTACCATATCGAGTATAAACTCAACACACGCCTGTCCGCCAGACAGTAAGAGCGACAAAATATCACCAGTAAAACTCATGATCATCGAGAGATTCGTACGTATGATGTGCCATAGAGATTCAGCTACTTCCAGTATGGTTTGCGTATTGCTCTGCGCCCAGCCGATAATACCCTGTTTTGCCACTAAAACTAGCTCTTTAAAATGTCCTTTATTAAAAACACATTGCAATTGGTTAGCTTTTGAAACATGCAGTGAGCAATGAGCAAGTACAACAAGGGGGGAAAAACGAAAACCAAAGAAGAACGAAAGTGGAGTATTTACATTAGGAAAATATCCATGTCAAGTAGCAGGGAAGACTTCCAGTTATTATTTATTATCCATTGGACGCGCTGAGATATTTTTGGTGCATATAAAATTAATATATATACACATTTATTTGTGTGCGAATAATTTTTTCCGAAGCATTGGTATACTCACTTAATTATGCAATACTAATACCTTTGAAGCGAGTGACAACTTACGGCGTGAATAATTTACATTTTTAGGGTGTGTCTTCGGAAGCACCATAAATTGCGTGTTAACATATACATATATTGTCTTTAGTAGTACATCCAGGTGCTTCGAACTTCAAGTAAGCATTCGAATTTGAATAATTATATTCGACAAACATGAAAATTTTGCATTACTCTTATGAGCATTATTCTAATTGTAAATTACAATGCACTAAAACTTTAAAAAATGTGCGCTTTTGTTACAACCTAGACAATATGATATTCGTGTTTTCGAAATTGTTTCAAAATAAATGAGGTTATACGAAATGGTTTGCACTTAATTGCCGTCACCGATGTTTTATGTTCATGAAATTTAAATATAGGATAGTTTCTAAAGGTATTGTCTTCCATTGATATCAAAAAAAATGTTGAATATGAATTTTAAAAAATACCGCTTGTTTCGAACAATATTCTAAATACATATGTTAGTATTTGTTATGCACAAATAGTTTTTTAATGAGCGTTAATTTTGCAATGTGTATAATAAAAAAAAATATATAATTTTCAAAAGCAATTTGTTAGTACGATTGTCATTGCTTTTGGCATTTAAGTAGATTGAAGAGACAATCACAAATGAAGCAACTGCTTGTGGCATATTTCAACTTACCTGGATTGTCGACAATTTCACCGAAAGTCGTCTTAAGCGCATCAGTGGGCACACGTGGTCCATATGTGGAATCAGATTTATTAACATCAATCCAGTATTGTATTAAACGATCCCAGACATCTAAAATTTGTTCCTTCAGTTTGGTTGCATGCACCGAATCCGCTTCAGCCAACCAATCATCGATGTAAGTTTCGATTTTTCGACGTCCATAATGATGCGCATTATCCAAGGCATCATCAATGGATGATTGTATATTCTCAGGTAAGATATCGATCAATTCCGGACGATCCGTTATGGTTTTATTGATCAGATCTTTGCCCAAGTAGGCGACCTCAATTGTTTCCGAATAGATATTGACACAGAAAAATACGCCGAGAAACACGATAATTAACAGCATAAGTATTATCATCAGTATGGAAGTGACCAAGTCGACGGAGGATTTCAATGAATCGCGTATGATAGCGTTTATTTTGTAATTCAATTCCAGCACACCGGGTAAACAGAGAGGCAATACGGCTGAATGGTGGTCAATAGCCCAACACTGTGGGGTGAAAGGAAAAATATATAAATTATATATATATGATTTACTCTTAAAAATATTAATACCTTTAGCTTTTCATAGGCTTCATTGATTTTATTCGATATGAATGCCGTAAAACCAGACACATTGCCCAAGGTGTATAATAAATGCAGCGAAATGGGTATGGCGGCCAAAATGAACATCCAGACATTGCGATACAAAAATGTGGCTATGCAAGCGTAGAATAGGCATTTGAAGTAGATACCACTTAGATGTGGCTCCTCATGTTCATCCAACAACTCGGTATTGTCCAGTGAATCTATCGTTTCGCTCAGAGAGACATCTTCAGCGTCTGAATGCAAACTTGGCTTCTTTATACTGATGTTGCTGACGGACTTTTCAAAATCAGTTTTATCCAGCAACTTTTTTAGCTTTTCTATACAACTGCTTGAACCATCCGCGGTGCGCATATGGTATATAATTGACACACCTACATATAACATTATCAAAATAAAGGCAGGTACTTGTAGTGCACCTAAAAAGCTGCAACCATAACTGACTATAGCCACCCAAAGCGATTGGCCAGCCATGACAAATTTAGTGCTGTTCTCTGGTTTCCACAAGAAATATACCGATGTCAAGTATACAACAATTATTGCAATTAACTGTAAAATAAGTTATATCATTGCAGATTGCAGTTATGGTTAGTTGAAGTATGTGCACTCACCAAATAGATATTAAGAAAACCAATTAACTGCACGAAGGTACTATGTGAGAAAACTACAAAACGCCAAACGGCACAGAGGAAGCCTTTGGGTGCGTATAATACTAACAATTTCATACATGCAGCCACGCCAACACCTGCCGTCAACAATTGCCAGTGTTCGTGTAACCAACTCACCACTAAACTGCCACAATATTCGGTAGCCTCAAGTGGTGACAAACATATTGATACCATCACATTGGAATCACGATCCTCCAAGCGTTCAAACCAACCGTTCAGCAATTGTGCTAAACGCCGCTTGAATGGGAATAGCACAGCACCCATTAGAAATGCCCAGAGTAATGGACGCACAAAAGGTCCCAGTATAAAGCAGACCGCAACAAATGCTGCGATTCCAGCAGCAATTAGAAAATTATACATGGCTGCTTTGAAGGTTTCATGATTCTGAGATCGCATACGCATCAGCTTGTTAAGAACGCTGTCGAAGGAGCGATCCCGCCTTATCGAGTCTGAACGATTCATTTTGGGTGTATACATATATTATGAATTGCGGTTTGTCATTCAATTAATCGCTGTAAAGAAAAATAAAATTAATATTTTACATAGTGGACATTTCAATTCAAAAATTTGTTAAAACTTTTATTATCTATGTGATTTCTAACATATACACTGCAGCATTGAACATCACAACATCACATTGCCTTAATTTTAGATATTCAACTAAAAATAGCAAGGCATTTCTACAGATATGGTGCTAAATGCGTATTGATGACGTATACCACTTCGACCACACCTACCGACTTAATTTAAAAGCTAAGCATTTATGGTAAACGACTAGAATTTTATACAGATTCATTTGTTTATATTATTTACTTAGCATTATTGTTTTACTGCGAATTCAATATATTTAAACACATTTTTTGCAAACATCGCAACGAGCTCACAAAGATGACGTCAGTGTATGTACTTCACTAAACTTTCAAACATATCGTTTAGTTAAGCATAATTATACCCATCACATTTTTCAAAAATAACTCACTGGTTTCGTTGTTTTAATTTGATTTTGCAATATTATACTTTATGCGATACTTTTTAGAAATCCATATTTAATTAGAACAACATTATATTCACTTCGATTGCCAATGTTCTTAATCAATTTGTTTTGTGCGGTGTTTTATTTTGTTTTCATAATTTAGCTTCCACTACTTTTGAAAGCATTCGGAGTTGTCGGCAGCAGAGAACAATATCAGCTGTTGTGGACAATAAACAGAAGTGTAGCATGAAATTTTAAAGTTCTCAAGGCATACAAACAGATAAGTTAAAATATATGTTATCAAAGAATATATAATTCAAAGAAACCTTAAAATTATAATAATTTTCACATTTAGATTCATTTATAGTTGAATATACACCGATTACAAAATCTGTACAATATCGTCCACAAGTAACCGGTTCGGGAACATCCCGTATAAAATATCAAACAACACTAATCTGCACCGTCGGCACTTTTTATTAGAATTTCGGCACTTTAATTTTTCATCCGGTGTAGATTTTTCTTAAATTAAATTAAAGTAAAGGTTTAAAATATGAAGATTTTCGTACACGTTGTGCTGGTGCTTTTGCTCTTGCAAATGCATTTGGCCATTGGTGATAAAAAACAAAGCAAGAAATATTCTCGTGAAGCTAATGAACAATACACACCACAAAAACAACACAAGTCGAAAGAAAAATCTAATGAAGGCGAGTTTAAACTTACAACAGAGCGCTATGACCCCGATTTCCGTAATCTACAACGACCTTTCCGAATGGCCAAATTAAATTTGGTCTGGGCTAAAGCACAAAATGTGAGTGATAACAATTTTGTACAGCTACAATGTACAAAACATTTTGAACAATACAACTTTTTCTATTAATAGCGATTGACTGAACCGAAATTGAAGTCTTTGTACATGGAACTCAAAATACAAGATAAGGAAGAGATCGCATGGAAACAATTGAGTTCACAGCACAAAGATAAAGAAGGTATTAAAGAAGCTGAATTGCGTCAAAAATTGGTTGGTATTATGAGCACATATGACTTATTGGAACATTTCGAAGATACGCAAGATAAAGACAAGGTTAAACCATATAAGGTAGGAATTATATTTGATAAAAATAGATATATTTTAATTAAATACAAATAACTTTATAGAAATTTTATGACCCAGACGATAGCCACTTGAATAAAAGTGCATTTAAAGATAAAAAACTTAATCGTCTCTGGGCTAAAGCAGAAGTAGCGGGATTTACTAAGGAAGAACTTGATTCCCTTAAGCAAGAATTTCAACATCATCAAGATAAAGTCGATGTATACTATAGCTTATTGGAAGACATAGGTTCAACGGGCGGTCAAAAACATGAAAGTAAGCAAAATTAATAATTTGTTGCGCAATTTTAACACAATAAATTTTTAGATGCCATAAATGAAGATGAGCTCGATATATTCAACATGGTCAGAAATGATCCCAATGAAAATGAGATTAATACGCCTGAAATGAATTTAAAAAAATACGAAAGCGATATAAACAAGTTGCGCGATCACCATCACGGCATTAAAGATCATTATGAGCGTTTGGAACGCTTAATTTCTTCGGGACCACATAGTCAAGAATTTGTTGAACCAAAAGTACAAGGTCTATGGCGTGTTGCACAAGCCAGTAATTTTACAGAAAAGGAATTAAGTTCCATCAAATACGAATTGCATCATTTTGAAAGCAGACTGCTCAAACTGCGTAATCTACATGCTGAGCACGCTATGCAGAAAGAGAAGTACAAGGTATGTATGTATAAAGTAATGTTCTTATATGAATTTTCATGAAAGCTATTTTTACAGAACGAGAAGCAAAAGGACAAAAGCGGACGTTTTGAGGACATGGAAGATCACATTAAGAAGCAAACGCGTAAAGTTGAAAAAATACAAGATACAATTGAAAAAACTATATTCAGACATTCGGAGCTGTAGTGTCCTCCAAAATTGCCGATAGGCGTAATCTTCAAACTTTTTGAAACAATTTCGAATAAACTAATTTAATATTTAAGTAAAGAGATGCCAAATTTGCATATATCTAGGTTGTATTAATCTTAACAACTTGTGTATGTATATAAATTAAATATTTTCATACTCATCTTTCATACTTTGATATTGTTGAATATAACTCTGCAAAAAAGTGTTTGATAATAAATATATTAATTTTTTTGTTAAGAAGTTATAAGAAAATCGTTAAAGGCTTACATACCTAGTAATATTGTTGATCTAGTAATTGAAAAATAACAATTGCTGCTTCATCCGAATCCATGAACCGCTTCTGCTGGCATTAAAGGTAGATTCTTCCTGGTACGTGGGAATATTTTCCGACTTATCCACCTTACTTATACAACAACGGCTTATAGTCAGGGTGCAACTTTACATCTTGATCAAAAATTTCACGCATAGCACTTTGGGACGAGCCTCTTTGAATATTTCCTAGAGGAAACAGTGGCCACAAGAATATTCTTTGCCACAGTTATGAATTTGGTACTATTATAATTTTCAAATTAATGTTTTTTATAAGTAATGTATTAATTTATTGTAACCCACTTAAAGAATTGAGAAAGATAATTCCTTTAAAATTTTTTTATTTAAATATATACATGCAAATACACATATGTATGTGTTTCTGGCGGAATGCATTTTTAAAGCCACTGTAACCACCCTAATATAGCGCTGAAATAAAAAACTCTGTGTGCTCTAATAAAGCGAGAATTGAACGCTTTTATTTTTAAATTATGTTTATTTTTACTAAAACATTTTAATATTGTTCGTCACATTAACAAATTATCAACAAATGAATATTTTTAAAAGAACACACTTTTTTATAAAATAACTAAAAAATGCAACCCTTAATGCAATTTGACATTTTCTTTTGTGAATGTTATCCGTTGTATAGTTCGTCATCTTTGGTATTTTTTGCAGTCGAAAAATGTGAGCTCATATTTATTGCAAATATTTTCATTATATTGGCACCATAAATATATTTTAAATTGGCTGAGAGTGTATAAAACTTTGAGGTAAATTTATAAGGAGTGAATGTGGAAAGTGAAGATGTTCTAATTAGCGTAAACTGAACAAGAGGAAATCACACGTCAGGGCGCTCCCAATTATGTTGTAGATTGCGTCGAAGTCGCTGCCGACGTCGGCGCTGACGTCTATTGACATATCTGCAGTAAATACGTTATGGGTGACAACACCCGCGAAGATATTTTGCAGTTGCACACGGACATTTAAACCAATTTAAATAGTGTAAATGATAGAAAATAATTTTCAATTTTAGCGGTATCAACTTATTTTTCAACTGTTGCCGTATGGTCGGTCATGGCCAGTGAAAACATAATGGACGAATTAGCATCATTAATACGTACGGAAATTCCGGATGGCAGACAAAGTTTGCGTGATAGTTATACAAATTTAGAACGTGTTGCCGATTATTGTGAGGACACGTATTACCGGTAAGTAAAATAATTTTAATAATATTACTACGATGCTTAGTAATTCATAACACATTGTTTTAGTGAGGAGAACAAAAAAGCGGCACTAGAGGCTACCAAAAACTATACAACGCAGTCATTGGCCAGTGTGGCTTATCAGATCAATACTCTCGCTTATAGTTATATGCAACTTTTAGAGTTGCAAGCACAACAATTATGTGAAATGGAATCACAAATGAATCATATTGCTCAAACAGTGCATATTCACAAAGAAAAAGTGGCACGACGGTAAGTTAAACGTTTACATTTTCATAATAAATATGTACTAATATAAAATTCATTGCAGTGAAATTGGTGTGCTTACTGCTAATAAAGTAAGCTCACGACAATTCAAAATAGTCGCGCCCATCAATCCAGAAAAACCAATCAAGTATGTACGCAAGCCAATTGACTATTCGATACTGGATGATATCGGTCATGGTGTAAATTCTACACAAACACGCCAACAAAAACATCGTGGATCTAGTCATGGGTCCATACAATCATTGGCAACATCTTCGCTGGCACCCTCCGTCGGTCCGCCACCAACTACAAAACCACCAACACCACCGCAAATGACACGCGGAAATACTGGTACGCTGGGTAAATCTTCAATGAGCAACACCGGTACGCTTGGCAAAAGTTCGCGTGAATATCGAACGCCACCGGTTGTTAATCCACCGCAAGTGCCTTCGCACTATGCACCCAACTATCCGATTGGGCATCCAAAACGTATGTCATCAGCTTCCTCAAGCACCACAGTCACCGGTATCAGCAGTATGGGTATTGGTGGACCGGGCAGCACTAGTGGTGCACCAAGTGTGGTTAGTGAACGTGAACGTGAGCGCGGCGGTGGTTATAGTGCATTGCCTATGCCGCCTAGTCAACAAATAGCAACGCATGTCAATTTACCATCAGCGGGTATGATGCAATCTTTGCCACCACCACCGCCAACAACATACGATGACAGAAGCAGTATGCCGCGTAAGTGCAATATAAATGTGTGTTGTTTATATAAATGCACTAACAGACAATTATTATTTTATTTTTTAGCACCACCATCGCCACTCACTGTTTCACAACATGAAATTAGCGAACAAAGTCACATTGGTATGCACACACTGGGCAGAAATCACAACAGGTATGTTGTAACGGTGCTTGTTTTAAAAACGAAACTCGAAAACTGTCAAAATATAATGTAAAAAATATTTAAAGTTGTTGATACATTTTTACTATGATAAAGTGTCATCTTAGTAATAATCATAAGTTATCGAGTTTCGATGTTCAATTGTATGTTTTAAAATATAAGAAGAAGATGTTATTCATTTATACTATTTTATAATTGCTCACATAAAGGAATGGTAACAGGTAAAATAAGAAAACACACATTTAATCATTAATGACTAATATTTCATAAAAAATATATGTAAATAATCGTACAGTTTTTTTTTGGTTATGGATTGTAATATACATACATATATTATTCACCAAACAATAATTGCGGTTAAAGTGGTCATATCAGTTGTGTTTCTTTCGAATTTCGAATAACTACTTCTTATCTTATAAAAACTTGTTTGTCCACCCTTTTAAAGAAATAATTTCAGTGTGAACTTTGCAAGACCTGGCTCACAGTCGCCACCACTACCACCGCCACCACCGCCGGAGGAGGAACATCAGGACTTTGGACGGCCACGTACATCGGCAGGACAAGGTCAATTGGCGCCTATCGTGCCCGAGGATCAGAATTTACCCGGTTGGGTGCCAAAGAATTACATCGAAAAGGGTAAACGCTTCGAAAATTATGATAAAAAAATGAAAATTTACAAATATATTCCTGTTAATTACAGTTGTCGCAATTTACGATTATTATGCCGACAAAGACGATGAATTGAGTTTTCAAGAAAGCTCTGTCTTGTATGTGCTAAAGAAAAACGATGATGGTTGGTGGGAAGGCGTTATGGACGGTGTGACTGGTCTGTTTCCGGGTAATTACGTGGAGCCATGTGTGTAAACGTGAACAAACGTGTGTAACGTGTCAATGACACTTAGTGGTGTTTTCAAAGTGCAACTAAAGTGAAATAAATGAAATCACACACGTGCACATATTCATAACTAAACTGCCTAAAACGCTAAATGTTACGCCACAAATTGGTATTGAAAGTATTTAAAAAATTATCACAATTACCAGCAAGATATATTAAAACGTATATTATTAGGCAAAGCTGAGTGTTAAACAATTCCAATTTCCAACATCAATAGCATTAAATAGTCTGTGTTTAAGCGCGCAGTTATTCCACGTAGTTTAAAATTGAAAAACACAAATAATAATAATAATAACAACAAATAAGCATAATATTGGTGAATGTAATGTTAATTGTGTATGGCCTTTTCGACGCGAAAACTTAAACGCAATATTACCGTTATGCTGCGGAATTCGTTGTGTGGCAGTTTAGCCAGAAAAGGTCGTACATTAAACATAAAACATTTTTATAGCATTTTTTTACAAAAAAAAATAATAATAATATAAACGACGAAGTAAACACATTAAACTTATTCCGATGTATGAAGAGCACAGTTAACGAAAGTAAAGTTACATAGAGAACAATAATATACTAGCTGCAATTAACTGAATTAATTCAATTACGTATTCTAACTAACTTGATAAGTATTTGTGTATGAGGCACAAAAATGCTCGCAACGATTCCTTTCTAAACGCCTGCATATATTTGTATGTATGTAAATCTTTTATTAAACTATATATATTATACATATATGTCTTCGAATTATACAAATACCCATACTCTTAAACTATACTATATACCTTGCATAAATGACAGTCGACGTTTGTGTTTGTGTGCGCGTTTAAAAGAAGTAGCAAGCAGCAAAGAAAAAAAAACCGTTTTTGGTTAGCACAGTGTTGTGTTTAAATTAATTATGGGTTGGCAAGTACCACGCCACAACTGTTTTCTTTGTGAAGTGCTCAGATCACGTCAAACTATTTTGCATTTTTTTTTAATTAAAATTTATTTAATGTTGTCGTTTTTTGTACACAAATTTTTTGCATAAATCAAATACTTGATTACCTCTTGGTATAGCTTATGCTCAATTATCTATTCTCTATTACCTATTATTATTATTATTTCTGGCGTATTATTATTATTATATTTTCACAAATCTAGCCGCACAGGTGGTAAGTGTAAATACCGTTACTCCTGTATGAGCCTTTGCTATGCTACTATAATTTCATTTATATTAGTTAAACGTGAATTTATTAAAAAAATACAAATATATATATACATAAATATATATCGCATATAAATATGTATACTTACCTATATAAAAGTAAAAAAAAAGTGAAATGATAATTATGCATACGTATATTATTACTATTGTATTAACTTAGATAATATAAATAATCACAATGGAAATAAATGCTAAAGATGGAATCAAAATGTGCATTTTCTATATGAGTAAACAATACTGGAAAAATAATAACAACATATACATAGCTTAACAGAGTCTGTATATATATTTTGTTTGCGCGGACCCTATTCTCTTGGGAAAAAGTTCGACTTAATAATCGATGTGATTTAAAATACGCTCAGAGATAGTCAATTAGTTTTCACATTAACCCTGATATACGAAAGTAAACCGATTTTATCACATAGCCATTTATGGTGTAGGAATAAAAAATATAAGAATAAAAATGTTGGAAAAAATTACGATTTATTTCTCAACATAACCTCCTTTTAGCTCTATATAATTCAACCAATGATGTTCTTCAATCGTCTGAAAACTACATTTTCAGGAGTTATATAAAATAGGTTTCCTTGGTGGCGATATCTCTTCATTAGATCGAAGGTCAAATGGTTAGGCATAGTAGAGCCCTGCGACCTGATTATCCTTATCACGGTAGTCGTGTAGCTCAAAATTTTTGAATGCTAGAAAATGGTGGTCATCACCTTTCCGGTCGATGAGAAAATCTCTGCCTTCCTCGGAGTAGGTTCGTCGGGCGTAGTCCACCATTTCGACGGGCACGATTTTAGTTTCTGGGGCGCCAAGATTTGAGTTCACTTTTAGGTAAATTAGCCCAAAATAAACACTTTTTATTAAATAAAAAAAATTTATATCTCGCTCCGTTTACGAGATATCGAGCGTTGAAGTTTGTGTTAACAGCAGCCGATACGCGCATTACATATGCATTGATGCAGGTGTTATGTGATTGATTGACAAGTTTTTTCGCGTACAACTACTTTCTGCACTGGCGGCCTTCGGCCGCGCTTCAAAAAAATAACCCTGGTCGAGCCAACACCGGGAGTTATCAAAGAGAGGGAAATGGAAAGTTTTTTCGGGTACAACTACTTTCTGCACTGGCGGCCTTCGGCCGCGCTTCTAAAAAATAACCCTGGTCGAGCCAACACCGGGAGTTATCAAAGAGAGGGAAATGGAAAGTTTTTTCGCGTACAACTACTTTCTGCACTGGCGGCCTTCGGCCGCGCTTCAAAAAAATAACCCTGGTCGAGCCAACACCGGGAGTTATCAAAGAGAGGGAAATGGAAAGTTTTTTCGGGTACAACTACTTTCTGCACTGGCGGCCTTCGGCCGCGCTTCAAAAAAATAACCCTGGTCGAGCCAACACCGGGAGTTATCAAAAAGAGGGAAATGGAAAGTTTTTTCGCGTACAACTACTTTCTGCACTGGCGGCCTTCGGCCGCACTTCAAAAAAATAACCCTGGTCGAGCCAACACCGGGAGTTATCATATGTAAGTGCGCGCATCGGCTGCTGTTAACATAAACTTCAACGCTCGATATCTCGTAAACGGAGCGAGATATCAATTTTTTTTATTTAATAAAAAGTGTTTATTTTGGGCTAATTTACCTAAAAGTGAACTCAAATCTTGGCGCCCCAGAAACTAAAATCTCCCCTTTCGACGGTTCCGGAAAGAGCAAACGCAAACTCATCGCGTCGAAAACTTTCTCTTGCCCATATTTTTTGCATCATATGAACCATGAGGTCTTTTGGGATACCTACTGTGTGGATATCATGCTCATCCATAATCAGCAGTCTGCAAATACGAGATCGTCGACTGACATCCTCCATTATAGCAAAAGGGACGTTACTTCCGAACAACTGGGTGTGACAGATCAAAAACCGGCATGCAACCACTTCGAAAGTCGTTAAGTGGCTTCATATGACTGTAACAATTTCATTAAAGCTTGAAATCATTCATTAAATTTGGTCTTGTAACCAAGAACAGATACTACTCCTTTAGTTCGTTATGCGTTTGTGCGCTTTATTTCAAATTCTACATTTACTATTTTACATTAAATTGCAAAGTTCAGGTTAAAAATTATTGCATGAACAAGAGTTTCTGACGAAACTTTTCAAACTTGTCATGTCTTTCAAAATATAAATAAATAAAGTACACGTCGAAATTCCCTGAGCAAAAACTTATTCGTTCGCCTATGTCTAAATTTCTACAAATTAACTAATTCCTTGTGCTTTTATAGGCTTCTTGTTTCTCGGTTGCTCATTCTCGGGTCTTAAGTGTTGTTGGGCGCATGTTTAGCCATACGTATTGCAGTGCCACGTCGTGTAGCTGGTGTAGTTGTCGCGGATAATTTCGGTAAACGTGGATTAACAAGTGGTCCCATATGACGATCCGGTCCATCTTGAAAAGCGCTAAGTACTTGACTGTCGATCGGTGGCAACGGTGAACCAGGAGACCATTCAGAACTGGAACTAGAGCCAGGAGATTCGGAACTGCAAAAGGTAGAAGAATATTTGTTAGAAATAGTAGGAAGTGGAAATGTGTTGATTAGTGAATTCAACTTACCCAGCTGTGTAGATGGGCGGCAATTTGCGCTCATAAGATGTAGCCGGTGTAACAACGCCAGCATGTATCTCCTGTTGGTATAAACCGTAAAGTTCGCGCAACTCGTCGGGCAACTCCACATTGCCTTCCTCAATCAAACGACGTTGTGAGCTTATAATATCCTCACACAAACGCCGTTGACGTTCGGCGCGCAAGAGCTGTAGGTCGCGTCGTCTCAGCTCAGCCTGTCTTGCTAGACGCTCAGCTTGTAGCGATACTTTATCAGCTTCCAATTCGTGCACACGACAAAGTAGCGCCAATAATTCTCGCTCTTCGTCGCTGGTAATACGTTCGGGCAGTTCCTATATTAAATAAATCTATTAGTACTTTTCGGGGTAATTCCCTACTACTTACATCTTCCAACTGCACGCCTTTTTGTCGACACAATTCGAGTTCCTGCTCAGTACGCTCACGTATCTCTTTGTAACGCCGTGTCTCTTTCTCGATTGCCGAGAGCTCACCCCAAGCATTTTTCAGCGCAATCGCACCTTCAGATTCAATATCTTTGGTTGGGTTAAAAGAGGAAAAAATGTTTTAAAAATGAAACGAATTTAATCTATACGCATTTCAGTCTGCCTACCGTCGTCAGCTGGTGAGTCGTAAAGTTTACCCATGCGTCCTTGCCAATGCGATATGATCATATGCTGACGCTCGGCATCGAGCTCCAAACCAAGCAAATGACTCTCCGCTTCGAGCAGCTTGCGACGCAGCTTCATTTGTTGCTTGAAGGTGAGCACGATCTGCTCGCGCAAATAACGTAACTCCGTCTTACGTTTCTCATCCTCTTCGGTGCTGCGCGCAGGTTGTGCGGCAGCAGCCGCCGCGGCACCACTACGTGGCCGTTCTGTAAGCATCTTACCACGCAGACGTGTCACCTCTTCGCGTAATTCAGTTACCAGATTTTGGTAGTGTTTTGTGGGAAAGTTTTTGACCTCATCGAGATAAACGGAATTCTGTAGACGCGTAGAAATGCTATTCGCGCGATCCGCATATACAAGTGTATTCTTTGATTCGTCGCGATGCTTTGCTTCGGGTGCGACATGCGCAATCATAACGGTCTTGCATTTGCCACTTAACGCCTCCTTTAATAAACGTGTCAGCTTCGAATCACGATAGTTCACGTAACGCGCACCACCCGACAGCGCATTGATGCAATTGCCAAGCGCCAGTAGACTGCGATTGATGTGTGCACCTTCTTGTAGACGCTTACCACGATTCTTTGTCTTCTTAGCACGTTCCGATCCTGCCAGATCGGTGAGAAAGAGACGACCTTGTTTTGTGCCCAAGGGAGTTTTCGTTTGTACGGTAATGCTGAGCAACGCATGACTGCGCGATGATGTTTGGTTCGCTGCTGTCGGTTCCATGGTGCGTGCTTTGTTGCCTTTGAGCAACAGTGAAACGACCTCTTGCCGACTCGTCGTGGTGATCTCGGAGAGACCGGCGACGGTTATGCGTTGACCACGATTATCTTCACGCAGTTCAAGCGGTCCGCCAGGATTCAGCAGATCGCGTATAAGCTCATTGTATATTTCCAAATAGGAAATGGATACCTTCAATGATTGAATAATACTGTAAAGAGTGTATTCTTACAATTTGACAGCCAACTAACCTTGCTACCATTATTCGACGTATTGTCAATGTTTTTAAATATTTCTTCGATAGCACGTACCATCAGTCCACTCTCATTGTTATTGGCATCGACATCGTAAGCTGCGGTAGCGCCACGTTCGGTGGCTGTTGAAGTGACTTTCTTACGGCAGGGACCCAACATGGTGTGTGTTTTGCCAGAACCGGTTGCGCCATAAGCGAATACCGCCGCGTTTAGGCCATTGAGCACATCTTTAACCAAAGGCGCCGTCGTTTTCTTATAGACTTTCTCCTAATTTTAAAAATAAGGAATATAATTTGGAAGTTTGTCAGCAATCTAACAAGTACTTTTATTTTAAATTTTTGATTATTAGGGAGATAGGAACTGTTGGATTGTTAGACTTCTTGGCCTCAATAAAATAATATTTAAAAAATGTCTTACCTGCGTGTCGGTTTCTTTGAAAACATGATCGTACGAGTATTGCCGCGGCCGACTTTTACCACCATCATCAAACAACAGTGATTTCTCGGAAATCACATCAATGCAATGGTCGGTGCTTTCATCGCTGGGCCGCACACGAACCACAACCTACAAAGTAGATAGAAACAACAATAGAACTAGTGTTTGTTCGTAAAAGTGTAATAAATCGTCTGAACTGACCACTAAACGTTCCTCTTGCGGCCCGTTTGCTGTCGCTAGTCCACGACTCTGCGCTGCCGACGAGGATGAGCTGCCACCACTGCTGCTTGACCAACAACCGTTTTGTGCCATTTTACGCGCAGCAAACCGCGGAGGCTCACTGCTGGAGCGAAGCGTGATTATAGCTCGTAAATTAGTTGCTGTAATTTGATAAAGAAAATCACTGGTTAGCATTTGGGAATACGTATAATTTCACTTAGTCACTAAGCTAAACATCAGGGAAGAAGTGGGGCGAAATAATACTAGCTTACTTTAAACTTAAAGCTTAATCTAAACAAAAATAGTAAGACTAGTTTAAATTCTAAGGTAGCTGAAAAGTTCGTTCAATCTTTCAAATGTACGATTTCATTGTTGAGGTACGATTGGATTTTTGATTCAAATTAGACCCGACCTCGCTGATTACCTCTTCATTGTGCCTTTTGAAGATTAGTTCGAACTATAGAGCCTATCAGTTGAATTCTAAGAGCGCGATCTCATATAATAGAAAGCTTTTCAGGCACTTATTAGTCTTGATTTCAAAAAGCGAGTTCTGATGCTTTCAGGTTTTCCTATACAGTTCTACATCGTTCTATTTTTATGAAAGCTGTCGGTATATCTGTCTGTTTGAAATCCATAAATTAATAATTACTCGACATGAGTTGCAAATAGTAACACCCCTTTCTATATTTTGATTTTGAGAAAATGCTCGTGTAATGTCATTGATTGCTCCAAAGGTGTCAAAGGATTCACCTGCTCATAAACAACTGAAACGAATACACCCACACCCTCAGTCATACAAGAACAAATGCTAGTAAAATCTAGAAGTCCATTGCAGACATTAAGTGTCATTAAGCATTCCATGAGTTGACAGTTGTGGGCGTTGAAAAGCGGAAAACTTTTGTTAATGCGCCACAACAATGTTGAATAGTTTATAACTCACATTACAATGAAAATCCATCAGCGTTGATGAATAAATAAATTTAGTTATATAAGAAATCACTTTAACGTTTTTGGTGAGTGGGTTAGCAAAGAGGAAGATTTAGGTAATTTATTTCAACTTTTTTTGGAGGGAAAAGCGATGATATTCCAGACTTAAGGCAATAAAGGAGATTTTATAAATATTTTGTATTTAACCCTTTCATGCCCAATGTTGCGTATATGCAACATTGTACTTATCGGCTCCTAATTCTCGTTATTTAAATTTTTTTAACCAGCGGTTTTTTCAATTATGTAGACTTATGTTTTATGCAAGCTTACAGTTACTTTTTCTGATTTGAGCTGTGCACGTGTTCACTCAGTAAGAGTTCTTAGCAGAGAGAAACTGGCAAAAATCGTTTCGCGAAAAAAGTTATACAAAAGTTGTTATACAAAAATGGTTCAAAAACATAAAAATAATTGTTTTATTTTAAAACAAAGTGAACTATATAAATAAGTAAGGATAAGAGAGTTATTTACTAAAAAAATTTCATGAAAAAAGTGTTTAGTTTATTTATAATAATTTAATTTGTGCCTATAAGCAACATCCCATAGCTAATGAACCAGGTAACATAGGACTTTGAAATTTTTATCACTTCATATTTGAGTTAAGACTAATATATATCTGTCCTAAAAAAGCTGTTAGCTCCGCCCATTTTAATTCGGGCATGAGAGGGTTAAGATTTCGAGGATTTTGGTTATCGAGTTCCAAGTAATGTTCGAAAAATACAGATACTAGTGAATCGAATAAACAACTGATATAATCACTTTGATAAGCAGATAGTATAGCAAACTCTTTAAAGAGGTCAGTGGCGAACGCAGGAAAAAAATTTGGGGGGGGGGTTTAGGTAAAAAGACAATGTTTCATTATTTTATTCACAAATTGAAGTCTAATCTTCTTTTATTTTGCTTTATTTTGCGCTATAACATTTAAAATCTCTTCCTCCGTCACGTCTATATCTTTATGGATATTCAAGAGAGACATTACGTTTAAGCGTGCTTCTCCAGTTTTATTTCTTAAATATGTTTTAAGCCTGCGAAGTGAAGAAAACGAGCGTTCACTTGAAGCGACAGGTATAGAGATTGTTGCTCCAATCTTTAAAAAACGATGCACTGTTTTGAAAATTTTCATTTGAAAAACAAATAATAAGTAAAGTTGTGTATCTAATTCAGACCAGTTTTTTTTGGTTGTTTTTAATAAAAATATAAACATTTTAGTTAAGACACTCAAGTATTTTTTTTGCAAATAGCATAATTTTTTTTAATTTAAATTTATTTCACAACAGTTTGCTTATGGTACGAAAACTGAAAGTCATAATAAATGAGTTTTTATTTTTCCTGTATTATGATTAACAATAAACTCGAAAAAATAGTAGAAACCTTATTGGTGACTTTTCAGTTCAGAACTAATTTTCAAAAGAAGTCCATTTTCGACTCACAATTCCCCTTAAATCTTAAAAAATCCAGTTCAGCAGCCACAGAGTTATAAGGCAAACTCATTACTTTGAAGCAAATTAAAAAAATGTTTCTGTCCAGTTTATATTTTTCTGGGTTTTTTAATTGGCCTACATTCCCACAACTTTTTAATACTATCCAGATACAATAGGTTTGTTTTTAGTTTAACATTTTCATAGTTTAAAAAAATTAAATTCTATCAGCAGAAAAGTATCAAAATAGGCCGTTTGTGAACAAAAAAATTATCAAATCACAAAATTTAGAAAAAAAAGTATCAAAAAAGATACAAATGTATCAAAACGGCAACGCTGTTAGTGACTAATGTATTCATTTATTTTACATATTCATACATCGTCGGCAGAAAGATTGCTTTGAAAACAACAAATTACAATTTTTCAAATGACTATGTAGAATTAAATTCTATTATTTAAAAATTCAATTACTTTGGGGGGGGGGGGGGGTTGTTTAACACCCCAAAAACCCCCCCCTGCGTTCGCCCCTGAAAGAGGTGTTCACATACTCTCTTCTAATGATTTCATGTTGTTGACTTATTTTTGATTTTGCACGTGAAGTTTTCTCTCGTGAAATTCGGTCTCAAATGTAGCGAGCAGAGTAGTGGTGACTATTTTCAACTAAAGTGATAAAACTGGGCGACGCCGTATAAGAAATTTAAGCAATCAAGACACACTTACGAATTTAACATAAGCCTAAACAATATTTAACCTTCAAGTGATTTCATACACGCAGCGCCTGCTACAACGCCTTAAAGTATGCTTAAACAAACAACAAGAATTTGAAAATAATAACTTTTTCACGTGTCGTGTCGTTGAGGTAGGCTCACATGTTGTTCTTATTGTTGTTTATATATTGTACACGCATTTGTGATTACCGTTATATGGCGTTAGTTAGTCAAGGCAAAGACCTCAACCTTAAATAGCGATTAACTTAATCACAGCATTTACAGCGCTAATAGTTAGACACACGAAAAACACAAAAAATAAATAAATAAAATAAAAATATAAAATAAATATAAGAACAACATTTTGAGTGTATGAGACTGTGTACTTAATTGTTTTGGGAATTGATTTTCAAAAACACAACTGAACACAAGTGTTGAAGGCTAGTACTTTTTCGTTAATGTTCATGTTAATTGGATGATTTGGTTTTGTGTGTCCCGTACCCATGCGACTGATTTGACTTAATCTTGTCCGAATGAAATTTCTGTATTTTTTATTTAAGTAATTTTCGTTAAATATTTACCATTTATTTTGGTTATGTCAGTCTTGAGTTGCCTAGTATTTGGTTGGCATTAGGATATTTTATTTCATTTTATTATTTTGTGTAGTTTCTTAGGGGACGAATGAAGTGCACACTTGTTTTGGTGAGTATTAGCTAAACTGGTTTATAGAATTTTTTATTTGTTCCCATGGTCTATTTCAAAGAAAGTAAAAATATTAGATCTTTTTAAGTTTCATCAGTGAATACATTTCAATTTTCCAAAAGCCGATTATTTAAATCATCCAGTTAAATTTAATCATGATATGAAGAGCCCGTCCGAAAGCTCAGCTTTCATAAAAGCTTTAATTCAGAGGTATTGTATGGATTTTTTATAGATTTATTGAAAACATAACTTCAAGGAAATTTTCCTTTTTTTTGAAAAAATATTTTTTCATTCGTCTTCGATTTGAGATAGCCTTTTGCCCTTTCTCACAGTATTATTTAAGCAATATTTTTCGTTGTATGTATGTATGTGATTCGCGTGGAATTCGTTGAGCAGGTTAGAGCCGAAACGATGATAGCGCGCCACTGCTCTCTTTTCCTCGCAGTTGGAGATCCTAAGTGTAACCAGGTCGCTCTCCACCTGGTCCCTTCAACGGAGTGGATGCCTTCCCCTCACGGCTTCCTCCGGCGGGTACTGCATCGAACACTTTCAGAGCTGGATTGTTTTCGTCCATTCGGACAACATGACTTAGCCAACGTAGCCGCTGTTATTTTCTTTCGCTGGACTATGTCAATGTCGTCGTATAACACGTACAGCTCATCGTTCCATCGTCTGCGGTATTCGTCGTTGCCAATGTTCTGAGGAACATAAATCTTGCTCACCATATTCCTCTCGAAACTCCTAGTGTCGTCTCATCTGTTGTTGACATCGTCCACGTCTGCATCATAAATCAGGACGGGAATGATAAGCGACATGTAGAGTTTGATTTTGGTTCGTCGAGAGAGGACTTTACTTTTCAATTGCCTACTTAGTCCATAGTAGCACCTGTTGGCAAGAGTGATTCTGCGCTGGATTTCGAGTCTGACATTGTTGGTGTTGTTGATGCTGGTTCCCAGGTATACGAAATTATCTACAACTTCAAAGTTATGCCTGTCAATAGTGACGTGGGAGCCAAGACGCGAGTGCGCTGACTGTTTGTTTGATGACAGGAGATATTACGTCTTGTCCTCATTCACCTCCAGACCCATTCGCTTCGCTTTCCTATCGAGACGGAAACTAACGGCGCGGTGGTTGCTTACAATTGTTTTATTTATCGAAGACGAAGATGCTTAGATATATACTTGATACATACCAATGAATTCATTACGCTTTAAGTGATTTCTAAGGAGTCTTCGTGGCTATATTAGCACCAGTATCGTCGAATATTCAGATCATCAAACAAAATTCGTCACGTTGATGAGACTATTTTTGAAATAAAGACAAACGGCTTCAGAAAGTATTTGAGATGGCTATGGATCAACGCTTCTTAATTGTCGATCAAGTTTATAATTTTGTTGTTATTTTAACTCGATAAAGTTATGAAGATGCTGCGATCAGTCGAAATCAGCCGAAAGACGATTAATTTTTAATCATAATCTGTATATGTATCTAATGAAGTGCAACTAGTGTAAAAAACAGAACAGTTTGCTTTTCCGACAAGACAAATTTAACTCAGTCTACAAGTAGAGACTCATTTGCAATATATGCGGTTCCGATTTGCTCTGTCATCCAGTATATTTTCAAACTATAGCCTCCTCTAATGTTTTATTTTTTTGAAGTCCGAATCTCGTGATGCAAATTTTACTCTCTCTAATCATACAGGAATTGTGATATATTTTTTATTATTTAAAAACCAAATATTTTTCTGAAGTTCGAGTTCGGTAAAACAATATTGTATTGAGAGAATGAGAGTTAAAAATTTGTTTCATTTGCAAATGATGAATTGATCGGTTTTTATAGTTACAGACCCTAGACAATACCATATTGAGAAGTAAGAAAGAGAGAGATAGAGAGAGAGGGCAAACTAGGAAGTTTCATATATCCATTACACATCATCTGCCTATATCAACAGTTTTTAATAACACAATGTAATTGAAGTGCATTAGAGCAAATTACTACCTTCAGAAACAATTAAGCCTAGAATTTAACTGCACTCTTGCACTATCTACGCTTTACATGTACATTCGAAATTAATTGCGCTTTAGCTGTTAAATTCTGCTTTTCAATAGCTTAATTACGCATTTAGTAGTAAATTTTATTGATTACCCATTGATGCTTGTCTAATGAAGAACCTTGGGAATAGTTAATATGAGTGAGTGATATATAAATATACTTTGTTTTTTCTCCACAATAAAGTAAATGTGTGTCTATATTTTCACTGTTATTTTAATCAAATTAATTAAAGTGATGTGGAAAACATGAATTTATTTTTAGAATATAAATACCATCGGTTTCTTCGAAAAACAACGCCTGTATGTGACAGCAAATAAATTCTTCACGACATTAAAATTTTAGAACTAATTTGTATATGTACATAGATATGCATCTGTTTTGATGAATGGTGTTCTTTGGAGAGCTTTGTTATTAACTTTGTTTATATATTATATTGTATACAATATAAACCTACGAGTACATACATATGTATGTATATGCACCCACGTGCATATAAAGATAGTAATTAAAAGGTGGTTGTTTAATGTTGACTGCTTTCTAGGCTTTAATCTGTCACCAAAACGATTAGTGTAGTTTCGTGTTAACATACTCATATGTACATATGCAAATATGTTTATAGACCTATATTGTCATTAATTATGATTGCTTTTGGGTACAAATACACGAACAATGATATATGAAAACGTTTTTGTTTTTGACTTGTAGACATTAAATGACTGCCTTTTGTTTTTTTTATGGGTGCTTAAGTGCATTTCAATGTACGAGGTGTGTTCGAAGAAGGACATATTTTCATGTTTTCTTATATTGTTTATTATTATTATTATTAATTAATAAAAAACAGTATTTTTTGGTGTGCTAATGGGTTGAAACCTGCTCTCTAAGCCCCACCGACTTTAACATCTATTTAATAATCTGAGGAGACCCATGACAGTACCGAGATTTATATTGAGTACTGAAAAAGGACTGTAGGAAATAAATTTTATATAAATAGTGAAGAATTAATATTACAAGTAAGGAAAGGCTAAGTTCAGGTGCAACCGAACATTTTATACTCTCGCCATTTTATTAGGTAAATTTTATTAACTTAACAGACAATTTGACCAACATATTCGGCATAAAGTCTATTAAAAAAAAATTAGTATATATAGTATATGAGGGCTGAGGTAATTCCTGAACCGATTTCACTCATTTTCACCACCAAGGTATAATATATCCAAGACTATACGCTCATTTAATTTGGCTAAGATATCTGACATATTAACCGATATAATTTATGTTCGTTGTCAGGGACCTTGGAAAGTTATAGCCCGATCTCGACAATTTTACCACAAGTGATATCTCAGCTCAAATATAGTATTTTTGTAAAGTTTAATTCCGCTATCTTCATTGATTCCTAATATATCTATACTACTATCATAACTTCGAGGTCGTAGATAATTTCGTATACCTGGGAACCAGCATCAACAACACGAACAATGTCAGCCTCGAAATCCAGCGCAGAATAACTCTTACCAACAGGTGCTACTTTGGACTGAGTAGGCAATTGAACAGTAAAGTCCTCTCTCGACGAACCAAAATCAAGCTCTACAAGTCGCTTATCATTCCCGTCCTGATCTACGGTGCAGAAGCTTGGACGATGTCAACATCAGATGAGACGACACTAGGAGTTTTCGAGAGGAAAATTTTGCGCAAGATTTACAGCGAAAAATTATCCTTAGGCACCGAGTAATTTATGTTCGTTGTCAGGGACCTTGTAAAGTTATAGCCCGATCTCGACAATTTTACCACAAGTGATATCTCAGCTCAAATACAGTATCAAGTTTTAGCTAATTACAAAAAAAAAATGTTCGAATTTTCCTCATTTTACTGGTTTTATATGACCCCACGCAAAAAACGGGAAGTATATACATATATATGGGAGAGTGTGTATACATATGTGTGTAAAACCGTGCGATCTGCTTGTATATTAAAAAGTGAAGGAATCAGATGGAATGCAAAATTGAGTTATAGAGAAAGTAGGCGTGGTTGTGAACCGATTTCGCACATATAACGTCCGTGTTAAGAAAACATTATGTACCGAATTTCATTGAAATCGGTTGAGTAGTTCCAGAGATATGGTTTTTGGCACATAAGTAGGCGGTGCCATGCCCATTTTCGAATAGTAATTATAATCCATTTAGTAGTAGTAGTAAAAAACTTCGTTGTGAGAATATAATTAAAGTTACCTTATATTTTGAACACGGCTCATAAACTACACCACCTCGTTGTGCTAAAAAATAACGGGTATTTTAAAATTTCCAATTGTCCAAAGGGCATACGAGAAATAGCTGAAAGAGCTGAAAATCTATCCCAAAAATCGAGTTTGAGAAGTGTTTCGACGATAGGAAGAAGCGCTGGAATAAGTGTATACTATCGAATGGGAACTATTTTGAAGGCGACAATATTAATGTGAAATGTTGAAATTAAATAAATATTTTTTTTTATCAAAAAGCGAAAATTCCCGTTATTTTTTGAACACACCTCGTAAACTACATATATGTTTACAAACACGAAATTGTTGCTTTGTGCATAGATAACTTATGTATATGTATATGCAACAGCCTACACATGTAATTGTATGCTATCTATATACAATTGTCTCCTAACATTAATATTTACACATATGTATATTTGTGTTTGTTATTTTGTTTTGATTTCAGTTACATTCTATTAACTGCCCATTTCATGCCATGGTTAGCATACATCTACTATATACTTTTGTATGCCCACTTTGGTAAACATAGAAGCAACTAATTATGCTGATAAAATCAGTGTTGATATTTCTAGAACGTAAAGGATCGATATTATGGGTTTCGGCCTTTATTGATTAGGCTATCCAAAGTTTAACTTTAAGTTTATAATTATTTCTATAAAGCATAAATGCTAAAATATACACATATTTTTAATTAAATGGAAAGTCATTTTCAGGGAAATGTGTAAATTAAACAAAATAATCTTAAGAAAGTAGAGAGAATATTTTTATGTGAAAAAGACAAATTTAATGCTAATGAAAGGAAGACGAAATTATTAAAGCCTTACCTTAGCCTTAGTAATATTGTCAATAAAATTCAATTTAAAAATATTTTTATTATTTTTTTTATATTCTATTCATGTCCATAAACTTTTCCTATTATAATTATTAGTAAATGGACATATAAAATTAAGCACCTATTAAGCATTTGTGGACTAATATAACATGCTAGAAAATAATTATGAACAAGTAAGGAAAGGCTAAGTTCGGGTGTAACCGAACATTTTATACTCTCGCAATTTATTGAAAAAATTTTATTAAGATAACGCACAAATTTACTCATAAATTCGGCATAAAGTTTAATAGAATAACGAAAATCGTCATATATAGATATGAGGGCTGAGGTAATTCCTGAACCGATTTCATTCAATTTCACCAGCAAGGGACACTATATCCAATACTATACGCTCACTTAATTTTGCTAAGATATATCACATATTAACCAATACATATATGCGTAATAAAGCCCAACGAATTTTTGAAAAACCTATAATTATGTATTTGGGAGCTAGGAGATGTTGTGACCCGATTTCAATAATTTTTGGAACAGAGACACACTATTGGAAGAAAACAATTTCCTCTGAATTACATTAAATTAGCTGAGAGATTTATCCATATTTTCGGTTAAAATTTAACCTCAGGCGCTGAGTTCAACATGTTCGATATCTGGGGCCTTCATTTTTGGACTGTATAAGGAAACGGCTAAAAGAAACGACTGCAGAAAGTTTGGTTTATATAGCTTTATTGGTTTGCAAGATATATACAAAAAACATATTTGGGGGCGGGGTCACGCCCACTTTTCCAAAAAAATTACACTAAAATGTGCCCCTCCCTAATGCGATCCTATGTTCCAAATTTTATTTTCATAACTTTATTTATGGCTTAGTGGCTTAGTGTTTTTGGTTATCGCCATTTTGTGGGCGTGGCAATGGTCCGATTCCGCTTCGAATTATTCGAACTTAACCTTCTTATGGTGCCAAGGAACACATGTTCCAAGTTTCATTAAGATATCTCAATTTTTACTCAAGTTACAGCTTGCACGGACGGACAGACATACATCCGGATTTGAACTTTACTCGTCACACTGATCACTTTGGTATATATAACCCTATATCTAACTCGTTTAGTTTTAGGACTTACAAACAACCGTTATGTGGACAAAACTATAATACTCTCTTTAGCAACTTTTGTTGCGAGAGTATAAAAATAAACTATTTAAATTTTAATAATATTTAAATTTAATCTTAGTTAAATCTGCAATAAATAAGTATGTGTGTTAGTAAGTATTCAAAAATGTTAAAATGTGCCACGGCGTATACGCAACCTCTCTCATGCTGTCGGTTGGCGTTGAAAACGAATGACAGTTATTGTCTGTATATATGTAAAAATACCATTTGAATTAAAAAATTACTCGGTAGCACGAAAGCTTTGTAGTTCTTTACTCTAAGTGAATATATACATATACATATATGTGTTTCATTGAGTGTGCCATTGGAGCAATAGACTTTACCACAATTATACACGAGTATATATGTAGATATTTTCATAGAAATGTCATAGTATGCGAAATTTGCGAATTCCCAACTCTCGCTCTTCTTTCACCCTCTTTCGCATTTTTTCATGTCTACAACTATCTTGATAAGCGTTGTTTTTGCATTTGATATACTCCTATTTAATTCTAGTTTTTCCTTTGTTTAACTTTTTGTTTTTTGCCTGGTTCGTTTGATTATTGTCATTGCAAGTGTTTATTACAAGCCACTGTCCGCTGTGGTTGTTTGATGTTGTTGTTATACTTATGTATGTCCACGCTTGTTTACACTGTGTGCCTGCCTCGTGCGACCTGTTCGCACAGTTCGTTCGTCTGTATTGACGATTCAGCCATTTGATTACTCAGCCGCTCGTGTGACTCGAACTGGTGGCGCTTGTCATGTCCTATCGTGTGTATTATGCTTTGTACAAACAACTGCATATTCCTCTATGCCTGTCAGTCTGCAATTATAATGGCTTATTGTTTTTGTTATCTCATTGCCTAGATATGTAAGTACCGCTATGTTGATTTTATAGCGGTCAGTAGTTGCCGATTGCCGTTGTAGGATATGCATAGTGATTTGCGGTGGTGTAGTTGTAACTCAGTTTTTTTGTGTTCTCTGGTTGTTGTTGCTTTTCTTTTATGTAGTCATTATTGATTTATTTTTCTGCAGAATTTAGCTTGAATATGATTTAGATGAAAAAACGTTGTCCATAATTTGCAAGTTTATTAATTTTTATATTCTCGCAATATGTGGCACAGATTAGAAGAGTTTGGTTCACACTGGTTTTTTGTAGCAACTGAAACTAATTGAGATACCTTATATACAGAGTTATGTCTAACAAATTGATAATATTGTCTGTGTATCCGTACGTTGGTCTGTAAAATGGTCGAAATTGGTTAATACGTTCTCATAGCCCCCATATGCCGAGTATTAAGATCTTTTTCCCACCTACTAACGCTATATAGCGAATATCGGTCAATATGTCAGATATCTTAATGAATATAATGTGTTGGTTTGATACCAAAAATGGGGAGCATCGAAACTCAATAAGGTACTTCAACTGTATGAAAATTGTCAATTCCTTCCTTGGGTTCCATGAAGTGATTTTCGTTTCTGTGGTGGTGTTCCATATCAACCGGATTATGAATTACATTTTAGTAACAGCCATTTGTAGAACAAATTACATACATACATATCAACTACATCAACACCGAAGAAATCAAATTTGTTAAAATCATAAAAATGCTTTAAAATCAATGCTTCTGAAATTATTTACAGCACAAGTATACCGAAGAAATCAAATTTGTTAAAATCATAAAAATTTGATTTCTTCGGTATACTTGTGCTGTAAATAATTTCTGAAGCATTGATTTTAAAGCAGAACAGCTAAAGAGGAAAGTAGCATATCAAATACGATATTATATCACTTTCCAAGGAGCAATTGACAGCGAAATCATTTCTATTATTAGTTTTCGTCCAAAATCTGGGTGAAATTTAGAGCAAATTTCTTAGATTTGTCTTCTTTGGTGCAACGAGAGCACTAACTGAGATGTATTGAGAGCCCAAAGGAACGAGAAAACGTGAAAACAAAAGTTAGAACTTGAGTTGCATATACTGAGGAACTACCGACTAAGGTTTTATATGAAGGGACCCATATCCCGACCAAGTGAATAAATATAAAAATTAAATATAAGCAAAAGATAACGAAAACAAATACCCATTCTAAGACGAGTATATTAAACTTCCTTAAGGAACTTTGAATAAAAATAGTGAAGCTAAAGAATGACAACTAACTGTGGAACTTCGCACAAAACTCTCCACTACAAGTTGACAGTGTGTCTAAAACTCCGGCATTTGACGGCAGGTGCATATATATGTATGATATCCCTGCAAAACTTCTTGAATTAGGAAAAATTTCAAAGTTGAAAAAAATCGAACAGCGGAACTACCATAAATAGCTCATGTATAATCTTTTATAAGATATACCGATTAATCGGCCAGTGGGTAAATAATCGACTCACAAAATTAAATAACGGGGTATTATAATGTATAAAGACAATAGATAGAAGAAAGAAGCTTATTCGGGAACGATGGATGTCATCCCATCAAATTGGTACGTTAGCAGTACTGCTGGACAAATAGGAACTTTGAGGCCATTATTCAGAAATAGTAGGTCTAGTAAAATAAATTCGTTATTTTTCCAATAGATGACTTTAGGAATTTGCATCTCTTATAAGTGTGATCGGAAATTTTTGATGAGTAGTTTACGCTACCGTTACACGGGAAAGAAGCTTTCAACGAATTAATTGTCAAAATTGGCATAAATTGAAAGCCATGTCCTAGGCTGCAAGCAACTTGCTATTCAAGTATTCTTACAGAGGTGCCGTCGTCAAGAAAACTGCTTCCATTTATCGCCAAAATGGATCCATAAGTCTTTATTTTTAAATCATTATGTAGATACGTCGGATAATTCGTGTTCCATAAAATGTACTGTTTGTGTACAATATCGTAAAGGGAAAAGTTCACTTCTTTCAACTTTATTCGTTATTATAATAATTTTGATATTTGTAATTTGAAAATTGGAGAACTCTATACTCAGCTGATCATTTCTAGATAATCAACTTGAAAAGCTTCTTGCCTGAAAAAATTGAAAGCAAGACCGCTGTCAAGTTCGAAAAGTGAGACTGTGGCAGTAAAAAAGTGTGAGTGTGTAGCAACTTGGAAGCAATTTCTTAAACGTGTAACGTCCGGGTTACATATTGGACCAAATTTCCATCTGTCAATCCCTGCTGAATCGCAACAAAATCAATACATTTCAGAAGCGTATGGATACTGTTGATGAAAAGTGTTTCAGGTACAACTGCGGTGAGCCGAAACAAACGGTGGCTCAACAAGTAATCTTACAGCGTGTTCTTTTCTCGTAGAAAATTTGTTTATATTTCATCATTATACACATTATCGCTTTGAATGTGTTCCATTTTTTGCATGATAAAACAGCATTAAATTGTATTCCTCACAATTTGAAAACCCGAGTACAAGGCAGAATAAATGCTAAATTTTTCTGAGAAAAGAAAATGCTATTAATTAGAATCTGTAATGTCGTCTGAAGGAATTTTAAATTAAATTGAAAGTGCATTTTATCATGATATTGCCAAGCCACATACATTGATAGTGGCTTGACGGAAGTTCCGGGAGCGTGTTTGAGTCCACGTTGTAGTACAATTGTCTTAAAAATCTCAATAAGATGATAAACATTATATATATAAAAAGTACAAAGGATCGGTTAAAAATGGCCGATGCCGACGTTTTTAGCCGATAATGGCCGATGTCGTTGCTGAAGCTGACTAATCGATAGGACTCAAATATTTAATAGCTCATGTTCCATGAACACTATAATGGCCTCAACATAAATCTGGAGAATGTCGTTGCAACTCGCTCGCTATATTTCAAAATATAAAAGTAGCGCATAATAATATAGCCTCTCCAAATTGCTTTTAACCTGTAGCTTTGCAAAGTACCTACAATATATAGACGAGTTTAAATGAAACTAATACCCGCTCGATATTTATTTTATACATACCCATATATTTAATCATAAATACCCCCAGTTAGCTATCTTAGCGACGGAAATTTGTGTCCCGTTATTACTCCTTATATTTTCTTAAGCGCCATTTAACATTTTCGCTGCCTTAGCATTGTTAAATAATTAATTTAATAACCATGCAGTCGGACTATAGTTAGGTAATACGGTCTATATAAGAATTTAGAGGCGCGTTTATAATTGTAACGGTTGCATTGTGAACTCTATGCGAGTAAGTTTGCACTGCGGGACCGCCTTCATAAATTTAAAATTAAGCAACAAAAGTTGCAAAGTAAATATTTGCGTACAATTATAGAGCAAAAAAAAGAATTGGAAAAAAGTTCAAGTTCAATCGACATTTAGCGGAGCATTGCCACAATTTAATGGCGTACACTTTTATGGCACCGCAACAGCAACTTGTAAGCGTCTATAAATGGCTGCATTTTGTGCTGCTGACGTAATGCCGGGGAATTTGCTGGATTGAAATTGACGTGAAATAAACTTTTACCACCAACAAAGTGAACGAGAGCGGATTGAAAAATGCCTTAAATGCATTAAAAATTCACACCATAAAATGCTAATACCAATACATACATACATATATGTACATATATGCATGAGGGTATGTGTGCATGTGTGTTGCCTGTTAGCCGTCGCCGCTAGGTTTATTACAGATCCTATATCAAGGCCCTTGTAGAGCAATTAATATGACCCTAAGAATTATAAATGACCCACCGCAAGCACTAAGCATTAATTTGGATTAAGCAATGGCGCCTCTAATGAGTTGATGGCCAGTCACAGATGGCATAATTATTTTTTATTTGACGCGCAAAAACGCAAAGCCGCCAAAAAATGTGAAAATGTAAGCGAGAAAAATTCAATACACGCGTAGAGTGGGTAAAAACCACCTGAGAAGTGAGAGTAGAGTATTAGAGGTGGCAGGCGATAAATAAAAAGTGAAACGCAATGCTAACAACAATTAAAAGTAGAAAAATCAAACTAAAAACGTCAAGACATGCGAATAAATTATATTTCATAACGCAAGTTTCGTTGAACTTCTTATCGCTTTCGCCTCGACCGACTGCCTGCCTGCCTGGTTGCTAGCTGTGCGCTGTGAGGTGGCAAGGATTAAGTTTTGCTTTACGAAAGCCGCTTAAGGAGTGAGCAATACAAAAACAACAAAAAAAAAAATAAAAAGAGAGTTGTGTAAGGCCTTGCTTTGTTTGTGCCAAGTAGGTCAATTAAATGCGCGAAGCGCCAAAAAATAGTGTTCGAGTGTAAGGGCCACAAGCGATTGGTCCTTGAGGCTAGCGTAATGCTAGTGACTTGAGCGTTAGTCTCTAGTGAGTGTGTGATGTGAAGTATGCGGAGTGAGGGTGATGTATACTCGTATAACAACTTCAAAAGTAACTTCTATGCAAATTAGTTTGTAAAATGTATGCTAACACACACTTGAAATGTTGCACCGTCGTATAAGCTGGCAGTAATTGTTAGAAAATAGCAACAACTAAACTATCGACGTCACTACTATATCATTTGTTAATTTGCATAAACGATATTACATGTTTGACGTGAGAAAAAAATGCGAAGAAATAAAAACTGATTTAGGTTGGTCTAAGGAAAGCAAAAAATGGGGGGAAAAAAATTTTATCAGAATTATTTTTTATAAAATATATAATAATAAAATATTTTTTAATAAAATTTATAATAATTATTTTTTTTTTTAATAAAATTTATAATATTTAATTTTTTTTATGAAATTGCGAAGAAATAAAAACTAAGTAAGTTGGTTTCAAGGGAAGCAAAAAATGTGAAAACAAATTTAAAAAGTGAATTCTTAAGAGATTTTTTTATGAAATAAATTATATAAATATTTTTTTTTTTATTTTTTAAATAATTTTATATAAAATTTTTATATAATATATATGTGTATATATTATTTATTTTTGTTTCAGCTTAAAAATTTTAATTATAACGTTATCTAATTCTTTTTACTCACCAGAGGGAATTTAAAATCCTGATTAATGTGTAATAACAATTAGTTTTTTCAAACTGAAAAACCTTTCACAATTTTTTTCAACAACAACACTATGCACTTAAAGTAATACTTTAAACTCTCGCACCGTTAATAATAAGATTTTCTCGCGCTTATGCAAGAAAATATGCAATTTCAACGATTACAACAACAAACAAATTTTTTCACTTTTCACAATAACCGTTATATATTATATCATGAATTTTTCTTAAATTCACCGAATTTAATTCAACTCCGAAACGTCCGTTCACTTTAAGTTGCAAGGCTCGACTAACTGTTAGTATGGACGACTAGCAGCGACTAACTGTGGTCAAAACAGTGTTTTCCCCCAATTCGCAGCACAGACAAGCATACCTTTGCTTTATGCATTAGGACATGAATACCTTTATAGCTGTGTATGTTTGAATGTGTGTGTGTCGCTCACTTGTCCATATTTAAGTGTGTGCCGATTGTGCAAGAGTTTGCCGCCTAGCGAGCGCTGACTAACTGACATAGCACGGGAAATTGCTGAAAATGGTAAAATGTGGGCTGCAGGATATGTGCGCCTGTAAGTAGGCTTACAGCAAATTTATCAGCTAACAGTTAGCGCAGTTAGTAAGGTTAAAAAGGCACATTTTCACGCACACAAACATTTGAATAAATAAGCATACAAATAAACACATGCGGATATAGTTGTATATACTCGCATATACCGTTATGTATGTACAAATAATATATCTTTACATATATGTATGTAAATAAGTAAATGTATGTCTATTCAATTTGTATATTTGCTTTTGTTTTTGTATTTTTTTTTTCCCACAAACTCGCTTGCCTTTTTGCAATTCATTTTTAGTGAAATTCTTGACTTTTGTTCAAGTAGGCGCACCGAGCCGAGCCGTTGGAAATCAAATCCTTTGTACATGCTTCTTAAATGTGCACATACCCCCCCAACAGGTCAGCTTATGTGCCTAAATATTGCCTAGTCATAGTCCTTACCCCACTTCTTTAGTCTTTTGTCAAACTCTTGACTGCATTTTTGTCCAGTGTTATATTTGTGTCGTTGTAATAAATTAAGTTCTCACTGCATACCAACTGGTGTATATGTTTGTTTCTAAATTTGCCTTAAAGAGTTCAAATATACGCTTTTGCTTGCCAAAAACAGGTTATTTGAAAATTGCTTGATATGCATGTAGTTAAGCGATAGTTTAACCGATAACGCCTTTAATTTAGCGGTTTCCAATTTCGGATGTCTCTGCCATTATTTAACAACGGATTCATCTCTTTATGAACTTCTTAGTTCGCACAAGCAGACTTTTAACAGTTAATTTTATACAGATCTTTTCCTAATTAGAAGCAGTTCAACTAACCAAGCTGATGGTATCATACTACTAATTTTTCGATGTTTCTAAAGTTGTTCTGTATAATGCTGATTATTCTCTAGCTTCTTGTGAACTGTCTCATCTATTGCTTATAGAAGAAATGACTTTGCATAAAGACCTATTATTCGTCGTCTTATCCTATAAACTTCAAAAACTTCTGGTTCTCTCAGTTCTCAACTACGAAACTATTACTGTCGGCCGGAGCAGAATCTTGGTTCGTTCCAACTATCGTGAGAATAGGAACGAAACTCCGTCTAAGCTCACTCTTTATTTCTCCTCACACAAACTGATCAGAAAATTGATCCTATTGTTCCATGGATATCTTCCAAAAATTGATCAGCAATTGATCCTATTGTTCCATGGATTTCTTCCAAACTATCTGGGAATCTAATTCATATGACAACCATTCCATAGTGATAAAAGCCTTTTGGATACCGATTTTTTCAACATGTTGGTTGGTTTAATTAAGGACAGTTCTTCAAAATTTTGATATTTATCCAAAGCAGTTTTAATAACGTGCTTATATATTAGGCTCATAATAGTTTCCGTCGACGAAAAAACTAATTCTTACCATATTCCCAGAGACCTTAAATGTAAAATAAGAGTTCAAATTTTTCAAACCCAAAAATAGTTATATACCCTTATTTTACCCCTATAAATGCCTCATTTACTATTTTGTGTTGTTTTTTCCTTCCTATGCCAGGGTTATTTTGCCACACAGTTCAAAGTAATTTCCGTTTGACATTGAAGTGCCGTTCAACGACATCAAAACAATTACTTAATCACTTTCCATTTCAGCAGTAATCAATTAATCGACTTGCATCCATCATTCAATCAATTTTCAAATCACATTTGCATTGATTGCACTTTACAAAGGCATGTCAGCGGTATTCGTTGCGGTTATGCGTATGGGTAATGCAAATTATATATGCAAAATGGTAGATATGTAGGTATAGAAAGTAGATGATCATATGTGTAATAATAAAAGAAGGGACAATTGAAAATGTATAACCATTATTCATTTTTGGAAGATTTTACAAAATATTGCGAACTATTTTTACTCTACATTTCAGAAATCACCAACATGGACACTTTAATTTAAATCGAGAAAAATGGTCTTCATATTTGTAAAGTAATGTATCAGTAAAGCAAAAAATATTTTAAATAAGCGTAATAACTCGAAAGTATAGCCTGTCTCGGATATTCAGGTTTCCATTCCATTGAGGCTTCGATAAAAATGTAACCAGTATTACTTTCGCATTAACTCAAAGTGGACCAGTTGCTACACACTATAGTCTATATAACCGCATATTAATATTTAAATTACCTATCATTCCTTTCTTAGCCAACTATATGTTTAAGTGAGTGTCACATGCAAGTAATTTTTCGCAGAATAATTGAAGAAATCACGCCCTCCTTTAGGCTTATAAATTTCTTATGACAAAATCAAAGGTTTCCCTGCACACTCGCCCGTCCAGTCTGCGGCGCTGAAATTCGTGGCAAATTTATAAGGTTGCCCGGCAAAATAATGAACGCTTAACGACAGCGCTGATGACTACATGTTAAGGAATTGGCAATGGGAAATGTGTGTACGAGTATAGTATATCGATACATGCGTACTTACTTATAATATAATAACTATATATGAGCGAAAATAAATATTTATAGCCATGTGCATGTGTATATTTAGTTCAAGTTCAAGGCACCCGTAATTGCATACTAATGAGCATAGTAGTGTAATTAACCTATGTAAGATTGCGTGGGCTTGGTGGGTAATCATGTAAAATGTATTTTTAGAAATTTTTGACATGTTTCCTAAGTTTGCGAAATGTTATAAAAATAAATTACCAGTTTGTAGTATAACTGTATATTTATATAAGTTTGCTTAGTTTCCATTACTTCTTTAATTACTATTCAGTAAGTATAGTGATTACAAGTGTAATTAACTATATTTTTCATGTACTGCAAATCTTTTTTTTTACATTTTATTTACTTTTCATTTGTATTAAATTATTATTAAAAACATAATTCTATACTTAAAATATTAATTACCGATTTGAATGTCGAGTTATCTATATTATTAATTTTTTAACGCTGAAATTAATTTAAAATGCGTTTAGTAATCGTTTGTAACGCCCATCTCTTTATATTTACCGTAATTTGTATACCTGCCTGCGTTGCCAACAACAGTTGTTATAAAATAATAACTGTTGTGGCGTTGCCAAGCAATCCCGAAGCTTTATGCTGTCAGTGACAGTGAAGAGTATGTCGCATAAAGAGTACAATTTCTCTCAAGATTTTATATTTCTATATTTCCCAAGTCGACTGCTCAACTTTATGCTTGATACACAGTGGGCACGATTTATTTTTCTGCATTCAAAAATTGTTTAAAATAACGTATTATATTTTAGTTTGTTTTTCCATATTCTCAATTTTATATCAAATGCTAGTGGTATTGATGCTATATACGATGTGTGTTCAAAAAATAACGGGAATTTTAAAATTTCAAATTTTTCAAAACTCGAATTGTTAAATTTTTTTTTTAATTTTGGTGATATACTATGTACATTCCCCTGAAGTACGACAAAATTTTCAGCTACATATATTCATTGTTAAGATTAGACGTATTTTTGTGAGCTTGGCGATATTCGTTTGACAAAAGCTAACACTTCGTTGTTTATCGTGAATTCTCGGTCAAACACAATACTGTAACGATGTCCCAGCCTCCATATTCGCCAAATAGTGGCTCCATGGAACTTTTTTCTATTTTTAAAAATAAGGAGGATCTCAAAGGGCCCTCGATTTATAAACAAACAAGAAATCATTATAATTGTCTATATTATCTATATATCAATAACAATAATTTCAATAATTTAAGGGGTTACATGGGTTTCGTGGGTTCAAAAAACCAATTTTTTTTTTTTGCTTGTTAATTTCTACAACTTCTCAAGAATATTATCCAAGTTGATCCGAATACTAGTTTCGATGATACAGCCTTTAGAAAGTGTTCGCTCCAAGTCAGGTATTATTGTTACTCAAAACTTTAAACGCGTTTTACTCGGAACCGTGTTTTCAAAGTAGTTTGTGAAATGCTCCCGAAAACTACTCAACCGATCCTGATGAAATTTTGCACAGGTGTTTGAGATTCAATTTACTCCTGCTTGAACGAAGGATTTTAATTTTTATTCAATTAAAACTATTAAAAAAAAAATTGTCCGATTTTTTTTGGACAATGTCTGCCAAATTCCAATTTTTACTTTTTTTGTCTTTCCTTCGTTGAAGCACGAGTATAGTCTTACCTAAAACACTTATTTTTGTTTTTTCATTTTGGATGATCCTGTCAGGAGTTATGCTGACAACGCGGACGCACGTTTTTTTCCGAGGGGTCACCGGAAATGATGTCACAATGGTGGAGTTTTAATTTTTTGAAAATTTCAGAAATTATTCTTTAAATATATATCTATAAGACAGAAAAAGTTTTAATAAAATAAATAATTTTTTACATAGAAAAAAAAAATTGAAAATAGGCCTTTTTTTACCCGACAAAACCCATGTAACCGCCTAAGAAAGCTCTGAGACAATAGACTGAGACTTGTCTAATATAAGAAATATAAAGTTTACAGTATTTATTTACTGAGAGTTAAATGCGAAGATCATCTTATATTTTAATAATATTTTATTGAGGATAAGAATATATTGTCTACTTTTAAATATAAAACAAATAAATGCAATATTTTCTGTTGCAAAAAATTATTTTAATTATTTATTATATAATACAATATATTCATCAAAAAGATTAAAATTTTATATTAAAAAATAACAAAATAGTCCACTGTTGTAATGTTTGGGAAAACTCGTTATGCTGTGTGCCACATACGTTCGCAGGCAACAACAACAAGTGTACAATGGAGTGCCCACACAATTTACGAGAGAACATGTGGATGCTTTCGGTGCTCTGTGCTCTGAGGTAGGCTTTTGAGTGCGCGAGTATGCGAATTGGTGGTGTTTTTGTTTTCACATTACTTCAGCTGCAGACGCAGTCGGTGTGTGAACTAATTTTGACTTGCTACGAAGAAAATTGAAAACAATCAATGAAAGTGCGAAACAATAAAAAAATTATGAATTACTTGTGGAAAATCAAATAAAATGTGATAGAAGATATCTAAAATTAATTGAATAAAGGTATTTGCATGCAGTTAAACAACCGAAATTGAATTCGACTATTAAACCCACGCGATATTTCGAAATATTCGTTTTTTATTTTGTTGTTGTTATTGAAGGTTAATGTGTTTACCTTGACAACGCAACGCGTAGTGGTGATAAGCAGCGAATTTGTTTACTCAAGGTAAATATTTACTTATGTAAATAAATAGATGAATGGGAACATGTGTAATTTAGATATTTTAATTTTTGTTTTTATTTGTGGCTTTTGATGTACATATTTACGAGTATCTATCTACGCGAATGTGCTCAATCCGTAGTGTACTTAGTATGTCAGATGTTTGTAAATAGAATTGCGTATGGCGCAGACTTTCACATTGACACACATACGCACACACACACACACATCAACAGAATTTTGCTTCATGCGTAGATATGCCGCACAAGTGACATACAAACATAGAAAATATCTCATAATTTTGGGCGCTCATTGAAAGCCCTTTAGCGAGATCCCCAATTCCAACACACACGCACTCTTAAAGCATATGCTTGTGTGGAGAGCGCTTCCAAACAGCCACCTGGTAGCGTCGATTCAAGCGGTTACCGAAGAGCTTTGCGCTCTCTTTTATTTCATCACTCAGTTGCGCATGTTCTCTGGAAGCGGAAAATTGTTGATTGAGCACAATAAATGAAAAACATATGATTGCAATAAAAAAGAAATAAATTAAAAGTAGTGCGAGTTTCAAACAACTTTGGACTACAGTGTGTTAAAGTGTGTGAAATATTTTTATAATTTTTGGCTTAAAATTAAAAAAAAAAAATTGTGGCTCGTTTGTAAGTACTTCGTTCGATTGAAGCTGTTTTTTACAGCATACCGTAAACAAAATATATAGCAAGGGGTCTAATTTTTTTGTGAATAATGAAATGAAAATTTTTGAAGTTTGTGACGGAAAATCTTTTTCTTTGGACCTTTCATTTGAATTATTTTAAATGTAAAATTTATTTGAAAATTAACTTAGTTAAGGTAAAAAAATATATATGATCTCCAAGCTAGCCCACAAAATCAAATTCACACTTTTAGCGTTTTTATATGGCAGCTATATGCTATAGTGAACCGATCTGAACAATTTTTTCGGAGATTTAATTATTTCTATGAACAATAACTCACACCAAATTTCGTGAAGATATGTAGTAAAATGCGGATGTTTTCTATACAACCCCTTGATTCCGATCGTTCAGTTTGTATGGCAGCTATATGATATAGTGAACCGATCTGAACAATTTTTTCGGAAATTAAATTATTTCTATGAGCAATAACTCGCACCAAATTTCGTGAAGATATGTAGTAAAATGCGGAAGTTTTCTATACAAGCCCTTGATTCCGATCGTTTAGTTTGTATGGCAGCTATATGATATAGTGAACCGATCTGAACAATTTTTTCGGAAATTAAATTATTTCTATGAGCAATAACTTGCACCAAATTTCGTGAAGATATGTAGTAAAATGCGGATGTTTTCTATACAACCCCTTGATTCCGATCGTTCAGTTTGTATGGCAGCAATATGATATAGTGAACCGATCTGAACAATTTTTTCGGAAACTAAATTATTTCTATGAGCAATAACTCGCACCAAATTTCGTGAAGATATGTAGTAAAATGCGGAAGTTTTCTATACAAGCCCTTGATTCCGATCGTTCAGTTTGTATGGCAGCTATATGACATAGTGGTCCGATATCGGCAGTTCCGACAAATGAGCAGCCTCTTGAAGAGAAAATAACGTCTGCAAAATTTCAAAACGATATCTTAAAATCTGAAGGACTAGTTCGTATATATACAGACAGACGGACATGGCTAAATCGACTCTGTTCAACATACTGATCATTTATATATATACTTTATAGGGTCTCCGACGCTTCCTTCTGGGTGTTACAAACTTCGTGACAAACTTAATATACCCTGTTCAGGGTATAAATATAGACGACCAATTCTACAGATATAATTTCATAGTGCCCGAGATATATACTACGTAAAGTGAACCTTATGGTAGATAGACATTTTGTTTATTTATTGTAAGCTCGGTGGGCATCTGGACGGATTGCATAATTTTTTGCCTCCAAACTAAGTTCTAGGAAAAGGTGATAATTTAAAATAATATATTTTTAATATCGTACTGACCGATATACTATACAGTAGAGAATAAATTGAATAACGAAGACTATGATATGTAGTACCGGGGTCTAGGAAAATCTATTCACCCATTGTTAGTGAGAGTTCCCAAAAAGTAGAGTTAATATTTTTGTTCATAGTACTTTAGATATTTTAAATTAATGATAATGATCTTTTATAGTTCGGTCCAAATATTAAACCGGAAGAGTTATAGAGATTTGCAATTAGAAGGTATAGATATCCACAACCTGAAGGTTTAAGAAAGACTTTCCTCCTCTTTGTTACTCATCTGCTAAACGTAATTGGTCCTTAAGGGTTTCATCCCATGTCACTTTTTTTTAATGATTTTTTAGATTTTTTTCTACGACCAGTAAATAGATAGAGCCCTAATTTTATTGCCATTTATTAACGTATACATATTTCGAGAGTACAAATATAAATTGTAAGCTAAAAATATTGTGTAGAACATGAGTCACAACGGTCTGAACACTCTCGACTCGAAAAAATGGGATCGCACTTCCTCCACGATTCCGGCTGATTGACTTATCGGGAACAAAAGCAGTTTTTTAATCTGTAAGCTTAAATACATGGAACGCACTACGATCAAGTGAATATACCAAAAATTGGACTTTTGGTAATCATTTGAAAAAATTGCGAATTTTATGTGTTTTTTTTTAGTTTTTTGCTACAAAAAATCGAAGTTTTTAGAATTTTTAATAAAATAGAGCGTTGCGCTGAGTGCACACAAAAAAAATTCCAAGTCATTTGGTCAAGCCGAATCCATCGTATGGAGGAAAGTTTAAAACACACAGTTTTGGGAAAAACGAGTTCAAAGTTTCGGGCTTCGGACAGCTCCTTCTTCAAACCTCTGTATCTTCAAAACGACTTCGAATTTCTAAAAATCACTTCACTACCATAGTTTAAACAAAAGCAATTAAAAGAAAGCAATTTATGATTAAAAAAAATTGTTTTTTGAGCCCATCACGTCGGATGACTCCCTTAATAAAAATGAAATATTAAAGTATATCAAAGTACTTTAAATAAAAATTATTATAAAATGTTATTAATATACTCGATGTCATTTATTTTTAGAAAATACCGTGAATCAAAAATGATGCATATTAAAGACGTTGAAATGAACACAACAACCGACAGCCAAGAGGAAATGGAGGAGAGCAATAATGGTATAAAATACTGAATTAAGAAAAAAGATTTATTGTTAATATTACTGTATTTTGTAGAAACCTCACAGTGCACTGAGCGCCCACTGCCAATACTACACAATGAGATACTGATAAACATCTTCTCCTATTTGCCATACACCGACTTGACGCAGGCGCGCTTAGTTTGCCGGCTTTGGTTGGAGGCTGTCGCCTACACCAGGTTTTCGAATAAATTCAGTTTACGCATCAAGGAAGACAATGTGCTGGATATTTGGCGGCAATTACAAAATGGAAACTTTGCAAGCGGCATGGTGTATAAACATATGGTATATGTGGGCATTGATGCTGATCAGCGTGATGAATTGACATTTATCTTGCAAAGAATTGGTGGACAGGTGCGCAGTTTAAAGCTGAGAACGCTATATGGACTTGATTGCCTGTATGAATGCTTTCCGAAATTGGAACGACTAACGCTAGAGGGTTTATATGTGTTTCCCACGCATTTGCCATTCGAATTGAATGCGTTCGGCCGCTTAAAAAGCCTACACTTTGTGGACGATTCGGTGAGACAAAGCTCCTCGGAAGCTTTACTCGCCAGTTGCTTGCGTGCGAAAACTACAGTTAAACTCGAGGAGTTGAGCATACGCGTCTATGCTGAGGATGCAGAATTGTTTCTGGCTGTGCTGCAGGATCATGCGGATACTTTGAAGAGTCTGCATGTGGTTTACTTCGAATCTACAAACGAACCAAATTTGCTGGTACAAAAATGGATGACAACCTTTTGTCGTCTAAAGAAGTTGGAGAAAGTGAAGATTTATGCTTGCAACACGCAGATCTTTGAGGGCACACTGAAGTGTTTGGAAGGTTTGCCTTTGCGTTATCTGGAGGTGGATTGCTTGCGTCCAGTTAATCCAGACATCTTCAAATTGCTGGAGTCATGTGCGAAAACACTCGAGCACTTGGCGTTCTTCAATTTCTATCTGCCAAAGAGTATAGCGGGCACGCATATAATTAGCGAGTGTTGCCAGCATTTGAAAAAGCTCATACTCAGTTACACGCGTCTACTCGAAGAGGATGAGTTGTGCAGTATAGCCAGTAATCTGGTTAATTTGGAGGTGTTAGTGCTAAGGTACTGCAAAAACGCCGTGACGAATCGTTCATTGGCGTCCATTTTCAAAAATCTAACACGTTTGCGTGAACTTGATTTGAGTGGCAACAATGATTTCGACGTTCGTGCATTAACAGGCAGCGCTGAGCATCCATATCCGATTCGACGTCTGCAAAGGTTGGAGAAATTGAATTTGAAATCATGCCAACAGCTATCGAGTGATGAGTTCTTGACAACACTGAAGTTTCCATTCCTGCGTAGTTTAAGTTTTGGGCGTGGCATATACACCGATAATGGCATTCAGATATTGGTCAGGCAGTGTCCACTCTTGGAGGAATTAATCATTACCTTTTGTCCGACTTTGGGCCGTAGTGCATTATTTTGTATAGCGAAAGCATTGCCACGCCTACGCGTGCTGCATCTGCTGCATTGCGCTCAAGTGGACAAGTCGGTGCGGCTGATTCTCTATAACGAGTGCCCACTTTTGGCGGATTTGGAAATTTCGGAAAAACGCACAAAAACGAAAACGTACTTTCATGAGTAGTTGTTACCGTTTGAAGGAAACTGCGACCAGTGATGTTTTCTCCCTAGAAGTACTCATTTCTAACTTAACTTAGTATTTGTAATTTAGATACCTAAGTGCTGCAATATTTGTATGTAAAATATTTGTAATAAGAAATTTTTAATTGAGTACTTGTAAGTAAGGATATGTTTGTATAATCTATGAATACTAATTTACTTTAGTATAGACAATTGAGAAAGCACAATTTGTGGATATTTAAGTACATATGTAAGTACATTCAAATGCATATATGTATTCAGATTTATAAAAGACTATTGTTCACGTGATTAAAGCCTTGGCAATTAATTTTACTTATGATTATTATTGGTACATTTATGCAAATATTCTTAACTCTCTTGTGAATTACATTAAAATTAAGTAAAATTTTAATATTGTATAATGACACTATTGACACTAATAAATTTTTAAAATAAATAAATTGATTAATAAAATTTTTTTTTATTTTATTTTGAAAATTTCATCTTCGAAACCAACTTCTCAAATCAAAAGAGCGAAAAATGTTCACTAGTATTTCCAAAACATTACTTAATCTAACTTTTTTTGATACTTTTTTTCGAACAAAATATATTCCAAGAATCAATATACATATAGATATAATACATACAAAGAAGCATAAATCGATTATAGACTGAATCTTTTAGGAGAGCAAAACTCTTAAGAAGTATTTAATATATAGTAAACTATAATTTTCGAAACCATAATCACAAAGAACCGAATTTATTCCTTTGGAAACCTACTGTATGATCCGAAATATATATATGTATATATGGTGTTAAACGAGAATTATAAGGGTTCATTAAATTGGTCTATGTACTAATATTTATACCGAGCTATCGGAAAGCAAAGGTTTCTGAAAGTCCGAAATCATTAAAGCCTATATATTAGGTAAGAATATGACCAATTTCATTTAATTCAGTTAATATACTACCTTGAAATCAGCATTAACAACACCAATGTCAATTCTATCTATTTTTGAAACGGATGGTGACTGGTGACGAAAAATGGATCACATACGACAATATCAAGCGAAAACGGTCGTGCTCGAAGTACGGTGAATCGTCCCAAACAGTGGCCAAGCCGGGATTGACTGTGTGATTTGCTGTGTGTTTGGTGGTATTGGAAGGGAATCATCCACTACTGCGAACAACTGGACCGCTTGAAGCAGGCGATCGACCAGAAGCGTCCAGAATTGGCCAACAAGAAGGGTGAAGTGTTCCACGAGGACAACGCCAGACCACTCACTTCGTTGTTGACTCGTCAAAAGCTACGGAAGCTCGGATGGGAGGTTTTATCGCATCCACTATATAGCTCGGACATAGCGCCAATTGATTACCACTTGTTCCTGTCCATAGCGAACGCTCTTGGTGGTGTAAAGTTGAACTCAAAAGAGGCTTGTGAAAAGTTGCTGTCCGAGTTCTTCGCAAATAAGGAGGTGGGCTTCTACGACGGGGGTATTATGAATTGCCGTCTGGATGGAAAAAGATTATCGTACGAAACGCCGCATATTTGAACTAAATCCGATCAGTGTAACACTTTTTATAAAGCATTGAATAAAGAGCAAAAAAGCGGAAAGGAGCTATTTGTCAACTTAATAAATATATATATAAGTTTTGTTTCATTACCTTCAAGTTAAACAAGGATTTTGAATTAGTTGGTAGAATATTCCATAAATAAAATTTCATACAATGGACACAGCTCAAGATCATAATTCGTACACAGCCCAAGATCATAATGATTTCGATTACTATTTTGTTTCATAAAAAAATTGTACTCCGGACAAATTATAACAAAATACAAATTTGAAGAGGAAAATATATAAAAGTAAATGATTCCGTGACTAAATGCCTAAATGTGATTTAAAGCCCCTGAATTATCGAAGATCACTCACTGAAACAAATTTTAACGCTGCGCCTTAAAATTATACAAAACTAGCCTACATTTAGGCTGACAAACGCTAAAAACAGCATTAAAGAGCATATAATATGAAGAAACCCTTAGATAAAAATATAAATCATCTGCGATTAAAGTTGAAAATTCGAAATATATGTGTTTATTATATTTATGAACCACACCTACTTATGCAGTAACGTCACTTTCCGTGCACTTCATAAATGCATTAGGTAATCACTACTAAATCAGATAATAATTGCAATAAGCAATGATATATGGGAGTATATACTTTCAAGCCACTGCATTTCATTATTAAAAGCTCAGTCATATGCAAATTGATGTCCCTAAAAGCTCACGCGCAGTGGCGCTTGGCGCAACAATAACTAACGTTAATTCAAATGTAATCGAAATGTAATCTGAAATGAAAATTAAAACGAAAACAAATACGAGCTCATAGCTACATATGTATAATATATAAACACAATTAAATCAACGCCGGCAGCGCAATTGCTGCGGAAGATTAGCAGCGAAATGCTCGTGTGTACTTAGATTGCATTGTTCGCACGTAAGCTACCACACAGACATACATACTCGTGCATATATGCAAGTTATACCGTAAACGAAATCGTATGTGAAACGGCATTTTACGAGCCAGGGAATCGCCAAACGTTGCTCGCCATTGTCAACGCAGCACCGCGTCGTTCGTCCTCACCGGTGTTGTTATTGTTGTTGTTGGCGTATATTTTGCCATAAATACGCGCGCGTGCAACGTCGCAAACTCTTTGCATTCATGACCGCTGGAAGCGTGACAACAACGGTAGCAAACACACCCGATCAACTGTGGCGGCAGCGCAACTAACTGTATTTGACTTGGAGGCAGGTCCAGGCAAATGATGAAAACTATCCGCGCAACTGGTCAGCCATTCAAACGTTGTTGAAACGCGAACTTGAGCGGGCGCGCTTCGAAAAGTTTTTCCGCCAAACACACACACACACACCTACATATACCGTTACATATGGCATGCGTTCGCGGGTGCAAAGTGTTTGAATTTGCATAATGTGTTGAGAGATCTGTGTTTATTCGTGAGAAAATACATATACGTTGCTGCGTTGCCATCGACTGACTTGCGTGCGAACTGTGATTGCCGTTGAGACGCGCGCCTACTTGCCCGCCTGTCAGCAGTTGAACTCATACATTTGCCGTTACTCGTGTGATTACTTTGAAAGCGTTGTGTCGCGTTCGCGGTCGTCAAGTCAAGCGCATTTATTCATTCAATATTATTGTGATTTGCATGCAGTCGCTAGAGAATAATAACAATAAAAGCGCGCATAAAATCGCTAAGAAAATGTGCAGGGCGCACACACTTGTGGCTAAACTAAAAATAAAAAGCAATCAATAAGCAAATAAACAGTGGAAATTTTATTAGTGCTAAAGCCGAATAAACATTTAAAATAAACGCCGAAGCGGCAAAAATACGGATTTCCGCAAAGCGCGCACTTCAAAGGCTGTTCAAAATAATGGCGCCGGCGAATTCCTCGTCTGAAGCAAGCAGCTGGACAACCATGCCACCAACATCTGCGTATACAAGTGCTATTAGTATGGACAGCGCGCTTAATAATAGTTCCACTAATGTGCTTAATAATACCTTAAGCGCCGCCATCGCCACCTCTTTTAATTACAGTTATGAGCATGCACAAAACGCCACGCTACAACACTTTTTCGATCTCGGTCCGACGCGCGACTCACTAAAAATCGTCATACCCGTGACGATCATTTACAGTTTGATATTCATCAGCGGTGTCGTCGGCAACATCAGCACCTGTATTGTGATCAAGAAGAATCGCTCCATGCACACCGCCACCAATTACTACCTCTTCAGCTTGGCCATATCGGATTTCCTGCTGTTGCTCTCCGGCGTGCCGCAGGAGATGTACTTCATCTGGTCCAAATACCCGTATGTCTTTGGTGAATACTTTTGTATTGGACGCGGCGTGTTGGCGGAGACTTCGGCGAATGCGACGGTGCTGACCATCACCGCTTTCACTGTGGAGCGTTATATGGCCATATGTCATCCGTTTCTGGGACAGGCCATGTCGAAATTGAGTCGCGCCATACGCATCATTGTGCTCATCTGGCTGGTGTCGGTGTTGACGGCCATACCACAGGCGGCACAATTCGGCATCGTCACGCTGAATGGCATCGAGAAGTGCAGCGTTGTGCGCAACATCATTCAACACTCATTTCAGTTGTCCACCTTCATTTTCTTCTTTGCGCCCATGTCTATAATATTGGTTTTGTATCTGCTGATCGGTTTGCGTTTGCATCGCTCGAATTTGATGGGCGCCACTGGTGAGGCGGGCGGTAGCGTTGGCGGGCGTCGCGGTTTCGGCACGAGCGTGAGCGCTGTAAATGGTCGTGCAAGAGGTGGCACAGGGAGCAGCGGCGGCGGTGGCGGCGTCGTTAGCAATGGGAGCGGGAATGGCAGTGGTCGTCTGTCCTACGGTGGCGCAGGCGGTAGCGTCGTACGCGCTGGTGGTACACGCAAAGGTAGCGATCGCATGAGCGCTAAGGCTAGTACACAGAGCGATACGATGCTCTATCGTTATATGGGTGGTAGCCAGTTGAGCGCCGTGCGCGGCCGTATGAATCACTATGGAACGCGTCGTGTGATAAAGATGCTGGGTAAGTCTGATTAGCGGTGGTGGGTGTGTCTGATGTGAAGCACAATATTAATTAATTGTAATGAAATCTATCATATCGGTGGGTTGTTGATCAATAATCATATTTGTTACTTAGTTCCAAGTACAAATAGTACTTCATTGAATACCGAGTAGAGGCGAGAGAACTCAAATCAATGTTATCGAACATATCTGAGATATGTCTCTTGCCTAAAATAGACATCGATATAACAGTTTATGTTCTGAAATCCTTCATTAAAAAGCAATCAACTAAAAACATTTCACTACAAAGCTGATATAGCTTAAAGAAAAAATCTTGAAAGAAACTTGAAGGCTAGTCTATTAAAATTTTTATTTTATTAAAAAACTGTATAAAATACTTATTTTCAAGGTCATCTTCTCAGTAGTTGCTTAAAAAACGTCGGATAATAATAATACACTTACTTCAAATAAACAAACATCCAGCTATGTATGTTTAAGAAAAGAGAGAGAGAACTTCCTCAGAAGCCGTAACAAAGTATCACGTTTTTAATGATTTAATTTAGATTACTAAACTTTCTTTTAAACACTAAATAATTCTTCCTCGTAGTTTATATGCTCTTAGTTGCTATTCATATATGCATAATTACACATTTATACTGTTCTCCATATAAATTTGTACAGTAAATATACATATTATACAAAAATTGTATATTCCATAATTCATTTGCATTCTCTTTTGCAATCAGCCTCATTAGCCGAGCTCGTAGTTCACTCACATTGTAACTAATTTATACCTTAAGTGTATAGAAAAATTACTAATTCGAAAATGATGACCTTCTGGTCAATATTGAACTATGAGTAGTTCGCACGCCACTTCGCCATAAATATCAGTTATTCATATTAATAATTATTAGGTTAAAGCTCAGAATCCGAACTAAATAAAACCTGATTGAGATCCTTATGATACTACCTTTTCAATGTGTCTTGATACAACTTTATTGCAAGAGTAAATTTTCTCAAATAAGCTTAAATTCGATCTATGTTCTAGTGAAGAGATCAGGCTTTTTCGAAAAAAAAAGTTACGCAAATATTAAATAATAATATCGGATTATGGGGAAATATTTATATAATTTTTTTTACCATCCTAAGGTTGATACCGTTTCAACGGAAATCGATCCTTGCGATGTACTAATCTCTCAGCGGTTGAAATATGATTGTATGTTAGATTTAGGTTAAGGAAGATCGACCTACTTTTATATTGAAGTGGAGAGAAAGAGTGTTATGTGCTTCTATCAAAACTATGGTTCCGTTTAGAACAATAAATTTTTCGATGTCCGTATATCCATGTTTTGATATCAAATGTGTCTTATATAATATCTAGGAAAGACTCAGAATGAAGTATTATTTTCCGAATATATCGTAAATAGGTTTATATATTGCATTAAGGTTGGGGTCTGGGTTTCAGCGCAAAAAAAAAACAAATTTTTTGTGATTTTTTATCTCAAATATCGATTAAGCAATTTTATTCAAACCTTCTATACATTATTGAGCATAGTTTTAACTATGTTCTGTAAATATTTCATGCACAAATATTAAACGATTAGCCCATGACAGAGCTTCCCCTAGGACGTCTTAAAAAAAAAACAATTTGCGGTATTCACTGTAACTCGACCGGAAATTATCCGAAAATGAAAAACCATAAAAGTTTAGTTAAATTTTAAACAAATCTTCCCCCCAACGTTCTCTGATTATTATTTTTTTTTTTAAACACCCTTAATGTTAAAAAAAAAAATAATTTACTAAACGTAGGGGGGAGATATTTTATATGAAGAAAATGTGTACCAAGTTTGAAATGAATCGGTCGAGTAGTTTTCAAATGGCAGTGAACACGGACTTCAAAAAAGTAGTTTTGAGAAAAACGCGTTTAAAGCTGCACTGCAATCCAAACCGCCAGTAGCTGTTAGAGTTAGAGCATTAAAGGCCCCGAGACTAATTAAACAATAACTTCAAGAATATTGCTTAGATCAGATTAAAATTTTGAGGACATATACTTGAAATGTTAAACAATAAGATAAAACAAAAAAAAATCGATTTTTCTAAAGTGAAAACCCAGACCCCTCCCTTAAACGATAGTTTTTGACAATTGACCTATAAATATATCGGGATTGCTTTTGAAACATCCGATATTGTCGTGATTGGAAAAGGTGTTCTTTTGGGATTAAGTTTATAAGAAGCATAATGACTATGCGAACCTATATTGAGAGGAATTAAGTATCATTTCACCGCTCATAGCACCTAGTTGGGTTCTGATAAATAAAATTTTGAGAGACACCGTGAAAATGACCGTCAACAGGTCGTTCTAATAGAAGTGCTCTTTTTCTCTTATATGATTCCATAAATGTTAAATATTAATGTAAACCCGCATAATGTTAGACAATAATTAATGCAACTGACTAGTTCACATTCAATACTAATTGCAGTCATTTCGAACTGACAATATGTGCTAATAACAGAAAAAAAAATAAATGGTCTCCCTCATTTACAACATCGTTGGATAATTTCACTTTTCTAAACATATGCTTTTATTATATGCGAGTGAGTTACGAGTATTATTTTATTATTCGCCTTATCTCACAGTTTTTTGGTTTATGAGCGACTATTTTCATTTTCATCGTATGTCATTCGCCAAATATTGTCGTGTGTCGCACATTCCCGTCGCCCTTGCCGCTTTTACATATGGGAAAATGTCGCACCACTACCAACTCACACAGGGCTACAACTATTTGCCAGGATCTATTAATATTGCAGGGCAATCAAATGTGTTGCTATCATAACGATTGCATACTGTGTCTCAATTAGAATTCAATTTGTTCCGAAAAATTCGATATTTGATAAGTTCCATGACGTTTGTTCGTGTTTGTGTGTATATAGAATACTATGTAATACAAGATATTTACATATTGTCATTATTATGCGCAATTACACATCAATATATAATTCTATATATGTGTATGTGTATGTGTGTTATCTAATTTACATATGTATGTATTATAGATTGCACTGTGGGAAAAGTACAAACTCCTTTGGTGGATTTTGTTTTGTTTTTTACTTATGTAAATATATATGATTAATTAATTTTTTTCTGATTATTTTTTTAGACACAGCATTTGTTATTATAAGCGCACGTGAGCGAACTTTTCACCACTTTTATTGTTTATCACGTTTTCTTAAATGTAATACAATTATACACATGTGCAGCTTATAACACGAATAACAGCTTAACTCGATTTTGACAAAAATTTTGAAACGCTCACTTTACAATTTAAGCGCTGCTCTTATTTTTTAGAAATCATATTTGAATATTTATTAAAATGTATTCATTATTAATCGGTTAGAATATACATAATAAATATATAACTCATAAAGCTAACTCATAAATCGAATTGTTTTTCACAACATTACTGACGCACGACTGAGCACCGACTCTAGGTGGCAACGGATATTTTTGTTTAGAAATATATGTACATGGAAATTTTTATATACAATCTCTCCATACTTTTCCCAAATATTTCACCGATTTTTATTACAATTTGTGGTGTGCTTTCCCAAAATTAAAAATTAATGCCTGAAAGTTGTACACTGTCTTCGAACAGCTAGATCTTATGGGTAACACTTTCACGTATTGAATAGACTATGCGCGACATCTATCAGAAAAACACTTTTTTTTTAATTTCTGATTTAATTTTCGGTAAAGATATGAACTCATTGTTTATCGACTTGCAGCTACGAAACTACTTTTTAAGCGTTGCATAGATCCCCATAGACCCGATAGACATTAAAATCTAGAAATTTATATTAACTTCCAGAGAACTTATTGTCTATCAAGTGTTGCGCTGTAGATGAGTGTTTGATCTTCTGAAAACGCCGGCAGTACTTCCAGTGGATAGTGAGGGCTATGGTTTTAACATACAGAACTAGATGAGACAGATATATTAATATTGACAGACGAGTAAATATTGAATTAATATTTTTTTTTGTTGATCGTCGGATAAAAATCTGTGTCAGTTCTGATTACGTAGATCCGAGTATCATAGGAACAACCTATAGACACTGAGAGTCCATCTTTCCGATAGAATACTTCTAGACGACTCAACCGAATAGATGGAAGCAACTTAAATTTTCTGATTAGCTTTTAACTATTCTGTAATTATAATATCGGAAGAAAGTGGAAGCCTTATTGATTACGTCGAGAACAAGAACGGTAAAAATAGTCTTATTAAAAGCCTTTTCCAAAGTTGCATCGGATCTCTTTAGCTAAAAAATTTTAATCTAAAAATAGTAATTAGCACGACGATTATGAGATATGCAATAAAAAATATCACAATAATTTAAATCAAAAGTCATCAAAGCTTCAAAGCCCTCTGGTTTTCAGCAGCGTGTGCTCATTTCAAATATAATTTTTTTTTAAATGCATATCATTGCGAACGTAAATAAATGTAAATATTTATAAATAATATTTAGTTAGCACATATTTGTTATACGTATTTGATTAAATAGATGTGATGCTGCATCATTAGATATTTGTTTTTCTCTTTTAAGTGTTTTTTACAACAAATAAGATCGTTGAATCATTTGCTAGAGGGATTGTCAGTCAATAACTTTTTCAAAATATTGAACTAAATTCTTATAAAATAATATTTATTAGTTATGCATTATTAAATCAATCTCTGTTGTAATTGCGGCAGCGTGATAAAACACGTGTCAAGTGGTTTCTGCGCTCTAAAATAATAGTTTTCATCAGTTTAAATAAATTGGTATATATAAATTGTATTTAATTAGCATTGAAAGAGACAAAATTTAACTGAGCGCTCAAGCTTATAGCCTTTTCGTACAACCAAATCAATTTAATCCATTATTATTATAATTGAGGAACAATTTTTTGCGCTTCGCATGTCGGCTACTCGATTAACGATCAGCTGTTATATATTTTTGTTTGTTTCAATAACCACAACCAAATTTACAGCTCCATTTCAGTTTCAACTCGATTTGAATTCAATTAAAAATTAATGTAGTGATATACGATTTTTCTTTCATATGGTAAATCGATCTAAATCAGCGCTTTAATCGAGTAAATGCCGGTTAATTGATTAATTAATTCCTAATAATGGTGAATTGTAGACGAACAATTTTTTATAAACTTTTCGAAACTTCAAATTAATCATACTCTACTCAGATTACTAAAAATTAAAAAAATTTGGACAGTTTTGATTAGTCTGAATATATTAGATTAGCGAAGTTAGGTTAGATAGTTAACATATATAGATTATTTAATAAAGTTTTTTGCTCTGATTCATATAAAATAGTTCGAAAAATAGTTTTCATTGTCTATTGGAGAGACTCTCATCTGAAGTTCTGTTTCTGACTAAGTCCGCTATTGCCTAATACAACATATATGCATAATAATTTAAACGCTTGTAGTTGGCGATTATGCCCACTTAATTGTTATGTAGTTATGGTGATTCTATAATAGACACTAGCAATGTGTGAAAAAAGAGACCTGCACATTTATTTGCTTTAATTACACCAACTAAGTGTATTTACATACACATATACGAATATATATTAATAAAAATAAATATTCATATGTATAAGAGTCTACCATATGTACAGAACGCACGATTATCATTTTCATTTTCAATGACAGCAATTCGCTCTTCCATTTACAGTCGCGGTTGTCATATGTTTCTTCTTGTGTTGGGCCCCCTTCCATGCGCAACGCCTCATCGCTGTTTATGGTGTGAATGTTTGGGGTGGCAGCAGTGAGAGTGCCGCCGTTGGTGAGGAGCATGATGACGCCGCTGCAGATGATAAGAATCATCATGTGGTGATATACACCGTTATGACCTATGTGTCGGGTGTGCTTTATTACCTGTCGACATGCATAAATCCGCTGTTATATAATCTGATGAGCAACAAGTTTCGGCAGGCATTCAAGGTAAGAAGCGCACGCATTTACTATCCCTTTAATTACTCCGACACATAAATGTAGTGGAATTATATACATTTAACGCTAATTATTATTAATTATACCTTTTCAGTCGATTTTGCTACGCAAGAAAACAAATGGTTCGCTCAATTATCGACGCACTCAGCAATCGCAGAATTTACGCCGTAATCCTACACTCACTTCGAGCACTCAGCGTGAATCGAGTGATACGGATCCACATTCGAAGCATTCAATGTTGCAGGTTGGTGTGTAGATTATGATTATATTATTAGCCATCTTCGATTCATCGAAATTTTGATAGTTGTAAATCGAACGAACAAACTGGTATAATTAAATTACGTTAGATTATCCTATTGTTACTTTAATATTTTCCCATATCGTTTGAATCGAAGACGGCTAATATTAAAGGATATATTTTCAATAATTTGTTTTCACTTCGCAGGCTGTGTTGAATGAGCGAAACGGGAACAATAAAATAATGCCATAAACTGGAGAGTTATATATATATTTAAGCGTACCTATCTACATATCGATGGCTTAATATAGAAAAGGCGTATCTACATTTTTCGTTACTTTTCAGGAGAAGGAAAAAACTGAATAAAACCTTAAAAACTTAAGATGCAAAAAACATTTATATTGCAATTTTTATTCAAAACAGGTAACAAAATCAATTGTGGTATAATTATGTTATTATTTTACATTTCTTTAAAGTTATTTGAGACAGGGCTTTATGTTGTTATTGTAACTTCGAATGAGTTAGGGCTTTTTTTTATATGACTATAAATCCGTTATTTACGATCATAGCCCAATAATTTTTTAAGGGCAGGAGTATTTGATAGTGGTCTACCAGAATACATTAACGATAGATACGCCTTTTCTATATTAAGCCAACGATATATATGTTTATGTATCTGACATCATGATAAATTCAAAATATTAGAAGATATCATAGAGTACAATGGTTTGGAAACCTCAAAAGATGGAGGCTGAATAAATCCTATCCAAAGTGATTATAAGGTTTGGAATAATTATTTTTTACTGACTTAATTTTGCTTCTCTAATTGAATTGATTACTGAGACTAAGGTCCCAATTTTTAACTGAACATATATATTATATTACGTTCTCTTATGATCATATTATTACGATTTTACGAGATTGTGTTATAATGGAAGGTGAATATAATTTTACTGTAATTTAATATTATTTAAAGTAATTTTAGAAACATCGGATTTCCGTCAAAACAGCTGTTGTGTCTCCACTATCAGCTTTAAGTATATACAACTGAATATTGCTACTCCAACGTGTACTAGAGAAAATTACAATATTTCCTACATTAATTAAAACTTTTTGCTTTAATAACACCGATTAGTTTAATAATTTGAGCTTTCAAGTTTGAATAGTAATCATAAAAAAATAACAATTATACAAATGAAAAGCATAAATATATTGAGTAAACGATTCTATTCCTTATTACGATACGCTATATACAATTGAAAAGTTCTCGCAGTTTGTCGGGTACTGCACATAAGTTGAAAGTAGTTTCAAAATAAATATTATATTATCACTTCCGAGTGAAATTCAAGCAAATTCACTTTCAATCCGATATTTGGTATATTTGGTGTACTGAAATTCAAAATTTCAAATTCCACATTTTTTTTTTTAATTTTCACTTTCTCTCGGAATGCAGAGCCTGCCTGTATATATGCTTTTTGCGGCCTTTTGAGACAACAAACTTCCGATTGCAAACTTTCAATTTTGATTAATTAATATTATATTTTTTTACTGTACCTATATAAATTACACTAAAAATATCGATAATTAAACTAAATTTGAAAATATGAATATTTTTTCGGAAAAAGTTCAGCAAGATTCTTTTATTTTAAAGAAAAGTAAATTAAATGACTACTAGATATGTACACAATTATCGATATCCAACAAAATATCGATATTTTTTGTTATCGAAAAGTATCGAAATTAATAAAATATCAATAGCAACAAATTTTATTAGATTATGCTAAGATATATGACCAAATGCATTAATTATATTTGTCATTACAGACATTAATGGTGCTACATTTGAATAATTTATATTCACCATTCGTAGTCTAATATAAATTTAATTATCGACTTGGCCGCGTGTAAATTAAGCACCTTATTAATTCTTACTTTAGTTATTAAAATAATTTCAATTACTCTTAATTACAGGCTACTGACTTTGAACGCTCATGAGCAAGCACATGTGGAAGTACTTAAAACTGGATACTTATTTAATTACTGAATTCAGCAAACAGACAACAACTTTGTAATTGAATTCATTTATTATATACAGTACTTATTTACAGTTATTTATATGTATTTATTACTATACATACCATTGTACGTATATATAGTACATATTTAAGTGTGTAATTAGAAACCTATTGAGAATTTATACCCTTTACCGTTAATCATAAAAAATATCTAAATTTTTAATTTTATTTTTTTTTCATAAAATCTTGCTTTAAAGAAAAAAGTAAATATTTAGATTTTTCACTGGAATAGTTACTAATATCATTTATAATATAGATGCGCTTTGGATTGCAAAAATATATATCATATATTCCAGTAATTTTGTAATAAGGAAGTTCTACAAATACAACAAGTTATATATAATTTAATAAAGCTTTAATCGCTAGTCATTAGCAACGCAAACTTAAAATGGATGCCAAATTGCCTTAACTAAATTAAACTTGACGATGTGAAAATCAATGGGTTACAAACTAATTTAACAATCTCAGTAAATTAATGTGCATATATGTATGAACTTAGATATTATTTATAATTAATATGTGAATATCAGGAAGAATAAATGTTTGTTTACTTCTAAAGAAGCGCTGGCCGAGTGAATAACTCGTATATTAAGTTTAATGAGCATAATTATTTTTTAATCGTCACTTTTCTCCTTGTAAATTTAGCCTCATAACTGTCAAGAGGTCATAGAGTTCTGATTGCCTTTCTGTTAACATTTCATAACCAATGATCTCATACCGAACCCGGTGTGAACCAGAACTGGTATTAATTTCTGTTCAACGAATTCGACAGTTCACATCAGTCAAGCATATGTTTGATTTTTGAATGGAAAGAGAGAAATAATTATTTTGATATGGGGAGTCCTATATATTTTAAGCCGACTTCAAAAATTTTTGGATTTGAAAAGTATAAACCAATGATTTTGGATTTTTGTGGATTTTTTATTTGACTATTTGGGTCTTAATATACCAGGATTAATCAGATAAATAAAATAAACATATACATATATCGTTAAGTAATTATGATAAAGAAAGCTGATAACTATTTTGTTAAATTGTATGTTTTCAAATATTTAAATATTAGAGAGTACCGAATCGAACAAAGGACTGGTATAAACTGGCATAATGAAATGGAGAACATATATCCAACATTTATACCACTTTAAAGAGTTATAAATTTACTGTAATATTTTGAGTTCAGCTGGATAAAATTATACTTTATGACTAATACTATTTTTATAGCAAGGTAAGCAACAATTAATAATAAATATTTAAAAATAATAATCTCACACAAAAAACACTTTGAATGCAATTTTATTAACCAAATTAGCATACTGCATAAATTTACTGTAAGGCTATATACTTTTCATATACATACATATATAAATATAAATACATAATATATAAAATATATAATAGTCAAAATCGAGGTGAAAATTAAATAAATAAAATATTTTTTTGTAAATCAGTTACTCACTTATTAGTATTATGTAATTCTCTTCTAATTTCTATGGCTTCACTTATTCCTGCAACAATTTATTGCCAAAATTTGCATGTGACACAGTTAACTGTAAGTAACTGTAACCTCACACACGCACACATTTTATATAAATATTTTTATTGATTTACTCACGATGCGCCGCGTTAATGCAGTTTTGCGATTGTCCTCCACCAGGACATCTGTGTAGCACATATATTAATGTCATGAAAAATTGAAAAAAAAAAATAGAAAAAAAGGAAGACAAATAAGCGAGCACCAGAAACACAAATATGCAATCAGTCAAATTGAAATTTGTTTTGCTTTCTATTTGAATAAAATGAGTTAGTGGTTATGTGAGTAAGTATGATTGCCACAGCACGCGTATTTGTTGTTTTCTTTTTTCATTGCATTTGTCTATTTTGCATGGATATGATATAGTCTTATCTATATAAGGTTGAAAGAGTTTATAAATTAGCATTGTATAATGGTGAAATATTTGTATGTGCAATGGATTATGTGGCATGTGGTGAATTGAAATACTCCTAAAGAGTTTATAAAAATTAGGTGTTGGTGTTATTGATTATCTAATCAGATCCTTGTTAAGTACATATAATGTGTCAACGTTAGTGTGAATAAATATTTTTTTCAAAAAAAGAATATTTCCGTTATTTTTGAACCTCGTATAGAAAGTTTTGATATTTTGTTCACAGCAAAATTTTAAAGCTGTAGTCTGCTTTACAGGCTTCAAAAAATCGATTTTTTGGTTTTGTTTTAAATCTCTTCCAAAACTATCCAAGAATATGTCTTTAAAATTCTAGAGGCATATTCAACATATTTTCGAAGCTAGAGCAGTTTTAGTGGCCGAGCGTCGAGCAGGTGCGAATAGACTTTAAAGCGACTTTAAAGCGCGTTTTCTCGAGTTTTCATTTTCACAATTGTTAGAAAACGGTGCCGGCGATAGCAAAAAGAATATATGTCCGATCGAAAATAACCAAAGTGATCTAGCTTCAGTATTAATTTATATTCTATTTGAACTAAAAAAGTTGGACAAAAGTATTATTTAAACTACTTGTTTTGCAACTTAAAGTCAATTTTTTTTTTCTTAAAAAAGTGAATTTTTTTCAAACTTCGAAAAAATTTGGAATTTTATAACTTCTTCGGTATTTTTTTAGTTCATAAAGAAAAGAAACTTATAAAAATTAAAAACAAATTTGGTGCGACTGTTTCAGATGCATCGCACGACCTCCATCACCGGCACCGATATACAAGTGCAGACTCCTGCGCTCCATAAAAATACTTACAACTTTGAAAAAATTTCAATATTTTTTAATAATAAATATTGTTTTTAATCCTTAAATATAGTACACTATCGTCTTAAAATTCCGTTTACCGCAATCATTTCCTTCCCTGGAACTAAAACTCGTGTGTCAGATTTTGGCCATATTCACCATAAAGACCTTTATTTTGAAATCATTCTCAGTAAAATAATATTCAAAGAGAAGTGAAATTACTGTTACCTGATCCAGCTTTCAGTTACGTCATTATATGCGTAGATTTTCAAATCGAACAAAAGCTCAACTTAGAATTTTAAGCTGCTTCCAATAAGCCTAACAGAAGTTAGTGCTTCTAAGCATCACAGCGGAATATTATTTACAGTGAGCTTTTTTTGAATGTTGTAACCCAACTAAAAGCTACTTTCATCTAACTGTAACGGTTCCAACAGGGAACATGAGCTTATTCATAAATATATTCATATATGTAAATATAAATGTGCACATTAGAATATGAATACGTAATTGGGTTATTGGCTTATTCGCATAATGCCCATAGGACAACCATAGGGTAATTGCTTCAGAGTAATTTGCCCACTCTCTTGTATTATTTATAAAATTGTATGTATGAAAAAAGATTAGCGTGTGACTTTATTGGAATACATGGATGGGAATACATTTTTATTGAGTATATGATTAAGAGAGGGATTAGCTTTTAAAGGTAATTAGTAACTCACGGAAAGTGCATATTTATTTCAAAAATTTCATGTGAATTCAGAAAGTGAAAAAATTCATCAAAATATTTTTAGAACTATATATTGGTAGGGGAAAAAAATTAAATACACAATTTTTCTAAAAAATCAGAAAATTCTCTTCGATGAATATGTAAATCCTACAGCCGAATATAAATTATATGTAATTAAAAACCATATTTACAATCATTAAAAATAAATAAAAGTCTCCACAATATTCACCAAACAATTAAGAAACAATTTCTTTAAACGGTACACCAAACCACATACCAGCAAGAGTATGGCACCTAATCAACAACGTTAGCATTTCGGCCTGGCAACGTAGGCCAGTACGTGGGTGACGTATAAAATCGCACTTGATTTACGAGCGCAACAACAATGCTGGCATTTACTTACAACTTCGTAATTTTTTTAATATATTCGCTCCGTAAGTTATAGTTTGAGTGTATATGTGTGTGTAATTGCCATTTGGCGCGCAGAAAAGTATGCAACATGTGGGGAAATCCGCAAAGACTGTCGTCATTATTTGCTGTCGTAATTTTATACGCATACTTCCGGCATTTTATAGTGTATTAGTCACTAGGGCATATTATAAAATGGTAACGAACTAACATGTATTTATAAATAAATTAAGAAAATGCGATTTTTTCAGTATCAAATGAATGATGATAAAAAACCATTGAAAATGTTTATTTAGAAAAATAATTATAATATAAAAATATCGTATTTATGGAATAATAAATATATTTTAGTTGGTGGAAGGTTTTAAACCTCAAAATATGATTTCAGAAGTTTTATGAAAGATTAATGAAATATGGAATGGAAATAAAGATTTTTGTTACAGTAACGAAGATTACTCTTAATATTTTTAACCGACCCATATCCATACCGATCATCTATTGACTCTAATCAACGGTATCATTGCACTTGTTGTACTTCCGTTTATCTGCACAACAATTTTAGTCTTCCAACTATATTTGCATTTTTTTTAATTGGAGACATGTTGGAACGACGGGTATATGAGTGCTGGTGTGTATATCGATAGAAGTAGTGGCAACGGCTGTGTCCTCCAAATTCTTTTTTTCTACGGGCTTAACTGTTTGCTATTCTTTCCGATTGGTTTATTAATCAATGACTGTTGAGTTAAATTGTGGGTCTTTAAATATATTAAGAGATGAAGGATGAGTTATGCTTCGGGGGATAAGAGGTTTATTAGTAATAAGCATTGTAAGGGGTAGTATATTAAGTTGTTTAATTTATCCTACACCAGCGACTCATCTGGATGCTCCTCGCTTCGGCTAATCCGACCACTCTACCAGATGGTTCAGCTGATTACCGAAATCGCATCAGCTTCTTCCAAAGGAGACAGTGGTATCTGTTTATTAACTCCTCTTCCTGTTGCTCTAGCTTGGGACTTGTTGCGTACCATTTTTTTCATTGGTTTGAATTTTAAATCCTTCCATATCTTAAATAGATTTAGATTTTCGGAAAATCCCTCCAAAAAAAAATCGAAATTTAAAAGTTTTATCCGTTTCTAAAATCTTTAGCATATACAGGATATTTTTCCATTTCAGAAATTAAAATTTCAAACCACGTAATTTTCATTTTCACTTCAAATATTCCTTCAAATAACCGTCGTCGTTGCTATGTCGCTCTCAATTATTGCAACGACAGAAAACGACTGTTTCTATGTCAGCACTATTCTCGTTTCAAATTGGAGAATCTCAATTTATTTTCGATAAATGTCGATAACGCCAAGGGGAATGCCAAATAGGCGCACTATTTCGTTTTAAAACTATAACGACAATAGGAATAGGACCGAATAAAATTTTATTTAAATTGATTTGAATTTATTATAAGAGGATTACTAATTTCATTAATTGATTTTGGGCAGCCTGTAAGTGTAAGAAACTTAAAAAAAGACCATATATAACCCTGTTCATAATAGGTTAGGTCCCTGACTAGGTGTAAACTGGTGAAATAATTATCTAATACTTACTCAAAGATAAGAAACGGTTCTTTCGATATATTCTTAACATTCTTTAAACCCTAATATATTGGTAAGTTGGGTAAGCTTGCAAGAAACCCTTATTATCCAAAGCGTCTTCCGAAAATAAATAATTGAAAGCAAATCTATAAAATAATGCAGCTATTGCAAGTACTTGTTAGAAACAAGAAATTAAAAGCATAGTTTTTAACGTTGTAAATTATAGTGATATTTTTATAATTTATTTGCATAGTTGTATTATTATGTTCGATATAAAATACAACAGAAGAGACAAAAAATTAACCATAGAAAATTATAATATAAATTTCGCAGAATTTTGTGATGAATAACAGCTAATTTTTTAAGAAATATCAGTTTGGACCAAATTATATTTTTTCACCAACAAACAATAAAAAAATTAATATTAAATATTTTAAAGTATTTCATACTCCCCCGCACTGGCAATAAACTTCTATGAAGCAAATTTGCTTTAGCATCTGACAAAACAGTGTCTTCATAAGCGTTCAGTTAAGCTGGTAGCGGTCAGCCTACATATGCATGTGCGCTCCGTTTAAGAACACCACCCGCAAACGTGTTCACAGCACGCTCAACATGCAGCAGTGGCCGTAACGGCAGCGAACTCCATCAGTGATAATAATGGCAGTGATAAGGCCCACGCTGAAAGCAAAAACTTCGCACACTAATTCGCAGCTTCATTGGTTGGTGGACTCCGCATAAATATATACACACATATATACACACACCAACAAGCGAATTTGCGAAAGGTTTGCTGTTCGTACGTTCGCCAACGCTCGTTTCCTTCCTTCGTTACGTATACGCACAGTGCGCCTGCATTTGGCATTGCTGTTAGCGTCACTGTTAGCAGCACTGTTAATACAAAGCAGCGCACTGTTGCGTCAGAGTTTAACCTGTTGCTTGCACTGTTAGATCTTCTTGCTATTTAACACTGCTGTTGATGCCTCGCTAGACATGTGTGTGTGTGTGTGCATGTATGTGAAGTGAAGTTTATCACAACTGCGCTGCTTGCAGTGTTTCTAATTCTGCTGCCATTGCCGCTGCTGCTGTTCTTGTCACCTTTCATATGCGCCTTTTAGCCTTTGACGGCTGCGAATTGGTTTCAACAACATTGCAGATTTTTGTATAAAAGCCAATGTTGCTTCCTATTTGTTCACAACGTTTGCCAAAGTGTATTTCAAAAGTATAACGGTCGCTTTAGCAGCGAGTCGCAAGTGTGGAAAAATTGTGTGCGAAAAACTTCTTGTGTTTTTCATATTTGATTAATAAAGAGATTGAGTTTTTGTTGTGAGCAAATTTTGAGAAAAAAGATGTTTAACTGAAAGTGGATTCACTCATCCAATAGTTCGAAATTGAAAGTTTTTTTGAAAATATGTGGCGCTCAGCGATTTTTGGTATTATTTTAATTTGTTTAGTGTTGTCGTCGAATGTTCAAGGTAAATAAAATGTTAAATTTATTTTTTCATAATTAAAATCATTAAAAATATTATTATAATTCTAATAAGTGAAACTTTAAGCCGTAGTCATTGTTTGAAAAATAAAAAATTACAACTTGGATACTGAAATCAAATAGTCCCATTATTTTTTGAACACTTCTTGTATGTATATACTCTAGAGCAATCAATCAAATCTCCTGACCTCAGAGGTGTGTTCTTAATATTTTTGCTCTAAAAGACATAAGACCCCATCCACTATAAAGCCAAGTGTGTGTCAATCACATCGTAGGCGACATGACCTCTTTGCTTAGTAATTTCTTTAATAATTTTGGGCGACTAGAAAGTGTGAGTAGCTGACCATATATAACCTGACTGATTGACTATATATAAAAGTTAGGTCCTTCACTCGGTCTTCTGAGTAAAGAAATTGTCTAACAAATTTAAAAAAGATTTCCTTCAATTTAATATATTCTAAACATTCTATAAACATTGAGAGATCACGAAGTTGGAAGATGTGATCATATTTATTTAAAAAGAAAGTATATAAAATATTGACTTAAAGGGACCCCCCATTCTCGATTTAAAATTTTGACGATTTTCAATGGGCTGGTAACTGAACATAAATAATTTTTTAGGGTTGTAACTTTGCATACATTTATTTGAAGACTTAAAAAAGAAGAAAAAAATGTTACATCATTTTTTTTTGTTGATCAAACAAAAGCCCTTCTTTTCGGCGGCGCATGTGATTTCCGCTCACTGGACATCTGAAACCAAAAATTCCAACGGGATTAGAAAGAGTACATGTTTGGCTCTAGTATGACCTCTGGCGGCCCTTTGAAATTTTTTTTTGAAAATCGCCTTTTTTCAGCCATAAATCAAGTTGAAAAGTAAAGAAGATCTTCACCGATTTGATTTATACTAGTTTACACCATTGCTATATATGTATAGAATAACGTATTTAAACTTGGAACCGATTGGATTAATAGGTTTTGAGTAGCCTCATGCGCCAGTCGTAAAATCACTGTTTCGAGAAAAACGAGTTTACAGTTTTGAGAAGCAGAAGCCGTCGCCTGACGCTTCCACCATAAATCGGCTATATCTTCAATGTTTTTGAAATTTTCACTTAGGATTTTAAAGGATCATTTTTGAATAGTAATAGGTTCGAATTAAATTAAATTTTTTTAAACCAGAATGGGGAGGTCCCCTTAAATATACTTGTTAGAGACAAGTAATCAGAAGCTGATATCGAACGTTTTAAATTAAATGTCATACTTTTTTTATTTAATTGGATCGGTTGGTATCACATTAATTACTTAAAATTTATAAGGACCTACAAAATGATTTGAAGAGAAAAAAATATTATTTCATCCTGTGTTTTGTTTACTGATTTATTATGAAAACTGTTTAGTAATATATAGTAAGTAACGGAAATATTTAATTTTTCTTCGAATGGCATGAAAAGAGTTTCTTAAAAAATATCAATATTAAACTTCATATTTAAGCATTTACAAATAATTCAAACGTCTGAGCTACCTGAATTAAAGTGTTGAGGCCTGATGGGACTCTAATAATTTTTAATAATAAGGTCAGAATAATTTAACGTCAATATTAATTGAAAAATCTTAAGACGTCATAATTTATTTCTATCTAGTAATCTGACACAGGTTCAATGATGAAGATTTATTTAAAACAACCTGACTAAAATTTGGGGTTCTAGGTTGAGATTGTAGATATCTCTCACATCTGTCACGCTGTTTAAGTCGGCTTAGAAATATATAATACGGATATCATTAGGAACTTAGAGTATATTTTTTGTTAAAGTTCGGTATTACAATAATTTTAAAGGCACCGAAAAAGCCATGCAATTGAGATCCTGTCGGGGACAAAATCTCTGATTATTATCCAAGATGAGTTGCGTAGTTCTAAGAACTGCCAGATCACATCCGAAACTAGATACGGTAAAATAGATAAATAGTTAGAGCAGCTGCTTGCGAATACCTAGATCCAGACGATTAACACAATATAAATTTCTTCGTGTCGAAGTAAAAGTCAATCGATAAGAATTTTGACGGCATGCTGATGACATAATTATTGTACCTCATCGCTAAGTCCCTTTTCGACTTTTTATTTTCTGAGAAATATATTATTTTTTGTTATAAAATTATATATTTTTTAATAAATTGTTATTATATAAATGTAAAAGAAAGCCACGAAACTAAAGCACTGATTACAAAATTCATCAAATAGCAGGCACGCGTACGTTAATTGCGCTTCACTCATCTAGTGTAAAATCAAGATCACGTAGCAGTCAAACAAAAAATAGCGACCGTTGAACTCGCTCACGTTATTAGGCAAAATGGGATTCACACTAACATAACACTTTGTATTATTTACGGTTAAATATTTAACGACGGTTAAAAAATGCTGGCCAAAATGTCAATTTTTGTATGACAAATGTTTATCTTAATATACGCAGCTTCCATAGCTTTTAAATATAGGCTAAGAAGTAAATTCTTCAGTGATGAATAATTCAAATTATTTTATTATGAGAGAAATAGTTTGTTTTATTATACTCTCGCAACAAAAGTTGCTAAAGAGAGTATTATATTTCTTGGCACCATAGTAAGGTTGCTTTCGAAAATGAGCAAAATCGGACCACTGCCATGCCCACAAAATGGCGAAAACCCAAAACACATAAAGTGCCATAACTAAGCCATAAATAAAGCTATGGAAATCAAATTTGGTATGAAGGATCGCACTATGAAGGGGCATATTTGGATGTAATTTTTTTGGGAAAGTTGGCGTAGCCCCGCCCCTTGCTAAGTTTTTTGTACATATCTCGCAAACCAATAGAGCTATATAAACCAAACTTTCTGCAGTCCAAAAATTAAAGAAATCGGATCATAACCACGCCCACCTCCCATACAAAAGTTAGGTTGAAAATTACTAAAAGTGGGTTAACTCACTAACGAAAAACGTCGGAAACACTAAATTTCACATAAGAAATGGCAGATGAAAGCTGCACTCAGATTTTTTTACAAAATGGAAAATGGGCGTGGCGTCGCCCACTTATGGGTCAAAAACCATATCTCAGGAACTACTTGACCGATTTCAATGAAACTTGGTTTGTAATAGTTTCCTTACATCCTATGTATATACCAGAACTTTGTAGACGATCTGAATCGTTAACTTTGCAATATATAAGGTAAGCACTAGTGAAGATATCGGCGCAGAACTTTGCATAAATACTATGTTAATAGTGTGGCAGCCCCATTTTAAAAATCGCCGAAATCGGACCATAGGTTTTTAAGGCCCCATATATCGAATACGAGGACCTCGGTGCTTCTAACCTAATATTATGGTTTCCAACTTTCAATGGACTTTATACAATATATATGACGAATATGTGGGTCAACTTGTGTATTATATAATATTAATAAAGTCAAATAAATAAATTACGAGAGTATAAAATGTTCGGTTACACCCGAACTTAGCCCTTCCTTACTTGTTTTTCAATATTTTTTTTTTTGTTTTAAATAACAGAACCACCAAATCATCTATAAAAAGAAGACATAACTCAAAGATTTAATATTTTGAGAATTTTTATTATATAAAAAAGTTACAAATATGCTCAATATTATAGATATTTTAAAAATACTTAAAACAAAAAAATCTACGAAGATCCAAATGCATTTTAAATAATAAAAAAATAACAGAAATAAATTTTTAAATTCGATTTTAATGATGATATATGAAATGATATATATGTATGTATGATAGTTCAAATATTACTAAATTCTTCAAATTACCTTTTTCTATAATTTTTATTTATTTATGTGTGTCTATGAATATGAGTGCGAAACATTTGACTTATTTACCCATAAACTTGCAGAACACTCCGCGATGGGCGACATAATTCATGCAAATAAATATTATTAAATATGATCATGCATTATTATTTAACTAACGGTAGTTGTATATTCAACACCAATTCACACACACATACATACATATATCCGGCCATAAAACGAATTGTTTTTCACTTTGTTGGCATTTAATTTACAAGCGGGATAAAGTCCATGGAACTAACAACCAGCTATTGGTATGTAGTGACGGTTATTGGCGTAATTCCCAAAACGCTGATAAGATGTACTATGAGCGTTGTATAACTGTGAAACAAGGAAAGCGGACAGACAAAACTAAAACAAAAAGGAATTTGTAACAATTAGAGGGAGTAAGGTTATGGTTAGCTTATATATATATACATACAAACATACAAACATGCATAGAATAGACTCAGATCCGTTGTGTGACACATTTTTGTTTTAGGAATTTTATTTGCGCTATCGACAGAAATGTTTTGCCTAGAACTTCTATCTGTCAGCACATAACTGCAATAGTAAAGCAACAACAATAACACTTCATGTATGTGCGTACATAGTTTTAATTGCTGTCGTAAATTAATCCCTTCTGGAAAACAACCACTACCCTTGTATTAAAATGTAATAAAAAAGCAAGAAGAAGAAGAACTGCATTCGTTGGAAAAAAAGGACCAGTTTGCGATATGTACGAGTATGTGAACTAGTCAAGGTGTCACATTCATGCTAAACGGTAACACCAACCACCGTTACCGTTGTACCCCAGCAACGTCAGCAACCGTTGGAATTCGCGGCTGCTTGCATACTCACGCCTACGCCGCGGCAATGTGAAACACATAGCGACAAACTCAACATAAGCTGCCAGTTATACTTGCCGTTATTTTGGTTATTCGCCACGCTTGTTGTTGTAAAGATCAAAGCTCATCGCGCGCACTTTTTTGGTCATCAAAAAATTAGGTTTCCTTTCATACACCAAACAACAAGTGTTTATTTGTGGTTTCCCACATTTTCGTGTTTGTTTACTTTTGGTGGTGTTATCTGCTATCAGTTTTGATTAATCCGTGAAACTATCTATATCCCTATTGTAGATTATCTGTGGGAATTGGTTAATATGCAGTAATAAAGCAGTTTGTGTTCTGAATAACCTCGTTGGAACGATTATTACATCTACTTAGACATGTACTTTTATTTGAATCCACAGATATTCCAGTATAGGACATTCAATTATATAAGTCAGATTCCGAACGATTGTACGGGCATATATTATATATTATTTTTTGGGCCGAATACACATACACTATTCCTCGTGAAGGGGAAGGCCTCCACTCCGTTGGAGGGACCAGGTGGAGAGCGACCTGGTTACACTTGGGATCTCCAACTGGCGCCGAACTGCGAAGGAGAGAGAGAGATGGCGCACTATCGTCGATTCGGCTATAACCGGCTAAACGGTTGCAACGCCAATCACATACATACATTCCTCGTGAATGCGGAATTAAATACATCCTGAAATTATCTTAGATATATCGTAACTCAGGCTTTAATAGTTTCAAGCCTCCTCTGAATAGCTAGTGTATTTGTACATTAAAATAACGCTCAGGGCTTTGATATTTCCGATCAAGATACTCATCTGGCCAGTTTTTCATGGACTTCCATTCATTCATACTAATGCTGTCTTTTCCCACTGGTGTGTACGATCTAAAAAATTTGAACCTAAGTTTTCGTTAACTCCAATTATATCATTCTAAGGCTAAACTTTTGTTCAAAGGCTTCATTGAAGCGAGATAATTAATCAACCCATTCTCAAGACTATTGATCGTTGGGGTTTTCAGAATAAAATACAGAACCCTTTTTGGGGGGCGGTGCTATAAAGCAATCTTGTGATTTTTTTTTACTTTTGATCTGAATTGAAGAGTTATTCCTTAAACCGAAAGTTATAATACAAAAAAACCATTCGGGTTGAAATAAAAATGAAGCGATTTACTTCTGTTATAAAGAACTATTCACAGAAGAACTTCGTCTTACGTTTGGAAGAAGTATAGAAAAAGTAACACATCACCTATGAATTGCAAGCACTACGTAGTTAAGACTAACGTTGGATGTTGAATTATGACAACACTGCTAAGAATTTTTCAATAGACGGGAACTTGTATGAAAGAATTTAACACCTATTTTTTTTAAATATACATTAATTAAAGTACTATATATACAAATTAAAATCATTTTAGTATCCCATGCGTTACTTCATTCGAAGCACTTTTACACCAATGAAATCTCAAAAACTTAATTGCCTTTTAGAGTATCGTCAAACAAGAGCCAACTAATTCTAGTGGGCTATTAAAAGTCAATATGGGATTAATGAGTCAGGTTAATGGGGCAATTATACACCTACACACACTGTTATGAACCTTTAATACAAATGCATGTCTGTGCAAACCACATAAAGCATATTACCAACAAGTTGAGCACATCCTTCACATTGCTTGTTATGTTAAGTCATGGTATTAACTGTTGATATGTATATACATACATATGTTTGAGTGTAATCATTAATGACACCGTTATGTAGGCGTTTAACACACTAGATAACAATTTTTTCACAACGCCAATAGAGGGTCAGCAACCAGTTGGAATTTTTAAATAAAAGTGGTTCGTAATAAAGTAAGCGTGGGTTTGTTGCTAAGCGGTCTACCGTGTTAGATGTATAGCACATATATAAGAATTGTATCATACCTCGGAATGAGGACCATTTTCCTAATATTAATAGGTTTTAAAGCAATCAATTCTGTTTTTGTAATATTTTATTAACTGTGAAATAGTATAATTGGAATTAGTTATCAAATCTGTTAACTTGAGATGAATGATGCAAAGATTATATTAGGCTCAGACAATTTTTTTTTAAATTAAAAGTATTAAAAAAACGATGAAAATGATTCCCAGTTCCAAAAAATACATTGCATTTTCTCTCCTTTGAGTTATGTTTATTAAAATTTAATTCTTAGCGTTAGAGTTCGACCGATTTATCAGCATTCCAAAAATTGGGAATCGATCGGATACTACTTATTTTTGTTTGTTTGGATGCTTGATTTTTATGAGTGCCGAAATGTATGCTACTTTTTTAACACGCTTGAGTAATCTATTCAGAATATTTCAAGAACGTATTTAGCCTGAAATAATCACTTTGTTTCATCGATTTATCTACTATTTTTTATATTTCATGTGGTTATAGTAATAAGTTGCCATGTAACCCCATGGGTTTCGTGAATTCAAAAAATCGATTTTTTGTTTTTTTGGCTTATTAATTTCTACAACATCTCAGGAATATTGTCCTAAATTTTCAAGTCGATCCGAATAATAGTTTCGGAGATACGTACTTTGGAAGGTGTGTGCTCCATGTTAAGTACCATTGTTACTCAAAAATTTAAACGCGTTTTTCTCGGAACCGTGTTTTCAAAGTCGGTTGTCAAGTTTTCTCGAAAACTAGTCGGTTGAGTAGTAGTCTTGATGAAATTTTGAACAAGTGTTCGAGATACAATTTACTCGTGCTTGAACGAAGGATTTCCTGTCAGGAGTTATGCTGACCCATCTTTTTTCTGAGGGGTCAACGAAAATGACGTCGTAATGGAGGAATTTTACTTTTTTTTTAATTTCAGTAATTATTATTTATTGAATTAAATAAATAATTTTTTACATAAAAAAAATATTGAAAATAAATAATGAATAATTTTTTACATGAAAAAAAATTATTGAAAATAGACCATTTTTTACGCAACAAAACCCATGTAACCCCTTAAGGTCAAAGAAATCTACTTGGGACGAGTAAAAGGAAAGCGATAGTCACCTACCTCATTAGACCTTATTAGGAGGATATATAGCTATATTTCTTCCCGCTTTAAGAGAGGTAATCTACCGTAGGGATAGGCTGTTTGGGACATCGAAAAGTGATTTAAATATATTTGTTTAGATCAAAGGTATCACCATAACGTTCATAATACTTATATATTTCATCGTCGGTTCATAGATCATACACGTTGAAACGTTGGTCAAGAAATGAAGTTCTTACTCCTTGGTAAAATTTCTTTAATAAATAAACAACTTTTCTTCATATCAAAGCCCACCCTGCTACCATGCGCCGTTATTGTTGCAAATGCACAGCGATTTTTCGGTATTAATCTGCATTAACAGCTTTGGCCGCATAAGTTCGCAGCAGCATTATCTTTGGCCATTATTTATGCAGCTGCTGCAAGAAAAATTTGCAAACCGTAGCGTGGCATGGTTGAGGCGAGAACTAATATGAAAAGGATATTTTCAAGCAGAGACTGGTGAATGCACGCACACACACACACATACACACATACATACATACATAGAAACAAGAAACATAGAGTCAACGCTACAGGTATTCTAATAAAGTAGGCTATTTTTGTGCATTTCTTATAATTTGCAAGAAAAGACGCTGGAAAACGCAGTAATTTGTATGATTAGACAAGCAGTCGGCATATACCAGTGTATAGCAGTGTACATATACGATTCTTATATATAGAAATGACTTTTGGCTTGATGTTGTCTAAAAATAGACTTTGAATATTAACAAAGATTTTATTTTAAGGAAAAAATACTAATGCAACGGTACAAATGCATAGCCAGTACTTTTTTAGAAGATATACAGATATACATATGTATGTGTTATGTGCAAAAGTGTGCGTGTGCTTCACAATATTTCGCAACACTTGAGAGATTATTAGCGTGTTCTACACATGTGCAGCTGCTATGCGAGACACACACACTCACACATATGTAGCTTTATACAAATGTTTATATGCATATGTGTTTTAAAGAATGTCTGTCCTCAGCTGGCTTCGTCCATTATGTGCGCTTTCATAAACCATGACAAATAATTCTCCATGGAAGTGGTACCTGTAGTTTGGCTAGCATTCAACATGTTGTTAACGCACTCACACACACACACACTCACACAACTCATTCACATATTCTCACATTCATTTCAATAAGATTTACAACCACATGTGCTCATCTCGAACAAATGTGCCAATGCGTGTAGGTTTATGCTATGCTCACCTTTGTTGTTGTGTTTTTATACTTTTCTCTTAACGTGCCATTTCAGCAGCTGAATACTGTGTCTTCTGTAGTTTTGTAGTTGTTGTTGTTTTATGCTTTTGTTGTTAGTTAGTTTAAGGTTATGTAGCTTTTACGCTAATAGTAGCCGTATATCAACTATGAAATGATTGTGTGAACTTTGTGGGAGCACAAATCAGCGTTGGCGGTAAAGGTAGATGCACTAAGATCTTAATCGGAAAATTTAGAGAATACTTTCTTAAGTTGGCTGGATTTGCTTGGTTTTTGTAGTAAAATTATTTACTTTATAAATTTCAATGTGAGTGTAAGCCTTTTATAATTCACCCATATTAAGCGAGTTGCGAAGAGAACAAACAACGGACATACGTAATGAAATAGCGATGTGAAAGACAGCGTTTATAACTCTTAAAAGATCTTATCCTTAATTTTTTATAAGCTCAGAACTCAAAGATATCTTCTGTACAAACGTTTCGTGCATTTGAGGGCCCCATAGCATGAGAAACTGGACATAACATAACATTTTGAAATTTCTAAGGGATGACTACTCCTCATGGACTACGTGACGCCACTCCATCTGGTATCGTTTAGTTCTAGTTCAAGTTCGTTAAGTTTCAAAACTGGTCTATACGCGACTTATTGGCCCTTCCAAGACTAACCTAACCTCACCTAAACCCTCACAAAATACAAATTAGCTCAACATTTCACACATAAACTCAATTATAATTTTCAGTTGTTAGGAGAGACAGTTCTAACGAAGCGGGCCCTCATTTTAACTATATCAAGAAATTTCACCTAATCGGATATCTCCAAAATTATCGGGGATCACATGTCTCAAAAGAACAATATATTTTTAGAAGTAATTAGACCGTTGTCACAGTGGCATACTAAAGCTCGTTTGAAACTATAAAGCGCTTTCAAAACGGCCTAATATGTATGGTATCTGAAGAGATTGAATTTTAATATTTCCTCCAGTGGAAAAACAAGTATCTTGTGTTTGAAGTGCGGTATCAGATCAATATAATCAAGATTCTTAATATATATATATTCTCGAAGAGAAGTTAATAACGGTACACATGGCTTTCCCATGTTATTAGCAGATGATTTTTGTTGAGATCCTCCTTTGAAATACAGGTATTTAACATTCAATATTGTGCTAACTTCGAAAAAATAATAAGCAGACATTTATCTCTCATCTTCATAATATAGGAAATTCAGAGTATAAAGATTTAAATCCCTTTAAAACTTTCACGTTCATTACTTTTCACTTCGCCGTTTCATTTTTAAACAAAAATTGGAAATATAAACTTCTTAATCTATTTATACAGTTAGGTTTAAGTTCTAATGACAGTTGACAGCTGACAATGAACATACTCATAAAATATTGCTATAAATACCCTGTATTTGCTTTAGAGAAAAGAAAATCAAATGGAAGGCGCTCTGCAGGGTGTTTTGTGGCAAAAGTGCAACAAGTTTGCGGCAAATTGTTATTTATGAGTTTTGATTTGCTATATTGCTTCGTTGTTGTACTTTTAAAATATACGTTAAACGCAAGTAACTGTAAATTGAATTTGACAGCTCAATAAGTGGCGGTGACGGCAGCGACTTAAGGCTTGCATATATGATGCACACACACACCCACTTATATCTGATTGAACATAAATAGACTTTGAACTTTTAAATACTTTTCTCAATTTTGTTTTTTTTTTCTCTTGTATTCGCAGGTTCTTGCCTGGAGTATGGACATTCATGTTGGGGTGGTGAGTATCAGTTGGAAAACTCTTTTAAGACTTGTTTCGAAAATAATATAACATCTTTTTCAGCACATGGCAAACGCTCCAGCGGCTCAGCGATTGCCGGCAATAAAGCTCGGCTTGTGGAGAGGAACTCACGCGGCGGTAATCAATTAAATTTGCTAGAAGATGAGAATGCAAATCGATTTGTGGCTAGTAAGGTGAGAATTTATACCATTTTTTTTTTTGCTTAATTGTATTTTATTTTAGTTTGCTGGATCCCAATCTTACCTTCGAAAATTTCAAGTGCCATTGATTAAAACTATAATAAGAGAGATTAGAGAGTGCTTCAGGGTTTTTCTTCAAACAAGTCATGAGTTCAAAAAGTCTGCTGGCTAGTGCTGTAAAATAATATTAACATTTTGAGAGATTAGACCTTCCTTAAAATATACCACAGCTCATATTTTCATAATTTCTCTCTCAAATAACAAAAATATTGAATCTAAAATAACGTTGGAACTAATTTTAGGCTTGATTCTACAATGTCAGAAACTTGTATGAAATAAGTAAGTCCCCCAATTTTAGTTAATATTATTTTGATAAAGGAAGGATGTTCCTGATTATCTTGAGCTCTTGTTTTTCTTCCAATATATTGAAGAGAATCCATAATTAGTTAGAAATTTTCTTAGATCTAGATTTGATTGAAAAAACCTAGTTTTGTCCTCTCCAGAGTTGAAAAATCTCTAATATGATCGAATATTTACAGTTCGACATCAACGAGGCAACGACATCGGCTGAAATTGCACCACATTTAGCAACGAGTGCCGAAGACATCTCGGCCGATTCAAACTATTCGACAAAAGAGCGCAACAACTACTTGGGACAACGCCAATTGAAATTTCCACTACACAAGAGTAACAGTGAGAGCAGCAATACAGCACTAGATAACAGTAATCGAAAGAGTGAGACGGCTGATTCGCGTGAAGAACGGCAACATATACTACATTTGCAACAACAACAACGGAAGTATCCACAGCATATTGAACGTTGGCATAAACTACCGATTTTCGGCTTACGACGACCCTACGTCAGCTCACCACTCGCGTTGACCGATGTCGCACCGCTCGAGTTGCCCAAACGGAATGTTGAAAAGGATTTACTACAACAAATTGGACAGTTGACAGGCGAGAGATACGACGATGTTGGCGTTTACTATGACTTCCCGTAGAAGTGAGAGTGAATGGTGGAAGAGGAGCGCTTTGGGGGGAGAAACATGAAGTGAATAATTAAAAACTGCAGTAAGACACAAACGCACACACAGCAAAAAAATAAAAAAAAACTATTTTAAATGAGTTCTTTTCAGTTTCAAATTGATTTGTTTATTATAAGAGGACTACAAAATTTCAAAAAATATTTAGAATAAAAAAAATGTTTTTGAATGAATCTATGTAAAAAAAATTTAAAAAGCTCTAAATGTAAACATTTTATTATAAGAAAACTCTATTTGTGTATTTTAGGCGTTGCACTAAGGTTAAAAAAAAAATTGTTCAAAAAAATATTTGAAAAAAAAATTGAATAGAAATAATTTTGTTGTAATTAAATTTTATGAAATTCATGACTACATAATGATCAGGTTACAAATTTAGATAAAATTTAAATTAACTCGCTCTCCAACTACTTGTCAAAATATTGATGCAACGGGCTGGATGCATCAATATTATTGATGAGCACTATAAATTTTGTGTCAAATAATGATGAAACTACTACATACACGTACACATAAGTATAAACAAATATGCATACATTTTCAATTCGCATAAACAATATAAAATATTATGAAAAAAATTAAAAAAAAATAAAAAAGTAAAAAATATAAAATTCGTTTTTTTATTAAAATTATTTTTATATTAAAAATATTTATCCAAGAGAGTCATGTCTTGGCTCCACAATACCGTTATTTGGTACAAAAAATTATATTTTAATAATAAGTAAGTAACACTAATTAATTTCAAATTTCCCCATCGTACATTTACGACTTGATCTTCGCCGGTATTTGGAAGCATACAGCATCACCCTGTTTATCACCCAAGCCCCAGTGTATGACCAAATTGACAGTCGGATAGATTGGCAAAATCTTGAAGCTATTCTTGTAGGTGTACGTCTCACCAGCTTTCAATGGGCAGCCCACCTTCTCTTTGCCCTCGGCATCGTAGATGTACGGGCAGGCGCTGGTGCCATAATAACCGGGGAACGGTAGTGGTACATCCAAGATAATACCCTGTATATCGGAGTTGAGTTCGTTGAAGTCACGTTCGGGTTTGATCTTCATCTCAATGCTGGCCTCAGTGTTGCGTTTGAGTGTGCATTTATTTTTGGGGCAATTGGAGATGGTTACCTCCTCGGCGGTTAAGGCGCGTGCAGACGCTGAAAAGAAAGATTAAAGTATTAAATTTTTTTCTGAATAATTTTTTTTTTTCATTTTGTGTTTTTATTTTTCATTTGTTGGCACTTACACTTGGGGCACTTTCTCACTTCGGTGGCATTTGTTAGCGCAAAGAGCACAATGAAAATTGTAACTGTGCTGATGTAGGACTTCATTTTTATGGATTTCCTCTACTGATATTCACTTAGAAACTGAAATAAAAAAAAAATATATATAAAAAAATCAACAAAGGCTTTAACAAAGAAAATATTTTTTTTTTAATTTTAATTAGCAATGGTCCGTAGGGACCAGTTAGAAAAAAAATTTATTTGAAAATTGAAATTTGAGGTTAGCCGAACTGCGTCATGGAACGAATTTAAATATTAGCTAAATATAAAATATTAAATAAAAATAATCTTTCAAATATGTTTTTTAACAATAAAGGTATTTTATTTTTAACAAAGCACTCGAATCTCAAAAATAGTGATTTTCAACTTATGCACTTAATTCGTGTAAGATTGTTTTGTACTAGGGTAGTTTATGCTAAGAAGATATCTTATACAGTAACTATTAATTCTTCTTCGATAGAAAAGTTTTTTCCTACTTAATCAAATTATTACTACTTAGTTAAAAATTTACGTCTATTTTGTATACTAAATCACTTGTAAATCACGTATTTACATAAATTTATTACAAATCATTATTTTTCCTTGCAATTAGTAGTCATTACGCTAAAAGGTTTGTAATTGTTTTTAGAATTCTGAGAAGTTTATGCACAATTCCGTCATCATAAACAACCGCACCACTTGAGAGATTTTTCATTAGTATTGAGAAACAGTGTCTTAGTAACAGTGTCTTTAATCAACCGCAATTACTCAGAGAAGTGGAAATAATTGTTAATGCGATATTCAATGGAAAATGTAATTAATATGTTCTCATTTTTAGAAAGTGTATTCACAGAAGGTACATCGATAAGGTATTTAATAACCAAAGTGCAATATATTGATATTACACTAGGGGCCTTAGAACTCAATAAATATGCAGAATCGTGGCCTCTAATTTTTTTAGTAATCTTTCTCCGATAAAAACTGGTTGAAAAAGATATAAAGAATATTTTTCATAAAAATAAAAATCAATTGATATTTAGCTTCCGCTTTCGTTCAATGATTTATTGTATGAGTTGCCATGTTAATGCTGTTGTTTCTATCGCCACTGTAGAATTTCATTTAATTAGTTGTATATTTACAGCTTTAAATCATGACATGTTTACATACAATTAAATTTGATTTATATCGCTAATAAATAATTTAATAGCTTTTTGACGTAAAACAGAAATGTTCTATTAGGGTTACAACTATTTTATTTGCGTTTGCAATATTTTTATTTGCATTAGCTATAACCGTCTGTATTGTGATTTATCGATATGTGAATGTTTGCATACACCTGCCGACAATTAAACACATTTTTCTGACAACAACACGGATATTGTGGCGATGTTAGTTTTCTAATGGGTTTTTAGAAAATTAGCCAAGTGCATTTAATTTCTTATTTAAATTTAAAAGGTTTAAGTATCGTCTAACAAATTAAAAAATTGCTTTTCTCTCGGCATTATATCAGATATAATTTTTTTTTGGGGGGAATACAAAAATGTAAAATAATTGACCAAATTAATCTAGTAATGATTCCTTTTTGCCTAATTTCCTCCATAAGAAATGAAAAGAACGTTCTTAACCTAATAACCCTAATTTGCCTCTAAAAAGTTAAATTACTTAAATCGATTTTATGATTTAAAAATATCAGCGTAATCTTTTCCAGCAAATATGTATTTTATGAAATTATTTTTTTTTTAAATGCCAGCAGCTATGAACAGATATGATATTTGCTCAGAATATTACCAAATTAATAATATTTATTTTAATATAGAGGATATTAACTCCATCAAGCAGTTAATGGAGAGAGTTAATTTAACTCTTGAAGTTCTTTACGTTAACACCCAAATAAAATTCATTCACATTTATAGTGAAAGAACGAAAGCTCTTAAAGGGGTTTACACCAGTGTAACCCATAAAAGCGATTTTCTTGAATTTTTTTAAAGAAAGGACTCGATCGAATGTTTTTAAGTTTTTTGAACATAATAAGGTATAATTTCAGCTATATTTTAAGATTTTTTTCTACAAAAATGTTGAAAAACAACGGAGTTATGTGCTGTCTTGGAAAGTTCCCCAACTCTTGGTATGATTCCGGCCGAATGAGTAGCTGAAACTAAAAAATTCTAAAAGGGTATTAAAGTTGAAGGTATTTCCTATACAATGACCGGCCTGAACCTTTTTGAAAAATAGCAAAAATTAAGAAAATGGCATAGCTCTGAAAAAAATTTCGTTATTGTAAACAAAAAGGTCGTAGGTCCTTGTATAGTAAATATATTCAAGAATACTCAGTTTCAATTTGAAGTCGGTCGGTCAATTTCTCGTTGAATTATGATGTCAGCAATTTTAAGAGATGTCGTTTCGAGAAAACCGCATTTAAAGTCTTCACTATAGCGGCTTATACCTGCGAGCGGTCGCTCTTTAGGAACTAATCATTTATAACTCATTTATAAACTATTCAAGATATGACCTTACCGCTTTCACAGGATATTCTTGAAAGTATAAACTATCGAATAAGCAAAAATTAAAAAAAAAATGTTTTGAAAATGTCAGACTGGTATAACCATTAAAATTATTTATACTGCAATGGAAACATTTCTCATTATAAATAAAAAACTAACTAAAACACATTTCAACATTAACAATTGCAAACTCGTCTATTTCCATTCATAATTCATTCAAACAAGTTAATTTTAATTACAAAAAACTACGATAATTTGATGCCACACAATTTGAAATAATAGCTATTACACATGCTTACAAATATATGCAATTCACCTTTAATTATTTGTATATTTTTCACAACTGTTTTTTTAAAATGCGCCGAGTGAAATTATTAATGGACTTCCGTCAGTGGTACGAAGAGCGTTTCGCAAAGTAAATTGTGTAAGTAAACTGAACCCTTATAAACTTTTAATTATTATTACTATTTACTTAAGTAAGCTCGTTTAAACTTTTTATTGCATTTCAAAATACTCGCTTATGGTTTTCTTATATTATATGTATGTAAATATTTCACTTAATTTATAAATCGTAAATTTTTCTTAAAAATATTGCGCAATCTTGCTTGTTTTATCTTTATTTATCGCCATCAAATCGAACCGGTGTACCGATGTACATTTGTACGTGCGTATGCAGTGGAAAAACGAAAGACTTAAGACACACACGCGCAATCTCACAGCCAACAACACGTTGCGACTGTTGTATGTGTACAACTGAACTGAAATGTCTGCTTTGGTGACTTGAATATTTATAGACAATAATGCGAGCTGGCTCATGCACATACATACATACATATATAATAAAATAATGCATTTACATATAGAGAAACATATATGATTGTGTACAAATACAAATAACATTCGAACTATGAACACTTGAGGTGTTTTGATTGCTCAGTCACGCTCTGAGACGCATCACACTTTTACTTAGCTACATACTACATACATACAAGTACAGAGGAACATATATACATATATATATATATAAACAAAGAAAACAGCTTATCGCCGGTAAATCTATGAAAATGTATGTAGACTGTGAAAGAATTAGGAATAAAGGCGGCGTGTGAGAAAATAATATAAAAGAAGCAGAAAAAAGAGAGGTGTGTTGTAAGCTGAGCATACGGATCAGTAGTGTTAAAAAAAATATAAAAACAATGTACAAATTTCGAGACAAAATTATTAGAAAGAAATCTGATCTGTGCGCAGAGTTTTCATGCAGTGAAGAGACGGCAGAGAATTTGAAACTAATCTTTGAGCAGGTGTTCAGAAACATTGTAAGTTCTTTATGTAAATGGTGTGCAAAATTTCTTATTTAATCTTTTAGAGAATCATTCAAATGAAGTGGAGTAAATAATTAATGTTCCGATTAATAATATATTATTTAATATTTGTTTAATATTTTTCTACCATTAGAACGATTTAGTAAAATAGTCAAGTCATCGGCAATCACTTATAAATCAAAACTTGTTTATATTTCTCTAATCTAACCTGTCAGTAATAGTGGTAATTAATTTTAATTATTGCATACCATTATCCAAAGGAAATGCACTTTGTTTATAGTACTTAATTGCCAGCTAGTGCTAAGGGAAACATGTTCTCTGGTATTTAACCTTCGATAGAAGTAATTTCAAGACTTGAAAATCACAGATATAACTTCACTTTTTATTTAATAATAATTTTTTGTCGATTTAGTGCTGGCCGAAGTACTTAGACAAAGGACAATCACCTCCAACCAAAGTTAAGTGGTTTAAGTATCGTCTAACAAATAAAAAAAATTGCTTTTCGCTCAGCATTATATCATAAACATATAATTTTTTTTGAAATCTTATGAATACAAAAAAGTAAAATAATTGACCATATTAATCTAGCAATGATTCTTTTTTGTCTACTTTTCTTCATAAGAACGTTCTTAACTTGACCCAAATTTGCCTCTAAAAAGTGAAATTACTTAAATCATATCTAAAAAGGTGTGTCTGTACTATATGGTGTCCTACATAGAGCAGCTTTTGACTGAAAGCTTTGTGCGTTCTTCATGCGTCACAATTAGCTTAATGCATATAATTTGCTCTTTTCTCATGTTAGTTCAATATTTTGCAAATTTCAAAGTCACAGCTGTTAGCGCGTTGGAGTTGAAGTACTTCTACAAGGGCAGTCTAACCAATACTAATAAGTATTAATAACTTGAAAATTAGTATTAAGATATAAAGAGAGTTTGGTGTGAAATAGGTCATTGTTCTTTTGTGTATTGTTTATAATCATCATTAAATCAAGCTAGAGGATGATATTGAATAATATTAAGTCTTTGTTTCTGCTAAAACACTTTGTTCAAGTTAAATATTCTTACAACATTTTATGAAATTTTATCAATTACTAACCAACAATTGTAAGAAAAGCCTCCTTCTTCTTTTATACAAAATCAACTAAGCTATTGTATTTTTCTATTAAACGCACTACAAAAAAGTAAAAGTGAAACTGTTGCATATCTATAATAGACTGAGTATAGTCGCTAACAGGCTACCGTATACCAAAAAATACATTACTAGAGGCGATCTGCGAATATGACAGTCTACTCAGTTGCCAGTCGCCCTTTTTGCTCAAGATTAGACGTCAACAGAATTTTAACAGTTTTGGAGATTGATTATTTAAAGAAAATATGTACACTTTATATTTTATTATATTATGAATGTTCTTAATATAATAATATACCTAATTGATCTCCTAAAATTTTTTCTTCAAATATTTTATGAAAACTTATTTTTCAAAGGATATTTACTTCATTCCATGGTTTTTGGTGTGGTATACTTTTTTATACAGAATTTAACTGGCGACTATTTTTCAGAAGCCTTACAAAATTGGGGTATGCATCCCTATTTCCACCATTCTTACTCTTAAGTAACGTGCATGTGCACTTTAGCATCAAGCATTGACAAAGAAAATCAGATTAGCTCAGCTCGATTTGTTTAAGATTTTAGAGGAATTGTTTTAAAAATTATATCTGTTCCCAAATACGAATTTATAAATCTTTATTCACTTAACTTCTTGAACTTTAAACCCTTCACTTAAGTAATATATACTCTGAATCATGATTAATAATTCTATACTATAATAAAGTATATATTTATTTTTAATAAATTTATAGCCATCTCAACAAAATGTAATTAAGGCAGTAGTCTGCTTAACAGGCTTCAAAAAATCGATTTTTTTGTTTTGTTTTAAATCTCTTCCAAAACTATCCAAGAATATGTCTTTAAAATTCCAGAGGCCAATTCGACATTTTTTCGAAGCTAGAGCAGTTTTAGTAGCCGAGCGTCGAGCAGGTGCGAATGCTCAGACAGACTTTAAAGCGCGTTTTCCCGAGATTTCATTTTCACAAGTGTTAGAAAACGGTGCCGGCGATGGCAAAAAGAATATATGTCCGATCGAAAAAACCAAAGTGATCTAGCTTCAGTATTAAATTATCTTCTATTTGAAGAAAAGTTGGACAAAAGTATTATTTAAACTACTTGTTTTGCAACTTAAAGTCAATTTTTTTTTTAAAGAATTTAATTTTTTTTTTCAAACTTCGAAAAAATTTGGAATTTTATAACTTCTTCGATATTTTTTTAGTTCATAAAGAAAAGAAACTTATAAAAATTAAAAAAAAATTTGGTTCGACTGTTTCAGATGCATCGCACGACCTCCTTCACCGGCACCGATTTACAAGTGCAGACTCCAGGCGCTCCAGAAAAATACTTACAACTTTGAAAAAATTTCAATATTTTTTAATAATAAATATTGTTTTTTAAGCCTTAAATATAGTACACTATCGTCTTAAAATTCCGTTTACCGCAATCATTTCCTTCCCTTTAAAAAAAAATTGTTTCGGCTTCTAAAGCAATCTACTGCCTTAAATATAAATTCAGTGCACATATTTTTCTCAAAATGCACACTGACTATCAATTGCTCGCCGAACATAAATACAGGCATATACATACATATGTATATATAACAAACTGTCAAACTGTATGAACGATTAATATGTATTTTGTTTTTAATTTCTGCAGGAAGTAGCAAAGCGACCGGAACTAGTTTGTGTCTTTTTCCGCCTTCCATATACAGCCGGCGGAATTGTTTACGTTTATTAAGTATTTAATCACTTATTAGCATAGTGCTAATTCGATCACACATCATTTAAATAACTTTGCATTGCACTTTGTAAATTGACTACCTTCATATACATTTTTTGAATTTTTTTTAATTTAAAAATTTCGAATTTAAAAATTTTTGTTAAATCTGAAAATTTATTATCAATTAAATTAAATTTTTTTTTTATTTTATTTTATAATTTTTTTAAAATTATTTTCTGCGAATTTACGCAAAACAAGTTTGTAATTTTTTTTTATATATTTCTTCTTTCAATACACTCTAGTAACTTGAAAGCCATCCCAAATACAGACACCACTAATCAAATAACCTTGAGTTTTCCTACCAAAATCTGTGTATGTTTGTTGTTGTTGACGTTGTCCCAAGTGTTGTTGCGGCCTTCTTACTGAACGTCTTGAAAACTCGAATCGAACTGAAGCCACAATTTCAACAAAAGCTGGTGTTTGGTGTGAGTTGCATGGCGTCTCGGCGTTTAAGTGCGTCTTGAGCTGAGCTTTTACACAAATCATATAAATCTATATGTAAATATTTGTGTGTATGCACAGCTATAAACAGTCCAGAGTGCTTGTATAGAGGCATCTGTTTGTTTTCTCATAAATGTTTGTAAATAGTCTGAGACGTTGGCTTTAGTTCAAAGAAACTAGCGAAAAGCAAGTGTAAAGCCGTACTTTATTTTTGGCGAGCTTAGCGCTATGCAAACAAATACAGTTGTGGGCATATAATTAGGAACACTTTCGATGAAATGGTGGATGCAAAAGTTTTATTATAAAAGAAAGTGTATATAGGTATTATGTAGTGTGTGTTTATTGGCTAGAGTTAAAGTGATGATTTTTGCAGTAATGTTTTGCATGAGCTTATCAATGGTTCGGGAATGACAGTAGTAAATCGCCTCTATGTATAATATATGCAGATATACCGTTCTATACTGCCCTACATATATAATACACTTGCTTTCAATTACACTTCTCTCAATCGTCTCTAGTAAGCTGCCCTCAACTGTGTGTGTGATTTTGTATCACAAAATAAGGCAAAGTCTAACTTCATTGTTGTAATTCGCAAAAGTCAACAATTTAAATGAAGTAAGCAAGCAATTCAAGAGTCTAATTGACGGCGGAGTTATTACATTGTCGCTTGCCAATTTAACGACTTGAATGGACTGCGATAATCGTGTATGCGCTGGCGTAATTGAGTTACAGAGATAACTCGTCGGTTTTTTATGGATCTCGTTCGCTGTCATGTTTCAATTAGAATATAAATTTAAATGTTTATTCTTGTAACGAGCAAGATACTTGCATATCTAATTGTGATTCTAAGAATGACACTAAAATAAGAATGATTAGAGATAACTGAATTTAAAAAACGAAATCAGGAAGAGAAATTGAATCCAAATTTATGTTGAAGGATGTGCGATTAATGATAAACTGATAAAGAAAGGAGTATCAATCGCCTTTATCGCCATGGAAATATACTCATTCATATAGACTTTGAAGAGCGAAGATCTTAATTTAATCTAGACGCTTAGACTCCTCTATAGTCATCGTAGTACTACAAGAAGAATTTAAATTGTTTTTTAACAATGTTTCTTCACTAATGGGGTGCTAAACTACTTTACATCCAAAATCTGCTCGATAGAGAAAGAGAAAGGAAATTAAAAATTATGTGACTTTTTGATTCTACGGTAGCCGGAACTCTAAAGATCAAATATAAACGTCTGAAGATCCGAATATAAAGATAAAGAAAATCCAATAATGTTACAAATTATCTCTGAAAGATTTTATAGTATTTTCTATATAAAATGCCTACATACAGACTATATATGGTTTATAAGTAATACAGGTATCGTGCGTAATGTGCTTACTTGCATATGTATATAAAGAAAATATATGAGTAATGTAAGATTATATGCAGCAGACTGCAGCGAGAAACATGGAACGTGATTTGAATGCTAATTTCCGGATTTCAAGTGCGATGACAGATTTTTACGTTAAAAAGATTTATCTGATAGTAATAGAGAATTTTCATCACATTGAACTAGTATTTTATACCACATAGACCAAGCTGAATTTTATCAATGAGGAATATTAGTATGATAGAGGAGATGTCTATGACAGCACTAACTTTCGACTTCAGAAAATATTGCGAAAAATTTTTCTAGAATCAAATAGACCTGAAGAGTGACGGATTATACAAAAATCTGGTATAAATAGAACCAGATTCAATAGAGGTAGAATATCAGGAACAACCGATCTATTTTCTTTAATTAATGAGCTAATAAGAGAGTATTGCTCAAACTGCGAGCAAGGGATTGGAGAAACGAGGAAGGCTGGTAGAAAAATGTGTCTAAAAGGTTTTGGTAAATGCGCTTGAACTGCTAATTATTACTTATGCTCAGTAAATACCGAGCAACTACAGTTGAACTTTCATAACTCGTACTCTTATAACTCGAAAAGCTCCATAAATCGAACTCTTGAATTGGCAATAGAATTCAAATTTCAAACAAATTACCTTCAATAACTCGAAATCTCTCTAACTCGAAAATTCTTTGTGGATTATGGCGATTCGAGTTAGCGAAGTTCAACTGTATTTATAAATGCATAATAATTATAACATTCAGTAAATTTTTGCTATAATATATATTTTATCCAACACTCATCCCATAATGATAAAATTCCTGTAGTTAAAAACACACCTTAGTGCAGCTCACCACCATAAAACACCCAAATTAGCTAAGCGTTAACAGCGCCATCTAGCGTGCATATTTCGTCGTAGCGCAAAGAATTTTACACGCTAGGAACTTATTGACTATCTGTTGTCTTCCAATTCGCGACTCGTTACTTTACACCTACTCGTTAGCACTTTGTTTTACTTGCTTTCAGGGCGCTCTCTCGCCTTTATTTTCAATTTGGCTGGCATTTGTGTTTTCTGGAATATGGCGTTAAGGTCGGATTTCGAGGTGAGTTCGCGTTTTAATTATCAATTTAACTAATTAATCAAATAGAATCAGTGTAAAATTAAGTGATTTCAATTGTTAACATGTCTGTGCAGCATCGCTGATTGGATTACAAAAAGATGAAAGAAAGGAAGTCTGTGTAAACAGCCTAATTAGCCCGTGTGTGCGGGTGTGTGTGTCGAGAGCGCTAGAGCTCTAGCTGTGTGAATATGTATGCGTATATGCATTTGCTACAACAAATTCCGCGATGACAATTATGAGAAAATGAAACAAAAAACGCAGAATATGCACTAAATTATGATGATTATATGACTACACAAAAGTACGGAGTTTTTCAATGTTTATTTGCAATTTTTGCTTGAATTAACAAAAATCGACGGCTATCGGTGGGCAGAACGAAGCAAATGCGACTCGAATTGTTTGTTGTGCTTTATATGTATGTGTATGTGCCGTTTGTGTTGTGTTCGAGTCGCTAAGGTGCTGATCTGGCCATAATCGTTATGTGTGCTGTTCTGCTGAGCTTAGCTTGGCGGCGACGCCCTTTTGTATCGCTTAGAAACCCAACTAAGTTAATTTAATTAACCAACAGCGCGAGTCTACAATATGGATGACACACGAGATCATTTCTACGAGACTCACTCAAAACATCTGATAGTATGGAGATGTATTTGCATACATTTTTGTGTTTGTATGTTTGTGTGGCGATTGGGTGTGAGTTGCATTAGTCACGAAAATCGAAAATCAAACAAATTATCTGTTCAAGTAGTGCCGAAAGTACAATAGTTGAAGCTGACTACTGAAAATCGTTCGAAAGAATCGATAGCTGCAGAGTTGTACATATATGTATGTGAGTGTGAGTGGGAGGGGCCGCATTCGGGCCAAATTCTATGCACTTAGCTCACACGTGAGTGGGTGGCTTTAACATCGCGTTAAATGCAATATGCAAACGCATAGTGGGGGTGTAATTGGGGGGCTAGAAATCTGTCACACTGCATCCATAGCATGCAAGAATATTGAAAGTGGTTGTAGGAAAATTTTCCTATTCTCAGTGCACCTTTCTTGCGCTCACGCGCTCTTTGTGTCTGTAGCCCGTAGTTTGTTTCGTTTATTTTGTTTTGTTGTTGCTGCTCTCCCTCACTCGCGCGTTTGTATGCTCGTTTATTCGTTTTCCACTTCGTTTTCTAGCATTGTTTTTGTTATGCTGCTTCTTGTATCTCGTTTTTCTGATTTGCCTCAAAATGCATTACAAAAACAAGTGTGAGCAAGTGTTCGCTCTATGTGTTGTTGTTGTTGTTGCGACTCAACCTATCAATCTATTGACCACCAGTCCATTGGAGTTGATGACTGCCTGCGGGATGCCTACTTTATTATGTGTGCTTGCTATCGTAAATGCGCCTTTGTTGTGTGGACTCGGCTTTATGTTCGCACCAAATTTATCCCTAACGACAAATTCCATTTGTTCTCTGTACCTTTTTATTTATCACTGCTACCAGTTTCCCAATATGACAACGTTAACAGCTGGCTTGATCTGAGCTAAGCGAGATCTTCAAATGAATGTAACCTGTTACTATAAAATGTCGGGCGATTGCCTCTTGTTACCTGCTATAAATCTCTAAAAATTTTCTGTTACCTGCTAAATTAAAGGTATCCTTTTACAGAACTAATTGGATGTGTGTAATCTGTTCAGCTGCGTGAGTGCTTAACTGCACGTAAACATTTTGGTTTTAATCAAGAGCAGTTAGAGCTAATAAAATTGGGCTTTGTTGGACAACTAATTAATACAAGTATCTTTCAAATGTGATAAGCACGCAAATGCTAGAGATAACAAATTTTTATTATCGATTTAAAAAAAAATCGATAGCAGATACATACCATTTTTAATCAGTTTTGTTCCAATAAGAAACGCAAAGCTGGTAGCATAGTGAAATTAGAAGTGAATAATATTTTTTTCTGGAAAATAATTTATTCTATGAATATTCAAATGTAAATTGAAATACAATTGAAGAATTCTACACTAAATACTGTTAAACATAATGAGAATTGATAAAAGCTCGTAAACTCGAGTTTATAATATATTTTTATATAAATTTTGCGGTTTTATTAATAAATTTACTTCAACACAGTTAATATCATTTTATATGCCTCTAAAATTTCATCATATGATTATAATATATTTATATAAACTACACACCAAAACAGCAACCCTACTGTTACTGGGCTTTCGAGAGCTTTTCTCGCTTTTCTCACTTTTCTCTCAAATCTCGCATTCAACCACATTACTCGTTTCACATTTTGGCTAAATGGAAAAAGTTGGCTTATTTTTCTAGACTGGAAGTGCCGCAAATGTGGAATTATATAACCCGAATTGGAAATCGCACAAGAATACCATACCTATATACACATTGTCGATTGGAAGTGACTTCCAGTAATTTTCCACCCTTTAAATTTTGTAGAAATTCGAATTCGGTCTGTTCGCGCCTACCTACCCTCCCTTCTGAACCGGAATCGGTGTCATTAGGACGCTTCGTGCTTGACTAATTATTGGCTGGTCTCCATATGACCACATGCACATGCCACTTGTGTGTGCCACTTCTGTGCTCAAATACTACATTTCTATGTGGTGTTTAGTTGTTAGTGTTTGTTGTTGTAAATTTTGTTTTGCAACACATCAAAGTTGTTAATTTTGTTTAATTGTCATTACGTTCATAGTTTTTTTTTTGTTTTTGTGTACATTTGTTCCTCCAGTACAAATGTCCCGTGTTCAGCTCAGTTTGAGTGCATTTGCGGCGAGCTCATTAATGACTTTTCAACCTTGAAATGATTTTCGTGTCTCTGCCATTTAACCGTGAAATTTATTAGAATTACAGTGTTAATGCGGCAACGAAATCAACAAACAGAATCAGAAATTGGCATCGTCCAACCAAATATCCATTAGTGGGCTGGTACTTAAAGTGGGTGCTTACTAAGTACACGTAAATGTAACTGGCTCATCAATCTCAAATAGTCGGAAAATAGTTGTTGCATAAGAATTGCAGGGACGCTGGCGATGATGCAATATCCGTTGGTGGCGTCGCTGTGGCCCAAAAGTGGTTTAAATATATGTATGTACATACAAACATAAGTCAGCGGCGAAGTTAACCCAAAAATTATTTTTGTGGTTTTTGTGGTATTTTGGTATCACTGATTTCATGCCAACACACAAGTGTTTTAAATTGGACTCATTTCTATATTTTGCAGGAAGTTGGAACACATTATTGAAATCGATTAAATAGCCATCGTCCAACTTTTCGATATAAATTTTGTGGTGTGATATGTTCTTTGCTTCGACGTAGGGTTTTGTCTCGATCAATCTATTCTGATCTGGGAGCACGGTCGAGATATGGAGACTACGATGGATGCCGAAGAAATTAAATTCCGATCGACTAACTTGCCATCGGTTTCATTGATTTTTGACACAAAAGATATGTATTCAATTCTAGTGGCTCCCAATTGGAATTTGGGCTCAAACATGAACCAACTTTTTTGAAATCTAAACTATTTAAATCCCTATCTTGTTCCAACTATTTTTGTATGAAAAATATATTTTTTGTACACAATTCATACATACATACATATTTATGTAGATTAGTAAACACACATTTGTATACAACATATCTGGTGTTTTTGGATTTGCCGCCACGCTTTTGTCGTCACCAAAGGCCGTTTCCTTATCAAATTCTGCGAAAATACAAACCAATGACGAATCGCGTCTGCAACGTTGGGATTTAATTAATCAGACACACACACACACACATACAAACTGACGCCACAATACGATTTCTGTTCCACTGACTGCCCCTTTATGTTTGCAAGGCGAAAGATAAGTAAACACACAAAAAAAATAATAAACGTAATTAGACATGGAAAAGTGAGCTCCGCTGAAACCGAAACTGGAAAATACTGGACATTTTTAAAAGCGAGATTTGTTTTACGTTCAAGCGCCAGCAGCAGGCACCCAGTGCGGCTTTGATGGCAAGCAATTAGGCTATTTGTTTATTGTTGTTTTTATACAGTTTTTTTTCTATTTATTTACTTTTTTAAACTGATTTAATGCCGTTGTTTTTTCTCTGCACCTCTTCTGCTTCCCCTTTCTTTATTTATTTGCTTCTAATGAAATTATAAGTCAATAAAATTCTAATCAAATGACAATGAATTAGCCAATCGTGCTAGTTTGTAGTTATTGTTGTTGTTGCACATTTTTTATATAGCTGTTTGATGAGTAGAGATAAAATTGTGCAAAAAAGCGATTTATACACAATTGGAATTGACTACGCGAATGAGCGATTGGTGATTAACGCTAAATGCTGGAGCTTTTTGTATGAGGAGGGGTGGGCAGGTATGTACAGATGTCGGTGTAGCTAAGTGGAATGTGTATAGAAGTTGACACTGTTTCAGTGGAAAAGTGCACTTGATTGTTTATCATTAAGTGTACATATCTACACTCCAACGAATATGTAATCCATGGAGCTTGTAGTGGATTAGTGTAGTGTTCTATGAGTGCTTTGATAGTTTCTAGTGCTGGTGTTTTTCCTAGAGGCCAAATCAAGTTATTTAATAATTTGCTAAATATCGATTTTTTAGTCAAAATTTATCGTTTATCGTTTATAATTTATCAGCTCTTAAGTAAAATATTTACCTTCAAATTTTAGTTGTCTTCTTGATCGAGATCTTTTGCCAGTCATAATTCTAAATCTATAAGCAATTGCTTCATCGTTAATATCGGCGACTTCATGATGTCAAACAATGTAACAAGCTTCGATAGTAATTCTTAAATTGGAATAGATAATCTCTATACACTAGTGGCTGAGCCTCTGTATTCTCATTACAGTTATTGCTTTTAAAATAATTAAATTTTGTAATTTAAAATATGGTTTCCTATCTCGTTGTAAAAATTTATCAATATTGATAAGCCTGAGTGGGACAATTAATAGTTGGCTTCGAGTCGGTATGCCTAAAGGGTAACGAATCGAACAAAAAACTGTTATAAATCAATTAGATCGACATAATCCAATATATGTATATAGAAAGCAACGCCACTTTAAAGAGACTCTCACATGCACTCTCGATTTAACTTAACTGTATAAGCGATTTGTTGTCGCTTCCACAATATTATTTTTCTCTCAACACCAGAGCGGTCTCATAGTGAGCAGCAAAGTGCCAAATCGAAGTCGTTTAATAGAAAATTTTATTTTTATAATTATCGTTAACTAAATGTTCGTGTATTTGTTTATTTATTTGTTTATTCACTTTAATTACTCGCTATTTGATATTCTAATAATTTGCTATATTAACATATGACCACGTTTAGCGGGGATGCAATTTACCCAACCACTTGTTTAAACAAGTCACTTATTTATAAGCGTATTTAAATATACATACTCGTATGTAGTTGAGTAATTTGAAAGTGGCTGCTAATAGTTGCGTTAAAATGGAATATTGTGCTTTACTAAATACATACAATATTATAGATTTTTTCGGAAATTTTTGTTTTTAATATTTCCTAATTATAAGAGAGCTTGCTCGTGTATTATTTGAAAGTTAAAAGTTGATAAACAATAACAATTAGTATAATTTGGTATAATAACACTTAGTTAATAAAATTAATCTAATTTAAATTTATCAAAAAAATATAAGTCTTAAGTCTTCTAAAAAATAAAAAATAAATCTTAATTTAAATAAAAATAATTTGCAAAGTGAAAATTAATTTTTTTCTCCTTTGTCAACTTTCCTGTCCATTTATTGTTATGAGAAATAAGTCCTTACCTTCTATTGTCACAAAATGTATTACACAAATATAACCTGAAATATCTTCTACACGATAAATAATCTAATATAATTAGAGACTAACTCGACACCAAAGCCATTATTATTTATTTAGGTCTGCTCGTGTATTATTTGAAAGTTAAAAGTTGATTAACAATAAAAATTAGTATAATTTGGTATAATAATACTTAGTTAATAAAATTAAACTAATTTAAATTTAACAAAAAAGTTTGAAATTTACATTCCAACAATATTCATTAAATTAATAATTAGTATTATACGATCAATTTAAACAGTAATTATAATCAAATACAGTTTTTAACCTACAACAAATCTATTCAATATTTTGTATGTATAAATATTAAACTGAACAAATGATAAGTGGCTATGTGTTGGTGGAAACAAATATTTAGTATTCCGGAGAATTTTAAGAATGGAAATACAGTGAAGTATTGCGGGATAACTTCAAATTTTTATATAAAAATGTGTCCACGAAAAGCAGAATTCTTTATTCGAGACTTTTTTACTCGCTAACTTTATGTGGAAGTCAATAATATGCCTTCTTTATAAACAACAAAAGTATCCACTTCAAATCAATCGAAGAGAACACAAGAATACCTCATTGAAGTGGTATAATCGCTTGCTATTATCCTAGCACGTATACTAGATTATACCAGTTTCTTATTCGATTTGTCACTATTATATTTTTTGTGATTTTATGGCTTCTTTTAAGGCAGTAGTCTGCTTTAGAAGCCGAAAAAAGCGTTTTTTAGCAATTTTTTTTTGAGAGGGAAGGAAATGTTTGCGGTAAACGGAATTTTAAGACGATAGTGTACTATATTTAAGGCTAAAAAAACAATATTTATTATTAAAAAATATTGAAATTTTTTCAAAGTTGTAAGTATTTTTCTGGAGCGCCTGGAGTCTGCACTTGTAAATCGGTGCCGGTGATGAAGGTCGTGCGATGCATCTGAAACAGTCGAACCAATTTTTTTTTAATTTTTATGTTTCTTTTCTTTATGAACTAAAAAAATACCGAAGAAGTTATAAAATTCCAAATTTTTTCGAAGTTTGAAAAAAAAATTAATTTTTTTAAGAAAAAAATTGACTTTAAGTTGCAAAACAAATAGTTTAAATAACACTTTTGCCCAACTTTTCAAATAGAAGATAATTTAATACTGAAGCTAGATCACTTTGGTTTTTTTCGATCGGACATATATCCTTTTTGCTCTCGCCGGTACCGTTTTCTAACACTTGTGAAAATGAAGACTTGAGAAAACGCGCTTTAAAAATTTCGGTCCAAAAAAATATATATCGCACCTGCTCGACGCTCGGCCACAAAAACTGCTCTAGCTTCGAAAATATGTCGAATTGGCCTCTGGAATTTTAAAGACATATTCTTGGATAGTTTTGGAAGAGATTTAAAACAAAACAGAAAAATCGATTTTTTGAAGCCTGTAAAGCAGACTACTGTCATAGTATATCTGTCATCGATAAATTTAATTTCAGATTGAGAGCTGTACTAAGACGAATTGCTTTTCTACAAGCCTTTCTGAAGACATACAAACTTCAGTTTCTATATTCTCCTTGTATTTAATTATATCAATTTACTGAATTTATACCAGTTGTTTGTTCGAATCGCCATTTTTTTTTATTTTGAAAATTTGAAGACTTATTTTTACGTTTTTATAACTGTTATAAACGTATAAGTTCAGTTGGAGAGCTACAAATAGATGAATTGCTTTTTTTCAAGCCTTTCTGAAAATATTCGAACTACAGTTTCTCGATTTTGTTTTTTTAAACTCCCTGTGTGACTGCAAATATTTGCTCAATTAGTTAGCTACTTATATATAAAACTATAGGTTTATGAATTTAAATTTTCTGTTAAGTCTATGTACGTGCATCTGTAAGCTTTCATAAGTTTGCGGTTGCATTTAACGACTCACCTCTAAATTAGTTGTTAATATTTGGTAACAAAAAATTAAAAAAAAAAACGAAAAACAACGAAATTTATTTAACGTTTACTACTCTAAACGATTCTTTTGAAGACGCTATGTAAATTGTGCTTTTTGTATAAATTGCCTTTGGGGAAGGGAAACAAAAATAAACTCGTAAATGACATAAATTGTATAAATTTTGCAATGAATTACACGCTTTGTTGTGAGCTGAAGTTTGTAACACAATTAATGGCTTGTACATGCTTGAGTGGGAGTTATAAATCTCTAGAATGTGCATAACAGTACATGCATATGTACATACATACATAAGATGATGTAAAACAGATTAAGGAGTGTAAGAAACTCCAGACCTACTACAAAGGATCTTGGATTTTTCCCGGTTCTGCATAATAAAGTCTTCTTTTAAAATCCTGATCCCTCTTCGGCAGGGTACAATGAATCTCTGGCCCATAAAAATCGTTCTTCGGAAATATCTCTTCTTCTCTCTTTATTTAATTTTAATATTACCCCAGAATTGCATACAAACATACTTTTAGACCTTTTCATCCAGCTTCTGCATATTATTAATTATCATTAACTCTTCACTTTGAAGATGATGAAGAGCGTGTGCTGTATTTGTCCGCAGCTTATTCATCTGGAAGTAACAGTTTCTTGCATTTTAATGCTGGTTTCGGTTTAAGCTTTGGTTTTGATTTCGAATTTGGTTTCAGTTTCGGTTTCATTTCACCGGTTGGATCCAGTTGTAGCCAAATGAAACGTGTTGCTGCAGGTATTTTCCATGTTTTTCCAGATATTCACATTCACACACATGCACAAACACACAACTCGCCACACTCTCGGCTTTAGTGATGGACTAAAGTATGAAAGAAATGCTCATTTATTGCTGGCTCAGCCATAGTTAGTATGTGGTTATTTATTTAGTTCTATTTGTTATTGTTGTTGGCGATTGTTGTGCGATTCGTTGTCATAACTGCTTATGCACACGAATTATAATTGGTTTAAGTGTCGGCCTTTGTTGTTGCCCCATACATACATATACGAGACATGTGTGCATTTAATTTCTTTAACTTTTCCATAATTGCTATTAACTCGTAAAATTATACAATAAAATAGCTGTGGGAGGATGATGTTGATCCACTTGCATAATTTCAGAGTTATGTGATGAGTGTGCTTTTATGGTTGTATGTAATGGAAGTTTTATGAAGATTATGTAATCGTTGTGCGAGAAGTGTCTGCAAAATTTCTATGCGTACATACATATATACTTTGAGACTTCGCTCGAAACGGATATCCTCGATAATAAAATTTTTAATGAAATAAAATTCAATTCCGTTGCAGGAGGTTTAAAATTTCTAAAAAGGGAGGTTAAGTCCGACTAATGGCTTAGGATAATATTAAGGAAGATTTTATTTAGTGTGTTCGCTTTAGCCTATGTAATTAGTGCCTCAGAGCTTCATATCTCGTTCGAGTCAATTTCCTCCTAGTGTTATAACTAACAAAAAAGATTTTAATAAAAATCGTCAGACGTTTTTAAACTTATAGGACTCTGAAGGACACAATCAATCAAGAATATATTATCTGATTCTATTTTACGCTACCTTAGTGAAATATCTTATCTTATTCCTAGAAATCGGTCGTTATAACCTAAGTCTACTAAATCATATTAATGCCTATTCATCCAGAGGTTTCCTCTATATACCTGGAGTGGACCCCGACCAAGGAATGTCACTTCAGTAGCATTCCCCACAGTCAATAAAACAGAGGCAGGTCATGTTAATGTTTTCTGTAGAAAGGTTCTTATCTGTACACCTCAGAGAATGCCATTGGTACCCATGGACCCTTAACAAATTATTTCAGTGTTTTGCCATATAAATTTCCAATTTTAAGAACGCACTGATCTTTAGCTGCTGGATTAATTGAAATATAATCTGGAATAACTCCGGCATCGGTTTCGGTAAATCAGGGTACATATGTTCAGAAACATATGTGCTGTGCCAGAATTTTGAAATTTCAAAATAAACAAGTAAGGAAGGGCTAAGTTCGGGTGTAACCGAACATTTTATACTCTCGCAATTTATTTATTTAACTTTATTATATAATACACAATTTGACCCACATATTCGTCATATATATGGTATAAAGTCCATTGAAAGTTGGAAACCATAATATTTGGTTAGAAGCACCGAGGTCCTCGTGTTCGATATATGGGGCCTTAAAAACCTATAGTCCGATTTCGGCGATTTTTAGAATGGGGCTGCCACACTATAAACATAGTATTTGTGCAAAGTTCTGCACCGAATCTTCACTAGTGCTTACTTTATATATTGTAAAGTAAGCGATCCAGATAGTCTTCAAAGTTCTGGTATATAGGAAGTAGGCGTGGTTGTGAACCGATTTGCCTATTTTCACAGCATATCATCGGGATGTATGGAATATATTACAAACCAAGTTTCATTGAAATCGGTCGAGTAGTTCCTGTGGTATGGTTTTTGACTCATAAGTGGGCGACGCCACGCCCATTTTCCATTTTGTAAAAAAATCTGAGTGCAGCTTCCATCTGCCATTTCTTATGTGAAATTTAGTGTTTCCGACGTTTTTCGTTAGTGAGTTAACCCACTTTTAGTAATTTTCAACCTAACCTTTGTATGGGAACTGGGCGTGGTTATTATCAGATTTCTTTCATTTTTGGACTGTATTAAGAAGTGGCTAAAAAAACGACTGCAGAGTTTGGTTTATACAGCTCTATTGGTTTCCGAGATATGTACAAAAAACCTATTTGGAGGCGGGGCCACGCCCACCTCCCCAAAAAAATTACATCCAAATATGCCCCTTCATAGTGCGATCCTTCATACCAAATTTTATTTCCATAGCTTTATTTATGGCTTAGTTATGGCACTTTATGTGTTTTCGGTTTTCGCCATTTTGTGGGCGTGGCAGTGGTCCGATTTTGCCCATTTTCGAAAGCAACCTTCCTTTGGTGCCAAGGAACACGTGTTCCAAATTTCATCAAGATATCTCAATTTTTACTCAAGTTACAGCTTGCACAGACGGACGGACGGACGGACAGACATTCGGATTTGAACTCCACTCTTCACCCTGATCACTTTGGTATATATAACCCTATATCCAACTCGTTTAGTTTTGGGTGTTACAACCGTTAAGTGAACAAAACTAGAATACTCTCTTTAGCAACATTTGTTGCGAGAGTATAAAAAGGGTTAAAGAACCCTAGAGAGCTTGAAAGGTACCTTAAAACAAATCAGACCCAGTCGAATTCCTTTAAATAAACATTAAATAACGGCAAAAACCTTGTACAGTATTTATTTCACCTTTCAATTATCGAACGTGACAAACTTAAAATATGCAAGCAATTGTGTAAAGTGTTCAAGTAGCTTTAAATAAAAAAATATAAATATTTTTTGACGTTTTAGTGCAAAAATGAGCGCTGCTACTGAATCAACGTGCAAAACTTGCAAAGAAGGTATTTACATATGTACCTGTGTATATATGTCTGTATGTATTTGTGTGCTTTTATATGTTTGTATTCGTGCAATATACAATAATTTGACTGTTTGTCGTCATACGCGGCGCATTGTACAAGTGAATGAACATATTAAATTAAATAAACATTTATTACTGTCGTTATTGTTGTGTCGTTAATATTGTGATTTAAGATGCTACAACAGCAACAGCAACAACGATAAAAGAGCAAAAAAAAATAAATAAAAAAGCAACAAATAAATAACAAGTAAGGAAGGGCTAAGTTCGGGTGTAACCGAACATTTTATACTCTCGCAATTTATTTATTTAACTTTATTTATATCATATATTACGCAATTTGACCCACATATTCGTTATATATATTGTATAAAGTCCATTGAAAGTTGGAAACCATAATATTAGGTTAGAAGAACAGAAGTCCTCATGTTCGATATATGGGGCCTTCAAAACCTATGGTCCGATTTCGGCGATTTTTATAATGGGGCTGCCACACTATAAACATAGTATTTGGTCAAAGTTCTGCACCGATATCTCTTTATATATTGTAAAGTACACGATTCAGATCGACTTCAGAGTTCTGGTATATGGGAAGTAGGCGTGGTTGTAATCCGATTTGGACTATTTTCACAACATATCATTGGGATGTAATGAAACTATTACAAACCAAGTTTCATTGAAATCGGTCGAGTAGTTCCTGAGATATGGTTTTTGACCCATAAGTGGGCGACGCCACGCCCATTTTCCATTTTGTAAAAAAATCTGAGTGTAGCTTTCATCTGCCATTTCTTATGTGAAATTTAGTGTTTCTGACGTTTTTCGTTATTGAGTTAACCAACTTTTAGTAATTTTCAACCTAACTTTTGTATGGGAGGTGGGCGTGGTTATTATCCGATTTCTTTCATTTTTGGACTGCATTAGGAAGTGGCTAAACAAAACGACTGCAGAAAGTTTGGTTTATATAGCTCTATTGGTTTGCGAGATATGTACAAAAAAACTTAGTAGGGGGCGGGGCCACGCCCACCTCCCCAAAAAAATTACATCCAAATATGCCCTTTCTTAGAGCGATCTTTCATACCAAATTTTATTTCTATAGCTTTATTTATGGCTTAGTTATGGCACTTTATGTGTTTTCGATTTTCGCCATTTTGTGGGCGTGGCAGTGGTCCGATTTTGCTCATTTTCGAAAGCAACCTTCCTATGGTGCCAAGAAATAAGTGTGCCAAGTTTCATCAAGATATCTTAATTTTTACTCAAGTTACAGCTTGCACAGACGGACGGACGGACGGACAGACAGACATTCGGATTTGAACTCCACTCTTCACCCTGATCACTTTGGTATATATAACCCTATATCTAACTCGTTTAGTTTTGGGTGTTACAAACAACCGTTATGTGAACAAAACTATAATACTCTCTTTAGCAACATTTGTTGCGAGTCCGTCCGTCCGTCCGTCCGTCCGTCCGTCTGTGCAAGCTGTAACTTGAGTAAAAATTAAGATATCTTGATGAAACTTGGCACACTTATTTCTTGGCACCATAGGAAGGTTGCTTTCGAAAATGAGCAAAATCGGACCACTGCCACGCCCACAAAATGGCGAAAACCGAAAACACATAAAGTGCCATAACTAAGCCATAAATAAAGCTATGGAAATAAAATTTGGTATGAAGGATCGTAGGATCGAAGGGCATATTTGGATGTAATTTTTTTGGGGAAGTGGGCGTGGCCCCGCCCCCTACTAAGTTTTTTGTACATATCTCGCAAACCAATAGAGTTATATAAACCAAACTTTCTGCAGTCGTTTTTTTTAGCCACTTCCTAATACAGTCCAAAAATGAAGGAAATTGGATCATAACCACGCCCACCTCCCATACAAAAGTTAGGTTGAAAATTACTAAAAGTGGGTTAACTCATTAACGGAAAACGTCAGAAACACTAAATTTCACATAAGAAATGGCAGATGAAAGCTGCACTCAGATTTTTTTACAAAATGGAAAATGGGCGTGGCGTCGCCCACTTATAGGGCAAAAACCATATCTCAGGAACTACTCGACCGATTTCAATGAAACTTGGTTTGTAATAGTTTCCTTACATCCCAATGATATGTTGTGAAAATAGGCCAAATCGCTTCACAACCACGCCTACTTCCTATATACCAGAACTTTGAAGACGATCTGATTCGTTTACTTTACAATATATAAAGTAAATACTAGTGAAGATATCGGTGCAGAACTTTGCACAAATACTATGTTTATAGTGTGGCAGCCCCATTCTAAAAATCGCCGAAATCGGACGATAGGTTTTTAAGGCCCCATATATCGAACACGAGGACCTCGGTGCTTCTAACCTAATATTATGGTTTCCAACTTTCAATGGACTTTATACAATATATATGACGAATATGTGGGTCAAATTGTGTATTATATAATATAAATAAAGTTAAATAAATAAATTGCGAGAGTATAAAATGTTCGGTTACACCCGAACTTAGCCCTTCCTTACTTGTTGCTATTGTGTTTGTGTTTAACAATGGATCGACGTCAGCAATTTGTATCCCGCTGTTCTACATTGTCAACGTTCATATATGTATATGTATGTATGTATGTGTAGATGTATATAGGACCACAGTAATGGCAGCGTTGCACTATCAAACTCTTATCATACAGATTGTATGTATTTGTACTTTTATATATCTGCATGCGTGATTTATGGCGCTGTCAGTGCATCTCGTCATTGCCACGATCAGCAGCAACTGCGGCAACAATTTTCCAATTTGTTGTGATATTATTTGCAATAAATGTAAAAGTACTTTTGTATAAATAACTGTATTACAAGATTGCCAGTGAACTGATGGATACATTCTAAGCGCGTGAATAATATTTTAAATCATTGAGATGATTCCAATTTGAGTTTAGAATATACATAGATTTGAATTTGATCAATATTTGTGCAATACTACCGAAATAAATAATATTTATATCATTTTTATATTGTCGCCGCCATGATTACCAGTTTCTTTGGTCCACTTTGAGGCTTTTTTCATAACCGGTGCCGGTATTAGCGTATATATGTCTCGTCAGATCATATGACTGTTTCCGATTCCTGATTCAGCTATCCTAATCACGCCTACTTGACTAAGAACATCGTAGTTCTAACTAAACAGGGGATACTCAAGGCGTACTCCACTAATTATTTTCGATCCTCGATGCTGCATTTTGATTTACTTTTCTAAAGTAGAAATAATCAAACTTTCAAAGGACTTGTTACATAAAATCCCCATAAATTCGATTTGTTTAAATATCCGTTGTTAAATATTGCGAACTTGATCGGTTGGCGCAAATCGTCTCTTCGCTTTGTGGAAATCAATTGGAACTCATTAGAAAATAGTTAAAATTTTCGAATAAGTAAATTCTTCTTTTAAAGGGGTCACCTAAGGCAAATATAATCAGAACAATTCCCGATCCAGTACATAGAGCCTCTGTAAACTTCGGCCATAAAGTGAAATATTCTGCAAATCGTTCCAAAAGACATTTGTTTTTGTGGTACGACGTATTTTGATGTATCCTTTACTGCAAGCTTTTGAGCTTTCGCATTTTATTGTTTATAGAATACTTCGCCAGGACTTGCAAAAGTTCTAAAAAGTTCAGACAACAAATCAACAGTACCATATTATCTAATACCATTATTTTCGACCACATGGACTAGTTGAGTTTTGTTAAGGGAGGGGTCTGGGTTTCAGCGCAAAAAAAAACACTTTTTTTGTGATTAAGCAATTTTATTCAAACCTTCTATACATTATTGAGCATAGTTTTGACTATGTTCTGTAAATTTTTCATGCAAAAATATTAAACCATTAGCCCGTGACAGAGCTTCTCCTAGGACGTCTTGAAAAAAAAAAACAATTTGCGGTGTTCACTGTAACTCGGCCGGAAATTATCTGAAAATGAAAAACCATAAAAATTTAGTTAAATTTTTAACAAATCTTCCCCCCCAACGTTCTCTTATTCATTTTTTTTTATTTAAAAATTTTTGGCGGCCATCTAAAGTGTGAACCGTTATTTTCGACTAAAATTTCCGCCATTTTCAGGGTGGGAAACACCCTTAATGTAAAAAAAAAAATTTTACTAAACGTAGAGGGGAGGGAGGTGTTTTATGTGAAGAAAATGTGTACCAAAGTTTGAAATGAATCGGTCGAGTAGTAGTTTTCAAATGGCAGTGAACACGGACTTCAAAAAAGTAGTTTTGAGAAAAACGCGTTTAAAGCCGTAGCTGTTAGAGTTAGAGCGTTAAAGGCTCCGAGACTAATTAAACAATAACTTCATGAATATTGCTTAGATCGGTTTAAAATTTTGAGGACATATTCTTGAAATGTTAAACATAAGATAAAACAAAAAAATCGATTTTTCGAAAGTGAAAACCCAGACCCCTCCCTTAAAGTGCAATGTTTCGACCGGTTACAAAATTTCTTTGAGTTAATATGTGTATGAAAAAGTAGTAGAGTGAGTAGGGGAGATGTCAGATCGATCGAGAATTAAGAAGTCAGTTCATTAAAAAGTTCTATCATATTTATGGAATGATCTGAAAATTAAGCAAGGATTTAGATATACGAGATATATTTAGATATCGTACATAACAATAACAACAAAATTTTTTTGACTCATTCTAAATAAATTGTCCTATATTTTAATGTCAGATTGTATGAGAAAAAGATAATTTTTCGTTTTAAAAATTTTTTTATTTCCGCAAATCACAATTTGTTTCACATAAAATTATATATGAGCATAAGTATACAGTTATGTTTTTAATAAATAGCAGCAAGTGCAATTGTACCTAAGTGTGGGTGTAGTTGCAATTTGTTGAGTTTGTACAGTTATTTAATGCTGGTCAGACCTCAAACAATACACAAATTCAGCGCTGGTGGGCATTCTGACCTCAAAGACACTTAATTCTTCCACAAACAAACGCGAATTTTTGTATAGAAAAGTCAACATTTGAATACATATACTGAGGCTACCATTTCCACCTGCCTGCTGAATGCACTTTTCGCGGCGCTGAAAACAAAGCTTGTGTTCCAAACACGAAATTTAAATATACACACTTATATAGGCGACCTTGCTGACAAAAAGCGAGCGACAAAGCGCAGCGCATACTGTACTATGACATAATGTAATGAGGATGCGCTGCCAAAAGTAAGGGGGTTACAAAGCAATAATAATGAACGTGAAGATTCATTGCCACCGTGTGCGGTTGGAATGATTATAATGTCTCTTTGGCTGTACATTTGATAGCGTTGTAATGAGCATTAAGCACAGCAGGAACATAAATGAATGGTGCTGGGGTACTGGGGTAGGACAAGGCAGGCGAATGACAAATGGCAAAGGTGAATAAATCAGAGGTTGGACAAGGCGTGGGAGCCATGCGAATTGAATTAACTATTCAAATTACGTTTTTTTATGAAATATTTCATGAATATCAAAGTTTTATAGTTTATGCTAATTTTATTAGTGGTGAATATAAATTTCGGCTATAAATATAAGGTGCGGTCAAATAAGGAGACTCAGGCACTCTATCATGTTTTTATAATATTTTGTCATATAACCTCACTTGGAAAGAGTTGTGTATTTTTATAGTCATAATTTTTACTGACATTAATATACTAAGAGCTTTGAATTTATTTACTGAGGGGAACTTTTAATTGCTTGTTAATAGTTCAATTTGTTCGGTGGGCCACACGCGAGTTCACAATCGAATTGTTTCCGTGTCTACTGTATTCACCGGATCACTTTCATGTTTCCAGACCACAAAAGAATGGCCGCTGGAAAAAGGAAGAAAGAAATATTCCTATTTTTATCCAAAGTGGTATCGAAATCCATGGCCTATGTTGAATAATAAAATTGTATTTTGGTCCAAAAATTTCTCATAATTTCGTTAATCACCAGAGAGCTTCATTTTGTATAAAAACGGTTACAAATGTCGACGAGCCTCAGCCGCACTTTTCTTGGAATTAAAAAAGAAAAGCAAAATTTCCCGCAAATGTCGAGAATTCGGCTCAAAAAGTGACATTTTCAGTTGAGAATAAGTTTGGGATGCAAACAGATCTCTACATATATTTTGTTGGGTTAATGTTGACACAAATGTCCAAGATCGATATAAAACGATTTAATCGACCAGTGCTTGACCCTAGAGACATTCCCGCAAACGTCGAGAATTCGGCTCAAAAAGTGACATTTTCAGTTGAGAATAAGTTTGGGATGCAAAAAGATCTCTACAAATATTTTGTTGGGTTAATGTTGACACAAATGTCCAAGATCGAAATAAAAAAATCGATTTAATCGACCAGTGCTTTGACCCTAGAGACATCTATTGGAAAACGGCGGAAGCAAAGTTGTAGCCCTCATAATTTACGGGAAAACTGAAATTATAAATAACTGAAGCAAGTCTATTTAACAAATAAACAAAATTATATATTATTTTTTAAATAAAAACGCACTTGAATATATCTAAAATTGTACATATTTACACGTGATTAAAATCTAGTAACTCCAATCACGTCACAATTTGCGTCGAAATGAATGATGGCCACTTGAAAAAGTTGATTTTCCACTTAACTATAGTTTCTAACCGACATACATGTGAAGATATGTCTCTGCAGACATATTTAAAGGCATTAGAAAGCAACAACCAAGTGCTATAGAGTAATACTTAAAAATAATAAGGTATAAACGTGATTTATATTTTATCAATATTCTTCTCAAATTTTTCTCTACACCATTGCGGTGAACATTTGCGTCACATTTATTGTGATTATAGAATTGTTTTTAATTTTTTGAATGCGTATACTTATTTTCATTGTCATTTGAAGCTTCGCAGCTAAAATATTAACGAAAAATAGTTCATAATTCCCCACAAACACAACTTTATCAGTACTAAATGAATTTATTAAAAATAAACTGTCGTTGTGGTATCTGATCTTATCTGCCGATAAGATTATGACACTGAAAATGTCAATTGTTTGGTTCACTTTTTTTATTAAATTTGTCACAAGTGATAAGACATTGATTGGTTTCGCACAAGTGCCGTTAGCTATCAAGAACAATTATAATAAGTAACTGTATTTGATTTGCAGTCTGTTGTAACCGGTATGCAACATGGATCAAATTTGTTTAAACCAGTTTCCGGATTTGTTTACGAATTGAGCGCGATGTATCTAAAGTTTATTGCCAATTGAAATGAGTGAAATTAATTAGTGTTATCAATTGTTTAGTTATTTATTAATATTGGTAATTAGAAAGTGTTTAGATTGTTGATTTAAGGCTTGAATGTAATTTGTTTTTTTTAAGATAGTTTTTCATTTTTGTTATTGTTTAAATGTAGGCAGAAATGAACGTGATATATATTTTTTTTGTATATCTTTTTAGACGTTAGTATTGCATAAAATTGGCATTTATTACTAATTGGAGTGATTAGTTTTCTTAGAAAGATGCTTTCTTTGCCTTCTCACAACCTTTCGAAAACTCAATTGCGCCGAAATGTATGCTACTGAATTTACAGACTCACTAGTGAAACTCACCATAACATGTGGTGAAAATATGTATCTCGTATTACTAACCATATGAAGAAGAGTGTTTTAAGCGTATCTCTCCATAGTTCTCTTTTAATTTTAAGAAGCGGTTAGCATACAGTTTTAATGGATTTATTAGAAATTTTTCCGACTGATTTTTTTTCTTCCATATATTGCGCTCTCTTCGTACTTTTAAAGAATGTTAGAAGAGTAATATGTTTTAACCGGAAATAGTTTCGTAGTTCTCCGATTCGGTATTAATTTAATTAAAAAAGTGAATATCTTTAATGAATCGTATAATTGAAGACAATTACAATGGGTTTTCTTTCTGTACAAGTGAGAAATGTGTATCCAAGCGATGCATTATTAATTAATCGCGATTACTTCAACAATTATGTATCAAGGGAAATAATTTGTGGAAAAATAAATACCAAAGTACATATATCTAAGCCTCGAAAGGTGGAAGTAAGCGCGTTTGCGGTTACTATTCGCACGTTCTCGTCATTCCACTCCTCGTCGTTGAGTGTAACGGAATGTGTGTGCGTATATCTATATATCTGTATATCTGTATACATATTTACATATATGTACATGTACATGTGTCTGTCTGCCTTGGCGGTCATGCGGTATGCCATCGGGATGTGACGGCATTTTTGCGCAATTTACTAATCAAACACGATTTCATTCCTTGGCCAACGTGTGGGTTGTACTTAATTAAAATTGTATTAAGAAACGCTAAGCTAAGCGTTGAACTAAACAGCAAAAGCGAATATTAAGAGAAAAGCAAAATGGTGGAACAATGATGAATAACTGTTGTTGCTGAAAGTTGGCATGGAGATCTGTAACTTCCCTCGAAGTTGCACGAAACAAGAAAGTGGCAGTTAAATAATGTTTTGGAGCCTTTATAAAATATTCTTTAACATTTTTGAGAGTTCTGAGTTTAGTTAAATAAGGATTCTCCACTACTATACACACTATACTAAATCATCATTAATTTACATAAACCGCAATGTGAATAGCTAAAAATCTAAAACCTAAATTCGACCTTTGTGTAAATCACACAAAAAAAAGAAAGAAATCTTCCATTTCATTATAATTTTTTGCAAATCTACAAGCCGTAGTGATTGAAATTTATTGCGCCAACTCGTGTGGCGATGAATAAGTCACACCGTAAGATCACACATTTCTACGAGCGGATGCTCAATCGTGGTCAGGCGCAAAGACGTATGTAAGATGTCGTAAGCACATTTCAATAAGTCCAGTTCCGCCCGCACACATACATACACGTATAACTTAAGTAACTGTACTATACATGGATACATAGAGATTAGCGTCACATGCGCGCTAAGTGAGGAATTTTCTAAGCTTCACAACCTACCGCTGCCGCACCGTACAAATATCCAAATAACCATTCCCTCCACCACCTGTGTTGACTTGTGCGAGGTCACGACCTACACATTTGCTCGCTCGTTTCGTAAATTAAACGCACTACAATTGGTTTTTTCCGGGCGTTATTCATTAAACCTTAAGATTTCATAAAATATTTTCGCCTGTCGACTGCGCCTCCTGTCTCCTCCATCAGAATAGACAGTGCGATGATTGAGATTTTGCCTTCATGTCTGTTCGGCATCCGTGTACATATTTACGAGTATGGTGTGTATTTGCTTCAGTTTAAACATTAGTGGGGTTTGTTCACTTTAGTGATCGAAAGATCTTTTAGAACTGTGCTTTTGTATGTAGAATATGGAGAGAATTTTATAACTACCGTGATTTAAGAACTGAATCCTGTTTTGAGATACGACGCCCATCATCTGAACCTTGCATCTTTAAATCTGACCTTAGCTTTTGTTTTTATTCTTGGTTAGAGTTGGACTCTAAATGAAGGCTATTCTATCATATTGCAAATATGGAAGATGTTTTTACGGGACAGTTGGTCAATATCTGAAATCAGAAGTATTTTTATACTCTCGCAACCTGTTGCACAGAGTATAATAGTTTTGTTCACCTAACGGTTGTTTGTGTCACCAAGAAATATAAGAGTTAGATATGGGGTTATATATACATAAATGATCAGGATGACGAGTGGATTTGAAATCCGGATGTCTGTCCGTCCGTCTGTCCGTCCGTCCGTCTGTCCGTCTGTCCGTCTGTCCGTCTGTCCGTGCAAGCGATAACTTGAGTAAAAATTAAGATATCTTAATGAAACTTGGAACACATGTTCCTTGGCACCCTGAGGAGGTTGCTTTCGAAAATGGGCAAAATCGGTCCACTGCCCCGCCCACAAAATGGTGGAAACCGAAAACCTATACAGTGTCATAACTAAGCCATAAATAAAGTTATGAAAATGAAATTTGGAACATAGGATCCCATTAGGGAGGGGCACATTTGGATGTAATTTTTTTGGAAAAGTGGGCGTGACCCCGCCCCCAAATAGGTTTTTTGTATATAACTCGCAAACCAATAAAGTTATATAAGCCAAACTTTCTGCAGTCATTTCTTTTAGCCATTTCCTTATACAGTCCAAAAATGAAAGAAATCGGATAATAACCACGCCCACCTCCCATACAAAGGTTAGGTTGAAAATTACTAAAAGTGCGTTAACTCACTAACGAAAAACGTCAGAAACACCAAATTTTACATAAGAAATGGCAGAAGGAAGCTGCACTGAGATTTTTTTACAAAATGGAAAATGGGCGTGGCATCGCCCACTTATGGGTCAAAAACCATATCTCAGGAACTACTCGACCGATTTCAATGAAACTTGGTTTGTAATAGTTTCCTTACATCCCAATGATATGTTGTGAAAATAGGCCAAATCGCTTCACAACTTCGCCTACTTCCTATATACCAGAACTATGAAGACGATCTGAATCGTTTACTTTACAATATATAAAGTAAGTACAAGTGAAGATATCGGTGCAGAACTTTGCACAAATACTACCTTTATAGTGTGGAAGCCCCATTTTAAAAATCGCCGAAATGGGACCCTAGGTTTTCAAGGCCCCATGTATCGAACATGAGGACCTCGGTGCTTCTAACCTAATATTAGGGTTTCCAACTTTCAATGGACTTTATACAATATATATGATGAATATGTGGGTCAAATTGTGTATTATATAATATAAATAAAGTTAAATAAATAAATTGCGAGGGTATAAAATGTTCGGTTACACCCGAACATAGCCTTTCCTTACTTGTTGTTTCTAATCTTTACTCGATTCTGAAGCTTTATTTTTCGAACATAGTTCCCAATGGCCAATTCATATCTCGAAGAAGAGTTAAATTAGACATCATCAACTGGCTTTACAGCTCTTTGTGAACTTGGACCTGCTGAGCAATATGCCCCCAAGTTAGTGTGTCTCTTGCTGTCTCTCCCCAGTTTTCCAGTCGGAGTTTCTTCAGATTCTCGTTTAATTCGTACATCCATCCTGATCTTGGACCCCTCTTGCTTTATCGATGAATATTTTCGCATTCTTGTTAAATTAGACCATAAATACGTTTATTCCGTAAAAAAGTTGACTGTGACGCCATCTAGCGACCCTAAACCTTTTGGTTTCGATCAGAATATTTGTTGAGGGTTTCGATTTTTTTTGAATTTTCGTGTAATATTTATCGTAAAAACAGTAAAAAAATAAAAAAGAACTTAAAGTCTCAAAAATATATATTTTTAACAACAAATACAATTTTTTAAATTTTTTTTTAATAAAAAATTAATTTTTTTTAAATATTTTTTTAAATAAAAAATAATTTTTTTTTAATATTTTTTTTAATAATTTTTTTTTTTATAATTTTTTTTTTTTTTAATATTTTTATTATTTTTATTTAAAAACTCAAAGCAAAAATATTATTTAGGTTCTGTGTCTCTCTTCCGCCCTCATACTGATATATACTAGTATCTTATATATAACTGATATCTGAGTGAAGCAAAGAAATACTCCTGTGTCTGTGTATATGTATGCCCCCAGCTCCTCTAGATTTGACTGCACAATTTTACAGCGTTCGCTTAGTAGCAGCAACAGCTCACTTAGTCTCATTTTAGCAATTTTCCACAACTTGCTTTATTTCTTACATTTTTTTTTCATTTTACTTGATTTCTACTATATTTAAGTGGTTGCTGGGATTTGGTTGATTCTGGAAATTGCTCGTTTCTCGTTGACACACACACACATTTAAGTTTGTTGATTTAAATTTATTGTGATTTTTTATGATATGATAATACAGAACATGAATGCATAACTGCTCAACACATGTGTTTGTCTGTGTGTGTATGTTAGTATATGCCTAATATGCGTAAGTGATATCTGTCTGTCTTGGCAGCTGTGGCTTTCCTTGCCTTTCTATTGCTATTTATTATGTCTTCTTCATGCATATATGTGTGTGTATTTTGTTTAAACATATGCGCCGCATCCGCCATTGATAATTAAGCCTGTGTCTCTATTGTCTGTGGTTAATCACTTGTTTCTTTGTATGTGTGTGTGTGTGTGCATTTAGCATAGACAATGTCAGTGTAATTTTCATTGTGACAACTTTTTTTTTTAAGTCTACAACTTTGTCCATGGTCATGAATCACAACAAAGTGAGTGTGGTGAGTTTTATGTAAATTGATATTTACATGTGTGTGTGTCGAAATTTAATTAAAAATGAAGTGCTTTAATTTCACAAAAAAAAATATATTTATTTGTTAATATACCGTTTCAATAAAACACGTGCAAATTACATAGCTCTCAAGTTGTTTTCAATCACACTTCATTCTCCACCTTCTGCACTCAATTATTGAACTCACCAAAACTAGCTGGAACTGCATCAATTTTTTTACTCTTAATTTTTACTCTGTATTAAACACAATTTAAGCTGTGAATAACTGTTTTTTATTAAAAAAAAAGATATTTTTTTATTTACATTTTATATTATATATACCATATATATATTTATATTTATATATAGTTTATATATATTTGTACCATAAACCACGTTTACCTTAATTATAACCAAAGTCTACAAAAACCTTTAATGTAATTTGATATTCTCGCATTTGTAATAAAACGCGTTCGTTGCCTGTTTTCGTTTGATATTGGGCAGCGGAGCGTGTATCTCGTGGTTTGTGTCAATTAACGCTTTCGCATCGCCTGTCTGCGTTTCGATTGCAGTCCATTTGTTTTTTTGTTGCCTTGCACTTTTTTGTTTGATTCTCACCTATTTTTATTTTTTTTTTGTATAGCCTTGTTTGCCTTTTCAGTTTTTATACTCTCGCAACCTGTTGCACAGAGTATAATAGTTTTGTTCACCTAACGGTTGTTTGTGTCACCAAGAAATATAAGAGTTAGATATGGGGTTATATATACATAAATGATCAGGATGACGATTGGTTTTGAAATCCGGATGTCTGTCCGTCCGTCTGTCCGTCTGTCCGTGCAAGCGATAACTTGAGTAAAAATTAAGATATCTTAATGAAACTTGGAATATATGTTCCTTGGCACCCTGAGGAGGTTGCTTTCGAAAATGGGCCAAATCGGTCCACTGCCACGCCCAGAAAATGGCGGAAACCGAAAACCTATACAGTGTCATAACTAAGCCATAAATAAAGTTATGAAAATGAAATTTGGAACATATGATCCCATTAGGGAGGGGCACATTTGGATGTAATTTTTTTGGAAAAGTGGGCGTGACCCCACCCCCAAATAGGTTTTTTGTATATAACTCGCAAACCAATAAAGCTATATAAACCAAACTTTCTGCAGTCGTTTATTTTAGCCATTTCCTTATACAGTCCAAAAATGAAAGAAATCGGATAATAACCACGCCCACCTCCCATACAAAGGTTATGTTGAAAATTACTAAAAGTGCGTTAACTCACTAACGAAAAACGTCAGAAACACCAAATTTTACATAAGAAATGGCAGAAGGAAGCTGCACTGAGATTTTTTTACAAATTGGAAAATGGGCGTGGCGTCGCCCACTTATGGGTCAAAAACCATATCTCAAGAACTACTAGATAGATTTCAATGAAATTCGGTATATACTATTTTCTTGACACCCTGATGAAAAATGGACGAAATTGGTTCACAACCACGACAACTTCTCATATAACTCATTTTTGAATTTCATCTTATTCCTTCACTTTATAATATATACATTAGGAACCAATGAAGATAGCGAAATAAAACTTTACACAAACACTGTATATGATCTGTTGCATCACTTGTGAAAAAATTGGCAAAATCGAACAATGACTTTTCAAGGCCCCTGATATCGAACATGAAGAACTCAGTGCCTAAGGGTAATTTTTCCCCGAAAATATACTTAGGTAAATCCCTCAGATATTTTAATGTAATTCATTCCCTCTGATTATATTTCTTATAACAGTTTCTCTCTGTACCTGAAATGGTAAAAATCGGGTTATAACTTCCCCCAGATCCCATACACCTAATTATAAGTAATATTAAATTAAGTGAGCTTATAGTCTTCGATACATTGTATCTTGGTGGTGAAAACGAGTGAAATCGGTTTAGGAATTACCTCAGTCCCCATATAATATTTATGATGATATTCGTTATTCTATTGAACTTTATACCAAATATATGGGTCGACTTGTGTTATCTTTATAAAATTACATCAATAAATTGCGAGAGTATAAAATGTTCGGTTACACCCGAACTTAGCCCTTCCTTACTTGTTATTTTTATGATTTTATTTTCGATTTTATTTAATTTTATTTGTGTTTGTTCGGTATTAATTTGTGAGAATTTCACACATTCACGAGTCCATGAAAGATATTTACAACAACAAAACAAAATTATATAGATTTTTAAATTATTTATGTTATATATGTACATATATCACACTTTACAGGTGTTAACCTATATAATATAATAAATATTATAACTGTGAATTGCTGATTGCGTACAACCTTGACAGGTTTTGGGCCCGATTTTCACATTGAGATGTGTTTGTGGTGCCATTGAGACATCAAAGAAGTGTATTAGCGACTGAGTTTTGATATTTTAATACAAAAATATTTTCAAAAACTAATATTTATGTGAAAGATGTATATTTTTCAACTGACCACGCCTACTTTTTGACCCGGGAAAAATCCAAAACAGCATATATACTGATTATTAACAACAAAGCTCAAAGTGTCTTCAAATCTCAATTCTGAAAATCGTACATAATTTTATTCGCGCCATCAGCACATTAAAGTGAGTTTAGGAAGAAGTTTCAATACTTCATTTTTGGAAATCGATATTTTAATATATGTTATTAAGAGAAAGTTGAGTTTTCAAGAACATTTTTGAATACTGTCCGAAGCATCCTGCAATATAAATTCGACTAAAAAATTTTAATTTCGCATATCAATTCTCGTCCGACATTCAGTGTTTGCCAACTTGAAATTTTTTCAGTTTTGTTACTCCATATATTTTCGGAACTTTCTGAAGAGTTGTCAAACAGCTTTATTTATCTTTAAAAATATTTTCTAATATACACCTCTTCTCCATTCGCAGTCCACCAAAAAAAAAAAAGTCACACCATTTTAACCCTGTCTTCACCCATCACTTATCTTCGAGACATAGATGGCATTTCTTTATTATGATTGATTGGGTAATATGAGGTTGCGAATTAGACGGTACACGTGCACTTGAATATGCTATTTATAAATGAAATGATTGTTTTCAAGCATAAAAACTACACATTTCTGCTAAACTTTGCTGCCAGACATCAAGCAGCAGGTTGCGCTCAGTCAAACGGAGAATTGCTAAATTTCACACAGACGCAAATTGCTAAATGCACGCAGACATATCTACATATGCTTTAGTATGTATGTGTGTTTGTGTGTGTCAAAAGTAATTTGCATCTAGTTACGAAGAGATAAGTAGGCGCAAAAACTGTACAAACAAATGTGAATTTTCACATAACTGCCAAATGCTCTAGTAACTAAGAGTTCTAACTATAAGACTGTATGTTGACTTATGCCAACAAAGAAACAAATTTCTGTTTTGTACACAATATTTCGATAAACAACACTGTATTAGAATCTATTTGAGATTAGAAATTGCTGAGCGATAATGAAGGCGCGTAAATATTTGCACATTCAACGGAATGTATGAAAATTCTGTCTATTTGTTGGTGGATATTTGATCATCTGCCCCCACATGTCGTTTGAGTTGGAAAGGCCAATAGTTTATCGAAAAATTCAATTCAATAGTTTTAGCAAACATTTTGGAGTTTGCTTTTACTTTTTTGGTGGATTAAGGCCAGTGGCTTGTCGAATACAAGCTACTTTCTTTCTTAAGATAATTGAGATAGAGATTTTAAGGTTATTAAAGGTTTTATTATATTTTTCGTTTATCTGGAATTCCACGATTAACCTTCAGGATCGAGCTTTTTTGTTACATATGAGATTAGGACTCTTAGCGAAAAATCATAAAATCTACAATTTCTGACAAATATTTTCAGATATCGCTCTACAAACCGAAAAGTTAAAATCTCTTATATTTTTGATAATAAAATTAATCATCGCATATTATAAGTAAATTGTCTCAAAATTGCAAATAATTATTAAATTTCCTTAAAAATGAATTGCTCCTAATTGTACACTTCAAAAGATGGACTAGTGACCAAAAAATTCTAGATAGGAATGATTTTTCCAGAAAAAATGTGCCGGAAACTCTTTAAAAGCAAAAGTAAAATCTTCGCTGTCAAAAACAGAATCCATTTTGTCGTACTATTGGTGATTTGAGTGAAGTTGGCTGCGGTTGTTTGAAAAATCCAACTTTTTCAGTTACAAAACTTATTTTTTAGACTTTTTAATATACCAAATTATATTTATCCAATGGTTTCGTTAAAATTATCAAATTAGAATACTGTTCGGAATAAAATACAGTGTAATATTTAATCCTTTATTCTGTTTGATCTCTGCCTACACATAATTACTATCGCGTTTTTTGCCCTTAAAAGAGACACGCATGTATTCCTTAAGTATTGAATTATCCACGTGTAAGTAATTAAATGCCGGAATGATGCTTAAATTAGTTCTTAATTACAAGCAATGTAACGTCTACTACAGAGAAATGAAAAATCGATAACATTAGACTTATTAATATGCATGAATGTAGTATGTGTGTTCCAAAACTATTTAATTTATTTATTTTGGGCCGTTGTTAATACTACTTAGTCATATTTTAATGGCGTTTAATGGTCGCATATTGATTACTTGCCGCCCTGACGTATGGATAAGTGTATGTGTATTCACTTGAAGGGCCCCTTTTATACGAATATCAATTTGATTAATGACCCAAATACAGCATACACACATGCGAAACACTTGTATATGTACAAATCAGTGAAACTAAAACTTTTTTTGTTTTGACATTTCAACATTAATCTACTTTGTTGCCGCCGCCGCCGCTAGTGTCTGTAACTGTATTAAATTTTTGATACTTCTTTATCGACCTTGAAAGTTCGGCTATAATAAGTGTATGGGTTTACTCCAATGTTCGGCTTGTCTATCACATACTATGTGTTTTATCTTTTTTTCATTCTTCCTTTTATGAGTTTTATAACCAGTTTATTACTTGAAGATAAGTTGTAAACCAATTTTGAATATTGTTTTGGAATTTATGTGGCGAATATAATAGAGAAAAGATTAGTTGTTGTTGCTTGTATTTAATTTAATTTTTTTTTTATCTCATATAAACCATATGTTTGAATAAGTGTGCTCGGGTTTCGCCATAGAATGGTGTTGTCATGATTTGTTTGAGGTACGAACGATGGCCTGATAGATTCTAAGAGTAGTTGTTATGTAACAGGGATGTGGTAAATATTGTTATTTCATTCACTGTTATCTTCAGTGTATCTTAGTCAAAACCAAAGCACCTTTCTTTGAAGTATAAATGAATTGTATTTAAGTAGTTGCCACCTGTCTAAAAATAAAACTTATTTAAATACAAATATTCCGGGGTGTAAAACCGCTTTGTAAAACCGTAGACCAGAAGTATACCAAACTCATTCTGTCACTCGATAGAAGGGACTGTAGGAGTTTGCTGGTAATACTCACAGGCCACTGTCTGGTGGCGGCACATGCCTACAAAATGGGACTTACAGATCGAGATGACTGCAGGAAATGTCAAGAGCAAGGTGCAATAGAAACAATGAAGCATCTTCTGTGCACCTGCCCTGCATTGCCAAGGTAACGACTTCGCTACTTGGGGGCCTCACAATATGAAAATCTGGAAGAGATATCGAAAGTGAAACCACATATGCTTTTAAAATTCGCGTCAAGCACTGGCATCCTAAAGGATGACTACTCCTCGTGGACAACGTGACGACACTCCATCTGGTATCGCAAAGGACCTAAATAGGTCTATCTGTGGCGTATTGGCCTACCAGTTTAACCTAACCTAACCTAAATACTTAAACAATTAAAGGTGTCAGTTAAGAATCATCTAAGACTTCAATATATTTACTGCTAATATAAGAATATACAAAAATATTTCAAGCAGAGTTGCCACCTTTTGACAAAAAATTAGCCTTAAAATATCTGTCATATCAAATGCTATAAATATGGGTACCAAACTGAAGCTATGTGCAAAATTTGTATGCTAAAAAAAATTGAACATTTGTAACAGAGTTGCCACGTTTTTAAATAATAAAATTGAGTATATTTACAATTCCTTGATGCAAACTATAGAATATGCTTACATTACTTTTTAATTAATATTTTTAACTTCTTTAAACTTTTTAATTAATTTTTTTTATATTTTTCTTTTGATATTTTTTTTTAATATTTTTATTTTACCCTACTCATTAGACCCATATTTAGTGGGAGACCCAAAAGTTTGACATTTAACCACAACACGCTTTTCTACTAAGTAACAAATCTAAATATAAATATACAAATATATTTTACTCCATTTTATAACTTGCCACCCCTGCGCTTACCCTCGCCCGCTTTATTGTTAACATTACATAATAAAGGGCATTACGATGTCATGTGCCAAACATGTCAAGTCGAAAGGAAGTGCAGTGGTATCCTATTTCAATGTCCTTTCCATGCCAAGCTTCGATTTTGTACACTTACATAATCCATATAATACACATTCAGCTATGCATGTTCGTAGGCGACTGTGTGCTTTGCGCATTAACCCACAAATGGTGCTATTGTTGCTATAGTTGTTTAACCCCCCACCCACATCCTGCAGCGCAGCGCTTGGCATGGAAAATAGTTAGTATAACTTTTTTATGGCTGTGTATCAGCATTTCAGCTTGATTTTTGTTGTTTTTATAATTTTTGGGCACATTTTTTCTTTGTTGTTGTTGTTGATACACTTGATTGCTTTTTGGCTTTATTTTTGTTTTTTCTTTCTTTTTGATTGCTTGTTCCATTGCTAGTCGTACATATGTACACACTGATGTATCTGTGTGTCATATCTAAAGGCGGCGCTGTGTAGTTACACTTGTATATTGTTTATTGATTTTAAGCGCTACTCTTTCGTAATTATCGCTGCGCCGCGTCAACGGTATCGCCAATAGCCCATTTCCCTTGTACGTCATTGTCTTTTATTTTTAACAAACACAAACATACATATGCATACATACAATCAAAGCGCCATTAGCGCCTGTCAAATCACTGTTTGTTCACATATATGTATGTATGTATATATCAGTATGTATATCTCTGCATATCTATAAAGTGTATATTAGTTTGTTATCGTTTTGATGATTTTTATTCTTTTGGCCTCACTCACTTCGATTTCGTTACTGATTGATCAATTCGTTGCATCGCTTTTCATTTTCTACTGTGACACAATATGACGGCGCTACTGTTGTTGTTGTTGTTTGTGAACATGTTGTATATTATTGTATATGATATAGATATAGAAAATTGTGACAATTTGTATTTAAATGTCAATTAATCGATCAGCATATTTTGTGTTTGGCGTTAAATGATGAATTTATGGTCATTGTGTCTTCACACGTACATAAGTTATTGCTTGTCTCGACCAGTGTTCGAACCCCGTGGTAATTTTGAAATGGAAAAAAGAAGTATTTGGAATTAAAAAGTAAAAATATATGCATATTAAATGAAGTGATACAACAAAATGTAGTCACGAGTCGTAAATTGTGCTGAAATAAAATGTTTGTATTATACAAAACCTAACCTCACTTTGTTCTTAAAACCCTGTTTCCTCTTTATAGACCGCTAAAATTGTTATAGTCACTTTGAAACCATACATAAATGACACTAATGTTTGTTGGAAACCAATGTTTCGAGAAAGTGTTCTCCGATGATAATTTATAACCAAAATAAAAAAACCATATATCTAATACATGTGTTGGGTATAATATTGATATATATTGAGATATCAATCGTATAATTGGACTGTCAAAGCAATCATACTGAAGTCAAGTCTAGCTGTAAATGTTTATGGGTACTTTACTCTTGAATGTATATGCTGTTATGCAGAATGAAGCGGCAGATTTCGAAGATATTCCCATCATGACTTGCTTGATGTAACTATAACTGAACTATTTTTAGTGTCTTTAGTGTCCGTAAGATGCATTAAAGACTAGTAAATTTTAAAGGAACTCATAACCATAGACAGGGTTACAGCTGTCATTATAGGTTTCTGAATAGTTTTTTCTATTATTTTTACCCTAATCCTTGAAGATATATGGAAAAGTGGCCGGTATATGTTGTAAAAAATATCGATAATTTATTAAGGGATTAGGGGTAGTCAGGACACGAAAAAATGAGAATTTTCAGTAATTTTTTTTGCATTAAATCATGTTATTTTACAAAAGTAGTAAAAAAATAGTATAATATGACATTATTATTCAACTACTTTAAGTCAAAAGTCATGAAAATTTGAAAAAAAATATATATATATAATTTCCAAAGTTATAGTTATCTGTGTTGACCCAGTTTCAAAAAAAGGTCCTTGCAGTGACAATCATAAGTCCTTGGAGATTCATCTAAAATCAATCGGATAAAAAAAATTAGTTTTATAAATAGATAATCCTGAGCCTGATTGCAGCTTTTTTTCAAAAATTAACAAAATGGCGGGCTCAGTAAATTTTTTTCTTGATTTTCGGGAAAAAATCAACAGTTAATTGGTCTTAAAAAATCGAAAGTTTGAAAAAAAAATCCTTCGATCAGGCCTGAGTTTATTATGTATTCTAAAAGCTGTATGAATTTCATTAAAATCTACTGAGCGGTTATCGAGTTACAGTTGTCACCAGTTCAAAAAACATAGTTTTGAGAAAAACGCATTTAAAGTTTCACCCGAGCGTTTTGGAGCGCCCGAGCGATCTTTGTTATTTGTCGAATAACTCGAAAAGTTATTATCGGATCAACTTAAAATTTTCAGAGAATATTTTAAAAATATTACACTTAACGAAAATGCAAAAAAAATTGATTTTTTTTTTTGAAAACTTTGAAAACTACACTTAACCCCTTAAAAAACAATATTTGAAAAGAGTAGTACAAACTATGTATACGTCGAAAAAGGCTTAATATCTTTGTATCATATCTAATATCCAGAGCATTAAATATAAGAGAACGGCGTTATATACTTAAAATGAAATTGTTTTTATAATACAATTTTTACATGCATACTTTTAGGCGCATACACATGTTTTTCACATAATAACATTTCTCAACTGAGTAATGAAATTTTGTGTATATATGTTTCACTCTATTAAAGTAAAAATTTCAATAATATACTCAAGTAGCACATCTTATGTATAATTCTAAGTAAGCCAGAAAAAATTTGTATCTCAAATTTTTCAAAACTACCAAAATTGTGCGCTGGATCGAACTACTCAATAAACATAATCCCTCTGCTTGTATCAGACTTCTCCTTCTCTTGCAAACAATTATTATTTTTTGGTAAAACGAAAATTATTTATTTATTTCCTTTTGTTGTGCCCTAAAAGTAGAGTATTTCAAGTCAAGTAACTCCCAAATCAACCACCACATTAATTCCATAAATATTTGCCTTTCTTGTAACTCCCACTTCTATTGAATACTGTGTACATAAGCATATTGTAGCAATTGGAATAATGCGCTCACGTCGAATGCACGCATATATGCCGTACCTCCGATCGCATGTCCCGCATACCACATGTTGTCCCATGTTAGGTATGCGTCATACACAGTCATGCCCCACTTTGGCGTTGCTGTTGCTGCTTCTTGCAGGGCAAGCACACTAATACATAAATGTGTGTATATGTGTTTCTCCAAGTGTATTGGTTAAATTTTCTGTTTCCAAATGTTAAATTTAGCTTTTAATAATCATCTATAACGGTGTACTTTGAACATAAGCTTTGATATATCTATATCACGCTTGGCGGTATCTATAACCTTTTACATTTGATTGATTGTATGGCGTCTGACAAGTGATATTTGACGTCACAGCAGTTTTTATATATTTTGCAGATTTCTTTTTGCTTTAATTCGTCTTATTTTGTGCTTCGTTGTTTTTTCATAAATTACTCGCTGCTTTTGACTTAAGTTACCGCATACTTTCTTATTTTTTCAATATATCTATATATGTATATATGTACATATATATGTATGTATGTATCACTCTTTGGTTGCATAATCTAAAGTTATTCGCACTTCAGTAATAAAGTTGCTTGACATCTTTATTCCTCGCGTCGCAGCTAAGGGTTGCTTTTGCTTTTGCTCTCGCTCTGCAAATTCCTTTACTTAATCTGACTTTATTGTACAATATTGTTATTACAGCTCAAATGCTGGCATACAAATCGGCATAAGCATAAAATTTTAGTGCTGCCAGATTGTTTTTTATTTCTTATTAGTGCTTAACATTTTTTTTCCATTGCTGTTGTTGTTGCTGTTTTTCGTGTGCTACATTTGCTAAGCGCTTTCATCCCTTAATCTAACTAGCTGAGCTGGTATGCACACACACACACACACATACAGCTGTGTTATATAGCTATGCCGCTGTGTTCAAAACTGGTTTTGCTGAGGCCTTTTAGGCGCATGCGCAGTGTTCACACAATGGTGGTGGCTGCATTCCGTTGTACAACGATTATGCATGCAGTTTATCAAATTATACTATAAATTTATTTGAAATAGATTTTTTGGAATGTTCTCACTCGAAGTTTTTCTTCAAAATGTTTACTCCAACTTCGAACGCCTTAAATCATACTTCTGAAAAAAAAAATTGTTCAAACTGGTCTAGATATATGGACTGTGTGAAAATACCGTTATTAAACACATAACATGCTTTTAATTGCATTTTGCAGTCCTTGCCAGTGGAACACGTCATCGCCTCCAGCGCCAGCAAGCATCGTTCCACAGCGAACCTCATATATACACAGCATAACCAGAGCCATACATGTGCGCCAGTATGAGTTATTATTGCCGCCCCATCCGTTGTTACGGCTTGCCTGCCCCACTGCAGGAAGAAGTGGCAGGTGCTTGTACAACTTGCCACAGTGCCACACATTTTAACTCGACAAGCTTTTGTTAGCTCTGTGTCTGTGTGTATGCCCACAATCAATTTCTGTATGAAATGTGTGAGATTTTTGCTTTTTTGCAAAGCAATTTGTGCAATTTCTCGAATCGTGACTTCTTGCTTTGCTCTACTTTATGCACATACGCTCGGCTGGTCGGTCGCACTGTCGCTATGTCGGCCGCTCTCGTTTGGCCACCCCCTTGCATACTCGCCTGCAATAATAGCAACAACAACAACAACAACAACAACAACAGTAACAATGTCACTTCATTTGTGTTGATTATTATTTGTTGGCGCTGGAAATTGGTTTTATCAGAGTTGCTTCGGTGAGTGTTGTTGGTGTGCGATGTGCGGTGTGCGGTGTGTGCTTTGTATCGCCAACAAAGCGATTAAACTAACAAATCGCGGCAAAATCTCGCACATCGGCAATTCCGGCTGATGACGACAGCGCACAAATGAGATATTTTGTGGCCAACAACAAACAAAATGCGGAGAGCGGTAGAGGCGAAGAGAGAGCGCGCATTCGGCGTGTGGCCATATGAGATATGCTTAATTATTTGTATGAGCACGAAAAATGTTCTGGTTACAGTGGGTTGGAAATTTGATAGATGGGTTCTGATGTTGATGAATCTTCAGCTCATAACATCTTCATAGTAAACTTATTTCAATCCTTAAGCGCATTAGATTCTATCAAATTTGTTAGAAACCCCCAGAATGGCTGTAGGTTTACAAAAGTGTATTTTACAGTCAAAAGTTTCCTAGACTTTTTATTTCCCGTTATTCTTAAGATATTGTAGCTGTCCGTCCGAAGAAAATGGAATCAAGAACGCATATAAATTCAATGAATGCGCTGGTTACGCCATGTCGTAGGTATGGAAGACGATGCTCCAGAGAAAAGATCCTTCGATTCGGGACTCATGGGTGGACAATGGAAGGGCGTCTACGCATCCGTAAGACGATCAGCTGGGGGTACTAATATTTCCAGATATTTCGATTTTAAATTCGTGGATGATTCGTGAAAAATGCCTGGACACTACAGAAATACTCGATAAAAAAGTTTTGAAAATTTTTGAAAAATGTTAAATTTTCCTTATATCATTTTGAAGATCCCATCGACGGATCTAAAATACCCCACAGTGCATTTACAACGTTCCGCTCCAAGGGAGGAACGCATATCAACGTGCGATTCTCGTTACTCGCCATTTTCCACCCTGTTACAACGAGTACATGCTCTGAGTTGCTTAAAGTGAAGAGAAAGAACGAACTGAGGGATTCGGACAGAAAACAGCAGCAACAAAATTATCGAAAACTTTCCGTGCATTGTGCGCTCGTCCCATACAATACCGTTCTATAGTATCTCATTGATTTCCGCCCGTCTGTCCGCCCGCTATTCCTGACATTTTATTACATTTGCTCGCTTTTATTACGGCACATAATTGTTCTTATTGTACACTCGAATTAGTCGAGTGAGCGCGCGAACGCTCGGACTCTCTTGCTACACGGCGGCGGCTGTCACTGCCGGAACTCAACAACAACAAGGCGGTCGATCAGCTTTCGGCAATGACACGGCAAAAACAACATGCGTTGAGTGTGTTGGAATGTGCTCGAAAAGAGGGCCGCACGTCAGCCGAGTGCGGTGCGAGCGCCGCTCGGTGTTCGGCGGTGAATTGTGTGTGTTTGCTTGGCTCGTTGTGGCTGGCAGTGAAAGCTTAATCGCTCTGTACGCGTTGAAAATTTTCAGTCGAGCGCTGATACCGAACTAGGAAGGTCGGTCTAGGCAGAGATTCTCTACTCGTCTCGCGGGCTTCTTACACAACACTTAAGCGCTGAGCAAAAGAATAGAAAAATAATTGAGAATAGAAATATTATATATATACTGTGTGGTGGTGGAAAATAGTTGGAAAAAGTATATATATATCTGAATCTGTATATATATACATATAATAAGGATATTGAAAAGTTTTCGAAGTAAAAAAGTAAAAATCAAGTACAAAACCGCTACGCTTAAGCGGAAACAGTTTCAACGACAGTATTTTAAAGAAAACGAAATCAATTTAATTTAACAAAGAGTATAAAGTGCAAATTAAACGTTTTAATTACATATACGTCCAGCCAAGGGAGAATTTCGAAACGCGCTAGGGGGTACACTGTAACCCCTGAAAAAGCAAAAACCCAACAACTATAACATCGAATAGAAACAGGAAAAATTATTGTATAATACCACCCCGAGTAGCTGCCACAGCAGTAAGGTACCCAATCATAGAGTCATCATATATAGAATATACATATATTTCAAATAATTGTGCCACACCGTGCCTCTGCGTGTGCGCCCACAAAGCAACCATACCGCTGGGGTCCCAAAGGTTCTGCATTTAGTTTTCACTAAGTGAAATATTCGGTGTAACATCATTTGGGGGCTCAACGCAAGACTTGGGGGTTTGTGGTGTGTGACGCACAGGCGTTGGCAAAGACACAGCGGGCGTAGAAGGCAAAGGCGCCGAAGTGCTGTACAAAATGTCCTTGTTCGAAATCGATTTTTCTCAACTCAACTTGCCCATAAACTCGACACACATCACGCATGAAAACTCGCTAGCGTGCGTGTGTGAGTGCTACATAAAATCTGTGTGTGTGTATATTTTTGTGCTTAAGAACTTAACGAAAAGTGAAAAAAATTTATTTAAAAAAAATTATATTTTTTGCTACGAAAACTGCTGTCGCGTTAAAAACTGTAATGACAAAAAGCAGCCAAAAAAAGTATTGATTGAGCGAAAAAGTGTGCAGTTAACGGTTTAAGAAAAATTCAATCGATCGAAAAAGTGCGCAAGTAGAACGTAACTACACGAAATATATACATATATATGCTGGTGTAAGAAAAGCGTGCTAGGCACCATACATACAGACAGACATTTGTACAAAATTTGAAGTGTCGTGGCGCTGGCGCATTCTTGGCGCTTATTCCATGCCTTATACACATGTTTCTAGTGTATTTGTTGTAGTAGGTATCGTGGAAAACTTGCCAAAGAAGGGCAAAGCACAATTTGTACCATTTATGTGTATACGAAGGAGGGTGTATAAGCTTCAGCAGCACACTCCAAAGCGCCGCCACTGCCAAAGGAAACGATGGCGATGACGACGGCCATGCCGATTATGATGTTACTCATACGTCGTGTGGGCCGCCTTGCACCGTATTGGTGGGGCGTACAAGAGGGCGCGCGCTCACCGCTCATGTCATGTCATGAGTTGCACAACAGTTTCGATTTTTCACAGCCAGCCAAAAACTGCGCTATACTAATAAGCGGCAGGCGGAGAATTTTTCATATTATTTGAAAAAAATATGAAAATTTTTGCTTAATTAAAATTGTTTCTTTTCAACAAATTATTCATATTGCATAAATAATAAATTATATTGCTGCATTCACTTCCGCATTTGTGCTGCGCTTATCATTGTCGGCAATATAATCAATCATTACAGGCGCTTATCTTGAGGCGAAATTCTGATTCATAAAGTACTCGCCGAAAACGCCAAAAATAGCTCTGCAATAGTAGCGGTTTATCGTTAGATTTTCGATATCAATGGAGGTCAGTTAGAGTTTATGTAATAGCAGTAAAATTATCTACTTTGATAACTCATGGCTTGTAGCTTGAAATATAAGCTTTCATATCTAATGATATTTTTAAGACGGAATAATTAATAGAAAAAAATAAGAAATATGAGATAATTTTATAATATTTTTTACTAAAAATATTTTTTTCTTTAAATATCTCTCAATTTTTGTGAATTAAATCTTCCAGCTGTATCTTCTGGCAGCAAAAAAGTCCTTCCATACAGTTGCTGAGTGCAAAGGACATTCAAATTTTCTGCCTTATTAAGTAATTTCATTGCTTTAGTATATAGAACACTAATTTCACTACTTTTGAAAGCTTTCACTAAATAAGCTTTCACTGTATAAAGTTTCACAATAAATTTTATTGAATTAAAAATATAATTTTTTCATTAAATAAATCGTATCATTATCGATAAACCTAACTATTTGAGTTAAATTTCCTCCGCTTTTATTGGCTTCAAAAGCTTTCACCCGCTTTTTTGCAGCAGAGCGTGCTTTTTAAGCGACACTTTGCACGAAAGTCAACTCACAGCGGAGAGCGAATTCCGATACAGTGTGCACTCTCTCGTGGAAAGCTGACATTTTCCAATTTCCATTAACCATTTTTGACTTCTAGCTTTCCAGTTCCACTTTTGGAATACTTGAAACAAACCACTACTCGCTTCCAGGCACATAAGTATGTATAAATGGAATGATTTCGCTTGACTTACGCAAACGAAACGAGTGAAATTTCAATTTTGAACCGACGAGTCCTTGCGAAACTTGAAAAATGTGTTAAGCGAAGCTTGTTTAACACGTTACACGCTTCATTCGCTTCATTTTGCAAATATACATACACACTTACATATGTATGTGTTTGTGGAAATTTTGCATGACTGCGATTGCATAATCCGCATGACCCGCTTTTCACCGCAGCACACACAAATTTATATATATCTGTATGTAAAAGACGTTCTACTTGCGCCTAACAGCTTGCAAAGGATAAATTAACGGTGTTTAAGGATTAATAAATTATAATCATTCATTATTTTTTTTTAAATTTTTTTTTCAACTTCACCAGTTTTGACATTTTTCGCCTTAAAAAATATAATTTTTATCACTAAACGACAAACCGCAACATGAGTGACGATCAGGTGGGTAAATGTGAAAAGCAGCTTCTGCTTTTAATTATTTTATTTCAGTATTTACAACTGTATAAGCATTATTCGCCTTTATTTTATTCATACCTACCTACATATCTACCCATTTTCATATAAATATTGCACACATTTTTGTTTTTTATTATAATTATTCGCCTTCCGCTGTAACACAATACAGCAAAAGTATAATATTTTCATTATTTATTATCAGTTCGTCATGTAAATATTTACGCTTATGAAATAGCCAACTGTTTGTAGAAGAACGCTTACGGCTACGGTTGTTAAGCGCGCAAAAACAATAAAACCGAAATGAAATGAAAGTTTGAAAATGAAATTAGAACTGACGATGACAGGTTCGCATTAGCAAAGGCCGAATGAAATGGAATGTTGAGGGAGTGATAGTGTATTGCAGTAGACTTAAGGGGTATGAATTCAGGAAATTGTAGTTAATAATTGGTTTTATTAAGAGATTATGTAATTTAAATTTCTCGTGAAACAAATAACATTGTGGAATATAAGACTTGTAAATGCTCTAATCTACTAAGTTCGCTTAGTTCTGGAATAATGTTTAAGTCATACATCCATGTCAAATTGCAAGCGATGTGTCATACTTGTAGCATTCTTAGAACTGTGTATAATATGCTTAGATTAAAATAAACTTCAGGAAATTACTAAGGTTTGAAGCTTCGGAGATTTATAAATTCTGCAATGATCTGTTCATAGTGATTCTTCATGAGATCACATGTTTTAATGCATGAAATAAGTAACTATTGAACAAATTCTTATAATACGTAACTGCTGGAGGTTTCAAAAGCTTGTAAGAAATAAAGTTTTATAAATTTTACGGGAAGAAAATAAATTAAATAAATTAAAAATCGCTCTGATATTATAGAATTTTTTGCCTGAAATGTTTTTCATGACATTTTCAATTTCTCATACACCCTATTTGACTAGACTGTTTTATTATTTCGCATTTAGCTATAAAATACTCATAAAACAACAGTCAGATATACTTAGTGCTTGTTATCACTTTTAATTTCTTTATTATGTCTTGTGTATATACAAGTCAATTATTACTTTACAGCTAGTCATATAAAAAACCTTAAACACATAAGAACAAGAGAGAAAAGGTAAACTCTATATAAAGCTGGAATATCTGCTTACGGTATTTTCTCGATATTTATACCCTGAACAGGGTATATTAAGTTTGTCACGAAGTTTGTAACATCCAGAAGGAAGCGTCGTAGGCCCTATAAAGTATATATATAAATGATCAGTATGTTGAACTGAGTCGATTTAGCCATGTCCGTCTGTCTGTCTGTATATATACGAACTAGTCCTTCAGTTTTTAAGATATCGTTTTGAAATTTTGCAGATGTTATTTTCTCTTTAAGAAGCTGCTCATTTGTCGGAACTGCCGATATCGGACCACTATATCATATAGCTGCCATACAAACTGAACGATCGGAATCAATGGCTTGTATGGAAAACTTCCGCATTTTACTACATATCTTCACGAAATTTGGTGTGAGTTATTGCTCATAGAAATAATTTAATATCCGAAAAAATTGTTCAGATCGGTTCACTATAGCATATAGCTGCCATACAAACTGAACGATCGGAATCAAGTGCTTGTATGAAAAAAAAAGAATTAGTAAAATGTTTTCTTTTTTTTTACTTACTTTTTCTAACGTCTTTAGATTTGCTTAAACACATAGTTACTACAAGAAATGCACCTGTGAAGAGTGTATTCGGTACAGCCGAAGTTAACGTTTTTTCTTGTTTTTGTCAGATTTCTGCAAGTTCTATCGACAAATAAGGGTGTGATCTTTAAAACCTCAAACTTCTCTAATGATTTTTAGTTTTACTCAACCATATATTATACTTTCTGTGAACTTAAATCTCGTCATTTTTGTGGTTTAAAATTTTACCGTAATGTGAATGTATTCTCTGTATTTGTTGCTAATTGGCTTAATCGTCGAGTAAATATCATAAAAATATAAAAATTTGTTTGTAATTAAATAGAGTTGTTATTGTTGTACGACAGAGGATCGTAAATAAACAGTTTACTCGTACTTTAAAGTATGACGATTTGTATAATATTAGTAGGAGAACCACATTTTACAGCGGAGCTGTTAGAAAAACTTAAAATTTTCTCACTTTTATCGTTAATTTTTAGTTCAGTCGCAGAGAATATTTATGATTTTTATCAATTTCGTTGAAGTCAAGTTCAAATATTATATATTATGATTTTTAAGAATTTCGTTGAAGTCACTTTCTAATAGTATTTTTTGCAGCGCTAAACCTATCAGTGACGACATTTCGCTAATGTTAAAATAATATTTTTGTTTTTCGACTGAAATTTCTTCGAATTCTTTTACTTCCCAAACACATTTAAATAAACGATCACGTACATATATTTGTATATCTGTGATATATTTATAAACATTCGTGTTTTTTATAGGTCGTATCTGTTAGCAAACCAGTTAGTCTACTAATAGGACTTGTTTATCTACGTCTATAACTGAATAAATTACTTTTTTTCTGAGTTGTTGCTCATTAAGGTTCTTCCCTTCAGGCACAAACGATCACCTGTAGATCACAAGATCACTGGAATACTAACAAAACAGCAAACACTAATTGCTATGCAAATAAATGCGCTGTCAGATAAAAAAAATCAAAAAAAACTTTAATAAACTAGTATATATTTGCAGTTATAATATTTATTTAGATAATTTCAAATGTCGCACACACATACTCACTTACTTGTATGGATTGTATTAAAGCTATAGCACAACACAGCAACAAAAACATTGCAGCAGTAGCGTTTCATTGGAACAGCCGGCGATGGCGCGTGCTTTTTCTCACAGTGAACCGAAAAAATCCGGTTTTCCAAAGCGGTTACTACTATTTACGAGCCAATTGTATGGCGGTTCATACAAACATTTAGATAATTTACTTACTTGCACTACGCTGCGATTCATTTAGCAATTCAGTTAGTGTGTTTCTTATAGATAGTACTTCTACCGCACGCCTAAAGCTCTATGCCCAGATTACCGGTTATTGGTTTTCATTTTTGTTTTGATCACCACATTTTGTATATATATTTTGCTTTTCGTAGCTATCTTTTGTTGCGTCGCTTCACGCAGGCACGTTCGCCTGCTTGGTCTGATGGCACACGCATAGCTGAGTTGGTTGCGTACCGGTTCGAACCGGTTGCAGTTTTCAAAAAAAAATCAAGCTCACATTGTTATCGGTTATGGCACGACAAGTTTATTTACTGATTTCGTTCTGTATTTTATTTCACTTTTTATTTAGTCGTTGATGGGGTATTCTCGCTTCAGATGACGCATACGCGTATATAGTCTGTCCCGCTTTTTTTGGTTTTATTAATAAACTTTGCGTACAATATCTATTTTTATAATCGCACATGCCAGCCTTTCAGTACAATTGTACGCGGTACGTTTCGCCGTTTCGGCATTTCGGTCTGTTGTTTACAAACAAGCTCTAGATTTTAGTCAACAAAAGTGACGCAGTGCTCGAGTATAATATGTATAAAAGCAGGCGAATATGACGTTGCTGTCGGGGCAATGGTCAAAAAACGGATTATGGTACGAGTACTTTGGCATATTTTTTCGTACACATTTCGGTTTTTGTCGTTTATTTTTCTTTCTTTGCTCCATTGATATTTTGTGCGAATTTTTGACGTGTTTTTTGCAATATTTTTTTTTTATTTTTTTTAATTTTTTTTTTATATTTTTTTTAAATTTTTTTTTTTTTGATTTTTGTATGTGGTTGTTATGTGGTTTTGCGTAGACGTTGTGTCGTACCAAAACAACCTGAAATCACGTTCCGTTTTGTGACGTAGCAGAAACTGGTACGCTTGTTTGTTTTGATTTTGAGATTTTAATATAATTTTCTGTATTCCTTCTACTTCTTCGGTTATATAAAGTGAAATTTCTTTTACATAAATACATATATTTTTAGCACAATTTCGGTTCTCTAATAATTCATTAAGTACGTCATATTTTTATTTTTTTTTATTTATTTATTGTTTTTGTTATATTTTTATTTTTATATTTGTGATTTCGTGAAGACTTTGGCGTCACTATTTGTTGTTTGTTACGTCTGTCGCCATTGATCTTCACAGTCACAAGCGTTTTCGCACCACAAACGACGCGCTTCGTTGTGCATATGTATGTCGATATATACATTATATTATATACAGACATTAGTATATATGTTTGCATGCGTCACCGTCATCCGTTGGCTGCAAATTTATTTCAATTTCATTTCACAATATGTAGCCATGCAGTTTTATTAGTATAAAGCGTTGAGCAATTACAAATTTATGCACAAATTAATGGACAGGTACTAAATTTGCATTGACGTTTCGAAACGAATGCACATATTCACATTTATATATTGCAAATATAAAATAAAATAAAAAATAAAAAAAAAATATAAAAAAAAATTATAAAAATATATTAGATATTGTGCTAAGCTAGAAATGAGGAGCTGGCAAAAATTGGAAATAAAAAAGTTAAAAAGAAATTTGTTATGCAAATTAATTAATTAAAATAAAATAAAATGAAATGAATATATATAAATTATTTATAAATAAAAAAGCCAATACAAATCAAAAACAAATTGGCACAAAATGCACAACAGATCTAGAAACTGAAATATGTTAATGAAGAAACTAAAACCCGAAATATAAAAAAAGGAAAAATATTAAATTTACTTTTTTCAAAATTTTTTAATATATTAAAACGATTTAATCGACCAGTGTTTGACCCTAGAGACATTCCCGCAAATGTCGAGAATTCGGCTCAAAAAGTGACATTTTCCGTAGAGAATAAGTTTGGGATGCAAACAGATCTTTACAAATATTTTGTTGGGTTAATGTTGACATAAATAATATAATAATATAAAATAAATAATAATAATAATATAAATAATAAATAATAATATAAAATAAATAATAATAAAAACAATTTTTTTTTATTTTATCGATTTGTAAATACGTGGCAATCTTTTTCAAACATATTTTCTATTATATCTCTACAACTTGATACCATTATTTAATAATTTCTACTTAAAATTTTAAAACATATGGCAACTCTCGAACGGTTTTGATTATAAACCATACAAATAGCAAACAAAGCTATGCAAGTATTGTATAATAAGTGCTTTAGCAATCACTATGGTGTTGCTCGATCGTGACGGAATTTTGTTGCGTAACGCAATTTCGTTGCATTTAACAAAACTTTGTTGCTAGAGAATTTTGATTTAAAAATTCTAGTTTTTAATCAAACGGGTTCAAAATCTGTCGATATTACTTATAAATGTATAAATATAGACTCTTCGGCTGTTCGATCAAAAGTAGCCAGATCACTAAAGATAATTAAAAAACACTTTCAACGTAACTGCTTCAGTAAACCACAACTAAATAGTTCCCTAAACTACGTTTATTTAGTGGTCACCCTCGTAAGAGGAAGCATACAAGTACGTTCAAGGTCTGCCTATAGCGCGCTCAAACCCCTATTCTTTACCGCAAATCATTGAATTAACAATTTAAACACGTTGTAAATAAACTCAGTGTACTCCGTTGTAAATAGCCGCTGTTAGGTATTCATTAGCATATGTATCTGTGTGTGTATTTTGCACATGCCGAAAACGTGATTGACTGCCTAAATAGGTTCTATGCCGCTGGAAAGCTTAACATACAGCTGCTTATTGTTGTCATTGTTGTTGTTGTTATTTTAACCTTACTTATTGTTCTTTAGTTTCATTGTAATTTGAATGAAAAATGAAAAAAAAAACTGAAAAAACCAACGAAAAAGGGGTGCGGTCGCACAATACCAAAAAGCTGTCAAAGCCAACCAATTACGGCAACGTGATTTCAGCGTTAAAATAGCGAAATATTTCAATTTTATAGGCATTTGAAAATATTTGAAATTTTTTTATTTTTGCTACTGCGACTTGAAACAGTTAACCGTGCAAAGTGCAGTTCAATAGCAGTATTAAATTTTGCAAGCCAATACTGGAAACAAGTCATACAGGGTGTGCAAGTATATCTAATACGTATGTTTATTTGTTTGAGAACCTCACAATGTCGTTGTGGGTGTGTGTGTGAGTTTACTGACGTAAATTGATACTCAAGTTCAATATTTTCCACAGTTTATTATTTTTATGTACACCCTACAGCTGCGCTTCTCACCTACACATACACCGAAACATACATATTTACATAAGACAGCTCTTTTCACGCCAATTTCTTTTGTCAATAGCGGAAAATAAACATAATTCTCAAATACTAAATCCTTTTGCAATTTCTTTTGTCGCACATTTCCTATAATTTGCTAAAAAATAGTTTTTAATGCGATAATGGGTGCGTCGTGGTTGGCTACTGGCTTGCTGATGTAATATAAACGTGAAAATTGTTAAAAAGTTGAGCACCAGTGGGAGTTGAGCGCATACTCAGCACGCTGAACGTGCTCTCCAGCAAATATTTTCTAAAAAACGTGCTTATTGATTCATAAATTCCCAGTAAATTACATTTGTAGTAGCATATTTGCATGCCATATACATACATACATACATACATAAAATGTTTACTGCATAATTCTGTATTGAAAATTTTTTCATGAAAGCACAAATATATGTGAGTTTGTACGCATATCAGCGAATAAGCGTGTGCGGTCTGTCTCTATTAGTGCCTCTACTCAGCTATTTAGCATCATTGTTGCTGTCCATTTTATTATCACTAGCGCGTATTTAGTGACAGTTTGCAGCGTTTTCGCTATTGTTTGGTCACAAGTTAATTTAATAGGTGCACACAAGTAATCGTGCAGTCGACGTTGGCATTGTACGACGGCATTTTGATTAGCCCGCGGATTTTTTTTTATGTTATAACAATGATTTTTGTGATGCAGCGCGATTTTAATTTGCCTCTAGTCTCTTCAGTAGTGATTGTTGTTGGCACATTTCAGTAATTTCTAATATTTTTGGTATTTTTTTAAAAAGGTTTAATCTTTTCCTGAACATTTGTGCTAATAAAATAGTCAATTTATTAAAAAAAATATAATAATTTTCGAACTCGAAACTAAACTCAATAGGTAATGAAATGCTGTAAAATTTCAATCCTACATAGTTAATAAAGGATTTCTAACAGACATGTTAACAATTGAAAAAGAATATGTATAAGTTATACAATATAATATTTTATTATAGTAAAATTCATATTTTATAATCTATTTTATTATTACTCCTTAAATTTAAATATATTTATATTAATATTATCGTATATAATTCGATATGTAGCAGAATAATTAGGAAGCCTTGCTATGAACTCTTCGCTTGGCCTCTGTTTTCCTATTAAAAGGTTCTCTTGTGAAAATATCAATAAATTTCCCAGTTGCATTCAATACTAGAGAATCGGCGGATACCTCAAGAAAAAGCAAAATAATCACTTGCTCTTGTGTCTTCATTTGTCTAAATACTTCATTTAGACCAGTTGTTTTTTCGATTTGCCACTCTTCTTGTATAATACAAGTGTAATACGTATTATTTGGAGTGATTATAAGAATTGCTGCATTCGGATAAAACGAATTCATATCAAGAGAGTTTAAAGTTATCAGATTAAAGTGGTATAACTAGCTATCTAAACAGTATTTATTTGATTATGCCAGTTTTATACATTTATGCCAGTTGTTTGTTCGATCAACCAAAAATTCTCATTTTAAACTTGGGCTGAGATAGTAGACTAGAGAAAGCTTCTAAGGTCACAAGAGAGTGACCAGTGAGTATGCCGACCATATTCCTACATTTGCTTCTATCGAGCGCCAATAGAAATCTCGTGTACTTCTTAGCTACCGCCTTACACATAACTTTTGCGGTTTTGCATCCCGGTATATTCTTCCAGCGCGCTTTGCACTTTTTTTTACCAAATTTCTGTTTATATCATCATATAGTCAGTGCATAGGTTTAAATACGTTCATCATGCTTTCGGATGACAGTTTTACGCCACGTTTGGCAATCTCGTCCACTCTCTCGTTACCCATTAGCCCTTGGCTAAAAAAATTCTAAATTAACAAGTCATCAAATTAATGAACTCCTTTAAGTTCTACATTAGAAATATTTCTTAAAATGTATTAAAATCATTTTGTTGAGATGTCGTCTTCTGTGAAAAAAATAGTCTCATATTCATGTTATTGTAGTAGTAATTTTGTCAGAGCAGTCTTCATATTTTTCAGTTATAGTAGTAGATTTCAAATCCCGGAATTTCTTGAGTAGGTTTTGATGCTAAAACATCTCAGATCTCTGTTTTTTCCATTTGTCTTTTATAAAGTTAAAAGAAAACAACTCTTGGGTCTGCTACACAGAAATTTTAATAATAATTTATTGCAAATGCTTACTCTTTAAGCTTCGTCTGTAGTTAGTAATAAGTTAGCTTATACTAATTTATTAATTAATATCTTTACTTTATCCTTAATTTATGTAAATTTCTCTTTCCCTCTCTTTTACTAACTACAACTGCACCCATTTATTATCGTGGAACATGAAAATATTGCACTTAAAAAATCGTTAATTCTTTCACTCCAAATGCAACGCTGCAAGTAGGTGCTTTAAAATAGGCCATAAACAAAATCTAAAATATTTCAACGCTTAGAGGAGCAACAACTCGCGTAATTTAGTTTACGCCGGCTAAGCGTTAAAGCAAAACAAAAAAAGACAACAACGAAAATATTATATATTTTAGACGCAAAATAAGAAAAAAAAATCAAAAACCAAACGCACAATAAAGTCAACAAAGAAGTCAAGACCAAGAGAAATCAAGAAACCGAAACGATTTACCAACGCATTGCCAATTTTTTGTGAGGTGTTTGAACTTTTTGTGGTGTGAACGTGCGACCGGTGTTTATCGCGCTGCTTGTTGTTACAAACAACAAAAACAACAAACACTGCGGCAAATAAAATAAGAAATAGACGACGGATAAAATATACACGAAAAGTGAAAATCAGCCAGCAACAACAACAACAAAGTAAATAAAAAGTGCGTAAGCAGAAATGTTGACAACAAATAATGCCCAAAAATAAATTGAAAAATAAAATAAAAATCAATTAAAAAGTGAAGGAAGAAATAAACAGAAAGTAGTGTTCTTAAAAGCGCACATGCCAAAATAGAAAACAAAAATTTCAGCATTTCGATGCATTTTCAGATGATTTGTATGTGACAAATTTATTGCACTCCCATTTAGCAGCGCATACTATATATTTCTTGCCATAAATTATGGTTAAATGGTTGGAAAACAAACATTTTAAATACCAAAGCGGCAGTTGCAATAAAATCGCATGACTTATTTGAGTGCTGCAAAACTCACGCTATTGAGCTTCTGAGTAAAAAGGCACATGCGCTGAACACTTAGTTCGAGCACTTTATAGTTGCAGTGTAATAAAGTAGAGTTGTTAAGGAAATACCTGCTAAATCATGTACAAATAAAATAAATATAAGGGAATATAAAGTTCCATTCCGAAACAGCAAATGTTCTCCTTTCTCGCAAGCGATAATTTTTTTTAAATAAATGCTTCTCTCAATATGCTCCCTCCATGCTATTTTTAAAATTCAAACCAAAATGGTTTTTGGAAAATTACAAAAAAAAAAATAAATAAATAAAAGAGTTTGCCAAGTTTTCGTTTACACCTGTTCCTTAAATGCTTATTTATTATGTATTTTAGTATATTTGTACATAGATAGATATGTATATATTTATTTAACGAAGCGAGCCAATTTTTCTATATTTTTACTTTTCTAATGAAAGTTCTTTTAATCAACTAATTGAATCAATTAATCGTCGAAAATTTGTTTTCGAAATTATATTCGAATATATTCCGTACGACTGATTCTCATATAAATTACGAAAGCTTTTCGCACGTGAGTAATTTTATTAGAATTCGGTTAATGAAAGCTACACATCGTTTTCAGAGAAAAGTTAACAGGGCAATTTATGGGCATAAAAATAATAAGATTTTGGAAAATATAAAATTAATTTAGAATTGTTGACGTTATTGTTGTTGTTGTTTTATGTTATTTGCTTGTCTGGATTTCTGAGTTCCTGTTGCTGTAGCATTTTGTGTTGTTCCATTTTCAGTTTAAATTTTGTCTGTCCAGTTGCGTTTGAATTTGTCATTATTACTGTGGCGTTTATTTTTTGATAGTTTGTTTTGTAGTATTGTTATTATTTTCAAAATTAGCTCATAATTATTTAATTATGCCTAAAATCTTTATAATGTTGCCTACATTTTGGCGCACAAATAAGCGATTTTACAAACTTTTATATTAGAGATACATTTAGACAACACAATTCTTTTATATTTAGTAGTAAGTAACTACTAGGCTTCTTATCTTGAACTTACTTATGCGCCGCGCAGAAATGTAGGCAATGATTTTTCGAATATTGAAGTTTATTCGACATAATTTTCCGGTACTGCAGTAGTTCCGACGATTTATTTTCGTTGATCATTATAGATCATCACATCATAGAAATTTCTCTAATACCAAATACCGTTCATTATATACCAAATGTACCATGTACAAGGCACACTCATATAGCCATATCGTTCCAATGATTCATTTGTTTACATTAAGCAGAAATTTATGCGCCATATTGATTTTTCAATTCAAACCAAATAATCCGATTCGTATACAATATTTATCTATCTTCGCGAGGTTAAGTAATCAGCCGTAATATTTCTGAGTAAACAATAATCAACGAGAACAGAAGCAATTCCAAGTACTGAAAAGTATTCTGCCAGCATACCCGTCGTCAAGTGCGTGTAATTTTGCGATTTTATTGCAATTTTTTTTATATTACTTTTAAGGTATTTGGTTATAAATAAGCCTACAACAGCACGCTAACATACTGTATGGGTGTTAGTCAGGCAAATGTTAGCCTAAATTGTTTGGTAACAGGCACGCGATTGTAATGTGGGCTCTAAATGTTTGGCCAGAAATAATTCCAATGGCACAATTCCAGTGCAATGTTTGCTTGTGTACATAGATATTTGTGCTAGTTAGATATTTTCCAATGCTATTGATTGTGGGTTTGAGAATTACTGAAAAGTTCGAGTGAATTATACTTAGCAAGAATTGTTAGTATGTATATCAAGCGCTAGTGTGGTGTGCTTTTAGGCGTTTACTTAGTAAAAGGCTAAGCGAACAAGGCCTTAAATGAGGTTGACCTAGTTAGTTGGTAAATATATCTAATTGTGGAGAAGTATGACATAAGCATTGAGTTTTGTTAATGAAAAAAAAACAAATAAAATTGTTTTATTGATTTTTGTAGCATACATTTAGGCGCACTGACTATTTTTCACATTTTAAAGTATTTACAAACAGTTATAATGTGATGAACTTAAGTTTATACATATTTTTATATGAAACAAGATTTCTATATATTATATCATACTTATCGTAAAATCGCATGCTATTTTATTTACAATATCCTTTTTTATACATATATACATATATTTATTTTAGTTTACATCATCTGCGCTTATCGCTACCATTACAATTACATACTTATCATCTCATCATTGTTTTACAATTTTATAATTTTTCTCTTATTTTCCCCCTTACATCAACTCTATATCATGCCTGCCTTACGTACCATTGTGTTGCATTGCCTTCCGTTACGTTGCGTTACGTTTGCTATTGCGTTACATTGTACGTTGTTCCGTTCCGTTATTGTGCTCGTTCAAATCCAACGTTAATTGTGTTCCCGTTATTGTGTTGTCTATAATTGTATTTGTTGTACGCTCAATTGTTGATCCGATTCTATAGCATGGGAGAGCGGACTCTTATCGTATCGCCACGGTTATACCAACCGATGACGACAATCGTACCGCCGATGGTCACTTAAAGGTAAATATATATACATAATTATACAGAAAACAAAAACAAAAAAATACACTTGTCATTTTTATTATTACAAACACGTCATACACACAAACACACATGCGTTTCCGCTAATAAATATACCACATGCAGACACACATGCCACATCAACTATACATATAAATATTTGTATATGTACAATTTATCATAAATTTTCAAGTTCACGCGCTGTGCGCTATCTTTGTTTGTTGGCTTTGGTCGCATTTTAAAAATCAATTTATTTACTCAAACTAACATAATTAGTCATACATATGTATGTGTAGATATACTTGGTATATAGGAAGCATATTTTTAGATAGATAGAAGCAATAAATGTAACGGTATTAAAAAAATCTTAAAATAATTACGAAAAGGAGGCAATAAAAAAATATATTAATGATTAAAAATTAAAAAAAAAAAATTATATTTTTTAATAACTTATTTATAAATATAAAAGTAAAATTATAAAAATTCAGGAAAGTCTCATTTTTAATTAAGAATAAAAATATTTTGTAAAAAAGTTTAATTAAAACCAAAAAAAAAATATTATTTTCCTTAAAAATTAAAAAATGTAAATTCTAAAATATGTTTAAATAATTTTATTATATAAAATAAAAATTCAGTAAATTTCAATTTTAATTAATAAAAAAATATTCTGTTCCCAATCTTAAATAAAATAAATATAAATATTTTCCTTACATAAGTCCATAAAAATTTACGCTCCTGTCACATTTTCGATTTTATTATCTATGTTGTTGCCAGCTCAGTTCATTTCGGATACATTTTATATACTTACATATTAACGTACTCACTTAAAATTGTTTACTATATTTTTGCGTGTTTTATTTTTAAATATTGTTAAATTTTCAGACAGTTTTTGCTTGCGATTTCATTGACACGTTTTCGTTTTCGTTCTGATTTTCTATTCTATATTTTAATTACGTACATATGTTTGCTATATAGTATATTGAATAAAATTATTGGCACAATTAGATGTTTCCCTTTAATTTTGTCATTAAATGCATTAAGATTATATAATTTTAATATTTAATTAAAAACTTTGGAATGGAAGTTAGTGCCCAAAACATAAAGAATTTTCGAATATATTTCTGTAATTATTAAATTAAAGGTAGTTAAAAAATATAAAAATTAAATAATATTGAACTTACTTTCCTAAAACGAAATGGCAGCTCTAAAGTAAAAAAAAATGGAATAGGTATAAATAGATCAGAACACATTATGCGCGCTTAAATGTAGGCAACAATTTTTGACTGTTTTTCTAACACACATAAGTTATATGAAACACATTTCTTAATTTGTTGTTAATAACATCCACTAACTAACAAAATATGTTGCCTAAAATACAGCAAAAATTTCCTCAACATTTTTATTTTATTATATTTTTTTGGTTATATAAAAAGATATTTGTCGCTGAAAAAGTCATTATTTTTACTGCAGTATATTTTCTGTTTTCATTTCTTTATTTTTACTGCACTAAATTTAAAAATACTTATTAGTATTGCGTCTTGTCTCGTCTGAGAGATTATATTAGCATTTCATATGCACAGTCTCACGTCGGCGACACGGTCTCAGAGACAGCGAACGCCCATGTGGGCGTTGAACAGTTGTCAATGCTGTGTTGTACGACCAGCTGGTGGCTGCCTTATTCGCTGACGTGTGCACTTCCGAGGTCATAAGTAATAACAACAGCAGCCAAAAAATTGTTTGTTAAGTGGGGTGAGGAGGAAAACAAAATATAATTAATAGAAAAAGTAGAAAATTTGGGGACTAATTAAATATAAATTAGTGTTTTGTATTATTTTTGACCGCATAATGAATTTTATTAATTAGTATTGAGTTTTTTAAAGAGCTGCAGTTTGAAGTCGAGTACTAATAATTCATTAATTTTTAAAAATACTTTCTGATATCGGAACAACCATTTTTCTTAAAGTTTTACTACTGTCGTCAAGGAACAGTCATCTTATAATATCATATATAGTTTTCTAGTTTTTGAAAGGAATTAGTTGCGCCTAAAATATACTATGCAATTCGAATTTTGACTAGTTTCAATAGCTTAAAGACCTTACATCCATACTATGATCTAATCAACACACCTAACCTCATTTTTATACTCTCGCAACAAAAGTTGCTAAAGAGAGTATTATAGTTTTGTTCACCTAACGGTTGTTTGTAAGTCATAAAACTAAACGAGTGAGATATAGGGTTATATATATCAAAATGATCAGAGTGACGAGGCGAGTCAAAATCCGAATGTCTGTCTGTCCGTCCGTCCGTCCGTCCGTCCGTCTGTCCGTGCAACGGATAACTTGAGTAAAAATTGAGATATCTTAACGAAACTTGGAACACGTATTCCTTGGCACCCTGAGGAGGTTGCTTTCGAAAATGGGCAAGATCGGACCATTGCCACGCCCACAAAATGGGGAAAACCAAAAACTTATAAAGTGTCATAACTAAGCCATAAATAAAGTTATGAAAATAAAATTTGGAACATAGGATCGTATTAGGGAGGGGCACATTTGGATGTAATTTTTTTGGAAAAGTGGGCGTGACCCCGCCCTCAAATAGGTTATTTGTATATAACTCGCAAACCAATAAAGCTATATAAACCAAACTTTCTGCAGTCGTTTTTTTTAGCCATTTCCTAATACAGTCCGAAAATGAAAGAAATCGGATCATAACCACGCCCACCTCCCATACAAAAGTTAGGTTGAAAATTACTAAAAGTGGGTTAACTCACTAACGAGAAACGTCAGAAACACTAAATTTTACATAAGAAATAGCAGAAGGAAGCTGCACTCAGATTTTTTTACAAAATGATTAAGGGCGTGGCATCTCCCACTTATGGGTCAAAAACCATATCTCAGGAACTACTCGACCGATTTCAATGAAATTCGGTATATAATACTTTCTTGACACCCTGATGACACATGTGAAAAATGGATGAAATCGGTTTATAACCACGACAACTTCCCATATAACTCAATTTTGAATTCCATCTGATTCCTTCACTTTATAATGTATACATAAGGAACCAATGAAGATGGCGGAATAAAACTTTACACAAATAGTACATATCATCTCTGGCTTCACTTGAGAAAAAATTGTCGAAAACGGACTATAAATTTTCAAGACCCCAGATATCGGACATGTTGAACTCAGCGCCTAATGGTAAATTTTAACCGAAAATATTGGTAAATCTCTTAGATAATTTAATGTAATTCAGAGGAAATTGTTTTCTTCTAATAGTGTGTCTCTGTTCCAAAAATTATTAAAATCGGATAATAACATCTCCTAGGTCCCATATGCCTAATTATAGGTTTTTCAAAAATACGGTGGGCTTTAATCTACATATATGTATTGGTTAATATGGGAGATACTATATCTTTGCGAAATTAAGTGCGTGTATAGTTTTGGATATAGTGTACCTAGCTGGTGAAAATGAATGAAATCGGTTCAGAAATTACCTCAGCCCTCATACACTATATAGGACGATTTTCGTTATTCTATTAAACTTTGTGCCGAATTTATAGGTAAATTTGGGTGTTATCTTATTAAAATTTCTTCAATAAATTGCGAGAGTATAAAATGTTCGGTTGCAACCGAACTTAGCCTTTCCTTACTTGTTATTAATGTTCTAGCAATTTTTGTGTATTTTTATTTTGGTAAATGTTTGTATATATGCATGTAAATGTGGGGTAAGTAAGGAAAGTAGACTTTCTGGAATATTTAAACATTTAGTTTCCTAAAATTTTCTATATATAGTGTAACTGTATAATTAAAAAGTAGTTAATTCGCTATTATACTAGACGTGTAATTAACGGTAGCTAATATTGCCTACTGGTAATGACAATAACGAAAAACCATTAATCAGTCGGTAACTAATGTATATAATTAACAAAAATACGGGTTATTAGCGAAGACATTAAAAATACGCTTAAGAAACCCTCAACTACTAATCCTTGAAATGCGATTAAACTGGTGTGCGGTGCCTATAAAGTGCTCGACGAAGGACAAATATACACTTACATACAAAAATGGTGGTGCTAAAGAGTAATTAACAAAGAAAGTGGCATGTTGAGAGAAAAATAAAAAGAACATAAAAATTATCTTGGGCATTTTCTACATTGCCATCTAACGGTGTTGGCGTTAAAAAGTGTTTTTGAAGTTGCTATTTGCATTTCAGAAGCGCTACTTTAGTCTCTTGCATTTGCCTACATTTATTAATATATTTATTATTTATTCTATTTTCCCCAACGTACAGTCCAAACGCAGGATGCCACCTAAACCGGCTAAAAAGGAGAATCTTGATGATCTCAAACAGGAGTTAGATATCGATTTTCATAAAATCTCTCCTGAGGAACTGTATCAGCGCTTTCAGACGCATCCAGAGAATGTAAGTAACGGTTTTAAGACTAACTAGTTATATTCTTTCATTAATAACAACATTTAATTACCAAAAACAGGGTTTGAGTCACGCCAAAGCCAAGGAGAATTTAGAACGAGATGGCCCCAATGCGCTTACACCACCCAAACAAACACCCGAATGGGTGAAATTCTGTAAGAATTTATTCGGCGGTTTCGCCATGTTGCTGTGGATCGGTGCTATACTTTGCTTCGTGGCCTACTCTATTCAGGCCAGTACCAGCGAAGAGCCCTCAGACGACAACTTGTATTTGGGTATCGTACTTTCGGCTGTAGTCATAGTTACCGGTATTTTCTCATACTATCAGGTGCGTAACACTGACTAATACATATAGATACTTTTTTTTTTTTGGAGAATTTTACTAAATTCTTTTACGTTACGTGCAGGAATCGAAAAGTTCAAAGATCATGGAATCGTTCAAAAACATGGTGCCCCAATTCGCTACTGTCATTCGTGAAGGTGAGAAACTCACCTTACGCGCTGAAGACTTGGTGTTGGGTGATGTCGTTGAAGTGAAGTTCGGTGATCGTATACCCGCTGATATACGTATCATTGAGTCGCGCAACTTCAAAGTGGACAACTCATCGTTGACTGGTGAATCTGAGCCACAGTCACGTGGACCCGAATTTACACATGAAAATCCTTTGGAAACTAAGAATTTGGCTTTCTTCTCTACCAACGCTGTCGAGGGTACTGCCAAGGGTGTTGTCATCAGTTGTGGTGATCACACTGTAATGGGTCGTATTGCTGGCTTGGCTTCCGGTTTGGATACGGGCGAGACACCAATCGCTAAGGAAATTCATCATTTCATTCACTTGATTACCGGTGTCGCCGTATTCTTGGGCGTGACATTCTTCGTTATCGCTTTCATCTTAGGTTACCATTGGTTGGATGCTGTTATCTTCTTGATCGGTATTATTGTAGCGAACGTGCCCGAAGGTCTGTTGGCCACCGTAACTGTATGTCTGACATTGACTGCCAAGCGTATGGCATCGAAGAATTGTTTGGTAAAGAATTTGGAAGCTGTGGAAACCTTGGGCTCCACCTCGACCATTTGCTCCGATAAGACCGGCACCCTCACCCAAAATCGTATGACCGTCGCTCACATGTGGTTTGATAATCAAATCATTGAGGCCGATACAACTGAAGATCAGTCGGGTGTGCAATACGATAGAACCAGCCCTGGCTTCAAGGCGCTCTCTCGCATTGCTACCCTCTGTAATCGTGCCGAATTCAAAGGCGGTCAAGAAGGTGTACCAATTTTGAAGAAGGAAGTCAGCGGTGATGCCTCCGAAGCGGCGCTGCTTAAATGCATGGAATTGGCGCTTGGCGATGTAATGAATATTCGCAAACGTAACCGCAAAATCGCTGAAATTCCATTCAATTCGACCAACAAATACCAAGTGTCCATACACGAAACTGAAGATCCCAGTGATCCACGTTATTTGCTTGTCATGAAGGGTGCACCCGAACGTATCTTGGAGCGTTGCTCAACGATTTTCATTAATGGCAAAGAAAAGGTATTGGACGAAGAGATGAAGGAGGCTTTCAATAATGCCTACATGGAACTTGGTGGTTTGGGTGAGCGTGTGCTCGGTTTCTGCGACTTCATGCTGCCCTCCGATAAATACCCAACTGGCTATAAATTCAACACAGACGATGTTAACTTCCCCATTGATAATTTGCGTTTCGTCGGCTTAATGTCCATGATTGATCCACCACGTGCTGCTGTACCCGATGCGGTTGCCAAGTGCCGTTCAGCCGGTATTAAGGTTATTATGGTTACTGGTGATCATCCAATCACAGCTAAGGCTATTGCCAAATCGGTGGGTATCATTTCGGAGGGTAATGAAACTGTTGAGGATATCGCACAGCGCTTGAACATCCCTGTCTCGGAAGTTAACCCACGTGAGGCCAAGGCAGCTGTTGTGCATGGTGCTGAATTACGTGATGTTACACCCGAACAGTTGGATGAAATTCTGCGCTATCACACTGAGATCGTGTTCGCACGTACCTCGCCTCAACAGAAACTGATCATTGTGGAGGGTTGCCAACGTATGGGCGCTATTGTGGCTGTGACCGGTGATGGTGTTAATGATTCACCAGCGTTAAAGAAAGCCGATATCGGTGTTGCTATGGGTATTGCCGGCTCTGATGTATCTAAGCAGGTGAGTGATGTGCCAATGGGTACTGCGCGCTGGTGTAAATGGTTTTGAGAAAAATACAAATTCAATATCTGCATTGCAAATGTGAGTGTGGTTTAATATTTGCGTGATTTCCTTTTTTGTGTGCAGGCTGCTGACATGATCTTGCTCGATGACAACTTCGCTTCGATTGTGACCGGTGTTGAAGAGGGTCGTTTGATTTTCGATAACTTGAAGAAATCCATTGCCTACACACTGACATCCAACATTCCCGAAATCTCACCTTTCTTGGCATTCATCCTTTGCGACATACCACTGCCACTGGGTACCGTCACCATTTTGTGCATCGATCTGGGAACCGACATGGTAAGTGTGACACTGTTCGAGTAGCAAACTCATATAGTACTTTTTGTGGTTGTGCGAAAAAAAACTGTATTGTTTTCCAATTGAGTTAATTTAGTTAAAATATTTTCTTTTATAATTTAAACAATTTCTTTTCGAACAATTATTTTAAATTTATTTCGTATGGAATTAAAGAACGTAATTAAATATTAAACTCAAAGGTATAAGTCTAAAAATACAAATATAATAAGTGAAGTAGCGTTAGGTAGTTTAAATTTAGGCATAATTACACCAAATCTTGTGATAATATTATATAAATATAAACCTCGTAAATATGTATGTACACACGAACGCGAAATTGGCGCTTTATAAACAACCATAGGTGCCTGCGATATCGCTCGCTTACGAAGAAGCCGAATCGGACATAATGAAACGACGCCCACGCAGTCCGCTCTTCGATAAACTAGTCAACGAAAGGTAAACGAAGTCTTGATTTTCAAAATAAATAATAGTACAAAACGCTACAAGACTTATAAATATATGTAACTGCATAAACGTGCTACAACAGCTAAGGCTTGAATCATGGTGAAGACTGATATATTACCGTTATTGCTATAAAAATTATTTATATATGCCTACGATCTCAAAATGTGTTGCTCCATGACTGCTATTACTTCCAACTGCTACATACATACATATCTACATGTACATGTGTACGCTAAGCGCCTCCAAAAAGGCAGTCTACAAAACTATTGCTAGACAAATGTTACCCTCCTTTATTACTGTTACATTATTGCTTTAAAATATAAGCCGGTGCGGTGCTCTCTGACCATAAAATAAGCTTAAACCCATACTTTACGTTAGCTTTAATATGTACGCTTGGAAATATCCAAAAGAAAGTTGTAATCTACATAAGAAATATAATATGTTAAATGTCAGTGGAATTTTCGACGAAGTGTGTTTATAATCAACGAAAGTGTTAACTAAACGAACGCCAATGTCGGTAATGGAAACAAAATGTGGAAACTCTGCTGCTGCACGTGTGCAAAAAATGTATAAAAGTCTATACGTTTGCTTAGCTTAAGCCACTAAATATTGGGAAGGTGCTATCTATGAACCTGCTAAACTCTTTAAAAGTGTGTATAGCTTATGAAAACTTCATATACGAATATAATATTACGCCATAAATGTCATAAAATGTGTCTAGGTTATGTGGCTTTAAGCGTTATAGATATAAGTTTATGTTACCATTAGCTTTTAAGTGTTGTTAATCCGAAATTTGACATAAGTTCCCATCTGTTACTAATTAAAATACATATATAAATAGTTTTAAGTGCTGTTATTCAATGTATTTATGTTAAGTATCGTTTAGGCTCATCTGTTAGTTATATAAGTGGATTTATCTATCCTGTTATCGCTCTCACTTCGCGCTCCGGCTCTCGTCTATCAATATTACTCGCTACATATACTCGTATTATTTATAAGTTGTAATCATTTTTAAATGTAATGCTAATGTTCAATGAAAATTATTTATGGGAGACAATTTTTAAAAGACCTAACACTAGTAGTACAGGGATAGTCTGGTATTTGCTCCAGTTTTGACAGAAAACATTGTACCCAATACAAGCGCAAATATTTTTTTTAGTTTGCTCTGCAAAAACACTGTTGACTAAATTCTTTTATATGAGTAAAAAGTGATAATTACTTAAAATGTTTCCTATTTAGCACATACACTGCTTTAAAGTGCATTACTGTAATATTATTTTTACAAAAAATAGCTTATTTATTTTTTCGGAAACATTTCCGAAACTTCAAAATCATACAAAAGTGCTTGCAAACAGTTAAAAACAATTTAGTTAACGTTTTTTTATAATTTCGGAGTTTTTTCCGAATTTCGGAGTTTACTCCGAAACTCAAATTGAAATATCCTAACCGGGAAACTCAGTATAACATAAATATGCGCATATCTCCAATCCCAAAATGTCGTTTAAGAAATCTTTTAATCATAAAACTATTTTTAACGCTATTTTTTATAATGTTAAAAAAATTGATTTTTTTTATAAAATTTATTTTTTAATTGATTTTTTTATAAAAATTGTAAAATTTCGTTTTCCTTGCTTTTTTCATTGAACATTAGTCTATTTTTACGATCGGCCGCCGTCGATCATAATACCGACTATGTTTTTAACATAACTTTCGTTTATATCTCTATCATACATGTACTCGTACAATTCGTGTGTATTTTTTTTTTTATTTACATACCTTATCGTCAGCGTTACATACATGCATATTATCTTCAAACAAACATGTATTTAAACAACTTTTTTGTTCATATATTATTATTGAAATATAAAACTAGGTGCCCGCCATTTCCTTGGCTTATGAAGCTGCTGAGGCCGATATTATGAAGCGTCCACCACGTGATCCATTCAACGATAAATTAGTCAATTCAAGGTGCCAAAATTATGCAAACAAAACACACAATGTGTTTTGCATTTTCTATACAATATTAATATGTATAAGACAGCGGTTTTCAATCTACAAAAATTGGTTTAATTCACTTTTTTTTGTAATTTTAATCCTCGTGTATTTTACAACATTTTACTATAAAACAACGATTTTTCTTGTAAACCTCAAATATATAATAACTTGCTGAAAAATTCTTCAATTTTAACTTCCAAATTTACAGATTGAAAACCGCTATTTCCTTTGCTGTATCAGCAAAATCCTACAATTAATAATAATGAAAGTGGTTCCCCAACAATTACTAACGTGCTCGATTAATAGTGCCTGTTGTTCTCTAATTAACTTTTTTTATTTTTTTTTTAATTTTTTTTGTTTTTGGGTTAAAAACTAACTCAACCATATCAAATGGTATGGCTGAAAAAACTAAAAACAATATTTAACTTTTTATTTTGAATATTTTCATTTAGCAGTTGTTTAGTATAATCCATACTTACTTATAAATGTTTTCTACATATTGTTCAAACACTCACCCTCACCATATGGTGTAAAGCGTATATTGAACTAACATGCAACAATTGTTGTTGTAACTAATTGTAAGCAAATATTCTTTTGTTGTAATTATGAGTCTAATTTAACAAAATCTTCATTATGTGACCAAAAGCTGCATTATCACCATCATCCTCATCATCGTCCAAAACAGTTAATCAATATCATTGTTGAGAACAATAACATTTACTAAATGTCTACGTGTTGTTTTTTTTGTATTATTGTAATTTGACGCATTTTTTTGTTTTTAATTTTAACCACAGTAACCACATACTTAAATGTACAAGTCCACAATGGTGAATTTATTTAATTCATGAATATATATTTCTCTCATTGTTCAAACATTATTTATATATAATATATTTATTATGATTTGTAATTATTTAATGAAATAATTGTTTATGTCGTATATCACATATTTTATCGACTAATATTATTAATGTTTAATTTTTTTAAATAATTTTCTCGTTTGTGCGCGCTTCATTTAATAAATGTAACAATTTATATATCTCTATACATATATACAGTTTTTTATAACATAATTGTAAAATTATTGTTTTATATAATGGAGTTCTGTGTTCTTGCCACAAAGCTTATCTCATAAAAAAGAATACATGTTTTTATAAGGCGAAGGGCCGTATGATGGAATTTTAACGGAATCTCCGAAGGCTGTTATATTTTCGAATATAACCGAAATGCATCCCTAATTACGAAGTTTCTATAGAACTTGGTAACATGCCAAAACATTAGTTGGAATAATGTTACAACAAAAACCCTAAAAACATAAAATTTTTGGAATTAATGTGATGTGGTAGTTTTATCAAAATGTCAGTATTCAAAAATCTAAAATATTTAGAAATTGTTTAAAGCTGCTACAACAATATCAACTAAATGTAGCTATTTTGAAAATTGTTGCAAATCTCGATAATTCGATAATTTTTCCCATTTTCATCGATAAATTTCAATATTTTAATTTCTTCTTCATTGTTGAATGTGATTTAGATCAAAACTCATAGCAATTTATATGGAAAACTAAAAAAAAATAATTCGAGATCATTTTAATAATATTAGGGCGCCATCACAACTATTAAAAACGTTCAAAAACCAGATTTTTTAAAATAATTTTTTAACAAATTGTGGAGATAGCAATAGGATTTATAAAGATTGCAAGGCATATTTACTCAATTCCATTATATAACACAATAAAAAACACTAATTAATTACTCACTAAAATCAATATTTTACAGCAGAAACATGCCATTCTGGCTATATATAACAAATTCTAAACATTTTATACATAATGTCTGATATTTTTTAAAAATCACAAACTAACACTAATATATTTGTGTCAAATACAAGCGTACATGTTTGAGAAAATCTATATAACACCATATTAAATCATTATTTAAACATTTGCTAACATAAAGCGCTACGCACTGCGGCAATTTACGACAAAATTAAAAAAAAAAATATTAATTAAAGGAGATTATTAAAAAAATTAACAATTTCCAGAATTAACTATTGTACCGTTGGTTTAAAACAATTTGCGCCAAAATTTTATTATTTTTATTATAATTTTTTTTCTAAATTTCATCTTCTTAAACATTATCTCTCACTCTCTGTCTCTCACTTTGTCTCTTTTAACCCATTGGCTAAACATTTTATAACATTTTATAAATATTTCTGAATCTGTTTGTTGTTTGGTATCAAAAGTAAATTGTGTGTTGGTGTGCGTATTGCAAATTTGGTTTTACAAAAAATTCAACCAGAATCATAAATTGTTTTTATTTTCTTATATAGAAAATTGCAACTGTTTCATATATTATACATAATTTCCTTACTATTATTACTGTAAATTGTAAAATTGGAAACTGCAAGCAAAATATTATAATTTTGTGTTTTTGTAGTACACAATTGTTTGTGTGAAAATGTGTGGAAACTCTTTTACAAAAAACAAATTTTGAATATGATTTAAATTTTTTTAATGAAAATGTGTTAAGGTTTCTACTAGCAAAAGGTTCAGTGCAGAAAATGTTATAAGCTAAGGAACAAAGATATATACTTTTTTTTTTTTCAAAAGCACATTAATTTAGTTTTTTTGTTAATATTTTTCACTTTATTTGTTTTACATTTTTGCGAAGCTGAATTCATATTGTTTAGCATTAACAGCATTTGCCACAACTTTCAGCGTAACTGCGTACTCTCTTACCAAACTTGTCATATACCACATACAATTTTATATATGACAACTATACTATTTTAAGATTTTTTCAAACAATTTTTTTTTTCAAAACAATTTTTTATTTAAACTATTACTTTAAACCTACTTTTTTGTTATTGAATATATACATTGTTTGTATGCATCTATTAAACACCATAAAATCTGTCTGTATGTATGTGTAATCACAAATATAGGTACCAGCTATTTCCTTAGCCTATGAAGAAGCTGAATCAGATATTATGAAACGTCAGCCCAGGAATCCATTTTGTGATAAACTGGTTAATGAAAGGTAAAGCTATTTTTACGCGCACTTGCTGCTAGTTTCGACCTAAAAAAAAGTAAAAAAAAAATAAAAAAGCAAAAATTAAAATTCTATAAGTTAGCAAGCAAAAATGCATATTCTATTCTACAAAGAATTTATTATTAATTTTAAAGGTATTAAACATTTAAACTATGCTACCTATGAATGCCTGAATGTCCAAAATGACCTATGGCCTGTCCGCAACCCCGAAATAAAACCCAGAAATATCCCAACTTCAAGCGCTCCCAGTCACTCGACTCGAGTATTATTTCCACACATACTTGTTCCGCCTCCACTCGAATTGAACTCTCTCACTCATCACTCGTACTTTACTACTTACTTACTCTTACTTATTTTAGTACTTAATGCCCAATTCTATTCCACGTCCACTTTGCCAAAAAAACACTACCTTTCTTCTTCTACTACTTTAATACTTTATTAAATATATACAGTATAAATTTGCCTTTAATATTCAAGTATTATACTTATGCATACTTATTTTAAATAAATTTTGAAAAAAATGCAAATTTGAACTGCCACCTTTTGAAGTAACTTGATTACGCTCTTGTATTTAAATGAAATGCAATTTTGGAATAACTTATTTGAAATCAAAAAAAGAAAAAATGCGAAATTACTTTACAATTTTCACTTAAACACTTGAGTACATGAAAATGAAAATGAAATCCGCAATGCAATTAAATTATTTATTTACTTTGACCAAATTTGCAAAACAAAAACTATAGCTCAAATGCCTAATGAGCCCAACACTTTCGGCATAATCTAAACTCAATCGAGCGAAAAGAAGTATTGCAGAAAATTTATTAATCTGCATTAAAAGATTTTTAGCTCAAACAAAAAGCAAAGTACGTTAATCACGTAAAGTAACACTACAGTACCGTTAACTCTATGATTACTATTAGTTTACTTTAGTACGATGAATTATGTACTTAAAAATCTTAGTTAGTTGCATACAAAATATACAACATACATACATATACTATATGTTTATTATATAGCGCCGTTAGTTTGGTATATTTTGTGTTTTTGCCTCTCATTTTGTTTTGTTGTATCGAAAACTCAGCGGAATTTAGTGAAAATAAAAATAAAAATCTAGTTTGTTTTGTTGGAACTGTTATGTTGTCAGATTGGCCCAAAAATTGGCATTCTAACATATGGCTTTAGCGCTTAGTTTATTGCGCGAAAATAGTAATTATTTTTTATTTGTTTTAATATTTGCTCTTAGTATTATTTTCAATTATTATATTTCCCTTAATTTTCTCCAACGTAATTTATTCTATAATATTGAATATAATATTTGCGTTTATTATTGCGCATGTTCGTCTAATACATATTCAAGTAAACAATATTTATATCGTAAATATAATATATACAAATTCTCTATTTCCCAAATCTAATTGAGAGTCTCTTGAATGCCTTCAAAAATATATTTTCACTCTTAAACTCTGTTATGGTAGCTTTTTTCTTGCAAAGTACTTGAATTCTAAATATTGCTCTCAAATGAATATTTTTCTATATACAATATATTTCGATAAAGTTCTACTTTAAATAGTAAATATATTTTCAAAATAATATAAATGTGTGCATTTAGCAATATACTATTTACAGATATTTATTTTAAAAAAATATTTAAATAAAATGTTTCAAGCAAATCTCTTTAAAAATATATTTTCAAATCTTATTCTACAATTTTCGACACATTTCATTACCCTTTTAAATTTCTATGCCAACAAATAAAAAGCCCAAAATAAAATCAGAAATAAATTATGTTTGCAATTGGCAATTTACAGTTAAATCAATATTTTTAAAATGTTTTCAAAGTGCTATAACCTAAAATGTCTCCGTATTATATTATAAAGTGATATTAAAATGTTTTTTTTTTTACAAATAGCATTCAATATACAATTTTATTTAATTAATTTTTTCAAATCTTTTGCTTTTTATACTCAATATTTTCTTTTCTATATATCCTCCTCATAATATTTTCCAATTCCAAATTTTTGTTCTTGATAAAAAATGAAAATTTTCCAAATCAATAATTTGCTGCTCAGCTTCCTTATTCTTCAGAGCTGCTATTCTCATGTAAAATAGCTTTCTAAGCTTTTGCTTTGGAATATATTATATTTTTAAATTAATGATGCAGCGATAAATATAAACTCCTATAGCCTACTATTAGGCGCATATTACAATTTTATATATTTATTTTGGGTCCACAATACAAGTTTTTGATATTATATTTTTAAATATATTTTAATATTAAATATTTAACACATTTTAAAGCATACAATATCTATATATTCTATATCATCCTATTACTTCTGCAGTATTTCACTTAATTTTCAATTCTTCAGCTTCCGATTTTCTATCGCTTTGAGAACTATGTTTGCAAAATATAATATAAATCTCTTGCTGCATCATCTCAGTCTACATAATTAAATATTTTATTCTATTTCGATCTGCTCTGTGCATTCAAGAGTTCTGAAGATTCAATCTCAAATTTTTTTTATTTCATTTTGTTAGATTTTATATTTATATCAACTCTATACATATATCTAAGTCTAAAAAGTATTCAATTCTTTTTAGGCAATTTCGCATATTTTTTTACAAATATTTTACATAATTATTTCACTTTATAATCTTAAAACATATTATATAATGAAATAAGTTCTTAAAGTGGCTCATCTGTCTTTTCGTATTATGTTTTAGCTCGGTTTTCAGCATAATTACATACATACATCGCAGCGCCTTCGTTTTTTAGCAACTTTTATAGTTTTATTTTACAGTTTATTTTCGATTAAACCAATTCAACCGTTATTAGCGTTCGTTTATAACTGTTTCATTGCATATTACAGCTCAAAAGAGTCTACTTTTCATCATCCGTCTTACATTCATCCATATATTCTTCATTTAACGCCACTCTAATTAAGCCTATGTATTCAATGTAGCTTAGCTAATCTTTAACTCGAAAATTGAGGTTAGAAAAAATAAGTGTTTACTATGGAAATTTGAAAAAAATACCCTCAATCAGTTTATGAAACATTAGCTGAGTTCAGTGTGTTATTTATTGCAAATATTATAACTACCTCTCTCTCTCTCGTTCGCTCTCGCATAGATACTCCACTCCTATAGTGCAAATTTTAGTTAAATATATAAAAAAAAGTAGTAAGGAAATTTCCACAATACATACTTGTAAAACAAATGAAAACACAAAATATTGAGTTGTTAGTGAAAATTAATTTTAAAAAATTTAGAGTTAGTAATAAGTTTGGAACAAAAAAAAACCAAAAAACCTACAACAGAAACAATGCAACCAAAAACTATTAAGATAAATCACAACAAAAATGTCATTTAGTAACTATATAGCGTACCACTTAATTGCTGTCTATTCTATTAGCGTGTTACTTACTTACTTACTTAACTGAGATGAGTATTTAACTAGTCTATTTACGATTGCGTGAGCATATACATACATACAACTACTTACATATATAGTTTGAACTATCTTAGCTAGTCTAACTGAGTTTTGGAAACCTCTTATGAGTCATGTTGCAAAGTTGCCAACCTATAACTTATATTTACATTTTAACGAATTAATTTTGAAATTACATATATAGTACCGTTTGTTTATCGACACAACTTTTTTGAAACTTTGAACTTATAGTTTTTCTTTTAAACTTTGCCAACTACAGTTTTCTTATAATAAATAGTATTAAGAGACTCTTACTTTACTTTCTTACTTATTAATGGTAAAATATTTAATTTTGACTTTTTTGAAAGTATTTCCTTTAAACTTATACATATACTTCTAATTGCAATTTTGTTCTTTTTTTCGTTTATTTCATTCTCTTATTTTTCGTATTGAAACTCTATGCGTGTGTGTGTGTGTGCGTATGTGTTTGCGTGCGTAAACTTTTTCTATGCCCAATTAACATACAAATTTTTAATAAATCATCGCACAACTCGTTGCAACAACAACAACAAAATTCAAATCAATTACCAAACAAAACTCAAAATATGAATCTGAAACTCTGAACAACCACAATAAAAAAACGTTGCACACTTCTGACGATCAGGTGCCAGCGATCTCACTCGCTTACGAGCAAGCCGAGAGCGACATTATGAAACGTCAACCCAGGGATCCCTATCGTGACAACTTGGTCAATCGCAGGTCAGGAAAATATGCAAAAAAAATTATTAAAGGGAAACAAAAACAAAAAACAAATAATTGTAAAACATAAAATTTCAAAAAAAAAAAATTTAAAAAAAAACCAAAACAAAAAATTTAAACGTTTTACTTTTCGTTGATTGTATGTTGTTTCTTTTTCAACAATTCAATTAGTATGAAAACAAAAAAACTATCAAAGCAAAAAACAAAACCAAAAAATTAGTTTTTTAATGATGTGCTAATTAGTGCTTTAATAGAACGACATTTTTTTAATATATTTGTTGTAGTTATGAATTCAATGTATGTACACACAAAACCTAACCTAATCGACCAATAGTTCCAGTCAGCATACCAAGAACACACTACACGTGTCATACAATATTTCATTTTTACCAACATACATACTAAACAACTACAATGCATTGTCATACAAGGTTTCATTTAAGTGTGAAATCTCAATTGGCAAAATGGAATTCGTGCTGAAGTATTCAATTGAAATATGCCTTACATCAAATAAAACGTTATAACTTCAAAATAGTCAGTAACGTTATAAAAGTTTAATCAAATTTCATTAAGTTATATTTCATAGTAAAATACAGCGCATACGTCTAAACGATGAATATAAATTTTCGTAACGTCCATTCGATGAACATATATTTTTCGTTAAAAATCTGCATTTTCATAAAGTAGGCAAGCGTTATTTGTTAAATATAACTGTACATATGATAAAATGTAGTTACATCTATTCGATGAATATTTCTTCTCAACAAAATAGAAGGTTTTCAAATAGTTGTCAGTCTCTGAGTAGACTAAAATTATTTTTTTTTTTTAATATCACATTTTTACATATCCAAATTTACATCTATTCGATGAAATTGAATTGAAATGTGCATCAGTTCCAAATTGTGCGCAGTTACAGCATAACTAGATACATATAAGTTCCCGTTATCGTTTTTTTTATTATCAACCTCAAACAACTACAGCTGAGTACAGTTTCATCCGTTCGATGAATTTTCCAAAATTTAAATTCGAAAACAGAAATATTACTTTGTCAACTTTTATTAAAGTAGGTAGCTCCAAATAAGCAATAAAAAATAAATAAAAATTACAACAACAAACCGCATTTCACCACACAATGGACGCATAACACACATTTCATTTATTCTAAATTTAATAAATTTTAAAATTAAATTTTTAACTTAAATTTATTGATGTATTTTTTCTAATTGTGCGTTAAATCCATTTTTGAATGCGAAATCAAAACAAAAAATTCTGTGTTAAATGTTTTTTTACTACACTCTCATAAATGTATAAATTAATTGGTTTTGATTCGAGTCTCTTGAAGTTGAATTCGTAAAGTTAACGAACACATTTTTACATCAAACTCTGCATATCTTTGAAACAATACATTTCGAAAACTTGTATAAATGTATTTGCTCATATTCTCCGTTACATACATTCATAAAAATTTATAAATAACTTCAGACAACGTTTGTGTTCACAACAAAGTTAACGCCGTTTCTGTTTTTTTTTGTTAGAAAAATTAGTGAGTTTCACGCGCATTAGTGCTTACTTAGTTGGCAAAATACAGCAGTAAACGAAAACCTAGAACCCAAAGCTCAAAAAGACAAAATAATATTCTGCGAACATAACCTATATCTCAGAGTAGTCACGCACATATATTTCCTACATATATACTTACGAATGTACTTAGTGATTTGTTCGGCTCAGCTATATAGCTACAAAGCTTAATTTAAACTTAGAAAGTCTGGCTTAAATTTGTTAAATGCATAGTATAATCAATAGGATTGTCTACGTCAACGCCTACTTGTGTCTGTTTATTATACCCTATTTTTTGTACTCTTGTTTGCTTAGTAATAATATATATTTTAAAGGGGGTTTTTCAGTAATGTAGACAAAAAAAATTAAAAAATATTTCAAAAGACATTCAAAAAATAAAAATTGTTTTTCAAAATTTCTCAAAAGTACCACAAAACAACTTCTGTCACCAAAACTGTTCACAAGCTCACTCGGTTTGCAATAATTGTGGTGAAACACTTATTTCTGTTAATCGTACTTTTAATATTCTAACTTTTTATAAGCTTTAGAAAGCTATAAAAACTTATAAAAGCTCAAAAAAGTTTGTGAAAGCTCAGCAAAGCTTGTGAAAGCTCAAAAAAATTTGTGAAAGCTCAAAATATCTTATGAAAGCTCAAAAAAGCTCCAAAAAACATTGAAATATTTAAAATCCGCCAATTACTAATTCGAACAAAATAATAACAATTTTTTTAATCGGAAATTCTATAAATTTTCTTCTGTGAACAATAAATGTGTATTCTTCTTGTGTGAAAATGTTGATTCTCATTGAATTTGTTGCTCTTGTATTGTCGTTCATAACTCTCTTCATAGGTTTTACTCTTTTTAAAATGAGTTTAAACTACGATCACCAACTAACTGTACTTCTGTATACTTTCTGCTACATTTCTCTTCGCTGCAGCTTTTATCATTTCATTTTACGTTCAGACATGTGTCAAATGTTTCAAGTGCTTTCACAATTTACTACTTACTCACTTATATCTATATACTATACAAGTATGTAAAGGGTGATTTTTTAAGAGCTTGATAACTTTTTAAAAAAAAAAAACGCATAAAATTTGCAAAATCTCATCGGTTCTTTATTTGAAACGTTAGATTGGTTCATGACATTTACTTTTTGAAGATAATTTCATTTAAATGTTGACCGCGGCTGCGTCTTAGGTGGTCCATTCGGAAAGTCCAATTTTGGGCAACTTTTTCGAGTATTTCGGCCGGAATAGCCCGAATTTCTTCGGAAATGTTGTCTTCCAAAGCTGGAATAGTTGCTGGCTTATTTCTGTAGACTTTAGACTTGACGTAGCCCCACAAAAAATAGTCTAAAGGCGTTAAATCGCATGATCTTGGTGGCCAACTTACGGGTCCATTTCTTGAGATGAATTGTTCTCCGAAGTTTTCCCTCAAAATGGCCATAGAATCGCGAGCTGTGTGGCGTGTAGCGCCATCTTGTTGAAACCACATGTCAACCAAGTTCAGTTCTTCCATTTTTGGCAACAAAAAGTTTGTTAGCATCGAACGATAGCGATCGCCATTCACCGTAACGTTGCGTCCAACAGCATCTTTGAAAAAATACGGTCCAATGATTCCACCAGCGTACAAACCACACCAAACAGTGCATTTTTCGGGATGCATGGGCAGTTCTTGAACGGCTTCTGGTTGCTCTTCACCCCAAATGCGGCAATTTTGCTTATTTACGTAGCCATTCAACCAGAAATGAGCCTCATCGCTGAACAAAATTTGTCGATAAAAAAGCGGATTTTGATTTTTGATTTTGGTAATAAAATGTCAAAGCATACTGAGCATCTTTCTCTTTGACACCATGTCTGAAATCCCACGTGATCTGTCAAATACTAATGCATGAAAATCCTAACCTCAAAAAAATCACCCGTTATGTGCGCTATTGCATGCCTTTTAATTATAATTTATTGTAAATATTTATTATTTTATTGTCTGTATATTTGTAAATATGTAACGAAATGTATAAATGTGGTAAAGGTTGTACAAATCTAATAACTATATGTCTGTAATATACAACTGTTTATATACTTTCCAGTTTGCTGTTGGTTCTATGCTATGCTTAGTTTAGTTTAGTTTCATCTGACTTTGGGTACACAAAACAACAACAAAGTGCTTTGCTTTTATCACATTTAAATGAAAAATAAATAAATTAACAATAACACTGCCTTTCGCACGCCCTTATGTATAACTCACACACTCACACTTCGCACGAGCTCAGCGCGCTCGTGTCCATCACGCTTCAAATGTAAAGTGAAATTTTCAATATCCTGCTGCAGCCGTCACTTATTGCTTCTCGTTGCTTTGAAATGTTGTAAAAAATATTTAAAAATAAACTGCTTAAATTTTTAACTCTAATTCGCTTAATTATTGTTTTTATTTTATTTTTTTTCAAAAATTTCTTTAGTTAATTTAAATAAAAATAAGCAGTATAAAGTAAATATCAAAATTTGAATGATTAACACTAATTTACTAACCTTGCACACCTTAACGTATAGTTTTTTGCAAAGTTAACCCGCTCCGCCTTGCCTGTAATTAACTAAATAAAGTAAACTCACACAAAACCCTCCTCAAATATTTTTTTTTACAAATTCATACTTAATTTATGTACAATCTTATATATGTATATATTTATTTATGTACATATATAGTGGAGATATTTTGTACATAAATTTTGTAGTAAAGTATCGCTAACATTTATATGAAAAAGCAAGCCAACTGCTGTTTGTGAGGTTAGGTTGAAATTAGAAAAATAATTTAAAAAAATCAAAATTTCTTCATAAATTCTTAAATATTAACAAACTTGTCATAAAAAAATTGAGAAAATTAAATAATTCATAAAATAATTTATTGAAATATAATACAACAAAAAAAAAATTATTAAAATACAATTAAAAACAATAAAAATTTTAAATATTTCCAAATAAAATATGTATTTTTTTTAATTTGAGTAGCTCAAAAACTAGCTAAAAACTTAAATTAAAAAACCTAAAAAATGATTAATCGATTTATTTATCGATTATTTATTTTTATTGTGAAATTTAAAAATAAAATTATAAAATATAAAAAAAGATTTAATGATACTTTTTTCATAATTTTGCAATTTTTAATTACATAAAAATGTTACGAAAATAATAAATTTTCAATAAACGAAATAATTTAAAACAAAAATATATTTAAAAAATAAATTTTCCTTGAAAGTAAATAGATAAATAATTTTTATAATTATGTAAATAAATATGTAGTATTATAAATTGAATTAATTTTTAATTAATCTCACAACAAAAAAAAATAATTGTTACTTTTGAAATAATCTATTTTTTTAGAAGATAATAAATGTTTAATAAAATAATAATTTTAATAAAAGTAATTTTTTTGATAAAAATATTTTTTTTATATAAATTAAATTAATCTTTAATTAATCTCACAACAAACCACAGCAGCTGGTTTGCTTTTTCACAAAACTATTAAATCGTAGTTAGTGCTAACCAAAAAAAAAATCCCACTTTCCCAAAAAAAAAAAATAAAATAATAATAATTAACATTTATATTTAAAAAAATTTACTTTTCTTTAAAAACTTAAAACTAATCTATAATTTTTTTCGCAATTGCATTTTAAATCGTCAAATAAATTAGATTGATTTCGATGGCCTATGGTCAAATTGGTATGATCCAAGCTGCTGCCGGTTTCTTCGTGTACTTTGTGATTATGGCTGAAAACGGTTTCTTGCCAATGAAACTGTTCGGCATACGTAAGATGTGGGACTCAAAGGCTGTTAACGATTTAACCGATTCGTATGGACAAGAATGGGTGAGTGTGGAGATTAAAGAAGAAATATTTTAAAAATATTGATAATTTTTAATAAAATTTAAATAATAAATGTTTTTAATAAAACATAAATTTCTAGAAAAAAGATATACTTTTTTTCAAAAATGGTTCTTTTGAATAAATATATTTTTTTGTTATCATATAATTGAATAAATTTGTTTTTATTTTTATTATGACATTTTATTAACTCTATTCTTCGTCGTCCAACTTTAGACCTATCGCGATCGCAAGACACTCGAGTACACTTGCCACACTGCTTTCTTCGTATCAATTGTTGTTGTACAATGGGCGGATTTGATCATCTGTAAGACACGACGAAACTCCGTCTTCCAGCAGGGCATGCGAAATTGGGCATTGAACTTCGGTTTGGTGTTCGAGACAGTGTTGGCGGCCTTCCTGTCGTACTGCCCCGGCATGGACAAGGGTCTGCGCATGTATCCACTGAAGTGAGTAGCCAACAACAACAACCGAATATTTATTAATAATAATATTTATTAACAACGTATCTTCTTCTCTTACAGATTCGTTTGGTGGTTACCAGCCATTCCATTTATGTTGGCCATTTTCATCTATGATGAAATTCGTCGATTCTACTTGCGTCGCAATCCCGGCGGTTGGTTGGAACAGGAGACGTACTATTAAGCAGCATTATGTTCAAAAAATACGCAACAACAGCAACAGCAACATAATAGCAAACGCATTTGTAAACATAGCATGTATTACGACAACAACAACAACAATAGCAACAGCAACAACAACAACAACAACTATAATAATAATAATAACAAATGCGAAATCATCATATTTAAATTTTACGAAACGAGTGCGTAGAGTAACGAGCGCGCAGTGGTCGCGGCGATGGCAGCATAACAACAACAACAACAACTACTACAAGAACAACAACGACGTTGGCAGCAACAAATACAAAAACAAACAAATAGTTGTTTGCTGTTACCAAAATGTGCTGCCGCAACAACAACAAATATATTATGTTATAGAAATGCATGCAAGCAGCGAATATTCAAAGCGACCATCATCACCACCACCACCACCACCACAACAAACAACAACAACAAGCAGAATTATTTTTTTAATTTTAATTATTTAATAATGAAAAAGATAATTATTTAAACGATTAAGTAAAGTTAAATTATAAATTAAATAATGGTAAAATAATATGAAACATAAAAAATAAAAAAATTTAAATAAAAAAAAAACCAAAACAAAAAAAGTAAAACGAAAACCCAGCCACACATTACACAATAAATAGTAGTTGTTTTTTGTAAGAAACTCTTGACGTACATACAGCGCCGCTTAGCAAGGAAATTAAAGCAAAACCAAAACAAATGCAAATCAGCGTTGCTATGTCATACTGACTGGCAGCGTTTGAGTGAGCGCAAATCTAGTTGTGTATTGTTTGTTAGCTAGTTAGCAGTCGGGCACAACAACCGTTTTGGCGATTTTTTGCGCGCACTTTCCGTATCGGTCATACATACATATATATTGCATATATGTATTTCTAACTAGAGAAAACGCTTAACGACTCAAAGCCGTTAGGCTAAGTGAACTTTAAAACCGACAAACTTAGTTGAATTTTTTCAGAATTTAAATATGTAGGAAGTATAGGAAAAGGGATAAATAGCTAATTATATAACTACAGAAATAAATGACAAACAAGGCAAAGAAAAAAAAAACTACAAACGATAGCTAAAAATGTGTAAGCATTAAAACAAAATTATAGAAAAAATAAAGATGATAATGAAAGAAGTGGCATGCAAGTAAGTGTTTATATATATATATATACTATATATATGCATATATCCTTGATAATAACGCAAGCAAGAAAGCAGTAAGAACTCTTTATTAACGCAATTCACTACCACTAGCAAAATAAATGGAAAACAAATACACCACCTTAGAAGCTACAAAGTAAATGAAAAAACAAAAATAACAACTATGCCCCAACTAACCCAACGCTGGTGTAGGAATTTAGAAGTCTAAAAAAAAATAAGAGGACCCATAACCTTTTTGTTGTTTGTTCTGAAGAGCAGTATATTATTGTGAAAAAAAAAATATTTATAATATTTGTGTAAAGATATATAAGCATATAGAGGAGCATACACACACACACACAGAACACACAAGTACACAAACACGCAATTGGTTGGAAAAGTAGGTGTGGCAGCGGGTTAATACGCTTGGAACAGTTTGAAAGCTGCCGTGCAAATTAAAGTGTAATGAAAATCATACTCTTAAAAAACATATAAACTGCCACTGCTCTTGTGTGCAAACACACACAACATTTGAAAAAAAAAATGAATTTTAAAAAAATATTTTTTTTTGCAAAAAAAATTCGAATTTGTTGTTCATACAAATACACACCTACACACTCAAAACACACTAAGCAAACGCTGGCATTTCTTAAACAAAAGAACGCTCTTTTCCACATTTGTTAAACTATTTGCGCGAGACTCGCACACCACAAACACCACTACTGAAACCCCCCGCCCCCCCCTGCATTCACCGTTTCACTTGCTGTGGCGCGGTAAGTTTCGGGCAGCAACGCGTTCATTGTTGATTGTTGTTTTTGTAAAGTCCACATTTTACGTCCCCGCTCCGTTGTTTGTCCCGCTGTAGTTGTCCTAATTTTTAAGAAACTAATAAATAAATAAAATAAAATAAATAAGAAATTTATGAAATGAAAATATGAAAAAATGAGAGAAAAATGCAAAAACAAATTGCAAAATGTGCGTAAACTAAAAGCGTAACGGTAAAGGTGAAAAACTTTAAAGAGACGTATAAATAATTAATTTGTTAATCTATTTGCCTTTTTATTGAGAAATTAGAATTTATAATTAAAAAAAAAAATAAAATATTGAACAAAAAATGTGTGTGAAAAAAACAAAAACAAAAAAAGCAAGAAATTGCAGAAAATACAAAATGTGAACGATTAAGTTAAAGCAGTTAGTATGCAAGTTAGACAAAATGTATTAAGATGGAAGGCAGCAGTAGTAGCAACTGAAAGTACAGCTAATTGAAGATAAAATAACAACAACAACAACAACTTTGTAGTGCATAAAAATACTAAATAAATTACAAAAATAAATGAAATTGTAGTGCATGTCTTTTAACGCTCTTAAATGCTTCACAACAGCAGCACGCACACACACACACAGACACAACATACTTACTAGCAAGCAGGCAAACGTTGAGTGTTGAGCGCGGTGTCGTAGGTATGTATGTAGTAAGGCTGCAGGACATGCGTGCATAGGATTTCTTATAATAATGCAAATGGAAATTTAATAAATAATAATATTTATGCATAAAGAAAATATCAAATGCATGAAATTTTGCATATAATTGAGGCATAATTCACACACATACTACATAACAACAAGCAAGCAGTAAGAGAATATTTCGTAAAAGTGTTCATATATAAAACAAAATAAAAATGTAACTAAAAATAAAAAAACATTTAAGTATTTAAAACAAAAAACACAAAATAAAAATTACAAAAAAAAAATTAAAAAATTAAAAAAAAAATATTTTTGTTTTTGTTTTTGCTAAAAAAGTATAATTGCATTAAACACTCTGTTTAGCCGTACGTTATGTAAATTAAGAGCGCAAATCATATTTATGATTTACAACGCGTTGTTTGTGTGGCTAACTAACCACTTTCGTTTGGCATACAATCATTAATGAATTCGTAATAGCAATTTAATTGTAGCTGAGTTTAACATAAATTAAAAAAAAAATATTAAATTAATTGTTAAAAAATTAAATTTAATTCACAAATCAACTGAATTTTTACTTGTAGCATGTGCTGTGCGCGTTGTGTCGCTAGCTGTAGCATACTTTTCGGCGCATAAGCAAGGCAGTGGGCGCACACTCGTAACTACACACGCACCTTACTCTCTCTCTGTGTGCTGTGTGTGTGTGTGTTTGTGTGCTTGGCTGTTGTCATGCTTTGCATTGTTTGTCGCGCGGTCTTCACTGACACTGTGTAGTGTTTTTAAATCGTATCGTATTGTATCGAATTGTATGGCATTGCAAATGGAAATTTGTAATTTATCACTACATAAACATGAAAATGAAATTCTGTTTTTTTTAAAGCATTAAAGCATTATTAACATTATTGATAAATAGTTTTGGTATAAGCTTTCGTTTTTAGTTTTTCATTTCGTTTAATTGTATCGCCCTCCGCTGTAAATGTATTTGTAGATTTAATTAAAAATTTAAAATTAATACAACAGAAAAAAAAAGAATAAATAAAGCATATAAAAATAATAAAACACACAACAAAAACAAATTTGTGTTTTATTTGGTAAGGAGTGACGCTTCAGATGAAGTAGCCGATGTGGTTTGTAAAATTATTTATATACATACATATTTATCAATAAATTGAAATAATATATATGTATTATATAGCCCCGATATGTATAGACGGTATGTACGATAAATGATAGTCAGGTGAGGTTAGAGTGGCTGTCGTGCCAACGCATCTCTCCTTTTGGCAGTTTGGCGCCAATTGGTAATACCAAGTGAAGACAGTTCCTTCTCCACCTGGTCCTTCCATCGGAGTGGAGGTCTCCCTCTTCCTCGGCTTCCACCAGCGGGTACTGCATCGAAAACTTTCAGAGCTGGGGCATTTTCTTCCATTCGAACAACATGACCTAGCCAGCGTAGCCGCTGTCTTTTTATTCGCTGGACTATGTCTATGTCGTCGAACAACACATACAGCTCATCATTTCATCTTCTGCGGTATTCGCCGTTGCCAATGTTCTGAGGACCATAAATCTTCCGCAAAACCTTTCTCTCGAAAACTCCAAGTGCCGTCTCATCGGATGTTGACACTGTCCACGCTTCTACACCATAAAGAAGGACGGGAATGATGAGAGACTTGTAGAGTTTGGTTTTTGTTCGTCGAGAGAGGACTTTACTTTTCAATTGCCTACTCAGTCCATAGTAGCACCTGTTGGCAAGAGTGATTCTGCATTGGATTTCAAGGCTGAAATTATTATCGGTGTTGATGCTGGTGCCCAGGTATACGAAATTATCTACAACTTCAAAGTTATGACTGTCAACAGTGACGTGGGAGCCAAGACGCGAGTGCTCTGACTGTTTGCTTGACGACAGGAGATATTTCGTCTTGTCCTCATTTACCACCAGACCCATTCGCTTCGGTTCCTTATCTAGGCGGGAAAAAGCAGAACTAACGGCGCGGGTGTTGTTTCCAATGATATCGATATCATCGGCGTACGCCAGTAGCTGTACACTCTTATAGAAGATTGTACCTTCTCTATTTAGCTCTGCAGCTCGTATTATTTTCTCCAGCATCAGGTTAAAGAAATCACACGAGAGTGAGTGACCTTGTCTGAAACCTCGTTTGGTATCGAACGGCTCGGAGAGGTCCTTCCCGATCCTGACGGAGGTTTTGGTGTTGGACAACGTCAGCTTACACAGCCGTATTAGTTTTGCGGGTATACCAACTTCAGACATCGCGGCATAAAGGCAGCTTCTTTTCGTGCTGTCCAAGCAGCTTTAAAGTCGACAAATAGATGATGTGTGTCATTTGATAACTCTAAAATATAATCCTTACGAAACAGTTATCATATCAGCACATTGTTTCTTGAGTATCATCTATTTGTTTAACAAATTGCATGCGAATATCTCCGAAACACAGGATGTAACAAAGATATATTTCAAGAGATGTATGCAACTCAAACGATTTCTATCTTTTAATTAAAAAACAGAGTGAACTCTACGTCTTTTTAATAAAAAAAAATATATATATAACTAGCTAAGAAAGGAATATATTTCGAGATGCCTGATTAAACAATTATGAGAATTATATATTTCAATATACACTACTGGAAAAAATTAAGGGATCAAAAAAAAATCCCAAATTTTTGGGCAAATTTCAAACGGCCGTAACTTCGAAAGAAATGGTCGTACAAGAAATTGATAAAGAGGGAATTATAGCTCCAAGTGTCTAGTTTTTGGATTAGAACTTTGAAAAATTTTAACCTCTTCGGTTTTTGAGTAATCGTAGAAAAACCAGCAACAAAAAAATTTTCAAATTTTTTTTAGTTTTTTTTTTTGGTCTACGGGCGTGGAAAAAATCTTTTTAACTTAACCACTATAAGGATCGGATACTTTGTTCATTTAGCTTTAATTTGGTTTTTTGAACACCTCTATACGTCCACTTCTCCCCGAGATATCGGTCTTCAAATGAAAAAGGATCCTTTTGTCTTTGATTATCGATATCTCAGCAACCAATGATCGCACAGAAAGTTAAAGGTGGGTTTCAAGAACTTGAATGAATTCTCCTTAACGACTAGCCATTGCTTTTCCGGAAAAAAATTTTTTTCTTATTGTCACATGAATTTGAAAATGCAACAAAAAAAGGGCTTTTTGTGGTTTTTTGGATCTAGATCGAAAATTTTGAGGAAACCACTAATATTAAGTGTGCCTTTTACAGTTCAATATGTCCACAAAAACCCTACAAAAAAATCAAATTAATCCAGGCAGCCGTTTTTTTGTTTCACTCGATCGAATTTTTGAAAAAATTAAAGGATCACGTTTTTTGCTCTGAAAAACTCATAATTTATAAAAATGAGAAAAAAATCGTTTTTCCTAGCTTTTTCCACATTTTTGCTCCAGAAAAAGCTTAAATTCAAAACAAACAAAATAACAAGTTAAGGAAATTCAAGAAACCATCGCCCAATCATTTTTAACGCGTTTCCGCAGCTGTATTCCTTGATTCTACTGATCTCCTTTTAATTAAATTAAAAAAAAAAGTTAATACCACCAATCGAATTTCGATTAAATTAACTTGTTTTTTTTGTTTGTTTTAAATTTAAGCTTTTTCTGGAGCAAAAATGTGGAAAAATTTTTTTCTCATTTTTTTATATTGTGAGTTTTTCAGAGCAAAAAACGTGATCTTTTAATTTTTTCAAAAATTCGATCGAGTGAATCAAAAAAACGGGTGGCTGGATTAATTTGATTTTTTTGTAGGGTTTTTGTGGACATATTGAACTGTAAAAGGCACACTTAACATTAGTGGTTTCCTCAAAATTTTCGATCTAGCGCTCGATTTTCCAAAAAACCACAAAAAGCCTTTTTTTGTTGCATTTTCAAATTCATGTGACAATAAGAAAAAAAATTTTTTCCGGAAAAGCAATGGCTAGTCGTTAAGGAGAATTCATTCAAGTTCTTGAAACCCACCTTTAACTTTCTGTGCGATCATTGGTTGCTGAGATATCGATAATCAAAGACAAAAGGATCCTTTTTCATTTGAAGACCGATATCTCGGGGAGAAGTGGACGTATAGAGGTGTTCAAAAAACCAAATTAAAGCTAAATGAACAAAGTATCCGATCCTTATAGTGGTTAAGTTAAAAAGATTTTTTCCACGCCCGTAGACCAAAAAAAAAAACTAAAAAAAATTTGAAAATTTTTTTGTTGCTGGTTTTTCTACGATTACTCAAAAACCGAAGAGGTTAAAATTTTTCAAAGTTCTAATCCAAAAACTAGACACTTGGAGCTATAATTCTCTCTTTATCAATTTCTTGTACGACCATTTCTTTCGAAGTTACGGCCGTTTGAAATTTGCCCAAAAATTTGGAATTTTTTTTTGATCCCTTAATTTTTTCCAGTAGTGTATATAATATTTCAAAGTATACTGAAAAGAGAGTTAAGAAGAGGTGAGAGTCTTCATCATTTTGTCGTACTAATACTCCTCCCTATTTCTATTTAGATCTCTTATATTTCGTAGGACCGAGTTCACTTTATGCTGTTTGGAGAGAATGGACCTGGAGGATGCATAGGTAGGTATAGGTATCTGAATGGATTCAGAACAACATACTAGATGTGTTCAAAAAATAATGGGAATTTTAAAACTTCCAGTTGTCCAAAAACTCACTTAATTCCGCTATCGTTAGATGTGTTTTTATGAACTTGGCGATTTTCGCAAAAAACAATCTTGTAACGATCCAGCCTCCATTTTCGCTAGACATAGCTCCGTGTATTCTATTTCCAAAAATAAAGGGAACCCTAAAGGGCCGTCTTTTTACAAACGTACGGGAAATCGCTGAAAGAGCAAAATCTTATCCTATAGAATATAAAAAAGGAAGCAAAGAGTAAACGTAATTTCATATACATGTTCGCGTGGTTTCGTTACATACATATCATGGTAAACTCTAGATAATGGCATCTGGGTCTAAATTACATAAATAGTCCTGAATTTATATCCGATTAAACCTGTCAAATTAAGCATCGCATCTCAAAATTTTATTTTATTTATTTTTTTACTATTTCTATATCCGGATAGCGTTCATTGTTCATCCAATAATGCAGAATTTATTAAGTCAGAAACAGGGTGATCTTATTGAGAACCACCCCAACTACAACAACTTTGGTCATCGCTATCTTATACATACTTCGCCGTGGTCGTTATCAAGCGCTCACTGAACTTGACTATTGACGGGATCAGCGATCGAACCTGTTCGAGATAAATAATATATAAAATTTACATTATGTTACAATTAAAATTTATATTATTTTAATGAAGGCTGAATGTAAATTACGTTTATCAAATCAACACTTTTGTCAACTTTTGTCAATTTTGGTCCGAAAAGCTTTTGAAAATAATATCCTTAACTTATAATATACTATAAGGTAGATTCCTGAAGTACTTAGATTGAAAGTGAATACTGACTAATTCATATTAAAGTCCTTGACATCACTCAATGTTTTAAAACCACCGACGAGGGACTAGATTTTGGATCTAACTACTCCAGAAAATTTTAAAATATTTACCTAAAGTTATACATAGTTGTAATTACTTATTACACCAAGTACATGCATAAATAAATTCTAGTGTAACCTCTAAATGTCACTTCTAATTAGTTTATGTTTATGAGTTGTGTAATAACAAATAATTTTCAGCGAGTCAAGTTTTTAATGAAGCACCACCCACTCATATATATAGACAGACGTTAGTATGTATATATAATTAAAACTAAAATATTTAGAGCAATGTCATTTAAAAAATATTATCTACTTTATGATACAAAATATCTAATATATTAATCTTCAAGTGCGCACTTGAAAATGAAATCAAAAGCGGCGGGAAATAATAGAGAGTGTTGCAATATCTAAGCTAGCAAGTGTCTTTCTTATCAGTTTTTACAACAACTAAGCCATAAAGCTGGCATTGAGGAGTAAAAAAATATTGAAGTGTTGCTGTTTTATCTGCTTTCATAAATATCTCAGATATATCAGCTGTTTGTGAATGCTTAGTACGCTGATATATATTATTTTAGTATCAATGTCTCTATAAAGCATGTGTAAAAACTATTTTTAATTAATAAATATTATGAAGATAAGATTTGCTGATTATTAAAATATTGCAATATATACGAGTATAATAAGAATTTATTACTATTATTATTATATTACAAAATTAGTAACAAAATATATTAATATAAATATAATAACCATGACCTGGTTGCTTGCTATCGGTTGAAGGAATCAGAAAACGATTTTTATACACGTAACTTGAATTCGTTAATAATAATAATTGTACTGAATGGTCAAATAAAAATGTTATAAATCGAAAAAAGTCGACCTTATAGCATTTGTTTGTTTAAGTATGTCCGAAGAAGTTTATGCCTTCAGTATATAGTGTACTATATTTAAGGCTTAAAAAACAATATTTATTATTAAAAAATATTGAAATTTGTTCAAAGTTGTAAGTACTTTTCTGGAGCGCCTGGAGTCTGCACTTGCAAATCGGTGCCGGTGATGGAGGTCGTGCGATGCATCTGAAACAGTCGAATCAATTCAAGTATTGAACTACAAAAATACCGAAAGAAGTTATAAAATTCCAAACTTTTTCGAAGTTTGAAAAAAAAATCACTTTTTTAAGAAAAAAATTGACTTTAAGTAGGACATATGTATACTCTTTTTGCTATCGCCGGCACCGTTTTCTAACACTTGTGAAAATGAAAACTCGAGAAAACGCGCTTTAAAGGTCTGCCTGAGCATTCGCACCTGCTCGACGCTCGGCCACTAAAACTGCTCTAGCTTCGAAAATATGTCGAATTGGACTCTGGAATTTTAAAGACCTATTCTTGGATAGTTTTGGAAGAGATTAAAAAAACAACAAAAAAATCGATTTTTTGAAGGCTGTAAGGCAGACTACTGCCTTAATTGAATAAAGAGGATAATCTACATTATATCCATATTTTGGATGTTTTAAAAACTATGTGCCGTAATTAATAATAACATTTCTAAAAAACCTTTTTTAAGAACCTCGAAACCATTAATTCGAGTTGGATGCTAACTTCGAAAATCGAAGAATAAACTTTTTTTTATGAGTCAATCCCCCAGAAAAAAATAGTTTGGTTGTTTGGTAGTTTTTGAAAAAAAAGTCGAAGCCTTCTACAACGTTTACTTTCCAAACCATCCTAGAGTTCATACCATTTCTGGTGCTACAAGAGAGAACTTACATATTTGATTTCATTTCTGACACACGAAAGATCTATTGCCATAATTTGTATTATTCGTCACAATAACATATGATTCATAGATTACTTGGTGTAGAAAGCAACAGTATTTAAATCTTGTATTGTTGTTATGAAGATTGTAGTTCATATCCGTAAATATCCATGGAGCTGTGAATTTTGAAAACGGTTTGCCTGGTCTAAGATTCCGAACCGAAATGTAATTTGGAAATCTAATTACTGAACACTGTATATTGTTTCTTTAAGAGGGAGCCAAGAGAACTGACTGTATATGTTACAGTTATCCACGCTTAAGTGTCTTTCCCGACAAATTTTGCATCATCGTTGTTTTTTCTTTAAATTTACATATAAAATTTCCCGGTTAAGAGCCTCTGTTTAACTGCCTATCCCGCTTAAATGCCTGTAATATTTAAGACACAAATACAAAATTGTTTGCAATTTTCCTCTTCTAAGCGTCTTTTGATATTTTTGACATTGAATACGCTGAGTATTGTCAAAAGGAAAACATATATGTATGTACATAGTTTTGTAGTGTTTTTTCATATTCATTGTTATTAATAAGAAATAAATGTGAATTTCATTCTAAAAGAAAAAAATTAGATCGAAGTATTTGAGAAAAAGCTTGGTAAATATCTCGAGGCACTTAAGCGGGATTCATTTAAGTGCCTTTCCCGCTTAAGGGGCTATACCAGTATGACATTTTCAGAAAATCGATTTTTTATTTCTTGCTTATTCGATAGTTTATACTTTCAAACATATCCTGTGAAAGCGGTAAGATCGTATTTTGAATAGTTTTTGAATAGCAGCTTTCTAAACAGAGACCGCTCGCTAGTACAAGCAGCTGTAGTCGAAACTTTTAACGAGTTTTTCTCGAAACGAAATTTCTCAAAATTGCTGACATCATAACTCAATGAAAAATTGACCGATTCAAATTTATCTACGATCTTTTTGATTGGTTGAAAATTGTCAATTTGGCATTTAAAAAAAAACACAATTTTTTACCTAAAAAACTAAATTTTTTTTTCAGAACTACGCCATTTTGGCAATTTTTGATATTTTTAAAAAATCCTAGGTTATTGTATAGGAAATATATTTAACTTTAATATCATTTTTGAATTATTTTGTTTCAGCAAATCATTCGGCCAGAATCATGTCAGCAGTTAGAGTACTTTTTTTTGGCACTACCGAAGACAGCATATAACTCCGCTATTTCTCAATGTTTTTGTAAAAACTTCGAAACAATCGATCGAATACTTTCTTTCTTTAAAAATAATTGACGAAAATCGCCTAATTTACACTGGAATAGCCCCTTAAGTGTCTCAAAAGTCTTGCATGTTCAGAACGGGCGCTTAAGCGGGGATTGCTGTATACCTAACATTTAAAAGTCTGGCGCAAAAAATTCACAGCTGTCTGTCTATATCTTTTTTTAGTGGAAAAAAACTAATATTAAAAAAATTGCTTGATGTGTGCTTTAAATGCTCTGCTCCAGGCGAAAGAACTGTATAGGAAGATACTAAAGAAAAGGATCTATCGATACACGAAGAAAAAAAAACATGTCTGTGTGTGATTCACCTTATATTCCCGACCTCAATCCAAAGGGTTTTTTACTGTTTGCAACACCAACAAAAGGATCAACCCAAAATGATGGTATCAAAAAATTTTAAGAACGTTATAATCGGTGATCTCATGCTGTATAAAAAATCAAAGGATATTTTTTTTATTATAAGAACTATTTACTCTATCTCTTACATATATTTAAAAATAATATTACCTAACATCTCAAAAGAATTGCAAACTATTAATATAGTTAATTTATTCTGTAGCAAAAGATTCTTTCATATAAACGTTTTCATAACATAAACCTCCATCTTGAGGTTAGCTCCATCAAATATCCAAATAATTTCTAAGTGAATATAAATTTTAAATATCTATTTCTCTATGTTTCTATATTTTAACATTTTAATTTAAATATACTTTAAATACCATTTGGCAACTCTGCTCCACTTGAATATCCTGCAGTAGAGTAATGCTGACCTAATTGAGAGCAAAATGCAAAACAAGCAACAGAGCGCTAAGTATGCCGAAAGAGCGCACAATAAGCGTGAGATAGAGTGGAGTAAATTGCATGAGTGTTGACACATTTCAAATAACAAAAACACAACGGTATTTTGAAAAGCAAAACACAATAGCGATTAAAATACAGTTTAAAGAATGAAATTTAAGTGTTAATTTCAACTTTATTTTAGATTTTCACCTATATAGAGATATCATAATATATGCACTTCCGCAATCATTCACGCAAAAACAACAATAAAACAGCTTTTCTGCAATATTGTTTATACAAATCGACCAACTCCAGCCGGTATTTATTGTTGTTATGAGTATGCATGTGAGCGGGCACTCTGTGACTTGAGCACACGAGCGACGCAACTTCAGAGCCTTTCGGGAGAGTTCGTGCCGCACAAACGTACGTACGTTCGCCGTATCCTGCTTTTGGGCGATTGGTCTGGCCTAATCGCACTCCCCATTGTGTCAGTGGCGGCAGTCGTGTCAAGCAATTCGTACGCACAAGTTCGGTTGGGATTTTGGAAAGCGCGTGAACTCATTTCCAAAAAATCTGTGCTATGCTCTGTGGACAATGAACACAAGTAGTGACTATAACAAATATTATTGCTAGTGCTTGTCATACTGCTGGCTAGTTGTGGAACGGCAGCTGTTATAAGCGTTTTTTTTTAATCATATCACAATTCTCGGAACTATTTCAAAAACCGTTGACACCAATTTTGTGAAACTACTATTTAAAGTGATTTACTGCTGTAATTATAGTTATTCATAATTTGAATTTTGAAATTTATTTTGAAAAGGTGTTACTAATTTTCAAAAAATATTCATATTTTCAAAAATACTTTTTTAAACAGTTTTTGTATTAAGTGCAAATATATTTGGAAAATAATGTGATTTTTATGATTTTAAATTAATAAAATAACGGTTAATTTTATTGTTTAAAAATAAATACTTAAATACAGTGCTTTTCAAAAATCAGTGTTTCAAAATAAAATAAAATTTCAAAAATATATATACATGTACATATGTCAAAAATTAGAAAAATAATTTCAGTAAAAATTTTGAAAATAAAATTAATGATTAATTTTTGAAATTCAGAGTTGAAAATCTATGTGCATAAATACAGTCACAAAAAAAAATTTTAATTTCCGCAAAATTAATGAAGCGTTCGAAATCTACTCGCTTCCTCAAGCAAAATTATAATAACAACAACAAATTTATTTATGTATAGCGCATACAGCAGCGCCAACACTACGATTTCTTGCTGAATCGCTCTACACTTGTCTGTTATTTCTAAACCCAACCACGATTCGCGAAAACTTGAAACCGAAAATGGAGCAGAGTAGTCTCAAAGTGCTAGAGTAGCTGCTGAAAAATGAAAGTACATAAATTAAACGCAAAGTAGCCGCCCAAAAACGCAACGAACGCCCCAAAAAAGGCGAACAATAAACTAACAGAAAAACCAACAAAAACAACAACAACAAAAACTTTAATAACAACAACAAAACCTTTAAACAACAACAAAAACCTTTAAATAAAACAAAAACTATAACAACAACAAAAAAATATTACAACAATAAAAAAGCAGCACAACAACAACGTCGAATGTTAGCAAAATCGCAGCACAGCTTAGTACTCCATATATAGAACTCAAGTGCAGATCTTATTTCAGCGTTGCATACATTTGGGCGGTAACGCGTGCCATCTTTCTTGCTAAACGGAAAAAGTGGTAAAAAAAATTTGAAAAAAAACACACACAACTACGAAGTGCAATCGCTGCAAATTTCGTGCAAAAAAAACACAAAAACTTTGACAGCCGAAAGAAGTGCAGCGCTGCCAAAGAAGAAAGACGTGGCGTATTAGTGATGTTTGTAAGCATAGCATGCGGCGTACTTAGTGGTGGTGCTACGCAATGTTTGTTGTTGGCGGTTGATGTATGTGTGTGTGTGTGTGTGTGCGCTCCAGTTTTCCACAGCAGCAACGAGCAGCAACCAATCGACCGAGCGACCAACCGATGCACTGACATACAGACAAACAGACAGACAAAGCGACCGACTGACAGTCTCGCATGCGGCGGTCGACGACATTTGAACTGTATATTTCGGGTGCCGCTGCACTTCACAAAACACACACACACGCACACACATTTTCACATAAACTTTAGTTTTTGTTGGCTGTCTTCTGTATCTTTTTTGACAAGTTTTCCGAATTTTATGATGGGCATTTCATACGCTTAGCTATTCCAATATGGTTGTTGCAGCGGATGCTGATTTTATTGTGTTTGTGCCAGCTAGTGCAATGCTCCAAGTGCTGCTGTGTTGCTGTCAATGCGGCCTCCTCTGCTGTTTGGCTTACTTAACTTTGCGGCACACAAAAAAAGGCAGCCACAAATGTTGCACGTTGCACGTAGCACGTTGTACGGTAAATATACATATATGTATTTATGTGTGTGCACGTGGATGTGTGTTGTCAGTTTTTGCCATGGCTGTCCGTTGGCACAGTTCCATTGCATCCCCCAGAGACCGCAGGTCAGAGACACTCCGTTGCATACATAAATGCCGTGTGACATATCCAACAACGTTTTAAAATAGTTGCATGGCAAATGATGTTGCACAGTGTGTCAGTGCACATATACATATATTTTTTAGCTGAACTGAACTGTTTAGTAAAATCTTTGAAGTATTGAGACTATAATTAAGCTATATTTATGTTTTTGCACTAGTTAATATTCAATTATGAAATGGTGGTTCGTACTAACTTGAAGAGCTTTAAAACATTTGTAGGTTTTCAAGGTAGATCTTTCATATCAGAGGAGAAAATATTGTGAAAGACTATGTATATATTACAATTTAGCATTTCGATCACTTGCCCGAAATAAACTGGGTTTTATACACTACTTAAGGAGCTTTCTAAATATCGTAGTTATTCCTATTTTTTACTAAAATTGCGAAAATCAAGATCCTCCTGTTAACATAATTTTATTAACAACATCACTTTCTGAACAATGAGATAAATTCTGTATCTAGAATAGCATTCTACAAATGGTCCTAAGAGTTTTTTGGAACAAATAACTATGACAAATTTTTGAAGAAGAAATAATAAAATTTTGATGAAAATTATTATTGAACTTTATTCAAAGAGAACAATTCGAATTATCAGTGGAGTCCGACCGAATAATTGGCCCTGGCATCGGCATATGCCATATTTGGTCAATTCTTTGAAGTTCTCTCGCATATTCTTAAAGCAATGTCGTGTTTTTTAGCCTTTTGATTTCTTTAAAGCCTCGTTACTATTGACAAAAAACTGATACAGCCGATTTTTGAGGCGAGTTTTTCACAAGCAACATTATTCACCATGGACAGGAACTCGGAGACAGGTCCGAACTATAAGATGGCTGAAAAATAACGTTCAAAACACCCGGAGCCTCTACCTAGTCACTATTGTTGTGAATGAACACAATTCTTCTTTCAGACAGTTCCATTGTTGAATTATATATGACCGTGATGGTGCAGCTCAAATTAAACTATTGTCTGCCAAATCCACCAAACACATAGCAACCTTTTTGATCGCCAATCCTCGCTTGGCCATCGTTTGCGTCGTATCATCGCGATTCGGTTACGACCGTTTTCGTATGACATTTTCTTTACTGAACCATTTTCTAAATTCGGGGCATTATTGATGCTCAAGTCTTGATCAATATAATATACTACTCTGCAAAGCCTGGATTTGAGCACAACTTCCGATCTCCACCAAATAATATTTTTACGCAGATTGCAAAGCAACCTCTAATTACAAAAAGTGCCAATTTAACTCTGGTGGAGCTTTAATCAGGAATTGTTGGTTCTTAAGACCATGGTAACCATAATATTTTGTCGATCTATATCAGTTACTACAAAAATATATTTGTCTGATGCCTAGCCAAATGGTTGGTCGATTATGATAAATTTCCGAGAGTAAATTTCTCAGTAGTCGTACATACTCTCATCGTACATACGGAGGCCGCTCAATCGAATAAGAAGGTCGGACAAGTATTCAGAAAATGTAAATATAAGTGTTTCCGAGTCTATTTTGTAACCACTAATTATCTTATATAGGAATTAGGAAACAATTTTTATACTCTCGCAACAAATGTTGCTAAAGAGAGTATTATAGTTTTGTTCACATAACGGTTGTTTGTAACAACCAAAACTAAACGAGTTAGATATAGGGTTATATATACCAAAGTGATCAGGGTGAAGAGTGGAGTTCAAATCCGAATGTCTGTCTGTCCGTCCGTCCATCCGTCTGTGCAAGCTGTAACTTGAGTAAAAATTAAGATATCTTGATGAAACTTGGCACACTTATTTCTTGGCACCATAGGAAGGTTGCTTTCGAAAATGAGCAAAATCGGACCACTGCCACGCCCACAAAATTGCGAAAACCGAAAACACATAAAGCGCCATAACTAAGCCATAAATAAAGCTATGGAAATAAAATTTGGTATGAAAGATCGCACTATGAAGGGGCATATTTGGATGTAATTTTTTTGGGGAAGTGGGAGTGACCCCGCCCTCTACTAAGTTTTTTGTACATATCTCGCAAACCAATAGAGCTATATAAACCAAACTTTCTGCAGTCGTTTTTTTTAGCCACTTCCTCATACCGTCCAAAAATGAAAGAAATCGGATCATAACCACGCCCACCTCCCATACAAAAGTTAGGTTGAAAATTACTAAAAGTGGGTTAATTCACTAACGAAAAACGTCAGAAACACTAAATTTCACATAAGAATTGGCAGATGGAAGCTGCACTCAGATTTTTTTACAAAATGGAAAATGGGCGTGGCGTCGCCCACTTATGGGTCAAAAACCATATCTCAGGAACTACTCGACCGATTTCAATGAAACTTGATTTGTAATAGTTTCCTTACATCCCAATGATATGTTGTGAAAATAGGCCGAATCACTTTACAACCACGCCTACTTTCTATATACCAGAACTTTGAAGACAATCTGAATCGTTTACTTTACAATATATAAAGTAAGTACTAGTGAAGATATCGGTGCAGAACTTTGCACAAATACTATGTTAATAGTGTGGCAGCCCCATTCTAAAAATCGCCGAAATCGGACCATAGGTTTTTAAGGCCCATATATCGAACACGAGGACCTCGGTGCTTCTAACCTAATATTATGGTTTCCAACTTTCAATGGACTTTATACAATATATATGACGAATAGGTGGGTCAAATTGTGTATTATATAATATAAATAAAGTTAAATAAATAAATTGCGAGAGTATAAAATGTTCGGTTACACCCGAACTTAGTCCTTCCTTACTTGTTTATATTATATATTGGACCTGGTCTATTTTTACGATGCTCTCTGTTATCAATAATATCCATATTCGCCAGACGTGACTCAGTGTGACTTTTTAGTATTTCCAAAAATAAAAAGAACCTTAAATGACCGTTGTTTAACAAGCATACGAAAAATAACAGAAAGAGCCAAAGTACAATATGGCAAAAATCGAGTTTATGAAGTATTTCGATGATTGGAAGAAGCGCTGTCATAAGTACATAATAATGATTGAGGATTCTTGTAAAGGCAACAAAGGATGAATAAATATATTTCTTTTTCAGAAAATGAAAATTACCGTTATTTTTTGACCACAACTCGTATTAGAGTATTTTATATTTACTCTTCCAAAATTTATATCACTATGTAGTTAGTGTTTGATGCTTATATATATGTATATAAAAACATTTTTTTAAATTTATACAATAACTGAATAAAATCGTCCTGCCAGCTTGTCAACGCCGAACCGCTGTCAGCGTTATTTGGACATTTTTATTGACGTACCACCGTGCAATGCACTCAATTGACCGAACGCCGAATGCTGACCGAGTGGGCAACCAACCTGACTTACGTTATTTGGCGAGCATTCAACCGAGATAGACACATGGACAGACAGACAGTCAAGAAGTGCCCGTGGCAAAAGTAGAAAGAGTAGTAGAGATAACTATTTTCGGTATTAACAGCAAACTGGACCGAACTGTAGGTAAAGAACTGCATTGCAAAAACAACAAGTATAAACTACAACAAAAAATGAACTACCATTTACTATAGAAACTCAATGTAAAATAGTTAAACCCCGAAAATAAAGCTGCAAGCGAACATTAAACACTGCCAGAAAAGCTGGATGCACAATTGTACAACAACACCTATACGTAAATCCAGTATCCAATCACAACAACAAGTATTTAACGAATACAACGACAGCGACAACGATTGCATAAAGTTGATAAAAATGAAGTGAGAACGGATGCAACCGTGCTCAGTGCAAAATGGCAGCAACAGCAACAACAACAATCAGAGCAAAAAGCCTGCAGCAAGCGCTGCTATAGCTGTGAGATGCCGTAGCATCAGCCAGAAAACCAAAAAACACAAACTCAAACAGCAACAACAACAACAAGAGCAACAACTACGAGCGCGTCAACGGAAGCCTTATCGCAGATAACGGAGTTTGTGCAGCATTTTGTGCTACACACTCACACACAGGCACACACTGCCACACACTGACACACACATTTTCTCGGTTTTTGTGTTTTTTGCTTTTCACTTTGCCCACTTCCTTCCTGTCAGTGCTGCGGTAATTTAATAGCTAAGGTGTCAAAGGTGCCCCTTGCAGCCGTGCCGCTGCTGCATTGGCAGCGTCGTTGGCACGCCTGGCGCGCTCCACAGCCACCATTAACCTGCTTTTAAGCGCAGCTGCCACAACCATTTGCGAACTTTTTGCTCTTGTTCTTGTTCTCGTTGCTGGCATTTGCTGCAACCACAAACTGTCTTACGCCAAAGTCGTTGATATATTTTCGCTGTATTTTTGCACAATTCACCGTTTTATACTAAATTTTTTTTTAAATATATTTTTGGATTTTATGAATTTTTTATTAGTTTCAGCCTGCGAATATTTTTGCTTTCTATTTTTACAATGTTACCCATTTCTCTGTTTTTCGGTGTGCATGTAAATGACATTTACCGAAAAAGTGTGTCAGCTGCAGCAACAACAACATTTACAACAACAACAACCACAACAAACAAGTACTGTCCATTCAGTGTTCGAAATCTGTGTTGTCTGTGTATGTACGCCACCAGAAGTAGAGCAAAGTGCACAAAAGCTTTGTCAGTAGGGAGTCTGCCAACAGACTTCATAATCAGCATCATCATAACCGGTAACAACAGCAGCAACAACAAGTACAACAAGAGTAACGGCAGTTGTAGTGAACGTGCTTGCCGGCTGGCCATTTAAGTGTAGCCTCGTCACAACTTTAAAATAACCGTTATTCGTCTTCAATTTTTTGCAGCTGCTTTAATCTCACTCTCTCTCTCTCCCGTCTCTTTGCGCTTCCTGCACTGGTCAACCTGCAAGATCCTTCAACAAGCGGTTCATCTTCACTGCTGTCTGCGTGTTGGTTTGCTGGTGAGTCTATATTTGTACTGTATTTTTTATGTTTTTATTGCTTCCAAATCCACAAAATTATCTAATTGTATTGAGAATAAAATGAAAAATAATTTACTGTAAGAAAACTAGTTGAAATTAAGGACTTGAAGGGAAAAAAATAAAAAAACATAGCATATTTTATAATTTTTCAAAAAAACGCTAATCACTTGGATATGATTGATCATCTATGTATCTATAGCTAAGTACTTACTTAGTCTAATAAACGAAAAAAATACAATTTATTGTCAACATAGAGTCCTTTAGTTCGACTTTTTTTAACCCGTCAACACAATAGGTTCGAATCGATCTGAAAAATTGGACAAATCTCAGCTCTGTGTCCATATTGTCTTCATCTCTTCGGAGCTGATTCGTCTAATCAAGTCTACTGTATTAACTGTTGCTTGCCTTGTAGTGATGTATCCATGCTTCGCGGTCAGTCAGGAAATAACGCTGAAATTACTTGGGATCGCGCTTGAAAAGCAACAAACGTCGGGCTGTGAAGTGGTCTTCTTCTTCTTGACTGGCGTAGACACCGCTTACGGGGTTATAGCAGAGTCCACAACAGCGCGCCACGCATCTCTCCTTCTGGCAGTTTGGCGCCAATTGGTAATACCAAGTGAAGGCAGGTCCTTCTCCACCTGGTCCTTCCATCGGAGTGGAGGTCTCCCTCTTCCTCGGCTTCCACCTGCGGGTACTGCATCGAACACTTTCAGAGCTGGAGCGTCCATTCGAACAACATTTCCTAGCCAGCGTAGCCGCTGTCTTTTTATTCGCTGGACTATATTTATGTCGTCGAATAATACATATAGCTCATCATTCCATCTTCTGCGGTATTCGCAGCTGTCAATGTTTAAGGAACCCTAAATCTTCCGCAAAACCTTTCTCTCGAAAACTCCTAGTACCGTCTCATCGGATATTGACATCATCCACGCTTCTGCACCATAAAGTAGGACGAAAATGATGAGGGATGAGTTTTTGTTCGTCGAGAGAGGACTCAACTCTCTTGCTAAACTTTAATCGGCAATCTGTCAATACTAGAGGTGAACTTTTGTCACATTATCCTCCATGACAGTCGTTTTGCGGCGCAACAAGACATGGTATATCAAAAATCGATCACGTCGAAACACCTAAATAAATTTATAAGGGACGCTATCGAAGAAGAAGAGTCACCATACCCAGCACTTAAGCGTAATTTGATTTAAATGAGAGATTTCTTTTCCAAAGTAAGAATCGTGTATCGATCAATATTGCTTGCTATTATTCCATTTTTCTAATACCTAGAGAATTTCTCGCTTACTTTTTGTGTGAAGAGAAAACTGCTAAAAATTTTGACACTAGTCGTTTACGAGAATCTTCTACATGACAGTTATTTTTGCGACGTTAAAGCAATTAACAGAGCTCAAAAGCTCACATGTATATTAATCTTATAACTGAAGTAATACACTTTATTATATATTATATTTAATAGCCAGTATAACATTCATATAGTAATATAAGTAAGATTAGAACATCGCAAAATTATATATTGCAATTTGTGCTATTATTAAAGATACTACCAGTTTGCTAATTATTAAAACTTCATGTGCAGAGATTCACTTGTATACCCCTAAGATATCCTCGCTACATATTTACAATAATATACGAGCATAGTCATTTGTATGCATTGTTCCACGCAGCTTAATGACCGCATTTGTTGCACTGCCATTACAATTTCCGCCAACTAATTTTCATGATTGATTTCCATGTCTTATAAATCGCAGTGAATTCCTAAGTTAATCATATTGTATTATGACTAGCATATCTTTATGGCACATCTCTCGCTTTTATGATAAAGTCTGCCAAGATAATAAGCTGTGTGTTAAATGTGTGTGTGCTGATATGTTACTGTCATATACTGTTATATGGGCATGGATACCCAATAAACATTTAGATCTGTTAATATTTGTATTTATTTATTATTTTTGACATCGCTTGTCGGTTTATGATTATTTTCATAAAAAAAAAGAAGAGAGAAGAAACTCTTTGGAGACTAGAATAATGCTTCAATATGAGATGTTATAAATATTTTCATCCAATAATTATATTAGATATATAATAGTATTATTATTTTTCAAAATGTACCTAGATCGTGACCTATAACCAGTGACTACCATGACCAAGTGAAGAAAGGCTAAATTAGGATGTAATCGAACATTTTATACTCTAGCAATTTATTTATTTAATTTTATTAATTAATACACAATTCGACTCGTATATTCGGCATAAAGTCCACTAGAATAACGAAAACCATTATACATAGTATAGGAAATCTAACTACCTATATGGCATAAGAAAGTTGAAATAATTCCAGGACCGATTTCAACTATTGTTGCAATCAAGCTACCTTATATTCCAGACTATACGATCACTTAATTTTGCTAAAATATCTCACATATTAATGGTATAAAGTTCACGGGAATTTTGAAAATCCGTATAAGAGGTATATGGGGCTAGAGCAAATATTGACCGGATTTTGCCAATTTTCGGCACAGAGACACGCCATTAGAAGAAAAATATCTCCATTGAATTTTTTTAGAATGTCTGACTGATTTGCCGATATTTTCGCCACAAGCACTGAGGACCACATGTGCAATATCTGGGGTCTTGGAAAGTTATAATCCGATTTCGACGATTTTTAGACGGGCGTTGTCACACTTGAAATGCAGTATTTGTGCAAAGTGTTGTTCCGATATCTTCTATGATGCTTAATTTATATATTATAAGCTTAACGAATCAGATGGACTTCAATATTTTGATATAAGGAAAATAGGCGTGGTTGTTAACTGATTTAGCCAAACTATAGTATAAGGATACCAAAGCAATGTTACGAATCTAATTTTACTGAAATTGATCGAGTAGTTCCTGATATATGGTTTGTGACTCATAAATGGGCGTCGCCACGCCCATCGTTCATATTTATAACAATTTTGATTCAACTGGTGTTTTTCCCTAATGGATAAAAGCACTTTTAGTAGCTTTGAACATAATCTTTGTAAGAGAAGTAGGTTCGATTTCATTCATTTTCGTATTAAATAGGTTAGGAAATATTTGAATTGCTTAGAGGGTTATAACACCGCGTATAAATCCATAGACAACATCTATTTGCTGTATGTATGTACGCAAATAATTTGTTAAATCGTTAAAATCAATCGAGCGTGTGGGCGTTTAACTATGTGTCTGCAGTTCAGCTTGGTTGGTTTCCGGCGGCAAATACACAAGGCAACTAACGGATATAACAATAATTGCTGATACATATACATACCCTCTTGTCATACAAACATATACATATATCTATTTATATATTTGTAGATAAATGCGTATTAGTTTCCCTCTTTGTGGTTAAGTTGGCTGGCGTTTAACTATCAAACTCTTGCAAATAAAATCTGTCGTTACCAAAATGCTTTCAACACACACACTCCCGCTCGATTGAAATGTGCAATTCCCGCACAACACACAAATCTATCAGCTAACTTGACAATGACGACGACGACGACGATGACGAAAGGAATGTCAAAGTATTGTACTAGTATAAAAGTCAGTACACACGCAGCTGCTGCGTCGTGGCCCCCTGCTAAGAGAGAGCGCGGGCGGGCGGATGACAGTTGGGTAGCGGCATTGAATTGTTGTCACCGCTATTGTCACTGTCATTGTCAACGAAATACTTACATGTATTAATTTAAGCATAGATATGTGCAGACAACAGACAACGAGTACGCGCACACACATGCTACCAAACTTAAATTGTTCGGTGCTTTTGTCATGTTAAACGCCTTGATGTATGCTTAGCACATTCTACCCGCAATTCAAGGGATACGAAACACACATACACACCTACAAACAAAGAAGTTTTCACACATGTATTGTATGTATGTATGTATGTAAGTGCATATAAGGGTACGTGTTCACGAGGTATTTATGCGTGTGCTTGCTTGTGTGTGTTTGTATCCATGTCGCGTTGACTTTTTGTTTGATAGCGTCAAAGCATGCGAGCCGCGAAACTTTTCTATTGTACATTTTTATTGTTTAAGCATTGTGTGTTTGTCTCACATAGTTTATACATATATCATTTACACGCAAACATATATACATATATAGTACATATAATCTTGCATTTTTATATAATCCATGTAACTAATACGTACATATTTGGTGTGAGATACCTTTTTCTTCTTTACCAACTTATAGTAAAGATAGTTGTCAGAGATTGCAAATTCAATAGAATTTTTCCTCAATGATTCGCATTTAAATTAGGGCTTACTAGTATGAGGAGCCTTTATTTTTGATATCAAATAGCCTTTTGTGATTCATACCCAGTTTTATGTAGATATCTCACTTACTATTACGATATCTGTTTCATGTAAGATGCAAATCGCTGTATTAATTTAATCTTTCTCGGAAAGATGTAATATTAGACAAAATGAAAATTATTGGATATGATATGAAAACAAACTAATTTCACTCAATTTTTAAAAAGATCGATATTTTTTTAATGCGCTCGTTATCTATTCCGTGATCCTTTAATCTCAAACTAAAAACAAGTAAGGAAAGGCTAAGTTCGGGTGCAACCAAACATTTTATACTCTCGCAATTTATTGAAGAAATTTTATTAAGATAACATACAAATTAACCCATAAATTCGGCATAAAGTTTAATAGAATAACGAAAATCGTCATATATAGTATATGAGGGCTGAGGTAATTCCTGAACCGATTTCATTCATTTTTATCAGCAAGGTACACTATATCCAAGACTATACGCTCACTTAATTTTGCTAAGATAACTCACATATTAACCAATACATATATGCAGAATAAAGCTCACCGTATTTTTGAAAAACCTATAATTAAGTATATGGGAGCTAGGAGATGTTAGAGTTTTATTCCGCTATCTTCATTGGTTCCTTATGTTTACATTATAAAGTGAAGAAATCAGATGGAATTCAAAATTGAGTTATAAGGAAAGTGTAGGCGGGGCCACACCCACTTCCCCAAAAAAATTACATCCAAATATACCCCCTCCTAGTGCGATCCTTTATTCCAAATTTTATTTCCATAGCTTTATTTATGGCTTAGTTATGGCACTTTATGTGTTTTTGGTTTTAGCCAATTTGTGGGCGTGGCAATGGTCCGATTCCGCCCATTTTCGAACTTAACCTTCTTATGGTGCCAAGGAATATTTGTGCCAAGTTTTGTCAAGATGTCTTAATTTTTACTCAAGTTACAGCTTGCACAGACGGACAGACATCCGGATTTCAAATCTTCTCGTCACCCTGATCACTTTGGTATATATGACTCTATATCTAACTCTTTTAGTTTTAGGTGTTACAAACAACCGTTATGTGAACAAAACTATAATACTCTCTTTAGCAACTTTTGTTGCGAGAGTATAATAATCAAGCGGAGTAAGTGTGACTCTCTTAAGTGCTTTAGTTCAATTTCTGATCCATATGAAGATCGACTTTGTCATCAGTTTCATCTATATCTCAGTCGTAATTCATTTAAGGGGTTATGTGGGTTTAAAATTTTCAAAACATGAAAACAAATTGTATTGTCTTATTAAATAGTGTAATATGTTTAAAATAGTATTCTATCCTAGATATCTTTGATACGCTAAATTCTTAAAATGAAATATATGATTGTATATATAAAAAAAAAAATATGTAAAAATACCCTTGTTTTTAGCCTCTGAAACCCACCTAACCCCTTAAGATATTTTCTAAAAAAAAATCAATTACATCAGATGGGCGTGGTTGTTACTCGAGTTTACCCATTAACCATTCTGACATAGGTTAGTTAAGCAAGTGCATTTCACTAACTTTTTGGCTAACAGCAATTTTTAAAAGTGGAAGAGAAAAACTAGATAACCATAAGTTCAATAGAGGGTCGATATTAATGATTTCGTCTTTAGTATGTAGATATCATGTTACAACAACTTGATTTAAAAAAATTATTGTCATAAGACAATGCTTTCATCTTAATCTGAAAAATGGCGAAGTCACAAAGAGAAACAGAAAGTTTTCATAAGTATACATATATTAAGGCAGTAGTCTGCTTTAGAAGCCGAAAAAAGTGTTTTTTAAGCAATTTTTTTTTTGAAAGGGAAGGAAATGAAAACGGAATTTTAAGACGATAGTGTACTATATTTAAGGCTTAAAAACCAATATTTATTATTAAAAAATATTGAAATTTTTTCAAAGTTGTAAGTATTTTCTGGAGCGCCTGGAGTCTGCACTTGCAAATCGGTGCCGGTGATGGAGGTCGTGCGATGCATCTGAAACAGTCGAACCAAATTTTCTTTTTAATTTTTATAAGTTTATTTTCTTTATGAACTAAAAAAATGCCGATTGAAAAAAATTCACGTTTTTAAGAAAAAAAATTGACTTTAAGTTGCAAAACAAGTAGTTTAAATAATACTTTTGTCCAACTTGTATAGTTCAAATAGAAGATAATTTAATACTGAAGCTAGATCACTTTGGTTTTTTTCGATCGGACATATATTATTTTTGCTATCGCCAGCACCGTTTTCCAACACTTGTGAAAATGAAAACTCGAGAAAACGCGCTTTAAAGTTTTCGGTCCAAAAAATATATATATCACACCTGCTCGACGCTCGGCCACTAAAACTGCTCTAGCTTCGAAATTATGTCGAATTGGCCTCTGGAATTTTAAAGACATATTCTTGGATAGTTTTGGAAGAGATTTAAAACAGAACAAAAAAATCTATTTTTTGAAGCCTGTAAAGCAGACTACTGCCTTAACAATCTTCGAAAGCGTATACATACACAACCTGACAACTCAAACATAGCAGCATTAAGAGCGGAAGAGAAAGTCTTCATAACCATGATCACACGGCAACTTGGATCATTTGAAGCTATTAAAAAGTCTTGGTAGAAGTTGTAAATTAAACAACTAGTGAATCTGTAAAATTTATGTTTTTTAGCCATTGTGAGTCTTTTTGCTCTACGCTCAAAATAAAGTGACCACAAAATACAGTTGTCCTCTTACTATCTATCATATTTACAGTGGCCAAAAAACGAAGTGTCTCAGTTGAAGATTCTGGAAATGATTTCTTTATGAAGTTTTTATGTATATAAAGAAGTTTTTGAACCTTTCTGATTAGACTACCTTCGTAATTTTGGTATTGATTTTTGAGAATTTCTTCCCAAATTTATACTAGCTTTAATAATATTTGGGTTGGAAATTCCTGGACTTTTGATTTCGCTGATAGTAATCAATTTTTATTTCAACAGCTGTATTAGGCACTTCCCGTTTCTTATTCTCTGACAAAAGTCATTAAAACATTTTTACTTACCAGAATAATATGTTCCATGGCCATGATATTTGCCTAATCTTAAATCTTCAAGGCACTGATTAAAAGGCTATTCTATATCTATTATATCTATTTGCCTATAAAATATTCACAAATCTGACTCATACACTTGCATATTAGCACTAAAAAATAGCTACATTGGCAACAATCAAAGCACTTGCGGGCGTCAAGTGTATATAAAAAATTGATTACCATAAAAAAATGTTGTAATCTAATGATGAAACAAAGTATTTGCAATAAAAAGTTCATTAAAATCATTTTTCATCGTATACATTCAATTAGTGAGCGCCAGGATGCTGTGGCGTATGAGTGACATTCAAATTATAGCAGAATTTAAATTACACACACACACACACCCACCCACAAGCACAATTACACTTAGCATTAGAGCGCTGTTAACTACGGAGAAGCATATAAAAATCGTGCTTACTTCACTTACTTACTTTAAGCACGACGAATCGCAGAGAAAGCAACGGAATAAAGTGGAGAATAAAAAGTGGCTTTAATTTCCAGTGGCGCGACACGTCTGCACACCAACAGCGCAGCGCAAATCTTAAGTGAAAACAAAAAAACACGAGAAAAAACAACCAGAAAAATGTGGAAGAAGAAATAAATTAAGAGGAGAAAGTTAAGAGTGCAAATGCTGAGTTGATGCAGCAGCAAACGCAAACGCAACGAACGGAATATGGAGGAGATAAAATGAAATGTAAGCAATAAAATAAAAGTGCGGAGAACTTCAAGTTAAGAAAGTCGAAGATTTAATTGGAAAATTCTAGTTAGACACGCCATGCACGGATGTACTTGTGGCCAACGCAGGGCTCGGGGGGCTTGACGGCGACGTGTCGACGCAGATAATAAGGCTTTTGCGTTAAACAAATCCAACAAATCTAACGACGTTGAAACGACAACGCTGTTATGGTGATGGAAATTGCGATGCCCGTGGAAATGAAGACGGTTGATACCAACACCAACGCAAGATTGTCCACTTTGCCCCAGCAGCCTGTGTTTAAGTCTCGCTGCCACAGCCACAGCCGCAGCCGCCTATGTCTTCGTCTCCAGTAATGTGGACACGCTTACGCCGCTTTGATTGCACGCTGGCAATCAGCAATTAGCGCGGCACGACAACAACTAAAACAATAATAACACGAACCAAAATGGCAGAGCCAACAGCAATAGTGACAACAACAATAACAACACCCTGTCAATTTGCCTTTGGTGGCCCACAGCACACACGTCCCAACCGAAGAGTAATTAAAGCAGCAGCATTGCCCGGCCTGCCGTCACACTCCTCAAGTCCATGTCCATGTATGCAGTGCGTCGCGCTGCAGGCAACACTCATTTCGTTGCGGCGCCGCAGTTTAATTCATTTTGTTTAATTTCGGTACGTGTGGAAATGCTTCGGGCCGTTGCTTGTATTGTGGGGTTATGGCTTTGGCGGGTGTTGGTGAGAGTCCTTAATATTGTATTTCCTTAGAAGTGCGGTTTGTTGGGATGTGTGCCGAAAAAACAGGTTAGAAACCAGTAAAGTGAGACATTGGTAGACATGATTCGTAAATGTGAAAATCGTTGTTGGGGCGAACTGTTAATTGAGGTAAATAAGTGTCAGAATAAATTTTATGCGCAAATGGAAGGAGACAATAATGTGGAAAGTGAAATTTCAGCTAAAAAGCTAGATATTTTGATTTTTTGTTGTAATTTTCGACAAGGTTAAAGTAATATCGTTGTAACTACCATAGTTGTTGCTTTTGACTACTTCCATACATTTGTTAAATTAGTCTTGTATTTTTTATCCATCTCCAAATACTATATTAATTATTCCACAATAATATGTCGGAAGTCTCACATTGTTCATCATGTTGATATTTCTTTATATAAAATGCCCTGGCTGAGTCTTGACTCCACTAATTACCGCTGACTAACTAGACTACCTTGACTAATATGTTCTAAGTCTTTGTACACCAAGTTAAAAAACATACAATAACTAATGAGAAGAACCTATCGGCCTAGTCCAAAGCGTGGGTCAGCGTGGTCCAATTAGGAAATATACCTTGGCTTTAAGTAAGAAAATTACTAACTATTGTTATAGTTGATCTCTTACCGAAGCGATCTGACAATTTCTCTGTTTTACCTTTCAGTTTGTCATGAACGAAAGCTCTTACAGTGACTCGGTACTTTTTCGTTTGTACTTTCAAGGAGGTTTTTCTTATTTTTGAGTATCGTAGAATGCCAATGTCGTTGTATACGATAAGATAATTAATATGCCAAGATAATATGATTTCCTTGGCATAGTAGTTAAGATCCAGCGTTATGATTCCACGGGATCTAAGTTCGAATGCAGGTCGCTTCTTTTTATGTTATTTCGTACTGTAAAATCACGGAAATTTAATTGCTTTTTCATTTATAATTTTTAATATTTTTTTTAAGAAGATTTCGTCTTTCTATCAAGTGTTACAGAGTGGAGAATCGGACACTTTATATCACCTTCAAACAGAGTCTAAATATTTACGGAGAGATCTTGTACGAATATGTCCTCTGTGCTATGTGACCCTCTCTCTTTGGTGAATAAATACTTTAAGTAATATTATAGTAACCTCTTGGTTCTGACCATGCCTTAAGTTTTAAGTTTTCCACTTATATCTTATAAAAGAAAAAAATTAAGAATCTTCTCTCCTTATATAGTACAGATCATAAACAGAACCTTGAAGGGCCGTAGTTTTAGAAGCATATGGAAAAAGCGCTGACAGAGCCAACGGCTATCCCAAACATCTAGTTCGCGAAGTGTTTCGACGATTGGAAGAAGCACTGGGATACGTAAGTGCATAATATCGGAGGTGGACTACTTTCAATACCAATAATGTAGACGATTGAATTCCAGTTATTTTTGGATTCTCCTCGTAAATCTTCACAGTAATGAAATAAGTAGTTTCACTTCTTCTTTTTAATGATGCCCTACAGCAACACTACTACTAAAATTCAGGAATAAATCAGCTCAGAAGTAGTTCAACTATTTGGCCTATGTGAAAGTGATGAGAGGAAAAGTTCACCTGATCCGGTTAGGCGTAGACCAGTACACGTAATTAATTGTCAATATTCAGTTTGCTAATTTTTTTTATTGTTGAGACAACTATAATCATCATTGAATTCACTGCTCCTGATTAATTATTTATTATGTCAACTCTGGTTTATAATTTCCGATGACTATTTTGAACAAACCACAACTCATGCTCTATATATGTATGTATATATATATAGATATATACATGTTTAAATATATGATGATCGATGATCTAAAGTAATACAGAAATGAAAACCACCCACCAAGCTATTCGTAACACCAACACCAACGCAAACCCATAGCCAATATATATGCATGTACTGCCAGTGAATAAAGGAGCGCGAAAAAAAAACTGCCACACAAACGGAAATAGACATTTGCTATTACCGTTTTTCGATTGTTTTCCATTCGCAGCAAAGCAATTGACTGTCAGCTGGCGCGGGTACACTTCATGCGACAGCTGCTTACACAGTCTGGCAACGCTGCCTGCACACTTGCGCTCCACACAATGCGCGCATTTATAACTGTTTTTCTACAATTCTCCTACGCTTGGCAGGAGCCACGTCTGCAATTGATATCAATTGTGCATTTGTGCATTGACCTGAGTGTATGAAAGGGCGCGTAGAAGCGCAGAAAAATGGACACTCACTGACATCTACACACACACACACATAAACGCACACATTCGCACGCGCCAATTGGAAATTCAATAAAATCATATTCCTTTTGGAAAACGTTTTGTTTTCTTCAACTTTCACATCAATCACGGGCACAAAGTGGTTGCACGAGAACGCAGGCGTGGGGAAATAATGAAATTTAGTCTGGTCTAATAGAAGTCTAAGTGCATTGAATGAGGCGCGTAATATTAATGCAATAATATTGGTGATTGTTTGAAAGCGCCTACGCACACATATAATTGGTTGCTTGTATTTGCTGTGTTTACTCATATTTTTAAACTAATTGATTTGGTTATTATAGATTTTTTATTTCATCGATAATAATTCTGCTTGTGTTTTGTTTTTTTTGTTTCGTGGAACATTTGACCTCCTATAGCTACAAAAAAGTTATAACAAAAGCAAAAAATTAAATTTAGTATTTATTAGTCTTTATGCTTTTCGTTCTCGTCTTCTTCATCGTCGATAAATATTTGATGCAATTTGACCCTATTCGGAATATACAAAGTAAAAAATAATAAACACGTCGCCACCCTTTTAACGTCGGCAACTCAAACCAAAAAGCCTCGTTCCTCATAATATTATCCACAACAAACAAAAAATTATTTAGATATCTTTCATATAATCATTATCTCGATTACTACCTATCCCTCTCTTTAGATGTTTTCAATTTTTTCATTAATATTTGTGTTACAGCGGTAAAAAAGAGTCCCAGAATGAATTAGGGATTGCTATTGCGTTGTCAGTACTTGGCTGAACAAAATAGCAACGCCGTTCCAGCTACGTAAACTCCATATATTTCCATACAGATTTCACCTGTTTCCAAAAATCGAAGAAGTTCAAAAACGTTATTTTTGTACGCCGAGATTAGAACTTATCCAATAACCTCCTTATTCGAAATCTTTATTTCTTTAGGTCAATAGTAAAAGCTACAGAATTTTTCCGGGATGTGGATATTGAAATCTAACCCTTTATTAAAGAAACAGACCTTGCCTATATGTTGGAAATATCGTTTGGTATGAAGTGTCTGGTAAATAGGGATGCAACCGATGTATCGATGTTTTTGAAACATCGATGTTTTCGTCAAAAAGCATCGATGTTAGCCACCGATGTCTCAAATCTATAAACATAGATGCATCGATGTCACTTTCAACGATGTTTTATGTCGATGTTTTATATAAAAATTTGACTTCACACCTTCACACTTTTTCGGGTATTAACTCGAAATCCTCTATTTGGATACGCTTTATTACATTGGAATTCGATTTTTGTAAAATACGGAGAATTCGTTAAGGGAATGTGCGCTTGGACTTACTATTCAACTATATTTTACTATTTAATTCTGGCGTAGGCTACTGCGTTAGATCAGAGATTCAAATTACTGCATTTTAAAGATGCTATGGCTAAAAGAAATACTGTTTTTTTGTTTCATAAAAAATTCAAAGAATCGCGCTGATACAACGGAATTTTCGGATGAGAGCGAAAAAGAATACTCTTTTGATATTTGGAACCAGAATAAACATTTGGTTTCACCAAAAGGTGAAATGTAAGCTGTCAAATTTATCTACAATTACAGGGACGGAAGGTTGAAGAGAAAGTATATCTCGGTTACCCCTACCAATTAGAAGCCAATAGAGTTTGGGTTGACATGAATACTGTGTTTCCGGTGTTGTATAAATAGGATTATTAAATAATATTTACACATTGTGGCTACTTCAGTGCCGAGTAAACGACCGTTTTCTAAACCCAAGGCAACTATCACGCAGAAGTAAAATCGAAAAAAATGTCAGTGAAAAAACTTTCCATGTCCATGTTTTCAAATTCTGTTATTTATTGAGAAAAAACTTTAACAGACATATAATGCTAAGTGAAATAAAATGTATCAACTTAAGACGTACCACATTTCCTTTATTTATGCTTCTGCTTCTGTATCCCTTAGCTTTTCACACTAAATATAAAATAAGTTAAAAAAGTTCAAAAATACATCGATGTTTCGATGTATCCATGTTTTAATTGCCGATGTTTTTGATTTCGATGGGTTTTGAAGAAACATCGATATATCGAACCATCGATGTTTCATTTCACGATGTTTGCATCCCTACTGGTAAAATAGTATCTAATTCTGACAATGTTTTTGCACTCAGTATATATCATATAACCAACATATTTTCAAGATCCTACATAATTTCCACAACACCAAACTCCAAAGAATAGGTTCAGGTTCACTGATGACTCATATGTTTACCAATCAACTAGGTACATCCGAAAGTATTGAAACATTTGCATTACATAACTTTTCCGACCCGACAAAGACTTGGAATAAAGTTCATTCTCTTCACTCTTACAACTGTCTATATAAAGCTTAAAATATTAAATAATTTGATCTACAAATGTAGGTATAATTTCCATTTATATAAATGTTCAATGGAAAATTCGGCACAGTTCTATGTTTATATTAAATAAACTTTGTATTTGTAAGAACTAAAAAAATGTTATTTTTGTTAACAGTACAGAGTTTCATGTACACAGTTAAGCTGTATTATAACGGTAGTGGTTATGCATACATAATGGAATTTTTTATGACATGACGCCCCGCACAATTGCTGTTATGAAATTGTTTTAAAAACCTGGAATAACTTCATAATCCACCAATGTACTAATGCCCAAATAAATGATCCAAAGTAAAAATAATATAGTGCCATGAAACCACTTTAAACCCACCGGGCCACCAAGCTCACCGCCTATGGATTCCTTGCGGCGATAGACTATTATCACGAACGCAATAAGCGCTTCTCCCAGAAAGAGTGCGGTGGAAAAGAGCAAACTGTCGAGATATTAAATACAGTAAATTTATGTTGAAATAGCATAAATGCGCTTATACGCTTACGTGCCCGCGGGTACATTAAATTTATGTCCGTTCATCTCTTGATATATAGCTGCCATAGACCATGCTATACCGATTCCAAGAAACACATTCACCGCATTACTGCCCGTGACATTGCCAATGGCATTGTCGGCGTATTTGTCATGTATGGCGGCCACTTTGCTGGCGAATGTATCTGGAAAGAAGAAAAAATATTATTGAAGTAATACAAAAGCAGGGAGGAAGTGGCGACAGAAAAACAATACTACCTTGTACAGTGCAATTCTCTCTGTTTATTAATTGCTTACCTGGAAGACTGGTGCCTAATGCTACTAAACAGATCGCTGTAACCGCATCTCGTACACCCAATGTACAACCGAAGTGAGATGCGACGTCAGCAAGTACGGCAGTACAAATACCTATCAGCAAAATCGATATAACGAAACAAGGATATCCATTGCAGATCTCTGGAAACATAATGCAAAAAGTACTTTTTTAATTATATAATATACAATAAAAATTACAGTAATTTATTTGAAAATAATAAACAAAATAAAAACAAAATCCGAATTTCTTGTTGTCGTATCTTAAAGGACAGCGCTTGGTGGAACCAAAAAACAACCTATTATAGTTGGAGCTCATGCCTCGACAAAGCAGCTTGAATCTGAACAAATCTAATTTATAATTCCCTAGTTGAACTGCATGTCTGAAAGTGTGAGATCCAAAATACCGCAAAAGCGGGACAAAACCCTATCGCCTTCCTCCAAGCAACTTCTACAATAGTCATTCAGTAATTTTTTTAACCTCCACAACTAGAGAATGGTGAAGATTGCACAATTAATAGGAGTTGATCAGCTTTTCTAAAGCTCAAGTGAGGTCCAACCATCCAACAGTAAATCGAAGGAAGTTAGCGGCGGTTCAACTTTTTCCCACTATCTATGGATAGCTGCAACTGAAGCGTCTATCCTTACAAGCTCATCAAATAGTCCTTTCATTATAACTTTCAAATTTCTTGGGATTTCCCCAAACCTAATTTCGTACTGATCGCGTAAGATCGTACTCCCTGAGCGGGCACACAACTTACTTGCTGGTGGTATTATAGTAAAGCAGATTTTCCAAAAAATCGACAAAAAATGCATGATATATTCGAATAAGCTGGGACCTTCATCATCATCGTCTTCATCGTCTTCATATTCAATATCGTCATCATCATCGTCAACATTAAGATGGCCACCACCTAAGAGCGGATAATAAAAGAAAAAAACAATATGTAAAATATACACTAATTTAATGAATGAAGTTCAAACCTGAAACGGTCATGGCATCCAAAAATTGCTCCTTCCACGAGGTGGTACCGATCAGTTTTGAGGCATGCGCTGTTTGCACCAGCTTATTGACTGTTTGCTATAAACAGGAAATAAAATATTGTAATAATATTGCTTTCACAGCTCAAATGTATGCATACTCACTTTGAATTCTTCGCTTTCTACAATATGGCAATTTATTTTGGAAACATCTGCCAGTTTCGGTAGTCCAGACATTAGCAGATTATCTCGATATGTTCTGTCATCGTGACTCTTTTGCTGAACTTCGCGTATTTGAGGAAACAGTGGATCGTCTGTGAAAATTTAGGGAGTTTATTGTACTGTAGTTTATTGTCTGTAAATAAATTAATTTATGGAACCACTATGGTCTCAAACGAAAGACTTTAATTCAAATTTAGAAAAATCGTAAGCCGTTTAAATTCTTTTTTTTTGTTAATCACACGCACTCTTTATTTATTACAGAACTTTGAGGTTCCCATTCTAAGTAGAACAAGAAAGTCGGTAACATGAGAATAAGGAACTCGAAACAGCTTCATAAACTCACAGTCTTCGACGCAAACAAACGCTGTTCGAATTTAAAATATCGGTCCACGGTCCACAAAACGTCTTCATTGTGCAAAAGGTACTTACCATCTGCCACTCTCGGCTGACCAAGAATCATTTCGAAAGTCACATTCTTTTCAAAACTATGCTCTTCAATGATCTCAACTTCTATAGAAACTCTGCGATTGTACAATATTATGTGAGGCATATTTTAAATATGTACAATTGTATAGACACCTATTTACTCACTCATATTCGCCGTTATCAAATACTAGTTCGCCTTTTACATCCATATACTCTTTGCCTGATATTGCTGTTTTCTCTTTGCTATGATACGGTACAACAATTTTACCGCGAACACCTGAATAACGTTTCACTTTCACTTCGTAGATTCCCACATTTTCCGGTATAATGTGCTCCTTGTCTTTGAATTCGAAAATGCCACAATGATCATCGTCTAAGATCATGACGGTCGCTACTCTGGGTGCGATGAGTACAGCATCGTCGCTGGGTTTCTTAAGATGAACATAGAAGTGTTCGTCTTCTTCGAACACATCATCATCGATAATCGTTATACTAATTGTCTGCTCTTCAATACCCGGTGGAAATTCAAGCACACCACTGGTGGCAACATAATCTGAACCAGCTTCGGCTGTGCCGTCTTGGGTGTAGTATTCGACTCTGGTTAGTTTCGTTAAACTACCCGCACGTACCACATGTACCTCCAAATCGCCAACACTTTCCAAGACTGTATAATGAGCGGGATCAAAATACAGACGTGTCTCAAATTCATCATCAATGTCCCCTCCCTCTTCCTCTTCAACTTGCAGACGATATTCGGCTTTTGCTTCGCCAATTTCCAAAGCTGCATAATCACGTGCCCTTCGCAATAAACCACCGGCACCAGTTAGGCGACGTCCCGAATGTACGCGATAAAAAGCTCTTGACTTCGAGCTCTCGCGTATTAAATGCTCTTGGGCCATTGCTTGAATCGTTTCCAAATCAAATTGGGGATATCTGCGATATAATTCCTTCAGTTTGGTGATGTATTCGCGACGTTGTTCCTCGAATTCGCGCATTTCCGGAGATTCAACTAAATCTTTAATACTTGAGCGTATTGGTTCCGCGTCGGATTCGGCCGTGGCGATTGAGGACTTGATAATGCTCCGCTGGGTTGCATCGTACGATTGCTTGTAACATCCCGGACAGAAGAGACGTTTTTCCGTGATATAGGCATGGTAAACGAAAATCGGGAAGGATATCAATGTGACTAAACCCTCCCATATGTCGATAACATTCGGCGTTATGAACTTTGTAATAACACACATCCATAAATATGCAAATACCGACCAACTAGCTGTCACAATAAATACACGAAAGTGTTGTATTCTTCGCACTTGACCCTTCGGTATAACAACTATGCAAATGGAAATGATGACGAATAGGTTAAATGCCGCCGAGCCGACGATCGTACCAGGACCTAAATCGCCAGCAGTGAAATTCTTTTGAAACATTTCGATTATGGAAAGTAAAATTTCGGGTGCACTCGATCCCAAGGCCATTAGCGTCAAGTTAGCCACAGTCTCATTCCATACATGTACCGTTATGGTTTCTCTCTGACCATTTTTGTTAAGTACATGTACACGTTTCTCACTGGATGTGATCACCTCAATACCTTCCATAAATCGATCCGATGCAATGGCGACTCCAATGAATAAGAAACACATTGTAAGCAAGTAAACGGTGCCACGTAATGCACGTTCTCCTTTTGTTATACCTTCCAATGGGCGCCAAGCGTTTAAGATGAGACCATCTTCGCATAAATTACTGTCTTTATCTTCTCGTGAATGTTTGCGTGAACCTGTATCGTTAGACTTTTGTGGTGCTATCTGCTTTGGCGGCGGAGATGTCGCAACCATTGCTACGGGCGGAGGAGGTTCCGTTTGTTGCGGCGTCTCTGTATCATTAGCAGGAGGTTCCGTTTCAGTCGGCGGTGGATCTGTTGTCGGAGTTGGTAGCGACTTTGGCTCGGGAAATGTTTTCGTATTTGGCTTGACTCCGTCTTGACTAGAGACTATACATATGAATAGAAATAATAAACCCAGCAGACTTAGGAACTTCGCTGGCCAATTTAACGTGTGATTTCGTGCTACGTATTTCCTTTTCATGGCAATTTTTTTCTCGACCAATGCATAAATACTATTGGAATAATTTTTGGTTTTGAACAAAGTGTTCGAAAAAAGAGCGAATGTGACGTAGTTATGTTTTTAGAGGCCTATTGTTTATTTTTTTATTATTTTTGTTTACATTCGCACTTCACCTTGAATTGCTGTCAAAAACTCGTTTCACTTTTCAAAAATTGTAATTTTTTTTTTTGATTTCACTGCTATGAAATTTTTCAATTTTCTTTGCTGTGGACTTTGTCGTACATCCTTTAGTTAATTGTTAAATTATTTAGCCACATACATATGTGTGATATAAATATGAATGAGTATTTTGAGAAATATTTAAAATACAGTTAAATTCAATTACACACACTTCGAAAAACACTAAAAATCGTTTTCTAACAATTTTTCTTTTTAAAAGACAAAAAATATATTCAAGCTCTGAGTCTCTTTATTGTATATGGCTCGTATGACTTTTCAAAAATATGAGGTTTCGATAGTTTCAGAAGCACTTTAGTGCAATTCGCCACAGGCGGATTCAAAGAAGTAGATATTTTGTGATTTTCATGAATTTATGTTATGCCACAATTTGAATTGTTTGATCCGGAGATTTTGGGATCGTGATTTATTGTTGACCTTAGCGCTGAATACTCCTGTCTACAGTATCAAATATATTGGGAATACGCATGTTTATCTTATTTATCTGACTTCTTCAACATTAAAGCTGAACTTCGAAACTGAAGATGATACTTATACACTACCGGAAAAAATTAAGGGATCAAAAATAAATTCCAAATTTTTGGGCAAATTTCAACAGGCCGTAATTTCGAAAGAAATGGTCGTACAAGAAATCTATAAAGAAGGAAATTATAGCTTCAAGTGTCTAGTTTTTGGATTAGAACTTTAAAAAATTTTAACCTCTGCGGTTTTTGAGTAATCGTAGAAAAACCAGCAACAAAAAAATTTTCAAAATTTGTTTAGTTTTTTTTTTTTGGTCTACGGGCGTAGAAAATTTTTTTTGGTTTTTTGCTCATTTTTTTAAATTATGAGTTTTTCAGAGCAAAAAACGTGATCCTTTAATTTTTTCAAAAATTTGATCGAGTGAAACAAACAAACGGCTGGCTGGATTAATTTGATTTTTTTTTAGGGTTTTTGTGGACATATTGAACTGTAAAAGGCACACTTAACATTAGTGGTTTCCTCAATATTTTCGTTCTAGCGCTCGATTTTCCAAAAAAACACCAAAAGCCCTTTTTTAGTTACATTTTCAAATTCATGTGACAATAAGAAAAACAAAATTTTTAGGAAAAGCAATGGCTAGTCGTTAATGAGAATTCATTCAAGTTTTTGAAACCCACCTTTAACTTTCTGTGCGATCATTGGTTGCTGAGATATCGATAATCAAAGACAAAAGGATCCTTTTCCATTTGAAGACCGATATCTCGGCGAGAAGTGGACGTATCGAGGTGTTCCAAAAACCAAATTAAAGCTAAATGAACAAAGTATCCAATCCTTATAGTGGCTTATAAGCTAAAAAAAAATTCCACGCCCGTAGACCAAAAAAAAACTAAAAAAATTTTGAAAATTTTTTTGTTGCTGGTTTTTTTACGATTACTCAAAAACCGCAGAGGTTAAAATTTTTGAAAGTTCTAATCCAAAAACTAGTCACTTGGAGGTATAATTTCCTTCTGTATCAATTTCTTGTACGACCATTTCTTTCGAAGTTACGGCCTGTTGAAATTTGCCCAAAAATTTAGAATTTTTTTATTGATCCCTTAATTTTTTCCAGTAGTGTACTATATACTATTGTAAAGTAGATTTGAACAACAGAGATTGTCTTAAGGACTCTAGGACTGATGAGATTAATCGATTTCAATTTTTAATTCAATTCAATTTAACCTGTAACTGGTAACAGCATTTTCATCATATTATAAGAAAAAATTTCGCTAATTTAGGCTAATTGCTCGCTCTCCATAATGAATGTGCCAAGAGCTTAAGTTGGCTGTCGTTGAAAAGCCGCTGAACACATTATTACAGAACACGTGTTCCAGAAAATTATTTTTAGAAATATCTTCAACACGTAAGCCTGCTACTATATCGGAACTATTAAAAAGCGCGCTCCTTTCAACCCCACAAGTCTTTAATATAACCAAATTGTGTTGAGCATATTAATAAATAATCGTTGAATAGTTAATTAGAAACCCGCCACTCACATATAATTTTGTGAAATATCCCCATGAATATATATAATATGTAGCTAAACAACAACAAATGCAACCACAGCACTTCTGCATTGTGAAACATGTTTATTTTTATACAAACCAAAAAAATATGAACTGTATGCTTGTCTAGACTCTAGAAGCATGCATTTCGGTTTGTTAGCGTATATCTAAACATTTATAAATAACTGCATAATCTTGTTGTATTATACATTAAAAAAAATATTGTGTTCTCTTAAAATTTATTTTCACTCAGGTCTTTCACTCCAATCAAGAATAACATTTCAAAATCAAAAACAATCAAAAGTATTGAGTAAAACAAATTGTAAATGTAAAGTCGATATGAATTTACAATAAGGCATAGTGACGAGCAGAATACCCTACACAGCTAGAGTATCGATAAGGTTGTAGTTGAAAGAATACTGTGAGAGAGCAAATAGAGCAGGAGAGATAACATTCACCTCTCAATGAAATTCAATAAAAAAATCACAATAACTGCGCCTAATTCTCTTTATTTTTTTAACAGCTGGTGAATGAAGAGTTGTTAACCTAAAATTAAATTCTTCAGCTTCATTCACAAACACGAAAATCCAGTTTACTATTGAAGATGCTAAAGTGGTATTATTGCAAAACAGTGGCATATTACTAAACCAAAAAGGGGTCCTTTGTTTCCCAAATCATAAATTGATCAAAGTCACTGGTTAAATTCAATCCGAAAAATGAAGTGTAGAGCCGAAATGCCTTCAATCAAAACTATATCAGTTCACTAGCTAGCAGAAACAGGTGCTTTACATCTAGCGCATTTATAGAGCCCGTTATCGCTAGTGTAGCGCGCATTAGTGCGACAGCGGCGCTAGAGACTCAACACATTACATTAGCTACTCATTGAAGAGACGTCGTCGAGCTACGGTGAGTTACCACTGCACTCATTACAATTAGTTCGAGTGCGTCGTTTAGCGGGTCGCCATCGGACAATTTGTCGGCAAACATACTATGTGAGCGTTCTGTGGTGCGGTAGCTAAAAATGTAAAATAAAAAAAGTGTAAACAACAAAAATAAAAATAAAAATAAATTATTTAAATGTAATGTAATGTGTGGTGTGCAACGGTTCGCTGGTGCGACGTGTGTAACTGTAATATATGAGCGAACTGTTAGAAATATTGTGAAAATCAAAATGCATATAAATAAATAATTATGTAAAAAATTAAAAAGAAAATAAAAAATAGAAAAAAAAATAAAAATATAATGCATAATTGCTGTTTCATAAGTGCTGATTAAACGAAAAGCTTGAAGAAAGCCAATTCGATTTGTGCACCACAATCTGCCAAAGCAATAAATGCAAGCACATTTAATAAAAAAAAATCTTTGTTTTTTTTGCTTTAATCTATTTTGTTTTTGCTAGCAAATGTAATGAAAATTCTTTGACAAATAATTTTTTTTTTGCTAATAATATCTATTATATACATATTTATTTCTTCACATGTGTGCATTTATGCAGTTGTGTGAAATATATTTTAGGTCCTCAGCGTTATTTAAAAATACAAATTAATTATAAAACGCACGAATCAAATACTGTGGTTACTAATAATTGTGTTCACATTGTCGCGCTCGTCCCGCTTGCATTCGGCATATTAAAGAGAGAAGTACAACAGTTACTGTTAAACCGACGTTTAGTAGAAATCGAAGCAACAAAAACAAAATTGAATTTCTAACGCTTCAAATATTATTGAATTTTTTCCTAATGCCTTTCGCACTGCTTTGAGCTAATTTACCTCAGCTAATATAATATCAGCTGCTCTCAGCCGGTCTCTTAGAAACATCAATTGCTCCTGTCCTGCAAAGCCATCAGACAACTGCAAATTGCAACTGTATAAATTCCATTTGTGGAATGTGTAATGAAAGTAATTCGACAAACGAAAATAATTATTCATAAAAATACCTGCAACACTTGGCTGCGAAGAGTTTTACGAAGCGGTTAATTGAGATTTTAATGTGAGTGTGCTCGAGTGTGCAAAATGCCTCATAAAATAATTAATAAATTTATTTTTATTAAATTAAAATATATTCTCATATAGTTGAAATATATTCATCTATACATATGTAAAATAAATAATAATATTTGAGTAATACTGTGAGTAGAAATAATTGTAGATTTTAACAAGAGTTTTAAACTTAAAAAATATTAAGAAATATAATAATTCCATGTGTTCACAGAACATAAAATTTGCTGACAAAAGTTTTATAAAATCACTGAGTGAATTGAAATCAGTATCACTCATCTTGAGAATTACTTTGAACTCAATATTACTGTATGTGAGAATTGTGGAAACAAAACAAATATCTAATAATGAAACTGAGGTTATGTTAACAATTAACAATTATTGTTAGGTTCTTCGATCAAATTTGGATCAGATTTTACTTCCACAGTCCGTTCGAAGTGACAACCTACTATTTTAGCCTACAATTTCAAACTCGGTTGGCATTATTTTCTGGAAGAAGTAAGATTAATATGTTAGAAATATTTCCAGTCGTTTATTATTGTGTTCTGTCCACTCTTCGAAGAGCGATCCGAGGGTATGTCTAAGAAATATTCCTCAGACGAGGTTAAGATTTTTTGAGACAGCTGTAATGTCTTTGCGAATATACCTATGTAGAAGAAAAGCTTACTTATTTTTTGATAGAACGCTTGAATGAATAATATTTCGAATGAAAATGAAATTATGAAAGCAAATCTTAACGCATCACCCCTAGTAGATGAGTACGCTCATATTCATTCATAACATTTTATTAGATGCTCACGCTTTGCTAATATTTAGCATACCGCAAACACTATATTATAATAGACTTAATTAAAATCTGTCATATTTATAGCATACGTGACTAGCAACAGTGATAGTCTTTAATTACACTGTTTTATTCGGAATTGTGATTAAATGTTAGTCATCTGTTAGAGTACACCGCGAGCGTTAAAGGCAACAATGCAAATTATTTTATAAACATTTATTTAGAAAAGTATTTATTTATTTTACATATTTATATATTTTAGCTTGACTGTATTTATATCTTGCTTTCTATATAAGTGATAGGCATTTACTCTGTAATTAATATGCATGCAGTTTGTAGGAAATTTCTAGGGATCTTGAATTCGAATTAAGACTGCTTTACAAAGAGTCGTATTGATATAAATTGTTCTTACAATATTGTAAAAGTTTATTAATAAAATAATAACAATATTTCAAATTAGTATATGTGGACTCGGATAAGATCTAGTGGCAGCAACTTTTTCAGCCATGTATTTATTATAAGTTCGAAAAATGACGGCGGGGCAATTTTATATGTACCAAAGCCTCGTTTGTTTTCCTGTTGAAACGTACATATATTATATATAAAGGTTCAATTCTGACAAATACCATGAACCAACACCTTTAGTATTTAACTTTCAATAAATGTTTTAGTAAACATTAAAATGTCGTGGGTAAAAATCAAGGTATTTAACAGTAAGACTCAAAAAATCATAATTTGTTTCATAATTTAATTTATAAACATCTTTTAGATAGAAATAGTTTTTAGATATTCATAACTGTTTTACTTAATATTATTTTACTAGTTTTGTAGTTTTGACTTCGAAACTTATTTAATGTATTTTGCTCCAAAATGTAGGCAACATTCTTGATATTCGTTAAAAAAAAAAACAATGAATGATTGGAATATTCATACTACTAAGAACAGCTGTATTTTTTATTTTCTCTTTACAAAGTTAACAAGAGAATATATTTTTCTTCTTCTTGACTGGCGTAGAAACCGCTTACGCGGTTATTGCCGAGTCCACAACAGCGCGCCACGCATCTCTCCTTTTGGCAGTTTGGCGCCAATTGGTAATACCAAGTGAAGACAGGTCCTTCTCCACCTGTTCCTTCCATCGGAGTGGAGGTCTCCCTCTGCCTCGGCTTCCACCAGCGGGTACTGCATCGAACAATTTCAGAGCTGGGGCAATTTCGTCCATTATATATACATATATATTGCAAATGAAAAAATAACATTATAAAAGATATAGATATTGCTCTAAGTCGAGCTTCTCTGGATAATTTGATTAGATCTTGTCAGTGTGAAAAAATAGTTTTAACGTCTTCGTCAAGGGATTTCATCAGATTTTTTTAATGCAAAATTACGTTTACAGGTTTGTCATTACCTGCCGTGTGTCGATCGCTATAAGAAAAAAACCTGTTTGATTTTATAGCGAACTGAAACTGATTCAGAGTTTAGAATGGCGCATATCTAATCATGATATCACTGCAATTGTGATTAAAAAACACAGGATTTACATTTGTTATATAACTCGGTCTAACATTTAAATTTTGAATCATGAGTCTTAATAATCTCGTCGAATATTTTTCAATATAAGTCATCTTGTATTAGTAATAGTTTCTCAGTTTACACCTATTTTGTACTATTCAAGTCATAAAAATGCCTCGTTAACTCAAAGCTTACTTAAGCAATTGCACAATTTTCGAAAACATGCAAAAAACAATAGAAATACTGGATATTCACCACAATAGAAGATAATAAAACGAGATACACTTCCAGTTGATGCTAAAGAATATACTTAATCTGATGAATACGATTATATGTATGACATAAGAAGTAAAAAACTGTAGCCGAAATGACATCATTAGAAAAAGCTTTATAATTGCATTCATCTCACTTAATTGTACATCATGTTTCATGCTTGTTCATATCCGTTTTTGAGTCGTAGTTACAATTTTAAGTGAGTTTATTAATAAAGCGGTGCAAACTAGCATTATAAAGTATATATATTTATACATCCACTTTAAAAATTCATTTAACTTCAGCCACCCCAAACATTCGTTTTAGAATGCCTCCAAATTTATTATACACAATTTGTCCAAATATTTATATACACATCATGCCATTAACTCGTATGTACATACACATCACATAGACACCTCCACATATGGCATTGTTATTGCAGATGGTTTCACCGCATTTACACCTCAGTAATGCAATAATTTTTATAACATTCTACCCGCACATTATCCAGCGGTCACATTACGCCCAATTGTTTATATTCAGCGCTTTCGTTGCACACCTTGCACATTCCATAGATGGTTTACAAATTGATATTTCTATTTTCTGTGTGAATGTTATTTGGACTTCAGTATATACAGATACATATATAGGTATGAAGCTAATTTAGCAGTTTAGTCAAGTCGTAAGGAAATAATATTGAGCAAGTAAACTTGCATATTAACTGTAAATGGTACTCCAATTTCAGCAGGAGATCAGTCGGAGATAATATATATGGAGTTATATTTGTGAGTTTGTGTTCAAAAGAAAGTGTGATCTTGCTTAGACAAAAAAAAAATGAGTTGGTGTTTAGAAATCCAACGAGATATTAAGCAACAAAAATTCAGTTAATTGCACTAATATATTTTTGAAGCATTCTTATGAGATTGACCAAGTTTCATCACATGAAACGAATTTGTATCGATCTGTTTTTAGATTGCTGCGCCAAAATGTAGGCAACATGTGTTATTTAATTTTTGATATACAGTATTATTAGTTAGTTTAGAGTAGTTTATATGAAATCAAGTAATTTAAATTATAATGAGAACCCAGCCTAATATGCATTACTCATTTGAGGATATGCCTATATAAGCGAAAATATTCCATAGTAAATAATGTAGAATGGTGTAATGACTAGTGCCGCAAATATGTAGTTTAACGACTCATTTGTATTCTGCGTCTACTTCATATACATACATATATTTGCTATATACTTTATCTACATACAAACACTAAATAGGCTTTTAAGCATTAGGTGCATGCGAGTGAAATGCTTTTGTTTATATTGCATTTTCTGTTCGAAATGTGTTTATATGCAAGCACACGCACTCATATTCATACACACACACTTACCTACATACCGACTATATATACTAATATATATTTACGTGTACCTTTAAATTAGCTGCAATTTGTGTTCTGTAAACAATACGAAATTATAAATTACTTTTCGTTTTTATTCTAAACTAGCTGCTACCATCCGCAGCATGTGTACTCTTATACATATATACCTATGTATGCTTTCATTTACTCACACAACTGCATTTTTGTATGTTTGTATGTATTACCCTTGTGTTTATAAATTTTGTTTACACTATCACTGTCATGTAATAATTAAGAAATCATTATTGACGCTCGATTAGCTTGGAAAATAAGAGCAATAGAGCAAAGAGGTTACCGGACGGAAACGAAAAGCGATTTTTACTGAATTCAAATGCGGATATATTCAGTTATTTCTTGGAATGCAAAGAAATTTTAAAAGAAAACCTAACAAGATAGAAAAGAAAGTGAAATTTGACTTGATGTAGTAATGATTTTATTAGTTCTTGTATTCGAATGTCAGGGACAATATAGATATCACTAACAATATATATATGTATATCTGAAATATTTTTGAAATTTTTCGAATTTTTTTAAATTGTTGTACAATTTGGGAAGAAGAATAATTTTATCTGTGGGGGAAAAATCCAAAATCGAAACGGTTCATGAATGTGGACTGTTTTTGCATAAAATTACAGAAAAAGTGGTAAGGTATCGAAAAATAATTTTCAATTTTCTTCGAAATAAATAAATTTATGATAAAAATTTAATAATAAAAAAATAGTAATGCAAATAAATATCACCGAATTCTAAAAAGTGGATTTCCCGTTTTTTTTTTTAATATGTTTGGCAATCTAGAATGATATTCACGGCACAACAATACCTAAATTCAGCTTGTCCGGTCTGAAAAACATACAAAGCCAAAATGTCGGTGTTCTGGTGTGACCGCCATACTCCCCATGCCTAAATATTATAGATAACATCTGAGAATGGTTGGTTATAAAGGTGCATGAGAGTGGTAAGCAATATACCACCAAAACGGAACTAATCGACGACATAAGAATTGGTCGGTCAATCATTACACTAGATTTTATTTAAAAACTTAAGGGTTTCCTCCCCAATAAAATTTATGAAGTTTTTATTAACAAAGGTGGCACCGCCCATTACTAATTTAAGTTAAAAATATTCGAATTATAAATTTAAAATGTTAAGTTTAACTGAAAAGTTAAATAAAAGGAAAAAATGAAGTTAGCGTAGAAAGCGCTATCCTGATAACGCAATTTTCGTTTGCAAATTTTTGTACTGTTTTGGTTTTTATTTCATTATAAAAAATCCTGACCCTTATTTTGCGTCAAATTGTTTAAAGTATGTTAGAAAAAAATTTTGTAGCTCTAACCCAAATATTATGGAAAATATTTGGTATCAACCAAGCATGTTTGGGGGGGCGCTATCCTGATGACGAGCGGTGTAAGGACTCTTTCAGATTTGTAAAGTAAAAAAATTTCATAATGTTCAATCTGAGATACCGTTCGTTTATGTGATTATTTCTATGCAGAGTATCGCAACCTAATAACATTTTCGCACAACAGTTAATTGATCAATTAATCGGCATTTGCTCGATTAAAACGCCGATTTTGATTTACCATACAAAATAAAAATATTATTTTACTACATTAATTTTCAAATGAATACAAAACGAGTGGGAACTGTCCACGCTGTAAATTTGGATGGATAAAATAGCATTTAGCCGATGAAACTTACCAACTTCTTATGAACTGAAAGAACTAATTTCTATAACAGCTGATGGTTAATCGAGTATGCTGCGAAAAGCAAAAACTGGTTTATCAATTATAATAATTATGTATTAAATTTATTTGGCTGTGCGAAAGAGCTATAAAGGGACTGTCTATCACTTAAGCCATTAAATTATGATTCAATTTCACTTAACCGTTTTGAGGTATATGTTCTGTCATAACTATGATCAGCATTGCTCTGATTAGAAAGTAAGAAGAAAAAACAAATTGCTTATTTAGTTGTCTTTCTGTCGGTTGATACGTTTTTTGATTGATTTTGAGAACAATAATATGAATCATGATCCAAGTTGTTCTAGAAATCCAAAAAAGGAGTAATTCAATACGCTTTTCAATTTAATTACGCTCGTAATTTTTGACATACAATATCGTATGATATCTTTTTATTTAGATTAGATTTCAAAGATCATACTTCTTCTTCTTCTTCTTGACTGGCGTAGACACCGCTTACGCGGTTATAGCCGAGTCCAAAACAGCGCGCCACGTATCCCGCCTTCTGGCAGTTTGGCGCCAATTCGTTATTCCAAGCGAAGCCAGGTCCCTCTCCACCTGGTCCTTCCATCGGAGTGGAGGTCTCCCTCTTCCTCTGCTTCCACCAGCGGGTACTGCATCGAATACTTTCAGAGCTGGAGCACTTTCATCCATTCGAACAACATGACCTAGCCAGCGTAGCCGCTGTTTTTTTATTCGCTGGACTATGTCTATGTCGTCGAATAACACATACAGCTCATCGTTCCATCGTCTGCGGTATTCGCCGTTGCCAATTCTTAAGGGACCATAAATCTTCCGCAAAACCTTTCTCTCGAAAACTCCTAGTGCCGTCTCATCGGATGTTGACATCGTCCACGCTTCTGCACCGTAAAGTAGGACGGGAATGATGAGAGACTTGTAGAGTTTGGTTTTTGTTCGTCGAGAGAGGACTTTACTTTTCAATTGCCTACTTAGTCCATAGTAGCACCTGTTGGCAAGAGTGATTCTGCGTTGGATTTCCAGGCTGACATTGTTATTGGTGTTAATGCTGGTTCCCAGGTAGACGAAATTATCTACAACTTCAAAGTTATGACTGTCAACAGTGACGTGGGAGCCAAGACGCGAATGCGCTGACTGTTTGTTTGATGACAGGAGATATTTCGTCTTGTCCTCATTCACCTCCAGACCCATACGCTTCGCTTCCTTATCCAGTCTGGAGAAAGCAGAACTAACGGCGCGGGTGTTGTTTCCGATGATATCGATATCATCGGCGTACGCCAGTAGCTGTACACTCTTATAGAAGATTGTACCTTCTCGATTTAGCTCTGCAGCTCGTATTATTTTCTCCAGCATCAGGTTAAAGAAATCACACGAGAGTGAGTCGCCTTGTCTGAAACCTCGTCTGGTATCGAACGGCTCGGAGAGGTCCTTCCCGATCCTGACGGAGCTTTTGGTGTTGCTCAACGTCAGCTTACACAGCCGTATTAGTTTTGCGGGGATACCAAATTCAGACATCGCGGCATAAAGGCAGCTCCTTTTCGTGCTGTCGAAAGCAGCTTTAAAGTCGACAAAGAGATGGTGTGTGTCGATCCTATTTTCACGGGTCTTCTCCAAAATTTGGCGCATGGTGAATATCTGGTCTGTTGTTGATTTTCCAGGTCTAAAGCCACACTGATAAGGTCCAATCAGTTTGTTGACGGTGGGCTTTAGTCTTTCACACAATACGCTCGACAGAACCTTATACGCGATGTTGAGGAGGCTTATCCCACGGTAATTGGCGCAAATTGTGGGGTCTCCCTTTTTGTGTATAGGGCAGAGTACACTGAGATTCCAATCGTCAGGCATGCTTTCTTCCGACCATATTCTGCAAAGAAGCTGATGCAAGCACCTTATCAGCTCTTCGCCGCCGTATTTGAATAGCTCGGCCGGTAATCCATCGGCCCCCGCCGCCTTATTGTTCTTTAGGCGGGTAATTGCTATTCGAATTTCTTCACGGTCGGGCAATGGAACATCTGCTCCATCGTCGTCGATTGGGGAATCGGGTTCGCCATCTCCTGTTGTTGTACTTTCACTGCCATTCAGCAGGCTGGAGAAGTGTTTCCTCCACAAACTCAGTATACTCTGGTCATCAATAACTAGATCACCTCTGGGGGTCCTACAGGAGTGTGCTCCGGTCTTGAAACCTTCAGTTAGTCGCCGGATCTTTTCGTAAAATTTTCGAGCATTACCCCTGTCGGCCAGCTTGTCAAGCTCTTCATACTCACGCATTTCGGCCTCTTTCTTTTTTGTCTGCAAATGCGTCTCGCTTCCCTCTTCAGCTCTCGGTATCTTTCCCATCCCGCTCGTGTTGCGGTCGATCGCAACATTGCGAGGTAGGCAGTCTGTTTTCTCTCCACTGCGAGACGACAATCCTCGTCATACCAGCTGTTTTTTTGGCTTTTCCGAAAACCAATGGTTTCGGTTGCAGCTGTACGTAAGGAGTTTGATATGCCGTCCCACAGCTCCCTTATACCGAGATCCTGATGAGTGCTCTCAGAGAGCAGGAGTGCAAGTCGAGTAGAAAATCGTTCGGCTGTCGGTTGTGATTGCAGCTTCTCGATGTCGAACCTTCCTTGTGTTTGTTGACGTGTTCGCTTTTCTGCACAGAGGCGGGTGCATATTTTAGCTGCTACAAGATAGTGGTCCGAGTCGATGTTGGGACCACGAAGCGTACGCACATCAGAAACACTGGAGACATGTCGTCCATCTATCACAACATGATCGATCTGGTTGCGAGTAATTCGATCAGGGGACAGCCAAGTAGCTTGATGGATTTTCTTATGCTGGAATCTAGTACTACAGACAACCATATTTCGGGCCCCGGCGAAGTCGATCAGCCTCAGACCGTTTGGTGATGTTTCGTCATGGAGGCTGAATTTTCCGACTGTTGTGCCAAAGACACCTTCTTTACCCACCCTAGCGTTGAAATCGCCAAGCACGATTTTGACATCGTGGCGGGGGCAGCGCTCATAGGTACGTTCTAGGCGCTCATAGAAGGTATCTTTGATCACTTCGTCCTTCTCTTCCGTCGGGGCGTGAGCGCAAATCAGCGATATGTTGAAGAACCTCGCTTTGATGCGGATTGTGGCTAGACGTTCATCCACCGGAGTGAATGCCAGAACTCGACGAGTGAATGGCAGTCAGAAACTTTCCTCACTTGCGTGAACTTCTACATATGACTCCATCCTCCAAAGATCATACTTGGACAATTGAAAACAAGTTATTCGTTAGGTCGAACATTCCTGAAGGCTGTAAAAAGGGTTAACTTAAAAATAAAACATCAAAAAATTGGCTATTAGTGATTCGATGCCAGCTAGTTATTATATAAATGTAAATATGTAATATTCAATTATTCAGATTTCAGTTTAATCTTCATTAAATGCTTTCCCTTTACTTTCAGAACAACCATAATTTGAGCAATCACACCAAAATGGCAACACAATCACAACGATGATAGTCTTTCAAATACGGACAAAACCAAACGCCGATTGCGAAAAAAACTGTAGTTCGAAATGTCAGTACTAAACTCGAAACGAAATTGTCTAATTAAATAATTGCGGCTAAATTTCAAATACTTTAAACTAAATTTCTAATCTAAAAAAAATCACTTTTATTCCTACGAATCATAAAAATTAAACATACTTCATCAACAATTTTAGCTGTATAAAGAGCAAATACACATAAAAAAGAATACTACAAAAACAACAACAACTATGCAGCTTCGTAGTTTAGTGCAGCACAACTCGCACAGTAGAACGATTAGAGGCAGTCGGTGAAGCGCACATGCTTTATTAGTCCAAAAGAAAACAAAAATTAAATAAAAATATTTATATTATTAAGTAGTAGCAGTATTAGAAGCGTTATGCAATAACAAAAATAAAATCACAACACATACTGTTATAAATATATATAATCAATACATACACACACCCTTAAGGCAAACTGCATAGTTAAAGTAATTGTAATCAGAGAATTAAGTAATTAAAGCGAAAAAGAGCAAATTTGAGTGCTAAATAGAAAGCAAAATACCATACAAATACATACTTACATATATATAAATATAAATAGCAACAACAAAGCACGAGCTTCCTAGTAGAGACCTCAGCAATTAAGAAAAACTATGAAAATCGAAAATTAACACACAGCAAAGCAAAAGAGTTAAAGCAACAACAACAAAGTACACACACACATTCATTGCGCCACACGCAGTTTTGTACATACATAAGTCGAAAGAAAGCTGCAAGGCACCACTCAAGCACAGAACCGCATTGAAAATTGCATAGCATAGCATAGCATAGAGAGTAAGAACCATCAGCTTGTAAAATAAACTCACGAAATCACGCTTCAACTGTACAAACAGCTGAGCTCACGCTTAACGTAGAAAGGAGTAGCAACGCAATTACGAACATAAAAGCTTAAGTGAGCAGTCCAGCACAGCGTCAGTTACTAGCCACACGCGTGAAGCCGCAAACACACTCACACAGCCACGAAACAGTTATACAACACACTCGCCAAAGTCCAAAGCAACCGTCCAATTTGCGAGCCACAACGGTGACAACGAATTACAACCCACCAAACGACGGTTGAACAGTTGGTGTAGTTGAGTTGGCACGAACATTACTTTACTTATGGCCAAAGATCGCGTCTCCAGCGTTTAAAAGTTGCTAAATAAACTTAAAGATCCATACGAGAAACTGTGGCAGCAGAGCACACACGAACACCAAAATGGTGCAATTATTGATAAACCGAAAGCGATCGAGTCGCGATCGCACAGTGTTGGCGATTTTCTGTCTGCTCTTGGTGTGCACAACAACGCTTAGACTTGTCCATGGCGCTGAGACGCCGAACAACGGTAGCACCAATAATTTGGAGGCCGTTGGCAACAAACCAAATGATGACCAAAAAGTGACTCGTAATACGGACGTGGCGGACGTGGCGGCCAACGCGGACGTGAGTGCTGTTGCTAAAGCCGGCGGTGCCGGTAGTGGTGGTGGAGGCGACGCGGCAGACGTTGGCGGTGACACACCGAAGGCAAATCAGAATAATAATGCTGGTGCTGTTGGTAGCAGTGATAATGGTGATGATGATGATAATGGCCGTGAGAATGCTGATGATGCTAACGGTGGTGATAATGTCACCGCCTTGTCGCAGCACAGTGGCAGTTCATTGCAATGCAAAGACGGTCTGTTGCTTAAAGTTTGGATGCCAATTGACAATGTGAGTACCGGTGATCGCGTTGCGCGGGGCCTTGTGTACTTCCTGGCGATGTCGTATTTGTTCATTGGCGTTTCAATTGTGTCAGATCGTTTTATGGCGGCGATTGAAGTGATCACGTCCAAGGAGAAGGAGGTGGTTATCAAGAAGAAGGGCGGCGAAACACAGGTGGTAGTGGTGCGCGTCTGGAATGAGACGGTCGCCAATTTGACGCTGATGGCGTTGGGTTCCAGTGCACCGGAAATACTTTTGTCCGTTATTGAAATGTTCCAAAAGGGTTTTGAAGCTGGCGATTTGGGTCCGGGCACCATAGTCGGCTCGGCCGCTTATAATCTATTTGTTATTATTGCCCTTTGTATTGCGGTCATACCGAATGGTCAAGTGCGGAAGATCAAACATTTGCGGGTATTTATTGTAACGGCCGCTTGGTCGCTGTTTGCCTACGTTTGGTTATACTTGATATTGGCGCAAATATCACCAGGGCGCGTCGAAGTCTGGGAGGGTCTGTTGACGTTTATATTCTTCCCCACTACCGTGCTGACGGCTTATATAGCCGACAGACGTTTGTTGATTTATAAATATCTTGACAAGAATTATCGCATGAATAAGCGAGGCGTTATTGTGAGCGCCGAGGGCGACGCCGTACTCGAGATGAATCGTCACGAGAGCATCAAGGAGCTAGCGGAGAACGAGGAGATGAAAGACTTCGAGGATGCACGACGTGAATACATTTCAACGCTGAAAGAACTACGTAAGAAGTATCCACAAAGCGATCTGGAGCAATTAGAAATGATGGCACAGGAGCAATTGATAAATCGAGGCCCCAAATCACGCGCTTTCTATCGCATACAAGCTACCCGCAAGATGATGGGCAGTGGCAATATCATGCGCAAAGTGCAGGAGCGTGCTCTCACCGATCTCAATGAGGTGAAAGCACAGCTGCAGCGCGTCGAAGTGGAGGCCGAAGACGATGATACGACGGTACGCATCTGCTTCGAGCCCGGCCACTACACTGTCATGGAGAGTTGTGGTGAATTTGAGTTGCGCGTTGTGCGTCGCGGTGATCTCTCCGGTTATACGACCGTGGATTATCAAACGGAAGACGGTTCGGCCGAAGCCGGTAGCGATTATATTGGTAAGAAGGGTGTACTCACCTTTCCGCCGGGTGTCGATGAGCAACGTTTCAAAATCGAAGTGATCGACGATGATGTTTTTGAGCAAGACGAACATTTTTATGTGCGTTTAAGTAATCCGTCGGATCCGGCTATACTCGCCGTGCCAAAAGTGGCCACTGTAATGATACTCGATGACGATCATGCGGGCATATTTGCCTTCAATCAGAAGACGCATGATTTTGCTGAATCCATTGGCACATACGATTTGAAGGTTCAACGTTATTCGGGTGCTCGCGGCAAGGTGATCATACCGTATTGGACCGAGGATGGTACTGGAAAGGCAGGCAAGGACTACGAACCAGTGCAGGGAGAGTTGGTCTTCGAAAATAACGAAACTGAGTAAGTCATAGAAAATAGAATATAATAAGAAATTATTTCAACATTTATACAGTTCTGTTATAAGGTATTTGTACCTAAAATAAAATATTTGCGACATACGAAATCCCTCCATGCATTATGCTTTGCATTATATATTTTTTCAATGCGAATACATTTATAGGGAACATAGTTACCTTACACTTTATTAATTCTGGATCTGCTTTATTGGTCTTCCAGACTTACATACATCATTTGGTGACCGAATTTAACAGTGCTTTATTCTTCTCTTAGAACCGACAACAATTTACCATCCATTCATAGGTTAGGTTAGGTTAATGGGCTGATCCAATGAATCTCACTTAGACGGCTAAAATTTCCAGTCTTTTGTGATGCCGTGAACTACTAAATATGGATACCACTGATCTTCAAGCGTCCACAAAGTGCTTTGTGCCTGTTACAAATTTCTTAAAGCGGCTAAATTCTAAATAAGCCTGTTCATCCCGTTCGCTGAAACTAATGCTGCCAGTTTCAATCTAGCAAGAGATCTAGCAAGATTTTTTAATCTCGTATTCCCCTATGCAGGATCGGCACTTACATCCTGAATCCTGGATGTTTAACTCCAAGGCATGTGATCTCATTGGACAGTGTCCTGTAAGGACCCCAGCCATTACCACGAGTTAGTCTTTGCTGAGAGCTGATAGTTCTGTGGATCTACTACGATTCACTTATTATAGAGATTTGGGCCATAAGAATATACCAAAAGTCACACAGGTGCTGGTTCTTAACCACCGCTTACAAAGTGTAAAGTGTAATGATCCAGTAGCAAAACGTAGGAGGACAATAGAGCACCAGTTCGTTCCCAATTCGACGAGATTTCGATTGAAGCACCTTTTCAAATTTTTAAAGTAAATAATTGTCAAGGGTTTTTCTAGCTCGACTTCCTTCCAAGTCTCTAATCTTTAGTATTCCAACTGAGACCAGTCTAAACCAGTCTCAGGCTACAATGAAATATGAAACGGAGGTTGATTGAGGCTAAACAGCTACTAGGGATTCGGCGGAGCAATACCTTATACGCTTGCAATTTAGTAAAATAATTTAGAGGTTGAGAAAGAATATCTCCTCAAGTATTAAAATATATTTTAATAAATTTATTAAACTTTTAAACGTTTGGGATAACGCGAAACTCGGTGAAGTGGACAAAGAAAAATTATTAAGAATTTATTTATATAAAGAAATATTTATATATATGCATGTGCTTGTAGGTAGATCCAACTTTGAATTCTCACTAATTGAAATAAACGCAAAAGTAATACACAAATTTTTAGAAGCTTCGGATTAATATAATTTGGTAATACGTCATTTCCAACTTTGCCAGAACTTCTACCATAAAAGCCAAAACCGTAATATTTTTATATGCTAGCGTATGTATGTATGTATGAATATTTACTGAGGTGATAAATAGCAGCAGCCAAACCAAATTCAACCAAAATCCAGACAAAAATTTATGAATTCACAGGTAACTTGCTGCATACGGCAAACACATGAGCAAATACATACATCCATGCGAACAATCATTCATAGAAGAAATAAAAACGAAATATCGAAGAATATGAGGCGATTTAATGAGTGTATGTGTACATGTGTGTGTGCTTGTTAGGCCACCAACGCATTTACCGAAACCATAAAATTCCGCGAATGTCGAGGGAAATCGAATTGTACCTTGAAATCAATATCCGCAATACCACAAGGTGGGCCGAGAAGGCTGAAATGCTATTTCGTTCGAGCCATTGTACAACTGTATACATGCATATGTGTGTGAGTGTAGATATGTATACAGTTGGTTGGTTGGTGCTCATACCTTGTTGATTGTCACCATGGCCTTGTATTGTGTGTGCGAAGAAATGAAAGAAATTACCGTTAGCAGGTGGGCAACACATTTGCTACCACTTGACCATTCATACAATAGCATTGACGACGAGCTCGCTCATAGCTTTGGCGGTCACCACACACACACACCAACAACATAAATGCATTCATATACATGTAAGTAGATATGTACGTATATATAAATGTGTGTGTGTGCTTGTGATTATAGAATTTTGCATTGGTTCACTATCCAGTTGGCTCTTTAGCGCAAACGATTTTACGAGCATGCATTTAAGTACTCGAACGTGCTCATACGACGAACACCAGTACAGCGCCAGGCTCACACACACACACATATACATGCATATTTATGCATTATGCTTATGTATTGGTGTGTGGTGAATGTGCATTCATTCATTCATTTATTGCCAAACATTTGCACAGGTTGCTTCTTCCAGTTTGGCATTCGGTAATGCGAAATGAACAAAACTCATTTAAGTGCTGCAAACACACACGCACATCAATATACATACATACTTATATATGTCAGTCATCGTATATGTATGTATAAACGAATGTGGAGGCGCAAGTGTATGCATAGCAAAGTGGTAGCAATCTAGTTTGCGTTTTATTAGACTCACTCACCGGTTCACATATACATACATACATATATCCCAGTGCTTCTTTATACAACGAGTGTGCTCATAAAAGTCTGCAAATTGTAGTTTCTGCGTAAGCGTTTTGAAGTTTCAATTAGCATTGTATTTTATGGTCTGCTTTAGTTTGGCATTTTTAACGCTTTGGCATTTATAAATCTGACCCATAATTTGGAAATGGCATTCACTTGTGATCTTCTATCGTTTCCTTTCTATATTAATCTCTTCGAAGAATCGGTTAACGAGGAGCTATTTGTTAAGGAGTAGTCTGCTTTACAGGCTTCAAAAAATCGATTTTTATGTTCTGTTTGAAATCCCTTCCAAAACTATCCAAGAATATGTCTTTAAAATTCCAGAGGCCAATTCGACATATTTTCGAAACTAGAGCAGTTTTAGTGGCCGAGTGTTTGAAAACGGTGCCGGCGATAGCAAAAAGAATATATGTCCGATCGAAAAAAACCAAAGTGATCTAGCTTCAGTATTAAATTATCTTCTATTTGAACTAAAAAAGTTGGACAAAAGTATTATTTAAACTACTTGTTTTGCAACTTAAAGTCAATTTTTTTTCAAACTTCGAAAAAATTTGGAATTTTATAACTTCTTCGGTATTTTTTTAGTTCATAAAGAAAAGAAACTTATAAAAATTAAAAAAATCGACTCTTTCAGATGCATCGCACGACCTCCATCACCGGCACTGATTTAAAAGTGCAGACTCCAGGCGCTCCAGAAAAATACTTACAACTTTGAAAAAATTTCAATATTTTTTAATAATAAATATTGTTTTTTAAGCCTTAAATATAGTACACTATCGTCTTAAAATCGTTTACCGCAATCCTTTCCTTCCCTTTCAAAAATAATTGCTAAAAAAACGCTTTTTTCGGCTTCTAAAGCAGACTACTGCCTTAAACAAATTTAGTTGAGTGCATTGTATACTTTCGAGAATTTTATAAACAAAATTTCGATCCGATATCTTCAATAATTTTCTCTCACCGGTAATTTGCATATCTTGTCAATATATGATCGTTTCGCGATAGTTATGTTAATATACTCAAAAATTTAAAATAAACAATTGTCAAGAGTTTTTCTGATTTGACTACCCAAAGTCTCTAACTTTAACTGAGACCAATAGTATAAGCCAGTTTCAAGCTCCAGGTATCTACAATGAAATATGGAACGCTGTTGGTCGTGAATACAAACTAAATGCAAATTTTGAAAGCAACACGTGTCCAAAGCTTTCTTAAACCTTGGTCTAAGGAGTTTAGAGACCCGTAAATGCAAAAATGCCTAAAATTCTTTAGTGAGGCTTTTATTGAAGTGTGGCTCGGTGGTATAGAATGCTTAATCGATATAACCGCTTCAAATCCATTCTGATAAATTAGAGTCCATTAAAACATAATTTGTCGTCTAAAACTTATGAATTTACCTACACTCTCTAGTCTTTGGAAAATGCTTGGTATAACTTCTGTATGTCTTGACTGATATTAACTTTAATGTGCCTGCTCTCTCATCTGGACAATATAGACCCTTATTTTTAAAACGTTCTAGAACAAGTTTTGAGTTAAAATACCATTATGTCGTAGATGTTTGGATTTAATTCTCATCTCAGCACATTTGATCTATCAGACTCACTTTTTAGCAAAAAGTATTACTATCTTTCGCTTCGCTTTACTAAATTCGCTTCTCGTTTGCGGACTGCGTCTATCGTGTCGGTTGGGCGTTGAATTTATTATTATTATTAATACTATTACAAAATATTCTATTACATAATCCGCTGATTTAAATATATTTATAATTTCTACCAAATAAATTAAATAATTTGTCATTGAATCTCTTGAGCTGAAGCACTTATACTCATTCTGTCCGTAGACCAATAAGAACTTTGTCCTCCCCATGCAGCATTTTCTCATTGAAATACGCAAATTCAGCTCAAATGCATATAATTTTGTTGCATTTAGATGGAGATAATGGAAAACTGAAAACGCTGCAGTCTGTAATTGAAAATAGATATCAACAAATGGAATGGCAGTCATCACTCTAATGCAGATTTCAGCAGATTAAAGAACAATATCAATTGGTTTCAAAGTAATGATGATTGTCAGTCACTTGTGGGACTAATGAGGGCGTACAATGGTGTGTCAAAATTACTATTTATACGCCACTTATGTTCGACAAGGATATGCTATAAAACTGACAATATCCACACCACTTCAATTTGTTATTTTATATTAATTTTAATATTATATTTAACGATAACAATCATACATTTTAAAAATATTTGCTTTTGTTGCTTTATTTTCAATTTAAAATTAATATTTTTTTGTAAAATGAATGATAAGAGTGTGCTACTATGTAATGCGCCTAAATGTAGGCAAATTTTAAGTTTATTTTTTCTCTTCTAATCAAAATTTTCCAATTTTCTCGGAATAAAATTTTATTAAAATTTTCACGCGCCTCTTAATCATCTTAAAAGCCAAATAAACTTAATCACAAACACAATTTCCCTCACAATCACACATTTAAGTACAATCATAAGTACACATAACGACATTTTGGCACTTAAGTAAACGGCTGCAAGCGATGGGCGAGTAAATCGTTAATTTTAGCATAAAACAATTCGCTGTCATTCAAATAAGCGATTACCACATGCGAGTAACACCGCCGACGGCCACACAAAGTGCCACAACTTGGCATTTATCGTCACCAAAGCGTCGCGCCGCAATGCAAGGCGGCAGCTATTGTTGTTGCTTTTGGTGTTATTCGTATTTTTGCGAGCGCACAACAATTGCCGCACATTGTTTGGCCATAGCAGTCAGCCATTGTGTTTATGCATCATGCACATTATTTGCTTTTGCATTTTCTATTTCTATTTGCATTCGTATTTTATTCGTATATTTTTTATGTTTTTGTAACGCGCGAGAGCGCAAAGCAAACAATGCCTTAAACATATGTGAGGCGAAAGTAAATACACAAAAGTCAAATGCATGCAAACAACCACATATATTATATATGTAAGTGTATGTGTGTGTAAACACACACCTATGCGAGGATGTAAACAATCGCTTATATCGTAAAATTTTGCGCCACTAGCCGAAATATGCAAACAAAAAAAGAAATGTTGCTCGTTCGCCCGGCTCAAACACACTCATACACTACATACATACGCACATATCGACTATAGATTTTCATGCAGCCACGCTTGTGTTCATCAGCTCCCTTGCTGCATTTTGCACTCCTCCTGCAATGTTCCCGCCTCGACGGCTGGTTGTCTCTGCTCTCTGCGGGTGCCCCTCGAACGTATCTGCCGGGCGCTGTGCACTGGCAACCGCGAGCTCATCGTTAGCCGCCATCAGCTGCTGCAGTCAAATGCGGCTGCACGGTTGTTTTTCGTAACGAAATTAAATTTTCACTATTAAATTTTGGGCGAAAATGCTTGGCACGCATGCTGCTCCTGTTGCTATTACTGTTGCTGGTGTTGTTATATTGCATTTGCGAAATTAGTATTTCAGGCGCATTTCTACACTGCAACTCAGCGCTGACAAAAAGGTGAACTGTCTGAAAAAGTTTAAATAAATCACAGTCGCATTTCCGTATTATGCACAGACATTATTTAAATGATTGATATGTTGAAAAGATCGTAATGAAAATGAAATTGATAAACGAAATTGAATGTTGCTGGAAGAAGCATAGGCGGAATTTGTAATTTTTTATAAAAATATGTATATGATTCTAATTTGAAGATATTGAAATGCTGATCGAAAACTTTCTACCTTATACCACCATATAAAACTATCATAAGTAGCGGATATAAAAATTACGAGTTTTTTGGAAATGTAATTACTTACATTCCGTTTAAATAGATTTTAAGATATTTATAAACAGATAAATTAAATATATTTTTCCATAAAAATCATTAGTTATTTATCACAACTTGGATGCAGGACTTCGATAAATAACAGTGAGCCACAATATATAGAATGCTCCTAAATGTAGGCAATATTTTGCCTTATTTTTTTATGTGCGCCACGGTCAATTCTGAATATTTTTTTATAATCTTTAATTTATGATACTAAAAAATTTTCAAAGCAAGAAAACAATATACTGAAGTTTACGAGATCGTGTTGTAAGCAGTTGTTTTATAAGGAAGTTTCGTAAATATCTATAGTTTTTTTGAAGTTTTCGAAAAGGTCTCATAACACCCACATTTTCAGTTAAATTTCAAAGGAGCTGTTTGGAATTATGATAATAAGCATATACATTATGAGAGATAGAAAAGCATGGAGGGAAAAGATCCTGAATAACTGAAGTCATATCGCATATCGCAGAAGGGTTTTTCGGAGTTGATCTTTTATTTTTTTACTTTATTTATGATCAGTTTGGTTTGGTATTTCATACTAAAGGTACTAAGTTCGGCTAGAAATCCAACGCAGAATCACTCTTGCCAACAGGTGCTACTTTGGACTGAGTAGGCAATTGAAAAGTAAAATCCTCTCTCGGCGAACCAAAATCAAACTCTACAAGTCGCTTATCATTCCCGTCCTGCTTTACGGTGCAGAAGCTTGGACGATGTCAACATCAGATGAGACGACACTAGGAGTTTTCGAGAGGAAAATTTTGCGCAAGATTTATGGTCCTCAGAACATTGGCAACGGCGAATACCGCAGACGATGGAACGATGAGCTGTATGAGTTATACGACGACATTGACATAGTTCAGCGAATAAAAAGACAACGCTGGATAGGTCATGTTGTCCGAATGGATGAAAACTCTCCAGCTCTGAAAGTGTTCGATGCAGTACCCGCCGGAGGAAGCCGAGGAAGGGGAAGGCCTCCGCTCAGTTGGAGGGACCAGATGGAGAGCGACCTGGTTACACATGGAATCTCCAACTGGCGCCGAACTGCGAAGGAAAGAGAGGAGTGGCGCACTCTCATCGATTCGCCAACACCAATCACATACATACAAGTTCGCAACAACGTTTTTTCCTGGCATACGGGCCCTTGTTGTAAAAGGCGTTGAAAATTGAGCCTCCCGGCTAGAATTTATTCGAATTATTTAAACATAAATCGAATTTTTAAAAACGTTATCTTTATTATAAATCTCAATTCTTTAATTATATGTCATATTATTGATCATATTTGGATCTGCAGCATAAAACATCAAAGTATTCAAAAGTGTGAATTTAATCCAGCCGACAAGAAAGTTATGACAATTTTTTTTGTTATGAACCTATATTTGTAACTGTTAAAGCTCGAAAATGCTTCCATAACGATATTTAAAACTTGGTGCATAATATTAATGAGATGATTTGAGAGTCTTATAGTGAGATTATTCTAACAACGAAACGAACTCACTAAATGCTTTGAGATATGGAAAAATAAATAAATATTTGGCAAAAAGGTTTCTTTACTCAATAAAGCAAAACGACTACTGAGGGGATACAACACCAAACGATTGAAGTGTATAAAAAACCTACCAAGGAGTAAACTTGGATGAGTCTTTACATAGGCCACTGTAAGTTCATGAAACACCTAGAAAATCTCATAGGTATCTGAAAAATTTGACGCTTCTGCGACATGGTGGCAGAAAATCCCGTACACCTGTTGTTAGAATCCTGGCACCAATTTGGAATTCTTCAGAGTGCTGGGATAAATGAAGTCGATGGAGAAATCGAAAGGTCACAATAGACCATATGTATCAGTACATACCACAAGATCTATTCTAGTTCTAGTTCTACCCAATAGTTATTATACCTATTTAAGAAGCCTAATCATGACCTTAATCAAATCTCTCTAGTTAGGCTCAGGACAACTAAAAGAGCAAAGCCAATTCAAGTGATTTCTCTTACAACAACTCAACTACACTAATAATGAAATAAAACAAAAATTACCAATTTTAAGAAATTTTTTTATGGTGTAGCAAAAGTCCGAGCCGCAGGCCTCAATTTACACACTTTAGTTATTTTTGCGCTCAACTAACTTTTTGGCTAAAACCCACGTCTGCGTGGCGTGTACTTATGTATATTGCGTGTGTGTGTGTATGCCAAATCGAATTATTGACTCGAACGGTATTACGGACAGTCTTGCACACAGATGTGAGCACCTAAATACCGGTTTAACGATAGCCGCCGGCGAATGTGTGCATAAAAAGCGAGAGGAGTACAAGTGCATATTAAGACTAACGAACTCGTTTCGTGTGTGTGTGAAGATTGTATGTGTGTGCGTGTGTGCTTATAGTTAACGGTTGTGTGCATACATTCAAGGCGAGTAAATGGAATTTGATTGTAACAAGCTATTAAGCGCAATGGTGTATTGAGAGAGTTTGCACAAAAATAAAGTTGGAGAATTTTAAAACCAATTTACTGCTATTTTATGTGTTTAGAGAGATAATAGCAAATAGAGAGTGTTTATTAGAAATTTTCATTGTAGATAATGATTGTTGTTTGAATGAAAAAAGTTTTGAATAAATAGTTTTGATTGCAGTTATAATATGGGATTTATATGTATTAGTTGCTGTGGTATTTTATTATGATTATATTGTATTTTTATTCTCTCGCAACAAAGTTGCTAAAGAGAGTATTACAGTTTTGTTCACATAACGGTTGTTTTTGGCACCCAGAAATAAAATTTGGGGTTATATATATAAAAATGATCAGTCTGACGAGTGAAGTAGAAATTCGGATGTCTGTCCGTCTGTCCGTCCGCCTGTCCATGCAACGGATAACTTGAGCAAAATTAAGATATTTTGACGAAACTTAGTACACATCTTCCTTGGGGCAGGTTGGTATTGAAAATGGGCCGTAAACCTAAGCCATAAATGAAGTTATGAAAGTAAAATTTGGTACAGAGGATCAAATTAGGGAGGGGCATATTTGAGTGTAATTTTTTTTGGGAAGTGGGCGTAGCCCCGCCCCCAAATCGGTTATTTGTATATATCTCACAAACCAATAAAGCTATATAAACCAAACTTTCTGCAGTCGATTCCCTTACGTACCGCACCACACACCATGAAAATAGTTGAAATCGGATAATAACCACGCCCACCTCCCATACAAAGGTTAGTTTGAAAATTACTAAAAGTGCGTTAACTTACTAACGGAAAACGTCAGAAACACTAAATTCTACAGAAGAAATGACAGAAGAAAGCTGCACTTTGATTTTTTTACAAAATGAAAAATGGGCGTGGCGTCGCCCATTTATGGGTCAAAACCCATATCTCAGGAACTACTCCGCCGATTACAATGAAATTCGGTATATAATACTTTCTTGACACCCTGATAACACGGATGGAAAATGGGCAAAATCGGTTAACAACCACGACTAATTTCCATCTAACTCAATTTTGAATTCCATCTGATTCCTTCACTTTATAATGTATACATAAGGAACCAATGAAGATAGCGAAATAAATCTTTACACAAATACTGTAGATGATCTGTGGCATCACATGTGAAAAAATTGTCTAAATCGGACTATAACTTTTCAAGACCCCGGATATCGAACGTGATGAACTCAGCGCCCAAGGGTAATTTTTAATCGAAAAATGGGTAAATCTCCTAGCTCCCTTATACCTAATAATAGATTTTTCAAAAATACGGTGGGCTTTATTCCGCTTATAGTGGTTAATATGTGAGATATCTTAGCAAAATTAAGAGAGCGTATAGTCCTGGATATATTGTTCCTTGGTGGTGAAAATAAGTGAAATCGGTTCAGGAATTACCTCAGACCTCAGACCTCATACTCTATATATGATGAGTTTCGTTATTCTATTGAACTTTATGCCGAATATATGGATTAAATTGTGAGTTATCTTAATAAAAGTATATAAATAGTTTACGAGAGTATAAAATGTTCGGTTGCACCCGAACTTAGCCTTTCTTTACTTGTTTGTATAATGTTTATATACTTAACCTCAAAGTTTAATAAGCATGTATATCTTTAATTTTAATATTTTCTCAATAATTTCACCACATTATCACCTATATTAAGAACATTTATAACAGCTTCACTGCGCTTAAATTATAATGAGATTATAATTTATTTGCTAAATTGGATTTTCAACTCTGTGGACGCAAAGCCTTTTAATACCAACAATAATAACAGCGCAAACGTGTCCAGCCTTAATGACTTTAATGCAGCCAAACGACTTGTGTGTTGCCATTTCATTTCCATTTTGTCGTATCTAATCTCAACATGCTAATAGAACGCCTACTATTTGCAGTCAATTCATTTCGAAACCACAAAAGCAGATGATTATTTCACACACACACACACCTACACTCATACAGCAAGTGCAAATAATGTACATATGAATTATTCATTTCGACTCCCACACCACTAGCAACAACAGTAGCAACAGCGCAAGCAGCGAATTGTGGTCAGTTACTAATTCAAATGTGCTCAGCCGCGCCCTAAAACGTCCCAGTAGAACCGTTTCAGCATAGTATCCTTTGTGGCTGACACACACACACTCACCCGCGCTCTCATTCGACTGCGGCCTGCCAAGTGCGCTGTGATGCGTTTTCGTCATCAAATTTATTGCTGTTATCTCATTCGTTTGTCACAGAGATTTAATCACCGTCGTGCGCACACTTCAGTTGACCCTACGCACCTACCTCGCCCTGTGCCCGCTGTTGCGGGTTAATAAACTCAAGTGTCGCTGGACGTTTGCCACAGTCAAAGGCAGTCAACAACAACAACAACTTTTTTTCAACAAACAAACTGTGAACACACAAATCCCAGAGCGCAACACTTGTGTTGTTGCCAGTTTTTTTCTATGCTATGAGCAGAGCAATTGTCCCTTTGCTATGCCGCCTGATTGGCAAACTGTTGATTGCACTGGAAGTACCGTTGTGTTTTATTGCCGTTTTGTGTGTTGAAAAAGTACAACATTTGAAATGAAATGAAAAAAAAGCCTGAGAAAAAAAACAAACAAACAAAGCACACACAGTAAATGAAATACTCGCTGCTCAGTCAGTTCAGACGCTTTTGATTGCAGTTTATGCCACGGCGTATGAGTAACATTTTTTATTGAGACTTTGCAAACAAAACACGCGCACGTATTCGCTACTAAATTCGCAAATTGTCCGCTTATTTATACTGTCTCGTCGTTGTAGACGCTTTGAGAGTCAGTGAATAAATTAAATAGCTAATGGCACTCACGCACACACACACAGAAGTAGATACAGGTGAAGTGCTGTACAAATGTCTGCTGCTCGCGTATGATCTCGTCTGCTCGTTGTAGGACCTTTTCTTGTTAACCTTTTCAATCAGCTGTCATACCTAATAACCTCGCTTGCTTTGCTTTTGCTCAATTTGCAGCCAGCTACCGCCAGTGCTTTCGCTCAAGTTTGTGGCTTCTGAATTTTGCATTTTTTACCACATCATACTTAAAGCCATTTTTCTGCTTCGTCGGTTGCTTATCCAAGTCGTTTATGCAAGTTTGTAAACAAATAGCTGAACAAATTTATTCGAGCACAACAACAACTCGATGGCTTAGGAAGAAAAATTGCTTAAGGAAAATGATTGAAAAATGAGATTTCAATTTTAAAGTGCAAAAGAAGAAATCCATTCTCTAATTATATTGCTTACTGAGGTTGTAAGTGGTAGATTATAACTCGATTAAGCAGAGTATAATCATTTATTGTATTATATAAATTAAAAAAAATGTGATAATTTCTGAATTTTTAAGTGCTTAAACCTACAGAACATGCATACAATTTTATTGCAGATTGGAAACAAATTTATTTCTAATTGCCAATTTCTAATTGCTATGCTAGGAAATGGCTAACTATAGCATCTATAAGTGCTAGCGTGAGGCTGAAAATAAATAGATTTTAGTATGTTTCTTAGAAAGCAGAGTACTTTTTTGCTTCGAAAGGCTAAGATCCTTATCTTTTCTGTATGAATAATATATACTTAATGGATTCTGACTTTTCCAATGAAATGAAATTACCAAAAATATTATATTTATACCCTGTACAGCGTATATTAAGTTTGTCACGAAGTTTGTAACACCCAGAAGGAAGCGTCGGAGGCCCTATAAAGTATATATATAAATCAACATACTGGTTGAACTGAGTCGATTTAGCCATGTCCGTCTGTCTGTCTGTCTGTATATATACGAACTAGTCTTTCAGTTTTTAAGATATCGTTTTGAAATTTTGCAGATGTTATTTTCTCTTCAAGAAACTGCTCATTTGTCGGAACTGCCGATATCGGACCACTATATCATATAGCTGCCATACAAACTGAACGATCGGAATCAAGGGCTTGTATGGAAAACTTCCGCAGTTTACTACATATCTTCACGAAATTTGGTGTGAGTTATTGTTCATAGAAATAATTTAATCTCCGAAAAAATTGTTCAGATCGGTTCACTATAACATATAGCTGCCATACAAACCGAACGCTCGGAATCAATGGCTTGTTTTTACTTACTTTTTGTTACGTCTTTAGATTTGCTTAAACACATAGTTACTAAAAGAAATGCACCTGTGAAGGGTATATTTGCTTCGGTACAGCCGAAGTTAACGTTTTTTTCTTGTTTTTATTAAAAATAGAGTTGAATACTGAAAACATGATTTTATGACTATTTGGCTTTAGGAGTGCGTCTTTGCTAAGTATACTCGGAATTTACACCGCCTAAATGTAGGCAACGGATTAAGAGCATTACTATTATTGATTCAGTTATTTTTAGACACTATTGATAAACGTGTCAGAGATTGGGCTGAGTCCCGATGGAAAGAATCCTGCTCAACAAGTAAATAACCGTGGCCTGAATAAAATAAGGGCCGTACATGCCGGATATTAATTATTAAAAAGAGACATACGAATAATAGTAAGAGTGCTAGTGGGACCTTGTCTGATTGGAACGCCGACAGACTGGGGATTACATATAATTACTACTGTAGAAGCTGGAAGAAGTAGAAGAAGAAGAGACTGTTGTACAGCATCTATTCGAATGCCAAATAGTATACACGAAAAAACTAAAAAAATAGGACACGGTCGTCTCGACGATATCTTGAATATATCACACATAAAACTTTTTCAGTTGATCAACTTCATAAAGGCCACAGAATGTTGCGGAGAGGATATTGTTGTGTAAGGAGATCTTAGTGCCGGTGGATTCACAATGTACCTCGTAAAGACCAAGGGGGGTCATCTTTCATCCACTATACCTACTGAACTACCTACCATATTGAAATACTATTGAAAAATGAGGGATTTCCAATTTCTTAGCATTAAGTATATAGTTCAGTTCTTAAAATCTCAAAGCTAAATATTTTCAATGTGGCATAACCCTTTCCTTTAAGATTTACTTCGCTGATGGAATGTACGCAATAGCTTAGAAATAAAATGTTGGCTATTTTTAGGGTCGGTTTAGGGTTAGATTTTGTAGTGATTAAAGCTGCTCACTATTGAAAAATTCTGCTTATTCTGTCCTAGTTTTGTTTTTAATTGAGTTTCGTTGACAAAATTATGAACGAAAATTAAAAAAAAATATGATTTCCCATAAGAAAAGAACAATCTAATGCTCACAAAAATCACACCAATAAGTCTCCATACTTTATTGAATTCACTCTTAACCCTTTAAGCATCACTGGTGTTTCATATAAACAAATTAACAAACGGTCATTGGTTGTGAGTCAATATTAATAATATAATGAAAAAAATATCTGAATTTCTTTCTTTTTCATTAAGCAACCCAATTTGCAAGCGAAAACGCACTTATTAACAATATACATATTTATAAGATGCCTTAAAGACCACTATGTGCTTCACCACCTTAAAAATGCCAAAAAGCGAAAAACCAAAAGGCATGAACCCAAAAATGATAAGAATTTACTAAATCACTGGGCAACCCAAGAAAGGTCGCACAACTGTTGCTACGCAGCCACATTATTTCCTCTGCCTCCGTGTTGTTACTTTTGTTTTTGCTGTAGTTTATGCTGCGACGCTTTAAAGCATTTATGCTAAATATGCGAGTCAGCTAAGCACACGGCAGCAGCTAAGCAAAAGAAAAAGGTGCAAATTAATGAATTTGCCATGCAACAAGTAAGCAAAACTGGCATTTTTTTTCGGAGGAATTCAGGTGAAAAGCGAAAATTAATGGCAAAACAGCGCATGGCTACTAAAACGACACAGACTATAAAGAATAATAAATTAGCTTAATGACAATATAAAGTCAACGTGAATACAAATACAACACAGCAATGGCTTTAAGTTTGTTAAAGAAGGCGAAGAAGAGGAAGAGCGAAGAAGAAAAGAGCGGTAAGTTAAAGAATTTATTCTACGGCAGAGCTTTGCCGCTTAATGCTTTAAAAGGTTTTTCCAACGAAAATTTTCATTGCTACATTTCTTCTCATTAGCCGTGGCATGCTTGGCACACTGAACACACACACATAATCACCATCACCCACTATATCTGTACGCGTCTACTTAAGTTCCGTAAAAAGACAGCATAAAATAAAAATGCTAGCTAACAGCTTCATATTGACCAAAGTGAAAAGCGAAAATAAAATGAAAGCACGCTTCTCAGCTCAGCTATTTTGCTTTTTTTCTATTTGAGAGTTTGCCACTCACAGAGCGTTGCCTTGTTGATATGTGCACTTGACACGAACGCCTCATGTCAGCGCGCTGGCGTCTTCTCCGTGTGCTCGCTAAATGTGTGATGTAAGCCCTCGCATTTTGTTTTTAAATATCAGCTCGTGGTTAGCATAACAAGAAGGCAACAAGCCAAAAGAGACAGGCAGGAGCTGCAAATGCAAATAAGTTATAATAAAATATTTTTATATACATACATACAAACACTAATATAAATATATATGTATGTATGTGAGAAGTGTGTGTGTAAACAGTAGCAGTTGACGTGTTAACACGCAATTCTAGAGCCAAGAAAATTAAAACTTTGGTGGTTTTGTGAGTTAGCGGCTGAAGTGAGAGTGACACTTGGGAAGGGGTTCAGAACTCCACTGAAAAAATTACTGAATTTTTGTTATTTTTGAGATTTTTGTGTCCTGATATTGATTTGGTCTTGCTTTCATAGCTGAATATTTGATACATTTCCTTCAAAAATTGAAATTATTTTTGCTCCAGGATCGCTGGAAGACCTTCTGTACTTTGTAGATTGAACTCAGCTTCTACTTTATAAGAAAATGTAGCCTAAAATACCCGAAGTTTGGAGAAGAAGAAGAATCGCTGCGTTCGCTAGTTTCCATAGCAATCTTGTCGCGCTCCTGGTGGCGCTAGGATGGCTACTGATGACGGTAATGGTAGCCAATGGAATCTACTAGGTGTCCCAAAGCGTTTGAACCATCTCCCGAACCCAACCGATCCTCTTCAGCGCGTCATGCTCTAAACACAAAGACGACGACAAGACGCGAGGTAGCTACGGCGAAATTTTCTTGGTTACAAATGTCACCTACTGATAATTTCTTTTCTTTGAGAATAAAAATCGCCAAAGAATCATTTTTGCAGCAGAATTATTGAAATATGTGGTATCAGTACTCCCTTTCAAAAATTGTATTTTGAATTTATTCGCAAATTCAGAGACTAATCGAATCACCCTCCCTACAATAATAATTCACCTACGCCACTGAAAAAATCAACAATCATTACTACAACAACAACAAGAAATATGCATGCCTCTTCATTGAACATTAGAGCCATCGACATGAAATCACACAAAAAATAATAATAATAAAAAGTAAGAGGGAAGCAAAAAACAAAACAAAAAAACAACAACAACACGCTAAAACAAAATTCCGAAATTACGAAGCAAATTTATGCGTGAATGTTATCACTTCAGCACAGTGAGCTTATGCCGTTACTGCGCCGGATGACACAATTGAAGTCGCAACGAACGCGAAAATGCCATGCCAAACAGCAGCTAATGCAATCAACCGAGGGGATATTTGTATATACAATATATGTATATACAGGGGTGTACGTGTGTGTGTTTGTGTGAACATGCGTGCAGTTTGTTGCTGATGACAGCACAGCTGATTCCCATTGACATTGTTCCAGATTTTTTATGCGCCTCATTGCTTTGTGTCACTTTTATTATATTTATACTTTGCGCGCTCTCACCCACCAGCGCTCACGTTCTGCTTGTGCTGTGCCTTTTAGCTATGGTTGTTGGTTCAAACAGCTTTAGGACATTGTTGTTGTGCTATTGAGTGGTAAAAAAATCGAATATATACAATGTATAAATATATATCACGTGTGCGTGTATTTGCGTGTTGGTATTTCCTGCTTTCTCCGCAGACATTCGTGCGGTTAGACATGTCGTATGAGTGATGTGTGTTGCAGTTCATGTATGTTACTCATACGCCAACGCAGACAGCAGAAATTAAAAATGAGTGTACATGTGCATACGTTGTAGTATTAGTATATGTGTGCGTGGGTGTAGGAAAGTTATGAATGAGGTAAGTCTCATGCTAGCTTTCACATATAAGTACATACACATACATATATATATAGATGTAAGTGTATCTGAAGTAATATATATGTTAATAGTCTCTATATTTGCATGACATATACCAGCATGTAAATGTGTGGATTTGCAGCCAGATAGCTGACTTTTAATTAAGCATTTTCTTTTATGGCTGTATAAAGTTATTGACATGCTTATATGAGTGGGAGCTTTCATAATTATTGTATGCATTGTTAATTGCTCATTAGCTTAGAACTTTGAAAATATGAATATTACATATATATATTCATTAAAATATATAAAGCAAAGCATAAAATAGATCCATATAAAAATATATTTAATAACTCTATGAGATTAAATGAATGTTGACCGTAAATAAAACATAAAATTCGGGTTTATGAATAATAAGGAAACATTTTTGCGGCTGTAAAAATTTATGATTATTTATTATTTATACAAACTGAAGAGTGAAATCTTTTCACTTTTTTACTGGTCAACAACAGTTTATGGTTTCCAGAAAATCCTTTTAATCTTTATATTATTTAGCTCTGCAGGAAAGACAATTCTGCGATGTCTCGAAAAATTATTTCAAACCGAACTAAAATATCATATTTTAATACGAATTTGTTATTTAGTAAGAAAAAGTTTAAGACAGTAGCCTGCTTTACAGACTTCAGACTTTACAGACTGCTTTTTTTGTTTTGTTTTAAATCTCTTCCAAAACTATCCAAGAATTTGTCTTTAAAATTCCAGAGGCCAATTCGACATATTTTCGAAGCTAGAGCAGTTTTTGTGGCCGAGCGTCGAGCAGGTGCGATATATATTTTTTTGGACCGAAATTTTTAAAGCGCGTTTTCTCAAGTCTTCATTTTCACAAGTGTTAGGAAACGGTACCGGCGAGAGCAAAAAGGATATATGTCCGATCGAAAAAAAACCAAAGTGATCTAGCTTCAGTATTAAATTATCTTCTATTTGAAAAGTTGGGCAAAAGTATTATTTAAACTACTTGTTTTGCAACTTAAAGTCAATTTTTTTTTTTTAAATTAATTTTTTTTTCAAACTTCGAAAAAATTTGGAATTATATAACTTCTTAGGTATTTTTTTAGTTCATAAAGAAAAGAAACTTACAAAAATTAAAAAAAAAAAAATTGGTTCGACTGTTTCAGAAGCATCGCACGACCTCCATCACCGGCACCGATTTGTAAGTGCAGAGTCCAGGCGCTCCAGAAAAATAATTACAAATTTAAATATTTTTTAATAATAAATATTGTTTTTTAAGCCTTAAATATAGTACATTATTGTCCTAAAATTCCGTTTACCGCTATAATTTCCTTCCCTTTCAAAAAAACTGCTTAAAAAAGCTTTTTTTGGCTTCTAAAGCAGACTACTGTCTTAAAAAGAGTTATATGTGCTGGATATTTTAGTGGCGCTCCTAAATGTAGACCACATTTTAGTCTATACACAGTTGAACTTCCCTAACTCGAATCACCATAATTAAACAATTTCGAGTTTGAAAGACTTCGAGTTATAAAAGTGGTCATTAAAACATATAATTTTTCAAAAAGCTATAAAATATAGATTTATACACTGTTTTATTTATTTACTTTGCCTTTGTTATATGACTTATGCAGTCCATGAGTGCAATATCACATTTTTTGTTCGCCTCCATACGATATAGAGGTACTCTTGTAAATTTCTGCCCCGATAGTAAATTTTGTATTACACCCTGGTCGACAAGTTCAAGTTATGGAAGGAAATTTGTATGAAATTTGATTTGTAAACGCTAGTGTCAATTCTAGAAATCGAGTTATGGACGTTCAACGGTATACCATATGCGCTTGCCAATTAGGTAAAAGAGTCAACCTAGACCAATGTTATTAGAAAATACACAATAACAAGCTATTGAAAAGCCATTTCGAAAATGACATAACTCGAGCTACAAACCGATTTTGAACCGAACCTGATTTTGAACCAAACCTCGAACCGGCCCGTTTTTCTTTTAAAATGCGAAAATCACTCATAAAAATGATTCGGTTTGGTTCCAAAAGAAAATTCTCAATGAGCATCGTTGCCAACGATGTTTCGATGCTTTTGCTGAATAAAGGCGAAAGTCTCCAATGTAACATTAGGATATGTCACTTTCAAGTTAATATACAACCCTTATGGTAAACGGTTAAAAATTAACATGTTTATATTTTCACATTAAATAATTTTTTTATGATTCCAAACAACTTTAAAAGCCAACGAATATTACGATCTAATAAATTTAACGCCGCTCCTAAATGTAGGCAACAATTTTTTGAAACTATTTTGTATTAGACATTCAGTGGCTTACATATTAGATAATAGATTAAGACTAAACCAAGATATAAACCAAACCAAAAAAGTTTTGTAAGCTATTCATCGACGGATATTCATCGAATTGTTGAAATTTTTTAAAATATTTTTTAGTACTTTGATTAATAAGAATTAATACTGAAAACCCTGCTGAATTCCAATATAGCTCTACCCACTAACTTATTCAATATATTCAATTAGCGCTCACTTTTAAAGCACATAAATCCCGAATAAACAAAATGTTTCTACTACACAGATTATTTCCATAAATACACGCACCTCGATTTACTAAATTTACTCAAATTCCCAAATCACTAATTTACGCTGAAGTAAATCAAGCCACGCCCGGAAATACTTTATGGTAATATAAACACAGCGTTAACCAAAAATGGCAACATAAATAAAATTAACTAATTATTCCAGACCCCAACAACTCACAACCCTACAAAAAAATAAAACTAATAATAACAACAACAGCAAAAATTCGCTTTCTTTGCTCAGCGAATTATAGTCTCGTATAACTAATTTACTCGTACCCGTACTTACTCACACCAAGTGTATTTGTTTTGCACTTTTTCGCATTTTGCTTGTTTTTGGCACTTTTCCTTCCTGCATTTATGTTTTCATTTGTCCTTCAATTAGGGTTACGGCATACGATGGCGATATCGTAAATTAATTACACTTCCTCGTATTTTATGTTGTCATCGCAGCGCAAAGTAAACAAAGCCAAATAGACTGTCAAACGGACAGACAATCGATGAATGGCTGAATGGGTGAATTTGATGGCTAAATGGTTGTTTGGCTAGCGAACGGATTGACGTATAGACGTATTGACGGTTGGACGTCAGTGAAAGGGCGTTGTTGAACATTGATGTAAAATAAACGCTTGTAGGGCTTGATGTTGGGGTAAAATCTAGCCGAAGGTGTAAATGCCACACACATTCACTTATAACTATATATGTATGTATTTGGTGTTAGGTGTTGGTGTGCATATGTAACTATAGTTATGTTTGTTGGTGTATGTTGCCGTTTGCTTGCCAATCTGCCAGGCAGCTATTTAGCTAATAATCGAAAAATGTTTCCGAAGCGAAAATTTGAATGGTCAACAGCGCTTTGTTGTCTTCAAGCAAATGTCGCTTTTCGCCTTGCGCATTCACAACAACTCACTATACTATATAGACATACATACATATATATGTGTACATTAGGGTGGCCCTTATTTTCCAAAGTATTCCGATTCTCGATCGCACCCCCTAGAAATATGCGAATAGCCCAAAAACTAGTATATACAAAGTTTTGGGTCAATCAAAAAAGGTTTAGAGGTTGCGCAAGGAGCTTGAAATCCTGGAAAATTAAGAATTTTTGCCATTTTTATGTCTCCATATTTCAAAACCACACTATCTGGTTTCCATACCGTAATAAATTCTGCATTTTATTACCTTTCCAAAATTACCACAATCTTAAAAATCGGTCGATTGATGATAGAGTTACAGAAATACAAATATAAAAGTAAATATAATGTGGTGCATTCTCAAGCGTCGCATGCTCGTGATATACCGTTATAACGGTTCTAATGTTATTCATATTATCTTATTACGGTATGGAAGACCAGTAAGGGATAGTGTGACTTTGAAATATGGAAGTCTGAGACATAAAAAAGGCAAAAATTCTTATTTTTTCCAGGATTTCAAGCTCCTTGCGCAACCTCTAAACCATTTTTAATTGACCCAAAACTTTGTATATACTAGTTTTTGGGCTATTAGCATATTTCTAGGGGGTGCGATCGAGAATCCAGAAACTTTTTTTATCCTCCATACAACTAAGGGCCACCCTAGTGTACATGTATTTTTAGTTAATAAAGGCGCAGCAATTTGCAGTTCAGAAATTGTTGTCTTTTGTTTTGTTTTTTGTTCGTTTGTTGTTTTAGTTCAATAGCCAATGTTAAGCCAGGCGGTAATGAAAGAGAGCTCAAACACTTCACTCTAAGGTAATCTTTAATAAACAATATTGACTGGGTGTGTGTAGGCATACTTGCATTTAGTACTAGAAAATACCTTTATGTAGTCTTCTTTCTGTAATCAAGCTTCTTGATGAAGGTTTACGAATTGAATTTAGCAATTACATATTCTTTGATGGCTTTGAAGGCTCGTAGCATCAATATAGTTCTTAATTCGGTTCTCAACAGCGAGACTTGGTCAACTATTTAAGACTTTATTAAGGCTTTTAAGTAGAGCTTGAAAGAATAAAGTGTCACGTTTTTTTTGACATCGACTGGCGACATCTAGCGGGAGATTTTTTAATAACTTGCTTAGGCAATATGTATTTCGAATATGACCTAAATTAACCAGCATATACATAGATGTAGCCTCCTTCAACATTTCTTCACACTTGAAAGATTCCCTCATTTTAAATGAAAATGTATCTCTCACTTGAAATTATTTTTCAGGGTTTTAATTAAATTTTACTGTTAATGGTCATTGTCCAACAGACACACATGCGGTGAGGGATCCATCCAGACGCTAGTTTCCAAAACTACATGGAGGAAGGCAAAGAGGAATCGCCCAAGCACTTCCTTCTTCAAGTCCAGCACTCGCCAGACTTAGGTTAAAACTCCTCGGTAGACACATCTTCTGTGAACCTAGCGACGTAAGAACTTTATAATATAGTCCAAGCGTTTTGTTGAATCTTAAGATTCAATTAAATTAGTCTAAGTGAGATTCTCTGCAGTTGCGAAGATCTACCCCTTGATCTAACCTAACCTTATTAAATTGAAATAAAATCTGTATTTTAAAAAGCTAAGAATTTCTTTTTTAAGTCCCACTAAAGATTCCGATGTCTTTTTCTACTTTTCAAATATAATATGTTTGCGCGTCACTCCTAAATGTAGGCAACAATTCGTACAGAATGTTCTCATATGAAAAAAAAACTCCTTTATGTGGGACTGAAAACGTGTGAAATTATCCATTTGGAGGATATTGGTGCACTCGGCATAGAACCAATTGAAAAAAAAAATGGTACAAAATCCTGACTCCAAAAGCACAAACATTTATACAAACATACACATGAATTTCCCCCGAATGTCTTCACAACTGTTTTGTGACCAACCCTATTTTGGATGAAATTATCTACAAATACCCAATTTATATTATCCGCAAATTGCGCCTGTACATGATTACTATTTTCAAGTAATTTGCATCGGTTGAGTGGGTTTCAGAGACCTCATGAAGCATACATGTAGAGCACGGTATAATTTTATAGACGTGTATCTACATACAAACCTTCTGAGATGCATGCATGTGTGATTTTTCCCTTGCGATGCTGTCATATTTCCCAGAAATCAGCGAATGAAAATTGCTCCAGAGCAAAAAAACTATGAGGTCCATCATTTTCTGCTGAGCAAACAAAAGCCATTGCAATATTGTTTCACTTTTGGGGCAGTCAATTTTCCGCTTTTTTAATTTGTTTTATTTTTAGTCTTCGCTCGCTCATCAGCTGACATTGACGGCTGTCATCCAGCGTTTGACCCTTTTCAATTTGCTCCGCTGTACACCTAGGATGTAGGTCGTTTCTTACCACATACAACCCTACCTACACCAACGCCTCCTCCTCCCCCGCAGCACACTTGTCAAGTGTCCACTTAAGCAACTTGCACAATCTGTCGCTTCACACGTCGCCATTTGGTCACTCGTTGGCATTTCGACAAACGTTTTTACAAACCAATTTTAGTGTCTTCAACAGCCAGTCTCCACCATCCTTTACTATTGTTTAAACACACACACATAGATTTATAAATATTTCCACATTTTATTTGCTGTTGGCAGGAAATTATTTTCTGATTTTGCTCTTCAAGTGCAGCCAACGAAGCAATCGTTACATAGAACTACAACAACAGCAATGAGAATGCGTGAAAAGTGCTCGAGAATTTAGACAATCCATGACAAAGTCTAGAATGAAAATAAAAACAAAAACAATAACAATGGCAATGACAATGCAAACAGCACGAAGAAGAAGCGTGGGAGTGTGGCGGGGGAGGCCGACGCAGACATGGCGACGAAAACAAAAGTGCCGATTGCGACACTTTGGATTGAAGCCGAGGCATAGTTAGCTGGAAATGATGGCGCATCCTGACACAATCGCTGTGGAATGAAGTTCGTGTGCAACTGAATTTGGCAATGCGCCTGTATCTATACTTCTGACATATGCTCTGCTGGAATATCGCAGTACTTTCAATGGGTATTGTTACTAGTTCACTTTTAGAGACTTTCTTACAGAAGCTAATGGAAAATTTAACATGCTGATGTCTTGAGAAGTCTTCACAAGTATAATTTTGTCTATATATACTTTAGAACTAGTTACGAACTGGTTGCGAACTAGTTCAAGTTTAATCAACTATATTTTGATTGAAAAGAAGGTGTAAATCAACTCATGAGATCATCTCTGGTAAGCTGGCTCATTGATCAGACCTTACTTAGAAACCTCTGAGTTCAAAGTTCGAAACCGATCTGTTCAAAAAGATTCATATTTTTATGTTATACACTTGATCTAAGTATTTGAACACTCTATAGAATCCTTATCATTACTTTTATGTTAAGTCTTCCAGTGATTCAACCAATTCCCATTTCCCTACAGCATAAGCACACACAATTATTTAGAAATTTACAAAATTCTGTGTTAACCACTGCACGAAAGTTCGACGTGTCGTTGCCACTCAATGTTTAACTTATTTCGCTGCAACTATGGATGTACGTTATCGCTACCCGCACTCCCTGGGGCAATTTGCTATACAACTATACAACTATACAAAATATGTAAGTGTGAATAACCAACAACAAAATGTTTAAGTTTTCTAACTTATTTTAGACGATTTTGATGTTGTGGTGTTTGTTATTGCTTTTGCTGCTGCCGACGCTACTGCATGCCAGCCGAGTGTTGCAGCAACATTTCGTATGCAAGCAAAAGTTTCCATTGCGATAATATGACAAAAATCGAGGAAACTGAAACTTTGGCACCGAACACATAACCGAGAGTTGATCCCACAAAGCTGCAACATATTGCCAAGTGTGTGCATGTGGAAACGCAAGATTTATTACTCTGCTAAGCAAGCGCATACAAAACTATATGCATCTATATACAGCTAATATTTAAAATGTTGTAGAGACAAGTGAGAACCGCAAAAACAAGAAAAAATATCAAAAATAGTTGAAAAACTTCATTTGCTATATTGAGCAGTTCATTCGAGTATATTCGGTGGTTTTTGTTCTGCTTTTAAGTTCTGCAGCTAAATTCAAATTGAAATGCATTTTTTTGAACACGTGTATGACCTACAAAGTTTTATTGAATTGAGGTGGAATGGCATTTAAGAAAATAAGGAACTTTAACAAAAGTATAAAAATACTTCTGGTTTTAATAGCAAGATAACAGAACATTATCTGTGGTATTCAAATATAGAATAACTAAAAATAGAGACCTTTCTTTCCTTAATTAAGTGAGATTGCTTTGTAGGTTAAGACTAATGACATCTATATAGCATGTATGATTCAGATACATAGCTCAGATGGTTTAGTTTGCATAGCGGAAAAAATTCACTGAGCATCTAACTTGAGCTGCTGAAAACTCTGGTTCTTTCTGACGTCAAAAACACCTTCATATGGATGAAAAGGGGATCTCATTTCGATTAATTTTATTAAAATGACTAATTCAGAATCACCGAAGGTATGTCTCAACCTCAGTATGGCGAAAGCTGGATATTGAGGGCTAGATCTTTCCACCAAAACTTAGTACCAAAACTCATTGCCACGTTTTAAATATTAATTATATTAACAGTTAAAATAAATTCAAGAAAATTATGTGATTTCGTTGGGGCATCCAGGAAGCGTGGTCTTCTTCATAAGTTGGGGGTACCTTCAATCTGCCCGCTGCCTGGATTTTCGATATACTGTTTCTTACGAACAGTTGGCTCAGGAATGGAGCCTATTGGTGAATTAGTTCTGTGTGGAAAAGTGCAGTCCGCCACTCTAGAGCACCATGACGCCTTCGTTACTTCCCAAAGTGGTCCGGAAATCTCGGTTGAGCCGGACAGCCGGATTTACCACCTGGCTGCAAACCACCCATTATTGGGATGTGGTGGCAGCTCTTGGTCATCGACCTACCTACCAGCTACCATCAAAACAGACAAAGAGTGTCTACCGTAACAATAACACTGGTCTGACGGTGCCCTACTGAGGTACGTTTAAGCTCCTGCACCGCTTCAAGGTGTCTGCTATTCGCGGTTCCGAAATATTATTTGTTATAACGGAACCGTTATTATCTATTCAAATTGAGATCTCTGTTTGGAGCCCGTAGTGCTAATGACAGTTTCTTTCAGCAAACATTTTCATTCAATAGATATTTCCTAGAGAATTGAGACCCAACAGCTTACTGATAAATAATCTATAATGGCAAGAAGAACCTCTAAGGATTGCACGCTGAGGTTAACAGAGATCTTAAAATCCTAATTGAAATGTATTTCCGTTCATAAGGAGACAACAAGAACTTTAAGTCTACGAACCAAGATTATTCTAATGTCTTTCTTTTATGCTTAAAATTTATAGAAAATAAAATTAAGTACAGCGAACGGAAAGAAAGCATTTATATTCTAGTAATTGTACTAAAAAAACAAACCCCAGCTACATTCAAAAAAGTTTAAAATTAGCTTGTACTCTTGTCACAGAACTTTAAGCTGCATTAAAACTTTGAGGAAGAATCTTCTATTGTAAGAGCCAAAGTACAAAATATACATACATACACAAAAACCTATAAGCACACAATACTTAAGCGCAGAAATCTAGCAAATCTAAAAGACAATTCGTTGCAGTCTCAACTCACTCAGGCACAGGCACTTGTTTTTGTATGTGTTTTCGTTTGTATATGGGTCTTTGTATGTTTGTGTGTTTTTGGGTTTATGTCATTATGCGCTTTGTAAACCCCAAAAATATGACAGAGCTGCTGTCAAGAAAATTCTCATGTAACCAAGTGATATTTCACATGCAGCCATGACAGCGAAACCGCAAAAATAAATGTACTCAAATGCAGCAACAACAATATAATATAGCTTATTCATATATACATTATATATATTCACAAGTAAAAATATAATAGCAAAAAAAGCAAATTATTTTTAATGTAAAAATAAAATTATACATTGTAGAAATAATAAGCTAAAATACCGCATAAACCAGTAAAAGAAAAGTTGAAAAAAAAACTTCAACAAAAAGCACGAAACTTATGATTTGCCATTTTGCAACAAGGCTATTGTTGTTGTTGTTGCCGTTGTTTGTGCGCGATTTTCACATCGCTGCAATTGTGATAATTTCTTTGCCAGCACTTTTGGCACATTATTGCCTTGTTGTTAGTACGAACGCTTTTATGTCGCTTACAATTTACAGCGGTGTTGTCGCGCCGGCACACAAACACACTTAAATTTACTGCAAACCTAAGAACTTAGAGATATTTTTATATGCATATAAATATACTTATATATTGTATGTACATTGTATATATCTATGTGGTGTGGCAAATGTTTCAGATTGTCACTGCAGCTGCTGTAGTGTAAGAATGTGCAACCCTGTGGGGAAACCGTGTCGTGTGAATATGGATATGAATATTTATACAAACATATTCTGTATCTGTATCTGAGAGTAAGAAACCTTAAGCAAAGCGGAGCAAATATAGAGTTCAATATTTTAGCGACTTTCTTCCAATGTGTCACAAGGGGTTTGTAGTCACTTAAAAAGCGTGTGTGGATATTCCATGTGTAACATAGTAGTATCCTAGCAAAGTAAATGAATATGTTTACTTTGAAAACTAGTATATATTATTAACTCGGGATTTCGGGATCCCGAAATATTTCGGGATCAAATATTTCAATAAAATCTAAATGGCAACACAAAGTATTATTACTTTATCATAAGCTGACGAATTCCGAATTCTTATAAACTCAAGGGCATAGAAAGATCAGTATACAATGTGAATTGAAATTTCTTCGGAAATTATATTATTACCTTAAGCAGTAATCCATGTCAAATTTCGTGAAGATACCATGTCAAATGCGAAAATTTTCCATACAAGCCATTGATTCCGATTGTTCGGTTTGTATGGCAGCTATATGCTATAGTGACCGATCTGAACAATTTTTTCAGAGATTAAATTATTTCTATGAGCAATAACTCACACCAAATTTCGTGAAGATATGTAGTAAAATGCGGAAGTTTTCCATACAAGCCATTGATTCCGATTGTTCGGTTTGTATGGCAGCTATATGCTATAGTGACCGATCTGAACAATTTTTTCGGAGATTAAATTATTTCTATGAACAATAACTCACACCAAATTTCGTGAAGATATATAGTAAAATGCGGAAGTTTTCTTAAAAACTGAATGACTAGTTCGTATATATACAGACAGACAGACAGACACACAGACGGACATGGCTAAATCGACTCAGTTCAACATACTGATCATTTATATCTATACTTCATAGGGCCTCCAACGCTTCCTTCTGGGTGTTACAAACTTCGTGACAAACTTAATATACCCTGTTTAGGGTATAAAAATTGCATGCAGATTTAAACTCTGATTTTTTTTTAAATATGCTCCATTCGTTAAATTTGAATCCACAAATTTCGGGATCCCGAATTCGTGATTTCATGATCTCAATGACAAAGTTAAAATATACTGGTAGAATTTATTAAAAATCGTCAACGAAAATTTATTTCTGAGTACCCTCACTAACTGTGTTTAAACATGAAGATATAGTATATACCATCGAGATTCTAAATATTTTTATCCACTCACAACCCTACTGATTTCTTGCTATTTCCCCCTTTAACCATTATTATGTATGTGAGCATCTCTTTTTTTTTTGCAACTTTCCAACGATTTTTGCATTTGCTTATTTTTCTTATTGTTATTTCTTTTGCTTTTGCTTTTACTTTCACTTCCCGTGCAGCCCATATATACATACATATACCGTTACCGTACATACATATATTGCTTTTGTTCTTAAGGAGCACACTTAAGTGCGACGAGACTGTTGCTTAAGTGACCGCCAACCGACAAGCGCCAACCGCCGGGCCACAGGCATTCTCCTTCAAGTGACTGCCACACAGAAAACTTAAGTAAATAGTATTGAAATTATAACAATGGTTAAAAACAACAACAACGACAACAACAGCAATGCCAACACAAATGAAAATGAATGTGAAAACTATTGTGGCTACAAAAACAATACCATGCATTGTTGTTGCTGGCTTTCGAGCGAAAATTAGTAAGCGCCGCGCAAATGAAGTGGAATATTTTTATTTGTTTTTGTTTTTTCTTGTTTTCGAAAAATCTGAAGTACTTTTAATAACCCAATCAAGTATTTGCTGTTTATTTTACTTGTTGAATTTCGCGTATATTCAATGTGTTTGTTGGCTGAGTGCGGTTCGGTGGTTTTGGTCTGCTTGTCAGCGTAGAAAATTGCCAAAGTTTTTACATTAGCAAAAGCGAAAGATTGAAATAACATTAACGGAAATTGTTGCAAAAACTTAATGGAATGAAAGGAATAACACTGCGAATATACTATATAAGCTTTGAGTTGGTAATAAAGACATTCACTTCATAAAATTTGCATTGAATGCGGAACTTCTTTATTGGTAAAGTCGGAGGCACTCATAATCTTTAGAAAATTTTCCTATGACAACGAGGTTCTCTATACCCACATATTTCCCTCTTATTGTAAAATATTGCCAATCAGTATTGACGAAATCTTAATCAACCACCATTGCGAAAACTTAACATCGCTCATTATACGATAGCAGATTGCTGATCCTTGAAACGACTACATTTTAGAACCATATTATATTTCAAGTTGTTGAATAAATTAAAGTCTTAAATTATTGATAGTAAATACAGTCAAGGTCACTATTAAAATATTGTTCCGTTATTATTAGTGTCTGTTGATTCATATTTACTGGACCATATCGTCTCAAGAAGAATAAAGCTCCAGAGCGATGCCAGTAATTATTATTGTGTGAGCCATTTAAAAGTAATAGCGGAGGAGAAAGTTACTTTGAGTATATTTGGTACTAAATAATTTATAAAGATTCTAGAATATATCTAGGATTAGATTATTGCTCATTCAATCCCAATACTAGCTCCACTTATTAGAAAATAAATTTTAATACCGAAGGGGCTGATTTAGAACAGCTTTCGCAAATTTTTTATAAATCTAAATCCAATACATTAGAAATACTTTCTTCCGCTGGATTAATTAAGAAAATTCTTTATATAAACTATATTCTTCATTTCTCACGTACTCGTAGACATAGAACTGCTTCGATTTCCAGCAATAAACAAATTCTTATTTTTTAGACTTATGAGGCTTATCTCACATTATCTTAAGGAACTTTTAGGGCCCTTACTAATTGCAATAAAAGGCAAAATAATATGCCTAGAAAACGATATCGATAACAACCACAGTTATTACGTGATTACTGTTTACGTTCGAATTACTAAAATTCAAGTTGTACTCGTATCGTTGCTAGTAGAGTGGGTGCTTAAAAAATAACATTATATGACGTAGGACTACAACACTATATAATAAGTTTCTTAAGCCGAAATCCTAAAATCTTAAAAGACTAGGCACAAAAATGTGAGCAAAAATATTTTAAGGGGGTATTCTTGTCTAGACGCATCAATTTTAGGCATTTGAAAAACATTTTTACTGCCCATTTTTTGTATGTTTTTTATTTACATTTTAATAATATAAAAAAAAAATTGCAAGAAAAAAACCAAAATTCGTCGAGATACGGGCCGGTGGAGTGGGGGCTTCAAAAAAAAAACGGTGCGTCCTGGTTTACGTGATTTCAACCCTTGTAGAGATCTAAAACACAAAAAACAAGAAGATTCTTTATTAGTAAGGATGTCGTTATCGGGTTGACCATTTTCAAAAAAAGAAAATAACAAAATGGCGTCGACTTGAAAACAAATTTTTTTTGATCCGATTTTTTCGACCTTTTCGAATTTTTTTAAAAATAAAAATTTTTGAAAATCCAAGGCAGACACGATAGAGCATTGTATATAGAAGATATATACCAAATTTCAAAGGAATCGGTTCAGTAGAACTTGAGATATCATGTTCATCAACCACCTCAAAAAAAGGTAAAAAGTTTAAAGTTTAGGAGACCGCTCGGCCGCCTCGGACGCTACGTCACAAAATCGGCTGTATCTCCGAAAATAAGTCGAATTTTGAAAAATCCTTAAAAAGTCATATATTTGAAAGTCTAAACTTTCAAAATAAGCAAAAAAAATCGACTTTTTCAAATTCCTAGACCAGAATATACTGAAGAAAATTTCCAAATCGGCTTTGGGTCAGACTGCAGATTTGATAATAATATTGATCTTGTTGTTTTTGGCTGAAAACTTTCACTAAATATTTTGAGGATGCTGTCGATTTGAAAGCGCTAGGCCACATAAAAATCCTGGTCCGTTACCATTATGTAGACCTAACTTTCAAGATAATGGTTAATAATAATAAATGATGGTATGTAATAAATTTTCCTTTATACTAGAGTCGATCGCAATATATACTATTGCACTAAAAGTCATCGAACTGATTGGTATGTTTTTGAGATGAATATTTATCGCTAAATAACATTTATCCCATGTGATAGCTTAGTGCTACATACTTTATTGAAGAAATCCGTTTAAAAAGGAACGAGAAGACGACTCACAACTTCTAACACAACTTAAGGCTTAATTGAATATTTTCTTCGAATTCAACAAATCAGAGATCAACAAAATCCTTCCCGACATTTTTTACTTTTTAATGATGTTATTAATACAACTTTCTTTTATTTACATTATTTTATAAATTTTATTTTTCATTAAAAAAATGTTGTTGAATTTCGTAGGTTATGCAAAAACAAAAATGCTCCATATTATATTTCAAAAAATAATTTTTGCACCAATTTGCATAAATACTTAATAAATCCAACCGAAATTCTACTCTTGCAGACTTTTACAGGAAAATTACCTCAATTTCATTTCATTTATGTATAAAGAGCGCATTTTATTTCATTTCATTACTTCATTTCACTATTTTCATTTTCGTAATTTCTTTAAATTTTTTCCCATTTTACTTATTAAACGTACGCACTTTGGCATTTCCGTCATTATAAATGCTGGAACATTCAGAACTTTTGTAATTATAATAGGCTTGCTTGCTATGCAAATACTCGAAAAGGTATGCCTATACTATACTAGACGTGGATATGGAATTGCTTACGGGCGCACTATGACGTCTAAGCGATTATAGTTGTAACGCTGCGTGAGTCAGTCTATGTGAGTACGAGTATGTGTTGAAAGCACCCACCGCTTGCTAATGCCGCGAATTAGTTGAGAGTGACTGTATTGGATTTACCGAGTTACAAATGTGGGTGTGTACGTCATGCAAAAGGTGGTAAAGAACGGTAAAAAGGGTTAATAGTATATATGTATATGTTAGAGCAATATGTCTGTTGAGGCCACAAGTGGGTTAGTAAAGCAAAATAGCAAGTCAAATGAAAAGAGCGCATAGAGTTAAAGAGTAAATAGGCTAAATATGTATAATAAAGGTGGCTTGTGGAAGGAAGTATGAATATATGTGTGTTCCCTAATGAGTAATGGCAGTCACATTTATTGTTGGTGAATGCCACATTCAGTTATCTAGTCATATTAGATACATCTATATTTATACACGTGTGCCTAAATTGTATAAAAATGTATATAGGTGTGTACATATATATTTATTATTAGTTAGTTAAATGTTTACCACCTACGTGTTATTGGAAGTAAATATTTTCTCTTGCACGTAAATAAATTTTTGTGTACTTTCCTGTTTTCTTTATGAACTTTTTATTTACTTGAGTATACGAGTATATGTATGGTTATTGTTTATGTGCTCGTATTGTAAATGCGATGGTAATCAAGAAAATTACTCATACGCCGTGTCACACGCTGTGCTTTGAACTAATTTCAACGATTTTCTGATGGTGTTTGGGGGTGAATTGGACATAAATGGGTTAAGTAGTATGAGGAGGTTAATAATAATAATTTTATTTTTCAAAAGACTAAAATTCCCGCTATTTTTTGAACATACCTTGTTGTGAACTACCTGTAAATATAAGTGACAGTCCATAAGATTTAGGTACCTTATAGTCTAATAAAAATGCTAATATCAACAATTTAAGAGGAAATCAACTTCCACATATTGCTAAGTTGCTACTGAAAATTCATGAGAACCCATCTTCATATGTTTACAACCAAGAATCAAGTTCTCTTCTTCACTCATTACTAATTAAAAATCAAAATAAAAACGCTTCAAACTCAACTCGTTTATAATGAGTATCAATGCAAACCAATATTTACAGTTAATCACCAATATTTACAGTTAACAACCAATAATAGCAATTGCCCTCCCGATTGCACTCACAAAAGCCAAAGCATTGAATTAGCAGCAACAGCAACAACGACGAGTGTCTGATCTAATCTCTGTGTAAACTAGACAAATTGTGGCAAATGAGTGTGTGTGTGCACAATGGCATGCCACTGGCGTGTTATCGACGTAGTCGTGCTTAATATGCTAACACTCCAATGACTAAATTCCAAAAAGCCATAACGGCATAACGCCAAGCGCCACAACAAGAATATTTTCAAAATAAACAAAAACAAAAATAAAATTGTCGGCGGCAATTGCAAAATGTGTGTAATCTACAACAATACAAAGTGCAAATGCGAAGTGCAAACAGCCCACCCGCCTGCCAAACATCAGCGGGTTTACATATAGAACTGATCTGGTGTTTATGGCGGTGTTGTAATGGTATGTAGGAGAGTGACGCCACGAATTGCTGAATGCGATGTGAATCATCAACAGTTGTTTACAATATGGCGTTGTTGTTTTTGTTTTTAATTCTCATATTGCACATGCCAGGTGGATTTGCGCTGAAGTCAGCGCATTTGTTGTGCATTTAAATTAGAAGTCAACAGGTAAATATGTCAGTTTAATCATCGACATTTTGGATTTTAATAATCGGTTTTAGTTGACAGCACTGATTACAAATTGATTTAGACACATATTTTGGAATCTCTTTGACATGATTTTTTAAAGTTTGAAGTGGTAGCAACTCTTTTAATTAAAATTACCTAAACAATTTCAGAATTAAACATTGCATAGAATCTGTGACCATCAATTATTTTTTAGGTGATAATAATTTTCAATTCATGGCCACCATAGCTGCAATGAAATTATACTTAATGCAATGATAGTTAGTTGGAATATTAAACATATTTTGTGCAGTTGGCAACTCTAGATTATTTTTTTTTGTATTTTTTAATAAATTTCAAAATGTGTTCCTTTACATAAAAACATCAATTGAATATTCATAATGTCTCATTGTTTTATAGCCAATTAATTAAATTATATAATTATTATTTTTTTTATTTTTAAAGACTAGTCAACCCTATCAGAATTTAAATATTGAAAAAAAAAATATTAAATTTATTCTATAAAGTTTTTATAGAATTTCAGAATATACCTAACCTTTTCGTCACTTCATTTCACAGTTTATTTATTAGGGTTTTTTAGTTCTTTTTTGTGATGCCGGAAACCCTACGCCAATTGTGTAAGGCTACTGGATAATAGTCGCCAGTGTAGTTGCCTTGGCTACTGAAGCTAGATTTCATATTACGATAAGCTATCAGCCTCAGTATTATAGAATACGCATATAGAATACGCAGCCCTTAGTTTACATTTTTGGCAATTATTTTTAAAGTAGCATTGTCATCAAATGTGAATGACAATTTGTGCTGTTAAAACTACAAATACAAATTAATACAAAAATAATTTATTTGAATTAAAATAAAAAAAAACTATGTTGAGTAGTTATGAATTATTTTTCATGAGTCGAGAGGAAAGCTTGAATGTCGCATTAATTCGACGGCTAATTAGAAACCGTTCCAATGCTTTGGATCTTCCTCTGGTGAAGTACGCTAAAAATTAAAATGTTGTTATTTGTTATATTTACTATATTTTGTATATTTTCAAATAGATTTAAAAGATATTTCGGTATATCAAACAAAACATTTTCATACTTCTTTAAAATCTACCAACCGATCAACTGCGGTCCCTCCAATTCCGAAAATTTGCGCAGCGATATGATTCTTTGCTGAAGGTAGCTATCAGAAAGGCCAAGGGAACGACTTCGGAGTTTCACAACTTAAATACAATGTCAGTGATTCTTACAGAAATGACCACATTGATGCAAGAGAAAATATGCCCAAAATATGTAAAATTTAACATAAGCGTAGAGAGCAAAGTACTACTAAAATAATAAATAATAAGCAATGAAACCGAATTCTCAGGTGTAATCCGATTTCGAATAAAATAGATAATATGCAAAAAAATGGCTACTGGCGATCAGTAGTCTGTCATATTCTCCAGTAGCCTCTCTTAATGTATTTTTCAGTCTACGGTAGCCGGTAGGTGACTATACTGAGGCTATTATAGATACATATTAGGGGTGTAAGCTTTATAGATATTTTTAATAAAAATTTTGAAACTTATTTTAATAAAAATAGTAAATTAAAGAAAATAACATTTTATGAAAAAAAAATTCAAAATATGGCAGAGCTTTTTAAAGAGTATCTGATTAATTGTTTCAATTAATCTTTTAAAATAAACTCTCCAAAGGTATATTCACATCTGGCTATTTTCGAAAATAAGCATTTTGCAATATAAATATCCGAACAATGTTACCCCACACTTTCAAATATTCTGCCATTGCATAATGATATTTTCTTCTTTTTTGCATGTCATTGGCCGTATGAACTCAAACCAGCTGATGGATGACACATGTGCACTGAAATATATATGATTGCATATGTGTATTTGTGTGTTCATTGGCACCTCTTTAGCTGAGATTATTGCACCCTCGATTGCAGTTATGACGCCAATAAATTAATAAAATCATACGCTTTCATTGCAAATTCACAGCACATGTGTCTCTGTGTATGTGTGTGCCAGCGCATGTTGTACAATCATGTCGGGGGATATGCGAGTACGAATATGGCCGGAACTCAAAGTGTTAATTAACCGTCGAGTGTGTCAGTCGATTGCATTTAGTGGCACAAGTGCACATTTGCTTTTGCTGCATTGCTTTTGCGTAAATTGCAGAGATAAGGCAATCGGTGGAGACGCATCCACACACACACACACACATCCGCGCGGTTGGCATGTGTGCGATTTTCCATTTATTTGCAATTATGGTGAATCACAGGCAATAATTGTGTTATAAGCAAATGAAATACTCACACCTGCTTATCTCCGTGCGGGCGAAAGTACTTAAATCATATTGATGATTATAATTGCGCTTTTATGATGTGTTGCTTCAAGCATAATTTTTCAATAATGTGCATTTATTGGAATTTGGAATGAAAAGAATCACTCGTAATATTTATTACATTTTCGAATGATTTATAGCAACAGATACTAGAAAAATCACTCCGTTTGTTGCTGCTTACATGAGTCATGTGAATTGATGTGACTGAAGATAATATCACTCGGATGGAATCACATCGCGTGATCCAATCGAGATATCATATGATGCTTAGATGCTATCTCTGCGCAGCAACATGTATTTATTAAATAAAAAGCCTGCTTAACAAACAGAAAACACTTTCAAAGCATGTGACAAAATATCACATCACATGATCTTAACCACATCACATGATCCTATGGAGATATCATATGATACTAGTGTCTTATGCCAACCGCGCCAAGTGAGTTTCATTTAAATAATAGAAGGAGATAGAAGGCAGGAGGATGGGACCATGTGTAGAAGTTCACGCAAGTGAGGAAAGTTTTTGATTGTCATTCACTTGGGAGTGGCCAGAAACGATTCTTCTCCACATGGTCCAAGCAGCTCACGACTTCCGGTTTTAGACCAAGTATCCTCTGGGTAGCCAACAGACATCCGTTTGAAGGCGAGCTAAAGTGAGAAGGCGAAGCCCGCTTATGCGGTTGTGCGTTGGGTTTGGGTCCCACCACATAAAAACACCCCCCAATGAAAAATCTACGAAAGCCTCGGATGAGACACCCCCCTTTTGATGACGACCCCTGCAAACGTTTTAAGGATAATGATATAAGGGCATGCACCTGGAATGTCCGGACCCTTAATTGGGAAGGTGCCTCTGCCCAGCTGGTTGATGTCCTCATACGACTCAAGGCTGACATCACCGCCATCCAAGAAGTGCGATGGACGGGACAAGGACGGAAGAAGGTGGGTCCTTGTGACATCTACTACAGCGGCCATATAAAGGAGCGCAAATTTGGTGTTGGATTTGTGGTGGGAGAAAGACTCCGTCGCAGAGTCCTGGCATTCACCCCGGTGGATGAACGTCTTGCCACAATCCGCATCAAAGCGAGGTTCTTCAACATATCGCTGATTTGCGCCCACGCCCCAACGGAAGAGAAGGACGATGTGACCAAAGATGCTTTCTATGAGCGCCTAGAACGCACCTATGAGCGCTGCCCCCGCCACGATGTAAAAGTCGTGCTTGGCGATTTTAACGCCAGGGTGGGTAAAGAAGGTGTCTTTGGCACAACAGTCGGAAAATTCAGCCTCCATGACGAAACATCGCCAAACGGCCTGAGGCTGATCGACTTCGCTGGGGCCCGAAATATGGTCGTCTGTAGTACCAGATTCCAGCATAAGAAAATACATCAAGCTACTTGGCTGTCTCCTGATCGAAACACGCGGAACCAAATCGATCACGTTGTGATAGACGGAAGACATGTCTCCTGTGTTTTAGACGTGCGTACGCTCCGAGGACCAAATATAGACTCGGACCATTATCTGGTCGCAGCTAAAATACGCACCCGCCTCTGTGCAGCAAAGAACGCCCGTCAACAAACACAAGGAAGGTTCGACGTCGAAAAGCTGCAATCGCAACAGACAGCCACGAAATACTCTACTCGACTTGCACTCCTGCTCTCTGAGAGCACTCATCAGCATTCCGGTATAAGGGAACTGTGGAACGGCATCTCAAACTCACTGCGTACCGCTGTAGCCGAAACAATTGGTTTTCGGCAACGACAAAAAAAAACAAGCTGGTACGATGAGGAGTGCCGTCTCGCAGCGGAGAGAAAACAGACTGCCTACCTCGCAACGTTGCAAACGACCACAACACGTGCGGGATGGGATAGATACCGAGAGCTGAAGAGGGAAGCGAGACGCATATGCAGACAAAAAAAGAAAGAGGCCGAAATGCGTGAGTACGAAGAGCTTGAGAAGCTGGCAGACAGAGGGAATGCTCGAAAATTTTATGAAAAAATGAAGCGACTTAACGAAGGTTTCAAGACCGGAGCATCCTCATGTAGAGACCAAGGTGGTAATCTGGTAACCGATGTCCAGGGCATACTGGGATTATGGAGGGAACACTTCTCCGACCTGCTGAATGGCAGTGAGAGTACAACACCAGGAGAAGGCGAACCCGATCCCCCAATCGATGACGATGGAACAGATGTTCCATTACCCGACCATGAAGAAATTCGAATAGCAATTACCCGCTTGAAGAACAACAAAGCAGCGGGGGCCGATAGATTACCGGCAGAACTATTCAAATACGGCGGCGAAGAACTGATAAGGTGCATGCATCAGCTTCTTTGCAAAATATGGTCGGAAGAAAGCATGCCTGACGATTGGAATCTCAGTGTGCTCTGCCCAATCCATAAAAGGGGAGATCCTCCAATCTGCTCCAATTACCGTGGGATCAGCCTCCTAAATATCGCATACAAGGTTCTATCGAGCGTACTGTGTGAAAGACTAAAGCCCACCGTCAACAAACTGATTGCACCTTATCAGTGTGGCTTTAGACCTGGAAAATCAACAACTGACCAGATATTCACCATGCGCCAAATCTTGGAGAAGACCCGTGAAAAGAGGATCGACACACACCACCTTTTTGTCGATTTTAAAGCAGCTTTCGACAGCACGAAAAGGAGCTGCCTTTATGCCGCGATGTCTGAATTTGGTATCCCCGCAAAACTAATACGGCTGTGTAAGTTGACGTTGAGCAACACCAAAAGCTCCGTCATGATTGGGAAGGACCTCTCCGAGCCGTTCGATACCAAACGAGGTTTCAGACAAGGTGACTCACTATCGTGCGACTTCTTTAACCTGATGCTGGAAAAAATTATAAGAGCTGCAGAGCTAAACAGAGAGGGTACCATCTTTTACAAGAGTGTACAGCTCCTGGCGTACGCCGATGATATTGATATCATCGGAAGCAACAACCGCGCCGTTTGTTCTGCTTTTTCCCGCATGGATAAGGAGGCGAAGCGAATGGGTCTGGAGGTGAATGAGGACAAGACGAAATATCTCCTGTCATCAAGCAAACAGTCGGCGCATTCGCGTCTTGGCTCCCACGTCACTGTTGACAGTCATAACTTCGAGGTCGTAGATAATTTCGTTTACCTGGGAACCAGCATCAACAACACGAACAATGTCAGCCTCGAAATCCAGCGCAGAATAACTCTTGCCAACAGGTGCTACTTTGGACTGAGTAGGCAATTGAACAGTAAAGTCCTCTCTCGACGAACCAAAATCAAGCTCTACAAGTCGCTTATCATCCCCGTCCTGATCTACGGTGCAGAAGCTTGGACGATGTCAACATCAGATGAGATGACACTAGGAGTTTTCGAGAGGAAAATTTTGCGCAAGATTTATGGTCCTAAGAACATTGGCAACGGCGAATACCGCAGACGATGGAACGAGAGCAGAGCAGACGAGCTGAGTTCAGCGAATAAAAAGACAGCGGCTACGCTGGCTAGGTCATGTTGTCCGAATGGACGAAAACACTCCAGCCCTGAAAGTGTTCGATGCAGTACCCGCCGGAGGAAGCCGAGGAAGGGGAAGGCCTCCACTCCGTTGGAGGGACCAGGTGGAGAGCGACCTGGTTACACTTGGGATCTCCAACTGGCGCCGAACTGCGAAGGAGAGAGAGAGATGGCGCACTATCGTCGATTCGGCTATAACCGGCTAAACGGTTGCAACGCCAATCACATACAGATAGAAGGCAGTCAAATCACAATTTTAGGCATGTGACATAACATCACATCGCATGAGCTAAATCACATCACATGAACCAATTGGGGTGATATATATCATATAATACTAGTGTCTTAAGCCAGCCCCGCCAAAGGAGTTTTTTAAATCTTTGAAGCCAATCTAGTGAACAGAAAACCGATTTTAATTTTTTGTGACATATGTATAATCACATCAAACTGTACATCACATCAAATGAACACATCAATACATCACATAGTTGCTTTATATGCCGGCTCACAAAATAAATAATATTCACTTTCATGCCATTGCGTTGTGTTATATTTTTAAATATTTCAACGTTTCTTCGTTGTATCAATTAGAATAGCATAAGTGCGGCGGCAGTGAGTAGAAAAGCAAATATGGAAAATTGTGTCGAAGTATTTTCAGTTTTACAAAAATATCACACACACGTGCACTATGCAACCATTCAAGCAGAAATTATTGTATTTACCATATGTTTATGAGTATGCATGTGTGACTTTGAGAAAACAAAATTGCTAACAAGTTATATTTATACATATTTATGTACTTTTAAATGACATAAGTCAATACTAAAATAACAAAATTGAATTTGTTGTTGGATTGAGTTTGAAAGTCATCAAACTCGCATAATACTCACAACGTCAACTGCAGTACAAATACAAAAAAATATTTACTGTTGGGGAAAAAATTGTTCACAAGTTGACGGAAGTAGCTCCAAACTTTGCTTATGAGCTTTTAATTTATTTCGGTTATTTTATTTTAATTTTCTTTATATTTAACTTACATAATTGGATTATGTTATCGATATTACGTTTTAAATGAGCATAATTTTAGTCTCGTTTCACTTGCTTTGTTAAAATATGAATACTTATTAGTAAAAAGCAATAATTTGGTGAGGGGAAGGTGCAATGTAACAGTTGTTCAAATTTCAGTTTAAAAGATTTGAAACTTAGTCGAACTTCTAACACTTCCAGAACTCCAGTTTTGGGTGAGAATTTCTTCCCCAGCTATTGTGTCACAAACTCGAGACTCAGAGTTTCTCCTTCAAGAAATTTTCTTTAATTATAATATCATTTAAATACATAATTATTATATTGAATTCAACTTCAGTGTATATAAATATCAGATCTTAAACTCGAGTTTTTGTGATTTTGCTATTAGAGAATCAGAATATGTGAGAACAATTTATCATATAGCTAGTCCGCTTGGGATGATGCCCAATAAAACCTAATTTTACTTTCTAGCTAAACTTGGCACTAAGTTTGGCTTTGACTAGTCGAAAGGGCAGTGGTTTCCAAATTCGAAGAAGGTATTATGTCTACAACTTTGCCTCCGCCGTTTTCCAATAGATGTCTCCTGGGTCAAAGGACTGGTCGATTAAATCGACTAAATCGTTTTATATCGATCTTGGACATTTGTGTCAATATTAACCCAACTCAAAATATTTGTAGAGATTCGTTTGAATCCCAGATTTATTCTCAACTGAAAATGTCACTTCTTGAGCAGAATTCTCGACCATTGCGGGAAATTTTGCTTTTCTTTTTTAATTCCAAGAAAAGTGCGGCTGAGGCTCATTGACATTTGTAACCATTTTTATATAAAAAAAATGTAAATTTACAAAAAAACGGCGGAAGCAAAGTTGTAGACCTATAAAATTTAAAAAATTCCAGCTTTGAAAACAAAAAGTCAATGGAGGAAAACTTTGATTTTTTTATTAATTTTAACGAAAGTATACCCGTTCATATTACTTTGCTCACCACTGTACTTACCTATTCAGGAACACGTATAACATGAACTCAACTCAGCATGAGTGGAAAATTTACAAAGTCCTTAGAAAGTTTAAAATAAGTACTTTTAGTTCTTAATTTATAAATAAACTGGTGTACGCTCGAATAACGGTGTATAAATATCGAAGCGATGAATGAAATATGTACATAAATATCGATTGACATTTCAAATGCCCACCTGAGCGGCAACAACAAATGTAATAAATGAAGCAGAAATGCAGCATCTGGAGAATGGCAGGCACACTGTACATACACACACAAACAAAAGCTTTACATGTGTGCACACACACACTTGTATATGATATATGTATATATGTATATGCATAATAAATGATAAACTCCCACATATATTATGGCAAATATATTTGCATTTTATTGCTACAGTTAAGCACTTTTATTGAGATATCAACTATTGAAAGAGAATATTCATTTGACATTTATTTGCATATTGAACGGCTGCTCAGTGAAGTGTGTGTAAATGCGCACATATTCAGACAAAAATATTGTATGTATGTGTGTGTGTGGTAAACGCGTTAGTGGGTAACGAAAACAATCAACGAACACATTTAACATTATATACAATTATTCATGGTATATTGAAAGAAAATATAAAAACTGTTGGTTATTATAATTTATTAGTATTTTTCAACGTAAAGAATAAGCTTTTGTTAGCACCTTGCCATTGTTTTTCAATTTAATATTAATAAAATTAAAAAGCAGTAAAAATCTTAGGCTATTTTATAATAATATAATACTTAACACTTATACTTAAAAAATAAATTAAAAAATGATGGCCGGTAAATAATAGAATACTTAAGATCCTGGAAAAATAAAATAAACCAAAAAATATAGTAAACTTGGAAAATTTTGCGATATTAACCCATTAAATCCCAACCAAATATAAAACCATTTTTTCTTAAATTCATTTATAAGGGGTTTATTAAAATTGTGTAATTAACTCCCTATGAAAAAATAATATCTCAAAAATTTCAAATAGTGTCCACTTCGACCTGTACCCAATTGAGTACAATGGGATCGAATGGGTTAAATTAATAATATTAACTCTAACACCTCTATTTTGTGCACTTGACAAATTCAACATATTTCTAATTTTTCAAGAATTGAAATTTATCAAGCTTTAAAATAATTAAATAATGATCTTACTTGACAAAAATCTGACTAAGCACAGAATAGGGGTGTTAATCTTTATTCGGTAGTCAATACTGCCTTGTATTCAACTCAACAGAGTAAAATTGATGTTGCTTCGACAAATAAATTTTTTGAAAAGCTCTATTCACATACAGCTAAAAAAAATGACAGATTAAAGACGGCTAATATATCAATTACACTTATTTTCAGCCGATTAGAAGTGGCAACGTGTATATTGAACTAATTACCATAAATTTCGGTATATCAAAAGACTAAGCACTAAAAATATCCAAGCACTAAAATTAGGATTCCTCAAAAATAATATAGAGTTCATTCACAATAGCACAGTTTTCCCACTTTTACAACTATTTGAATGAAATAGGCTATATTTCTTCTACTTTTATTTAACTTAATTTGATGGTTAACTTTGAGATTGTATCTAATTAAAAAGCTCTTCCTGGATCTTTTCCAAACTTGACCTAATAAAAATAGTACTCCTTATTGTATTCCAATTATCAATTTTGTTTATTATGTTGGTATACATGCCACCGAAATGCGGTACATTTTTCTGTAGCAGACGTTTATGAGTTTGGCGATTTTCGTGTGTTAAAAGATCACACTTCGTTGCATGTTCGTTAATTTTCGGCCAAAGACAATACTGCAACTTTGTCCCAGCATCCATATTCGCCAATATTCGCCAGACATGCCTCCGAATGGCTTTTTCCACATATCATACGAGAAATCGCTGAAAGAGCCAAGGGTATCCCAAGAATCGAGTTTAAGAAGTGTTTCGACGATTGGAAGAAGTGCTGGCATAAGTGGAAAATATCGAATAGAGACTATTTTGAAGGCGACAACACTATAATGTAGACGAATTAATAAATATTTTGTTCCAAAAACGAAAATTTCCAGTATTTTTTGAACGGACGTAAGGTGAAGTGTATTGTAAGACTTTTACATCATATTTATACAAAATAAATGCCATGTAAGTGACGAGGTGAGTAACCCATAATCAGACTTAACACCAGCCTTTTCAGTTTCCAATCATTGAGCATCCTTTCAAGGACTTCGGTCCTGAATGTCACTTCTACTACAATTGCTAAAAGCATATGCCGCCATTGTATTGTTTATAATACCGTTTTTATTCTCTTCTTGATTATGCTCATTGTTATTTTATGCACAACTTTAAAAACTACACACCAAATGCACAATAAACTAAATTGAATCATAAAGCCAAATGGAATTGCCATTTCAGGAACCTCATTTCAATTATATTTTTATTTTTATTTACTTTTAATTTTCATTTTCTTTCTTCCATTTTAATTTCAAATGCATTAGTAGATTCAAAGCCGTGTAATTGTTTATCAAATTCCACGTATGCTAAAACACAATTGTTAGTATTATGTACCAGTAATGTAAATAAAACAGCGGCCAATTTGTGTTCGAAACGTAAATAAGTTGTAAAATCGGTGAAATAAACAAATGTAAATGTACACAGCGTGCACTAATTGAATGTAAAACCTCACACCTTTAATGTTCTGCGATTAAAAACAAAAAAAAAGTTTTTTATTTTGTCTTAATGTTTTTGTTTATATGAAAATTGTTTTCAATTAGTAGTTGAATGTTTAACACACATTGCTTTCTGAGAATCTAAGGAAGTCAATATGAAACGCGGCAAAGAAAGAATAATCCAAATCGTCGAGAGGTACAGTAAATAAAGATATTGGATATCTAAGAACTCATAAAGCATCTCTTGCGAATAGTTCTGAAAGAGGATATCTTATTTAAGATCTCGATCAATGCGGGTTCAAAGCAGGCCGTCAGTCAAGTATTAGTTAATTTCAAATTATATAGCCCTCAGGTAAAACCCTGAAAAACCCATCGAAGAATTCTATATACATTCGAGTCAATCAAAAACCAAAAATTCTAAAGTCTAAGCTCTTTCAAAATGTTGAAAAAAAAAAATAATGTGAGTTTATGGTTTAAAATAATTGAAATAGTTCTTAAATAAAAAATCTTATGAGTTTAAGGTTTCGCTGTTAAGAAAACTATACATGAAGACATAAAGCTTTTACTGAAAGTAATATATATCTTTAACTCATTGATTTTGCACACTAATTTCAAATAAGTATATTTTTGTTAGACATTTTCGTGACAAAAGTGTGTCCCTACTCGCCTATGACAATTCCAAATCGATTTTCAATTACTTAACCACCAAAATAACTTTTCTACAGCAAAATATTACAGACTATTTTGTACACAGCCAGAATTTTCGCGCGAGAATAATTAAAATGTCAGCAGTGATTACACTGTCAATTACACATTTATCATGAGATTTCTCCAAAGCACTTCGCTACGTCACTTACAAATTGGGTTGGAGGCAGGAGAATGAAAGAAGGCATATGGATTGCAAATAGTCATTCATATATTCATAAGTAATGCCACAATTAATTCATATAAAAGTCAATTGTAATCAAGCGTGATGCAACGGTTCATTACTTCATTAGTTTATTATAGCCTTAAGGACTTTAACTCGCTGTCAGACATTATTCATATTCCTGGTTGTATGTATGTATGTATGTATGTTTGTGTTCAACTTTTTTTCTCTACTTCACTGAGTGCTTTCGCCTGACGGCCTTTATTTATTATCGTTGACAGCAACGCAACTGCGAATTATTGAACTTAATTGTGATAGTTCTCGACTCGGCGCTATGAATGGTGTTTGCCTTGCGGCTGCATGGCTGAACGGCTTGTTGACCGTGTGAAGAATGGCTATAGTGGTGAAATCACTGTTATTAATGACACAAATTTACGGAAAATAAATTATATTCCCAGCTCATCAATCATGGTCGAGTTGCGAGTCAACCATGAACTTGATGAAAGAAAATTGAAAAACGAAATTTTTTCTGCGGCGATTGCGCGTGGTTTAAGCGCTCGTTATTTGCAAACTAGTTTCACTTGGATTTTAAGTTGGCACCACAAAAACTTTGCAGCGATAAATTTTCATTTTGATCAGCGTATAATTTTTTTATGCACTCGATGAGCTCTGGTTCGCTGTGAATGGAATTGGTGCGTAAAAAAAGTTTGAATTGATATTTAAAATGGAAGACAAGGTATTATTAAAAATTCTGGCAATGGTGGAACGCAGCATATATACTCGTACAGCTTCTGTGGTTACGCCACTTCGTCTGGTGCTCTCTATTGCACTCTCTCGCTTTCTCCAACAGCGCGCTTAAATCATCACCTCAATAGCAAAACTTGGCTTATTAAAATTGCTTGGCTTTGTGTGGCAATAAATGGAAACCCACATTTGTTGGAAACTACCTCTTACTCAAGAAAAAAAGTGCGCAAAAACTTGCGAGAAAAGTGTTGAACAAAGCGAGAACTAAAAGCGTTAAAGCGGGCGAAATGTTTCGCTCAATGGTTTTCGCATTTAAACGCATACATAACAATACGCATTTATATACATAAATATACTTATATATATATATTTAGTATATATATTTGTAAAGTTGTGTGCGCATAAAATTTTAATTTGCCAGCAACTCAAGCCAAAAGCTTAGTAAACTTTACTTTTATGCTATTTCATACTTTTTTCTCTTCAAAATTGAAGTCTAAAAGCTGCGTAAGTTGGCCGTCAGCCAGCGGGTGGAAGCGCAAAACGGCCAGGAGGCAAGCATTCACAAGCGTCAGCATGAAACGTGTAAAAGTACGGAAATGCACAAACGCACAAACGCACAAATGCACAAATGCGGAAATGCGAAAATGCAGCAGCAAAGCAGTCAAGTTTTAACCGAAGCAAAATACTACGAACACCTCCTGCAGCTATCACGGACGTCTTGGCTTGTCTGCTGCACTAAGCAACTGGCGTAGAGTACATACGCACCCTGTAGGGAAATCCACCATTACGAAATATACACATACATTCAACCAAGTGTTCATGCATTTATGCAGTTCTTTTTCAGCTTTCATTCAAATTGGCGCTTTGGATTTTTTCAATCTCATTTGAAATTTGTTTTTATGAAAGCAAATCAAGCACGCGCACAACTACATACCCATTTACGAGTATGTATGTGTGTGTGTGTGCATACATGTGTGCATTTTGTTTGCATAAATTTGCAAAAATCAAACACACCTGCAAAGGCAAGGTGAAGCGTGTTGCATATCAGCTTACCTTGGTTGCCAATAGCCGTGCTCAACACATGGCAGATAGTGACCCTGCGAGAACAGGAAGTGGTTAGCTAAGTACACACACCGGATTAGTCAAAAACGTCTTTGACTAATAAGACACAAACACGTATTTTGCTTTAACCCACACCGAGCGAATATGCGTTTTTGTCTCGTCTTGTTCGGTGTGGGTTGTCACATATGAAGCTATAGGCAGTTGTCGTGTCAGACAAGAAAAGACGTCTTGACTAATTCGGTGTGGTTTGAGTTTAAGGCTGAAACGCTTCACAAAAATTGTCGATAGTGCATTAGATACCAATTTATTTTAAAAATAAAAATAAAAAAATTGTTTCTTTAGATTTATTTTTGCTTGGGCCTGAAAGCTGCACAGAGCTAGACTTTATGTTAAATCGAACCGGATTAGAAGCCGAAAAAATTCGTTTTTTTAGCAATTTTTTTTTGAAAAGGAAGGAAGTGATTGCAATTTTAAGACGATGGTGTACTATATTTAAGGCTTAAAAACAATATTTATTATTAAAAAATATTGAAATTTTTTCAAAGTTGTAAGTATTTTTCTGGAGCGCCTGGAGTCTGCACTTGTAAATCGGTGCCGGTGATGGAGGTCGTGCGATGCATCTGAAACAGTTGAACAAAATTTTTTTTTTTTTATTTTTATAAGTTTCTTTTCTTTATGAACTAAAAAATACCGAAGAAGTTATAAATTTCCAAATTTTTTCGAAGTTTGAAAAAAAAATTCACTTTTTTAGGAAAAAAAATTGACTTTAAGTTGCAAAACAAGTAGTTTAAATAATACTTTTGTCCAACTTGTTTAGTTCAAAGAGAAGATAATTTAATACTGAAGCTAGATCACTTTTGTTTTTTTCGATCGGACATATATTCTTTTTGCTATCGCCGGCAACGTTTTCTAACTCGAGAAAACGCGATTTAAAGGTCAGCCTGAGCATTCGCAGCTGTTCTAGCTTGGAAAATATGTCGAATTGGCCTCTGGAATTTTAAAGACATATTCTTGGATAGTTTTGGAAGAGATTTAAAACAAAACAAAAAAATCGATTTTTTGAAGCCTGTAAAGCAGACTACTGCCTTAAGCTTTAGAGAGTAGTGAATCGAACATGTTATAAACGTTCAAAAAGTTTGGCAGCACTGAAAAGTAACTATCAAAAATGACTTGGTAGTACTGACAAATAATTTTGACAGTAATTTGTCATTCGAGTCATTCACAATAGGAAAATGTCCAATTTGTATAAAACAAAATTCAAAAATCCATGTTCGACTTGTTGCTATTATTCTTTAAATAAATAAATCTTTTGACAAAAGCGTGGCATTCAAAAATATCAAGCAGACAAATGGCGCATCGATGACAGCTAGTATTACAAGCCAGAATTCCAGGAACAATGCCAAAAATGTGGAGAGATTTTTTTTTACTTTTTGATTGATGTAAACATTGGTCAAAATTGCCTGTTCGGTAAAAATAGGTTTTCACACCGAAAATAATATTTATCGTTTTTAAGAGTAAATAAAGTTATTACTCACAAATTTTTATTTGTTTATGGGTCACAAGTGATTCATCGCAGCTTAAATATTTTTGCAATATTATTAGTTAAATAATTTGCATACTATATAAATATCAAGCGTTGAATATTTACAATATTTCCAATAATAATATCGAAAAATTCATGGAAGCTTTCGTGCAATTGTGACTCAGCTGCATTGCAAATATTTGCTAAATGTGATCCATCACAGTTGACTGTTGTTTACTGCTGATTGACATTTTGACACCGCACACACTCTTCTAGATTAGTTATAAGCTGCTATATAAATTTAATATTATTTTTAAAATTACTAATAAATTTATTGAATCGTTTGTGTTTAACTGGAATGTTCGAAATAAATATTGTAATCATGTGACCCGTTGTAGATCTTGTGCCCATTTTCATGATATTGATAGAATTGGTGGTCTGGTTGTGGTGGCTTCCGAATTGAAATCATTCCACAAAATCGATATTTTGAGTTTAAAGAATTGGAAATAATATTTTACAATCTCACATAATTCATAATTATTTCATCAATATTATAATTATAAACTCAACTGGCAACGACAGATATTCCTTCTGTTCGACATGTACAAGTAATGATCTCTGATACTCTTAGAAAAGAAGCGAGTTTAAAGATTTAGAAATAATATTTGATATCACCGCTTAATCTAGAGTTATTTTATCTATATGGAAATATTAAACTCATCTGACATCCACAAAAATGTCACAAAAAATCAGATCTCACCACATTGAGATTGGCATTCGCAACACCGGAAGTACTGGTTACTCATGTAACAATTCAGCTATACGCTTTTCCTACAATGCCGTTAGCTTATATATACGTCCCTGTTTCATACCTTGTCGCTGTATTTCCTTGTAAACGCGTGAAGGCCGCACGTGCTTCGGCAAGAGTAGCAATTGGACACTAGCTTTATACTGTCACGGCGAAACGCTGTGTTTTTCCGCCATAACAATGCAAAAAAAAATAGAGAAAAAATTGGAACAACGGTGGAAAAACCAATGCAAAAAAGACTAAACAAGCGAAATTGCAAGCATATGCATACAGACACAAGACACACCACCTGCCTAAGTATTTTATGTATGTGTTGTCTGTATGAGACCACCTGCTTAGACAATGCCGCCAAAACATTGTTGCGGTCAGTGATTGCGCCTGGCGGAGGTCGCCCGCAAATGCTTGCGTCTTTGTTGGCTTCGTGGGATTCGCTATGTGCCTTGCCTTATACCCACTTTGTCTGTAAGAAAAACTCAACTGTTATTAAGGCGTCTAATGGCTGTCTTTTATGACTGAGAATATACATACATACATATAAATTTAAGCCTTTAAATGCGGCGCAAGCAAATCACTTCACCCTACTCTCTCTTCTCCACTTTTCTTTATTTTCGCTTTCAAATTGCACATGGCTACATATTTTGTTTTTAATATTTTTGACGTTTCTTGTTGATTTTCTGCACCTTTTCGGTCGCTGATTTCCAGTAAATGACGGTCAATATTGCTGATAAATTAGAAAATCAATATTAATACGCCCTTTTATGGTGAAATGCGCACACGAAGGTAAATTTGTTTGCATACATTCTTTATAAAATAAGCAAAATATATTTATATTTCTACAATAAGAGAAGTGCTTTTGACTCTTCTGGAATAACTAGTTCTAAAGTGATCTTAAATGCATGCAAAGTGGTCCATATTACATTAGAGGTTAGCGAAGTGACGAGCGATCTATTGAATTTCTAAAGGGTTCTTAGCGAATGAAGAAATATTTAAGATGTACGAATGTCCTTATTATAGATTACCAATAGCTGTTTTAGATTCTCAATTATATCGAACGCTTACTTTCGTCTGTGAAGTGAGTTCACACAATCATAAGGTTATTCTAATACTATCCTCAAATGGCAGAGTCTATAAACTACTCTTCATACGCCCAGTTTTACTTATATGTTGCACTCACATGGTATATGCTTGGTTGTAATTCTTCATATCCAATAAAGTTAATAACACACGTCTGCGTTGCTGTATTATAAGCTTGTAAAATATAATCGCTCCATGAGGGGCTAAGCTAATGCCGTATAAATTGTTTAAGAGTTGTAAAAGGAATTATAAATTCATATGAAAAATGGAGGCAATATGAATTACGATTCATATTCCAACATATTTGTTTGTGGAAGTATTCTGAAGAAAGAAGAATTTCATTAAGGAAGGATATTGTGAAAAAGGCCTGTCAAATATCAAAAGAAAATTATACAAAGCTGACGAAAGTTGATTCCAATAATAACATTAATTACACCAGGGTGATCAAAATATAATATATTGGTCATATAGAAGTACGAGGATGCTCTGCTCAAGTTTCATCAAGATATCACAATTTTATGGTAGACATTTCGATAATTTTGTTATAAATAAATTGGTTCCGCAATTTCCATTATTAATATCCAAGACACAAACCTCATAAATCAAACGATAAAGATTGAAAGCCGTTTCACACAGCCAAATTATTTGATCAATTAAATTTTTGATTGAGAAACCAGTTTTTGCCCAGTTTTGTAGCGTGAATAAATATATAATGATAAATACGGTCTTTGTCGCAGAGTTGCATTTCATTTTCAAGTCGATTAAAATTCAATTAAAATTTAATATAGTTTTTTATTTTGTATGGTAAATCGATCTTAATCAGCGTTTTAATCGAGCAGAGGCCGGTTAATTGATCAATTAGCTCCTGTGTGAAAAGGCTATAATAAAGAATCAAGTTTTCGCACAAAATTATGATCGATAGCCCATTAGTAAAGTCGATACATCCAACAATTTTATCTAAAATATGTTCAGCCTAGAATAAAAATAAATAGGTGTAACTAATGTAATGGAAATATATGAAAATTGATCAAAGTAGAGCTTAAATATTGAAAGAGTTGATTTTTAGGTAAACTATCAAATAAACACACCACTGAAAGTTATTTGAATAGAAATGGGTATCTGATTCTAAATTTTAAGTGGTGTATAGAAACTTTGTGAGTTGTGGGTTCAAATTATGCGACAGAAATATCTAAAATAATATTTAAAACAAGTAAGGAAGGGCTAAGTTCGGGTGTAACCGAACATTTTATACTCTCGCAATTTATTTATTTAACTTTATTTATATTATATAATACACAATTTGACCCACATATTCGTCATATATATTGTATAGAGTCCATTGAAAGTTGAAAGTCCATTAACCCTAATATTAGGTTAGAAGCACCGAGGTCCTCATGTTCGATATATGGGGCCTTGAAAACCTATGGTCCGATTTCGGTGATTTTTAGAATGGGGCTTCCACACTATAAAGGTAGTATTTGTGCAAAGTTCTGCATCGATATCTTCACTAGTGCTTCATTTATATATTGTAAAGTAAACGATTCAGATCATCTTCTAAGTTCTGGTATATAGGAAATAGGCGTGGTTGTGAAGCGATTTGGCCAATTTTCACAACATATTATTGGGAGGTAAGGAAATTATTACAAACCAAGTTTCATTGAAATCGGTCGAGTAGTTCCTGAGATATGGTTTTTGACCCATAAGTGGGCGACGCCACGCCCATTTTCCATTTTGTAAAAAAATCTGAGTGCAGCTTTCATCTGCCATTTCTTATGTGAAATTTAGTGTTTCTGACGTTTTTCGTTAGTGAGTTAACCCACTTTTAGTAATTTTCAACCTAACTTTTGTATGGGAGGTGGGCGTGGTTATGATCCGATTTCTTTCATTTTTGGACTTTATTGGGAAGTGGCTAAAAAAAACGACTGCAGAAAGTTTGGTTTATATAGCCCTATTAGTTTGCGAGATATGTACAAAAAACTTAGTAGGGGGCGGGGCCACGCCCACTTTTCCAAAAAAATTACATCCACATATGCCCCTTCATAGTGCGATCCTTCATACCAAATTTTATTTCCATAGCTTAATTTATGGCTTAGTTATGGCACTTTATGTGTTTTCGGTTTTCGCCATTTTGTGGGCGTGGTAGTGGTCCGATTTTGCTCATTTTCGAAAGCAACCTTCCTATGGTGCCAAGAAATAAGTGTGCCAAGTTTCATCAAGATATCTCAATTTTTACTCAAGTTACAGCTTGCACAGACGGACGGACGGACGGACGGACGGACAGACAGACATTCGGATTTGAACTCCACTCTTCACCCTGATCACTTTGGTATATATAACCCTATATCTAACTCGTTTAGTTTTAGGTGTTACAAACAACCGTTATGTGAACAAAACTATAATACTCTATTTAGCAACATTTGTTGCGAGAGTATAAAAATATTTATATGTGCCTCTTCTCTTTGATTTGAGTCAAAAACCACTGAGTGTACTATTGATATGCTTTAAACTGTTCACGCTACATATAATGTGGAACAACAAAACGCTCAATTATCTAGCCAAAGTGCAGGCAGCAATTATAAAATTTTATTATTTATGACTTTAAATACTTCCGGCATAAATTTAAAACTATTAATTTTGACCCACATCACAAATAATACCTCGATAACTACTGTTCTAATATTCAAATTTGTGTATACACGCACACTTAAACACACACATACCACGCACGATAAATATGACACGCGAACATTTCACTGAAAAAAATTTCAAGAGCGTGCAAAAGAGGCGCCAACCTAAAGTAGTAAACGCAATAAAACATTACTCATACGACGCGTGCTACCGATATTAACCTAATTAACTACACATTTACTCACTACAAGTGTACATATGTATGTGTGTATATGCTTAGCGGTAGTTTAACTACAAATATTGTGTTTACAATAATAATAATAATTAAAATAATAATACAACAGTACTTGGAATCAAATATGCAACTAGTATAATTGAAGAGAGCTAGAATAGCAGACAATTATAACACTTTCAGGACGTTTCTAAATATTCTGTGGTGTTGAACTCAACTGTATGGATTTATATTGTTTGAATTGTTAAATTTATATCCAACAAAGCTTAATTCATAATAAAGCTTTGATAAAAGCATACTTCATATTAAAGCTTAGGAAAAGCTGGGGGCATAATAAAGCTTTCAAAATTCATTTTTTATCACAATTATTATTAAATGAAATATTGCGTGTAATTCTTTTTTCAAGCCAATTATTTTCAAATATAAATTGAGTTTTTATGCTCACATCAAGCGCCTTAAGAACTTCATAGTACATCGGATGGACTTTAACAACTTTGACCTCTGACTTTTAAAGACGATTAAAGCTTAACAACAGCTGAATCATAACTCTTCTCTCATGATCCACATGCACTTAAGAGTATAATTAATATAGAAAGTGCAACCTCTTTGGCATAAAAATAAAAATTTTCGCAAGTGTTTATGCAAATTCGCATTGCAAAAACGCGTCGGCAAATGCAAGCGTTGCACGCAACGGGGCTGGAAAGTAAAGCCAAGTGCAACAAGTGTAGTACGAAGGCGTGTAATTTTAAATATACGATTATATAGCATGCTATATTTTAAAAACCAAGTGCATGTAAGCAAAATAAATGTGTACCGTTAATTTATGAAAATTGTTGGTTTATCAGTGGTGAAATAGAATCGACAACAAGAAAAAGGAGAGTCTTCTCGAAAGCGATTTCGAGTCACCTTCATCTCAATACAGACCACGCGCAACACTTTCACGCAGGTTTAACACGCACACACAGATACACCAAAACACACACATTTGTATGGGCGGCTTGTATGGCCGGCAGCGCCTGTGAAGCAATTACTTAGCCAATTTAAAACAACTTTAAAAAAGGTCGTCAATTATGCCTCGCGGCAATCGTTTTCATTTTACTCCTTTTTTCTTGATTTTTTCTTGATTTTTATTTTTCTTTTAATGAAATCGACGGGTGGCCCATCAAATTGGCAAGTTTCTTGCTAACTTTCGACATTTCTGCTGATTTCATTTAATTTTTTTGCAATTTTTTTCTTGTCTTTTATTTTTGTTTTGCCGCTGCGGCTTGGTTGTTCCTTTCGCCAATCGACATTCGTGCATTTTTCATTTTTGCTTTTACAAACTTTCACTTCAGCCATTTTGCGTCGCCGTCCGTCGCTGTGTCGCCGTACCGCTGTGCCACTGCGCTGGGTCGTAGTCGAAGTTTAGCTGTTGCTGACATGCAAAGATGCTTGGTACCGTTAAATTTTAATGCGTTAGCAAGTTAAGTCGAAAGGATTGCGATGTGGGCCACCATTTGGCGGGTAATTAAAGTGAGTCCATGGCAAAAAGCGGTATTCCAGTAATTGGCACTTTCAGCAAATGTTCAGCGTGTAAATTGCGTCCCGTTGAACTTTAGCAAAGAATTCGCAGCGACAGCGACGCAGAGACAGCTGTCTGGTGGTGGTGGTGTTGGCGGCAGGGGAAATGTGCCGCTAAGTATTTATAAAAGCACGCGGTGTCTTTTTTTGGCCTGATAAATTTGACGCAAATGTGCGCTGCTGTGTTGAAATTGAAATAAAGAAATTAATTTCATTAGGAAATTTAGCTTGTCTTTAGCAATGGCTATAAAACTGTCGCCGTTGACGTGGCATACAATTGAGCGGTTTTTGCACAACATTTTTGCATTTCACACTGAATTTATTATAAGTACCAAAAATAAATGTGCCGCTTGTGATGGCATTACATAAAACGTATATATTTGTTGCTGTGAGTGTATTTATATATGTATGTGTTTTCATTTTAGGTCGACTGAAATGCAAATTTGTTTTTTTTTTTAATTTGGAATACTGTCAAATTATTTGAAAAGGGTTGCCGCCTCTTTCTTCAAAAATTTTGTCGCAGTTGAAAGGAGAAACAATTTTCATGAGTTATAATAAATTATTGCTGAGTTTAATAATCAAGTTACATATATGTGACAAAAATACCAGACTTTCTAATAAAATATTTAACAAAATTAAGTTTGATTATTTTATTTATCTCTAAACCTTCATTCATTCATGGTCCATATGTGTTTATTATTTCTTGAGACTAATTTTTGCGCGGAAATGTAGACTACTGTGCCCAGACCAGATTTTGTTACATTTTAAGAGAAAATCGATTTAAATACCACGTTGCATACTTTTTGGCGCAATATTTAAAATTTTTGGCTAAATGTATTGAAGTTCAGTTTAATTAATTTTATCAAAGAAAAGAAAAAAAGAAAACAAGTAAAGAAGGGCTAAGTTCGGGTGTAACCGAACATTTTATACTCTTGCTATTTATTTATTTAACTTTATTTATATTATATAATACACAATTTGACCCACATATTCGTCATATATATTGTATAAAGTCCATTGAAAGTTGGAAACCATACTATTAGGTTAGAAGATCCGAGGTCCTCGTGTTCGATATATGGGGCCTTAAAAACCTATGGTCCGATTTCGGCGATTTTTAGAATGGGGCTGCCACACTATTAACATAGTATTTGTGCAAAGTTTTGCACCGATATCTTCACTAGTACTTACTTTATATATTGTAAAGTAAACGATTCAGATTGTCTTCAAAGTTCTGGTATAAAGGAAGTAGGCGTGGTTGTGAAGCATATCATTGGGATGTAAGGAAACTATTACAAACCAAGTTTCATTGAGATCGGTCGAGTAGTTCCTGAGATATGGTTTTTGACCCATAAGTGGGCGACGCCACGCCCATTTTCCATTTTGTAAAAAAATCTGAGTGCAGCTTCCATCTGCCATTTCTTATGGGAAATTTAGTGTTTCTGGCGTTTTTCGTTAATAAGTTAACCCACTTTTAGTAATTTTCAACCTAACTTTTGTATGGGAGGTGGGCGTGGTTATGATCCGATTTCTTTCATTTTTGGACTGTATGAGGAAGTGGCTAAAAAAACGACTGCAGAAAGTTTGGTTTATATAGCTCTATTGGTTTGCGAGATATGTACAAAAAACTTAGTAGGGAGCGGGGCCACGCCCACTTCCCCAAAAAAAAATACCTCCAAATATGCCCCTTCATAGTGCGATCCTTCATACCAAACTTTATTTCCATAGCTTTATTTATGGCTTAGTTATGGCACTTTATGTGTTTTCGGTTTTCGCCATTTTGTGGGCGTGGCAGTGGTCCGATTTTGCTCATTTTCAAAAGCAACCTTCCTATGGTGCCAAGAAATAAATGTGCCAAGTTTCATCAAGATATCTTAATTTTTACTCAAGTTACAGCTTGCACAGACGGACGGACGGACGGACGGACAGACAGACATTCGGATTTGAACTCCACTCTTCACAATGATCACTTTGGTATATATAACCCTATATCTAACTCGTTTAGTTTTGGGTGTTACAAACAACCGTTATGTGAACAAAACTATAATACTCTATTTAGCAACATTTGTTGCGAGAGTATAAAAAGAAAATTATCGTTTACGAACCTTATAAATATTTGTACTTTCGCTTAGAGATATATTCGAAATCTGTGTTATCGTTAATCCTTATTACAATCCTTACAATTTGGATCAAGATATAAGTTTTGCATGTATTATTTCTATCAATTTGTCATACAAAAAATATTTTGTAGATCACTGGATATTTCGAAAACTTTTCATCCTTGTATGGCAATCTTGTTGTTTGGATAAAGGGGGACCAACTTTTTTAGAATTTTACAGAGAGGCGCAAAATTTACTTTACTTTTCTTTATACGATTTTAATAATATTGTTAACCAGCTGAAGCCTAAGATTCCCTCTAAACCATACCATAGACTTATTTATACCCTGTACTGATGAAAATATGAAAGCATTGTGATTTCGAGGCAGTTCTCGTTCCTCGTTCTCCAAACCAGCCTCGTTCACTCATGTTTTGTGTTCATTAAAAAGGAACCTAAACTAATATAAATACAGTGGAACTTCTCTAACTCGAATCACCATAATCCACAAAAAAACTTCGATTTAGAGAGACTTCGAGTTGTATAATTTTCATTAAAATTTAAAACTTTTCAAAAACCTGTAAAATATAGATTTATACCCAGTTTAATTTATTTACTTCGTTTTATATGCATACGATTCTGTAATTTTGTTTCCATAAGTGTATTATCATTTTTTTTGTTCGCCTCCTTACGATAAGGGACTCTTATAAAATTCTGTCTCGATAATAAAATTTTAAATTTTGTATTTTGCCCTGACCAAAAAATTCGATTTTTGGAAGGAAATTTGTTTGAAATTTGACTCCTATTGCCAATTCAAGAGTTCGAGTTATGGGGAACTTCGAGTTAAGGAAGTTTGAGTTATGGAAGGAAATATGTAAAAATTTGTTTTCTAAACGCTATTGCCAATTCAAAAATTTGGGTTATGGAGGTCTTCAAGTTATAGAAGTTCGAGTTATGGAAGTTCCACTGTATCTTCTAACCACATTTCTCATTCTTAAAACCACTTAATTGATGCACCATGTCAGCTCTCTCGCAGTATCTCTTTTCAGGAACGCTCTCGATACAATTTCCATCGCACAATTTGACACAGAAAGCAATTGTAATATTTTAGAAATGTGATTTTAGTAGCAGATTGTACAATACAATCTACAATACTCTATACATTTTCAGCAAACTTATATATCCCTATGACCTCCAAATACTGCGCTTTAGGACAATAAACCATATATATGTAAACTTATACTGTGTATATTTTCTATTTATAAGTTTTGCTCACAAATAAATTGAAATTAAACAATATTCCAATTATGTTTGTATAAATTTCAAATTGGAAGTTAGCCAGTATAAATCTCAGAAGCAATTAATTAATTATCCTTTTAAACAAATAACTGTATAAACAAATGGAAATATGATTTAAGGCAGACGTTTATTTACTACAGACAAACCCTATAGGAAAAAAATTCAAGAGTCTTATTAAAAATATTAGCATTAAATACAAGTAATAATTACCGATCACCCTTTTTACTAGAAACTCATGAATCTATTAAAAAAACTCGAACTAAAAATATCGACATCATCTCAAAAGACATATAATGATAATAATAATTATTCAAAAAATATTGGCAACCTTAAATTTTATAAATTTACCTACAGGGTTATCGCAATATCCATACTCCATAGCACTGCATTCTAAACACAAAGGTCAGTCGATTGGCTAAGTAAACGCTGTCATAGCAACAATTACGTTGAATTGGTGAAAATGAAAATGTTAATTTGCAATGATTGCTAAAATCGAATTTCGTAATTTGAATAAATTGGAAAATCGTGTTGTATTGATTTGCCACGGCTGTTGTGACGCTATTGTGTGATGTGTATACATGTACATAAGTGTGTGCTGTGCAACGTGTGGTGAGCCGTTGGCCAAGGGGAATGAATTTTGATTAAATATTACATGCCTGCCTTACCGAAACATGTTGAGCTAACTTTGTTGTTGACACATATGTGAACACATACTCGTACTCGTACATAAAATATAATTGTTGTTTTACATGTATGTGTGTGCATGTATATATGTCGATTTGTGTGAGTATTTTTAATACAATGAAACCACATTGGTTTGCTATTGCGCCACAAACACGACAACAACAATTTTGTAGTGCACTAATACATTGAAATGAGAGCATTAGCCTATTCAACAGATATTCAAGTCTGAAATTAGTAATTATTTTAATTGAAATATTCAGTGCTTAAAGAGTGTTCTCTTCTAAAAAAAACATTATTTTTAAGATCAAAAGTGTTTTTTCGCTTAAAGCTTCGTCGTTGTATAAACATACGAGGCTTTCACCAAAAATCGAGTTTGAGGAGTGTTTCGAACATTGGAAAAAATTCTGTCATAAATGCAAAATATCAAATGGAGACTATTTTTAAGGCATTCATTCATTACTATTGACGAATGAATAAATTAAAAAAAAAAACGAAAATTCCCGTTATTTTTTGAACACACCTATTATTAAATTATTACAAAAGTTTTAAAGTGTCAAGCGTCTTAAAAATTACTTTTCTCGGCTTGGATAATTTTTTTTATTGAAATAAACAACACTATCTAAAATTTCAAATTCAGTTCAAATTCTAAGCCGAACCAACCCGCAACCCGCTCACCAGCATGTGGCAACTAACAAGGAAACTTAATAAAAAAATATTTCGAACTAGTTGGGAAGGGTTGAGAGAATGGTGCAAGAGTTAGTTCGGTTAGCGACACAAACTGCAATGCAACATGCAAATGTGTTGCAACAAAGCTGATGCATCGCTTTGCACATATATGTATTGGTGTGTGTGTGATGACGGAAAATATTTGTTGGCTGCAAGCCAAATAATGTGCCAGACAAATGCTTTTGCTGTTTTGTTTTTTCGCAAACGCTTCCCAGGCGCTACAATTGTTTGTTGTTATTTGTGTGGTTTGTATTGCATTTTGTGGCTGCCTACACGCGGCACAAGTGCAGAAGCACAATAATATAGCGGTGAAAAGACACAAAAACAAGAATAAACACAATGCGACAGACTGACAAAAGTATTTTTAGCACGACGTGACAGCGGTGGTTGCGATCCCCAGTACTCCCACGAGGCGTGTGGTTGAGAAGAGTGTTTGTTTTGGTTTTTCTTTTTGCTTTTTCGCCTGCCATTTGCATTGTTAGGCGCGTTAGACGCTGCTGGTTGTTGTTATTGTTGTCGCTGACTGTGTGTTTAGTGTTGCCACTTGTGGTTGAGTTCATCTGATTGGCAATCTAAGTGGCCATTCACCGGGCAAAATGTCTCTATAAGTAAAAAAACAAACAACAAACAACAAACGAAACGAAAATTGGGCGTTCAAATCGCAGTCAATGCGTGCACAAGTGTCATTTTCGGTACACTTCAAGCGCCACCGCCAACTCAGCGACACGGCGAAAGTATTATGCGCTGACGCATAACTTTTCTTTTCGGCTTTCTTCACGTCGTCACCTTCAACTGCCGCTTTTTTTGTTTATTTAACCATTTACTTGTTTGTTTGCTTTTCTGTCTGTCTGTCTGTTTGATCGCCTATCAACTCAATCAGCAGTGTGCACACACACCCATAAACCTATGAATGGTTATCAATATTTTGTTCGGTATATATTTTCACTTAACCTTTGTTACTCGTCCATTCATTCATTCGCCAAGTCCATCCATTTTCCGTTGCCGACATGCTTACAAATCCCTTACAAACAACTCATAAATCTGTTCATAAACTCTTTTAATTTCTTTTGTCTTGTCAATCAGCACTTTTGTTGTCTGTCCTTCACACTCGCCGTGCCCATCGGACGCACACGCTTCTACTATCTATTATTGGTTTAGTTAATTTATGGCACTTTGGCACTTAACAACTGTGTTATTGTGTAAGTGATGAATATGTGTGCGTTTTGTCTATTTAACACTTCCTTGCAGCGACATGAATTATTTATTCTAGTATCTTTGAAGTCGCCTGCTTTCTTGTAAGAGAGTGGCAATAAATTTATAAAATTAAAAAATAAAAATATACTTTCATTGTCTATCAATGTTCATTATACAATTTCAGAATTATTAATTTTTTAAATAAAAAATATTCACTATTTGCCATTAGGCGTAGTATATTTATTTAATAGGCTAAGAGTCGAATTTCCATATCTATTTCTTCCAATCTATGTCTAACAATTCGAAATTCTTATTAAAAATTCTACTATTTTTCAATATTACAGTCAAAGTCAATATTACTAGCTCCATTTTGTATTTAAGCAATAACTATTAACTTCATGTTCATCACTAACATACTATCCCAGCATAGGTTACGTATACGCCCTGTCATTTATAAATTTTCGATTTTATCTCTCAAGAAGGCAAGCTCTGAAATCAAGTATAAAGCTTATTAATGCCCCCATAAACTCGCTTTAAACTTACGTTTCAAGAAAACATTGAGATAAGGGTAGATCTTGCGATCTTAACTTAGGTTACGTATACGCCATGTCATACTATTTTAGGAAGTTTTAGAGAAACTTCGATCATAATTAAAAATTATTTGGAAAAATATGTTTAATCATCAAAAACTAAAAGAAAAATATTTTAAGGAGGCCTTATTTATAGCAGAAATTCAAGTATTCTAAATAAAGTCTTCAAAAAAGAAAAAAACAATTCAATTCGTACTCACTCATGAAAATGTATTGTAAACATTCAGCAATTACCACAAATTTTATGAATCGTAAATTTTATTAAGTATTGTAATTTATCGGTTCGTGTTTTTATTACCGTATTTATACTTGTGTTTTGCAATTTCCCCCCCAGCTCGTTGCAAATAAACTGTCATAATTTTTCAAATTCCAGCATACACTGAGTTCACTATACACAGTCAATGTGTTTGTTGTTGTTTTTTTTTTTACTTTAAAATAGTAATATATTATTATGACTATATACTACATGTGTGTAGGTGTATATGCAAATTCTAAGTAATGGCTACAATTTTTACAATGAACTAATGCCATATTTTATTACAAATGGAGGTGTTGCCGGAAATGACGGATAATGGCTGCTAAATACCGATGAAAGTGTTTTGTAAAAAGTTAGTTCGTTGTTTTGATTTATATAATTTTGGTTATTGTTTAAACTATAAATTTTCAAACTTAATAGCGCAATCTTTATCATATATGTACAAATAACGACATCAGCAGCTGGTTTGATTGATTACTTAATAACAACTAAAATACAAGTTAGTATGGCTCAAACCTAATTTAAAACAAAAATATCTTGATATCATTCTATCGACTCAATACAGTATCATTATTAGGAGGTATTGTATCAGGTTAAGCGACAAATAAATTTAAAGTCGGTTTTAAAGTTTTTTTTTCATGAAGAACCTAGGGATTTAGAGTCTGTCTTTAATCTAACCACACTTTGAATTCATAAAAATATATAACAAATGAATTGGAAGCACTTTGGAAAATAAAAACAGGCTGGCTACAAACGACCTTGCGATGAACTTAAGAACATAAGAAAAAAGTAGTGATGACTCCAGCTATAAATCGTTACAGATATTTTTTTATACAATTTAATTGTCTGATGAGAAGTTATTGTTTTCGTTGTTCTATCTTCAAAATAACAATTCCCAGACGACTTCATTCATGTGATATAAATCCGGATCGGGTTTGGCAGTTCTGACTGTAGTTGTAACGGCTGGGGGAGAAATCTAACTGTTTAGACAGATATTAATATTCAAATATTAAATATAATGTTTTGTGAGAATCCTCCACGTTAATTCAAATTATTTTTAAGCCTCAGAGTTTTCTAAAAAGTTTTGAATTGAACAGTGTTTGTATTGAAATTTCTGAATCAATTCGTTAGAGGTTGAAATATTTCTAAAATATCTTCGCAAAAAACATTGCTGGCTATAATTTCTTTACCATGATAATAAATTTTAAAATCTCTCAATTTCTTCGCACTTTCTTTCACCTTCGGTACGATGGCGATTTATTTTCAAACAATATGTATTACTTAATTCTTCCTCCGTGAAATCTCTAATGCGATGCATACGAGTATCGATTTCAACATGAAATGGACTCTGAGAACCCGCGCTCTCAGCTGTATTCATTATTTTCCCATTTCCTTTCCAAAATGACTGTACATTATTTATACTTAATTTTATAAAGAGAAAAGATTCGACTCGGTCGATTTGAAAAATTCTTTTACTGTTGGGAAGCTACACTATCTCCGGTGAACATAGGCTATATTAATTTTCAAAAAAGTTGGGAATCCATATTAAATCTCCAATAATGTAACCTAAGGTGTGAAAAAATTACCAAAAAAACAAGTAAGGAAGGGCTAAGTTCGGGTGTAACCGAACATTTTATACTCTCGCAATTTATTTATTTAACTTTATTTATATTATATAATACACAATCTGACCCACATATTCGTCATATATATTGTATAAAGTCCATTGAAACTTGGAAACCCTAATATTAGGTTAGAAGCACCGAGGTCCTCGTGTTCGATATATGGGGCCTTAAAAACCTATGGTCCGATTTCGGCGATTTTTAAAATGGGGCTGCGGCACTATAAACATAGTATTTGTGCAAAGTTCTGCATCGATATCTTCACTAGTGCTTACTTTATATATTGTAAAGTAAACGATTCAGATTGTCTTCAAAGTTCTGGTATATAGGAAGTAGGCGTGGTTGTGAAGCGATTTGGCCTATTTTCACAACATATTATTGGGAGGTAAGGAAACTATTACAAACCAAGTTTCATTGAAATCGGTCGAGTAGTTCCTGAGATATGGTTTTTGACCCATAAGTGGGCGACGCTACGCCCATTTTCCATTTTGTAAAAAAATCTGAGTGCAGCTTCCATCTGCTATTTCTTATGTGAAATTTAGTGTTTCTGACGTTTTTCATTAGTGAGTTAACCCACTTTTAGTAGTTTTCAACCTGACCTTTGTATGGGAGGTGGGCGTGGTTATTATTCGATTTCTTTCATTTTTGAACTGTATTAGGAAGTGGCTAAAGAAAACGACTGCAAACAGTTTGGTTTATATAGCTCTATTGGTTTCCGAGATATGTACAAAAAACCTATTTGGGGGAGGGGCCGCGCCCACCTCCCCAAAAAAATTACATCCACATATGCCCCTTCCTAGTGCGATCTTTCATACCAAATTTTATTTCCATAGCTTTATTTATGGCTTAGTTATGGCCCTTTATGTGTATTCGGTTTTCGCCATTTTGTGGGCGTGGCAGTGGTCCGATTTTGCTCATTTTCGAAAGCAACCTTCCTATGGTCCAAGAAATAAGTGTGCCAAGTTTCATCAAGATATCTTAATTTTTACTCAAGTTACAGCTTGCACAGACGGACGGACGGACGCACGGACGGACAGACATTCGGATTTGAACTCCACTCTTCACCCTGATCACTTTGGTATATATAACCCAATATCTAACTCGTTTAGTTTTGGGTGTTACAAACAACCGCTATGTGAACAAAACTATAATACTCTCTAGCAACTTTGTTGCGAGAGTATAAAAATATAATTTATTTCATATTTCTTTATAACTTTTGAAATGTTTGTTTAAATCCATGCGAAGCCGGAACAGGCTGCTAGTTCTTTAATAAAAATATTTGACATTCATGAAAGCATACTTAAAACGAAAATATAACATAATTTTGAAATAAATTTTCATAAATTTCATTTTACGGTTATCTCATACGAAGCTTCACTCAAAACCACACGGCAGTCCATTAATTTTCATTTAAAAACAGTAATTTTTATACGTACAGCTTTTTCAGCCACAAAATTTCATTTCAATCTAACAGGATACCAGGATATGAGTGTAATAAAAATTTACGGCCAGAACATGATAACGGAACTATGATATTGAGCTTTATGCGAGTTTAAACAAATGCCTGTTTCAACAAGCCTAGCTAACATAAAGCCATGCACATTAAATACAGGAGAGTTCCCATGAATACCAAATACATAAATGAAGGCACACACACACATATACTCGCTGTGCGTCCACACCTGCACAAACACTAAAATAAATTTATTTATGTATGTAGCATACTAAAGACTCACATCATGAGGTAGATTACGACTAAGAAGCCCAGTACACACCGGGTTGACAACTATTGCCGTGGAACAAATATTTATATTATTTAACATACGGTCGCACACTTCACGTTCGTGATCTATGAAATCATGCACAATGCATATGTATGCATATGCTATGCTATGCTATGTTGTGCTATGCATTCGTATACTCATATGTAAGTGCGTGCTTCATGCTGCAACGCAACCACTTGACATTCTATAGGCGCATCACACACTCAGCCGCTTGCCTCAGCACTTCAGTGCTGCTGTGTAGCGGCAGGTGTGCGAGTATACGCCTAACGGTAGTCTTATGATCACAAGTGTCAGTTTATGAGACATTAAATTCTACAACAACATAAAATATATAGATTTATGTACTTACAACAGAGATATGAGTGTGTGTGTACACACACATAAATAAATACTTTCGCCTACAGGTGACTGCCTGATGACAAAATACTGGCTGTGACACACCGCCAACAGCCAACAGTGTATAATAATAAATTATTTTGCAATACCTTTGCGCTCTGTAAGACACCAACAACAACTATTTAGATACATATATACTCTGTGTATTATGCATTCATACAGTAGGTATAAGGTTGGCAATAATTTCTATCTGTCACCGGGTTTTTTATTGAATTACATAAATGGTTACAAGCTAGCAAAAAAGAATCAATTTGTAGGCATAGTATGTGTATATGTTTGTTTATTAGGGTGGTCACTAAATGTGGAAAGAAGAAAATGTTTAAAAAATATTTCCAATTTATTCATTCAAATCTCCTTTCCGATAGTTACTGTTCCAAGGACTTGTTGTTATTATTGAAGTCCCTTAAAACTATTGTAAATATAATTTTAAAATTGCAGTTCTAGGCAACATTAAAACCAACGTCAGTCGGATCGGCGAAAGCGAAATGTATCTCATTAATGACTGTCGTAAAGTTATTATGTTCGCAAGACCTTATTAGTGCACTATTGGTCCCAGAAACCATATATCTTCTACTATAGAAGTATTAGTATCGATTACTTAACACCTGTCTGACTGCCAAAAATTAAGGTTTTAAATTTTTGAGGCCCACCCTATTATAAATATTATTATTATCTATAGAAAACACTACTCTACGAAGCCTCTTTAAAATTCGCTTCTGAAAATTGATTTAAACTCTTTCTTCATATTGATGTTGAGGTAAACGTTGCCTACATTTAGGAAGAAAACCAAATATGGTTTGATAAACATCATATTATATTAGGCTACGATGAACACTTCGAATCAATATAACTTAACTGAAAAGCTGTCTAAGGATGGATAGTGACTTCACTAAACAAAAATCAAAAATTATAAACAAATAATTTAGAATCGATGTCGTCTTCGATATGCAATGTTAGATCTACTGAAAAATTAAGTTCGTCAAGCAATTCCTTCGTTCTCTATCGAGGGGATCTTTTAGGAAACCTCATTATTTAATAACTTTAATAGTTTGGAAAACAAAGCGATATATCCAGAACCATTGAAAGGATTGCACAATCACTTTTCAAATTAAATTTTTAAGCCATTGCTTTATTTTTTTTAAAAAGATCCGATACGACGAAAATCATGATTTCTTGCAGAAAAAAATTTCCTACCATAATGGTGTATAATCTTTGTAGGTTTTTTATGTAGAAACTTAAATCTCTTATTTATTTCGAGAAATCAGTCACTGGAATCGCCGAATTTCCAATCGAAAGCTAATAATGTTATGTCAAGCAGAAAGCAGCCAGCTTATCTATGAAAGCCATCTATGCAGCTGATTTTATATTTATATGGATATATATACAAGTATTTATACAGTTATGTTCGAACTCATAATGCATAGCAGCAATAAATTTTAGCTGTGACAAGCGTCGCGCGTAATTTAACAGCTGAATTCTGTGTGTGAGTGTGCATCTACATCTCTGAGTAAATAATATATTATGGTATAATGCACCAGATGCGTAGAACAAACCCCGAAGCAACATTAAATTCATCGGTGCTCCAGTTTTCTATTTTTATGAAGATAAATAAAGCCGCAAGTGAGAAAATCATAACTACCAGCAGGTGCTCACATAAAGTGAGTGTTTAACATAGAATAATATAATTTGATGAGCTTAAGTAAAATCGAAATTAAATGAGCGAAGAATTGCCATAAAGTTTCTAATATTTTAGAGCTTTTGGAAAACAAAATTTATCAAAACTGATGCAAGTTTCCACTAGTTTAAATGTAACTAGTTCGTAATGAACTTTTATAGCCAACAATAGTTATAGGGTTGTGGTGAAAGAGTTTTATGCTGGCATATACTCGTATGCAAGAAGCATGATTTATTATTGTGCGTGGAAATGCACTCAGTTAGGAAAATAAGTTATTGTTTATCAGCCATGTTATTTAATATATATTTATATCTTCTCAATAATCATTCATCTTTCTTAGCTGTTACATAGCATGACATAGCATAATGAAATAAGTGGAGTTAGTAATATATATATCTAATTTTATATAAACAGATATTCTGTTTTGGATTGAAAATCATAATAAATTTCACTATAATTCCCAAAGAATAATAACAAAAAAAATTTATTCCATAACCTCCTAAAAGTAGACATTTTAATCTCCGAAATTGCCCCTAACATGTTTGAAAAAAATGTTGCCTACAATTCGGCGCATTTAACTAAAAAAATTTACTTTATTTTAATGACATAAATAGTGTTAAGGGGTTAGGGTTAGTCAGAGACACGAAAAAATGAGAATTTTCACTAATTTTTTTTTGCTATTAAATCATGTTATTTTACAAAAGTAATAATATTGCATTAATATACAATGTTTTGACTTAAAGTCACGAAAATTTGAAAAAAAAATTTGTAATTTCCAAAGTTATAGCTGTCTGTGTTGACCCAGTTTCAAAAAAGGTTCTTGCGTTGACAATCATAAGTACTTTGAGATTCATCTAAAATCATTCGGATAAAAAAATTAATTTTATAAACAGATAATCCTGGGCATGATCGGAAGCTTTTTTGTCAAAATTAACAAAATGGCGGCCTCAGAAATTTTTTTTTTAATTTTCGGGAAAAAACAGTTAATTGGTCTTAAAAAACGAAATTTTTGAAAAAAAAATCCTTCGGAACAGGCCTGAGTTTATTATGTATTCTAAAAGCTGTATGAATTTTATTAAAATCTACTGAGCGGTTATCGAGTTACAGTTGTCACCAGTTCAAAAAACACCAGCGAAAAAAAATAGATTTTTTGAAAATCCTGACTACCCCTAACCCCTTAAACAAATATATTTAAATGTTGATATTAATGCTATAAAGCAAAAATCTCGTTGAAAGCAGAGAGAGTTAAAGTCGATAATATTTTTTAACGAAATAAAGATAGTAACTTCTAATATATGCCTACCTTAGTATATATGCAAATATAGTTTTTATTGTCGAAATGTGTTAGTGGTTTATAAGAAGGAGTGATTAAGAAATGCAGACATATTAATTTTGCGAAATCTCTGATTGTTTATGCAAGTAGTAGTTCGAGTAAATACTGAGATATCTTGATAAAGCTTGATGAAAATCTTTCATTTTACATAGTGGTGCAAGTTGCGAATCATAGAAACCATTAAGCTTAGGTGCTAGAATAGCACTGATATTCACCGAAAGAGGATGTATAGTATATATCATATTTAAGTTGCGTAAAATTAGTTGTTACCTCACTCTCTAAGGTTACAGCTTATCAAATGCCGTTAAAGCTATATGAACCAAATTCGATAAACACCTTCTCTGTTTGATGTGAAAATGCGAAAGCAAATACAATGTAATCAATTTCCGTCGAAAAATACTTGTTAAGCAAATTCATTATAAAATCTAATTTCTGAAGCTATAAATTATAAATTTACTTACACGCCAACAACAACAAAGAAAATAAACATTTCATAGGCGCAAACTACGTTAAAAATTGACCTTTGATTTCATTTTTTATACAAAAAAAATTGCACAAATCAGTGGACTTCATCAGTTGTCAGCGCCCAACACCAACACCAACGTTTGCACACATCAATATTCTATGCACACGATAAATGCTTTTTGCTTTCTTCTCATTAATATTTTTTGCCTTTTCTCTCATTCAATTTGCAGAAAATTCATTCCATTGGGAATCATTGAGGAAGGCAGCTATGAAAAGGATGTCCTATTCTACGTCAATATCGGTGAACCCATCATTGCGCCAGGTATATATATGTTTGTTATTTGCTTACAGTCATTATACATCCTATATATATATATATATATAAATATATATTTGTATATACTTATACATACATATATGCATACATACATACTTACTCCTTTAGTTTGTATGTATGTATGTTTGCAGTTGCAAGCAAAGCTCGCCTAGCCTAGCCTATACCTACTCGAGAAACTAGCGTATATAATATGTACTTATTTAATCTATGATATATATGTATATATATAAACATTGTAAATAACGGCTCCTTTGAGCTACTAAATACCAATATGAGCAGTCGTCCAAGCCAATCAACCCAAAAAATACAAAAATAAAATAAAATAAAAGAAAACCCACAACCAACTCCACAACCAACGTCCGTTCACGTGTTTTTCCCCCCCGCCGCTACTGCTGTTGCTGCTGCCGTTGCTGCTTTGTCCCGCTGTAGTGCGACCAATCAATCCCCAAGTAGTCAACGTTCCAATCACTTTCACCTTTTAAAGTGAAATTCCGTTACGTTCAACCCGCGCACACGGCGACAAGCGTCAAGTCAATGGCGTTTCCATATATATATGGACATATGTATGTGTGGTGTGTGCGATGTTTCGACACATGTGCACACACTTACGAGTTTATGCATATATTTATGATATTTACTCACGTTCCTACATATGTTTGTGTATATAACTAAGTATGTACATAAATCCCTAGACGAATCCCTGATTATTTTTTGCTTTTTTTTGAGTAAAAGATTTTTTTCCAAAATGCAGAAAATCAAAAATAAAAAAATAAAAATGGAAATGTACGAAATGAATTGAAAAGAAAGCAGCTTTTATGAAAATTCGCAAAAAATTTTTTTTTAGCATTGGCTTATAAATATACAAACTGTACATATAGTATTGTAGCGAAATTCTACTCAACCATGAAATCTAAAACTTCTTCTTCTTTTCTTTCATCGTTTTCATATTTTTTATATATTTTTACTCTACTTTATACTATATATTGCATACTTATACCGTTACGCGACACATACAAACACACAAACAAATAAACAAATTCAAATACACACACTCACACACAGACAATGCAGTGCCAACGATGAATTTCAGTAAAGTTTACAACAACATTTTAGCTGCTTTTTAGATATTTGTGTTTTTTTCGAGCGCGCATAGTGTTTCAAATTAGTTAATGTGCCATGAAATGAAGCATATATAAAAGTATAATGCACATAGTTAAGCATTTCAATTTCTATAATTGCAGCAAAATAATGTTCATTAAAAAATTAATAAAAAGTGTTTTTTTTTTGTTAATGGCAAACGGCCTTTGTAGCTTGCGCATTTAACTAGCCGCAGAAAAGCATGAAGAACGCAATAAATGCAAATTCAAATGAATACGAAATGCAAAAAACAAGAATAAAAAACAAATAAAAATAAAATGAGAAAAGCGCAACACAATCACAAAGCCACCACCGCCGCCGCCGCCATATGCGTGTAGTGTTCGTATGCTTCTGGTTGCGTATACGCCACGTCATACCAGTATATGGCACTTGAATGCCATGAAATGCAAACGGTTGCTGGTGCTTGCCAGCCAAAAAAGCGCAACTCCACTCAATTAAAGCGCGAGTATTTTTGCTTTTTGTTTTTGTTTTTTTTTTTCCTATTTTATTTTTGAAGATTTTTTCTGTTGGCAGCGCTGTGTGTTTTTAAGCGCTTTTCAACACTTGATTTTTTTTGGTATTTTGTGCGTCAAGTGTATTTCCTTCACTACATTTTTATTTTAGTCAGTTACTTGCATAAATATTTTTTTTTAACCATTATATGATATTTTAATTTGCGCATATAGTCATACCTAAGTCGTACGTGCCGCACAAGTATCACTTTATTTTTTTGAAAACCATGCATTTTCGGCTCTTTTAGTTAGTTAACCCTTTCATGTCAAAATTAAAATGGGCGGAGCTAACATTTTTTTTAGGACAGATATATATTGGTCTTAACTCAAATATGAAGTGATAAAAATTTCAAAGTCCTATGTATCCTGGTTCATTTGTTACAGGATGTTGCTTATAGGCACAAATTAGATTATTATAAAAAAACTAAACACTTTTCTCGTGAAAATTTTTTTTTAAATAACTCTCTTATCTTTACTTATTTATATAGTTCACTTTGTTTTAAAATAAAACAATTTTTATTTATGTTTTTGAGCACTTTTTGTATAAACACTTCAGTATAACTTTTTCGCGAAACCGATTTTGACAATTCCACTCTGCGGAGAAGGCCTACTGAATGAATACGTGCACAGCTCATTACAAAAAATGTAACTGTAAGCTTGCACAACACATAATTCTACATAATTGAAAAAACCGCTGGTCAAAAATATTTAAATAACGAGAGTTAGAAGCCGGTAAGTACAATGTTGCCTATAGGCAACATTTGACATGAAAGGGTTAACTGGCTGATTGCATTTGCGCAAGTAGTAGTTGGTATATGTACTAAGCCATGTGATTGGGTGTGTGTTTGCAGTTAGAAGCGCGCTGCTTTCTTAGATCCCCCCTTTTAGCGCAATCCGAAGTAGTATAGATATGGTTAGTGGCAAGTTATAATGAATACAGCTAGCCCAAAGTATGCAACATCACTGTTAAAAATATTCCCAAAAATCTAAGCAGCATGCATTGCGTATCATACGTAATTTGTTTGCGACGTAGCGCACCCTGATTGATATTGATATGTACAAGTAGTATGCAAAGAGTACTCCAACGCCATACCCACCGTTACACACACATACATACAACATCCTGTCGTTGTTTAGTCTGCATTACTGTTAATTTTATACGGCTGGGCATGCCACCAGAAAAAAATTATCGTTATGTCGATTCATTACAACAAAAACAACCTGAAGCATTTTTTAAATAAAAAAATTAAAAATGGTTTGGTTCTACTTCCATTTTGGTGTGTCTTTTTTATTATCTCCTCCACATATTTGTTTTTCTAATACTTGGCATCATTTCTATTTGGTATAGACAACTAAATGATTTATTGATCTATTTTGAATTTTCAAAACATAAATTATTTTTCCTTTTCCTTTTATTTTATTTTTACTTTTTCTATTAATATTAATTTTAAACTAAACTAAATCCAAAATACTAAATACCTTTTATTCAATATTTTTATATTCTTTAATTACCTAAGTAGTTTTTTAAGTTATTTCTATTATTTTCTTTGGTCTTTGGTCTTTCTTTTTAGTTTAATATTTCATTTAATCCTTTACAAGATTCCATATTATCCTCTTAGGATCTCCCAAAAATCATTCCTAGATCAGAACTACATTGTAATCTCTTAAATTGCACAAATATAATAACTGTAAGAGACTGCAATCAAGCGAGAATTATTAAAAAACATTAGACTAATTTGCGACAAAAATTAAATTCAATTTTATAAATTATTGTATATAATTGTGGGGTGATCCAAGTAGAGGTACTTTTTTCAATATCTGTTTTTTGACAGATCACGTGTGAGTCGTGTCAAGCTGTCATATTATTCTTGTTCAGTATTGTTTGGCATTTCATCATGGAAATACTTACGCCTGAACAGCGCTTACAAATTGTTCAACTCTATTACGAAAATGCACGTTGTGTAAAGAATCTGTTTCGGGCATTTCGCTCAACTTATGGTCAACAAAATAACTACTGTGCGATTATCTTAGTCTTAAACACTGCTTGTGTAAGAACTGAAGCCGCTCGACCTTCCTAAGTAACATCGCTTCGCTCTATGGTCTCTTGAAAAGCTCCAAGAAGATCCGAAGTTTTCGAGTCAAATTCTGTTTAGCGATGAGGCCCATTTCTGGCTCAATGGGTATGTAAAGGAGCGAAATTGCCGTATTTCGGACGAGATGAAGAGATTCAAGAGCTGTCATTTCATCTGGACAAAAACAATGGTTTGGTGTGGTTTGTGGACCGATGAAATCATGGGTCAAACTTTCCCCATTATATTGAATTTTCTGTGTTTTTTTTTCTTTAAAAAAGGGAACCTTGAAATGGATCACCCATTATATTCAAATGAATACATTAACTCCAGAGTTCTCATAGTAAAGAGTGTCATTCAGCAGTCTTTTGAATATAATATATTCAGTGGTTTACTTATATATCGACTTAATATTATTAGCAAATATCTTAGAAATGAGAATTGAGCAAAGAACTGGTATAAATGTAGGAAACTGGCATAATCAAAGAAAGTTAGAACCATAATGAGTTAATCACTAACTAGTATTGACTTCGAATTGGTCGTTTTATTGTTTATTTCTAATTTAAATTTGTTGCTAAAAAACATAGCTCATACATTAGAACGTGGCGAATAGAACACGATTAGATACACATAACAATCTCATATTATGATTGCAGTCTTTTACAGCCGTTATAAATATTCGTATATGGTAGAAATTAGTAATTTATCAGTGGCATACCACCACCTAACTAGTAATCATAAGTATTTACAAAATTTACTAAATACATAGAGTAAAAATAAATCTATAATAGCCTCATAAAATATAAAAATTCATAAATAATAGCATTTAATTGAATTTAAACAAAAAATACCTCCTAACCCTCTATTCATTATTCACACAGATAATAGCATTAAAACGGAAGCACTTAAATTTCTAAACAAATTTCTCGGTATGTAAAAACCAAAAATTTAATCTTGTTAAATAATATAACTATATTCTTCTACTATTACGTACTACTTCTTGCATTTGTTTTTACAATCAACTTTTCGTACTTTTAAGTATTTTGTAACTACAAAAGCCCATTGGCAAATAATCTTTCAAAACTTTTTACAAGCGAATTATATTTGATAATAAATATTGAAATGGTGTGCTGTGAATTGATAGTTTTGTCGTGTTGAAAATTTGTTTTAATTAACTTTGTAAACTACTTACATGTGTTTGTAATAAAATTTGTCTTAAGTGCTGTCATCAGTAGTTGCTAAATATTGCTTTTTGTGCTGTGTAAATCGCTTACTAATTTATAACATTTCAGCATACAAAAACTCATTTACATTTGAAGTTACTAATTTATGTCAAAAATACTTAATTTATTATTGAAAAAAAATATTGAAAAAAAATTACCGTCATTTTTGAAATTAATACTTTTTAATAATATATAATTATATTAAACAGTCACAATAAATAACGTTAAAATGCTCCATGTGACAAAATCATTGTTACCATATGTCATTACCACTCATGAACACATTTTTTACACTACATTTTCAAATTTTAATGAAGTAGTCAATTTTAACTGCAATTTTTGATAAACAATAGTTTGTAAATTTTTTAAAATATTTTTTGTAATTTTTTGAATATAAAAATTTTATATAACATTTCATATTCTCAAAAAAATTTTAAAACCTCTTATTAAATATCAATTTTCCGCTTCTAGAGACGCTTCATTTTAATGCCACACAAAATTTTAGTATCCTATTCGCTTAATAGCTCAGAATGTTCATATAATTATCTACTTCGCATCTAATTATTATTATCGTTTGTAAAGGAGATACGCTTTTGCTTTTTCGCTTCTAATTTGTAGTTAGTTTTTATTGTAACTTGTGCACTTATTTTTAAATTTAAAAATTTAATTTTTTTTCATACTTTCTAATTATGAAGGTTATAACAAATGTTATGCGTAGCTACTAGCGCCATCTAGTCAGGATATATTTTAGAAAGTTATTCAAATTGAGTTATAAAATATTTATTTTTAATAAAGTCCAGTTTTTATCAAAACTCGTTGACTAAATATATTAATAACTATTCATTTTATAATTGAAATCTTTTTAAGGGGCTATACCAGTGTAACCTTTGAAAAACTAGGCGATTTTCGTGAATTTTTTTAAAGAAAGTACTCGATCGATTGTTTCGAAATTTTTTGCACATAGTAAGGTATATTTTCAGCTTTATTATTTTTTTTTTTATAAAAATGGTGAAAAATAACCGAGTTATATGCTGTCTTCGGAGGTGCCAAAAAAAAAAATTTCCCTAACTGCTAACATGATTCCGGCCGAAAAAGTTGCTGAAAAAAAAAATTCAAAAAGGTTATTAAAGTTAAATATATTTCCTATACAATGACCTACGATTTTTGAAAAATATCAAAAATTATTTAACAAAATGGCGTAGTTCTGAAAAAAATCGTTTTTTTAGGTTAAAAATGGTATTTTTTAAATGCCAAATTGACAATTTTCAACCAATCAAAAAGATTGTAGGTCAATACATAGCAAATATATTAAAGGTAATATTTAATAGTTTAATTTTAGTTTAAATTTGAAGTCGATCGGTCAATGTATCGTTGAGTTATGATGTCAGTAATTTTGAGAAATGTCGTTTAGAGAAAAACGTTTTTAAAGTTTCGTCTATAGCTGCTTATACCTGCGAGCAGTCGTTCTTTAGAACGCTGACATTCAAAAACTATTCAAAATACGATCTTACCGCTTTCACAGGATAGTTTTGAAAATATAAACTATAGAATAAGCAAAAATTAAAAAAATCGATTTTTTTTGAAAATGTCACCTGGGTATAGCCCCTTAATGATTTTGGCCGAAAATTCTCCGATTTACTTGTTATGAAGTGAAAACTTAAAATCTTTTTAAAATACCATATCCAATACCACTTTTTGATCATTTACTAAGATCGTTCAGTTATATTATTGACTGTCTGAACATAAAACTGTTCAAAGGATTTTATTCATCACTTGACTCGGTAATTCCGATTTTTGGTCTATTCGATGATATCGGTAAACGTGAGTTTTCATCTATAAATAAATATATTTTAGACCAAAGAATATTTCATAAATGGAGCTTGCTGAGTAATAAAAAAGATATATGTATCCAAAATTGAAAAACTTAAATTCCCAGAATTCAATTCTACCTCTATTCTACATATGTTAAATATATATAAAAATTCCTTTAATAAGGTAATATATTCAAATAAGAACACAGTTAATGTTCACATAAGAAAACGTTTAAAGAGAAACAAACTCAAGTTAATTAATAATTTTTGATTCGTTAACACGAAGTTAACTTCGAAAAATATGTTTTAATCCATATCAATCATGATGGTTTAATGATAATCAGTTTTGCCTCTATTTGTGTTTTTAAAAACTTAACCTTAAACACGAGTTTGTGAAGGTAAAACTCGAACAGCATCTTAGTTGAATCAATTATCAAACTTTCAATCCACAGATTTGTATAAACAATTCGATAATTGACTAACTTATAAAGCTGTCTGAAACGCCTAATTGAGATCAGTTAAAAGCAAACAGCATATCGAACATATTGTCAGGTTGTCAAGTGGTAAGTTGTCTTACTTACTTACTTATTACTTAAAAGACATAATTGTCCGATTGCAAAGAACAATTCCAAAAATATATGTGCAAATCCGAATAACTGTGAGATTTTCATTAACAAATTGATAGTAAAGTCGCAATAGCTTTTCGAAGCCTTCTTGTTTAAATACACTCACTTGAAATACCACCATGTCACACTAGTATTTATTCAATTAAACTGCAGCACACAAAAAAACCAAAAAAAAAAAAAATAAAAGAATGGCAAAAAACGCTATTTATGTACGTAAACGATTACGCAATTTATGCTGTTGTGCAAATGCATTTAATTTACAAAATTAATTTCACACGTTCATATGCCATAAATTATTGATGTGGCCCGAAGGTGAGCTTAGTGTGTTCGTCAATTATTACAACAACAACTTACCTAACTATTTGATTTATTAAATGTATGCAAAATTACACAGCAATTGCGCGGTTAAAGTAAATTATGCAAATTTCCTCGACTCTTTTTTCACCAAAAACAAAAAAGCGAAAATTGATTTGCATTTATTTTAATGGTCAACAATTTTGGAAAATTTGCACGGTGCAAATTAAGTTTTAATTATGCATAAAGATAAAAGAGTCTGCGTAAATATTTACTGTATAATTATAATATTTTTTTTTTTGCTTTTATTATTTACTTTGAATTATATGGGTAGACAGGGTGAACCAATGTGGGTAAAAGTCAATGATGCAGTTAAAATATGAAATTATTATGAAATGCAAGCGCATAAAAAAAGTAATGTTTCGGGAAGTTAGCATTGCCTACAAGTTATACAATATTTTTCCTTTGGGAAACAGTCTTACAACCTAACCTTAATACAGTTGAGCTCCCATAACTCGAAGTTCTCCATAAATCGAACTATTGAATTGGCAACAGAAGTCAAATTTCATAAAAATTACCTTCCATAACTCGAAATATCTTTAACTCCAAGTTAATTTGTGGGTTATGGGGATTCGAGTTAGTGAAGTTCAACTGTATTACCAAACTACATTCTAACTTAACCTCACTTTTTCTACAGTTTTTTGTAATCCTAAATTTAATAAAAATATTTAAAATCTATCGAGCAATCAATTTAAGGTTCTTTCTATGACATTTTTGAGGTTATAAAGTTTTGAAAATATTACATCCATACAATATTGTACATACTTTAAGGAGTAAGATGGGTTTCAGAGGATAAAAACAAGGGTATTTTTTATTTATTTTTTTAATATGTACAATCATATTCTTCATTTAAACAATTCAGAGTAGCAAAGATACATGTTTTAACAGAATTTTGTGATTTTTTTATTTGAGAATTCCGAAAACTCAGCCGTTGGCACCTCATCTCCCATGATGTGTCCAAATAAGTTCTTGCGGTGGACATTATAACTCATGATTGGTTCATCTAAAAACAATAAACCAAAAATATTTGCATAATTCATGGATAAATCTAGTTAATGAACGAAGGAAAAATTAAAATATTGAAATTTAAAATTTGGAAAAAATTTTATTCAAAACACTCACTTTTTTGGTCAAATTTTTGGCATACTATATATTGCCTCGAAAAAATAAGTTTTAATAACAATATAAAAAAATTATTCGTTCATTAATTGGACGTTAATGTTATTCCAAAGATGTGTGCAAAATTTTAACAAAATCGCTTCATAACTTTTCGAGATATCGTATCCACTGACTTGAAAAATTGAGTTTTGAGATAAAGTTTTACATTCGTATTGACGTGGACTGATTTACAGAACTTCTAAAGGGTATATCTTTTCGAATATTACTCGGATTGATTTGATATTTTTGGCTAATATTTTAAAGTTATTGCACTATTTAATAAGATAATACATTTCTTTTTAATTTTGAAACCCATCTAACCCCTTAACTGATATAATTTATCGAAAAAAATATAGATAAGAGACCCCAAACACACCTAATTTATAAATACATTTTTTTATCTAATTTTTTTTCATATCCATAATACTTTTTAAATATCATTATGTTTAAATGAACTAGCAAAAATTATGAAAATTGCAAAACAAGGTATAATCAATAAAAGTTTGTATGTATGTGATTGGCGTTGCAACCGTTTAGCCGGTTATAGCCGAATCGATAAAAAAAAGTAACCAGAGAATAATCCATATAATATCTGCCACCCTGTTTAAATGGAATTGTGTGTTTTTTTATATTTCCTGATGGCTTTTAGACCGTTTATCATATAAAAGTGTAATAATAAATAAAAATATTTTTTTTTTCGGATTATTACACATTAAATGAGGTTAGGGTTACTCACAACTCACTACACTTGTATATTTCACGTTTAGTGTTAAATATATTTTATCTGTGCTTCATAAACTCATGTTTATAAGTGTTTTTTATTTTTGTGTACCGTGAAAAAATTTTCTGAATCATTTATTCTAAAAAATTGCGCTTTTTTGTAACTGACAAGTTGTACAATTAAGAGAGAAATACATTTACATACATAATAAAAATTATTTAAAATTTTGTAGAAATATTTGAATCGAATGTGGTGACTAAAATTTCAAAATTTTCAAAAATAGTTGTTTTAAATTTAAAAATTTATTAAAAAACTGTAAAAAAAATGTTTGACATTTGAATATTTTTTATATGTGACTTTTCTACAAAAGAGCGTTACTTGAGCATTTAATTTTGATTTCTTTCAAATCGCTGTTTTATATAACTTTTCCGTGGTCACATAATTGCTGGGATTTGTGAACGCAACTTTCGGCGTTTCACACTTTAAATGGCTAAAACACAAAACAATTTACGGCAACTGTAAATATTTTACAATTATTGCAACAACAACAAACTAAATGATTACAACAACTACAATATTACCACAAACTAAAATAAAAAAACTAAAAATAAAAAATAAAAAATAATTAAAATAAAAATCAAACCAACATTATATGCATATATATAACCCCTCCACGTCCGGCTTTTGTGGCTTCTCTCTATCCACGCATTTGCTGTTGCTGCTATTGCTGCTTCTTCCTACTTTTCGCTTGCCACAATCAATTTGCATTTTCATAAAAACATTGCAATTTGTAAACAATATGTAAATGTAATGATTTTATTTGAATGATTACTTTCTGTTCTACATATTCTACATGAAACAAACAAAAAATGCAATGCAATACGTGTATGAATTTGAAAAATCGAAATGTGTAAATAATACAAAAAATATACCGTAAATATATATATATATAAATACAACAATCAACAAAACTGCAACGCTATCTCCTACACACACGTACAAAAATGAAAAATAAAAATTGCAAAAAAAAATAAAAAAAATGTAATCCACCAACGAACGTTTCGTACCACTGTACTCTACCCGATTCGCTTTGCACTTGACTTGTACGTACCGAAACTTCATAAAAACAAAATTTGTAAGTAAATTTCATGAAATACGACTACGTACTACATACTTGTTTAGCCTAACCAAAAAAAAACACAATTTGCAATTGTAAATTTGCCGTGTTTAATTTGCCGCCTAATTTGTTGTTTGTGTTTTTTTTTTATCTTTGTAATACCCCGAAATTGTATGAACGCTTTTCCAAATGTGTTTAATATCATGTGATGTGCACTAAAAACGCAATGAAAGCAAATTCGATGTAAAAATATTTGTTTCTAAAATAAAAATATTTATTTTTCGCTTTCCATGTCAAAGTGCAGCTTTTCGAGGTGTCAGTTTTTAGATGTGACGTATATAAATGTTAGATTGTCTTTAGCGATCATAAATGTCAAAATTATTTAAAATTAATCAAAATTGTGTAAATAAGAACAAGAAATAATAATGTAGTCTCAAAATAATAATAGAAGAGAGTTAAATCTTATAATTAAGATATAAAACCAAAATGCATTTTTTATATATGAATATAAATTGTAAGGGTCCCCAACAAGCGTAAGCCTCCTTATTGTCGAATTGTCTCCTCCGAGAGTTTACGATTGAGAGATGGTTCAATACAGTTGCAGGATGACAAATGAGATGTTTCTATTTCTCCAAACATTTGGAGATATGTGTTAGGAGAACTAATTCGAATTATGCTATACCCGAATCTCTTGTGTCCCTAATTCTGGGATCCTTAACGCACTGTTGTTTTCGTCATGAATACTTTTCTTAGACATTAGTATGAAGTTTTTGAGATACTTATCAACGTAACTATTAGTTGAGTTCATCTAATACCCTATTCCTTAAAAAGTGGTTCCAAATATCAAGAAAATAGGTTCTACAAGGAATAAACCAACATTTAGACGGCATTCTATGATTCTAATAGATCCTAAAAACGTAGAACTTTTCAGTCATTATATTAAAAAACAACCTGTATTCTACTAAAAAATAGTCTAGTGCCTTATGATGTGACTGGAATTATTAGCAGCTAGATTAGAAAGATCGCTGTGACAAACCTCGGTTGGCGGAGTCTATTTACAAAGAGTTGGAAAATATATTCTTTATTTTAAGAAAAGATTATCCATCGCTTTTAAGCATTACTCGGAATCGGCACTTTCTGTCACAAAATTCTATAATCTTAGCCTTATAGTCAGAGATGATCTGCTACAAACACGAGTTTATTGTTTATTTTAGAAGAGAATATTGAACATTTTACAAGTGGTGGAATTTGAAGATTTTAGGATTTATAGGTATACATATATTAATAAACTGAGTTCCTTAAACAACCATGGATAATACATACTAAACTCAAATTAGTAACATCATATCTTAAACAATCTCCCAAAATATAGTATAATCTGACAGAAGAGGTAAGATTAAGTAATCCAAAGTAATTTGTATAAATAGGTTCCGTGGGATGACCCTGATTTTAGCTAAGAACCAATCAGTGATACAATTCATATTTGGTTAACAGTATGTTTACACTAGCTCTCAATACACCTGAACTGAGTCCGAAGAAGAACTTACTATATATGATACAGATTGCCGATTAAAAATAACTGTAAAATAGCTAATATTTATGAGATGTTTCATGAATATATATTATTTCAAAATCACTATAAAAATATATAAACTTTATTTATTATAATTATAATAAAAGAGTTTTAACAACTCTCTACTCTTCTACTGTCTTCTATTTTCGCTACTATCGCAATTTTATAAACTTTTTAACAATTGAACAATTAAAAAAAAAATATTGCAATTAAATAATTTGTATTTTATAAATAAGTATTTGTGGCATGCAATCCAATTATCGCCTCAAATATACTCAAACTATTGTATATATTAATTGTGCAGCTTGTCACAGCTTCGTGTTGACCTACCACACTCTGCCGTTATTTTTCACCCAGCTGTCACTTTGCATGACTATTTGCATACACATTTTTTTTTGTGCAGCCGTTCAATTAAGCATATTGAACTTTATATACTGTTATACTATATAGGTGCATATATTTCTAGAGTATTTTTACATGCATGTAAGAGTGTAGAACGTAAAATGGCATGTTGCATGCTCCAAGTTGTAAGTACCCAATACAAAATACAGTTTTGTGTCATTTATCGTGCATTTTTTGTTTTTCTTTTCCCACTTTTTAGTGAATTTATATACATACAAAAATATATATTTATATAAAACTGTGTTTAAGTGTTTATCTATCAGCTGCATCGGCTTTTCGTGTTCGCTTTTCCTTTCCGCCTCTGTTGCAACAAGTCAATGCAAAGTCTTGAACTTGTTGACTTTTCCTCAATGTTTGTCTTTGTATATTAAACTTGCTTTTTTTGTTGTTGTGATTTCATGTTTACCAAATCGTTGTCACATTCTTTAGACAAGAACTAAAATAACAACTAAATTTCTGTTAACATAACAAACTTTATTTATATATATAAAATGTGAAATTTTCAAAATAAGGGTATTCACAATGACGATAGACAGTGATTTAATGGAGTCAGTAGAGATGTTGGCGCTCATACTATTACTGTACTATATAAATACTATAAAATATCACACTTCCGCGCATATAATAAATTAGAAAAAAAAAACATCAGACTGTGAGCGCTTTGTGAATACCCTTATTGCTTATTTGTTGCCCGCCGTCTTAATTGTATAACACATTTCTCGCACATTTATTTATGCCGTTATTTAAACAAACACAATTTATTGCTATTCACGCTGCCGTTCCCGCTGTGTCAACGTCTCCGTCCGTAGACGATGAAATGGTAGGACTGATTGAAGCCGCCGAGAAGAAGGCACCCGAGGAACTAACGGAGGAGGACAAAATGGCGTTATTGGGTCGTCCTAAGTTGGGCGAGGTGGTGCGTGCCGAGCTGCGTATCAAGGAGAGCAAAGAATTTAAGGTGAATAAAATTAATTGTACTCAATAAAACTTCCGTTGCAACGCTTTAATTGAATTTTTTCCTCCCAACTCTCTCTCTCTCACTATCTACATCTCTCTATCTCTGCTATAACCATATCTTGGCCAACGCTAGAACACTGTGGATAAATTGGTGCAAAGGGCGAACGCGTCACTGCTGATTGGCACATCGTCGTGGAAGGAACAGTTTGCGGATGCGTTGACGGTAACTGCTGGTAAGATATATTACTAAATGAAAATTAATGTATCAGCATACGTAGCTGTAAATATTTATTGCATACCTGCCAAGATTTAGTACTTTAAAAAACATTTTCATTTTATTAAAATTTCAATAAACAACGGTATGGCAAATACTGGAAGGTAAAAGAACTGTGTAACAGTGCGAGTAGCCAGGAAATGACTCTCAAACTATTCGAACATCTTATAAATAAACTGAAGCCTATATACATGATTTATGTTGAAAATTTGAAGATATGATCTCTCGAAAGACAATTTAATTTCCGACATCGGAGATAACCAGCATTAGGTTGATATATCAAGGAAAGTAGTTGTTTACATGTTACAGCTTCCCTCAAACTCTACTTTACTGAAACCAATATCTTATGCTAGATCAATGTGTGTTCAAAAAATAACGGGAATTTTCGTTTTTTGAAAAAAATATTAATTCGTTCGTCTATATCAATATTGCCGCCTTCAAAATAGTTCCCATTCGATATTATGCATTTAAGCCAGCGCTTCTTCTTATCGTCGAAACATTTTTCAGACTTGATTTCTGGGAAGTCCTTGGGTCTTTCAGCTATTTTTTTATATGCTTGTAAAACGACGGTCGTTTAAGATTCTCTTTACTTTTGGAAAAAGAAAAAATTCACATGAAGTCATGTCTGTCGAAAATGGAGGCTGAGCCATCGTTAATTTGACAATTGGACTATATAAATTTGTGAAATTTCCTGTTATTTTTTGAACACATCATGTATAGGATATAATATTATAAACTCACACTACTTAATTTTCTAATTTCCTATAACCAGCAAAATAACCGAAGACAGAATTTACTATGAGGTCTATTGAGATTTATTGTTCGAGTTAGGAATTAAGTAAGGCAGGAAGGATTTCCTGTGATGTAATATAAGGCTGAATATATAATGAAGCGTAGAATATGATCACTTCTCAGTTATAGAAAGCAGAAAAAGTAAAATAATATTCGCAGGTATTCAATTGGGTCTATCTGAATAGTTCGATATAATCTCTCTCGATATATTATTTTGGAACCAAGGATTCACTTCTTCTTCTTCTTCTTGACTGGCGTAGACACCGCTTACGCGGTTATAGCCGAGTCCAAAACAGCGCGCCACGCATCCCTCCTTCTGGCAGTTTGGCGCCAATTGGTGATTCCAAGCGAAGCCAGGTCCCTCTCCACCTGGTCCTTCCATCGGAGTGGAGGTCTCCCTCTTCCTCTGCTTCCACCAGCGGGTACTGCATCGAATACTTTCAAAGCTGGAGCACTTTCATCCATTCGAACAACATGACCTAGCCAGCGTAGCCGCTGTTTTTTTATTCGCTGGACTATGTCTATGTCGTCGAATAACACATACAGCTCATCGTTCCATCGTCTGCGGTATTCGCCGTTGCCAATTCTTAAGGGACCATGAATCTTCCGCAAAACCTTTCTCTCGAAAACTCCTAGTGCCGTCTCATCGGATGTTGACATCGTCCACGCTTCTGCACCGTAAAGTAGGACGGGAATGATGAGAGACTTGTAGAGTTTGGTTTTTGTTCGTCGAGAGAGGACTTTACTTTTCAATTGCCTACTTAGTCCATAGTAGCACCTGTTGGCAAGAGTGATTCTGCGTTGGATTTCCAGGCTGACATTGTTATTGGTGTTAATGCTGGTTCCCAGGTAGACGAAATTATCTACAACTTCAAAGTTATGACTGTCAACAGTGACGTGGGAGCCAAGACGCGAATGCGCTGACTGTTTGTTTGACGACAGGAGATATTTCGTCTTGTCCTCGTTCACCACCAGACCCATACGCTTCGCTTCCTTATCCAGTCTGGAGAAAGCAGAACTAACGGCGCGGGTGTTGTTTCCGATGATATCGATATCATCGGCGTACGCCAGTAGCTGTACACTCTTATAGAAGATTGTACCTTCTCGATTTAGCTCTGCAGCTCGTATTATTTTCTCCAGCATCAGGTTAAAGAAATCACACGAGAGTGAGTCACCTTGTCTGAAACCTCGTCTGGTATCGAACGGCTCGGAGAGGTCCTTCCCGATCCTGACGGAGCTTTTGGTGTTGCTCAACGTCAGCTTACACAGCCGTATTAGTTTTGCGGGGATACCAAATTCAGACATCGCGGCATAAAGGCAGCTCCTTTTCGTGCTGTCGAAAGCAGCTTTAAAGTCGACAAAGAGATGGTGTGTGTCGATCCTATTTTCACGGGTCTTCTCCAAAATTTGGCGCATGGTGAATATCTGGTCTGTTGTTGATTTTCCAGGTCTAAAGCCACACTGATAAGGTCCAATCAGTTTGTTGACGGTGGGCTTTAGTCTTTCACACAATACGCTCGACAGAACCTTATACGCGATGTTGAGGAGGCTTATCCCACGGTAATTGGCGCAAATTGTGGGGTCTCCCTTTTTGTGTATTGGGCAGAGTACACTGAGATTCCAATCGTCAGGCATGCTTTCTTCCGACCATATTCTGCAAAGAAGCTGATGCAAGCACCTTATCAGCTCTTCGCCGCCATTCAGCAGGCTGGAGAAGTGTTCCCTCCACAAACTCAGTATACTCTGGTCATCAATAACTAGATCACCTCTGGGGGTCCTACAGGAGTGCGCTCCGGTCTTGAAACCTTCAGTTAGTCGCCGGATCTTTTCGTAAAATTTTCGAGCATTACCCCTGTCGGCCAGCTTGTCAAGCTCTTCATACTCACGCATTTCGGCCTCTTTATTATTTTGTCTGCAAATGCGTCTCGCTTCCCTCTTTAGCTCTCGGTATCTTTCCCATCCCGCTCGTGTTGCGGTCGATCGCAACATTGCGAGGTAGGCAGTCTGTTTTTTCTCCACTGCGAGACGACAATCCTCGTCATACCAGCTGTTTTTTTGGCTTTTCCGAAAACCAATGGTTTCGGTTGCAGCTGTACGTAAGGAGTTTGATATGCCGTCCCACAGCTCCCTTATACCGAGATGCTGATGAGTGCTCTCAGAGAGCAGGAGTGCAAGTCGAGTAGAAAATCGTTCGGCTGTCGGTTGTGATTGCAGCTTCTCGATGTCGAACCTTCCTTGTGTTTGTTGACGTGTGCGCTTTTCTACACAGAGGCGGGTGCGTATCTTAGCTGCTACAAGATAGTGGTCCGAGTCGATGTTGGGACCACGAAGCGTACGCACATCAAAGACACTGGAGACATGTCGTCCATCTATCACAACATGATCGATCTGGTTGCGAGTGATTCGATCCGGGGACAGCCAAGTAGCTTGATGGATTTTCTTATGCTGGAATCTAGTACTACAGACGACCATATTTCGGGCCCCGGCGAAGTCGATCAGCCTCAGACCGTTTGGTGATGTTTCGTCATGGAGGCTGAATTTTCCGACTGTTGTGCCAAAGACACCTTCTTTACCCACCCTAGCGTTGAAATCGCCAAGCACGATTTTTACATCGTGGCGGGGGCAGCGCTCATAGGTACGTTCTAGGCGCTCATAGAAGGTATCTTTGATCACTTCGTCCTTCTCTTCCGTCGGGGCGTGGGCGCAAATCAGCGATATGTTGAAGAACCTCGCTTTGATGCGGATTGTGGCTAGACGTTCATCCACCGGAGTGAATGCCAGGACTCGACGACGGAGTCTCTCTCCCACCACGAATCCCACACCGAATTTGCGCTCCTTTATATGGCCGCTGTAGTAGATGTCACAAGGACCCACCTTCTTCCGTCCTTGTCCCGTCCATCGCATTTCTTGGATTGCGGTGATGTCAGCCTTTACTCTTACGAGGACATCAACCAGCTGGGCAGAGGCACCTTCCCAATTAAGGGTCCGGACATTCCAGGTGCATGCCCTTATTTCGTAGTCCTTTAAACGTTTGCAGTGGTCGTCATCAAAATTGGGGTCTCTCATCCGAGGCTGTTTTTTTCTTTTTCATTGGGGGGTGTTTTTATGTGGTGGGTCCCAAACCCAACGCACAACCGCATAGACGGGTTTCGCCTTCTCACTTTAGCTCGCTTCCAAACGGATGTCTGTTGGCTACCCAGAGGATACTTGGTCTAAGACCGGAAGTCGTGAGCTGCTTGAGCCACATGTAAAAGAATCGTTCCTGGCCACTCCCAAGTGAATGACAATCAGAAACTTTCCTCACTTGCGTGAACTTCTACATATGACTCCATCCTCCACTTCACTTCACAGGATTCACTTCACTATATATATATTCAGCCTTAGCTATTTTAAGACTAGTGTTCTGTAATGAAGTACTGTAAAAACTAATAATCTCCTCATTACATTTAGGCGATGATGATGGCAATGGCGACGGTGGTGAGGATGATGGGCCACAATCGCCTTCATGCTTTGATTACATATTGCATTTCCTAACGCTCTTCTGGAAAATCATATTCGCATTCATACCGCCAACAGGTGAGTTCCACCACACACACATAAAAAAAAACTTTGTCTATTATCTGGCATCGTTTTTCAATTATTTTTCGCATTACCTAAGTACTCGTACTTGTGCTTAATTGAATTTCTGCTCTTATTCAACTCCATCATGCTTTATATAGATATTGCCAACGGTTATTTGTGCTTTGTTGTTTCGATATGTGGCATCGGCATGGTGACAGCACTAATTGGTGATGTGGCATCACATTTCGGTTGTACGCTCGGCGTTAAGGATGCGGTAACAGCGATTTGTTTTGTAGCGCTCGGCACCAGTTTGCCAGGTAAGTGCGAGTTTCTGTCACACGCATACGCACTTAATTGCGTAATTGCGTGTAGACAACGCAATTGATAGTAGTTCTAGTAAACACAGTTACTTATACTTCTTAACGGTACATTATGCATAATATTCTGTATTTGCGCAGATACATTCGCCAGTAAAGTGGCCGCCATACAGGATAAGACGGCCGATGCGAGTATCGGCAATGTGACGGGTAGTAATGCAGTGAATGTCTTCCTTGGTATTGGCGTGGCGTGGACCATGGCCGCTATATACCATGAATCGCATGGACGGGCCTTCAAAGTGGAGGCGGGCACGTAAGTACACATATTTTAATTTTGATGTGAGAGTAGGTCATATAAAGAAAACTCTAATAAACTTGGTTCACCATATCCGAAGCGTTATTAATCTGATCTGTATATACATTTGTTTGTTCGATTCACCACTCTCTAATTACAACACAACCAGTTCTAGCAACTTTTCATTTCTTTCCATTCATTTTCCTTATTCATTATTCTTTCTGGAACAAAATTAAGTAGTTGAAATCCCTGAAGAATAAATTATTATTTCTTAGTTACTAGATGATGACATTCTCAGGTCTTATAAGTTAGAAAGTCTCCACCTAACCTTAAACTGTCAATGAGGTTTTATCTCAGATCATATTTTATAAGAGAGATTTTATAACCGTTTTCAAAGCTTTTACATTAGCTTTAGAAAATATATTGGCATCAAAAATTTTATAACTTTAATTTAATTTCTCATCCTTTAAATACATTTAATATTACTTATTCTCCATAGATTGGCTTTCTCGGTGACACTTTTCCTATCGGGAGCCGTAATTGCCGTTTTCCTGATAATGTATCGACGTAAGAAATCAATTGGCGGCGAATTGGGTGGTCCTTCGCCACAAAAATACATACATAGCGCCATTTTCTTCAGTCTGTGGTTGATCTACCTAATAATGAGCACTTTGGAAGCGTACGGAGTCATCCAAGGATTCTAAAGGAGCACAAAACACAAACGATCACAGATAGTATGGTTAACTACTACATACAAACTTACCTACTTACTATCTTCTTAATAGCCAAAAATAAAAAATACTAAATTAATTAAAACACACACATACTCATAACTGCATATAAAAATACAAAGTTAGAGGCAAACAATATATAATAAGCCTAGATTCATATATACATACAAGCGATACTAATAACTAGGCTAAAATTTAAACTGCATAAGTGAGATGAGTTAAAGTGGAAATTGTGCGTGAAAAAAGTATTTTACAGTAAATCGAAAGGAAATGCATAACTAAAACTATATTTGGCGAATAAATTATTTGAATACAATTGCAATTTGCACTATCCTACACATATACTAAGGTACAAGTATTGGAAGCCATACAATTTTTTATCCAAATATCGTCAGTGGTTGATAGCTCAGCTAAAATAATTAGTTAAATATTTGCCCAAAAATACCAAGAATTTATAATAAAGTTATAAGAGCAAGGTTGGTCTTATTCTCAAAACGTGAAGATGATTCCCTTTAGTACTTCACTTAACCTTTACCATACGAACGTGAGTAAAGAAGAAATTAAGCAGCCATTGAAATTGCTTTGAGAAAGGCCTCTAGACAACCTCTCATATCTCTTTGAAGACCTTTCCGAAATTAATTAAAAGAAATAAGAGAACAATTGAGAGAGTTTTCTTTCCTAGAAAACTTAAATTTCCTAGATAACTTTTTTTCTAGATACTGATTGACATCAAAAAGAATTAACGGGGTATCTCCGATAACTTCACCGTTATAGAATCGATTTGAGAACTGCGACTCTCTTATGACTTAGGTATGTCTCTCTTTAGCTAACTTGCGCCCAGCTACTCGCCGGCTTCGAGAATATTAAAACAGGTCTTCCATTTAAACGGTAATTCTTTGTTTGGCACTAGGTTTTTGTATGGTCAATTCGGTTGCCGGTGGGGGCTCACGATTTAAAGTAGCTAACAGAAGAATTCCACGGTGACTTTACACTTTACATTGGCATAAGCGGTGTGCTGGATATATGTAAGTAGGAGCCATTATTTTTGAGTCAACCATGTCTTAGAGAGTACGTATTAACTGTAAAGCCGACACATTTTGGAATAAAAAATCTGGAAAACCTAAGTTGGAAATATATATTAATAACTGTGACTATTATCTGGCTGAGACTGTCAACTTGCGTGAACAAAAGAAAGCTCGCACATAAAACCACTTTTCTAAATAAAATGTCTAACTCAAAAGTATACAAAAAACAGGAAAAAAGCAACAAAAAACTATACAATATAATCCGGCTTGAAAATCATAGCATATTTCTAATTATATAGGCACAAGCGAGGCAAACATTCTAGCAAAAAAATGAAAAATAATAATAATAAAATTGCAGCAAGGTGGCAACCATAGTTAAAGTAGGCAGCAGAACGAATGTTAACAGAAAAAAGCAACAAAATAATAATTATAAAAATATTACTAGCGGAGCAGCAATGCATAAACAAATTAGAAGCAAGCGATTAAGGAAAGTCCAAAATAAAATTAATAAAAATAATGCAAAATTGAGTAATGAAAGGAAACAATCATATAAACTTATTGTCTAAGGGTCCAGGCAACATTTTAAGGAACAATTACATACTTACAAGCATGCGAGCATAGAAGCATAGAGGCATATAGCCTAATAGTAGATAAAGCATAGTTGAAAGTAGTGATTTGAAAGCAAAACTAAAATGAAAACAAAAACAAAAACAAAATGAGCAATAGCGCGCGAAGGTTGGATGGTAGGACATTTTACGCTGTGCTATCAAAGCACAGTTATACTGAAATACTTTAAAAACGTAACGAAACATCAAGTATAATAACAACAACAATAACAAACAAAGGCAAAATATGCAATAAACTTGTATTACTAAATTTAATTTATTTTTATATATATTATAATGATAATATACATACACACATACATACATATATATGTGTAATTAATAGTAACGCAACTAAGTTATGCCATTAAAGATATAAAGAAACAAAAAAGCAAAAACCAAATTAATACCAAGCAGGAGAGATGCAAGAGTAGGAAGCATCAGATTTGCAGAGCAGAGCGATAGCAATTTTTAGAGAAATTTTATTGTTATTGTATTATTCTTATATATTGTATATGTAATGTGTATGTAATGTTAATTTAGTAACAAATTAATAAGAAAATGCGAAAAAATGCAAAGCTATAGTGTTAAAGTAGACGATTGGGGAATAAGTGGAAGTTGTACGAAGCGATTTCACTTTAACGAAGCGGCAGCGAAGATGTGAGAGCAGTTTTTAATAAAAAAAATTATAGAAAAAATAATGTAAAGATGCCACAAGTTGCCGTTTACATACAGGGCCTTCCATAATTAAACGATTTTTAATATGTAATTTTTATAAATTTAAGTATTAATTGTTGCCATGAAAAGCTTATATGTTTTTACATATTTTTCTTGTAATATATTAATTGAAAAGAAAATAGGAAATTAATTAAAGTTATTTTTAAAAAAATTTTAGTTTTTAAGTAAAAATTGCTTGAAGAAATTTTCAAATTTTGTTGCTTAAATTTTTTTATTCATTTATTCTTATTATTCTTAACAAAAAAAATTAAATCACAGTTATTTCCTTTATTTCCTTTATTTATTGTGGAAACTGCACTTGAGAGAATACCTTCGAACAATGTTTTTTTTTTTTCAATTTATAACGCTAAATGATAGAAAATAGTTTAAATTTCTAATATCAAAACACAAAAAATGTTTTCAGACTAAGTGATAAGCTTTGAACAGTCACAGCAGACTGAGGGCTTTCACATTTTGCATTGCAGGCCATGAAAGCTCTCCCTACACTGAAATGAAATGAATATAATCACTTTTGATGATTATAAAATTTTCAATGTTCTAAGGAAGTTTCGAACTAAGTTAAATTTCGAAAAATTGCAATTTCGTTGCTGAGCTTTCATTGCACTAATAAGCTTTCTCAAGAGCTTTATCACTTGTGAATATTGTAAAATTACATTTCAAGTTTCGAGTTATTATTAACTAATGCTGAAGTGTTGAAAAAATTTAAAATCATTTCTTTGCTGGGCTTTCATTGTAATAAAAAGCTCCCTCAAGAGCTTTCACTATATTTTTCTTTGATTTCAATTAAAATGAGTTGGAAATTATAAAAAATGTTTAATTTTCACACAAATTAATGAAGAACGTTGTAGAATAACGTTTAAAAATATATTTTTTGCTCATCATCACCATAAAAAAGTTTTGTTATCTATGATTTTCATAATAAAAATAATATTTTTAGATTTTTTCTGAGATGCGGAACTAAAGCATGCTGATGACTCTACCATAACGGTATTGTTTTTAACTATAAAACTTTATAAGTAAATATATTATAAAATGAAACTGTAATCTTAAAAAATCACTTCAAACTGCTCCATGTAAAAATATTATAAACTATTAATATTAAACCAAAAAAGAAAAAAACGCTAAAAAATCGTTGAACTTGCATACATACACAACTTTAGAAGAAAAAAAAAACAATTAAATAATATAAGGTATAATTGAATTTATTAAGTAAAACACTTGTTGTTGGAGAATTTGTTGATTTGAAATTAAAATATATTTTGAAAGCAAAACACATCGAAACTAAATATATTAATATTACTTAAGAGTACCCACAAACCACAAACAAACAAAGAGGAAAAATATCTATTTTCAATTTAATTTTGTTATAAAAAATAACAGTTATTTGTAATTATGTACTTGAATGCCAGTAAATTAAAATGAAACTTTCGTTGTCTCAATTATTTTATTTTTTGCTAACATAAAACACATTCTGTCAAATTAGCTATGACACATACATATATACATACAGATATGTATATGTATCGAATATCTATATATGTATTGTGAAACCCAAGTCAACTTAGTTATGTATGTAAATATCTATTGTATATTGTAAGTACATAAGTGAACAACCCCATCATTTAATTCGTTTTCTATAAGACTTGTTATAGATTTTATTAATATTTAATACTTAAAAAAACAAAATGAAAAGAGAAAAACAAAATCGAAAGTAAATTGTATACCTAAATATGTATGTATATTTTAAGCGAGCCATGCAACTTAAGTAAAGTCCAAACTTGAAGCCAAAAACGAAACCTTTCTTAAATGCTTAAACTTAACTTAACTTAAACTGCAGTCATGCCATAGAAAAAATCGGTTCACACACACACATATGCATATGTATGTATATGCCGTTCTAAATGTGTTTGTGTGCGTATGCCCAAATGGCAATTAACTATTCACTATTTATCCTCAACTTGTAAGATAACTCATTATAGTGAAATATTTCCTCTAAATAATGTTTAATTTCATTTCACGTATTTTTTTCATATGAAAACAAGTTCTTTGTTAATGGAAAATAATTTGTTGAATTTTTTTTATTTGTACCGATTTGAATAAAATTTTAGAAACAAATAAAATAGTGTTCTTACTTAATATATTTGGAGAGCGAGGTGAGTTAGTACCGATGATGTACCGTGATTGCACTTTTTGAAGGCCATTATGACGACCTAGTAGATCCACAGCTTTACCTCATTAATAATTCGCCGAATATTGGATTTCAATTCAATGACCTTGATAGCCTTGAGGTATACATATACATATATCCCTGCCTTAGCATATATCTTGATGTAAATCGATCACCAAAAATATGACAAATTTGTCAGTGGTAAAATGATGGGGCCATCGAACCACCCTGTGGATCTTTAAACCGCTAAGGAGCTTATTCAACTCCTTAAGGTTAGATGTGATTTAATGAGTTTGGCGGTTATCGGGTGTTAAAAGTTCACATATCCTTGCTTGTTCTTGCATTCTTGGTTAAAAACAATACTGTAATGATGACCCAGCCTTTATATTCTCCAAAAATTACTCCAGGTGACTTTTTCCGATTTCCAAAAATAAAGAGAACATAAAGACGCGTCGTTTTACAAGCATAAGAGAAATCGCAGAAAGAGCCAAAGGTTATCACAAAAGTCGAGTTTGAGAAGTGTTTCGATGATTGGAAAAGACGCTGCCATAAGTGCAAAATATCGGTTCGGCGGGAAGGCGATAACATTAGGACTATTGAATAAATATTAAAAAAAAAATCCCATTATTTTTTGAACACACCTTTTAGAGATGAAAACTGTCACTATGACTGTCAAAGATCAGTTGTCAAGTTACATTTCTTCAAATCAAAAACGGCCTCTTGATATACCCTTTGAAAGAGATAATAGAAAGATGGATATGAAATGAATTTACATAAAAAATTTTTGAACTAAGTCTAACCTCTTTTCTTGACAAGTCTAATTAACAGCACTAGGGTGTTCTAATGACCACCGTCATCTAAAAGATAATAACCACTTTAAAAGATCTGAAGTATTTTTTTATGTTGTAAAGTGTGAACACCCAAAGTATAGCATGATGAAATTGACTACATACATATGTACATACTAAATATGCGCGATTATCTTATCAGTCTCGCAGATTATATGCAGACACTTCTGAGAGATTTTTTCATACTCCACTGCGTGTACATATGTATAAGGTCTATATATATTACAAAATAAATAAAAAACTGCAATAAACATTGCCTCTCATCTATGAAATCGTCTGTACTTTTATGCATTGTTTTCAATACTGCCTCACAGCTTTTAAATATATAAATCTATATATGTATTTACTTTACGCACGTTGCTGTATATAAATTAGAGATAATATTGTTTACAGGAATCAAAATGACCCCAAAATGCCTACCTATTTATGGTGCAACAAAAAATTTATTGTAATAATTATGACTAAGTGAGAGAAGTACGAAGAATTGTAGTATTTAAAAGTACTTGTATACAGCGGTGAAAAAGAAATAGGTACTCCATGGATATACCTTAACTAAATAAGGGATTTTCTCATGCCACCCCTGGCATATGATGGTTATACTTTCAAAATTCATCTTAAAAAAATAGTATATCATTCGAGGCGATACGCAATTTTGATTCAAAAACCATATCTCAAGAACTACTCGACAGATTTCAATAAATTTGGCACATAATATTTACATCCTGATATTACCGATGGAAACGGATTCGTTCACTTTATAATATATATACCAAGAACCAATGAAGATATCGAAAAAAAAACTTTACACAAGTACTGTATTTGAGCTGTGTCATCACTTCTGGAAAAATTTTCAAAATCGGACCATGACTTTTCTAGGCCTCAGATTCGAACATTAAAAATTCAGTGACTAAGAAAACTTGTTTACCGAAAATATCGGTACATCTAAATCTAAGAAAACTTGTTTACCGAAAATATCGGTACATCTAAATAAGCTTTTTCAAACATACGATGGGCTTTATACCGCATACATCTGCTAAGATGTGAGATATCTTTGCAAAATTAAGAGAACAAATAACTTTGGATATAGTGTAGCTTGGTGGCAAGAAAAGTTGAAATAGATCCATGAATTACTCCAACCTTCATATACTATATACATATAATGGATTTCGTTATTTTTGTGGACTTTATATCGAATATACGGGACGAATGGTGAGTTATCTTAATAAAATTACAGAAATAAAATGCGAGAGTATAAGATGTTCGATTACAGCCGAACTTAGCACTTTTTACGTGTTTTTTTTTAATATTTTTATATTCGAATTTCAAATAAGAAAATCTCAACTATACCCAATTCGTGTGACGCCACTGTATATGTGTCTATGTACGTTTATTTCTTACTGTAATTTATAAATTTAGTACCATGAAATGTGATGATTATTCAGCAAGCATTGCAGTTAAAGTTGAGTCGTTGCCAAAGATACAACGAAATCTAGAAGAAGCGTTATCAAAAAAAGCGACTTTTGTACAAACTTTAGTCGTCGAATATTAAGATATATATATATATTTAACGAAAAAAATCGAATTTAAAGTTAAAAAATGCCGCTGGGAACCGAAAACACTGCACTATTGAGCAAAGGACAACATAAATCTAACAGTTACAGCAACGGGCAACTCCAGCATCATTCGAAATCACACTCTCATTACGTCGATGTTTTGGAGAAACCGCTATATAACGGTTACGCATCCATACTTGCGGAAGATGAGTGAGTTAACTTTTTTTATTTTTCAATTTGTGCTTTCCTGCATTAAAGAGATGCTCTCTCTCTCTTGCAGCTTCTCCGCTAGTCTCACACTGGAAGAACTAATGCCCTTTATCGATGATCCTTGGTGGCAAAAACTACGACGCACACTCTTCTGCACATTCTGCTTGGTGTTTTGGTTGATTTTATTCACCGGCTGTACGCTTGCCTACATGGAACGCAATAAACGGTGTGGCATCTCGATCACGAGTGCAACAACACCAACTAGTACGAGTACGATTGTAGCCGCAACTATTCAAAGTAGTTAAAAGCTGGAAGTCATTATGGTTGGCTAAGTAAAGTGGAATAATTTCAAGTGTAGAGAGGAAGTGAGATGCTTCCAGCTTATGATTTCTCGTTTTTAGTTTGAAAAGTGTTTATCTGGGAGAAAATATAAGAAAAAAGTATTATTTGAAAAAGAAGACTACGAGCCCAGAATGTAAATTGTTTAGTCTATACTGTTAATATAATATTTTTTTTTAATTCTTCGAAATCTATTGTATTAAAGTGAAAGTCCAAAATATATTTTTATACAATCTAAGAAACTGAAAAATATTAATTTGGTATCTTTTTGGTACCACAAGTAGATACTAAGCATTGTTCTTCAAATGGCCCACTCTAAATCGGATACTCTTCTGAGATTTGATCACCGAAGTACTGCTACAAGGCATAGTAGGCCTCTATTTGATCACTGAAGTACTGCTATAAGGCTCTCTATAACTCGTGCGTTGTTCGAAAATTTAATTATCTGAATCTGTCCAATTGGAAAACCAATTCGAAAACTGTAAGTTTCTCACCAATGAGATTAAATCTAATAAGAGCAAACAATTGTAGCCGTCTACAGATTTTAATCGAAATTTATAGATTGTTATTCAAGGGTTAAGTGAACGTTAAGCAAATTGGCTTATCAATTACAATTCATTTTCAACACATTTGCTTTGAAGTACCGCAACAGATTACAAAAATATATAAATATACACATGTTCAGGTTCGTAAACACGACATTGTACATTTTTTAGATATAGTATAATGGACTAATTTCTTTTATTTCTAAAATAATCTAAATAAAAATAATTATTTTAAATACAAAATCTTATATGAAACACAAATTATATTGTTAATTAAATGCACATTAATATTTAAAATTTATGAAAAATAGTATATATATTTGCATATTCACTGTTTGTTCGGTTCCATCAGCTTCTTCGGCATTGACGACGTTGCGTTGTTGCTATTTTCGTGAATTACACGAATCAAACTTTTCGCATCACTCACCGCGACGCTATGCAATTTGACTGGACGTGGCGATGTGGCCCATGCGCTGAAGTCAAAACGCTCTATTTCGCTACAATTCACATAGCCGTTAGCACTATCCTTACGTTGTTTCATTACGTATTTTCGCACCTGTTGCACACCATCCGAATTCTGACAAATAATCTTCGACAAGGTGACGTTGTAGATTTGAAGCAATTGAGCTAAAAATATATGAAGGGAAATTTGTTTCAAAAAAATCGAAGAAAGACGACAAAATCCGAAAGGAAAACAAAGTGACCTCCAATGAAAATAGATCATTGCTCTCAAAAAAATATGATAATCCGCTAATCTAAACTGCTATATTGTAGACCAATCTCACGTCACCTACCTTTCGTAAATCTTTGAGGTCCCATCTTTCTTTCGTACCAATGCGAGTCACCCCTCTTTAGGCGCATAAATTGATCTGATACCAAACAAGTCAGCAATGGTCCAAAAATAGCGCCATCCAATGGAGGCTCACTCAATGCACCCGTGTAGACATCGACATCATGTGGCGAGCTACATATGAATGAATAAAGTTAAGTCCACGTCCATTTTATCACATAGCCCACCTGTAGATTTTCCTTATCGACTGCAGCGTATTTGCATCAATAGCGTTTGCCATTTCTTCCCAAGTATCTGTCGGCGGCAGTTTACAATGCTTTCGAAATACTGGATATGCCGGCAGACCGTGATCACGACCACGCTGTATGTTTAGTGAGACAAGATCGAGCCCACATAGAGGTCGCATATCTTCCTCTGGACGGCCTTCAAATATTTTCTGCGTCACCTCGTAGGAGAAGAAGCGATTCACACGCAGCACAGCCGTATTGCTGGCTGTTATGAGCGCACGATCGATGCCATGCTCCGACCAGAGCGAGAAGGGATTGAAGAGCATCGTATGCAGTTCGATAGATTCGGGCACACTCTTGTCACTCGTGGCATTGAGTACTCCCTGAAAGGCATACATACTAAGGTTTTATAAAGGGTGATTTTTTAAGAGCTTGATAACTTTTTTAAAAAAAAAAAACGCATAAAATTTGCAAAATCTCATCGGTTCTTTATTTGAAACGTTAGATTGGTTCATGACATTTACTTTTTGAAGATAATTTCATTTAAATGTTGACCGCGGCTGCGTCTTAGGTGGTCCATTCGGAAAGTCCAATTTTGGGCAACTTTTTCGAGCATTTCGGCCGGAATAGCCCGAATTTCTTCGGAAATGTTGTCTTCCAAAGCTGGAATAGTTGCTGGCTTATTTCTGTAGACTTTAGACTTGACGTAGCCCCACAAAAAATAGTCTAAAGGCGTTAAATCGCATGATCTTGGTGGCCAACTTACGGGTCCATTTCTTGAGATGAATTGTTCTCCGAAGTTTTCCCTCAAAATGGCCATAGAATCGCGAGCTGTGTGGCATGTAGCGCCATCTTGTTGAAACCACATGTCAACCAAGTTCAGTTCTTCCATTTTTGGCAACAAAAAGTTTGTTAGCATCGAACGATAGCGATCGCCATTCACCGTAACGTTGCGTCCAACAATACGGTCCAATGATTCCACCAGCGTACAAACCACACCAAACAGTGCATTTTTCGGGATGCATGGGCAGTTCTTGAACGGCTTCTGGTTGCTCTTCACCCCAAATGCGGCAATTTTGCTTATTTACGTAGCCATTCAACCAGAAATGAGCCTCATCGCTGAACAAAATTTGTCGATAAAAAATTTTCGAACCGAACACTGATTTTGGTAATAAAATTCAATGATTTGCAAGCGTTGCTCGTTAGTAAGTCTATTCATGATGAAATGTCAAAGCATACTGAGCATCTTTCTCTTTGACACCATGTCTGAAATCCCACGTGATCTGTCAAATACTAATGCATGAAAATCCTAACCTCAAAAAAATCACCCGTTATAAATAATAAGCAGAAAATGGGTGCAGAACTCACCGGCAGCAAAGTGTGCGCAAATCTGAAAGCTGCACCAGCAAAGCAATTCGCAATACTGGGATCCACTTTTTTATCGTATGTGTCGGCCGCGTCTAAGTCATCTACACTTGGCAGCAAACCCTTTCGTTTAGCCAACTTTTCACCGACAAGAATCGGCAGGAACTCATTGTATGTTATATGTGCCATTTTAGCGCTCAAAATCTTACGCGATTCCTGAAAGACTCTCTCGTCATCCCAGTGCGGATTGACTGACTGCAAGCCACGCGCCAAAAAGTTATGATGTCGCGCCCAAAGCAGATGCATCGATGTCAGCAGCAAATTCTCATTCGCACGATCATCGCCCGATTCGAAGCAATATTTTCCTGCTCTTGCCATGTCCGCGCGATTGCAACCGTCTTCCAGATTGGTTGATAGTGGCAACAATTGCCGTCCATCGCCAGTAATATACATACGCATTGTACCGTTCAACATGGTGCGCAAATGCCGTTGCCGTTGCTCGGTGCAACCATACACCACAGAGCCATCTATGAAAGCCGATGCTTGGTTGAGTTGTTGGCGTGGACCGAAATGTCCGGTTGGCGCGGGAGCAGAACGTACAAAATTTAAACAAGTTACATTGTAACGCTGATAGTACGGATCATCCGGTAATATTGGCACTGGGTAACACTCCGGATGCATTTCCTGTTTAGGCAAGGCACAACAATCAATCGATTCACCCTCCGGTAAAGAAGATAAAGAAGTTGCTGTTATATCGTGATCCAGAAACTGACCGAAAACTGCCAACATAACGGTAAAATTGGCATCGGTATCATAAGAAGCACGATGTATATCCAACGAGACTTTACGGGCCGGCGGTAGTTGAGTACCATTAGCAGCATGACTGGCACGCGGCATCGAAATACCGTCCGCATAATCAGGTGCCACCATGCGTCTATAGGGTATCATGGCTGCACCGTACAAACGCGGATGTGCCTTGTTGTTGCACACGCCCGTTGCAGTTCGATAACGCGCATTGAAGTCACATGTGAAGTTCATTGTCGGATCGGGCAGCTCAATTGTCGGTCCATTGCCAATGTTATTGCGCCCATCCGGTTTCGTATAGTTCAACAGTTGTGCAATACGCGTAGTGGCATGATTCTCCACATAGCCGCGACGTGCCAATTTACGTGCCTCCGGGCCGGTGCTCAGCGAGCGGTAATGCCGGAAGGCGGTGCTACGCACAGGCGTCAATTGTTGACTTTCCTCTAAAATTTCGCGGTCACCTAATGCTTTTATGCCGGCACCAATTGCCTCTGCGCTTTGCGTGCGGTTTACCTGTGCTCGTTTTAATGCCCACTCGGTGTTGGGTTCGTCGGCCAGCGGTGTCGTTGTGGCTTCGAGTGCGGCGCTTGCATTCGCACTGCTATTCGACGGATTTGTTTCATTTATAGCAGCCGCCGCAAGTAGTATCGGAGGTGGCGGTTCGTCGGGCTCTTCAACCAATACAAATGCGGCAATTAAAGCGGCGACAACAATGAGTCTACAAGAAAATATGGAAAACAAAATGATGTTGCTTGCATAGAAAATGAAGCCCTACAATATGAGCTATCGTTTTAGCGGTAGATACGGTCAGTTACTGTAAGACAGCAGTTTCAAATAAGACTATCTAATATCAGATAATTGTAAGACAATATATAATTTATTGAAATTGCTTAGAATTCCAAAACGGTTTCGAACGGTACTCGATGAATTGATAACAGAAAAGTAGTTGCGAAAAACAGATTAATCTTTTCATTGCCGAGAAGATTTCTAAAAATAACGTTTAAGATTAAATTTCGCATGCCATCACTCACACAACTGTGATGCCCAAACAGCATTGAAATTGTTGCATTTTCCTATTACGACGCGAACGCGGTGACACACCGCCTGGGAAAACGTATGCCGGACCCAAGGGCGGTGACATTCCAGTGGTTAAAGGTGTGGTCTCTTCCGCCATATCGACACATCAGTTGAAAGAGTATCCGAAAAATTAAGTACTATGCAACACCCGACCGCTTGCTTTCGAATAATAAAGAAATTTCGAATTTTGAAACTTTAAACTTTTCTGTTTTCACAATTATTGCTAGAGTAGAGAGAGCAAATTGTTCACTAAATGATTAGCGGACCGCGCTTTCGTTTGCTGACAATCTCAACGCAACACTGCACTTGCTACAGCCGATGCAAATTTACTACTAAGCCGAGGAAGTTGGGCTTAAAGTTGCAATTGCCTTAGCACAGACACTTGTAAGGCTTCAAAACTACAAAGCGCTTACAGCCAGATAGGCGGACAAATCTATTTCATATTTTATACGAACTTATATACATACATATATATACAAGTAAGTGTGCATTCCCTGCAGGTAATTCTGACATTTGAGATAGGGTTCGGCTTTAGTGCTCTAATCCCCATTAGTTTACTGTTGTCTTCTATATAAGCCACGCATTGTAAAAAAGTAAAATAGTTTCCTACTGTAGTCGCAGAAGAAAAAGTGAATTGAATTATTTACGCGACAAAACCACATTACTGGCCTCATAGAAGACATTTGATTCACCGATCATAAAGTACGCCCACATGTATGGTAGACAGAATGGCTCTTAATGACCTATGAACACCAATTACTCAATTCTGCTCAGAAAGCGTAGCACATTCCTACGACGTCCCCCCCGCGCAGTACCAATAAGTAGGCTACCGGTAGACCCTTAAGGATATTCACAAAGCGGTAGTTAATACCTTTGTAAATTCTATTCCCATTAATGATGCATAAGAAGTCGCAGCACCGTCTAATGATAGGTCAAGTCTTCCAGTTACCTTCGAAACTCGCATAATCCTCGACCAATTACGGTCTGACCGCTGTAGTAGGTTCAACTTCTATCTAGGTTTAGCATTCTCTGCATGACACAGTGACCAAATGGTCTAATACCCACCTTCTTTGGATCCGACCGCGCCGAAACCACTCGTATCTCAGAACTTCAGTCTGATGGCTTCAATGGCATGAGAGTTTGAGGTACTACTACAACGACCACATTGTAGGTTTCATATTTATAAGATCTTGCTTCAAACCTTGTCCACTGTGAACATGTTTGTATTAAAAAAAATATTTTACTAAAATTAAAGTTTTATAATAAGTTTCCTGCAGGCCATGTACCAAACGTCGCGGTGTTTGAAACAAAGTCTTACGATACGTTGTTTATTATTAAGTCGCAACCATATATGCAATCGTAACATAGTAATATATTAGTATGTAAGACGTGAATATATGCAGTTTGGGCCTTTGCACTTTCATTGATGCGCGCTGATTATTTGAAATCGGGCTTATCTTAACGTCATAACAGCAAAATATCAATTTGATTTTATATATTCTAAGGCTATGCGCTAAAAATGAACCAGTTTTCGCAATGATCGGGACATCAAAGATGTCTTCTAAAGCTAGTACTGTATTCAGTATTTAAGTTTAACTGCTTTTCTTGAACTCAAAACCCTCTCCAAACCGCACAGACAGAAAAGTTGAATTAAGATTGGTGTACAAAATTGACGATGGGCGTGGTGCCGGCCATTTTTGGTTCAAACCCATATCTCAGGAACTAATAGACCAATTTCAAAGAAATTCGGTTCATCACAATTTTTTCGCATACCAATAGTATAGTTTGAAAATAGGCTAAATCGGTTCACAACCACACCTACTTTCCGTATACCACAATTTTAAAACCCATATGATTCGTGCACTTTACAATATCTAAATTAAGCACCAGTAAAGATATCGGAACAAAACTTTTCACAAATCTATGAAGTGTGGATCGGATCGGACTACAACTTTGCAAGGCCCCAGATATCAAATATGAGAACTTCAAAACTTTTGGCGAATTGTTTATTGAAAAACATAAAAAAAATAAAAGAAATTTAAGGGAGATTTGCTCCTTCTAAGAGTGTACCTCTGTGATAAAAATGGGTAAAATCCGGACAATATTTCCTCTATCCCTCACATACATCCTATACGGGGTTTCAAACTTCCGACGGACTTTATACCGAATACATCGTTTAAAATGTGTGATAGGTAGTTTGGTGGCAAAAATAGTTGAAATCGAGCCAAGAATTACCCCAGCCCCCATATACTAAATAAAACGATTTTCGAATTTTTTTGCCGAATATACGGGACGAATTGTTTGATATGTAAGATAAATAAATAAATTGCGAGAGTTTAAAATGTTTGGTAACACCCGAACTTAGCCCTTCCTTATTCGAAAACCGAAGTGTTATTCGGCCAACCACGAACCGACGTACAACACTTCGCATGCCAAATTCTAAAACTCCTTGCCAGAAAAGGCCCTACTTTTGATTCGATCACGTCGAAACCGCTTATTTGCTTGAACTTCCATTACATAACATCTCACAACAAAGTTATATTATTTTTATACATGTCTCAATATATGTTTTTTGAGTTCGAAGGCATTTTGTAAGATTCTCTTATAAAAACATTTATTCATCAATACAAAAAAAAAACACATTTAAGTTATTTCATAACCACTAAACCGCTAACATACTGTTTTCACAACTCCATATTTGTTTCAGTTGGCTTTTTAAATGCATCGGATATATATTCATAAGTTAATTTGAAGAGATACTGAAACGATGTGTTGTGCACTAAATCACCAAGTTCAGCACTGTTTAGGAAATCCTCCATCGGTGGCAGAAAAGTCTCACAATCGCCATCTACGAATGAGCGCAATGAAAGTAAATAATGAAAAGCATTTGCAATGACAATTGTAAACTCACCCATTAAATGGCAAACTTCCACTAATTTGAAGAAAAGTAAATTTTGCAGATAGTCCACGGCATTGTTCGTGTCGTAAGCGGTCCAGTTATCACGCAAAATTGCCGCCGACCAAATTTTGTGACGCACATCATACGGCTCGTCTATATAGTTGAGTAGCTCCAGCGCTTTGCGGAATTCGAATTCATTTACCGTTTCGTTTTCCTCAGAGATAAATAGCTGTTGATGTATAGAGAAATAAGGAGAGTTGTATAAATACAAAATATTTTTTTTTGTACTTTAGCATTATTACATTTATCATTTCTTCCACTTTGAGTACTTTCGGATTCTCCACATCGTAACCGTAATTCTGCATTAACGGCTCACTCAATTGTTCCTGATAATCGATTATATTCAATTCGGCATTAATACTCTCCAATTGTATGGCCAAGTCCGAGTCTGCTGAGGCGAATGCGGCTAATTTTGCCAGCGATAGCATGGACTGTGAGACAATAATAAAAAAGGAAATAAATAAAATAATTAAAAAAATTTAAAATAATTAAAAAAAAATTAAATTAAATAAACAAAAATTAATTTAAAAAATAAAAATAATAATTAAAAAATTAAAAATTAAAAAAAAATAAAGTAATAAAGGTAAAAAAAAATAAAATATAAAATATAAAAAAAAATAAAATAAAATAATTAAAAAAAATAAGAAATAAAAAAATTAAAAAAAAAAAAAAAATAAATAAAAATATAAGAAATAAAAAATATAAGAAATAAAAATATAAGAAAAATTAAAAAAAATAAAAAATAAAAAAAAAATAAATTAAATAAAAAATAAATAAAAATAATAATAAAATAATAAAAAATAAGAAATAAAAAAATAAAAAAAAAATAAAAAATAAATAAAAAAATAAGATATAAGAAAATAAGAAAAAAAATAAAATAAATAATTTCTAAATAACTACACTTATAAAAAACCACTGTATTTCACCGCCTACCTTCTTCCTCTGCACGAATTCCGTTTCGTTTTGCGCCAATTGCAGCAGTATCTTCGCTGCGCGCTCAAAATCACCATTGAACACCAACTGTATCCAGCCCAATGTAGGATGATCGCGCATAAATTGCGACAGCGCCGCCTGATTGCCCTTAAAACGTTCGAACACTTCACCCTGGCGATTCTGACGCAAATGCCAATTGATGGCGAATTGCGAGAAATCATATTCTTCGAACTTTTTTATGTAGCCATCGAGGCGATCTTGATTTTTCGTCTCATCACAAATGATTACCAAACTTTGGAAATCCAGATATTTCTCGGCTAATTTGGCGGCATATTCATACTGTTCGTCATCGACTGGAAGCATAGCAACGGTACAGCCATAACAATATGATTTAAGAAAAAAAAAATATTTACAGTTACTTACTCAAAGTGGATATTAATTCTCTGCGTTGCGATTCGAATTGTTGCAACAACACATTATACTTCTCTGAATCATGCACACTTTCGAGATAATTCTTGCGTCCATCCAATATAGCATCGATTATCTCGTATATTTGCCGATACAAGCGTTGCTTCAACTCGGGTTCGTTGGTGCAATGCGCGCCGTAGCGCACCGAGGTGTCAATGAGATGCGATAGAGTGTCACGCAAGCCCACACTACCCGACATTGCGGTCCAAGGCAAATACTCGTGCACATTCGCCTTGTCTTGCGGCAGTGTGTACAACGTGGCATTGTGCTCACGACTACCCATAATCTCACCAATAATGTGCAAGGCAATGCTGTTAATGTCACTTATAAGCATTGCCAACGAAGTGCTCTGCTGTTGTGACTCAATGCGACTATCAAGCAAATCGGATAGTGCTTGGAAAATCTCCTGAAACTTGCATATACGCACATAGAATATATCTTGGGCCGTCAAGTTGCCATAAGGATTTTCCTGCCATGTGGCAACGACACGATTTATGGCCTCATCGATAATTTTCGTGTATCTGTAAAGAGGAAAGTTGAGTGTATTATTACTGTTTAATTGTATGTTAGTGAACAAATACTTACTTGCTTTGTATGCCCCGCAATGCAATTGCAGCAACGAGCTTCTCATTAATGTCAGCCAAAATGTAAGAGGTAGGTTTCACTACACTACCACCACCACTCGGCACAGCATCAAGCTGGAAGTGAAATCATTTCAAATTAGTTACAAACAAACTTAACAAATATATAGATATGAATTTATAGGTATGCTTAATACCTTCTCCCATATGCCAGTGTTATGGAGAAATTCAACAAAATGTCGCAGCGCAAGACTCTTCTCCTTAAGTTGCGTGAGAATTTGCAACGATGACGAACTGCCCAGCGCATGCTTGTTGCTATGCCCAGCTTCCGTCCACAATTGCTCCCAGCGTGGATCGGCTGCAGGTAAATCTTCGGCCAAATCTTCAGCAATCGTTATAACGATTCTAATTTGTGGGGGCAAAAGAAATTATTGTAAAAATACGTAAGACAAAATTGACTAATTATCCTTATTTAGGAATATTAATGCATTCAATGAAGAATTAATTCCCATAATTTAGCCACATATGCAGCGACATACCTGTCCAATTGATTTGCGTCAGCGCTTCCCGTGCTTGCTGCTTGGTTTTCGGACATGTTACGCAGCAATTCATTTAATATCGTATTGCTCATATTATTGTTGTGCTTCAGACGATAGATAAATGCAGCTTTCAACTGACTCACTTCGTCTTTGAACTCATTATACATGGCATCGGGATCCAAATCGAACATATACAAATTACTCTCATTAATCTGGCTGCTATTATACAACGCACTCTGATCGATGGCCAACGATGACAAATTGTTCAGATCAGCTGCTGTGTTGGCATTCGGTCCGAAGCTATAAGATGAATTCATAAATTCGATGGTGTCAAAATCGCCAGGTGTTACGCATACTAAGCCATGTGTGCGGCTAAAGAATAATGGCAGTTGTCCACAGATGGCAGCATTTAATATGCGATCATCTTGCAAATGGAACTCGATCTTCTCAGCTTCCATTTCAGCAATGGCCGGATTGGATAAGTTTAATGGGTAAATATACTTATCCGTGTAGAAGAAGAGATGTGTACTTGTCACAATGAAACGTAAATTGTGACATTCCTTTTCCGTGCCAAGATTATAAAACTGCGCAAGTTTGAGCGGTATGAAATTTTGCAGCTTCATTGCTTCAGCTTCCGATGTAATTATCGCTAATTATTGGAAAGAAAATGTGTTTCAATAAAATTTCGTGACAAAAAATAGTTAATTTTCCGTAAAACACATACCAACACCATAATGAATTTGTGGCGCATGTGCAGTATTCACTGCACCGCCAAGCACATAAATTTTGCCGTTATTAATATGCATATCCAAAAGATGTAAATTTATGTCGAGATTATCTGAATAAAAAAATAAAAACAAATTAAATATTTTGAAGAGCAATTCAAAAAAATATAGTAAATAACATACCACGCACGTTCCAGAATTTGTGTTGAAATTCATCGCGTATTTTGCGTATAATTTCGCTGTCTTCATACAACATCTGCTCCACCGTGCCAGCGTTTGATAAGCGCCAGCGCTGAAACCAACGATCTGCCAGCACAGTGACAAACGCTTCTCCACTCGTGCCACCTTCACAAGCAATACCTACAAATTTCTATACAAAAAAAAATCATAATTATTAAATACATACCAAGTTATCTTTGAAATGCCTTACATTCTCCTTGTCACCGCCACTGTTCATACCCATTATAATTGAGAATTTCTTGCCTATACCACCTAAGAACCCAGCGGGTTGACGTATGGTTTTGTGTTGCAGCACATTTCTACCATTCACCAATTGTAATTGTAATAACACTAAACTGCATGTGGTTGTTACTAACAAATAACCTTGTTGGTGTGGCATATTAAGCATTTGATCGAATTCTTGACCATCCAAAATACCATTCACATCAACAGACGAGCCGTCATGTGCAATTGAGGGCCAGTAACGTACATCACCTGTAGGTGAAACTGCCACACACGATGCCATTTGTTGTCCTTCCCCCATAAAAACACTAACCAAAGTAGCTTTATGACCAATATCGCAATGTGGTAAAGTTAATTCGCGACATTGTGCCATAGCATTTCCACGTCGTTGTTGTGCACGCAGCAATTCCTTTGGTGTGCGGGGCGATGTGCTGTCACCAGTGCGTTTAGTATCCTTATACTGCCAAATAAGCAAACGCCGACCATGTACAATCTGGTAAAAATTTCTTTATTAGCATTAATTTTTCATATAAATAACGATTTGTATTAATTTCTTACCCAAGCCCAACCATTAGGAGCGCAACGTACTGAAACATTTTGATTCTTTTCATTAAAAGTAAGTGCTTCATTCACCAGCACGGGCAATTGAGAACCAAAACTCTCAACCATATTGAACTCAGAACGAATGCCAATAATCGACGGATTCGAACGAGCCGATAAACTGAAACGTCTTTTAATTGCATAAAATAGGAGTTAAAAATAATGGAGGATATTTGGTGAACCAAAACATACCCTTGACTGATGCCGGTCTTTTTTATCAATGGTGATGCTGGTCTACTGTTGGCTGCCTGTGGTCGCATCCGACCCGCAATTGAGTTTCGCGGCATTGAAGTGTAAAGCTGTTGCAAAGATCTATCCATGTTTTAAAGTAATTTATTATAAGCACAGCATCAAATTGAAATTAATTTATTTCTTTTATAAACCACTGAAAACTTCCCGCCTGCAAAAAAATCTAAATGTGCATGACAAGAAAGTCAAATTAAAGAGTTTCCAACTCGGTCAAAATTTTTAAATCCTGCAATAAAATATGATGAGCAATATTTAAATAATTTTGAATAAACAATTTATCATAATACGTATCACTTAAAAATAAAACACTATGAATTTTTCATAGGCTAAACAAAAAGTTATATTTACTGAAAAAAATTTGACTAATTTAACACTTTGCTCTGTGCACACTCAGGCTATGACCACAGAGAACTACTTCAAACAACTGGCAACGATGTAAGCACTATTTTTAAATACACACACAAACAAGCTTAGCTTTATTGTGAATGTAAACCTTTACGAAGAAGAAGATGAGTTAACTTGAAATTTCCTAAAACAGCTGTTGAATCTCCAAACAAAATTTTTGTATTACAATGTCAAATGAAATATAAATAAGAAAATTCTTTCGAAATGGCTAGCTGGGCTAAAAATCAGCCTTCCGGAAATACTACGCGAAGAAAATGGAATTTAGAAGGTACTGCCAAAAATTATAACATTACAATTATCTAAACTCTTGTTAAAATTTTTTATAGATCGCACTTCGTTAAACAATCTGAAGTATCACATAGCTGCGGAAGGTTGTTCCGATGTACAATATGATTTAGCCAAACAATTACTGGATAAAACAATCGGTATAATTTACAAAATTTACATTTATTTTAAATAATTAACTCAACTCTTTTTGTAAAGAACAAAATGAAGCTACTTCAAGCCAACAAGCCATACATTGGTTACTACGCGCAGCACAACAAGGACACGAAGATGCAACTAAACTACTGCGTCAATGCTATGAGGAAGGTTGTGGGATTACCACCGAAAATGAAACTGAGGTACGTTGTTGTCTCTCCATGACAGCAGGTGAGCGTGCCGCACGTAAAGCCGCGCGCGAACTATTCTCTTGTCTTGCCAATGGCGGACAACACATCACACCACGCCAACTTGAGCGTAAAATGCGTGAAATTTATAATCTCCAAAAAAAGCGACGTCATCATGGTTATTCAACGTCAACGTCAGAAGAGGAGACCGAAGATGAATATGCCAATAGAAGACATGAGCCTCTAACAGATGCCGCTGGCATTGGCAATGGTCATGTCAATTTGCCCACACGTTCCAGACAACGACAACATAGACGTCGTGTCACTTCATACTCAAGTGAAAGATCTGCGTCATCAGTACGTATTATAACGGAGGAAAACTTAGTATCAGCAGCAGTCAATTATGCTGCAGGTCGTATGCCTGCTGTTAACGATGACCTAACTATATCTGTACCTCACCCCGCTACATTGGATCACATGCCATGTTTCCATCGGTTATTATTTCATCCAATACTCTTTTGTACTCTACTATATCACCGATTGGTGAATTTTATAGCCTCTTTCCCAACAGTTTTATCACCCACCGTGCGCATGGCTTTACTTTTTGCTGTATACTGGTTAGCCTCAAGTGAAAATATTACCGTCTATTTACCAGTGGCAATTTACTATCTTTGTTTAGCCATCATGATATGCTCCACATGTAAAATGCTCAAGACAAAACAAGATTTCATCGACTTTCGCATTTGGTCTGGCCTATTCCTAAGTTACGGTGATCACAATGTTGAAGCCACTATCTCGGAAAATCTGTTTTTAAAAAATAATCTCAAGCCTTATCTGTATTTCTTTTGCGCTTTCATTGGCAATTTGTTGGTATCACCATTAATTGCAAACGGTTGGCTGGCCCATTCAGAATTAACCATAGTTTCCTGCATTTTTGGTCTCGCCTCACTTGTGATGTTCATGTATTCGTCGGTGCGCAGATTTCCCGATTGGATTGTGCTGGTATCATTCGGCGTAAATGTGCTCGCAAAATATCCATACGAAATGGACGATGTAGTGACAACAGGCTGGCGATTTTTGGATCTCAAAGTGCCCACATTTTGTTCGTTTGTTATTGGCAATGGCATTGAATTCTGTTTGAATTGTCGAACAGCATTGTATTTGCTAATACCAGGATTCCTGATACATCTAGCTGCACGCAATAATTGGCATGGCATCTACACACATCTCATTCCGCATTGCGTCACTTTAAGTTGGCTACAACTATGTATTACAGCTTCACAAAGTGCCACAGTGTTCGGTATGATCAGAGCCACCCTAGGTCTGGCTGGTGTTCTGCTCTTCCTACCCTTATTTGGATTGGTTTCGTTGTTGATACCCGTATTTGTAATTATCGATTGGATGGGTTTCACCGATCCCGGTGTACGTTTGGGCAGTACACTTGTAGCGACCATATTTGTACTGCTCGGATCATGTTTTCTAGCCTTGAAGCGTACAACACAAAAATACGTAACTATCATACAGGTAAATAAATATAAGCATTAATTTATTAATTGGTCGTAAATATTAATTTAATAAATTCCTGTCTTCCACAGGTAGTGCTTTGTATCACAGCAGCCTGCATACTTACATTCCCCTACATGACCGCAAATTTTAAGGATTCGCCACGCTTCAGCAATATTGTAGCACTCGATAAAGATGAGTCTATAATGAATACCATGGACAACACGGAAAATGTTGAAGAGAGAATGAACGCTATACACAAACGCGAAAGCGATGAAATGCCACAAATATCCGGACACCTGAACTGGCAACGTTTCTATACACTTTGTGGTCAAGCAGCTAGCGAACAAAGCAATAAGATCAGGTCGCAATTGCGTTGTGCACACTTGGAAGGTATGGACGTGATATGGATGGGTACCGTAACCCAAGTTCATATAAGTCGTGTGTCCAATATACGCGCTGAATATATGAACAGATATTTGCCCACGTGGTTGAGTCGCCCGATTAGCTGCATTTACGGTACATATGTACGCGAGCAACTTCAATGCGATGCAGAAGAGAAGGAAATATTCTGCAGAGACATAGACATCTTGCTAAAGCATAGCGAATTACAAAGTAAATGTTCCTTGCATCAGTGGAATACGTACGAATATGAGATACGTGTGCGCATGCCAACACAGGGTTTGCTAAGCAAAAGCATCGATATTGTGCTACAAGCTGGTCACAAATTTGGTAATTTCACTCGTGCCTTGATGGTGGGTGATCGTCTTCAGTTCTATGGTACACTACAAAATTATCGACCATCTTTGGCAAATGGTATGCGCGAACGTGAAGATTTTATTTTGGGTGGCTCACATACGCGCATACAATTGTTGGCTGTTAAATGTGTACAATGCGGCGATAAGACGCTAAAGACGGTAAGCGTGGAACGCAAGTCGCCACTAAATGCTCGAATGCGTGATCTAATGCGGGGTATTAAGTATCTTTTGAACGTTTTGTTTAACCCACTGATAACATTCAAATAATTTTAATCATTACCATATAACTATACTTATGTATATTCGTTGTGCTACCATCAAATATTGTTCAAATATTTGAATTACTTGCCCGCTCGAACATGAGTCATGACAAATGAATTGTAAAATTAAAACATATTGAATTAAAATAAATAACATGTGAATATGTACCTAAAATAATTGATTATACCGTAACAGAAAAATTTTATATTTTTTTTTAATATATAAAAAAGTCGCCTTCGCTCGTACTCTGTGAGATCAATACCAGTGGCCGGCACTTAAGATTATTTAGTTCTTACTGTGTTGCTTTACTTTCGTGCTCAATGTGACTGCGTAACACTTCCTCTCACTCTCGGCAAGCGACCGACGCATTGAATCATTATCAATAATTAATGAGTCATTCTCTGCCTCTGTGGTATTGCGAATCAACATTCGCCTTAAACATTTCAGTTCTTGCAGCGAGTTCGCGGATGTTTAGTACTGTGCAAATATTCGGAATAAAGCAAAAACAAATTTGTAAAGATTCTTGTTTATATTATCCATTGATTATTTCTATATAAAATGGCTACTGCAGCAGATATCAATGATTATGAAGTTATTTATAAATTACAAGGAAGCGAACTCACCAATGAGCATACTCCGCCACCGTTTTATTTGAGTAAGCCGATAATACAAAAATGCTACGCTCATCAAGATGTTGAGGATCATTCCAGTGATGTACGTTTTCCATATTTCAAATGCCCTCAACCATGCTCCTATCCAATAGATTTGAATAAGGGATTTGAGCAATATATATTCAAGCGCGACGGAAATCATTCGGAGATGCTTAATGATCTCCAAAAATTTATACTGGAATCAAAAGAAAATGTTCTACAATCGCATGACACAGAAAACGCAAACCGAGCGGATGGATCAAATCGATCACAGCCACAGCAAAAATCAACACGTAAATTAGTTCTGAGCAATCGTGGTTGTTTATGCAAAATCATGATCATCCCATATCGTTTGAAGGCATCGGAATATAACAACAGTAAATTTTTTGCTACACGGTATGGTGGTACTCTTTACATCTCTGACGGCAAATCGAATTTTGGAACTTCAAAAAACGACACATATCATTATAAATTTGCGCAAACTTGCTTTTCTGGTAAGTAAAATCTGTTGACAAACTCGGTGATAAAATTTGCTTCTTGTTGAATAAGTGATCGAGTATTATCTACATAATTGTGTGTATGAGACCGGGGAAACCCCCTGCTAAAAATTCTTTCTCTTTTCAACATTTCGCCGTAAAAGATCAATGCCTTTATAGTGACTACTAACGTACGAATCGACGCTTCGAATTGTCATAAGTAGTTTTTACTGAAATTAAGTAATTGGCACAAAGTGTTTCAAATAGCAAACAATCGAATGGTCTAATTAGGCTAATGTTGGCTAGGGACATCAACAATAATTAAGCAGTTTATAATAAATTTTTGTTCAATTCAAAATCAATATATTTATTTCTAGATAATCCTGACCTGGACCCTAATACCAATGTACCTGTAAATGTTAATGAATTTATAAGTGGTATTTTTCGTTCCAAAATCAAAGAATTTGATCTACTTTACTCTGCAGAAATTGCGGGAATAGTTTCAAATCGTGTGATCGACGACTTGTAAGTTCATTACTCATGATTATTTCTTATACATTTGGGAATATAGTAAACTTTTTTCCTATATTGCGTGTATTTTTATGTTTTTGCTAAGTGATAAAATGTAATAATTTTTGGTTTTTTAAAGGATATTTAATACTAATCAAGTTTATAAAAAAAAAAAAAAATTATTACCACAACAATAGTTATGAACATAAAACTGAAAACACATCAAATTTCTGACGTCAAAAGAAAGTGTACAAATGAACAGGGAGCGATGGAAACAAAAGTTAAATACTTTCCATTCGCTTTAATTATGGATGGTAAACGTCGAGGGATGGGATTGACAAGTTTTCCTGTTACTTCCGGTACAATTTTTTGTCATTATTTCAAAATAACATCCTGATGCATGTCTTTACTGCAAATCGTGCTTTTTCTGTTGTTGTTTTTTTTTTTGTCTAGGTGATCTCATAAATGCTCGATGAGCTGCATGGGATGTACCTAAACTATAAAAAAATTATAATGCTGTAAAAAAATCATTGAAAAGCAAAACAACTATGGAAATTTGGAAAATCGTCGCAAATCTGGTGAAGCAAAACGACTAAATGATGCTGAATCAAGGTAATTTTTCGAAGTGTAAAGAAAAATCCTCATAAAAGTGCAGTGAAAATGGCAAAAAAAACTTGGGAACTTCAGATGTCACAGTTAATGCTAGCACAATTCGTCGGGCACTACATTCGAGTGGCCTACATGGTCGAGTTCCGCGGAAAAAGCCATTGATATTCAAAACCAACCAATTAAAGCGTTTAAATTTTGGTAAAAAGTATCAGTACTAAGACATTTCCTTTTGGAAGAAAGTATTTTTAGTGACGAAAGCAATTTGGAATTATTTGGGGGAAAAAATCAACGAAAATTTGAAAGACTAGAAATCAAACATTTGCTGAACAGAAAGTAATATCAACAGTGAATCATTGGTGACACCTCAGTGATGGTGTGGCGCTGTATGGCTGCGATCAGGGTAAGGACGATCTGCAGTAAGAACATGAACAACGATGCTATTATGGAAGAATGACAAAAAATAGTACCGGCCGTAACAGGAAAACGTGTCAATTCCATCCCTCGACGTTTACCATCCATAATTAAAGCGAATGGAAAGTATTTAACTTTTATTTCCATCTCTCCCTGATCATTTGTACACTTTCTTTTGACGTCAGAAATTTAATGTTTTTTCAGTTTTATGTTCATAACTATTATTGTTGTAATAATTTTTTTTTTTTTTATAAACTTGATTAGTATTAAATATCCTTTTAAAAACCAAAAATTCTTACATTGTATCACTGCAAAAACATAAAAATACACGCAATATAGGAAAAAAGTTTTATACACTTTCTTTTGACGCTGACTGTATATTTGATTATTTTACAGTGAAGATATGGAAAACATTAACAACTTGAAGTTCATCAATACAAAACTACTTTGGAATTCTGGAAGTATGAATATTTGGACTCATCCAAAAAGCTTGCTCTGGTGGCTTCAATTATATCTGTCAAACAGTTCAGATATTTGTGTTGGATTGAAAGATGCCGATGGGTTCATACGTAAGCCAGTACAGTTGAACCAAGTAAAAGATCTTCCCAAAGTAAGTTATAACCTCTAATTTTAATATATATAAATTGAAAGTTTAATTTAATATTTTTAGAATCAAACGTGGAAACCACATATTTGCATCCGATTCTTGCTAACCATGTTAAAATTGATTGAAACCACGATGTCTTCAGTTAACTGTCCATATACTGTTTATGAATTTGCATACGACTCATTCGCAACGTGTATTAAATTAAAAACGCACATTGGTAAAACGGAGTACTCCTTCTTAAGTGAAGAATACATAGAACATTGCAGAAAACAAACACCAATGTGATGTCAATTTGCACAAAAGTACTCATTTTATTATTATCTAAATGAAATCAAATATTTACTAGAAGTAAACAAAAATATTCTTTTTATATTTGTGCTATATAACTTTTAATAATAACAATAAATAATATTATTTCACACGAATGTATATATTGTTATGGACAACGATTTAGCGCACTTTCCTTCAGAATTAGAAATATTACTGTTAATCTTAAGAGAGCGATATTTTCATAGTAGATCAATACACCACTTTCACCAAAAGACCGTTATCACTTCCTCTCAGATGTTTTTAATTTGTTTTGTTAACTTTCGCCGCAAATGCATTGGACATGCCGCACTTATATGTAGTTTGTTGGTTGGAAACTGTATTTAATAGGTAATATTATAACAAATTTTAATGAAATGCTGACCGGAAGATACCGTTTTGTGGAAAAAAATAAGAATTATGTATGACCTTTACAAAACAATCTTCCTCCTCTTCAAAGTGCGCTAAATTCCTGCCCAAGCCAAATTTGCTTAATCTCAAACGTAAACTGAGCCAAACATTGTATATGCAATAAGTAAGTGTGCACTTTTGAATTATTTTACTTTTTAATGAAGTAATAAAAAAAGTTAAATATAACATAACGTGTTTACATTCTTTAAAGGTAACATTATTAAGTATTATATTTCTATAGCTTAATTTATATATTGTCAAATGAACGAATTAGATGAACCTTAAAATTATGGCATAAGGAAAGTAGGATTGACAAAGGAATGTTTCATACCGAATTTCGTTGAAATTTATCGAAAATAAATATTGTTAAAAAAAGCTAAAGAAGACGCTTTTAAACCATATCAATCTAAAAAATTAAAAATAATTTTATATGTAATATGCTTACAAAAATATTTATCGAAAAATATTTATATTTTTGGTTAACAATCGTGAGTTCTCAATAAGAGAAAAATATTATACAAATCACTCACGCTATTTAATTTTTTTAACTATGTTATTCTTAAGTTTTTAGTTTGATGTGATGCGGGCAACAGTCCTGCTAAGAGGGGAAATCTCAAAATCGATAATTAGGCAGTATTCATGGCATGATGGCAGTTTAAACATCAAATAATTTTAATCATTACCATATTACATATTACTTATTCGTTGTGCTACTATCAAATATTGCTCAAATATTTGAATTACTCGCCCACACGAACATGAGTCATGACAAATGAATTGTAAAATTAAAACATATTGAATTAAAATAAATAACATGTGAATATGTACCTAAAATAATTGATAATATCGTAACAGAAAAATTTCATATTTTTTAATATATAAAAAAGTCGCATTCGCTCGTCGTGAGATCAATACCAGTGGCCGGCACTTAAGCTTATTCAGTTCTTACTGTGTTGCTTTACTTTCGTGCTCACTTACGCAGTCACACTTCCTCTCACTCTCGGCAAGCGACCGACGCATTGAATCATTATCAACAATTAATGAGTCATTCTCTGCCTCTGTGGTATTGCGAATCAACATTCGCCTTGTACATTTCAGTTCTTGCAGCGAATTCGCGGATGTTTAGTACTGTGCAAATATTCGGAATAAAGCAAAAACAAATTTGTAAAGATTCTTGTTTATATTATCCATTGATTATTTCTATATAAAATGGCTACTGCTGCAGATATCAATGATTATGAAGTTATTTATAAATTACAAGGGAGCGAACTCACCAATGAGCATACTCCGCCACCGTTTTATTTGAGTAAGCCGATAATACAAAAATGCTACGCTCATCAAGATGTTGAGGATATTTCCAGTGATGTACGTTTTCCATATTTCAAATGCCCTCAACCACGCTCCTATCCAATAGATTTGAATAAGGGATTTGAGCAATATATATTCAGGCGCGACGGAAATCATTCGGAGATGCTTAATGATCTCCAAAAATTTATACTGGAATCAACAGAAAATGTTCTACAATCACATGACACAAAAAACGCAAAACGAGCGGATGGATCAAATCGATCACAGCCACAACCAAAGTCAACACGTAAATTAGTTCTGAGTAATCGTGGTTGTTTATGCAACATCATGATCATCCCACATCGTTTGAAGGCATCGGAATATAACAACAGTAAATTTTTTGCTACACGGTATGGTGGTGCTCTTTACATCTCTGACTGCAAATTGAGTTTTGGAACTTCAAAAAACGACACATATCATAATAAGTTTATGCAAACTTGCTTTTCTGGTAAGTAAAATCTATTGACAAACTCGGTAATAAAATTTGTTTCTTGTTGATAAGTGATGGAGTATTATCTACATAATTGTGTGTATGTGACCGGGGGAAACCCCCTTGCTAGTAATTCTTTCTCTTTTCAACATTTCGCCGTAAAAGATCAATGCCTTTATAGTGACTACTAACGTACGAATCGACGCCTCGAATTCTTAATTAAGTATTTTAAGTAGTGATTACTGAAATTAGGTAATTGGCACTAAGTGTTTCAAATAGCAAACAATCGAATGGTCTAATAGGCTAATGTTAGGTAGGGACATCAACAATAATTAAGCAGTTTATAATAAATTTTTGTTCAATTCAAAATCAATATATTTATTTCTAGATGATCCTGACCTGGACCCTAATACCAATGTACCTGTAAATGAGAATAAATTTATTCGTGGCATTTTTCGTTCCACAATCAAAGAATTTGATCTACTTTACGCTGCAGAAATTCCGGGAATAGTTTCAAATCGTGTGATCGACGACTTGTAAGCTCATTATTCGTAATTATTTCGTATACATGTGGGAATATAGTATATGTATTTGATTCTTTTACAGTGAAGATATGGAAAACATTAACAACTTGAAGTTCATCAATACAAAACTACTTTGGAATTCTGGATTTATAAATATTTGGAAACATCCAAAAAGCTTGCTCTGGTGGCTTCAATCATATCTGTCAAACAGTTCAGATATTTGTGTTGGATTGAAAGATGCCGATGGGTTCATACGTATGCCAGTACAGTTGAACCTAGTAAAAGATCTTCCAAGAGTAAGTTATAACCTCTAATTTTAATATATTTAAATTACAAGTTTAATTTTATATTTTTTTAGAATCAAATGTGGAAACCACATATTTGCATCCGATTCTTGCTCACCATGCTAAAATTGATTGAAACAACGATGTCTTCAGTGAACTGTCCATATACTGTTTATGAATTTACATACGACTCATTCACAACGTGTATTAAATTAAAAAAACACATTGGTAAAACGGAGTACTCCTTCTTAAGTGAAGAATACATAGAACATTGCAGAAAACAAACACCAATGTGATGTCAATTTGCACAAAAGTACTCATTTTATTATTACATAAAGGGTGCCAAAGTGAAATCAAATATTTACTAGAAATAAACAAGAATATGCTTTTTATATTTGTTCTATATAAGTTTTAATAATAACAATAAATAATATTACTTCACACGTATGTATATACTGTTATGGACAAGGATTTAACGCACTTGCCTTCAGAATTATTAATATTACTGTTAGTCTTGGGTAGGTTAAGTTGTTGTCAAACGACGCACCTAGGCCTTTGGGAAGCCCATTGCACAGTGGTTCAGCTTGTATGAAGGCGCGGTCATAAATACTTCCCGTTGAGATATCGCTATGAAATTTTCACCAAAAATCTAGAAAAATATTTTAAATATATATTAAAAAAATTGGCCCCATCGGACTTCTAGGTCCTATAGCTCCCATAGAACAGTAAATGCTATTATATGGCAATGATGTGCAAAAATATTTCTCATGGCCATGGTTGGAGCGTCAAAACTTTCAGTAAGGCTTTGTAAAGAAATTTAAGAAAGCGAGAAAAAAGCTGAACATGATTTATCGTTATAGTTTCCCCCATCCAACACCCATATTCCACCTATAAGAATAATATCATATAAAAAATTATTGTAGGGAAAAAGCAAATTATCAACCAATTTAGTACAGTTAATTTTTTCGCTGCCATTCAACAGCCATTATAATTAGAACAAGAACTTATGATGTATGCTCTAGTAAACCGTATACAGATTGAAATAAAGACGATTTATTCTTCTTTCCAAGCTTCCTTAGCCCAATTATGATGAGTTTGAACTTGAAAATAGTTAATTCAAAGGCCATTATTATTTTGACGATTGCAAATACATCTGCAACTTTCCGCACCCAACTTTAGCACTTCTATTACCTTAAGACTCTGCTAAATACTATATAAAATACAATTAAAGGGGGATCGCGGAGGAACACAATTAAAACTTTATGTAAACACATTGAAGACGCAGAAAAAAGCTCCAAAAACATATAGGTGATATAAAACACTAATTTCACAAAAAATACAAATATAGTTAGTCTTAATTAATTTCACAAGTTAAAGTAAATACCTTTAGCTTCAAAATCCATTAAAAATAATCTTGATTCGTTAACCTGAACAATTACCAGAACAAATGGAAGTCCTTTGTTTCTGCGAAATTAAAAAAAAAAATTCTGATGTGCTTTAAAAAAAATCCGGTTGTTCATGCATTCAACTATATTTTTAGAAAGTACCGTTAGATTTTTAGGAAAACCCGGTTTGTAAATAGGAAGTGTGGACAATTTAGAGGCCATCGGTATACATTTTGTCGAAAAATCGTGAGATGGATTTTTTGATTTTTGGCCTATGGCGGAACCACTGTGCATTGTGACACTACTTGGACTGTGATTCCTCACACTATAGAGTCATCTTTGAATTACCCTGTGGTCTTAATAAAGTGAAAAAGTTCACACAATTTGATATGAGCAACTTCGCTCACATCATCGAGAAAATCGTGTCCAATAGTTGCGATTCTTTTCCTATACAGACCCTTACATCCACATAAAAGCTGTGTAATCGTTTCTTCCTCTTCCTCTTCTTGGCAGCTTCTGCAGTAATCATTAAAAGGTAACCCCAGTCTGCTGGCGTGTCTACCAATCAGACAGTATCTCATGTGTCATTCCTCTTAAATTTCAATAAGCGACATGTGCGGCTCTTATTCCACTCAGGTCACGTTTGTCTACTTACGGAGCAGGTCGTTGATTGTTTCCATTGTGCTTCAGCCGTATCAACAGAATCTTTATCTATTAGATATCTGCACGTTGCCAGAGGTATATAAATTCCCTCTTTATTAGCATCCAACTGCAGTGTTGTGCCCAATCGGGCTAGTTCATCTGCTACACAGTTTCCAGGAATGTCACTATGTCCCGGGACCCATTGTAGGTGTATCGTGAAATATGATGTCATTGTCATTAATAAATCCAAGCATTCTTTCGAGAGAGCGATATTTTCATAGTAGATCAATACACCACTTTCACCAAAAGACCGTAAATCACTTCCCCTCAGATGTTTATATTCTCGCAACAAATGTTGCTAAAGAGAGTATTATAGTTTTGTTCACATAACGGTTGTTTGTAACACCCAAAACTAAACGAATTAGATGACACACATAAAGTGCCATAACTAAGCCATAAATAAAGCTATGGAAATAAAATTTGATATGAAGGATCGCACTATAAAGGGGCATATTTGGATGTCATTTTTTTGGGGAAGTGGGCGTGGCCCCCCACCTACGTTTTTTGTACGTATCTCGCAAACCAGTAGAGCTATATAAACCAAACTTTCTGCAGTCGTTTTTTATAGCCACTTCCTAATGCAGTTCAAAAATTAAAGAAATCGGATCATAACCACGCCCACCTCCCATACAAAAGTTAGGTTGAAAATTACTAAAAATGGATTAACTCATTAACGAAAAACGTCAGAAACACTAAATTTCACATAAGAAATGGCAGATGAAAGCTGCACTCAGATTTTTTTTACAAAATGGAAAATGGGCGTGGCCCACTTATAGGTCAAAAACCATATCTCAGGAACTAGTCGACCGATTTCAATGAAACTTGGTTTGTAATAGTTTCCTTACATCCCAGAATCGATGAAGATATCGGTGCAGAACTTTGCACAAATACTATGTTAATAGTGTGGCAGCCCCATTCTAAAAATCGCCGAAATCGGACCATAGGTTTTTAAGGCCCCATATATCGAACACGAGGACCTCGGTGCTTCTAACCTAATATTATGGTTTCCAACTTTCAATGGACTTTATACAATATATATGACGAATATGTGGGTCAAATTGTGTATTATATAATATAAATAAAGTTAAATAAATAAATTGCGAGAGTATAACATGTTCGGTTACACCCAAACTTAGCCCTTCCTTACTTGTTTTAGTTTGTTTTGTTAACTTTCGCCGCAAATGCATTGGACATGCCGCACTTATATGTCGTTTGTTGGTTAGAAACTTGTATTTAATAGGTAATATTTACTTTACCTTTACAAAATAATCTCACAAAACAATCTCCCGTGAGCAAAGGAATTTTAAACTTCGGACAAGCTTTGAGAAGGAGTACAGGAAACGTGAAAGTCTATTCTCTTGGACTGATTCCAAAGGTTAATAAGAGCTTGTCAGGCGGTTATTAAGAATAACGGTTATTACACAAAGTATTAAATATCTACATTATAATTTCGGGAAATTAACTCCATTTGTTAATAATATTATATTTTGTCATCCGTGCAGATGGTTCGAAGTGCCCTAAATACCTTCCCAAGCCAAATTTGCTTAATATTATTAATATACTATGATGACAAAAATAATTAACGAAAAATATTTATATTTTTGGTTAACAAGCGTGAGTTCTCAATAAGAGAAAATATTATACAAATCACTCACGCTATTTAATTTTTTTAACTATGTTATTCTTAAGTTTTTAGTTTGATGTGATGCGGGCAACAGTACTGCTAAGAGGGGAAATCTCAAAATCGATAATTAGGCAGTATTCAGTTTTTTACTCAGAACCTTCTTGTTACTAATTGGCTTTTATAGAGATGTTTTGAGACTTATGGACGAATAGTAACCGGTAAGTACTATTCTATTAGTCGCAATTTTACGACTATTCGAATCGTTGTTCTACTGCGGTTATTCGAATAGTTATACTGTCTTTTCGAATAAATGAAAATTGTTTGAAATCCAAAATAGACGTTTTGTGAAAAATACTGATTTAATACATACGGGTCCCGTGAAATCATTGTTATTTTTTGTATTTTAAAGCAAGTTTTTTGTTAGTTTTAATGTTTCACTTTTTTCAATAAAAATAAGAAAATTAATGAACTTGCACTATTCGAATCTTTTTCTTCTAATAGGGTATCTCTGCACCAAAAATTTTTAAAATTGGGTCATAACTTAATTAATTGAGCATATAGTGTTGGATATAGTGTATATTGGTGGTGAAATAAAATCGGTTCAGCCTTCATATATTATATATATATGATGATTTTCGTTATTCTAGTGGACTTTATGCCGAATATATGGGACAAATTTTGTGTTATCTTAATAATTATCTTGGGTTTATATAGCTTTATTGGTTTGCGAGATATTAACGAAAAAATTTGGGGCGGGGCCACGCCAATTTTAAAACAAAAAAAATTACATCCAAAAATGCGCCTCCCTAGTGTGATCCTCTGTACCAAATATTACTTTAATAACTCTATTTATGGCTTAGTTATGAGTTTCTTCAAGATATCTTAATTTTTACTCAAGTTATCCGATGCACGGACGGACAGGCAGACATCCGGATTTTAACTCGTCTCGTCTCGTCTCGTCTCGTCTTCATTATCATTTTGGTATATACATATCTATATCTAACGCGTTTAGTTTTATGACTGACAAACAACCGTTATGTGAACAAAACAATAATACTATCTTAGCAACTTTATTGCGAGACTATTATAAAAACATATTGAACCTAAATTAATTAACTACTTAATTTATTGGGTTGCTTTACTTTCGTACTCACTTCCTCACACGTCAATCACTTATCAAGCCGTTGAAAATTTTCAGAAATGATAACTGAGGATTAATTTTATTATTCTTGGAATCAACATGATACATCCAAGGCAAATATGTATTTATTTGGAAATTCGCCTTGTTCATTTCAGTTGCTGCAGTGAGTTCGCGGATTCTAGTATTGTAGTGCATGTATTCGGAATAAAGTATGAAGACATTTGTTAAGACTCTTGATTATATTAAACAAATATCCATCGAATATTTCTATATAAAATGGCTACTGCGGCAAATATCAATGATTATGAAGTTATTTATAAATTACAAGGAAGTGTACTCACCAATGAGCATACTCCGCCACCGTTTTATTTCAGTAAGCCGAAATTACAAAAATGTTACGCTTTTCATGATGGAAATTTCAGTGATGTACGTTTTCCATATTTCAAATTGCCGAAACCATGCTCCTATCCAATAGATTTGAATAAGGGATTTGAGCAATATATATTCAGGCGCGACGGAAAGCATTCGGAGATGCAGGAGGATCTCCAAAAATGTATACTGGAATCAAAAGAAAATGTTCTACAATCGCACGACACAGAAAATACTAACCAAGCGGATGGATCAAATCGATCACAGCCCCAGCAGAAATCAAAACGTAAATTAGTTCTGAGCAATCGTGGGTGTTTATGCAAAATCATGATCATCCCATATCGTTTGAAGGCATCGGAATATAACAACAGTAAATTTTTTGCTACACGGTATGGTGGTGCTCTTTACATCTCTGACGGCAAATCGGATTTTGGAACTTCAAAAAACGACACATATCATTATAAATTTGCGCAAACTTGCTTTTCTGGTAAGTAAAATCTGTTGACAAACTCGGTAATAAAATTTGTTTCTTGTTGATAAGTGATTGAGTATTATCTACATAATTGTGTGTATGAGACCGGGGGAAACCCCCTGGCTAGTAATTCTTTCTCTTTTCAACATTTCGCCGTAAAAGATCAATGCCTTTATAGTGACTACTAACGTACGAATCGACGCTTCGAATTCTTAATTAAGTATTTTAAGTAGTAGTTATATACTGAAATGAGGTAATTGGCACTAAGTGTTTCAAATAGCAAACAATTGAATGGTCTAATTAGGCTAATGTTAGCTAGAGACATCAACAATAATTAAGCAGTTTATAATAAATTTTTGTTCAATTCAAAATCAAAATAAATATTTCTAGATGATCCTGACCTGGACCCTAATACCAATGTACCTGTAAATGTTAATGACTTTATCAGTGGTATTTTTCGTTCCAAAATCAAAGAGTTTGATCTACTTTACTCTGCAGAAATTGCGGGAATAGTTTCAAATCATGAGATCGACGACTTGTAAGCTCATTATTCGTAATTATTTGTTATACATTTGGGAATATAGTATATGTATTTAAATCTTTTACAGTGAAGATATGGAAAACATTAACAACTTGAAGTTCATCAGTACAAAACTACTTTGGAATTCTGGAAGTATGAATATTTGGACTCATCCAAAAATCTTGCTCTGGTGGCTTCAATTATATCTGTCAAACAGTTCAGATATTTGTGTTGGATTGAAAGATGCCGATGGGTTCATACGTAAGCCAGTACAGTTGAACCAAGTAAAAGATCTTCCCAAAGTAAGTTATAACCTCTAATTTTAATATATTTAAATTACAAGTTTAATTTAATATTTTTAGAATCAAACGTGGAAACCACATATTTGCTTCCGATTCTTGCGCACCATGCTAAAATTGATTGAAACAGCGATGTCTTCAGTTAACTGTCCATACACTGTTTATGAATTTGCATATGACTCATTCACAACGTGTATTAAATTAAAAAAACACATTGGTAAAACGGAGTACTCCTTCTTAAGTGAAGAATACATAGAACATTGCAGAAAACAAACATCAATGTGATGTCATCTTGCACAAAAGTACTCATTTTATTATTACTTAAAGGGTGCCAAAGTGACATCAAATGTTTACTAGAAGTAAACAAAAATATCCTTTTTATATTTGTACTACATAAGTTTTAATAATAACAATAAATAATATTATTTCACACGAATGTATATACTGTTATGGACAACGATTTAACGCACGCCTTCAGAATTAGAAATATTACTGTTAATTTTAAGAGAGCGATATTTGCATAGTAGATCAATACAAATGACCGTTATCACTTCCTCCCAGATGTTTTTAATTTGTTTTGTTAACTTTCGCCGCAAATGCATTGGACATGCCGCACTTATATGTAGTTTGTTGGTTGGAAACTTGTATTTAATAGGTAATATTATAACAAATTTTAATAAAATTATGACGGGAAGATACCGTTTTGCGGAAAAAAATAAGAATTATTTATGACCTTTACAAAATAATCTCACAAAACAATCTCCCGTGAGCAAAGGAATTTTAAACTTCGGACAAGCTTTGAGAAGGAGTACAGGAAACGTGAAAGTCTATTCTATTGGACTGATTCCAAAGGTTAATAGATAGCTTGTCAGGAAAATGTGAGGCGGTTATTAGGAATAAAATTTACTCTTAAACGTAAACTGAACCAAACATTGTATATACAATTAGTGTGTGCACTTTTGAATTACAGTGGTTTTCCGAAATAACGAACACATTAATTGTCACGCCCGTTCGTTACATTGAATTTTTCGTTAATTCGAGTATTCACTTAGAGGTATGTATGTTTTTCAATAAAAATTGGTTAAATATCCGTAAATTGAACTTTAATAAACTGTTTTATTAAATTATTTGTCAAAAAAAGAAAAACAATAACAATTCAAATATTGCCTCGAAAAAAGTAATGAGCTGAAGAAGCAAATTCACGTTATTCGAGATCAAAATATTTCTTCATCCGCTCTGTTGGCTCCTTCCTGAAGTTCCACTAATATAAGTTTTGATATTGTTTTTCTTTGACACTTCTCTTCATCTTTAGCGCCGTTTAAATTGCTGCATAACATGACAGACAGGTACTCTGAAGAGTATGCATATATTTTATCAGCTAATTTCTTCCAAAATGGACCAATTCAGCAATACGGAATGTTTCTTTTTTGTAGCAGCAGTGCATATTTTTCGAAAGGTTCATCAAATTTTCAAAATAGTCGAGACGGTGGGCATTTTTAAGTGAATTGTTTTAAACAAGCTAAAACATCATATCCCTAAGATTCCCCATTTCAACTTAAGTTGTGCTACCGTCAAATATTATTAAGATATTTTAATAACGCGCCCAACCGATCATGACAAATGAATTGTAAAATAAAAGCATGTTGAACATAAATTAACCCCTTCATGCCCAATGTTGCCTATAGGTGCTTGTATGTATGTGATTGGCGTAGCAACCGTTTAGCCGGTTATAGCCGGATCGATGATAGCGCGCCACTTCTCTCTTTCCTTTGCAGTTCGGCGCCAGTTGGAGATCCCATGTGTAATCAGGTCGTTCTCCACCTGGTCCTTCCAACGGAGTGGAGGCCTACCCCTTCCCCGGCTTCCTCCGGCGGGTACTGCATCGAACACTTTCAGAGCTGGAGTGTTTTCGTCCATTCGGACAACATGACTTAGCCAGCGTAGCCGCTGACTTTTTAATCACTGAACTATGTCAATGTCGTCGTATAACTCATACAGCTCATCGTTCCATCGTCTGCGGTATTCGACGTTGCCAATGTTCTGAGGACCGTAAATCTCGCGCAAAATTTTCCTCTCGAAAACTTCTAGTGTCGCGTCATCTGATGTTGACAGCGTCCAAGCTACTGCACCATAAAGCAGAACGGGAATGATAAGCGACTTGTAGAGTTTGATTTTGGTTCGTCGAGAGAGGACTTTTCTTTTCAATTGCCTACTCAGTGCAAAGTAGCACCTGTTGGCTAAAGGTACTTACCGGCTTCTAATTCTCGTTATTTAAACATTTTTGACCACCGGTTTCTGCAATTATACACATAAGTCTGTGTTATTTTTCTGATATGAGCTCTGCACGTGTTCATTTAGTAAACGTTCTCCGCAGAATGAAATTGACAAAAATCGTTTCGTTATTTAAAAGTGGTTATACAAAAAGTGTTCAAAAACATAAAAATAATTGTTTTATTTTAAAACAAAGTGAACTATATCTACATCTATATATATAAAAGAAAGTCGTGTTAGTGCAAGTCTTTATAACCAAAGAACGACTGAACCGATTTGGATTAAATTAGTTTTGGAGGTAGCGAAGCACCGGGGGCAGGACATAGGATACATTTGCAAAAATGAATTGCTGTTCGTTAGTCTCGCAAAAAGTCGAGAACGGACCAACCGATCTGGCAAATTTTAGTCTTTAAATATTCGTGAAAGGCCAGGAAAAGATTTGAGAGTGGGTAATCATGGAAAAATTGCGAGGAAGATAATAATAAGAGAATTGTATTCGAGTTGACAAGAAAAATATAAAAAGAGAAAACAAGAAAATAATATTTTGAAGGTTGTAATTGTTGCTTTGTTAAAATATTTTTGTTATTGTTCAATTGTATAAGGTTGTGTCAATAGCTCAAAACAATTTGTAACAAATAAGGAAAGGCTAAGTTCGGGTCCAACCGAACATTTTATACTCTCGCAATTTATTGATGCAATTTTATTAAGATAACACACAATTTGACCTATATATTCGGCATAAAGTCCAATAGAAAATCATCATATATAGAATATGAGGGCTGATGTAATTCCAGAACTAATTTCACTCATTTTCACCACCAAAGTTAACGGAAACAGGGGCAACTTGGCACCTGTTAGTAGGCAAACAAACGGCACATTCGGCCTTGAAATTACTCCTAAATTCCAAATAAACGAAACACCAGTCGGCAAAATCGCCAAAAATAGCGCTATAACGAAGATTTTCAAAATATTCAAGAAGTCGCTGGAGGTACTGCATAGGAATTTAAAAGATCTTGATTGTCGATGAACGTTTTTGGTAGAATCAGGATTCTGTTAGCAGGTGATTTACGCCAGACTCTTCCAATTATTCCTGGATCAACTGTTACTGACGGTCTAATCGCATGCCTAAAATCATTTAATTTGTGGCGACACATAAAGAATCGCCAATTAACAACTAACATATGAGTGTTTTTGTAACAATATCAAATTGCGATTGTAGAAGCAGTTGGAAATAGTAGGGTCGCAGTTGACACCTCGATGGATAAAAAACATTTCCAACAGATTTCTGTCACTTCATTGACTCGAAAGAGAAAGAAAATAAATGACTGATTGAATGACCTATATTGGTGGTAAAAAACAAAGATATCGATAATCTTAATGCGACAATTTAGAATTTCGGTTCAGGAGAGTTGACACAGCTACAAACCAGGATGACGTAGTCAATTATCTCAAACAATTTAAAATTGCCTGTACTATCACCAGTGTAAGTTGTCATCATGCTGCGTAACATAAATCGACCTCGAGAATTAATATCGTCGCCGAAGCCAAGATTGGACGAACTTAATTTAATGTATACCTTAGCCACAAAAAAGTGTAGCTGGGTCTGCTAGTATATATATGTATGTATATATAAAAGAAAGTCGTGTTAGTTCAAGTCTTTATAACTGAAGAACGGCTGAACCGATTTGGATTAAATTTGTTTTGGAGGTAGCGAAGCACCGGGGGCAGGACATAGGATACATTTTATACATTTTTCGTGACAAGAACGTGAATAAACTGTGGTATAAAAAACGCAATTGACATTCCATATAAAACACAAACTTATTGTTCAAAACATCTGAGTAGGCTTTCTTTTCATAAAAATGAAAACAAAACTGAAAAACAAAAAAAATAACAAACACAACATCATATTGATAAATAAAAAATTAAAATTAACAAAAAAAATGTATATCATGATGAAAATTAAAATAAGCGCAAACGACAACAAACTTAATGTAGTCTGTGATTGTATATCATGATTCAATTATACAAGGTTTGGTAAATAAACAGATTTTTCAATATTTTTGGGTGCTAATGTTTTTCTCGAAATAGTATATTTAGAAAACCGTTCAAAAAGTTTTATATAGTAGCAGATTTACCAAGATATTTTTATAATATTTAATTAAAAATACGTGAATAGAAAATAGTTCGCTGAAATTAAATGTTTGTGTAAAAACCTTGGAACCGCTTTTTAATTATCTTATTCAGTTGTATATACATATATGAGATGCTGATCTCTTTACTTCACCGTAATGGATTTCAAACATCTACGATTGAAGAAAACTAAACTACAGCTCAAAAGAAATTGCAAAAACGTGTTTAAAGACGGTCCAAGTCATCCTAAATGTAATCAGTTAACATTTTGTATCCATTGACCGAACATTCCTTGCCCTTTAATTGTAGCGAAAGCATAATTTTTAGACCAACTTCTGAAAGACCAATTAGTTTGTAAATGTCTGATAATTTATTATTAAAGTTTCATTCTAATTTCCGACAATAAAATTACATGTTTGATTCATGGAGAAAAAGGTTAAGTATTCCATTCTCTATAATTATTATTATAAATAGATATGAAGTCATAGTACTGGACGTGACTCATTTATTAAAAAATTACAATTCAAACCATTATTAGAAAATGATCGATTAGGCTTTCATGCTACTTATTAATTTTGGTTGGAGAGTAGTAATATATTTTATACTACACAAAAATAATGAAGTAAGGCTAAGAATAAAAATGAACCTAAAATACATAATTCTGAATGAGATAATTGGTACACTTCATTCATTCAAATCTATTAATTGTGTAATAATAGTCACTAACTGTGATCCAATTGATTTTTTAAAATTCTTGGACGTGTCTGGCTTGCCATCGCACAATTTACGACTATTGGCTCCGTAGTAGTCATGCTACGAAACTTAAACCAAATAAAACTGGCTAACTGAACGCGTTTAGTGGTAAAGAAAATTTATGAACAATGTGATCTATGCCATGATACTCAAAGGAAAGTTCGATGGTGAAGAAGTTCTCATTCCGAGGATTCCGGTGTTAGCAACCTATTTGCCGTTGGAGTTTAAACGACTTCAATTTGCGATCCGTCTTACATTCTCTATGACCGTTAACAAATGAGAAGGCTACTCCTTGAAAGTATGTGGCCTGAATTTAGAAAATTCATGTTTTTCAAATGGCCAATTATGTGTGTATGTGCCATGTTCACGGGACAGACGACCATCTGCGTTATTTGTTCTTGACTGATTATAAAATGAAAAACGTCTGATTATAAATTACAAGGTGCTTCACTGAAAAGTGCAACCCATCCACCAAAATACATAGCTAATAAAGAATCATTAAAATACATACTTATTTTTTTTATTATCATAATCAATGCATGAAAATGAACTCAATAAAATCAAAAATCTGCTCATTTATCGCCTCCAAGGCGGAGGGTCAGCTAGTATATAAATAAATAAATATAAGAAAGTTATTTAAAAAGGAAATTTGATGAGAAAAGTGTTTAGTAATAATTAAATTTGTGCCTATAAGCAACATCCTGGAACTAATGAACCTGGATACATAGGACTTTGAAATTTTTATCACTTCATACTTATGTATTTGAGTTGAGACTAATATATATGTAACTGTCCGAAAAAAAATTTTAGCTCGGCCCATTTTAATTCGGGCATGAGAGGGTTAATTAATTATTCCATACAAGACAAGGAGTACATGTTAAAAATGTACAGGCATATAAATTGTTTAATAAAACTCCTCGAATTATAACTGTATGAATTGTGTTTATAAAAGTGAACGAAGTTCTTATTGGTTCGCTTTACTTTCGTTCTCACTTCCTCACACGTCGACCACTTACCAAGGCCTTGAATGATATAAGAATCCGTTATTTTTACTCTTCTTGGAATCAACATGATATGTACATCCATGGCAAATATGTATTAATTTGGAAATTCGCTTTGTTCATTTCAGTTGCTGCAGTGAGTTCGCGGATTCTAGTTTTGTAGTGCAAGTATTCGGAATAAATTATAAAAACATTTGTTAAGACTCTTGATTATATTAAACAATTAATTATTGATTACTTCTATATAAAATGGCTACTGCTGCAAATATCAATGATTATGAAGTTATTTATAAATTACAAGGAAGTGTACTCACCAATGAGCATACTCCGCCACCGTTTTATTTCAGTAAGCCGAAATTACAAAAATGTTACGCTTTTCATGATGGAAATTTCAGTGATGTACGTTTTCCATATTTCAAATTGCCGAAACCATGCTCCTATCCAATAGATTTGAATAAGGGATTTGAGCAATATATATTCAGAAGAGAAGGAAAGCATTCGGAGATGCAGGAGGATCTCCAAAAATTTATACTGGAATCAAAAGAAAATGTTCTACAATCGCACAACACAGAAAATACTAACCAAGCGGATGGATCAAATCGATCCCAGCCACAGCAAAAATCAAAACGTAAATTAGTTCTGAGTAATCGTGGTTGTTTATGTAAAATCATGATCATCCCATATCATTTGAAGGCGTCGAAATATAATAACAGTAAATTTTTTGCTACACGGTATGGTGGTATTCTTTACATCTCTGACTGCAAATCGAAGTATGGAACTTCAAAAAACGACACATATCATTATAAATTTGTGCAAACTTGCTTTTCTGGTAAGTAAAATCTGTTGACAAACTCAGTAATAAAATTTGTTTCTTGTTGAATAAATGATCGAGTATTATCTACACAATTGTGTGTATGAGACCGGGGGAAACCCCCTTGCTAGTAATTCTTTCTCTTTTCAACATTTCGCCGTAAAAGATCAATGCCTTTATAGTGACTACTAACGTACGAATCGACGCTTCGAATTTACATAAGTAGTGATTACTTAATGGGCACAGTGTTTCAAATAGCAAACAATCGAATGGTCTAATTAGGCTAATGTTAGCTAGAGACATCAACAATAATTAAGCAGTTTATAATAAATTTTTGTTCAATTCAAAATCAATATAAATATTTCTAGATGATCCTGACCTGGACCCTAATACCAATGTACCTGTAAATGAGAATAAATTTATTCATGGTATTTTTCGTTCCACAATCAAAGAATTTGATCTACTTTACTCTGCAGAAATTGCGGGAATAGTTTCAAATCATGAGGTCGACGATTTGTAGGTTCATTATTCGTAATTATTTGTTATACATGTGGAAATCTAGCATATGTATTTAAATACTTTACAGTGAAGATATGGAAAACATTAACAACTTGAAGTTCATCAATACAAAACTACTTTGGAATTCTGGAAGTATGAATATTTGGAAACATCCAAAAATCTTGCTCTGGTGGCTTCAATTATATCTGTCAAACAGTTCAGATATTTGTGTTGGATTGAAAGATCCCGATGGGTTGATACGTATGCCAGTACAGTTGAACCAAGTAAAAGATCTTCCCAAAGTAAGTTATAACCTCTAATTATAATATATTTAAATTACAAGTTTAATTTAATATTTTTAGAATCAAATGTGGAAACCACATATTTGCATCCGATTCTTGCTAACCATGTTAAAATTGATTGAAACAACGATGTCTTCAGTAAATTGTCCATATACTGTTTATGAATTTGCATACGACTCATTCGCAACGTGTATTAAATTAAAAAAACACATTGGTAAAACGGAGTACTCCTTCTTAAGTGAAGAATACATAGAACATTGCAGAAAACAAACACCAATGTGATGTCAATTTGCACAAAAGTACTCATTTTATTATTACTTAAAGGGTGCCAAAGTGAAATCAAATATTTACTAGAAGTAAACAAAAATATCCTTTTTATATTTGTACTACATAAGTTTTAATAATAACAATAAATAATATTATTTCACACGTATGTATATACTGTTATGGACAACGATTTAACGCACGCCTTCAGAATTAGAAATATTACTGTTAATCTTAAGAGAGCGATATTTGCATAGTAGATCAATACACCACTTTCACCAAATGACCGTTATCACTTCCTCTCAGATGTTTTTAATTTGTTTTGTTAACTTTCGCCGCAAATGCATTGGACATGCCGCACTTATATGTAGTTTGTTGGTTGGAAACTGTATTTAACAGGTAATATTATAACAGATTTTAATAAAATGGTGACGGGAAGATACGGTTTTGTAGAAAAAATAAGAATTATTTATGACCTTTACAAAATAATCTCACAATACCATCTCCTGTGGGCAAAGGAATTTTAAACTTCAAGCCTTGAGAAGGAGTACAGGAAACGTGAAAGTCTATTCTCTTGGACTGATTCCAAAGGTTAATAGAGAGCTTGTCAGGAAAATGTGAGGCGGTTATTACACAAAGTATTAGAAATCTAAATTATAATTTCGGGAAATTAACTCCATTTGTTAATAATAATATAATTAGTCTTCCGTGCAGATGGTTCGAAGAGCTCTAAATACCTGCCCAAGCCAAATTTGCTTAATTTCAAACGTAATCTGAACCAAACATTGTATGTATGTACATATATACAATAAGTGTGTGTGCACTTTTGAATTTCATATGTATTTCACTTTTTAATGAAGTAATAAAAAAAGTTAAATATAACTAACGTGTTTACATTATTTAAACGTAACATTATTAAGTATTATATTTCCATAACTTAATTTATATATTGTAAAATGAACGAAAGATATGAACCTTAAACATATGGTATAAAGAAAGTAAGCGTAGTAGTGAACCGGCCATGTTTAAACCATAACATTGGAATGTCAAAGAAATGTTACAAACCGAATTTCGTTGGGATAAATCGAATAGTTTTTGACGCATATTTGGGCGGCACCACACTCGTTGCCCATTTTTTATACCAATCTCAGTGCAGCTCTTTGGCGCCATAAAATCTAGGGTTTCTGGTGTTTTTCGTTTGTTAGTTAACATACTTTTAATAGTTTTCAATATAATACTATCTACTATACGCTTACATAATTTTGCCAAGATATTTCACATATTAATCGACTACTTGACTTGATGACTACTTCTCATTGACTACGTAACGGCACTCCATCTGGTCCCGCAAAGGACAAAAATCGGTCTATGTGTGGCTCATTGGTTTTCATAAGCTGGTTCAGTATCTTGGAAATATCTTCTAGGGAGTAGATCATTTCACTTCATTTAGCACTGTCAAATGATTTTCGAGCGTTTAGCGTACATGCGTTGAAGGGGATGTCCGAAAAATCGCTGATTACAACAAAATAAGTAAATCGACAGTCCACGACATTATTAAGGATTCAGTGATGTGTGCAGACTAGAAAACAATAGCCGAGATGATCGAAGATCCCATGGAGTCCTCGAGCGATGTGGATAGTATAGAGAAAGATATATACTATTCGGGGGATTATACGTCTTCTTCAAGTAATCACTTCATATTTGAGTTGAGACTAATATATATCTGTCCGAAAAAAAATTTTAGCTCCGCCCATTTCAATTCGGGCATGAGAGGGTTAATTAATTATTCCATACAAGACAAGGAGTACGTGTTAAAAATGTACATGCATATACATATTTTGTAATAAAACTCCTCGAATTTCATAACTGTATGAATTGTGTTTATAAAAGTGACTTCTTCTACTACTTCTTATTGGTTCGCTTTACTTTCGTTCTCACTTCCTCACACGTCGACCACTTACCAAGGCCTTGAATGATAGAAGAATCCGTTATTTTTACTCTTATTGGAATCAACATGATATGTACATCCATGGCAAATATGTTTTAATTTGGAAATTCGCCTTGTTCATTTTAGTTGCTGCAGTGAGTTCGCGGATTCTAGTTTTGTAGTGCAAGTATTCGGAATAAAGTATAAAGACATTTGTTAAGACTCTTGATTATATTAAACAATTAATTATTGATTACTTATATATAAAATGGATACTGCTGCAAATATCAATGATTATGAAGTTATTTATAAATTACAAGGAAGTGTACTCACCAATGAGCATACTCCGCCACCGTTTTATTTGAGTAAGCCGAAATTACAAAAATGCTACGCTCATCAAGATGTTGAGGATCATTCCAGTGATGTACGTTTTCCATATTTCAAATGCCCTCAACCATGCTCCTATCCAATAGATTTGAATAAGGGATTTGAGCAATATATATTCAGAAGAGAAGGAAATCATTCGGAGGTGCTTAATGATCTCCAAAAATTTATACTGGAATCAAAAGAAAATGTTCTACAATCGCACGACACAGAAAACGCAAACCGAGCGGATGGATCAAATCGATCACAGCCACAGCAAAAATCAACACGTAAATTAGTTCTGAGCAATCGTGGTTGTTTATGCAACATCATGATCATCCCATATCGTTTGAAGGCATCGGAATATAACAACAGTAAATTTTTTGCTACACGGTATGGTGGTGCTCTTTACATCTCTGACGGCAAATCGAATTTTGGAACTTCAAAAAACGACACATATCATAATAAATTTGTGCAAACTTGCTTTTCTGGTAAGTAAAATCTGGTAATAAAATTTGATTCTTGTTGAATAAATGATCGAGTACTATCTACATAATTGTGTGTATGGGACCGGGGGAAACCCCCTGGCTAGTAATTCTTTCTCTTTTCAACATTTCGCCGTAAAAGATAAATGCCTTTATAGTGACTACTAACGTACGAATCGACGCTTCGAAGTGTTTCAAATAGCAAACAATCGAATGGTCTAATTAGGCTAATGTTAGCTAGGGACATCAACAATAATTAAGCAGTTTATAATAAATTTTTGTTCAATTCAAAATCAATATATTTATTTCTAGATGATCCTGACCTGGACCCTAATACCAATGTACCTGTAAATGAGAATAAATTTATTCATGGCATTTTTCGTTCCACAATCAAAGAATTTGATCTACTTTACTCTGCAGAAATTGCGGGAATAGTTTCAAATCATGTGATCAACGACTTGTAAGCTCATTATTCATAATTATTTGTTATACATGTGGAAATCTAGCATATGTATTTAAATCTTTTACAGCGAAGATATGGAAAACATTAACAATTTGAAGTTCATCAATACAAAACTACTTTGGAATTCTGGATTTAAAAATATTTGGACACATCCAAAAATCTTGCTCTGGTGGCTTCAATTATATCTGTCAAACAGTTCAGATATTTGTGTTGGATTGAAAGATGCCGATGGGTTCATACGTATGCCAGTACAGTTGAACCAAGTAAAAGATCTTCCCAAAGTAAGTTATAATCTATAATTTTAATATATTTAAATTACAAGTTTAATTTAATATTTTTAGAATCAAACGTGGAAACCACATATTTGCATCCGATTCTTGCTCACCATGTTAAAATTGATTGAAACCACGATGTCCTCCGTTAACTGTCCATATACTGTTTATGAATTTGCATACGATACATTCACAACGTGTATTAAATTAAAAAAACACATTGGTAAAACGGAGTACTCCTTCTTAAGCGAAGAATACATAGAACATTGCAGAAAACAAACATCAATGTGATGTCAATTAGCACAAAAGTACTCATTTTATTAGTATTTAAAGGATACCAAAGTGAAACCAAATGTTTACTAAAAGGAAAAGATATCTCTTGTATTTACTATATGTATTATATAAATTTTAATAATTATTATTTCACAGGTACATATATATATGTATATTTGAATTATTAAAATAAATAAAGCCCAGCTCTGTTTATATTGTAAACGGTTAATAATGTGATATTCACGTGTATATTTTGGCTTAAGTTATATATCTGGACCGTGAAAAATGTTTGCTGTACCGTGTTTTTATAACCGCAGTTATTTTGGCGTTGGTTTTCTAAAATCGCATTGCGAACATTACTGCAAATGTAAGTATTTACTGATATGTGGCATTTGAGCCCAAAAAAAAATCCAAGCAGATAAATCAAATGCACATATCATACGTTTGTAGCTACCATAAATGGTTTAAGTTTCTTACGGCGAAATGTTGAAAAGAGAAAGAATTTATAGAAATTTTAGAATATGTAATTTAAACGGGGATTCCCCTTCATGTTTACTTTAACTTAACTTGGAAATAGTATATTTTCTCAAAGCGTATACACATATATCCATATCACTCTCATTCACTTATTCATCAGTCATTGTTGCTGCTTCATGCATTGGTGCTTTCTCGTTTCTCGTTTCACTTGTCACATTTGTTTTTAATTTTTTAGGAAGATCGTATGGTGAATGTAAGCTCTTGTTAATCGAAAATAAACATTGAGCAAAGGAGAAAAATGCATTGCAATGCTTCGAATTGTGACTATAAAGTGCTTATGAAATTGCGACCAAGTGAAATAACTAATGAAAAGCAGCCAGCATTCTATCTGAGTCGTCCTAAAATCCTCACAGTTTACTCTTGTTGGGGGTGTGGCAATATTAGTGAAGATGTACAGCTTCCATATTTTAAAGAGCCAAGTGCAACATCATATCCTCTTAATTTAAATGAAGGATTTGATCAATTCATTTTCAGGAGGAATATAAAGGAAAGGCTTAATAAAATAGAAAAATATGTAATGGACACCGAAGACAACATTCTGCGGCCGTATTCAAACGCACCATCGGCCTCAGGTCAAACACAATACAATTCTAAACGTAAATTGATTTTATGTGAACGTGGAGTATTGACCGACATCATGGGTATACCTTATCAAGGAAAAGCATCTGAATATAATAATGCGACGTTTTATGTTACCAAATATTGTGGTGTGTTCCACATGCAAGATGCAGATGCAAATGCGATGCCTGAATTTGACAAAAAAAACACATACCATCGAAAATTTATGCAATTATGTTTTTCTGGTGAGTACCTCGATTACTTCCCCGTATTATTTTACATGAGCTAAATTAATTGTAGCATATCATTTAACATTATGTTACTAACCCGGATTATTTATGAGGTTTGTACGTCCACAGCAGACTTGCAACTAATCTTACACCTAGTAATCCTATCCATATAATTACAATACCTGTACTGTGGTTGTTAGCTATTTATCCTTATAATTTATGTGGAAGAATCAAATGAATTTAAGTTTTTAATTTAAAATTATTTAGATGATCCCGATTCGGAACCTACAACCAATATTCCTATTGATGACAATAACATAATTTTTTGTATCATTAAAAGTTTATTGAAAGAGTTCGATCTGATCTACTCAGCAGAGGTCCAAGGTATTGTGTCTGACCGTAAGATTGAAAACACGTAAGTACTATTTCTATATTCTATGCAGATGGAAGTTGGTACTTGTAGGAGAATTTAACTGTTCTAAACATATTGAAATGTTGCATAAAAACAAATATATATTAATAAAATATGAATTTACATATTCAATCATGTATTCTTACCTTGCAGTCATAACACGGAAGAAATTAACGATCTTCGTTTCATATTGACTAAACAATTGCAAATAAGTGATAAATATAAAGGAAACATTTTAAGTAAATCAAAGTGTTTGCGCTGGTGGTTACAAGCGTATTTGTCTAAGACAAGCGATATATGCATAGGACTGAGGGATCGGAAAGGTATTGTGCACACTCCAGTACAAATCAAGCGAGCTGAGGACCTAGTAAAAGTAAAAATTCGAATTGCAATATTCTCGAATATTTAATTGTTATTTTTGTTTTTAATTTTAGAATTGGAGATGGAAGCCGCACGTCTGTATACGTTTTTTGTACTCCATACTGAAGTTGATAGAAAAAACAATGATGCAAGTAGATTGTCCATATACAGTCTACGAATTTGTGTATGACTCTTTCACCGGATGTTTTAAATACAAAGTCCATGCTGGCAAATCAGATCACTCCTTTTTGTCGGATGATTACATCAAAAAATGTAAAAAGTGCACTTCCCATTAATAGCAGTTTACGTAGAATATCTATTATGTATATACATATATCCAGACGAATGATAATTTCTTTGATTCATTAGTAGATTTATAAACAAACTACCAAATAATTAATAAACTAAAATATAAAATGAAACATATGATTCTCGAAAATAAGCTGATTATATTTATTGGCGGATGTCATTTAAGTATGCCAGGGATACCACCCCAAACAGAAGAAATACATACCCTGCGAGACAGGTACCGGCGAATTCTTCGGTGAAAAGCCATCTATGGATGGAATTAAAAATAAAATTTATTTTTTTTTACTTTTTCTTTTCATAGTTCTTAAACATCACTTTAAAATATGCAAAAGCCGATGTAATAATTAAAAATGTCTGAAACTGAAATCTCGCAATAAAAAGAGACATAAATTTACAGTGCATTTTTAGTGCATTTCTTTTTCAATAAATAAGCTAAACAAATTTTATATTTAATAAGTTTGGTTAATGATATAAAATGAGATTTATATTTATGAAACTTCCACAAATTAAAACAAAATTTTGCAAGAAATAGTTCTTAGCACTTATTTTCTATAATTATGTGCTACAGGGATGTTAAACGAATATGGCAAAGTAGAATGACTAATAACTGTCAAATGTGATACAAAGCACATTCATTTCATACTGTCATTTGCTTTCCGATTGTGAATTGAGAATATTGGTGTGCGCCTGTTAATTGTTGTTATAATTCTTCGCATATCAGAGAAACGATAGAACTGTGTATAAAAACCATAAACGCGTGAGGAAAACCTTAGACGATTTTTAGTAGCATACTTGGAACATCAAAGACAGCGTAGACACCAGAACAATTTTTTATACATACACACTGCGACCGATTAAATTTTTTTTTGTAGATTGCGCACCCACTGGTACAATGATTCCGGCAATTACATCGAATGACAAATTTCACAATGTTATTATTAGTACAGGAAATATTCTTAACTTAAATAACCAATTAGGTGGAAAGTCAACTGAAGAAATTCTGGATGGTTTGAGTTTGACATTACAATGCCAAGAAGCCGCCTCACAAGTGGAATTGATTGAAGCAGATGGTTGTGTACTTCGAGCTACAGAAGAGCTCAAGCAGAAATTAACCGAAAACGAACGGTCAGATATTAGTATTGGTGCAAAAATATTTTTAAACAAAAATTCTAGTGCGTATGTAAAGCAGGCGATAAGAACATTACTGCAAGTACTTAAAGTAGAGCACGTGGACAACGTAGTGTTGGCGTATCACCCGACAACTGGAGATAAATCATTAAACAGCAACAGTAAAGAGCATGCTCAAATTAATGACAAATCGGATCAATTAAAAGAACTTTGGGCGTCATTGGAAGAATTTGCATTGCAAAAGAAAATAACACAATTGGGCATTGCAGATTTAGATATTGAACAACTGCGCCAATTATATGCAACCGTCAAGGTTTATCCGACTATAGCGCAAATTAATTTGGAATCTTGCTGTGTGGTACCACCAGCATTACAGGAATATTGTACAAAACATGATATACAACTGTTGACACATAGCGATCCAGAGGTTTTGTTATCCGATGAACAATTTATTGTACCTGGCTACCAAGTGGATTGGGCTTTACGTTATCAAGTGCATGTTCGATGTCGCGGTGTAATTACTGCCAAAGGCTACATACTCGGCGCCAGCAAACGCGATCAAATAGAAGTAGCCGTTTGAATGCCAATCTAGTTCAAGTGCTAAAAACGCGGGTGGAGGGCAATAGCGTGCGATTTGTGTGTACTGTGTGTAACTAATGTGTATAGAAATGCTGGTTCAGCGATATGGATTAATATTGGTGATTATTGCTCTGCCGAAAGCTTTTTATTTGGGGTGCATTCAAACATACTATTTCGGAATGAAGATGTAGTTAAAGGGATTTGATGGCCTTATTCGATGCAGCACGTTAAGCTTTTTTATCACTGCAAAAAGTAAAGAATAAAATTATTAAAAACACCACACACATCCTACATGCATATGAATTTACTATATAGACGGAGTTGTTTGCGCCCCATAATAATATACTTACATATATATAACAACAATAAACTTGTATGTTGTTATATACGATTATTTACATTTATATAATTAACTTTTTTATATAATACTTTTATTGCGGCTATATATAATTAAAGCAATATTGAGGCGATACAGATATACATACATACATATTTGGAGCGTTTAGAGGTCTAAAAGACTAATGCGAAAAGTAAAAGTTTACATGTGTATATAAGCTACAAAATAAGAGATCAGAAACACAAATTGGAAATACGTTTGTAAAATGTTTTAAGAAATTACTTATTGATTTACATTAAAAATTCAACTTACCAAAACTGTGCAACAATTTTCGAAATATGTATAACATGAAATGTTTAATAAATAATAGAAAATTAATTAAAATATGTCTTTGTAAACCATAAACATACATACATACATACATGCATATATACGTATTTACACTAATAAAAATGAAATAAACTTGTATACTTTAAGAATGCATTGTAAACTTAATAAAAAACTTTTGAGTAGTAATAATTATATCAAATACAAAACAGCTGCAAGCTATGGGTTTATACATACAAACATCATACATATGTACGTAGACTTATTGTATTAATGTTGTAATGTAATTACACAATTCGCTGCAATTACACAGTAAATATTTTTTTAGTTAAAAATAAATTATATGAAACAAAAAAAACAGATTATCACAAACTATTATTTGTCTCTTATCTTATTTCGGTATTAATAGGGCGGTACAATCGGCATCAAACAGCTTGGTGGTTAGGGTTCAAAATATAGAATTATTTATGATGAACTGTTAAAAGTTGAAGTAATGTAGATTTTGGCGATTGGAGCTTTTGGAATTAATGATTTAATGTATTTGTACTCAGCAACACACAATTTCAAATATTTTATCTGATTTTACACTTCCTGTTCGCATTAAATTTGCATCAATGATTTCTAGGTTGGATTAGCTTTTCAAGTGTGAAATATCCTGTGATATTTTATTTCTTATACTAATACATATTTATTTGTAGGTAGTGTACTTGTGAGCCTACCCAGAGGAATGCAATAAATCCTATAATTTTTTTTACTGTGCTTACTTTTGAAGTGTTGTCGTAAATCAGTATTCAGGTATGTAGTTGCATAACATGCTCAATGAAATTTATAAACGGAAGTGCTATGCTGATTATTAACTTAAACGGTTCTCACTTCAAATTTACGACAGCATAATACGAGATGGGGTATATAAATAATTTCAAGTTAATAAATTAATAAAAAGTGCATATTTTGATAGTCCAATAATGGTGTCACATTGTATTATATATCTCAGGGAAAGCAAGATTCTGTTTTGCTTTTGCGATTACGATAAATATTTGAGATTTTTGCATTATTTTTATTTTTTAGAAAGATGTTTTTTTGAATCTATTGGAAATGTTTTTTTTTTTTAACTTTAATGATGTTTCTTAAAACGTTTTTTATAAAATAAATGATTTACATAATTATGTATTACTGACGATTGACTAAAAGTCTTCAATAACTGAAATATTTTAAATTATAGTTCGCAGTGTTTTAACTTTATTTTTTCGACACGTGTTTTATAGAAATGATGAATAAAGGAAACAATCATTTGGATTAAAACATACACGTATTTTTTATATAATCTTTAATGTTACGTATTAGATATGTCATTAAAAGGTTATAAAAATAAAATATAATTTTATTAATTAATTATTTGTATACAAATTGCATAATAAGTTATTAAAGTCATAAGTTTATATGTACACACATGTATATATAGTTTAAACAAATATACGTAACAACCAAGCTCGGATTCAAGCTGTTTTGGTGGTAAAACAAATATAAACAACAACAACAAAAAAAAAACGTTATTCAAATTGTATTTATTTTTTCTTCTTTACCAATGTGTATGCACATTCACACTGATGCTCGAAAAATTATATAACAAATTCTCGTGCATTTGTACCGTTATACGTATGTATGTTTATTCACAGTGTATAGAAGAATCAACTTAAAAGGGTTTATTTCAAAAATAAAGAATAATTTACTCGCAACGCTCTCTGGCTGGTCTGGCTTATATGACGTCAGAGCAAAAATGACATTTGAGATTTTTATATTTTGAAATAAGTATTAAAGATTTGATTTCAAGCTCAAAGTTTAACTATTTCTTATATATATTTTCCCGTAGATCCTAGATGGAACATAGGGCGTCATGTTGGAACTATTTCTTAATATATATATTATACTTTGAAGTATGTAAATACATGAATAAATATATGATTTTCAGTTGAGCAAATAAACTATGCCTCCCAACTGACTCATACTATATTAGGCACATTTGTGAACATGTATGTATATATAATGTTGGTTAAAAAATTAAAAAATCACCAGTTATAATTTACTGTTATTAAATTTTTGTACAAAAAAAAAAATATATATATAAGTAAATAAAAAACAAAATTGAGAATGACGTATGCACGTATTATAGTATTTATAAATGTAGATTAATTTCGCAGTTTCTTATATATATACATATTTGTATTTCTCGAAAGTGTTTTCATTTGTGCTGCGTGCACTGTAGGGTGCATAGAATTTCACAAAAACGCAACAAACGAAATTTACCTTAATGAGTTGTCGTCTGTGGCGGTGTTACTCTTGATTAGATAGCGATGACTTGTGATTTTTTCCGTCAAATAACAACAACAATAATAATTACATTAACAAGTTATGGGCACATGTGTTTGTATGTATGTATATGGATATGTAAAAATATATATAACTTTGTATTTGTATAACTACATTTATTTATACATATGGATTTATATATATTTATATATATACATATATACACATTCTATTCTATATTTAGTTATGACATTGTTGTTGTTGTTGTTGTAATAAATGAACATAATAAAGAATTTGTGAAATTTGTCAAGTATATTAAAATGTAATACGAGGGCGTATCCAAGTGTCTGCGAGCATAAAAAATTTAAATAAGTGTTCGAACTGAAATTTTATATACATATTTTATTATTAAATAAGTCAACATAATTTTTATACCCTGAACAGGGTATATTAAGTTTGTCACGAAGTTTGTAACACCCAGAAGGAAGCGTCGGAGGCCCTATAAAGTATATATATACTTATATAAATGGTCAGTATATTGAACTGAGTCGATTTAGCCATGTCCGTCCTCTGTCTGTATACATATATACGAACTAGTTCTTCAGTTTTTAAGGTATCGTTTTGATTTTTATCGTTTAATATCGTTTTGAATTTTGCATATGTTATTTTCTCTTCAAGAAGCTGCTCATTTGTCGGAACTGCCGATATCGGACCACTATATCATATAGCTGCCATACAAACTGAACGATCGGAATCAAGGGCTTGTATGGAAAATTTTCGCATTTGACGTGGTATCTTCACGAAATTTGGTGTGAGTTATTGTTCATAGAAATAGTTTAATCTCCGAGAAAATTGTTCAGATCAGTTCACTATAGCATATAGCTGCCATACAAACCGAACGATCGGAATCAATGGCTTGTATGGAAAATTTTCGCATTTGACGTGGTATCTTCACGAAATTTGGTAAGGTAATAATATAATCTCCGAAGAAATTGTTCAGATCGGTTAACTATATAACCTTAATGTTTCTAGCAAACAACCCGGCTAAAAAGTATTAGTAAAATTATTTCTTTTTTTTTTACTTACTTTTACTTACGTCTTTAGATTTGCTTAAACACATAGTTACTAAAAGAAATGCACCTGTGAAGGGTATATTAGCTTCGGTACAGCCGAAGTTAACGTTTTTTCTTGTTTATGCTAAAAACAACAAAAAATAAAAAACAATCATGAAGGGTTTAAATATTTTCTTACTAAAATATTTTATATAAGCCCTCAGCAAGCTGCCTTGAAATTCGGCATTTTCGATTTGGAAGTAAGTTTAAATAAAATATAAAAAAGAAATAAAAAATATTCTTTATATATAATATACATAATGTACAAAGTTCGAAATTTAGTAATTTAAAAATATTTTCTATTTTCTTCAGAGCTAGTTTATGCAGATTATTTCAAAATTTTATACAAATTTTTTTTTAAATATATTTGTTTTTTTTTTTTATAAAATTAACCGTGTGATGTATGCATCAGGTATGGCATTGCCCTACTATTATTCCTGCTATTTTTAATGTGCGCTTAACTCAATATAATGACGTAAAGAAGACTCTAGAATATTTGCTTTCATTATAACACATTCACATACATACATACAAACAACCATATACATACATATAATTGTTCATTATGAATTATGTGATTGTAAATTTATTCAGGCACGTCATTAATTCCAATTTTTGATTAGTCATTTACAATTGTGAAATTTGACCATATACTTTGAGTACATATGTATATACATAAGTATCTATTTCGCATGTGAGTACACTGTAGAAAAATGTTTAATTAAAAATCTCTTTGGTGAATGTCCAAAGTGACAAGCCTGTCATAAAAGATAACACTTTAAACCTTTGTCATTCAATAGCAAATGGAAATACATTTATGACGTTGGCGTGTGTAATCTTTCGCTCTTATTTGCTATTTCCTTTTCATATCACATTCTGCAATACAAAAATTGCTTTAAAAGATATAAAATAAAAATCCGAAATTCGCATACAGCGCTTACTGTCATATCTAGAAGAGATAATTATACTTATCTAGTTCTAGATAACATTATCTAAATCAACTCCTGTAGTTATTTCAAATATTTGCAAATGATATGAGCAAATGAAACTTTTAGTTGACAGATAGTTATTTGACAGTTGACAGCTATTGGCATGACTTTCAAATTCTACACCGCTGATTGGTACACCCTATATGTAATGTGTGAGTAATTAAAGTAAAAAACATCTGCTAGCTAATCAATGTTAATTTGTAATATTTTCAGTTTCAAATGGCTACAAACTGGCAACAAATGGCATTTTCATAATTACAATTGTTGACATTGATTTAATATCACCGTTATGAGTAGGTACATATATGACTGTGCAATTTTATTCATTAACACCTAGCTCTACATAACGGTTCATTTATATTCAGGGCTAACATGGTACGATCTTGAAGTGAGAAAGAAGCTCTGAAAAATTCGGGAATAACTAGTTTGCCAATATTACTATACTTCCTACCTTAAATGGTCTCAAGCACCGTAATCACTGGACCTTGCTCTCACCAAAACTAAGGAGAACTATGAACTATGCGATATTTTCACTGTGGAGGAAATAAAAACTGAACAACTGAAACGCCACCTAAAAACATAAAGAGATCATTCCTACAGTAGATCGATGAAATCAAAATACTTTATTAAGGGACAACCCATTAAAAATTAGGCGATTTTCGTGAATTTTTTTTAAAGAAAGTACGCGATCGAATGTTTCGAAGTTTTTTTGGACGTAATAAGATATATTTTCAGCTATATTTTAAGATTTTTTTTTACAAAAAAATATCGAAGTTATGTGTTGTCTTCGGGGGTGCCAAAAAAGATCACCAACTCCTGACACGATTCCAACCGAATGAGTAGCTCAAACAACAACATTCAAAAAGGTTGTTAAAGTTGAAGGTATTTCCTTTACAATGATCTATGATTTTAGAAAATATAAAAAATTAACAAACTGGCGTAGTTCTGAAAAAAGTGTCGTTTTTTAGGTAAAACTGTGACCGTTTTTGTAATGCGAAAGTGACAAATTTCAACCCATCAAAAAATTCGTAGGTCTTTGTATAGTAAATATATTCAAGAATACTTTAGCTCAGGTTTGAGTCCATCGGTCAATTTCTCGTTGAGTTATGATGTCAGCAATTTTTATACTCTCGCAACAAATGTTGCTAAAGAGAGTATTATAGTTTTGTTCACATAACGGTTGTTTGTAACACCCAAAACTAAACGAGTTAGATATAGGGTTATATATACCAAAGTGATCAGGGTGAAGAGTGGAGTTCAAATCCGAATGTCTGTCTGTCCGTCCGTCCGTCCGTCCGTCCGTCCGTCTGTGCAAGCTGTAACTTGAGTAAAAATTAAGATATCTTGATGAAACTTGGCACACTTATTTCTTGGCACAATAGGAAGGTTGCTTTCGAAAATGAGCAAAATCGGTCCACTGCCACGCCCACAAAATGGCGAAAACCGAAAACACATAAAGGGCCATAACTAAGCCATAAATAAAGCTATGGAAATAAAATTTGGTATGAAGGATCGTACTATGAAGGGGCATATTTGGATGTAATTTTTTTGGGGAAGTGGGCGTGGCCCCGCCCCCTACTAAGTTTTTTGTATATATCTCGCAAACCAATAAAGCTTTATAAACCAAACTTTCTGCAGTCGTTTTTTTTAGCCACTTCCTAATACAGTCCAAAAATGAAAGAAATCGGATCATAACCACGCCCACCTCCCATACAAAAGTTAGGTTGAAAATTACTAAAAGTGGGTTAACTCACTAAGGAAAAACGTCAGAAACACTAAATTTCACATAAGAAATGGCAGATGGAAGCTGCACTCAGATTTTTTTACAAAATGGAAAATGGGCGTGGCGTCGCCCACTTATGGGTCAAAAACCATATCTCAGGAACTACTCGACCGATTTCAATGAAACTTGGTTTGTAATAGTTTCCTTACCTCCCAATAATATGTTGTGAAAATTGGCCAAATCGCTTCACAACCACGCCTACTTCCTATATACCAGAACTTTGAAGACGATCTGAATCGTTAACTTTACACTATATATAGTGTGGCAGCCCATTTCTAAAAATCGCCGAAATCGGACCATAGGTTTTCAAGGCCCCATGTATCGAACATGAGGACCTCGGTGCTTCTAACCTAATATTATGGTTTCCAACTTTCAATGGACTTCATACAATATATATGACGAATATGTGGGTCAAATTGTGTATTATATAATATAAATAAAGTTAAATAAATAAATTGCGAGAGTATAAAATGTTCGGTTACACCCGAACTTAGCCCTTCCTTACTTGTTAATAATGTCGTTTCGAGAAAAACGCGTTTTAAGTTTCGACTATGGCGGCTTATACTTGCGAGCGGTCGGTCTTTAGAACGTTCCCAATCAAAAACTGGAAATACCTCGCGAAACCGAAGAGTGACCCTTGCTTGCAGCTGTAAACTCCTACTATTCTAGACGAGACCCTGACATACCGAACATATTTTCAGCACTCAAAAAGTCAACTGTCTTTTTACATTCTCAATCAAAATTACTCATCTACCACACCTTTCTCTCTACCTCTAGCATACGACATCGCCGACGCATCTCCTTTCAGGAGCATGTTGCAAGCCCTTGTGGACACAGAGCTTCACGCATACTTACTCGTTGCTGTAAAAACACAACAAGCATTATTGAACACCATTTTACATTCTTTCATATAATTTATTTGCATAATTTCAAATTCGGGAATTGAATGTGCTTACATATATGTATAACTAGTACGCTCTCTCTTCACAATATACGCGTACTCGTATGTGTCGATGAATATGTACAATACCTGCATATGGCCTCCAAGCGAGACGCACTCACTTTCGTTTATTTAGTCTTTTCTGGGAGATAATCTGTCACATTACATGCATACGAGTATTTATAATTACTACTTATAATTATCATAATCATCGTTTTACATACATACATCTTATCTACATGTGTTTGTAACTGGCTGTATCTACGCTATGGATCCACATATGTACATTCATATGTTCTTTAGTTGAATTTCTTCAAGTTCTTAAGTGTTATATATTTACAGATTTACTTCTGGTATCTAGGATATTACTTTTTTCATATTTTTAATTACATTTACTTAGATACTTGGATTACAATTACATACACATATAAACGTGAGCTGGTGATTAAACACATTAAATTAATAATTTTTTGCAAATTAAGAAGCATTTCTTTATGTTCTTTGCTTGTTTCGGTTTTTATAACCGTTATTTTCATAATTTTTTTCAGCCATCATAAATCAATACCGATCAACTGTATGCTTTCAGTAAATACACTTGCTGCATACCAAGTAACCTATTCTACAACTTTAACAAAAAAGTGTTCAATTTGTTTTTACAAAACTAATTCTAATTTATTATTTCTAAAATTTAATACATCTAAAACACTTACACACTTATTAACAATTGAGTTTGTAAAGTTAAATTCCTTATATCCCTACTGGCAGAGCGCCAGCCACTACTTAAATACATATACAATATAAAAATGATATACTCAAATATTAAACACACTTTTTTTTTAATTTTTCTCGATTGACTTGACTTGTTTTTTAAAGCTAAAACACATTTTCATTGCATACAAACATATTTTGTTTTCACTTTTTTTATTATACCAAATAGGGATATTGGACGGTTCACTGCTGGCATAATTAATACCCAGGAACTACAGCGAAAATTATGCAGAAAAATATTTTAAAAATTATTTAATATAATAATATTTAAATATACTACACACAACATTTAGGTGAATTGCTATAAGCTTGGCTTCAATTTCATATACATCCAGACATACATATTTCTAACAATTTTGGATTTTTATCATTTATGCCAGATTTTTGCTTTACTTTACATTGACATATGAAAAATAAATATGTAGTTTAAACATTTAAATCGCTTTTAACAAATTTTATATTAAATATAGTTCGTTGTCATTGCATAGGAATTGCTGATGTGCTGAAGCTTAATTATGAGAGTTGTACAAATTATTTAAGGTTAGGTTAGGATCTGGTGGGGTTGTAAAAATGTAATGGGAAACAAATAATAAAGAAATAAAAAAATGCAAAAATGCAAGTGATTGAGAATCAATTTTGGGATTCCTCGGATATTAAGAAATTAAGTGTTCGCCATTTTTTGATTGACACATACCGTTATTTTATGGTTACCGAATAAGTAAAAGTAAAAATCTTCGATACCAGACCATACTCAACATTTTGGGTGAAAATCATTTATTATTTGTAAATTGAATCATTAAAAAAAAATCTGTCATGTCATTCTCTGTGAACTGATGACAGTCAATCTAGTGTATCAAGCGTCAAATATGGTTTATATTATATTTTAACAAGCACTTCAAATCTTAATAACAGTTATAGCAAATTTAACATACCAAAGTGAAATAGATTAGATAAATGGTAAGTAAATTAATCGTCAATTTTAAGTATAACATTTTACCTAACATTTTATGACGTTTTTTTTAATTAGTTATCAATGATTTGATAATGAAAAAACTAGAAAATAGATACATATATGTATATACTATATAAATCGGCTTTAGTATTTTTGCTTTTAATTTTGATATTCAACAAATATATGGTGGTGATAAACTCGAGTAGAGCCGTTTATTATACACTCGCAATTTCTAAGAACCAAAGGTTAAGATATTGAAGATATTCGGTATAAAATCCTGAAGCCTAACGAAATCATTACGTTATGTAAATGCAGGTTTGAAGAAACTATTTAAGGGGTTATATAATATACAGTGGAACTTCTCTAACTGGAATCACCATTATCCGCAAAAAAACTTCGAGTTAGAGAGACTTCGAGTTATAGAAATTTCATAAAAACATAAAATTTTCAAAAAGCTGTAAAATATAGATTTACCCACAGTTTTAGTTATTTACTTCGCAAAAAGTTTCATTTGAATGCATTAAAACATGTATTCTATAATTTTGTTTGTTGAAGTTTGCAATTTTCCGGCTCTTGACGTCTGTATCACATGCCTTTGTTACACGATTTATGAAATCTATAAGTGTAATATCATATTTTTTGTTAGCCTCCATACGATATAGAGGGACTCTTTTAAAAGACTGCCTCGATAGTAAAATTTAACATCTTTTATTATCCTTTGGTCGAAAAGTTCGATTTATGAAATTAATTTAGTATGAAAATTGACTTCTATTGCCATTTCAAGAGTTCGAGTTATGGAGAACTTCGAGTTATGGAAGGAAATTTGTATGAAATTTGAATTCTAAACGCTATTGCCAATTCAAAAGTTCGAGTTATGACGATCTTCGACATATAGAAGTTCGGGTTATGGAAGTTCCACTGTATGTTGAAGTCGAAAAAGTCAAAAAATCGAAAATTATTTTATACTTTTATCTTAAAGTATACGTTCTTTAGAAGTTATAGCGTTTTGCATCTTGCTCCGCTACTCTAGACGAAAGTATACTTGAAACTTTAAACGCGATTATCTCGAAAACATGTTTCTCTCGTTGGGGTGACTTGGAGTGCCGAAAGAGTTTTCAACCGATTTAAATTTTTTTTTTATTTTCTTTCAAATTTTTTTGTCATGTCCTTAAACGATTTCAGTTTTTCGTTTAAATTTTCATATCAATATGTGAATTTTTCAATACATTTTATCAGATGAAAAAAATAGTCTATTTCAAAAAACGTCCCCGTTTGGAGAATGTTTTTTCTCATTTCAATAAATCGTTCACGAAATTTGTTTGGCTTTATGCTTTCAGTTGAGCTGATGGATTTGAATCGTATTCACGGCAAGTCTTTTTGAAAAAAAAAAAACGCGTTTTGCGTAAAATATCATAGCTTTACTATTATTTTTTATGTTCTTGATGTGATATTAGACGTTCTACTACGCAAGACGTATACCAAGTGTTTAATAAAAATATGGCTACATACCTCTACAGAAAATCAAAATTTTCTCGATTTTCCCGCACCTCAACATATATAACTCCTAAATCCATATTTAGCCCAATATTCGATTTCGACAATTTTGAGATATAAGTGAAAGACCAGACATTTAATATTAGAAAGAGGAGCGGACGGACATATGCTTGTTCTTTACAAAGAACGTTCAATAATAAATCCTCTAAATCGTTAGTTATATGCATATTGTTTATTGGTCGTTCATGTGATGAAAAGGATTGAAAATTAAATGACCAAGGTTCTGAGATTGTTATTTTTAAAAGATATATGTTCCGTGGTATAATTTTAACAAAATGAACATGGGCTTAAGTAAATATTTTGATAATTAGTAATTGATTTTTGTTATCGAAGAGTCTACATATAAGATTACGGCATTTTTACAAAGATTATCTATATTAGTTCAATATTTTGTTAAAATTCACTGTAGTTAGTTTTGATTTGAAATTTCCGGTTTGAATTTTTTAAATATGTGACAGCCTGCTTAACTATTTTGCTACGGTAATTAGTTGACAAAAAAATAATAATTTTCACAAGTAAAAAGAAAAATAATAAAAATAAAATAAACAAGTAAGGAAGGGCTAAGTTCGGGTGTAACCGAACATTTTATACTCTCGCAATTTATTTAACTTTATTAATCATCACTACATAGTATAAAATAAAGTCGCATTTTCTGTCCCTATATCCCTATGTGCGCTTAAATCTTTAAAACTACGCAACGGATTTTGATGCGGTTTTTTCCAATAGATAGAGTGATTCAAGAGGAAGGTTTATATGTATAATACATGCTTCATATACTAAGGCAACATTGTTAATTTTAGAGGTTTCTAACATGATGTCGTAAATTAACGTATTTTTTTGTGCTTATTTAGCAATTTAGAAAAACGCAGGTTTATATGTATAATACATGCTTCATATACTAAGGCAACATTGCTAATTTTAGAGGTTTCTAACATGATGTCGTAAATTAACGTATTTTTTTGTGCTTATTTAGCAATTTAGAAAAACGCTGCCTAAACCCTACGAGTTAGATCAAATTAATAATGTACTACAGTATTGTACACCATAAAAAGGTCTACAAAAAAGTCCGCGATGGTATATGTTTATCTTTTAGGGATAACCCACATTAACCATTTTTATTGTTTACTTTTTACGTGAAAAAATGGCTTATTTATACCCAAGACACACATGTAGTAACAATACTATTGTTCGTACGAATACAAGATGTGTGTCACCAAATACCAGCACTTTACTATTACTACGTTTATGCTTCTTTTCTACTCGGTTATATTATACACGGGTAAGTTCAACCCACATGCATAAACACTTTTTCACTATGAGTTAAATGATCTACTCGTATAGAATATACACATTTTCTTTACGTATGTAGACGAGTTAACACGGATGCATAAACGGATTTAGAGTTAAGTTGAAGGTCAAATCAGTTGATTTTTGTGCCGGTGTATATGGTTTTGACAAATTGCATATACAGGGTTCCCGTATTGTCAATTTTTCGCTAAAAACCCCTACCCCACTTACTACCGAATTTTTGCGGCAAACGCCTGGTACTGTGTAGTACTACAGTAACCGGTAATTGGTTACTTTTTGGCACCGGTTTTTTTGTGGCACACCTGTGGCACTGTGGGTAGTCGGATGGTGTAGCGAAAACCGGTTATTTGCAAAAACTTCGACGAGTGGGTAGTCGGATTTCGTAGAAAAACCGGTTTTTTGGGTCGGTCAGTGGTCGGTTTTGCTCGTGCATTTCTGCCCGAACACTTCTCAACAGATTTATGCCGCACACCCCGTATATCTGGAAAATACGGACATATGTATAAAACGTGGCAGCCCTTAATTTAATTCAATTCAGAATTTACCTCGAGTAGAGTATTTGCCGTTTATGCTTATAGGCTTTACCCATGTAGAATATAACCGTGTAGAAATAAAGCATAAACGTAGTATATGTGAGCAATGTAGTATTTTGCTGGTAACAATATCAGCATTTTTTTGTGGTATTTCACAGCTGAAAATAGGTTTGAAACCTAGAAAATAAAATAAATACCTAGGTAAAAATGTAAAAAGAAAATAATTTAAAAAAATAAATAAATAAGTATAAAAATTAAAATTGTATGAATTTAGATATTCCAAAGATAGCAGGAAATCTTCATAGTAAGTATAGGGAAAGAGGAATTGTTTTACTCCAAATTGAATGCATGCAGGCCAAGGGCAGTAATGAATGAATCAAAAATACTAGATCGATTTTAATCATGTTTTCATTGAGTAACATAGGCATATATATTTTATGCCCGTGCAAAGTCGGAGCGGGCCGCTATGTTTTCATATACAACGTTCATAGTTTTTCTGTAGTGTATTTAATTTAGTATCAGCATTGCACCCGTGCGAAGCCAGGGCGGGTCGCTAGTATTATATAATACACAATTTCTCCCCACACATATTCGTCATATATGTTGTATAAAGTCCATTGAAAGTTGGAAACCATAATATTAGGTTAGAAGCACCGAGGTCCTCGTGTTCGATACCTATGTCCGATTCGGCGATTTTTATAATGGGGCTGCCACACTATAAACGTAGTATTTGTACAAAGTTCTGCACCGATATCTTCACTAGTGCTTATTTTATATATTGTAAAGTAAACGATTTAGATCGTCTTCAAAGTTCTGGTATATAGGAAGTAGGCGTGGTTGTGAAGCGATTTGGCATATTTTCACATATCATTGGGATGTAAGGAAACTATTACAAACGAAATTTCATTGAAATCGGTCGATTAGTTCCTGAGATATGGTTTTTGACTCATAAGTGGGCGACGCCACGCCCATTTTCCATTTTGTAAAAAAATCTGAGTGCAGCTTCCATCTGCCATTTCTTATGTGAAATTTAGTGTTTCTGACGTTTTTGGTTAGGGAATTAACCCACTTTTAGTAATTTTCAACCTAACCTTTGTATGGGAGGGGGGCGTCGTTATTATCCGATTTCTGTCATTTTTGGACTGTATAAGGAAATTGCTAAAAAAACGACTGCAGAAAGTTTGGTTTATATAGCTCTATTGATTTGCGAGATATATACAAAAAACCTATTTGAGGGCGGGGCCACACCCACTTCTCCAAAAAAAATTACATCCAAATGTGCCCCTCCCTAATGGGATCCTATGTTCCAAATTTCATTTTCATAACTTTATTTATGGCTTAGTTATGCCACTGTATAGGTTTTCGGTTTCCTCCATTTTATGGGCGTGGCAGTGGACCGATTTTGCCCATTTTCGAAAGCAACCTCCTCAGGGTGCCAAGGAACATGTGTTCCAAGTTTCATTAGGATATCTTAATTATTACTCAAGTTATCGCTTGCACGGACAGACGGACAGACGGACGGACAGACATCCGGATTTCAAATCTACTCGTCATCCTGATCATTTATGTATATATAACCCCATATCTAACTCTTATATTTCTTGGTGACACAAACAACCGTTATGTGAACAAAACTATGATACTCTGTGCAACAGGTTGCGAGAGTATAAAAATAACTAATCAAAATATATCGGAACAGATAAATTAAATTAAGTAATATATAATTTATTAAAATATAATAACTTTTCGCATCGCTAAAGAAACCTCTAAAATGTGATACTAAGTCTTCTATATTGATGAAAACTAAAATTTACCCGAGGTGGTGCTTTGATAAAATTTCACATATTTGTCCATCATCATCAAGGAACGTTAATATTATTTGAGGTTTCGTAATGATATATGTTTCATTTATTGTTAAGCTGTTTTGAGAGAGATAATGTTATTATTTTTGCTTAAATTTATTTTTTAATGTGGAAAAAAACTTTCCTATAAAATTAAAAAAATTTAAAAAATATATATATATAATATATTTAAAAATTATTATTATACATAATTATAAAAAATATATAAAAAAATATTTAAAAAATACCTAAAAAATATCTAAAAATAAATTCAAATAGAAAATAAATAAACACATAAAAAATTAAACAAAAATAAACAAAACAACCATTTATTAATGATTGCAATGGACATTGTGTTCGCATAGAATTCGTTATATATTTTGACGGTTTTATTAACTATAAAATACAATTTTTTATCAGCACTTTAATTACGACTAACAACAAGACTTCATAAGTTTTCTTAATTTTGCGTAAAACAAGAAAAATATTTTTTCTTTTTAAAAATTACACTTCACATTATAAAACATTAATATTTTTTATAAAAACTAAAAATGGTGCAATAAACTACAGTTTATATTATGCGTTTTTAACTACATACATACATACAACTAATACATAAATACATACAAAAATTCAACTTTTGCTTCATATTTAAGCAATAGAGCTGTGATTTTTTTCGCTTTTGAGCACTTTTCAAACATTTAATGCTATTGCAAAAACAACAAATAATTTTGTTTTTTTTTCTTTTCACTTAAATTGCTACATATGTGTATTACAAAAAAATAACCTACACACACATATTAGAATACGAATACTAGTACACAACAAATGTACATACATATAGATACTTATACATATACATATGTAGTTAAAGCATTTGCACTTTTATTCACATTGCAAAACATTTATAAATTTCAAAATTTTGTTCGTGCTAAAAATATGCACACATACATATACATACATATGTGTGCATGTACTTAAATGACATAACAAACAATCATACATTATATTAAACGCGTACATATATGACAATATTTGATACATAAAAAACAACAAGTACACAAAATACATACATATGTTGTATCAACACACATACACATACATACATCTAGTAATAAACTGTATGCTTGCTAATGATTTTGACTTTTTTCATTTTGCTTTAAAAACTACTCTAAAAATACAATACAGTTGCGTTAGCCTAAAATTCAGTTGTATGGCTTAAATTTAAGATTTGTGATATTGGTGTGTTTCGTTACAGTTCTGAATTAGCAGAACTTACTTATATCAATACTAGTATCTTTACTACACTTATGTATGTATGTTGCAGGTCCTAACATTTTTTATATATATTTTTATATGTACGTTTGTATGTATATCAGTAGCTATGTTCATATACTTGCTTTTAACAGTCTAAATCATACACTGTTACATATATATATACACACACATAACACACATAAAAACATTTGTATAAGCAAATTCAATAAGTTAATATTATAACTGTAATATATTTATAATATTTTTGCTTTATAACTTAAGCCAATTGGAGTGTGTTCAGTGCTTTTTAATTTTTTAATTCAAAATCAGTGGGGTCACTCTGTAAGCTTGTAATCCTTCACATTTGTTCAAATTCGTATTCTCATATATTGACTTTTTTGTTGTAATGGATTACCGAGTAACTTATCAGGTTAATATATATGTATGTATGGTATATGAATAAAAAAATTGTTGTAAATATATATGTATGTATATATTATGGTGAATCAGTCTAATTTGGGAATGGATTGTGTTATAATGCACTTAAAGTTTTTTTTGTTGGATTGGATAAGGGTTTAATAAATGAGCAGTTAACAGTTTTATACGCATACACAGTTATTTTCATAAAATATTAAAAATTGAATATGAATATAAGCCGTATATATTGACCCGAGTAAAATATTTCTGCACTTCAAGAAGATCGGTCAACTTGTTTTGATCGCGCATTGGGTGGAAAAGAACAACTTCGGTCACTCATATTGTATGCTGTGAAATTTCGTTGTGCTAATAAAGGGTTTTTCAATAGGGATGCTACAAAAGTAAACCGATAGGGACAGCTAAGTACGCCATATTTTTTGCCGCTCTTTCAAAATTTTTCTTCAGTAACGTTTGCCATTTCATTATGGAAAGATATACAATCCAACAATGAGTCCAAACTATTAAAATTTACTACCGAGATTCGGAGTCAGTGGTCTCAACTTCAGGAACGCTACGTCCTACATAGTGATGAGGCTCATTTCAAGCTCAATGGCTTCGTCATAATCAAGACTGACACGTTAGTGAGAATAGGAATCGCTACAGCTCAATAATAACCATATATTTTTGGCCTGAATTGGATGATGTGGAGTTGGAAACTATGTGGCTCCAACAGGACGGTCAGAATCGCTTTATTAAAAACCAAGTTTGGTGAACGTGATATCTCACGGAATGACCCAGTCTATTGGCTGCCTCGGTCGTGCGATTTGACGCCGTTAGACTATTTCCCGTTGGGGCTACGTCAAGTTTATGATCTATGCTAACAAGCCAGCGACGATTGATGAACTTCGTACGAATATCGAACGTGAAATTACAGCAGATTTATGCTTAAAATCCGTCGAAAAATGGGTTCAGCATTTGGACTTCTGCAAGCGTGCCGGTAGTGGCCATGCATAAGAAATCGAGTTCCATACATAATGGCATGTAATATCACAGTAATAAAGAATTTCATTGGTATCCCAAACAATTTTTATACTTTTGTAGCGCTCTTATTGTAAAACCCTTTACAACAACAACAATATTTTTGTAGAATCTGTATGCTTGTGCTAATTATCTTGTATGCGGGTCAATAAATTGTAAATTGCCACGATTGGCTAACGTCTAGTCTTTACTATGCACCAGTCTACTTTTAGAGCTCATTTATACAAATACAACGAACAAAGTCATTGGATCACGTAATGTGCTGGTGAAAAAATCAAGGCTTGGAACATTACCAACAACAATTTAACAAAGTATTAATGTCTTTCCTCCTACACACGGCAGCGGCTGCGCAAGGCTATTTTATGTATATTAGTTTCTTTAACTCACTCTCTCAACTCATCGCCTCACGCATACATAACTCATATCAGATGCGATTTACGGTTGGCATGCTCAATGGCCGCTAAGAGTTCGTGTTTTTGACGCACATAGAGTCTGCCCTTGCGCCAGGGATTTTGCAATTGCAGTGGCTTAAAGTCATCGCGCAAGCAGCGCTCACGTGCGCCTATCACCGCCACCAAGCAGAAGTTCTCCAGCATGTCCGCCGTATAGATGGGTCCATTGTTGCCCTTTAGCACTGCCGCCATATTCAGTTGCTTCACCACCAAATTGATCACTTCACGCGCTGTTGTCTTCGGCGTCACATGCAATTTGAGACTGGTGCCGGACGCCAGTCCCGTATTGTAGGCGATGTAGACTTGTATGATACCTGAGCTGGGCGCGCTGCTCAAAGCGGCGGCATTAGTTGCTTGTTCGGAGGTGTGACTGGAACCGCTTGCGGTGTCCTCTTCGCTGCTCTGTCGCGAGAGACTTTTTATGGAGGCAGTTTTCGCAGTTGTAGAGGTAGAAGCTTCCTCACTGCTGATTGGCTTCATACCGGCAGGCAGCGCGGCATGTGTTGACTTTAAGTAGAGCGCGCCATCGCGTAGATTTGCGCTCGAGGCAGCCTTCACTTTGCCGCCAATGCATTGCTCGATGGCCGCTTGGCTGCTAATCTTGGACGTTTTGATGTCATAGTCAGAGCTGGAAGAATTTTTCAGTGAGAGATTTGAGCCGGTGGGCAAGTACGGCGCTGAGCTGGAACAGTGTGTCGTGCTGGCCAGCGATGCTGGCGTCGTGACATGCTGCGTTATGTTGGAGCTCGTGCGTTTACGATGCGTTGCTGCGGAATGTGTATGCTTTGTGCCATCCAAGCTGGCCAGCGCTAGAGTGTCATCGGAACGTGAGGGTGGTATTGCAAAGATCTGTGCGAGTTCGTTGTTACTGCCCAGCGCTGATTCCGCACCCGAATAGTAGCTGCGTGTTGTGTACTGCGACGAGGTCATTGAGTCGCCGCTATTTTTGCGCAGCGAAACATCGGAGCTTGTGTAGCCACCCATACCAACTTGCAGCAGTTGTTGCGTACCGGTGGAGCTGACAGTTTTGCGTGAGTCGCTGCTACTTTGCGACTTGGCGGCGGACTGTTGTGGCGGTATCATGCTTGCGCAGGAAGTGGGCGTAATTGCGCTACGACCCAGATTCTGTTCGGACTTTGAATGTTCGGCTGCCAGGCAGTTACTGCTGGAACTCTGAGAATTGGCGCCCGGTCCTGGCCAGCTGCCACGTCCGGAACTTTTTGTGTACTTCGCATCACGTGTTGGTGGTTGTAGCAGCTGCTTATCCACAGCACGACCGTCCCTGCACTTGTCGCTGCTATTGCCGTAGGCAAGTATATCTTTCATGATCTCCGAAGATTGTGCGTTTTTGTCGCGTGCAAATGCAATCACGTCCATCAGCCAACGCACACTCTTCCACACAACATTCAGGTTCGCCGATAGCTCTTGCAATTTCGCCAAACGTTCTTTGGCCGTTTGCAGTTCGCTAGTGGAGAAGGCTTCACGTTGCGAGTGTGTGGCCAACGCAGTGTCCAATTCCAGTATACAAGAAAGACGTGCATACTTCTGTATGATGCCGGGCTGGTAAGTGCGCAGGTGTATCATCTCGAAAGCCTGTATGCTAAGACTGGCGAGATCGTCACGTTGCAGCAGCAACTCTGACTGTCCAGGCACGGCACAAGCCAGCTCAACGGCGGGACAGATAACTAGAAAACTAATGTCTTTGCTGTGCTCGATAACTTCGATGTCATACAGACGATGCGTCTTGGCATCCTCCGGCTTGATATTCATGTAGGTGAAGAGCTTATGCGCCGCATTGGTAAGATCGTAGAGAAATAAACGTTGGCCTTCGGTGGTTTCCTCAGTACTCGTATTGAATTCTAGCGCCATATTTAAGGGACTATTGCTGCGACTGTTGGCACTCGTGGACTTCTTGCGCTTCAGTATCTGCCATTCGTCAGCGGTGATGTGACTGTTATCACGCACCTTATAATGCGGCAGCACATTGGGCGTCTTCACGGGCACCACAACCTGTATCTGATCCATAGAGCATTGCATTTTAAGATAGCCCAAATATAGACCGGGACTTAGACGTTGCGTTGACGCTTGATGATAGTGTATTTGTTCGCTAATGGAGGAAATTAACATCTCACTGATGTTGTAGTCCTCCAGCAGTGCAACAATCTTCTTTTGCAATTTATTTAGCGGTAACCAGCGTGAGTTGAGTATGGAGACGGTTTTCTGACTCTTCACAGACTGTATGCAGGTCAAGACAACTGTGCCATGTGAATCGCGCAGCGGTTTGTAGAAAAGCTGACCCAAGTCATTGAGACCCAACGTCGATTGCATTTGACAAACAGCCGACAGCAGTTTGGTGCGAAAATGTACGGCGGATGTTAGATTTCGTTCCATATCGGTACGCAACGACTTCACATCGTCCCAGGTGCAGGCAACCTATGTAGCGAGGAACGTTAGAAATTGAAAATGCTTTAAGATTAATTTACTTACTTTCATCAGCCAATGGTAATCACTATATAAACTACTCGGATATGTCTCGTCTATCTCGATGACGGGCAAGAAATCTTCGCTAGTCACCAACACTTTGTCTTCACAATAAACAACGCTCGCCAAGTAGATGCCGCTGGTAAATGAAGATAATTAATAAGTAGGCGTTATTATAAAAGTACTCTAAGGAAGTAAAACTAATGTCAATTGGTAGAAAGAAAATACTTACCGTCTCAAGTGCTTTTGAAATTTCGATGCCACCGAAAATAATTGCTTTATCGTAGTCTTCTTTTTTGGATTGCGCCGCTGTGCCGCACCCACATCTAATGTCAACTCCGAGACATCCGCTGGCCGCGCCAAACGTACTGCCGTAAAAAGATTGTCCAAAACACGCTGACGTCCCACATAACGATCCTCGCGATTATTGAAATCGCGCCAACCTAGGCGAGAGTGGAAACAATAGCAAAACAGCAAATCAATTAAATGTGGAAAACAAAGGAGAATCTGCTGGTCGGCATTAGCTTACTTGACGGCACGACGCTAGCTGGCACGGACGTTTTGTAGGCGCCCCAACCTTTGACATTGCCACAAGTAGCGCGTATGAAGTAGCGACGTCCTTGTGTCAAGCCGCCTATCTGACACTGTGTGCCCATATTGCCGTGAAAACTCGTCCAGTCGACCAATTCGCGTTCGCCCACAATATTGCTGAAGTCCGCACGCGTTGACCATTGCACTGTGCGTGGGTGGGTTTGTGTTGTTAGTATTCGGTGGGTATTGTTGTTTTTGTAAACAGGGATTTGCGGTGTTCAATTTGTGGTGCGCCGACGAACAAACAATGATGAATACATAGAAAATAAATGAAATAAATAAATAAATAAAAATATCGAAAGTAAACAAATCAGTTGCAGCGCATGGCTTTGGACGGACAAGCAAATACCAATGCATACACAGAGTCAACATTCCTCCGCCTTTGACGGACGAAAAGTGAGGCAACACAGTGTCCTCACTCAACTGTGTGCATTCCTATTTTGTTTACCGTTGAGTGCGCTGGTTTGCTGGCAGTTTTTTACTCTCTTTTTTCCTTTTCGCTTCGCTTACCTTTGAATTTCGTGGCGATTGCACCTTCTAACGGTTCGAGTATTTGCAGCGCAATCGAATTGTCGCCCGTCACATCCACCGTCACCGAGGCGGGCGCATCCGGTGGGCGCGTCTGATCCCAGCCGAGTAGCAGGCGTCGCAAACCCTTCACGCGTCGCTCCCAAATGCCGATTTGCTTTTCGATTTCGTTGCCTGTGCAGCCGGTCACCGAGGAGCCAGTGTTGCCTGTCGCAAGCGTACAAATAAACAAATAAACGAATCATTCAATGATTCAATGAACAAATGAATGCACAATTGTGGGACGGTACAGCGGAGTGGGCGTGCGGATATATAGACAGACAGAGATGCAAACAAATAAACAAAACAAAACAAAAAAGTGTGGTTAGTTGTGCTTGCAAATTTGCAATTCTAGTCTCAGAATTTCGTTTGTTTATTGTGTCGGTTTTCAGCGTCAAGTGGCGCTGTTGATTGCATGCTATGAAAGCTGTTCCGGGTAATGACACACTGCACTGCGTGCTATAGCTCTGTTATAGCTCTGTAGTATTGTTGTTTGTACACTCATATTTCAATTATGTTTGAGATCATTCAATGCTGGACATGATCAGCATAACAAATAATTGTATGGCAGCATAGCCAGTGTAACTGTCAAGTTATATAAGTGGCATTTGTGGGCGAATGCAGGCCACGCAGCACAAAAGATATACATATGTATTATATGATGTAGATATGTATATCGGGTGACAAATTTTATTTTTATCTGTAGAAAGCTGTTTTAGATTCATTCGAGTTTAACGAGTGGCGAATCGAACAAACAACTGGTATAAATACTGGTATAATTTATGAGAGTAAACTGGTATAATCAAATTGAATTAGAATAGCGCTCGTTTAACTTTAGCAACATTTAACAGTGTCTGGCTGTTATAAGGTTCACTTTCTAATCTTACTTATGGAATTTGCCTTGGAACATGGTAGAGATCGTCTCTCCAGAGAGTTGGAGAGCTGAAATACCCTCACAGTTATACACATTCCTACCGACTGGTGACTGAGAAAACCATGTATGGAACACAGATTCTGCCTGTTATATATTTGTAAACATAAAATGAAATATATGCAATCCAAATTGCACACTGATTGCTAAGATAAATATATGTATATAATAACAAAAGCAAAATAAAATTCAAAAATCAAATCATTTGTATCACTATTCCGCACACGCTTTCCGCTTACCAATTACTAACCCACTTACAGCAATGTATGGCATGCAACTTAAAATCGAACAATAGTTTTAAATTAACTTTAAAATGAGTGATGAAAAACTCACCAATAATAATACTGGATATGGACGGGCGTGATGTGAATGTGGGCTGACAAAGACCACCATCCGATGTGCCACTCAAATCCTGTATACGAGACTCAGCATCTTTGAGTAGAGCATTCAATTTATTACCGATGGTATCTGAGGAGACTGAGAAGATAAAGTTATATAATACAATTAGAACAATGGTTGTGTATAAATAAAAAACAAAAACAAATTAAAAACATGAAATATTTGTGATGAGCATTAAACATTTGCCGAATTGTATGCTTCGTTTTTTACTGTTATTTCAAAAATTAGTAGCCTACATTTAGGATAGTGTTGAATGTTGTTGAGGAGCGTATATATTCATTTAAATGCTACTTACATTGTGTGCCTTCGATTGCGCCATGTTGTAGCAACATTTTGGTCATCGAACGATTGTTGCTAAGTACAGCAACATCCAAAGCTGATAGGCCATCACTATTTATGCTGTTGTTGTTGTTATATTAGCGGAAACAAAAGGAAATGTAAAAAAAGGAAATCATATGAGTTATTAACATACGAAAATATATTGAAAGTAGAAAAAATATAGTTAGGAAATAGTACTGGAGATATACTAAGGACTCACTGACTACTGACTACTAGATTTTAGTAGGAAGTGTTATATTGATAAGAATATTTCGTTTAATTCTCTATATTTTTGGATTTTACTATCATTTGCCCTACCTTCTGAATCATAGTCAAGTTTGATAGCGTGAAGATTGCGTCATAAACGAAACGAACTGTCAAAATTCCATTGCATTTGTAAAAAAATTCTTTTCAATCTTACATTCATGACGTCACAACTCATACTGTTAAATGATATTCGGGATCAAATACGGACCGAATTTGTCTGCTTTTCTATTATTGGATCATTGCATAATTTTCTATATTCCTTCATTTTCTCTTTTTTTAATACTTCCTTCATATTCATCATGGCTCAATACCGTACATTATTTAAGAGATTGTTAGTATATTTATTAAAGAGATTCTTCTGGACTTTCTTATGGTTAAACATATTTATTATATTTCTGATCTCTATATCAAATATTGGAAACTCCTTAGAATCAAATTGACCGGCAGTTTGTTACACGTGTACTCGTATGTAAAACGGTTTCGCAATCGCTTTTACTCGTTGCGGTCAATTGGCAATCACATGCTGACAACTGACACATGTCAATGGTTTACATTGGTTGATAGACATTACTTACTCGTACTAGGTTTGGCAGAAAGACAGCTATGGGCAGTTGCATTGTAATTGTGCTCCTGTTACTCAAAACCAAAGCCGGTATTAATAAAATTTATACCAGTTGGTATGTAAATGAAATACTAGTGGTGGCAGCACTGTCATAATGTGATGCGTATTTTTTCACTATGGGTTAGGACAATATTTAAAACAATTTTGTTGGTTGGCAATTATTGACAAAAAAAGTGGGGAGAGTGTTGAAAACGTCTCTACCTAGTGCACGTTTCCTGTTATTACCAGCTGAATGACATGTATTTCAATCGGTTCCATTTAGAACAAGGAGTAGATTTATTTAAAAAAGCTGACAGTTTTTTTCCATATCTTCTTTAAGCAACTTATATGTTACTTTGAGATAAAAAAGGGGGACAGTACCTTAACCTCACTAACTTCATAACGGTCTTAAATTCAATTCAATTCAATATGATGCATACCTATTGACATCCACATCGGTTGATTCCAGAATTGTGCGCGCCTTGTCGAGATGTCCATGTTCGACTGCCGAAAACAGAGCTGAAGAGGAAATCAAAGTATAGAGATAAAGGTTAGTATAGTATTGTATAACTGTAATATATAATTGTATAAAAAAATTAATTAAGAATTAATATAAAAATTTTTCTTTGAGGTTAGTGAAAGCGCAGCGTTCGTTGCACAAAAGCAGCTCAACAACTGACCGAGAAGAAGAAGCAGCAGTTTAAATACACTTATACGTTAAGTTAGCAAGCTTATACGATTATTATAACAATTAGATTAGATTAAAGGATTAATTAAAACTACTTTGTATTTTTTTTTGTTAAAATCTATTGCCTACTTTTAGGCTGGCATACCATGTTGATGTAAATTGATCTGATTCAATTTGTCCAGCTGCGCCTGGGCCAACTTTAATTGTTTCTTCGACATTTTATTGCGATACGGCGTGTTGCCACAATTGCCGGCGCCGACATTCGAAGTGAAACCATCGCTAACGCCGTCGGCGCTGATTTTCGTACGCACAAACGCCGAGTGACGGTAAATGGCCAAATTTGGTGGTTTTAATGCCAACTCCATTGATTCGTTGGCATTTATTTTCGGCTGTTTGGCCGATAGCGACGCCTGCGGCTGTGCGGCAATGGAATTTCGCGCTTGGCGTGCCACACTTAGGCCGCCGCTGCTAGAGCCATTGCTGCGCTGCTTGTCTGCAGTCATTCGCAAAATTTTATGATTATTGCTATTGTTGTTGTTGCGATGACTTGTATTATTGTTGTTGTTATTCGAGGCACCTAATGGCATTGTTGTTGCCATTTTTGTGGTACAACTTCCTGTCGCTGACGTCGTTGTTGTAGCTGCTGCTGCTGTTGCTCTGTTATTTACGCCTGTTTGTGGCAATAGAAATTCCATTTCACGCAAATCATTGGACGTACACGAGATTGCGGTGCGTATCTTGGCTACAGCAACATTTGGCGTCCATTGCTCAGACCAACGGAATGTATTGGCGGCATCCAAACAGCCGTTTTCGTCGTTATTATCACCGTTAACTGCTGCTGACAACTGTGTTGAGTGGCTGTTGTTGTTGTTGTTGCTATGTGATTGCTGGGCACGTATCGTGCTGTAATATTGTTCTTCAGCGTTATCACGTCGATTATTATTATTATTGTTATTGCTATTACTACTGTTGTTATTATTGTTATTGTTATAGCTACTGTTTTTACTATGCGCAGATGCTGCACGTCTCAACACCACAACGCTATCGGCATCTGCATCGACAAAGCCACCATTGTCGCTATCAGCATCATCAGGTGTATCAGCTGTGTTATCAATGAAGTAGTAGCTACTGCCAACACCACCACTATCTTCCTCTTCTTCACCAGCTTCTGCTTGCTGCGCTTCTTGTCGCTTATCGGCACGCGCTTTACGCCAAATCGCACGATCGAGCGTTAAACTATGCGGCAGAATGTTGTCTTTGTATTCACAACGACAACGAATACGATTTGTGGAGATAACGGAAAGTAAAATGAGAAAAATTATATTTAAATAAAATGAAAAACTCGAATATTGTTTATTAACTAAGCGTTATGAAATGATAACAGTAAAGCGAAAATAAAAAGCGGTGACAAAGAAAAAATAATATTTTTTGTTAAAAATCATAATGAAAATTTTTAAGGAGTAAGTTTAGGAAAAGAAAGATAGCGCTAAACCAGGCTCAATTAGACTTCAAAACCACACCCTAACCTTATTAACGGGAGAGTAAGCAGTTAGAATATAAGAAAGCAGTTTAATTTAGTTGGAAAATTGAGTATAACAAATGTAAACAGCCCAAAGAACAGCAGTAGACCAAGCCAAGAAGTTATAAATTTGCAGAAACCTTAAGCAATTTTAGGAAAAGTAAGAGATTTAATGTAAGAAAAGGAGTTTAAGCTTTTGAAGTTCTTTAAGAAGACTTGTAATATCAGAAAAGAAAGAAAACTGTAATGAATATTGATAGAAAAATTATAAAAAAATGATTTTCAAATTACAATATAAATCGATATTATGTGATCACTCATGAAAAAATAAATTAAATACAAAAAAATTCAAAACTGTTGCCTACATTTCGGCGCATTCTGAAATTTATTCATTTTCTGAATTTAAAGATATTAGTTATGTTTGAGAATTAGTTAGTCAGAGGATGGCATTTACGCTGTGTAACGTTGAGAATTTCACTGTCAAATAGAGTTTACCAAAACTGATTTTATACATCTCAGTCTTTCAGCGTATAGAACGTTACCAAAATATTGGTTGCCTAACTCGAATTACGATATTACACATACAGATATATTAAAACTTTATTTTTTTAAGTGAAATAATACATTTCAGGCTTTCAAAATCACCCAAAATTGAGTTAAGGCGCCATTCTTCTCATTGTTTAAAATTTTCTCTAACAAATTTTTCCCTATCACTTGCTTAGTGAACTTGTTGAACACTTGTAAACAATAATACGTGAATATTTTGAAGCCACTGTAGCAATACAATGACCTATCAACAAAGCATACCGCACAGTTTAACCAGAAATGTTATAGAAGTGGAATATTGCGAAGCCCTTGATTTGCTTGATTATTCGTAATTAAGTACCTATCCTCCAATAGATTATTAAGGGTGCATGTTTGTAGGCTTGTGTTAAATTAATAATATAAAGTATATCCATATGTATGAGTGTGTATTTGTAGCGATGCCTTTATGTAGATATGAGCAATTCAATTTAATCAATGAACAATGCGATTGCCAATTAAAACCCAAACTCAACACCACTGCAATGTAACCACCGAATCGGGCGCAGCCTAACTGTATAATAATGTATATAAATGAATATGAAATTTAATTTTGAGCAGATAAAGATCGAAAAAGGAAACATGAGCATGTGACTTGTGATTTGATTGGCATGTGAGTGCTTTAGTTAGCGTGACTTGTATGGTTTTTTTGATTTTAAAAAATATATTTTTATATAAATGCTTTGTAAAATTTATACCCCACTGGTACACCCTTATTACATAACAGGCATTTCTTCTTACCATTACCCGCCTGCGCGCTTGCCCGCGTCTGTCCCTTTTTCGTCGCCCTTGACGCACGGACATCGCAGCTGGTTGTCTGACAGAAACGACTCAATTCGTTGAGCGTGTGAAAGGACTTTTGGCGTAATAGTGCGCCGGGTGAACGCAGACAACCGCCAATCGGTAGATTTTTGAAAGTTTTATTCTCATTATTATAACACCTGTAAAGAGTATATGAGTTGGTCGGGGGTTGTGGAGATTTCAGATTTACAGTTATAAATACATGCATATATAAGGACTCTAAAAAATATATGAGGTTAGTGCTTTCCAGAAAGCGACTATAATTGTTTTAACTTTTATCCTCTGTGGGCACCTTTCATTATTTGCTCCTTATTGTATCAAAAATTAACAAATTATCTCTGAAAGACTTTTATCTAAGAGTCTAAATCTTGCAAAGAAACATTGCCTACATTTAGGCGCTATATGCTCAACTTTTTAACCAATATAGCGTAAGTTGAATCCGATCTAGGATGTAAAAGGAACGATTGCAAACACCGTAATCCTAAGCACTTTTGAGGTTATATTAGACGAAATCTATAACGACATCCTATTTTGTCATAAGGAACATGATTTTCTGATGCCTACATTTAGGATCGAAACCTCGAAGGAATGGCAATTCAGCCAAAATATGACTTCTATTACAAAATACTATATTTTTCATATCAAGAAGTGTTTAATTTTTAGAGGGTTCGTTGGTTGATAAAACTTGTTTTCGTAATTTCTGAGGAAATTATATTTTGTTGTAGATTGCAAAGAAGTGTAAGATAACTTAGTCGTAGAACTTCAAGAAATATTATTTTCAAGTATGCAATGAGAAAGAACAATGCTTATAAACACAACAACAAATCATTTCTTTTGCTTAAACACAGTTCTGTAGATAATTTTTTACATATTTTCACTATAAACAACAACTCAGCCGACTGAGTGCCAGCGCTTGAAGCTATTATGACACAGTGAACACCCACTCACGCACACAGAATCTCACAATGCATTTACAACTATTTTACATGCAACACAACTACTAGATTACACTCGTATTGTATTGTTTTGTGGGACACCTACGACTATTCAGGTACGGCACCGGTTTCCTTATTGTCGCCGTGCGCATGCGCGTCGTACCATAAATGCCATCGCTACCGATTTGCAGCAATTTTGTCTCCTCGAAATGCTGCTCTTGACCATCAGACACGGCCATTGTTGCCTGCGCCGCTAGCTCCGTCCAATGTGTCGACTTTTGATTTGAATTTGCTATTGTCGTAGCTGTGGTCGCCTTCACCGTTGCCTGCGACACTGACACTTTGCAAGCGGCTTTCAACTCTGCGCTGCGCTGCTGTTCGCTTAGGTATTTAAGGCAATAGGACTCGGGTATTTGTAGCAATTTACATGCTTTGCGTGGCACACGTAACTGTGCGGCTAAAAAGTTCGTCTCTGCCGCGCGCCCACTCAACGGCAGCCCGGCCATGAGGCGTTCAATTTCAGTTGTTTTGCATTCGTCACGGCGCTCTTGCGGTTCACATAATTGTCGTGTTGTTGCGGCGGCTGCATCATCACCATCCATCGCTTGATTGGCGTGTCGTTGTCGCAGCATTGGTCTTGTCAGCGCCGCAACCGCATCCAGTTCGTCGAGCAGACGCGCTGCTGTCGGTGTTGTTTTGTTGGCGGCCGTGACGTTATCGCCGCACTTGCGTGCGCGTAAACTCAAGTGGGTGTGCAATTTGAATGGCGATTGAAAAGCGTTTTGCCGCGTCTGATGCAGTTTATCTTTGAGCAGGCGGAAGGAGGCGCGCATCGAACGCGAACGTTGCAACGAGTTGAAAGCGTCACTGACTGGCTGTGGCGAAGCGGTGGCATCGTAGAAATCGTCGTTGGTTAGTGTTACATCCGAGTCACTGTCCTCCTCTTCGGCGCCTTTGCAACGGTGGTGCAAGAGATTTTCCTTTTGTAGTTGTTTGTGTTTGTGCTTACGCCGTGCATCCTTTTTATGGCTGAGCAATTTGACATAGGCGCGATTAGCGCGACGTCGCTCCATTTTTTACAACGGGGAGTATTTTATTCCCTTCAAATCACAACACAAATTTACAACGAAACACACACACACATTCAAGTATATCACAGTTTGTATTGAGTATTAAATGGAAATCTTTAAACAAACGCTGCGCGCACGAAATCGCCGTTAAAACAAGGGCGCGCATGCGCTGTGCACAATATAATTTCCACTAGCAAATCACACACAATAATATTCGGACGGGTTTGAAAAACAAGCGACACGTACGTTACAAAAATCGAAACTAAATCAGCGCTCAGGCTCGCAAGCGTTACAACCCTCAGCTTCGGAGAGTCTACATTCGTTATACAGTCGCAGGGAAATCAGTGAGTCATTAACTTCAGATATCACTTTCTGTACGTTGGTGTATGTGTGTATGCGCGTTAGGGTAGGTACATATATCCTTCATTCTAGATACTCTCTTCTCTCATTAGAATTGCCATAGCGACCAACGCGAACCAAAGCAAAAACAAAACAATTCAAGCCTCTTTACTTGCATTTGGTTTGTGTTTATACCTGTGCCTATAGGTGTCCCTTATTTAATTCAAAATAATTTAATGCATACATATATATGTATATAAACGAATGAAACTAGTAGTGAATGTGTCGTCTACAAATAATTCTTGTTTGTGGTCACACACACTACAACAAACACAAATGTGTGTTTTACCTGTGTTCTTCTGTGTAAGATCAATTAAATTATCCCTGTTTTTGAACCGTTTGAAGTTGAAGGGATATTTATATTTTCATTGCTGCTGTGGTAAATTTAGTTGGGAAATTTATTTTACACTGTGAAAAATTGCAAAGTTATACAGTCGCGTAATAAAATTTAAAAAACCTTTGGATCATAAATAAAATAAATTTATTTTATCTTTTTATTTAAAACTAAAATTAATTTTATTTTTATTGTTAGAATTTTAGAATTATAGATAAGGGTAAGAAATAATATACCCTCATTATTTTAAAGATAATAAATATGTATGATGATAAGAAGAGTACGTTGACAAAGGACAAAGGTCGTCAACCTATATTTCCCTACTCAAAAAGAACATTTATGTCGATCATAGGGCATTTAATGAGGAAATAGATATCTAAAGGGGAGTAATAGGGAAGGAAGATACCCTCTCAGTCTATACCGACGGGTCCAAAATGGACCTCGGAGTAAACACGAGAGTATATTCCGAGGATCTGGACATTTCTCTCTATATCCGTCTAGCGAACTCGGCAAGCATCTTCCAAGCGAAAGTACTGGGTATAGAGAAGACATGTGAAGCTCAATTGAATAACTACGTGAAAATACATGAAGCAACAATATACACGGATAGCCAGGCGGATCACTTGACCTTGTCGTCGCCCATGAATAATTCCAGCACTTAACTACAAGAGAGCACTGAGCTCACTAGAAGACAAGCTCCACTTAGACTCGATCTGGGTTCCCGGTCACAGGAACATTTTCGGCAACGAAAAATCAGACTAGTTGGCAAAGGCAGAAGCTTTTCTAAACGACTCCGAGTTAATACCAAGCCTGCTAGGACCGATCAAGAGAGAGCTCAACATACAATTTCAACAATTAGCAAATAACAGATGGAAAAGTATAACAAAATGCAAAATAACTTAACAGATATGACCAAAATATGAAAAGAAAAGAACTAACGACTTATTAAATAAGTCCAACAGCTACCATAACAGGGTATTGCCAATTGGATAACATGCGCCGAAAATAGGTATGCCCTACAATAAAATCTGCCGAGGCTGCGAACTAGTAAGGAATAAGGAAACATTTTCCCCACTTTCACTGTGTATGCCCTGCTTTATCGCAGATCCAACGCAGAACACTTGGAATCCATCAAGCATCAAACCTTTAATGGATGTCTATAAAAAGCATAGCGGACATTAGTAGCTTCGTCGAAACCACAAAATGGTTTGAACGAGAAGATGAAACGTGATAGCTATAATAGAAAGGCATCAAAATGGTACAACTAGTACCATCCGAAAATCGTCACGAGTATAGTCTACTTTTTGATTTTACACATTTATCCGTAGAAAATATCAATCTATCGTCAGTGAAGCTTCCTTTGAGCTATTGAGGCAGAAGCGTGTATATTTGGTGAAAAACTCTCAACGTTCATATTTGTATAATGCATTAATATATAAAAAAATATCCGAGAAGCATGTTGGACTCTCTGATGAACGAAAATTTTGAAAAAAAGGCATGAACTAGGCTTTAAATTGCTAAAAAAATCATCCGCATATGATCCACATATCGTTTTTTATCCTTTGACCTTTGGCCTCAAAGGAACGATCCTCTCAAGGTGAAGATAGATAAAATTGAAATTTGCCAAAAGAAATGTAATCGCAATGCTAAAACGATGTGATCCTTTCAAAATTATATAAATATTGTTTGTGAATAGAAATCTAGAAGAGTTTTTCTACAAATTTAATTCCAGATAATTAATTTTTGCTTCCAACTGTAAAGAATTTATCATTAAAGAAAAAAATTGTAAGAAAAATAAACTGGTTTTTGCAAGAAAAAATATATTTTAACTGGATTATGTTAGTGAAATGACGCTGACTTTTCAAACCGCCCTTGTACAAATGTACATTTGTATTTGTTTGTATTTTCAAGTGCAGCTAGTTTCAACTTCTATTTGTATTTATAGCATAAAATCACATCCGTTGAATGAAATAAAATATTCACACAGTCAATTAGGTAACTAATCCCTTAAATAGGTATAATAAACATACACGTATATAATAACAAATGAACATACATATGTATGTATGTGTGTGGCAGTCTGCATGCGACTGAGCTATAAATAACCAACATCATATGCATTTATATGTGCGTTATATTTAAACGCAGACTATTTTCATAAACAATGAGACTGTGTAAATTGCTCAAATCACCGATGCAGCTTATAGTCAAATAAACATGAACGCACAAAGTCGACATATGCATATGTATATATGTATGTATATATATTTGTTTGAGTGTGCTTATGAGCACACTGTGATAATAATCGACGAAATCACAAACGTCTTGTCTGCTTCATAAACGTTTCATAATTCATATTCATTTGAGTGCAATTTCACAGAGTTTAAGAGCAACAGCAGCAGCAGCCAGCCAGTCAAAATCAATTCAAATATATTTATTGCAATCTTGGCTTCATACACGTATGTATTTGTGTTTGCATGTGCTTGCAGACAGTTTTCTTTACTAAATTTGCTTTATTATTTAAGTTAATTGCCATTTCCTTATTCAAAACGTACAAGCACAGCTGGTATAAGTCCTCGCTAATTCGCCCACAAGCCACACACACACACATACTATACTACACTCATATGTATGTATGTGTGTTTGTGTGACTAACTGTAGATTGTGTGGATTTATAATAGTTGGAGGCGTTTTTGGGGTGAAGTAAGGTCATGTTTGTGAATTTCATTAAGACTTGTTAGTTACACTGAGATTGCTTGCCTTACTTTTATTGCTGTCAGCACAGGGTGGTTGTAAATATGTAAGTGTGTTGTAGTTGTAAATTTGTTGATTACCTATACATATATCCTCTTTACATGCCACAAGTCATCTTACATTTATTTAATTTGGGTGAAAATTTAACAGGAAACACCAATTGGACTCGCTTGACGTTGAGCTTGAGGCAAACTGTGTAGCTTCACTAGCTAAGCAATCATAAGCCATGCACAATCAAGGTTTCACAGTCTACACAGGAGAGTGTATGAATTTGATTTGCAGCAAAACTATACTCATATTATATACAGGCATACACACACATATATATATAATATATTTATATATATGCATATAAGTATGTCCGTATGTATTTGGGTCGTTTGTGTCGTGACCCCAAAATCTTCACGGCGATTATGCAAATCCCGCCTGTGTAACACAGTATTTCAACAATTTAGGTGTCTCCCTATCGTCATCGCCTGCTCACCATCTGTGTCTACGTCTACCTCGTCGCTCACTTACTTTCATACAAATACATATAATCTAAATCTCTTTTGGTCATTTTATGGCTGTAAAATCTGAGGCAGTGGATTGCACGGGTTGCGGGTGGGTCTGCGCGTTGACAGGATTTTTGTTTTATCATCGATAAATCTAATGGATTATGGCGGAGAATCAAGTGAGCAGCCAAGCAACTGAGCAATCGAGCGAATAAGCGCGCAAATGCGGTAGTAGTGGCACGTGAAGACGATTGAAGGAGATTGAAGGAGACTAGCAGAGCTAGAAGACACTGCGCATGCTGCTCTTGTATTGACTTGTGAATTAGTAGTGTGCGAATAAGTGACTTAGGGGACTCACTGTCTTCTCTAAATCCACATTAATCAGATATGCAAATTTTGAACACAACGTACATACATACATACATATAGATATATAGTATGTTTTGAAGCGAAAGATTAGCAAAAATGTAACTACGAATTTAGGTTAGGGTCGTTTGATTCGTTAAATTTTTGTAGAAAATATGAAACTTAAAAGTCAAATTAATAGTAAGAAATTATTTTCAGCAAAATAGTGAACAAAATTATCATATTAGGGTGTTCCTAAATGTAAAATTTTTGGGGTTTTGTAGCATCTGGACTTAGAATTCTAAGCGATCAACTACTGTCATCTTAGAAACATTTCCAAAAAATATTCTGAATATTAATACAGTGGACTTCTTCTACTTCTCTAACTCAAATCACCATAATCCATAAAAAAACTTCGAGTTATAGAATTTTCATTAAAACATATAAATTTTCAAAAAGCTGTAAAATAAGATTTATTCACTGTTTTGTTTGTTTACTTCACAAAAATTTTGATGGACATACGTTAAAAGATGTTCTCTTTAATTTTGTTAGTTGCACTTTGCTATTATTTGGCTCTTGGAGTCTATATCCCATGTCTTTATTAGATGATTTATGCAATCCATAAGTGTAATATCAAATTTTTTGTTAGCCTTCATACGATATAGAGAGACTCTTTTAAAATACTGCCTCGATAGAAAAATTTTAAATTTTGCCCTGACCAAAAAGTTAGATATATGGAAGGAAATTTGTATGAAAGTTGCCTGCTATTGCCACTTCAAGAGTTCGAGTTATAGAAATTCGAGTTAGGGAACGAAATTTGTATGAAATTTGGCTTCAAAACGCTATTGCCAATTCAAGTGTTCGAGTTATGGAAGTTCCACTGTACAACAACAACATTCAGTAATTCTGTGAAATAGGCGCACCTTAATGTTGTCTTCTGAACTGATTACTTTTTCTTTGAAGAAAATAATATATTAAACTTCATAAAATTCTCTAGTTTATTACCATTAAGTTAAATACATCCAAAGAAAAATATCCAAATTTTAAGAAACTAACTCTTTGACTCCCTCACGCTCAATGCTCATAGAATTATCGACTGTCGATTGAAGCTTTATGAACGAAGTAAAATCTTTAAATATTTAAAAATGAAATGAAGCTTGTATTTTATGAGAGGTATTTTTCACTAAGTTTCTATTGCGCTAAAAAAATATAATATATATCATAAATTTCCATATAAGAACCACCCTAGTGTACCTGGCAATAAGCCAGCTGTTGTAGGCGAAAGCGAATATGGACAAATATGCACATCCTTTCATACATATATTTTCGTGTATCGTCGAATAAGTGACTTTTGTCCGTTCAGCCCAAAAAAGTTCGCTACAACAACAAAAGTCCAACACATGCGAAGAAACACACACTAATACGGCTCATTGCCCCAACAATATTGCTTAGCATTTACATCAGATTTGTTATTGCATATATCCCTTTTGTTGTCAAGCTAGTTGTTATAAAAGTTGAGCAGAGAATATGCAAATGAATCTGTCAAATTTGCATACAAAACAGGCGGGAGTTGGTGCGGACGACGGCGACTTAGTCACATAGTCGACCTTTGACAGCAGCAGCAGCAGCAGCAGCAGCAGCAGCTCAACCAACAAATAGCTTAGAGATACTCATTGTACTGCTCAGAGTGACTTACGAGTACTATGCTGCTACAACAACACACACTACTACCACTGCAGATACATACATATAGAAGAAGAGTAGTAGTAAAGATAAGCCACTCTGCAGATTTGCTTCATTGCGGGTGCGTTGTGAATGCGGGTGTTTGTCGGTGATTACTTGTAAATAACCGAAAATGCATGGATTTGTGCTTGTGGTTCACAATTTACATGGGATTTGTGCGAACTTTAACTGCATGTTTCTACTACTCCAAGTATTTGCAGCAATCTATGTATGTACTCATTTACATATATACATACGTATTTATATATTCACACATATTTATTTGCATATATGATTTAAGTCAAGGACGTTCACATTGACTTCGAGCACTATCAACTCGTATAGAGTAAGAAAATAAACAACAATAGCAAAAAAAAGCACTTGCATATTCACAAAAGTTGTGATTTGCATTTTACATTTGTTTGTATGTGCAATGAGAGTATGTCTGTATATACTATTTTGGTGTGTTTTGAGTTTTCACAAAATTGTCTTTTATTGAGGATAAGCTAATAAAATTGTGTAGAATAGGTGGGAATAATAAAATTAAAGATTGGAAGTGGTATATTTGTTTCTATTTTGTATTAATTTAAAAGTGGTTGAGTCGATGCACTAAGGCTGTGCACATAGTGAATCGTAGAACAAAGCAGAGATGCATTCAAAAAACTGAAGATGAGAAAACAACATTGTTTTTAAAATCTAGTTGATCTAAAGAGCACAGAGTGGAAAATTATGACCTTTTTTATCATATGATGATGATATGATGATCTGATGTGATTCGATAAGTAAAGAGAGTTGCGTAAACCTCATTTAATACAGTTGAGGTGAAGTTCGTCCTTGTTTTATATAAGAAATCCTGTCGAAATCATTGGATGACCATCATATGACTAAATGGTGTTGATGCGATTTGAAGTTGATCTGGTGATGTGATGTCGAACAAATTCATATGACTATGAGTGACTCTAAAGTTGGTTAGGGAGAAACCGTTTGATTTTGGCAAAAGCGATAATATGTTCGGGCCGCAGATGGCAGATGGTTAATACCAACCAACGGTCTTACTGATTATTATAAAAATATATAAAATATCACATAAAATCACATCACAATTGACAAGTCAAATAACGTAGTCGCAACTAAATCACTGTCTTATCAATAATCTTAAAATCACTTCTTATTACTACACTACACTACTACTCTACTCTTATTACTACACTACATATAGGCTGCCATTCACAGCAAACAAGTGACGTGATGTGATGATATGATGTGATGTGGTGATGTAATTTGAAATGATGTGATACTGTGATGTAATTTTATTTGATGTGATATTGTGATGTGATATGTTTTAATGTGGTGACGTGATTCAATATGGGAGATCTAACTATTTAAGCTTCTGTCTGCTACGCATAATATATAGGAAAGATTCATGATGAACGATCAGAAATCGTGTCGCAGAGTTATGATCACATTTGCTTATGCAAAGCGCCAACATCTCGTCTTATACATATAAGAATTGCTTGAAACGTGTTGAGGGGACAACAATTTATTGATCTTTTTGGGTCAACCCACTTTTTTTTATTTAGCCAGTTTATTACTGTGTAAATCTTTGCTAAAAATATGCTTCTCACAAAATGACAATCTGTCTATCATGTCTCCATTCCAACTGTTTGCCTTTTAATTTTTTAAATCGTGAATTGTCTATTTAACCGAATTCGTGGAAATAGATTATTGTTTGCAAATATAAAAATGGCGTGACAACGGTGGAAATTACAGGTGAGAATTTTGTGACTGTCTAGACCATTTGTTTAATATATGCGCATATCGGTATACATATAAATATGTATTGTACTATATCTGTATGTATTATACATATGTGTATTGCAGTTGTTTTGCGCATTGACCCTGTTGTAAAACGTGCTCGTTCGTAACTGTCTTAATTATCACGTTCATTTCCTTTTTATATAATTAGTCAGAGAAATTAACGTGACAATAACTGAAATATTCCAGCTATTTGTAATTGCCTCCATTTTTAATAGTAGAGTATGGTATTACTAAAATCTCCCTAACAATGTTCTAACATATTTTAAATTTGCTGACCGGGCGATCTAATGAAGGACTGTTTTTTTATTATACTCTCGCAACAAAAGTTGCTAAGAGAGTATTATAGTTTTGTCCACATAACGGTTGTTTGTAAGTCCTAAAACTAAACGAGTTAGATATAGGGTTATATATACCAAAGTGATCAGGGTGACGAGTAAATTTCAAATCCGGATGTCTGTCTGTCCGTCCGTCCGTCTGTCCGTCCGTGCAAGCTGTAACTTGAGTAAAAATTAAGATATCTTAATGAAACTTGGAACACGTGTTCCTTGGCACCATAAGAAGGTTAAGTTCGAAGGGCGGAATCGGACCACTGCCACGCCCACAAAATGGCGATAACCAAAAACACATAAAGAGCTATAACTAAGCCATAAATAAAGTTATGAAAAAAAAATTTTAATTTTATGTATATATCTTGCAAACCAATAAAGCTATATAAAATTTCTGCAGTCGTTCCTTTTAGCCGTTTCCTTATATAGTCCAAAAATGAAAGAAATCGGATAATAACCACGCCCACCTCCCATACAAAGGTTAGGTTGAAAATGACTAAAAGTGCGTTAACTAACTAACGAGAAACGTCAGAAACACCAAATTTTACATAAGAAATGGCAGAAAGAAGCTACACTGATATTTTTTTACAAAATGGAAAATGGGCGTGGCGTCGCCCACTTATGGGCCACTCTTGACACCCTGATGACACTGGTGGAATATGGGCGAAATCGGTTCATAACTACGCCTACTTCCCATATAACTCAATTTTGAATCCTTCTGATTCGTTCACTTTATAATGTATACATAAGGAACCGATAAAGATAACGAAATAAAACTTTACACAAATACTGTATTTGAGCTGTGACATCACTTGTGGAAAAATTGTCAAAATCGAACCATGACTTTTCAAGGCCCCTGATATCAAACATGAAGAACTCAGTGCCTAAGGGTAATTTTTCACCGAAATTATAGGTAAATCTCTAAATAACTTGGGATTTTTATTTTTTTATTATGTTTGCTTACATTTCGATTCGAGTATGTTCTAAGTATGTGGATATTTTGGTAGATAGATTCTATATTAAATAAAACTTCCCGATATTTAAATATCCGTTTTGCTATTTGGCGCGGAGACTAATTCAATATGTTCGAGATCACGAAAAAAACGGTCCAGTCAAGTCCTTGAGTTATAACCGATATAGCAATCCTTAGATTTAGATATATGTATGTTTTCCACAAAATGTATTGAACGAATTATAATTTTAAAATGTTATAAAGTAGAAACACTTTCATGTTTAGCTAGAGGGTATATTAAAAAATATATGTTTCAACGAGGTTTATTGAAAAAGTAATATGACCGTGTTAATTCCAGCAATTTTTGTTAAAATTTGAAAGAAGTGCTCCTAAATATTGGAAATATTGCCAATGGTATACTGAGGATACACTAAAAAATGCAAGTTTTCGCAAGATATGTCGATAAGGAATATTACTCTGAACGCTATAGACCATCCAAATATGCGAGTTAAAACATAAAAGAAAATAATATTGTGCAGTTACCAAACCGCTATCAGAAAAGTTTGTGGTAATGTGGGGGTCTTAGTCAGCTGTTTTGAGTATGAATTTTGTGCCAACAGGGTTTCTGAAGTGATTGATTTTTATCAAAAGAATATTTGCTCAAAGAGTTATAACAAACTATGGGTGATGGCTCTAAGATCCAAAACCAAAACACATTGTTTCAATGGAAAATAGCATGGGAATCACAAATCAAAACACGCCATCGCGAAAAACTCAATGCTATTCAAAAAAGTGAAAAAAATTAGAAGCAAAAAGTCCCCTAATTTTTAGAAAACCCCTCGTATTTGACTAAACATACTCGTATGTGTCTCTGAGTGTAATTTCATGTTTGCTTTGTTATTTACAGATTATTCATATGTAAATTCACTAATAATATAGAAAACCAACAAAAAAAAAAAGGAAATACTAACTAAAAAAAAATGAAAACGAAAAAATGCAAATTTCATAGCTTTAACATGACAAATGCAGTGACACAACACAAATCTATAAAACTTGATACAATAAAACAAAAAAAAAACAAAAATTAGAGAAAACACACAACGTGTTAAAAATTGCGAAACAAAAGAAACAACAAACAAACGGGTATCTAAATTACAGAATATGTTACATAAAAAGCAAAAAAAATGAACGAAAAATGTTAAAGAGTATGAGTAGTGTGTGCTACAACAACAACAAAAAATAAATAAAAAAGATTTGCGGCAGAAAATTGTATAGAAGCTTTCGCGCTAAAAACGCTTAAAGTGTTAAAAAAGGTAAAAAATATACCTAACGAGCCAACAATTACGCTGCAGGAAATTATAAAAAATAAGTAAACAATAAATCTTTCGAAAAAATATAACTGAATTTAGTTGTAAAATGTGTTACAAAAACAGCTTTTTGCTTAATTTTTAATTTTTATTGCGAAATTGTGCCACCCGCTAGCGGCAACCGGCGCAGCTGAGCTGACGAATTTTAAGCTACGAAGAGAGCGGCACGCGATTTTTGGGTTTTTGCGCTGTCAGAACGTTTTTGCATTAATTTTTGCAATCACACTATTTCAACAATCGCTGGTGTTAACAAATATTGAGAATAAATAAATAAATTGTGTGCAAATAAATGTTTAGAGAACAAAAGCAAAAAACCTAAAAGAGTAACTATGTGGACTCTATGTTGGTCTAAAAATCGTAGAAAACGAAATAGACACTAAAAGAGAGAAATAATAAACATACCATAGCACTAAAATCTACAAAAATTAAAAAAAAAATTAAATAATAACGGTAAAATAATAACTGTAAAATAAAAAAAATAACGGTAGTAAATTACAACAACAAAAATTATATAAATAAAATAATAAAAATTATATTAATAAAATTTAAGTAAAAAAATTCAAAATAAAAAAATTATTGGTCTACAACTTTGCTTCCGCTGTTTTCCAATAGATGTCTCTAGGGTCAAGCACTGGTCGATTTAATCGATTCTTTTTATATCGATCTTGGACATTTATGTCAACATTAACCCAACAAAATATCTGTAGAGATCTGTTTGCATCCCAAACTTGTTCTCAGCTGAAAATGTCACTTTTTGAGCAGAATTCTCGACATTTGCCGGAAATTTTGCTTTTATTTTTAATTCCAAGAAAAGTGCGGCTGAGGCTCATCGAATGCTTTCGGATACGTACGGTGAGGCTGTCCTAAGTGAAAGAACATGTCGCGAATGGTTTCAACGTTTTAAGAATGGTGATTATGAAGTCGAAGACCGGCATGGTGGTGGAAGGGAGAAGATTTTCGAAGATGCTGAATTGGAAGCGTTACTCGACCATGATGCGTTTCAAACCCAAGAGGAATTGGCCGAATCGTTGCAAGTGACACAGCAAGTCGTATCAAAACGCCTCAAAGCCATGATGATTCAGAAACAAGGAAACTGGGTTCCTTACGACTTGAAACCAAGAGATGTCGAACGGCGCTTCTTGGTTGCTGCTTCAACCGGCACAACCGAAAGGGATTTTTACATCGCATTGTAATGATAAAGTCATTCTCCAGCATGACAATGCTCGGCCTCACGTCACAAAGGTGACCAAAAAATATTTGGAGACGCTGAAATGGGCGATCTTATCCCACCCGCCGTATTTTCCAGACATTGCTCCATCTGACTACCACTTATTCCGATCGATGGCACACGGTCTAGCTAACGAGCACTTCAGTTCTTATGAAGAAGTTAAAAATTGGATTGATACTTGGATCGACTCGAAAGATGAGGAGTTCTTTCGTCACGGAATATGCATGCTGCCAGAAAGATGGTCAAAAGTAGTCGCTAGCGACGGCCAATATTTTGAATAACATTTTTGTAAAGCCTTAAATTTACAAAAAAAAAACGGCGGAAGCAAAGTTGTAGACCTATATAAAAATATAATTATACTTGCAAATAGTTGGCAACGCGTCGCCGTTTGCTTACCTGTTCATATTTGATTTTTATTACTTTATTCTTCAAATTTTAATTTCTTTTATTTTAACTCCAAAGCTGTTTTGCGCACTGTTGATTTGCTGTTTTTTTCTCTTTTTTCGTTTTGTCTGTCTGTTTTTTAGTTGTTTTCCTCCTCTTTTTTGCCACTTCTACTTTTGGTTTTCGCAATTCACTGCCACATGCGGCACGTGAACGTGCAACAAAAATTGCAACTTAATAAACTTCTGCGTTGCCGTTAAATGTCAGTTATGGCAGTACAACAAGAACAATAAAAAATGCCATCACATTGCCATGTTAGCTGTTGCTGTTTGGAAAGAGTGGAGGGGGGAAAATGAGTAAACGTTAAGTCACGCATACAGACACACACCATTAAACTGCGTTATGTTGCATTTAATTGTGTTGACGATACTTAATGCTGCTGCTGCTTGCCACATTGTTGTTGACTGTTGCACTTTTTTCTTTTGTTTTTTTTTTACTACTTGTTGTCATTATTGCCGCTGTTGTTGCTTTTGTAATTATGTGGACACAGGCCACAGGTATTTTACATAAATGCACACCCAGTTGGAAGTCTTTAAGGTCGGTGAGTCGCCTGTGGTGTTGCCTGAGTGTTTGTGGCTTTGTGAATTTTCTATTGCAGAATTGGCGGCAATTGGTAATATATTGGTTGACAGGTGTCATATAGAGTTGCTCAGTTATGCAAGAATGTGTCAGAAACACGCTGAGAGAGTAAAGTATTTTTAAAGCTAAGCAGAGTGATTTTTTGGAGTAAAATTGTTATCGCATAATCCTTTCAACAGTTCAATTTAATACTGTCACGTGATTAATGACAGAATAAATGACATAACTAATGACAGCATAGAATCTGTTAAGTTCTATACTGACTGCTATAATTTAAATAAATTATGTTATTGACTGATTACAAAGCATATTCACCGTTATTAGTCACTTTAAAACCGTTATGATATATAACATTATTTTTTTCATTCAAATGTGACCTTATTTAGCGGCAGAAAACTGTAAATTTTTAATTTTTAAGACAGTGAGTGTAGAATGCAGGCATTAGGGGTCCGGCCCTGCTTATATCACCGATAGGTAAGCCTCTACATCGACAGTTGGTCTCACTACCGTTATAATATATAAAATCATATTTTCTTTCGAAAGGTGTATCTATTCGTTTTAACGAAAACCGCTTATAACGAACAAGTAAATTTGTTACATTGAGTACCGTAAATAACGAACATCGGGGATTTGTAAGTACTCGGTTTAACGAACAACATGGAGAAGACATATGAAGAAAGAGAAAAAAAATCAAATAACTTCGAACCAGAATAAAAAATGAAACTTGAAAAAATTATATAATACACAATGTGACCCACATATTCGTCATATATATTGTATAAAATATTGAAAGTTGGAAACCATAATATTAGGTTAGAAGCACCGAGGTCCTCAAATTCTATATAAGTGTCAGAATTGGTCCATTTTGGAAGAATTTATTGGATTTCATATGTTTTGTTATGGTTTTTTTATTTTTTAACAAATAATTAATAAAATAATTTATTAAACTGCAATTTACGGATATTTAACTCATTTTTATTGAAAAACATACCTCTAAGTGAGTACTCGAATTACCAAATTTTATTTCCATAGCTTTATTTATGGCTTAGTTATGACACTTTATGTGTTTTCGGTTTTCGCCATTTTGTGGGCGTGGTAGTGGTCCTATTACGCCCATTTTCGAACTTAACCTTCTTATGGTGCCAAGAAATACGTCTTCCAAGTTTCATTAAGATATCTCAATTTTTACTCAAGTTACAGCTTGCACGGACGGACGGACAGACGGACGGACAGACAGACAGGATTTGAACTTTTCTCGTCACCCTGATCATTTTGATATATATAACCCTATATCTAACTCGATTAGTTTTAGGACTTACAACCAAATGTTGTACCGTTATTATGTCTCGCTAAGAACCGTTATAATTTTATAAAAGTATATTTTTTCTTACAAAAGTGTCTCCATTTTGTGGCAGACAACTGTAAATATGAAGAATTTATGCCATACAGTGGACATCCGTGAACTAGATTGATTTCTAAATTCATACCTAAGCTTCTGTGCCGTCATTTTAACTCACTAAAATCGTTTTAAATACTAATATTAAATATTTATAAATTTAAAATTTTTTCCATTCAAAAGTGTCTCCATTTAGTGGACGACAACTGCAAATTTTACGCCTAGAAAGCAAAAACAATAGACCTTTACTGCGGGAAGACAACGTTGATGATGACAGTGAAAAGCTACACAACGGGAAACGGAAAATTTGTAACGGGAAAAGTTTTAATACATGCACAAATATATTTAAATATGTACATATAAACTGTATATTAGTTGCATATTTGTTGTTTGCATTGTCTAGCATATTGTTAGAGCTTTTGCGCTTTGCGCTGCAAAACAATGAAAAGCGAATAATACGCGACGCGACGCTGACAATTCACTTTCACTGCCAACTTGCGTTCGCTATGTGTGTAAGTGTGTGTGTGTGAAATGCACACAAAACCAACAACAACAAAGGCGAATGTGAATGCGTCAAATATGCAATTCATTACAGCATTTTACACATTACTAATAAATTTGCGGCGCACACACACCCATACCATTACATTTTTTCATTACTGTCGGTGTAATAATGAAATAAAAATAAAAGCAAATTAACTGCTGTTTCTCGTCGCACAATTAATTTTATTACATGCAATTGTTTTTAGTCATACGACTGACGTTGCTTTTGTTTTGCATTTTGTTGTATAATACGATCAGTGATCCCGACTTGGAAATTTTTACGGAATTATGCTATTGTTGTTGTTGGTGTTTTCTCTTTTGAGTCAAGTGCTTGTGATAATGATATGCAGGTTTCTCCGTTTTAGCACGTCGCTAGTTCCTACAATTACTTAATTTGATACTTCCCTTTATAAGTGCATTAAAGTTTATTAACTGTGTATATTCATACATAAAAGCGCGTCTTAAATGCGTGTTCATTGTCTTCCACTGAATGTGGGGACTTGTGTTTATTTTATATGTGGCTTTTGGATAACTGATAATAATAACAATAAGTGGTTGCCTTTATAAAATCTGATATTTAACGAGATTTCAAAGAGGGTGTCTCTTTAACAAGCAATTTCTTTAATCAAATATTGGAGAATATTATTCTAGCAATACAGCTAAGTCAAAATCTTTTAGAAGACCATATATCTACTGATTTATACTAATCAAATTCATAGGTCTAAGCAATCGTGCTATATATCCCAAATTTCAATGTATGAGATGTGTTCAAAAAATATCGGTAATTTTCGTTTTTTGAAAAAAAAAAAAAAAATTTCATTCGAGTGCATTAAGGTTGTCACCTTTAAAATAATTCACAGGCCAATGTAAAGCACTTAAGCCAGAGTTTCTTCCGATCGTTGAAACACTTCTGAAACTCGGTATTTGTGATAGCTCTTTGGGCGATTTCTCGTATATTTGTAAAATTACGACCTAATAAGGTTCTCTTTATTTTGGAAAATAGGGAAAAGTCACATTGAGTCATGTCTGGCGAATATGAAGCATTATATGGTATTGTTTTTGACAAAGAATTCACGAACAAGCAAAGGATTGCGAGCTTTTAACAAATGAGAATCGCCAAGCTCATAAAAACACGTCTAACCTTAGCGGCTGCAATGAATAGAGCTGAAAATTGTAAAGCAGCATGTACCAAAAAAAATTAGACAATTGGACTCTCCAAACCCCTGAGAGATTAAATTTTACAATTCCCGTCATTTTTTGAACATAACACGTTTGTATAAATTATCGCAATTGATCACAAATTTATAAAAAATAGTCGGATGTGTTATGGAGTACTAGAAATACATATAGAGGAAGTGTCTCTTATCAAATTTGGCTTATCTTGAGGGCAGCTAAAGTAATATTTGCTTGAAATCTTAGATTGAATTAGTTTTATGCTACTTTAGCGAAGACATGTAAGTAGATGATCTCTCACCATGTTCATCCTAAGGTATGGTGCCAACCTGATAAGACAATATCCTAAAAGAAGGCTTTCAGAATTTTTGAAACAAATATTGATTGAAAGACTTAATATTTTTCAATGGCTATTATCCATAAGATGATATGGTGGGCTTTATGAGGATTATGATTGCATATATGGTATATGATAAAGCTGCTCTGGTCAACAGAAAAGAAAGAGCTCCTTAGTGATGAGCGATATTGCTATTCTTGAAACGCTGTGATTTCAGTGATTGCTATTGCGATCACAACAAAAAAAAAACGAATTTATGAGAATTTGTACTCCACATTTTTTTTTTAATTTTTTTACATTTACATTTTTATTAATTTTAACAATATCCAAATTTTACCTGCTTTTGTAATCTGAATTAACTAATTAATAATATTTAACTGCTTTTGTAATCACCGTACTCAAAATTATCGGAATCGCAACTAAAATTGCTACTGTGATCACTGAACAGTGATTATTACTTTTCGAACTGCTATTGCTACAGTGATCGAATTAGAATTACTGAACTCCTATGTGTATTGTGCCCGAACAAAAGCACTGAACTTCTCTACAGCTACTGTGATCGAACTCAAATTACTGAACTGCAATTGCGATTGTAAATCACTGATATTTACAAAAATTGATCACAGTTGCTATATGCGATTTTTCAATCACAGTTAAAAAATCACCGGTAGTGATTGAAATGGCTATACATATATCAAATCCTTCAATGTTTACTAAATTACTTTTATTATTCGTTAAAGAGAATTATTCTACGAAAACATTGTAAAACAATGCAACCGAGAAATTTCGAACTATAATGCCACGATGAGTTGTAACGGCCTATACGAAACTATTTAGTCGATGATGAATTATAGGACCTCCGCGAAAAGAACCAAATATCTTAAAACGAAGCTATTTTGCCAATGAAGGTTATTACTACTTGTTTCCAAGAAAGTCCGGTCTGCATAGCCAAAACAGAACATATGTTAAACAGTAGGCAACAAGCACACATATGATGAGCAGATGTTTCCACCGATATTTCTGAATTTTCCGCTAATTATTCGTTATGGTATTTGTTTTGAAATGCAAATTGGTGTAAAATTCTAATTTTCCAACCTTATGAGTTATAGCCTGTCCTTATAAAGGGCAAGTTCCCCAATAGCACATTGCTTTCTTAGACTCTTCATAAAATTCAATGTAATGTTACTAACATCTGCTGTCTTATCATGTCTTCTTTGTTTGACTTTTGTGGCTTACGGTAGAAATTCATTGGCAGGCGTAAGGGTGTTTCGCTTGACCTAACATCAGCTGCTGACTTAAGAACCGCACTAAAATACTTTTATGTAAAAATACTTTCGTTGATAAGAGTCAATTGCTAAGTTCACGATATTTGAACGCTTTCGAATCAATTTACTTATGAGAAAACCGTTAGAAATAATGCTTATCAATCATTTGGAAATTATTTTTATTATCTTTTGACAGCTTAAATGTTGGATAAATATGAGGGAGCAGCTGCATGAGTGGAGGAGTGTAGGCTTTATTTATATGTTATCAGCGGGAATTTACATTTATTTATTTATATGTATGTATGTATATCAGTATTAATATGCCTTCATTGCTATAACTATCTATCACTATGCTCAGACTTACATATTTACACTTAAGGTGTTAGCTCAAATGATGGGGAAAACTCAATTCAGTTGTTGTTTTGTCTATACTGTCAATAAAATTCATTTTTTCTTCTGCTAATCATAAGGTAATTCCAAGTCTCGCAAAGTACGTAATTGAATGACATTAAAGTGTTCAGTGATCGGAAAAGATGCATATGAGTTTGTATGTATTGTGTATGTTGTCACTTGTCTGTATATATATGACTATATAGTTATATGTGCATATACTCGTCCATTGTGTTTGCTTAACCGGTTATTGACGATGATCGTGATCGCAGCTGATACAAGTCGATGTTTGTGCTTTTTCTTATTTTCAATTTTTTTTTTACTTTTTTGTTTGTCTTTGTTGTATATTTCTTATAATCCAGTTTATTTAACTATTATATATATAGTAAATCACGATTTAAGTATATTTCGAAGGCACATGCAGCATGAATTAGGTTATGAAGTACAACGACACTCAATAAATAAGTGACATGATCACTTTGAATAAAGTTCTTTTGTCAATAATTGAAAATACTGAGAATGTTTCATTGTGGTTATATAATTGAGCCAGTAGTCTGCTTTAGAAGCCGAAAAAAAGCGTTATTTTAGCAATTTTTTTTGAAAGGGAAGGAAATGATTGCGGTAAACGGAATTTTAAGACGATAGTGTACTATATTTAAGGTTTAAAAAACAATATTTATTATTTAAAAATATTGAAATTTTTTCAAAGTTGTAAGCATTTTTCTAGAGGGCCTGGAGTCTGCACTTGTAAATCGGTGCCCCGGTGATGGAGGTCGTGCGATGCATCTGAAACAGTCGAACCAAATTCTTTTTAATTTTTATAAGTTTATTTTCTTTATGAAATAAAAAAATTCCGAAGAAGTCATAAAATTCCAAATATTTTCGAAGTTTGAAAAAAAAATTCACTTTTTTTTAGAAAAAATGGACTTTAAGTTGCAAAACAAGTAGTTTACAACTTCACCTACTTTTGTTTAGTTCAAATAGAAGATAAATTAATACTGAAGCTAGATCACTTTGGTTTTTTTCGATCGGACATATGTATATTCTTTTTGCTATCGCCGGCACTGTTTTCTAACACTTGTGAAAATGAAAACTCGAGAAAACGCGCTTTAAAGTTCTGCCTGAGCATTCGCACCTGCTCGACGCTCGGCCACTAAAACTGCTCTAGCTTCGAAAATATGTCGAATTGGCCTCTGGAATTTTAAAGACAAATTCTTGGAAAGTTTTGGAAGAGATTTAAAACAAAACAAAAAAGTTTTCGATTTTTTGAAGCCTGTAAAGCAGACTGCCTTAAATGGAGCTCCGTAGCCATTTTTATACTTTTTTGTTACTGATGTGGGTGCCGTCTAGAACTAGTATAATCATTAAGAAAATTCTTAAAATAACCTAAACTCCAGGGAAAAGTATAATATTTTTTAGCAGTAATGGTTTAGAAGACAGAAGAGACGCTGATTTAGAAATATAAAACTCAAAATGTTTCATAGAGAAAACAAAAAAATATACACCGCTGTAAAAATGGTCTCAAAGATCACTCTTTTGATAAAACTACGAATCACAGAGAAAATTAAATTTTTTGGTGTGAGATTCGGCTTGATAAATTATTTCCTACAGTAATAACTTACGATCGTATTAGGATTGCCAATCTTTCAGTCTAACCTAAGAATATCTAAGGTTATACCATTACAACGGACTATAAATCTGTTCAATCAACAGTATGTTTCTACGATGGAACGAAAAACGTTGGCTTTGAGGGAGAAGTGAATAGAATGTTCTACGAATTAATATTTTCTGAATTGCGATGGTGAATGAGTGGGAAACTAATTACGAGAAATATAATCGGTTTTGCATAATTTTTATATTGCAAACTTCGTGATATTCGAGAGTACGTTCTTAAAGCAAATTTCTGGATTCTTTGAAAAAATACAACTAAGAACGGATTTTCAATTTTATGAATTAAAATGCAGTCTCCTCATTCAAAGCAATTCAAGATTACAAGAATAAGACTGAGAATTTAATGATTCATTCCAATATTAGTGAAATTTTTAGTTTATATTTAGATTTCAGAGCTGCCATTACATGAAATTGTCAAGAAAACTGAGTAAGATATTTTGCATAATTCCGATATGTGGTTTTGAGTTCTTATCGCAAGTAATATATTTATGTATGTATATATGTATGTGTGTAAGTGAGCATGAGCAATTAAAAATTTTCTGCGAAGTATGTGGCATTTCAAGTGTGTTTCTGCTAAAAATATTAAAAAATAATTCTTTTACTCAATTTCTCCAGTGTCTGCAAAGCAATTTCATTTAAAACGTTAAATTACTTATTCACAACTGCACACACACACACACGTCTCACATGCAACTTGTGTTTCCATTTAAATTGGGTTGCCACCGGCAGCGGCGGCGAATGCTGGCTCGCTTAGCTCGTTTGACTGCCACAAGCGACCACCAGGTTTTTTTAGCAACATAAACTTGTTATTATTTATTGTTGTTATTGCTCAAACACAACAGTGTCCTATGCAAACACACAAATACATATACAAACATATATTGTTTGAATGTATGTATGTATGTGTGTGTGTGTATCTACAAACAGATCGCTGTTGATCTCTCATTTTTTTACAACTTCTCACATGAACACGCCGAACAGGTCTTGCTGCCAGTTGAGAACGCAGCGTGGTTGTTGTGGATCTTGCAGGTACTTGTTTACAACAACAACAACAATGTGGCTTTTATTTCTTTTTCGATGTCTTGCAAAAACAGCAAGTAAAAGCAGACAAGAAAAAATAGCAGTTAAAAAAACAACAACAACAACAACAACAACAAAAGTAACAGCATTAGCTCGCTCGTGCTTGCCTAAAACATGAGACCGCCGCTTCGTTTCTGACTGTGACGACACAGTTACCAACACACATATATAAGCAGATACTATCACACACGCACATTTGCTGGCCTGTTAGCGACCGTTAAAACCTTAACTATATGCTGTCTTAACTATATGCTGCCATTTGTATGTATGTATGCATGTATGTATGGTTGGGTGCGTGTGTGTATGTAAATAATTATACACCGATTGTCATTCAACCAAAAACAAAATATCCAAAAAGGTCAAATTTTTTTAGACAGCCGACGTTGTCGCCGTTTTCATACGCTCTCGGACACTCGAACACTTTTCTTTTTTTATTTTTTATTTATTATTATTTTTTTTTGTTTTTTCTTCTTGTTGTTGAAAATTTTGTAATTTGTTGCTCACTTTTGACTTTAACTGGCTTTCACATTCTCCTTTAAGGTTGCTTTTCGTAGTTTATCTACTTGTAAATGTTCCAACTACCTTTATTGCTATTGTTGGTGTTGTTGTTTGACTTATTGTTGCCCTTATTGTCGAAGTGAAAAGACATTATTGAACGTGCAATATACGAATTAGCGAACTTCACACTGACCGATAATGCAGCCAAACACAGTATAATAAATAAACAAAAGCGCCTAAAAATGGCGCACGCACACACCTACACATATATTTTCGTTTGTTTGTATGTATGTGATTACAAATAAGGTAAATCGCGCGCACTTGTCTTTGCTAAACACTTCCGCTTCAACACGCTTGAGTATTTCACGCTAAATACCAGACGATTAACACCCGCGCATAACACAGATTACGATCGAGACATAGATACATACATATGTATATGCATATGCCAATGCAAGCGTTTTGTATAACCGCCGTAGCACGCAATGCGTACGCGCTGAAATGACAAACTAGCGTTAAATAGTTTCTTATTTTCAATTAATATTTTCAACAAAAATTCTTTTTCACTACTTCACACTAGCGTTCACCGTTTTGAGACTGCTTGCCAGACGAACACGTTTCACACAACTGAAATTGAAAACGACTTCCAACTAACTGGCTTTGGTAGTCTTTCTTATGGTATACTACGGCCCAGTCAAGCGGACACTCTCTCCGCCGGTCGCCGTCGCAGTCAGCGCCAGTCAACGGCATTGCCACCGGCAGTTATGTTCCAGTTAACTTCGTAGCGCGCTGTCGACGTCAGCAGCGACGTCAATGTATGATCGATGTGTTTGTTGTAGTAACTCCAATACTCACTTGTTACTCACTTACGGTGTTTTTTGTTGCTTTTACTTGTGGATCGTGTGCTGCGCGCTCTAACGTATATTTTCGCATGCTCTCCGATTGGTGGCGTTTGCCGTTGCTTCACAAGTGTATGCGCAACGATCGTGCTGTGTTTGTTATTTACAAACATTCGTTTCTATATGTGGGTTGGTTGCGATCGTGGTGCTCATGAGAGTACTATAACCCAATAGGTGAACTATCTGACACAATTCGAATAAGAAATTGATGTCGGTTAATCTAGATCACATGCTGATCAAGTATTGAGTACGCTAAATTAACAGTTAGCACTGAGGTTGAGTTTAAAGTAGGAAAGCACTTAAAATTTTGAAGCATAACTAGTCTAGACTTCAGCAGCGGAACCCAAATCGATCAAGTTTTGAAAATCCAGAAAGTACACTTTTGGTGAAAGACTTTTCCCACTAGCTCCTCTACAGCAGTATATGGCTACATCTACAGCAGTATATGTACATCTCACTCTCTCCTTAATATTTGGCTTTCAAGAGAGCTTTCTTTCCCAGGTATTTCACCTGGTCCACGTGTTGTAAACTGGAGCCGCCCATGCAGAGGAGAGGAGGAGGTGCTGGGATTTTATACATTCTTGTGAATAAAATAAATCCGAGTGCTTCAAAATATGTATGTAAGACTAAACTTCGAAAACGTTGTCAGTTTGAGAATGAGGTTACGATAAGACAGTGAAACCCCCATCTTGCTATTGCCGTAGGGATTTAAGCTGGTTCCGAGTTACGCATTTTTTTTACGTAGATGTTCACGTGATCCCTGATGATTGATTATCGATCAGTAGATTGTCTTCATTTATTCCGGAAGAGTTAACTAATTCTGTTAGGTACTTGTGATCATTCTAGGATCGGGTAGATCCCAATGCAACAGAGTGTAACAGCCATGGACAAAGCGTTCTCGAAACAACCTCTTCTGCCATTTGAGAATCAGAGTCGATACTTAGACTTTCTCCTAACTGATTCGTTATTTAAGTGATTCAGTGATCTTCACTCTCGCGGATTAGGCCGATATCCAATAGTGTTTTAATTTTTCGATAAAGAACCGAAGGGATCTCATTACGTCCGTCTTTAAACTTATATTAAAATGTATACTTTAAGTAAGTACAAGAGAGTGAAAGAGATACGTTTTGGAGAAGTGAAGTACCACTATGCAATACTTAGATTTGATCTCAATATCTAACTACACCTAGTATTCTAAGTGGAGGTGGTACGTTAACAGCTGATATCAAACAACGAACGAAGTTCTGTGATTACTTAAAAGAGACGGTATTACTTGTCACTATCTTTTTTACGAATATTCTTAAGACCCTTAATAAAAGTAGATAATAAGCACGGTCAATTATCTAGTACGAGTACACTTGTAGGCGCCAAAGGGCGCGATCTCTGAGATTTTAAACATGTGTCTTATGTAAATACGTTAAAATATGTATTCTGTAATTTTGTTTGTTGCAGTTTACTATTGTTTAGCTCTTGACGTCTGTATTTCATGTCTTTGTTACATGATTTATGCAATCTAAGTGTAATATCATATCGCCTCAATACGATCCCTTTTTTAAAATTCTGCCTCGATAGTAAAATTTTAAATTTTGTATTATTTTTTTTTTTACCAGAAAGTTTGATCTATGGAAGGAAATTTGTATGAAATTTGATTTCTAAACGCTAGTACCAATTCAAGAGTTCAAGTAATGGAGATCTTCAAGTTATAGAAGTTCGGTTTATGGAAGTTCAACTGTATTTCTATTAAATAACACATTGCTTTTCGAGTAATGAAGGAATTTAATAAATTAATAAAGCTCTTTGCATTAACCTAGACGCACGACAAAAGCTACTTAGTCAGACATATTTTTCTATATTCTCTGGGACGAATAACCTAAAATTTCTCTCATATATTTTAATAGAAACACTCTCAAATGAGAAACTATAAATAAACTGTATGAATGTGGGTATCTTCTGAGAATTCTTCACACTAGAAATGCATTTAAATTGAAATTGCAATCAAAGTAAATGTAAAGTGGCATAAAATGCCATGGTAGGAATTTTAATAATAAATATAACAGTACTTCACCTCCATCACATGTACCTACAAATAGCATAAATATGATTTATCATACTTGTGTTATAGTTTCTGACTTGTTATCTTTGTTGTTGTTCGAGGTGATTTAAAAATCAAGCGCCGCTGAAGAAGTGCGCATAAAAATTTCGAATTAATCGCAGACGACTGGGCGCGACATCAATTTGACGCTGTTGCATTACACTCAATCGCTTGCGCACACACTCACACATACACTTACACAAATACATATACATCTACATAGAAACGTAAACGTGTGCGTATTGAAAAGTTTGTCCTTCTCGCTCAATGTTGCACAATTTTTCAATCAACGCAATATTGGAATCCCAAAAGAGTGCGAGTGAACGCGTTCGTGTAACTGAGTAGAGAAGGGCCAAGGGGGGGCCTGAAGGGACAGAGTGCAGAATGCAAGTAAAATATAACGAGTAAAGAACGGCAGCAGCACAAACAACACAAACAAATCCAATCAGCAGTTAGTCGTCACAAATGCCAACAGATCTGGCTGGTTTGAGTGCGGGGTATACAGAGAGGCTTTGTGTCCCTTCAGCGGGGGAAAAGGTGGGTGGTACAATGCAGCACGCGTTAAATAAATAAAACTAGTAAACCGTTAGTATTGAGCTTCGTCACCATATCGGCTTAAGGCATGACTGCTGATGGTCATACACCCTGCTGTTGTTGCTATTATTGTTGTTGTTGTTGCGCGCATGCAACTTCATACATAGTTTGAGTAATCGTTTCATTGAACTACAAAGTCTACAAAGAAACTTCTCATGTATTAGAGATAAAAGTTTTCGCACCCACTTGTGGCGCAAAGCAATTTTACGTTCATTCACTGGCAATTTCAGCCTCAGCGCTGCGACGCATTGCAAGCGCGTATGGCCGGCATTGATTGCCCGCAACCGCAAAAGGTAGCATTAACAAATGTGGGCATTTGTGTTATCTGGTGCAGACCTCGTTGGTCATTTGAAATGAATTGAATGCGTCAGTCGCATAGTTTGAGGCTTGCGACTTGGGGGAAGGGTGGTGTATGGCAAACGCATTTTTCTTTTACACCCAACGGGGTGATGTGTGCAGATTTTGTGATAAACTCGAGGCTTTTGGGTCTGGAGTAAAGTTCTAAATTAAATATGATATATGGCTGATGAAGTCGACTAAGTAATGCTTAGTTAAGTGAGGCTAGAGGTTGTCTTAATATATTTTTACTTAAACTGTGGAGATACTGTCTAAAACTAACTAAGAAGAAAATACTAAGAAAAGAAGCAGTGAGAGATAGAGAACGCGAAAGCTTATGAGGATGAAATTGTTAATATTTTTTAATAGAGTCACATCAGAGACTTCATCTGCTGTAGCTTAAAATAATCTGTGATAGTGCTAATTCGTAAAAAAAAAAACGGATCAAAACAGTTCGAAGAATCCTCATAATCCTTTTTAGAGTAGTCGCCCTGAAGTTGAAAGTGGTTTCTAACCAAGATACAGACCAGAAAAGATGGTTGGACTTTAGTAAAAATTTCTTATCAATCCTTGAAGACAATCTAATGAAGAAACTATGCTCTTCGAAGGTTTCTAGGAAAATTTTTCGTAAGAGATCCTACGCAGGTGACCCTTTCAAAGATATTCTTAAGTAATATCTAAGCACGGAAAAAGAGTTAATTCATTGCAATACATTGGATTCCGGAAAGTCCAACATAGATCTGTTAGCCAGCAAGGATCAGTCGACTGTTTTTTGGTAAGGTTTTCAATAGAACCTAGACGAATTAGTGGATCAGGAACTTATCTCATCTACCAGAACAGTATCTATGTACAGTCAGCAATTGCTTTGGATCACACTCAAAGGTAACCTCATACTATAAAAGGTTGGAACTTTCAACCGATTGAAGTTAAGTTTTCAATATTACCTTTTATTTATTAGAAATTATTTTTATTTAAATACATTAATTTTTATAAAGCACGTGTCCTTATTTTTGAAACGAAATAAAATATGATAGCTTTCCGTACATTTATAGAAATTTTTTTAACCACCTGGTCTGTCCTTTTCGCTCACTTCACTCAGTGTGACAATACAAGGCTGCCATCTAAATGAAAATGACAAACGACACAACCAACTTGTCAGTCCGCAAAGTATAACTCAATGAGTTGATGTTAAGTAACAACAAAGAAGTCCTAGCAAATAAATATTTCAATTGCTTATAATGTACATATGTATGTATTTAGACTTCACTGCTGAGTAATAAATACAATTAAGCGCAATTTGATGTGGGGAAACTTGGTGCACAAACTTTCGAAACTTTCTTAACTTTTTGACACAATAATGAATTAATGTGGTTTAATTACTATAAAAGTATGCAAATATATATCATTTGAAGTGTATATTTGTAATTCATTTGCAGTGAGCAAGGTATGCGCAAAACAATTAGGGTAAGAGGAGTAATCTCGACAAAAAATTATTTTGGTTAATATAACATTTTAGGAAAATGTTGAACGATGTTAATAGAAATGTATTATTTGCTAGAGCTGGGCTAAGAAACTACAAAGTATATTAAAAATAAAAAAAATATAAATATTGTCGAGGCAACTAGTGTAGAACTAGGAAAATAAAAAAATCCGTAGATGGCGCTGTGGTCAATTCGTAGCTTATTTGTTTACAAATTCTATATTTATGGGCCAATTTGGTTCCTTTTTGCTGTATATACGTGTTTTTTATGTAAGCGATATATCCAAGTCATAGTTTGGGTTCATATTATTTGTTTGATATTTCATATTCATATTTTGTTTGATAAGCTAACGAGCACAAGATTCATAAAGTCACTAATAATTACTAATTAATCAGCATTTGTTACATCAGCTAGTAATACTACATTATTGATATCCGATATATAAAGTATGGTTCAATGTTTTCTCATAAATAAATTATAACACCTTCGACTCTGTTAAATTTATCTAAGAAAAAATCACATTGAGTGCTTTTCGACTGTCCCTAACCAACGGTGCTTACTACTAAAAAAGTTTGAGAAATCACGGTAATTATTCAATGTTTTGAGAAAAAATAGATGCATTTCACTAATTACTCAGTTGTTTTGAGAATCGGAATTCATTGAAACATAAATACAGTGGAACTTCTCTAACTCGAATCACCATAATCCACAAAAAAACTTCGAGTTAGAGAGACTTCGAGTTATAGAATTTTCATTAAAACATAAAATTTTTCAAAAAGCTAGAAAATAAAGATTTATACACAGTTTAAAAATTTATGTTCATACGTTAAAACAAGTATTTTGTAATTTTGTTGGTTGTAGTTTGCAATTGTTTGGCTCTTGACGTTTGTATTCCATGCCTTTCTTACACGATTTATGCAATTCATAAGTGTAATATCACACTTTTTGTTCGCCTCCATAAGATATAGAGGGAATCTTCTAAAATTCTACCTCGATAGAAAAATTTTAAATTTTGTATTTTGCCCTGACCAAAAATTTCGATTTATGGAAGGAAATTTGTATGAAAGTTTGAAAGTTACCTGCTATTGCCACTTCAAGTGTTCGAGTTATGGATAACTTCGAGTTATAGAAATTCGAGTTAGGGAAGGAAATTTGTATGAAATTTGGCTTCTAAACGCTATTGCCAATTCTAGTGTTCGAGTTATGGAGATCGAGTTATGAAAGTTCCACTGTATTTTGCTTCCGATTTACACAGCATGTTAGATAAGTCATTAAAATTGCAAAACAAGTGTCTTCTTTGGCTTCACTTTAGTTTAAGTTCTCAAAAATAGCCATCTTCTCGAAGAAGACCTTTTCATTAATGTATAAATTTGATAGCCCAAATAATTCTTAGTGCCAGAAAGGCTTAATTTAAGTACTAGATGATTAAATGATGAAATTTTGGAATTTATTTCCTTTGTGGTTTCAATGTTTGGCGCGTTTTTGAGCACTCGGTTTGAATATCGATATGTTGTGAGGCCATTTAGAGCAGTAATCCCCCAAGATCCAAGATCTTGTTTCGAAATAGGCAACTATCGAAATTCCTTGTTGGATGACTTTAGTACGGAAAAGTTCTTGAAGCGACCTAAAACATTCCTGAAATATATTTGAAGTCCCACTGCCTACAGTTTCGATCATGTAGACACACCTAACATGGAAGCGGCTAAAAAGCCCGTTTCATTGATTATTATTTGGTGTTTTCTTCTTCTAGATTTCGTTCTTAAGTTCATTTAATTTCTTGCAGAGTCATTCCAAGGTATTGTCTATGAGGATACAATTTTATAGTTTAGCAAAGTGTTGATGCCGAGTTCCCTTAGTCGTCGTCTAAAATAGAATTGTCTTTACTACTGCAATAATTCTAGCGACCAGGAACAGGGTTGTATTTTAAGTGTCTCCATATGATATTCTAAGCGTAATTGTCTTATCCAACCACCCTCGTTCAATTTGTGGCACGTTCAAGCGCTCATATGTTAGTCGGTCAGTTCATGGACGCACTGACAAATGACAAATGGCAGAGCTTTTAGCCACAATCTAATAAATACATACCAACAAACTAACAAATAAACAAACGAACAAATTTCGTATGCGAAAGTAAGTTGCTGCTTTAGTTGTTTTTGTTGGTGTTGTTGATGTTGGTCAAGTTGGGCCGTTAGTTCGGTGTGCTACCTGCGGTTTTGCGCTGTGCATATTTCATGTTGTAGGTTGCAAAACTTTTCACTCAACTGCTACTACGCTAGTCAGCAAAGCAACAACAACAACGACAAGTGAATTATTATCGCTACTTCAAACAATCAGCAAAGTTTGCAGGGCAAAAAGTGGTGCCGCGCGGTTGGCGGCAGGCGGCAAGTGCAATGTGCTCACAATTTATGCAAATTAACCAAAACAACGCCGCAGTTACACAAAGCCTGCTGTCACTCGCCGCTCCCCACCCAACCGCCAAGCTCCAACAACTTCAACCTGAACCTCAAACGCAAACTCAGTCAGCAGCCGACACAGTCACCTTGTGAACGCTGAGCGCAACAAATCGCTTTCATTAAACTTTCTTCTTTCTTCTCGCTTTCAGTTAGGCTACGGCTACGGCTACGGCTTCGCTTCTCTGCTCTTTCGCCGCATCTTCGCAACGGATTGCTCCCGTTTGCGCGGCGTGACGTTACATGGCGCGGCACCAATTCAACGGTCACGTTGCCGGCACAATCGCTACTATAATTGCACAAGCCAGCGCAAAACTACGCTAGCACTATGTATGTGTGTGTGCTTATTTGCCGGCTTTCGGCGCACATGACCACCACTATGTTTGCTCCACTTACCGTTTATAATTCTGGTCAGCTTATTGCGGCGTGTTGACGATGGACTTAAGAGGCTTTCGCGTCGACTATTGCCCGCACTGCTGCCGCTGCTGCAGAGATCGCCACCGGCACCGTAATTGATATTCAATTGGGTTGTTTGCGATGCGGTGCTGCAGTTCGAGAACAAGCTGCTCGCTGATGGCCGCTTGCTGAACGGCACCACTGAGGGGCGTGGTATGTCGAGTGATGGTCGCGGCGTGTCGCTAAACACAATCTCGGCAAAGGAATCAATGCTGGCCGAACGTTGCAATGCGCTGCTGTCCTTACGCCTGCAAAAACAAAAGCAAACACACAGCGAAAGAGAATTAAAGTGAATCAAATCAGAAAATGAAAACAATTTCAGTGGAAAAGTGGTCGACAATATGGAGTGAATAAAAAATTATACAAAAAAGAAGTAAGCAGCTACTTAGAAGAATTGGAGCACATTCTGAATTATTGAACGTTGCGCGCAGAAAGTGCTAAGCAAAGCGGAATTGGCTTGGGAAGCAATAATGCGTGGATGGATTTTTAATGAAGACTTACGCTTGTATATACATACATATGTACACAGTGTATGTAGGTTCAGTTACTATACATAGGATATACAGTTTTAAAAGCACTTATTTTTCAAATGCTCACAGATTATGAAGTAGCGGTAATATAACGATTATTAGTAATGTATTAAAACAAATAATAATTTTATCAATATTGTTCAAATGTATGCTTCCTGCAGAAAATCCGATAATTGCTTTATCTGAAACAGGAAGTTGCCACCTGTCTTAAAAATAAACTTCATTTCAATAATTAAAGACATTATATATATGACTTGAGTGATATTCCATAAACATATTTAAGTACAATCCTTCCGCGCAAGCGATAACTTTAAAGCTTAAGAGGCACACCTAGTGTGAAATTTCAAAAAAATCAATTCAATTAAAGAGCAGCCGCTCGGTAACAGTGAAAACGATCATTTTATCTTTAAACTCGTTTTTCTAGAAACACCATTTTCCGAATTTGCTGCAGTAATTACTCAAAAACAAATGATCCGATCACTATCGAATTTTTTTTTACATGTTCTATATATAGTTCTCCGTACAGTGACCTATCGATTTTTGATCTGATCAAAAAATCAAATTTTGGCAGGCCAAAAACGACCAAAATTTTGTTTAAAATTCGACTATTTTTTTTTAAATGCCGCCATATTGTAAATTTTTGATTTTTTTTATCGTAGGTCATTGTACAGACAATATTATCTAGTTTAACGAGAATTTTTTTTTTTAGATTTCATCCACAGAGAAGGCCGGAATCATTGCAGCAGTGAAGGACTTTTTTTTCGCGCCGTTGGAGATCGACTATAACTTAAAAAATATTCAAAATTTACCTTTTTTAGGCCATTATACTAGGTGTGCCCCTTAAGATATTTTAATAAACACATATTACATGGCAAATAGAGCTATGAAAATGAATTGTTGTTAATAGGATCATAATATGGAGGGACTTATTTGGATGTACAACAAAACCGAAAAAAACATGGAACCTCCAAATAAGGTTTTTTATACTCTCGCAACAAATGTTGCTAAAGAGAGTATTATAGTTTTGTTCACATAACGGTTGTTTGTAACACCCAAAACTAAACGAGTTAGATATAGGGTTATATATACCAAAGTGATCAGGGTGAAGAGTGGAGTTCAAATCCGAATGTCTGTCTGTCCGTCCGTCCGTCCGTCCGTCCGTCCGTCCGTCTGTGCAAGCTGTAACTTGAGTAAAAATTAAGATATCTTAATGAAACTTGGCACACTTATTTCTTGGCACCATAGGAAGGTTGCTTTCGAAAATGAGCAAAATCGGACCACTGCCACGGCCACAAAATGGCGAAAACCGAAAACACATAAAGTGCCGTAACTAAGCCATAAATAAAGCTATGGAAATAAAATTTGGAATGAAGGATCGTAGAGTCGAGGGCCATATTTGGATGTAATTTTTTTGGGGAAGTGGGCGTGGCCCGCCCCTACTACGTTTTTGTACATATCTCGCAAACCAATAGAGCTATATAAACGAAACTTTCTGCAGGCGTTTTTTTTAGCCACTTCCTAATACAGTCCAAAAATGAAAGAAATCGGATCATAACCACGCCCACCTCCCATACAAAAGTTAGGTTGAAAATTACTAAAAATGGGTTAACTCACTAACGAAAAACGTTAGAAACACTAAATTTCACATAAGAAATGGCAGATGGAAGCTGCACTCAGATTTTTTTACAAAATGGAAAATGGGCGTGGCGTCGCCCACTTATGGGACAAAAACCATATCTCAGGAACTACTCGACCGATTTTAATGAAACTTGGTTTGTAATAGTTTCCTTACATCCCAATGATATGTTATGAAAATAGGCCAAATCGCTTCACAACCACGCCTACTTCCTATATACCAGAACTTTGAAGACAATCTGAATCGTTTACATTACAATATATAAAGTAAACACTAGTGAAGATATCGGTGCAGAACTTTGCACAAATATTATGTTAATAGTGTGGCAGCCCCATTCTAAAAATCGCCGAAATCGGACCATAGGTTTTTAAGACCCCATATATCGAACACGAGGACCTCGGTGCTTCTAACCTATTATTATGGTTTCCAACTTCCAATGGACTTTATACAATATATATGACGAATATGTGGGTCAAATTGTGTATTATATAATATAAATAAAGTTAAATAAATAAATTGCGAGAGTATAAAATGTTCGGTTACACCCGAACTTAGCCCTTCCTTACTTGTTTGAATATATCTTCCTAACTATCTAAGCTATGTAAACCAAACATACTGGACACATTTCCCCATAGTACCTCATCACGCACCATGAAAAGGGACCAATTTGGATAACAACCACGCCTACCCCCTATATAAAGGTTATGTTGAAAACTACTAAAACTGACTGAACTCACTATCGAAAAACGACAGAAACACTAAATTTCACATAAGAAATTGCAAAGCAGCACTCATATTGGTATGAAAAATACTACTACTGGCTCAAAACCCATACCTCAGGAACTTATCGACCAATTTCAAATTTTAGCTTAATTCATATTTTTTAATATTTTGAAATTATGAAAATTCACGTTCTGTAAATAATATGTTTCGCGCTCTTCGCTCAACTTATCAACATCGGTCGACTGAGCGCACTATTCACAACACTGTCATCCATATTGAGACCGCGCATTCATTATTGTATAAAACTCGGCCGAATATACCGGACTGTGGAGAGTTCGTGGCGCCGTTCACAGGAACTCGAACTGAAGTATGGAACTACTTAGCACATTTTACGTCGAGATCTTAAATTAAAAAGCGTACAAAATACAGCTTGTGGAAGAACTGAACTCAATGGGCTCTCGGAAAGTTCCAAAAGATCCGACGATTTCGAGCCCAATTCTTCGATGAGACCCATTTCTGGCTCAATCGACTCGATTCAGGCAACATTTTACGCATGTCATTCGCCAGTTACCAGTCGAAGAGCTCGAACGAGTCATCAAAAATTGCACTCAAGATATGGGCCATCTGAGATGTTTTTCTTTAAAGTAGGGAACTTGCAGGAAAAAATATAAAAGGAAGTCCGTCCTAATACTGAAACCTAACATAATCATGCTGTCCTAAAGACTCGAGAAGAATTAAGAACAATGGAAAATTTTTTCCGTTCCTTAATTCCCCACATTACTGAAGTGACTTGAGCGAAATAATGCAATAATTTTCAGTAAATAGCTTAAAATAGACCGATAAAGCTTTCCATTATTCCAGGCGAAATTAATTTTCCACGCTTAATTGAAAGCAAACTGTGAAAGTTTACAATAACATTTTGTTTTACTTAAACTAATTAATTTGCCTGGACTTCTTTAATTATTAAGCGCTAATTAAAACAGCAACATAGAGGAGAGTTCTTTCATACACAACTCATTACATTTGCATTGACTTGACACTTTTAACGGGGAGCTTTTGAAAGGCAGGAAATTAAAATCGAATAGTTTGCAGAAACTTCCGTTCGAAAATTGCAGCGAGCAGGAAAACTGAACTGGCTTAAACAGTAACAACAACAACAGCAACAATAAAAACAACGAGTAGTAAATGAAAATCGCCCGGCAAGTGACACTTGCAACGACTATCGATAGACAAACTCCCGTGGACAGTGCTATAAAAGCAATAACAACAACAACATGAACAGTGTTTACAACAACTATAACTTGTGCAATATAAAAAAGTAAGTAAGTGCATTTGTCAGGCGCATAATGATTGCGTGACGTGGCAGCCGAAGCGCAGAAATGCCATTTGACAGATTTATAATTTGCTATAGGCGAAATGCATTAAATCGTTGCATGTAAATGCAATCAAAGTTTATGCAAGTGAATTGCCAACGGGCGAACTGGCTGCGCGTAACAAACGCCTGCCATCCCCCCTCCGCCAGTTTTTTACTGCTGCATTTTCCTGCGCCTTCTTGTGCAATATTCGTTAGCTGGAAAGTGAATAAAATTTGCAATGACTGGGGAAACCAGTGAGCAGAGCATCAGCATACACACACACCGCCACATTTTATTCATACCACTATATGTAAGTATGTTTGTATATGCCGTTGATGATCTTTGAACGTTTATTGTCAGCAGCCGAGTCCTTTGCTTGGCAAAGTGGCAACTGTGGCATCTGTTGCAAATGCGGTGATGAAGTAGCAACAGATGAAGCCGCATGGCCTCACGCATAATAACAGCAAGACCGACAACAACAACAACAACAATAACAGCAGCAGCAACAAGGAAATGACAATGAGTATCATCGCTATTGTTATTGTAGATTGTTGCTGTTGTTATTGTAGATTGTTGCTGTTGTTATTGTATAGTGTTGTTCCTGTTTGTGTGCTTTTGCTGTCGTCGTTTGCTTCCGGTCGTTGCGGCCGCGTTGATGATTGCTGGTAATGATGTTGTCGCCAGCACTTTAAGTCGCACACACAACCACACACACACAAGTGCAATAACTTAAGCATGCCACAGACATATACTCGTACACTTGCCATAATAATCTGCTTGCCTTTAGTGGCATTTTAAAGCACTGCACAGCCGTGAGTAATAATAATAAAAAGTAATAGTATTAATAATGCTATTAACTTCGTCATTCTGTAGACACGCTGGCAAGCTGTGCTACTACAGTAGAGCTGGCACTTGAACAGAATTCCGTAAGTGAGAGAGGGTGTAAATGTCAGTTTCAATAATTTATCTATTTATAACCGTTATTTCAGTGATTTTGGTAAAAATCCTTTGGTATTTAAATTATTATTTTTTTGAAAAAAAATTATTAACTTTTTGAAATAACGGTAAATTGCATATATGTATTTTTAAAAATGTACTTAATTTTTTTAATACACATATGTTGCTAAACTAAAATATAAAGAAGAAAATGTAAAATCGCAGAAACGAAATTGGAAGAGTGTTGCCTACATTTAGGCGTTTCAACAAAAAACCTATTTTTCTACTTAATTTCGTTAATTTAGCTAAAGTTCGACTGCCTTCTGTTATCGTAGATCACTAAAATTATTTAATTGTGGTGAATATTTTATGCAACAACAACAACATTGAACAAAGCAATACAGAGAAACCTTTCCTAACGAACACCTCTGTTAGACGGACATCTTCCTTGAGCGAACATTTTATCATGCATAAAAAATAAATTTTTAGAACAAATGATCTCTCCTAGACGAACACCTCTCTTGGAAGGACAAAAATCGTTCGACGGTGAGTATCCGTCCAAGAGAGGTTTCACTGTAAATATATTCAATAACAAGTAAGGAAGGGCTAAGTTCGGGTGTAACCGAACATTTTATACTCTCGCAATTTATTTATTTAACTTTATTTATATTATATAATACACAATTTGACCCACATATTCGTCATATATATTGTATAAAGTCCATTGAAAGTTGGAAACCATAATATTAGGTTAGAAGCACCGAGGTCCTCGTGTTCGATATATGGGGCCTTAAAAACCTATGGTCCGATTTCGGCGATTTTAAGGATGGGGTTGCCACACTATTAAAATAGTATTTATGCAAAGTTCTGCACCGATATCTTCACTAGTGCTTACTTTATATATTGTAAAGTAAACGATTCAGATTGTTTTCAAAGTTCTGGTATATAGGAAGTAGGCGTGGTTGTGAAGCGATTTGGCCAATTTTCACAACATATAATTGGGATGTAAGGAAACTATTACAAACCAAGTTTCATTAAAATCGGTCGAGTAGTTCCTGAGATATGGTTTTTGGCCCATAAGTGGGCGACGCCACGCCCATTTTCCATTTTGTAAAAAAATCTGAGTGCAGCTTTCATCTGCCATTTCTTATGTGAAATTTAGTGTTTCTGACGTTTTTCGCTAGTGAGTTAACCCACTTTTAGTAATTTTCAACCTAACTTTTGTATGGGAGGTGGGCGTGGTTATTATCCGATTTCTTTCATTTTTGGACTATATTAGGAAGTGGCTAAAAAAAACGACTGCAGAAAGTTTGGTTTATATAGCTCTATTGGTTTGCGAGATATGTACAAAAAACTTAGTAGGGGGCGGGGCCACGCCCACTTCCCCAAAAAAATTACATCCAAATATGCCCCTTCATAGTGCGATCCTTCATACCAAATTTTATTTCCATAGCTTTATTTATGGCTTAGTTATGGCACTTTATGTGTTTTCGGTTTTCGCCATTTTGTGGGCGTGGCAGTGGTCCGATTTTGCTCATTTTCGAAAGCAACCCTCTCATGGTCCCAAGGAACATGTGTTCCAAGTTTCATCAAGATATCTTAATTTTTACTCAAGTTACAGCTTGCACAGACGGACGGACGGACGGACGGACGGACGGACGGACGGACAGACAGACATTCGGATTTGAACTCCACTCTTCACCCTGATCACTTTGGTATATATAACCCTATATCTAACTCGTTTAGTTTTGGGTGTTACAAACAACCGTTATGTGAACAAAACTATAATACTCTCTTTAGCAACATTTGTTGCGAGAGTATAAAAAAGTTGGTGCTTAGTTATTAGACCAAAATTACACTTCATTTTATATTCTCCGTAGAGAGAGTATACAATCTCTTAAATTGTTTTCGATCTATATTTTATTAGAAATACTATTTGTACACCAACAATATCAAGTAGCATACATTTAGGGTGGTTAGGAAAGCATGTGAGTTCTATACTAGAATACACAGCACTGACATCGGCGTGAAAATTATTTCAAACATTTTTTTTTATTATTTTTCGAAAATAAAAATTAAATTTTTTATTTAAATCTTCAATATTTTTTAAATTTAATTCTTCGACGGCATATGATTTATAAAACAACTACAGTGGAACTTCCACAACTTGAACTTATAAAACTCGAAGTTCTCCATAACTCGAACTCTTGAATTGGCAATAGAAGTAAAATTTCATACAAATTAACTTCCATAACTCGAAGATTTTTTTTGGATTATGGTGATACAAGTTAGAGAAGTTCAACTGTATTTTCATCATTATAATAGAATTTCATATTCATACCAATTTTTATACCACATTCATTGATAAAAATTACTGGTGGTAGTTTATTTTATGTTTTGTATTTTATATCCATTAATATTCATAGTTATTTTCTCTATCAATTCATTCGTGCTTTCATATTCCTATTTATTTGCATATACCCACACATATGGCATAAACTTATATTGCCATTATGTCCACATATTTTTATATAAGACTGTATGTAAGACTGCCACGTGCTAGGTGAACTTTTCACGTTTCTCCCGCCTACCACCAAACTCATTTTCATTTGTACATATTTATATGTACTGAAAATCTTTCCCACAACTTTAGCTGACCCATTTCCGGGCGCTAATATTTGGTCCGTCTGTTTGTAGGTAATAATTTGCTGACAATTCATGCTTATTTTGCATGAGTAAATATGTAAGAAAAATACAAATAATAACCTAATATGCGCGTATGTATGAATGTATGAGTGCGGTTCCTACAATCACAGCGAAGATTGTCAACTTCTTTGATGAAAGCGCACAAGTGCGCTCCACTCGAGGTTTATGACCCTTGTTCAGTTTGTCTCAACTTGTCTAGCCACTGTATTGTGCTGTCCATCATCAAAGTGTGTTTGCCATAAACATACATTTACAATGTGAGAGTGTTGGTATGGATTTATTGTATGTTTTTTAAGTTTTGTACAATTTGATTTTATTGTGCTCAATTATTGAAAATACTTGAACCTTGGTAATACGAATTAAAGACAATTTTTATTTAATAAGATTATTTAAAGAATTGGTATAAATTGGTAGATGAATGTAGAATAGTTTCAGCTTTTAAGCTCCCTTTAATTTAGGAAAATTTGGGTAGTGGTGTATCGAAGAAGCAACTGGTATAAATTAGTTAAACAAGTATAATGAAACAGATATCAAATTTAAAATTTTGATACATTTTTGACAACAAAGTGCTATATATTAAAAAAAATGGTACTTGAAATCGTTCAGGAGGTGTAGGGGCCTAATTTTTTTAAATTATATCTATGCGCCTAAATGTAGGCAACATTTATTATATTTATAGCCAAAAGTAGTATAATTATAGTTTCAAGCTCTCTTTAATATATCACAATTTGCATAGAGGTGAATAGAAGAAGCAACTGGTATAAATTAGTTAAACTGGTATAATGAAATAGAGATCAAATTTAAATTTTTGATAAATTTCTGACAACAAAGCACTATATATTTTAAAAATAGTACTTGACATCGTTAAGGTGTCTCACATATGTAGGAGTCTGACTTTCAAATTTAAACATTTAAAATTACATCTATGCGCCCAAATGTAGGCAACATTTTTTAAGTGGTTAAAAATTTAATATTTTTTCTATATTTAAAGAAGTTTGAAGAACAGTACGCCGAATCGAAAATAATTTAGTATTAAAGATTATTTTTCCTGATTAGATTTAGATTTAAATCGGTTGCCATGCAACTCCACACCTGCCTGCATTTAGGTTTAGAAACCACAGCCACCACGAAACTCCCCGAAGGGCCGTAACCCAACGAGCAGGCGGAAGCAAAGTCTCCTGGGCTCCTGTCCAGTCTCTGGTAAGACCTTGTAGCCGAAGCTACTTCCAATAGAGCCTTTCCATACTGCTCTGCACTGGTAGACAATTGTGCGTGAACACAATTATCTAGCAGGCATAGATAACAGACTGAGTATCAGCCATTAGCATCAGTCTAATTATCTATTTGTGCATGTTTGGATTTTAGTCACCTCTTACGACAGGCAAACCCTACCTCGGGCATATTCTGGACCCAAAACCGCAGGGTTATGGATTTTAGTCGCCTCATATACCGTTACAATAGAGAACAAAGCATCAAAAACGGACATTTAATGTCTCTTGAGTGAAGCCACTCTCCCAGTAAACTGGCGATTTATACACCCTACCACATCAAGTAACAACTCCCAACAATTTTAGGAAAATTAAGTTTATTTTTGTTGTAATCCTTTGGGTAGCATTAAAATTTTAGTTTGCTGTCAAAGTCTTAACTCATTTGCCTAATTAAATACAATCGACTTTCGACCTAAGCACCGTGAACGTGCCGCAATGCCGAGGCAGCCCAAAGTAGCGTTAAACGCGTAACAGCACAGAAGCCTGTACGTGATGTGACCCGTTACGGCAGCCTCACACTGTTTGCCACACTTTTTTTGCTGTTGCCAATAAAGTTAGGTTACGGAATTGAGACGAGTCGAAAACCAAAATAAAACCAAAGCATGAAACCCAAAAGGAAGCGCTTTAATAAAGAAAGAAAGAAAGTGTCGGAAGAGTTAAATAAGGTAAAAGTGCTTAACGGCAATAAGAAGAGGAAGGAAAAATGTGAAATAAAGTTGTGTAAGGCTACAAGAACAAATTGTTTAGCAAACGCGAGTCAACTGAAAGTCAACAAAAGCGTTCAAGAAGATGAAGATAAGAGGCAAACAATGACATATTCAAGTTTTCACACACACACACACACACACATCCCACACTTCGCCGATTTTATTAATTATCTTTTAAATCTTTAGCTACACATGCAATATGCTATGCGTTGGCAGCGTTGGAAATAGCGGCAAATTATTCAGCTCAAATGCAAACCCGTTCTTCGTCGGCGTAAGCTCTTAACCTCTCTCTGGCGTTTCTTCACACTTCTCGTTGTCCTTCGCCAATCAGTGACAGGGCCCTCTTCTAGAGCGCACTGCTGCCGCCACAAGTGTCCTCACTTGTGTGTTTCTTTCTGCGCACGAAAGCCTCATACAACCACGACCCCCTCACCTCTCACGCCACCACTTGCTGGCTCCCCAACTTATGAATAATGCATGACAATTAAGTAGCGATGCTAAATTATTATGTATGTATCTTGCTTAGTCTCCTTTCACCAGATAAGACTGTTCTACGGCGTTGCTAAAGCATCGCTTTGTGTTAGTTAGTGTAAATGTGTGTGTGGGTGTGTAATTCCTGTTTTGCTATGGTGTATTCGAGCACGTCGTTTCCATGCTCTTGTGCACACTTATTGCTTGAAGAAGAAAGTTTTTTGAAAATTAGTTGATTATGGATTTTCTATATTTAGTTTATAGTAGCTGCGTGCATAGAGTTTAACCAAAACCATAAATATTTATAATTGTTGTGGTATACTTTAATGTGCATAAGGCAAGCCTTGTATTGGTGGATACTGTAGCGGTTTTGCGGAAGAAAAGTTGTGTACTTTTGAAGTAGCAATTTCTTTTTTCTAAGGAATTTTTTTCAGAGAAAAGTTCCTATAGTAAGCGGAAGCGATTTCGCCTAGAAGTAACTCTCTAAATTTATAAATCTGTATTTATGGTTATATGAGAGAAAGCTTATTTGCGTTATAGACTTTGATAGATTTGAATTGAGCACATTTTAATACTGTCGAGGAATTACTATTGTTAGAAAACATATTTTTATTAATAATTTTTCGTTCGAGACATGAACCTATGACCGATCATTGGTGGATGTAAAGCTCGATGATGCTGATTCAGAAAATTTTGCTTATATTAGGTTGTCAAATATCTCCATTCCACCTTTTTGTCTTTTGAATTTCGCGGATATGTATAAAGCGCTACAGAGCTCGTATCTGGCAATATGCATGATTAGTTAGGATATTGCGTTCAACAGTTATAGCAGTGTAAACATGGAGTTCATTAACGCCGAAATTCGCGTTTTTTTTCAAGTTTTCCTTCGTTAAAGGCGAATCCGCTAGAGACACGTTCCGTGAGATTAATGGTGTTTTGGGGGATCTTACTCTATAACTTCGAACTGCAGAGGAATGGTTTCGACGATTCAGAGCGGGTGAAAACGACACCATGGATAAGCCAGCCGCCGGAAGACCTGTGACGACGAATATCGATCAAATCATGGAAAACATCGAGTTAGATCGGCATGTGGGATCTCGTGACAACGTCCAGCAGAGTTAGAGGAGTTAGTCACCAAACCATTTTAAACCATCTGCACAAAAAGCTTGATGTTTTGGTGCCGCATGATTTGATGCAAAAAAACATTCTGGACTGAATCAACGCCTGCGATATGCTGCTGAAACGGAACGAACCAGATCTATTTTTGAAGCGGATGGTGACTGGCGACGAAAAATGGATCACATACGACAATATCAAGCGAAAACGGTCGTGGTCGAAGGATGGTGAATCGTCCCATACAGTGGCCATGTCGGGATTGACGGCCATGGAGTTTTTGCTGTGTAATGAGCTGCTCCCATATGGACAGACGCTTAATTCAACCATCTACTGCGAACAACTGGACCGCTTGAAGTAGGTGATCGACCAGAAGCGTCCAGAATTGGCCAACAGGAAGGGTGTAGTGTTCCACCAGGACAACGCCAGACCACACACTTCGTTGATGACTCATCAGAAGCTACGGGAGCTCGGATAGGAGCTTTTATAGCATTCACCATATAGCTCGGACATTGCGCCAAGTGATTACCACCTCCTGTTCCAGTCGATGGTGAACGCCCTTGGTGGTGTAAAGTTGAACTCAAAAGAGGCTTGTGAAAAGTGGCTGTCCGAGTTCTTCGCAAATAAGGAGGGGGGCTTCTACATATGAGGGGGGTATTATGATGTTTCCGTTTAGATGGCAACAGATTTTCGAACGAAACGGCGCATATTTTCGATCACTGTAACAATTTTTTTAAAGCAATGAATAAAGAGCAAAAAGCGGAATGGAGAGATTTGACAACAAAATTTTAATTTTTTGTAGAAGTATGTAGCCATATTTTTATTGATATTCGTCTTGCATAATACAATGTCTATTCCGTAAAATCAGCTCAAAACATACAAAATACTAGTAATTGTCAAAGCTATTACATTTTACGCAAAACGCTTTTCAAAGAAGCTTGCCGTGAATACCATTCAAGTCCATCAGCTCAACTGGAAGCATAAAACTAATTAAATTTCGTTAGTATGGGGACTTGCGGTGTCCTGTAACGAAAACAAAATTTCTGCAGACGGGGACGATTTTCTCAAAAACGCTACTTTTTTCATCTGATAAAATGTATTGAAAAATTCATAACACTGATGAAATTTGAACAAAAATATGAATTATATGAAAATTTAAATTTTTTAACCGACTTCAACATATATACAGGGGGTGGGTGAGGTTCAAAAAAGGGTATTTTTAATTATTTTTTTAATATCCTATGATATATTTCATTTAAACAATTCAGCATATCAAATATACATATTTGAAAAGTATTTTTTGAAAGTTTTATTTAAAATTTCCGAAAACCCAGCCGTTGCTACTGAACGAAGGAAAACAATATATTGAATTTTGTTTTTTCGACAGACTTTGCAGAAAAAAATTTGTTTGGCCAAATTTTGGACATATATATATTTCCACGGAAAAATTGGTTTTAATAAAAAAATAAGTCCTTCGTGCAATGACTAGATAATTAATTTCAAAGATGTATACAAAATTTGAAGAAAACCGCTTCGAAGCTTTTAGAGAAATTGTGTCCCTTGTCTTAAAAAATTGAGTTTTGAGATAAATGCTCTTAAAGTTTTCAATTGAAACAGACGTGGCCTGTTGAGCGGAAAACTAAAGTGTTTAGCTCAATTTGAAAATTTTAGGAAATATTTTAAACATATTGTACTAATTAATAAACAAATTTGTTCTAAAGTTATATTGCTTAAAAAATTATATCTGGAAAGCTTTGGAAATACACCTTGTATTCAAAATGCATACGAGAAATCAATCGTTGCCTACATTTGGAATTATTGAAGATAGGATGAAATATTAATTTTTATACTATCGCAACCTGTTGGACAGAGTATAATAGTTTTGTTCACATAACGGTTGTTGGTGTCACCAAGAAATATAAGAGTTAGATATGGGGTTATATATATATATATGATCAGGATGACGAGTAGATTTGAAATCCGGATGTCTGTCCGTCCGTCTGTCCGTGCAAGCGATAACTTGAGTAAAAATTAAGATATCTTAATGAAACTTGGAACACATGTTCCTTGGCACCCTGAGGAGGTTGCTTTCGAAAATGGGCAAAATCGGTCCACTGCCACGCCCACAAAATGGTGGAAACCGAAAACCTATACAGTGTCATAACTAAGCCATATATAAAGTTATGAAAATGAAATTTGGAACATAGGATCCAATTAGGGAGGGGCACATTTGTAATTTTTTTGGAAAAGTGGGCGAGACCCCGCCCCCAAATAGATTTTTTGTATATAACTCGCAAACCAATAAAGCTATATAAACCAACCTTTCTGCAGTCGTTTATTTTAGCCATTTCCTTATACAGTCCAAAAATGAAAGAAATCGGATAATAACCACGCCCACCTTCCATACAAAGGTTAGGTTGAAAATTGCTAAAAGTGGGTTAACTCACTAACGAAAAATGTCAGAAACACTAAATTTCACATAAGAAATGGCAGATAGAAGCTGCACTCAGATTTTTTTACAAAATGGAAAATGGGCGTGGCATCGCCCACTTATGGGTCAAAAACCATATCTCAGGAACTACTCGACCGATTTCAACGAAACTTGGTTTGTAATAGTTTCCTTACATCCCAATGATATGTTGTTAAAATAGGCCAAATCGCTTCACAACCACGCCTACTTCCTATATACCAGAACTTTGAAGACGATCTGAATTGTTTACTTTACAATATATAAAGTAAGCACTAGTGAAGATATCGGTGCAGAACTTTGCACAAATACTATGTTTATAGTGTGGCAGCCCCATTCTAAAAATCGCCGAAATCGGATCATAGGTTTTCAAGGCCCCATATATCTAACACGAGGACCTCGGTGCTTTTAACCTAATATTTTGGTTTCCAACTTTCAATGGACTTTATACAATATATATGACGAATATGTGATTCAAATTGTGTATTATATAATATAAATAAAGTTAGATAAATAAATTGCGAGAGTATAAAATGTTCGGTTACACCCGAACTTAGCCCTTCCTTACTTGTCAATAATGTTTTTAGCGACTGCCACCACGTGGATACAGTAGTTAACAGAAAAATAAATTGTATTTGGTAGAATGCTTCGAAGATTCTTAAATTTTGTAGCTAAGGACTACAGGAACCTAATGTTAAACTCCAAAAAACTCTATCCATATTAATATTATAAATGCGAAAGTAACTCTGTCTGTCTGTTACTCTTTCACGCCTAAACGGCTGAACGGATTTTGATGAAATTTGGTATGGTGATAGATGATAACCTAGAAATGGTCATAGGCTATAAATAAAATCACGCCATCGTTCTTAGTGGGTAGGCAGTAGGTAGATAACTAAATTGAGTTAGTGATTTTTAGTCGTTATTGTTGGGACTATTGCTCTTTCACGTCTAAACGGCTTAACGGATTTTGATGAAATTTAGTAAGGTAGGTTAGATGGTTACCTAAAAACGGATATAAGATCAAATGATCACGTCATCGTACTTAGCGGGTAGGAAGTATGCAGAAAACTGAATTGAGTTAGTGACTTTTTTATGGTTTTGCTGGGAGTTTTGCTCTATCATGCCTAAACGGCTGAACGTATTTTAATGAAATTTAGTTAGGAGATATTAATAATTAACATTTTGTAAATATAATATAAAAATGAATTGCTGTTCGTTAGTCTCGCAAAAAGTCGAGAACGGCCAAACCGATCTGGCTAATTTTAGTCTTGAAATATTCGTGGCCAGGAGAAGATTAGAGAGTGAGTAAATATGGAAAAATTGCGAGGAAGATAAAATAATTTTATTCGAGTTGACAAGAAAAATATAAAAAGAGAAAACAAAAAAAAAACAATATTTTGAAGGTTGGCCTCCTAAATTGCAAATGAACGAAACACCAGTCGGCAAAATCGCCAAAAATAGCGCTATAACGAAGATTTCCCAAATATTCAAGAAGTCGCTGAAGGTACTGCACAGGACTTTAAAATATCTTGATTGTCGATAAACGTTTTTGGTGGAGCTAGGATTCAGTTAGCAGGTGATTTACGCCAGACTCTTCCAATTGTTCCTGGATCAACTGTTATTGACGGGCTAATCGCATGCCTAAAATCATATAATTTGTGGTGACACATAAAGAATCGCCAATTAGCAACTAACATACGAGTGCTTTTGCAAAAATATCAAATTGCGATTATAGAAGCAGTTGAAAATGGTAGGGTCGCTGTTGACACCTCGATGGATTAGATTTCTGTCACTTCATTGACTCGAAAGAGAAGTTTTCCTGACTTGAAACCTCAATATGATAACCATAAATGACTGATTGAATGATTATATTGGTGGTAAAAAAACAAAGATATCGATGATCTTATTGCGACAATTTAGAACTTCGGTCCAGGAGAGTTGACACAGCTACAAACCAGGATGGCGTAGTCAATTATCCCAAACTATTTAAAATTGCCTGTACTATCACCACTCACTTTGCAATTAAAAGTAGTGTGAGTTGTCATCCTGCTGCGTAACCTCGAGTAATCAATATCGTCGCCGAAGCCAAGATTGGACCAACGTAATTTAAGGTATACCTTGCCACAAAAACGTGTGGCCGGGTCTGCTAGTATATTTATAAGTCTAAATATTTTTATGAGAGCTAAACTACATTTATTGCCCATTATATCAGAAAAAATGTAGGACATTAACCTCACTTTTAAAGTAAGTAAAGTATTTATATTATGTACAAATGCACCTTTATATGAGCTTAATCACAGCATCTGCTACCATAAAAATTAAAAAAAAGCAATAAAAAAATTATTTTTAAATCGCTTTAGCTCGGATTTAAGTTTCTATTTCTAGGTATTTTTATGTGCGTTGCCGAACAACCAAAAAATGCGAAAATCGAACGAAAGTGAACTTAAAGCAAAACTGGCAAATGCGCCACTTTAATGGGCTGAGAGCTATGCGTTTCACGATTTGCGTTGTTGCTGTGTTTAAATCTTGTTTGCGAGTTGTTCTTTGCGGGTGCGTGTGTGTATGAGTTTGTGCGTAGCATGCCACAATATCGACAGTCGAGGCATTTAAGAAGAAGAAGAATTTTATTTTTTCGAGTTTTTCGGAATTATTGTGTGAACTGCTCGACGAATTTTACAATGTAAACTTGAAAGTACACACACACCCACACACACACAAACATGCCATCACGCACACGTGCACCTAAAAGTATGCATAATTCAAGTGCACGTGAGGAAAATTCATTCTTTCTTTCACCTACAAGTGAAATGCTTTCGCATCTCGCCGCTTTTGCTCACTTTTTGGCCAAACTGTTTGCGTCAGTTGTTCCAGCTTAACTTTTGCGTTGTACAAGGTGTGTGTGTGTGGGCGTGTGTTTTTTTTATTTTGTACTGTATTTTTAACAAGCTGTTGGGTAATAAAACAAATTAGCTTCTGATTTGAAGATTAAGCTCGAACACGTTTCATACAAATTATTTAACAGATTTTGGCTTCTTATTTCTTCTTCTGTTCAGCAAATGCGTAATCCTGTGAAATTGTGGTGTTGCTGCCTTGAAGCTGACACATTCCCAAGTGAAAGTCATTTGCATGCCAGTCAATTGTTTGGGTGAGTTGAAATACAAATGGAAGATGAGTAATGGGAGTGCAAAAGTTGTGTAATTTGGAAAATATGCGTTTTACTTAAAGCGTCTTAGAAAGTTTTCAAAGGATTTTGCTGCATAAAAGGCAAAATATGCGATCAATAAATATGTTTTTTGGTAGCATAATTTTTCTACGACGTAATTATTTTTACACTCTTTGGATATTGGTTTCTTATTATATATTTATACTCTCACAAGATCTTTCACAGAGTATAATAGTTTTATTTGCTATTGAAAATGGACGAAATTGGACAATTGCCACGCTCACAAAATGGCGATAACCAAATAGTTATATAACCTAAGTGTTATAACTAAACCATATAAAAATTGGAATATGGATGTCAAAAGCCATATCCCAGTAACTAAATTTCAATGATTCTCTTGACATCCTGATGTTACCGATTAGAAATAGACAACATCGGTTAGCAACCACGCCTATTTCACATATAAGACAATTTTTGTCTGATTCGTTCACTTTACAATTTATTTTGATATATACACCACCAATGAAGATATCTTAATAAAACTTCACACAAATATTGCATTTGAAGTGTTGCATCGCTCATTTAAAAATTGTTAAAATCGGAATATAACTTTTCAAGGTCGTTGACGACGTCAGTGCTTCTTCGATACTTTTTTTTTACCGAAAATATCAGTAAATCTCTAAGATATTTTAAAGAAATTCAAAGCGAATCCTTTTTTGTAATAATGTTTCTTTGTGCCAAAATTGTGTCATAGCACTCTATACACATAATTACAGAACTTAATTGCGAGGGTATAACATTTTCGGTTACACCTTTAGTTCCTTTCTTCTTGGTTAATATGTTTTAAAATATTGTTGTTTTATAAGTTAGTCCGATTGACTTCTCAAATTATCAACGTTTTGAACATATGTACACACGTGTAAAGTGAATGACGTGCAAGCTCACAATAAAACAATACACCAAAGAAAAATTTAATCGGACTGCTTCCGGTCCACCCTATTCGCCGAATCTAACCATCAGCAATTTATCTGTGTTTTCAGATCTCATGAAAATACTCGCTGAAAAGAAATTTAGCGACAATGAATAGATCATCAAGGTCAATACTGCGAAAAAAAGTTGGAAGATCTCTTTAAGGGGTTAGTCTACCACTTCGGGATTTTCAAACAATCAAATTTTTTTGCTCTTTCGTTAAGTGTAATATTTTAAAAATATTTTTTGAAAATTTAAAGTTGATCCGATAATTACTTTTCGAGATATAATAAAGATCGCACATGCACTCCAAAACGCTAGTGTGAAACCTTAAATGCATTTTTCTCTGGTGACAACTGTAACGCGAAAACCACTCAGTAGATTTTAATGAAGTTTATACAGTTTTAAGAATACATAATAATCCTGGGCTTGATCGAAGCTTTTTTGTTTTTCAAAAATTTAGATTTTTTAACACCACTTAACTGTTGATTTTTTCAGGAAAATTTTTGAAAAAAAGCTTCGATCTGGTCCAGGATTATCTATTTTTAAAACGAATTTTCCTTATCCGGTTAATTTTCGATGAATCTCCAAGGACTTATGATTGTTACCGCAAGAACCCTTGTGACTTCAAGTCAAAAGATTTTACAATAATCACATACCTGTGCGCAAAAAATAAGGTGACATTTGAATTTAAACTGCGCGCGTTGAAGGATTTGGAGAATTATTTTTTCTTAGGTTGGTAGTATTGTCAGTCACATTTATGTCAATTTCAAGAGCGTCCAGAGCGACCATCAACCTCAACCGACGAAGCCCCAGTTCAACAAATCAAAGATTTGGTGTTGAAAAACAATTAGAGACCTTGCTGATGAAGTTGGCATATCGAAAGGCTCAGCCAATACCATTTTGAAGGATGTTTTGGGCCTCAAGCGCGTCAAATCTCGACTGGTACCGAAAATTCATTCGTAATTCGTGATCATTTCGCCAAAAACTCAACCCATATCGTTCCGCAACCACCGTATTCACCTGATCTGGCGCCGTGCGACTTCTGGCTGTTCACCAAGCTCAAAAGACCGCTCCGGGGACACCGTTTTTATACGATAGAGGAGATTCAAGCTGCAGCGAAGACGGAACTGAAGGCCATCCCGGAAAGTGACTATATACAGTGTTTCGAAGATTGGAAAATCCGTTGGCATAAGTGCATTGCATCGGGAGGGGATTACTTTGAAGGGGATGAAATTGATTTGGAAGAATAAATAAAGAATTTTCAAAATAAATACAATGTCACCTTATTTTTTGGGCACAAGTATTACTTTTATAAAATAACATGATTTCATGAAAAATATTACTGAAAAATCGATTTTCTTCAAGTCTCTGACTACCCCTAACTCCTTAAGTGGTGTATAGTCCACCCTCAAACACACGCTTGTACAACAATAATGAATATATTAGCTATCAATAATCTTGGGACATCTGTAGAAACATTGAATAGTGACAAATGGAATTTTAATAACACAATGTAAGTTCTCACATATTTCAAAAAATAATTGATTTACAAATCACTCAAATTACGTTGCTCATACGCCGTGGTGTACTAATTTAGTATATATAATATAGAAATTTATATTTGTATACAGTTACCCCCAACTCTCTGTGGTTCATTCATATCAATCTTTATAAATAGAAATCATTTCATTTTAGCTCTAATGTGACTAAAATAAATACTATTAAATCCACAAACAATTTATAAATGAAAACATGTTAACATATTCACATATTCACACATCCGTAGCTAACAAGATAAATCACTTAGTGCGATTTATGTATGATAATGAAGCACATATGAGCATCAACTTTCGAAACAACAAAATCATCGAAAACTAACCAAACAACGATCTTAATTTGTTAACAATGAATATATTTTCATAAAATTTGAATAATTCAATAACTCATTCATATTTAAATTCGATTGTGTGTTTACACACTTGAATTTTGCAATTTTAGACTCGAAACGAGACGCAGGCATGTGTGAACGGCTAAAATGTGCATTCAAAATAACAGTGCTTTCGAAATATTCATATTAATAGCGACAATTCCGACAAATTTGTGAGATTTTATCTAAATGACCTTGACATTTTTGTGTGTAGCCAAAAGCACATGGTAGATATCTATATGCAGTGGATGTGTGTGAGAGATTTTTGTGTGTGCGTGTGAGCAGTGACGTGGAACTTCAAAATGTTAGACTTTAATGAACATAATTGTTGTTGTTGTTGTTCTTGTTATGTAGATTTCTATGAATGTAGTTAAATCTGCTCAGTCGCCTTGTAACAATGTACAACACATGCTTATGTATGTATGTATGTATGTATGTGTGAAATTAAATTCACATTCACGCAAACAGTTATGCAACAAATTCAATATATGTCTGCACGAGGATATATGCTTTATATGAATATATATGTGTGTGTGTTTGTTTGTGAATCAATGTGCTTTGCTGATTAAGTCTGGTGCCTTTGTATGGAGAAGCATTCATAGTTAAATGAATTAAAATATATATTTTATATATATGTATATACATATATATATTTCCATATATGGGAGTGTTAATTTCTGCCAGTAAAGATACATACAAATGCCTCTCTTGCGCCTACATGTATGCTATGAATTTCAGCAATGCCGTCTTTCTGTTACCATGGCGTTGCTTGTTATATTTGTTGTTGTTGCTGCTGCTGCTGTGAAATTCCCTTCCACACGCGCACTCACATACAACCGAGTTTACTTATGAAATTGACTAATTACAACGTGTTAAACAGATAAAACAATATGTGCAGACATATTTAGAGTATCAAATAAGTCTACGGTACGCACACAAAACCGCCTATTCAGGCACACATATGTAGAAACATACATATGTACATACATACATACATATGTATAAATAAACATTGTTTTGTGTGGCTGTCAAATGTTTGCTCACATGCTGCTAATATTTCTACAATGTATGTATGCTTTCTGAGAGTAAATATTTGTTTTAGATAATTTTTACAGGGTCACATGTTAGGAGTTCATTTGTTAATAATTATAAAAAAAAGAGTTCTTTCATTTATTTGATTTTCAAAGAAAAAGTATTGAAGCTACGACAGTGAAATCGCTTGAATGCAACGAAATTGCGTTACGCAACGTAATAACGTCACGTTCGCAGTATCAGCATAGTGAAGTCTGAATAGATTTCAATCGTATTTTGAAATTATTAAGTGCAATACTCAGGTAGGTAATGTGAAATATAGTAGTTTGAAGGTTGCCACATGTTTCAAGATTTAATATAAAACATGGTCAAAATAAAAAAGGAATATTACTATATGTAAGAAAGTGACGTGAATTTCATGAAAGCTTAAAGGTTAAAAAAAAATAGTTGATAAAAAATTTGTGGAGGGTTGCCATCTATTGAAAATTTATAGGAAATTATATTTAATTATAACATTAAAATATGGATATCTAACTAATAAAATTTGTGAAGGCTTACAACTATTACCACTAAATAATATATTATTATAAATAAGCGTTGCCACCTGTCTAATAATATAAAACTAAATTGCACGAATTATAAAGGTGATAAACAAACTATAAAGGTTTCAGAAAGATATCTATTAAAAATTACGCCGCGCGAAAAAATAATAAGTACAGGCTTTTAAGAGTTTCATTTGATTATTTTGATGTATTTGGTCGAGCAGTTCCTGCGATATGGAGCCACACCCATTTAAAAATTTGTGTAGAATTTTGAGTGCAGCCCCTTTACCGTTTCGGGTGGGTTCCCTTATCGAATTAAAGTATTTTTAAAATTTTCAACATCACCCTTGTATGGAAAGTCCGATTTCACCCATTTTTAGAAAATTCCTGAAGGAAACGACTCTGGAGAGTTGCATTGATATAGCATTAGTAATTTACTAGATATCTCAATTTTTATTGCAGTTATCGCTTGCACGGACAGACATCGGAACTCCACTCGTCATCCAGATCACTCTTTTATTTCTGGGTGACACAAACAACCATTAGGTGAACAAAACTATAATACTCTCTTAGCAACTTTGTTTCGAGAGTATAATGAGATCATAGTTACCCAAGTGAGGAACACAGACATCCATTGTGACAATGAAAAAGGTTCAATAATCATGTCATTTTCTCAGAAACCTGATGGGGTGCTGATTGTGGGGTGCCATTGGATCTGTTGCGATATCTATCACCAGATCAAGAAACGCTAAAATGTTTACTGCTTCGGACCAAAGCATTATTATACTTAATAAAGGAAAAATAGCTAATTACTATCCTTAATTAACTATCATAATAGATTTTGGGCTCTCGCAACAGGGTTGCCAACTAATCAAAAATCCTAAGGCAATAGTAACAGAAAACCTTGCATTCATATTCCAATAAATAGTTCAGAAACACTTGAGTAATACCGTTGAAATCGATATACCCACATAAGCGATGTCTAGTTATCAATTTAATAATTAATTTATAACACGCAACAAAATTAATTTTCAATGCAAATGAAGCTCAACTCTGACCCAACCGCTTACGTGGTAGTTGCAATCAATAGCCCGCAGCTGTGCGAACATTAACACTTACCGCTCCCATGAAAGTCGCCGTGGCGCCTCTTCCAAGCAGCTGCCGCTGCCATTGTGCCCAACGCCATCTCTGGACGCCGCAGCAGCCATAATTGGCAGGAGATTGTTTGTGGTGGCTGCGGCGCTGGCAGTTGTGTGATCGGCATGCGGCGACGCGGCTGACGTCAGCCTCGAGGCCGTCACACTCGACTGATGCAGCAGCTTGGCCAGTCGACGTGTCAACGCCGTGTTGGTGCCGGTGCTGCCAGTTACCTCACCGCTGCTGCCTTCGGGTGTTGACGGCTGTTGTGGCTCAGCGGCGGTGTTGCCACCCATTGCCGATACACCCGCAGTTGTTGACACATTGCTGCCGCCCAACTGCTGTTGATGCTGCCTGCTTCCTTGTTGGCTGTCGTGGGTGTTGCTGCCGGTGTTGCGCTTCTTCGATGCCAAGCGATAAGCACGTGCGGCCACAACATGCGGTGCGGGTATCCTGCACAACAAAATGTTTTGCGTAAGTGAATAGTAGAGTAAAGATTTTACAAAATTAGTTAAAGTTATGGTAACGGAAAATTCAATTAAGCAGCGACGTGGCACTTACCTAAGCAACACTGATCCATCGGCGGCATGACACTCGAAATCTTCGCAGGTTGGCATCAGTAAAGCCGCATCCGCCACTTGTGAGCCGACGATCGGTGTGCCACTCATGCTGGCGCTGCTGCCGTGATGCCCCGTAGTGCTGCCGGAGGACTTGCGACGATAGACGCCCATGTCGTCTTTTGGCAAATTCAACGATTTTATATTCACCATATTGTTGTTGTTGTTGTTATTTGTGTAACCCGGCGTAGTCGGTGTTTGGCGGGTGAGCAGAGACCAACGATTCGTGCCGCCACCACCGGTGCTCGTGCCACTGCCAGACTTGGTGCCCAGAAGGCCACTAGCACGCTCGTCTACGTGAGGTCGTGAGAAGAGTGAGTGTAAAGAGCGAGACATGGAAAGAGATAGAAGTAGCATAGTAGTAGTGGTAAGAGTATGTCAAACAGAAATTCAAAATTATATAATTCCTTTTTTATTTTGTGGAAAAGTTGCAAATTTGTTGTACACATAGTACGAAGTAATTGGATTGGCCGTACCATAACTGAAACATAACCTCTACAAGCTCACAAAATACCAACAAATATACACAAACTCAATCTGAGAAATACCAATAAAAGCTTAAACCAAATTTTGACGAAAGCGTAACGCAAAGAAAGAAAAAATAAAACAGCTAAAGCAGCACGCAAACTATTAGCCTTACACTTGTCAATGGTGATCAGCACCGGAGTGTCGCTTGAAGAGGTAGAACTTTAATTGAATTACAACTAATGCTACCAACAGCGGCACCTAGCGTGGATGCGAAACTTCAGAGTGCTTGTGAAATACGAGGGTAGACTCATAAAGCCAAAAGTTCCACATTATAATCAAGAGAGAAGAAAGTGTTAGTTCAGACCGAAACTTCCACCCGGAGGATGATAACCTGGGAAAATATCGGTTCAAATTGGTTCTAAAAGTATAATTCTATTTTTCTAACAGCGTTACTCCAAAATTCGGGTTCGGTCAAAAAATTCGGTTGTATTTGTGGCATGTGAAAAAATTTTAGTACAGTTCTGTGGTACATGTCAAGATATAATGGCCCGATATCGAAAGTAGATCCGTAGAAGATCTTTATTAATCAATTTTACTAAAGATCTATCCAACTAGATAAACATTTATTATCTCTAAAAAGTCCAGAACTCTTTTCGGAGGTAACTGTACAAAAAAACTGAACACTTCCAGTTCCAAAGATATATGCGTGTTATCTATATTGCTATCAAATAAGTTCTCGGTGGCGATTTGTTTCTAAACATAAATTTGGACCAATCGCAGTACCAAAGATGCCAAGGAACAGTCGAAATGAAAGATTTATTTGTTGAAATTTTCACTCACAGCATAGCCAGGTGACAAACAGATAGATAGATATCTTATAATCAACTTGTATTAGACCATCTAGGCGAGTCCAATTCTCACAAGCTTTTCAAATTAACTTTGTAAATATGAATTTTCAATTACAACCCAACAATTAGTCCTAGTTCTCATTTCAAATAAGTCTTGCTAAGTACTATCGACGTTCAAATTATTTGTACACCCTCGTATATTTACGCTTCGAGTGCCGTTGGGCGTTGTAGTGTCACTCTGTTAATTACTTGCAACAACTTTAACGATAAACTTTTACATCCATCCAAACCAAGTGCTAAGCATTTGAAAAAGTTTCGTTCGCAGCTCAAATACATGTATATATATCTACCCGTTATATTGCTGACATTTACAAAACATTTTACTCAGACGGCTGTCGCAAGGAGCTGCACGAGTACCAACAGTGTGGGCTTCGATTTGCCACCGCAAGTTGGGACACATGTAAAACAGAATGTTTGTGAAATTTGTTAGAAATAAATTGAGGCAAGTGAAGAGAAAAGTTACTCAAGCAATAAACAGAGATGTGTACTGATTTAAAGGACTGTGAATGTAGCTTCCAGAAGAGAAAACTTTGCTTGCAGATATTGTGCAAATGAACAATAAATGAGGAGTGTTTAATACAGGAATTAAACATTTAGAAATTTGGAGTTCCCGAGATATTTTAGAATATGAACTGCAGAGATTAGAGCATTGTTATTCTGCGACTAGTAAAACATAGATATATAATTTAAAAAGTAATTACTCTTATGTTTGTCTTAATAGTCTCTTAGTTGGACCTACAAATTTCAATTTCACAGTTATGGTGATGATAATTTCTTAATAAAGTACATATGTAGAGCCAACAAGAGCCGAATCCCTGAATTTTAATTTTGAAATCACGTAAATGCGGGATTAAGAAATGGGTGAAGGATGTATTAAAAAACTGCCAGAAATGTTTGACTTTAGTTTTCTTTTACTGGTCTGAGAGGAAAAAGAACCGCATATGTATTGAAATTTAAAAGGAATGATATAAGAACCCTAGTAGGGTTGTTAACAGGTCGCTCTATGATTGGGGGACGCACGCTGTTTCCTCGATAATGTTGCGGAAGTTGCACATATCAAACTATGCGAATTATTTTGTCTCTTCCAAAACTACCCAAGAATATGTCTTTAAAATTCCAGAGGCCAATTCGACATATTTTCGAAGCGTCGAGCAGGTGCGAATGCTCAGGCAGGCTTTAAAGCGTGTTTTCTCGAGTTTTCATTTTCACAAGTGTTAGAAAACGGTGCCGGCGATAGCAAAAAGAATATATGTACGATCGAAAACCAAAGTAATCTAGCTTCAGTATGAAATTATCTTCTATTTGAACTAAAAAAGTTGGACAAAAGTATTATTTAAACTACTTGTTTTGCAACTTAAAGTCAATTTTTTTCTTAAAAAAGTGAATTTTTTTTCAAACTTTGAAAAAATTTGGAATTTTATAACTTCTTCGGTATTTTTTTAGTTCATAAAGAAAAGAAATTTATAAAAATTAAAAAAAAAAAATTTGGTTAGATTGTTTCAGATGCATCGCACGACCTCCATCACCGGCACCAATTTACAAGTACAGACTCCATGTGCTCCAGAAAAATACTTACAACTTTGAAAAAATTTCAATATTTTTTAATAATAAATATTATTTTTTAAGTCTTAAATATAGTACACTATCGTCTTAAAATCCCGTTTACCGCAATCATTTCCTTCCCTTTCAAAAAAAATTGCTAAAAAAACGCTTTTTTCGACTTCTAACTACTACCTTAAGTCGTTGCCTTGAAATAGGTCCTCTAAATGCTAAGTAACTAAGTATATGTATAAATTCAGGATATATCAGATGCTCTTTTTAATTTAATTTGTTTTGAAATATGTATAAGCAAACCAAGCGAAATTCAGTACCATGGCATCATTAACTGGAGACCTATAACCTATATAACACAGAGTGTCTTTGAAATTTAAATAAATTCGCATGGGAACGCAAAAATTTAAACAACATTTCAAATTGTTAATGAAGAGTATGCAATTCCGGTTCCCGTAGTGCCAAGAATCACATTTTTACTTTTCCACAGAAAGTGCAAAATTCACTCTATCATTTCCATTAATATGATACTTTTCCTATAGGAAATTATTGATGTCATTTGCAATATCTAACAACCCATCTGATCAATATTAGTAAACTAGGATAGAGTTTCTCAGTTTTAATAATTTTTGGGAATCCATAACAGCTGAGAGGTTATCTTAGTTGATGGAACCATGACTAATACTCAAATGATAAACTTTACTCTCTGACTTGTGCAACTTGCGAGGGATGCGGGCCGCATATGAACTATGTATAACTATACTCAGTTTCAATTAAGCCACTGATCTTCTCATCGTCATTTAATTAAATATTTGTTAGAGTATGACTACTTTATTACAGAGTACCGTATACTTTTCCCAATCTCAATCTTAAAATCATTGAATCAATCTTAAATACTTTGATGTTAATTCCTTTATAAGTCTAAATGGATATCGTCTGATTATTACATAGACCTAACAAAATTATAATTTACATTCTACTAGTTGTCTAACTTAAATTAAAATTACTCAAAAAGACTAATTGAAGTTCACACGCAAGAAACCCCGAAATAAAAAAATCACTATAAAAGTTAATAACATAATATATAATAATTCTGGGTAACATTGCGGACCATTCCGTAGAGACACTCCTCAAATAATAATCACATTTGACCCACTATTGTTAGTATGACATTCAATAGTTCACCCAAAAGTTAATAGTGCGATTCCACAAATTAATTGTGAGTAATTAAAATATTTGCCTGTTCACCAGATTCGCCACACACACACACGAGTCTTAAGTTAAATACTTTAATCACATGCGAGCATGCCGGGTACTTACCGAATTGCCGATCCGTATGAAGCGAGACGACCGGAATGCCGGGCACAATAATCGCTGGCAGGGTACGCGAACGCAGCAGTGGCGGCGGCAGCTTACGACCAGAGCGTGCCTGCGAAATCAAGGCGGCATTGGCGGCTTGCGTTCTGAAAGTGAAGCAGGAAAAGAGCACAATGAAGAAATATAGTTAGCAAAAGGCAAGACAAGAAAGAGTGACAGGCAAGCAGGGAGGGAGGTGGAGCGTAAAAAGGAAATGAGACAAGTGAGTGACAGTAGGAAAACATGTGAAAGTATGTAATTACAATGAGTAAATAAATATAAATATACGAGTATATACACAAATATACCGTGGCGTATGAGCGCTCATATTATTGACAGCGCTGCTGGCGTAATGTGAAAGGTAATTTCGAAAGTAATTTGCATTTTTACGAGTAAAATATGTAAGTCAGTCAGCTATATATGTATGTAGGTGTTTGTGTGTGCGTGTATAAGTGTAATACTTTTTTAAAGACTCTACAAATTTATGTGGCGTGTATGCAAATCAGTGTTTTGACGAATTTTTGGTCTGCCAATTAAGTAGTTTCAGTTGGAAACATTTAAAGGTGCGCTTCAGACATTAAAGTTTTCAAGCAATCATATATTTTCTTCGAGATCCCGTCTGTCTGTTGATATTACCATCAATAGTTCTCCAAATCTCCACAAAGAAAAATTTAAATTCTTTAAGCTGAATTGAGTACTTAATTGTCTCAATTAATTTTACCTTTCAGACATTGCATAACCCCTTGTGTGTAGTTACCATTTGTATGCAAATCTCATACATTAATGCCTTGAGTGCCATATTTCTTACAAGGACTCTGCTAAATAAACATTCATACATGTAAATTTACAGTATACTCGTATATGCTTATTTACAACTTCGCTGCAGGTGCACATAAAGTTGCAAGTGCTATTTGTCACATTAGCTTATTACACGTTTACAGGTGTGATAATATGCTGTCGAGCACAATGTGGCACATGTCATGGCTTATTGCAGTTAACCATGCACGTGTGAAATGTAAAACATGCTGAGAGGGAGGGCAGATTTCAAAACACATACTTTTGCTATTTTTATTTATAGACAACAAAAGGTTGCAATAGAATTGGAAGATTTTCCAATTCAGGTTCCCGCAGTGCCAAAAATTCACTCTCTGAACTATATATCTTACATCATTTCCATTGGTATGATTCTTTTCCTATAGGACATCATTGATGTCAATTGAAATATCTAACAACCCATCAGATCAATATTAGTAAATTAACAACAACAGATGATATAGTTTCTCAGTTATAATAATTGTTCGGAATCCATAACCTCTGAGATGCTATCCTGGTTGAAGGAATCATGACCAATACTCATTTAATGAGTTTTACACCCGAATTTTTCCAACCTCCGACGGTCGCATATGAAGATTGTATAACTCTACGCAGTTCCTATTGTGCTACTGATCTCCTGAATGTCATTTAATTAAATATTTGTTACAGTATGACTACTTTATTAGACCTAGAGTACTGTGTACTTTCCCAATCTGAATCAATTAAGTAGTTGCTCAATTAGCAATAAATTAATAATAATTTGATACATAATTCATGTTAGAAAAATAATGCAAACATTTTTTGTTACTTTTATGAAAGTCATTCCTTTCCTTTTTCTTTCGTTCACCACAATACAATTTACCGAAAATATTAAGCTGTTAAAATAAAAAAAAAATCGATTCAATGATCAAATTTTCCTAAACTATTTATAGTGAGCTGTCGCATAACAACAATTTAAGGGGGCTTTAGAGGCTTAAAAAAATCGATTTTTTTTTTGCGAGCAATTGGCCGAAAACCAATTTTTTGAAGAGTCCGAAGGAAGGTTATATGGAGCAGGAATCGCTGATTAGCATATTAATAGGGTAAGTTCAAGAAATTTACGATTTTTTGTGAACGAAAACTTTGACACGCGATTTCTCGGATTTCCATTTTTATGATTTTTTTAATTGGCGGGCAAGATAGGAAAAAAGTAAACGTCCTATCGAAACGAATCAAAATGCGTTGTATTTGGAATTAAATTCTCTTCTAGGTGAACCTAAAATACCTTAAGAAAGTTAACATTAATCCGGTTTTTAAACGATTTAAAGTAAATTTTTTTTTTAAAGCATTTTTTTATCTGCGAAGAATCGTTGAATTTTTTACTTTTTATTGAATTTTCTTGGTGCATCTAGGAATTACACTATTGAAAATTAAAAATTTCTTTTGTTTTTATGTTTCAGATGAAAATTGCGACCTGCATATTGCCCGCCACACAGAAATTGATGTATAATAATACATAATATAATAATAAAAATATTTGAGAAAACTCTTCAAATATATAAGAATAAATCCAAAAAGTTACATTTCAATCAGACATTTCTTTCCTTTCCAAAAAAAAATCTTGAAAATATAGTGTGTGTGTGCTTCGAGTGCGTTCGAATTCTAGTAACTGCAAAGTAATTTTTTGGTAGTCACGAGAAAATTTTTGACTTTGGAAAGGTCTGCTTTCACACAGAAATGATCATCATTTTGAAGTTTTATTCAGCATATCCTACTGAGCTTAAAGTGGTATTCAGGTGCAGAGACTATTCGTCATGCCCAGATCAAGTGGGGGTCGCCAAAAATTTACAAGTGACCATACCCACGATACCATCAATCAGAACAAAAAGAAAGAAGGAGAGTAATATCGCTATGATTGGAACTACGGAAAAGTTAAAACTTTTTTTTAATCAAAATGACGTCCTATGATCTTTTAGATTTTTTTTAATTGTAAATTTGAGGCATAAAGAAGACTCTCCCAAAAGTTCAGGTAAATCGGTTGAAAAGAATTGAGCAATCGACACAGGTTGGATGCCGCACAAGGAAAAAAATCTGGTATTTCCGAAAATAATTTCAATTTAAAAAAATTTTATTGGACTTAAATCTTGAAAATATCAAAAAAATAACTTTTTCTACATCAAAATACCCTCTTAATATTACACATTCGGTATCCACATGCGTTTCACACAACAAGTTGAGTTTCGTCTTATCTTTACGTGCACACTATCTTAATTTATAAAATATATGTTCATGTACATATATAGCACATAACCCCCAAAATCCGCTTAAATTTAATGCATGAAAGTCAAGCAATTTCACAACATAAACACTCTCCAAGGAATTGCTGCACAACCCGTTAACACCTCCCCCGCTTATTTCCGGCATTGCACTGTCTGCCCGTACGGAATAATGTCAAGTGAAATGCAAGTACAAAGTACAACAACAACAATGCATTATTATCAAGCAGATTATCATGGCTAAGAGTGTGAAAAGCTCTGACAATCACATCCGCCGCAAAGGCAACAACTACAACAACAACGGACAACAGCAGTGTAGACGAGCAGCAAAGCAGCAGCGCGCCATTGCATGAAGGTCATTAACGAAAACTGATGCTGGCGGCAGCAACAACAAAAATTCACTAAAGCACACAAACTTTATTAAAATCATAATTCATTTTTCATATTTCATTATGTTTGCGATTTAAAACAATTTCAGCGAAAAATTAAATTTATATATTTTCAGCGCTTGTTGACACTTACACACACACACTCATATTTATTGCACTTAGTTTTCAAGTTTAAAATTTTTGAAATTTTTCCAAATTTTTGCCAACGCATGCTGTCACATGCAGCTAAATCAACACGCTGCAATCCAAACCAAAAAAAAACGAATAACGGCAAAATATTAGTTGTTGGCATTGTGGATTATTTTTGTTGTCATTGCAGCACAGCTGACGCTTATTCAGTCAAAATCGAGTAGCTTCCTGTTTTCCAAGCAATTCAAGTGCATGTGTGAGTGGTTGTGTGGATGCAAGTGAGTTTTCTCGCCTACATGTGTGCGTGGCTATGACATTGTGTGCCCTTTTTAGCTGTGAGTGTGTGCGTGTGTGTGTTGCGTGCAAAATCGTTTTTAGCAGTTGCCAGCTAACAGCGTGAAATGCCATTCGACAATAATGGCAAGGCAGCAGCAGCAGCAGCAGTTGTAGCCACAACTTTACAACAATTGCATTACAACAACTTCGTCAACTTCAACTAAGTAACACAAACACTTGCGTGCAAATCGCATCCGGTTGACAGTTTGTGCGTAAATAAGCATTGACACTGCCTCATATGAATGGTGAGTAAAAATAAATGATATATGTATATGTGTGTGTGTTTGTATATGTAGTTATGCAAGTGCATTGTGGTGTGAGCTTGTCAATTCCGTTGTTGAATACAACATACATCTGTCTGTATGTGTGCTTGTGTATGACGTTTGTCCGTCATATAATCACAAATTTAAAATTGGTATTAAATGTAATGTGAGTTGACATTAAATTATCACAAAAGTAGAAAAGCAGATGAGCCGATTTTTGTCGCATCCTAGACACCTAATTATGAAGTTATAGCCGAGTCCACAACAGCGCGCCACGCATCTCTCCTTTTGGCAGTTTGGCGCCAATTGGTAATACCAAGTGAAGACAGGTCCTTCTCCACCTGGTTTTCATCTTCAGAGTGTAGGCCTCCCTCTTCCTCGGCTTCCTCCGGCGGGTACTGCATCGAACACTTTCAGAGCTAGGACACTTTCGTCCATTCAAACAACATGACCCTGCCAGCGTAGCCGCTGTCTTTTTATTCGCTGGACTATGTCTATGTCGTCGAACAACACATACAGCTCATCATTCCATCTTCTGTGGTATTCGCCGTTGCCAATGTTTAAGGGACCATAAATCTTCCGCAATTCCTTTCTCTCGAAGACCCCTAGTGCCGTCTCGTCGGATGTTGACAGCGTCCACGCTTCTGCACCATAAAGTAGGACGGGAATGATGAGGGACTTGTAGAGTTTGATTTTTGTTCGTCGAGAGAGGACTTTACTTTTCAATGGCCTACTCAGTTCAAAGTAGCACCTGTTGGCAAGAGTGATTCTGCATTGGATTTCCAGGCTGACATTGTTATTACTGTTAATTCTAGTTCCCAGATATACGAAACTATCTACTACTTCAAAGTTATGACTGTCAACAGTGACGTGGGAGCCAAGACGCGAATGCGCTGACTGTTTGTTTGATGACAGGAGATATTTCGTCTTGTCCTCGTTCACCACCAGACCCATTCGCTTCGCTTCCTTATACAGGCGGGAAAAGGCAGAGCTAACGGCGCGAGTGTTGTTTCCCTCTGTAGATAGTCTACTTAGTATTCAACTCCTTATGGCGAACTTCTTGCCCTAACCTTTTAATATGTGGATTTTAGTAAGATTTTTTTTTATAAAAACCCTGAAAATTAAACACCAGAGATTTGACCTCAATATGTTGATCGCAGAAGCAATCATCTGTTCTTCTACTTGATTTTACATAGATTTATTTTTTCTCACTAAGCAAAAAATACATTTCGTTCCATACAATGACGCCTACCAGTCATCCTAAAAAATTCGTAGAAATCAAGCCATTTATTTTTTTGTTCGATCTCACCTTCAAAAGACATGTGTGTAAACTTCGCAGCTGTCAGAAAATTGGCTCGCGAAATGGCAATTTTAGGGGCGCTAATTGTGGTATTTTGAGAGAAAATTGAAAAAACGCAATTTTGTGTTTTAGTAAAACGTTATTTTTTGATGGAAGCAGTGCTGTTAATGCCAAAACGTGGCTTGATGAATGTTATACACTGGATCTGCACTAGGCGACTATTTATAAACATAGTAAATGGTTTACTAAATATGAACATCGAAAACAATGAACTCAGTGGACGTCCAAAAGAGTTTTAATGGAAAAAAATAAAAAAAAAATTCTCAAAACGATTTTGGATGATTGTGAAATGAAATTCAATGAGATAGCTGAAATTCTTATGATATCAACGAGTAAACGCTATCGTTCATGAATATTTTTGTACGAGAAGATCTCTGCACAGAAGATCTCAACAGGTTAAAATAGTCACAAATCAATACAAATGTTGGTAAATTTTAATGGATTCTCAAAACTAAAAGGAATGGTCGTTGGAAAGTAATTGCTGAAACTAACTATCACTATCTATTACACCTACATTGAATAAAAAAAAGAAAAAAAGTATCTTTATTCTATTATTCTCCAGTATGTTTACTTCGCATTCCTTCGTCAATGGAATCTTCTACATAGTTTTTTAGGTTCTTCTTGACCAAACTTGTACGTTTTTAGTTAAAGGGTTAGGCGGGTTTGAATTTCAAAAAAATCGATTTTTTTCTTTCTTATTGAATAGTAAAATATGTTTAAAATATTTCCCTAAAATTTCAAATCGATCCGAGTAAAGAATTTCCCTTTAAAAGGTCCACCATGAGGCCACGTCAGTTAAATTTAAAGCTTTAAGGGATTATGCCACTCTGAAATTTTCAAAAACTTAATTTTTTTGCTTAATTTCGAAGTTTATATTCTAATGAGTATTTTTATTTGATTCTACGAAAACAATGTCTCAATAATTACGAAAGTTATGATGATTAGAAGTCAGCGCGGTGGGAGTGCGCCAAGAGTACATTTTTTTCTTCTTTTGCGTTTTTCTCAAAACAACATTTTTCGAGATCGTGTACACGATTACTCAAAATCTATTCAACCGATTGACTTGAAAATTAAAATACATCTTCCTAAATATATTTTCCACTGAGTGGCGTGGATTTTTTTGATTATGAAAATTTGGATCCAATTTTTTATACAGTATTTTTAGCCCTGAAATTAAAATGTCTATTACGTACACCATGTGCTCCGGAAAAATTGATACACGCCATATCTCTGCCATTTTTAACTAATTTTAATTTTTTTTAATATTTACAAAGCTTAAGATATGTATTAAATTAGCAATAAATGTAAAGAAGTCCTACCTCAAATTGTTTTTTCATAGAAATTCCTAAAAAAACCATCAAATTTTAATGTGTCTCCCTTAAATTCGTTTATCTCAAAACTGAATTTTTAAAAACGTTGAACTTGATATCTAGAAAAGTTATATAGCATGCGTCTTTGAAGTAACTTTATCCAGTTATTGGACGAAGGCTTTTTTATTACAACTCATTTTTTCGAGCCAATTCATGGCATTTTGAAAATTTAACAAAAATTGTTTTTTTGGTTCAAAGTCTGTCAAAATTTCAAATTTTCTTTCTTTCTTCTTTTTTTCCTTTATCCAATAACGATATTTATCCATTTACAACCGAAATAATTTTCGTTTTTTGATTTTAGATGAACCATTAATGAGTTATGCTATCCAAGATAAGAGCATTTATTTAACACGTGAAGTAACAATAGAGATGAGAAGTTTTCAGAATTTTTAAATAAAAATTTCTCAAAAAACTATTTAAATATGTATCTTTGATATGCTGAATTATTTAAATAAAATATATGGTTGCATATATTTAAAAAAGTAAAACACTTTTTCATCCTCTGAAACCCATCTATTACTAAATATTAAACGACTCCACCATATGATATAACTTTGAGGGTTTTTAACAAATGAATTTTTATTTGCTCAATCTTTAACTGAATTCTTTCATTGGGGGATTTGGACTCCAGATTCAGTGTCATAACCACAATCGATGAGTAGATTCTAGAACTTAGGATTATCAAAGTGCCTACACCAAAGGTAACTTATTTAATGAAAATTCGACACGCCCCCAACATAATTTTCTTCAACTATTACATACATTTTAGCAAATTTTTGACACATTTTTTATTCGAATCGACTTCTTTCTCTAATTCTTTTTGAGAAAGCCTGCATACTTTTTATGTAAAAATGCTTTTTTATTTCAAATCTAATTAATTAATTTCACTTTTTAGTCAAATTGAATTCGAATTTTGAAATCCAACACCTGGTAGTCTACGAACACTACTTCTAATGTGTTTGCCTCCAAATGACGAAAGGAGAGCGCCATATAATTGAAACGGTGAAAATTTTATCATGATGAGTATAAAAATGTAAAAAAAGGGCTTAAAGATATGTAACCCCCTATGACCACCATACATTTGGGATACACCTCGAATTTCTCATTTTATAACTCAACAAACTTTGTATTCATTTCCGTTGGAACTTAGATCTTATTTATGTAAAATGTATCTGTATATTAAATATATATTTTTTTACAAATTTACACATACACATTAAAAATATCTGCGAAATTCCCAGCTCAACTGTATTTACCCTTTTATCATTTTCTATTTTTCATCGAATTTCTAGTTGACAGTGAAAACGTCAACGCTTATTGACTATTCCTCAATCAACTGTTGAGCTGCAATCCTTTCAACGCAGCTGTCAAACGGATCACAATCTTCCCAGCACGCAACACGCACACCCACCAACGTCATCAGCTAACGGTATTTCAGCTAAAGCAATAAATTCAATTTACTCTCGGAAATCCATAAAAAACAACAAATATTTGAATCCTTTGAACAAAACCACGAGTTCAACCGAACATAATATAGCTTTGGCCGCTGATAGTGATGCCACATGGAGGAAATTAAATACTTCCGAGCTGTTTTTTTGCGTGCGCATGTGAATGAGAGTGTGTGTATGTGTGTGTGTGAGTAAGCACTGCAGCGTAGTGCAGAGACAAGTTCCTTATTCGGTAATTTATTTAATTTATGTCGCCAACGCACGTCACACGCACATTTCTCATTGCTGAATTTACATGGAAAATGCGCTGTTCTCACGCTAAGCTCAACGGCAGCAACAACAGCTGCTGCTGCTCTGTCTTTACGTAGGGAAGCGTGCGAGGGAGCGAGGGAGCTGCGGTATGATTTATGTAAATTGTAGAAGGAATAGTGCAGAGAATATAACTAATTGAGTGCCACTTGATTGTATGGATTGTACTTAGTCAAGTGTGTGTGTGTGTATGTGGGAGGGAGAGTGTGGGCGTGCGTGTTGTAATTGCATATCACTTAAACAATAGCGCTATGATTACTAGCATGTTGTAGTTGTTGTAGTTTGACATTTGCAAAATATTTATGCCAACCTAATAAAATCTTAATTATGGCAATAACTTGGAAAACTCTTAATTAATTTAGATTACTGCAAGCACAAGCTATATATACATTATAGTTATCAAGAAGTGCTTTTAGAAATCGTAAATTTAAATATTTCTGAAGACTCGACGCAGAAGATTGTAATAAACTCTTTATAGATGCATTTTCGCTCAAATTTTTAAGTCAACATTTTCATTTTACAGCGTAGATATATTATTCATCGTAAAGAAATTTCTAAACTTTTTAAGTGGTAATTCATATACTCATACTATTTATGTTCTAAACGATCACTTTTATATGCATGGTTGGATAATTAGGGTGAGTTGATGTTAATATTTTTCACATTATATTTATAGAGTTCGTTCATTAGAGTTTATAACCATTAAGGAATGCCAAATAGTGGCAGAGTAGAGAGAGGATACCTTCAGTAAATAAAGTTATGAAAGTTTGTGAATTTGGTACAAAGGATCACGCTAGGGAGGGCATATTTGGATGTAAATTTATTGGAAAAAGTGGACTTGACCCGCCCCAAATAGGGTTTTTGTATACATCACACAAACCACTAAAGCTATATAAACCAAACTCTATACAATTATTTCCTTTACGCACCACACCATGAAAATAGGTAAAATCAGATAATAACCACGCCCACGTCAGAAACAAAAATTTTACAGAAGAAATGGCAGAAAGATAGTAATAGATAAAGTCAAAAACTATATCTCAGAAACTACTCGTTTTTAATGAAATACACATGATATTTTTTTGACATCTTGATATTACCGACGGTTCATAACGACGCCTTTTTCCCATATATTACAGTTTTGAATTCCATCTGATCCGTTCACTTTAGAACCAATGGAGATAGCGGAATAAAACTTTACACAAATACTGTATTTGAGATGTGACATTACTTTATCTCTGTACCAAATATGGTTAAAATTGGGTTCTAACTTCCCCTAGCTTCCATATACTTAACTATAGGATTTCGAAAAATATTGTGGACTATATACCTTATAAATCGATTAATATGTGAAATATCGAAGCCAAATTAAGTGAACGTATAGTCTGGGTTATAGAGTACCATGCTAGTGAAAATGATTGAAATCGGTTCATGAATTACCTCAGTCCTCATATACTATATGTATATGATGATTTTCGTTATTGTAGTGGACTTTATGCCGAATATGTGGGTCAAATTGTGTGTTTTCGTAATAATATTACATGAATAAATTGCGAGAATTATTTAATTATTTTATTGCTGAATTATTTAAATAAAATATATGATTGCATATATTTAAAAAAGTAAAACACTTTTTCATCCTCTGAAACCCATCTATTCCTAAATATTAAACGACTCCGCCATATAATATAACTTTGAAGGTTTTTAACAAAGAGTTTTTATTTGCTCAATTTCTAACTGAATTCTATCATTGGGGGATTTGGACTCCGGATTCAGTGTCATAACCACAATCGATGAGTAGATTCTAGAACATAGGATTATCAAAGTGCCTACTCCAAAGGTAACTTAATTAATGAAAATTGGAGTCGTTCACATTTCTTCAACTATTACATACATTTTAGAAAATTTTAAACAAATTTTTTATTCGAATCTCTAATTATTTTTGAAAAAACCTGTATACCTTTAATTTAAAATATTTTATTTAATTTCTGTTACTTTTCTTATTTCAAATCTTTCTTATTCAAAATTAATTCCACTTTTTAGTCAAATTGAATTCGAATTTTGAAATCCAACACCTGGTAGTCTTCGAACACTACTTCTAATGTGTTTGCCTCGAAATGACGAAAGAAGAGCGCCATATAATTGAAACGGTGAAAATTTGATCATGAGGAGTATAATAATGTAAGAAAACAGGTTTTAAAGATATGTAATCCTCTATGACCACCATACATTTGGGACACACTTCGAATCTCTCATTTTATAACTCAACAAACTTTGTATTCATTTCCGTTGGAACTTAGATCCTATTTATATAAAATGTATCTGTTCGTATATGTATCTATTCGTTATTGTAATGGACTTTATGCCGAATATGTGGGTCAAATTGTGTGTTTTCGTAATAAAATTACATGAATATATTGCGAGAGTATAAAGTGTTCGGATACACCCGAACTTATACTTATAAATTGCAGCAACTATAATCCCATTTTCCAACATAATCGGTACACTATTGCAAAAGATATGGCAGAGCAGCCGCTAAAATATGACTCTCATCTAAAACTAATTGACATCGGACTATTCGGTTTCAATATCCCAGATACACATTATGAGGTTCTCAGTGCGTTTATACGGAAGATAAAGGTGTATTATATGATATGTCTTCATGCGATGTATATTTTCATCATAGAAATTTGATCTGGTACTAAAATATTATAAAATCGGTTCAGTACCTTCTCTAGTCTCCATATCCCTAATATAATCATTTTCGACTTACGGCTGATTTTATACCCTATATATCGATCAATATGTAAGAAACCTTAACAAAATTAAGTGATCCGAAAATAGGTGAAATTTATTGGATATTTTAATGAAATAATATAGTTTAATGTCAAAAGTATTGAAATAATGTAGAAATGCTCAGTTCAGCGTTAAATTTCTAAAAGGAAAATCTCCGCTCAGTAACGATCTAACGTCTCTTCTACACTGCTCTATTTCTTTCTCACTATCACATTTTTATCATTTAACTAACTCACTATTTATCTATTTCAGTAAACAAATATTTCTTCCTAAAATATCAATGAAATTGATTACTTAAATATTTTACACACAAAAACACATTTAAACGTATTTTTTGCTGCATTAAATTTCCATACAAAATCTGTTTCTCATTAGAGCAATGCATTCGCAAATAGTAAAAAATACACTCGTATTGACACTAGTGAATGTATTTATTTATGGCTATTTGTTCAACAAATGTTTATTTTGTGTGAAATTATCGTGTTTACACAGACGCAAATTCCAATTGACTATCCATTAAATAACGATAAAACAAATGAAATGTAAAAATTAAGTTAGTTAAAGCAAATAAAATTAAATTTAACGCTGATTGTGGAGCAGGCAATCAGTTTTTATTACATTTTATATAGAAAATGAATAAATTTGATTCAGTGCCCGGCAGGCACACAGACAGACAGCCACGCTTATATGCACGCACACACACGCGAACTGGCTGGCATTCCTCCTGGCACCACTAAATTGTGGCAGCTTTTAACGGATTACCAGCATTGCAGCGAGTGGTTAAGCACTGGAATGTTTGGAAATATTTTGTGGAATTTCAAATATTTTGAGTTCGGAAATATTTGCCATCAACAAACACAACAACAACATATAACGGTACATTGCAGCAGCTTAGTTTGGACTATGTTGTGGCGCGCGCCGCAGAGGTCAATGATTTATGCAGAAATTTTAATTAATCTCATTTAATTGCTTTGTGGCCATTAGGGTAGTGCGCAATATATTAAAGGCTTATTAAATGAAATGGGTTTGGTATAAATATAGTAAATGAGTTTTATAGTTTTAATGGAACGTTTGAGCGTAATAAAAAGTTCGACTTTTTTAACAGAGTTAAATTTTTTCACCATCGCAACATGTTGCACAGAGTTTAGTAGTGGGAGTAAAAAATGGAAGGTGAATGGTCGCATACTTTCGCTCTGAAATCATATCTGAGGAACCTCTAAACTGATTTCAATGAAATTTGGTTCATAATATTTTCCTAACATCGATTGGGCGAAATCGGTTACTACTTCTCGTAAAACACAATTTTGGAGTCGATCTGATAGTTTGCAGTATATAACTTTAGACAAACACGGCATTTGAGGTGTTGCAACACTCATTTGTCGAAATTGGACTATACATTTTTTAAGGCCCAGATATCGAACATGGAAATCTGAGTGCCAATACATAATTTTTTTTTACCGAAAATAACGGTAAATCTCTCAGATATTTTAAATAAATTCAGAGGGATGTTTTTACTAATAATCTGCCTCTGTGTCAAATATGGTTAAAATCATATCAGAACTACCCCAGCTCTCATATATTTACCATTAGATTTTTCAAATATGCGGTGAGTTTTATACCATATATATCGATTAATATGTGAGATATCTTAACAGAATAAAAGAAAGTGAGCTCGTGGGTATAATGTAGCTTAGTGGTGGGAATGAGTGAAATCAACCCAGCAATTAACCCTATATTTTATATAACCCTTCTATATTTAATGATTTTATTATTCTAGTGGACTTTATACTCATATGAGTCAAATTGTGTGTTCTCATAATAAGATTCCTTAAATTGCGAAAGTATAAAATGTTCGGTTACACCCAAACTACATCTTTCATTTCTTGTTTAAGGGGTTAGGTGTGTTTCAGAGGCTAAAAACAAGGGTATATTTAAGTTTTTTTTTAATATATACAATCATATATTTCTTTTAAACAATTCAGCGTATCAAAGATACATGTTTAAAAAGTATTTTGTGAAATTTTTCCTTAAAAATTCCGAAAACTCAGCTGTTGGAATCTCATCTCCCATGGCATGTCCAAAAAAAAGGTCTCGTGGGCATCATATCAAATTTTCGGCATATATTGTAACGAAAACAATAGTTATAATAAAAATATAAAACAACCATTCGTTCATTAACTAGATAATGTTATTCAAAAGATGTGTGCAAAATATTAATAAAATGGCTTCATAACTTTTTGAGATATCCACCGATTTGAAAAATTGAGTTTTGAAGTTTAGAAAGTTTGAACTTTCTATTGATATACCTATTTAACGATCAATTCTTCAGTAGAGTATATGAGGTTGAAGAGCTCAATCCACAGTCTCGTCGCCTATTTTTTTATAGAATTTTTGAAATATTTTAAATTTTTTTCTGAAATAAAAAGTCAATCAAGTTTGCAATTATTTAATATAGTAATTTATTCATAACATTAAACAAATTATTATTTTACACACTTAAACGCCACAAATCAGAATTAAATTCGAGCTTAAATTTCCCAATTGATTTGAGCGCTACGTCACTCACTTCAAATGTACATACATAAATGCGTATAATGACGTTGTTTCAAGTCAACATTTTCTACGCGCTCAAGTTTCGCCACATCATAAATGTATAAGTATACACACACACACACAATTATACAAGTACACGAGTAACAGTATATAAATTCTGTATTTTTCTTTTCATAGCTCACGCTGTCGCGTTTTGTACTTTACGCATTTGCATCGCCATCGCCAACGATTTGTCATAATTAATTTTGATGACATTGCATTGACGCAGCAAAATCAAGTACGCCACTCACCAAAGCACCAACGGCAAAAAGAACAACAATAACATTAGCCGCAGTAATATGACCATTACCATTGGCAATAAGACGAAATTAGAATTGACAATAAGTACAGCAGCTAAGTGCCGCCAACTCAAATCGCTGCTGAAGGATATACTCGCATTTGTCTGTATGTATGTTTGTATGTTTGTGTGTTTGTATTTATGAATTTTGTGGTTTGTAGTGTCGCTTTAATGTTGATGGATGAAAGAAAGCTCGAAATTGCTAATAAAGTTCAACAAGAAAGCAATAAAACAAAACAATAATAAAAATAAAAATTCACATTTTGAATTTAACGCACTTGAAGTGGTTTTATTACGAAAATATAAGCACAACAACAACAACATTAAAGTAAACATTTCCGTTGCTGATAAAAAAGTTCCAATATTATATTTAAGTAGCGCAAAAAAGCTTTAAGCAGCTTGAATCAGGTTAACTGCAGATAATAACAGCCATGTGTGGTTAATATTTAACTCATATGAGAAAAAAAAACTTATTTTGAAAATATCGAATTTATCGATTTATCTTATTAATTTATCAAATTTTCGATTTATGAAATTAAATATCTAAATGTTAAATTAAATTTCTTGCATCCTTAATAATCGATAACTAGTTGAATACAACGATATTTATATTATTGATTCGATAACTTTCGATAAATTCGATATTTTAAAAATGATTTATTTACAGAGCTAGCCACTTCCTACTATTTTTGAGTAGAATTAGAAAATTGAAAGAGACTTCTACAGTAACTGTACGATGGACCTATTTAGAAAACTGGGTGTGAAAACCCGAGTCTGTCCATACTCTAGATTTTAGAAGAAGGTCTAAAACAAATATATAATACTTTAAATATTCACATCCGAACTCGATGCTAACTTTGTTTATTAATGCCTTAGGATTTGACGCACAACTCCGATAAGTATAATTTTTATATCAAATCTAGAGGACAAGGAACTAACGACTACGATTATGTGTGTGAAATTTTTTACTAAAAATTAGGGAATTGATTAGTACACTGACTTCAGTGAAATAATAGCTCAAATGGGGGCTTCTCAAAACTCACGTTGCATTTAAGCCGTTCTCGTACCAAAAAGTCACTGACTTTATCAAGCTTATGTCGTTAATAAATATGTATGTATGTGTGTGAGTATAACTACACATAAATTTATCCGCTTAAACCACCCCCATACCACAAGACGACGACGACATTAAATCGAGATAGAGACAGACAGAAAATACGCTACGCCGCAGGAGGGATAAAAGCTAAAAAATCGCATTTTCATAAACTGTTTGTCTCTTCCTGCTGCCGTCTTAATTTTTCCTCCCCACTTCTTTGTACGAATATTTACGTTATTTTCCTCCTTTTTGCCTCCTTACACGGCGCGCAGGGATGACAAGCGGTTGAAAAATGCGGTTGGCAAGCCTTATAAATATGCTACAAAGTTGAAAAGTAAGTAAGTAAGTAAGAAGATGCCGAAGACACTGAAGACGCCGTAGCAGTATACAAACTGCCAGCAAATCAATGAAGTGGAAAAATAACAGCACTGTGAATGGGCTTAAAAAGACAAGCAGTCAGACAGACTGGCACTGGGTAGACTTTGAAATGGGCAAATCAATGTTGATTCTCACAAAGCAAGTAGTAAGCGGCGAAGTAATTTAATTATTTAAGAAAAGAAAATGTGGCTGACGGGAAAAAAGTGAAATTAAATGGTTTCGATCAAAGAATTATCGTTTTAATGCAATGAAATTTGTACACAATTTGGAAGTAATCTTTAAGTATTTATTGAATTAGAAGTGAAAGGTATTAAATAGATGTATTCTTAAAAAATTTTTTCTTCTTCTCCTTTTTTCATAGCAAGAGATATGTATGTCAAACCCAAAGCATCAATTAAAATTAAATATAAAATTAATTAGGGTGTTTATCCCTACCCAGAGAAAGTCTTTTACAAAAATTACATAGCAACACAAAAAATGTATTTCATGACCTGGGAGTCGCTGAATCCAAATCCGAAGTCCATTTAACCGCATCAGATCAGGGTTTTGACATAACCTCAGAAAACCAATGTGGCGGACATCGTTTTTAAAACATCGTTGGATTGGCTTGAAACAGTTTTTTAAAATTGGCGGATCCAATATGGCGGACGCTATTTTGTAAAATTCACCGGAATCGCTTGAATCTCGTTACTCGAAGCATTCTTGGGGTTTTGGATTACGGATTTGATGTTACTTTTCAAAAATTCAAAATGGCGAACCAATATAGTGGACACATTTTAAAAGTTCGCCATATTGTATCCGCCATTTTGAATGTTTAAAAACCGACACCGATCCCGAAAACCCCCGAATAACGAGCGAATCCAATGAGTTTAAAAAACGCTGTCCGCCTTATTGGTTTTCTTAGGTTATATTAAAATGCTGATCTGGTGGGGTAAATGGGCCTAGGATTCGGATTCAGCGACCCCAAAAACATAAGACAGACCCGAGGTCAAGACAATTTTTTTTTGGTGGGGCTGTGTTATTAAAATTCTCCGATTGATATCTGACCTCGTTTTCTTCATCGCCTCATCCTAGTGGTATCATTTGACTCGATAAAAGCTGAAGTTTGCAAAGACCTCTAAATTCCCAGCCAATTTGTGTAGATATCAAGATATATCGTTCCTCATATCGAATTCTGGACAGGGCAAAATAATAGAATTGTAAGACCTGGTTGAATTGTCGGTTGGATTTTCGAAACGAGAGTGGAATTTCGAGAGAATTCCTCATTTGTCTTATATTTAATCGATATAAGGATTTGAACTATATCTTGAGTAATTAAAATCGTTTGCGAATTATTTCGGTTAGGTATCTCCAAAACAAAGAGAGAGACATATAAATATGTTCATCGATTAAACTTATCTGTTCTCCTAAATATATTTCTATTAGTTCTAGAACTCATAAACGTTAGAGAAACATTTAGAAAAAACTTAGTTGAGGTGAGAAAACGCTTTTACGATTGTATATCACGAACATATCCCTCGTTCGTTGATATAAATTTAATAGTGAGAAAATTTTCGGATAATTATGTTGAGAACACAGTGCAAAAAATTGAAAAACTTGAACAAAAAATTAATAAAAAAATCAAATTCACTCCATATCATTCTCACCCTCACTTTCTCGTAAGAATAAGTGTATATATTCGTTCATCGCCCCACTATGCGCTTAGCCTTATGTTACTGATACAATAGCACAACTGTATTGCATAGTTTTAGTGGCCCCACTGTGACTATTTTTCTAGAAACTAAAAAAAATTCCGCGAAAAGTTGAAACAATAATATTGTATTATTGTACAACAACAACAACAACCGCTCACACTACTTGCATAAATAAATAAATTTGTATTTCTGTAAATTAGTATGTATGTATGTCTACGAAAAATTTCTGTGAACTTACTGTTTCTCCTTGCGTTGTTGACGTTTCTTCTTGAATGCTTTCTTAACACGCAACAGCAGGAACGCTGCACGGTCCACGGAGAGTGTAGTGCTCTTCTTCGGTGGCGGTGGAGCATCTTCCATTTTTTCTTACTTTCTTCTTCGTTGTTTTCACTCAGCCCAGCCCTCAGCACAACCCAGCTCAGCTTAGTGAGTATGCAGCTGGTTTATAGTCCAAGTAGAAGGTGGAATGTCAGTTAAGCAGCGTGGGGCGCTATGTTGTTGATGTGGAGTGGTGTCTAAGCGAAAGGGCGGCCGCGTCGAAATTGCGCACTTTCAGTGCGGTAAGTGGGCAATAAGTGTTTCGAGGATGATGAGGTAAATGTTGATGGTGATACGAATGTGTCTATATTTTATTTATTTCTCTGTTTTTGTTTTTCTAAGCATGTTGCAAGTGCTGTAGGAGTTGGAACGATAGTTGTTAGTTGTTGTTGGCGCAAGTTTGCGAAAAGGCTGCTGCTCTAGTATTATTATTAAGTGCGATGTCCTTGTAAGGGTTTATCTGCCTTGGGTCTAAGATTATTCGCATATATTCGTTTCTGCTTTTTTCGACTGATTTTGACAATTTATTTGTTATTTTTTATTTCTTACGGTTTTTTGCTTTGTCTTCGTGTGGACTTTCAATTTAGTTATTTGCTAGCTTTGGCTTCTTTTGTTTTTGCTGTTTGATTGCACGGCTCGGATATTTGGTTGGTCGGTCGGTTGGTTGGTTTGTACGCTTGGCTGCGTGGTTGATTGGCGGCCTGAATTCGCTCTATTCTTTATATGTCGCCCTGTCTCCACACACCTCTACGGCGTTGCGTGTATTTTCAGCAAATTGATTCGGTTGATTTCGTTGATTCACATTAGATTTGTGGCAAGTTTTGGCAACAATTTGAAATAGTACCGTTTCCTAACCTATTTATAAGAGCACACGACAGCATTAGCGCGCCTCGGCATGCTTAGAGGAGAGACCCAGCGTAAAGTGTAGAGTTTGTTTGTGGCATAAGTGATAAGCAGCGAAATCGAAGGTTGTCATCGGTAGTCGGCTGTCAAGCGCTGAATTTGCCACTCAACAGTTAACAGCAAGCTTTGTTCGAACGTATTAAACTAAACGCCAATTTTAAACTTATTTGTAAACATGCGTGCCCACTGCACTCCGCACCGCCTTCTGACGCTCAGCCATTGTCCTACGCCACTTTCGAACGATTTCGATTTAGAAAGGCTTTTGTTCGTCCGTTATGATGCTTGAATTATAAGCAATTTTATTGTTGTTTGCTGTATAAGCAAATAATCGGTGTTGTTGTTGTTGATTTTTGTTGGTGCTATCAATAATATTGTGGGCTGCCACAACAACGCCAACAGATGCTTATCCTTTTACGAAGCATGCGGGATATGAGTGGTTAAATTGGTTGAATTGCTATGCCGCAACACTTTCACACACACTCTCACTTCTATATATGCCTGTCTGCCCAGTTGTATCGATGAACGTAGGTCGGCGGTCGCGGCCGGGGTCGTTAGGCGTCGTCTGCCACGCCAGTGAGGTCAACGTTGGCACTAGCGCCGTTATAATGACTTGTGTTACACTTTTATTATTATTGTTGTTGTTGTTGTTTTATAATTTTCTATTTCTTTATCTTGTTGTGCTTTAGCTGTGCGCTGAGTGCCTCTCCAGTGGGTTGCCAGCTGTTGTTACACTTGTTGTTAATACTTTTAATTCTTTGTGTACCGTTAGCAGCAACACTTGTACGCACTGTAAATACAAAAACAAAATAACGAAATATGAAACAACTAGTATATATGTACATATATATTTGTATAAAAGCTCATACATATTTAACTTGATTATATTAAGCCAAGTGTGACTAAAGGTTAAGAATATAATATCCTTCAACATTTTCGCTTGCGTTCCAACTTGACACGGTTTCCACGTATTTTCCGCACACATCTAACCAAACATACACACATCTTATGCATATTGTGTAAATATAAATATAAATATGTGTCTGTACATGCAACGTATGTGTTAAGTATGCCGCCATGCATATATCCTCTCCATTAAAGACTACTCGTCCGCGTTAAACAATGCTTGAATGTGAATATGTTGTAGGAAAAGCAACAAAAAACCAAAAAATGAAACAAAAAAGTTGCACACTTGGCGTGAAAATATGCCTAAGAATTAGATCCTAACTGCCTAGATACATAACTGTTTACATAACAGTGGCCTAGTTAGCATTGTATTAGTAGAGGGATCTTTTTTTTTAATTCTAAAACCACTTCTTAATATACTTTGCGCACAAATATGCATTTCAAGTCATCAGACAATTAAATGGTAATTAGTTTGGGTTTTGGGGAGTCCAGGGTTGCCATTGCCTAGGTTATATATTTTATATTTTCATTAGAAGATGGAAACTATTATATTGGCTATTTATAACACGAGTGGGAAACCTGTTGCTTAACGGCCTTCCTAATTAAAATGTTACTTATTAACTGCTCGGTTATCTCCTCTTCTTGCTGTTGTAATCTATAGTCAGTTTTATAAATATATAAAACCCTTTGGAACATTGGTTAAATTGCATTTGCACATCAGATCTTAAGTTCCCCCAGTATGTGCCTGGTCTATCGTTGTACTTAAAGTCTAGATTATGGAATTTAACCTTATTTTCATTGAAATTAAATATGTTAGTCTTAATAACTTCACATCGAAGAATCTTCTATTCTTTTTGATTTCTTGATTTCCAACAAACTGTGCGAAGATCCTTAGTGATGGTCTTTAACCCAGTTTGACCGAGATATAAATAATAAATTTGGTGAAAAAATATTGTTCAATCAATTCTTTAAGTTAAGGGGGTCATCCCATGTGATGGCCTCAAAAAATTTTTTTTAAAGTAAAATTATTTTCAGAAATTCCTCGTTTTAAAGATACAGCTGGAAAATTTTAAAGCGTTTTTCACAAAACTTTATTTTGCAAACTTTTCTCCATCGTATCTCCAAAGACGCTTGACCGAATTACTTGAATTTTGTAGGTTACATTCAGCTGATGTAAATTCATAGAACGCTCTAAAAAACGCAAAATGCGCAATTCTAAAGTCTATCAAAAGGCTAAAGTCTACCAAAAGTCCAATTTTTGATATATCCACTTGATCGTAGTGCATTCCATGCATTCAAGCTTACATATTAAAATGCCGCTAACTTTTTTCGTTTTCGATAAGCCAATAAACCAGAATCGTGTAGAAAGTTCGAGCCCATTTTTTCGAGGCGGGGGTCTTCAGAACGCTGTAACTCGTGTTCTAAACAAAGTTGTTAGCTTAAAACTTATATTTATACTGTCGAAATATATGTTAATAAATGATAATAAACTTAAGGTTCTATCTATATACTGGTCGTAGAAAAAAATTCTAAAAAATCACTAAAAACAGGCCTTCACATGGAATGACCCCTTAAGGCATTTCTTCACGATTTTCAATCAGCGTTTTATTTAAATTTTCATTACATTAAATAAAGAATAAAGTCCAATGGAACTTTTGGTAACCAAGTTAGTTTTGGCCGTCGGAATTTCGAATTTTGAATACACCAACTTAGAAACAAAAAAATTTGCCTCAGTGTAATCGGTATAAATTAATTATTAATGAAGAAGAAGAAAACAAAATTTCCAAAATATAATCAGTTTAAGTTAATAAACTATTTTAATGAAATAGGTCAGTCTCAAAGGAGCTCAACTTCTTATGAAATATATTTTGTTAAAAGTGAAAAGAAAGAAAGAAGAATTATACGGCTATTTACCCACAAAGACCCACACACACACGTTTAAGTAAAAATAATGAATTAAGAGCTCAACCCAGTTACGGGTTCCTCCAACTACGACGTGCATTTATTGACATTATACAAGAATCTATATAATTTGATACACTTAGTATACAAAAGAAGTATATAACGAGAGTAGTGGCAATTGTGTCCTCTTAGCGCAACCCCTACAAATGCCGCCTCACGAATTCGCAAAAAGCTTTAATAGACAGGCTTATCTACATATATCTGTATATATAATAAGTCTGTTTATGTGTGACAGCTTGGCAGCCAAAATCAACTCACCCTGCCACTTCCCCAATTCATAAGCCTTTAAAGAGTGTATGTGTGCATGTGTCTGTGGCATGCGCGTCAAGTGGCAAATTACCTTTTGGCAAAAACGAAATTTTGATGGACAAAGGGTTTTTGTTTGTTATTCAGCTGGTCTTTTCAGGGCTGCCGCCTTGCCTTTGTTTAGGATTTGTTTACTTATTTGTATTCAAAGTAAGCACAAGTAAGCATATATTTACTTACTGTATCTCGTATGTTAAAATAATACAGATATTTACTTGTCACTGCTTAAATAAACAATGGCACTCTGTGGCATATATGAGGCATATGTATGTGTGAATGTACCAAAAAAAAAGAACAGCTAGTTTAAGTGGAAATATAATATGTACATATATATGTTCCTAAAACTCAAATATAAGAAAAAACAGAGTTTTTCGAATGAAAACGTCGGCTGCAATATACACATGCTCAATAAGTTACAAGTTCGGGCGTGAAAAGAAATTGAAGCCGCTTTCAATGCTGGGGCTTACATTTAAGGTTTCTGCTTAAACATTTTTGGGATTTTTTCACCTTTTCCATGCTGTTTAAATATTTGATATATACGAATATATGCTCGTTCTATCCGCCGGTCTCTAAGTGGAATAACCGTAAAAACGATCTTAAGAGATGAGAGAGTCCAGACCAGTCCAATATTTCATAACAAATTCTGTGATGTAAGTAATTGGGTGAGCTCTTCGGACCACACTCGCGTATTCCTCGAATTTTTACAAAGTTATTAGGTCTACAACTTTGTTTCCGTCGTTTTCCAATAGATGTCTCTAGGGTCAAACACTGGTCGATTAAATCGTTTTATATCGATCTTGGACATTTGTGTCAACCTTAAGCCAACAAAATATTTGTAGAGATCTGTTTGCATCACAAACTTATTCTCAACTTTACTTTTTTAATTCCAAGAAAAGTGCGGCTGAGGCTCATCGAATGCTTTCGGATACGTACGGTGAGACTTTCCTACGTGAAAGAACATGTCGCGAATGGATTCAACGTTTTAAGAATGGTGATTATGAAGTCGAAGACCGGAGAAGATTTTCGAAGATGCTAAAGCCAAGTGAAACCATCACAGGAGATCGATACCGAACGCAATTGATGCGTTTGAGTCGAGCTCTAAAAGAAAAACAGCCACAGTACGAGGAAAGACACGATAAAGTCATTCTCCAGCATGACAATGCTCGGCCTCACGTCGCAAAGGTGGTAAAAAAATATTTGGAGACGCTGAAATGGGAGATCTTACCCCACCCGCTGTATTCTCCAGACGTTGCTCCATCTGATTACCACTTATTCAGATCGATGGCACACGGTCTTGCTAACGAACACTTCAGTCGTTATGAAGAAGTCAAAAATTGGATTGATACTTGGATCGACTCGAAAGATGAGGAGTTCTTTCGTCACGGAATACGCATGCTGCCAGAAAGATGGTCAAAAGTAGTAGCTAGCGACGGCCAATATTTTGAATAACATTTTTGTAACCGTTTTTATACAATAAAGCCTTAAATTTACAAAAAAAAAAACGGCGGAAGCAAAGTTGTAGACCTAGTATGTATATATTCTGGAAGAATTTAAAGCAAAAAAGTTTTGGACAAGGTTCGACTAAGTGAATCAATATGAGTGTTCGACTTCGAAAGAGATACTTGGAAGAGTTAACACAGCTTATATCTTGGTTGAGGGAGTAAACCGAATATACTATTGAAAATAATTTGTGTTTATATGACAACCAAGAAGGTAATATATTTTAATTTTTAAGAAGAAATAATATCTATTGGATGAATGAATTCTCAAAAACTAATATTAATCGGATATCCATACTATTCGGTCTTTAACTAAGCCAAGCCAACAGGTAACCCGTACTTATGAGGATCTCTTTGTAAACCCCCTTCGAAGACCACTCTTTGAAACTAATTATACCATCTAAATATTTCCATATCAAACTTTCCGCAGTGAAAGCAAATTTTACATGTTAATTTTTCCATTAACACATAATTTCATACACAAAATATGCAAGTTCTACGGCAATCCGGAACTTTTATCAAAAATAGTTCTTTAAACAATTCACACATCCATATTGACACACTACTTAGTACATAAATGTGTAGGTATGCCTGTATGTGTGCACTTCTATAAACACATTTAAGCAAAGTTATATTTACGTTGGCACTTGTGTACACAACAGCTCAGCAGCGCTCATCCCATTTACTCACACTCCCTCCATTCAGAGGAAAATAAACGTTTTCATGGATACCCAACTCAAAGCGGACGCTGACAATTTCGGTACTTTGCCATTTAAGTGGAGCGGCGGGAGTGGGTGGAAAGATTGGATTAATCTGACAGATAAACAGCCGGTGCATGCTTTACCACATCCTGCTCCTACTCCAGCGAGGATTCCATTCATAAGAAAATATGTCTGCAGGTATGTATGTATGGAATAACAAAAGCGACAGCAGCACAAAAGAAAATATTCTTCAATATTACGCACAAAACAATAACAACAACCGCAAAAGTAGCATTGAACAAACAAAAAGCAATCACAGCACTCGCCCACTAAATGGCAGGTAAGCAGCCGTCTAAGTTAACGATTAGCAGTTGGGCAGCACACTTAGCAAAGCACAAGAACAGGTGTACTTGAGTGGGTTGTGTAAGAAAGTAAAGGCCTGCGGGAAAAAAAATTTGTTAAGAATGTTTGTTATTTGCTAGATTTGTGGCATATTAAGAGAAAAGTTTAGTGAAGATTTTTTAAGGTTATGCAAAAAATTAAAAATATTGAAAATATTTTTTATTTAAAATAAAATAAATTGGAATACATATTTAATTGAAAAATGTGGCAGCTCTCTTCAATAATATATATGATTTTATCACAAGCTTCCCTTCCCTTTTGTAGCCATATTTAATTATTTCACATTACATATTTATTTTTTGTAATTTATATAATGAATTTGGTGGCAACCCTAAAAGGAATAGTTTCAGGAACAAAAGCTTTATAAGAATATAAAAGTAAGTTGAATGCGAAAAGTAAAATTTAAAAACAAATTCAATTAAACGATTCAGGGTTTTTATGTGTTTGAGAAATATGGCAACTCTTTTGAAAAGTTAGTTTGAAGGAGAAACATATTCAGAACTATTTAAATTTAAGAACATAATATACTAAATTATTGAGAAATATTTTATGTGTTTTATGTGTTTAAGAGTTGCCATATACTCTGATACAAATTTCAGATGAGACAGAATTAAATTTCCATAAATTTTCGTAAATGCACAAACATTTTAAAGGAAAATTGAATTTAGAAACAAAATTTAATTATTGAGAATTATCATTATTTTATATGTTAATGAAACATGGCAACTCTACCACATATTTTAGAAAAGACAAATTTAAATTCCCATAAAATCGTTGTTAATTTATTCATTTAAAATTAAAATTTAAAACCAAAACAAATTTAATTATTGGCAATTATTTTATACATTTGAGAAATATGGCACCTCTGGTACAAATTTTTGAGAAAACAAAATTAAATTCCTATAAAATTTATGTAAATTTGTTTATTTAATATTAAAATTTTCAAACAAAATATATTAAATTATTGAGACATATTTTATGTATTTAAGATTTATGGCAACTCTGCTAAAAATTATAGATTTTAATGCATTAAATTCCCATAAACTCTTCGTAAATGCATAAACATTGAAAAGGGAAATTAAAGTTAAAAACAAAATTTAATTATTGGGAATTATTTTATATGCTAATGAAATATGGCAACTCTACCAGAAATTTTAAATGAGACAAATTTAAATTTCCTTAAAAGCTTTAAAAAATTATAAAAATATTAAATTAGATAAAATTTATTTTAAATTTTTTAGTTTTTTTAATTGTATATGTCTGGCAACCTTGTGTAATGACTTACTAAAATATTTTCAAACAATATTAACATGTATCTGTATGAAATAAGGATAATCAGCATAAGATTGCCAATCGATTTTCATAAATCATTTTTAAGTAAATATTCACTTTGTACATACATGCATACATATATAGCATAAAATAATCATACAAAAATATATTTATATTCAAAAATATAAGTGTGTTCACTTACTGACGTCAATTCACTTATTCACTCATAAAACCTCATCACCGCCGTCACCATTAATTTCGTGCTAACTCAATAAAAAAAAACTGTAAATCAATTTTCAAGTGTTGGAAAAATGCGATTAGTTTTGAGCTGAGCTACAACAAGAATTGTGCACGCTTCAGGCGTGTTATTTTTAACACCTCAAAATTGAACCAGTTTTTTCTGCGGCCAAATCACATCAATGCCCCAACGCTTTTTTAACGGCAATCAGCACCGATTTAATGCTGTTATTGTTGCTGCTTTTTTTAGCTAGACTTTAACAGTTATTGACACAGTGAAAGCCACATTTTCAACTCAATTACAAAAATAGCCAGTTATGGTGGTAATGTGTTAAAATGCCAACGCTTACAATGGCCACCGCACTATAAGCTGCTCAAATAATACGAATATTGCCAGAAGCGCACGAGCTGTTGTAAGCACACAGAAAAACATATATGTATTTGTATGCCTGTGTGTGTGTGTGCTTTAAATTGAAATAGTGCGGTTAATAGCATAAAAGAAAGTATAGGTGTGTGTGTATGCATGTGTGTGTCGCACAATGACTGCTTTATGGGTCTACACTGCGTATGAGTGACATAAAATCGTTTTAAATTTTATACGCACACAAACCTTGAGAAAAACCATTTACGCATTGCCACGCTCTCTCTCACTCTTTTATGCGATTGTTTTATCTCAGCGCAACTGTAATTGGGTTTGTTTTGGGCGTTCGAAAAGCCACCGCCCACTGCTACTCCTCTTGTTTCTGCACGACCATTCATCTCATCAAGGTAACTTAATTCGGCGACCGCACAATTTTAAAGCTTTCACACAGTTTTACAACACTTTTCACACACACCAACACACTCACATATGTTTATTTATACGTATATATATGTAGTTGTGTGTGTTCATGTGTTGAGTGCTTTGAAATTGATTTCATTTCCAAGCAATTGGAGACCAGCAGGCGACGTCAAGAGCGAAAACTGCTGCCTACCAACAAAAAACGTTCGAAGCCAATGACCAGACTAAATTGCTTTTCACAACACAGCCACAACACATAGTTGCTTATGTTGGTTCTTGTTGTTGTTAGTGTTTTTTTTTAAATAAATGATGCGAATATAGTAAATAGACAATATAAAGACCTTTCAGACGGTCGTCTAGAGCGTGCATGTGTGTGTTGGAATTATATTTACTGCAAGTAATAATAAATTATTTACTCACATCTACACACAGATAATTGATTATTAGAAGCGGATTAAATGCGCCAATACGCCATGAAAAGTTAGACGAATTAAAAGCTAATTGAGCACTTTGGCTAATGTTGGAAAAAAGGCATGGCAATGATTATCAAAATTGAAAAGGTTTTAACCATTAAATTTGAGGGCAGTGAGCAGCATGTGAAAAGGGTTTGCATATTTTTAATTGCAATTCTTAGGTTATTTACTATGATTATCGGCGACTTATATTGCTTTGCGCTGTTAATTAAGGTAAACTCTTAGATGGAGCTGTCTGCTCATTATGCGACGTTTTTCACACTTTGACAGCCGCGATATACTACCAAATGAATGTATTGAACTGTCAATATCAACTCTACGAGAGTATTTCTAATAGCATCTCGTAGAATCGATTAGTTGATTGGGATTGGCTTAAAAATTTGTAGGCCATAATTTTTTTAGTTTCAAATAAAGCATATATATCACTGAGAGCAGAATTTCGGCCATATAATTAGCAGAGTTATTAATTCCAATTGTAACGGGTGATCCAAGTAGAGGTACTTTTTATACTCTCGCAACAAAGTTGCTAAGAGAGTATTATAGTTTTGTTCACATAACGGTTGTTTGTAACACCCAAAACTAAACGAGTTAGATATAGGGTTATATATACCAAAGTGATCAGGGTGAAGAGTGGAGTTCAAATCCGAATGTCTGTCTGTCCGTCCGTCCGTCCGTCCGTCTGTGCAAGCTGTAACTTGAGTAAAAATTAAGATATCTTGATGAAACTTGGCACACTTATTTCTTGGCACCATAGGAAAATGAGCAAAATCGGACCACTGCCACGCCCACAAAATGGCGAAAACCGAAAACACATAAAGTGCCATAACTAAGCCATAAATAAAGCTATGTAAATAAAATTTGGTAAGAAGGATCGCACTATGAGGGGACATATGTGGATGTAATTTTTTTGGGGAAGTGGGCGTGGCCCCGCCCCCTACCAAGTTTTTTGTACATATCTCGCAAACCAATAGAGCTATATAAACCAAACTTTCTGCAGTCGTTTTTTTAGCCATTTCCTTATACATTCCAAAAATGACAGAAATCGGATAATAACCACGCCCCCCTCCCATACAAAGGTTAGGTTGAAAATTACTAAAAGTGGGTTAACTGACTAACAAAAAACGTCAGAAACACTACAAAATTGAAAATGGGCGTGGCGTCGCCCACTTATGGGTCAAAAACCATATCTCAGGAACTACTCGACCGATTTCAATGAAACTTGGTTTGTAATAGTTTCCTTACATCCTAATGATATGCTGTGAAAATAGGCCAAATCGCTTCACAACCACGCCTACTTCCTATATACCAGAACTTCGAAGACGATCTGAATCGTTTACATTACAATATATAAAGTAAGCACTAGTGAAGATACCGGTGCAGAACTTCGCACAAATACTATGTTTATAGTGGGGCAGCCCCATTCTAAAAATCGCCGAAATCGGACCATAGGGTTTTAAGGCCCCATATATCGAATACGAGGACCTCGGTGCTTCTAACCTAATATTATGGTTTCCAACTTTCAATGGACTTTATACAATATATATAACGAATATGTGGGTCAAATTGTGTATTATATAATATTAATTAAGGTAAATAAATAAATTGCGAGAGTATAAAATGTTCGGTTACACACGAACTTAGCCCTTTCTTACTTGTTTCAATTGCCTTTTTTTTGATAGATCACGCGTGAGTCGTGTCAAGCTGTTATGTTATTTTTGTTCAGTATTGTTTGGCCTTTCATCATGGAAAAATTTACGCCAGAACAACTGTTAAAACTTGTTCAACTTTATTACCAAAATTCACGTTCTGTAAAGAATGTATTTCGCGCACTTCGCTCAACTTATGGCCAAATCTATTGAGCGTACTATTCGCAACACCCATCTTTAGACAGCATTCTTCTTCTTCTTCTTGACTGGCGTAGATACCGCTTACGCGGTTATAGCCGAGTCCACAACAGCGCGCCACGCATCTCTCCTTTGGCAGTTTGGCGCCAATTGGTAATACCAAGTGAAGACAGGACCTTCTCCACCTGGTCCTTCCATCGGAGTGGAGGTTTCCCTCTTCCTCGGCTTCGATCAGCGGGAACTGCATCGAACACTTTCAGAGCTGGAGCGTCCTGTCTTTTTATTCGCTGAACTATGACTATGTCGTCGAACAACACATACAGCTCATCATTCCATCTTCTGCGGTATTCGCCGTTGTCAATGTTTAAGGGACCATAAATCTTCCGCAAAACCTTTCTCTCGAAAACTTCTAGTGCCTCATCGGCGTACGCCAGTAGTTGTACAGTCTAATAAAAAATTGTACCTTCTTGAGACAGCATTCATTACTGGATAATATTCGACCGAATAGACCACATCTAGCACGCCATGAAGTGGTTTGTGAGCTGGGGGAATCAACATTTCTTCAAAAATTGTGCTGGTGAGAATGTAAACGTCAATAGCGATCGTTATCGCGCCGACCGACTATTTGATGCCAGAAATTGAAGATCATGATCTCGACGACATTTGGTTTCAACAAGACGGCGGCAGACATTTCCCACACAACGCATCAATCAATGGATTTTTTGAGGCAATATTTCGGTGAACAGATAATGCTACGGCCTGTCGATTAGCCACCAAGATCGTGTGATAACACACCGTTAGAATTTTTCCTGTAAGAATATGTAAAGTCTAAAGTCTATGCGGACAACCCCGCTTCGATTCAGACCTTGAGCAAAACAACACGCGTGTCATACGCTAGAAATATTCAAACTTGTAATCGAGAATTGGACCCAACTGATGGACCAACTGAGACTAGCATTTAAAAGAGATAGTCTTTAAAAAATAAATGCTAAAGAATTTTCTTTCGCATAATAATAAACATTCCCCATTTAACTTGAACTTTCTGTATTTTTTTTCTTAAAAAAAGTATGCAACCTCGAAATGGATCACCTTTTATTTATAACAAAGCTGAATTCATATAAATTCATCTTGAAAACCAAATATCTAACAAAACAACTTTTATAAACAAAACCCTGTTGAATGGATTCTAAATGGTTTTTGGGTCAAGTAAGCTCTCATACTTAACAGCGACAAAAATAAATTTTTCATAAGTTCTCATTATTTACAAGAAGCATTCTCCTTTCTCTGTTTTTTTTTTTAAATTGTTTTTAATTTGATGTTATGAAATCATGTTCTACGACAAACGAGTTTAGCCAAAACGGCCTCAAATTTTTTCAGGTCAATGACAAAGAGTTCGGCAGTAAACCTCAAAATATATTTTTTACCGCTACAACAGCAGCAACATGTTGTAAAATATGTAATTTCTTTCAGGTACTTCTTTACTTGTACGACTACCATTTTGGGTATTCTTACAGATATTCTGATTAATAATAACACAGCCACACAAAAAAATCAGCAACCCCGAAAACGAGTTTAAACCGATTCCGATGAATTTTTCAAAAAAGTGTCTGCCATATTGGATCTGCCGTTTTGAATTTTGAAAAATCGGCGCCAAATTCGTAATCAGCGACACCGAAAACCTCCGCTGTCCGCCATATTGGTTTTCTGGGATTATCTCAAAACCCTCATCTGATGGACCTCGGATTCGGATTAAGGATCCCAAAAACATATGATAGACATAGTAAGAGCCTCAGATCATGACAATTTTTTTCGTGTCGTGCTGTGTAATCGTCACGCCAAAGCAAATAAATATGATAAATGTTAACTAAAATTTAATCAGAAATATGACTAAGTAATGTAAATGCAAAATAATGAATTTTACACGGTTTGCATAAAAAATCAAATAATTAAAGCTGTCACACTGCATATAAATGATGCGAATTTAAATTTCTGCTAAAAAGATAAATGTGCGTTCAAATTCAATACGTTTTCAATCAAGCCAACAAATGTGTTTCATTTATTAAATCACAATAACAACAACTACACTTTTATACAGTTTAAAATACACATACACACATATACAGTCGATAGACTTTCAGCTTTCATTGTCGCACAATAAATAAAAACGCCAATTGCATTAATGAAACGCACTTGAAAGTGCTAAGGGTATGTGTGTGTGGTGTGTGTATACATGTAAGTCGCTCACGCAACACTCACGGCGCACGCACAGCGGGATTATGGATAATGGCAATCAATTAATTAGACACTTTCAATGGCGTACAAAATGAATTATAAGCTGCCGCACGTACAAGTGTAAATATATGTAAAGCAACAACAACAACAACAAAAGTTAAAGAAGTCTTTTTGCACAAACACGTGACTGTGCTTTTATGAGTAGGCATATATGTGTGTATGCGTGTGACGTATATGTATTTGTAATTATATAATTTCCCCAGGTTGTTGCTTCTACGTGCCTACTGCGTGCGCCATAGATGGCTGGATGGATGGATACACCAATTTAGCTTCATTTTCGCAATTTACCAAGAGCCAAGTGCCACATCGAGCACAACTCACCAACACGCACACGCTGTAGTCATATAGATGGGGAATTTACATGTTCTTCCTCATGTATGTGTGAGTGTTTGTGTGTTCATATGTCCAACTAAACTGATTACTCCCGCTGCCCCAAAGGCATTCACACGTCACATCTGAACTCTGACTGTGTTGCCACTGCCGGGTGATGATGGCTATATGCTACTCGTCTTGCTGACTAGAACTCATATTTTTGTTGTTGTTGTAGCAAGTTAGTAACATCCTTTGCACTTCGATGCATAGCAGATGTGAATCAACGTGCAACAATTTTAGATTTCTGAATGCAGATTGCTCAGGTGAGGGTTAAATTTCACAATATGCAATAAAATTAGAATATATAAGTGAAAACTTGTTAGTGAAGAGGACAGGAGGAGCCAATTTTTGTACTTGTGAGTGTACAAAAGAGTTCCCGGTGGTGCAAAGGGTAAAAGGCAGTTCGAAGATGAAAGGCAACATAATCGATTGTAGCTATCTTGGATAGGATTTTGAATATTCAGCTTTCAAATTTCTGATCGTGGAAAATTCAATTTCTCTGAAAGAGGAGTCTAAAATATCAAAAAGAGCCTAATAATATAAATATTTATTATTGAAAATTACTCGCTAATTTTAGTTCCCTAGTTTACGAAGCAATGCTGATGAGCCCATCGCCAAACCCATAGAATAGAAACAGTTACCTTAAGAATTGCTTCCGCAGCTGATTACAATGGGCCTCATGCATAAAGAGCAAAAGCTCTGAGTTGAGGCATGTGAGCAATTGCTCGTAAGTCGAGTTTGACGGGTTCGGGTGTAACTGAACATTTTATGCACTCTTAATTGCGATTAATCATTTAATTTTATTACTATAACACACAAATTGACCCACATATTCGTCATATATATGGTATAAAGTACATTGAAAGTTGGAAACCTTAATATTACCTAGGTGAAGTTATGACCCGATTTTACCCATTTTTGTCACGGAGACATATTATTAGAAGAAAAATATTCCCTATGGTTTTTGACCCATAAGTGGGCGGAGGTACACCCATTTAAAATTTTGTATACCAATTTGGGTGGAGCCCTTCTGTACCTTCTTTATAATGAAATTTGAAATTGCTGGTGTTTATCCTTACTGAATTAAAGCATTTTTAGTAGTTTTTAACATAACCTTTGTATGGGAGGAGATATAAAGGTTATAATCCGATTTCCTCCATTTTTGGACTGTATAAGGTGATACCTAAACGAAACGATTGTAGAAAGTTTGCTTGATATAACTTAAGTAGTTTACAAGATATGTACAACAAACTTAGTAGGGAGCTGGGCCATGCCCACTTCTCCAAAAAATTACATCCAAATATGCCCCATTACAGTGCGATCCTTTGTACCTAATTTTACTTTCACAGCTTTATTTATGGCTTAGTTATGGCACTTTATGCCTTTTCGGGTTCCGCCATTTTGTGGACGTGGCAGTGGTCCGATTTAGCCCATCTTCGAAATCAATCTTCCTATAGTGCCAAAAACACGCGTACCAAGTTTCATCAAGATATCTGACTATTTTTACTCAAATTACAGTTTATACGGACGGACGGACGGACGGAGAGACAGACAGATATCCGGATTTGAACTCTACTCGTCACGCTGATCACTTTGGTATATTTAAAACTATATATCTAACTCGTTTAGTTTTGGGTGTTAAATACTACCGTTAAAATAATAATTAAGAATACAAACTTGTATAATTTTTTATCCTCACTTGTTAAATTTGTTTTACGCTGTTGACAACTTTTTGTATTTCTTTTTGGCACAAAATATTCAGCCATGATTCCTTTTTAGTGTACGCGAATCAACTATAAGGCAGCCTCAACAAAATTGTATCAAAAGCTCACAAAAGAAAGCAAAAGCTTGTTTTTATGCATATGAAATTGAGCTCTAGCTCATCTAACTTTGTCCGTGAGACTCCCTATAACTCCGAGGCGCCATACGGGGCTTTTAAAGATAGAAATATTAAATACTCGATATCCCAAACACAATGTATGTATATTTCCCTTCACACCTTTTCAACATTGACTCAAACCCGAGACTCACAAAATTCTAAAATCAGTAATTCACCCAAAAATAGTCAAATACAATTTTTCCTAAAAATAAAATCAAATAACTGCAACGAAAATCACTTCCAATAATATCCATTAACAATGCCTAGCATAAAACTGAAGAAACCTTCATTAGTAGCTTCAAATTATGACACGTGCTTCTATGCCACATTAATGAAATTCCACAGCACTGCAAGGTGAGTTGCGTCACCTTATTATTGCTTTACATTAACAAAACAAAAATCATTACTCATCATTTGTCATTAGTAAGTAGAGTTTAGCAATTTGTCATGCCACTTGAACCCCCATTGGTTTGCACACCAACAGCACTTTTATCGCTAGAAAAGTGAAATAAATGAATGCATTCCAATGAATTCAAATTTAGTAACGAAAATATGATTAATGCTTTTCCAAGCTCTATGCATACTTAATTTAATTCCATTAACCTGATGATGTGGCAAATTTATTTTTTATTAGTTTCTGAAGATATTAGAAAACGATTTCTTGTCCTAAATATGCATAAATATAGAACGAGGACAGTGAACTTTGTGGAATGTTTGAAAACAGAATATAGTATTCTAGTCTAGGATTTAGAAAAATCGATTTTTTTGTATATTTTGAAAGTTTTGAGTTCAAAAATATGACATTGAAAGGATTTTTCAAAATTCGACTTTTTTTTGGAGATACAGCCGATTGAAGTAATTTAAAAAAAATTCAAAAAGGTCGAAAAAATCAGGTAAAAAAAAAATTTTTTCAAGTCGACGCCATTTTGTTATTATAATTTTTTTTTATAGTCAACTAGGACGCACCATTTTTTTTAAGCCCCCACTCCACCGGCCCTAATCTCGACGAATTTTGGTTTCTTTCTTGCAATTTTTTTATATTATTAAAATGTCAATAAAAAACATATAAAAAAATGGATAGTAAAAATGTTTTTCATTTTTTTATCTTAGTTTAAAAAATGCCTAAAATTCATGCGTCTAGACCAGAATACCCCCTTAAGCCTAGTCATTCAAAAATTATTTTTAAAGCTTAGCTTAGGTAATTGTGCTCAGAGAAATTGTTAGATCCCCTGTTGAGCTTATTTAAATGCCAGTTGTTATAATTGTCTATAAGATCGAATATAAGAAACTTCTGGTAATATTAGTCCGAATTAGAATCATTAAAACATATCTGAATATATGTATATACAACTCTAAAGTTAGTTCTCACCAGATTTTCGTCATCTCATTGTATTCCTTTACTTATATCTTTGAAAGGGTTGCCATATATTTTTATGTTAGAAAACCATGGTTACCTATAATCAATTCAAACCATTTCAGATAGTTGCATACGAAAAGCAGTGAACAGAGTAATTTCTCCGAAGGTAGATTCGAATTTCGAAAATGGGAGTATTGAAACTCGTTATTATTAATTACACTGCACCACACTCGGCTGGCTATTGGAGAAACTATATTTTTTCCAGGGGATTGAGTCAAAAGTCAAAAAAGCTATTCTCCTACTATTAGGTCTACAACTTTGCTTCCACCGTTTTCCAATAGATGTCTTTAGGGTCTTGGACATTTGTGTCAACATTAACCCAACAAAATATTTGTAGAGATCTGTTTGCATCCCAAACTTATTCTCAACTGAAAATGTCACTTTTTGAACCGAATTCTCGACGTTTGCGGGAAATTTTGCTTTTCTTTTTTAATTCCAAGAAAAGTGCGGCTGAGGCTCATCGACAAAAAAAACTTCAATTTACAAAAAACGGCGGAAGCAAAGTTGTAGACCTAATATTTGACTTCAAAGTTCGAAAACATTGTTTTTGAAAAAAATAATTATTAATTACAGTATATATGTATATTGTTCCTAAAAAAATCAAAAATATTTCACTCTTAATTCAATGTTGTCTAGTGTGTTGCTCTCCGAATCGGTAGTGTATAAGATTTGTTGGTTAAACTTATATGTATGAGGGTACAAAGTCACATCACCTAAGATATCAAAAATTTTATTTCAAGAAAATACGGACCCGACTTGAAGTGTGATTAAGTTAAAAATAATTGATATAGATCGTTTCGACTTCCTGCTTAAGTAATAAAATTTTTCCCCTCAAATATTTATATGGAAATTATATTATATAAATACACATAACAAAGCAGATGAAGAAATACCATTGTTTTCAACTCTGATGAATTCGTTGTTGAAAGTACGGAAAAACGCAGAAATTTAAATTATTCAGATTTTGAAAATTTTTATTGATTTTTTTTTGCAAAATGAAATTTGTCAAAGATGAATGAATGTTCATCATGTGTGCAAGTGTACATATGCAGCTTCAAGCAAATAACTACTGGGATCCGTTCCATAATTGTTTGTGCAATTGTCGTCAAGTGCATGTTTCACCCCACAAAACTCTTCATTTCATACCTTGTTGGCATCATTCCAATTTGCCACAGCCACGTCTGCTGCCAAAGTCATTACTCAAACAACACACACTCACCCACACACACAAACATAATAAAAAAGAGTGCGAGTAGCAGCAATCACTTTTAAGCTTACACTTTCACACTTGCACTTTACACTTTTTATTGTCACCAATTGTTGTTATTTTTGCTTTATTTAACGGACACACGCAACCGTTTTGTGTTTCACCCTCTCTTAGTATGTTTGTATCTATGTATGTGTGGTGAATGCCTGTATGTTGACTAGCTGAATGCAAATGTTTCGAGATCTGTCAGTAAGAGGAAATATATGGGCAAATACAATTTGTATTATACACACTCATACAACAAAAACAAAAACAACAACGAACCATACAATGTCCACAACATGTCTATAATGGATTTGAACAAATTAAATCGTTAACAATGTTGACTGACTGGTTAGAGTGTAAGTGTTTGGGAGGCATTAATTCCCACAGCTGTGCTTTCAAGCATCTCGCACAACTCGACTACATGCCCCACGGTTGCATTTGCACACACACACCACTAACACCAGCACGCTCCACTCAATGGCGTTGCTCATTTCAACTGTTGACCCACTTGACGCTTAAGAAACACAACTTCAGACAAAAGTCACACAACAAACTGTAATAAAACAAGAATTTCTTATTTACTTCTACCCCCTCTCTACGTCCTCCTTCACTTACTGCCGTCTTTTATGTTGTTTTGTGTTGCTGAGCTGCTGAGTGTAGGCAAAATGTTACGCAGGACAGGTCAAGTAGATTGTGTGTAGCAAGGACACCGCGGCTGCAGCGCTGCTCAGCATTACGTGCGCTCCGCTTAAATTCCATTCAAATTGGATTTACAGTTATAAAAGACAGAACTGTAGTGAAGGTGAGAGGAGGGGTACATAAAGGAAGCGCAACTAATTGTATACATCCGCTCGCACCCAAGCACCAGGCGCGTGAAAGTTCACATTTAATGCGAGGCTAAGCAATACGCTGGCTGCGCGCAGGATGAGCAAAAATGCCAGATTTTCATTGATAAACACGAAAAGCGTGAATTTACTTAATCCGAATTTGTATGGACATGGCAGCGGCAGGTTGTAAGCGAAATAGCTGCGCATTAATGAACTTAACGAGCAGATCTTACTAAAATTATTTTGTGAAGTGTAGTCTGCGACTACTACTTAGTCTTCTGCATTAATGAGGAGGCTGTTCGCTTTCCCAGCTGCTAAAACTGGAAATCTTCAGATTTATAGTATTTTAATTTGCATGACTTGATTTAATCGGCTCAGTGTGTTGTATTGTTCTTCTTGTTGTCCTAATGGCTATTCTTCAAAATATTGTTGCTTAAATGCTTGAATTCGAAAGCATAAATTGGCTATAAATCGTTATTCTTAACTTATAAAAAATTAAAATCTTTCAATTCTAATTAATTTTAGAAAAAAAAATCAGTTGGCAACACTGCTCATGATTATATTAAACTACTGAGTAAACTATTTAAGTAAACTTTATCTAATAAATTTAAATAATTCAGTTCGCGAGTCAAATTTTTCTTAAATATTATATCAAATTTTTAGTTAAAATTTTAAAGATGTGGCAACCTCAATATTTGTTTTGCTATAAACCAGCCAAGTATTACATCATTAATAAATCATTAAATCGTTAAAGAAATTATAAAAACTTAGCATTAACTTCATTTCAAAATTCAACAAATTATAATCAAGTGGCAACTCTGCCAAAATTTTAAACGTCTTTAAAGTTTTATAATTTAGTTTAATGCCAATTTTTCATTAGAGTAGTATAAAATCTTGACTTAAAATTTCCAACATGTGGCAACCACATTAACTGTATTGATATAAATCAACCAAGTATTATATCGATTAATAAAACAGTACCTTAAAGAAATAACAAAAATTTTGTGTTAACTTAATTTAAAAAAAATATTACAAAATAATCAAGTGGCAACTCTGCTGAAATTTATTTTCAATTGTTTAAGTTTTTAATTTTTTTAGTTTAATACGAAAATTTTTTAATTGTTATAGCGTATTATTTGAAATAAAATTTTCAAGCAGGTGGCATCCCCCAAAGTTTTTTATCTTAAAGCATTCGAATATTGTCAGATGGCAGCATGGCCCAAAATTATTTTCAATTTTCTCAAAATCACTTAGTATTTGCTAAAAAAATTACAAAAATTGTGTACTAACTCAACTTCCTAATTTTAAATAATATTAAACAGATGGCAACTCGACACAGAATTATTTTCAACTTTCTCAAAAATTATTTAGTATTCGCTCAACAAATTACAAAAATTTTGTACTAAATCGATATTAATCTTGCATATAATGTTAAACAGGTGGCAACTATGCTTGAAAATGTAACTTAAATAAAAAGTTCTCTTAAACACTTAGCTTCAAGATATTTTCGTTAACACTTTAAAACACATTAAAACACATTATTATTGTTTTTATTGTCGCACAAGTGCATGGCATCACATTATACTCATCACTAATGCTCATTAAATATTCTACATGCATTGCATGTGTGTGTGTGTGTGCATGTCAGCCGCTAAACCGCAAAAGCTATTGCCGTCGACAAGCAGATTGTGTGTTAAGTCTTTCGAAAGGATATTGACAATTTTCTCTCAAGCATATGCTTACATACGAGTACAGTAATATATAGCATGTGACATGTGAGTATATAGTGAATACAATGCAATAAAAATATGTGGCAAACAAGTGAGCAAGTGGCAACAGAACAAGTTCAAAAGCAGCTAATCGCACTGGGATCGGCGCTGCAGAGACTTGGTGTACTCGTATGTGAGGGCGCAAGTGTGTGTAAAGTGATAAAAAGCGCAATGAATGACAAGAGCGGCGGCAATAAACAAATGGGTTGAAGCGGCAACACGCACTGCAACGGCATGGCGAACAGAGTGCAAAAGAAAACAAATGACAAGATGCAGATGAGCACACACACACATGTTTGCATATCACACACTCCTCACCGCCCGAACTGCATAAAGCTCTTAGTGCAAGTGCATGTGCGAGCGATCTCCCATACTTTTAACTATTCCTCACCCCCTCTTCCCCCTAGCAATCGTTAAGCGTCTTTACTTGCACAGGCGTTTCGCCAATTGTCAATATGACGACGACAGCGAAATGTTGTTACTCATACGACGTGTAGGGCACACAGCAGGCAGCTGGCAGCTGGCAACAGACATACTCTTTAGAGAAACAAGCTTGATTGAGAGCGCGCTGGAGGGTTGTGAAATCAGCTTGTACTGTTTAGTATCGTCGTTGTCGTCGACGTTGTTAACTGCCATGGAACTTGTCGTAAAACTGCTCACGGCCACAATACAATTGGGGATACCCGAACAAATATGTGTACAAGCGCCGAACACACAGACACACACACATACGCACTCATATCGACAAACAAACATGATTAGAGATTTTGGAAAGACAGAAAGCAAATAAGAGCTTGTTTTATTTGCAACACCCACACATACATACATACATCTATTTCTGTATCTGTATATATGTATGTGTGGCAAGTATGCAAGTGCTTGTGTGCGTCTACATTGCGATCACACGTCACCGGGGAGCGAAATTGTAACAAAAAAGCTTATATTGCGAATTTTTTCCACGCATTCCCTTTGAATACAACGTCGACTTGCTACTTTCATAAGCGTGTGACAGTCAAGCGGAAACGGAGGATGAGTGTCAAGGCGTTGTGTTGAGCGGCAAATGTAGCAACATTTTTCTTATGTTTCTCTTTCGTTTTTTCGTGTTTTTTCGATTTTTGTCAAAGCAACGCGCATAAGAATGTGCAATACAAATTTTGTGTCAAAATGGCAAAAGGGATATGGCAAAATTTACAACAACAAAAAGTTGCGCACACAAGCGAAATTACAAAGGAGAAGTGACAGCAGCAGCAGCAGCAGCACACACTCGTACTTGAAGCAGCTGAACATGACTTTAAGCAACTGATTGCTTGTAAAGTGAGAAAAGAATTTCATTTTGTTTTATTTAAAAGAGATCGTTTATTTGTAAGAGAGTCATAAGGTTATAATGAATTAAATATTTGTATTTATATTTATTTCATTGAAGAAAAATTTAATAGAATTTTTATACTCTCGCAACAAAGTTGCTACGAGGGTATTATAGTTTTGTAAAGTAAAGTTCAAATCCGGATGCATGTCCGTCCGTCCGTGCAAGCTGTAACTTGAGTAAAAATTTAGATATTTTGATGAAACTTGGAGCACGTGTACCTTGGCACCATAAGAATGTTAAGTTCGAAGATGGACAAAATTACCAGACCACTGCAACGCCCACAAAATGGCGAAAACCGAAAACACATAAAATGTCATAACTCAGCCATAAATTAAGGTATTGAATTAAGGTATTGAGTATGAAGGATCGAACCATGAAGCGCATATGTGGATGTATTTTTTTTTAGGAAGTGGACGTGGCCCAGCCCCTACTAAGTTTTTTGTACATAACTCGCAAACTACTAAAGCTACATCAAGGAAACTTTCTAGAGTCGTTTCGTTTAGGTACTACCTTATACAGTCCAATGGAGGAAATCGGATTATAACCACGCCCACCTCCCATACAAAGGTTATGTTGAAAACTACTAAAAATGCTTTAATTCAGTAAGGAAAACCGACAGAAGCCTTAAATTTCATTATAAAGATGCTACAGAAGTGCTGCACTCAAAATGGTATACAAAATTTCAAATGGGCGCAGTTCCACCCACTTATGGGTGAAAAACCAATTTCAACCAATTTCAATGGAATTCGGTTCATAATATATGTTTGGCTTCCCAATGATATGTTGTGAAAATAGTCCAAATCGTTTCACAACCACGCCTACTTCCCATATGCCGGAACTCTGAAGTCGATCTGAATAATTTACTTTACAATATATAAAATTTGTACTAGTGAAGATATCGGAGCAGAACTTTGCAAAAATACTGCATTTAAAGAGTGACATCGCCCTTCTAAAAATCTTTGAAATCGGTCCATAAGTTTTCAAGACCCTATATATCGAGTATGAGGACTTCAGTACATCTAACAAATTTTTTACAGAAACTATAGTTAAGTCTCAAAGATATTTTGAAGAAATTTTGAGGGAATATTCCTTCTAATAATATGTCCGTGCCAACAATGAGTTTAATAGATAATTCGTAAGTTAAATTAAATGGAAGCGTCATTAAAATCCATAAAAATTAAATTTAAGAGGCAATGAGCGTTCAGTTGCCGGTAAATAAAATAAACATTGATGGATGAGAGTATTGAAAATATGAGAAATATTTGCCAAGGTAATTAAAGCAATTTGAAGAAGCATTCAAGTACTAATGCATTTTCCATTTCAGAAAACTATTTTTTATATATGTATATCCATGCATTATTTACTTAGAAAGACTCTATGCATATAAACAACAAACTTAGGATAATGTCATCAATGAAAAATATTTCCTCAAATTTTTGCATTTATTCTCGCAAATAAAAATATTTCCAGCAGCCCATATGCACTTTTATGTCATTGAATTATTTGAAAGTTAAAACTGTTTTTGTTTTAAATATTGATACATGTAGTACCATATCTACTAAATTTATTAAAGTTATTGACTATGACGGCAGCGAAATGCGAAATACAGACCGAAGAGTATATAAAACCGCAGAGTTCATCCGATCATGAATGGATTTGAATCCAACCGTGAACTCTTTTGCTCTTCTTAAGTACGTCATGTGTTTAGAAAATAGTGGAATTTTAAAATGTCGCGGGTTTGAAGGAACCAATTGTAAATTGTATTTTTATTTCTTACAATGTTGATATGCATACATGCCCCTGAAGTACAATAAAATTCTCAGCTGTATTCATTGCTTACTTTTAATTTTCATGAGCTTTGCCGATTTTCGTTTGTTATAAGCTCACGCTTCGTAGTTTTTTTGTTAATTCTTGGCGAAAAACAATATTCTTACGATGTCATAGCTTACATATTTGCCAGACATAACTCTGTGTGACTTTTTCCTATTTCCAAAAATAAAATAAAAATAAAGAGAACCTTAAAGAGCCGTCGTTCTACAAGCATTTGAGAAATCGCTGAAAGAGCCAAACGCTACCCCAAAAATCGAGTTTTAGAAGTGGTATGTGGACTATTGTAACATTAAAGTAGACGAATGAATAAATATTTGATTTCGAAAAGGAAAATTGTTGTTTTTTTTAACACATCTGCTATATACATATCCCGCCAGCTACTAATGTTAAATCAACCAAACTGAATGAAACATTGTTCTTTGAGACTTCATTGTAAATTATGGAAATAGATGAAATCGGATAATAATCACGCCAACCTCCCATAGAAAATGTATGTGGAAAACTACTAAAAACGCGTTAAATCAGTAAGGAACAATACCAGAACCACTAAATTTTATACTGAGGTGAATTACACCAGCCACCATTTACTATACGTAAGCGTTATAGTATTGAAGCGGATTGAAAAATTAAACTCGGATTGAAAATGAAGCACGTCCTATCTTCCCAATAGCTTTTATTAAGAGGGAAAACAGAAGCAAAGTTTGACAACAGAGAAGCAAGTGCTGCCAAGCCAAGCTCATACACAACATACTACCGCAGTGATGCCAGATGGGCGTGAATACTATATATAATGATTTCCGTTTATTTTATTGAATATATATGTGTCAAATTGTGTCCTAACGTAATATATATATTATATAACGTAATAATATATAATATATATTGTTGTACTTGAGTGTAAACCTTCCCCTAGCCAAAATACGCAATATAGCTGGTCTAGTCTTCATAGAACTATTATAAAAAGGTTCTACCAATACCCGTAAATGCTTCCATACCTTTGAGTCATTTCAGTCATTTGTCAGGGTATACAACAACCAAGAGGTCATCCGTTCATGGTGGGATTTAAATACAAAAGCAACCTACTTTGCTCGTCTAGGATCAAAAAATCCTTGTGATGGTGTTGCAATTTTCCAATTCTGTGCGCTTTGAACAATATATATGGCAATCTGACGATAAGTTCAACACTTTTATAGTGCACTCTAAATACATATTACATTATCCGATGATCTTTATATTTCATATACAATTCTTATAAAGTTTGAATATAAAAATGTTACTCATACGTCACGTTGCAATTTTTTATATGATATGTCAGACTTATAAAAATTACCGCTTATTGCTATAAAATGTTTATTATTTTAACAAAAAAGAATCTCAACAATCGAATACGGTTTTCTCGACAATAGAAAAGCTACAGAGTGGTTCAAAGAGGACATTGTAGTTTAAGGGGATTCCAGTCCTGGTGGATTCACAATGGGCGTTCTAAAGGACTAAGCGCATCATTTGACGTCCACAAGGGTAAAACGGACGAAGAAAGACTTGTCTCATGAGGTATATTTTACAATAATCCAACATCGCCACTAATAATCATCAAAAGTGGTACTTTATTTTTTCTTCTAAACTAATCTGATAGAGCCCAACGAATATCATTGTAATATAACTGTTGGCCAAGATTCAAAAACAAAGTTGCCTCAAACACTATAATTTAAGTGCTGCTGCTTCCATTTATTTAGAAAAATTGCAACAATAAACTTTGGAGGCGATTTTAATTGCCTTGTTTTCCCTTGAGCAATTATACATACATAGATTTCTTAAGTCTTCAGCGCTGACTACTCTCCCTTAGGAAATACGAAATACGAAACTCATTGACAATTGTGGCGAAGTCAACAACAACAAAGTATATCAAAACAATAAGAATAATTTTCATTTACTTGGAAGAATTTGTGACGATATAAACTTTTCCTTCACTTACATACATACCATCATCTACATAAATGTAGATATATGTCTATGTATGTTTGCTACAGCTTCTGCTACTCTTTCTTTTATTTATTGCATGTTGCTCATTAACAACTTTTCTAGCGTTACTTGAAGTTGCTATTTTCACGCAAAACATTTCTGAAAGTACATTTTATGTGCGCTAGCTGACGCCCTTATTGAAGAGTAGCGTTCGCATGCCGTCGTCATTGCAGTGACAAGAAATTATGGCAGCAGAGGAGCGCATGTGAAAGCTGCGAAGTGTGTGTTGACAGCAAAGAGGCGGTTGCATGCATGCGTGCGTGTGCATATCATGGCAAATGTGTGTACATGCGGACATATATAACGATTATTTATATTTTCACATACATATATACATGCATTTCTACATACGCACACACATACATATATATAAAGTGAAGTATGGCGTTGACGGCACAACGTCAAGCGACAAATAATGAACTGCAGCGTTGCAATGAGTGAGCGTTAAGAGAAAGTAAAATGCTCATGTGTGTGTGCATATATGTATATGTGAGTAACGGCAAAGATGCGAATTGCACTCGGGTAAATTGAAATTTCAAACGCAACCATACGCGTAAATGATTACATCAACATTTTAAGAGGCAGCATATGTATATGTGTGTGTGTGGATTTGCCATTTGCGGCGACAGCAATTGCTTATTTATGCACATACACACACTTGCACTCAACCACATTTACACATTCCGCTGCCGATTCGTATTATTTATTTACATGTAAACTTCAATGTATTTGTATGACACGCTTCTCACAGATACACACACACATCCTTACATATGAATATGAAAATTCACTGAAATGTTCCCAAGAAATTATGAGTGCAGCAACTAAAAGAAAATGTGATAAACATTATGAAGTGCATGTAGAAAAAAACAGAAGAATTGTGCGCAAATGAAGTAGTGAATAATTCCTGAATTATGGTGAGTACGTGTCGAGCGCAATTAGCATTGGGTCGCCTTTGCGCCACCGCAACAGCGTGGAGGAAGTGCATGCGATGCCCTGCAAGCGGTGAAGCAAAATGTGTGAATCCTTAAACCGCAACAAAGCAGCAGACCCCTTAATAAGCATGCCACATGCTGTGGCGTTACCAACTAATTAACACAACAGAGAAAGCAAATTTTTACGAAAAAAATGCACTCAAAGTGAGAAAAATTTCATGAAAAGTGGAATTTCAGTGGAAATTAGCAATATTTTGTGTATATTTTTCTTTTAGTTGAAGTAGTAGTTAAATGACTTTTATAACCCCAAAATTGAAGAAGTGGGAAATGTAAAAATGAGGTTAGTTTAAGTTATGTTAGTTTAAGTAAGGTGATGTTAGTTTTGAGTTAAGTTTTTCAAGGATTCCGAATTGAAATTAAATGCGTTTAAGCCTTCAGTAAATCTATGGACATTTCATATGAAAAAGTAAGACTAATTAGGTTAGGTTAAGTTTTTGGAAGTTCTTTTAAAGTAGACAGTTCGATATTAAATGGATAGAAATCTTAAAAATCTAAATCAGCAAAAACATGAAATTTTATGAGATCATTGTGGAAACAAGAATAGCTGTCCCGGACACAAGTTTTTTAGAATAATATAATATTTTTCTTGTATTTTTCTAGAATTCTTTGTAGAGCTTTCACTGAGTTTTTATTGAGAAAGAAAGAAAAGGTTAAACAATCGAAGAAAAAGTTATAGTATAATATATAAAAGTTATATAGTTTGGTATACACTTTCTAAATTGATAACAAAGCTACACAAAAACAAGTAAGGAAGGGCTAAGTTCGGGTGTAACCGAACATTTTATACTCTCGCAATTTATTTATTTAACTTTATTTATATTATATAATACACAATTTGACCCACATATTCATCATATATATTGTATAAAGTCCATTGAAAGTTGGAAACCCTAATATTAGGTTAGAAGCACCGAGGTCCTCATGTTCGATACATGGGGCCTTGAAAACCTAGGGTCCGATTTCGGCGATTTTTAGAATGGGGCTTCCACACTATAAAGGTAGTATTTGCGCAAAGTTCTGCATCGATATCTTCACTAGTGCTTCCTTTATATATTGTAAAGTTAACGATCGTCGTCTTCAAAGTTCTGGTATATAGGAAGTTGGCGTGGTTGTGAAGCGATTTGGCCTATTTTCACAACATATCATTGGGATGTAAGAAAACTACTACAAACCAAGTTTCATTAAAATCGGTCGAGTAGTTCCTGAGATATGGTTTTTGACCCATAAGTGGGCGATGCCACGCCCATTTTCCATTTTGTAAAAAAATCTCAGTGCAGCTTCCTTCTGCCATTTCTTATGTAAAATTTGGTGTTTCTGACGTTTCTCGTTAGTGAGTTAACGCACTTTTAGTCATTTTCAACCTAATACATATGGGAGGTGGGCGTGGTTATTATCCGATTTCTTTCATTTTTCGACTGTATAAGGAAATGGCTAAAAGAAATGACTGCAGAAAGTTTGGTTTCTAAAGCTTTATTGGTTTGCAAGATATATACAAAAAACCTATTTGGGGCGGGGTCACGCCCACTTTTCCAAAAAAATTACATCCAAATGTGCCCCTCCCTAATGGGATCCTATGTTCCAAATTTCATTTTCATAATTTTATTTATGGCTTAGTTATGACACTGTATAGGTTTTCGGTTTCCACCATTTTGTGGACGTGGCAGTGGACCGATTTTGCCCATTTTCGAAAGCAACCTCCTCAGGGTGCCAAGGAACATGTGTTCCAAGTTTCATTAAGATATCTTAATTTTTACTCAAGTTATCGCTTGCACGGACAGACGGACAGACGGACGGACAGACATCCGGATTTCAAATCTACTCGTCATCCTGATCATTTATGTATATATAACCCCATATCTAACTCTTATATTTCTTGGTGACACAAACAACCGTTAGGTGAACAAAACTATTATACTCTGTGCTACAGGTTGCGAGAGTATAAAAATACACTCAAAGTGAGAAAAATTTCATGAAAAGTGGAATTTCAGTGGAAATTTGCAATATTTTGTGAATATTTTTCTTTTTTAATAGTAGTTAAATGACTTTTATAAACTCATATTTGAACTAGTTAAAAATGTAAAAGTAAGGTTAGTTTAAGTAAGGTGATGATAGTTTTGGGTTAATCAAGGATTCCGGACATCTATGGACATTACATATGAAAAATAAGACTAGCTTAGGTTAGGTTAAGTTGTTGGAGGTTGTTTTAAAGTAGCCGGTCCCGGACACAAGTTTTTCAGAATATTATAATATTTTTCTAGAATTCTTTGTTGCGCGTTTCACTGAGTTTTCATTGGGCATAGAAAAAGTTTAATAATCGAAGAAAAAATCTGTGTTATCAATGTTTAGGTATACACTTTCTAAATTGATAACACAACCACACACAAAAAAATGTATAATGACCTGGGGTTCTTACTTTTGGGGTCGCTGAAGGTTGGTTGAGATAACCTCAGAAAACCAATATGGCGGACAAGGTTTTTTAAAATTCCTCGGATGCGCTTGAAGCTCGTTATTCGGGGGTTTTCGTGTTACCTAATTACGGTTTTTCAAAATTCAAAATGGCGGATCCAATATGGCGGACGCTTTTTGAAGAATTCATCGGAATCGCTACAAACTCGTTACTCTGGGTCGCTTTCTTTGTTTGTATGGTACACTTGAGTGATTTTTTAACTTTCAAAAGCAATTAAGACTTTTAAATAACGTATGAGAAGTGTGGATAGGAATTGCCAACTTTCCGAAAAGGAAACCTGAACGGATTATATATTTTAAAAAAGCTGTCACGTTTTCTAGAAGTAACTAATTTAAGCATGATGCTGAAAATATTATACGAGGTGTGTTCAAAAAGTAACGGGAATTTTCAAATTCTCAAACTCCATTTTTGGCGAAAGAATTTGACTCTTTCAGTGATTTCTATGCTTGTTAAATATAGGTAAAACTAAGGTTCTCTTTATTTTTGTAAACAGGAAAAACTCACACGGTGTCATAACTGGTGAATATGGAGATTGAGGCATCGTTTTTTTTTTTGGGCATGAAATCAAGAAAAAACGAAAAAGTGTGAGCTTTTAACCAACGAGACTGGACAAGCTCAAAGTAAGCAATGACTAAATTAGAGAATTTTATCGTACTTAATTTTTAACATTGGACACTACAAACACGGGAAATTTAAAAATTTTTAAATTTCAAATATTTTTTCAACCCACTTTGTATATCACAAATTAATATATAAAAACTGAACATTAACTTTAAAATGTCCATACTTGAGAGATAATAACGTTTTTACTGGTTGGTTATGGTTATTATCGTTGAATGTGCTGTTTAATGACTTTAATAACCAAAACTTTCTCTTCATCCACTCAAAACTTTTATTTTACTATTTTTACTATCAACACTTGCTTTTCATTTAATGACAGATTTTTTATGATAAGCTTTTTTATACAATTTATACAATAGCTTATCATACGCCAAAAAAATTATGGGATAATCATAATGATATTATTATTTATAATAATTTGTATTAATATTTAACACTCAAGTTTTTATCCAAACCATAATCAAATGTTATAAAGCACAACAACAAGCGTTTAAAAGTTGAAATTGTTAGCCACAATAAATGGTAAAAATACGACAGCTGGACAATCAATTGCGACATTTTAAAATAATTTGTGTACACTTTAATGACAATTTGGCTACTAATTAATGGCAATCATTGTGGCCACCGCATGTTGTGCATGAGTTTCAAATAAATTCACATAAATTAGTACAGCTTTTTCCATATAATTGCACATTTGTAAATACAATTGTTGCTTAGTTGCAATTAAATTAATTGGAAGCGTCATTAAAAGCCATAAAATTCATTAAAAATGAAATTTAAGAGGCAATGAGTGATCAGTAGCAGGTAAATAAAATATGAATTGCTGAGGGGAGAATATAGAAAATATGAGAAATATTTGTCAATGAGACTAAAGCAATTTAAAGGAGTATACATGCACTAATATACTTTCAATAAGCATTTCAGAATTCTATTTTTATACCCTGAACAGGGTATATTAAGTTTGTCACGAATTTTGTAACACCCAGAAGGAAGCGTCGGAGGCCCTATAAAGTATATATATAAATGATCAGTATGTTGAACTGAGTCGATTTAGCCATGTCCGTCTGTCTGTCTGTCTGTATATATACGAACTAGTCTCTCAGTTTTTAAGATATCGTTTTGAAATTTTGCAGATGTTATTTTCTCTTCAAGAAGCTACTCATTTGTCGGAACTGCCGATATCGGACCACTATATCATATAGCTGCCATACAAACCGAACGATCGGAATCAATGGCTTGTATGGAAAACTTCCGCATTTGACGTGGTATCTTCACGAAATTTGACATGGATTACTACTTAAGGTAATAATATAATCTCCGAAGAAATTGTTCAGATCGGTTAACTATATTACCTTAATGTTTCTAGCAAACAACCCGGCTAAAAAGAATTAGTAAAATGTTTTCTTTTTTTTTACTTACTTTTTCTTACGTCTTTAGATTTGCTTAAACACATAGTTACTAAAAGAAATGCACCTGTGAAGGGTATATTAGCTTCGGTACAGCCGAAGTTAACGTTTTTTCTTGTTTTTATATATATTATTTACAACATGCAAAACAAAAAGCTTACGATGATATTATCAATGAAAAATATTTCCTCAATTTGGTACATTTATTCTCACAAACAAAAATATTTCTAGCAGCCCATATGCACTCGTGTGCCATTTGTTTTGATACTTAAAAGCCTCTGTGATAAATTTAGAAAATTCTCGGTAAACACACATTTGTGCATAAACATATTTACTAATAGCTGTTGCACGTGTAAAAATTATGTTTTCAATATCAACATTTTATATTTGCATATGTTGTTGTAATGATTTATTATAAAATGAATTGCTTGCTTAACAAAATAAAAACGCATTTAATGCACTAAAGACCAATAAAATTGGCGAGTGAAAGCACTGTGTCATAAGCTTAATGTCATAGACAGCCTACGGCAGTTCCAAATATAACTGTTTATGTGCATGAGTGGAAGCCGGCGAATGTGTGTGTCGTAACATAGCAATGGTAATTTTATTGAAAATGGAAAGTTGAGTTAGAACTTGGTGCTATTTCACCCACATCGAAGTAGTGTGATTTGGGTTAATTTCTCGCCAGTTGAATTGCATAAATTTGGCGAACGATTCAGTGATAAAAAAAAAATATATACCAAAGTAATCAGGGTGATGAGACGGATGGATGGCTGTCTGTCCGTGCGTCCGTCCGTCTGTGCAAGCTGTAACTTGAGTAAAAATTCAGATATTTTGATGAAACTTGGTACACGTGTTCTTTGGCACCATAGGAAGAAAATCGAAATCGGACCACTGCCGCGCCCACAAAATCCCGAAAACCGAAAACACATAAAATGCCATAACTAAACCATAAATAAAGTTTTGAAAGTAAAATTTGGTATGAAGGATCGCACTATGAAGGGCCATATTTGGATGTAAATTTTTGGAGAAGTGGGCGTGACCCCGCCCCTACTAAGTTTTTTGTACATATCTCGTTACCCACTTAAGCTAGAAAAATAAAACTCTCTAGAGTCGTTTTCTTCAGGTACAGGTATACAGTCCAAAAATGGAGGAAATCGGATTATAACCACGACTACATCCCATACATAATAAAAAACACCAAATTGCATTAAGATGGTACAAAAGGGCTGCACTCAAATTGGTTTACAAAATTTTAAATGGGCGTGGCTCCGCCCACTTATTGGTCGAAAACCATATCTCAGAAACTACTTGAACAATTTCAATGAAATTCGGTTTCCCCTACCTCCCATATACCTATTATTAGAGTTTCCAACTTTCTATGTAGTTTGTACCATATATATAACGAATATGTGGGACAAGTTGTGCGTTCTTCTTCTTGACTGGCATAGAAACCGCTTACGCGGTTATAGCCGAGTCCACAACAGCGCGCCACGCATCTCTTTTTTTGGCAGTTTGGCGCCAATTGGTAATACCAAGTGAAGACAGGTCCTTCTCCACCTGGTCCTTCCATCGGAGTGGAGGTCTCCCTCTTCCTCGGCTTCCACCAGCGGGTACTGCATCGAAAACTTTCAGAGCTGGGGCACTTTCGTCCATTCGAACAACATGATCCAGCCAGCGTAGCCGCTGTCTTTTTATACGCTGAACTATGTCAATGTTGTCGAACAACACATACAGCTCATCATTCCATCGTCTGCGGTATTCGCCGTTGCCAATATTTAAGGGACCATAAATCTTCCGCAAAACCTTTATCTCGAAAACTCCTAGTGCCGTCTCATCGGATGTTGACACCGTCCACGCTTCTGCACCATAGAGTAGGACGGGAATGATGAGGGTGTAGAGTTAATTTTTGTTCGTCGAGAGAGGACTTTACTTTTCAATTGCCTACTCAGTCCATAGTATCACCTGTTGGCAAGAGTGATTCTGCGCTGGATTTCAAGGCTGACATTATTATCGGTGTTGATGCTGGTGCCCAGGTATACGAAATTATCTACAACTTCAAAGTTATGACTGTCAACAGTGACGTGGGAGCCAAGACGCGAATGCGCTGACTGTTTGTTTGATGACAACAGCTAGTTGTGCGTTATATTAATAAATTCAAATAAATAAATTGCGAGAGTATAAAATGTTCGGTTACAACTTAGCCCTTATTTACGAAGGTTAACAATTAAAGTTTCCATATATCGGAAAATAAACAGTAAACTATTAAGTGAAATACTATAGATGGCGCCGCGATCTATTTATTTATAAAAATCACTTTTCTTCTAAACTATATTATCACTTTTGTATATATTATTAATAATACATTAATTAGTAATTAAGACCGACAGGTGGCGCTGGTCTAAGGATACCGCATTTCTGAAATTATACACACAAGAGTAATGAAACCACGAACTTTAGATAGCATAAATTAAAAGCTATTTCTAACCGTTAGCGGATTCATAATTTAAAATAGCTTTAATACGCCCCAAAGTATACTACAAAATATAAATCAATTCATAAGAAAGTGATAGCTGAGAAGAAGTCGCCAGTAATAACTTCAAATAAACTAGAAATTCGTAATCATGCGATATTCCTGCAGGTTAAATATATATTATAGTACCTTTACATAGATACAGGCCTACATACATACATACAGTTATCGAGTATGAATATCATTACAATTTTATTGGCATATAAATTTTGGAGGCCAACCAGAAATTATTAACTCGCCAAGCACACACAATAAATTTATTTATAACGGCTAAATGCTGCACAAACAAAAAGACGACAACAACACCAAAAAAACCAGCAAAAGCATAAAGCGAAGAAACAACAGATGTTGCATAAAATACGAAATGATGCCCAAAAGGCACAGACTCATGTAATGGCTTGAATGTACTCGTATAACGGAATTTATTGTGGACTTTAATGTATGCACGTGTATACATGTTTACATCTACATATACAGACTGGTACATGTCTACAAGCATATCACAGTTCCCACGAATACACACACACACCAACAACCTTCAGCATTTTGATTCGCCGCAACTTACATACATACATACATATTTACATATAAATACATACATACAAGCGCACGTATGTACATATGTACTTTTGCTCTCTATTGACCTTTCACCTAAAACCCGAGTGACCATTTCGGTATTTCCAAAATTTATTATAGTCTGACCAACTAACGGCGTATAGCGAAAGTTTTACAAAAGCCTTTACGCTTCTCTCTCTCTGTATGTGTACGTGTGTGTGTGTGTGCTTGTGTGGGTTAAAAGGGTAAATAAATCAACATTAACGCTGAGAGCAACGTTTTGTTAAAGAGCAAATTTACATCAGTGAAATTGTTATTGTTATTGTTATTAGTTTCTCATAGTGCATACAGAGAGGTCAGCGGTAATAGAACTAGATTTTGGTGCGCCTAAATGTTTGAATTGTTGTACGGAAAGTTTACAAATGGCTTAATGTTTACACAAGTAAAGTACTTATGTATGTGTATTTTAGCTTTGTGCTGCTGTAGTTGGCTTATAATGCCATTTGTGTGCCGGCAAAAATCTAGTTCCATTTACTTTGGCTGTTGAAAACACAAATATAACTTTTCATTCACTCGGAGTTCAAATTAATTGAAATTAATTCACTGATTGTAGTGAAATGCTGACTTAGCGTGTTGCCGGATGTGCTTCAAAAATATTAATTCAATTAAATTTTCAAAGAAATAATAACATCGTTATCGCATTGAAAATAGAACAAATATTACATCCATTTAATATGGAAAAAAAAATTATTTTAAAGATGTTGCCACTTATTCGTTAAATTTTTGTAAATAAAAAAAAATAAAAATATATAAAATAATTTATATGAGTTGCCACTTAATTGTAAAATTATTTTATTATACCCTGCCATACAAACTGAACGATCGGAATCATTTTCGCATTACTACATATCTTTACGAAATTTGGTGTAAGTTATTGCTCATAGAAATAATTTAATCTCCGATTAATTGTTCAGATGTTCACTATAGTATATAGCTGCCATACAAACCGAACGATCGGAATCAATGGCTTGTATGGAAAATTTTCGCATTTGACGAGGTATCTTCACGAAATTTAACATGGATTACTGCTTAAGGTAATAATATAATCTCCGAAAAAATTGTTCAGATCGGTTAACTATATAACCTTAATGTTTGTAGTAAACAACTCGGCTAAAAAGAATTAGTAAAATGTTTTCTTTTTTTTACTTACTTTTTCTTACGTCTTTAGATTTGCTTAAACACAAAGTTACTAAAAGAAATGCACCTGTGAAGGGTATATTAGCTTGTTTCTTATTTTTTCTTGTTTTTTTTTTTTTAAGATCGACAAATTTCAACGAAATTTGGGTCATAATATTTTCTTTACATCCACATGAGTAACATGGAAAATGTGTGAAATTAGTTAATAGCCACGCCAACCTCCCAGCAACACAATTTTGAAGTCCATCTGACTCGTTCTCTTTGCAAAAACAGTGCATTTGAGATATGGTATCACTCATTTAAAAATTGTCGAAATCGGACTTTCAAGGCCTCAAACAACGAACATGAAGCCCTCAGTGCTTCTGACAATTTTTTTTACTGAAAATATCGGCCAATCTCTCAGATATTTTAATGTAATTCAGAGCAAATTTCTTCTTTTAATAGTGTGTCTCTGTATCAAAAATTATTAAAATCAAGCCATAACTCCCATATACCTAATTATGGGTTTTTCAAAAATGCAATGGACTTAATATCTTATAAATCGGTTAATATGTGAAATATTTTAGATAATGAAGTGAGCATATACTGTAGCTTGGTGATAAAAATTAGTGAAATCGGTTCAGGAATCATCTCAGCCCTTATATACCATATATAATTATTTTCGATATTCTAGTGGACTTTATGCCGAATTTATGGATGAAATTGTATTTTTATTTGAAGATTTTTTTAATCAAAGCTATAATTTATTTATAATATATTTATAAATATTTTATCTTTTATTTGCCTAAATATCAACGATAATCACTTCAAATGCTTTAATACACCCTAAACAATATATGCCAAAAATTTATACTTAAAAGCTACTACAAGGCATGCCACCATTATCGTCTCTCTTCAAAACTTACTCAATTATTTCATAACCGCAATATAAATGTAAATGAAACCTTTGTCGGCAACGAACGGTAAGTCAGATTTCCTTTATACCTTTATGCTTTAAAAAAGTATTAAATACGCACTGCGAAAAAAGCAACAAAACAAACAGAATTTCCACACTACGATTACGGCCAAGAAAAAACAAATCTGAATGCCTACTCCCTACCTTCATGCCTCCCCAGTCCCACCAGCGAGTATTCGCAACTTATTCGCAAGGATATCAGTGTCAATATCATTTCATTTGCATTTTCAACCGCCCCACGGTGAAGGCAAACAATCAAGTTGAAATAAAAATTATTGACACACATAAACGTATACGTACACACTGACATACATACATACATACATACATATGCGTATGTATGTGCGAGAGTTCAAGTTTATATGCAGCCACAACAACAACAATAAATAACGCTTTAATGCCGACAAAGATAAAATAAATATTGAAATTGACTCGTAAAACTGTAAAACTGTAAATGTTGTACATCTGCAGCGCAAACATATCGAATAACCGGATGTAAGTTTGTATGTATGCGTGTGCGAGCAGCTGTATGTGTGTGTGTGGAATGTATTTACATATTTCATTGCCATTGGCAAATATCCAACGGCAATTGTGAAAGATTTCGAATTTATTTAATTTGCTGTGAAATTCACCGGAATGTTGTAATGGAAATGTTGAAATTCCTCATTTAAATATATACATATATATGTAGGTATGTATGCAGATATTTTTGTATAAGTGGCATTGCCAGTAGACTTTTTTTAATTTTAATTGGATTTATTTAAAGCGCAATTAGCTTTTTTCTCATATTTTATTTCAGCAGCAGTTCAATGAGCACAACTTAATTGAGTACAGTTTGGATATTTCATATTTGATATACCCATACCTGTGATCTACCCATAAAATTCTGAATTGCAGAAATGTGGCAACACCACGCTTCAAATTTATTGCTGTAGTGGCATTCAGTTTATTACAACTTTTCAACAAGAATGTAAACTTTTCAACCCTAAAACTATTGACCTAACAAATAAATTTAGCTTGAACGCCTCTGCGTATGAGTAACTTTTAATAGAGTGAAATTTTAATCAAATTATCTTTTCAAAAAATTACTCTAATAAATAAATGTTTGACTTGAAAATTGTTACAGTTAAACAAGTAAGGAAGGGCTAAGTTCGGTTGTGACCGAACATTTTATACTCTCGAAATTTATTTATTTAATTTCATTAATATATGTAACACACAATTTGACCTACATATTCGTCATATATATGGTATATAGTCCATAGTAGTTTGAAAACTCTAATATTAAGTATATGGGAGTTAGTGAAGTTATGATCCGATTTCACGTATTTTAGGCACGGAGACATATTATTAAAAGAAATATATTCCCTTCGAATTTCTTCAAAATATCTGAGAGACTTACATATATTTTCGGTAAAAAAAATTAGAACACTGAGGTCCTATGTTCGATATATGGGGCCTTGAAAATTTATGGTCCGATTTCGACGATTTTTAGAAGGGCGATGCCACATTATAAATGTAGTGTTTGTGCAAAGTTCTGCATCGATATCTTCACTAGTGCTTACTTTATATATTGTAAAGTAAACAATTCAGATCGACTTCAAAGTTCTGGTAAATAGGAAGTAGGCGTGGCCGATTTGGCCATATATATCATTGTGATAGACAATATTACAAACCGAATTTCATTGAAATTGGTCGAGTAGTTTCGGTGATATGATTTTTGACTCATAAGTGGGCGGAACCACGCCCATTTAAAATTTTGTATACCATTTTGAGTGCAGCTCTTTTGTACCTTCTTTATAATGAAATTTAAGGTTTGTGTTGTTTTTCCTTACTGAATCAAAGCAAAAAAACGACTCCTGATTCCTGTTTCGTTGATATAGCTTTAGTAGTTTACGAGATATATACAAAAAATATAACGCCCACTTTCCCAATAAATTACATCCAAATATGCCCCTTCTTTTAGAATAATCTTTTGTACCAAATTTCACTTTCATAGCTTAATTTATGGCTTAGTTATAGCTCTTTATGTGTTTTTGGTTATCGCCATTTTTGTGGGCGTGGCAGTGATCCGATTCCGCCCATCTTCGAACTTAACCTTCTTATGGTGCCAAGGTACACGTGCTCCAAGTTTCATTGAGACATCTCAATTTTTACTCAAGTTACAGCTTGCACGGACGGACGACAGACATCCAGATTTGAACTTTACTCGTCTCTCTGATCACTTTGGTATATATAACCTTACATCTAACTCGTTTAGTTTTAGGACTTACAAACAACCGTTATGTGGACAAAACTTCAATACTCTCTTAGCAACTTTTGTTGCGAGAGTGTAAATATACAGCCATAACCATAAATAAAATATTTAATTCAAAGTGCAAATTTATTAACATTGATAAACATAAGATAATTTGACTTAACAACCTAACCTCAAATTTCGAAAAAATTAAATTTTATATAATTATTGTAATAATACCAGACCACAAATCACTGCATACAAGCTACTGCAGCATCGCTGCTTATAAAGTTACTACATTAAAACATTCAAGAATGCTAATTCACACCAACAAATCTTCTCTCCCTAAGTTCATTATTTCTTGCACACCACTCTAAAATACTTTCTACACTTTCAAATTTAACTGCAAGAGTTCTTCTTGTGCTTTCTACATTGTGTGTAAACAAAGTTTCCTAATTCCACGAAATCATAACTGCCGGTAGTGTGTGAGTCACAAAGCAAAAGTGCTGCAAATTCGTTTTATTGCAAGAGATAGTAAGTTCATTTCTCATTTCCTGAAACACTAAAATCATTCATTGTTGAAATTTTGTCTAAGTATTTCTGCTTTTTGTCAAGCATAGATGATGCAATTGAAAGTTGATAGCAAGTCTTCCTAGCTACTTTAAGTAATTATTTGAGGAATAGAAAACAAAAAAAAATTATATCAAATGAAATCGCATTCAAATAATTATATAAGAGCTATGTTCAAAAAATAACGGGAATTTTGGTTTTTTTGAAAAATAAAAATTTTGTTGTCATCTTTGAAATAGTTGCCATTCGATACTATGCACTTATGCCAGCCCTTCTTCCAATCGTCGTAACACTTCTTAAACTCGATTTTAGGAATAGCATTGGACTCTTTCTGCGATTTCTCATAAGCTTGTAGAACGACGTTCCTTTAAGGTTCTCTTTATTTTTTGAAATTGGACAATTCCTCACGGAGCCATGTCAGGTGAAGTTGGAGACTAGGGCATCATTACAGCATTGTTTTTGGCAATTGGACATTTTTTTTGCAATTTATTTAAAAAATCCCGTTATTTTTTTAACAGAGCTCGTAAATATACCTGTTATAAACATATTCAAATTTGTGTCAATATAGGTAATTAGATTCATAATATGGAAGCTAGGAGAAGAAGTTTAAATCATATATTGTAGAGACTAAGAACTTCTTGGATGTAAAATAATTTTATATGAGAAATAAGTGTTAATAATATTGAAATTCAGCCGACAGCCGAAAGCCTATGATGCTAGCGCTGCGTACTTTAGTTTATTTAATAATTTGTTTATTATGTAAGCTTTAATAAAATAAAATAAAAAAAAAAAATATTGAAATTTCCCATAAAAATTCCCAAACAGAATTATTGCGCAACCTCCACAAATCACATAATTTACAGGACTAACGCTAATATCGGAACATTTAACTGAAACAATTAAGATATGAATTGAAGCGATTTTATCAACTATATTATATACATTTTCCCGTAGTTCCTATGTGGAACAAAGAGCCTCAATATAGTTTGATTTATTCCTTACTTGATATATTTATTTTTCTGTTATTTCTTTTAACTCCTTTCATTTATTTATTATTACATTTTCCCTTATCAGACAGAGCTTCCATTAATTTACATACATTTATTCTTAATTAAATACTAATTGAGTAATCAGTAAATTTTATTATTGTGTGATAAATGGAGAACAATCACAAGTCAAATTAATGGAATTTTCCTAATCGCCCAATTAAGAGTCTGTTTGGTTATTGGATCTCATAGAAAATGCGAACATAGGTCTACAACTTTGCTTCCGCCGTTTTCCAATAGATGTCTCTAGGGTCAAGCACTGGTCGATTAAATCGATTTTTTTATAACGATCTTGGACATTTGCGTCAACATTAACCCAACAAAATATTTGTAGAGATCTGTTTGTCTAAATGTCTCTAGGGTCAAGCACTGGTCGATTAAATCGATTAAATCGTTTTATATCGATCTTGGACATTTGTGTCAACATTAACCCAACAAACTATTTGTAGAGATCTGTTTGTCTAAATGTCTCTAGGGTCAAGCACTGGTCGATTAAATCGATTAAATCGTTTTATATCGATCTTGGACATTTGTGTCAACATTAACCCAACAAAATATTTGTAGAGATCTGTTTGCATCGCAAACTTATTCTCAACTGAAAATGTCACTTTTTGAGCCGAATTCTCGACATTTGCGGGAAATTTTGTTTTTCTTTTTTAATTCCAAGAAAAGTGCGGCGGAACCTCATAGACATTTGTAACCGTTTTTATACAAAATAATGCTTTAAATTTACAAAAAAACGACGGAAGCAAAGTTGTAGATCGATAATTATTTAGCATATTTCTTATTGCATACCAACTAACAAAATAAATTCTTGGAAATAAGAGAAATTTTACGATAATTAATTTTCACATTCAAATTCACACAATTAGCTGATTGGTTGGTCTTTCGTTAAATAGCCTTGGTATATATTTCAAATAATTATTCGTTAAACCCCATATACAAACATATCTATCTATACACTTGATTACTTTCATTATTATAATAATTTTAGAGCAAACACTTAAGGGAACCAAACAACGCAGTGCTATTCCAGCTCATTTAATGTAATTACATTTCCATACCGTTAATTAAACTTTACTTAGCTACACTTCGGCATATTTTCGAAATGACTAATGATAGTTTTTACTATAATCACCATACTCAGTTCAGCCTATATATAAATACTATAACTATATATAAAAGCCTATAAAAAGGTAGCACACAGAAACTCAGCCGCACCAGCTAACAAAATTGGTCTCAAACGTATCATATATGACATTTGACATGGAAATTTTCTAATATTTGTGAAAATCGAGCAAATAGCTTAGTTGCCACTTTGCCTTTCGGTGTGTTGCCACGCGCAGCGCCATGGCGTATGAGTGACTAATTGTAAAGTGAATAAACGAAGCCAAACTAATATCATACAAGAGCTGTGTAGGAATGTAATAAGCGCTGCACCGCCATCAGCACCGCTAACAAATGCTAATGCACCAGCTTGTATGCGAGCAACTCATGGGCGCGCAGTCTGCCGTCAGTTTACTTTGTGCCACAATTATACAATTATTAATCACAAAGTTAATGACCAAATGACCTTCAGCGCTGCGCTTGCCTAAAAAGCTACCGGTTTTGCCACTCGATATTCACCACCTTCCTTTTTAATTATATAGCAGCGCACATTGGCGTTGGCATTTCCATCATTGCAATGGAATGCTTTCAGGAAATCATAGAGGAAATTTTCAGTAGACGATAGGCGTTGCAACAGCAAACTATACAACGGCATAATTGTGTAAATGACTGAAAATGCACCTAAATACACCTGCACGTGCATAAGTAGTGGCTTCTAATTAAGGTTTTCGCTAACATATGTATATATGTGTATATAGAAGTGCCCTGTAGGAATTTGAGTTAGACATGATTATACTAATGTGGCATGGTTTTTATATGAATATAATTGAAACAAATTCTGCAACCAATATGTTGAAGTGTTTAAAAGTAGGGAATAGTCGCAGTTCCAGGATTCAAATATTCACCAGATTTGCTATTAAGATGCTTTTATGAAGACCTATTTTAAAAATAACAAATATTAATTTCTTATAAAATAGTTTTTAAAACCTAGAAGCGTAATAAATTCAAAAACTTTTTAAACTTTAACTTTTTAATCTCTAAATTACCATAAACATTCTATCTCTTATAGATGACAGTGCGTATGAGTAACATTTGCATCACAGCCAATACTGCTTTTATGCTCATTTGAAATAACCTCAAAAATGTTTCTAAAAGTCTATTAGACAAAGGCATTATATCTCAAATTATTTTGTATGTCATATATTTTCAAAAAGGGCTTTTTAACAAAACTTTTGACTAATTTTAGTGATATTTTAATTAAATATATTCTTGAATTTTTTTTTTATAAAAAAATTTCAATTACAATTTAAAAACAAGTAAGGAAAGGCTAAGTTCGGGTGCAACCGAACATTTTATACTCTCGCAATTTATTTAGGGATTTACCTTTATTTTCGGTGAAAAATTACCCTTAGGCACTGAGTTCTTCATGTTTGATATCAGGGGCCTTGAAAAGCCATGGTTCGATTTTGACAATTTTTCCACAATTGATGTAACAGCTCAAATACAGTATTTGTGTAAAGTTTTATTTCGCTATCTTTATCGGTTCCTTATGTATACATTATAAAGTGAACGAATCAGAAGGATTCAAAATTGAGTTATATGGGAAGTAGGCGTAGTTGTGAACTGATTTCGCCCATATTCCATCAGTGTCATCAGGGTGTCAAGAAAATATTATATACCGAATTTCATTGAAATCTGTCGAGTAGTTCTTGAGATATGGTTTTTGACCCATAAGTGGGCGACGTCACGCCCATTTTCCATTTTGTAAAAAAATCTCAGTGCAGCTTTCTTCTGCCATTTCTTATGTAAAATTTGGTGTTTCTGACGTTTCTCGTTAGAGAGTTAACGCACTTTTAGTCATTTTCAACCTAACCTTTGTATGGGAGGTGGGCGTGGTTATTATCCGATTTTAACTAATTTCATGGTGTGTGGTGGGGTACGTAAGAGAATCGACTGCAGAAATTTTGGTTTATATAGCTTCATTGGTTTGCGAGATATATACAAATAACCGATTTGGGGGCGGGGCCACGCCCACTTTCCCAAAAAAATTACATCCCTTCCTAGTGCGATCCTTTATTCCAAATTTTATTGTTATAACTTTATTTATGGCTTAGTTATGACACTTTATGTGTTTTTGGTCTTCGCCATTTTGTGGGCGTGGCAGTGGACCGATTCCGCCCATCGAACTTAACCTTCTTATGGTGCCAAGGAACACGTGTTCCAAGTTTCATTAAGATATCTCAATTTTTACTCAAGTTACAGCTTGCACAGATGGACAGACGGACGGACGGACAGACAGATTTCAAATCTACTCGTCACCATGATCACTTTGGTATATATGACTCTATATCTAACTCTTTTAGTTTTAGGTGTTACAAACAACCGGAACCAACACCCGCGCCGTTAGTTCTGCTTTTTCCAGACTGGATAAGGAAGCGAAGCGTATGGGTCTGTGGTGAACGAGGACAAGACGAAATATCTCCTGTCGTCAAACAAACAGTCAGCGCATTCGCGTCTTGGCTCCCACGTCACTGTTGACAGTCATAACTTTGAAGTTGTAGATAATTTCGTCTACCTGGGAACCAGCATTAACACCAATAACAATGTCAGCCTGGAAATCCAACGCAGAATCACTCTTGCCAACAGGTGCTACTATGGACTAAGTAGGCAATTGAAAAGTAAAGTCCTCTCTCGACGAACAAAAACCAAACTCTACAAGTCTCTCATCATTCCCGTCCTACTTTACGGTGCAAAAGCGTGGACGATGTCAACATCCGATGAGACGGCACTAGGAGTTTTCGAGAGAAAGGTTTTGCGGAAGATTTATGGTCCCTTAAGAATTGGCAACGGCGAATACCGCAGAAGATGGAACGATGAGCTGTATGTGTTATTCGACGACATAGACATAGTCCAGCGAATAAAAAAACAGCGGCTACGCTGGCTAGGTCATGTTTTCCGAATGGATGAAAGTACTCCAGCTCTGAAAGTATTCGATGCAGTACCCGCTGGTGGAAGCCGAGGAAGAGGGAGACCTCCACTCCGATGGAAGGACCAGGTGGAGAGGGACCTGGCTTCGCTTGGAATAACCAATTGGCGCCAAACTGCCAGAAGGAGGGATGCGTGGCGCGCTGTTTTGGACTCGGATATAACCGCGTAAGCGGTGTCTACGCCAGTCAAGAAGAAGAAGAAGAGTTACAAACAACCGTTATGTGAACAAAACTATAATACTCTCTTTAGCAACTTTTGTTGCGAGAGTATAAAAATCATTCCACTTTAGTGAATTTTTATATTTTACATAAAAATATTATGAAGAAAACGCCTTTATCTGGCCAACAACCCCAAATTATTTCATTAAAAATAATTGTTATTGTCCCAGAAGAACTTTCCAAATTTATCTCAAAAATCTTGCTTTATTATAAACTTATTTCTTAAAAAAAATATTTCTATATTTCCCGAAAGTATTCGATTTCCGAATAGCAATACCAATCCACAACTACTTATTGTCCTACATGACCGCTCGCTAGCATATAGACGTAGAACTCTATCAAATGCGCTGCACTTAACTGCCAGCATCAATTTACACATTTAGTTTACCTTAAACTACCGTTATGTGCATGCACATGTGCACGTTCATTCAATTTTTGGGTGTGTTAATGAATGGATTGTGCATATAAGTGCAAGCGCCGTGTATGTATATAAATGTATGTACATATGTATGTATGTATGAATGTATGAAAGTATGTTTGTATGCCGGTGTGCACTCGCATTTATGACGAACATTTCACTAACGCTGCAAACCTTGTTGTCTACAACTGTAATAACAAAGTGAGCAATAACAAAGGTAACAAAAACAAAAAAACGTCCGACCAGCAGCTAATTGCCTACACAGACTCATAAATGTAATGGAAAATTGGCCCAAATGTGTACTGACAGCAAGGCTGTTTGGTATAATAGTTTAAGAGTGGTGGGAGGCAAACATATACTATACAATCATAGTTAGTTAAATGGTGAATTGGATGATTCATAACGTTTTTTTATGACGCCGCATTTCAAGCCATAGTGTCGAATAAAATCGATATAACTCTTTTATAGACACTCCGAAATTTTTTGCATGCAACAAATTTTATAAATTTTATGATACTTGTGGATGCATTTTATCGTAATTTTTATGCTTTAGGGATTTTCTGCCATAAATTCCATTAAAATATTAGGTCTACAACTTTGATTCCGCCGTTTTCCAATAGATCGATTAAATCGTTTTATATCGATCTTGGACATTTGTGTCAATATTAACCCAACAAAATTTTGTAGAGAACTGTTTGCATCCCAAATGTCCAAATGTCAATTTTTGACCCGAATTCTCGAAATTTTGCCTTTCTTTTTTAATTCCAAGAAAAGTGCGGCTGAGGCTCATCGAATGCTTTACGCCTACTTACGGTGAGGCTGTCCTAAGTGAAAAAAGCCTTAAATTTACAAAAAACGGCGGAAGCAAAGTTTTAGACCAATATGTACAAAAATTTATTTAAGTGTACGAATATCGATTTTATTTATCGAATGAATAATCAAATTATCGATCAAAAAAATAAATTATACTCAAAATTATGTACAATTTAAGGAATTATTTCTTTTTATACAAATTCGAAAACTTTTATATTAATCGATAAATTTTATCGATATACAATAATCGAAATATCGGTTGTTAAAGTATTTCTAACGGTTGTATTAATATAATATAAAATAATATTACATTTATTTAATAAAAAGCATTTGGAAACAGCATGGAAAAAAATATCGATTATATATAAAAGTTAAGTGAATTAAGTTCGATACATGGAAAGTCGATATTTCATATTTTAGTCCATCATTATATTCGATAATTTCTTAATTTTTATTTCTTGCACTTTGCATATCTTACGCATTGATATTTTTATCGATCGGTCGATATTTATTTAAGCTCATATTCTGTATCATTTATGAAAACATTTTTTATGAGATATTTTTTTAAATAAATTACCTGAACTTTATCCATAATTTCAAACTTTTGTTAATATAATGAATGATTAAAATAACGTATGAGTATACTCATGATTAAAGCCAAATTTAAATCCTTTACCTTACCTGAAAGAAAAAAATTGGAATAATTAAAAAAATTTAATAAATTAAATAATTTTTAGGTCCTATGTTCCATCTAGGAACTACGGGAAAATACATATATTTATATATAATATAATTTAATTTTCATTATCTAGTCCGGGTTTATTATTTTTCATACATTTTTCATGAAACCAGTTGTTTGTCAGTCAGTAAACATTAATAGCCATATAAATACTCACAGTGTACGACACATTGATTTCTAATTACCGTTAACTCAGTTTTCGTCTGGCACAAATAAACTCAAACCATAATTACAGCTAATAGCTATAACTTCTAACAATGGTTATTGATGATACAGTTGCATACATACGAGCATTTCATATTAGTCTGAATAGATAATATTTATTATGAACACACATGTACACGCATAACTTATCAATAACAATTGGGTATGTATATATATCTATAATTATATACATATATATGTATGAATTTGTATTGGTGTAGGCGTTTAGAGCACTTCAATAGCGCCAGCAGCGCTTTCTCTTTAACATTTTGACCTTTCTATCACCTAAGTATGTGTATGCAGCACAACAATCGATTGCCCCTAAATGTATACTTCACACAAGCACACACACTTATTTACAATTACAACTAATTTCATGCCTTTGACTTGTAATCCACTTTGCCGCTCGTGTGTATATTTGCACTTTAACAGCAATTGGCCGAAAATAGCAAGAAACTTTGCTTCTTCACACACTCTTACCAACACACAGAGACACAACTCGTGCGAAAACAACTAGCTTCTTAGAAAAGTGTAACCAATACAAAGCTGTCTACCCTTGTCTGCATGTCCCCCACCGTCGATCGCATTTGTCGCCCCTGCACACAAAAAAGCTGTTAGTAACTGTTGTTCCGTATTATGACTTTCAGTCGCTCTCCTCTATTGTTTCTCTTGCGCTTTTGTTAGTGAAGTTGCTGGTGTTATTCTATAAATTTCGCTTTATATATTTGCGCGCCTTGTTACCAACACGCTTTCTTAAACTCGTACATATGTATGTATGTATGTGTGTTCGTGGCATTTCATAAAATAAAAATATCATTTCTTTGACATTGACTCGCTTTTATTACACCACCGGGCTTTGTGCGCCTCGAAATCAATATGTATGTATGTATATAATGCCATATATTCGTTTACATGCATTATATGTACACTTAGACATTCCCACATTTATTTACATACAAGTCCATGAAAGAGATTTTCATAATTTTCCATCGTTTCTTTCGGTTTACCATGTCTTTACTTAGCTTGAGACTCTTACATATATGTATATATATTTATGCTATATATTTTTGTTATTTTTTTATTTCTACCTTTATCATTAGACCGCTATTTATGTTCTTCCATACACAATTCAACATAAATATAATATCACATAAGTGTAGGCACGTGCATATCCACCATTCCCAAAGGCGGTCGAGTAAATTGTTATTATTTGATGAGTGTTTCCGTACATTGAAATTTATGTATGTTTGCTTACACACATCAACTTGTGTGAACACCCACACAGACACACATTGTTCGCGTTTTTGAATGTTGAAGCATAAATTTTAACCCAGAAAAGGGAATATTGCTTGCGAAAGCTCTTTGATAAGTCAGCGAATTTTTAAGTCAATTTATTGCATGTGCTCTAAAAATATAACGGGATGAATATAATGAAAGTTTATTTGCTTAAAATTTTCTTTTTAAAAATAATACATATTTCTTGAGGTTAAGAAATATATGTATTATATACTCTAAGAAAGGGTGATAAGTTCTTACTGACGATCGTGGTTCAATATGATCATCGTTGCTGTATGGAGTATTCATCTGACCGAAAAATAAAGTTATAGTCAGTTGCGGAACCATCATTACCAATTATCAGTTAATTTGAGATCAATATAAATATGGATAAACGCTGGAGTCCCCGTTCTATCGACAGTTGAACTCCAGCCTAGTATCCTTATCGTTGGTTAAATACTGCTTAAAACTCTTTCAATATTAGCCATTATTTATATATGGCTTTTAAAAGCACTATATTTTATAAAGTTAAAAGATATTTTATAAAGATAAAGCTAAAAATTATTGCCTACAATTAGGCGCAAATCATGCTTTATCAAAGTTGTACGCCAAATACAATGTTAAAATATAAATAGAAGAGACCTAAGAGTAAGAGTAGGTAAAGTGGATGTCGGACGGCGCACTTAGGCCTTTCGGAGGCACATTGTAGAAACATTGGGGCCATAATGCCCTCACACTACCATGTCCCCTCTGAACCATCTTGCGGCCTTGACGAAGTTATAAAATTTTTTATTAGTGCAACTTCCGAGACAGCGTCGAGGAGATCGCGATCGATAGTTGTCATCCTTTTCCTGTGAAAAGCCCAGAAGATGTTCTACAGTATCCTCATCTTCAACTTCTTGGCAGCTTTTACAGTAATCATTGTATGTTGCCCCAGTCTAATGGCGCGTCTTCCTATCAGACCTGTTAGCACTTTTACTAGAGTTCTACGTCGTTTGTTTTGAATTGCAATAGTCGGCATGTGCCATTATTCCACACAACAGACAGTGTCTGGGATTGTTTCCATCGAGGCTCTGCCTTATCCATGACATATTTGACGATTAAATATCACCAAGTGACCAGGGGTATATATATTCCCTCTTTATCGAGAGAAAGGTTTTCCGCAAGATTTATGGTTCCTTAAACATTGGCAACGGCGAATACCGCAGAAGATGGAATGATGAGCTGTATGTGTTATTCGTCGACATAGACATAGTCCAGCGAATAAAAAGACAGCGGATACGCTGGCAGGGTCATGTTGTTCAAATGGACGAAAACGCCCCAGCTCTGAAAGTTTTCGATGCAGTACCCACTGGTGGAAGCCGAGAAAGAGGGAGGCCTCCACTCCGATGGAAGGACCAGGTGGAGAAGGACCTGTCTTCACTTGGTATTACCAATTGACGCCAAACTGCCAAAAGGAGAGATTCGAGGCACGCCGTTGTGGACTCGGCTATAACCGCATAAGCGGTGTCTACGCCAGTCAAGAAGAAGAATTGTAAGGTTGTGCCTGGTCTTGATGATTCATCCGCTTCACAGCTCCCTGGAACGTCACTGTGAAAATTCTGGAACCCATTGCAAGTTTATCGCGAAATATGCAGTTAGTCCCATTAATAGCTCAAGTAATTCTTTCACTATCTTGCATGAGACCCTAAGTGACTTTCCTAATTTCACGATCGCCTCGCTGTCTGTTAAAATTAGTATATTTCTTGTTGTTAGCACACTCTTTGTTCTGCTTTTTTTGAATGCAGTAAGACACTGCAGTGATCTGGTAGTCGAAAGTAGATTATGTGACCTAATCTTTATGAAGAGGAACAACCTCCCACTCTTTCAACTAGTTTGGACAAAAAATCCACACAAATTGTATGGGAATAAACTGGAGAGTTGAAATTTCGATTTCTCTTTAATTATTGGGCTTGTGAGTATTCAAAATATTATATTTATTGCACAGTTTTAATGGTCTAGTGGTCAAAAGCTACAACAAAATGCGTTGCTGTTTGTTGTTCTTGTGCTACAGCAGCTAACTCTTCAATATCACAAATTAAATATATTAAATTTTTATTAAAAACTATAAACTCTAGCCCGAGAATATCAAAAATAATAATATTGTATGTGCGTGCCATGCGCTCGCAACTGCATATTAACTGAAAAAAATCTCATATTTCACCAATATTTATTTTCAAAAATGTCTGGCATGCTCAAATATAAATAAATAGCTAATATCACACGCTAACCTAAACTGTCACCTGCATTACACGCATTCATATATAAACGAAACATTATTGTAAGGAGACCCCTACACACACACACACACAACAAATACTATAAATGTCAACACTGCTGCTGATTCGGTAAGTTTTTCTATGCGTGGGTACAATCTTGTAGTCAAACCAACTATATATGTGCATATGTTCTCCTAAATATGTATGCATGTAAATTGTGTGGCGATGTGTAGCTTGTGCTACTGAAGGAGATTTCACTGTTCTAAATCTACATATTACATATGTAAACAGCACAGTATAGAGAACCCCAAAAAAGCTCACAAGTGTGTTGCTTACAAATTTTTTGGTGTGTCTGTGTGTGTGTGTGAGTAACTATTTATGTTTTCCTGAAGTTTAACGACATGTAAGTATGCTTGTTCCTTTCAATTTATAGTATGCGCATAGTATGCGCAATAACCCACAAGCGCACTTACTTCGATTTCCATCAAACTTTGGCCTCACGTGTGGGCCAATAAATTCAATACTCGGGTCAAGTGAAATGAACTTTTACGAAATCGAGTTTATTTAAATGCAAATGCGGTTGAGAAGCGGAGGCTACTTTACACAATGTGAATTTTTTGAAGGGTTTTTTGAAGTCTACAGGGTAGTGTGTAGAAGAAAAGAAGACAAGATATAGATGAAATTCGTGACGAAAAATCAGTGCATTGATAGTTTAATGAATAATGTTCGGTTCAGTTCAGTTAAATATGCCATAATTATATATAAGAGACATGCTAAGAGATGAAAAAATATAAATAAAGAGAAATGTTAATATTCACTACATATAAGGACAAGTAAGGAAAGGCTAATTTATTAATATAGTTTTATTAAGATAATACACAATTTCATATATTCGGCATAAAGTCCAATAGAATAACGAAAATCCTCATATATAGTATATGAGGGCTGAAGTAATTCCTGAACCGATTTCACTAATTTTCGCCACCAACATAAATTATATCCAAGATTATATGCTCACTTAATTGGGCTCAGATATTACACATATTAACAGATATATGCGGAGTAAAGTCCTCCGTATTTTTGAAAAACATATATTTAGGTATATGGGAGCTAGCGGAAGTTATGACCCGGTTTTAACCATTTTTGGTACAGAGACACGTTATTAGAAGTAAAAATGTACTCTGAATTACATTAAAATATCTGAGAGATTTACCGATATTTCGATGAAAAATTACTCTTAGGCACTGAGTTCTTTATGTTCGAGTGATACCTCAGCTCAAATACAGCGTTGGTTTAAAGTTTTATTCCGCTATCTTCATTGGTTTCTAATGTATATATTATAGAGTGAAGGAATCAGATGGAATACAAAACATTTGTTATATAGGAAGTAGGCGTGGTTGTGAACTGATATCGCCTATAGTACATATGTCCATTTTATCAGAGTGTTAAGAAAATATTATTTACCGAATTTCATTTAAATCGGTCAAGTAGTTTCTGAGATATGTTTTTTAGCCTATATATTCCGTTAGAGAGTTAACACACTTTTAGTAACTTTCAACATAACCTTTTAATGGGAGGGGGTGTTTATAATCCGATTTCCTCCATTTTTAAACTGTATAAGGAAATGCCTAAAGGACTCGACTCTAGAGAGTTTCGTTGATATAGCTTTAGTAGTTTACTAGACTCCGATTACTTAAGTAACGGAAGTCAAAAACTTAAGTCAAAAAAGTAACGGCAACAACAAAAAAAATGTTTTGTAGACCTTGTAAATGATGTAATATATATATATATGACTTTCTTTAGTATTAAGAGGTTATGTACAGTTAGGATTTTTTCGTTTTCTCAATATATATATATATATCTGAGTATGCACACACAAAATTGCAAGTCGATCCGACGAATATTTTCGAAGTTATAGACACATTAGTGAAGGCGCGCCGACTACATGTAAAGTGCTTTCAAAACTTTAAACTCGTTTTTCTCGAAACTGTGTTTTAAAAGTGGGTGAGCAAGATTTCTCAGAAACGGCTGAACCGATCGGCCTGAATCGTAATCTAGTAATTAATCGAAGGATTTCATCGAATCCGATGAAAATTTCTTATTTTTATAAACAATTAAAGACCCGAATTTTGGTCCAAAATCGAACCTTTTGCTTTGAGTAGCCGCCATTTTGTCAAAAAAATTTTTTTTGCTAATTCCTTCGATCAATCACTAGATTATTTATTATATTAATAAAATTTATTTGGCAAGAGGGCTTTTTTTTGCGGACCTCTGCAAAATTGGTAATATCAACGTTTCCGATAATTATTTTTGGCAATAAAAAATATGTGAATATAGTTTAAGGTTGTCATAATAAACCTGCCTAGTTTCAAATCAATAAACTACATAGTGTGCTTATAAAAAATGCCTTTTTTTTCGACCTCCTAACTGTATATAACCCCTTAAGAATATTTTTAGAGTTGTTGTTGTTATTTTATTAGTATAAATTATTCCCTTAAAGGGTTTTGGATATAGCTGCTGATGTGACAGTACTTGGCCGTATATTAATCAGGGAGAATCTGGCATTGGATTCAAACCAAAGCTACTAGATTTAGAGTAGAAAAATACTCAGCAAACACCATAGTAATCGAAATCCACGGAAGGCCTTCTTCGCCAACTAATTGCTATTTCTGGTAAGCCAATTACTTGGCGTGTTTAAAATCGTACAAAAGAGATAATATTTAATTAATTCTTCTATTTTCTTCGATTCTAATGAACTTGGTTTCGCAATCGTGATATAGCCTTGAGAAAACAACAACAATTTAAACCCCATTACAACTCACATTATGCCGCTGACACTTCATGAACACATCTTTCTACTAAGAACGCGACACAGTCATTTAATTATAATTAGCCGTTCGACTTAATTAAAGTTTTTACTTTCCAGTAGCTAAATGTAAAATTTCACTACAAAATAATACCACGAATTACTTTGACTCGAATGAAAATTGTATATTTGTGTGTGTGCGTGTATTTAAAAATAACTGCTTTCACACTATAAATATACGAGTGACTAAGTTTAGCGCCAATTCGATTAGCTTTGCCCCGTAAATATTCCATTTTCAACACACTGCTGCTGCCACTGATTTGTCGCCTTTGTGTTGTTTGTGTGTGTTGTTGTTGCTGTTGTATTGGTGCGCTGACACATTTACAACTTTGCCTTTTGTTTTGCTGTTGTAAAATTTGTTATTTAGCACTTTGGTGCTTCGCTGCAGATAAATAGTAATTTAATTACATTTCCAAGCTTCGACACTTCGGATTTCGCGCGCACCTGAGCACCGAAAAAAGAGCGTAATGAGCAAAAAATCATCAGCTACACAACAATCGTAAGCGCGCGCTGACAGAATATCGATTTGAAATCATGGATTTTCTGTGTTTGTTGTTCGCAATAACCTTGGCCGGTGTATGGGTGGAGCCGAACTCAAAGTTACAAGCGATTTGTTTTACATACATATATTAAAAGTTGATATATATACATACTGATATATATAAATACACAAGCTAACGGCACATTTGATTACGCACGAATTGGTAATTTCATTTATTTTCAACACAGTTAATGACGAGCAACAAGGCAAGAGCACAACGGCAGACAGCGAGGCACCAAAGGAAGCAGTTGGAAGTGGAGCAGGACTTGGCAGGGAAATGTGCAGTGAAAATAAAATTCATTGCTGTAATTGCACACGCCTTCACACTTTATATGCCATGCAGCGGCGCTCACTTCAAAAAATGCAAATTAATTAATTGCGCATTTCATGCAGATTAAATGCACGCACACAGGCACTGACGCACATCCCGGCATATATTCTACAATTTTCTTTTATATTTGAGACTTTAAAAATATGGCAACTACATTCGTGTAGCTTTGACTATTCATAAGAGGCGTTAATAAATTCAGAAAAGTCGATAATTTAAGTATTTTATGAAATTTGCGCCTTTGCATATGCAACGGAAATTGCAGTAATGCAACATTCATACAAATATTGCAAAGACCGCAGAGTCAGAGTCAGATTGTAAGTTCACACTTTTGCAATGCATTTGGCATCACGTACTCAGCGTGCAGGCGTATCTAGGTGCACACGTAGCAGACATGGCACGCACACTATTCAATGTTGCAGTGTTACTGCAGTAATATTATGCATTTAGAAACTTTTGCATTCCAAAACACACAAATTGGTTTTGTTTTGTATTCTCAGGTTTCGCACTTGCTCTAGTATCCTTGTTGCATTTGAACTCGTGTTTTTGAAATATCTGAAAATGTGGTGCGTAAATGTAATGGAAATTAATGTGTAGGAACATACAACTTGCATATAGAAAATTTTTTTTTGCATATAATATTGTCTATACTACTATTATAAAGAGAAAAGATTTGTTTGTATGTTTGTATTGAATAAACTCAAAAACTACTGTGCAGATTTCAAAAATTCTTTCACCATTGGAAAGCTACATTTACCCCGAGTAACATCCATATTAATATTATAAATGCGAAAGTAACTCTGTCTGTCTGTTACTCTTTCACGCCTAAACGGCTGAACCGATTTTGATGAAATTTGGTATGGTGATAGATGATAACCTAGAAATGGTCATAGGCTATAAATAATCACGCCATCGTTCTTAGGGGGTAGGCAGTTGGCAGATAACTAAATTGAGTTAGTGATTTTTAGTCGTGTTTGTTGGGACTTTTGCTTTTTCACGTCTAAACGGCTGAACGGATTTTGATGAAATTTAGTAAGGTAATAGATGGTTACCTAAAAACGGAAAGAAGATCAAAATGATCACGTCATCGTACTTAGGGGTAGAAAGTAGGCAGAAAACTGAATTGAGTTAGTGATTTTTTTATGGTTTTTGCTGGGAGTTTTGCTCTATCATGTTCCGGACGAAGTCGCGGGTTTAAGCTAGTATGATATATTTATTGCTAGAATCTCTACTTTGTGGAAATAGTTCCCAGGTGTGGGTATCAAAAAGACTCCGTGATGGAGAATCTTAATCTGAAACTGAAAATCGTCTTGCAAGTCATTCTCTTCGCATCGCAATCGCGTGCCAGAGAGTAGAGTAACAAGCGCTCGCAGCTCTTGCGACCTCCCTAGAACGCGCTTGAGAGTCCGAGTATGCAGCGGCTTGAAGAACAAAATATTTGAAATATACAAGCTCGCAATAGGGAGTCGAACTCTGAGCGTTCCTAACGCCTTCATAATTAGAGAGAAAGACATCGGACATCAAAGACTAGAGGTCGTAATAAGTTTTAGCTCATTGCAAATAAAATATAATTTCATGTTCGATTTTTCCTCATTTTCCTTTTTTATATGAACCCACCCAAGAAACGGGATTTTACCTATAAATTCCATATAAAGTCCGCTAGAATAAGGTAAACCATTTTATATGGTATATGAGGGCTGGGATAATTCCTGAACCGATTTCAATCATTTTCACCATCAACCTACAGTATATCCAAGATAAAACGCTTTCTTAAATTTACTTTGATATCTCACATATTAACCGATATATACGGTTATAGTCCGTCGCAAGTTTGAAAATCCGAACATTGCGTATATGAGATATTGACTTGATTTGTAAATTTTCGGCATAGAGGCAAAAAAGATTCCGTTTAAATTTCTTTAGAATATCTAAGTAAATCTCTCTATATTTCTGTCTGTATCTGGGACCTTGAAAAGTTAGAGTCCGATTTTCTCGATTTTTAGACGGGCAATGTCACACTAAAAATTCAGTCTTTGTACAAAGTTTTGTTCCGAGTAACATAGTTTCTTCACATCTAGAATGTGTGGTGTAGACCTGTAGACGTGTTTTTCCCGAAAGAATTGTTCTCTGTCAAAAGTATCAAAACCCCAAAAAAGTAATTTGATGAGTGGAACCCGCTCTTATCACTAAGGAACAACCTTAACAGTTCCAATGCCCTCCAGAATGACGATATTGAGACCTTTTTTGACATAATTGTCTTGCCTGTATATTATATTATAATGTAAGATACATTGGATTATTCAGTACATAAATTACATTTTTTTTACTTTTTCTGAAATTTGCTATTAAGGTCCGGATCATATTTCAGTTCTAAGCGATTATTAAGGCAGTAGTCTGCTTTAGAAGCCGAAAAAAAGCGTTTTTTAGCAATTTTTTTTTTGAAAGGGAAGGAAATGATTGCGGTAAACGGAATTTTAAGACGATAGCGTACTATATTTAAGGCTTAAAAAACATTATTTATTATTAAAAAATATTGAAATTTTTTCAAAGTTGTAAGTATTTTTCTGGAGAGCCTAGAGTCTGCACTTGTAAATCGGTGCCGTTGATGGAGGTCGTGCGATGCATCTGAAACAGTCGAATCAAATTTTTTTAACTTTTATAAGTTCCTTTTCTTTATGAACTAAAAAAATACCGAAGAAGTTATAAAATTCCAAATTTTTTCGTAGTTTGAAAAAAAATTAACTTTTTTAAGAAAAAATGGACTTTAAGTTGCAAAACAAATAGTTTTAATAATACTTTTGTCCAACTTTTCAGTTCAAATAGAAGATAATTTAATACTTAATCTAGATCACTTTGGTTTTTTTCGATCGGACATATGTATATTCTTTTTGCTATCGCCGGCACCGTTTTGTGAAAATGAAAACTCGAGAAAACGCGCTTTAAAGTTCTGCCTAAGCATTCGCACCTGCTCGACGCTCGGGCACTAAAACTGCTCTAGCTTCGAAAATATGTCGAATTGGCCTTTGGAAATTTAAAGACATATTCTTGGATAGTTTTGGAAGAGATTTAAAACAAAACAAAAAAATCGATTTTTTGATGCCTGTAAAGCAGACTACTGCCTTAAGTTCTCCCGGTTATTAAGTTCAACGAAATTTTGGTCTATTGGAGCATGAGATCTGTAAACACTAAAACAACTTTAAATTACGTTTTTCTGGAACATATAATGGGATTAATAAAATAAGAAGGAAAATGAATTGTTGTAAGAAAACCATTGATATAATATCTTAAACTCAAATTAATATGATGATTTGAGGATTTTACTCTGAAATCGTACAGCTACCAACTGCATAAAGTTCTACTTTCACTCCAGAAAGTGCTTTCGGGGCTGGAGGTTCGTTCAAGGGCTGGGAGTTCCAAGTATTTGGTATATATCCGATCAACTACAAAAATATTTTTAGGAATGTCTGGCATAAGACACAACAACAACAACATTTGAATACAATTTTTTTCTCGAATAGATGAATTGCCTTGTATAATTCTCCTGTAAACCTAACCTAATCAGTGTGCTTAATAACTATGTACATATTCTCACTTCTTTCCGATCATAACAATTTTAGTATATATTTTCAAATACAATTTCTCATAAATTATAATTTAACAATTCTCTCATTAGTAGTTTTACTTCCCCTTACATGTTAGCTACACGGAAGAAATAACATTAAGCAACATAGAACAACCGCAACACCAAAAAATGAAATCATCAAACGAAAACATAAAGTCCACTCACAATTCGGAACAACAACAACAACATAACCGAAAAAACCGAATATAACCGCAAGGCAATGCGGTATTATGTAAAATGGCAGCGGATGTGAGCGAGCGGAAGTGGTTAAGAGAAGACAGAAGCCACAGCGACCGTGTGTATGCCACAAAGCAAGTGCAGGAAGGCGGACAGTTGTTGTCGTTGTATGCCATAATGGTAGCGCTGCCACTTAAGTATTATGCCAGAATGTCATACAACAACAGCAGCCATAGCAAGAATCAGTGCAACAAAGGCGACTAGGTCAACTACGATGACACGAAGAGGCGAAAGCAATCAGCAGCAGAGAATATGAAAGACAAACAACAACAGCGAAGCAAAATAAAAAACAAAAACAAAACGATAAATAATATAATAAAAATCCACAAGCATATAAACTATATGCACGCGATTTGTGGTGGCCATAAGGAAGTGTAATCTTGCAGCTAAGTGAACCAGCGAAAAATGTCACAGCCCTGAACTCTGACGCTGCACTTTCAACTCACGCGCTCGGACGCGGACGGCGAACACATGGTGCTGGCACTCGGGCGGCAGCTGCTGTTGGCTGCTCTGTGTGTGTGTATCTGTGAGTTATGAAGTTATAAAAAACGCGCAAGCAGGACAATGCAGTCGCTTCTTCTCTTTTATTTATGTGACAATGTGCGCGTGCCAAGAGGAGTGGCTGTCTGGTCAGTTCCGTTTTGGAGTTTCTTTTTTCGTTATGAAACATAGCCATGCATGCTGCCTGGTGGCTGGTTTATAAATGCATACGGTTAGCAAGATTGATGCATTCTCGTTGCAATTCGAAAGCCATAAAAAATGTTCGGAACAAACTTATTTTTTTCACGTTTTATATATAGACAAAAAGTTATTGTGAAAAAAGTCCGTGTGAATTTTCTCCAATTTTCAAAAATAAAGATGGGCCGTCGTTTTACAAGCATACGAGAAAGAAATCTGAAAGATCCAAAGACTATCCCAAAAAGCGAGTTTAAGAAGTGTTTCGACAATCGGAAAAAGCGCTGTCACAAGTGAATAATATCGAATGGGGACTACTTTAAAAGCAACAAGATCAATGAGTCATATAAATAAATATTTTTTTTTCAAGGAAATTAAAATTCCCGTTATTTTTTGAACACACCTTGTATAACTTCTTGTGATCAAAAAACTAAATGTTCACCATATTGGTCCAAGGGCAATTTTTTATAACTTTAAAATTTCTAAAAATATTGCATAGTTATACGATGGTGTTGAATAAGTATTAAGGGGTTACATGGGTTTTGTCGGGTAAAAATGGCCTATTTTCAATATTTTTTTTTCTATGTAAAAAATTATTTATTTAATTCAAACTTTTTTCTGTCTTATAGATACATATTTAAAGAATAATTTCTGAAATTTACAAAAAAATAAACTAAATTAAATTGTAATTGAAAAAAGAAAAAATCCTTCGTTCAAGCACGAGTAAATTGTATCTCGAACACCAATGCAAAATTTCATCGAGACCGGTTGAGTAGTTTTCTAGAACATTTGACAACCGATTTTGAAAACACGGTTCCGAGAGAATCGCGTTTAAAGTTTTGGGGAAACTTTAGTATCTATCCCAGGCTTGCGGTAATAAAATGGGTATCGTTGGAAAGAGGAGGTTCTCCAGATTAAGAATATATATACATATAGCTGCAGCTGTATTTATTTATTTTGGTTCTTCTCATTCGTTTGCAAAATATCTGATATGGCAACACTTATTACTTGTCAAGCTGCAACCCTTTTTGTTATTGTTGAAATTAAGAGATTTGTATAAAATGTTAAATACTTATTTACAGCTATTTAGATGATAAATTTTATAAAATAAATATGCAGAAACAATGTGGTGAAGTGTAAGTGTAAAATAAGTGCAGAATATTAATAAAATATTCAGTATATATTGTGAAAATTCAAGATAAAAAAGCACTTTTTTCAACTTTAAGTGCGAATATCTCGAAAACTATAAGTCAGCTGCAGCTATATGTATATATATTCTTAATCTGGAGAACCTCATTTTTCCAACGATACCCATTTTATTACCGAAAGCCTGGGATAGTATACTAAAGCCGACCCAAAGTTTTGAGTAACAATAATAACTGACGTGGAGCGCACACATTCCAAAGTCTGCATCTCCAAAACTATTATTCGGATCGACTTGAAAATTTAAGATAACATTCTTGAGATGTTGTAGAAAGTAATGAGCAAAAAACAAAAAAAAAGATTTTTTGAATCCACGAAACCCATGTAACCCCTTAAGAAAGAACAATATTTACACAAGTGAAGAATTTCAAATTCACTTAATGAAAAAAATATTCAGAGATAATACTCCTTGAGAGCGATTTTTTCACATTTGTCACTATACATACATATATTGTAGGTTCGGTTCTCATTACCAAAAAATTGTCTTTCTTGTATATCAGATATTTTTATGATGTCACATTAGCGCGAACTTACTAATTGTCAATTCAACATTTTGCTGTTTTCGAATAAAAAATTTTAACACACACTTTTCCAGCAAAATTACGGTTTCTGTGTTACAACTCAGTGCATGAATACTCATTAAAAGTCATCACAAAGATTTTATAATTCACAAGGATCTAGACAATCTTCAATAACGATGTTCACGAAATATTTATAAAATCAAGACATTTTGACAGACTTTTGTCGTTATTGATGAAATGGGTAATACAATATAGTAGAAAAAGTCGAAAATACAGGTTATTAAAAAATTTCACTTATTTGGACAATTTTACTTCTTGAAGATTTGACGAATTCACTTTTATTTGCTAAAACTAAAATTTTCAAAAACACACTTCAAATTTTAATAAGTATTTTTTTCGTTAAAAATATCAATTTTGAATTTTTATCGGAAACATATGTTTATTTACACACAAAGCCACTTAAATTCAAAAAAATACTGATTAATCCGTTCTAGAAATCTTTATAATAGAAAAAAGTTTGGAAAGCAGAGCTAAAAAAGTATGTTTCAACGTGTCTCAGACGCATTCAGTGCCTTCGAACTGGTAAACATGTATACCGCTTCCGAATTCTTTTTGTTTTTACTGTTTTTCAATACTATTGTTCTAAAGAAAGTAAAATATGTTATTAACTGACCACTTGACCAATAATTTTAAGTCTAATTTTAATTAATTTGAGACAGTATTGGCATGATTTTAAATATAATTAAATTTATTTAGAATGGTTGAGTACTTCTAAATACATATATTTATTCGAATATAAAAATTTTAATTTTTAATTTATTAAAAAATATTATGAAAAAGTCTAAATTCTGAAAATGACAAAGCTATCGCAATCTTACTAACTATTTTTAGATAATATAAAAAATTAAACCTGCTTTAAAATATTTAATTTAAAAGTTTTTAACTTCTACCATTACCTTAAAATTAAGTTAGTAAAAATCTTAAAAACAACAAATATGATTACATTTTAAAACTTGAATATAACGGCATTAAAATTCGCCTAACTACGTCAATTTAGAATAAGCCATATGCGCCTTGAGATATGCTACACAATTAGCTCCACCAAAAAGCTAAGCACTTAGGCAATTTAAAGCAATCACAAGCGTTTAATATAAACATTTTGCCTCATTTAAGCAGTTGCCTGCACATAAGGGTAGTCAAGAACATACGAGTATATCCATGTGTATATAAATGTATATAAATTTAAACTCCAAGTAGCTATTAACTAAGTTAGTATGCATGAAAATACGCAGCGCTGTCATATCTAGCGCACCATGGAAGCAATAAACAACATGCTTACTGTGAAAACACCTACTCAACGAAACTGAGATTGTACAGCAAGCAGCGCCCACCTTTCACACACCCACTCGCGCTCTTCACCTGGAGTCCGTGTGTCAGTCAGTCATGCAGTAAAGACGCGACTTTTTAACGCCAAGCAGCACAAACAGCAGGGATTCGGCGTTTTTAAATCACTGCGTACTTCCGAAAAACAAAACGTATGTGTGTAAGTTTATTTAAGAGTCAAAAGCACATTTCTGTTTGTACGACTACATACAGACAGACAGACAAATATCAAATGCACAATAATGGCACAAAATAATTAGGTTATAAGTGTAAATGGCGAAAAAGCCGGAGTAGCTAGACGTTGCAACCCTTTTCATGTTGATTTCATTCTTACTTTTAGTATTTCAATATGCCATTTCCGTTTCCGTTTGCTTGCCTGCTAAGCAGTTATGCTCAGTACTTGGTAAATATACAAACATACACACACACAAGTTAACCTACTTGGCAACTTTAAAATCACGCTCGCACACACACACCAACAACTGCCACGCAACCGCTTAACTTTGTCCTAATGTCCTTGCACTTACTTCACTCCCACCACAGTGTACCGTGATCCTTTTGCCGTTGCCGTTACTGTTGTCGCTATCGCTTTCAATGTCGATTCCGTTCCGATTCAAATGCGAAACCCGATTTCAATTTACGTACTCCGCACTGTGTAAACACTACGTTGCGGCCTAACCGCCTTCGCGGCACTTCGCTAACTTCACTGTCGAATCATTGACTTTGGCGCTTTCTTGAACACATCAATTAATTTTTTGCTCGCTCATTTATTATTTTTATTGCCACTTAGTTGCGAAAGGACTTGTTAAGTGTTTTCAATGTAACGAATCCTGGCACTTTTTTTGTTTTTGCCTTACCAATTAACCGACTTCAGCGCTGTTACTTTACCCTTTTCACTTTCTGCTTCTTCTTCTTCTTCTTGTTGCAGCAAAGAAGATATGAATTGCTACTGGTGAACTTTGGAGTATATGAATGAAGCCTTTTTGTTTAGTATATTCACTTGTATTTCATATATTTATTTGAAACGCGGTTAGGATATTTTCGATTCATCCGGCAAATCGTTCTTTACGATTGAGCGTCCCGTCGTTAACTGTCCGAAAGGATGTTGATTCGTTATTGTACTGTTAGTATTTGAGCTTTTATTTTTGGCTTAAAGCTTTGGAGGTGCTGCCAATATTTTGTAGGGAGGAATGAGCTTAACAATTACACACTTTCTTTTGTGATCCTTAAATAGATTTCATACTAAGCGATAGGGTTTTGATGTCCTGGATAACAAATCATGTGAAGATTAATATTTTTTTTTAAGTTTGAGATAAGTAATTTTGAAAAAATAATAATTTTTTAAATATTTAATGGTTGGAAATACTTTATTTTTAGAAATTCCTAATATTTTGTCATAAATTCGAGCTTAAACATACTTTAAAGTATTTATTATTTATCATTAATATATAAAAAAAAGTTTAATTCAATAAATGCCTTCATTCAATTTTAATATTAATTTTCTCATTCCCATACATTATATACCATTATGGCAGCTACACACACCAAAGCGAAGAAGAAGAACCGCACGTTCACAGTAAACACAACAAACAGCTGTTGGCTTCTAAAAACACTACACGATTGTCAACAACTCAAAAGCAGTGAAAATTTCAACCGAAGCAATTATTTTACATAAAAAATAAATTTATTTATTAAATTAATTAATAAAAACGTTAAAAAGATCAACACGCAATGGCGCACTATAAGGGAGCCGCCAGTGAAGCGGGCCGTGCCGCACAACTGATGAAAAAACGTGAGATTGCCCTACAGGAGATTGAGTTTCGCAAGAAGAAAATCGAAGAAGAGCTTAAACTCGACAAGATTGAAAATAAATTCGCAGCGCATTATGATGCCGTGGAACAGCAACTTAAAAGTTCGACCATTGGTCTGGTCACTTTGGATGAGATGAAGGCCAAACAGGAGGATATAGTAAGGGAACGTGAAAAAAAGTTGGCACAGAAAAAAGATGAGAAAGAACGAGAAAAGCAACGCGCACTGGAGGCCATACAAGCGGAGAAGAATAAACAAAAACGACAAATACAAGCGCTATCATTCAGTTTTAATGAAGACGAGGATGATGATGAGGGCGCCGCAGAAGACGATGATGATGATGATGACAATGTTAAAGAAGTTAAGAAGGAGGATACGCCACCTAAGAAGAAGTGGACCGAAATCGATGATGATAGTATACCGTCGAAGAAAAAGAAAATCTTTAAAAATCCCGAAGTAGATACATCGTTTTTGCCTGATCGCGAACGTGAGGAACAAGAGAATCGCTTGCGCGAACAGTTGCGTCAAGAATGGGTAATGCAACAGGCAGCATTGAAAGATCAAGAAATCACTATCACTTTCAGTTATTGGGATGGTTCTGGTCATAGACGTAGCGTAATAATGAAAAAGGGTAATTCCATATATCAATTTCTGCAACGTTGTCTTGAGTTGCTGCGCAAGGAATTCAATGAATTGAAAACTGTCATGGCCGATCAACTGATGTATGTAAAAGAAGATTTAATATTGCCGCATCATTACTCATTCTACGACTTTATTGTAACAAAGGCGCGTGGTAAGAGTGGTCCGTTATTCCAATTCGACGTACACGACGATGTGCGTATGATAAGCGATGCTACTGTAGAGAAGGAAGAATCCCATGCGGGCAAAGTGCTCTTACGTTCGTGGTATGAACGTAATAAACATATTTTCCCAGCCAGCCGTTGGGAGCCATACGATCCCACAAAAACATATGATAAATATACCATTAAGGATAAGAGCAAAAAAACATGAATTGTATATAACACTGAAATATGAATAAAATTAAGTACAATATTGAAGAAAAATATAATAATTTTCGTTAAACTAATTTTGTATGTGTTCCAAATTTCAATTCGTAGTAATATAATAAGATTTGAAAATAAAGTACATGTACTACGATGATTTATTTATGTTCTATTAAACCTTCTCTATTAATAAATGCATAACCACTGCTTGGTACTAGCAACTTCAGCAATTATTTATAAGTTAGTTGATATTTTTTGAAAAAATGTTTTTATTAGGAATACTTTATAGAGGTTTTTTATAACTTTGGTTCCTCGCTATTTGAATACTATTACAGTTGAACTTCCCTAACTTGATTTCGATTTGATTTAAGTAGGGAAATTTGTATGAAATTTAACTTCTATTACCGCTTCAAGAGTTTGATTTATGGAGAACTTCTAGTTATGAAAGTTCAACTGTATAATCAAATTTAAAAATAAAGTAATTTTACTTGCATAATGAGTAATTTATGTTAAACCGCTTCTATTTATACATAGATGTACAACCATTACTTGGCACTTGCAACTTTGGCAAATATTTAGAGGTTAGTTGATATTTTTTTTAAAACCTTTTGTATTACCAATACTTTATAGACGGTTGATGCCTTGTTCTTTGAATACTATTATTTATAATTACAGTGGTGCAATCCGCTAGGTGTTAACGAAGCATTCAATTACTTGGACAAATGAGCTAAAGCTTGTAGATATGTGCATATCAAAAAATTCTACGGAAATGTCTTAAGAGGCGTATTATTACATTGTATAAATGGTTATAACAGCAAAAAAAGAACTTACCGAAAGTATAAAAACTACTTCCACAAGCCATTTGATTGAAGATTTTAGCCGGATATAAGAGCTGAGCGTAGCAGTTCCGCATTGTACTTGGATACAATTGTTCACTTGTTAATGTCTATAAACTAATGCAATTTTAGTTTGCTTGCAACTACAATAGCATAAATTAATACATAAAAACAAATTCGAAAGCAATTATTGTATTTTTAACAAAATAGTTGTTCGCTTTATATAAAATCACAATTTGCACGCAAAATGAAATTTTCAGTTACTGTAAAAACAAAAAAAGGCGGAAACTGTGTTTGGTCATCATGCGGCGTAAGTTAATTTAATAAATCTTTTGAATCACTTTGCAAAAATATTTAAAACTATTATTTTGTTATTTTTCTATATGTATTAATTGTTAACAAAAAATGTCATATTTATTGAATCTAATAGTAGATAAATAAAATAAATCTCAACATTAAAATCTACAACATGGCAGCTCTGTCGCTTCAAGTATTTTACAAGCTGGTAGCACTGTTGAGTGCTTGTTCTTCAGTGTGCCATAAAAATCCGTCTGGCAAAGTAGATAAAGTGCACGAAGTGAGTGTTTGTGTTTTGGCGTATTTAGTGCTATTTTAATTGAAATGTGTAATAAGTCAAAATAAATATTAACAGTAGTTATCAGTGCAGTTGATAAGAACATTAGTAAGCACCTGAATCAGGTAACGACGTTAACGAATCACACCAACCATCTTCGCCATATAGATAGATATATGCATACGATGGTGTACTCGCTGATGCAGTGAAATATTGTAGAAGCAACGACGACTCCCAGAAGTTTTTTTTTCAAGAAGAATATCCAAAGGAAAGGAAGAAGGTATGTGGGATGATAAGTATTCGCATACCTTTTTTAACACACAAGCAGTGCTGGTGTTGCGCATTGTGTGTGCATGTGAATCAAAGTTATTTTACTAATAATCTTGCGCAAAAATAGTTTGTGAGTGAGTGAAAAAAATAAGAAAATATTTATATAGAATAAAAACAGGTATACATAATCATAATTGTAAGGATGTGTGTTTGCTCAGGAAAGTTGCAAAGTATATGAGATTTAAGCACTCAAGTGTATGTGAAAAATCAATACGAACCCTCGTACACCGCCATCACCGCCCTTCAACCATTCACGCCTCCGTTTGCAGGATACGGAATAATGTATGTATGCATGGTTGGGGAAGTTGGGATTCTGTGAGTACACAAATTTAATGAACTTAAATTTAATTCTAAAAGTGACATTGAGGTTTATAAATTTATGTGCAACAATTCAACTAAGCACTATACAAATTAAAACACATAATTGTGTTGTTACTAATAGTTTAACAAGGCGTATAGTTGTAAGTCAATTAATTGAAATTAATCAATTGAGCGTTTAAATAATACCTAAAATGGAATTGTTCATAAGTATAAGGTATTTATGACTAAAAAAATAATAGCTGCTTATATATAATTTGTTAAATGGTGTATGTACTTATGTACACATTTTCAGTTATATTTTTTCATTTACTCAGTGCCAAAGTATGGTACGGATACTGCTTTTAACACTACTAAGCTCATCTTTATTATTTTTCCGCTATATCAAATTGTTGCTGCCCCTCATCAGCTTGGACACATTCGCTCATCCGAAACGAACTTGATTGTAGTACTCTTGATGCACTTTTTACTGTTGCTGGCAAAGTTATTTGTAAATGAAGTTACCTACCTACCAACACACATATGTACATACATACATTATATACCAACGTAAATTGTTGATTTGTACCTTTGCCTTTTATTTCGCTCTTACTTTTAAAGTTGTTATTATTTTCCCCTTTTACTTTTTCTTTTATATAATAATTAATAAAAATGAAAAAAAAGTGCTTAACAAAGTTTAATGTGCAGGCGAATGTTTGTATGTAGACTTATGCGGATTTCTTCCACTAGATCTCCATCAATTCAACGGGAGCACACACGTTTTGTTGTTTTTATTTTTATTTTTTGTACATTTTGCGTAATGAATATGCGATTTTGCCCTGTTGCTATCCCCGAATTCGTCTTAACTTTGTAAGTTTTGTAAATGCTTTTGTGCAGTTCACTTCTTCCATCATTTTCGGGTTATGTAGTAATTCTTGTCCGTTGGTCATCGATTGCTGAACACCGGTTGAAAGTACGGAGTATGTCTTTTTGAAGGTTGCTTTACTTCGTGTCGTACATATGTAGTTGCTGCACTTTTAATACTTAAATACATGTGCATATTTCCGTATAAATATTATTGAGACTGCCGTAGCCATAAGCCTGGAAGTGGAGGTAATAAAACAACTATGCATTTCCATAAATTTTCACGTAGATTTGTATGTATGGTTGTATGTAAAAAGCGATAAAGTTGTACTGTGAGTTCCAAACTACGATCTTCGCCCAAGGATCGTTAAACCCACTGTACTACCACACTATTATACGTCAGCGCTGTATACCTGCCTATTTATTTTGCATATAGAACTCTACACACACGCACAGTCCACTGGTAAGTGCAAAAGACCGGCATTTATGTATTTACTTTGTGCATTCACTTTTGGTCGTATTCTCTTTCAATAATTAATTGGTCGACAACTGAGTCATAGGCGTGTGAGGAGGCATTCATCCAGCCAACGAAACACAGCGGAGCATACTTGCATTGTTGATTCCAAACGATTGTGGAATTTGCATACACACACACTCACACATACTCATATGTAAATGTTCAAATAATTTTTATGAAGACGTTCGCACTTGCTTATAGTTTTGCTGTGTAACATATTGTTTTTGTTGTAAATTAATTTCGCACAAGTGTCACATAGAACTTAGTTATTTAATTGGCGACAGTTGCTATTTTCGTACTGCTTCGACGTGGCGACGTCTTGAATATTATATGATTATATTGTATTCCTGTTCTATGTATCGGTATTTAAGAAATTATATAAGGAAAGGGAAAAGCAATAGGGCGCTATATAAATAAATAATTATTTTTATTTTGAGTGTTATAAATTATAAAATTATTGATAATATTCTTGCTTTTTAATATACAGTGCTGGGCAAAAAAAATCGGTCAGTATGGAAATTGAAAATATGAGCTGAAATATTAATTCAGGACAAAATTTTTTAAAGAGGAATTATTTGTATTTGTTATTAGAGATAATATAAATTATTAGCAAAAAAAATAATATTAAATTTTCAGTAGCGAACTTTTTTCAAATTTAGTCAAATTCTTAAAATTAGGCATATTCAACAAAATTGTTCACAAAATTTATAAAAATAGTAATATCAAGTTGATTGTTTGTTTTTTTTTTTTTAATTTTAGTCTATCTAATAGGAAATATTTCAATCAATACTTTCTTGCGCTTTCTTTTGCCTTAATTACCGCCCTAATCCTTGCTGGTATGGAGGAAATGGCATTTTGGAGTAATCCGACCTCCATGTCATCATACCACCTACTCAAAAGGACGGCTTTAATTACCGCCCTAATCCTTGCTGGTAAGAACGAAATGGCATTTTGGAGTAATCCGACCTCCATGCCATCGTACCACTATTTTGATTCCTCGGCTTCTGTGCAGCTAACTGTTTCTTCATAATCGCCCACAGATTTTCGATCGGGATTAAATAAGGGCTGTTTCCAGGACACTACAACTGATTTATTCCCATTTTTAGCATAAAATCGGGTTCCTGCAAAAAAAACAAAGGGTTCTTCGATGTAGAGTATCAAATTGGCTTCCAGGACCCTTCCTTCAATTAAATTAATGCCTTTTAGTCCATTACATTCATTTAATTTAAGAAAAACTCAACGGTGAGGCATATAACAAATCCTGGAAGCCAATTTGTCCATCTAACCATATTGATTATTTGATAGAGTGTCTTCCTTAGCGGATATCATATAGATCGGATGAAACATCTTATAATTTGGGTTATGATATACATATTTCACATAGATTTTATGAACTATTTCGCCAATTATTTTTAAATGGTTTGGCATGAGTTAAATTGAAACCAGTGACAGACGAAGACCTGGAAATCACTCGATAAATCCAAGTATAATTTCTAAAGTGTCTCGACACTAAAACATTTACTCTTCGAATGTCTTCTTCCATTCACTCATTTAAAAACAATTTCTTTGTCATTCAATCAATTCAAAACTAGTTTGTTTTCAAAGCTTATAAAACCTAATTACTCACTCTTTGTATATATTTGATAAGGTTTATAGTATAATACCGTTAGTTAAGCAACAGAACAATAGCGTAAATCAATCATTCGCCATAATATCCTCTGACTAAATTCATTATCAGTAATGTGACGTACATAAGTGTTCTCAAGTTGTTCATAAAATAGCAAAGTATTGTATTTAGTCAGCAAAAGAAAAATATGTATATTTCGCGTGCTTTCAAATGAGGTCATTACTCCAAAATATATACATACATACACACATATATACGTACATATGTACATTAATCAATAAGTTATAGTTCTGCACTCGCAAATTATGAGACTCTTGTGTCGTAGATACATACATATGTATATCATTAGTGACATCAAAGAGCCTAAATAAAGTAGATATCCGCACGATACACATAATATGTATGTATTCATACATATACTAAAATATTTTGGATTTTCGGCAAAAGTTTTGACGTCTTTGCTTGCCACAAAAATAATACTTGGCATGTTCTTGTCATTCAATGTACATTTCTACATAAAGTTTACGACTTACGATGTCTTTATACATACATATATGTGCATGTGCATATGTTAGGAATCGTAAATTTGTGCTGTATCTAATTTGTATGCAGACAAATAGTTCATATTACATACATACATACATATGTACAATATTTGGCTTTGCTATTTAATAATAAAGAAGACTTTATGACTATACTATACTTCAACAACAATATTAGATTCGGTTTGCTGGAGCACTTTGGGTACTCAAATATTGTATTTTTATTATTATTATGAATTATTAAACTTATTTCGAAACATAAAGAACTTATTGAAGAACTCTTCAATATACATACATAAGTATTTGAAATTTATTTGAAAATTATTCTAAATTTTTTAGAAATTCATTCAAGTATCTAAATGCATACTTGTTATATAAAAAATTAATTATACCCTGAACAGGGTGTATTAAGTTTGTCACGAAGTTTGTAACACCCAGAAGGAATCGTCGGAGGCCCAATAAAGTGTATATATAAATCATCAGTATGTTGAACTGAGTCGATTTAGCCATGTCCGTCTGTCTGTCTGTATGTATACGAACTAGTCTTTCAGTTTTTAAGATATCGTTTTGAAATTTTGCAGATGTTATTTTCTCTTAAAGAAGCTACTCATTTGTCGGAACTGCCTATATCGGACCACTATATCATATAGCTGCCATACAAACTGAACGATCGGAATCAAGGGCTTGTATGGAAAACTTCCGCATTTTACTACATATCTTCACGAAATTTGGTGTGAGTTATTGCTCATAGAAATAATTTAATCTCCGAAAAAATTGTTCAGATCGGTTAACTATATCAACTTAATGTTTCTAGCAAACAACCCGGCTAAAAATAATTAGTAAAATGTTTTCTTGGTTTTTTTATTTACTTTTTCTTACGTCTTTAGATTTGCTTAAACACATAGTTACTAAAAGAAAAGCACCTGGGAAGGGTATATTAGCTTCGATACAGCCGAAGTTAACGTTTTTTCTTGTTTTTTCTAAAATTAACATACGAAAAGATTTTCTAAACAAAAATTTACCATTAAATGTTAAGCTCCATTATTTCAGCTAACATAGTAATGTTTCCGGTATTATTTAAATCCGTTCTACATTTACAAACATGAGATTCTAACATATCCCCTCCGACCCACAAAACACCCATCCACCCACACAGCGGTGCATACATATTAACAGCATTGAGCAGCTGCGGCGCAGCTTTATCAGCGTATGCGGCGGAAATGCGGCATGCACGAATGTCAAGGCTAACATTTCTATGAAAAATATTTCCAAATCGTTGCATCAATGTACAAATGTTATTTATTTCGTTGCACAAACCGCTACACTACATACATACACACACACACACACTCACAAAAGAGTGCATGTGGGATTGTTTAGATATTTTAAAGCTGTGAATTTATAGCGCTCCCTTTGTGTGCCCACACAACGGATGCCGATGTCGATGCGCGTACACAAATCACATTCACATATGTATAGCTAGCTACATGTGTGCCGCGAGCTTTTGTATGACCAAGAAGACGACGCAGTTCAACTATTTTTTCCTCTTGAACACACACGCAAATTACCAGCGTTTTCAGCGCGTGGAGTGCAGTGACAGGTTGAATATATCGTACAAACATACATACATACGTGCGTGCCTAGTTATAATGCAATAATATTATTTTTCGCAGCATTCAAAGCCCAATGCACCCAGAAATACATACATATATGCGAATATAAGTTTATTGTGTGCATTTCTTTGGTCCCATGTGGGCGCACGCTAGTTTGTGACTCTTCCGAAAAATATATCATTGTAATTACACACACACATTTGTGCATACAGTTGCAATAGAAATATGAAAATAATATATAAATCAAAATTAAAATAATATACAATTTACATTTGCATTTGTACAGTGATAGTGATAGTGATAATTATTCATGAAATATTTGAAAGAGTCGTAAAATAATATAAAAGATTTTATAATAATTTTTTGAAATAAAGTTAATTTCCTTATTATAGCTTTGTTTATACTGTACTTCAAAATCGACTTTTTTCTTGGTATTTGACCAAACTAATTTTTGCCAGGAGATTAATCATAAGTAAAAAATTATATCCTCCGATTTTCGAAGTTAGCCTCCAAAATTGAAATATTCGGATTCGAAGTTCGAAGAAAGGACTTTTAAAAAAATTATTATTAATAACAAGATATAGTTACAAAAAATATAAAATATTGAAATGTAATATATATTTTCCTCTTAATTTAATGGTATATAAAACTTTTGGCTCAAGTTTGATCTTCGAAAAAAATCAAAAAATTTCATATCGAAAAATACTGACGAAAAAGTTTTATACACCATTGAATTAAGAAAAAAATTTGGATTATATCTATATTTTGGATTCTTTAGTATATCCTCTAATTAATAATATTTTTTTTAAAGCCCTTCTTTTCATCTTCCAATCTAAATAATTCGATCTTGGACGCTAACTTCGAAAATCGGAGAATATTTTTTTACCTATGACACAATCTCCCCGAAAAAATTAGTATGGTCCAATACCCAGGCGAGTGTTGTTCAGTGTTATTATTGAAATATCGTATTTGATCGTCATTTTCGGAATAGTAGTCGTAGATGCTTCTCAAATTTATTTAGCTTCTAAAGTTTTTCATCTCCCATGCCACTGTTCTAGCCTGAGTTTGGGCCTCTAAGGCCAATGTTTCATGGCACAAAACAATCTTCAAATAATCTTCAAATAATTTTGAAAAAAAATACTGTAAAATTGTCACTTCTAGGCTAGTTAAAATAACAAACACCCCTTACAGGTTCTCTGTTCCCTCTAGACCTTTGCCTTTCGTCGACTGAGGTCGTTCTTAAAACCATATCGAAGGAGGTGTGTTTTTCTTTAGGCAGAACTTGGAATGTGGTTTCATAAACATTGCAGTGAAAATTCTCTGGATAGGAACGGACATAAGATAACATCCATTGAGAGTTTACTGGACTTTGTGAGAGATGGCTATGTATGCCGCGTATCATAACAGAGAAAGCGTTTAATAAATATAATACTACGAATATATTCCTTTCCGTCTATCCGTTTTTTTAAGTTATCTAGGCTTTTAGACTGTCAGAGCCGTATCAATACTTCTATATTCAACATTTAAGAACCAATATATCTCTAGTTTAAAACTTAGCTGTAAAGTTTTTGTCAACAACTAATTTATTTACAACAACAACAATGTTATTCCTTAAATGGAGTCCTTCCAAGATTCAGTAACACTTTAGTAGTTTTATGAAGCTATCAACGGTAAAATTTACTTAAAGCCGAAACGAGCTATATTTTATTCAGTTTCACATTATATTAGACCGTCATAACCTCAACATCACATAGGACAAAATAATTTCAGACAAATTAAAATTGCATGTCTGCTATTCGTACATTTTGTGAACACTGTTAATGCATATCCGTTTCGGCGAATGGAAAATTAACAACTCTATATCAACATATCCACAAACATACAACAAATACATGTAGCGGCAGGTGCATGCAACGTGAGACGACAGTTGCTTGCTGGCAATTATGATGGAAATTACCGCTGACAGACATTCAAACTGTCAAACATGCCAAAAACAAAGCGCCGCCAGCAAACCAGCAATTGTAACAAACGAATTTGTATTGCAAATGTCAATGCAGTGTAGCAGCACATTGTTGTTGTTGACGTTTTTTCACTTAATGTGTTATTCATATTTTTATTATTTTGTCCACTGTGATGATGACTTTGGCTCCGCGTCTTCAGCCAGGCAAATTTTTTTATATTTTATTTGGTCTTTGCTGCTGCTGTCGGAAGTGGCCAAACAAACCACAGCAATGTGAACGCCGGCTGCGACGCCACTAGTCATGCACTGGAAACTCCTTCATCAGCGACTTTCTAAATAGTGATGGCTGCGATTATTGTTTCAGTTGCAGTCAATGTTGTTGTGTTTATTGTTGTTGCTGTTTGTTATGCTTTTGGTGCTATAGATATAGTAAAATATTGTGATAGTCCAACATGTGGCAATAAACATGTATGTTTGCGGCCTGTTGTTGTTGTTATTGCTACCTGCTGATATTGATATCGCGCGTGGCTCGATTGTATGTATATTGTAGTTGTTGTTGTTGTTATAGTTCATGTATAAGCTGATTTGCCAACTTTTGGTGAATTCATTCATAGCGAATTGCATGCAGAAAGTCGTTAGTAAGCAGCAACAACAACAATAGCAACTGTTGCTCAGCTGTAGTTGTTGTAGTAGAATTACAGATTCATTCTGTTATGCTTATACTTCTAATTTATGTATGTATGTGTTTACTTATTTTTGTTGTTGTATTCTTTATTAGTTGCAGCAACATGAAGAGCAGCAGTAGCAGCAGCAGTCGCAGCACCTTTCGTTTATTGCATATAAGAAGCATAACAAATATGAACACAATGCGCATGCGCCACACATTATTGCACCTCGTCAATAGCACGCACACACACATGCTTACATTCACACCAACATTGTTGCAGTTAGCAGCACTGCAACCGCTAGATCGCGGCAAATCCAATCGCATCGCTGCACAGCGCTTTTCCATTGCCAATATACATATGTAGGTATGTGTGTAGCCGCATTTAACGGTTTACTGCAAATACTTGCATTCACCGCACATTCGCTGTATGGCAGAGGTAGCAGTAACGCAGCATCGACAGCGGCGTGTGCGCCACATTTTCAATCACTGCTCGAGACCATTTCAGTGCTCCGGCAATAATTCCAAGTGTCTGCGTCGAGCAATAAGTGCTGAAGAATCGAAAAATATACATAGATAGAAATATTGAAAAATATGAATTTATGAATATTCACACATGTGCGTGTGTGTGTGTGTGTGTAGTGCCAAATATACATAAATGAAGTGTCAACAATTTGTTTACAATTTGTAAATGGATTAAATTTTCGTTTTACACCAATTTGATTTTTTGTTCTGACATACACAATTATACATACATATGTATGTTCTTATATGGTGCGTCTCGAAGCCATCGCGTCAATTGAAAATTAAAACTTTATGTAAATTCACTGTTTCTCTGTGTTATAACACTTCCATTTCAAAGACGTTTCAATGTTAAAATTAATATAAATTAAAATCAGAATTTTCGTAAGTGGGCGCTGTTGTAAAACTTGTGTGCAGTGCATTTGTTGTGATGACATCGTGCGATATAGATATACATACATACTACATACATACATATGGACGTGCATGTTAAAATATATATTTATGGCCTAAAATTCACTAAAATACAATGTGCTGCCGCAATTTTTATACAAATACAACAATAATATATTCTATAATTTATTCAAATGAGCTTTTATTCAAAACTGTGTGTGAAAAATTGTGAGAAAATATTTTATTAAAGTCTCTAACTAAAATAATTAAGTATTTGTGTATAAATATGAGAGTTGGTAATTGATTTAGACGATCATACATACAAACAATTATAAATGAAAAGTAAAAACTATTTTTTAGAAATTTAGCATAAGGTGCTTCAGTTAAGAAGTATTTTACAGAACAAAATATATTTTTAATTAAAAAAAATAATAATAATATTTTATATAACCCAAAAATTTGAAAAAAAAAAAGTTTCTAAATCGGTTGGCTTGTAATTTGCTTAAGGGGTTATATGGTTTTGGTGGGTTCAAAAATTATTTTTTGGCTTATTAATTTCTACGACATCTCATGAATATTATCCTAACTCTTCAAGTCAATCCGAATAATAGTTTCGGAGATACAGCCTTCGGAAGGTGTGTGCTCCAAGTCAGGTATTATTGTTACTCAAAACTTTAAACGCGTTTTTCACGGAACCGGGTTTTCAAAGTCGGTTGTCAAATGTTCTCGAAAACTACTGAACCGATCTTGATGAAATTTTGCACAGGTGTTCGAGATACAATTTACTCGTGCTTGAATGAAGTAAAGGGTGATTTTTTAAGAGCTTGATAACTTTTTTAAAAAAAAAAACGCATAAAATTTGCAAAATCTCATCGGTTCTTTATTTGAAACGTTAGATTGGTTCATGACATTTACTTTTTGAAGATAATTTCATTTAAATGTTGACCGCGGCTGCGTCTTAGGTGGTCCATTCGGAAAGTCCAATTTTGGGCAACTTTTTCGAGCATTTCGGCCGGAATAGCCCGAATTTCTTCGGAAATGTTGTCTTCCAAAGCTGGAATAGTTGCTGGCTTATTTCTGCCATACTTTAGACTTGACGTAGCCCCACAAAAAATAGTCTAAAGGCGTTAAATCGCATGATCTTGGTGGCCAACTTACGGGTCCATTTCTTGAGATGAATTGTTCTCCGAAGTTTTCCCTCAAAATGGCCATAGAATCGCGAGCTGTGTGGCATGTAGCGCCATCTTGTTGAAACCACATGTCAACCAAGTTCAGTTCTTCCATTTTTGGCAACAAAAAGTTTGTTAGCATCGAACGATAGCGATCGCCATTCACCGTAACGTTGCGTCCAACAGCATCTTTGAAAAAATACGGTCCAATGATTCCACCAGCGTACAAACCACACCAAACAGTGCATTTTTCGGGATGCATGGGCAGTTCTTGAACGGCTTCTGGTTGCTCTTCACCCCAAATGCGGCAATTTTGCTTATTTACGTAGCCATTCAACCAGAAATGAGCCTCATCGCTGAACAAAATTTGTCGATAAAAAATAAAAAAAAATAAATAAATTTTGGTAATAAAATTCAATGATTTGCAAGCGTTGCTCGTTAGTAAGTCTATTCATGATGAAATGTCAAAGCATACTGAGCATCTTTCTCTTTGACACCATGTCTGAAATCCCACGTGATCTGTCAAATACTAATGCATGAAAATCCTAACCTCAAAAAAATCACCCGTTATATATATATATTTTTTTTAATTACAACTATTTAAAAAAAAAAACAAAATGTCAAGCAAATTTGACCGAAATTTTTAATTTTTTGGGAAAATTTCTGCCAAAATTCCATACTTTTTTTTGTCTTTCCTTCAATCACGAGGTCTTACATAAAAAACTTATTTTTTTTTTCATTTTGGATGATCCTGTCAGGAGTTACGCACCTTTATTCCGAGGGGTCACCGGAAATGACGTCACAATGGAAAGGTTTTATTTTTTATTTTGAAAATTTCAGAAATTATTCTTTAATGTGTACTTATCTATAAGACAGAAAAAATTATAATTGAATAAATAATTTTTTACATAGAAAAAGTTATTGAAAATATGTCTTTTATACCCGACAAGAGGGTCATTCCATGTGACGTCCAATTTAGGGATTTTTTTCTACGATCAGAAAATAGGTAGAACTATAAGACAGTGATTGATAATAGAGCGTGCCATGTGTTTACATGTGCTGAGTTTTGAGATACGAAAAAGAAAAATTTGAAAAACACAGTTTTGAGAAAAATGAAAAGCGTTAAAAGTTTTCAGCTGCTAACTCAACGCTTCGAACAGTTTCTTATTCTAACTGCTGTATCTCTAAAACGATTTCGAATTTTAAAAAATAAAAATTAATTTTTTGAGCCCATCACATGGGATGACCCTGTTAAATTCAAATGAAAAATAATCTTTTTCCTCTTTATGGAAATATGTCATCCAATCTCCGAAATTGCAAGGATTATTATTATTATACAAATATGTTTTCTAATACTATATTCGAGTTTTTCAAGCTAATTTTTGTTTTAATTTTGTGATTTTTCGGTTTTTGATAAAAGAAATTCGTATGTTTATATTACAACCCTGTCAAAATAAGTTACTTCTAACTTTCTTCGTTTTACTGTAGTCTATCTTAATGCTTTTTAGTGTTAATAGCACAGACGCATATCTAAATATACTTGACTGAACGTCTTCTTTATCAAGAACCAGCGTATACTTTTGTTGTTCTGTTTTGTAACGGAAGAAAAAGTTATTCAAATATTTTTTAGAATATTACCTACTTACCCTTGGTCTTGGTCCTTGGCCGGCAATATGGATTCGTTCTGACTACGTTCATTATTTTGTCCTTAGCCTATTTTATGCACTTTAAGAATGACGAAAAACATTTTTAAAGAATTTAATTGGCAATCGTTGCCTACATTTTGGCGCGGTCGTTAAAATTCGCATAATTTGATTATGAAACATAACAATATTGTTTTTCAATTCAGTTAAATCAATTGCCCAACAGTGGACTCAATTTGTATGGATAATGTTTCTTATAGAAATTATATAAATATTTAGAGCAATTTGGCTTTCAAAAGTACATACATATATGTTCTTCACTTAGCTGTCGAAAAAGTATCATAATTTGATGTCATTATTATAACACCTTCGTTTATATATATATGTATGTATGTGTAAATGATCCTCTCCCATGCAAAGCTTGCAACATTTCCCCCCACACACTCAACAACAACAAAAATTATGTTATGTCGAGTAATTCAATATGCCTTTTGTAGGCGAAGCAAAGACAAAAACAAATAAAAAATATGCGTTTTTATGCTGAGATTTTGTTTCGAGTGATTTATGATTGCACAGCCACTACAAGAAGTGTTCATTATATATTTTAGAAATACATTTTCTTCTATTCTTTTATTTATGTACCCCGCATATGCAGACATACTTCAATCTTCTCTATCTGTGCGCAGCAAACAAACAATAAACTATTGAGATTGAGATTGACGTGATCCGATAAGTGGTCGTAAAACACTTGAGAATTCAGTGCGGAATTCTTAAGCGAAATGAAGAAGTCATTGACGTTTCTTCACTATTTAATGAGTGCCAACTATTCATAATTACTACATACCGCAACAACAACAACAATAGTGAAGTGTAGAAATTTGTGTCAAACAAATTATTGTTTTTATTTTTTACAACATTTACAACAAATTAAAGTTTTAAATGTGTGACTCTAACATTTTTCACATGAATTTGTGAGTTTGTTTGAAATGAATAATGAATTTTACTTTGACTTTATTGTTCAATCTGGTTTTGCAGTTTTTCAACTTTCTATGTTCTTCTATTTCGCCAACATTTCACTTTCGCTTGCTGGTTTGGGTTTCATATTTTTTACGATTTTACGTATAAAAGAAGAAACGTTTTTTTTGCAAAATAAAATCTATTAAGATTGTCTCTTCGTTGATTTGAATTCATTACCATTGATATTCTTCGAGATCTTAAGCCCGTGGCATCTTATGAATATTCTAATTAAGTATAATTTATGCTTCTTATGAATTGAAGAGTCTTTTTTAATGAAATAAAATGAACGAACGAAATTGTGTGGGAAAAATCATCCACTTTAGAAGTCATTGCCCATTGGAGCTGTCTTATACATAACGGGTTCTAAGTACAAGGCATCCTGGGACAACTCAATATTATATCGTAAATGAATCCGTATATTTCAATGTGACTCCGCTGCAGCTTTCTCACGTTCAACCTCATAATTCTCAACACGTTTATCCAAAAATCGAAGATATCTGAAAGAAAATCTGCTCCACCCTTCTATTCCTATTTTCTTCGATTTCAGCAGTACATAAACGATATCAATAAAGTAGAAACTTATTAGTTCATTAATCAACTAAATTTGACTACACATTACTGTTTCCTACCATTGTCTGTTCTATTCTACATATCGCTGCTCCGCTGTATGTAATCGTCTAGGCCTCTGAAGAGTCTAAAATGTGTTTAATAGTTAAACTTCTATAATATTTGTATTTATTTATAGCTTTATGTCTTTGCCTTGATGAGCGATCTATTGTGAATGCACATATACGTATATATCGAAAGTATAGCTAGCACCATGCGTGCCTATAAGTACTCTTTAATGACACATTTATGAGCGATGAAGTGATTAGTATTTTTATGTTGTTATTTTTCAAAATTGGGAACGCTTCAAGAGGATTTTGAAACGAAAACTAAAAATATTTCTTTCGTGTGGGATACTGGGGTTTTCAATTGGACGGGTGCGATGTTGGGATTTGGTGTATGCAAGTGGGAAAAATTTGACTGTTTCAATTCGCATAATCTGTAACTCAAAGTAAAGCCAGCTGTAGCTAATTCTTTTTTGTTTCGAAAATCGATGGAAATTTGTACTCTATGTTGCCTTGTCTATATTCTGAAGTAACATAGATTTTAAAAAGATCCGACGCTTAGATCCCACGTTTTCACAGGGGTTTCAGCTTCGATCTTCTATGGGAGTAAGATATAATTGACCTTGAGATAAAATAGAGTTTCAAGAAGAGTTGAACCTACTATTATAGGTTAATATCAAAAAGAACAACCCCTAAGAGACGAATATCATGGTACCATTTTATATAAAAAACTATAAGTGTGCGGTCGTATATTTAAATCTCAAGTCAACTCGAAAATACACGCCATTCGACCCTCAAGGTCCAATTTCCTGGTATATTTTGTGATCAAAAATAAAGAGATTGGTGGAGTTCCTCTTCATATTTTAAGTGTGGATCCGAACGTAATCCGACAAATTGAGAGTCCTACGGGTTGAAACCGATTTCTAACGACTGGGAACGACTAAAATTATAACGGAGTAAACAAGTTAGATAGCAATAGAAGTCTCTAAAGTTTCTATAATCCTCAAGAACTCGGCCAAATATCTTTCCTCTGTTATAATTAGACCGTCCCGCTTGTCTGGCCCTTTGATATGGCTCTTCTTCTACACTATACTACTTTCAAGCATTTTTTGTTAGCTTTCAGACACTTTTAGAAACTATTTTGTATTTGTAGGTGTATGGGTGTGAATGACTAATGCAAGTGAGCAAGCATAGCTGTAAGTTGCAGCGTAGCACTCTAGTACTCGTGTACATGCTCGGGGCGCATTCAATTGAAATGAGTCTTACACGTAACTAAATAAGATCAATTGCAAAAGGAGGAATAAATGAACGTGTGAACTCATTTAAAAATAGCCACAACATATATGTACATACTCGTACCTACCCACAAACATACATACTAACACGTTCTAATATCGCTCTTTGTTTGCATTACAGTTGCCGTTGCAACGTCGGTGGATATGGAAGATTAGACTGAATCGTGCCGCTAACGCTCGAGACGCGTGCGTGTGCGTTTCTCTTTTATTGTTTCTTCAACGAAATTCGACTGAAATTGTACGAAACGCATAGAAATGTTTTCCTCAGCATCGTCAGCACACACACATCGCGGCAATAAGCGCGAGGCCAAATTGAATGCTACAACCGATTTGGATGATGACGATGACGACAGCAGCATCATCGATGACACCGATGTGGATGTAAACGTCGACGTGGACGTCAACGAGGTGCCCACACAGAAGCCACATTTTCTAGACGATGCCATGCCGCCACCCGAAATGATCGCCGACTTCGAGCGCGTGCTAAGTTTTGGCGTAAAAAAAATCGATGGTGGCACACTTGCAACAGCCGCACCTAGTAGCGGTGAGCAATTGAAAATGGATAAAAAGTATGAGCGCGACGGTGAGATTAGTGACTATGAGTTGGCCGCGAGTGGCTATACAAAGAAAGAGTTCACACAGGACGACAATACGTTGAATCTGCCAAGTGGCATTGGCAAGAGCACATTTTCGAAACCAAAGCATTTTCTCGATGAGAATCCCATACCGCCCGACTACATGTTGCTGGCGACCGCCGCCGACCATGATTTGCGACGCGAGCACCGCAGTCTAGACCGCAATTTCGAGCGGCAAGAGGAGCAAGAGTCCGCACTAATTGCTGGCCAGCTGATGAAGAGCAGCAGCAGTAGTGGTGGTGGTGGCCGCAAGAGTTCGCTGGATCGTGGCGGCTATGGAGGCGGTGGGGCACACAGTACTGGCAGTCACAGCGGCAGCATGTCGAGCTCGCGTACTTCACGTGAGCGCAACAAGGAGCTCACTTCCTCGTACACATTGTCACGTTTTCTACACAGCGCCGAAACGCCATCGCCACCACCGGCGCTGCAGCGTAGCATACCGAAGGGCGGCGCCTGGGCGAGCAGCAGTGGCAGCGGTAGTTGCAGCTTTGACAGACTTTATGGCAGCTTGCCAATGGCACATGCCAGCGGCAGCACTAGTGGTGTTGGTATTGGCGACAGCAACTGCGCGTTAGGGGTCGATGACATTGTCGATGTCGACCGGCTGGGTCCGAAAGTGGAGTGTGTGTACTCGCTGCTCTCAATGTTGGGCTCCAATGACCCGTCGGAGATGTCAAAGAAATTTCTTGAATTGTCGCGCACACCAGAAACATGCAGCGCGCTACGACGTGCCGGCTGTGTGCCGCTGCTCGTGCAGATGATGCACTCCGATGGCGAAGATAGTGTGCGAAAGTGCGCCAGCATGGCGTTACACAATGTCGTGCACAGTCATATGGATGAGAAGACGGCAAGGCGTGAGGCGAAAGTGTTGCGTTTACTCGAACAGATATTGGACTATTGTAATTTCTTGAAGACGCTGCTGCAGAGCGGTGGCGAAGCGATTGCCGATGACTCTGAACGGCATCCGCTGGCGGCGATATCGTCATTGATGAAGGTGAGCTTCGACGAGGAACATCGTCATGCTATGTGCGAACTAGGTGCACTGCAGGCAATACCGAATTTAGTGCATTTGGATCACGCTGTGCACGGACCAAAACCGGAGGATCAGTGTTGCAATTCCTTGCGTCGTTATGCACTAATGGCGCTTACAAATCTCACATTCGGCGATGAACACAACAAGGCCTATTTGTGTAGTCAGAAACTGTTCATGGAGGCTTTGGTGGCGCAACTGGACTCGGCACCGGACGATTTGCTGCAGGTAACCGCCAGCGTATTGCGTAACTTGTCATGGCGCGCCGATAGCAATATGAAGGCGGTGCTGAATGAAATTGGTACGGTGACGGCATTGGCGCGTGCCGCTATGAAGAATAAAAGTGAGAACACACTCAAAGCGATTTTGTCCGCCTTATGGAATCTGTCTGCGCATTGCAGCACCAATAAGGCGGAGTTCTGCGCGGTGGACGGCGCACTCGCCTTTCTGGTCGACATGCTCACCTATGAGGGGCCCAGTAAAACGTTGAAGATTATAGAAAATGCCGGGGGCATACTACGTAACGTCTCTAGTCACATCGCAGTACGCGAACACTATCGACAAATATTACGCGAACGCAACTGTCTTTCGATACTGCTGCAGCAGTTGAAATCCGAAAGCTTAACGGTGGTCAGTAACTCTTGCGGCACACTGTGGAATCTATCGGCGCGTTGTCCGGAGGATCAAAAATTCCTGTGGGATAACGGTGCAGTACCAATGCTCCGTTCGCTGATACACTCCAAACACGCCATGATCTCAGAAGGCAGCGCCTCGGCGCTCAAGAATTTACTCAACTTCCGACCGGCAGTGCAGAGTCAAAATCAACTGGATCCAATTGCGCGTTCGATGGGTCTACGTAAGCTGCCAACGTTAAATGCGCGCAAACAAAAAGCGTTGCAACAAGAACTCGGCGGCAAGCAGCATGCTGAGACATGTGACAATTTGGATATAAGTGCAAATGGTGGCATAGTCAAAGAAGATGGTCAACTGTTACAACACACCACTTTGAGTGTCGTAATGCATGCGCACCGGCAGCGCTATGCCGCCGCAGCGGGTAGTGCTGTGCCACCCGGTACTTCGGTGCGACTCACACGCTCCGCCATGCTCACCAAGAGTGAAAGTCGTGACTCAGTCTTCTCCGCGAAGTCGGATACTGCTTACGAGAATTTGATGCGCTCCCATTCGGCGTCGGATGCCAATCGTAAAAAGTTGCCATACGCGGCAGCAGCTGCAGTGGCCGTTTACTCGCTTGAAGATGATGCGGAGCCCACAGATGTGGAACAGCCCATCGATTACTCGGCCAAATATTGTGAGAAAGATGCAAAAACACGGGACGAGCGTATGACAAAGCCCTCCGCTGGCTGCAGCAACAACAGCAATGTCACATATCAGGAAACTGACTTGGATCAGCCGACTGACTTCAGTTTGCGCTATGCCGAGCATCAAATTGAAACCGAACTAGATGTGTTACCCTCTGAGCGATCAAACCGCAGCAGTAAAATCACATCCCGAAGTAGTGCTGCAGCGGTCAACTCGGCACCACCGAATCGCACACAGACAGCCGTAAATGATGGCAACGAGATACTGCTGATACTCGAGGACACCGTTAAATGCTACCAAACGGAGGATACACCTTACGTCATATCCAATGCTGCGTCAGTTACGGACTTACGTCAAGCCGTAGTCAAATCTGAAGCCACCGGAACGTCAGCTGTCTCTGAAAAACCAGCAGAGAAACCGAAGAAATACCAAAGAGTACAACAGATGCACAACAATGCCGGCGCACAGGGCAGTACCGCATATGGCTCGGGCTCCTACACCCCAGAGAAGCCGATCAACTATTGTGAAGAGGGCACGCCCGGTTATTTTAGCCGTTATGAATCGCTCAGCAGTCTTGAGGAATCACCGCCAACACAACACACACAGAACAAAGAGGTAAAAGTGCCACAAACTAAAACCAACAGCAACAACTCAGCCAAGAAGAGCAACAGTGAACTCGATGCTGATTTAAATCCTCACACTCCGTTGACGCACGTCAACGTCCCTGCCGTACAAAGTAGTGGCAATGCAACCACGATGAATTCAGCACAAGAGACGCCGCTTATGTTTTCACGTCACAGCTCGATGGATTCGCTGGTGGAGGAAGGTGAAGATGAGATTGGAGTTTGCGATGACAAGAGTTCGGTGGTTAGTGACTTCAGTCGCCTGGCTAGCGGCGTCATTTCACCGTCGGAAATTCCTGACTCGCCTACACAGAGCATGCCACAATCGCCACGTCGTAATAGCAACGCTGGGCAAGTGAACAGCAGCGGCGGCAGTGGCATGGGTGCATTTCTGTCGGGCGTTTCGCCAATGGCTGCGCCACGTGGCAACGCCGTGGGCATTGCTAGCGCTGCTGCTGGCATTGGGCTGCGCGGTAATATTGCTGTGGGTGAGGAAACACAGACCAAAAGACCGCTGCGTAGCGTCTTCGAAGATGATCTGAGCACTTTCAATGTTGAGAATACGCCGGCGCAATTCTCCTGCCGCACCAGTCTGAGCAACCTGAGCATACTGGATGATGAAAACAGCCTGCCGCCATCGAGACAAGCCATTGAGGGTGAAAGCCACACTCAACCCGCTATCGTGTCCGAAGGTTTGTTTACATTGCTTACGAATACTCATTTTAGTACGACTTACATTTTAATGTTTTCTTTACAACAGGTGAGGAAGAGGAATCGGGTAACAATATCGACGACATATTGCTGGCCAATTGTATCAATATGGGCATGAATCGCACAACCATAACAGCTGCCGCGTCGAAGAAATCAATGGCGCGTGCAGCACGCACTCAATCCGGTGGAGACACACAGTTACCCGCCGATGAGCCGAAGCATTACTACACCGAAGACACGCCGGCGTTACTCTCAAAGGTTGGCAGCAATACAAATTTATCAGCAATATCCATCTGCTCCAGCAATAATATGGACGAACTAAAGGAACTGCAAGCACCGGCCACAATAAGCGGCAACGCTGATAACCGGCACTCGCTTACTTTGTCCGATGACGTATCATCTAATGCGTCGGAGGGCGGTGCCACAGGGCAATCGTTCGATTTGTTGCAGCAATGCATTGAAGTCGGTATGAAAAAGCCGAATACGCAACCGAAGACCCTCTCAAGTGAGGCCAGCGTGCAACAGCGACCGTTGCGTCCATCACAGACGGCCGATCCTATAGCCATGCTACGACGTGGTGGCAACGTGTTGCCGCCATATTTGCCTGTTTCCGATGAGATGAGTAAATATTTGGTGGAGGATTCACCTTGCAATTTCTCTGTGGCCTCAGGTCTATCCAATCTCACTGTGGGCTCTAGTTTGGTGGGACCCGCTGTACAACTAAAGGGCAACAAAACGAGGTTAGTTAATAATATTAAATTATTTTTGAAAAAATATGGTACCGTTCTGGTGACGGTAAGCAGTATGAGTTTTTACTTTTTTTATAAGTTTCAAAACTGTTTCTAGAAAAACTCGATAACTCGTCAATCATTGAATAATCTATATTTATTATCTGTTTTCTAAACATTAGCGCTGAAAACTCTCCAAACATGCCTGCGACTGCAGAGGCTCCGCCGGCTATTGCTGTGGCGCCAGAAGAGGGTGCACGTATGGATCAAAAATGGCAGGACGATTCGCTTAGCTCGCTGTCCATCGACTCTGAAGACGACACGAACTTGTTGAGTCAGGTGAGTAATGAATTATAACCAAACCATTTCAGTGCACCGAAAGTTACAGCAACATTTTTATTTGTTCCTCTTGTCCAATCCCTCAGGCTATTGCCGCTGGTTGCAATAGACCCAAATCGAATCTTGGTTTTAGTAGCACATCGTCTACCAACAACAACAATAACAACAATCGCAACAAGCGCATATCACTGTCCGCTTCACAGCCCATACCCATCAACGCGGCCACCTCGTCATCCTCTCTGAATTCGAGCTCCACAGCGCGACACTACCAACGACAGCAACAACATACAAATGACCGCAGTGCCGATCACACTTCCAGCACAGCACAGCGTTATCAAAATGGAAATGACTCCTACAGTTCTGTGGATTCGAGTGACTCCAACGATAATCAAGCCAAATCACTTTTCGAGCTGTGCATACGCACCGGCATGCATAAGCCCACACGTGAAGCTGGCAACCATCGACGCCAACAGCTAATCAGTAATCGACGCGGTGGCAGCAGCACCACGCAATCGAATCCAAATCTCAAACAATTCGATTCGTTGCCGCTGCAATTGCACACCCAAACGAAACCGACGCCAATGCCGACCAACGTCGCCACGGCATTACCGGCCACAACAACAACAGTTAATCGCCATTTACGCGAACGCGAGCGCAAAGATGAGAAACTACTGCTGGAATGCATCAACACCGGCATTTCGAAGAAGATCGGCAGCAGCGCTAACAGTGGCAGTGGCGGTGTCAGCCTGGGTGGTAGCACTGCTACAGCTGCGACTGCTAGCCGGTACGCTACCGACAATAGCGCACATTCAATGTCTATGCCAATATTTAATACGGGCGATGGCAGTCACAGCACTGGGACCGGGTCAAAAAACGTGCTGGCTACGTCTGCAGCTGCACGGGCGCTGTGTCACCCACACGCGGCTACTTTATCCTCAAGTGTGCACAGCACAGCAGCTCCAGACGTAACAAAGACGAACAACACCGGCTACAACAGCAACTCCACCATCATCAACAACAGCAGCAGCAACAACAACAGCTGCAACGACACCAACAACTCGTGCAACAGCGTGAATTGTTGGGAAGTGAGGGACACCAACAACGTCGACATCATAGACGCAGTAAAAAATCAACCAGCGATGGTCACCACCACCACAGCACACAGCGACGCAAATCTTCCAAGTCACGCGAACGCAACAGAGGAACAGAAAACGAACAATATTGGGTATAAGCAAGAACAAGAACTGGAACACGACGAGCTAAATAGTCCGTCTACTTCGCTGGACAACACTGTGACCAGCGACGATTCCAATGAGTCGTTCATTATAGAGACCACAGTTTCGCTGGAAATGCGTCAATCGCGTACTTCGCCGCCTCTTACCACATCGCAAAAACACAAAGATCCCGATTTAATGTTAAAGTCCGTGGAGCGGCTAACATTAGAGTTCGTCTCTTCAGCCGAACAACTGCGCACCAACGCCACCAATGTGGTTGCGGATTGCAGTACCGCTGAGCAACAACGCGCGACATCTGTTGGCACCAGCATATCCATTGGCGGCCACTCGAACTCCAACAACACCTGGAACGAGGACACCTGTCCCAATGATGATGTCTCGTTTCCCAGCGTTAGCGTCACAGCGCCCGTTGTTGCTTCGTTAAATTATGACGATGACGAGGATGATGATGACGCAGATCAGGCAACCGAAGCGGATCACAAGGACCTGCATGATTTCGCTGAAATTACACCAATAAATGAGGAGCAGACGCAACCGTCCCTCTTACTGCTTGAGCGCGCTGAAACCGCTACACAGCCCAGCTCACTGGAAACGGAAACCGAAACTGACACATTGGTGAATGACGGCCGCAGCCTGGATATACCTTGCTATAATGCAACGCAAGAGTCGACCTCCAGTAGCGGCATAAACTTCCAGCTGGGCGGTGCTGTACAATCAGCAGCGCTTTCTTTGGGTGGCCATCATATGTTGTATGGCAGTAACAGCAATGCGGCTGCCGCAGCCGCACAAGCCGCCGCCGCGGCCGCTGCTGCAATGACAAACTCTACCATCATAGCCATTGAAGCGCGCGCCTTAGCTGAGAATCTACAGCATGGCGGCAGTGTGAGCGCTGACGATGACGAGAGCATTGATTTGACATTCAGTATCAACAGTTTGGATTTGGAGAACATACGTCCACCCTCGGGTATGGAATCGCTCAACATGTCTGGCTACTACCAGCAGGAATCGCAGTCGAATGCCTACCACTCGCTTGGAGTGTTGCAGCGTCGTAGCGGTAGCACGCCGCAGAGTCCGCAAATGATGTTGCGCTCACCGAAGTTTCCACGCAAGTCGTTGCCGCATGGTTTGGTGGCGAAACGTGCACTGGGTCAACTGCCAGCGCACCTCAGCGGCAGCGCGGAAAGCGTAAATTCGAGTTGTAATATGTTGGAGAACATCAAACCGCCATCATTAATGGATGAACTGTTGGACTCTATGATAAGTGTGGCTAGCATTCAATCGGAGGTGGCAGACGGAGAATGCAGTTTGGCTACCACACTATCGGCTGCCTCGAATTATGAGACGGCGGCGGGTGGACAAATGGAGTGCGGTGATTATGATGATAATACCGTTACGCTGCAAAGTTGCTGTGAAACTATGCCACACGATATGGATGCAGAAGAAAATTCTTTCCACAGCGGCGCCGGCAGTACACCGTTGCCAACCGACGATTACGAATTCAGTTCTGCCGAGTCAACGCCACAAAAGTCGGCTGCTTCACCAACACCGCCAAATGGTGAAAAACGCACACTGACGCCAAAACAGAAACGCAAAGTGGCCAAAGACCGCTATCGCACCTACACGATATCCTCCACATTGGCGGCTAGTGAGGAGGAACGCCAGCGTTTGGAACTTGCTGAGGCACAAATGACAGACGAGACGTTGCAGATCGAAATCATCGAAACGGAGGGTACCACTAATGGCAGGTGAGTCTTTATGAGTTACCTTGGAAAACAATGTTGCCTACATTTAGGCGCATGTTCAAATTGGCAAATTTGCCAACAAAGACACGTACATAACGGTACCGATTATATAATAAAAGGTTTTCTTGTTTTTATTTATAATTTTAATGTTACGTTACCACTTTGATTGCAGCTCCAGCAGCCGCCGACGGGCAGATGCTGAACGTTATCGTACACAAACAATTGTCTATACAACTGAAACCACAACAACAACGACAACCACAATCAGAAGCAATGAATTGGAAGCGCAAGAGTTGAACGCAAGCGCAGACGAATCGGCCGGACCGTATTCTTTAACTTCCACAGACGACTGCCCTTCGGAAAATATGTCTTCGTTACGTGAATTGACACAAAAGTTCAAATTCATTAATATGCCCATTCGCACATCGAAATCCGCACCAGAAGCCGAAGCTACTGAGGTGAGAGGAGCACCGGATGGTGGTGACTGCTTAACCAGCATGGAATGCGATCAAAATTCCGACACAGAGTCACGTCATGATCAGCAAGAAACATACAATAATGTTGAAAACTATGATGACCAAAGTGAAGAAGACGAAGAAGCATCTGAGGATAGCGAATCAGAGGATAAATCTGTAGTAAAGCCACCAGCACGTGCGCGTATCGCCAAACCCATAGAGATACCTGACATACTAACGGCCGCCAATGCCGCTGATGAGCAGGCGAAAATAGTGCGCGGCCGCAAGAAGCCGACCTACATTTCACCCTACAGCATACAATACCAGCGCAACATATCGCCGCAAACACGCGTCGCCACAAATAAAACACTGCCGCAGCAGTCAACTGCGACAACAGCACAAACAAAGTCAGTCAGCACACGTTTGGCATCACCGAAAAAAGCGCAGACTCAAGCCAGCGCGGATACAAAATCGAACGCGGCACAACAAGCGGCAGCGCCACCTTCACTCGAACGACAGGGCACCTTCGTACAAGAAGAGCCAACGATTGCTACATGCCAGGTGCCAGTCGTTGTGTCGGAAGTCAAAGCGGCGTTACCACCAAAGACAGCCACAACAGCAGGCGGCAGTCCACAGCGCTCTTCGAAATTACCAACAAAACGCGCAACAGCCGCGGCCGCTTCCAAAACCAACACAGCGCTTATACAACCAGCCACAACGCGCAAAATCCCAATTGCAACCAAATCCAGTTCCCCTAAACACCGTAAAGTAACCGCCACCATTGGCGCGGCAACAAGCGCCGGCATGCCGCAGCGCTCGAACAGCAACGCGGCCATACGTGTGACCAGCAGCGCGGCGCGCATTACACGCGTCTCGGCGACAACGCCGCCAACGCGCAGCAACTCCAACCTGAACAGTCGCGATAGCGCAGCAACGGCGGCGGCGACGGCAACCAAGAACGCGGCAGCGAAAATCAATCAAGCACAAAGCCGCATAGCCAATATTTGGAAGCGCGTAAATGACGTTAAAAGCAAGCAGCAGGAGCAATATAAAGCGCCGCGCGTCAATGTCGCACGCGGCACCGCGGCCGTGGTGAGTAAGTTGAAGTCACAACAAACGAAGTCATCGCCCGCGTTAAATGCCCCCAAAACGTTGTTGGCACAGCGCACAACGCAGCAGCAACCACAGCAACAACAAAAGAAGCAAACGCTCATACGCAGCTCTACATTTGATAACACGCCGAATGGCGGCGTCGGTGCGCTCCAAAATGTGCCGCCGAAGGTGGCAGTCAACGCAGGTGTAGGACAGCGAGGCGGCAGAAAATAAGTGAACGCGTAAGATTTTGCATGAAAGTGCAATAAAACACGATTTCAAGTATTGGATCATTCAATTGGCAGGCGGCGCTGGGTGTAATAGTAATCTTTTATATAGAGACGAAGTGTGCGACGCGTCATAAAAGTATTGTTATGGTTGCTGTCTGCGTGCTTGCTATGCGTTTCGCGTTTAATTTATACCGAATGCGGAACAATAATAACAACAACAAGCCACATTGTAACGACTTTTTAGCAAATCAATCAAATCAGTTAGTCAAAACTAAGCACTTAAGCGCATTTAATAAGTATCTCTTTAAGTTAGTCTCTAAACAAAGTAGTGAAGTAAATATATAAAGCAAAAAACAAAATGAAAATGAAAATGAAACAAAAGCAAAAAATACGCTGAGAAAAGTTAACGAAATGTACGGGAAAGCTCTCACACAAGCCACAATTCGTTTGGGGGCGTTTAATATAACTGCAATGTAGGCCAAATTACGAAATAGTTTAGAAAATACGAAGAAGAAAGGGACAGCGCCGCGCGGTAAAAGCGCGCCAAAGTAGTCAAATATGTACAGTGTGATGTACATATATATATTTGTATGTGTAGATAAGCATATATGAAATATGCTCACGAAAGCAATGAATTTTGATAAGAGTTAACGGTAAACGTACGCTGCATACAACGCATATATGTATGTATATGCTTTTGCTTTATGGCTATCGATTGGATTTGTATGTGTTTGCATAAATTCTTGCCAGTGAGAAAAATATAGCAAGAAAAATGCGTTCTTAACATAACCAAACATTTATTTAAAAATATTAATTATTTAAAAATATTAATTCTTTAAAAATATTAATTCTTTAAAAATATTAATTCTTTAAAATAGCATTGATTTTGTTACTAATGTTTGTAATTAAATTTTGCGATTTTCTAGTTTGAAAACAAAAACAGTTACTGTCTTATCAACACACTCGTTTTAAGCTATTCGTGTGTATATGTACAGTCGGCTGATAAACGAAAGCTTAGTCACTTTTCATGCGTTGAACAAAAACTAATTATCGCTAAGTTAATGATTCACCATAAATTTGATAAATATTCAAACTGCCAAAATTTAATTGCTTCCGTAATGGCGAACGTGTCTTCGTTGACTTTGGTGTACGGGAAAAAAAAAACTTATTTTCCACATTCGTTAATAGTACTTTGCTTTTGTGCTTATCTATATGACTCTATAAATATATTTAAATATGAGTAAGGCTGATATTTGGCGTAGTTACATGGGCAGGCATATTTTATACGGTTTATTGCGTTTACTTAGTACAGCTTACTTTTTTTATTTTAAATAAAAGTGGCGCTTTGTTGAAAGCAGAAATTATGAAAATTGTTGTATTTGCGAATTCAATGCTTGATTTCATCCAACATTTTTAGATTTTAACTGACTTCAAAAATTGAAATTGCAAATTTTTTTTTTTTAGATAATTGTGTTATTTTCATTTTTCAAGTCTGATAAAATTCAAAATGTAGGTTGAAAAAAAGCTTAAATAACATTGGAAAAGCTTGATTTCTAAATATTTGTGTATTAAAATTTGTAGAAATCAAGTTTGAAGTTTCCAAAATACAAATTTTCTTAGTAATGCGTGAAAACATTGAAAGATTAAAACTGATTTTAATGATTTTTAAATGTTAAATTATTTAAAATCATTTTAATTTTTCGCAAATTCACGTTTTTTAACTGGCGCTCAACAAATTGGCTTCTAATAAAACAAAAATGATTATCTCAGTGTTTTTAAAATATTTTGGCTCGTTCATTTTTAATACTTAGCTTAAATCATATTAGTGTGCACACTACAGACGGCTGCTAATCATTGATTTATTTAACAGACTTTAAAATTGAAAAATTGTTGTACAACAAAAATTTATAAAATTTCCATTTTGCAGAAATTTTTTGCACAATTAGTGTTTTTGCTTTTTGTGGCGAATGTGAACTATAAGCAGCAAATATCAGTTTATTAAATAAATATGGATTTTCGAAAAGTCAAATATTTTCGAAAAATATTATTTACTTGCATTGAGAATGAATTTTAAAGCTTGTAAAATAATACTTTTTTGGCAATTATTGTTTGTAATAAATAAATAAATAAACTTTGATTTAAAATTTCTAAATTTTAATTAAATAAATTTTAATTTAAAATTTTATTTATTTATTTGTTATAAATATGTTTTAAATATTTGTTTTTTCTTTTCCACATTAATATAAACTAAAACTTTGTTTATTTATAGTTCAATACGCTTTAAAATCTCTAATTGTGCATTAATAAATTCCACCACTGCAGTTTAAACATTACTACTTTACATACACCTACATACATACATACTTATATATTTACTTTGCTGCTAGTTAGCGTTGCTTAATAACTTACTCTATAAGCGTTCACGAATTTTTCGTACAAACCAAATATTAATGTTTAATTTTCGAAAAAATCGTCACTTTAGTCTTAAGCCAATATAGTCTTCTGTTTAATTTTAAATTACTGTTAATTTTAAAGACTTGAATTTTTTTATACTTAATTACATACAAACATACATATATGTGCGTCTTCGAAGTTTATTGAAATAAATACATACATGCATACATACATACATAAATATATATAAAGAAATGTAAGTTGAAATCTAGTTGTGCGTTCATATTTTACTTATAAGCGTCTTTTTTATTTGTAAGATTTCTCTCCAACATATATATTTCTGTTTTGTTTGTGCTAACTAGTACTTGTTGTAAACCATAATTGTATTTAATATTTAAACAATTCACACACCACTCGAATGCAGCTTTCTAAATTATTTCTATGAAATTCGTATTAGAGCGTTGCGTTCGAGCGTCAAAGCTTAGTAGTAGAAGACTACATGCTGGCAAGCAGTAACTCCTTAATTTACAAATTTATTTTGCATAAAACGTGTAAGCCGACGCAAAAAATCAGGTACTTCGATTCTTATGCACAAAAAGAATGCGAATTTACTTAGTTTTTTGCAATAAACAAACGATAAAAAATTATCCATTACTTCCATTTATTATATGGCGCATTAAATTATGCATACAATTTTTTTGAATTAATAATATAAAAAAATTTAAAAATAAATCATTTCAACGAACTATTCAACTGCCGTTTTATTCATTTTAATGGTGTTAATTATTATTATTTTTTTCATATAAAAATTAAAAAAAAAAATTAGCAATTAGACCAAATCTTATAGGTCTTTTTAATTTTTCTATATATAACTGTTTGTTAGACAAAAAAATATAACCATGAAAAATATACAAATATAAGCAAGTAGTGCAAGTAAATAAAGTACAGTATAAACAAGTACAGATTTTAAGTAATAAGAATGTTCCTTCAATTCCAATTAATATTCTTACATACAAACAAACATATATAAATACAATAAACACTAAATACTAAACTATATTAATTACATAACTAGCAGTAATATTTCGATAATACAATGTTGAACAAAAAAAAAACTAAAAATATAGTACATACACACATATACACAACATACAACTGTAATAAAAGTGCTTAATAAAATACATGAAAACCTGGTTTTATTCGCCGAAAACAAATGTGCATTTCATAAACAAAAAGCATGTCTGTCTGGCGCCTACAGACTTTTTCCAGAAGCGACTGCAGCAAATAAAACAAATGTGCGCAAATATAAATATGGTTGACTGCATATTTACAGATTTTTAAGCTTTATTGACACGCTTTTCGCGCTGGAGATTAAAAATTATCGCTGGTGCGGCAAACACTTGCATTTACTTTCTTTCTGCGACGCGTTTGCTGTTTATATGCCAACGTCACTACAGTTTCTTCCATACAAATATTTCAAAAATTATATTTTTTATTAATTATACAGAGATATAAACCACTTTCTTCCCTTACTTATCCAATAATTAAAAAAAACAGCAATTATTTTTGTACATTTCTACATTTTATTTACAATTACATAATATATTTCATGCTAATTGTATATGTATATCGAGAAAAAAAAATCATAAATAATCGTTGGAATAACTGCATATTGTGCAGCAAAAAAAAAATATAAAAATAGTTAAAAAAACAATAATTACCCTAATAAATTAACTGCATGGCTTGACTATTTTGCTTTGTTTAAAACAAAATTGCCTTGCAGTTATTTACCCAGCAGCAATAAGTTACAATACAGAAGATTTTTAATTTTTTTTTTTTAATTTAAATACATAATAAATTATTTAGTTTCGTTGCAACAAACATGTTTGTTGCTTATTTGAATTTATCGATGTTAGATTAAACTTTCATTTTAAACTATTTGCTAAGGAAAGAAGTCTTGATGTCTGCTCAGTGGTGTGGAAGTAGATAGTTGGTATGTGTGTGTGTAATGTGTTTTAGTAGAAACGTTTCCTTGAATTTTTCTCTTTGAAATAGGAGATTGCAAAAATGGCACCGGCGATTGTGACCAACATGCCGAATAAGAGTATGAAGAAAATCTTTGCATTCGACATACCCGGTTTGGGATCTTCTTTGTGTTCGCGTGGCGGTTCATATGTTTTCGCACGCGGTACAATGCTGGAACGCGATGCAATTTCTTCCGGCTGTGGCAAAAATATATGCATATCATATACAATTAGTTGACACTATTTTATGTATGTAATTCAGCGCTACCTACCGAAACATTTATATCCAGATCGTAAAATTTGACACCAAGTATATCGTGGCTGTCTGAGAGATCGCCAGTTGTCGCCGATAGACCAAGGAAATAGCCGGTTGGTAATTCAACATCGTTCACCACAAAACAATTCTTCCACTCGCCTTTATTCTCTATATCCGTAGAAATGGAGAGTATATCATTTTCATAACGTATGCTGACGTGTGTGTCATAGTCCACATTGCGGAAACGCACTTCACAGCCCGCCAGTTGTGTATGTGTGCCATCGCGATCATGATCATAGGTCCAGGTGCCATTGTTAATCATAGCACTGAGGTAGGGATGTTGATGCTAATAAAATGTAAATGATTTATTACTTTTCAGTATATATGGTATATAATAGAATTTCAGCTTACATTATGTGGACCATTGTGATTGCTGTACGTATCTAAAATCACCGCTAAGCCTGAGAAGTAATCTTTGCTACCAAAAACAGGTCCTGCTTGCATACGCTCTTTGGTGTACCAAATTGCAAAACCATCTCCAAACAGTTCAGTGCCTTTGCCGTGTACTTTGAATGTTACATGCAACTCCCAATTACGTGTCATTACGGGCTGTTGAAATGAAAAAAGCAATTAAAAGATCTTCACGCTGATTTTGTATGTAAAGCTTACCGAGTAATTCCAAAGTGCACCGCTTTTAGACTGTAAATCTGGCGTCAGTCTTATGTAGTTACTAGTCACCATAGTGTGACCTAAGAAATCCCAATATGGCAAATTTATGCCAATGCCTATAAAAGAAGAAACAGTTTATCAAGTTCATTTGACCTGCGACTCCTTGCTGCTTCTTTGTTCCGTTTGTGTCGTCTTAATTAATCAGCAATCAGTTAAACGAAACTTACCTTGAAATGGACGTATCAATGAATGCTCACGCTTCATGTACTCACTGCTACTCACAGAACATTCACCATTTTTAAAAATAAATAATAGAATTATTGGCAATAACTTCACCAAACTCTCCCAGAACACATTCGACATTTTCCGCAATTTTATATGGAATACTCAAAAAAAAATTCGCGTTAATTCGACAAATGTCAAACGATCATTTGCGTTTATCTTGAGAATGTTCGGGGAAAGCGCCGGGCAATAGCTTTGTTTGATTTTTCCATTCGCTTTTTACAAGGTTGCATTCGAGCGACCGTACTTTCTTTTGTTCGGAGTACTCAGAGCAAATCTTCTGAGAAAAAAAAACGTTTAATGTAGTTAATTAAATAATCTAAAATGTGATAAAAGCGGTTTAGGGAAAAGTCACTTAACTATTTATTTTGAAATATGAAGAACTAGAACCATTTTCTTTTCTGTGCCGTTACCCGGAGTGTGAGAATGAAGCAGTCGATTTTTATTTTATTTTATTTTGTATATATTTAAAGCTTAGAAATAGTAAATAAAACTAATAACAATACAATTTTATTAAATAATAAGAGATTTTAAAAAAGTTTGATCTACGAAAACCAGTAATAAATATCATGAATGTGTTTTATAGATTCCGGAGTCACCCAGTTACTAATGTATCGATGAGCAATTATATCGATAAATGCATATAATTTCCGTAAGTAAATCGATATAAGTTTGGAGCCACTATTGTTTACTGTTAACACTGCTAATAAATTGATCCAACATAATTCAATACTGAGATTATTTAGTAAAAGATATGTTAAACAATATAGTAAGCTGAATAGTTAAAAATACGGTATAGCGCACGGAAACCATAGGCAGAACAGTAGAGCGGTGGTTAAAATGGATGAACGAAATTTCCGTTCGAGTTACTATGAAAAAGTGGGATGTTATTCAGTTGAAGAAAAAAAGTCGCTAAATAAACTGCTCCAAGACAATATACGCAATCACTCGAAATTGAAGCAGTTTTGTTTAAGTTATACTGTACCCACGGCGCAACGTGGCCTATTGTGGAGCATAATACTTGGTGTATTGCCACTACACAAAAACTCCATGGATTATATATTACTACAACGCACTGCCGTTTATGAGGACTTGCATCGCGCAGTCACTAAAATGCAATATATCGATCACACCTCACCGAAAAGTAAAGTGTTGCAATCAATGTGGCTTTTGGAGAATGGTCGACTGTTGCATCCGTTAACCGGTCCACCGGACGATGATAACAATTTTATGGAAATTGTTAAAGTACTGCTACAAATATTCGAAAACGATGTGGAGACTTATTGGATTGCCAAAGAGTTTTTTGCATGCACAAAAGGAATAGAGCAAGAATGCACAAAACTGATGGAACTCACACAGACGTTGTTAAAACGTGAAGACATTGAATTGAATAAGTTAGTTTTGGTGCAAAGCTTTTTTTGGCATTCAAAAAATACTAATCCATATATAATTTTTCATTTGCAGTCACTTGGAGAAGTTAGGTGTTTTCAATACAGGGGAAATATTAGATAAATGGTACGTGACCTGCTTCGCTGGAGTCATTACCGATACAGCGCTAGTAAAAGTTTGGGACAAAATATGTGGCGGGTCAAGGAAAATCGTGGTTTTTGTCTTCTTAGATTTGGTTAAAACGCTGAGAAATCATGTCTTGGGTTGCAATTCAATGCTTGACTTGAAAACTCTAATCGAACAGGTATGAAAACTAACAGATATGTTAAATAAATACAAGACTCAAGCTGATTAATTTTAGGTAAAAGATCAAGATGCCACCATAGTTAACAAAGCCATTAAAACTTGGCAAAGTAATAAGAACCACAACGAGATCACTGTACACTGATAAACAAAATTCGTTCGGACTGCGCTTTATTTGATTATTCTCTAAACCCTTTTCAACGCATACATAACACTTAAATATACTTGAAAATAACATCCTTTTTATCCGCAACTGTTTGCAACTCCAAAGTCACCGGACACTGCAACCAATACGACAAGAGCTCTTCAGTGTAACCAATAAGGAAGTACATCTTTCTCGGACTAATCGCTTGGCGAACAATGGCAGCTATTCTTATCATATTGTGCTGCCGTTTGATAATCACTTCGGATACAATAAGCGCATGCCAGGTTCCAGTCATGAACTTGCGCATAAACAAATCTTCAATAGCCGTCTGGGAGGCGCGCAGTCCATCCAACATAGATGCTGTATGGAGCAATAAATACAAATGAATTATATAGAATATAGTATTTGTAATAAATAATTTTTATACGTACATGTGTTCCATGAGTTCCAAGCTTTGCGATGCGCAATATAGTGTGGCGGGTTGGCCATTTCATATGTAAGTGCACGATTACGTTTTGTCGTAACACGATAGCGACCGGCTTGCACGCGACTGCATACTGGACTGGTGTGGAATGCAGCAGACGTTGCAGCGATGGCTTGAGAACACAAATTCGTGTTTTCCAATAACTGCTGTGCGCACTACAATCACAAAAGGTGTTTAATATTATTTATTTAATTGAGAAAACTGCAATTACCTTCTTTAACAGACTCATTTCTCCCTAAATGGATTTACGAAAAAACGAACACGGTAAACGATCAGCTGTTTATTGTGTCGTAACAAGAAATGTCAAAGTGACAGCAAAAAACCAGAAAAAACACAAATATTTATCAGAAAGTGCAAAAGGAAAACATCGAAAAGTCAACTTAAATGTCAAGCACAGCAAAACAAAAATAAATGTTTGGGACTCGCCAAATTTGTTTTCATCCAATCTTCCTGTCTGGATATTAATTTTAAATTAATGAAATTTTTCTAACATTCACTAAGAATTTGTGTGCTTTATTGTTTCTATTTGTGGCGTGTTAAAGGTGTTGTGCTGTGTGAGAATATAAGTGCTGTGCTAAAATGAGTAGTTCGCGTAATCTCTTGTTGCGTAGCTCAGATAGTGAAGAAATCGTCAGTAATGCGTCTAATAACCTTTTATCTGGTTCCCCATCTTTATCCTCCCTAAATAGATTACGAGACACTTTCCGACGTTCAGAAAGTATTTCGTCGCAAATAAGTGCACTAGTTTCGAATGCAGCTGGTGTGGTGACGGGTTCAAATAATGCACAAACGGGCATACCATCGGAAGTCTCATCAGCTTCTTCCCAAACATGTACGCCCAAAAAACGAAAACCTGGTAAGTTCACAGTTTATTTATTTTAAAATTAATTTTCATTATCAAAATGCTGACAGCAAGCTGTATCATATCTGTATGTACATATGTACAAAATCTTGTTTGTTTTCATACAACCGAGTATGCGTCTATGTTACAAAATAGTATCAAATCACTGTGATCCAACAGGTGATTTAAAAAATCACGGTCGTGGTTGTAATTGCGAATTTTTTACAACACATTGGAAATAAGATAAGACATATTTGATGACTCAAATATTTTTATATGCGATTAAATTAGTTATTTTAAACTCATATGGATATTGGGAGCTTATCAGACAACAAAGAAGATATTTTGTATACCTACATACTATGTATGTACATATGTGAATGTCAACGGATTCATTTATTTATGTGGATGAATATTGGCTGTTTTCAATTATAAGTAGCTGAGTGTCATTACATATATGTCACCAGGATCTTTTCTCTATTTATCCCTATTTTTTTCATATAAATAATCATATTGTACAGTGGAACATATCTGGACATTTGAATCCTTTTACAACAACACTATTTCCAATATTATAGAATATGTAACGATATTAAAGGAATGTTATCTGACTCAGTTTAAATTAATTGATGTATTGAAATTAATTAAAACTTTATATTCATTCAAAAATTCTCTAAATACCTATTTCACGAGATTCGTGTTCGAGTAATCATAAAGAATCCGAATTTATATCCAGTCAAAAACTTATAATCTTATTAGAATTCACTAAAGCTATTTGCATTTTGCTACAACAATAACAACATCCGATTTTCTTCAAAATTTTCCAGTAAGGTTTATATCACCATATAAAGCAGCTAGAATAACTGAATTTCCTTGAAAGATTCCACGGTCCAATTACAGTACATGCTTGATAAAAGCTTCATCTCTTGTTATTGAATAATAATTGCTTTAAGACTGTCACTACTGTTTAATTCTTATGGAATAAAATTGGGTCAATTCCAGTAACTTAGAACCGGATGCCGTAGAAATTGAGACTTAAGAGGCTCTATCTTTCCGTGATACCTCTCTTATACTATATGTGTATAAATCTTATTATGTATATGAATGTAATTAGATCTTATATTAAAACTTTATATTTGGGATCAAGTTTCTTAAAAAAACGTGCTGAACTTCTAAGATGCTTATGCATTAAAAAAATTTAATCTTATCACCAAATTGAAGAAAATTTTTAATTTTAAATAAAGGGTGTTCATTTTGGAAGCAAAACAAATATGTTTTTTGACCGTGCAAGTGACAGCGGTGACAGTGGAAAATCAATAATAAATAGCAACTTGAAAATAAATAAAAAATTGCGAGCGAGCTAACTCACCACCGGATGTGAGCGAACGGTGCAAGCAAATAGACGACTTCAAACAGAGAGCCGTAAAGGACACAGTAATATACCCTCAAATTGTGAGAATTGAAAGCTTGAAGCAGACAGTCATCAACGAAGTAGCCAGTCAGTCGCAATATAAATACATATTTACATACTCACTCGCATACTCTTCGGTGCAGTATTTGTGAAAACACGGTGGAAATTTGCGTGGAGAATTATTCGTGTTTATTTAAATATTAAAAATATAAAAGTGCTAATTAAACATAAATAAACAAACGAAAGAACATCAAAACTAGCAGTGAAACGCGAAAAGCAGAAGTTTAATCTACAGCAATTGTGTCTTGCAACGAGCGTGATTGTGGGTGGGGAAGTGCGCTTCGATTTTTCACCAGAGCATATAATATTCGATTAACGCGAGCTATAATTACTTTTCGCAGCAAATTTTGTGTGTCTCCAAATAAATAATCGACAAAGAAAGTAAACGTTGTGTTTGTAATCACTTTGGAGTCTGGGCTAATTGTGTGCGGTCCCAGTTGTATCTTTTTTCGAACAATTTGATTTGGCTTATGCGCACCCAATACCCGTAACATGCGCTCCCTGGCTGACGAAACCAGGAAATTGACGTTGAACAACAACAATAACAACAATACGGTTGACCAACAAAGTACACAAACGACTACAGTAGCGGTGGTTGTCAAGCAGTCTAATAACTCGAATAAAGCATACAAGATGCAACAGCAAGTCAACGTTATGACCAGCGCCACAACGGTTGCTCACCAAAAGCAACATGCACATCAACAACAGCATCAGCAGCAACAACAAAAGCACCACAAGCAACAGCAGAACAATAACTCGACAACAATTAGCTTGCCAAAGGCCTCACATGCGAACACCAGTGAAGAGATTGCCGGCGGTGTGCAGGACACCATCTATTTGTGCAACTTTCGCGTGTCCGTTGATGGCGATTGGCTGTGCCTGAAGGAGCTACAGGATCTTGACATTGGTCAGCAGCATAGCGGCGGCGGTGGTGGCAACAGTAACAGCGTCTATGGCGTACAACGCGGCACACAGCTGGGTCAAAAGAACAAACGCTATTCGGGAATGTCGAACGGTTTGGATGATAATGGTATATTGACTGTCCGTAACTTGCTGGGTCGTCGTTTTAACGATGCACCCGAACATGTGCACAAGACGAACGGTTCGTCGTCGTCGTCGTTGTCGCACTTGCTTACCGCACGACATGCACATGCAGATAATGGCTTGATTGGTGTGTTTGGTGTTGGTGGTACTGGTGAATGGTCCAATCACCGTAGGTTGCTTTTTTTCAACTAATTTCCATTGCAATATTTTCACATACTACACTCAACACACACATACACACACTTGCATATGTAAATAGTAGATTCATATGTTTATTTTCGTTTTTAGTTTTACTTGAAACACATTGCATTTTCTTTGGATTTTTGTTTTTAAATATTTTTTTCGATGCATTTTTGTTTTTTATTTTTTTTTGTGTGGCAATTTGTCTAAATTTAAATCGACTACTTTGTGTGTCTCGTACAAATGCTCGGTGTTAGTAAAGTAAACAATACGTAATAGCTACCCTGCAGGAAATATTTTTGTACTTAACTATTACACTTTTGTCGGTAGTATAAATTGGTTGTGGAAACATCATGGGTTTGCACTAAAGATTATAGAAAGCACATTTGCGTGTGTTATGTGTCGTGTCTCCATAACCGATACAATATTATGGACATATTTTCCGACGGTTTCTTTAGTTCCCAAAATAACAGTTTTTAATTTCAATTCGACGTTTTTGGTTGTTTTTCATTATTCGTTGTACCAAATTATAGTTTTAAGCCTCTCCAAATAATAGACATTTTTCAAAAATGTGGTTTCTCATTAAAATCATATGTTTACGCATTCCCTACAGGGTTGATGGCTACCATAGATGAATGTATGTCCATTGTTTGACACCTGATTGCACTTATTTCACTTGCATGAAGGTGATGTCATCCTGCGTTTTACCGTTAAAGTATCCTTATCAAAAGTAGCACTTATAGGTACTATAACTGTGCATGTTGTTTACTTAGAAGTGTGTGTGATAAATCTCTTAAGAACAGTGCATTAGACTCATAGCGCCCACTTACTATGTATACATTGTGCTACTAAAAAGCCTTAAATATTTTCGAACTTGGATAAAAATCGTTTAGTTTCGTATTTACAGTAAGGCTTGAGCTTTATTTGGATTGATGAAAGGTGATCAATGAAATCTTTGGGTAGACAGAATGGTTAAGAGCTCCTTATTGAGTAATGATTCATTTAATGAAACATTTTCCATTTCAAAATTATACTGTAAGCTCTAATACGCCTGCCAAAGGTCAAGCGCCATGATTGTGCTATTTTAAAACTTATACAACGAACTTTTGAAAACACTTTTGAAGACTTGTTCTTCAACAATGTGAACTAAAAATGTTCTCTTCTCAACATCAGAGCCAACTATTACTACCATACGCCATTTTTATAAAAAATAAAGAAGTTTTGTTATTTATTTAGCAAAAAAGATTGCGTATAAATAATGCAAAAATATACATAAATAAAGTGAAGAAACACTTGCGATAAGTAGGTAATTAAAGAAATAAATACGCTATAATATGGACACTAGTTTATCCAGTAGTGAATTTAAGAGATTTTTATGTGTCGTACATGGTTTCCCAACTGCGTGAACCTTTCGAATGATCTCTGGATGCTGCGCGTTCCGGCTGCGGCACTAAGGCCATTTCTTCATCTTCTTCTTCGCCTTCTTCTTCTTCTTCTCCTTCTCCCTCTTCTTCTTCATTCTGTAATGGAAATATTTAATATTGATTTATTTAACAGTGATACCTTCCTATACACTACTCTTCTTATTGTCTGTCTGTAGGGTACGTTGTATGCCTAAGCGCTTGGTGCTATCCGAACTGGATGAACACTTTAGCTCTGTACCGCCGGAAAGACGAGATTTTGTCGGTGTTGATTTCGATTTAGCCGGTGCTGCTTTAGATTTCGCTGGTGCTGGTTTGGTTTTCGTTGGTGAGGGTGATGCTGATTTTTTCCGCTTCTTCTCATCTATGGTGACCACTTTCTGTTTGCCTTTTTTCGCTTTCTGTCGCACTTTACTTTCGGGCTCGGACGAGGAATAGTAATCGAGTGATGTTGTTTCGATAATGGGTGCGCTTTCCGATTCCTTGGTGGCACGCTTAGAGCATGGAATGCATTTTGCAGCCGGTTGACAAGCCAGCGACGATGTGGAAGTGGACGCGCGTCGGTCTGGAAAGTTGAAATTGATTAGTTAGAGCTGTTTTATTTCACTTTTTACATTTTTTCTTTGATCTACGTGGTTGTGTTGCAATGACCGATTTCGTTTCGGGCTTAATAACGATCTCTTCATCGGCTGGTTTCTTTCTGCATAGGAAAAAGTTGCACCACGCAGGGCATTTACGCTTTTTTTTCGGTGGCTTTGGTTTTGGTTCGGTCTTGCGCCTACGCTTACGATATCTCAGTAGCATAGCGACCAGCAGTATGATCAGTAATATGAGCAGTATAAGTCCTATAATGCAACAAAGATACTTGAGATAGTGTTTTTGTTCTTCCGATGTCAACTTGATTAGGGACCCGCCGCCACCATGCTTTCCACCCTTTGATTTGCACTTTGTCTTCTTGGCTTTATGTGTTTGATTCTGTTCTGTATGGGCACCATGTTGGCTTTGTTGAGCTTTATTACTCTGTTGAGCTTTAGACTTATCCTTAGACTTATCGCAAATCTTTCTGCTCTGCAGTTGTCTATTGTCGTTGGCGCTTTTCTCAAACCAACGTTTACTGTTGATCATTGTTTGTCTGGCTTTCTCTTTTATCTTGTATTCCAATGCCTTTTGTGCGAGTTCCATGTCGGAAAAGCCATCGTCGCTTTTACTATTATCACCCGCACCGACAGTGTCGCCAAAACGCGTACCACTCAGATCGTCTTTGCGTTGATTGAGCGCTTGATCATCGTCCAAGTCCAATGCCTTACGTCCTTTCCTCAATTTTTCAACAATCCGCAGTACACCACCCAGACCGGGATAGAACTCCTCGTCGGAGAGATGCGGTTTCAAATTCTCATTAATCCAAGCTATAAATTTGCAATTGAAAGCTTCCTGTGGCATTGACTGTGACTGATAGCAACGTGTGACCGTTTCATAGAAACGTAAAATTACGTAAGCGGATTTCAGTGATCGGAGATCATAATTGCGACGCTTCCGAAATGGCAACCAAATATTACTCAAACCATTCTCAATGCAATCGGCCTCCAGTTTTGGCAAAGCCACGAGCATAACATTCTCCTCGCCATCGCTGGTCGGCAACATTTCGAGGCGCGCACAGCCGCTCGGTCCGCCACCAGCACCGTTGCCATCGGCACCACATTCCGAGCCCCTTATCGAGTCCACACGCACATTATCCATTTCCTCAAGTAAAATTGGCATTCTCCAGCCATTGCCGTTAGTGTTCAGAAAGGACTTGCATTGTTGATACAGCTCTACCACACTACTGACCACCCTGAGACTAGCCTTGCCGCCATAAAAGGAATACTTAGCCACGGGCAGCATGTATGAGCGCAAGTAACCGCCAAGCATATCGTAATAAGCACGCTCCACCACCTTTCTCGAAGCGTCGTTCATTCTTTGTATCATCTCATTGCCGTTGTAAAAGTAATTCAGCAGCATATTTAACATATCGTCGTTGAGCAGACATTTCGGCAGATCTTTCGGCAGCAAGTACTGTAAAGAAATGATAATTTTGACGCCGCTCTTCATTTATACAAGCCGACAAGTGAACACACGTTACCTCAAAGTCTCGACGTGCGGCCATCAAATTCAAATCTTCCGGCGAAAAACAATTCTTACGTGTACTATCGAAAAGATTCGAACCGACAAACTCATTGATTTCCGTATTAGACATATCTTCCTCTTCAACTCTACGTAAATATTTCAGTCTTCTTGTTGGACCTTCCTCAGGTTCGACCGGAAGGTCGTCTAGCTTGCAAGTGTTGTCCGCTTCGCAGCCATCGTTGTTATTGAGCACATGAAAATTCATGATACCCTGATTGAACTCGCTGTTAAGATCGGCGGCAAGCTTTAGACCATCCGCGAATTGACTAGGCTGCTCGATGGTACGTAAATCGAAATCGTACACTGGACAGCCGCCTGGACAGAGCAGCATCAGCAGCACTATAGACACACATATTTTCATCTTTTCATTTCAAATACTTTTTCAAAACTGATAAATTCTTGCCGATTGACGTCTACAGCAATTCAAAAGCCCCTGTGATCAATTGAATCGTCTACAGTTTTTGTGTGTGAATTTTTCGATTTTGTTAAGTTTTTAGTTGCTTATGCTTTTCGATATTAAATATTTTTTGTTGCAAGCGAATTCCGTTATTTAAGTAGCGTAGGAATGCGCCAAATATAATGGAGACAAGGTGGCGACAATTCGTCAGAAACGAAAAGAACTATCAAAGGTGGAAAATGTTCTGAAAAAAAAACGTTCCCCTTCTTTCCTTCTTTCGTTCATGACGTCACGAACTAGTGTATTTTTCTGTCAAAGGAACTTCGAAAGTAGTAATGGGACGAAACTGTCGTAATCTCCATTTTTATGATAACTTTGAAAGCGCTATGTATCTAACATATTGAAGTGAATGTGGTCTTGTCTAACACGAGAGAATACGAGTGTGCGCCGATTGTAAAAAAAATATTGAGAATTATTTCTATTTGATTGACATTCAACTGTCTTAGTCTGAGAGAGACACTCATGTTTTGTAAACAAAAAAATTTCCTTCAGTTGCTAAACTGACGTCACTATAGCATCGGTATAAACTCAGTATTCTCTCAAACCAGGTGTGTGATTGCGATTAAATAATTTTGAATGCTGAAACTGATCACATTGATCACATGAATACATAAACCAGACTTTAACGCTAAACAGCCAATTGAATTTGGCCATAAGTAGGTTTTACAGTGATTAACAGTTACGCATTCGACGGCTTGTACTTTTAGCACGCGATCCAGCCGAAATCGAGCGCAGTAATCTGGTGAATATCTGTAAACTCGTGGTAAAGGAATTGTTAGAGCAATCGCTACGCTTCGGACGCATGTTGGACTCGGATCATCTACCACTGCAGCACTTCTTCATCGTAATAGAACATGTACTAGGTCATGGCTTGCGACCAAAGAAGGTGTGTTTAACTATCACTTCACATCTTCTTAGAGAGTGTTCTCTTTATACACCTTTATCGCATATTTTAGGGTCTTTTGGGGCCACGCAAAGAATTGTGGGATCTGTTGCAGAGCGTAGAGAACTATTGCCCCGAAGCGCAGGACATCACCGCAAGTGTACGTGATTTGCCCACCGTGCGCACACATATTGGACGTGCCCGCGCCTGGCTACGCATAGCGTTGATGCAGAAGAAATTGGCCGATTATTTGCAGGCGCTCATCGAGCATCGAGACGACTCACTGTACGAATACTACGAACCGCATGCGCTAATGATGAGCGACGAGGTGTGATATTCAATAACAGTGATTTAGTTAGTATTATTCAAAACCTTTTCTTTTTTCTTAATTTTTGTGTCGGACCGCCATAGATTGTGGTGATTATGGGCATTTTAGTGGGTCTAAATGTTATCGATTGTAATCTGTGTGTGAAAGAAGAAGATTTGGACTCACAACAGGGTGTTATCGACTTTTCGCTTTATTTACGCTCGAGTTCGCGCAGTACCGAGAACGACGAGGAGATCAATCAGTCATTGGAGGCGAATGGTCAGGGCAACATGATTGCTGTGTTGGATCAAAAGAACTATATTGAAGAGCTCAATCGGCATTTAAAGTATGTACTGCTCAGAGTAGATTATGTAGGCAATTGCGCAACACAGTGACGGACGATTTTCATCGATAATATAGTGAAGAAAAATATAAGTCTGGGAAGCTTCAATACCCAATTTTTTTTTAATTTTTTCTAAAAAACGATAAATATGAAATTTTTTTCGAAAAAAATCATAATTTGTCTATATAAGATCTTAGAAATGTCATTTAGACTTGAACATTTAAGTATTTCGAAGTTAATTACCACTGTGTTGCGCAATTGTATGCAGATCCTCTGGTAATCCGAGACAGCATTTAAATCACATACGTGATTTCTCTTTAGTGCCACAGTCGGTAATCTACAGGCTAAAGTTGAATCCCTTACAACAACAAATGCGCTTATGAAGGAGGATCTAGCGATTGCGCGCAATAGCCTTTTAGCCTTACAAGCCGAGAATCAGGCACTACGTCAAAATGCCACCATTACCAGTACGTATACTCTTGCTTTCCCTCTCTCTCTCTCTCACACAATGTGGGCATATTCTATTTCATATATCACATATTTCGCCGTAGAAGATGTTCCTACATCAAATGCGGAAGCCAGTCCAAACAAATCGTCCGATCGTGCGAACAAAGCCACGATCGAAACACTCAACGCCGAGTTGAGTGAGGAGAAAAAGAAAAATATCGAACTCGATAAGGAGTTGAAATTGCAAGTGTCACTCAAAGCCGAATCCGATATGGCAATGAAATTGCTTGAGAAGGATATACACGAGAAGCAGGATACAATTGTATCGCTGCGACGACAATTGGACGATATAAAACAAATTAATTTGGAAATGTATCGCAAATTACAGGTGGGTACGAGCAGTTGGTGTAAAAGCCGAGGGTTATGAAAAAAACGAATTAATAAGATACAAAATGTTACTTTTGTAGCTCAATTTAATTATTTAATTAATTATGTACATAAAATAAATTGACTTAATTCAAATTGCAATTAAGTAAATTGAGTTCAATTAAGTCAAAATATTTATGAATTGTGAAGAAATGGGTTTCGAGTTGTTTAAACTATTTAATATGGTCAATTAGCTAATTGACTCAATTAAATGAAATTGATTTAAGTATTCAATTAAGTCAAAATATTAATACATTGTGAAAGAATGGGACTTGAGTTGTTTAAAATGTCTAATGTAGTCAATTAGCTAATTGAATCAATTAAGTGAAATTAATTTAAGTAGTTTTATTACAAAATTTTAATTTTTTTTAATAAAAATATTAAAAATGTTTTATTAAATGGTTCAACTTAATTTAATTTCAATTTTCTAATTGAATTAATAATAAAATATATAAACTATTTTTTTGGGACTTATTGTTAATATTCTTATTTATATGTAAGCTATTTAAATATAGTAATATTTCCACAAACATAATTTGCATTATGTATAAATATGTATGCTCTTTATAACACACCATCAACAATTCGCGCCTCATCAGGAATGTGAAGACGAGCTAACACAAAAGGGTGAAATGGTCTCGCGCCTACAAACCAAAGCTTCACAAATCGGCAACATACTGCAATCGCTCGAGCGGAAGTACGAGTCTAAATTGGAGCAACAACAACAGCAGCAACAACCCGTTGGCGATAAATCGCCCGCGTCACGCCGTCAACAAAATCTACAAAAATTTGAAGCGCTCACCAAAAAGCATCGACAGGACATTGGACCACCTGTGAAGCGTCTGCATTTGAAAGTGGACGCCATACCACCATTCAATCCCAACAACTACCGCAAATCACCATCGGCAACGGTCGCACCTGGTGAAAAACTAGAGACTGAGGGCGAACTGAAAACACCAACTTCGGCGAAATCGTTTACCGAAGTGGTTAAATCCTATCCGGATAAGCCGATGGACACCTGCAAAAGTGATTATGCGTTGTCGCAGGAGAAAATCTAAAATTGAAAAAAAAAATATTTATATTTTAGAAATTTATGAATTAATTAAATTATTGATTACTTGAGGTTAAGCATTTATTTTACAACAACATCATACACGACGTATGTGCAAGTGTAAGCATGTAATTGCGAAAATCATTTCGAAAACTATAGTTGCAAGTTCTGTTAGCATTTTATATTAGTCATGCTCTAGCAATATGTATATGTTTAGATGCTGCAAAGCTACCAAAAAAAAGTATGCAAAAATATTTTTGAAAATTTTTGGAAAATGTAGAAAAATTAATTAAACATTTAAAGTCTCAATTCAACAGCATATTTCATTTAAAGATATATATAAATAAAATAACAATAACAACAACAATAATGCTGTAGAATTGTCGTAAGCATATATATATAGTATGGCTTACTTTTCTCAAGTCCTTGCAGCTGTGAACAGTCATTACTAATACACACGTATTCGCATACTAAAGGCCTTTTTATTATATCTTAGGAGATATTTTGTGAGAAAAATACATACATACATACATATATAAAAGAAGCCTAGATAAATACCATACATACTTACATGCATATTTAGCTACATATACAAACAAACATATAAATATATATTGTTGTTAAAAATATGGATGTTGAAATGTATTTGAATTTTAAGAGAAGGCGCAAAATATCTGCAGTCTATACAAAAGTACAATGCTATATGCTTACAGATTACATACAGACATGCATACATATAGACATACATACATGTAAGCAGCATAAATGAAATACCTGTGCGTAGATTATACCGTAAAGTTACTATGTATGTACACATATAAAACCAATCAGAGGAACTCAAGTACTCAAATATTAGAGATTAAACGAAACAAACAAACTAACATACATACATACATATATCTTCAAGTGTATAGTGCAGCATATAACATATGAATATGAATATATGTAGTATTAACTAGTCAGTGAAATTTTCGAATCAAAATCGGTTATAAATTCATTTAGCTTTTAGCGTACATACACAAATGTATTTATTCTAAGTACATCTAGTCTTTAGCGCTTATTAAAATTTAATTTTTTTAAATTAAAATTGTTTATTATTGTTAAAAAAGTATGCTAGTAAATATTCTATGTGGCTTATTAACGCTAGTCGAAACAAGTATTAATTCAAAAAGCAGTATTTGCTACAATTTCAGCCATTACTCTGTATGCTGTAGTGTATTCTACACAAAAGTCTATGAAACTTATATTTATTATATAAATTATTTGCTATTTATTTTGCAAAAATTTAGCGCTCTCTCTCTCTCTCTACCATATGTACTAAGATTATCTAGCATAACTTATAAATGCAAAATATATTGTATTATACAAAATATAAATTGAAAGTAAAATTAAATTACAATTAAGTAATATATATGTATGTATCTATTGACTAAAATAAAGTGAATAAAAAAATACAAATTTACTTCAAACTGATATTAATTCACCAACGGATTTTTTGTTTTCTGCTATTTTCATATGCATTAGGAATGCGATGCTTCGCTCAAGCATAAAACCGAACTGCTCACGAAGCTCGAGAGTCAAAAGGAAGATATGGCCAGCACAATTGCACAGCTGGAGAAGAAGTAAGATTTTCGTTTGGCTTTCGATTTCAATTTGTTAAAAGTTGTGTGAAATTGTGAGCATCGAAAGTTGGAGCTTAAATAATTAAACCGAAGGTTAAGTTTCCTTCCCACTCCTCATTTTCTGTCCTTTCTTACCGCAAATTCTTTGACACCTCTTCCCTAAAGTACAAGTTCATTTCTCTGATCTGCCGTTAAATTGAGTCGGCTGGTGGTTGTTGTTTAGGTGATTAGACATAATATCGACCTTGTTTAGGCTATGTAAACTCCACGCTTTTTTGGAATTATGGAATAAATCGGCAGAACAATTCGTTCCTTGGGCCTATCTCACCTAAAATTAAAATTCACTTATAGTGATGCACAAATTTACTTGAAATAAAAATTTCAGTAGAAAAAAATATCCCGATTTAATTCGTTTCTGCACGAAGAAGGATTTGAACCCTATTAGAAGTCATTAAATCGTTATTTTTCTTTTAAATGTACCTCAATTAGAAATACGAAGTGATCTCGAAGATTTCTGTTTCAAATGACGTTACCCTAATTCACTGCTACACCGGAGATATCACTTCATAAAGTTTCTATAACTTAAAGCTTACAACTAGAGACCTTTGGAGTCATCCCACCATATTACCTTTGAACATTTTTCGAGAAATTTAAAAAACAAAATCAGTGAAATGACAATGTAATGAGTGTATATGAACCTCAACAACAATTTTCCACAATATCCTTTGATTTAGAGTTAAAAATCGAAAACTCTAAGGCAAAGATATCCATGTAAAGCTTCGCTTCTGTTTAATTTAATTTCAAAACAATATTTTGCTTATCACGTCCTAGTTAGGTCTCAAGGGCTCAACACCTGCAATATCCCTCCCACAACAATCGGGTAACCGGAAAGGACTGTCATTTTTATCCATTAAAATTTTTACTAATTTTGCTCATCACGTCCTTGTTAGGTCTCAAGGGCTCAACAACTGCAATATTCTCCCAAAACAATCGGGTAATCGGAAAGGACCCTCATTTTTATCCGTTAAAATTTTGACTAATTTTACTTATCACGTCCTTGATGGGTCTGAAGGACTCAGCAACTACTATATTCCTCCCACAACAATCGGAAAGGATCCTCATTTTTATCCGGTAAAATTTGGAGAACGTTTTCTGTCGTTATCCTCTCACACAAGCTCTCGATCTCACAATTACACAGCCTCAACTAATACAAATATTATTAACTAAAAATAAAATATTTTTATTAATTTCATTTTGAATAAATTTTCCTTCACTTTCTCCCCACACAGGTGGGACAATGATAAAAGCAACTTGGGTGAAATACTCAAGAATACGTCACAAACACTCTCCACACAAGTGAACGCATCCGAGGAGCGTGCCGCACGCGCCGAAGCTGAGGCGCGTATCGAACGCGAATGGCGACATTCGTTACAAGAGAAGGAAGTAAAGCTGAAGGAGAAAATTGGTGCATTGCAAAATGGCATAAAAGAGCTCACCGAAGAGGCACAACAGAATGCCAAACTGCGTGTTGAACTCGATCGCATGCGCACACAATGGACGGAGGCACAAACCACACTCGAAGAATTGGGCATACAGTTGAGTGTTAGCAAATTGAAAGTCTCCGAACTGGAGGATCGCGAAAGAAGGCAACAGCAATTGCGTTCATCCGATCTATCGTTGCAGTCACCCGCCGATGTGGGTAGTGCTGGTATATGGGCGCCAGATTCGATAGCTACACATTGCACGGCGTGCAAGAAGGAATTCGGTTTGACGCGCCGGAAACACCATTGTCGCAGTTGTGGCGAGATTTTCTGCAACACCTGTTCGGAGCACACACTGCCACTACTCAACGAACAGGGGCAACTAGGCAAGCCGGTGCGTGTTTGCGATCGCTGCTTTGAGACGAGAAAATGATGATGATGCTTTCACAAATTTACACTAATCTAATTTTATATTATTCTATATGTAGCTAAGGCATACAAAACCATTGTATTAAATATGTATGTATGTAAATGTTCATGTAACTATATGAATTGTATATGTATTATCAGTGTGTACATATATGTGTTATATATATATATAGATATATTTACCGATTTTGCATTTTTGCGTATTGCCGATGTTGTAATCACATGCTGTGCAGCCTCGGTATTTATAAAACAAAAATCACGAACTATTTTAATTGTGTCCAACTTGTGTATATTTACAGTGGCAAATATTGTGCGAACCTATGAAAATTGAATAGTTTTTAGTGTAATAAGCGGTAAACGCTCGTATTTTAAACTGTATCCAATATGCCTGTATTCAATGTATTGAAATATTTACTACTTTTCATACAAATAAATCGGATACAATTTATAAATATTGAAAAGCAAATGTTTGTTCGTAGTTTTTTTGGTAAATTATAAGTTATGAAGAGGTTAGAAACAAGTTTAATAAGACACTTCGCATATCTTTTATATTATAACAAATTAAAACACAACCGAAATAGTTTTTGACGGATATTGCTAAGGAAAGAGTGTTGATCGGATGTATATAGAGACTCTTTCCGGTTGTTCAGGCCCGGTTGTATAGATAATAATAATATAATTTGGTGTGTGCCACAAAGCAATAATTTCATTTAATTACTTAATAACAATTAAATTTATTGTTTTTCTTATCTTTTTATATAAACAATATGTAGAGGTGTTAAATTGACTTGAAATATAAGTTGATGCGTTGTTTATTGCTTTTGCGCGATGTTATCACTGACAGCGTAATGTCGTTAGATAGAGATCTTCTTGTCTTGTATGTAACGTCTGGGTAAAAAACCTATTTGATTTATTGTTCAATACGTTTTTGTTTGCTTTTTATCTTTGGCTTTGACTGAATTTATCAATTAATGAACGTTATGCACACAAAAATAACCTTCATAAAAATATAATATTGAGTGCCACTTGATTCTAAGCTAAAATTTAGTATTTTTCCTTCCCAAAGATATTTTATTTACGTTTTTCTTTTCATTTGACATTCTAAGCTAAAAATTAACATTTTTTCTTCCCAAAGATTTTTAACACAGCTTATAGCTAATTTAATATCCGCTTTCAACTCCAATTGCATTTATGTATGTATGTATTTGTGAGTCAAAACAAATTCACCTACTACTAATTTTCAACTTTAAACACATTTGGTATTTGTTTGACACATAAATTTGGCACGACAATATGCAACCCTGTAGCAAAGCAAATTTGTAAAAGCAGAAAGAACTGAAAAAGCAGTAGTCAAAATTGGTTGCAAAGAAAAGGTTTGTGTTTGGAAATTGTTTACGTGTGGTTATGGAATTTGATAAATTTCGTGTGGTTAATAATTCTACTTTCATTTATTACCACTTTATTTGCAGATAAGTTTGTCACTATAAAATATATTATAAATGACATATGCAGATTAGTTAGTCGCTGTCAATATGTTGTTGTTGGTGCTGTTCTACTAAATTAAAAGCTATAAAATCGATTTTGTACGCAAGCAAAAGCGAAGTAGTGTTCTTTTTTGGGCACAGTAAAAGTCCGTTTAGCTGCTGCGTCGGAAGTCATTTGTGTGTGTGGAGTTGGTGGTAATAACATTTCCACATAGAGATGGATAAAAGCGATCACATTTCGGTAACATTGTCCGGTGTCGGTGTGAGTGGCACGGAAGAAGATAGTCTCAATGCAAAACAGCCGCAACGACGTAGTCTGCGACGGGTACGTACACGGCACATACATATGCTAAATTTTGGCAACTGAAAATAGAGTTAATTGTGTTATTTCTTGCTTTGCAGTCGTGGAATCAATTACCCCGTTGCCAGCGCAACCTTATCATATTAGCCGTGCTGGCGGTATGCTTAACATTAGTTCTAGTTTTATACAACGATCAAATCGATGCGGAGAATAGTAGGTTAATTAACAACAGCGGCGCTTTCTTATATCGTGAGAATCGCGATACGGCTAACAATGCCGCACTAGTGCAGAATGAGCCAAACGATGGTATGAACGCGCAGCAGGTGCAAAAGATTAATACAAATCTGAAAAATCCCTTGCCGAATATTGGACCACCACCGCTGTCATTCTCAAATGACAATGCGCCGGTATTTAAAGATGTAAGTATATCCACAAGCAAATAAACAACAACATATGTGGGCGTAAGCGTTTTCAAGTGCTGGCCGCAGGTCGCTATAAACCTTATCTTATCATAGAGTGCGAAAGCAAATAATACTTGTCCCCTCAAGCCAATCAAATAGGTTTTTATAATTACTGTATAAATAGAAATATACACACACATTCATATGCACATATACGTACCTATGTAATATGGGTAGGCCATTGGCAGCGCTTCAAATAATGTTTATTTTTTTATATATTTTTCAGATAAAGGTGCTCGATTCGCCCAATGGCAATAGGAAGAGCGAGGATAACATACAACACGGCGAAGAAGCGCCGAAAGACAGCTTATTACAAGGCCCATTAGTCGAATTTCCCAATAAGATAAGCATACAAGAAAATAATGATAATCGCATCGATGAACCTGTCGGCGAGCCACAATCTGGCGGTGCTGATGATGATGAACGTGCCGCTTTGGAAGCAGCAGTACTAAATCCACGCGTTATACCCGGTACCAATAATGTTTTAATTACCGATTTTATCAATAATATGGATGCCAAAATGGTGGCGCAAAAACAACATTTCCATGGTGCCACAAATGAGCGGCAGACTGCCGTTGTAGCAGCATTTAAGCATTCATGGAATGGTTATAAAAAATACGCTTGGGGTCATGACAATCTAAAACCGTTATCGCAGAGTTCACACGATTGGTTCGGCTTAGGTTTAACCATTGTGGACTCACTGGACACCATGTACATAATGGGTTTAGAGGATGGTAAGTCAATAAGTTATCTCTACACATACACATTTGATGTAATTTTTTTAACATTCAACAGAATTCAACGAGGGTCGCGAGTGGGTCAGCAATTTCCTAACATTTGATATCAATCGGGATGTGAATCTCTTCGAAGTGACAATACGTATATTGGGTGGTTTGCTCTCCGCTTACCATCTGAGTGGCGACAAAATGTTTCTAAGCAAGTCGGTGCGTATTTGTTGTAATATGCATAAATGTTTTAATATAATTCTAAACTATTTTTAACGAACATTTATTGATATTTTTATTTTCTTATTTTAATTTTTGTAAAGATCGAATTGGGCAATCGCATGCTGCCATGCTTTCTTTCCCCCTCGGGCATACCATATTCGGATGTAAATCTTGCTTCAATGTCAGCGCATTCGCCAAAATGGTCGCCAGACAGTTCGACTAGCGAGGTGACCACTATACAATTGGAATTCCGTGATCTCAGTCGCTCGACTAATATACCTATTTACGAAAAGGTAAGCATTAGAGATTGAACACACTGTACAAAGTCTAAAAATTTTGCGTTTTTTGTTTTCTTGCCAACAGGTATCGCATGCAGTTAATAAGAAAGTGCATGCTTTGGAGAAAACTAGCGGTCTTGTGCCGATATTCATAAATGCCAACACAGGCACATTCAGAAATTACGCGACAATCTCACTGGGCGCACGCGGTGACTCCTACTATGAGTATCTGCTGAAGCAGTGGCTACAGACTGGACGCAAAACCGATGATTTGTAAGTATTTGCATTGTTTTTGTACTCTTTTTGCATATAAATTCATTTACTTCATTGCTACTGCTGCACACAGTCTTATTGTGGACTATATGCGTGCGATTGACGGTGTGCTCACGAAGCTGTTGCGTCGCACGCCCAAGGAGCAGCACGTCTACATTGGTGAGCTGATTAATGGCAAAGATTTCAAACCGAAAATGGATCATCTCACCTGCTATCTGCCCGGCACACTGCTGTTGGGTAACAAATTCGGCATGCCCACTTCACATTTGTTGCTCGCCCGCGATTTGCTCGAAACCTGCTATCAAACGTACATGCGTCAGCCGACACAATTGGCGCCCGAAATATCCTATTTCGCGCTGACGACCAATGAAGATCAGGAAATCTACGTGAAACCCAATGATGCGCACAATCTGTTGCGTCCCGAATTCATCGAGAGTTTATATTATTTCTATGCATTAACTGGGAATCGCACCTACCAGGATATGGGCTGGAATATATTCCAAGCATTCGAGAAGCACACCAAAGTGGCTTATGGTTACACGTCCATTGGCAATGTGAAGCATATATTCAATACAAGACTGCGTGATATGATGGAGAGTTTTTGGCTGGGCGAAACGCTTAAGTATTTCTATCTGCTATTTAGCGATAATCGTAAAGAAATCGATTTGGATAAATGGGTCATCAACTCCGAGGCGCATTTGGTGCCTTTGCGGAATCATTAAGTGTGCGCGCTGTTGCTTGCATGTGCGTACGCGCGCGTGTGTGTGTGTGTGTAACGTATGTACGTAAACATGACTTTTTTTTAAAGCGTAACGAATCGGGTTGAGAGAACTCGCAATGTAAATATATATTCTCAGCAATTATTTATACAACTCTAGCATGAAATCAAATTTTGTCGCATAACAACAAACTACTTTATATACATATATACATATTTATGTAAAAATGTAGGTGTTTATGCAAAAAATATAAATAATTATTTTTAAATTATTTTTTAAATAATTTTTAACATGAACTAACTGAAACCATGTAAACGGTTAACAAAGCAAATGCGCTCGATCTCCGTTAGTTGTTAATTGTGAAATATTTAAAGATTTGCAAGAATGCCAAAAGACAGAGAGCGGTCTTATTTTACACCCTAAATTTTTTTTTAAAAATGATTCATAATTTTTTTTAAGTTAGTAAAATATGTATCAACGCTCGCCGCACACGTCGTGAGAGAAATATTTTTATTTAACTTCTGTTTAACAGTTTCACGCTGTTTTGAAAATAAATAATATACGGACATATTATATTTTCTATTGAAATGCACAGTTATAAGCTGCAATTTCACCAAAATGTACTTCTTTCTTCCTTTCAAAGGGCATTCTAACTTCAAGTCCGATTTATTTTTTTTTTTGTGACAAAAGGGTTCCAAAATCTATTTCGAAAATTTATTTTCATATTAAATAATCCAGTTTATATAATAAATATACAGTGGATGAAAAACTATTTTAAAAAGTGTACTATGCACGCTTCGACCCAAAACTGAACGGATTAAAAATACTATAATTAAAAAAAAATAAACGCAAAATTTTAAATGAAATATTTAACTTTATAACAAAAAATAACTGTATTACAATATATTGTAGCAACAATGTTTTAAATTCATACAGTTAAAAACTTATGTATGTAAACCCACGTGACTCGCACTGTGCGCTCTTTTTGTTAGACAACGCATGCGCATTATTATTGTACCCTTTATATTCAAGAGAACGAACTAATATGTATAAAAGTTATTTTTTTTTTATAAAATGCAGCTAAACTTCCATAACTCGAAGAATTCTATAACTCGGACTCTTGAATTGGTAATAGAAGTAAAATTTCATACCAATTACCTACCGTAACTCGGAAGCCACTCGTAACTCGAAGTTTTTTTTGTGGATAATGGTGATTCGAGTTAGGGCAGTTCAACTGTATATGAAAAAACAGCGCCTTTGCTATCTAACAAATCGAACACTATAACTTTAGTTATAAAATCTAAAAATAAAATAAATATTTTTTTAGTTTTTAAGTATTTCAAACTTGCTTGTTGCACTGAGAGCCAACATATACGCAAAGATATACAACTTGATATTAATTTTTCTTAGAAAATTTTAAATTTAAAATTTATATTTTTTTTACTTAAATTTTTTTGTTTACTTTAATTTTAAGTTTTTTAAAAACTTTAAATTATTTTTTTCGCACACTTTAAATACACAATAACAGTAAATGAACGCTAAAACACTTATAAATAACTTGTACTACCAAAAATCCACACTTCACTATGCATGTAAATCTTATCTGGCTTAAATATAATATAATAGGAAATAGTATTGTAGCATAATCATCAACATGAAAAACAATAAACAATTTCAATAAGTACAAAAAATAAGAAAAGAAAAGAAACAGTAGTAGACAACTTAAATATTTGCTCAATTGCGCTATAGATGTACGCGTATGTATGTATGTGCAAGCATTATAAAACACAAGATGCAAATAAACCTACTAAAGCAACTCAAAAGCCAGAGAGGAAAACATTAAAAAATAAGTAAACAGAAAAATATGTGTATTTTAAATATTCAGACAGGCCAGAACTAGCGATAAAACATTTTAGTGTGACAAAAGAGAATAATACTGAAATTGGTGTTTACTTACTAGCAAGCATTGCATATAAAAATTATAATTTTAAAAAATATTTTAAAATTTTATTTATTACAAAAATGGAACATGTTTGGTTCGAACAAAATTTATTCTTTTTTTAACTAAATTATTTTGGATGTATTTTTAAGAACGTAAAAAATTTTATAAAAACTGCCTCAATCATACCAGCAACTGCAGTTAAACTTTTAATATACAATATATAAAATAGAAAAAAAATTTAGTTACAGACCAATATGTAACACTTAATTATATTTAATTGGTATTTTTCCCAACAGCATTGTAACTTTATTATAAAAAATATTTATTTAAAGAAAAATCGAAATATGTTTATTTAAGATATAAAAAAAAATAATTGTCTGTCAACTAAAAAGTAGTTAATTGTACTCGTAAAGTAGGCACAAATAACGGGTATATAGTAGCAAGTATATATGTTTGTATGTTTATTAATTATGTGTTTGTTCGATTATTTTGAAGCAATTTTAATTACCCACTCATAAATATAAAACAATAAAATTGTCTTATTAAAAAAAATTAAAAATGTTTTGAATTTAATATATTTATGGATATTGATAGGATTAGTAGTTCGAAAATGCGTAGTATCGAAAAATGGCTTGCTAATTAATTGGTTCAGTAAGTTAGAAATAATTGAAAAATAATTTTTCTAACAGTGCTGGCCTATGGGAGAGCACAGAACTGATTACAAGTTTAAGGATTTGAATAAAATCAAATTTCTTACAAAAGTAGGAGAAGAATATGATGCTAAATGGAATAAATAATAATGCTAAATTTTGTGGTCGAAGAATATTTTGAAAAAAAAACCTGATGGAATAGCCATAGTGTGACACTTTAAAATTTTTTATTTTTTATTTGTTGCTTATTCGATTATTTATAGTTCCAAAAAATATCCTGTGGAAGCGGTAAAAGAGAATTAAAAGAGCGACCGCTCGCAGGTATACGACGCATAGTCGAAACTTTAAACACGTTTTTCGCGAAACGACATTCAAAATCGCTGACATCATAACTTAACGAGAAATTGACTGACGATCGACTTCAAATTGAAACTGAGTATTCTTGAATATATTATAATTACTATACAATGACTTTACGATCTTTTTGATTGGTTGAAAATTGTTTATTTGGTATTAAAAAAAGACCATATAGTTACCTAAAAAGTTACACTTTTATTTAACTACGCCATTTTGTTAATTTTTGATATTTTTCAAAAATCGTAGGTCATTGTATAGAAAATACCTTCAACTTTAATAACCTTTTTGAATATGTTTGTTTGTTTCAGCTACTCATTCTGCCAGAATCATGTCAGCAGTTGGAGTACTTTTTTTGGCACCACTGAAGACAGAACATAACTCCGTTATTTTTCAATATTTTTGTAAAAAAAAAATCTTAAAATATAACTGAAAATATACCATATTATGTCCAAAAAACTTCGAAACTCTCGATCGAGTACTTTCTTAAAAAAAAAAATTCACGAAAATCGCTTAATTTTTCGTGGGTGACACTGGTATAGCCCATTAAGGAGATATTAAAATAATTAATATATAACGGTAAATATCAATAAAAAATTTAAAATTTTTAAAAGCACGAATTGTATGAGTGTAATGATGATTTACGAAGTCCAAATATATTAAAAATAGAAACAATCAAAAATTGTAGCATGCTATTAGGCGTTAGAAACTTCTCGAATTAGTGCTTATAGTTTAGAATGATTTTTTTGTGGAATCTGTGTAAATTATTGTTGTTGTAGCATTATACAAAATTATGCAGGTGATTTTTGGACGACATTTCTGAGACCAAAGTTCTTCGTCGTATATAAATTCGGATCCATTCCGACTACACATACCCAACTGTTCAGTTTAACTGTGCAGTGCAGCCTTTAAAGCACTGTTTATTGCCACTACAATACTTACTTCAAAAAGGATAAGTTTACGAAAGCCTTCCTTTCCGTTAATAAACAAAAGACCAAAAATTTTATATTTTATAATTTATTAATTTTCTTTATTAAATATTTATGACAACACCTGATAACAGTGTGTTTTCATGATTTGTTTTGTTTTTGTTTCATTTTGTATTTTGTAAGTGTGCGCCAGGTGGGTGAGTGTGTTGTTGGGCAAGTGCGCGCACTTTGCATATTTCACGCCGCCGCCGACTTGTGCGCACACTCACACGCCAACAAACAAACACGACGACGACTGCGCTTTGAAGTGGTTTCTTTGTGTTTTCGGTTTTCAGTTTTTAATGCATATACATATGTACATATGTATATTAAGTCCAACTTGCATTTTTGTAATTTACTTTATATTTAGTTTGTTTTACTTAGAATTTCCGACGATACTTTCTTTGACTAACTTAATTAATATACCAATAGATATTAAACTTGCTTATTTGTTTCATTCTGATTTTTGTTTTGTTTTGTTTTTTCATTGTTGTTTTCGAGTTATTTTTACTTTTGTTTTGCTTTTATAAAATATTTGTGAGATTTTTAAAATTTTCCATACATACATACAATATATATATCATTATTATAAATTTATTAAATATATTATTTAGTTGTATTAACATTAAATTTAGTAGTAATGTGTTGCATAATCATTATTTTTGTTGATTATTTCTTTTTTTCTTTTAAGATAATTAAGTTACTTTCAAGTTTTTGTTTTTCTATTTTATTTAAAAAAATTGTTGCATTCCTTTCTTTTATAATCGCTCCGCCACATTACACATACAGACATTCATCAGTAAATATTGACTTACGTACTACTAAATACAATTACCATTACAATTACAGTTACATTTGATGCGTATTTAAATTGAATTAAGTTACGTATCCTTTGTGTTTTCGATACTTTTTATTTTTTTATTAATTTATGCATTTTATTTATTTAATTATGTACCTCAGTTTAAGTTCAGTAGTTTCTTCCTATTAACTAGAATTTGTTGTTGTCACCATTTCGGTTTTAGGTTTGCTCTCGCAATCTTTACTAACTTACATAACTAGGTATATATATATGTATATATGTAGATGTAGATAGATGTATGTACGTTTAGATAAATAACTTGTAGGTTCACACTGATAATTGGTTGCGATTGCATGTACTCATGCGCACACATACATACAGACGAATATGTTTAATAGTATTTGTGTTCGATTTTGCTGTCTTTTGCTGTTGAGTTCATATGTTAAAGTGCTACTTTGAAGTTCCGAAGACAATAAATTTAAAAATAATGCATAACAAGAAGATAACGACTTTTTAAATTTGAGTTTAATTTTTATACAACTCCTAACCTCTCCTGCCTCATGTGTGGTTCAAACTCAATCTTATTGTCGAAAGCTATTTTCGAATACTCTATTTCTCGAGAAAATAATTATTTTGGACTCTGTTATGAATATTACTGCAAAATGCAATGCAAAAAGAGTAAAATTGTATTACTTTTCTACTCTAACCTCAAAATTAAAAACAAAAATTGAAGAAAATGAGTTTTCGGAACAAATTTTATAAAAGAAAAGTCGATATCTTAGGTTATGACGTAAATAAAACCATATTCTTTATCCAAAATATTAAAAAAAAATGTTTTGAAGTATCTTACGATGTTCGAAAAAATTCGAAATTACTATTTTTTTATTTTTTTGGTTATTTTCGGTAAGAATTTTTTAATTAATCATATTATTACCAACAAAAACGATTACGAAGAATCTTTAAGTTTCAAATATTTTTAAATTTTTGGATTCTCAAATATTTCTCAATGCAATTGTACTCACTACAAATATATTTTGGGCAATATGGTTTTCGAAATAAATTTTAAATCAAAAATTGGATTTATTACAATTTTATAATTACTTTGAATAAACCTTCTAAATTCCAAAAAAGTGGATATTGTATCAAAAATAACTGTTTTCTACGTGGAACAATTATTTCATAAAATTTTGAATTTTTTAATAAATTTTTAGACTGTAACTGAAAATAAAATTTTGAAAAAATCTAAAACAAAAGCACTCAAACTAAAAAAAAAAAGCTTGCCAGTTGCACTTAACCTCAATTTTCGAAACTCATGCACATATACATTTTTTCACTTTTTTGTTCGTACTATAACTATATATTACAAACGCTGTATGTATGTAAGCCCACAAGTACATGCAACAATCGCCAATATTGGCGCTGTCTTGTATCTCTTTTATAGATAATAGTTATGTTTTTTTGTTTTTGTTTCTTGTTATCATTAAAATTATTTCATGTGTTTATTTTTCAGTTTTTGGATCTATTAATATTTCATTTGAATACACATACAAACACTGATTGTTATCATAAAATTTTAAAAAGGAAAAATGTTCACACATCTAGATTTTGTTTGTTGCTATCTTACAATTTTCACTAACAATTTCAATTAGTTATTTACAAAAAAAAATAAAATAAAATAAAATAAAAAATCTTGAACTCGCTATTACTGTACTGTAATAAATAACTTTTTATATGCTAGTTATGCTTAAGGTTTGCTTCATTTTGTAAACGCATAACGGTATTGCAAAGTTTTTTGAACATTTCCTTAACAAAGTTGGCAACGTATTTCCATATTAGCATTGCAACTGCCTGCCATTCTACGACTTGAGAATGTGCAGTGATTGCTTTGCATTTTAGTTTTATTATTACGCTCATTTTGTTTAAACAATTTTCCAGTTTCAATTTCAATTTCTCTTTACTTGCTAAGCGCTACTAACGTTTCTTTAATTTATGCATTTTTTAATTGAAACATTTTAATTTTATTTTTATTTTTGTTTTTTTAAATATTATTATTTGTTTTACGAAAGCCACATACATTTTAAACATAATTGCGTAGTTTACAACCAATTCGTTTGCCACGCCCACTTGTGGTGGTCAGTTTAGCGGCGATTGTGATTTTTTTCGTTTTCGTTTTCGTTTTTGTTTTTGTAATTTTAATTTTAACGTACATAATTACATACACATAATTGTTAAATTTGTAATAGTTTTTTTTTTATTTTAAATAAAATTTTGCTAATTATTTTTTGTTGCTTTAAAGCAGTTTTAAGACAATTTATTGATTTAAAGAATTCAGTTGCACGAGTTCGTTTCGTTTGTTGTCGGTTTGTTTGCCTAAATGGTCGATTGGAAATCGAATTGCTAAGAGACACACGCTTTTGGAGCTTTCACGCAAGGAAAGCTTTAGGCGTTTGAAGCTTTCACGTAAGAAAAGCTTCAGGCGTTTGGAGCTTTCACGTAAGAAAAGCTTCAGGCGTTTGGAGCTTTCATGAAAGCTTTCGGCGTTTGGCGCGTGTGTTGTGAGAAAACAATGTTGAAGCTCCAGGGGTGGTCTGTTGCCACTTAGTTTGCAAAGCAAAATGCATAATTTTGATTTCATTTCTCTTACGTTCTCAGTACTGTCTGTCTGCTAGGCAGCAGCAGCTTTGGGTTTCTGGCAATTTATTTACTTTTTGAAATTTTAGCTTTTATTGCTTCATTTGCTGGGTTGTGTATATAAAATTTGTGCAATTCCACTATATTCACATAACGCTTTTCATATTCAGTTTAAATTATTGCTTTTCTTTGAATTATCTCATTAGTGCAGTAGTTCATCGTGGTTCTTTATTAAATATTTAAAGTTTATTTTATGCAAAATTAAAAGTAAATGTTACATAAAAACGCAAGCATACATTTGTATGTCAATACATACGGAAAGTGTAATAAATTTTAACAAATTAAATAAAGTTTAATTTATCTAAAGTAATATATATATGTATAAAACAAAACAAATTGTTGCTACATTAAACTTACGCATCGCTAAAAATTAAAATGTCGAACTTAAAGCTACAAATATCTTTTAATTATACTTTTTGGAGCAGCGACACCCGAGAAGAGGTATACCGTGTATGATTTCAGAGAGAGATAGCGAGCTTATAAAACACAATATATTTCAATTTTTGCTAAAAAAAACGCTTGCTGTGGCAGCGGGAATTTCGAAATTTCGTATAACTTTCAACACACTTCACAAAAGCAACATAACCTCAAATGCCAAATATGTATTCATATTTTCCATGCTGCTTTGTTTTTATTTTGCAAGTGCATGTTAGAAATAATATTTTTTACAAAAAAATATTTTTTTTTACAAAAAACTATTTTACAAATAAATATTTTTTTCAAATTTTTTTTATTGAATACAAAATTTTTATTTAAAAAAAATATTCAGTGAAATATCAATATTTTTTAAGAAAACTTTTTTGAAGTTTTGTGAATTTGCGTATTAATAAATAGTTAAAAATAAAAATTTTATATTTTTATACTCTCGCAACAAATGTTGCTAAAGAGAGTATTATAGTTTTGTTCACATAACGGTTGTTTGTAACACCCAAAACTAAACGAGTTAGATATAGGGTTATATATACCAAAGTGATCAGGGTGAAGAGTGGAGTTCAAATCCGAATGTCTGTCTGTCCGTCCGTCCGTCCGTCCGTCCGTCCGTCCGTCCGTCCGTCCGTCCGTCCGTCTGTGCAAGCTGTAACTTGAGTAAAAATTAAGATATCTTGATGAAACTTGGCACACTTATTTCTTAGCACCATAGGAAGGTTGCTTTCGAAAATGAGCAAAATCGGACCACTGCCACGCCCACAAAATGGCGAAAACCGAAAACACATAAAGTGCCATAACTAAGCCATAAATAAAGCTATGGAAATAAAATTTGGTATGAAGGATCCTACTATGAAGGGACATATTTGGATGTAATTTTTTTGGGGAAGTGGGCGTGGCCCCGCCCCCTACTAAGTTTTTTGTACATATCTCGCAAACCAATAGAGCTATATAAACCAAACTTTCTGCAGTCGTTTTTTCGTCGTTTTAGTCACTTCCTAATACAGTCCAAAAATGAAAGAAATCGGATCATAACCACGCCCACCTCCCATACAAAAGTTAGGTTAAAAATTACTAAAAGTGCGTTAACTCATTAACGAAAAACGTCAGAAACACTAAATTTCACATAAGGAATGGCAGATGGAAGCTGCACTCAGATTTTTTTACAAAATGGAAAATGGGCGTGGCGTCGCCCACTTATGGGTCAAAAACCATATCTCAGGAACTACTCGACCGATTTCAATGAAACTTGGTTTGTATTAGTTTCCTTACATCCCAATGACATGTTGTGAAAATAGGCCAAATCGCTTCACAACCACGCCTACTTCCTATATACCAGAACTTTGAAGACAATCTGAATCGTTTACTTTACAATATATAAAGTAAGTACTAGTGAAGATATCGGTGCAGAACTTTGCACAAATACTATGTTTATAGTGTGGCAGCCCCATTCTAAAAATCGCCGAAATCGGACCATAAGTTTTTAAGGCCCCATACATCGAACACGAGGACCTCGGTGCTTCTAACCTAATATTATGGTTTCCAATTTTCAATGGACTTTATACAATATATATGACGAATATGTGGTTCAAATTGTGTATTATATAATATAAATAAAGTTAAATAAATAAATTGCGAGAGTATAAAATGTTCGGTTACACCCGAACTTAGCCCTTCCTTACTTGTTATTTATATTTTCATAAAAATTTGTTTTGTTTTAAAACAAATTAAAAGTAATGAAAGTGCTTCCAAATAAAAATACGAATATACTGTTGTGTTGAAATTCGAAATTCAATTCACCACACAAGCTACTAATAAAATTATAATAAAAAATAAATAGTTTCTAAAGTTAAAACTTGTCAATTAGACCTAATAAAATTGATAAAATATAAAAAATTAAATTAAAAACAAAAACAAAAATAAAAATTAATTAAAAACAACTCGCCACTAACGCTCTTGGTTTGGGTGCACTTGGTTCCTACACAAGTTACCAACTTAAGTTCATTAAAAAGTGCTAATCACTCTGCACAACATACGCTCATACACTCAATGCTGCACGCACACATTCTACTACTAAGTACTCGTACTCCTTTTATGACGCACAGCTCATAAAGCGCTGGTATTGAACTCCAGCAATACGCCAGTATTTACAATATTATTACGACCATTGCCAACCATATTGCCGGCGGCGATCGCGGTTATAGCCGCTGCGGCAGTTGTTGTGGCTCTAGCAGCGACAGCGCCGCGTTGTTTCGCAGTTGATGGCTGCTGCTGTTGGTCCGCTGCAGTAAGTTGTCAGGATGTCATTATGGACTTGACCGCCTCATCGACCAAACCGGCGCAACTGAAATCGTTCGCCAGCAATGCTTGCTGTGAAGTCTCCTGTTGCTGATGGTGGTGTTGTTGTGATTGCTGCTGCTGCTGCTGTTGTTGTTGCTGTTGGTGGTGGTGATGATGATTGTTCGGCTGCATGCCCTGCAGGTGATTGTGATTGAGCAACGCCAACTGTTGTTGTTGCACATGATGATGTTGACTGCTGTCCAGGAGTATGTTGCTGGCATTGTCACCAGCGGCTGGACCACTACCGCCACCGCTAATCAGGCAATCGCCCAACTCATCAACGAGATGATGTCTGCGCTTGACGCCATCTTGACAATTTACCGACGCCTGTTGTTGTTGGCGATCGTCAAGTATGCTGTCGCCGAGCAGCGAGCCCATCGAGTGATCCAACGAGAAGTTCAGCGAGTCTGCCGATTCGCTGTTCTGCAGATTGAGTATGCTATCGATGGCGTTCTGCACGTGTCGGCTAATGTCGTCGTCAAAGTCGCCGCCGCCGCCGCCAATGTGATTCTGGTGCATATGCGCCTGCAGGTGTGGGTGCAGTTGATGGTGCGCTTGTTGTTGTTGTTGCATGTTGTGTTGTTGCTGCTGTTGCGCATTGTTGAAATGTTGCTGGTGATGACCACCGACACCGTCCAACAAGTTGCTGAATTGATGCTGCGTCTGGCAGAAGACACCCTGCTGTTGCGTGGACATTTGCAGCATCTGCGCCGCGGCTGGCTCTACGCGTATGCCGTCATGCAGCGAAAGCAGATCGGCCTCCATAATGCTTTCGTGGTGTTGGCGCGATTGCTGTTGCTGCGCGGATATCGGTGAGGCTGAGGAGCTGGAGGACGCAGACATGGTGCAGATTTTCTTCGCGCCATCGAGCGTATCGTCTGCGTCGGCCGACATCAGTTCGGCATTCCAACGTCTCTTGCGCGAAATCTCACAATCACCGCCAGCATTGGCTATGAAGTCACCAAATGGTGCATCCATGTTTTGCATCCAACGCGTAGTATTTTGGGTGATGTTCAACTGCATGCTCTGCTGCATGTGCTGCTGATTTAGGTGTATTTGCTGTTGTTCACTTTCGAAGAGCACATTCTCTTGTGTATTTGTGACGCGCATAAAACTGTTCGCCGCGCTCAGTTCGTTGTCCCATAACCGCTGCTGTTGTTGTTGCTGTTGTTTCGATTTGTTGTCAACATTGTCATCGTTCGATTTCCGCTCGCCGAAGATATCCTCCAGGCCAGCCTCAATGTCACGCGTGTCGCTGCCACCGCTTTTGCTCAAATGCACGGGCGACTCGCCGAACATGGCCTCCAGTCGAGTCTCGACAGACTTATGCACATCGGCCATGTCATCGCCGGAGTCAAAGAACTCGTTCAGTGACGATTGCATGTGATTGTGAGTATTTTGTTGCTCTTGTTGTTGTTGCTGTTGCTGCTGCTGACCTTGTTGGTTCTGGTGATGGTTCTGGTGATGGTTCTGCTGCGGCTCGTCGACTGCGGACTGTACACCTGATTGCTGATTACAGTTTGGCTGCTGCTGCTGTTGTTGTTGTTGTTGTGGCTGCAGTTGGTGTTGACTTGAGTCACTGCTGCTGGGGCTCAACTGATTGTTTTTGTTGATGCAACCGTTGGGGAAGAGATCAATTAGTTGCCCAGACTGACCGTTGTTAAGTGTGGAGTGCGACTGTTGTTGTTGCTGCTGCTGAATATTCATGTGCTGTTGTTGCAAAGGGTGTTGCTGCAACCCAATCTTGTTTTCGGCGGTGATAAGATTCAACTCTTTCTGCAAGCAAAGCCAATCGTCTTCTTGTTGCTGCTGCTGCTGTTGCTGTTGTTGTTGGTGCTGCTGCTGTTTCAAATGCTGTTGCTGTTGCAGCTGTTGTTGCTTGGTGTTGTGCTGCAAATATTGTGCCGCAAAGCTATTATTGCTGGCTGCGGTGGGGACTGACTTTTGTTGTTGCTGCTGTTGTTGTTGCTCCTGCACATTGCCGCGCTCATTCTTCTCCCGACCGTGCTTGTTTTGCATTTTGGCGTTATTAGCTGGCACTGACGCCGGCGCAGGCACCACTTCCTTATGTTCGACCTTCTTCATTATAAAACTCGGTGTTATCTCCGATTCTATATCGAAATTCTCGAACTCCTTCTTCACATAGTCGCATGCAACTGACGATGGCACTATTTCACGCTTGATTGTGCCGTTCAACTGTTTGTTGCAGTTAGCGTAGAAATTGGATGCGCCTAGCTTGTCTTTAGCGGCTTCCCCGTCGAACGAATCGAAATGTGTATTGGCAGCATAGGAGCCTGCCTCACCACTGGCCGCATCATGCCAGTTGCGCTTCTCCTCCTTCTTCGGCAGCAAATCATTCGGATGCTTCTCATCAGCCTGTGATTGTTGTTGTTCACGCTGTTGTTTGTTGGCGACATTATTTGGTGTGTTATTGTGACTCGTGCTGTGCTTCAGCAAATCAAATTTGTCCACGACTGTTGGCACTGATGTTGTTGGTGTACCTGTTGCGTTCGCCTTGTTGTTGCTATTGTCATTGGGTTCTGTTTTAATCTCAAACGTCTTAAGTGCAGCGCCAATATTGTAGTTTGCCTTATCACACTCCAGCTCTGGCTCGTCTTTGACAGCTTTCACTTCCTGTTTAAGCTCTTGGGTTGTTGTGTCTAACGGCGATTCACTCTTCAGTTCATGCATTTCTTTTTGTTGCTGTTGAGCATGTTGTTGTTCGTAGAGAGCCTGCTCGCGTTCAGCGTTTCGCAAGTGCTCCATTTCTGTCCTGAGATCATCAATCATCAGTTGTTGGATTTGACAGGTCTCAGATGTGCGATGCTCCAACTGGGGGGATGATATAAAGTGTTTTAAGCATGAGTTTTACTTTCTTCACGAAATTTATAAAAATATGATGGTTTTGTTCGAAGTTAATAGGCAATTATTAATAGTTTAATCTTCCCTAACCTCAAATAATGAATAAATAAAAAGTATTTTAGAAAAGTGCAGTTAATTGGGCAATATTTCTCTTATTATTTGCTCCCTTTCGCAAGCCTATCACTCACCGTTGACTCTTGCATTAGAATCTTTTGATATTTGTTTGAAATTTTGTGATATTTATCCTGATATTGTATTGCTGTCTGTTCGAAACGCTCCTCATCTTCATAGGGTAGGTCCTCAACACTTTCATACATGCAGTGATATCTGAGAAAGTGAAACAAAAGAATTAGTATGAGATGCAAAGAATCAGATGTAAACATTTTCGACTAACCTTATAAGCCGTTTGACAGCCTCCTCTTTGTTCTGAAAGGGATTGACATAGTCAGGATTCAAGCTGGCCTGTTGATCCAGCTCCAATTGACGCAGAAACCTGAAGCAGCAAACAAAATCAAAATATGAGTTTATGAAAATAAAAAATACAATAAATATTTGCAAATATTCGAGTGATAAATTTAAGTATGCTTCTAGTCGAATGGCGAAAATTGTGTGGAGTATCGCGTATTTTCAACCAACTACTCACAAAGAAAGGCGTGCAAGTTTCGGCTGCGGTGACAAACTCTCCTCGCGTTTGAACAGGTGGGTGCCCAGCATTGCAGCGGGTATTGGGGTTGCCGAAATGTTGGTGTTGGTGGTGAGCGCGTAAGCGTTGTTACCTCCCTGTTGCAGTGGCGCATGTGATTGAGCCTCCATGGTTGTTGTACTTGCTGTTGAGATAGCGGTTGCTCCCGATGCTGCTGTTGCTGTTGTTATTGCTGCGGCATTTGTCGTTCTTGCTATTGTTGTTGTTGGTGCAATAGCAGTTGTTGTAACGCATGTGACACTGTTCGTATGCGGCGCCGTTGTTGATGTTGCTGCTGCTGAGGCTGTCATCATTGTGACTGTGTGACTGACGCTCGTAAGTGCCGTTGTTGTTGTTGCGCTGATGGGTACCATGCTGGGCGCGAGTGTTGACAAGCTGCTGCCGGGCGCTTGCGTTAAAGCGTTTAGCTGTTGTTGCAACACATGTTGCTGCTGCTGTTGTTGTTGTTGTATGAAACCGTTTGCGCTCGCTGCAAAATGCGTGGCTATGGGTGTGCTGGCCGCACTGGTTGCTGTCGCTGCTGCGGAAACAGCGATCAATGGACTAGAGAACACTAGCGGCGGTGGACCGTTCATGAGCGTCGAACTACTGGCGCTGCTGCTTGTCACTAATACTGGCTTTTGTAGCAAGAATTGTTGTTGTTGCTGCTGCTGCTGCTGTTGTTGAAAGTGTAAACCTGGCGCTTTCGAGGTTGGCACCAGTGTTGGCTGCTGCTTCGGTTGGCTTAGAGGCATCAGTGTGCTCATGTTGTTGTTGCTCGAATTCAAATTCGGCGTTGCTTGCTGTTGAGTGGGCGTGGCAATTTTACCCTTACTATTACTGTTATTATTGTCTTTGCCACGCGAAACCGTTGCGGCTGGTTGCAACTTCGATTGTTGTTGTTGTTGCTGTTGCTTGTTCTGTTGCACGGTTTGATGATGCTGCATCGGGTATATATGAATGCGATGTGTAACACCGGCCTGTGCTTGCGTCTGCGCCTGCTGTCCAGCGGTGGCGCCGCTTATCGACGTTGCCGTCACCGTCATGGTGGATGAGTGATTATTCGGCTGCACCACATTCGCCGGTATGCACGAAGCGTTCGCCTTACCTACACCAACCTGTTGCTGCTGCTGTTGTTGTTGCTGCATTTGCGGTGGCTGCGTCATCAATGTAATGCCAGGGCCGCTGCCTATTGGCGGCATCTGCAGATACGCTTCCGGCGTGGGCATCTCCTTGCCGGCCGCCAGTATGCGTTGCTGCTCGGTGTACAGTCGTTGCAGCGCCACATTTATCTCGGCATCGCTCATTGGCTTGGTGTATGCCGCAATGGCGGCTGGATCGAAGTCTGACGGCAGCGGCAGTGAGGTCAACAGCGACTTATGCTGCAGCTTAATGGTGAGGAATTGTATTTGCATTTGCACTTGTTTGAACATTTGTTGTTGCTGCGCCGTCAATTGTATGGTTTGCACACGTGAAACGGTATGTTGTGGCTGCTGTGGCGATTGCTGCGGCAGTTGCACTTGTGTTGGTTGTTGTTGTTGTTGCACTTGCAGTTGCGTTTGTTGTTGCAACACATTCGTGTTGTTGGACGAATTTAGCGCAGACAGCGATGGTGGTTCATTATTTATGGTGAAACTCGGCGCCACAACCGTTGACGAAGTTGTTGTCAATGTCATACCGTTACTGCTGGTGTTGGCAGTGCTGACAAGACTGTTGTTGCTGTTGTTTGTTAATGTGGTGGAGCAACCAATAATATTTGCGCTGCTCACGAAGCTGCGCATATTCGGTGTTTGCAACAACATTGAGGCGGTGCTTGTTGGTTGCAGTTGTTGTTGTTGCTGCTGCTGTTGTTGTTGCTGCGCAGTGGCGCCCGAAGTGACAAGCTGTTGCATGGGCGCAGTTACACCGACCAATTTGGTTGTTTGTTGCAACGTTTGAAATGGTTGTATACTATTGGTGCCAGTTGTTGTTGTCAGATTGTTGGACGCCGTTGATCCAACCTGCTTGCCGCTAGCAACATTCGGCTGCACAATTTGCACAGGGTTATTGTTCGGCTTTTGCGAAAGTGGATCCAATTTCGGCATTGGCTTAACGACGCTCGCGTTTTTAATGCCTGCCGTACCGCTGGCTACATCAGCAGCCGTTGTCGTGGCCTTCGGCTTACGCACGGGCTTCTTCTTCGCAACTGCGCCTGTTGACGCTGCATTTCGTGGCGGCTCCAATTTTGCCTTGCTCTGATCTATAATAGGCGCCACATTCGCCACCTGCTTCGTAACGGTATTTGTTGGCGCAGTGGAGTTGTTCGAGCTGACGCCGCTGGTCACACTGCTCAGCGGCTGTATGGGTTGTGGATGCACTATCTGCTGTTGTGGTGGTTGCAAGCGCTGCTGTTGCTGCGCCGCCTGCTGATTCGCGTTCAATGTCGTATTCATGCCCAACAATGTTGGCTGCGGCTGCGTGCTCGGCGGCAGTGGATTCACATCGTTAAAGTGAATCTGTCCCAACTGCAGACACTGCGCTAATTGTTGAGCATTGATGCCGGCCGGCGCGATCAGTAAACGTTCGGTGGGACCGATCGAGGCCGCAGTTTGGGTCGGACTAATTGGAGTGATTTGATTCGTTTCGCTGTTCAAGGAGAATATTTGCTGTGTCGCGGCGTCGATTTTCGGCAGTGACACATAGCGCTGCTGGCTTTGGGCGGCCAACGATGCGGCACCAAGTAGCGCATTGTTCGGCTGCTGTTGCAGCATTGTCTGTTGCTGTTGGAGTTGCTGCTGATGTTGTTGTTGCTGTTGCATTAACTGTGCCATATCCGGCGTTCTCGGAGCGTTGTACATATTTTGTTGCTGCTGGAAGGACTTTTGCTGCTGTTGTTGTTGCTGCTGCTGCATTTGCAGTTGTGGTGACTGCTGTGGCAGCTGCAATTGAAGCGTTGGACCTGTCGTACCATTTGCATTGGTGCCACTGTTCGAGAGTGCCGTTGGCGCAGCATTGAATTGTAACTGTATTGTGGGAGTTTTGGTTCCCACAGCTGTTGCAACTTGTGCGGGCAGCGTCAACTTACTGATGGCGCCCGTATTGTTCGAAATCAAAGTTTTAGCTTGTTGCTGTTGCAATGTGCTATTCATCGAACTAGGCGGCAGTAGTTGCGGTGTAGCTGCACCCAAACCAATACGATTGTTCTGCATATTATTGCTATTCGCACTGATATTGCTGCTGTTATTATTACTGTTGCTACTATTATCCAACCTTGTTGGCTCATTGATTATTGTCACATTTGGCAGCGCGCCTTTGAGTAGAGCCTGCAGTAGTAACTGCGATTGCTGATCTTGCGGTTGATTGGCATTGTGTCGCAATATCAGACGTTCACCTTGATCGGACACAGCCAAGGTGAGACTTCCGGTGAGCTGTGGCATGAGTGCCGCTGCTGTTGCGGGCGACCCCACCGATATCGACACATTGCTGGGCATACCGGTGAGTTGTGGCGGCAGTATGGTGGCCGAGGAAAGGCCAGGTGTCGACATTATGCTGTTATTGTGGGCACTACCGCTGCTCGAAGCCATCGAATTGGTGGGCTGTTGTTGTACTGTCGGTGTTTGATTAGATGATGCCGCCGCAGTTGCGGTGGGCCCTGATGTTTGTGGTATGGCCACTAGTTGTACCTGCCTGCCATCAGTGGTTAGTTTAATAGTGGCGGCGGCAGGTGAATCATGTGTTTGTACGTTTGCCTGAGAGTTTGGTGGTTGAAATATAATCTGTTGTGGTTGTTGATGATGCTGTTGTTGTTGTTGTAGTGGTTGCTGTTGCTGCTGCTGCTGTTGTTGATTGGACTGCGTTTGATATTGCGAAGTGGGCGGTAGTGTTGACGTCTTAATATGAAGACCTGTTGAAAATATAATAAAATTATTAGTACTCTTTTCTAATTTCAAGGAAAATATTGCTGTAAATGCAATATAATATGTTTTAATAAATAATACTAACTAAAGTATTTACTACGTACATGCATACTACATGTAGCCCATTTTATTCGGTGTGTATATTTTCTACGACATTTTCGTGTAGTCAAGTCTAGGTAGTACAAGTGATGTATTTAAATATTGCTAAATTTAAAGCAAAACTCCAAATATCATCATCTGACTAAATTTTATTTCAATTTCACAATTAATAAAAATCATGTGTTATTTTAATTTCAGTTAACTGTAATCGTTTTGCTTTTCAATGGTTTGTGACTTGACTAAGATTGTATTATTGTTGTTTTTATTAATTTGCTCTTTGTTTGGGAAGTGTGAGTAGCAAAAACAAAGTTTATTATGACATTTCTAGTGAAAATAAATGTAAAATATATTAGCTATTTGACATTTCGATTTTATTGGGGAAAAATAGTGTTATTGGTTTGCCTTAAACCAAATTTTAAGAGTTTTGTTGGCATTTATTTAATATTTAGTGAAAATAAAAAGAAGTTTTTAAACTAATTTACAAAAAATAAATAATTTTTCTTAAATGAAATAATTATATTCTCTTTGAATTAATGCTCAACTAAAAATAGTGCACTCACCTCCCCCTGCGCTAGTGGCGCTATCCAAAATCGGCATAATTTGTATTTTGTTCTCCACAGCACCGCAGCCGCCATTATGATTCGGTAGCATTTTCGTTGTGTCCACCTGCGAGATTTGTATGTTGCCAATTTGGCTAGGAACTTGCGGCGCACCCGCAACTGTTGCGGCCAATGTTGACGCTGTTGTTGGTGTTGTTGACACCGTTGATGTTGTGTGCGCTAATGTAGTTGTTGGAGCGCACTGCTGTTGTTGTTGTTGCTGGTGCTGCTGCTGCTGTATTTGTGCAGCAGTTGGTGTTGACATGGCTGGTGTTGTGGCGGTCGTCAATGAGGGCATCACTGAGACACTATTAGTTGTGGTGGTGGTTGTTGTAATTGAGGCTGCCGCTGCGGTACTTGGCGTCATTACAGTTGACACATTGGTGGCTGCATTGCTGTTGTCTTGCTTTTTACCATTGCGGCGCACCGCTGGCTTGCGTCGTGGTTTCACTGTTGCAGTTGTTGTTGTTGTGGTGGTAGTTGCAGTTGTCGTAACGGCTACTGTGGGATTGCTGTTAGATGTTGGCAGTTGAAGTGTGGCACCACCAGCTGTGATATTGAAGAGCGGTTGCGACTGCGCTTGTGTCGGCTGCATTGACTGCAACTGTGGCAAATTGCCGGCGGACGACAGGTTAAAGTTCATGGTCGCTGGTCCAATTTTATTATTGGATTGCTGATGTTGCTGTTGCTGCTGTGCTGCGGCAGCCGCCGCCGCTGCTGCTGCTTGTTGCGCCAAATGCTGTTGCGCTTGTTGTTGTATCTCCTCCGCGGTCGGCAGACGGGGTATCGAGATTGTGTATGGCGTAGAGGCCGTGTCATTCTGATCGATTTTAATGAAGATATTGTGCGGCTCAGTCGAGTCATGGCCAGCATTGTTGGTTGATGACGCTGCAGCACCCAGCGCCGCTGAGGCAGGTATTGTCACTGTGAAAGGCAAGGAATCTGTGCCATTTTGACTGGGTATCGAGATCATTATGTCGTTGGCGTTCGGTGGCGCTGGTGCCGGTGTCGTTGATGACGACGGTGGTTGTGTTGGTGTTTGCGGCGGCTGTGGTGCGTTAGACGCTGGAGTCGACGCGCGATCGTCATGTGTCGACATTGTGTCCATATAATCTTCATCGTCGTCGTCATCCTCCATGATGCCACACAGTTTCATAACATTGCCGAGGTCGAGTTTGGGACGCGCTTGCTCTTGTTGCTGTTGCGGCTGCTGATTGGTTTGATTTGGTCCATTATTGCTATTGCTATTGGTGAATGTTAGTTTCACATTTTGCGGTGACGTTTGTGAGAATTGCAGCTGTGGCATAACGCCGGTGCTGTAACTCATGCTGACAGGTGTATTGAACTTGTTCGTGATCGCACTGGCCGTCGGTGAGGGTGTAGTAATTGGAACACTTTTTACTTGCAACGTCGGTGAGGGCGCGGGTGTTGCCACCGCTGGCGTTTGTACTGAAGCCGCTGCTGCTGCCGCGCTGGCCGCGGTTTGTTTCTTTTTACGAGGCTTTGCCTTCTTTTTTGGTTCAGTCTGCGGCTGCTGTTGTTGTTGTTGCTGCTGCGTTTGTAATGAAGAGTTTGTTGCACCACCGTTTGCTGGACTAGCGCTCATCAACGAATTTGTTGGTTGTCCATTTGTTAGTTGTTGCTGTTGATTAATGGTAACTGTGCCACCAGTGATGCCTGTATTCTGCAGCAATGTGGGTGTCGGCTGACGCATGGGTTGCGACGCCTGTGATGTGCCGTGTGTCAAACTGGGTAGCGCATTTTGCTGAGCATTGAACATATCCACGTTAGCACTGGAAGAAGTTGACGGCGGTGGTGGTGTTTGAAAAGTTGCACCCGCTGCTGCCGCCGCCGCCGCCAACTGCTGTATATTAGCACCACTTAGCTGATTCAAATTGATGAGTGAACTGCCACCGGCTGCAGCATTGTTTAAGCTCTGCTGAAAATGTGCTGGCAACTGTGAAAGTATTGTTGCTGTTGTCGGTGAGGGTCCGTTGGGCATTTGAATTTGCGTAATGCTGCCACCGTTCGCTGCAGCGGCGGCTAATTGCAGATTTTGCAATTGTGCCGCCACGCTGGGCCCCAACAGGTGGCTGGTGTTAATGGTGGCCGTTGTGGTGAACGGCTGATGAGATCGTTGCTGATTTGACGCCGAGAGCGCTGCATGCAAGCCGGTCAGCTGCGTTATGGCCGGATTTTGAGGATTAGTTTTGATCGTTTGTATATGATTTGCAGTCTGTTGTATGAGGTTGGCCTGTGACGACACGATAAAGGTTGGAGTGGCGGCGGCCAGTTGCATGGTCGCACCATTTGTACCCAATATACGCAGCAGTTGTTGCGGCTGCTGCTGTTGGAGCTGCGCCTGCGGTCGCGCATTCTGTATCACCAGTGACGGCGTGGCTGTCAGCTGTGGTGTGGGTGGTCGCAGTATTAGTTGTACACCCTGCGGTGTATTTTGCTGCACCAACACGGGCATTTGATTGAGCAACAAAGGCTGTTGCGTTGTTAGGCTGGCTGTGGCGCCGTTGGGTAGCAGGATTTGCTGCTGCTGCCCCGGACCGCCGGAGGTGATCTGCGCCTGTTGCGGCTGTGGCGATTGTGAGATCTGTGGCATTTGCGCCATATTATTGGTGTGACTGTGTACGGTGGCGGTCGCTGCATTACCACCACCCATTTTCGACTTCTGTTGTTGTTGTTGCTGCTGTTGATTTGCATCGTTGTAAGACTGTTGCTGTGGCTTTGGCAGTATTTGCTGCGGCGCCTTACCGGACTTGGTTGTTGTATTCGTTGTTGTACTGCCAAGACTGCTGTACGACGTCGGCGTTACGTGCGTTTGTACCGTGGCATTGCTGCCTATCAGTCGTTGCTGTAACGCGTGCTGTTGGCCAGCCGGCGCCGCAACAATTTGCCCCTGCGGTCCTTGGATTATTTGAAAGACCTGCTGCGGCTGATTGGTTTGATGCGGCGCATTGCCGGTTATAGTGAATTGTTGCTGCAACATTTGCATTGGTTGTGGTGTTGACGGTTTGATTGTGGCGGCGGTAATTGTATTGCTAGGACTCGGTATTGGACTGTCAGCTATCAGCGGACTACTGCTGTGATAGTGTTGGAACTGTTGATGCTGCTGTTGCTGCTGTTGACTTAACGACGTCGACGTTGGTAGTACTGTTGCGGCGGCTTTTTTCGCTTGACCTTTTGGGCAACCAGCCACATTTGCTGTCGCAAACGAACTCGACGTGTTGATCGCTGCTGCATGTGATTGCCCATAGCCGCCGGCTACAGTATTCGAGATCGAAGACGCAGTGTGGCAAGTTGTTGGTGTAACAGCACTGCTGAATATTTGGTGATGCTGTTGATTTAGTTGATTTTGTTGCTGTTGCTGTTGCTGCTGAGTAATGCGCTTATTGCCCTTCTGCAACGAAATTAAAGATAAAAATAAACAATTTGAAGAAATGTAAAAGCGATAAACATTCGAGTCGTATACTTACCTTATTTAATTGTATATTATTGGATCCAACAAGTGTTGTGTTGAATTCATTACCGGCTGCAGGTGTTGTGGCCGCTATCGCCGCACCGCCCACACCGGCTGTCACACCGATAACACTGGTCGCTGCCGCTGGTGACTGCGATGGACTTGGCTGAAATACAACGGTACCGGCGTTCGGACTTCCATTTGTGAATTGATGCAACGATTGTCTGCGTCCAGGTGTGGCAGTTTTTCTTTCCTATAATCAAATCGGAAATGCACAAAAATAAACATTATAAAAGGCAAATACTTATTTCCGCAGCAAACTAGTACAAACCTGATCGTGTGTGGCGCTTGTTATTGTATTACCAGCTACGAGTAGCACATCCTGCGGAAATGGCGACAATGAGGGTGATGGTTGCAAGCGTGGACTAGCAGATATTGATGGCGACGGACTGGGCGTTAAAAACGGACCCGGAGGAGACAATATTCCTGTAAAAGAAAGAAGAAAAAGAGCTTGTTAAACATAATGAATTTTTGTAAAAATAAATTAATAATAATCGTAAAATAACAATTAATGCTTTTGTTGCAGCTGGTTCTTGCAAAAAATCGAAAAACCACATATTTTATTACGATATGCGTTTCAGGTTAATTAGAATATACCAATATGATTAAAATTTAAATATATTTTATCGTAACCAAGTGAAACAGTTTCTATAAATTCTAAGCATCCCCATTTCAAAAGCCTCATGCCAATCTTAGCTTTAGATCAATCGATCATCAGTGAAAATGTTCGTAATTCTTGTTTTTAACTATCGATAAGTGATCTGGTTATATGGATAAAGCATTTTAAAGAACTTGTAAAAGTTCTGTACGGGTTTACAGCTGACTGATGGTACAACAAAGCGTTCTAATTAATAATAGCTTCATTATTTTATTCAAGACTCAAAAAAAAGTACCTAGAGGAGCTATTGCAAAAGAGGAATTTGGAAGAAATCAAGGACAAATTTTGTAAACGTCAAAATTCCTTTTCCGCAGTTAACATAAATAAATAATGAAAAATTGTTTTCATCTTAAGCCACATATTTTAAATAAAATAAAATTTAATAAACAAATTCCTTTAATTTCTTTAAACTAATCATAAGTTAATGACAGCAGCGTCAGTGTTGTTAAGTAATATAAAAAATGTGCATTATAAATAAAATTAATAAAATAATGGTTAATAGAATTAAAAAAAAACTTATAAAAATCTAAATAATTTTTTTTAATTTATAAAATTTCCTAAATTTATTAATTATTAAAAATTTACATTTCTTTTTCATTTTTAAATGTCAACATTTTTTTGCAAGAAATTAGCTTGGCAGCACTGTGTATATGGATTTTTGGATGTATACCTTTAAGTAGCATCTCAAATTAAGTATAATCTGCATACTTTGCTTAGCAATATTTAGTCACTTCCAGATTCCTTATTATACGTAATACTAAATACGATGTTTCTTCGCAAGGAATTATAGTAAAACCGATTTGTGTAATGAGCAATAATGATTCGCTGAGCGAAAGCGTCTCAGCTGAATTTGACAAGCGTAAATAATTGACCGTAAATATTACGAATATTCCCCTGTCGTTCGCCAGCAGCTCAAATGACGGTACAACTTATTGTTGTAAATCCTTGCAATGCAATACAAAACCGAAAAAGGACCAAAAGACATGTAGAAATTTATTTATAGGTAACTACGTACAATAGCGAGAGCAGTTTATGTAAATAATCCAATTATGCGAAAAGAGAGGGAAGCAAAACAAACAATGGCAAAGAAGAAGTACAAAAAAGTTGTCGAATGTAACTAGCCAACCAAAATACAAATAAAAAATTATAAAAATAGAAAATTTAACAGGGACAAAAATAAAATAAAATCAAAAAATAAAAAGATAAATGTTAAGGATTTACTTGAGGCAACGGATGCTGTTTGTGTTGCTATTGAACCAGGAGCACACATAATATTTATTTATTGACAGTCCACAGGGCGTTTGGTCACAAGATGCAAAAGGCTTACATGAACTAACTTTTTGTTTTTGTAAAATACATGTATGTATACTTGTGTATACGTAGATGCATACATGAGGACTCTCGATTTGCTACACTTCATCGCTTGCAAAATAAACGCATTGTTTTGCCACTAGGCACAGTGTACGAGTATGTCACATAGAACGTATGGTTCGTTGCAAGCGCACAAGTGAAGGCAGCTAGTGTTATTGCTGTTGTTGTCGGAAATTTATTTGTGGTATATGCATGCAACTACTACAACGGCTATTGTTATTTCAATACATCACCCCAAAAAGCACCAACTTGCCGCAGTTTGCATACGGCTGCCACATACACATCGCTCATTCATCAGCCAGCCAGGCCAGCCAGCTAACCGCTTGTGCGTGCCTTCGAGCTTTGCTGCGTGAACTACGAAAATTCGTAGCAACAAAAGACGCAAGCAACCAAGGCAAATAGCAACTCTTTCAGCAGCAAAACAATATTTTAGACGATTGTCGTTGATTCACTTGATAGGCGCATACGATGAAGTTGAAGTAGCGCAAACTCAAGAAGAACGTATGTGTGTGCGAATGTAGCTCGAAGCATGTACCAAAGTGTATATTTAGAAGCATGTATTTAGGTGAGCAAGTAATTTTGATAGCAGCGCTTGGCTTCATTTTACTTTGCTCCTGCCTATTAAGTCAACTGCTTCCTTAGTCTTTGGCTCGCCCGCTAAAGGACTGGCTCCACCACTGTGTATGCAATACCGAAGCGCTTCACTTATATTATACTCGTATGCGCGTTTGTCACGTTGTTATAGCAGTAGTCACAGCCACTAGAACGACAAACAACCGCCATCAACCGAATGCTGCACCCCCTCCCGCCACAACCATCATCCGCAACAACATAATGCTCGCTCGCTAGGACAGCCAGTCAGCCACCAAGGGCTACCAACTATGATTGTTGGTTGTGTTATAGCTAGAGCATAAGCATCAACAACAGCATCTGCGTCAATAGCAAGATTTTGGTTACCGTGGCACTTGGATTGGCAGCAGCACGGCAGTCGGCGGCGGTTGTTGGAAGCTACCATGCAGGTGGCGTGTGATAGGCGGGCGTATTTTAACGCTGCTCTTTCGTGTGCTTCACATTTGCTGACGTTATTCGCCGACTTCACTTGGTTTGTGATGTCTTGCAACGTTGGTTGGACGGACGGACGGACGGATTGTTTGTTGGTCGTTGGTACGGTGTGTGGATTGCTCCAGGTTCCGCGTCATAATATTAACTGGGGGTTGCGGATGAACTGTATGGAGTTCTAACACACACTTCTGTTTGTATGTTTGCATGTGTATATTCCTTGCGTTGCTGTCGTTGTTGCTACTTGGTGGCTGTGCCGTTGCCACGTAAAGGCGTTATAAAGGATGTGTATGCTGTAGCTAGAAGTTGTAGCAAAAATAACCTAAATGCGGGCGGGGAGAGAAAGAAATGAAATCAGCAAGAAAAAAATACGAAACAAAACGTCGAGTGCACATAAAAACAATGCACGAATATAAAGTAGCAAATAAAAGCAATACAAACACCAACAACAACAATACGGAAAATTTGATGTCGAATAAAAAATTTAATCCTGCAGGAGTGTACCGGCAACACAGCAGCAGGCAGGCATTAGCAACAGCAACACCACTTTTGTCTTTCGCCATAATGCCAGCAAGTGTGGATATGAAGAAATGAAGCCAGTACCACGAATGTAACAAATAAAAGCAAGCGCACAGCACTCGGGAATACGTAAAACTGAAGCGAAAATCAATAAAAGTGTAGGCATGTGAGTTAATACCAGTATCAACGACATTTATACACAAGTATATGAGAAACGCTGATAAAGCCAGCTCTGCCTAAACAAATAAACAAGAGTATCAAAACAAGACTTTGAACTCATATCTGAATACAAGACATGCATAGGCCGCAAGATAAGCCGCATGATAAGCACTTGTTTACAATAAATAATAAGATTAGACTTTAGACCTAAGCCACAAAACATGGATATGTTATCAACTTAACGAATAGTATATAACACATAGGATAATACAAAAACATGTTCAATTAAGTATGTAATTTGCAAGAATAAAGACCACATTCAGCAAAATAATATATATCTTTTGAAACCATTCATAAGTTTATGAATTAACTGGGGGCTCAACCGCTCTTTACTGGGAAGGAGGAGATCGCACAACAGGACTTCGGCATCCTTAAGAATCTTCGAAGCGCATAAAGAAGGACATCTAAATCCTTAAGCTGAAATCCTTAGTAAAGAAAGCCAAAATCTTTAAATCTTCCTTAACGAAGACAGACACTCACAAAATGAGTCAAGGAGCAAAACGGACAATGCCTAACGAGGACATAAATCCTTCAGCTACAGTCCCTACCACTCCTGAAAACTACATAATGTCCTACATTCAGAATCAGTTCTCGAAATTGGACGAAGAAAGGAGAAAGGACAAGGAGTTAATATTACGGATGTTCCAAACTACAAATCCTAATACTAGCGAAACTTCTACTCCAACAATATACCAAGAAGCCACGATGCAATACCAGAATGTAACAGATATACAAATCGAAGTCATAAAGGAATTACCTATTTTCCAAGGAAACAAAGAAGAGTATACGATATGGAAGTCACATGTAATGAAAGTCATGGAACCACTCCAAGTATTCCAGAACACACCTCAATTCTACAATATCATTACAACCTTCAGAAGAAGAATCACGGGGCATGCAGATATGTTACTTGAATGCAACAACACACCTCTCAACTTCTACAGTATCATGGAAGCTTTGGACGCACTATATCACGACCCAAACGCACTGTATGAAATACAAGAACACATGAAGAACTTGGCACAACAACCAACAGAAGACTTGGACACTTATTTCCAATACACATTGACATTGCACAGGAAGCTGATTAAACATACAGTGGACCTTCTAAAAACAGAAATAAATAACAAATATATTGAACAAGAATCTATAACACAATTTATTAAAGGATTAAAAAATAAAAAATTGGCAACAGCCTTAGCATCCAATCAATATCAAAGCTTAATGGAAACCTATACAAGTGCTAAACAAATCGAAATACGATTACAACAAACTAGTGAAAATAAAAATCTAAGACGACCTATCGAAATCCAAAAACAAAATTTAAATAACTTTTGGCAAAGACCAACTAATCAACATAGAATAATACCGGAAAAGACAAACCCTTTTCATTTTAATCCACCACAATGCCAAAATAATAATTTAAATCAATGGTCAAGAAACCAATATAATCAACCTAATCATCATAATAACAACTTCAGGCAAAATCAATTCCAACCAAGGCAACAAACGAGGAACAATTACAATTATACACAACCTCAAAGAGGATTTAATGCATATCAACCTCCACAAGAACGCATGGATGTTGACGAACCTCAAAGAAACAGTGGGTGCAAACGAAATCACTCTAACAGAAACATCATTCCGCAAAAGATACAAAGGATCAACACACAGCAACAACCTGAACCTCAGCCAGAACACACCTTCAGACACATGGAAGAAGCTGACGATACATCGAGTACTTTTTTTAGGCTAAAGAATGGACTACCTTGCCTTACACTCAAGGATGGTCCGACACAACAAGAAGTGAATATCATGATCGACTCAGGCGCTACAAACAACTACATATCAAAAAAATGCAGAATAGGTAAGAGTATATCAATAGATCCTGTATGGACAAAATCAATGCATGGATATTCCATCATGACTAGTAAAAAAATAATACATCTGTTAAGCCATGATTTAGCATTTTTTGAACTAGAAGATATCAAAGATTTTGATATGATAATAGGATTTTGTGGATTGAAAAAATTAAATGCAGAAATAGATTTCACGTCACTACAATTAAAATATAAAAATAAAAACAAAAATCAAAAAATAAATTACACAAATGATAACAAAGATTATGAAGAGGAGATTAGAGAAATAATTAGGAGAAATAATAAAACAGAAAAGTTACCATTTACCACAACGATAGAAGCAACCATTAGGACAGAAAATAATGAACCTGTTTGGACGAAACAATACCAATATCCGTACGCAGATAACGATTTTGTCAATTCAGAAATAAAAAAATTATTAAAGAATAATATAATACAACCTAGTAGAAGTCCTTATAACTCACCAGTTTGGACAGTACCAACAAAGGGTATAGATGAACATGGAAAACCCAAGAAAAGATTAGTGATAGATTTTCAAAAATTAAATTCAAAAACTATAACAGATAGATATCCTATTCCGGACATAAACATGACAATACAAGCGTTAGGTAAAGCTAAATATTTTTCTACGATAGATCTAGAAGCAGGATTTCACCAAATTATGATAAAAAAAAGAAGATAGGAAAACAGCAATTTCCATAAATGGAGCAAAATATGAATTCATACGAATGCCCTTCGGATTAAGAAATGCACCCTCAATATTTCAAAGATGTGTTGATGATATTCTACGAGAATATATAAATAAATTTGCGTTTGTATATATCGACGACGTGTTAATATATTCCTCGACACCTGAAGAACATATTAAACACATCCAAATAATAGTAAGCGCATTACATAAAGCAAATATGAAAATCTCTGATGAAAAATCACACTTCTTTAAAAATCAAGTCGAATATTTAGGACATATAATAACACAAAATAGGATAACGGTAGATCCTAAGAAAGTAGAAACATTAGACAAGTATCCGATACCTCAAACCCTGAAAGAATTAAGGTCATTTTTAGGTATGGCGGGATATTATAGGAAATTTATACAAGGATATAGCAAAATAACAAAACCACTAACCATACATCTACAAGGAGAAAATGGTATAACAAGTAAAAAAATGTCAGCTAAGAAAGAAATTAAATTAGATAAAGAAGCCATAAAAGCTATACAAATAATTAAAACAAAATTAAAAGAACAAGTTGAACTATTTCAACCAGATTTCTCAAAACCTTTTGATTTAACTACAGATGCGAGTAATTTTGCCATAGGAGGAGTTTTATCACAAGAAAAGAAACCTATATTTTTTATATCAAGAACATTAACAAAAACAGAAGAAAATTATTGTACAACGGAAAAAGAATTATTAGCAATAGTATGGGCTATAGGAAAACTTAGGAATTATATTTACGGTATAGCAGATTTAACTATACACACTGATCACCAGGCTTTGATATTTTCTATTTCGGACAAAAATCCAAATATAAAACTAAAAAGATGGAAACATTTTATACAAGAATCTGGAGCAAAAATAGTATACAAACCAGGAAATCAAAACGTAGTAGCAGATGCATTATCAAGACAAAAACTTAACACTTCAACAATAGAATCGATGCACTCGACACGTAGTTCACCAAACGAAAACTATACATACGCAAAACAAACGATAAATTCATTTAAGAATCAAATCATATTAAAGAAAACTGAACGAAATAAAAAAGAAACACAAACGACTTTTCCAAAGTATCACAGACACACTATTGAATATCAAAACACTGAATATCTAACAAAAACCTTAAAAGAAATTTTTACACCTAATTTCAATAACGCGATTAAAATTGATGAACAAGAACTATTCGCAATAAAATCACTACTAAGTAAACATTTTCTAAACTACAAGCTCTTTATAGCACAAAATCTAGTCGAAGACATAACAGACAAAAACAAGCAATTGGAAATTATAACAAATACACATAACCGAGCGCATAGAAATGAGAAAAATAACGCGATGGAAATTAGACAACAATATTTTTGGCCCGATATGGCGAAACAAATCAAAAACTTTGCACGAAACTGTTCAAATTGTTATGAACAAAAATACGAGCGTAGACCAACAAAACAACTGATAGGGAGAACACCAGCAACAAATCTACCAGGAGAATCTATAAGTATGGATATATTCCACATAGGAAATAGAACATATATAACTAGTATGTGTAGGTACTCAAAATATTTATTAATGAGAGAAATAGCAGATAAAGTCAACACCGTAGACAAACTAGAAGAAATTCTCACACTTACATACCCATATTGTAGAAACCTACAAACCGACAATGAGAGTATATTCACATCGATATCTTGTTTGTCACTATACCGACGACTTCATATAACACATAATCGTACGCCAACAGCTCATTCGACATCAAACGGTTCAGTTGAACGCTTGCATAGCACACTCATAGAAATCGCAGCAACATTAGCTAAACAAAATAACACCGATCCAGTTACGGAAATATTTAACGCAGCATACGAGTATAATAGGACAATACACTCGGTGACCAAACAAAAACCGGTAGAAGTATTTTTTAATAGGAAGAATTATCCGGAAATAAAACAATTGATTGAAAAAAACAAAGACAAAGTTTTAGAATATCACAATAAAAAAAGAACACAAAAAGTTTATGAACCAAAACAAATAATTTACGCACTATCAAAACGACGTACAAAAACTGAACAAAAATATCTAAAATACATAGTTATAGAAAACCGTGAGGACACAGTTTTAGTAGAGAGAGGAGGAAGACAACATGTCTTACATAAAGATAACATTCGTAATACTCCTATTGAATTTAATAATAAACATAAAAGCATACACAGTGAGCAATCTAAACAATAAAAAATTTATATTCACCGAAACTGACGACGCATACCTATATGAAGATACCGAATTTTTATATCATTTATTTAATTTAACGACAATAATGGAAAAATATAAACAGATAGAATATAGATCAATTGGCAGGACACAACAGGATATTATAAACGAAAATAGAATCTCAAATTTAATTGAACAAACTATTTCACACTCAATACAAAAAAGATCAATAAACATTTTAGGGACTATAATAAAATTTATAACTGGGGTTCCAGATCATGACGATCTTATTGAAATAAAAACACATTTAAATGAAATAATAGAAAATAATAATCAACAAAGAGTCATTAACTCACACTTTGAACAATCTATCTCAAAGGTTGATCCTCAATCAATCTCAACAAGCCTGGTCATATCAGAAACTTTAAAGGAATTAGAAACCCTATTCGAAACTATAAATTCTGTAAAGACAGGAAATTACTTGTCAAAGTCTTTAAATTTAAATGATATAAAACAAATAATAAAAAACGAAAAGTTAGATATTCCAGTTTTAAATGTAATGGAATACTCTACAATAAATGTAATTAGAGTTAAGGATACATATGTAATAATTTATAAATATCCTTTAATAACGCAAAAATGTAAATTATTTAAAATAACATCATTAAGCTATCTGCATGGCAAATATTTATTAGACAAATATATAGCTCAATGTAATATAAATAATTATTCAAGAGTAAAAGAATGTAAACAATCACTAAATACTTTTATATGTAAAACCAACAAGGATAATGAATGTATTTCGAAATTAGTTCTAAAAGAAAAAGCAAATTGTAAAACTATTGAAGAAACAAATGCAAATATCACAATATTAGATTATGGTAATATAATATTAGATGGAAAATATGAAATTAATAACGAAACTATCTCAGGAGTAAACTTGATCCAGTTCAATGACACCATTAAAATAAATGGACGAAAGTACACAAACATACAGGATACAATAAAGCAGATAATCCAACATGAAGGCACCATAACAATTGATGAAGTAATCAACTCCAATGAAGAAAATAAATTTACGAATATCCGGAAGTTACATAAACTACTCATTCCAATTGAAGATCACCCGATCCAAACTTTTTGCTACACAATTACAACATTTGGAATTATAATCCTGATAATTTGGACACTACTCAAATTAATCAAACTACGACAAGTTACTCAAGAAAGAAAGAAACTACAGGAACTCCAAAAACTCACAGCCAACTTTACATTATAAAAATGAGGACATTTTGTTTTTTTTTTATAAGAGAGAGGAGAGTTAATACCAGTATCAACGACATTTATACACAAGTATATGAGAAACGCTGATAAAGCCAGCTCTGCCTAAACAAATAAACAAGAGTATCAAAACAAGACTTTGAACTCATATCTGAATACAAGACATGCATAGGCCGCAAGATAAGCCGCATGATAAGCACTTGTTTACAATAAATAATAAGATTAGACTTTAGACCTAAGCCACAAAACATGGATATGTTATCAACTTAACGAATAGTATATAACACATAGGATAATACAAAAACATGTTCAATTAAGTATGTAATTTGCAAGAATAAAGACCACATTCAGCAAAATAATATATATCTTTTGAAACCATTCATAAGTTTATGAATTAACTTGTGCAATGGGGGTAGTAGTTGTGCCGTGGAAGACAAATATTCATATGCGCAACGGATAGGTAGCGTATTAAGACACACACCGACATACACACATATTGATGTAATAAGTATGTGCAAAGGCTAGAGACTTACTCTTGAGTCTTGAAACATTTCTTGGAAGTGCACAATTTGGTCGTTGCTATAGTGAACCTTTGACAGCTAACATACACGCGCACATTCCCTGCAGGTATGAGGCGACTGCTTGAGAGCTGACTGTTGTAATGAATTTGTAATTTTGAACTATTGGAAATTATACGTATTTCTGCAGTTGTTGTGGAAATAGTAGTAACTAATCATAACTTTTTACCAATAATATTAGAGCTGGTTAGGCTAATAATTTTTATTATTATTTTACTTATTTACATATATATTTAAGAATCTTAAGTCGACTTAAGCTATTACAGATGATTTATTGAAAATTTTCAAAACATTTTGAATCCTTTCATTTGACAACTCCTGACCAATTGCACTTCTTGAAAGAGTTTTTAGCAATCATTTTCGGGTAACATAAGGTTTATGTTATGGTTTATGTTAGTAAAAAGATTTTTGTTAAAAATGTTCCGACAAACTGTGTCTGACAATGCAGTTCCAGCCTATGAATAAATCACCAAAATTTACGCAAAAGATTTTTTTTAGAAAAATAAATTAAATTAAACTTTCCACAAAATATTTATCTAAATACACGCTTCTAAATTATTTTCCAACCCAAAATGTAAACTATTTTTGAAGCATTCGTACTTTTTTTCTAAGCTTACAAGAACTATTTACACTATTTCGGAATTTAATCAAATTTATGGTAGCTTTTAACCACATCCGTTAGTACGGGGGCACATTTCCAGCGAAACCATAAATTTAAAAACATGAACACGTTCTTAGCTTAACTTGGATTATTCAGCAATACTTTTGTGGTTTTGTGTAATATAATCCATAAGTTTTTGATTTCCAAATTTTCTATACTTTTGATATTAACCTATACAAAAAATCCAATGTCAGAGCTGAAGCAATTCAAAAATATTTGTCGCATAATACACATACACACCAATGAAAGGAGAAGCCCTGCCAGCCAGGCCTAACCACTTTCCCCTCATGTTTCTTCAATTACTAACACCAACGCACACGTTTGGGTTGTTTTGTTTTTGTATTCGTACGTGTGAGGGGAATAGTGGTTAAAAAACTCACAAGCAGCTATGCTGGTCTGTGGCAAACTCACATTTTTTACCACTTTTGTGGGTTTAAAAAACTTCGGTTTAACCAGCTTTTTCACCACCTTTGGCTGGCAGGGAGGTCTATCAAATATCGTGCAGATTTATACCACCTATACATACTACTCTCAGTATCTTAACAAAATTAATTAACAACACAAACTATGTACATTTAATAAACAGCTGATGACCGGGTTGGTTTAAAATTGACAGCGTGAACGTCAAACAACCATTAAAATTAACGGTGACATTTTGTTGTTAGGGCGAATGCAAAAAAATGATTAATCATTATATTTATACTAATGTCGGCATAAAATGTTGTTTTTTAGCATACAAGCGCTAAGTGTGAATAGCCCTGGAAAGGTTATTAACTCTTTCCTGCCAACGCGCAGTTAACAGATGTTTTGCAAAAATCGTCAAAATTTAATAAATTAATAATATAACAAATGTGTGTGTATATATTAAAAAGCAACAACTAAAATAAACAAACGAAAATATGCGACTTCAGTTGCAGGTGTTTGTGACAATAAGAAATGCAAAATATATGCAAAAGTGTGCATTTGTATGTATGCAAATCCACCAAAAGTCACAACAAAAATGAATAACAAAGTATGAGTAAAAATAAATAACAGCTAAAAATAAACCTAAGAAGAGAACGAAAAAAATATTATTCTCAATGCATCAATGCTTATTTGCATAGAGCACGCAAGCGAAATTATCGTTCGTTTGCTTTGTTTGCCAAAAGAATTTACGAACGCACCAGTTTATATATACAAAAAAAAACAAATTGGTGAAAAAATCGACAAGTCTAGTGAACCGCCTTCGCTGCGACCACAGAGAGCGATTTGGTCAAAAGTGTGTTTCGTGTTTCGGTGTAATTAAAGTGAAAACAATAAAGTGTTACACAAGTGCCGAGAATAATAATAACAATAATACAAATGTTAAAAGCCCACACGAAATATGAATAAAATAAAGCGCAAAGTAGGCATAATTTGCAAATAAAAAATAAAAAAACAAATCACTTAAGAAAGCAAATCACTTTTATAGATACAACAACATAAATACTTAAGTAAGCAATAATTTTAATGACGCTAAATCGTTACTAAAACAACAATTACAAGCGCACCGTCGACAATGTCGTCAGTAAATGGCGGCTATTAACGAAAAGCGAATGAACGAATTAAAAAGCGATACAAACGAATCATTCGTACGCGAACAAGTGTGTTACGAGTGCTTTGACAAAAAAAACAATAGAACAAAAGGACAAAAAACAATACACAAAATAATAATAAATAAATAAAAGAAAATGCTGATTTGTGTTGCTAAATGCTTAATGTTGCGCCTACAGCAGCATTAATTTTACTTATTCAGCTGATTTATGCGTTAAATTGTATATGGATATATTTTTATTTTGATGGGTCTGCCACTAAACGGTATTCCCCCATTTTGCGCGTACTCACGAGTCAGCACCGGCAAAAGCGCTCACTTTGATTTTTCACATTTAAATGTATGCAGTTACGTCTTGAGCACTTCCAACATTGCTTTGAAGAGGCCTCCAAGTGTGTTAAGTGCGCGCACAGCATTCTTTGTAGGTGATATACACACTTTGAGGTTATGTAAATGGAATTGTAAATTCAAAGACCGTCAGCAGAAGTAGTCGCTTTTTTGTTTTAAGGTTTTCGCACCCGTTCAAGCATTCAATTCATTCATAGCTGCTCAGTCGCGGTAAAGCGCATTTAATGTTACTTCAACGGCAAGCACAGTACATATATACTGAGACGGCAAGCGTCGAATACACAAAATTGCTTGCAATCCAAGCGTTTCAATGATAAGTGTAAACAAAAGCGAGTATTATGCTCCATACAATAGGCGATGTGACGCGCCCACTTTTTGCTGTGGTGTGGTGCACCCTGCATCGTGGATGGGTGCAGTGGTGGGTAGCGTGTCATGTTTACCGCCATTTTCCCCTTTAAGAGTGCTGCCAAGTTCAGTGTAACGACTTGGCTTTATTTGTTTATTTGTTTTGTTAATGAGACATTGGGGGCTCCCCACCACACACTATTAAAGTATAAGTGTAAAATATATATAGAGAGCACTTTAAAATAATTAATAATATTATAAAAGAAATAGTTAGTGTGAAGGTTAAATATGGAATGCGTTGAACATGTATATGCTCACGTTTTTCATATTAATTTGTTACACTTTAGAAATAATGTATTTATTAAGTTTAAGTAATGCATACTTTAACTGTAAGATAAGGCTTTTAAACATTTTGTTATCGCAATTGTTAACCGCAATATACAAATACAAAACCAATATACCATTTTAAACCAAAGCACATATTAACTCCTCTGTGAAATGGCGGTTTTATTTCGTATTAACGCCTCTAGCGCTGGACTCCGCGTCATACGCCGCCCCGAATATTTGATTAGATTTATGTGTTTAGCCACTCAAGTAAAATTGAGTTATTTAGATTTCAAGCGTATAACTAATACGTATTGAAATTTTACGATCACTTTCCGCAATAAATAACAGTGCTATTTTTCATTATGAATACAGCTAGGGTTTGTCTAGAAAAATACTGCCTCGACCTGTTGCTTGATAATAAAATGAAATACTGACTACTTGTTGACAACAGAGTTTTTTTTGCAAAAGTCGACCGACGTGATTTTTCAATAAAATAAATAAAACAGTGAGTCACCGAAAATGCACAAAATGAAAAAATAGATAGGAAAAGATAATGCTAAATATATTTTTTTCATATAAAATGAGTATTAAAGAGCTCCGTTCGCGTACTTCCCTTCGAAGTAAACATAAGCCAATTAGCACATATTCCAACTAACTGATTGCAGTACCCAGTTATTGAATTAATACACTGTTCGTTAACCTATTACAATTGTGGCGATGCACAATTCGTGACTGATTGGGTTGTAAAGCAAAATATTCATGCGAATTGATTGGTTTATCACGATTACTCGAGTCGGTAATTTTGAGATTTTTTTTGCACTTCAATTGAAAGGGAAGTTAAATGTGGGAGCTCTCTATCAAAGTTTAGTATCCATATTATAAAAAAAAAACAACAAAAAGGGGTAAAAAAATCAATTTGCCAAATGCTATTTGCACTGATAATTTTCTGGAAAACTTATTGAATGCAAATTAAGCTAGTAGTTCACGAAGAACGTTTTATTGCAAGAAAACTTTAAACAATTTATTAAACTGTCTTATACAAATATGAATTGTTTCTGAAATTACGCTATCGAGCGCCTAAATTTTGTAAACTCCCGTCACTTTAGGGTTCGTAAAACAATTTCAGCCTGTCAAATGCAATAAGAATCAGTTGCTGATGTTAACTCAATCGTGTGTTTCATCATAAAATTACTTAGATTACTCACACCACTTCTAAGAAGTTCAAAACGTTTTCGTCAAAAACTCATTAAAGTTTTGCAGCAATTTCTAAAGCTTCTTCAATTACACATACCGACATAAATTTAATTGATAAGAGTGCCAAAAAATCAAATGTCTTAATTGTGAAAGTTCTGCACGTGATCCAGATGTCTGCCGATGGCCAAGAAATGAATTAGGTCAGATAATTGCAAATCATGTGCTTAAAGCACTTCATACGTACACCTCATTATTTATACATACAGATTTACAAAATTAACTTCATTACAACTCAATTAAATACATATTTACATTAAGACATGTGCGCTTGTAGGCACTTGTGTGTAAATAGACAGCTCTTCGTTGGCATGACATGATAATGAGCTGTCATGCATAAGTTGTGGCGTGATAAAATCCAAATAATCGTAAATGCCTACAGAGACAAGTAGTTGAAGACAATTTTAAACTATAAATATAACAAATGCGTACGCACGCGAGTGTCCGGCGACGTAAAGTGGGAGGGTGTGTTGACGGAAAGATAAGGCATTTTGCCAATACGTATCGCTTATAGTACTCGTAGAACAGAAAAATTCAAAATAAAGCAAATTATGTTGGCGAAAACGCGCAGTAAATAAGAAAGAAACCACAGAGACAAAAAATACAAATGTAGATTTGTTAATATGCACAATAAAAATCGAGCTAAAAAGTAACATTAACAATGTGTAAACTTCAAAATCATAACCGCAAGCGATAAAGCACAAAACAACGTGCGTCCGTCCACCCGAACTCCCAGCAACTCGCTGACGCATTGTGTGTCATTAACACTGAAATTATATTTCGTAAACGTTGCTTGAGAATAAATAAATGCTTAAAAGTAATTGCCGTATTTAACCGCACACTTTTGTTGCTTTTATTTTTTTGAAATTAATAAAAAACACACGTTTATTAAAGCACAACAATTAAGCAAAAATGCGAGAAAATAAAGCAGGAGCAACATGCGGTCGGTCTAGTGCAAAACAGCGATTAACGTGTAATACGAGCGAGTTTAAGTATGTTTGTGCACACGTTTATAAACGGTTTATGACATTTTGGGCAGGCAGGCACAGGCAATCTTTGCCTTAATTATCCCTTGGGGATTGTAATCAAATGTAATCACAAAGAAAAAAATGGTCTGTGTGAAAATATGAATGAAAAGGGATTGCAGCTGTGGCGTAGCACTTGCTTGATATCCTTTTTCGATAAGGTTAAATAAAAATGTATCCAATGACAACTACAAAAGCACAGAGTTAACTAGGCGGCAAACAGTCACCTGCTTAATTCCGCTCTTCAATAGTCAATAGCAAAACAGATACCAAAACACAAGTGAGCGCGGTATTGCCATATTGTGGAAATTTTGAAAATACTTTTTTTATGATTTTATATTACATTTTTAATCAATGCAATTTTTTAAGTTTTAAAACGAAGTGAAGCAAAACAAAAAATCATAAAATTATTATTTATTGTAATATGTATTTTTCGAAGTTGGAATTCAGAAAATATAGTTTTAATTTTTTCAATAATTAAAATGGATTATTTTATATATTATTCTATACACGATTAATAGGGTTGGGTGAATATTTTTCCATTAATATTCATGACATAAAAATATATACATATTTTTTTATTTTTGAAGTTACTAAATGAATGATGTGCCGTGAAAAAACAAGATAATTATCACTTGGTTAAAAATATCACGAACCTGGATTTGTAAAATTGGTATTTAGATTTTTTAATATTTTTTAACAATAAAAACTGATTTTTTATATTTGAATTCATGAATATATTTATACTATGCTGGATTTTTCGATTGATTGATTGAGTGGGGTGAATAATTTTAAATTAATATTTATAAATAAATTACAATTATTATTTTCTTGGTTTTTATTTTAAAATTTAAATTCATTATTGAATATTATGTATATACAGTATACTATCGAAAAGTAAATCGATTGGTATTTTGGGTAATTTACTTTTTCGAATAATTTACTTTTCCAAATATATACATAAATTATCTGTTTTTATAATATTAAATGCATTTTTAAACTTAAAAAATTCATTCATTTATTTGCTTCAATAAAACATATGGATTTTCATGAAAAACATATTTACATTTACATACATACATATGCATTTACTATGAAGAGAAAAAATCTTGAATATTCTTTTGTTTTTTTTTTCTTTTGCAATATATTTTCTGACCATTTTTGTACGACAATTCAAAAAGTCTGACACCTGATTTGCATCGTTTTCATTTTTAAACCAGTGGATCAAGTAGGAGAGTTTATTTACTAAAAACACGCGATAAACAAGAGAGTAAGTGTTTTTGCAACATCGTAAAAAACGCTGCTTGCTTCGTTTCGAATTTTTTATCACAATCTCTGAAAAGTAAATTAAAAAAAGTAAATTAAAAAATTTACTTTTTCGAGGTGCATGTGTAATCTTAAAGGTGATTAACTTTTCCGCGATTATTTACTTTCTGAGAATTTACTTTTCGAGAGTATACTGTATTAACTTGTAATATTTTTTATAATTTAATAGAAACATTTTCTTTCTACATGTTTACTGAGAGTCGTTAATTATTATTATAATTAAATTCTAAACCCTCTAAATGTTTTTTAAACCCCAACAATTTATTATTAAAAATAAATTTTTTTTCAGAAAATAATATCTTTCATCTAATAAAACTTGAATCCAAAAAACAATTTATTACATTTTCCGTTACAATTGTGGGCAAAAAAATGTCGGCAGTGGCAACACTTTGCGAGAGAAATGAGAGTATGAGCAAAATGTGACTGCGCCGTGTGAAAAGGTGACCATCTTTGACAAATGATAAAACCAACACTGACACTTCGTGGAATTGTTTGGAAAATCGAAACTAAACCAGAACACAAACAACAATAACAATAACAACAATAGCGACAAAGAGTGACAAAATGCTATATATGCTGCAAATAAATGGAGTTACAATAACAAGTATAGAGAAAAACCAATAACAACAATGAACTACAATGTAAAGTAGCCCAAATTAAAGGAAGAAGGGCACTTGGGCAGCAACAAAAGGTAGACAAAGCGCAAAACAATAGTTGCAACTAAATTAGTAGTAAAACAGGCATGTAGGTAATTAAGCGAGATGAACACCCAAGTAGTAATAATGATAGTGAAAAAGGTGGTAACGCAGCACTACTTAATCCCGTTAACAATGACAACAGGCTGCACTTGAAGTCCACGCAAAACAAAGAAATACAAAAACCTTTGTGAATAAGTAGCTAGAAGCAACAAAAATTACCAGCAGTGCAAAGCTACAAAGAAAATGGTAACAGCCAACAACAACAACAGGAGTATTATTAACGAAAATCAGTCAAACACCAGCTCAGCATATTAATAGCAACTCCGACTCTGTCAGCAACAACAACAACTCCGCCAGCAAACTTCAACAGTTCAAACCAACAGTCGTTGACTTTAGCGGCCACAAAAGCCAACTCTAAAAAAACACTACACTAACAATAACAACAACAACAGCAACTAAAACTAAACATAAAATCAGCCAAAACTTCAACAGCGCGACGGATGAACAATCTAATAATGATGCTTAGATAGTGTTAATAATGATGTTGTTGTTGTTGTTGTTGAGTTTGTATTGAAGAATCACAGAACAAAAATGCGATAGGAAACAAACATGACGGAACACTTATGCATACACGCATACATTGCTGTTTATGTATATGTTTGTTTGTTGGTGTGTGTGTGTGTGCGTGTACAAATGCCGAAAAAACCTAATGGGAAAAAATGTATCTATATCTGTTTTTGTTCTTGTCGCCACTTTAGCTAGAAGGTAGTATATTGCTATTGACATGACTGTAAATGTCACTGTTGTTGTTGCTGTTGTTGTTGTTACGGCTGTGCTCCTGCTGTTATGCTATTATGTATTGTGGTTGTTAGTTTTTGGCTTTGGTTCTTTGCACCATCAACATTTCAAGCCGCTGCGCGCAAGATTAACTAGAGTTATGTATGCATATATGTAGTTATAATATATGTATATATAAACAGTTATTGTATACATTTGCAAGTATTTATTTTTTAATTTCGATAATTATATACATTATATATATTAACACATTTTTATACTCACTATAGAATTGCGGAAAAATTTTGAAAATATTTTAATTCACACGGGAAAATTTCAAAATTGCTTGCTTTGTTGTTGTTTTTTTATTTGTTGAATTTTAGTTATAAAATTTTATTTTTACTTTTGTTTACTATTTTCTCATAACACATTTGTTTTCTTATTTTTCAAATATCTTTCACTGGCTTAAGTGTATTTATTTTATATAATTATGCTTTTAATCAATATGCACATACACATTTCTTCAATATTTTTTTTTTTGCTACGTTATACACACACATCATTTGTGCACACAGCCACATACATTTAATGCCACATTTGTTGAGTGTAAATAATATTTCTTCTTCGCTTTGCTTCACTTATTTTATTTATTTGTATTTTTTTTATTTTTGGTATTTGCTTGTGTACTTTGTTGATCTACTTTTGCCACAAATCAAATTTGCATTTCATTATCTTTTAATTATAAATTCAATAACAACAACGCTTTTATTGCTCGCTTATGGACGAAAAAGCTGCCGACTAAATTTCTTTTCATTCACCTCAACACCACATCACACACATAGCCACCACGGCGCATCACTACAATTTACCGATATTTCAATAGATATTTTTTTTCACAACTTTCATGTCGCACGGGTGCACTTTCAATACATTTTATTTTATTTTTGTTACTTTTTATTTTCTTAAAATTTTTTTTGTAATATTTTACAATATATTCCACTATTATTTGTTAGAACGTTTACACTGCTGTGATGTTGTTGTTGTTGCTATTTTAGCTTGCAACTTGTATATACTATTTAATATCAATCCACATTCATATAGATTGTGTGCAGCACAAACAACAACAAATAAATAAAGCGCACATATAAAAATTATATTACACGCGACGGCATTGACGACGAGACAAATAGAATTTTGCTGCCATTCATTGCTCCCCGGCACGTAATACTATTCAGGCTAACCACACAAAAAATTTCATATCCCGTCGTCGTCGTCGTAGTCGTTGTAGTCGTCATCGGCGACGGCGGCGGCGGCGACATTCGACGTTCTCATCGTTGCCATCAGCATACAAAAAAGATCTCTGCAATAACAGCCAAATACTCGATTAATGTATACAACAACAGAAGGGAGAACCGACCGACCAGCCAGCCAGCTAGTCAACCAACCAAACAACACACAACAACAGCACAACAACATGACAGCAGCAGCCGTAAACAGTACAAAAACACAAACACACACACACATACATACAAGCGTTGTATAAGAACAGTGTGGTAAAAAGGAAGTGACGAAAAAAGGTACATTTCTATTTGTTGTATACGAAACGAAGTGAAAATGAAATGAAATAAAAGAAACATTCAGTCAACATATTCGGTATCCGCCGTATTCATTCGTACGTGTGGTGCGCCATACAACACGTAAAATCACTTAGCCCAGAGAGCAGCGGCGCGGCAACAAACATACATGCACACACGTTAACAGTCATACAAGGCAACAAACATATGCACACTCGAAAGCATGCAACAGCAGTGGCAGTGGCCAGAGTAGCAGCAAGTAAGTAAGTAGTGCGGTGCGGTGCAGTGTCAGTGGCAACACCAAATACGTACCCGACTAACGCAAAAATAGTAACAACATTATTTAATAGTAACAACAGTGCGACATGGCTTAAGCATATCAACAGAGCGCGCACACAAAAAGTGTTGGCGTTGCCAGATGGTTTAATTTAATGAGGGTCTGTTAAATATTTGGTGGGAAAACAAGAAATTTAGAGGGTAATTTAATAATATTTTTCAACAATTTATAATTGAGTTTAAATGAGATAATTGAGCTTTAATCCATTTAATTATTGAATATAATTAATTTAATAATATTTTTCAACAATTTTCAGTTATAAATATATAAATTGAGTTTAAATGAGATAATTTAGCTTTAATTAAATTGTATTGGATAGCCTGAAAACATAACTAAATTATATATTTGAATATTTTGGATTTATAACGGGTGATTTTTTTGAGGTTAGGATTTTCATGCATTAGTATTTGACAGATCACGTGGGATTTCAGACATGGTGTCAAAGAGAAAGATACTCAGTATGCTTTGACATTTCATCATGAATAGACTTACTAACGAGCAACGCTTGCAAATCATTGAATTTTATTACCAAAATCAGTGTTCGGTTCGAAAATTTTTTATCGACAAATTTTGTTCAGCGATGAGGCTCATTTCTGGTTGAATGGCTACGTAAATAAGCAAAATTGCCGCATTTGGGGTGAAGAGCAACCAGAAGCCGTTCAAGAACTGCCCATGCATCCCGAAAAATGCACTGTTTGGTGTGGTTTGTACGCTGGTGGAATCATTGGACCGTATTTTTTCAAAGATGCTGTTGGACGCAACGTTACGGTGAATGGCGACCGCTATCGTTCGATGCTAACAAACTTTTTGTTGCCAAAAATGGAAGAACTGAACTTGGTTGACATGTGGTTTTAACAAGATGGCGCTACATGCCACACAGCTCGCGATTCTATGGCCATTTTGAGGGAAAACTTCGGAGAACAATTCATCTCAAGAAATGGACCCGTAAGTTGGCCACCAAGATCATGCGATTTAACGCCTTTAGACTATTTTTTGTGGGGCTACGTCAAGTCTAAAGTCTACAGAAATAAGCCAGCAACTATTCCAGCTTTGGAAGACAACATTTCCGAAGAAATTCGGGCTATTCCGGCCGAAATGCTCGAAAAAGTTGCCCAAAATTGGACTTTCCGAATGGACCACCTAAGACGCAGCCGCGGTCAACATTTAACTGAAATTATCTTCAAAAAGTAAATGTCATTAACCAATCTAACGTTTCAAATAAAGAACCGATGAGATTTTGCAAATTTTATGCGTTTTTTTTTTAAAAAAAGTTATCAAGCTCTTAAAAAATCACCCTTTATAAAGTGTTTTAGGTCAATTTCGAGTACATTTAATTGTATGTAGAGGGTATACTATACTTTTCAATCACAAATAATTAAGAATATAGAAGACTCTTATCATAGTCAACATAAAACTTAAATTGTCTTCATTATAATTTTACCTCATTCTTAATCTGGACATTTCACCTCGAATTTTGACAATTTTGAACGCTCTAATGCATGAGATGAAACAATATTTTGATTTTAGGCTAAATTTCAGGGTTGCACAGAGAAATATTCTTAAATTTACCTTTCAAATAATTGACATAACAAATAAATAACACTTCAGTTTATAAGAATTTTCACTAAAATGAGTAGATAAATGACTTAATCCAATAAATAAGGTAATCACGTGATTAAGTTTCAATATGATGGATATGATAACAATAAATTTAGTAAACTTAATTGTTTTTAGTCAGTAGACTCACTAATGTTCAACCCCAAACTCAACGGAACTCAAACTAAATTGCATCTCTAGCTTAATATTGACTGTTCACCCTGGAGTTTGAGAAATTTTAAACGCTCTAACGAATGAGATGGGCAATTAGAAATTTATTTTTTGCTGAATTTCAGGGTTGCACTGAGGTATTTTTACAAACTTAAATTTTAAGTGTAAGCTTGATTGTATAAATTTTCTTGGTCAAGTTATATCACAGAAGCTATAAAGAGTCAAGGTTATATATACGAAAAAATAAATCTTATATATCGAAAAATATGGATCCCTTATAGATCATATACAACAGGAAAATATAGATCATATACATATTTTTGATTTTTTAGTAACTTTATCCTGTAATTAATAATATATATATTTTTTATAAAACCTTTTTTCGAACTTTGAAGCCAAATATTTCGATTTGGAGGTTAACTTCGAGAATCGGAGAAAAAACTTTCTTTACTTATGACTCAATCTCCCGAAAAAAATACTTAGATCCAATGACCTAAAAAAAATCGATAACCAGAAGTGTTATCGATTAATATTGTTTTAAAAAAAATTTTAAGTAAATTAAAAATTTGCAATGTAACACAATTAGAACTGCATTTCCTGTATCATTTTCAACGTTTTAATATCTTTAAAAAATAAATAATCAAAAAATAAATATTAATACATAATATTTAATTATTTATATTAACTTAATTTAATAATTTATAAATCATTTCAGTTTTATTTAACCCAATAATATAAATAATTAAAAAAAAAACATTAATTAATCCTTATCACCAATAATAAAACACTACCACAACCAATCTGGCAACGCTGCAACACGTAAATTGACTATACCAAAAAATGAGTTGAATGTTGGCAAAGAATTCACAAAAATGTTAAAAAGCGAAACGAACATGTATGACTGAATGTGTGCTTCATACACATTGCTCACGTGCAACAACAGCAATAACAACAAAAGAACACACGCTGTTGTCGGTTATTGTGCCCTGCATGGAAATGATGTTAGACGTATTGCAATGAGATTAATGCCCTGCGTTTGCGTTTGCCTCTCAATGCGTTGCGACTGTGAGCCGCTCTTTGCCGCCACCAACATACGTATGTATGTGTGTGTGTGTTGCTGTGTAGAGCTCAAATAGCAAAGGTTTGTTGTCAGTGATTCCGGTTTTTTGATATTTGCTGTTAACGCTGCTAATCAAACACAGTTATACAGATAGATGTGTGTCTACACAGGTAAAAATGTGTACTTATAAATATATATTTCTGTGTGTGTGACTATTAAAAGCTACCACGAAAGATGAGCGGTGTGTGTGTGTAGAATTTAGAAAAAGCATTTCACTAAAGTTTAGAATCTAACTTCAATGAGTTGTACGTGCAGAAAGAACTTTAGATACGTCAATATTGGAGTTAACATTAATGAAAGTCTTGACAGGCCGCAGCGGCGGACGTAAGAGCTTGAGAGAAAGCAGAGCATGCCTACAAGCATACATATGTTGTATGTGTGGTGTACATTTCTGAAGTGGTAAAAAGTTATATTATACTTTTGCCGCTAGGTTAAATATACTACTCATAGCAAGCAAAACATTGTGAGAGTCAAATAAACAACACTAAAGTGTATAACAAATAATTTGAGCGGCACTGATGAAGATACAGAGAGAGAGCAAGAGTATGCGAGTGAGAGCGTGCTTGCGGCCGAAAGTCAGTACGACGACGACGTTGTTGTCGGTGCTGCGTATGGTTGAGGTGGTGGCTGATGTGATTATGGTAAACGATAAGAAACAACCCTTGACAATTTCACGGAGTATAAACATGAATCACGTAGAAATGGCAGGAGGAGGACTAGAAGGAAGTAGCACTCATCGAGTCAGCCTGGCAGCCAGCATCGCTGTGCACTACTTTTTGGGTAGCAAGAAATGTCAAAAATAGAAGAAATCAGCCGAAAATAGGGCACATGGATAACCAATAATTTTTGTTATTTTTTTCATTTTTTTTTGGTATAAGGAAATGAGTTGGTGTAATGTGAAAATTGAGAGTTGGTTTACTTGCATGAATTGCTTTTTGATTTGGGTGTTTTATATTTTCCTTTTTTATTATTATCGACGGCATACTATTAAAACTTTTGTAAACAAAAACACTAGGAGAAGAGGGGGCGAAAAACACTTTTCCTGTTGAAGAAACTTAAACTTATGCATAAATTGATAATGTGACAAGCTGTATGTGGGAAACAGACAAAAGTAGACGGCAGAAGTCGAAAAAAAATATAAGAATTGGTTTGTTGTTGTTGTAGGTGAAGGTGTTTGATTTTAATCGATTGGAAATCCGATATGACAAACTAAATTTGGAGTAGCAATAGCGGAAATGAGAGGAAGGGCTGCCACAAAGGGGAAAATAAAATAAGTAATTGAAAAAAAAATTATAAAAAAACAAAAAATAAAAATAAAAAAAATTAAAAAAATAAACAAAAAAAATATAAAAAAAAAATTAATAAAAAAACAAAAAAATACAAAAACAAAAGAACAACAACAAGAAAAGCAAATAATTATAAGTATTTGTAAACACATTAAATGCCTTAAAATATACACACCACTAAAGGGTAAGAAAAATCGAACAACAGGTCAATAACAAAAACAAAAAAAAAAACGAAAAAAAACTCAAATGCGTCCGCCGACAGGCAGCACTTCAATTAATTTAACGACTTGCGAGTGTTTCATTGTGCCACATTCTGTACAAATAAATGCAACACTGACATTGCCGCGACATTAATGGCTGTGTGTTGGCGATAGATATGCGCGCGATTTTATCGGAAATTAAATAAACAAGTTTATTGAATAATTTTATGCAGCAAATCGAGCGTGAGAACTAAAGCGAAGAAAAGTGTGTGTAAAGCGAAGCAAGAATGAATGAATAGTCAATAAAGATTTGGTGACAGACACAATTATCACGTACAACTAACTGAGGCTGAACGGAAAGCAGCAAGAAATAAAAAATAAATGAAAAAAAATGAAAAAAAAAAATAAAATAAAATATTGCCTGCGAGCATGTATCCAAATAGCTATATAGCAAATATGTATCTATGTGAGCGCCACGACAGCGTACACACCTTCTTTTCTTTCGTCGGCATGATGGACTGTGTGTCAACAAGCACAGCAACAACAACAACTCACTCGTGTGTATCTAAATAACGTCAAAAGCCAGCGCGCCATTCGATAGGCAATCGTATGAATATGCATACGAATGGCAGAATGGCATAACATGGCTGATTTCTTGCGGCTGAGCATCAAGCGTTTTGCTTGCTCATCGCGCGACGCCTTGCCTTGCCTTGCCTTGTGTGTGTGTCAAGTGAGTTGAATGTGCGCTCAGACGTAACCACATCTATTTAACAGCACAGCAAAGCACCACAAATCTGTCGATGCCATCTCGCCGAAATGTCAGCAAGTAAGACACGAGAGAGCGCGTTTCGTGGGTCGTCAAAGGTACAAGAACAAAAACAACAAAAAGGCGAACGAAATAAAGATATGCAGCAAATGACAGCGGGAACAATGGTAAATAGGCGAATCGGTGAAATCAGCGGTTGTGGCGTGTAAGATACGGGTTTCGCAGGTGTGTAGCACTCAAGTGTACCTTTTTCTAGCAGATAGTGGAGATCAAAGTAGTGTAGAAGTGTAAACTAATTTCTTATGTCTTTATCGCAGAAGAACAAAGAGGATTCTTTTCGTAATGATGCGGGACACTACGACGCAGTGGTTTAGACAAAGAAACTGTGGAAGTTGGCTACACCTGGTTGGATTTGGTCGTCAAATCTAATAAGACTGAGGTTTTAAGCAGAGTCTGAGGGTGGTTCTAAGCCGCCGATTGGTCCTCTGTTAAGCACTAGAGACCAAGGAACCAAAGTCAAAGTAGTGACTTTCAGTCGGCAATCGTCTGCAGAAGTAATACTGAGGTTTTAAGCAGAGTCTGAAGGTGCTTATAAGCCGATCCTCTGTTAAACACCAGAGACCAAGGAACAGTCAAAGTAGTGACTTTCAGTCGGCAATCGTCTGCAGAGGTAATGGCCACTGTTTTCTGGGATTCACAAAGCGACAGGGCTCGACTAGGACGAATTTCTGAGCAGTTACGATGCCTAATTTTAGATACTCAGGATCCATTTGGCGAAAAAAACGGAACAAAACAACACACTAGCTCATATCTTCGCCACCCTCCGGGCCAACTTGGTCGTATTAAGCTAAGCTACGAACTGCCGCCTCATCCTGTCTCTATTTTTCGTCCAAACTTGAAAAAGTCAGTCGCCGGGAGAAATTGGAGCTGAGTGAGGTTATCGCCTCGAAGGAGACCTACTTTGCATAACTCCAAATTTTGATTTGTCTTTTGTAGGTTAAGAACGGGTTTGTACTCAACATTATTTTGAAGAGTTCGATGGAATTCATTCGGAACGTTTAGAATCTGTCGCAAGGTATTAAGAGTCAAATACACTTATCTAATTTTTTCTAACGAATATTTTTCGAAAGTCCTTTCTTCATTTATGAACTCAGCGTGAATCGATACTTCAACAACTTCCCCCTCCCACTTGACCACTGACCACACTGTGTGATGGATGCTCGGCAATTGTTCTTTTTTCGAACATTCACCGCAAACTCGTTCAATTTACGAATTTCAAGTAAATACACATCGATAAAGCAAAAATACGCGCAAACAACGAATTCAACAAAAGCGCCAACAATAGCAGGCAGCAGGCGCATCAGCATGCAATGCATAGTTAATGGAAAACTCAGCACCAGCAGCAGCACAGGTAGGAAAGACGTACGGCCAGCCAACAATCGCGCAGAGTCAGCAAGTCCGACAGGCGAAGGATAGTGTTGAAGGACTTCAAGAGGCGATTGCCAAAGCCAAAGCGAGGCGCACACGTGCTGAAACACATCTGCCGCTTGAAACTGTTGTTGAAAATTACTATTGAAGTTTGTCCCCACCACAGCTATCACCACCGCCTTCGCCCACTCCTATGCCACCGTATGAGCAAAGCATTGTGTGCTTAGTCAGCCAAACTAGTCAGCAGCCGCGCCACGACAGCGCACACACACTCGCTTAGCAGGACAGACAAAATCAAGATGGCGTGTGCAGAATGCTTTTTTCCGCACTCCCCCTGACTTTGAGGGGGAAAAAATCTTTTCTTTTAGAACGCATTGTGTCTGCGGCAGAATATGGTTTGGTTTGGAGTTGTGCTTGTGTTTGTGTTGTTTTTGTTTGGCTCGCTAGACACGTACGACAAATATGCCAGCCAGGATGTCACAGTGCCGCTGCCTCCGACAATAACAACAACACCAGCAGCTGTTGATGCATGTTATTAAGCAAAGTTTTCCTTTGTCGCGCATTGCGTTGTTCGACTTCGCCTTTGCCGTCCGTTAGCTACTAGGCAGTCAGGCAGTCAGGCTCTACTCTACTCTACACAGTTGGTTTCGCATGCATGTTTCGTGTGGTTTTTGTGTATCTATCTATTAAAAAAGTGAATTTTTTCTCATACATATGTCCACATTTGAATGGTTGGGGGGTGTGGAGCGACTTTTGGATTGCAGTAACGTCAGTGGTTCTGATAGTACGTGCTCTGTGGTCGATAATATTCGCGTTGATTATGCCGTCTCGGCACAAAGCGTCACACACATATTCATATAGGCACATAACTAAAAGCAATGAAAAAGTGAGGCTTTGAACTGAGTTGGGAGAGGGAGTTAGGATTTATTGGTGACTGAAGGCAACTATTTTTGAAAGCTGTTCTTTAAGAGGGGAATCTAAAATAAGATTTGGACGTTTAATTGAAATATTTCTATTCAAAGAGCTAAGCACAAATTATAGAAGGATCCAAATATGGCGACTAAATTGGCGGCGCGATAACTTTTAAGAATTTCTACCAAAAAAGCTGATGCAATCGGAATGGAATGTGACAGCGGGCTTTCGTAGTGAAATCTCGTTAATATTCTGGCTAAAAATCCGGCCGTTGATGAATAATTATTTACCGTAGAGTCTTCAAGACTACCAATTAATATTAGTTAATGATCTTTAGAGCCGCTGGAACGAATCCCTGTTGAACTAACTCCTCGCCTTTGACTAGATATTTTTCAATTTCGATAATTTTTGGGACATCATTCCAAACCATCTTGCGCAATGAATGAATCCAGTTATATTGAAATACATTTAGATAAAATAATCGTCTTATCAATCTGGACGCTAGACAATGACTTTCCAACCAATCTACTTGTAGATTTTATCGTTATTAACACATGTGCGCTGAAGACTCCCCGAAGTCCAGTTCAAGGTTGTGTCATCCGTTGTGTCGTCCTCAAAGAATTCAAAACTCTCAACCAAATGTCTTGAGTCACTCAGCAATTTCTGTTTTCTCTTAAGAAGACAGTTGTGCGCTGATCAAGGTCTTCTCGTATTTCTCGTATATCAAAACCTCCAACAAAATGTGTTGAGTCACTCAAAAAATTTAGTTCTCTCTTAATGGGTTTTGGCTTTTGTAGGGTAAAAATTTGCGTATTTTCAATATTTTTTTCTATGTAAAAAATTATTTATGTAATTCAAACTTTTTTCAAAATTAAAACTCCTCCATTATGACATCATTTCCGGTGACCCCTCGGAAAAAGGTGCGTCCACGTTGTCAGTTGAGTTGAGGTTGAGTAGATTTCGAGAACATTTAACAACCGACTATAAAAACACGGCCCCGAGAAAAACGCGTTTAAAGTTTTGAGTAACAATAATACCTGACTTGGAACGCACACCTTCCAAAGGCTGTATCTCCGAAACTATTATTCGGATCGACTTGAAATTTTAGGATAATATTCTTGAGATGTTGTAGAAATTAATAAGCCAAAAACAAAAAATCGGTTTTTTGAACCCACGAAACCTATGTAACCTCTTAAGTAGACTCATCAAAACAATTTTACGACGTTAGACCAAAATTTCTAAAATCCTTTTTTCGAGATTTAAAACTCAAAACCGCTAGATGGCGCTTTGGTCGATAAAATAATATTTATGAAACAAATTGACTGATAGAAATGTACACCAAATGAAAATATGCTCATCTATTATGATTCATTAGATATTGAATACAAAAAAAGCAGGGTTGCATTTTACGTTTGGCAGTCAACAACTGTTTAAATTAAATTATTTAATTATTGAAGCCCGAAAAAATATAGAAACGACACATAAAAGCGAAACAACATATCTCAATAATGACTAACAAATTGTTAGTGTGCCCCACATGAAGAAGAGTGCTCTCCATTTAACACAACTAAGAAATATATGAATGAACAAATGTGCGACTGCATGAGCATCGAGTACTCAACGAAGGACACATGCACCTGGTTATAAATAATGCACATAAATGTAAGAAATATTTTCAATAAATCCTATGAGGGTGCAGATAAATGCAGACAACCGAGGGAGAGTGGGAGAGTGTGTGTGCGAGGCAAAATTGAATTGAACTCGGAACTCAAAAGAGGAATTGCTGCCAAGAACATGACTATATACAACTAAACACATTTGTAAGCATTATGACACGTAATGCGGCACGTAACGTAACGCTACGTAAGTACATACATGTGTCTGTATGTGGAGACGCGCGCGGATGTACGGCTCACTGAAAAACTGGTGCATCTGTTGCAACAAGACATTGATGAATAAAATAGCGACAGTTGCTGACAAAACGAGCAACACGAGGCGCAGTTACCAAAGTGACGTGGAGTGATTTTGTTGCAAGCACATACAGACATACATATATACATACAGCAGACATATGTTGCTGTGAGTGAAGTGAGCGTTTGTGTTGCTGGTTGTGCCTGCGCTTTAAAAACAATAACTAAAAATAAATCTTTCGAAAATTTACGAGCAAAACGAGTACTTGTGCGATGACATTTGAATTGTGACAAGGCACACAGACATTCACACATATACATAAGTATGACACAGTAGAAAGCGAAATATGTTATGACAATGGAGAAACCAAAAACACTTCCTTCCATTACATGAAAGCGAACTTCCTTGAACGGCTGCACCAATCAGACCCCTCATCGACCTCCTCACACAAGACATGCAACAGCTTCTAGCTCATAAATAAAGTACTCTAGTCCGCTCATACTCACACATTTATTGACATTAAGTCATTGCCGACTTACATAAATGCCAAAGAGATGTAGGGGGAGTGAGGGTGAAACGAAAGCAAAAAAAAAAAAATATAAAAATGAGAACATAAGAAAATACATAATAATAAAATGTATAAAGCAGCTGAGGAAGATAAGGAGAGCAGACGGTGAAAAAGGGAATTTCTAAGTAAGGAAACGAGAGCGAAAAGGGAAAAACTTTTTAGAGCGCACTTAATTGAGTTCAAGTTCGATAGGAAAGCCTTTATCGTACAAGCAAATACCAACATACATTGAGTTCCACATAGAAAAGGAAGATAATAATAATGCCATTGAGACACAACACTTACAATACCGAAAATGGGGATGCCATTAGAAATGTGCGCACTTAGCTGTTGCAAGCGAGTGGGGGCGAGGGCTTTTAGCTTTTATTGCTCGAGTACAACATGAAAAGCTAGAAACAGTCATAAATATGTATGGTATCCATTTCTAAGCAGGTAAAAGTGGTATGAATGAATGAAATTAGGTTAGTTGGAAATCGATGCGCGTGGCTGGGTGCGCGCTTCTGCTTGCGGGTGGCAACTCTCTAACACTTTCTATGAAGCAAAGCTACACAGCATTGGGTGGCTGGCTGGCTGGCCGATGTGGTCATCAGGAGTCGCTACAATGGCTTTGTTGACGTTGATGGTCACCATGCAACACTGTTTCGTTCGAAATGGAAAAAAATTGTCAACACGTCACAAATGTTTGTGATTAATTGGTCATTTGTGTGGTGTGAGTAGTTAGGTACGTGTGTATATTATAGATAAATTAGCCATTAATGATTGGCATATGCGCTAAAAGCATTTAGAAAAGATGTTATCGAAGGTCTACAATATTATGAGCACAATAATGACATGTGTGGTAATTGTTTTTTTTTTTGTTTTGTTTTGTAGAAATGAGCAATATCATAATTAATCGATTTTCTATTATTAGATGCAGTTTAAAAGTATAGTTAAATAAATTGGGGCGTACTAGCTGTTTTTCATATAAAATAATTGGAATTAGAGAGCAAATTGGAAAATAGTAGGAATGTGTAGCACTAATATGCAAGAAGACCTGAATAAAATATATAGATATATTCAAAGCACAAACGATAACAATTATGGAATGCAATGGATGTATCGATTATTCGAGTATTTGTATGTAGCTTTTTAAAATTGGACAAAACATATGCAACTTTTTAGAAACAAAGGTAAAAAATATGTTCTGCTAATATTTTGTTGCAATTTCAATGATTTTTCATGAATTCACGATATTTCCTTGGCATTGAGCCAATTAAGTTGTCAAAGATTTTCATCGGAATCGATTTTCAGGCTCCTTGAAGACTACTAAGAAGTTCAACGTAATTTTCAATGTTAGTCCTTTCTATGCGCCTGTTAATCGGATTTTACAAGTTCTCAACAGGGTTCAGATCTGGAGCCATTCCGTAACATTCACAATATTGGCTTAAAGACAAGATTTGGCATATTTAGACGTGTCCTTTGGGTAATTTTCCTAATCGAAGATGCAACACAATGGCATTTCCCGCTCAGAGTTGGACAAAATTATACTTTTAAAAATACATTTGCAGTCGTACTGATTGATAATTCCATAAATTTAATAAAAAAGTCCAACTCCGTTAGCAGAAAAGCAGCCCCACACAATTACATGGCCTTAGAAGCTTTAGTAAGACGTTGTCGTCCCTCATACAAACCGATGGTGTCGATAAAAAACAATGTTGAGCGTTTGATATTCTCTAAAGAGTATTTAAATTGGCCAATTATTAAATGAAAAACGGTTCTATTCAGCTATAAATCAAAATTTAATTTAATAGGCAGTAATGGAATATCTTATGTGCGATGACAATAAATAAGAGATTTGATCTTCATGGTTAAGTATGGTGGAGGCCATGTAATGGTGTGGAAATGCTTTTCTTGTAACGGATTTGGACTTTTTTATTAAATTTATGGAATTATCAATCAGTACGACTGCAAATGTATTTTTAAAAGTATAATTTTGTCCAATTTTGAACATAATATCAATAGAGTTGCCATCTATCTACAAAAAAATGGATGTTATTAATAACCAATATGTATAGATGAGGTTTACAGTTAGAAAAACTATGAATAATTAATTTCAAAAATATTTTGGTCTAGGGTTGCCAATCAACTTTTCTAAAATTGCAATAACGAACTGTTTATTTTATATGTTTATCTTCTAAATCAATCAAAAATTATTTATCAATTCGTAAACAATGAAAGTACTTTATTAAGTATTGTCAGATTAATATGTAAAAACTTGCGAACAGGTTCACTTAGCTGTTATGTTTTATAAGTACTAAGTGACAAATATGCAATGATATGCCATTGAATGATATTCATGTTATTTAATGTCCGTCATTCAATCACTGGTAGACATAGATACGTCAGAATCTTGATTAGAAGTGTTTGAAATTTAGTAATAAAGTCATTCTGTATCATTCACATTCAGTCTTTTTGAATGATTGGTGATGTATTGCTGAATTTCATGTAAAAATCATTGTTTACGTACTGGGATGCCTCTACAGGCGGAATTGAATCATGAGTTGCAATCAAAAGGCGATAAAAAATACTAAAATATTCATTCAAAATGTGTTTCAATGTGAATAAAAGTGATATAGACAATTTGGAGCAACGAGTGAATACTGTAAAGGTTATTCTATAGACGTCCGGGTTCCTTAAGGGAGGGGTCTGGGTTTTCACTTTCGAAAAATCGATTTTTTTTGTTTCATCTTATTGTTTAATATTTCAAGAATATGTCCTCAAAATTTTAATCCGAATATTCTTGAAGTTATTGTTTAATTAGTCTCGGGGCCTTTAACGCTCTAACTCTTACAGCTACGGGCGGTTGGGATTGCAGTGCAGCTTTAAACGCGTTTTTCTCAAAACTACTTTTTTGAAGTCCGTGTTCACTGCCATTTGAAAACTACTCGACCGATTCATTTCAAACTTGGTACACATTTTCTTCATATAAAATACCTCCCCCCTACGTTTAGTAAAATTTTTTTTTTAACATTAAAGGTGTTTCCCACCTTGAAAATGGCGGAAATTTTAGTCGAAAATAACGGTTCACACTTTAGATGGCCGCAAAAATTTTTAAATAAAAAAAAAAATCAGAGAACGTTGGGGGGAATATTTGTTTAAAATTTACTTAAATTTTTATGGTTTTTCATTTTCGGATAATTTTCGGCCGAGTTACAGTGAACACCGCAAATTGTTTTTTTTTCAAGACGGAAAGCTCTGTCACGGGCTAATGGTTTAATAATTTTGCATGAAAAATTTACAGAACATAGTCAAAACTATGCTCAATAATGTACAGAAGGTTTGAATAAAATTGCTTAATCGATAATTGAGATAAAAAATCACAAAAAAAGTGTTTTTTTTTTGCGCTGAAACTCAGACCCCTCCCTTAAGGGTAAATGTAAAGCGTTTTTCAATAAGAGTTCTACAAAAGTTGAAATATCAATGAAATTCTTTATTCCTGTGAAGTACATTCGATGCCATTATGCAGAAGTCCAGACGCTGAACCCAATTTTCGACGGTTTTCAAGCATAAATCGGCCGACACTGCTGCAATTTCATGTTCTGGTGGTCAAGCGGCTTCAGTTCTAGTGTCAATTAGATTTTTTAAGGATGGCCAAGATGGCCTTAAGGCCAAGATCTTTTCGCAAAAACGACGTCACTGAGATTGCCACGCTTGAGAACGACGTGTGAGAGACTGATTTGGGTCTTCCTCATTTGATGTGCTAGCGGCAGCAATATTCTCGACACTACGGCCACTTTTTTGTCTCACTGGCACGGGAACATTTTGTACTGTGCCTGTGGATTACAATTTTTCACAATTTTTACCGATCTGACAGGACGTTTATGACGAGTTTAAATTGGACGTAGCGCTCTTAAAGTTGAGGCCACTGACTCCTAATTTCGGTAGTAAATTTTAATAATTTTGACTTGTTGTTGTCATCGCATATCTTTCAATGATGAAATGCCAAACCATCCTGAAGAGAAATCTCAAAAGAGCGTGAACAAAAAATTGCGTCGTTTGCTGTCCCTATCGGTCTACTTTTGTAGCATCCCTTTTGAAAAACCCTTTACTTTTCGCTAAAATGAAAATCATCGACATAATGTCTAAAAATAATCCCTTGAGTATTAATTTAACAAATTGAGGTCAGTTGGGAGGCGGTACAATAAAATGAATATATATTATTACTACAGTTATTCCTTTAATTTCAACTGAAATGCTGTCATTATCTATCACTTTCATAAATAACTGACTATATGTATAACCATTATCACCAATATGCTCCACGTTAACGCTCTTAATTTTCATCCACTCCACTCCAAACCCTTCTTCTACCACAGTAGCCGCTGCCATTAATGGCCGAAAAACAAACCTTGCATTAACCAAATAACTATAATTAACTTGATTAGATGCGACGAAGGAAAAATAACACATTAAATAACACTTTGAATGCAGCTACCGGTATTATACTTATCGACAACCTTACGCCAAGGGCCGAAATACTATAAAAACAAATACGAGGCGGCAACCTAACAGTTATCGAACATCAATAAATAGTAGCCAACACAGTTCGAATAGAATGACAACTAATGTCATGCCGTTTGCATGAAAACAATAAAACTAACAAAAACAACAACTGTCAACGCAGCAATGTTTACTCTTGGTATTTTTCGTATTTTTTTTCGTTCACTCGTACTTCACGGCAATAATGTATGTAAATTGATTTACAAGCATTACGAATGTGTGAAAAATATATAGGCTAATGCACAAACGAGAGAAGTGGATGCAAAGAAAAGGCAGTGGCCGCCTGCAGGCAGACAGACAAGCATAAAGACATACATATGTGCGTTATGAGGGGGCGAAGTTAGTCGAACGGTCGGCAGCACGTGTGCATAAATTACCAAGCTCCATGCACCACTTGGGAGTATTTATTTATTTGCCTACACACACTAAACCGGCGAGTAGACAGACGCACTCATGGAATGTATACAATGGGTAAAAATATGTTAAATAAACACTTAACAGTATCGAACCGGCACATTAAATGGAGCGAAGTGAGGTGAGGTGAAGGGAAGGGGTTAAAAGTTTGGTTTGCTATTAAAATAACATTTGATGCATAAATAAACAGATAAACAATTGTATAATTTATATTGTGACTGCAAACAAGCGAGTGCCCAATTATATCCTTGTGGTTGTTGTTAGCTGTTGGTCAATATGATTGTTTGGTTATTTTTAGATATTTTTTCCATATAAATAATTGCTTTATAAGTGTTTGACGTGTCGGCATTGGTTGTTTGCCACACTTTTAGGCAAATTTTGTAGAAAAAATACTAAACTTCCGGCTTTCAAGCAACACCATCATGTCGTATAGTCAAGCATAAGCGTGACATTTTGAAGGTGAGAGATAAACATAATTAGGCACTCAGGAATCAAAGCAATTGAAGTCCCTTTCCAATCACCAAAGCAAATCACTCGAAACACATCAAAAAGTCAGCGATATGTCTCTGATAAACCTAATTTAGTTGTATGTAAATATATATTGACAGTCATTCTTCAAACATTGTACTATTGCGTGCACTTCGCAGGCGACCGCAAAATTGTTATTGTCCCACAATTCAAGTGCCTATAGTGAGTATTTGCAGCAAACGCACGTCGGCTTGATTTCGTATAAATAAAGATAAAAATCGATTTGGCGAGACAAGTCTCAGACCCTCATATACTAGTAGTAGGCGGCGGCAAGCAAATGCGTTTGTGACAATTGTCGCTTTAATGGTTATGAAAGGGTTAAAGAGAAAAAAAATTAGACTTTACATGATATTTTAACGCAGTCAATTGAATAGTGAGTATTTTTTATTGGTTTATTGACAGTGTTTATTTTTTAGTTAGAGAACGAACAGACTTTTGGAGGCGGTTTTATGTGATGTACTGTGAAGCCGATATCTTCTGTTAATAATAATAAATATTGAAAACAGATAAATTACACGAATAACATTTTTAAAATTTGGAAAAATATTTATTTTGGAAAAAAATATTTTTTTTTTTAATTTTTTTTATACCAAAAATATTTGAATTTGCATATTTCTAAAAAATTAGAAACATTCCAAAAATAAATATTTTTTGCAAAAAAAGTATAAAAATTCCAATTTATTTTAGAAAAATTTTTTTTTTGTGAATTTTTTTTTAATAAAAATATTTGAATTTTCATATTTCTAAAAAATTAGAAAAATTCCAAAAAAAAATATTTTTTGGAAAAAAATATAAAAATTCCAATTTTTTTTCAAAAATTATTTTTGCTAAAAATTTACTTCTAAAATTATGTTTTAATAAAAATTAAAAAAAAAGTTTCGTGCATATACAGTATATTCTCGAAAAGTAAATAATCGCGGAAAAGTTAATCACCTTTAAGATTACACATGTACCTTGAAAAAGTAAATTTTTTAATTAAAATTTAAAATAAAATTTTTTAATTTACTTTTCAGAGAGTGTGATAAAAAATTCGAAACGAAGCAAGCAGCGTTTTTTACGATGTTGCAAAAACACTTACTCTCTTGTTTATCGCGTCTTTTTAGTAAATAAACTCTCCTACTTGATCCACTGGTTTAAAAATGAAAACGATGCAAATCAGGTGTCAGACTTTTTGAATTGTCGTACAAAAATGGTCAGAAAATATATTGCAAAAGAAAAACAACAAAAGAATATTCAAGATATTTTCTCTTCATAGTTAATACATATGTAAGTATGTAAATGTAAATATGTTTTTCATGTAAATCCATATGTTTTATTGAAGCAAATAAATGAATGAATTTTTTAAGTTTAAAAATGCATTTAATATTATAAAAACAGATAATTTATGTATATATTTGGAAAAGTAAATTATTCGAAAAAATAAATTACCCAAAATACCAATCGATCTACTTTTCGAGAGTATACTGTATTATTAAAACACCTAATTTCACCACCCTCACCTAAAATTCAAACCTAACGGTACTATTATTCATAGCTCGAATTTGCATCTGAATACGTCTGATAAAATGTTGCATAAATCCGTGTTCTATAAAAAAGCAACAAAATTAAAAAAAATACAAAAAAATTTTCACGAAAAAAGCTTGAATGTAATCAATCGAGCTGTGGCGCGACAAAGTACAGAGCGGTGGACAGACGAAAAAGGCAGACACCCACCACAACATCACAGGCGGCGGAAGAATACACTGTGGCCTATGAATGGGGGGCTCGGCCGTTGCACCGACTGACTGCCTTTTACAATTATATTGCAACATTTACGATTTATGCATGAAAATATTACATCCCGGAGAGTGAGGGGTATGTGTTAGACGTAACGAGTGCGTGTGTACTCGATGAAGTTCAATGAGTTGAATTGAGTTGACTGTTGTTGTTGTTATTGTTGTTCTGCTTTGCATTTTACAAGTGCAATCAACAGCAAATGCGTTTCCTGCATCATCACCAACAACAACAACAGCAGCAGTGAAAATAATTGCAACAACAACAACAGTAACAACAAGTGGATGTAAAGTCAAGCGCAGCGACAAACGAAATCAAACCAAAACCGAGCCAATACAAACAATAAATTACCATACCACAAAGTGGCTGCTTTATGCATTTGTTATTGTCATTGCCCTCCACACAGCCACACCAATGGCGACATTTATGTACATTTCAATTTTGAATACATTTATACAAATATATATGTACATATGTATCTGGGTATGTCTGCTATGTATGTGTTGGCGCTCTGTGTCGGTGTGACAATGGGTCCACTGCCTTGGCTTTGCAACATGACCATGGACGCATGTGAGATGCACGTTCGTTTGTATGTATGTGGGCGAGATGCAAAGCAGCTGTCCAGCCTTACTGCTACTCATTTGAACTGCATTTGTGTCGGCTTAACTGTATGTGTATGTGCATGCATGCGTCATGTAGGAAAAGTGTGGAGATCTGACGCCTAATTTTTTTCAGAGTTCCAAACTTTTCCATTCCAGTGTCGCAAAGTTGTGACCTTGAATTTTGACAATTTTCTTTAATGTCAACTCTTTTTAACAATATTGAAAGCTTTGCAACTAATTGTAAAGACTTAATGGACAAAATATATTTTCGATGAAATTATATAATACAGTTATTATGTTTCGTTTCTGTAGTCCAATGTATGAATGTTTTCAAAAGCTTTCAAGCTTACTAGAGGATTCTATGAGGGGTTTTATGCACATCTGGAGAACTTTGACATTTTCTCGGGGTCATATTGATGATTATGTATCTAATTCTCTTTCTCTTCGAAAACCACGCTATTGCCACACTAATTTTAATAATATTTTCTCTACCATAACTGAAGATATACTTTAAACAAGGGTTAAAAAATAACGGGAATTTTCGTTTTTTGAAAAGATATTTAATCTGTCTATCAGTTCTCGTCTTCAAAATACTTCACATTCGATATGCTAGCCAGCGCATTTTTGGAATAACCATTGGCTTGTCCAGCGATTTCTCCTATGCTTGTGAAACGATGGGTTCTCTTTTTGTTTGGAAATAGGAAAAGGTCAAACGGAGCCATGGCTGGCGAATGTGGAGACAGGGGCATCGTTACAGTATTGTTTTTGCCTGAAAATTCGCGAACAAGCCACGAAGTGTGAGCTTTTAACAAACGAAAATCGCCAAGTTCATAAAATAATGTCTAACGTTAGCGGCTGCTACACACAAAGTAAGCAATGAATAGAGCTGAACATTTATATTGTGATTCAGGGGCATGTATATCCACATAATCTATACTAATATTATAAAGAGGAAATGTTTGTTTTTTTGTTTGTTTGTGTCGAATAGGCTCCGAAACTACTGAACCGATTTGAAAAATTCTTTCACCGTTGGAAAGCTATACTATCCCTGAGTGACATAGGCTATATTTAGTTTAAAAAAAAAATAGGGTTCCTTACCAAAACTCCGATAATGTAAAAAAAATACCAAAAAACTTTCTTTAATCGCGAATGCTGCGAAAACGATTGAAGATATAACAAAGTGATGTACTACAATTTTGTAGAACTTATCATTATCTACAAAAAACGTCCCGACATCATACCTCTAACTCTTATAGTTTTGTCACAATAAGCGATTTTATATAAAAAAATTAATTAAAATACCACTACTTGAAAAGGCTCTTTATTTATACCTTAGTATTAATCCTTATCGAAATAAATGATTTATTATTTAAGATCGCTTCAAAACCTTTATATAACTTTTTGAATTATTAGATTCTGACATACCATTCAAAAGATATCACGAGTTAAAAATTTTGAAATTTTTGAATGGTCCTGTGCGGAATTAAAAATAGTTGTCGCTTGATAATAATATGATATAAAAATGAATTGCTGTTCGTTTGTGCCGCAAAAAAACGAGAAGGGCCAAACCGATCTGGCTAATTTTAGTCTTGAAATATTCGTGGAAGGCCAGAAAAAGATAAGAAAGTGAGTAAATATGAAAAAATTTCGAGGAAGATAATAATAAGAGAATTTTATTCGAGTTGACAAGAAAAATATAAAAGAGAAAACAAAAAATTATAATTTGAAGGTTGTCATTGTTGCTTTGTTAAAATATTTTTGTTATTGTTCAATTGTATAAGGTTGTGTCGATGGCCCAAAACAATTTGTAACAAATAAGGAAAGGCTAAGTTCGGGTCCAACCGAACATTTTATACTCTCACAATTTATTGATGTAATTTTATTAAGATAACACACAATTTTACGTATATATTCGACATAAAGTCCAATAGAAAATCCTCATATATAGTATATGAGGGCTGATGTAATTCCAGAACCAAATTCACTAATTTTTACCACCAATGTTAACGGGAATAGGGGCGACTTGGCATCTGTTAGTAGGCAAATATACGGCACATTCGGCCTTGAAATTACTCCTAAATTGCAAATGAACGAAACACCAGTCAGCAAAATCGTCAAAAATAGCGCTTTAACGAAAATTTTCCAAATATTCAAGAAGTCGTTGGATGTACTGCACAGGACTTTAAAAGATCTTGATTGTCGATGAACGTTTTTGGTGGAGCCAGGATTCTGTTAGTAGGTGATTTACGCCAGACTCTTCCAATTATTCCTGGATCAACTGTTACTGACGGGCTAATCGCATGCCAAAAATCATTTAATTTGTGGCGACACATAAAGAATCGCCAATTAACAACTAACATATGAGTGTTTTTGCAACAATACCAAATTGCGATTGTAGAAATAGTTGGCAGTTGACACCTCGATGGATTAATAGCATTTCCAACAGATTTCTGTCACTTTTACTCGAAAGAGAAGTTTTCCTGACATGAAACCTCAATATGATAACCATAAATGACTGATTGAATGACCTATATTGGTGGTAAAAAGAAATATCGATGATCTTAATGCGACAATTTAGAATTTCGGTCCAAGAGAGTTGACACAGCTACTAACCAGGATGACGTAGTCAATTATCCCAAACTATTTAAAATTGCCTGTACTTTGCAATTAAAAGTAGTGTGAGTTGTAATCATGTTGCGTAAAATAAATCAACCTCGAGTGATCAATATCGTCGCCGAAGCCAAGATTGGACCAACTTAATTTAATGTATACCTTAGCCACAAAAACGTGTGGCCGGGTCGGCTAGTACAAAATAAAATGACAATCACATTTTTGGAATATGCGAGATATGTCATTTCTAATAAATTCTGCTACGAATTTCCAACAGGGTATGTAGGTGCATAGTTATATGTAAGTAAGTGCGAACACAAATACAAAATATGACTGCATTTATGCACAACTACAAATTCAACTCTGTCTGCTGCACTAACAGTAAAATACTTTTATGTGATTTGAGCCGCAAACAAGCAACACAAACACACACATACATACATATATACAGATAGATGCATTCAACCAAATCCGCCAATGCATGTGAGTTTATACAACATTAACACACATATATTTAGATGCATGTGTGTGTGTGTGTGTGCACTTGCACTCTGCCATTCTTTGTTTGTCTATCATCGTCATCATCACGGTGTTACAGTTCGTTGACTCTTCTACAACAACTACAACTACAACAATTGTTCAAGTAATGACAGCAGGTACCATAATGTTTGGGCAAAGCATAACACGATTTGGAGAGGAGAGCGGGAAGAGGGAGCGTTGGGACCTACACCACTTCATACTCCAAGCGTCTGCAATAATGTTGTTTCACTTGCTTTTTGCAAATGAAAATTATGTAAAATGGTTAACTGTATTTTTTAGTGACACTTGAAATAGATTTTTATTGGCAACATTTCGTGTTTTTTAATTGCATGAAAATTAATTTTTAATTTCATACTTTTATGTACAAAATGGAATTTATGGTGAAATTTATTGTTTAAAAGAAAAAAACTTTAGAGAGTTGTTAAATTTGAATATGAAAATATTTTATTAGTAGAAAAAAAGAAAAATTGCTGATGAAATCGAGAGTGAAAATATTAACATTTTCGTGATTTTAAAAATTAAACTTCGGGATCTCGAATTTTTGGAAACGTTATTGTTTTAATTCTGATAAAACATTTGTTTACAATTTTAAGGTTAGTTTGACTTAGATTCATTCAGTGAGTTCTTGACTTTCGGTGTTGTAATCGGATGTAACCGGATCAAAAAAGTTACCAGAGAGCATTATTTTATTAAAAAAAAACCTAATCCAAATCTTACATAATTCGAAAGAATCCCGGGTGAATTCGATATAAACAAATTTGAAAGGTCAAAAGCTCAAAACGGGTCCACCATGTCAAAAATCATCTACAATCCATTGAATGATTTTGAACGATTTGATAAAATAGGGGTTTTAGATAGCTAAGACTGCAGAAATCTCAATTGAAAAGAAGAACTGATTACTCACAAAACACAAAAAGCTTGATCGTATATCCACCATCAACTATGGAATCCATTCTTCTATGGCATCTAAATAAGTACAACACCTTTCTCTCCATTGAACGAGGCGTGTTAGCTAGCACTCAAAGCGACAATCGAGACACTGATCGACATTGTTGATGGCAATTTACCTTATATGACAACCACACAGTCACGTGACCAGGAAGACAATGGGAAATGTTAGACAAATCAAGGCATGAAAACACGATGTATGTGTGTGTGTTTGAAGATGAGAGCAAAAGTGGAGTTATCACGTAACCAACGTACGTACAGTAATTACATTGCAAACATTAACACTTGAGCGAGACAAACAAAAACAACATAATATTATAATAAATACACATGAGATGACATATAGACGTCACAGGGCTCTGAGCCGACAGACCACAATAGCACATATGTATGTCTGTACATCCATACAAATGTTTGGATACTTTTTAATCACTGTGCAACGGCAGTCGGTGTCTGTCTGTCGCTCTGTCGTTAATTGCTTTTGATGCGCCAAATGTGTTGTTATTATTGCTGTTGTTGTTGTTGTTGTTTGCGTCGAGTTTTGCACTTATTATTTTTTCACGCTACTCATGTGGGAATCATATGTGGAAATCGCAGATATAATTTTGCCGTTGAATGGTGTATGTTGTGGTGCGAGCGAATTTCCCTTTGTACCAAAAGGCTTTGCTGGTTAATGATGCTTCAGTCTCATGTCTCAAGTGCTGTGATTTTCGCATCTTAATAGGACTTTTAATTTGCTCACTTACATTTCGTGTTTTTTTTGTATGCATTCATGTAGGCTGTGCGCTTGGTCTCGCGCATATGACAAGGCGACAATACTGGAGAGAGCAAATCGAGTGTGTAATAATTAGCATGGATTTCACGATTGTTTTCATATAATGACGATTTGTATTATCTGCTAATTTATGCGGATTTATTTTATATATTTTTTTTGCAATTTTGATTTTATTTTTTTTATATTTGTTTCAAGAGTTTTATGATTGCGTGTGTTGCAAGTGAAAGGTATCCGCAATCAGCAATGGATCTGGTGAATGAGTATCTTTTATTATCAAATTTTAATATCAGATGGAAATTTGAAGTTTTCTTCAAAAGTACTCCAGTCGCCTGGTTGATGATTACCATGCCCCATCTTCAGCTACATGTTCTAAAGCTTGAATAGATATCGAACCCCATCATTGCCTATCAGATGCGATTATTTTCATTAGTGTATTTTGTTCTTTTTATATTTTACATCAATTACTGATTTTTTCAAAATTATTTTAAAAACATTTACTTCTTAATTTAACTTCCTTTTAAGTAGTTTTGCTAAACGGCAATAGAATTTGAAACTCTCAGATCATATATTGATCAATGATGTCCGGTTCTAAAATGGGGCTTTATACGGAGTCTCCTCGATATCTGTGAAGCATCCCTTATACATATATTATACATTGAATACCGACTTTATATTGCGAAATTCTGGTTTCCTTCGACTCTTATCAATTTTAATATCAATAACGATAGATCTAGATCTAGATGGATATTGCATTTCATGGTAGTTTAGACAACCACAAATCCTGAAAGATTCTGGATTTCAGAGTCAGAAGAATTTATAAACTAGTTAACCTACGAAAAATTCCCTCGAAATCCAGCCAGAATCACTCTTGCCAACAGGTGCTACTTTGGACTGAGTAGGCAATTGAAAAGTAAAGTCCTCTCTCGGTGAACCAAAATCAAACTCTACAAGTTGCTTATCATTCCTGTTCTGCTTTATGGTGCAAAAGCTTGGACGATGTCAACATCAGATGAGACGACACTAGGAGTTTTCGAGAGGAAAATTTTCACAAAAAATTCTCAGAACATTGGCAACGGCGAATACCGCAGACGATGGAACGAGTTATACGACGACATTGACATAGTTCAGCGAATAAAAAGACAGCGGCTACGCGGGCTATGTCATGTTGTCCGAATGGACGAAAACACTCCATCTCTGAAAGTGTTCGATGCAGTACCCGCCGGAGGAAAACGAGAAAGGTGAAGGCCTCCAACCCGTTGGAAGGACCAGGTGGAGAAGGACCTGGCTTCACTTAGCGTTACCAATTGGCGCCGAACAGCGAAGGAAAGAGAGGAGTGGCGCGCTCTCATCGATTCGGCTATAACCGGCTGAACGGTTTAACGCCAATTACATACATACATAACCTACGGAAAATTCCCTTACAAAGAAAGGAAGGAAGGTTTTTATGGTGTTAAGGCCACTTTTCAATGTTATTATTGGTTAAAGTATTTTCGATGACATCAAACACAATAATGAATTGACAGCAATGAAAATAAATTACTCTAGTTTGCGGGGAATGTTGTATATGGATAGTCTTAAATTCAGCTGAAGCTCTCCCTAGTATCATTTAACGCCAGTCATTGCACCAACCCCACGTCCAACTAATCGAACACTATGTGAATGAAAACATCTGGCAACCCTAATCGCTTGTAAAAAAACTACACAGACAAAATTACGACTTCTTAAGAAGTGTGAAGTGTGGTTACGGGTGCATTTCAATCGATAGGATATTTTATGACCACAAAATAATGCAAACAGTTAGTCAGACAACCACAGCAGACACGTAAAATACTCATTCAAGACGCTGACTGAAACAACACATAAATTATTCAAAAGTAAAAATAAATGCGACGATATATGGAGCTTGGAGGTGACTATAAGTACACAGCCAACGAAATAATGAAGCGGGGGCACGTTCACTGCTGGCATGCCCAACAACAAATGGGTGTGTCTGGCAAACAAGGCCGGGCGTCTGCTGCTATGCAGCTACTGCAACAACTACATTTGCGGCACGATGAGGTTGCACAAAACGCAATTACTATAATTACAGGCGACTGGGATGGGGGCAGAGAGGTAAGTAGTCATAGAACGCCGAGGTTGCCTGTAATCAGACTGCTGGAAATTCTAGCTTGGCTGCAGCAAAACGATTGAAATGCAATGCGATGTGTAAGTTGCAAGCTGCAAAATTGATAATTGCAACATAATTGACACTATGACGAGCTGCTGACGATGGCGAACGACCAGCAAGCAGGAGCCGCTGACGCTGAGCAGGCCTTTAGACAGGCAGGTAGACAGTGGACGAGCGGCTAATTTAGGAGATATTTTTGGTTTATATATAGTGTAAGTTTCCTCTTGCATTTGTAGGTATGTACTTCTATGCAGTTATCCACAAATGCCAATGCGTAATTTAGTTTTGACCTCTGTGATTAGCTGGAATTCGAAGCAGCGCCTACAGTCATATGCACATATAAATCTAAGTATGTATGTATTGAGTAAACCTTACTCAATTTATATAATATTTACGCAATTAGTTGGTGTTTTGAAAATGCAATTTGAAATAAGCCATAATCTGCTACAAGCTTAAATGCGAAAGCAAACATGAAATTTCTTGATAAAAATGTCTTGATTAACATACTTCTATACATACTTATGTGTGCTTATAGTATTCAGAGATAAAAGATCTAAAAATAATCACATAGAATATCGCACGACAACATAATCTCCAAGCGAGCGTCTACGTGTGCAAAATTCTACAATTTATTATATATCTACATAAATATTTCATAAACATTTTGCTTTAATTTCATGGCGTTATGCTACAAGATATGCGACGCCTTTATTTATTTATGTTTTTCTAAAAGAATTTTCGATAAATGCATTTAAAATTTTATTTACGGTTTTGCATTTTCGTCATTGAGTTTTAGGATTCAAAAAAAGTTGTTCACGAATTAAATATTATTTTCAATATATGTACATATATACTCAAAAAATAAATTAACTAAACCATAGAGAGAGATCTCTCAAAAGCAGTCATTTGATTATATAAAACAAAAACATAACCTCTAAATATATTATAGTGGGTTTAAAACATGACTGTGAGTACCGTTTGTTATTTATGGGCTTGAAACTTGGTTGCTTCATACTCAGAAACTTTAGTTTAGTACTAATAGACAACCGTGTCTTATTCGGAGCACATAATAATGAGCCGAGCACTCTTCTATTTCAATCAAGAAGATTTTGATCTTTCAATATGTCTGGTTTGGGTCAACTAGAATAGCTTTAGAAGTAAATAACAAGCGGTAAACCATATTTCAGTACAATAAACAGAGTAACCTGGCAATAATATATGAAGAGTAATTAAAAAGCCTCTCTGAGAGGAACGATAAATCGGTCAAGTGGTGCTCGGGAAGACTAGAACAATGTCGCAACAGAGAGGAAGGTTAAAATATATCTAAGCTAAGAACCAACTAACGTAGTTCTCGGTAAAGCAAAAACCTGGTCCAAATTAATCAAAATTTCTTAAAGATTGGAGTTGATGTCTATTCTACAATAATCCCGTTAAAACCTTAAGAGGTTAGGGGTAGTCCGGCATTTTCGTTAAGTGTGATATCTTAAAAATATTATCTGAAAATTTGATCCGATAATTACTTTTCGAGTTATTCAAAAAATAATAAGGGCGCTCAGGCACTCCAAAACGATCGGGTGAAACTTTAAATGCTTTTTTCTCAAAACTATGTTTTTTGAACTGGTGACTGGTAACTCGAAAACCGCTCGGTAGATTTTAATGCAATTTCTACAGCTTTTAGAATGCATAATAAACTATTTTTTTTCAAAAATTTCGATTTTTTAAGACCAATTAACTGTTGATTTTTTCCCGAAAATCTCGAAAAAAATTTCCTTAGGCCGTCATTTTGTTAATTTTTAAAAAAAAAGTTTGTTTCAGGATCAGGATTATCTATTTATAAAACTAATTTTTGTATCCTATTGTTTTTAGATGAATCTCCAAGGTCTTATGATTGTCACCACAAGGACATTTTTATGAAACTGGGTCAACACAGACAACTATAACTTTGGAAATTATATATATTTTTCAAATTTTCGTGACTTTAAGTCTAAACATAAAATAACATGATTTAATAGCAAAAGAAATTACTGAAAATTCTCATTTTTTCGTGTCTCTGACTACCCCTAACCCTTTAAGCCATTTTACGTACAAGCTAGTAGTGATTTGTTTTCAAATTTGAATGAAAAAGTCTGAATGATAATAATTGATACACTGCAACACCATACAATGTAATGCAATATTAGCTAGTTCACTTGTATCAAGTTTCCCTAAAGAAGAAGAGAAATTAACTCACAATACTAACACTATAATGGCGAATTACACCCAAGAGAGTGCCAAACCTGTATCTATGTAATGTATATGTTCGAATCAACAGTTGGCCAAATCATAAATCACTTTTTTGTACAACTTTTAGTACAATGTATTATTATTGTTGTATGTGTAATGGCGAAAAAAACAAAGGTTTAACGAAATGCCGACTAAAGAAGTTCTTAAAAGCAACCGACATAAATGACCTCAGGGCAGACAAGTCTGCGCCATGCCATGTGGGCTTTGTTGTATGTAGCTTTGTCTGTACAGATGTTTTTGTTTATGATGCCCCGGGTAGAGTTTAACTGTTGCTTTGTCTGTGCAGAGCACCTGCTGGCTTACAAAATTGTTATTTTTTAATTAATTAATAATTTTTTTTTAACAAAAAGTTTAGTGAGGTTAGGTTAGACTAGTTGTTTCATAATTGCCTCTTTAGGTTCACACAGGCGTTGTAATTATGAATGGCGACTTTCATTGATAATTTTTGTTGTATTTATATAGCAATTATATTTACGCCGGAAATATGCTTGTGTTAGGTATGAGTAAAACTGGTTTACTGGACTGAGTACTGAAACTTGAAAAGCTTTATGTATGCATAAGTAAGGTATATTTGTTTTTTAAATGAGAAATGCCAATAATTAAAATCTGCGCAGTCAAAAGATCAAAAGAATTTTGTGAAAGGATTTAAAGTCAAAAGATGTGAGATTTAACTTTGTGTCGCCAAGGGAATGACAAATAAATACCAACTCATTATGTCACAGAAAACATATTTCATATTTATCTACGTTGCTACGTTTGTTGAGACATTTAAAAGGGTTTCTCAATATGTATGGCGGCTCGGTTTTTGTAGACTGCTTGTGAGTATTTTTTATGAGTTTAGTTTATTCACGTATATATTTGGAGGACATCGGTTTAGTTTTAGAAATAAGTACGAGGTCATCAAAAGCTCAAATTTTGAATGTCGCTTGAAAGACTCTACCATAAATTATCGACATATTTAACTGAAGTAAAAAGATATATTTTCATTATTTGTATAAAAAATACCATCTTCCCCAAATTTCAACCCCTTTTATAGCAGGTGATCAAAGTAGATGTTCTTTTTTAATAGCCTTTTTGACAGATAACGCATGAGTCATGTCAAACTGTCATGATGATTTTCTTCGGTATTATTTGGCATTTCATCATGGAAAGACTTACGCCTGAACGACGTATACAAATTGTTAAACTTTGTGTTTCGCACGCTTCGGTATGTAAACAAGCAAAATTGCCGCATTTGGGACGAAGTGAAACCTGAAGAGATTCAAGACCTGCCATTTCATCCAGAAAATACAACGGTTAAGTGTAGTGTGTGTCCATATTTCTTCAAAAATTATGTCGGTGAGAACGTAACTGTTAATGGCGACCGTTATCGCATCATGATAACCGACTATTAGATGCCTGAAATTGCAGCTCGTGATCTCGGCGACATTTCACGTTTTGGCCGGTCGATTGGCCACCATATCGTGTGATATCACACCGTTAGACTTTTTCCTGTGGGTATAGAGTCTATGCGGACATTCCGCTTCGATTCAGGCCTTGAAGCAAAACATCACGCGTGTTAATCGCCAGTTACCAGTCAAAATGCTCGAACGAGTCATCGATAATTGGACTCAACGGATGGACCAACTGAGACATAGTCGCGGCCAATATTTTAAAGAAATAATCTTTAAAAAATAAATGCCAAAAAATGTTCTTTCGAATGATAACAAAAAATCTCCATTAAATATGAATTTTTAGTGTTTTCTTTATCTTTAAAATAGTAGGAAAACTCGAAATGGATCACCCTTTATTTGCTAAGTGAAAACAAATTGAATGCTTGGCATTTGGATATCAAAGCGAAACTAAAACTCAAAAAGGTAAAGAGGATATTAATTTGCACATGATAAAAAATTACATAAAAAATATATAAATGAATCTCATGATGTACATACATACATATTTATGTATGAATGTATGTCATGTAGACAGACACACGTGTAAGTGGTAAGAAGATTGCATGTGTTATTTGCGTCAAGTATTGGTGTGAGCGCGATAAAGGCGTTGTAATGTGCGGCCAAGCGCAAGGCTTGTAATTAAACTGATAGACGAATGCCACAGGGAATCAGTTATATTGCATTTACACACGCACACACTCTCAAACACACACATGTAAAAGCGTTTGAAGTGCGCCTTTTGAAGCTTCCTAGTTAACACTGGAAAATATGATAAACAAATAAATGAAAGAACTAACTAAGTACTAACCGACTGAATGTCGGCTCGCCGGCTTACTACCCAGCATGAATCAGTGTGGGGGTATGTGTGTGTTTCAGCGCGTGAAAAGGGCCGTTATGTTTGGCTTAAACGTATGAACGCGCCTCAATGGTGGCTGGCTTATAGGCTAAAAGCGTCAAGTGTGTGTGCGCCACAGTTGGCGGAAGTTAGCAACCACAAAACGCGACCAGCATATGTAGGTAGGCGCTTGCACCCGCTATTGCCATAACAACAACAACGCGAACTAGGACCTACTGTTGTTGCTGTATTCACACTACTCGCGCACACAAAACGAGCAATTATTGCAGATTTGTGTGTAGAATGTGCGATTTGCTACTACTTCCATTACAACAACAATAGTAACAACAACAGCAATTATTCAGTTAGCGCTAATAGTATTCAGTGCTCAAATGCAATATTCACAAAGCTGGCCACACGGCGTGGCGTTCAACAGATACTAGCAACATCCAACAACAACAACAAATCCAGTTATATATTTATAAGTTTGTAAGCTGCTTGTTTCTGTTACCATTCCGACGCTTTGAGTGTGAAACTTTGCCAGCAGCAAAATGCCAAAGTCACTGAATGAGTGAATGAATGAATGGTTTTTTGTTGTTGTTGTTATATTGTATTGCATTAAAAATGTTTGTTGTAAACATACAAGTATGATTGTTTGTCGCCCAACTGTCTGTTTCTTTGGTACTGCCTTTGTTTTTGTTGTGATTGTGTGATTCTTCTTTTGAATTTTTGATTTGTTATAGTTATTGTTGTTGTTGTCAAATTTGTGGCACATTTCCTTTTAGGGTATTCCCAACTTTTTTTTTTGCCCACTGCACTTTGCTTTCATGTGGTCCATTGCTCTGCTCCGCTTCCTTTTGTCAGTCAAAAAGCACTTCTTTGCTTGTGTGTGTTGCTGTTGTTGTTGGTGGGATTACGTGCGGCTTTGGCTTTTAATTCACACCACTTGTAGCGCGCCGCCACTCACAATTGTTGGCCTCCTCTTGTCTCATCAGCGTTGCAATACTCACGAGAGTCGTCGGTGTGCCGGGTGCGAAATTGTCGAAGCGAAAAGCGTATAAAGCAACAACAACAAGCATAACAACAACAGTTGAAAAATAGCAATAGTCCCTCAAGTGCACTACAGAACTTTGCAGTTCAAGTGTGAAATAACGAAACTGCTCTCGATTGTGCATTAATTTTATGCATTAATGAGCCGCACAGTTTGCACTGAAGCGCAGTGGGCAGAGAGCGGGACGTCACAAGGAGAAGAATTGCAAATTGTTTTTGTTATTCCTTCGCATCGAAAATTAAGTGGTTGGCCTTAAGTTGTAACGGTTTGGTAGTTGTGAAGAGGTTTTTATATGTTTTAGATGGTGTTTTGATGACCAATTTGTGGTGTGCTGAGTAAATGGTGCATTATTTGATGGTTTAATTGGCTGGATCACATTAAGGAAGAGAATTTTGACTTTTCGTAATGCAAATTTATTCCTCGAGGGAAGATTATTGCAGTAACACATTTACCTCATTTATTCATTATAACATTTGAGTCAAGATAACCCTTAAGTTCTATTTTTCGATAGTCGGGTCTACGTAACTGGAACGGGTCCGACCAAGGACTGTCAACTCGACAACATTCCTTAAAATAATTTAGGGAATACTATTTGTGCCGCGTAAAACGGCGAGACTTCGAGTGAGCTCGCCAAACGCTGGACAACAACCAGCACCTGTGCAGTAGCGAGGACTTGCTGGATATAAAACGGCCCTTCTAGTTGCTGTCGCTGAGGAACGCTCATCTTGCCGCAATCATTGGTGTGCTTACTGGTCACTGACCAATAGACAGACATGCAATTAGATTAGGGATCAAGCCAGACGCTAGTTGACAAAGCTGTTTGGAGGAAGGTGAAGAGGAATCATCCAAACACTTCCTCCTTCAATGTTCAGCATACACTAGACTAGGATCAAAACGCCTCGATAAACACATCCTCGACGAGTGACTGGAATAGAGATTATCCGGCTTAAGAATTTTAAGAACTCTATAATAGATTCCAAGGGCTTTGTTGAAGGGTCTAGGAGACCCGTCAGTGGTACTTGGGTGTTACAAAGGACATTCGAAGCTGTATAAGTTGGGCTCTCTGCAAGGAGTGACCTACCCCTTGACCTAACCTAAGCTTTGTGCCGTTACAATAACAAAAATCCACAAATTCGCTCTCTCTATCTAGTTCAAAAATTTACTCCTGCGTTCTTGAATCATTATACACCCATACCCTCATATCTGAAGGCCTTTAAAATGAGAAAAACCATTGTTGATAACCAATAATTTTAAGACATGGTAATCATTTTTTTTTACTTACAAATTGCAACGTCTTTATTGAGAGAAAATATGAATTAATTTACCTGAAAATAGAGAAAACAAAAATAAATTAATATTTATATTATTTTTTTGAAAAATACATATTTTATATAAAAATATTAGACCCCTTATTTACTAGGAAACCCAAAATTATGGTTTGGTAATTATTGTTGCCTACATATAGGCGCTAAGCATCTTTTAAATTTCGTTGTTATGGCGAACCAAAGGTGAAAAAACCGTGTTTATTATGAAGATTATGGTATCTAAAGATTAGACCACATTTAAGTATTTCGGTCCAAAAAAGAGATGAAGCAACCTATTTGAAATGTTATAATTTGAGCCTCGTTAAATCACAAGAATAGATCTCATGCGTGATATGAAATTATGCCACAGCTTTGCATGCGAAGGCGGCACGTAAGTGGAGCAAACGTAATACAAAACGAAGCAGTAATGACAAAAAAAAGAAAGCAGAGTACAGTGTGCGATTGCCGAAATATTCACAAAATATATTAGGTATATCTAGATTTATGACAACACCACTCAGCGCTCACACTCTATTGCGCAACAGCAACTGTTTCATTAATCACAGCACACAATCTCCCGAAACTCACTCGCTTGGAAGTCAACATTCGGCAAACAGCTGATGAAATGGCAAACAAGTTTATACAGAGCGCGATATCGGGTGATTTGGTCGTGCGATAGGCGATGATGTTGTATCCAATGACCTTATGGCTGGCTACAATGCCAGCGAATACGACGGACCATTATCAGCGCTGCTGCTTGCCTTTCGGTCATCCTTCGTGGCGGTTTTGCGTCGCACCGACACTTCTGTTAGATTGTGTTCACATTACCGTAGGTCATCGGCCCCGAAATGAGCAACAATAAAATACAACTTCATATGTACAACAACAAGAAATCTTCATCAAGTTCGTGGTACAAGTGTTACCAATTTTGCTCGCCTTCATTTTTGGTCTGCTTTTTGGGGTTTCTTTGGCTGAAATGCCGTTTGTTTTTTTTTCTATGGCAAATTAAGTGTAATTAAATGCTGATGGAACTCCGTCGAAAAATATCATAAAAAGCGGATGTGCATATGTACAAACTTATGCTTCAAACCGGTGGTGAGAATAAATAAAAAATCTAATAAAGAGTTTCGTTGAGAGACGGATAGCAGTGGCAGGGGCACGTTTATATGTAACTATATGAAGAAAGTATATTAATAGCCGAAAATAGAGACCTGTTAATAAACGTTAGATGGTTAATCTGTAGTTTTCTTCTTAATATGTAATTAAGTAAGAAATCAAGAACACATTCTTTCAGAAAATAGGATAGATAAGTATTCAAAATTCCTATATTGGACAAATGTTAGTTATTTTTTTATTCATGTGTCATTTGATGACAAATGATTTACGTTACGTTTCTTCTCAGAGAATATCTTCCTTATGAGAACACAGAGTTCTCACTCTTGTTAATCTCTCCAATAACAAGCCCCACAACAGCCGGTTCTGCGATACCGGGATTAACTTGGTTTTTGGGATCCGACCAAGGCTATTATTTCGGCGATCCAGATCCAGACCCGTTTGGATCGGTAAGTTTTAGATTTTTTGGGGGTACTCATTAGACTTCTACCGTTTGGGTAATTCTTAAACTACTTATTATTCTTATTGCGCATCAAGTTCGGGTTTTACGCCATTTCAAAGCTCAGTATCAAATACCGATAACAAACTCGGAGCTTAATTTGCGATATATGTGACCTGGTCTACGAAAAGGGAGCTAACGTGCGAAAACTAGTTTTCTGGGAAACAGCTGTTAAAAATAAACGATGAGAGTTGTTCCATCCGAATCAACTAAAAAGTGAAAATTGATTTTTTGACACCTAAGCCCCCTTTCCGTAGACCAGGTCACATATTGATTTATAGTCAAAGAAGATACGTTTTTACAACGAAAATTGTCCATTAAGTTGAAAAATTTTTACTCAGAGGTCGCACTATAACTGTTTTCGACAAATGATGTCTGAGTTTCTCCCCTTTGTTAGATGTTCAGATCTCTTTTAAACCGACAGCGAGATTTCAAGAACCCATCGGAATAGAGAAGGACCCATATTGTAATTTTCATCTTATCAAAAATACTCTGGAAAGCTCTCATTGACACCTATGATATGGATGAGTAATCGATAAATAAAGATTTCATCGCTACTGCTCCTCAGACCCACAGTCAAAGAGGTGTCCATTGACTAAATTACTTAAACAAAAAATATTAACTATTTTAATGTCCAACATCCAACGGGATCACATCAGTTTATTAGCTGTGAGGCATGTGTTTGAAACTCACGCTGTAGACAAATGTACGAATGTGTCTAAACTAAAAGAAAAGGTTCTTAACCGCTACAAGACGCCACCAGAGCCAACACCAGACGTGCGCAGTAAACATGAGACAAAAGACGTAAGACTTAAGACATAAAAACCGACGTTAAACTGACGAACTGGAGACCAAGCAGCGCGAATAAGTGGCCATCAAACGCACGCATAGATTCTGGCTGGATAGCTGGAAATTATAGTCATAAGATGCGGCGAAATGGCGGCGAACAGACAAGACAATTTCAGCTACGGCTATTTGTAGAGCTAACAGTGCACGGCCATTAAAGTTTTGTGCTCTATTTTCGGGTCTTAAAATTGGCTACAAAAAAGAAAGAAAAAAAGTCACTTTGAATGGCAAGTGAGGCGGGGAGGAAAGTGGTGAAAGAGTGGCAAGGAGGGGCGCTTAGCTTTTGTGCTTCCAAGCCAAAAAACGTGTATTGAAGGCATTAAAGGCGAGTCTTCAACAGAGTTATATAAGTTATATATGTGTGTATGTGTGTGAGAGTGACTCTGTGGCATTTGATGTGCCTTAATGGCAGCAAATAGCTGGCTTAAAAATAACTTTTTCGGTTAAAACAAAAGATGTGAATCTGGATTTATTTACGCTTAGCTGACCACCACCAAAGCCATGGGAAGTGGAAAGCAAAACAAACAAATTACATACGTAGCAACGACAGGGTGAGGTGAGGGTATTTGAGAAGGAAATTATTTATAGACATACAGACATATTTATATATTCTACGCCTCTTCACTCACTTTGTCTGTATGTTTAAGGCAGCTTTGATACTCAGCGCTGAGCTCACATACATATATATGCATAATCAAGTGTATGTGAAGTTCAAATATCATATTTGTTGTTTGTATCAATCTAATAACGGTATTAAAAGTAAAATGTTGCTTATAATGCGTGCAATTTGTGTAAGCGACCTAAATGTGTAGTGAACTGCGAGCAAACGAACGAACGAGCGAGTGAGTGTGCTCATCACAAATACTTTTGCGGCAAATGCTGACGCACGAATACGCATTTGATGTGTACCTTGCAACATAATGTGGCACAAATATGTATTTCAAGTGTCAGTGGTAACGTGGTTCAAAACGTTCATTTGACAGATACATATGTATGTACAAACAAGATTTTTGTTATACATATGTGCGTATGAGTGTGTATGACAGGTAAATGCAGAGATACAGAATTCTATATATAGCTACATATCCATCCGATTGTTAGTCTACCGCCTTTAACACATGCAGCTTATAATATATTTACAGTTGCTTTGGCATTTATGACAATGTCAAACACAGTCACACACTCTCACAGATATACACATACAAACACACTTTGTATTTGTCGACGGCAAATTAGCTGGAATTGCGCACTGATTTATGAATTTGCTTTCGACTTTTCGTTGTTGTTGTCACCCATCAAACATACACACAAACATAGGTGCCAATTGGCTGGTTAGCGCAGCAGCAAATGAAGCGCGACTACTACAAGCATTGTATATATGTATGTATGTGTGTTTATGCATTGCCAACCATTCGTCCAAACCAACAACCCAGCTGACAGCCAATATTTATTTTGTTGACAATGCATTTGAAGTGGCATGCCAATGCAATTACAAGTGCGTTAAAAATGCCTCGCTTTTGGGACCTTCACGTTACATGTCTTTGGACGCATTTCAGCATTTGTTTGCAGTAACGTAAATTAAATTTTAAATGCTTTTGGTAAATAGCAAATTCGCTTTGCCACAAATGGATAGCAGGCATTTTAAATAAACAGTTGTTTTTTGCCCATCACAAGCAATTAAGGAAGTTGACCATGGTATTTAAAAATATTGCTGAAGAAGAAAAGTCGCAGAGCTGTAGATTGTTCTTCATATTGTAAAGTGACACAGGATGGAAATTCATTGGAAATTTGCGACAAATCACAACCACGCCTATTTCTCATATAGCACAATTTTGAAGTCCATCTGATTCGTTCACTTTACAATACATAGATTAAGCACTAGTGAAGATATGGGACAATATTTTGCACAACTACTGCATTTCCAGTGTGACATCGTCCGTCTAAAAGTTGAAAGCGGCCCCAGATATCGAACATGAGGACCTCTGTGCTGGTGGTTAATTTTTTAACGAAAATATCGGTAAATTTATTATTATCTATAATTAAGAACCTTTGAAGATATATCTTTATAGTGTGACATCGCCCATCTAAAAATAATTGAAATCGGAACATAAGATTTCAAGGCCCCAGATATCGAACATGAGGACCTCTGTGCTTTATATAACGAAAATATCGGTAAATCTCTCAGCTATTCTAAAGAAATTTAAGGGAGAAGTTTTTCTTATAATAGTGTGTCTCTGCGCCAAGAATGGTCAAAATCAGGTCAATGCTGCTTTAGCCCTTATATACCTTCTAAAGGGATTTTCACACTTCCGGTGTACTTTATACCGTATATATCGGGTAATTGGTGAGATATATTTGAAAAATTTAGGGTACGTAAAATCTTGGATACAGTGTAGCTTGGTGGCAAAATTAGTTGAAATCGATCGAGGAATTACCCCAGCTTCCATATGCTATAAATAACGATTTCTCACGGGATTTGTGGGTCGAATTGTATGTTGTCTTACTAAATTAAACAAATAAATTGCGAGAGTATATTCGGTTACACCCCTTACACTTCCTTACATATTTGTTGTGGTTTTCAAACTACCGAACTTGATGGAACTCCACAAAAACATTTACGACCAATTAAATCTGATTCCCGTGACCAGAATATTTGATAAAAATAAATCTGAGAATCTAGAACAATTGCAGAATTAGTTACACAGAAAAAGAAACCTGTTTCATGAACAATATTTTTTCCAAAATTCAGAGAACTAAAATTATCCCAAAACCCTTAACGGAAAACAGTTTGACAAGTGCCAAACAATAACATTTCTATTTACTGCCATAAATTATTTAATAGCAATTTCTTATATTTCTTTATTATATCTATCTCTCTCCCGATCCCCCGATGTCTTCCTGAAACTCGTCAATTTCAAAACCAAAAACAAGAAAAGAAGATACCAAAGTGTCACGAACATTTCATCACTGGCTTTGTCTTTGTCTGCGAAGAATTCCACAAGGATTACAAGAAATGCACAAATATTATACGTACAACAACAACAACAGATGGCAAAATCATATCCCTTTTGTATGAGCACTTTTCCTTTGTGAGACAAAGTGAAAGGACAAATGGCATGCCAAGTGCACTTTTCACCAATTTTCACTCAATGTGTGTGGCAATCTTTCTGGATACAACTTCACACACAACTATACACTTCTTCATACCCTCCCTCAGTGCTTGTCTAGATGTGTGTCCATTGAATGAAAATGCTCGGTGAAACAAATGAAATGGCTAGAAGCAGTCAAGAGTGAAACTTGTTCAAACTCTCAGCAGGTCTGCGGCAAAGAAACATTGAAAATAACAGTGAATTACGAAAGCAAGACAAAACGAAACATGACTAAGAAAATCTTGTACTCACACTAATGATGAATTTAGCTTGTGTGTATGTGATGGCACCTAGAGAAAGTGGAGTTTATGAATTGTGGTTATAGTCAGTAGGAGTAAATAACAGTGATAAGGAAAGAACATTTAATCCAATCTGTGCCTATAAGTGGCTTGAAAATTTTTTTGACAGTAATCAGAACTGATTAACAGCAGAGTTACAGAAAAAGGTCAAAAGGTCTGATAGGTTGAAAAAAAGCTAAAACCATATACGAATCATACTATATCGGGTCAGAAATTTCATTTCATAACTTAATTTGAAGAGATCTGGTTCATCTAATACCAGAACTCAATAGATTTAAACGATCTCTCAAGGTAAACCGTTTTTACCTGATACGTTACCGATCTTCACCATTTCCAAGATTCCAAATAAAGGGTTTTCAATAAGAGCGGTACAAAAACGATTTGGGTTATCAATGAAATTATTTATTCCTGTGAAAATACATTCGATGATATTATGTATGGAATTCGATTTCCTTTACATGATCACCACGGGCACCCTTGCAGAAGTCCAGGACCAAATTTTTGACGGTTTTCAAGCATAAATCGTCCGATACTGCTGCAATTTCACGTACGAAATTCGTTGATGTGGACCATAATGTGTCAAATCGCACGACCATACTTGGTTTTCAATATGCTGATTGTGATATTCGCTGTGTGGCGTCGTCCTGTTGGAACCACATATTGTCCAAGTCCATATCATCCAATTCGGTCCAAAAATATTCGGTTATCATTGAGCGGTAGCGATTCTCATTCACAGTAACGTGCTGGTCTTAATCATCACGGAAAGAGTATGGCCCAATGACGCCACCGATCCATAAACCGCACCAAGCAGTGATTTTTTCGGAAAGCAATGGTGACCCATGGAGAACGTGTGGTTTGCTGCCTGTTAAATAAAGCATATTTTGCTTATTGACAATGCCATTCAGCCAGAAACGAACCTCATTGCTGAAGATGATTTTTCGTTGAAAGTCCGTAGTATTTTCAAGTTGTTGCTCAGCCCAATTAACGAACATACAACGATTCTGGTGGTCAAGCGGCTTCAGTTCTTGCGTCAATCTGATCCTGTAAGGCCAAGATTTTTTTGCAAAATTCCCCACAACGCCGTTACAGAGATGCCGAACGCTTGAGAACTTCATGTGAGAGACTGATTTGGGTCCTCCTCACCATGGACTACAAAGAGCAGCCTGCGTAGGAGTCACAGGTGCTATAAGGTCCTGCCCGACCGAAGCACTTAATGTGCTTCTTTACCAACTTCCCATAGACATCCATATTCAGAAAATAGCTGCATGTTCTGCTATAAGAATTAAGGAGATAGGTGGATGGAAACAGAAAAATTATGGGCATAGCGACATTCTGAACATAGTTAAAGTAAATGCCTATAAATCAGATTACATTATCCCAGAGTTAGACTTCAATAGAGAATTCCAGGTGAGGATACCCTCTAGACGAGAGCGGAGAAGAGGCATAATAAGGGAGGAGAATACTATAGCAGTCTTTACCGACGGGTCCAAAATGGACTGCGGAGTAGGCACAGGTATATACTCCGAGGATCTTAACTATTCACGCTCCTTCCGTCTACCGAACTTGGCTAGCATCTTCCAAGCAGAAGTACTGGGCATAGAGAAGGCCTGTGAAGCTCTATTGGTCAACTACCAGAGGATACAAAAAGCAACTATTTATACAGATAGTCAAGCGGCGCTCCTGGCATTGTCGACGCCAATAACTAACTCCAGCGTAGTCCACAACTGCAAGAAGGCATTGAGCAATCTGAAAGGCAAAGTACAATTAGACTTAGTCTGGGTTCCCGGCCATAGGAACATCTTCGGTAACGAAAGAGCAGACGAGTTGGCAAAAGCAGGAGCCGTTCTAGACGAATCTGAAGCTGAGCCAATTCTATGCCCTCTAGGAACGATCAAAAGAGAGCTCAACATTCAATTGGAACAATTAGCAGAGAACAGATGGAAGAATACAACAAAATATAAAATAGCTAAACAGACATGGCCAAAATATGATAAGACTAGATCTACGGAATTATTAAATAGGTCCAGGAAAAGTATTTTCAGACTTACAGCTACTCTAACAGGTCATTGGCCATTTGGAGAACATGCAATGAAAATGGGCATACCCTATAATAACATTTGTCGAGGCTGTGAACTGGAGGGAAATAAGGAAACAATTTTCCATTTTCTCTGTGAATGTCCAGCACTATCGCAGATACGACACAAGACACTAGGAAGCCATCAGGCATTAAGCCTTGAATGGATATCAACTAAAAACATATCGGATATAAGTAGTTTCATCGAAAACACGAAGTGGTTTGAACGGAAGGATGAAACGGGACAACAGTAAATTATAAGGTCTGCGAACAGTGTATCAAAACGGCACATCTAGTACTAATTGGGCCATAAAATGATATGGCAACACTCATACCTACCTACCTACCTCCTCACCATCCCTCGCCTCCGTATATGCTGAACATAAGAACCATTATTATCAAGTTTTCAAAAACATTTGGCTTCATTTTAAGAACAAGATCCTGTCTAACAATGATCGAAACATTTTGATCAAATCTGGCTAACCCAAGGAACTTTTTAACAAAAACGGTTCAGTCGTTCCTAAAGTATAAGTTGTGGACTAACCTGACTTTATAGAAGTTAAATGTCTTTCTTTTCATTATATTGCACAATATTATTTTCTCAAAGCATTAAGCTCAATAGTACAGCTTAAAAGTTACGTGTATTTGAACTGTGAGTCTGTGATGAAAATGTCAGGGTACAAACCAATATATGTGAGTATAATAGTGATTAGTAGAGAAGAGTTAAGGTATGAGAATGTACATATGTATATTTGTATAACGGAAGAGCATTTTCCCAGGCACGCAGCAAACATATACACACATACAATGCATGCAGCTATGCGGACAGACAGTGCGACGGATAAGGTGAAGACCATTGCGTCAGGTAGCATAAAAGCCAAAGCAAAATTTTAATGAAAAAGTTAAAAGCGAAGATATGCAGTATATAAAGTGGAAAAGCAAATGCAATAAACCAAACTCATAAGTACACAAGCAACAACAACTACATGCATACACATATGAATATGAAGGCAGATTACACATGTCCAAATGTGCATAAGAGCAATATGCATGCATAACCAAATGCATGTATGTGTGGCATCCAGAGTGCAGACTGAAGCCGTTAGAGAGGCATTCATCCATAAAGTTGAAGAACGAAACAAAATATTCGCCAAGAGACAAAGAAAAATCGCTGCTATGGCAACACTATGGATGCAGTACGTAAGTATTTCCTCATTGGCAGTCATGGCTACGGAATGCAAGTGTGTGTATGTCTGTATGAGTGCCAGAGTGTGTGTTAATACAGCGAAAGCACAGCGGGGCGCTGATGACTGACATACTATATATGTATGTATGTGTGGGTGTGTTGTTGCCACTGATGGACTGCCAGGCTCAGAAATTGTGCGCATGTTACCAAATATTCGGTGACTTGCACAACAGCAACAACAACAACAACAACAACAACAGAAAACGCCAGCTATTATTCACATTTCATTTAAGAGCAGCAGCGAGTGTGTTGGTGTGTGTGGCTTGCTGCATATTCATTTGTTGCCGCAGCAACGCACAACAATTACTACTACAACAATAACAAAAACCACCACAACAAAAGCAACAACAACAACCGCTAACGAAATGTAAGTTTATACCGTCAACAATAGAGCTGAGAGTTCAATGAAGAAGTTGCTGGCGTGAATCAGTGTGTGTTTGCGTGCGTGTGAGCTCCTACGCTTGTCGCAGTCTTCAGTCTTCGGCAAAAACAAGCAACCTGATACATGAGAAATCTTAGCATAATGGACGGAATTATATGCAACGAGCCAACAAACCGTCGAAGCAAGGGCAGTGCCTGCATTTGTAGCGACAAACGGAGAGTGCAAGAAGCAATAAGAAACAGTCAAACCCAGGCTGGCTGCTGGGCTGCCTGGGCTACTGGTAGACAGACAGACAGTTGGGCCTGCAAAAAACCATGACAGCTGATAGACGAGAATCGAACGGAAAATACCACGCATAGCGACGATCCTGTGAAGGATAAATGCATTTTTTTGCTGTTTTTTTCCTTATTTGGTTTTGAGAAGGAAATTAAAAAAGAAAATTCCACACAGCAACAGCAGCATGTTTCTTCTGCAAGCTATTGTTATTGCTTTTGTTGCGAGTTATTGCCTTTTGTTATCCCTACTGGAGTTCGAGCGATTATGTCAGCTATAACCAGAAGATACGAGAACAATAATCTTTCTCACGACTGTCTAATAGCGTTGGCAATTTTCGTCAACGCTTAGCAACAGCTCAAATTGTCTTTATTTTTATGTATGTATGTCTCAAAAGTGGACATAGACATTGCATAGAAACAGGTAATTAAGCCTGTAGATGATGAAATAGTTGCTATTTGCCTAAAAGTAGGCAACAGAATATGTTAGGTCAGGGTTGCTCAGAGCGATGCTTTAATAATTTCTCTTCCTATAAGATATAAAAAGTTGATATTTATATAAAATGATAATAAACAATAAGAAAATTTAAAAATAAAAATATTTCGAAAAAATATAGCCTACATTTTGGCGTAAGGATGTAAAAGTAGTCAAGTTTTGTAAGTAATATCTATCCAAATCACATGAACTGCCTTCCAAACTAGTTTGTACAGCCTTTGGCCTACCTACAAATGTATTTTAGTCATGAAAAGACTGACTCAAAGGCCTTAAAGTCTTCTCGGATAACGATAAAAATTAAATTATACCCTTTATTTGAATTTATTCGGAAAAAAACTGTTAAAATGATTTCGAAGAAGTTTTAACCGGCACATAAACTAACGGTTAAGTTTAACTTCTTCTTCTTGACTGGCGTAGACACCGCTTACGCGGTTATAGCCGGGTTAAGTTTAACAGTCACAAAAATATCCGAATTCAGTCTAGAAATTTAAATTATATATGAAAATTATAAAAATTATTGGAAAAATTGTTAACCGGCACATAAACTGGTCGTTAAATTTTAACCGCTACATAAACCGTCGGTTAAACTTTAACAATTAAATAAAAATTTAAATTTCTACCGAAAAAAATAAATTTCAGAGATCAAACTTCTATGAAACCGGTAAGTCTTAACCTCAGATTTTTAACCCAGAATTGATTATTATTTCTCTGCTAGCAAATTCCAAAACTAGTCTAAAAAATAGCACAACTAACAAAGTAAATATCCTATTAGTCAACCAATATAAACTACGCTCGCTGTGACATGTGTATCGAGCGCTCGGCTTTGTTTCGAGCACCTCTCGGTTGAGCTATTGCAACGGCTTGCTGCGCTGAACGGAAGAGAACAACGCTCAACTGAGTGTCTGAGGCCTCTAGAACCACTTCAACTACAACATCCTGGGCGGCAACACAGACACGCACATACAATTCTAGAACTTCCATGCTGCTGCACACTAATTCACGCTGTTACCTCGCTGTTCGCATTATCCTTGTGCATGTTGCATGCAACACAAATCTCTACAGTGTTGCGCCTTTGTGTGCGTATTTATAAATACAATTTACAACTTTATATAGTTCGCATTTCGAATTTCTTCGGTTCATTGTGCCTGCGGAGTTCAACGAATTCAATTTGAAGCACCTTTTGAAGGTAGCATACGGAGTTCACAAGCGGAGGTATGTAGTTGAGAGGCTATTTGCGCACATGCTGGGGATTAGTGGCGTGGAGTAGAGTAGAGTAGAGTAGAAGGAAAGGAACAGCTGTCCTTTGAAATGTCTTTGATTTTCACTTCTAAGGCGAAAGATCATTAGTTTGATTAATTTAGAGCAACGCCTTTTGTTGGTTTTCTGTTAGGGGTGGCGTCGCTCAAAAGAAACTTAAAAATAAAAATTGTAGAATTCTTTTGAATTGCAATGAAATTACTTTTAGCTGATTAAAATCTGGTTTACTACGAATAAATGACTTAAAATGCGCACAATTTTGCCATAAAATATTTCCGCTTAAGCATAAAAATTTAAGTGAGCACATAAGCCCCGATTTGACACAGTGATTATCCGTCTTCTCTTGCATTCGTATACACACACGCAGGCAACCTTGGTATGCAGCACAACATGCCCTGGTAATCCCCTAACCTCAAGTCAATTTGCTTTGAATTCCAAAACTACCAATTTGATTACCGTATCAACAGTGAGGCGTGCAACATTAGCGCCAGGCACTCTTTGCCTTCATAAGCGTACATGTGCCAGACATAATAATGCCAGAGAGAAATGTGTAATTCCTTTGAAATGGCAACAAAATTATTGTCCCAAGTGTCACACGGAACTACTGAACTATAAAAATTTATTTTTATTTTTATTACAAAAATATCAAAACATTTCCTGGCGTGTCTGCCTTCATCTATGCATGTGTGTATGTGTGGGTATTGGCATTCAATTGTTGCGTGCAACAAAACTATCGGGTCACACGCAAACCGGCGCGAGCGTATTGCTGTGAATGGGAAAATGTATAAATGTATTTCAAATATTAAAAGAATTTTTACAGTTATGCATGCGCCATTAAAGCAAAATTATAAATGCTCACAAAGCAAAATGCACAAATATTTAAAGTTTTATTGAGGGAATTATTTCTTTTTTTCAATTTTTGTGTTTTTTTGTGCATTTAAGCGCAAAAGTCACGCCGTTTTCAAATATTGGAAGTCAAGGGTATATAATTTCACTTTAATAATATAGTATCAAGAAAGCAGTTAATTATAGTAGTACAACGGGATCGGAAAGTGTCTATATAGCGATGTGAAATTTCGAGGTTATGTTGACTTTACTTTTGTAAATATTTATATTTATAAATTAATTATATATTTAGCTCGTCATATTTATTTAAATACCAAAAATCTAACAAAGAAGAGAAAGTCGATAGAAGATTATAACACAAATAAGCTCAAACGACAAAAAATCGAAAATTAAATTACAATTTTCTAGTTTTCAAAATTTATTTATTTTTATACCCTGAACAGGGTATATTAACCCTTTCATGTCAGAATTAAAATGGGCGGAGCTAACATTTTTTTTAGGACAGATATATATTAGTCTTAACTCAAATATGAAGTGATAAAAATTTCAAAGTCCTATGTATCCTGGTTCATTACTTAAAGGATGTTGCTTATAGGCACAAATTAGATTATTATAAAAAAACTAAACACTTTTCTCGTGAAATTTTTTTTTTAAATAACTCTCTTATCTTTACTTATTTATATAGTTCACTTTGTTTTAAAATAAAACAATTTTTTTTTATGTTTTTGAGCACTTTTTGTATAAACACTTCAGTATAACTTTTTCGCGAAACCGATTTTGACAATTCCACTCTGCGGAGAAGGCCTACTGAATGAATACGTGCACAGCTCATTACAAAAAATGTAACTGTAAGCTTGCACAACACATAAGTCTACATAATTGAAAAAACCGCTGGTCAAAAATATTTAAATAACGAGAGTTAGAAGCCGGTAAGTACAATGTTGCCTATAGGCAACATTTGACATGAAAGGGTTAAGTTTGTCTCGAAGTTTGTAACACCCAGAAGGAAGCGTCGGAGGCCCTATAAAGTATATATATGATCAGTATGTTGAACTGAGTCGATTTAGCCATGTCCGTCTGTCTGTCTGTCTGTCTGTCTGTCTGTCTGTTATATACGAACTAGTCCTTCAGTTTTTAAGATATCGTTTTGAAATTTTGCAGATGTTATTTTCTCTTCAAGAAGCTGCTCATTTGTCGGAACTGCCGATATCGGACCACTATATCATATAGCTGCCATACAAACTGAACGATTGGAATCGGAAAACTTCCGCATTTTACTACATATCTTCACGAAATTTGGTGTGAGTTATTGCTCATAGAAATAATTTAATCTCCGAAAAAATTGTTCAGATCGGTTCACTATAGCATATAGCTGCCATACAAACCGAATGATCGGAATCGATGGCTTGTATGGAAAATTTTCTCATTTGACGTGGTATCTTCACGAAATTTGACATGGATTACTGCTTAAGGTAATAATAAAATATCCGAAGAAATTGTTCAGATCGGTTAACTATATAACCTTAATGTTTCTAGCAAACAACCCGGCTAAAAAGAATTAGTAAAATATTTTCTTTTTTATACTTACTTTTTCTTACGTCTTTAGATTTGCTTAAACACATATTACTAAAAGAAATGCACCTGTGAAGGGTATATTAGCTTAGCCGAAGTTAATGTTTGTTCTTGTTTTAATTTTCTAATAAAAACACTCTTGTTAACCTGGACTACAATAATATATATGTTTAGTATCAAAATAATTGCGTTTCCGATGCAAAGCATATGAAATAAAAGAGTTGATGCGAAAACGTTGCATATCCACAGGCGCTCAGTATTAAAAAGTGACTTTGAGGATTGTTTAAGTTATGGAATTCTAAATTTCATACAAATAGCGACTTAATAAAAGTATATATGACAAATAGACTTTGATACAAGTTATTTTCAAAATGTTGCCAGATGTACAAAATATTTTTAACGGAGAAAAATTCATATTTTTGTGTTAAATTATAAATATAATATATAACTATATTATTATTAATAAAGTTACGACAAGTGTTAACATCTTACAAGAAAAATTTATGACGACAAGATGGGCTCCTAGATGTATACTTTATGTACAGTATACACTTGTTAATCATAGTAAGATTAAGAGAAAAAAATATATTTTTTTAAAACATTTAAAATATTTTTCTATAAAAAGTGCAAGCATATCTCATCTCTTGCTTTATTAATGGCATAATGCGGTTAATAAAGTTAAGAAAATAGGCTCCTGGAGGTATGCTTCATTTACAGTATAGCGGCTGAACCTATGTAATCCATGAAAAATTAGACGATTTCCGTAAATTTTTTTTTAAGAAAGTACTCGAACGAATGTTTCGAAGTTTTTTGGACATAGTAAGGTAAATTTTCTGCAATATTTTAAGATCATTCAGTCATTGTACAGTAAATATATTCAAGAATACTCAATTTAAATTTGATTCAAGCGGTCAATTTCTCGATGAGTTATGGTGTCAGATTCTTTGGAATGACATTAGTAGTTAGTGAAATAAGAAATTTTATATTCGCGTTACAACTATTTTTTTCATGTCAATATATGCCGAAAATTTTACCAAAAAAACTTTTTTCTTTGTCCATCTTTTAATAACTAGATTTATCCATTTACTATAAAAATATTTTTGGTTTATTGATCTTAGATCAACCAATTATAAGCTACCATGTCTACGGCGAGAGCTTTTTTATGGGTACGAGGTGCCAACGGTTGAGTTTTCGAAATTTTTAAATAAAAATTTCTCAAAATACTGTGATATTCTGAATTGTTTAAATGAAATGTATGATTGTATATATTAAATACACATTATAAAAATACTCTTGTTTTCAGTCTTTGAAACCCATCCATCCCCTTAAGAAGTTTAGGAAAACTATTCTTCTACAAAATGGAATCCTAAAGGTATGCTTCATTTAAAGAACAATGGTTAAGAAAACAACCAATCGAATTAATGTCTAATTCAAATGTATGACAATAAAGACCGCTGAGTCGGGATTGATTTTGCTAAAGTAAGTTTAACTAAATTATCTACAGTAAAAAAGTTTAGTTGGTAACGTAATTGTCGCAGTTCGAGTATCTTTTGAACAGTTTTCAGATAATTTTAGAACAATTTTTAGTAATTCTCTATCTGATGCCAATAACACATCAAAAACTAAGTAAAACAAAATATTGCCAAAAATGCATCAATAATGCAGCTGAAATGGGGGTAAACTACTTTTCAACAGTTTAAATATTGGAAGAAAGTGAATGGCGAACTTATTAAAAAAAAAAAAAACAACACACTTGCACACCCTTCTACATATGTACATATAAAATATTGGCATTCTAACTAAGTTACAACTGCATAACAGTTATCCATACTTAAGCAATCAATTACTGCCAGCACTTTCAGTTGCACACTTTGAAAATCAAATCAGAGAAAAAGGAGCAAAAAAAGTAAAGCCAAGCGCACGAGTTTGCAGTGAAATGGAGTGTGTGTGAGAGTGGAGCAGCAGAGTGGCAGACCCACATTACTTTTAGGTTAATAGGACACAATACATAAAGAGTTTTGCAAAAGTTCACACTTTCAAAGTTGCATGGCATGCCAGGCGCTCGACAACACAAACACATACAAGCGCTGAGACACGCACGCTTACACACACACACACAGACAGAGACAGTGAAGCAGTTAAGCCAAGCATGGCAGTAATGCAAGTAAAAACTCCTTAAAAGTAATAAAAGTCGAAAGGGAATCCCTTTAAAGCAGTCTTGCAGTGGCAAACTAGAAAAAAAACACAAAAGTTACTCTCTCTGTAAGTGTGCGTGTGTGTGTGTGAATAAGTTATGTATGGCAGTGTAGACTGTGGCAAAGTTAGCAATAAATTTACTTTTGAGACACAAACACACACTCATGCAGACACACATAAATATGCTGTCAGCCAGCAGTCATGGGGTCGAAATGTAAGGCAAAGTCAAGTGAAGTGCTAAAAAAAAATTGTGTAAAAAGAGTAAAAAAGCAAAAAATCAGTGGCAGCAAAGGACTTAAGTAAGTGGTAATAGTAATAATAATGAAAATTGCCAACAAAACGCATTGCATAATAACATTAACAGCAATAAAATGCACTGCGATAACAACATGACACGCAATTTACAAGCTGGCAGGCAGGCTGACAGACCAGCCGACAGACAGACAAATGGACTGAATTTTATATGCAAGTAACTCACTCACACAGACACAAATGCAAACACAGTGTTGTATTTATTAAGCGTAGCAGTGGTTTTATTATTATTGCATGCGCTTTGTACTTAAGAAACTTGCAGACAGACAGTGTCCAATGTCATTAACCCAGTGACCAAGCAACAACTGCAATAAAAACAACAACAAGTGCAGTTGTAGTCACAAAAATGACAGGCCACAGACAATTTTCATGAGACGACTCATAAATTTGAATTATGCGAGCCAAAGTGTTTATGTAATTAAATTAAATAAAACAAGTAAGGAAGGGCTAAGTTCGGGTGTAACCGAACATTTTATACTCTCGCAATTTATTTATTTAACTTTATTTATATTATATAATACACAATTTGACCCACATATTCGTCATATATATTGTATAAAGTCCATTGAAAGTTGGAAACCATAATATTAGGTTAGAAGCACCGAGGTCCTCGTGTTCGATATATGGGGCCTTAAAAACCTATGGTCCGATTTCGGCGATTTTTAGAATGGGGCTGCCACACTATAAACATAGTATTTGTGCAAAGTTCTGCATCGATATCTTCACTAGTACTAACTTTATATATTGTAAAGTAAACGATTCAGATTGTCTTCAAAGTTCTGGTATATAGGAAGTAGGCGTGGTTGTGAAGCGATTTGGCCTATTTTCACAACATATCATTTGGATGTAAGGAAACTATTACAAACCAAGTTTCATTGAAATCGGTCGAGTAGTTCCTGAGATATGGTTTTTGACCCATAAGTGGGCGACGCCACGCCCATTTTCCATTTTGTAAAAAAATCTGAGTGCAGCTTTCATCTGCCATTTCTTATGTGAAATTTAGTGTTTCTGACGTTTTTCCTTAGTGAGTTAACCCACTTTTAGTAATTTTCAACCTAACTTTTGTATGGGAGGTGGGCGTGGTTATAATCCGATTTCTTTCATTTTTGGACTGTATTAGGAAGTGGCTAAAAAAGATGACTGCAGAAAGTTTGGTTTATATAGCTTTATTGGTTTGCGAGATATATGTATATAAAAAACCTATATGGGGCGAATTTTGCCACTTCCTAGTACGATCCTTTGTACTAAATTTCACTTTCATAACGTTATTTATAGCTTGACAGTTTTTATGTTTTAGTTTTCACCTTTTTGTAGGAGTGGCATTTGTCCGATTCCGATCATTTACGAAAGCAACCTTCTTATACCCCTGACAGACGGCGGCGTTATTTCGGAATAACTGCTTTAATCGGGGTTAATTCGAGAGTTATCTCAGTTAACTCCGTTTGCTAACTCCCATTTAATCCTTATGTCTATTTTTTTAATAACTAGTGATTTTGTACTATTTGTGCTGCTAACAAGCGCAACAATTGCTTTCTATCCAATTTTATTTCACCAAAATGGAAATATTATTGCCAATCAGCCGTCTGTTACCCATAAAATTGGAACTGATTAAAAGCGCAGTTAATCGGGAATAACTCTGTCGTCTGTCTAGCGTATTATGGTGCCAATTTTCATCAAGATATCTGAATTTGTACTTATGTCAGCCATCGCTTGCACGGACTGACGGACAGACATCCAGATTTGAACTGCACTCGTCACCATTAATCATTTTGATATACATAAACCTATATCTAACTCGAAAAAAAAAAAAAACAAAAAAGTAATTAGACAAAAAATAAAATAAAAGTAATAAATGTCAGGTGAAATATTATAAAAAAAAAATTAAAAAGGCAAAAAAAATAATAATATTAAACAAGTAAAAAATTTTTTTTTGTTTTTTTCTAAATTAAATTTTTTATTTTAGTTATTTATTAACTTTTCTGCACTTCTGACTAAATACAGATATACTAAAATAAAAAAAATTAAAAAACAAAAAACACTTAAATAAATACCAACAAAACCGTTATCAGCATATTTGCTCAAGTAACGAGCCACTTAATGTACAACAAAGCGTGCATGCATCGGATAATCCAATTACTGTCAACTTGGTGTCATTTTTCATTGTGGGAACACGATACACTTGCACAAACAGATACACAAACACACACACAACGCAAACATGCAAGAAATAAAATATATGAGCATATGATTTAGTACGATTGCAGAACGATTGCTTGGCGACGTGCGCGAGTTCAAGAAAATACGCGGTCTCTGGAAGTACAACAACGGCGGCAAGGCAATGGAAATCATCAGTTGCGCTATTAACCCGCCAGTTCGGCTCACCAGTGAAACACTAGTGAGTTCACTACCTACCGGTAACCACCACTGGTTACCCCCCATAATACCGGCAATGCAATTCACTCATGAATTTAACACGGCGATGTCATTGACGGTAACCAGTTAACACTACTCACTAGTGATTTCATCACCTATACTTCGCTAGCTACTTCACCACATAGCGCTGAATATATTTGATTAGTTACCTCACTACATATATTCGGTTATAATTCACTACTTTTTTCATTACCTACCTTTATTTCAGTGGATACCATAAATAAATAAGAAACACAATATATTAAATGGCAATAAATTTAAAATATTAATTTTTATTATAATTTTTTGTTTACAATTTTTATTTACCATTTGTATTGTACTCTTGAAAAGCGTCGGCCAATGAGATTATTTACCCATCCTATTAGTTTGGAAAGATTTTATCTGAAAAAAGAAGATTGTTATTAAAGATTTGTGTTTATTAAAAATTAATTAAATTGCATAACTTACTCCACGCTGTTCTCCACTTCCTAATGAGAATTTCAATATGATTGCCATTTTTGACCTCTAACTATAAAGAAGTATATATGTATATTGAAATCGTATTAATGAATTCACATATGTATAATATAGTATGAATATATATTATATTCACTAAGTTGTAATATTTTTTTTTTTGCGCTTGCAAGCACTCTCAACTTAAACATGTACATATGTAGGTATATGCATTGAGTTTTGTGCCAGAATGATCTAATTCTTACCTCGCAAAGACTTATTTCCTTTCCTACTGCTGCCACGCTTCTCGTCATTTTCACTTTTTTGTTACCACTATAAATAATTTATCCTTTTTTGTTTCTTAATTATTTATTCACTTTTTTAATAATTTTAATAATGAATATGACGCGAAGTCAATTGAATAAACCACAAGACTGTTTGGTCGAAAAACTAAAGTTCCAAATTACATAGAAACCGCCGTTTTCTTATTTTTTTAATACAGTGAATCATGGTTTCAATGTACGATATGTAGTCAAAAACAATAATGACCAATAATTATTCGCAACTTGTACATACTGTACCGGTTGCTCTGCCGTTATTATTCTGCGTTATTTTTGCTAAGACCTCTCAAATGTGCATTCCCACCCTTATTTGTCGCTGATATTTTACTGAGAGTACTTATTGAGAACAACGTAGTCTAGATCGCGCTCTCTTCTCTCTCAATCTCGCTTATGTACTATTGCTTCTCTGCATTACCTTGTTGTCGTGAATTCTCTAGTTACTTGTAATATAAGAATTCACTAGTGCAATTCACAAATTCATACCGGCCGTACTGCAGGGAAGCTACAGAAATGACTAAGTATGTATGTGTCTGCAGAAAATGATATGGGCAATCATATGATATACTCTGTATAGTTGGTATGTACTATCTAGAGGCAGTCACTGCCACTGTGCGCGCGGAAGCAGTTAAGTGGTGGGAAATTACTTGCGGGAAGAGTTAATTTTAGCTGAAAACGAGTAGCGGAATTGAGTCAGCGCACAAGTTCAGCGGCACATTTTTGTTTGTTGTCATTGTTGTTGTTGTTATTGCTGTTACAGTTGACTTGGCGAAATTGGGTCATGCTTGATGGAATTTTAGTGCTCGTTTATTGTTGCTTTGCGGTATTGCTGTTTCAGTAGCTTGTTTCAATGATTTTATGACTGACAATTAAACAGCTGAGTTGATTATTCTGGCAGAATAATCACTTCTTAATTTTCAAAAAGGAATACAACAAAAATGGAAATGATTCTTCGTAAGATCTCTTCATTACTGCCCACGCTTTATGATTATCTATTATTTTTCTCTCGTTCTATCCATTTCTCTCTCTCTCTCTCTCATGTCTATGACCACTTCGAATTTCTGTCCAATGTTTCGGAAATTTTGAGCGACTATTCCAAAACTAGTTGTAAAGAATACCTGGTACTTCTAAAGACTACCCTAAGTAACTACCTAAATTCCACCTTCTCTAAGTATAAATGGAAATTATATTATTATTAAATATATTAACATACATTTCGGTAGGAACCATAAACCATTTTGGATATAATGAATTTTATAAAAAAAATTAAAACAACATCAATTGTCAGAAGTCAACGAAGGATCTTTTAGACCGAAGAGTTCTCAAATATGGTTCTAAACAACTTCGGATTCAAACCAGAGCCAATACACGGCGATTTAATTTGGTCGTATCTCTTCGGTTTCGCTCGTGTAATCACAAAAGAACACCAATATTCAAGGGTACAATACTCTAACCTAACCTAAATCAATATATATTTAGACAATTATAGTTTTTTGTTAGAAATTTGGTTTCGCCGAAGGCTGCTGAACTTCTCGCAAGATGTCGCTGAACTCTAAGTACTTAAAAATCATGTTTATAATCTCTGGAAGTAGCTCTCATGATATATTATTCCGTTTCAAATGAAAAAGTTACCGAAATGAGGTAAAATAACTTAATGAGGCTATCGAAATCACCCATTGAATAACCTAAAAAAATAAATATCATAGAAATCTAAGCAATTATATTGGCAAATATTGTTATAAAAATATTTATCGAATTGAAAACCAAAATAACAACATGTTAGCAAAACAAAATATGCCAATCACATATCCTCTCCGCCTTCCCATTGCCACCTACCATTCTACGACACACTTGTCTACAAATCAAACAAGCTTCAGTGAGTTTACATCAGTGTTGTCCAACGTGACTGTGTGCACGTTTGCTTGTGTTGGTTATTAGCGTACATTCGGAAAGTTACGAGCAGACAACACGAATACGGAACAGTGCGTACAAATAAGTAAACGTACTTTTTAAAAATTACGGTCAACTAAATTATCTATATTTATTTCTTTATTATATTGCTTAATTCTAATGAGATCAGAAATGTGATTGTTTGATAGTATAGCTGAGAATTTAATTGTAAATAAAATTTTCTTTTGTAATTATCAAGAAGACTTTTTCGAGCGTCTCCCTCGATATTTACAAGATTTTTGTGACAACGTTCATAATGTCTTTTTATATCATGTTTGCTACAACGCTTAATTTTTTTATAACAAATTAAGCATTCTGCATGCTTTTCATTGTTCTCAATAAATAAATAACATATTTCCCAAATTTGTTGGAACATTTTTAGTGCGTTCTGTTTTCTAGCGTCAACTGATCGCAAAATTCTGCTTTGCTTGCCTACGAAGTTGAATACAGTCGCACAATCGTGCTTTCACAGACACTTGTCGCGACATGTTGGTGTGAGGTGTCTGGCTTGTCCGTGCGCTATTGTGCGCATAGGCCGTGGACAACGCTGGTTTACATTCATCAGGCATCATTGAGTTCGGCTATAGATTTTTTTCCTATAGTTATTTTGCATCAGCAGATTTATGAAACGAATTAGAGGGCGGAGAGGACGACACGACGACAGGAATAACACACAAATTAAGTGTAAATGAAGGCATACAACGGCACTTAACAACGAAAACAAAAATAAATTTCTCAAGAGTCACGGCGCACAATGACAATAACAACGACAACAACATTAAATAGATGACAATGGCAACGTCGAGGATGCCACACAATTTACAGTTAACGACGATGGCAACAAGAAGTGGCCACTTCAATAAATTGACTTACGTTGCAAAATCTGATTTCGTATGCTGTTTGCATATAACGGAGTACAAACAACAACACATACGAGAACTGGCAGTGAGAGTTTGGAATACTCATATACCATATACCATAATAAGGAGCGATACAATGTGATTTGTTGCAAGCAGCTGAATCAATGATACTTGTGCAAATATTTACCATATGAATTTTTAATGGCGTGCAAAATGCCGAATTGCCAGTGGCAACGACACACAACAAGGCAGTCAACAAGCCAGACTCAAACAGGCAGAGACAAAGGCAGGAAGGAAGAGAGGAAGGAAGTGAGAGAGCAGGGGTTGTGAGTGTGTGTGAGAGATGTGCGGAAGTGATTTTGCTGAATTTTAAATGATTTGCCAAAATTTAATATATATACACACACGAGAGGTAGCAAAAATTAGCATATCAAATATGCTGAAGCAGCTCGCCTGCCTGAAAGGTTGAAACAAACAACCAGCGTAACAGTGAAAGTCCAGAGAGAAAAACAGAAATGATATAAAGTGGCACCAGCAAGCAGCAAGTGTTATCAAAGCCTTGTGCAGCTGACTGACTGTTGTTGACTCTGCTGAGTCGAGTGCTGCAAGCAGAAGTCGAGTCTCAACAATTTAGGCAAACAGTCGGTGAATGCTGGACGCAGTGGGTATTACGCCATCTCTAGGCGGCAGCGCGCTGTGTGCGCGCACGCACTCAAGTGTGATGAAATTGCACTCAGAAAGCAAGCAACTCCACAGGCGGTGGGCCGTGGACTCTAGCGACGTTGGCAACCAGCCACTCCTCTTACGTATGTACGAGGTAAGTCGTCTTGCGTAGCGTCGTCTAGGCAATTGTGCACTTTTTTTCTCTCATCCATTTTGCATTAATATATGCATATGCATTGAATTTCGATTGCGATTTTTTGCACTTATTTTTTTTGTTTGGTATTTTCTTTACGGTGCTTAAGCATAAAGCAGCGCGAAATTCCAGCTGTGCAATTGTTGAAATGGAATTCTGTAGAAAATAAACAGGGTGAAACGTACATATTTGAAGGATATTTTATAAATTTAATAAATATTAAATATTTTATAATTCATTTAAAAAAATATTTCGATTAATTTTGTTCGATTTTTTATCGATATGTTTTCGATACTTTTTATTTTCTACTATAATTGTCACTTAAACTGTAAGCTCAATATATTTTCGATTGATTGCATTCGATATTTTTTCGATATGTTATCGATAACTATCCATATATCGATAATTCACCAAATTATTATTAATTTATTTTAATAGTATACTATAAAACGTTTTGTACCAAAACTATACACCGATAATTTTAATCGATAAATATCGATTTAAAGAATTATTATGTGTCTTTACAAATTAAAATTTGGATTTGATTTGAGATTATATTAAGTAATACAATTAGTCTAGTCTATTTAAAGTTCAAGTTTAAAGTGTTAGACCCATTTAAAAAATATATAGAAAAAATGTATGTCATATATTTTTTACTCAGTAAGCTCATGATAAACAATTTTTTTCGTTGCAGATTCTGATCCAGAGTGATTTCTCGTATTAACACTAGAAATAAAGTAAATAACCTCCAGAGTAACATCTACAAAAAACAAATAAATCATCTAAAACATATTTTCAACAATGACCCCCAGAAAAATTCCATCAAAACCAATGAGTACAGAAAAAGTTCCCGCCATCACTTCCAATTCTTTATTGCCAATGTCAAAGTGTTGGCAGCAACAATGCTACCGGCAATAATTGCGGTCGATTACAACACGGTATTGATGTGGCTACAATAGTTGCGGCTCTCGTTGCCTTTGATTTAGGTTTCTCTTTTGATTTTAGCATTGCTTCTTCGACCGACTTTGTTCACTGCCGCTTTTGCGGTCTTTTGCTTCGGTCTTATACCACAAAAGTATGCGAATTATGCACAGTTATTAGCGTTAACAATTTGCCGACTTTTGGCGCGACTTTGTGCGGCCTTGTCTGGCTAAAAAGTGAAAGATGCATTTGTGGTGGAGATAGTGTTCTGTGGGGCGACAGGGTTCATGGATAGTCAAAGATAATGGAAAGTTATACGGTGAGAGGTGGTAGAGTTTTAGCTATGTTTCGAGTTGAAAATTTCATGAAACATTAAGAAGTGGAGTCCGAGGTCCATGCCGGGGTATTATAAGAATCATTGTATGGCAATTCCCAGCTCCATATTGTATGTGACATTATGTAGTAAATGATATTAATTGTTGGTCTTAAAAAGATGGATCGAACTGCAAAACGATTAAGTCACGTATTGCGTATTACAAAACCCCGAATAGTGATTTATGAGTCTACAGATTGTCTAACCTCGAAAAATGTCAGCTCTCATGTGCAGATTAAGATTAGGTAAGAAATAAAAAAATTAGATTGCTATAAGTTAATGACCCAGATCGCTTTGAAAAGCTTCATTAGCATTCATTCCAACCTCTCCAACCTACAAACCTCAAGCAACCAAGTTCGTCACCACAAATCCTTCGCCAAAATATTGACATTCAATACATTTCAATAAATCCACTTTGCAAAAAGGACTACAAGGCAAATTGTGCCGTCAAACATACAGAAAGAAATCCTCTGCCGTGCGCGCTGAACGGTAAAAGCAACAAACAAATTGACGACCAAAGGTTTAAATACCACGTAGTTAGAGCAAGAAAAAAGTGGCAGCTGAAGCGAAGAGCGTAAAGCGTAAAAACTTAACTGTCGGCGTTTTGTTTCATTTTCAATTGAATGAAACTCATTTTTCTACACTTTTTATTGTTTGCTGGCGTTTTGCATTTTTCATTTCCACGTTCCGGCTGGTTTTTTTTTCAATGTTTGCTTTTTGTCGCTCGTTGGCTGGCTGGTTTGGTCTGTGGGCAAAAAAAAATCTTTTTGTAGGACAATTCAAGTGGAAGTCGAAGGCTTTGCCAAGGCGGCACTCGCATGCAATCGAATTTCTGAGTGGCAGACGGCGGCTGACGATGTCCGACTACTGTCGACGCGACTACCGACGACTCGACTCGACGACCAACAAGCAAACAAACCAGTCCGCCAAACGACGAGTGAGGCGTGTGCGCCCGGACTTTTTATGCAAACTTCATGGATATTCGAGTGTATAAGTGTGTGTTTGCTGGTAAGTGGCGGTAGGTAGCTGCTGACAGCTTTTGATTTTATAGTTTGGCATTTTTAATTATAATCGTATTGTAATAGCCAACAACAACAACAACGACGACCAGCATGGACGGCGGTTGCAATGTAAAAAGCGGGTTTTGTGCAATGAAGCATTTAATGTATGTGTATGGAGGAATCAAGAGTTGGAAAAAAATCACACGAAATAATAATAATGCAATGCGAAAGCAATACTGAAAAATCAGCATGAAATGCGAGCAGGAAAAAGTCACAGGGGGCTCGCCTCGCCAACAACACCAACAACAACAATGAAACTAGCTGACGAGAATCCGCTTTTGTAGACAGCCGGGCATTGGCACTCAGCAGTTTTTGCTTAATGAATTCTGAACATGCACTTTTAGGCGTGAACAAATCCACGCCATGGGGAATACAACCACACACACGCACACACTTATGCCTTACCTATATTTGCATAAATGTTTGTATGTTTGCATGCCGCACAGTGGTGCCGCTTCATACAAGCCGCGGCAAAAAATAGAAGGAATCGAGGTAGGGCTTTGAAATTTGGCACACATCTCTCATATTGCCAAATTAGATGAAAAAAAAAAAATTGTTAAAATCCGCCCACAACTACGCCCACCTCCCATATAACATAACCAAAAAATATTAAAAAATGATCATATATTATTAATTATTTATTCAACAAGTAATTTTTTAACATCATCGTCCAATTCTAAAGTTTTATTTTTGGGATTTGTCCTGAAACCATTAATAAAAGGATCCGATGAAGCTAAAAGCAAGTGCATTACATCTTGATTTATAGAAATTCTGTCGCATTTTCTAGAATGATTAAGCCTATATTTCTTGTATTCTTTATTGCGAGCTTCTTGAGCCTCCTCTGATAGCATGCCCAATGGTAAAATAGAAGATGAAACAATTTTACTTCCATGCATCATTCCATGTATCATATTTCCATCAGTGAAACTTTGTTGGTATACACTATGTCCTGACGAGCCATCACATCCCCATTTCGAAGTCAGCTTCAAATTTTTGGGATATCTATTAAATAATTTTCAGATTTGGACATTTAAATTCTCTTAACTGTGTGGTTTAGCAAATCTTGCAAACTAACTTCACTGTAAGTTTCCTCTGATCGCAAATTCTCAGGATAACATTTCTTCTTAGCAGCAAGAACCTACAAATTTCTGCAATATCACAATATTTTATTTCTTTTGCCATTTCAAAATTTCGTGTTTTGTTAATTTTTTTCACCCGTTTGCACTTCTCTCGGTATCACATACGACACATACGAACGCTAAACCCTTTGAGGGTTTTACTATACTGACCTAGTACCATCACCCTGACTTGGAATTTCTCACCCCCCAGATTAGCTGTTGTACTGTGTAATTAGTTCAAATAATATAATGCACCTAAACTAGTATTTTGTTGTTGTTGTATAACGAGAGACAACTACAAAAAATAACATCAAAGCAACAAACCGAACAATCAAAAACAGACAAAACAACGAAGCAGGCAAAAAAACAAAGCAGCGAAGCAGGCAAACATACAACGCTGTTGCAGTTGCAGTAGATTAAAATGCTAATTACTCATGAATTGGCAGCTAAAAGCAGCTGATTTTTTTTTCTATCGATTAAGGAGATTTTAAAGTTTATTTTGTGTAAGTGGCTAACCTGCGCGCTCCTGCGCACAATAGTTATATTCTGTTGAAGTTGTAAAATATATGATTTTTTTGGACCATGAAAAAACATCATATTAAAAAAATCTTGAAAAAAAAGTATACATTTCATGATGTAAATCACATCTATAACATTGGTTTTAATAAATAAAAACTTTACAATTGATATTTTATGGTTAACTTTTGAGTTTTAACCTTCGCATATTCATCACATTTTTCTGAGTAACTTTGCGTTGATACTTTGTTGGACTTTGAAGCTCTCCCAACAAAAAACCATTGAATATATCAAGCCCAAGTATTCGGATAATGTTATTTGATTAGTTCTTAGCTTAAATTGAAAAGATGGTACAAATTTGGAATGATAAAAAAAAATCCTTTTTTGCCGCTTTGGCACCACTGTGTGCCGTCGTGTTTGCTGAACTTCACTTTGACAAAAAAAGGTGAAAATGAGGGTTGCTGCTGCATGTATTATCCGCAACATAGTCGCCGCGCTGACTTTTGGTGTTGTTTTTGTTGTATCCAGTGCAGGACAGTCAAAGCGTTTAGTAGGGAATTTAAATGACTGATAACATCGTGATTTTGTGCGCACTTACGGAAATTGCCCAAGCATATATCACAACTATTAATTAATTACTCACCGATTTTTATTGGCATAACTGTCCAATTATGAAAAAAAATATTACGGTTTTGATATTATCATCATCGAGTAGTAATTGATACAGCTATATCTCTTAAAGGCGGTGTGTATTGAGATATGAGCTTAAGCAATGGATTTTCTATTAGTAGTTCTTCATGAAAATTTGTTTGAGACTATAAAAGTAACAAAACTGCTCTTTTTAAAGGGCAAAAGCTACTGTTGAACCATTATTCATTCCTCGATTAGATTATCAACCATGGAAACCCAAAAACTAGTACTTTAATACAGTTTCACGATGAGATCAACTATATTCCTTGAAACTTAACTTCCTCGATAACTGACTCTGAGTATCAATTTGCAATCACTTTACGATAAAGCTATCCTACAAAGGCATCCTGGATTTAGAAACATCTACTATACATTTCTGATGCAGATCAGCTACGAGAGAGCTGGTCAGAGAGATTTTTATTGTTGCAATAGTTCCTACATATCTTTGTTCGGTGTCCTTTCCGGTTCCCTGGACTTACATTGAAACGAAGTCCTCAACATTGATATTTTTTATGTGTTTTTATGTAGTTTTGGAAAATTAATATAATAGATGCGGCTTATAGCCGTTTTAAATGTCTTTCGAAGCAATTTTCTTATTCATGATGATGTAAGGTCAATTTTGAATTTCTTGAAACTAAGCTCGATTAAGGTACGTAGATCGCCCTTTCTGATCTTAGTTCAGGATCCTAATAGTGATTGGGTAATTTTTTTTATTATACTTTTCTAATTTCCGTCTCGCTAGCATACTAGCTTTTTCTTCTTCTTGACTGTCGTAGAAACCGCTTACGCTGTTATAGCCGAGTCCACAACAGTGCGTCACGCATCTCTCCATGTGGCAGTTTGGCGCCAATTGGTAACACCAAGTGAAGCCAGGTCCTTCTCCACCTGGTCCTTCCATCGGCTTCCGTCTTCCTCGGCTTCCTCCGGCGGGTACTGCATCGAACACTTTCAGTGCTGGAGCATTTTCGTCCATTCGAACAACATGACCCAGCCAACGTAGCCGCTGTCTTTTTATTCGCTGGACTATGTCTATGTCGTCGTATAAATTGTACAGCTCATCGTACCATTGTCTGCGGTATTCGCCTCATTAGATGTTGACACCGCCCACGCTTCTGCACCATAAAGTAGGACGGGAATGATGAGAGACTTGTAAAGTTTCGTTTTTGTTCGTCGAGAGGACTTTACTTTTCACTTGCCTACTCAGTCCATAGTAGCACCTGTGGACAAGAGTGATTCTGCGTTTGATTTCCAGGCTGACATTGAAAGTAGACAAAATTATCTACAACTTCAATGTTATGACTGTCAACAGTGACGTGGGAGCCAAGACGCGAATGCGCTGACTGTTTGTTTGATGACAGGAGATATTCGGTCTTATACCATTACCATTATATTTACTTATTGTCGAGCCGTAGCTACAAAAGTAAATTTTCAAGAGCTTTACACTATATATTTCTATATTTTATAGCTGTGCAATCTGCATAGACATTCACCTTGTATTCTGCCATTCAGTAAAGTCAACGCAATAGATAACTTTCTCAATTTTTATTCACTAATCTCTTAATTAAGACATTAAATTAACAATTTCAGAATTTCTCAAGTTATGCTTCCTTTAGGGCCGGCGAATAGAGCAAAGAATGATTAATTACTTCTGACTTCTCCACTAACAATAAAAATTCTTACAAGATTGTGCCCCCCTACGAACGCATGATTGATTTCGTGGGAACTTTCTCTTCAGAAAATTGATTTAAATGCCGAAGGATGATGGATTTAGATGAGGACTTGATTGTAATTTTCATTTAAATTTACCATCTAATGGATATGGATATAGTTATCAACTGGATGTAACATAATTTTGATATTGAAACAATTAAAAATTTTCCAGAATTTTTCAGTGATTTCGAAAAAAAATTGATTTTTGATCGTGGTGCCTTAAGAAAAAGTACCGTATAGCGACATCTATGGTCAATTAGCTTTCGATGCTTGATTTCCTTAGTCCTTTGAGCCGAGATTTTCGACACTCATTGCTTTTTTTGCTATTACAAATAACTTTGATTGCAATTGGAAGCTCGTTCAAATAGAGATAAACAATAAACCCAGATTACAACTGATAATCAAAAAACCCATTACAGCTAAAGTTGACTTAAGCTACTTAAAAATATTGTCACAAACATATTCCATCAATTATTTCAACGATGAACTCATTAGCATTGATATGTCAATGAAATCTCCTCAAGTTGCAATAGCTATAAGAAACTTGTTAATCATAATTTGCTATAAGATACAGAGCTTTCACGTAAGAAAACAATATAATAGATATGTAAAGCCATTAACCTGACCCAACAAATAATAAAATAATGCTTGAGTGTTCATAGATTAGCATTGAATAAATGTATGTTGTGCAATTAAAAATCAATTTATAAGCGATTGCATTTTAATCACCCTCAACATGGTTAATACACACACACAACACATACACACCCATGCATATGAGAGATTTAATACAGCGCGCTGCAATGTTGCCACATTTCACTGCAATAAAGTGAATATTAATTAAAAAACCGTAAACCTGTGCAACGCAACTAACACAAATGCAAAGGCAAAGCATAGAGTACAAAGAAGAAAAAGTGCAAAGCGGAATGTGGAAAACTATGAATGTGCTGCTGATAGAAAGTCAGCGACGGGCGAATGATTGCATATAAATAACGAAAAATCAACAGAATGCATACTGACAAAAAAAGCAAACAACAACAACAATGACAAATGCGATTACAGCAACAATAATAACTAAAACAACAATAACAACAAATAACGCAAAGGTATACCACAAAGCCCGAAAAAGGGGTGAAAAAATGACAAAACACTCTCATGAGAGCAAACAAATGCAGGCGGATAAAAAGCGCCAGCCAACAACTACAACAATAACAACAACAGCAAATTAATAGAGTAAAAGACAGCTGAAGCGGTCAACCCGAAATGCCAAATAGCGCGTCGAAAGCGCGTCTACCTGACAATTACACAAATATCAAATGCCAAATGGTGGAATTGAACGCATATCCAACAAAGCTCAGCGTGGAAGTAACCCTTAATAAATAAAATTGCCTCGAGCAAAGTAAGCGAAAATGTGTACAAATCGAATCGATTAATTGAGTATGCGGCCGCGCGCCGCCCGCCGCGCCGCTGCCACGCAATGTGGCGGATAACGGTGTTATACTTTTTTCGCAGCGCCTGATGCGTGTGGCGGCGGCGCCGCCTCGGCCAAACGCTAATAGTGTATCTATATTAAAAATCATACGATGCGATTGCGGTACAGCGCCGCCCCGCCTCACTGGAGAGGCGGCATATGAATGTACAGCAAGCAAGCATACATTCCAGCAATGTTGACTGACTGACTGACGGACTGACTGATACAAGAAATTAATGCTGCTCCTGCGCGTAATTAAAACAACAACAACAAGTGCAACAAAAACTATGCAAAAGTCAGCGCGCGTGTGTGTGTCTGTGTGACATAGAAAGTTCGAGTGCCACCGGATATAGTACCGTTAGCTGTGGCCTGACAAACAAAATTAGTGGCATAACTGTATTAAAAATAATGAATAACGCGCATGTGGCAACGACGCGCGTCGCGTCAATGCGTGACGAAGTTGAAAAACACTGTTATGCTACAGTTGGGGAGCGGCGGCAACTGCGAGACACCTTTAACAGTTGTTGTTGTTGTATGCGTTTATTTGCTGTTAGCAGAGACATCGTGGCTCGTCGCGTTAAGGATACGACGGCGATAACGCGTCGTCGCGCGACACACATAAACACACTCGCATACATAAACAGTTATACGAGCTGCTATCAATCGTCATTAGCGACCGGCCGTGTGAAGGAAAACGCGCGCGCTCAAGTTTTTGTACACTCACGAAACGCACTTTTCTTGTATTTGAAAATCACGAAATTTTCTCCGAGTAAACTTAACTCGCGCCGCGCTGTTACACTCTCTTTGCACTTGCACTTTGTCGCACACACACTGCACTCTCTGTGCGTGCTCTCCGACGCTCTTTTGCTAGCTGCTGCTGGCCGTTAGACGAAAGGCGCTAGTCAAATTATATGGGTCCGGTTTGGCGTTGTGAGCGACCTTTCGGTTCGGTTAAAGCGCCTTGAAGGCGCTTTCCACTACTTGCCATTTAAGCGTCTGTAAATTGGGCTTTTCACACACAGACACACACACACACACACGCAAACGTGGATACATACAATAGTTAGATAGATACATATCTTGTCGGTGCGCTCAATGCCGTCGTTTTGATGGAAATTCTGAAATTCATAACGTTACGTGCGATGCAATGGCGACAGCCAACAACCCCTGAAAAACTTGCGATACACATTTATGTGGGTTGCCGCATACGCGCAAGACAAACAACGGTCAACACACACACACACACTCACTCAAACGCACGCACGTACGCCGTGTGAGTGTATGGCTTGCGCGCCTGCAAGTATGCAACGGCGTAGCTAAGAAATGTCGTAGGCGTTGTTGTTGTTGATGTTGATGTAGTGGCAATTAGAAAAGGATGAATAATTTTGTTTTGCGCTCATCCGTGGTGAGGTGAGTATAAATCATGGCAAAGGATACAAGTTTTATTCGATTAAAGTGGGTAACAAGTACATAAATGGCATAATTTTGGTGAGTGCCACGCAATGAAGTGTCAGCCCAAATTGAGTTTGTCTTTGATTTTAGGTTATGTTACATTTTAGTAGCGAAATGTAATTAAGTGGAGTTTTTTAATGTGATTTTTTAAATCAAATATTAGTTTTCAAAATTTGAGATAAAATTTATTATTCGAGACTTATTATTTTATATAGAATAAGATAAAATCCTGAGAAAAGCTATTTTGACCTCTGACCTTGAAGAACAATTTGAATTGTATCTGGGCTCACACTATGGAAAAATGTGGCAATTTAGAGATTAGGTTTCGGGATTGGTCCCCGCAACGGAGATTATGACGACACAACTTGGCCTGGTGAAAGATCGGTTCTTTGTAATCCAAACGAAGCCAAGGCTTTTCAACCTCAGACCAGCGAAAGTTGGACAGAATCATTATAATTGTGCTTAATGGAACAGTTAGCAAAACCATTTTACTACGAAGTCCGGTCTCCTTCTGAGAGGTGTGTTATTCACTCTGACAGCAGAGCGGCAAAACCGGACTTGGATTCGATGCCAGTACGCTATATGCTAGTAAGAAAATGTCTAACATTCTTATCAGTAGCTTCGAACTACTTTGCAATCCTGTGGGTACCCGGTCACCGCGCAATCGCTGGAAACTGCCAAACAAACCAGTTTACAAGAGAGGTTACCATAGCAACATTGAAGTAGAAGCGGGTTGTTAGTCCGTAGTCCACTTGCGCTAGAGATCTGAACACACTGATTTCGAGTGAGCGCGCCAAACGTTGGGCAACAACCAGCAACCAGCTGGGCAACTGTACAGTAGCGAGGTCTTCCTGGCCCGCGGTGGACCGAAAACAGCCCTTCCAGTTGTTGACGCTTAGAAAGGCTCATCTCGCCGCAATCATTGGTGTGCTCACTGCTCATAGTGCAATAGGTGCTCATGAGGTGAAACTAGGGATCAAATCAAACGCTTGTTGCCAATACTGGTTGGAGGAAGGCGAAGAGGAATCACCCATGCACTTCCACCTTCAATGTCCAGCATTCGGCAGACTAAGGTTAAAACACCTCCGTAGGTATACGTTCGGTGAACCCAGCGAAGTGACTGTAATCGATATAAGTCGACTTAAGAATTTGCAATGAAGTTCAAGCATTTTGTCGAATCAATAGGATATTGGCGATCCGTCTGGAGTATTTGGGTCTCACAAAGGACAGTCGAAGTTGACAGAGTGAGACCCTCTGTAGTTGAGGAGAACTACCCGTTGACCTAACCTATCCTGTGTCCCGCTACAACAACAATCCATATTCTCTTGCTCTCTCTAGTTCAAAAATGTACTCTTCGGTTTGCGAAACCTAAAAACATACCCTCGTATATAGGCATTTAATTATCTTACTTATCTATATTTGTCCTTAAAATATGGAAAGCCACTGTTGATAACCAATAATTTTTAACCATCGACTTATTTGTTTACTTACAAATTGTAACGTCATTATGTAGAGAGAATATGAATTAATTTACCTGAAAATAGAGAAAAACAAAAATAAATTAATATTTATATTTTTTATTTCAAAAGTTCACATTTTATATATGGAAAGACTAGAGCTAGGACATTTACATATATACTAGGAAATCCAAAATTTTGGTTTACATATTATTAATGCTCTGAAAAAGTATTTAGTCTTCATATTTTACTTCAAATGCTGTATTTTTGGATACCTTAGAGAGTGAATCCTTTATGTATAACAATGGATTAAAAATTATCAACTCTCTTCTACTTGGCGCAATTTGGAGAGTAGTGAATAGAACAAATAACTGGTATAAATTTCAGACACTGGTATGATATAATAGTTGAATAATTAGACCAATTTAATTAAGTATCCACATAATACCTTACAATGAAATCAACAGGATTTGCAATCAGGAATCATTTTTTTATAAGAAAATGGCCAAATAGAAGGCGCCCATAGTTCAAAACATGAGGCTGGTCTCCAACAAAACCTTTAGTCTTGTATAATGAAGATCTTGTATTCTTTTAGTGTTTCGAACTGGCTCAGGTAGCTTTTGGTGGAAAGGTGCCAAATCGTTCAACCTGTAACCTTTAATGTCAATTTTTCCCCGATTCCAAACGATAGATATAATGTCATTCCGTTCTCGCACTGAGTTGATGTGGAATAGCAAGAGGCCTATGAATACTTTCACCTACCGAAATAATCTGCTTTTGAATTATACATATTTTATTAATATCATTATAAGAGAAACGACCTTCAGACTATTGAGGAAGTAATCTCTTGAGAGTGACGCTTATTATACATATCTCTAACGATAGTGTGAGAGCTCAGCATTAATAATAAACTATTTGCACACCTTTTTTTCCTCATATCGAGTATAACGCGCTATTTTATTTGCGTAATTAATTTCGTATTTGATAATAATTGATAGATATTACTAATAAAACTATTTCTACTTCATTAGCACTTGTTGTTAAATATCATATCTTATCTGTGTTATTATCTTAACAAAATAGCTTATTTATCAAATTATAACACTTATACAATGGAATTACAACAAATAAATGGAGGACATTAGAACTAATGAGTAAATACCGCGCATACCATATTGAAATATGCCATAGGAAATGCGAAGGCGAACTGAAAATGTTTTGACGAGCGATTATGCGAAGCTTAAGCATTTCGTAGTAAGCAAAGGCGTAATAAAATAAAGATTGCTGATAAGCGAAAAACCTCAAAACATGCTGAGAGAAAAAAAGGCAAAAAAAAACGAACTGGCAGACAGCACAGTACGTTGGCCGTGCCTCCCCTGCTGCCGCCGTGGACACAGTCGCCATGCCTTATCAGCGGCCACTCACGCGCACGCACACAGGTTGTTCTAGTAGCTTGGTGGTGGCTATTGCAAAACTCATATTCACACACACACACACACATCTTGGACAGAGAAAAACAACAACAACAACGCACAATAAATTTCATTTCAGTTCAGTTCAACTCGACACTCTTTTAACGTTGCTGATAAGAAATCAGTTTTACATGAATTTCGTTGTGTTATGACAGTGCAGGAGAAACCCAGAAACAACAATAACAACAACCACATGTGTATAAAAAATAGAAAAAAGTTTCCCAGAATAAAAGCGGTTTCATAGAATATTCAAATGCGAAGGAGAAATGCGTGTGGCAGCCAGCGTAATAATGAGCACTTTATTGGCTCTTTAACTGTCGCAGTTGTTAAGTGACATGATTTTCAAGTCAAGTCTAACCATTAGCATGCTCCAACGCACACACGATATATCGCCAATCTAACGCTGTCGATTTATCAGACTTGCTGACAATTGGCACGAGCATGAGACTGTCTCTACAACCGCTTCTCGGTGGCACCACTTGGGAATTAAATGTAAGTAAGTGGGCACAAAAGCAGGTCAGGGACATTCCCATGAATGTAAGCGGAAGGCAGCACAGCGACGAGCGGATACTTTGCAATAGTTTGCGATTTGCTTTTTGTCGTCTGCTTCGAGTAGCTTGCGCGTGGTCTCTACGTGAGCTGAAGGAAATGCTAGAGAAGTACTTGCAGTGTGCGATTTGTTAAGGATATTGGAGCAATGTTATGGTGATAATAATATGTGAGACCATTTTTTTGTAGATATAACTTTAATAAAGGACAATAAAAGGATTTTCAAATGAAGTGAAAATCAAGAAGCCGATTTTTTCAATTTTCCAGTGACATTTGTTTAGTTTTTGGAGATATTAGAACTATATTTCCAACACAGTACAGTAATACAGTAATATCACTCTGTTAATTAGGTCGATGACTGACTTATATAAGGAGAGTTGGTTATAAGTTTGAACACTCAAGGATTTTGAGTGAGTAAGCTTCGTGAGAACCTCAAAGCGCTTTGTCGGCTCTTAAGGGTCTATGACATCCATTTTGAGGACGGGCGTCGTTAGCTGACAAGATGGGATCTCTTGTGGCTATATCACAGGTATCTGCTTTATAATTTAGGCCAAGTTCTTTTATAGTCTTCAGGTATTCGAATTCACGTATTTATTCGAATTCACTTTGCTATATTTTGATCCTACCTAGAACAAATGAAAATGGCTATCACATACCAGTTTCAAACTATATTCTTATTATCTGGTGGTTCGAGGTTAGATTTGAAGGAAGGAACCGCAGTTGACTACAAATAGTTTTCACATAAGAAATCTTTACGCTTTTACTTATGGTCTTCCACGTTTTCCAAACCGAGCTACGAGCTCTGTATTCGGGTTACTTTGGCAAAAATATTAAGATCCATCCTCACAGCTAATAACTAATCAGAACCCTAGTATCTCTGATAGTACCCTAGTAACTTTTATACCGAAATAGGTTGAGACGATTTAGTTATTTATATATTTGGATCCAACCTTCCTGAATACACTGGCGAACAGTAGAGAACACTTTGAAATTCTCATGAATGCGTGCTTTTGGACGTAATTTATCCTTTTCGATGTTACATGACGTACATATTGGTTTGTGGAGTCGACAAGCGAAGATCCAGGGAACTTCCAATCATGAAACTCTCAATGCTTGTGGAATAAATTATGGAGTACAATCCTATTGGGACTCATTTCGTCGGGCTCAGCGATTTGAAAGAGAGCCCGCTGATATGGCTGTAGCGTCTGCTTTAAATTTCGACTCGCTGATTTTTTTCTATGATAAAAATCTTCATACTTCACATATTATTAGGTTAGTTCAAATTATGACAAATGTCTCAAATTAAAAAACGGTCTGACTTTGTGACAGGGTTGCATTTTTCATGCATTATTTTAAACAAGTTTTTTACAGCTTTTTAGTATTAAAGCTGACAATATACTAGCTTTGAGATGTTTCTTGGTAAGTAAAATTGCTACCTCATCTCCTATTTCTATATAATCCTTATACTTAAGCCATAATAGACTATAAAAAATCAGCAAAAGTTCATCTATATCATTTTGAGATATTTTTGCTATATATTATATTTGATATTATATATCAAAACCCCACTTAAGACTTAATTGAATGATCTTAAATCACCTCAACAAAAACAAAAAGCAACTTGAACTCACCAGCAATAAAATATTCGATCTTTTCTTTAAGACATTCATCCAATCATTAGCATTTTATACTGTCACACTTCGTTTGAAATATTTCTTTGCATTGCACTTTGTATGATTTATTGGCAATTGTAGGTCAGGGTTGCATTGCAGCGACAGCAAAGGAAAAAACGCAACAAAAAAGCAACAGCAAAGCAAAGTGTAAAAAGCAACAACTATGCCAAAGTGTAAACACAAAAAAGGGGGGAATAATAGACAACATTTGCTGTCACAGCGTTATTGAATTAATATGCATATGTTTATAGCTAGCAAAAATATAGCAACAACAACAACAGTGTTGCTAAGCGTGGCATTAAACTGGCAAAAGCAACAACGACAAAGGCAGCAGCTATGGCGGCAAAATGAATAAATTATAGATTGGCAAGCGCATAGTATAAAGCGCATAGGAATGCATTGGCTTATGGTGTTTAGCGCGTTGTTTGGCGCTTAAACCGCACAACAACACAACGCTGTGAGTATAGTTAGTCTCAAACGGCAGCTTAACGCTATTATTATTGATGTTGTCTGATGTGATGTGTGATGTGGCCCAGTGCCACTGATGCTCACTGCCAGCACCGGCGAAATTGGCGTGCAAACAACACGCCATCAACCCAGCCAACTATCGGACGCTTAGCTATTTGCTTACACTCGTGTATACTTATGCATACTCGTATGCAGCGCGATGCACGCATGCACGCTATGCAAAATAGTTTTCCGACACGAACTGCGTTCGCGCAGCCAGTGAATTTGCTGAATTTGTTAAACGATTTGACATTAGCGGGCCAAGTGCATTGGCGGCAAGTGATGTAATGCGATCTAACGAATACGAATATGTGGGTACAGGGTGCGGCTTTTGGTGCTCCTGGGAAAATAACAAACTCACTTTTTGTTCATATTTGAAAGATTTCTCTTACCGTCGATAATGGAACAACTTTATGGTAAAAAGAAGCATAAAAACTTCTTGAAAACCGAACTGGTTATTTAGTGGGTATATGAATGACATCATCAATGACGCTGGGGTCCATTTTTCAATCCATATTAGTTGAAATAATCGATGGAAATCCATAAATGTAAATGCTGAGACAATATCCTTCGAAAAAATGTATGGAAAAGATCGAGATTCTTAATGCTTTCAACTAATTTCAGTACATGAATGATCTACAAAAATATCGTTTTTAATGTAAAGGTTTTTTCAATAGGGTAGCTACAAAAGTAGACCGATAGGAACAAACAGCAAACGACACTATATTTTTCACGCTCTTTTGAAATTTCTCTTCAGTAAGGTTTGTCATGTCATCATGGAAAGATATACGATCCAACAACGAGTCGAAATTATTAAATTTTACTGCCGAAATTCGGAGTCAGTGGCCTCAACTTTAAGTGTGCTACGTACTACGTAGCGATGAGGCTCATTTCTGGCTAAATCGCTTCGTCAATAAGCAAAATATGCTTTATTGGTCAGGCACCACTCCATGAGTCACCATTACATCCGAAAAGATTACGGTTTGGTGCGGTTTATGGGCCGGCGGCGGCATTGGGCCGTACTCCTTCCGTGATGATCAAGACCGGCAACCGGAAATCGTTACCGCTCAATGATAACTGCATATTTTTGGCCCGAATTGGATGATATGGACTTGGACAATATGTGTATGTGAAAACCAAGTTTGATGAACGTGTAATATCACGAAATGGCTCAGCCTCGGCCGTGCGATCTAACGCCGCTAGACTATTTCCTGTGGGTCTACGTCAAGTCTATGGCCTATGTCAACAAACCAGCGACGATTGATAAACTTCGAATGAATATCGAACGTGAAATTGTAGTAGTATCGGCCGATTTATGCTTGAAAACTGGCGAAACCGTGGCCGTGGTGGCCATGCAAAAGATTTAGAGTTCTATCAAAAAACGTTTGTAGTGCTCTTATTGAAAACCCCTCTATTACCTAGATCTTCCAACACACAATAAATTGTACAGTTCTATAGAATTTTCTTGACATTGAAGTTCAAAAAATCAATCAGAGACCAAAAACATTCCACTGTAGCAATTTCATTTTAGCTTAGTATCTTTTCCATGAGATATTAGTGAACTGGGTTTCTGTGTCAGTTCTTCAAAAGAAAGAACTCTGTGGGAAAATAAGTTCTAGCTCTTAAGAAGTGGAGGACGTAATTTCTTCTGTTCGAAAGGAATTTTATTAAAAAAATTTTATTTTTTTATTATTTTAATTGAATGTCGTTGTTGGACTGAAATTGTCTTATAATTATGTGGGTATTTTATAATGACTTTGATATGACTCCTTTATCATAAAATTATTAAATATTTTCTACATTTTTATTAGATATTATTTTATAATTTTCCATTAAAATATTTTTTAATTTTATTTAAAATATTTTATGCAATAAATTTATAATTGATTTCCTAATAAAAATGTACTAAAAATTAAATTAAATCAACTAACGAGCAACCCTTTAAACTAATAGGCGAGTGCAACTAACTAACTAGCTGAAACAATTCGTCACCCGTCGCGCTTAGATGACTGCGCATATTTTAGTAAACACCTACGTTTTATGCCGTGAATTTGTTGTTTTCACTTTCGCATTCACGTGTAGAGACAACAAATGTGTACACTTTAACCGCTAACAATTTGAATAAATGAATTTTTTATGTGCAAACATCAGAGGATATCGACGACTATGCGACAACACATTTTGTTGATAGGCTTTCCGATTAGTTGGCGTTGGTGTGCGAAAATGCTATATATATGTACGTACTAATGTGTGTTGTCGCGCAAATCAAATCAAAATGCCAACAACAACAATAAGAAAACAACAAATTGCGGAAATTCGCGTGGAAACTTTGTCATTATTGGTTTTTCGGGTCGCTAAATGTCGCGTCGCAGCCGTCGCTAACTATTTTAGGCAGGTTTTGTTGGCCTGTATACCTCTATATCTATTTGTGTGTATGAAATGCAGCAACAATTTCATCGTCGTTGCGGTTAAACGCGCGTGCCATGCGCGCCATGCCGTGACGCAGCGCTATTAGAATGAACACCACGAATTAAATAATGGCGGGTGATACGACGGCGAGCTCGCGAGCTAGTGGCTGTCTGGCTAATCGATTTACTAAATATGCGCCAGCTATTTGATTATTTACCCGGCCACAAACACTTTCATTGAAACGCCAAATTTGTGCGAGTCCAACGCCAAAATTCAACGCTGACACTGTGTATAAGCATATTTTATGGTGGCCACCGGTAGTGGTGTACGCGCGTGGGTGGCGTGTTGTCGAGACCTAGGCCAATGCATGCTAATTAACGCACAAACATATTCAAGTACATGCACAGTATGAAATTTAAATATTCAATATTTTGTTTTGTGATTTAAGTGTTCGAAGTCAACAACAACAACAACAGCAAGTGTTTCATTGCATTTTCTATTTATCACATATTGGAATATTTGTTTTATTGCACATGTCAGTTACGGTAATTAGCACGGCAGGGCTCACAAGTCTCACCAAATGCAACGATATGCATATAAGGTAACAAAGACCTTGAGTAGGTGTGGCTCGTCATTACGTCACAACGATTTCCATGCAAACAAACCTGTCAACGAACGAGTACGTCGCACAAACGACGTTTACGAGTAATCTTGTTCATACATGTTTATTTATTTGTACTGCACTTCAACGAGTGACAGTTAATTTATGTAAGTGTCAATTACTAATCATTTACAAAGCTTTGCGAATTCCATATATTTGCCGCAATTTGTTTGCATAATCATTGTGTAGTGTATTATAAATAAATTTGCATGTGTGTTTGTGTGTGTTTACCAGCTGTGGTGTTGATAAGCAATTCGATTGCTAATCACAAACAGATGAATTCGGTTAATTAGGTGGAACAGCCAAAGCACATTGAGCTGCCTGGCACTCGAATTTAATGCCATAATTGTGTGTTGACCCGACTAATGCATGCGTAGGAGCAATGCTACGGTATGCCTATAAATATAAGCATGCATAACGGAAACACTTGCACATTACATTGCACTACATTAGTTATTTAGTGCTTATTAAATAATTTATTTGTGCATAATTAACACTTTTGACACAAATTATTTGGCATTAAGTATGTGGTAGCTGCAGTTAATATAACACTAATATATGCTTGTAGGTGTTTAAAATTAATTCAGCACAATTAAACAACACTTAAATACATAATTCAATTTTAAAGCATTCAACAATTGCCATTTACCGACTTAATTGTGCCAAGTTTGTGTTGTGTATGCTTAAGCGCAAGCGAAAAAAGTGCCAGACAAGCGGCACTGCTTGCAGTTCAAGGTTATCAATAGTCCATAAACATACATATAAGTTGAATAACTGAATTGTCATATTGCGGTGTGCAATTTTTTGTTTATTATTAAACGATTGGTGTCTTTTAGCACAATATTATTGAAGTAAATATTAAAAAAGTAACTCGCGTGTTCTGACAATATTCCATAAGTTGGAGCAATAATTTGTTATTATCGAATTAACAAGAAATTGATAATTAAATGATAGTTTATGAGAATTTAGACATTATTTCATAAGTGATAAGATAAAAAAATAAACTTCATAGTGGTTTTCCAAGAAAAGCTACAACTTTTGAGTGTACACAAAACAGACAAGTATATTATAAAAAACCAAGTCAAGGAACACTATTCTAAAATAATAGTTCTATTGACAACTACAACATCATATACAATGATTAACAGAACCATATAAACCATGGAAATTCTCCAACAATTGTGATCCGAAACGAAAACTCACAAGCTGTTTGAAAATTTTTAATAATCAGACCGACTTTATTTCGTATATTTTAATTTATTTTCATTACAGATGATAAAAGTAAACTAATTCTGCTCTTGGTATGGTTATGATTCGGTGAATATTATCCTACATCCCTGATAGAGATAGTTCATGAAGTGGACCTGGACCTCAATGGAATTACACTGAAGATTCTTAAAAGATTCTTAACAGCATCCTACAGCTAATCATAAACCTTAAACCGTAGCAAAAATTTGTGTATATCTACAATATATTCATATTTACAGATATATTTCAACTCACAGCTCAACTTCAACCAAGCTGAATACACACAAAGCAAATCACCTTTACCAATTAGTTACTAAGCTCTTCATATTGTTGTTGCTGCTATCAGTCGCGCAACTTCGACAAGTCAACGCTGTTTGACATTTCACAAGCAAAGTTCATTTCCCCAACAACTCATTTGTGGTTTAGCTGTACGTCCAGTTTGGAGGAGAAATGGCGAGAAAAACGCAAACAAAAACAAAAAACAAATACATATGAGAAAATATTAAATTATGTATCTCATAAAACGGATGTGTATGTATCCATTTTTAAGCATTATCCCCAAACACGGCGCAAACTTTTTGCTAGGGCATGGCAAATTTCTAAGAGAAAGAGTAGAAAACAGAGAACATCAATTAAAATAGCAGCCAGAGTTACCGGCATTTCACTGTCATTACAATTTCAACGCAACACAACAAACGAATGTGAAAAATTTACCGACAATACCACAAACAACGGCCGCAACCAGCTAAACCAAACAATGACACGGTGGATAAAATGCAAAAATTCTGTGATATGTGTAGATAACTGTGATCTGTGCAATCTGTCTGGTTGTCGGCTAACAGGAATTGCTGGCAATGGTTTGGACTAAAACGGTAGTAGAGATAGAAAAATAGGGAATAACGTTGCAAATATGTTAGCAAAAATGCTGATGTTCTGCAAGCGTGATGTCATATACATAAGATGTCAATTAGTTGGTGGTATAAGTGGTGGAAACTAAAATAAAAAGGGAATTTATCAAATTGTTATTGAAAAAGTTGGATTTATGTTGAACATTTGCTTTTCCACAGCAGTTAATCTTAAAATAATAATGTAATATATCATTACTTATAATCAAAGAATAATTGTTTCGAAATACACACACTTCCAGTATAATTTAAACTGAAGTTGTTCTTGAGTAGAAATATCTACGGCACACACTCAAAAATAATATTTAATATTACAAAATCATTGATTGCCTCAGTTTTGATTTTTTTTTTTATTAATTTCACAATCTACTTTCCCGTTTATCAATTTCTGATTGCTCATTCGATTGGCGTTTAAATATTTACATCAGCACTTTCTCTTTCCAAAAATTGCCAAGCGGTCTTAACTACCTTTGCTGTTTATATTTATGTATTTTGTAGCTTGGTGAGCTGGTATATTTAAATTTTATGACGCTGTAACTAAGCCAAAATATTTAACTGTATCAATAGTCAATATTCTATTTAATAAAAGAAAGCAAATGAATATGCAAAAGTCAAAAGTAAAAACCCAGTAGTAGATGTATATGTAAATTAGACTTAAAGAGTTGCCCCATTTACATTTGTATATCAAGTATATTTTGCAGGTTATTTATGTTAATTAATTAATGTTAACTAACAAATAATTTTAAATTTTAAAGCTACATCTTCTGAATTCCTGCATTAACATAATTTTCACCCCGATTTAAAAGGCTAAAGTTATGCCAAAACAAAAACAACTGAGAACAGCACGAGTTCGTAACATAAACAACTGCGTTTACTTTTACCATTTGTGGTGTGGTGTGACAGCATTATTTACCTTTCATACAACAATTCACCACACTTCATTCAGCAGCACTTCTCAGTGCATTTATTTTAGGCTATTTCTCATATTTGCTACCTGCATTCTTGCAAATAAATGAAATAATACAGTCGTCAGCTGCTAAGTGGTGGAAAACACAGATGTGGTGGAATTATATTGTGTTATTTGCTTTGCAATTAATTCACCTTCGCTTTGAATGTTTCACAATTTTATAGTATTTTATGCAACCAATTAAATAAACAAACAAGTAAACATAAACATTGACATACCTGGTCGATCAAGCGACTGTCGTCGACTCATTGGCAATTCTTTTTAAATATTGCTGCGGAAAAATGACGATGACTACGAGTGTGAACTTCGCTGAATAGTTGTTATTGTATTGAGGTGTGTTATATTTACTTCATTTGAACTGACTTCTTGGGTATAGCATTCGTTGTTAGGTGTCAAAATTAATTACATACACATATATATATATTCAAGATTTACACATTTTCACAATTATTAGAAATGCACTGGGTGTCTATGATAATTTCACGTTTTGTAGCGCCAACAAACGTAAAGTAGACATGTGATAGCATATATATAAGTAAACCGAAAAGGTGCATAAGCGGGGAGGAGGCACACTCACACTTGTGTTGCGTATGGGCAGCATGCAGTGTTGCTGGAAGAAGGATACAGCGCGCGGTAGGGGAAACATGAAAAAATAAAACACTACGAGACCGAAATCACAGACGTTTTCCTTCGAAGATTGCAGAACGGATGCACACGACTATGGGAAACGTAAAGGCAAATACGATATTAACGGCGGCGAATAGAAATTATAATTTCGTTTCTTCTTCATTTTCTCAAATTGTGCTCTATGCGCTTAGCATACATTATAAACACTTTTATTATTCGTAAATACACCACTTTTTTATATTTTTAGCTAATATTTTCACTTTTTTCTTCTTAAATAAATTGTATGCAGTTGTTGCATCAATTATACAAAACGCGGTATGCAACCTTCGTTTCTTTTCGATGCCGTCGTTTTGTCGAAGACGAACAAAAGAAATTTGTATTTGTGTGGTGGAAATGTCATGTGTAGAAAATTTTTGGCAGTCCGTTTAAAGTGAATGGTTAAATTCGCCACACGACAACAACAATGTTCAATGTTCACAATGAAAACAAATTTACTTTGTCTAGTAGTTTTTTATGCATTTACACTTTACATTCGCATTCGTGATTTCTCAACGTAAATGATGGTGAAAAATCAAGGCGATGACGGTGATGGCTAGTGCGCATCGTACACTTTCCCGTCTCTTTTATGCATTTATTTCTATGATAGAGAAGAAAACCAAAGCAAACTGGCGCAAATAGTGTATTTTTCTGCAGTTTTACTATTTTCGATGCTCAAGAATTTCACTTTACTACACACAGCATATATTAATCGAATGCGGTAAACTTCACAATCTGTATTTTGGCGCTAAAATTTTAAGCGCTTTATGTTTATTTATTATAATAAAAGCTATTTTATACAAATTTTACACTTGATTTTCGCCCAGACACACTGCAAGACTATAGAAACGGGACAAGGAACTGCGGTGGGCACTTTTCACTAAAACACTTTTTATTACATTCCTGTGTTCACTTTATGCACAGTTTATGACACTACGCCAATAATGCGCACTTAACTAGAGTTTATTGCATTTTTCTAATTAAAAATAGTTTATTAATTCACACAAAATCGTCACTTTCGAGGAACGTCTCTCTAGTCGCCTTTCAACTCCGTGCCGTTGTGGCAGACTTAATGCTGCCACCTATGGCTGTAGTGAGGTGTGGTGGAAAGGACACATGCAATTACATTTTATATTTGCTTTTGGAAAAAGCTAAAATGGACATAATTAATAAAATATCCAAATGCCATATAAAATCTAAAGTTTTATTAGTTAATTAATGAAAATAACTTATTTAAATTAGCTTCATCAACTTTGCGGTAAAGTGGCAACGTCGTTATAAATGTAGTGCGAAAGGCAGCAAGGTGAAAATGGATGGAGGAAATGTAGACAGATGTTGTCTCTTATTTTGGGTCACATGAATGTGGTTGGCAATAGTGTGCAGTTTTTGGTGATTCTGAGACATTTTTGAGTAATAACATAAACGCTAATATTCAAAATATGTTTTTCAAACAAATATAATCTTTCTTTAATTTGTTTTCAATATTTATGGTTTTAACTAAAATCATATAAATTATTAGAACGAGCATATTGTATTCACAACCATTTCTATTGTGAATGGGTTTGTTTACAGGCGTAAAAAGACCGGGAATTGTTGCAGCTAACTTCATGTTAAATAGTAGCTTCATTAAAATAAACTTATAGAAGTTGAAACTAAACTTTATTTTAAAATAAAATTGATATATAATTGGTAGATATTAGGCAACATGGAGTTACTGCCTTTTAAAATTAATCCTCTGGTAATGAAAGCATCGGTATACACAAGTAACATTGAAGAACGTTTAGCCGACGTTTCCAATTGGGTTGAATATGATGTGCACTGATTAGGAAAAGTAAAAGGTATAATTAATGTGTTTCTAATTTATACTTAAATTAAATTATTTCTGTTAATCATTTCAGAACAAATGGTGCTCAATAGAAAGGCGAACAACATCCAATTCTAGATTGATGCTTGTTAGAAATCAATTAAAGTAGATACCATAAGAGAATATTTAATACAGTATAAGGGTTTATGAAAACCTGCGGCAGTTGTTAAACAAATTTTAAAGAAAATAGTTGTCAAGTAATATATTCGGAAATCAGAAATCATTTCAAATGCATACTGAGAAGCGACATAATGTGAAAAAGTCCAGCTTCAAAAGGTTATTAGCTACTCTTGTGTTGATTTCAGCTTGATCATGCTTAAGATTTTTATATTTTTCGTTTCAGCACAGAAAAAGCTAAATTTTGTTAAAATATTTAAAAAATGCGACTTTAAGTATTAAAAATAATATTAATAAGAAAAATGAAAAGCAAAACAAGATTCTATTCAAGTATTTTAAGCAATATTGGATCTAATACCTTCAAAATTTCCAAAAAGAACTCGTGACCACTATTTTATGCAAATATTTTGGATTCAAGAGTTGCTGTTAGCTCAAGGTATGATAATTAACAAATTTATTGAATTGTCATGAATCGATTTTATATAAGGGGGAACAAAGGGATTATGATATATGTAATAACTGTTACATAGACCAAAATTCATAAGAATTCTCAAAAATACCATATAAAGCATATATTATAACGAGTATTTGTAAATTTCGCCGGAATCTTTTTAGTACTCGCTGATAAAAAATAATCGCATGAATAACAACACAAATTTCAAATAACTTTACGTATACCCGAACGCTCAGTACTATAACTCAGATTAGATGAAAAGAAAAGTTTATAGCCACTTTGCATAACGCAGTGAATTTGCGTTGTTTTATAACATAGCCGAATTTGGCAGTCATAATTTCGTTGACCACTGGCAGCAATGACAACTCAAAAGCTCAAGTGCTTTGTTGCCGCCAACATTAAAGGACCTATAGTGTTCAAGGTTTGCGCCAATTTAGGCAGGCAAGCTGCACTTTTGCTTTTTTAATGCCTTATTAGGCGACATTTACATAATCGACAACATAGTAGCGCAGTCCACATCAAACACACAAACTATCGTTTCGTATCATGTATATATGTATGCATACCTGTAGGCGCACTTATGCAAATATGCAGGTTTATGTCGCCCCAATGCATTTACAAATTATGATAGTTGCTACCGGTTCCCGGTGGTATTCGATTTCCGCCTATTATACTTGGAAAGCGTTGTGTGTATGCATCCAGCTGATGTCATAACTCTGCTGACAGATGGTGGGGTCCCTGGGGACCAGTAAACTGTTGCAGTAAGCGCGTATGTGTATGTGGTATCATATAAGGCAACACAAAGTAGCCGATCATGAAGAGTTATCGTGAAATGCAGTTTTTATGTGCCGACAAAAGAAAAAATATTTTTCTTTTGAGGGCGATTTAAAAAGAAAAATCCTTATATTTTTCTCTTTGAAGCAATTAATTAATTTTATGAAGAGTTTTTATTAAAGTTTCTTATCAAGATCCAGCAAGTACTGGTTCTTATGATCATAACATTTACATTTCTTTTATGTTATATATATGTTCTGTTATATAATAACGGTATTTTATCAGGTTTTATACTGATAACGGTAATCTTCAATTATCTCATGGAAAGTTGTTTAGTTGACTGGACAAACTAATTGGTTGTCGCCAGCTAGCTTCACCCACAAAGGAAGCAAAACCAGAGTCGCGTAAAATGTCAATTTGTGCAAGCAAATACAGTGAAAATAATTTCTAGCAAAATACTCATATTCTTTATCTACGGGATGTTTTTATTAGTTTTAATAAGAACAGGACTCATTCCAAAGATGACTGAATGTACTCCCAGGAGCACCAAGAGGACTTTGGACCGACACGGCGGAACGAGCAACACATTTACTGACTCGCTTCCTGTGAATTACGTCCTTGGAACTAAACCACAATCTATTCCTCGAGTTGTCTCTCGTAAGAGTTACCTTCGTGCAAATTCGTTAATTATTTTACAGTGGACTAAACTCCACCGACGAAAAAGATTAATATGAGTTGAAAATAAGGGACCTCTTTCGCTGTTCTACTTTTACCGTGTATCATGCGAGTTCTTAAGTAGTATACATATCCCCTGGCTAAATTAATCTATCCAATCAGTCGCTCTTACGTAACGACAGCAAAGTATCAAACATATCGCCGTGATCTGATTATTATTATTATTTTTTGTTGTTATTTCTTATCACCTACTGGTATAAACTGCAAGCAGCAGCGAGTCGGGACATTAATGCCACAGTCACGATACGTGACGTGTTGCACGTTGCCCGCGTAACGCCTACATTCATAAATGACAGCCAGATTGCGCCTCAAAAGCTGCAAGGCAAAAGCAAAAAAGAACTAAAGACGACACTGAGAATAAGCTGGGACATCTGTCAGTATGGATTCACATGATCACCATGATCAGCGCCGCGCTAGTGTCGCCACAATAATTCATTAAGGTAAGTGCGTGGAATCCTGCCGCACCATATAGAGTGGACAAGTTGACGGTAAAAAAAGAATAATAAGAGTGGATGAAACAAATATAACTGGAGTTGAGTACATGACATGAGTTTGTAGGTGTGTGTTAGTTTACCGTCGTGTGTCATCTTTGTCTCGGAGCCGCGTCGGATTTTGTATATTTATACTGTAGCAGGTTCTTTTTTTTTGTTATTATTGTTATACAGCTACTGTCTATTGCTTCTGTTGTCGGTGTTGATCGCCGTGATCCTCTTGTTAACACTTGTAATGCCACTAGTTGGACAACTGTCGATATTGTTGTTGACTTTTAGTTGTTGCAACAAGTTGCACGGAGAGTATGAGACTTTTGTTCAACTAGCGGTTGTTTGTTATAGCTTAAAATTCGAGAAGTTTTGCTGAAGCAGTTGTTATACACTACAGTTTGAAATTTTGCCAATATCGGAATACAACCACGCCGACTTTTTATATAAACCTATTTTGATATTTTTGAATCTTCAATAGGTAACTCGAATAATTATAAGATTATCGAAAAAATACTTTGTAAAAATAGATGTCGTGGAATGTGGCGACTCACCACATAAAAATTTCGAAATCGGTTTAAATTCCCCATGGGCGCCTCATATCGAATATAAGTTTAATTGTTATTGTTGTTGTAGAAGCAGAAAATCCCCGAAATATTTTCAAAAATATGGCGAAGTTGAGAGTCCCTGGTTGAGTAAGAATCCGGGTCCGTTCCGGTACCGCAGATCCCACTGTCTTGGGAACTTCGAAATTTTACCTTCTCTAAATCGGTCTGGTGTGAGAGATCTTAATAAAATATGGTCAGTTTGTGTGGCTCAAGATTGTGGGAATTTATACCTTTAATAGTACCTTATCTTCCCCTTGTCATTCTCAGGATCAGCTGTCTTCTGACTCTTCTGTTGCTTTTGGAAAGTAAGCTGGTGTCAAAAATGGTCCCAATGTATCTAATAACTGTTAAAAAACTCGAAAAATTACCGAGATCCAAATTTTTTATAAAATTTTTTGTAGAAATCTCAAAATTGTTCAAGCCTTCTATATGCTGTAATCTAGAGAAAATGTTCGGTTCCAACCGAACATGAACCACCTTACTTTTCTATTATTATTATCGATTAAATAACTTATAATCTAAAATTGGTTCGCATAGCCACATTTTTTGCCTCCTTTGGCTTGCAACATGTTTGTATACATATGAATAGGTTTATAAACATGTATGTGTATGTTTGTATTTATGAGCTTGTATCTTTTAATTAACTGCGTACGCTTCACTTTGTCATATCACTTTTTTGCTGCTACTGGTGTTGCAATTGCAATTAAATGTCGCTGCTCATTAAAGATAAGCAACATGTTGCGGCAACTCTTATGTAGCTGGAGCTAATACGATCGTGTGCAATCGCATGTAACTCACCATATATAGCTGGGATGGCGCGTTTTAATTGCTTCAAATCGGTGGAACGTCTAATTCAGTTGCTTCATTTGGCAAACTGGTTCGTTGTTGCACGGCAAATTGGAGTTGTATTGCACGTTTTGTTGTTTGTTGCCTGGCTTCAATCAACACATGTGGCAAGTTGCAATATGATGCGCATGCGGAAAGTGGCATTCATTGACGCGTTGGCATGTTTACAATGCATTACTCGCCTCGCTTTGCTTTGCCGACCGGCCGGCCTGCTTGGCTGGTTGCCTACGTGCCACCTGCTGCACGCCTTACTGACTGACATCTGTAACACCTATGTTAAGTAGTGTGACAGCGACTGCCATAAGTTTTAGTCAAGTTATGCATTTATTTTGGTTTTAACGCATTGCAAAAATGTATTAATCACAACGGACCGACACAGTGCCGTTTGAAGGCCAAAACAAAGTTGTGCGGCAGGTGTTGCATAAAAGGCTGGAAAATCTTGTTCAAGTGAAGTCTAACACCAAGGTGTTGTAATCATAAAATTGCTGATGTCAATTGCGATTGGGTTTTAATTAGTTTTGGTTATCAATTAAATACTTTTATTCAGTGGAGATCAACTTCACGCTCAGTAATCCCGCAGGGATGGAATGTTATAGGCCGATTTTGGTTAGGTGACTTAAGTTGTGTGAGAATAAAGTAGTTTGGTTTTGTTGCATCCACAGACGAAGTGCCTTGAGATAGACTGTACACTCGCGAAGTTGAATCCCGGTCAATCGGTACCTGAAATTAGACAATTTGTTTTTATTAGAGACATTATCTGACATCTTTGGGTATTTTTGCCATGAAAGCCTGAAAAAATAACCGAACAATGTACTGACTCCTGAAGTATATATTAGCGTAGTGGTTAGAGAAACCGATTTCCAGGACATTGATTCGATCCGAATTTCTCAGAATTTCAGAGGTAATAGAGGTTTGTTCTTGGATAGAATGAGAAGATCGACCAGACTTTTTCTCATATATTGACTACCTTCTTTATCGTAATCCCTACTAATTTTAACTAATTTAAGGAGCTTAGGTTAGGTCTCACTTGGACAGTTAAATCGAGTACTTGACAATTCGCGTCCGTCAGGATATTTAGTCTCATAGCATGTAACCCCATCTGGCAGTGGCCAGTAATGACTCCTATCATCACGGCCAGCTGAACTTTACTAAGAGCAAATAGCTCAGTGGATCTCCTGCGATCCACCTTAGGCCAGAATGATCTCGCAGTCGCACAGGTACGGGTACAACGCTTACCGTGTTCATTCAACGACCACTGATCCAATGCAGAGATGCATGTGGATACTGGGACACCAGCTTGTTCAAACTCTGATGAGATTACAGCATGGGTGCCCTTACGCGCAAGCTCATCAGCTTTGCAGTTTCCAGCGATAACGCTATGGCCTCGGGCCCAAACAAGTAGCTGGAAGCTACTGATAGAGAAGCCAAGCACTGCTTGGCTATCTTTGCGCGAACCTTCAGCGAGTATATGATCAGGATTGCCGTTCTACTGCCCGAGTGAATGCTCACCTCCCTGACAGAGCTAGCACATCTGAGTAATCTATCAGATGCTGTCTTTATGGCAGCCACCTCCGCTTAGAAAACGTTGCAGCAATCTGGCAGCTTAAAGCTGTACTTGACGCCTCCTCCAAGCAAGGAGCTTGATCTTTTATTAAAATCTTTAAATTCGTATATAACAACGAGCTTCGGATCTTCAAACTGTCTTTTCAATGGTAGCAGAAGTCTGAGTTCTTGTGCTTCATTAATGACTTTGATATTTATAAAATTTACGTGATTTGTTATTGTTGTTGTAGTCTTCTGAACTGAGGTTCCTTGAACAAATATACATCCTCAAAATGAATAATCAGAATTAGATCATGGGTTGCTAATACCACAAAATCTAGTCCCTTTACCGAACCAAAAATTCGAGCCCGCTTTAAACTTATTTGTAGCCTGCAGTACTCCACAAAGTCATATATATGTTGGCTCTCTATATGGCGTTGCTTAGTCAGCGTATGTAAATTTGGTAAGATATACTTTCCCCATCTCTCTCCCTGAGGATCTCCATTTACGTTTTGTAAAATTAAGTTACCAAACATCCATTTTTGCTACCTAAGTTGATTTCTTGGTACCAACACCAAGTGGTCTCCATCTTCAAACAAAAGAAAAGAAGTGATTGGAGAAATGTCAATCCAAAAATTTTGAGCACTCATCAATCAGACTGCCAAATCAAACCACATAATATAAATTCTGCAAGTCTTTCTTCTCCGTTGAAATGTTGCCAATTACGTAGTGTCCATATTGTATGTCAACGGTGGGACAAGTAAAGATTCGGCGTGATATTCGGCACCCGCACTTTCCGAACTGAGCTGTCAATAATGGAGTTGACAATCAAACTAGTGCGATGCCAACGCGTGACAGCACACTCTACAGTGGATCCATCGGATAGTCCACCTTGTGTTTGAATGTGTGTGTGGCAGAGAGCGGTGGCGGCCGCTGTCAATTGCCAATTTCACAAATGTAATTGTTGAGCAGCCAAAAATGGTATTGGCCGCATTTGACCGCTTGACTTGTGGACAATTTTAGCGCAGGTGTCAAGTAAGTACGAAATCTAGCAGTGTCCGTAAGAGAAAAAACGAAAATGGAGTGAAAATCTGTCACGACACTGCCGAGCTCAAGTGTAGATTATGCAAAAATTATTGACTTTTTTTGTTGTTTTTAGAAGTACAATACATATTTGGGGAGGAGATGTTCTTCGATACGTAAGTGAAGTAAAAATTAAAGACTGGGAGTTTAAATAAATATGAATCTTGTACATAATGATTTCATAATGAGAAAGTATTTAAGAGCCAAGCTTCATGGTGTTTTTACGGATTATTATTGAAGGATTCGATTCGATGACGAGAGCGATAACATGTTCTATTAAATAAATAATTATATTTTACGGACGGACCTCTTCCGGACTTACACTTGCTGTCAGGTGTGAGCCATGTTAAACCCGAAAACAAAACGATTGAGTTGCAGTATTCTGAATTTCCGATTCCGTTCTTCGTTACACACAAAATATGATCGATGGGCGACCTCTTCAAATTTGATGACGAAGGTTTATTGTCGTTCGAAAGAACATTCTTTCGCATTTATTTTTTTAAAGATTATCTCTTCCATATGTTGGCCGCGGCTACGTCTCACATGGTCCATCCGTTGAGTACAATTCTCGATAACTCGTTCGAACATTTCGAACGACAGCTGGGGAATGACACCCATGATGGTCCGCATTAGACCTTTTAAACACAGGAAAAACGTGAAATTATCTGCTCCCCGAAGTGTTCTCCCAGTAAATCCATTGATTGATGCGATGTGTGACGCCGTTTTGTTGGAACCAAATGTCGCCGAAATCACGAGCTTCAATTTCAAGCTCGACCGTTGCCTAGAGCATGGAAACCTAGAAAGTGAGGGTTCCATGGATGCGGTCATAGGCGAATCAAATGATGTTTGGGTTCAACCACTAATATCGAGAGCTCAATATACACAGTTGATACCTTTAACAGAAGTACAGTCAGTCAGAAGTCCCATTGGAGTCTACCAAGTTCCAAAGCCCCCCATTTCATCTGCACAAACTTCTCTTTCAGTCCATCCAAAAGATTCCATCTTGCTTTGGAACTCTTTCGTATTCAAAACGACTTTGAAACCTTCGACATCTTAACCCTGACAAAATTGGTTACTTCAGAGAATTTCGGCATATCTATAATTGATGCACGGCAATCGAATTTGAATATCGTTATTATTATTGCCATGAAATTTCTACACGAGTGTCACCACACATGGCAGCTGAGTTGCATGCTGCGTGCAAAATGTAAATTTTATCTGACACTTTTGACATTGCCAGAGCGCAGACACAAACACATACTCGTAGACAGATAGCCACCACAGATAGCTTGTGGTGAGTGCAGGAAGCGTCTGCTTGTTATAACGGTTATCTGGTTGTCACCCACCGGCCGCGCAAGTGCAACGTAAGTAGTGTAATTGACATTGCCACCGGCGATAGCTGCTGCTGCTGCTCGCGCTGGCCAATATTTGCCATACTGACTGCAGTTCCCTTTGTGCAACGGCGAGTCAGCGCGCTGAGCTTTTCAAAAGGCAATAGGCAATATACAGTCTGTGTCTATTGCCGCAACTGCATTCCTCGTGGGAATATGCAATGAGCTATATGTGGGCCAACACATCAATACTTGGCGATTACTTCCCAGAATTACTTCAGCATTGTACGCGTTGCAACAAAAATGCAATGAATGCAGCAACAAGGCTGACATATGTGGCGGGAATGTGTGCGCCCATTTCCAATGTGTGCCACAAATGGTTTAATGAGTAAATTAATTCTTCGACGATTTATAAATTGGCGCAACTTAGTACGCGATGCTCCCGTCTGCTGCCACACTGCTGCTGCTATTGCATGCACTTGTTGACTTTAATCAGTAATAAAAAGTCAATTAACGCTTGAAAAACTATATTGGAGTCCGTAATTGATTGGCCATACGTGGCTGCGAGTCGTGCTTGTGGGATTTGCCGTGTCACTTCTGTGTATACACGTAAAGATTCCAGCGCTGGCTGTGCTCAAAAAGGTGTCAATGTTCTTGAAACAGTGCATATGAGCAAGTTGCATTATAATTACTGTATTTCCAAGTCGTCTGCTTTAGTTTTCCATATATTGCATAATATTAAGTGGCCGTGGTGGCTTAATGAGCTAAGAAACTTTAGAAAATATTAATTTTAATGATGTCTCGAATTAGTATCGTTTGATAGGTCAAAGTATTTATGCAGGTTTGGCATGTTTCTTTAATAATGCAACATTGCAACAGTAATGGCGGTGACACGGAGCTTTCGTCGTACATTTTTATCATCCAAGATGGCTATTGAGGCTAGAAACATCAATCAAATCCATATTGGACGAAAAGAAGGAGATTCTGCCATAAAAATATAAGTGATTGATGGTAACATACGATTTTTAACATTCGTTAAAAAGTATGGATCCATTACATCATAAGTGGGATAGGAACTATCTACGTTTCTCTTGTCATACCTTTTGTTTTGAACTTCGAAAATCCATAGTGACTTCCCGAATAATATGATCTACCCATTATGGATTTTCTCTAGTTTCGCGCTGTAAACTTGCGGCTATTTTGAGCCCGTTCTCAAAAATTTGCTATCGATCCGAAGCACTAAGCTTTGGAAAGTCTTTCTCCGCATGGTTTTTCAAGATCTCCCAAAAGATTTTTATTTCCTTTTCTAATTACAGATTTCTATTGTTTTAAATGCCTGTAGAACATGAACATCTTCTTCCATTAGGCAAATATGTCCTAAAATATGTTCAATCGGGAATTAGTTTTTTTGGATCCGGATCCCGGATCTCTAAGCTGTACGAATTTTGTTGTGATAGTTGTAGTTTTGTAGTAAATTGTTATCCAATTACTGAAAATTTAATAGTTCTTGACCGAATGTAATTCCGGTCCGCGCCAATTACGAACATATACTCGTATCCGACTGTCGTGGAAACGGCTTCATGAGAACTCCGGATCTCCGTTTGTCGACTCGAGAGAAGTACAAGATCCACAAGAGATTATTAATAATCACCCTTTAGAGTTACTCTTAAGGGAGACACTTACGAACATAGATCTGACTGTCGTTGGAACATCTGAAGAACTCGGGATCTCGTTTTGTCGACTAAGATATACACCAGAGCCACAAGGCGTTATTAATACTCACCGTCTAGAGTTCCTCTTAAGGGAGAAACTTACGAACTTTGATCCGACTGTCGTAGGAACAGCATCATGAGAACTCGGGATCCACGTTTTTCGACTAAGAGAAGAAGAAGTAGATTATTAATACTCACGTGTAGAGTTCCTCTTAAGGGAGACACGAACATAGATCTGACTGTCGTGGGAACGGCTTCACGAGAACTCGAGACTTCCGTTTATCGACTGCGAGAAGTACAAGGGCATTATTAATACTCACCCTGTAGAGTTCCAATTAAGGGATACAATACCCAGAGTAGTGATAATTCTTAATGCAGACATGTCAATCCTTGAAGACAATTTTGACCAAGTATATGATTTCTTCTTATCAGACATGATTCTTGTCGATTTTGAAGTCGTCTGTCCCTTAAGAAGGCTCATGTCTTACGTTGAACCAGTAATGATCACAATAATTCTAAAATCTTGGTCATATACATACGTCTTGGACTCTGAACAAAAAAATGTGAGTGATTCTAGTATCTAGAATTTCTTGTTTTTAGAATTACAGAAAAAACTTGAAGATTAGGCTCAAATGCTTTGCAATAATTGTATAAATTTGAATGTAACGGCATTTATTCTGGTTTAATAGCTAGATTTGAAGCGGTCTTATGATTCATATCAAATTATTATTGGACTATATTAAACATATGGAGTAGCTTCCCATATTTAAATTCGTCTCGGAACGAATGCGGCTCAACAATGTGGCAAGTTAAGTGCAACAAAAACAACAAAGTATTAGTCGCAAACCTATTTCGATTTCATTTTGCACTTTGCGCACAACAAATAACGCTATATCCCCGCAGTAGTATAGCATAATGGTGGGTAATAAAAATAAGCGCAACAAAACGGAATCATTTATAATGTATGAATAACAACAATATTTACCGACAACATATCAACGGCAGCAATTCATTGCATAATTCTAAGGTAGCAAAGCGACTGTGGCGAACCAAAGAGCACACACAGCCCACCAGAATGTACCGGGACTAGAAGTGTAGCAAACAGCAAACCCGCACCGAGTGTCGGTCGAAGCCGGTTCACCAGTCAGGTCTGGCTGGCTGCCTGGGGACTGCGTGTGCTCATCCATCATCGGCGTTGAGTGCGTCCAACTGTTCAAAGGACAGCCAACGATTACTCGGTTGCGGACACAAATATTCCACACATGCGAACCAGAGCGCTGACGTGGCTACAGCTGCTTTTGTTCTAGCGCTGTTGCGCTTGCTGCTGTTGTTGTTGTTGCTGCTGGTCTTGTTTGCGTCTTTTCTGCAACTCCATCTCCACACTTATGAGTTATGGCTGTGTACCGGCAGCAGTGGCCTTGTCATTAAAGCCAGCAAAGCGATCAACGCACACATGCATCAAGATCGAATTGCATCGCCACAATGTGTATAATATTTATTAAGCACGCTTGGCCTCGGCTATGCCATTATGTCGTCGACGTCGTCATCGTCATCGTCGTCTCAGTTGTTGTTAGTTGTTGCTTTGGTGGGAGGAGGGAAGGAGCTTTGTTGTTCAATATGTGGTGTGGTGGGTTCTCTCTCATACACCTTCCTTCCTGGTCCATCGTTTTGCAATTGTAATTGTGCAATTGTTGCAATGTGTTGTTGTATTGCTTACTTGTTGCCATGACCGGCGGACATGTTCGCATGTCAGTAGTGGAAATGACTTCCAGCCGTTCTGTCGCATGGTTATTCATATGTGTTGTTGTTGTGGAAACTTTGGAGCAAGTGTATAAAACATGCGTCACTTCTGGTGGACCGTCGCCACACACCCGGCTCTACGTGCATTGTTGTGAAAGAACTACTAAATTATATACGTATTTAGAATCTAGGGTTTCCCGATTTCCGTTTGCTCTTTTAATATTTTTTTTCCAAAGAAATTTAAAATATATTCCCACTATATTCCCAAAAACTAAGAAAGAGAAACGTCTGATTTCTGATTTCTTACTCGACACTTTTTTAAACATTTTCCATTCCGGTTCCAGGAATCAGGTCTATCAGCCGGTATAGCCGAAACAGCGAATATAGAAGTGAAAAATCTTTGCAGATTTGTAGTAGGTTCAGGGCGCTTTGTCGACTGCTTATACCTAATCTAGGAGGAATACTGGCTTCACATAGTCTACTCTGTCTCTCATAGTCTACGCGTGTTTCCCTATGGGGGAACCGCCTTAGAACCTAAACTAACTGGTATAGGTCTCCTTGAAAGGACTAATGATCCTTTTAATAACAGAAATTATTATTTTTACTTACCGAGACCTGGACTGGAAGCGGAGCGGAATGTTTATTAGGCAAATTAGTTCAAAAAATTTAACTTTTCCTCGAATGAAATTTGATCTCCCAGCTTACCGTGGTACAAAAGACACTCTACATAAGTCTACTCTAAGTTATATGTATTATGTATCGAACTTAACTCTTCTCAACCCCATTTCTATGCCGTGATCATAATATTTATATATTTAGAATTTATTTTGGAAATATAATTTTAATACATGGCAACCCTGAAATGCAGATATATATGCTTGAGCTCGTCTGCACAAATGCCTGCATGTCTAATATGCAAGTTTATTTTTATGTTAACTAAAATAACTCGCCAGTGTAGATCCCTATAGCTTCCTTGCTTGATATGCACTCTATTGTTGTTGTTGTTGTTTCCTTAATGTTAGTAAAGCTGTTTGAGTACGAGTTTTCGTTCAGCACTTCCTTAATCTGATGATTTATTTTGCCTTCATTCCAATTGCACGTAAATTGCATTTTCATATTACTTAAAGACGCATTCATATTCGCACAAGTGCCTACACACAGATCTTTATACAATATATACCCATGTACATACATATCGGCATATGTAGTATATATTATATGTACATATGTAGTTAAAAATGGGTGCATTGAAGCAAATTGAGCTGCATTGAGTTACCGTAACTGCAATGCGTTTACACACTCTCTGGTATACTCATGCACTTGAAAAGACATACATACCGACATGTATAAAATATTGAAGTGGAGGAGATTATGGGTATTAGAAGAGCACTTAGGAATTATTACATATTTTACTGTAAATAAATTGTTTGTTATTTTTTGAGTATTATCATATATAAAAACAAGTAAGGAAGGGCTAAGTTCGGGAGTAACCGAACATTTTATACTCTCGCAATTTATTTATTTAACTTTATTTATATTATAGAATACACAATTTGACCCACATATTCGTCATATATATTGTATAAAGTCCATTGAAAGTTGGAAACCCTAATATTAGGTTAGAAGTACCGAGGTCCTCATGTTCTATATATGGGGTCTTGAAAACCTATGGTTCGATTTCGGCGATTTTTTGAATGGGGCTGCCACACTATAAACATAGTATTTGTGCAAAGTTCTGCAGCGATATCTTCACTAGTACTAACTTTATATATTGTAAAGTAAACGATTCAGATTGTCTTCAAAGTTCTGGTATATAGGAAGTAGGCGTGGTTGTGAAGCGATTTGGCCTATTTTCACAACATATGATTGGGATGTAAGGAAACTATTACAAACCAAGTTTCATTGAAATCGGTCGAGTAGTTCCTGAGATATGGTTTTTGACCCATAAGTGGGCGACGCCACGCCCATTTTCCATTTTGTAAAAAAATCTGAGTGCAGCTTTCATCTGCCATTTCTTATGTGAAATTTAGTGTTTCTGACGTTTTTCTTTAGTGAGTTAACCCACTTTTAGTAATTTTCAACCTAACTTTTGTATGGGAGGTGGGCGTGGTTATGATCCAATTTCTTTCATTTTTGTACTGTATTAGGAGGTTGCTAAAAAAACGACTGCAGAAAGTTTGGTTTATATAGCTCTATTGGTTTGCGAGATATGTACAAAAAACTTAGTAGGGGGCGGGGCCACGCCCACTTCCCCAAAAAAATTACATCCAAATATGCCCCTTCATAGTGCTCATATGTGTTTTCGGTTTTCGCCATTTTGTGGGCGTGGCAGTGATCCGATTTTGCTCATTTTCGAAAGCAACCTTCCTATGGTGCCAAGAAATAAGTGTGCCAAGTTTCATCAAGATATCTTAATTTTTACTCAAGTTACAGCTTGCACAGACGGACGGACGGACGGACAGACAGACATTCGGATTTGAACTCCACTCTTCACCCTGATCACTTTGGTATATATAACCCTATATCTAACTCGTTAAGTTTTGGGTGTTACAAACAACCGTTATGTGAACAAAACTATAATACTCTCTTTAGCAACATTTGTTGCGAGAGTATAATAAAATTATTATGAAGTCTCTTCTACAATAACGGTACTTTGTTGATTTGAGTAAGTGCCGTAATGATGATTTTAAGTAAAAGATGACTATTAAGACAACTTAAATGCGTGATGCATTTTATGAGTAGCATTTCTCGATCGAAAATACACTTAGGGGCTTAAAGTTCGGTCGCCATTAGAAAATATATATTTTAGGTTTTTAATATCATATTGATCGTGATTTGAATACACGGCCAACGGGTTGTCACACATGTCTAATTTTTCTCATAAGAGTCGAACATAACCAACGTCAAATATTAGTACTTTGATCTATGAAACAAAAAAAACAAGAAAAAACGTTAACTGCGGCTGTACCGAAGCTAATATACCCTTCACAGGTGCATTTGTTTTAGTAACTATGTGTTTTAGCAAATCTATAGACGTAAGAAAAAGTAAGTAAAAAAAGAAAACATTTTACTAATTCTTTTTAGCCGGGTTGTTTGTTAGAAACATTAAGGTTAATAGTTAACCGATCTGAACAATTTCTTCGCAGATTATATTATTAACTTAAGCAGTAATCCATGTCAAATTTCGTGAAGATACCACGTCAAATGCGAAAATTTTCCATACAAGCCATTGATTCCGATCGTTCGGTTTGTATGGCAGCTATATGCTATAGTGAACCGATCTGAACAATTTTTTTGGAGATTAAATTATTTCTATGAACAATAACTCACACGAAATTTCGTGAAGATATGTAGTAAAATGCGGAAGTTTTCCATACAAGCCCTTGATTCCGATCGTTCAGTTTGTATGGCAGCTATATGATATAGTGGTCCCATATCGGCAGTTCCGACAAATGAACAGCTTCTTGAAGAGAAAATAACATCTGCAAAATTTCAAAACGATATCTTAAAAACTGAAGGACTAGTTCGTATATATACAGACAGACGGACATGGCTAAATCGACTCAGTTCAACATACTGATCATTTATATATATACTTTATAGGGTCTCCGACGCTTCTTTCTGGGTGTTACAAACTTCGTGACAAACTTAATATACCCTGTTCAGGGTATAAAAATTCCGATTATACATTAAGCGTTGCCAATAGTGACAGGACGACCTGAAGATATAAATATCGAGGGAAATCTATCTCTTGTTATTTTTGTTTTTCTAACGGCAGAAAACAAGAATTAAAATTATAGCCGGCACCATTCATTGTAGTTACAGAGACTCGACTGTCTTGGGAACGGTGGAGTCCAAACTTAGAAACATTGATTAGGAGAGTCAACTAAATAGATCACGTGTTCTTTACGCCTTGTTTGTATGCGTAGATCATGACTGATGAAATGGAGCCAAGTTGAGATAAAGAATTGTATGCTCTTTTCACTGAACTCCACGAATAATATTAAATTCTATGAGTCAATAGGTTGGTACTACATCCTTAAATGACTACGATGAAGAAATCTTAGAGATTAACACTTACATATACTTGTATTATTCTATGTTCTAGATAACTAACCAGTTTGCTTCGATAGGCTAGTTTTGATTTCTGGTTAGATGTCTCTAGGGTCAAGCTCGATTTTTTTATATCGATCTTGGTCAACATTAACCCAACCAAATATTTGTAGAGATCTCTTTGCATCCGAAACTTATTCTCAACTGAAAATGTCACTTTTTGAGCCGAATTCTCGACATTTGCGGGAAATTTTGCTTTTGTTTAAGATTATGGTATAAATGCTATATGACTACCTATACGTAGTCTAGACCCGGACATATTTCCTACATGCAATGTGTCCTCGCTAATCACCACTTTGGATGCCTAATGAAATGATGTCGAAAAAGCTCGTTCCTGAGCTGGGCTACTTGTTAAATGTCGATTAATTCTCCCCAAACTGGGTCTAGATAAACTTTTCAACAACAACTACTTAAGACACATCGAAACTGTAGTTATTCATATTAAATATACGGTATCAGTAAACTTCGTATATATTAAAAAAAAATCCAATTTGATGTAAGTTTTCAAGAGCTTTCTAAAGCTACGAAATGAAAGCTTTAAGATCAAAACAAAGTTTAAATTAGGTTAGGTTAAAACTAATTTTAAGTTATATTATATTTTATTTCGCTCAAATAATAGCAGAGGCTCATGATTGAAAAAAACCAAAAAATTTTAATTTTTTGAGTTATGTCTTTCTTTAAGTTAACTCTATATATGTACTCTATATACGTAAATATCAATGTCATTGCAATAGCATTCATCTATGTACCTCTCTTTAAGCCTCATTTGTACTCGACCACTTGCATACCACAGCCCGGGTACTGCTTTAAATAACAGTACCATTTTTCGCAGGCGAATGCTTGACATGAATTCCGCGCGTCATTGCTGCGCTTTCGATTGGGTAAAAGTGTTTGCTTTAAAGTTTTTCCCTCAACGCCAAATGGGCGCAACATCATTCAAGCGAAATGCCAAATTTGCGTGGCAACCAGAAACGTCAAGGTCGGCGAGGTCTGAGCGCCGGCTGTGAGACTCGCCTGCATGTGTCGGAAAATTGGAAATTGAAACCGCTTTGAGTGACGCGTATTTAGTTTAAGTGATCTTAAGCGCATATTTACATAAGGGGTTGAGCTCGTTAAAAGCGTCAATGTGAGTGGCAAGCAGGGACTGCAGAGTGTGGAGTACATTTGTGTGTGTGTGTTTGTTGTTATTTTTGTGTGTTTTCTGCTTGTGAGAAAAGCGTATAATCATTGTTTGACCGCTGACATGCTGACACAGTAACACGTGCAACATATTGCATTCGATTTGGTTCAAAACTTAAGTGCCACTTGGACATTTGCTAAGTAACTCTATGGCATTTCAGCAAAGTCATGGCAAAAAAAATGCCGCTGAGTGCTGGCAAATAAATATGTATGTGTGTGCAGTTGTTGTATTAAAGGTTTCCAATTGCAATGTGTTGCAAGTGCAGTTTATCGACTTTTACCCAAATTGTTGCAGTAAAAGTGTTGGTAAACATTGATCTATAATCTCGGCTTTTTTTCGATTTTTATTTTCTATGATTCAATGTTTGCATTGTGTACTCCAAGATCCTGTGTTGCAAATTTAGATTTCACTTAACTTAATTTGGAATAATCAACACCGTTACAGCGAAAAGGCGCCACCGATGCGTATCGCTGCGGCAATTAATGTAACGCGGCCACAATGTTGATAAACATCAGCATGTTGATAAACATTGATTTGTTGCATTTCGCAGTCGCAGTCGATTGTGAATTTTCCGTATAATACGCGCTTAACGGAGTTGTACGTTAAATTACAACAACAACAAAAACGCATTGTCGTAAATGATTTGAAAAAACAACAACAACAACAATAGGAGCACAGTTAACGCGCTGCAACATTGCATTGATGTGTTGCAATTTAAACGACAACAACATTTCACAACAAATGTTGCACATACATATGTGCGTGTAGTAGTTGTTGTTGTAATCTACCATTGAGGCGTCTAATTCTCAGCGTTGTTCGCAAGTCCGCACAGACATTTTTTTTTGGGTTTTATTGTTGTCTTTGTACTACTAGTGGTCAGTTGTTTTTGTTGCTGTTGCAATTGTTAACTTTGTTATGCTTGCGTTGTTACTTACCTCCTGCGATTGTGCGGAATTTCTCAATTTCGCACATTTTCACACTCGCACATTTCGCCGAAGTCGCGTCCGCGTCCGTGGCCGAGGTGCGAAGCGCGCTTGTCGAACAAGCGTGTAAGCATCTCATTCGATTGACCCACTTCGTTAAGAGGCAGACAGCCAAGCACAGGCATTTTCATACGCTACGCGCTGGCAACAAGCACTCATATACACATACATACATATATGATATATGTATGTATGTTGCTGCTTTTCCGTCGTTGCAAATGTGTGCGAATTTATTGGAAATCACATACACTCCACTTCTTCTTCTAGTCCACTTGAGATTCACACTCCACTCCACTTTTTCTTCTACTCCACTTGAGTTTCTGTCTCGCGTCTGCTGTCGACAGTTTTTCATTTTAATGACCTTCAACTTGGTCTTGTCTGTATTTGTGTTGTCAAATATTTTATTTCAATGCTTCAATTAAAAGTGTTTTGCTGACAGTTTTGTTGTATTTGCATGGAAAATGCGTTATGAATGGAAATCAGTTAACGGCATTTCGAACATGAAACGGAAATCGTAATTTTGTCTAACATTTTAGTTAATCCAGATGGAGATTTAGGTTTTTAGTTAAGTCATATAAACGGCAAAGGCTTTCAATTGTAAGCTGCTATGGAATGTAGAGTGAATTAGTCCATTTCAAGTTATCGGTAACCGAAATTATTTATTTAAATTAAGTTAAGCTATGTTAAGTTATGTTCAGTTAATTTAGGCTAAGTTTTAGAGCTTTCACCAATTTAACCAACCAAAGTTGGTTAAGTTAGGCTAAGTTACGTTTAGTACTACGTAAGAGATTAAACATATATAATTAAGTCGAAATCCATGGCAGGATCATTCTTGCCAACAGGTGCTACTCTGGTCTGAGTAGTCAATTGAAAAGTAAAGTCTTCTCCCGACGAACCAAATCCAAACTCGACAAGTCGCTTATTATTCCCATCCTGCTGTGTCGTCCAGAAGCGTGGACGATGTCGACATCCGATGTGACGACACTAGGAGTTTTCGAGAGAAAGGTTTTGCGGAAGTCATGTTGTCCGCATGGACGAAAACACTCCAGCTTTGAAAGTGTAATGCAGTAACCGCCGAAGGAAACGCAGGAAGAGGAAGGCCTCTACTCCATTGGAAAGATCAGGTGGAGAGCAACCTGGTAATTTTTGGGATTTCGAATTGACGCCGCACTGCGAGGGAAACAGAGGAATGGTGTGCTATTATCGATTCGGCTATAATCGGATAAACGGTTCCTACGCCAATTACAGACATATATACAATTAAGTAGATTTAGGCGAAACTATCAACCATGAAACTATGTAAGTTGGCTAACTTAAATTACCTAAAGATCATTTTGATAAATACTCCTAACGAATCGAAAGACACTCACGAATGGACAAAGCGCTTGGACTCTATTACAAAGTTCTTAAGCCGGCTAATCTCGATTCCAGTCACTTCCCTGTTTGCGGTTCATCGAAGGCGTGCCGAGGCGAGGTTTTTTAAGCTTAGTCTGGCGAATGTTGGAAAACTTTGGTAACTTGCGTCTGTCTTGATCCCTAATCTCACCGTATGTGTACCTATTAGACAATGGCCAGTTAGCACAGCTATGATTGCGGCGTGAAGAACCTTTCTAAGAGACAGCAGCTGGAAGGACCGCTTTAGGTCCACCTCGCACCAGAAAAACCTCACAACTGCACAGGTGCTGATTGTTGTAAAGTACTTATTAAGTGAGCTTAAGTTGTACTAAGTCGTATTAAGTTATTATTAACTACTTGCAGTGATCGCAAATATTAAATATTGGGCTCAAAGTGGTGTTTCATCGCATAGAAGTTTCGATTTTGTCAGGATCTCTTTAGTTGTTTTTGTTCTAGTCTGAATTGGGAGCTTGCCGAATATGAGCCATAAATGTATCAGTTTTCTCGGTGATCGTCAAAACCGATATACATATGCACTTAGTGCAGGTGTTTAGGTGACGCATGGTTCGAAGATGAGTAAATTTAGACTCCCATAATGTGTTATGACTATGACATATAAATTGGATCCAATAACTGTTTACAGTTAGTTCAAGTAAAGGGTCTGCTAAGGGTGTGATACGAATTAGTTTTTGGAAAAATGTATACTTTAAGGCTCAACCCACGCAGGATTAGTCAAGAAGTTTTTTCTTTTCTGATACGACAACATCCCATAGCTTCATATATGTCAACCCACAACGAACAAGACACAACACAAACACACAAAAAAGTTCGATCAAATCGGTCCAACCTTTTAGAAAGAGTTCAGTGTGACATACATATATAGAGGAGAATTTTATATATGTATAAACTAGCAGACCGCTCCGGCTTCGCACGAGTTTAAGCAAACATTTCAAAAGTTATAAGTTTTTACACACTCTCCCATACACATGTATGTACTTTCCCGTTTCTTGTTTGGGTTCATTTTAAAAAGTAGTAGAGTTTGATGTCCGTTGTCTTTCTCTCTGATTATGAAGGCGTTGGGAACGCTCAAAGTTCGACGCCCTAGTGCCCTAGAGCTTGTATATTTCTAATATTTTGTTCTTCAAGCCGCTGCACACGCACCGTACTCGACTTTCAAGTGCATACTTGGCAGGTTTTGAAATTTTGTTCCGCAAGCAGCTTCGAGCGTTCGTTACTCGACTCTCTGGCACACGATTGCGATGCGAAGAGAATGACTTGCAGGACGATTTTCAGTTTCAGATTAAGATTCTCCATCACGGAGTCTTTTTGATACCCTCACCTGGGAACTATTTCCAGAAAGTTGAGATTCTAGCAATAAATATAGTCTATGTTACTCGGGGTGAATGTAGCTTTCCAATGGGGAAAGAATTTTTGAAATCGGCACAGTAGTTTTTGAATTTATTCATTGCAAACATACATACAAATCTTTCCTCTTTATAATAGTAGTATAGAACTATAGATTCACATTTCTTGAACTTTTTTTGTACATTATTTTATTCTGCAGTCAGCATAAGTTTCTGCTTATTTTTACCATATTATTTTCCTTAAATTAAATACAAGATTGATTGTCTGCCTAATATATGCCATTAAAAAATACAAAAATAATCAAAATGCTAATATTTTAATTTCGTACAACTTCGGGGCGCAATTCAAAAATTCAAAAGCAACAAAAAACTCTGTTAAATGGCAAACAATTTTACACACTCCATAACCATATTTTACGTGGTTACTCACTCGCTGCTCATTGAAAGCGCACGACAAATCGCCAGAAGTGGCTGCGATCCTTTATGACTTAACAGACGGGAAAAAAGTGATTTTCGCCAACAGCTATACCAATATATATGTATGTATGTATGTAGATATATGAGTATGGGTAATGGCTAAAAGTGCTGCACAATTTCGACAAAGCAACAAAACAACTTTCTAGCGGGCGCTGCAGGAGCTACATTGCTGAGCGTGGAGCGCTTAGAATGCGAGCGCGCGCTGATTGAAAGTTCAGTCAATATATTTGCGACGGAGTAATAATTTAGACGGGGTTGGCGAAATCGCATTTATATATACATATACATATGTATACATATATGTGTTTGTATGTTTTAGAGTGCAGTTGAGTGCAACAACACTGCTAACCCATTGCCACAGGATGTTTGTGTCGATTAAGTTGTCGGTCGGTTGCATAATCTCGTGATTAATTTTAAGCGAGAATTTCTTCATATTTAATGCTTTTGGACAACATAACCACACGTTGATAGAGTGTGCACCGGCGAGTTGACTAAGTTGACGGCGATGGCGGCGGCGCTGGTGGTGTGGTGGCAGCAGTTGAGAGGCGTAATGGAAGTGGCATTGGCTTTTGTGGCATAAAACTAGGCGATGCTCGCCAATCAATTATACCCACATGCTGATGCAGTTATTAAATCAACACATACACATGTATATGAATTTATATATATACATACATACATACATATGAGCTCATGCATTTGCGCCTCTTCAGAGTCAGGTTGCAAGAGTGGGCTGACAATCCCACTCTAGCTCTGTATATGTGTGTGAATGTCTATCTATGAATATGAAAATAGGTATATGTTTGTATATATGTTCGTATGTATATCTCCAATGGTTGTTGCGTTGCAATTTCGCTTTGTTATTACATGACATTTTATGATATAATTCAATTAAAGTTATTTATGTGTTCACTTTATATTGACTGCCATATATAATAGTTAATGTCCATAATAAAGTGAATTGAAAAGTTGTGCTTTTGGCGTTACATTGAAAATATATATATTTAGTCGTATCTATAACTATATGAGTGGCAAAACGGCGATACAACGGTAAATACGCTTTCATTGGCGAGACTTTTATTAATTGCGCTCAGTTGACTCCCGTTGTATATACTATATTTACACCTGCATATAACGATTATATATGTATTTAAGTGTTTATGGAAAGTCTACAGGACACATACAAATGTATGTATGTATATATATTTGTATATTCTCAACTTGTTTTCGACATTAGGTTAGGAGTAAAACCAATTACTCAAATCAGTGAAGATGAACAATCGAACACTTATTTGTTGTACATGGCAGTTAAATAACGGTTTTTAATCAGCTATAAAAGTAATTTATTAAAATGGAAAAGTATTTATAAATATAAATTATTATGTTTTTTTTTGAATAGGCTATTTCACTAAATTCTAAGTGTTTTATACCAAATTCACTATATAACCTCTAACAACAGGTAATTTTCAAATTGAACTTACCATCGCAGAAAAACCAACTGAGCTGATATTAGCTAAAATTGCAGATCGCACTGTATATTAAAGTTCGACTATGTAATCTTTTCTCGGTTTTATATTGAAAATCTTTAAACAACTTTCGCAGAATCACTCTGTTCAACATCATAAAATTGGCTTCATTTTGAGGTGTAATCTGACAAAAGATTTATTTTGTTTTTTCTGTACGTCGAGATATTTGTAGCAGAAAGCAAAGTTTCAGTATATCGCTCAGTCCAAAGCAGTCAAAGAAGTTTTTACATTAGATTTGTATCGCTTTAAGAGCTGGTTCCAAGACATACAAATTTTATGTTTTAAGTCTCAACATCCTCTTAAAAGTCTTCTCAGTAAGGCAAAGCAAATTATAATTTTTTTCAGTTCTCCAGTTGCAATACTGACCGTCACAAATTCGTAAAAAATTGAAAATCTTAAATAGAGGTGTTCTTCGAAATAGTCAAAGAACCTCTCCACTTTTATTTGTTTCAATTCTATGGTTATTAGAAATAGAGATTTTGGCGCGTTAAGACTACAAACATTTCAGGTCAGCAGTTTGAGTCAAAATACGGTTAATTTTCCATAACTCGAACGTCTATAACTCCAAATTCTCTATAACTTCGAGCTCTTGAATTGGTAATAAAGTCAAATTTCATACAAATTACCTTCCGTAGCCCGGAAGTCTCTCTAACTCGAAGTTTTTTGTGAATTATGGTGATTCGAGTTAGGGAAGTTCAACTGTAGTACGAGTAGCTTCATTCCAACATAACTCTTTTACCTCAGAAATCTACATTTTTTCAAGATGATCTCTTAGAAGACCTAAGTTATAGGCATGATATACGAATGACGAACGACTTAAGGGGTTACATGGGTTTCGTCGCGTGAAAAATGGCATATTTTCAATATTTTTTTATGTAAAAAATTATTTAATTTATTAAAATATTTTTCTGTCTTATATATACATATTTATTTACATATTATATTGAGATGTTGTAGAAATTAATAAGCCAAAAAACAAAAAATCGATTTTTTGAACTCACGAAACCCATGTAACCCCTTAAACCGTTGTTGTTCTCACGATAGTCGGTTCTATGTAACCGGAATGGACCTAAATATTTATTCGACCAATGATAAAATAGAGGCCTTTTAAAAGGCTAAGGTCAAGGCGGCAGTTTTCCTCAAAATTATTTGTTTTATACCTCTACAACAACAATAATGACCCCTCGTACTTAAAATATCTTATTTGTCTGTTCGACGCTTCGCATATATAGTAGCTCCCTACGCCGGTTTTGGAGAAGTATCTCAACTTCAAAATGTTTGTAATCCAATTAGACGATAGTTAGGTTTGAGAATATCGAATTAACGTTTTGCCATGTTGAAGACTAACTTAGAATATCCTAACCAATAGCATATATTGTGGGCCGAGTCAAAATTTATGTATTATATCTTAGACTGCAAAGAACATCTGAGCTTAATGTTGTACTATCTGTCTCTAACCAGAATACATATTTAAAATTAGTTAGCAGATTATGTTCAATTTAAAATTTCATTGATAATCGAAATATTTAAAGGTATTAAATTTACACATTTATAAAAGAAAATCGTGTTAAATTATTGAATATTTCTTACAAGAAACTCACTTTCATTCAAAAATTAAATTTTCCTCAATTATTTTCTCACAACTTCTATTATTTATAAGCGCTGTTAATAAATTGGCGTTAATAATATTATAATTACGAAGAAAATAATGAATCTTCTATGGAATTCGCTGCGGCAGGTGCTTCCGAAAATATCAAAAATGTTAATTTGCCTATTAGAGATTGATTTGGCGGTAATTATGATTGATGAAAGTTGCAAGAAAATTGTGCACCATAAAAATCTAAAATTTCTTACACTTTCACTCGCGTTGAGAATGGTTAATTTGTGTTTTTTTTTTTAATTTTGTTATTTGAAGAAGAAAATTCTCTTATATGAAATGAAATGAAATGCTACTGTTAGTTTTACGGTTGTTTTGGGTAATAAATTGAGTTTTTTTTATTATTTTCCGATTTTACATGAATTAATCGGTTTGAAACAAAAGCATATTAACATAACAAAATGTCACAAATTTTATCTACTATTTATGCGATTTGTATTTAACCGCTATTTTATGGTGTTAAAACAAGAATAAAACCAATCAAATAAAAGGCGCACGAAGGTAATGTCAAAACAAAGCTACCGCGTTTACGATCGAAATTTGAATTTTTAATAATTATTACGATTTTTAAAACAAAACTATGTTAATAGCTACAAATACAAACGCACACATACACATGCAGTTAAGTAGCTGTGTGTACGGATTAGTGAAATACCATTTGCATTGAAAGACAATAATTTAGTAGCAGATAAGTTAATTAAAGTGGCACCTATAGCTGCTTAATTTGAATAAATCTCTGAGCGAGGCAGTGAATACTAATATGAATAAATACATAAGCATGTGTGTGTGTGTGTTTGCGTGCGCTTGGGGCGACTAAACGCTACAAAACATAACATTACTGTCGCATTAATCACACCGACTCAATAAAAGAAACATCAAATAAACTAACTGGATAAGCCGACAAATGTCCGAATGTGGACAGATGAGCTAACGGGGTTTGTGTGCTGTTGGACAAATGGCATTTTGAAAACTATAATATAATGTATTCAAAGATGTTCGCTTATCTTTGAATTTGATGACTACATTAACTTTACATAAATTTAACTGGACAATCAGATTAGGTGGGATTAGAAATTGTTCTTTAAAAGGTTCACAATATGGTTTGTAAGGTTGAGCTGTGTATTTTGAGATCAAGATCGCAGAATTTAGTGAATTCTAATTATGAGTATATTTAAAATACCCAGTCTTTTTAACATAACCGCAACAGGTTACCATTAGAAGACGATGAAGAAATGTTGCTTTACCTACTTAACTATCCTACAAACCTTTAACTAATATGCATCTACTTATTTTCTTTAATAGTCAATGAACCCACTACTTAGGTTAGGTTAGGTTGTAAGGCTGTTTCCCAAAGGGAAACACACGTAGACTTTAAAATATAGTCCTTTGTGAAACCTGGATCCCCCTTAGATTAACAATTAATAGTCGACAAAGCGCCCTGAATCTACTACAAATCTGCAGAAATTTTTTAACTTCTACATTCGCTATTTCGCGAGTCTGCTCTAAAAAGTGAGATCCAAGAATTTTGTGTCTAGATCTCGCAAAGGCGAGACATTCCAGAAGAAAGTGATGAGACGATTCCACCTCATCCTCCTCCATGCAGCTTCTACAGCTAGCGTCCGGTAAGATTTTTAACCTTACAGCGTAGGTGCCGATGGGGCAATGGCCAGTAAGAACCCCTACGACTAAGGAGAGGTAAAATTTACTGAGGGCGAAAAGTTCGGTAGACCTACCGCGGTTTACCTTAGGCCAGAAGGATCTTGCGACTACGCAACCACTACTTTGTAACATTACTTCTTAGACGCAGTTCTTCTCTATGTAGTCTCTAGTTTTAAAACCTAAAATAACTTCGGAGTAAAAATTAGTAGTAATTATATTGATAATATTAATATTTGATTATCTTAAACATCTCTGAAAAACTTGATTCACGCTATTAATGGGTTACTCATGAAAAATTAGGCGATTTTTGTGAATTTTTTTAAAAGAAAGTATTCGATGGAATGTTTCGAAGCTTTTTGGATATAATAAGGTATATTTTCAGTTATATTTTAAGATTTTTTTTACAAAAATATTGAAAAACAAGTAAGGAAGGGCTAAGTTCGGGTGTAACCGAACATTTTATACTCTCGCAATTTATTTATTTAACTTAATTAATATTATATAATACACAATTTGACCCACATATTCGTCATATATATTGTATAAAGTCCATTGGAAGTAGGAAACCATAATATTAGGTTAGAAGCACCGAGGTCCTGATGTGTGATATATGGGGCCTTGAAAACCTATGGTCCGATTTCGGCGATTTTTAGAAATGGGCTGCCACACTATAAATACAGTATTTGTGCAAACTTTTGCACCGATATCTTCACTAGTGCTTACTTTATATGTTGTAAAGTAAACGATTCAGATCATCTTCTAAGTTCTGGTATATAGGAAGTAGGCGTGGTTGTGAAGCGATTTGGCCAATTTTCATAACATATTATTGGGAGGTAAGGAAACTATTACAAACCAAGTTTCATTGAAATCGGTCGAGTAGTTCCTGAGATATGGTTTTTGACCCATAAGTGGGCGACGCCACGCCCATTTTCCATTTTGTAAACAAATCTGAGTGCAGCTTTCATCTGCCATTTCTTATGTGAAATTTAGTGTTTCTGATGCATTTCGTTAGTGAGTTAACCCACTTTTAGTAATTTTCAACCTAACTTTTGTATGGGAGGTGGGCGTGGTTATTATCCGATTTCTTTCATTTTTGGACTGTATTAGGAAGTGGCTAAAAAAAACGACTGCAGAAAGTTTAGTTTATATAGCTCTATTGGTTTGCGAGATATGTACAAAAAACTTAGTAGGGGGCGGGGCCACGCCCACTTCCCCAAAAAAATTACATCCAAATATGCCCCTTCATAGTGCGATCCTTCATACCAAATTTTATTTCCATAGCTTTATTTATGGCTTAGTTATGGCACTTTATGTGTTTTCGGTTTTCGCCATTTTGTGGGCGTGGCAGTGGTCCGATTTTGCTCATTTTCGAAAGCAACCTTCCTATGGTGCCAAGAAATAAGTGTGCCAAGTTTCATCAAGATATCTTAATTTTTACTCAAGTTACAGCTTGCACAGACAGACGGACGGACGGACAGACAGACATTCGGATTTGAACTCCACTCTTCACCCTGATCACTTTGGTATATATAACCCTATATCTAACTCGTTTAGTTTTGGGTGTTACAAACAACCGTTATGTGAACAAAACTATAATACTCTCTTTAGCAACATTTGTTGCGAGAGTATAATAACGGAGTTGTCTTCGGAAGTGCCAAAAAATTCCCTAACTGCTGACATGATTCCGGCCGAATGAGTAGCTGAAACAAAATGATTCAAAAAGGTTATTAAAGTCGAAGATACGATTATTGAAAAATATCAAAAATTAAGAAAATGGTGTAGTTCTGAAACAGAAATCGTTAAGGCCATTCAAAAATTATTCAAGATACGACCTTGCCGCTTTCACAGAATATTTTTGGAAGTAAAAACTATCGAATAAGCAAAAGATAAAAAAATCAATTTTTTGAAAGTGTGACACCATAACAGTGCCCCTTAAGGCTACCCAGAACTATAAGGCAGCGGAGATCTGATAAAAGCAAAATATGTATAGTCTGAAGAAAGCATGTTTGAAGATTGATTATTTTGTAATCCACATGAAAAGATCATACAGATTGTTGACTGGAATTGTTAGTATGGAATACTAGTACGTTTCGAAGGGACCATTTTCAACAAGACAAAAAAGGATTTTTTTTATGACAAACCATTGACATTATTACCATACAATGAGACATCTCTTAGAGAGTTCGAAAGATTTACAAAACTTAAGTGTTGGCAACGGTTATTGTCAGGTTATTGAGAACGATTAACGGTGTGAACTGTGTAAAAGCGTCCAAATAAATTTGTGAATTCCAATCCAACTGTTCTTTTGGCAGGGACGAGTCGTTTTTCAAGACTGAAAACGCTATTGAGGATCGTTTGATTTGAGACGATGTTAAGAAGACGCAAAACGACTTCACCTCCTTTGACAGAATTCTATAACCTTAAAATTCATTTCCTCAAACGTTGTAAGTATTTCTATATATATAGTGAAAGTAAGCCGTAGAATCAAGAATGCGCTGTCGTTCTTCCACTTAGAATGCAACCCAAGAGTATGTGGTCTAGTTCAAAAACAAACAAGAAACAGCGTAAGCGATAAATGTTTACATTTAAGCTTATCTTGTCTGGCTTAACATATGCAGCGAGTTTCAGGGCTTACTGCTGTCGGTGGCTGCCCTGCGCCCATCGCCCAGCTGTCATCGACTGGGTGGGGCTCTAATCGTTCGCCAAAGCTAAAAGTGTCTGCCGTCACGTTGTCTCGCTGTTATTAACCTACTCCATTAAACTGATTTCAAATTTTAATGCGCGCCACAACAACAACGAATCAAAGACCCTGGTTAGTTATTGTGCTATTCAACTTCTAAGCCGCAAACTGGTTGCAGGGGACTTTTTTGTTATAAAATATGTTAGTGACTTTATCCAGTTAGGCATTCATTCTTGAATGCGCCTTAAACGCAGCGCTTTATTTATATATTTTCTTGCTAAATTTGTTTTTGTACACTTCTAAGCGCAGCCAAAGAAAAGTGAAATGCGCCTGCGCATTGACCCTGTCATTAGCTATTACTTTGTAAGCTTTAACACTTGGGTTGTTACAATTATTGTTGGTGTTGCTGTTACCTCTATTGTTGTTGTTGCTGTTTTTACTCTTTTTATGTTGGTTACCACTAATGTTGTTATTGTTATTGCTGTTGCGCTTCTAAACTGCCCGTGCACGCTTGCGGCGCGCTGTTCGAAATGCTTGGCGCGCTTCGTTCCGCTTCACCCTGCTCGCTGGTCGATCATCGCTCGTCACACTGCAACACTTTCACTGCGTGTTTGATCTTTCAACAGCTCGTGTTTTCAATTATTAGCATTTAGCACAACAATAACTCACTTTGATTGAACGCGGAGTGACCAGCATTGCGACCAGCATTCAGTTGAGCTTAGCGTCTAAGCCGCGCTTAGCCATAATGAACTGACAAAGCGTTTATCTTACGGCAGCGTACGCGTATACCGTTATTATATATTATTGTATATTTTGTGCAAATTGCTATGATCACCGTTGCTGCTATTTTCTTTTAGTTTTTTGTGGAGATTTACTTTCGCACACATTTTGTTGTTGTTGTTTTTTTTTCAATTTCACTGCCGTCGCTAAACGTCGTGTATATTTGTGGAAATTGCGCACGCAATATTTCGAAAATGAAAACGAAATTCTTGAGATTAGTGATTTTGCTTTTTGTTTTTGCAGACTTAATGATTTTTAATTGTGCGCGCATTAGAAGTTATTAGTGAGGCAAATTAGAAAACGAAAGGAAGGTAGGGTAAATGACACTGTGATGTTTTGTGTTTAAGTCGTTGGAGCTACAACTTAATGAAGCGTTCTACAGTTAAATCAGATAAATAAAGTAAAATAAGTTAATATTATATATCTATAAAGATATATGGGAAATATATTCAAGTTTTCAAAAAAAAAAAAATCAAAAATATCATTTCATTAATATTTCACTAAAATATCTCACATTCACATTCGTTAACACAAAATAAGAATGAGACGAAAATCTCAAATTTGGTATACGGAGGCTAACCAAGGTCATCATATTCTGACCCTAGACCTCTTAACATCTGTTAAATATAATATATGTTGACCGATATATTTTACATTAGGTCGAAAATCACTATATTAGGTTGGCAAATATCCATTCCGCCTTCGCGCTATTTTTAAGTTTTCCTTTGTTCGTAAAGCTAGAGAAAAGTTCCGTGAGATTAATGGTGTTTTTGGGGATGATACTCTATCACTTCGAACTGCGGAGGAATGGTTTCGACGATTCAGAGCGGGTGAAAACGACACCATGGATAAGCCAGTCGGCAGGAGACCTGAGACGACGAGTACCGATCAAATCATATAAAACCATGAGTAAGACCGGCATGTGGCATCTCGCGACATCGCCCAGGAGATGGTAGTTAGTCACCAAACCATTTTAAACCATCTGCTGAAGGCTGGATACAGAAAAATGCTTGATGTTTGGGTTCCGCATGATTTGACGCAAAAAACCTTCTGGACCGAATCACCGCCTGCGATATGCTGCTGAATCGGAACGAACTCGACCCATTTTTGAAGCGGATGGTGAAGGCCAGTGAATCGTCCCAAACAGTGGCCAAGCCGGGATTGACGGCCAGCAGGGTTTTGTAGTGTTCCACAAGGACAACGCCAGACCATACACTTCGTTGATGACTCGTCAGAAACTACGGGGCTCGGAGGAGAGGTTTTATCGCATCCACCACATAGCCTGAACTTAGCGTCAAGTGATTACAACCTGTTCCTGTCCATGACGAACGTCCTTGGTGATGTAAAGTTGAACTCAAAAGAGGCTTGTGAAATGTGGCTGTCCGAGTACTTCGCAAATATGGAGGGGGTTTCTACAAGGGGGGTAATATGAAGTTGCCGTCTATATGGAAACAGATTTTCGAACGAAACGGCGCATAATGGAACTAAATCCGTTTTATTTTTTATAAAGCATTGAATAAAGAGTAAAAAAACGGAAAGATATTTGCCAACCTAATAAATTTGGTCTTGGAGTATATGCATATGGTTCCACCCAATTTTTACTAAACTAACTCATACTTTCATCGATATATTCGATATTAAATCAATCCTTATATGTATGTATCTAGTATGTGGGACCTTGGTTTCGACACTAACCTAAAGAATATTCAATATAATAGATGCACTCATTTTGATAAGATATCTTGTATATTGACCGATTTTGAAGTAGGAAGTACTGAAACCGAATTGATTTGTTTATAGCTCGGTATTATTCCGGAAAGGTATTTATTTAATTTTTCGATATTATCCGATATTTCGTTAAAGAATCAGTTATGGCCACACATTCGGTCTATGAATCTTGAAAAGTTAGGTTATGTTTGATTAAGTTCTCCTCCACGACTAATATCTTTAGAACTCTGGGAAGAAATTGGTGTTACCGAACTCAGAGAGTCTTAAAAACGCTTAAATAATGAGATGGTGTATATCTAAACCGGTTTGAGGCCAATTTACTAGGTCTAATAGCAGAGAATAGTTCACGCTCATTGAGGTTATTAACATTACATAAAATTCAATGGGTAGAGAGGAGGATAAGATGTCTCGAACTTTCGTACTTTAGTCGGCTTTTGCCTTCTAAGAAGAATGCGGTTCAATTCCATTGCTTTAATTATGAAGGTTTATAACTATCGTCTAACTCTTGAAACACCTAATAAAAAATCGACATTTGCTTATAATTTTTTGCTGCAATGAATATAATAAAATTAACTCTTTGGTCTTTTCGCTTTCTCAAACTACAAAGATAAAATTTGTTTTTTCTTCACACAAAATTATTCCCTTTGAACTCCCTTAAGCTCCGCAAAAATTTACAAATTATTTCCTTTAACTTCTTTTTACTAATTCTTTTTTCGTGCGACTTTAAATTCTTTTTAATTTGCGTGAAGACCACCAGCAAAGATTCTGCGCCTTGTATCATTTTGTTTTCGCTTACGCGTACAGGCAGTAGCAAATAATTTGCTTAAAAGCATGGTAGTTCAGAAGCCGCCTTGACGTTCGTTCTTTTTATTCTTTCATTTATTAATGTCTAATTAATAACATTTTGCGCTATAAAAGGATTAAAAGTCTCTTGAACCTTCGCACATATGTTTTTTGTTCTTAAGCGTGAGCGTGAAATTGCGAAGCTGTTCTCAGGAAGTATTGAGTTCATGCGTGTGATTAGCGCATGTGTGCTTTATGGAAGCTTGTGCGTGAATATATTTCAAAAATAATGTAGAATTACTATAGAATTTGTAAGATTGTTTCTTAATGTTTAAATAATTCTGATGACCTCTTCTTATTAGGTCAAAGACACAGAAGTGTGAATTGATAAACACCAGTATGTTTTGTCGTAACTAATTTGATATTTATTCGCTGGATTTAGTATATATCATTTATTGAGTGAACTCAGCTCGACCTCTGTGTATTTGGTGAGAACGAGTTTTGAACTTGAAAAATAAATAAGTTGATTCTTGGTATATTTCTTTATATTGTAAGTTGAGGAATTTATATGACATTCCTAACCTCGAAGTATTGATTCATAAACCGCAAATAAATCAAATTCACTGAAAGCCAGGAAGAAGGTAAAATCCAAAGCTATACCTGTTTGATTAAAGTGGAAGATGAGGTTACATTTCTATAAATCGTTCAGAAAACAATGCCACCACAATATGAGATGGGTGAATCCTAAATTGTTCAAGGAAATTTGTCCAAGGGTATTACTACATCTTGAGAGAGTGAGATAGATACATAAAGAAAGAGAGAGTATGAGGCAGAGTGAGATAGGTCATGACTCATGAGGGAAAAGGAGATATGAGAAAATTTTCGAGATCAAATTTCCTACCTCTCAGTCACTTGCATATCAAAGTACAAGTTCATATCTTAAAAGATAAAATATTTCTTTAACTAATACTATATCATTTGATATCCGGAATATGTAGTTAAACCAAGCAACGGTACTCAGGAATTCTAAAGGCTACAGATCTATTAAGAGAATACAATGAGTGTAGTCTATAATCAATGCCCAATCCACAAAAAGGGAGACCCCACAATTTGCGCCAATTACCGTGGGATAAGCCTCCTCAACATCGCGTATAAGGTTCTGTCGAGCGTATTGTGTGAAAGACTAAAGCCCACCGTCAACGAACTGATTGGACCTTATCAGTGTGGCTTTAGACCTGGAAAATCAACAACAGACCAGATATTCACCATGCGCCAAATTTTGGAGAAGACCCGTGAAAATAGGATCGACACACACCATCTCTTTGTCGACTTTAAAGCTGCTTTCGACAGCACGAAAAGGAGCTGCCTTTATGCCGCGATGTCTGAATTTGGTATCCCCGCAAAACTAATACGGCTGTGTAAGCTGACGTTGAGCAACACCAAAAGCTCCGTCAGGATCGGGAAGGACCTCTCCGAGCCGTTCGATACCAAACGAGGCTTCAGACAGGGTGACTCACTATCGTGCGACTTCTTCAATCTATTGCTGGAAAAAATAATACGAGCTGCAGAGCTAAATCGAGAAGGTACAATCTTCTATAAGAGTGTACAGCTACTGGCGTACGCCGATGATATCGATATCAACGGAAACAACACCCGCGCCGTTAGTTCTGCTTTTTCCAGACTGGATAAGGAAGCGAAGCGTATGGGTCTGGTGGTGAACGAGGACAAGACGAAATATCTCCTGTCGTCAAACAAACAGTCAGCGCATTCGCGTCTTGGCTCTCACGTCACTGTTGACAGTCATAACTTTGAAGTTGTAGATAATTTCGTATACCTAGGAACCAACGTTAACACCGATAATAATGTCAGCCTTGAAATCCAACGCAGAATCACTCTTGCCAACAGGTGCTACTATGGACTGAGTAGGCAATTGAAAAGTAAAGTCCTCTCTCGACGAACAAAAACTAAACTCTACAAGTCCCTCATCATTCCCGTCCTACTTTATGGTGCAGAAGCGTGGACGATGTCAACATCCGATGAGACGGCACTAGGAGTTTTCGAGAGAAAGGTTTTGCGGAAGATTTACGGTCCCTTAAACATTGGCAACGGCGAATACCGCAGAAGATGGAATGATGAGCTGTATGTGTTGTTCGACGACATAGACATAGTCCAGCGAATAAAAAGACAGCGGCTACGCTGGCTGGGTCATGTTGTTCGAATGGATGAAAGTGCTCCAGCTCTGAAAGTATTCGATGCAGTACCCGCTGGTGGAAGCAGAGGAAGAGGGAGACCTCCACTCCGATGGAAGGACCAGGTGAAGAGGGACCTGGCTTCGCTTGGAATAACCAATTGGCGCCAAACTGCCAGAAGGAGGGATGCGTGGCGCGCTGTTTTGGACTCGGCTATAACCGCGTAAGCGGTGTCTACGCCAGTCAAGAAGAAGAAGAAGTCTATAATCAGCTCCCAAGAAATATAAAAGAGTTCTGACGAGTTTCTATCAATGATTGGGTGTATTTTGAATATAATACGCTATAGGTTGGGCTGAAGAATACTCGATTTCTCAAAGAAAATAATATTTTATATATGATCTGTATAGATCACAAAACCATGAAGAGGAAAATAACAACTATGTATATTGACCCGATATCGAGACTCTAATGTGAATTAGTCTACCTCAAGTCTGTCAAACCAATGTCAGACAATCTCCGAGTAACATATAACACATAACATGTCGGTACCATGTTTAAAAAAATTATTATAAATACAACACTGAAATAATAATTTTGCTACTTTCTCACCATCGCAAGTAAATGTGATGTCAAAATCTTGCAGCATCTTCTTAAGAAAAGGTTCTCACATATTCATATAGCACAACAATATGCAAATCTATCAGACTTGCAAAACAAATAAGAATAAAGAAAGCACTGTTGCAACCCAAAGGCAATGGTCGAAATTGCGCAGCAGCCGAGAGACAGTAAAATTCCCGTTAAGTGACACAATGCGTCAAAGTGATAACGCCAAAGCGGTAAATGCGAAGTCAAAATGCAAATTTTTGCACACTTTTTGTGCTCGTTTTTATGACAGCCGTAAAACACGGGAAATTATTATATTACGTACAGTTGGTGACAACGAAGGGCAGACGGCGGTCGGTTGATGCAAGGCGGCTGGAGCTGGGAAATGGAACTCCTTTCTTTGCTGCGCCAAATCGGCGAAACCACTTTTACTGGGGCAAATGAAATAGAAAGGCGACCGGTGACAAAATTAACTCTGCAGACAAATGACATTCGCCCAATAACAAAAAAAAACGACAAAAAATGGTTGGCGTGTTGACACCAACATTACCGTTATTTGCACTCGTCCGTCGTAAAGCTAATTGTGAGTCAAACTCTTTTTAGAAGTCTATCGGCTCGAGTGTGTGCTGACTGAAGTTATTGGCAGCGACAGTGGTGGAGACGAGAGCGTCAGCGGCTCGCCATTCGCATGCAAAACAGTTGAGCATTTGATTTGTTTAAAGTGAAAATTTGCATGCCAAGGCATTGAACTTTGCGTTCAACTCTGTTTGTGCTTTTGTTTTTGCTGTTGTTATTCATAATTTCTATTTGCTTTTACCGTACGCATTTAAAACTGGTCAAGACACTTGACAGTGTGACGACGGCGCAGGGTTAATACCGCAGACATGTAGACACATGTGGGTCCTGAGAAAGAGTCACAAAATGTGTGACACATTGTCTGTGCTCATTTGCATTTAACGGTGCACTAAGTTAGCAGCACACTTTTGCTTCTTACGGTGACTCGGTCCACGCGCATATGCAAATCTTTGCAAGAAGATTGGCGTTTTTGCGACTCACAGCCATCACTTTCACACTAACAAGCTCTTGATTTTTTTCGGGTGATAAATTGGTAGGCTAACGAAAAGGAAGATTTACTTGGGAGATATGTGAGCAGCGGATGTTGTCAAAATAATTGGAGCTGTGCAAAATTTAGTGGAGGTTAACAAGGATAGCGCCACTAACTAGCTGCCTGATCTCTTTTGCAACGTGATCATCCAGATTACTTCGATTATCCGTCTTTAGGGCCTTAGAACTTTGGATAGGTTAGTAATGATAAGACAGTAGCCCAGAAAAATAACTGAACACGGATACATTTTAGGAATCAGGTTGCATATGTTGACAGTCTAATGTTTTTCGTTTTAAAGCCTCCATTTCGACAGCTTCTATCCTTTAATGTCTGGTAACTAATCTCCTGAGTTCTTTTGGGGAATTTAACTAGTGTAATTTACATTCTTTGATCATAGTTTTCGAATTCAGGAAGGTTGAAGTGCCTTAAGGGTAAGAAATCTAAAGAGAATATGAAGTAACCGAGTCTAAAACCAGATACCGGATGGAAAAATAGCCAAACCGACGTCCAACAAGAGGACTACAGTTAAAGCGCCCATTCTTTTTCTTTCTTTTCTCGGAACAAACTGAGAGAGTTCAATAGATATGTTCTATTAAGGGTCTAGGCTTTCTTTGGATTGGGACGAGGTAATTTAGAACTATTATATGCGAACCATAGTGAATCCTGAACTCGGAAACTTACCGACTTCAACTGACAGGGGCCCTCAATAGCATGGGCGCCAGTAGAATTGTGGTTAGACATAATCTTCAAAGCATACGATTTACATTTAATAGCGGCCAGACGTTTATACCGTAATTTTGATAGACCCAAGTTCGGTCATTTTGGAAGGAATTTCGTATGTGAAAGGAACACAACATTTTGGTGAGAACCGATTAGTAAAAACCCAGTAAAAAGTATTGATCGAGATAGCTGATGTTCTAGAGATTTATTTTCCGTTTATATTTAGAAAGATCTTTGCAAAGGAGGCGCCACGGTGCTCACAATGGACCAAAACAACGACGAATTGATGATTCGGAACAGTTTTTGGAACTGTCCAGTCGTAGTACAATATATAGTTTCTGGATCGTTGAATCAATTTATGAGGACATATGGAACTTGAATCGAAGAATATCCGAGTATAGTGCGCGAAGAACTGAATCCAAAACACAGAAAGACGCTTAAGTCAGAATGCAATGTTTTGGTGTCTGTATTTTGAGATGCCAATGTAATAATATTTATCGACTTTCTTCAAATGGGAAACCATGGACTTGATCTTGCTTCCGCATATGCCGGATCTGGTAACGCAAACTCTCTCTTCCTGTACTCAAACCTCAACGGAAGATTGAAGCAAAGACAGAAGCGACGCCTAGGAGGCTGTGGTATTCTTTAAAACTTTGCGAACTGTCTTAGCCTCTCGCTTAAATTGTTCTTGACTACTTTTTTATTAGATCGCAACAGGTTGTTCTACAAAATAAAGTCATAAAATTCCGAACTCAATGCATATTAATTGGAAATATGTCTTATTATTTGCAAAAAGAAGAACAAGCTAACTGGGTCAAATAAGCCAAAATTCGGATAACTGTTATAACTAACTGGTATACATAACTGTTTAGGCATTGTTTACAAGCAAGAATAACAGCAAACCTCTAATGAGTATCTAGCGCCGAATTTTTTCTCAAAAATGGGTTAATTAATGATTTAAATAAAGCACTTAAATCCGAAAGCTTTGACATTCACTTCCTTTTTGTACAACAATAAATAAAAATCCATATCATTTACATATGTATCTGCATATCGGATCGGAGAATCTTCGCAATAAACAAGCATTAGCGCTCGATCGAACAACAACAGAACAGCTGCCCAACGGCGCTGAGCTTAAGCTCATGAATATCCAATTAATCCGAAAATCGACGAAGATCGATAAATACATATATATATACACAATCGAACTGTATTAATTGCGTTTCCTCTGCGAAAGCACACTTCACTCACAGACACACACGCACTGTAGAGTGGTTTCTTAGAATTTCATTCTTTGCGTTTTTGAACTATTTACGAGCATTTGTGCGGATAAATAGATCTAGTAATTATATAGTACTATATATTTATGAATATTTTTGAGTGTGTGTGTGTTTGTGTGCGCCCACTGACCCACTGACTGAATTGTTTTGTGCGAGAGTTCGCACACTGATTAACGCTTGTTGATGCATATCGCTTGCTGCGGCGCGTTCGTTCGTTCGTTCGCTCGCGCGTTTTGTTATCCGATCGCGTTGATTTTGATTGCCGGCGAAAATTTTAATGAATGGATTACTTTCTATTTCTTTCAAATTAAATACGAGCCGCAGAAGATGCGTATTAAAACTGTTTTTTGTATATTTAGATAGAAAATTTGTCGGTCCAGCGGTGATTTGTGCCTTGGTAATGTGCGCTTTGAGAACGCTAAAGGAAGGGCGGCCTGCCATGCGATCCATATCTATTGTGTCTTTGATTAAACAAAATGTGTACGCATGCGCAGCATTGAGCTTCAATTATGGCTGGTGTCGATTCATTATTGTTATTGCGCGGCAGTTGGTCGGCAAGCGTTCATCTCAGATACATGTAAATATGTTAAAGCCTAAACGCTCGCTTAATGAATTGTGACGCACAAATATTTAAATTTTCTATACACATTTGTTGTTGTTGTTGCTTTTACTCGAGACTCAAGCTTACAAGCTTGGGAAAATTTTTCAAATGCACGCAATTTGTTGCCACAACTGTCGACACTAATGCTGCTGGGGGCTTTATTGTTGTTGGTTGTTTGGTTGTTGTTGCCACTTTTATTGTTGTTGTTACTTTTTGTTGTTGCCACTCTTCTCGTTGTTGTTACTTGTCTTGTTGTTAGTTTTGTTAATGCACATTTTAATGCAGTTAATTTTGTGTAATTATTGCAGTTTGTTAACGATTACTTTTAGTTGAGCTATCAACAACTTCCCATTTGGCGCTACTCATAGCTACAGTAATGCACCCGAACCAGCAGTTCATAATTTGTTTACACGTGGAAACTGCGAAAAGTGTAACAAAACAAAAAATCAGCCGTAAGCTATATCCCAAGCGCCGCTCTAATGAATTGGTTCACACAAACGCCTACTTCATTAAATTTTGCCGTCTAAGAAAGCCTCTTCGAGTGGTTTCGGAACTGTGTGAGTTCGGGGAAGTATAATTAGCGTTTCTTACTAAAGTATTTAGATTTAATTTTAAGCTCAGCTTACATAAGGGGCGATGAAACCTAAATTTTCAAACAAATAGTTTCGCAGCGTTGTATTTTAGCTTTGTTTTTTTGTTTAAAAAAATATTCAAACAAAGGTTTTTTCGAGAAATATAGATTCTCGTAGCACAGCCATATTTTGATATTAAAACTAAGGATTTACAGTTAGCGGTCAACTTACCACAAGAGCATTCAGCTTACTTCGATTATTCGTATTTAGGGTCTTAGAACTTTGGATAGGTTATTGATGAGAAGACAGTAACCCAGAAAAATAATTGAATAAATACTGTGCACGGTGTTCCATCTGTTCCCAGTCTAATGCTTTTCGTAAAGTCTTCATTTAGGCAGATCCTTTAATGGCAACTAATTTCCTAGGTTCTTCTGATGAACTTAACTAGTTTAATTCACATAACTCAATCAAATATTTCGAATTTAGGAAGGTCGAGAAAATAAAATTAACTCTACATAAAGATAATAACAAGTAACCGTGTCTAAAGGCAGAAACCAGATGAAAAAATGGACAAACCGACTTCTAACAAAAGCACTACTGTTAAAGCGCACAGACCGTAGAATCGAATACTAAACACCTAGTGGTGTTCTTAAAAAGGATTGATCGATATGGCCGATGCTCTAAAGATATTATTCCTGTCAGCACAGTCCAAGTTTAACTAGGCAACAGATAAAAACCACCTATTATTCCCCTAAAAAAGAAGAGTTGACGAAAATTACGACCCCAGATTGTGGATCTAAGAAGAACGATATCAAGAGGTTACAATAAGAAACCTGAGGAAGATCAAAAGCGAACATAAAGGCGATAAAGTCGGTCCGATCAGGGTTAATTCACCAAGGAGCAAATACAAAGTTTCTTTTGGATAGTGTGGATCGGTGTGAACCTATAAGGATTCTACTCTTAGGAAAGAGTAATCTTAGTAACGGTACGGTTATCTTCGGACCATTTATCTCTGAGATCTGACATATAAAAGGTATAATCGGAAGAATGCAATCATGCGCTGCGGGGTGTTAGTAAAACCTTGAACCGACTGTGTCCGAATATAATCTCTCGCTTGTAATTTTTCAAATTAAAACAAGTAAGGAAGGGCTAAGTTCGGGTGTAACCGAACATTTTATACTCTCGCAATTTATTTATTTAACTTTTTTTATATTATATAATTAATATATTGTATAAAGTCCATTGAAAGTTGGAAACCATAATATTAGGTTAGAAGCACCGAGGTCCTCGTGTTCGATATATGGGGCCTTAAAAACCTAGAGTCCGATTTCAGCGATTTTTAGAATGGGGCTGCCACACTATAAACATAGTATTTGTGCAAAGTTCTGCACCGATAACTTCAATAGTGCTTACTTTATATGATGTAAAGTAAACGATTCAGATCGTCTTCAAAGTTCTGGTATATAGGAAGTAGGCGTGGTTGTGAAGCGATTTGGCCTATTTTCACAACATATCATTGTGATGTAAGGAAACTATTACAAACCAAGTTTCATTGAAATCGGTCGAGAAGTTCCTGAGAAATGGTTTTGGGCCCATAAGTGGGCGACGCCACGCCCATTTTCCATTTTGTAAAAAAATCTGAGTGCAGCTTCCCTCTGCCATTTCTTATGTGAAATTTAGTGCTTCTGACGTTTTTCGTTAGTGAGTTAACCCACTTTTAGTAATGTTCAACCTAACTTTTGTATGGGAGGTGGGCGTGGTTATGAACCGATTTCTTTAATTTTTGGACTGTATTAGGAAGTGGACAAAAAAAACGACTGCAGAAAGTTTGGTTTATATAGCTCTATTGGTTTGCGAGATATGTACAAAAAACTTAGTAGGGGGCGGGGCCACGTCCACTTCCCCAAAAAAATTACATCCAAATATGCCCCTTCATAGTGCGATCCTTCATACCAAATTTTATTTCCATAGCTTTATTTATGGCTTAGTTATGGCACTTTATGTGTTTTCGGTTTTCGCCATTTTGTGGGCGTGGCAATGGTCCGATTTTGCTCATTTTCGAAAGCAACCTTCCTATGGTGCCAAGAAATAAGTGTGCCAAGTTTCATCAAGATATCTTAATTTTTACTCAAGTTACAGCTTGCACAGACGGACGGACGGACGGACGGACGGACAGACAGACATTCGGATTTGAACTCCACTCTCCACCCTGATCACTTTGGTATATATAACCCTATATCTAACTCGTTTAGTTTTGGGTGTTACAAACAACCGTTATGTGAACAAAACTATAATACTCTCTTTAGCAACATTTGTTGCGAGAGTATAATAAGAAACACGAAAGGTTTATCTAAACTAGCGTACTTTTAAACCTTATTTCGTATGGACTCATCATTCCCTTATTTATAGTAAGAACTGTAATGGTATGGAGATAGAGCTTCGAGCAATTCACTTAGTTGTTTTTTGTAAAGGTAAACCCTTGGGAGACAATCCGACGAAAAAGTCAACTGTTATGCTCCATTTTCTCTCAAAAGTCCTACTACTTTGATTTAACTTCAGAACTTTTAGAATAACTTCTAATGAAAATATCTACTTTTTATGAATATTCTAACTCGAAATTAATATTTGTAAACATGAAATCTCTTTCATATGAACAAAAAAATTACAAGTTTTTGGAAATTTTCTTCCATATAAATTTAAGCATCTCCTCAAAGAAGAACCTTTATTAAACACTTTCGCCCTTTCTTTATGATTATGGTTGCTGACTTCGCTAAAAATTGTATTTGCACTCAAATGTAGGCAATATTTATTTATATTTTCCCCAAAGCACGGCATTTAGTGCGATTTTGAAAAAAAATTAACCTCAAAAACTATTTTTCGAAAATTATTTTAAACGAATTTATTTAAAATTTTTGAATTTTCTAATTTATTTATTTTCAAAAATCAGATATATGGTTCTAACCAACCTCAAACATTTCAACAAATTCTCTCTTTGACTTTATTAAAATTTTTTTTTCACTACACTTTTACTTTTATGCTCCAGATGCAACGCTGCAACTACAACAACAAGAAATGCAAAAACAAAAAATACAAATAAACAAACAAATTTACTTTTCAAGCCCTTAAAAAAAGCAATACTCATTGCAACGCATCAGTTGCTTACTCACAACCATGTTAGGTCAACATGCAACAAACTAATTTCCACTACAACGCCCATTAACGGCTATTGTTGCACCTAAATATTGTTGGTGTAAATAGTTTTCCGCCTTAACTTCAAAATATTTTCATTATTACTTCGACACCTAATCACCAATTGATCGCACACAATCGATTAACGTGCTACACGGTGAGCATGCACCGCAACAACAACAAAAATGAAAACAACAACAACAAGGGAGTACAGAATATCATAACAACATTAATTATGGTGGATGTGTGTGTGTCCGTGTGTGTTTGTTGGGCGCGTGAAGGCATGAAAATGCCCACCGCCTACAAGCCTGTGGCATGCAACGCGAGTGCAATAAATAGCTTGCTTGTTGTTCTGACGTGTTTTTGCTGTTGTTCTCCAGCCTTCATAGGGCAAAAGTGAGAGTCATCAACATCAACAGCGTCATCATCATCATTGGTTATTGTTCAGCGGTGAACTGTGGCGCTACAATAACTCAAATACGCTGTTTTTCCGGTCAAATTGTTGCAATGTTGTTGTTGTGTTTATTATTGTTGTTATAATTTTTTATGTTGTTGTCGTGTGTTCTATGTGCGTTTTGTGTGAAATGCGCCTGCGGTGTGAACGCTTTGCACGCAATTTATGTTCGAAAAATTGTAAGAATTGCTGTTGTTGTTGTTGCTGTTGTTGTTGTTGTAGTGAAAATTATACATATCTTACTTTTAATTTCGAATTTCCCGTACCATTTAATATTGATTGTTATTATTGTGCATTTTTTTTTGGCTTTAGGTTGTTGTTGTTGCCTTATTTTTTCCCAACTCATGCAACGCTTGTTTTCATTTCATTCGCTTTGTTTTCTGCGCAGCATCTTCCCTTCAACTGCATGCAGTTGAAAGCTTTTTTGTGCGCTGGTTTCATTTCACTTTTGTTTGTCTCTTTTCAGTTTCAGTTTTTTGTTGCTTTTTCTTCCACTTTTCTCCTATTGAGAGCTTATACAGTTATTGTGCATTTTGTTTGCTTGCATTTTCTAAACCGTTCACTTTTGTTTTTCAAATTTACTGCATTTGTTGCATTTTTTTCTTTTCGTGTTGTTGCCTCCCAAGCGGTTGGGTTTGGTTTGGGAAGTTGCTGCAAATGATTTGTATGAATGTTTATAGTATATTAAATTTGTATGTACTTATGTGTAGACGCCAGCCAGTGTCTAGCCATTCCACATTTGTTAAGTGCCCATTCGCGCCTAACTGTCCATCAACTCGTATGCCTTTCTATAAAATGTCTGCATAAAGTTTTCATATATACTCGTACACACAAAAATAAGTATATACCTATATCTACATAGTACTTATATTTCCTATATAGTACACCTATCTGTTCAAGGAATTATCATTTTGTTATGTTGCATTTTTAATTTGTTGTTTTTGTAGTTTTGAGACTATATTTTCAACAAGATTTTACACTGACGCTTATAACATTCCCTTTTAACTGTAAAATCATTCTCTTTATTTAATATTGATACTCAATTTATTTTAGTGTTAGTAGTTCAACACTCTCTGAGTGGATTCTGATATTAGAGAAATCCAACTTGTAATTGTCGCGATAAGCTATTTTTCGGTATTTTTCTGGTTTCAGAAATTCGTAGCGTTATTGAAATGTATGAGAATATCCATGTAATCTGAATATGAGTCCATCATAAATCTACTAAAAACCCTAATTTCAACATTAGATAATTTGAAGGGTTGAAAAAATGCAGTCAAGCTCTTAATCTTAGTCTCAGAAATGTGCACTGTCCAAGGAAGTTCAAGATCGCACAAAATTTTGATTCTTATCACAGAGGCCAGAAAAATTGTTATTACTAAAGGGTGATCCATTTCGAGGTTCCCCAATTTTTTAAAGAAAAAAACATAGAAAATTCAAATTTAATGAGTTTCTTTTATCATTCGAAAGAACATTCTTTGCCATTTATTATTTAAAAATTATCGACCAATGATTTCACCGGCCCACAAACCACACCAAACCGTTTTTTTTCTGTATGAAATGACAGCTCTTGAATATCTTCAGGTTGCTCTTCGTCCCAAATGCGGCAATTTTGCTCGTTTACATACCAAAAATGGGCCTCATCGCTGAACAGAATTTAGTTCGAAAACGTCGGATCTTCTTGTAACTTTTCAAAAGACCATAAAGAAGCGATATCACTTGGGAAGGTCGACCGACTTTAGTTCTTGCACAAGCTGTACTTTGTACGATTTCAATTTAAGGTCTCGGCGTAAAATGTGCGAAGTTCCATACGTTGGTCCGAGTTACTGAGTTGCTGCGAACGGCTCAGAATCGACTCTCCACGGTCTTCGTGTACACTCTTAACTAAAGCTGCTATATTTTCTTCATTGCGTGTTGAACGTGGTCTATTCGGTCGAATATTATCCAATAATGAATGCTGGGCTCAAGATGGGTGATGGTGTTTCAAATAGTACGCTCAGTTGGCCGATTATGTTGACCATAAGTTGAGTGAAGCGCCCGAAATATATTTTTTACAGAATGTGAATTTTCGTAATAAAGTTGAACAATTTGTAAACGTCAGTTAAGTCTTGCCATGAGGATATGCCAAAAAATACTAAACAAAATTAACACACGTGATCTGTAAAAAAAGGCTACTGAAAAAGAGGATCTTTGATCACCCGATGGAAGGATATGTGTTTTATTGAGCACAATAATCTACATAGAACTCCAACGTTTCTTTTGGAACAGACGGAACTTGAGACCGCATATCTTAGGGCGGCTGTATAGTTTCAAATAGAAATAGTGCGGTTAAATATCACCAAAATATGTGTGATACAATTTATAGAACCAGTTTTGTTCAAGCTTCCTAGTAAGTAACACAAATGATGATGAGTCGCCTCTCGGTAGCTAACATCAAATCTCAGTTGTATTTTTACAAATATTTTGTTTCTTTAAGATTCTGATATCGAGGTTTTAAAGTTAATGGTTCAAAAAGCTATATTAAATGATAGAGAGAGAAAAGAGAAAAACAAATTTAAGTAAGGAAGAAGATTTATTTGAGCGCAGGTCAATTGATGTATAGTCGAAATATTTCAAATCTGTTTCTGCATACTAGATAATTATCACCAGTCTCCGATCCTGTCAATTACTGGATGAAGTAAAAGTTAAATTCGATATCGTACAATCGGTTGTCGCGGAAAGGTCTAAGAAGCTTGACATTTATAGAGAACAAGAATCAACGACTTCTTAGACCCTCTCCTTCAGAATGACGTTCTGGAACTCAATCATATTGACTTACATATTCAGACCTACTCAAATCAACAGGTTTAACATTCATTTTCAAATGGTCGGAAATCATCGAAACAGGGTGTAAGTAACACCTGAAAGTAGTGTAAAAAAGTTTTTTTCGATCCTTTAACATCTGTGTGGATAATTATCTGGTCAAGGAACTATATCAATCAGCAACTGACAAACATATTTGTTTAACTGTACAATGTTGCAACACAACTATTTGTTGTTGTTTATTTACACCTGTGGGTGTATGAAAATAATAATTTATACTGGAGATGAACTAATTTCAATATTTTTCGCTGATGTACCGTGAAGGCAATATAAATAAATTCTCACAAACATACGCATGCATATATATGTACTATATAGTTAGTTATGCACTTGCAACAATTACGAAATGCCGTTGCAAGAACAGAGCGCACCGCCACAACAGCGGACATACATAAGTTCCATTGAGTAGCGTTAAACAGCAAATGGGGCGTTGCGACGTCAAACACCCCACGCCAAAGTCATTCATTACACGCGTCCGAGCATTCGATGCTTGCAACATAATATCGCTTTGTTGTTTTTATTGTTGTTGTGGCAGTTGCTGTAATAAACGAGGAATTTCGGGAACAACCGGCCGGTGTTCTGCGCCAGCAGTGCAAAAATATACATACATATGAAACCGGGACTCAATGATATGCAAGTAATATGTGACGGCAGGCCAGCTGGTGCATGCAACACTATGTGGCATGTGGCAAGCAACCAAATATGTTGACTGAGCTTTTAGCTTTAAATACGAAATTTATTTATTATGTTGTTCTGGTTGTTATTGTTGGCATTTTTATGCGCCACATTGTTGTTGCAGTTGTTGTTGTGCGGTATTAAACACGTTCTGTGGCCATTTGTTGCACTAATATTTCAACGTTGCGGCCAACTCAATACTTTTTCTTTTTGTTTTTGCTGCTTGTGCAACAAATTCGTGCCGACCCTGCTGTTGCATGCAACATTGCTATCAGCTCAAGTCACCTTCTGTGCGCACACACACATATATGCAATTGCAGTGGATTGTGCTGTCTGTTGCACGTGAAATTTTCGCTGGTTGCCATTCGCCGGTATTTAAAACGTTGAATTATTGATAAGCTAATTTGCCATGTCTGACCCAAATAATTTATTAGCTGGCGATTCGGGCAAAGGAGGCGGCTGACACCGGCGCGTCCATGCCGCCATGTCATGTTCGCCATGAAAACTTAATATTCATGCAACAGCCATAAAACACGCTAAGAATCATAAAAAGATAAAGCAGAATAAATATGCGCCCACAAAGCGCGCTGAGTAGAGCAAATCTGCAAAAAAGAAATGTGAAAAAAGCGCGCTAGAAATGCGCCAGAGGCAAAATGTCAGTTAGAATGCCCAGTTGCTCACGCGCTGTTACACTTTAAACGCGTTTGCGACGCTGTTGCACACAACTATGAAGTAGTTGTAGAATATGCAAATTTCGTGATTGGAAAAGTGAAGATTTCGGGATCCCGAAAATTTTCGGGATTTTTTGGGATTTCTGAAATTTCGTAAAAATTTATAAAATACAACATATAAAAATAAAATTTATGATTTCGGGATCCCGAAAATTTTTGGGGACTCTACGGGATTTTGAAAAATTTGATAAATTATTAACAATATAAAACCTAAAAAATCATCTAAGAAAATTAACGTTATCCCGAAACTGCAAATCACGCGACACGGGATCCACAGCAGGCGGCATACCTCGCTTACCTTACAACCAACCATTACACGGTACCACATTGCTTATCAACACTTTGTTTGAAACTTTGGGCGCTGCTTATGATTTGCTGTGACCGCGCGCGCGCATGCGCACTGATTACAAATCTTTATGTTTTTATTTATAGCCAACCCAAGGTGTGTGCTGCGGCCGCGTCGCTGTTACGGCATCCGCTGAGTGGGCGTTGAATGGCAAATTTGCACGCGCGCGCCTTGCCGTGAGGGCAAAACGCCACAGCCCAATACCGCAACAATATGGCAAACAGTTAGTTGTAGGTGGCATGCAACACCAAGTAAGTATGTGTGTGTGTGTGTTTGTGTTGCGCACTGGCTGTTGGCCGCGGTATGAAGTGTTAAACTGTTTAAATAACAATTTGCTTGTGTTGAAAAATTGAAACGGTTTGTTGAACTTGACATTTGAGTGTCAAAATGACGTCTTATGTCTCGCAAGCGGCAGCACGACGAAAAGTTGCCGTCATCATTAACACCTTCGTACACACATACGTGGCATGTAAATGACATGTATATGAGATTTACCGCTATGGCAAGTGGGCGATGGATGCTTCAGTGTTTTTGCCGACGAGACTGTTAAGTAACACTCAAAGTATCTTAATAAAGTTGTGAGGTTTGAGTAATTTTTTTTTGGGCGGAAGATTTGTGCTCTTACGTAATTTTGAGGTACCTAAGTTCAGGTTTTAATTGTTGTTATATTTTAAAAAGAATTTGGGTTGTGCCGAGACAACCTTCTAGAGTTTATAATGTTTCATTTATAAGAGGGACTCTTCCAGTGAGTCCAAGCTTTTTGGTTTACTCTTCAACAAGGAAATATTTCTTTAGAGCTATTCTCCGCCCTAAACCCATAAGCTTTATGAAGAAGAGGTATATGTAAACCTGGTAAGGTGGAAGGTCTTGATACAAATTATTAGATCTGATATGTCTGTGTACATGTATTTTTTATAAAATATGATATGATGGTTTATTAGGAAAAACACTCTCCTCTCTCCGGTATCTCCTTTGTTCGAAAAATTTCGGAAATAGATCAATATTTGGTTAATTGAAACCCCCTAGGCATTTAAGGCTATCATATAAGGCATTAATTCGAATTTGAAGAGAGTTTAAATATTGTATATAAGTGAAAAAGTGTGATAGAGGTGGATTCTATTTTTACTGGACCGATAGTTCCCAGAAGATAACCCTCGGATACAGAAGTATTTGGTGCATGAAATTAAATGACATAAGTATCTAAGGTTCTCTTTGGCATCCCTTCAGGAATTGTTTTACAGAAGTGCCTTCATGACTTATTTAGCTGAATCTCTGTTCCTGGGAATCATATTTGAAGCCATTCTGTGTAGTATCTTTACGGATTTCCATCGCCTAAAGTTCGCTTTCAAAGCTCTGAAAAGAAACTGATTCTCCTTGCCAGAATTCAATTCAAGACGAATAAATAATATCAGCTTCATTATTTAATAGCGTCTTCTCTATCTCAATATATTCCTCTAAACCACATATTCTTCCTAAGTTAACCACGTGACACATTCATTGGCGTGACTAGTGCCATGTCATTGACTTAAGTCCCTTCGCTATCTATCACTTCTACTTTCCTTCAATTGAAGCTTGCGATTTCTAGAGCATGAAAAGCGACTGAAGCCCCTTTCGTATTGAGTTTAAGCGAAGCGGTGTGTGGCCAATAATTTTCCATGAATCTTAAGTTGTCATGACATAAGCAAAACATATACGCGTGTGTATGTCTGTAAGCGCTTTGGCTCCTCACACTTAAACGCCTTAAACGCTTAGCTAATTCGGCACACCTAACCAAAAGCTGTTGTCGGCATTCTTGGCGTTTGCGCGTGGCTGTCTTCAGCGCGTCTAGCATAAAGTCTCGTAAAGTAGTTAGTAAATACTTCAAGTGTCTGCATGTGGCAAGCTGGTGCACACAACGACAACATGTGCGCAGAGTTCTAAGCGGTGAAACTTTGAGTGTCTAACAAATGCAAACAGCTTGCAAAATATTGCGCAGGTTACCCATACCAACGAGTGAGCGTTTCATTTAAGCTGCAATTCCATTAATACCGCTTGTTGTTATTGGTATACACTTAGTTATCTGCTAGTGATGCTGTCAGCCCATTCATCAATCCTTCCATCCATCGCTTGGTGATTGTCTTTCAACGTAAATTCATTGATCTCGGAAGTAGCAACCAGGCGGCGATCGCATCAATGCGGCAAACGAGCGCGAAAGTACTTATTTGGCGACTCACGATGCGACGAGATTGAGTGTTTGTCCGATGTGTGATTATCGCCAGTTGCAGATGATAAAAATGCCAACTAAATGTTTCCTAGTGATCGCCAAGTGATATGCAAAAATGTGGCCAAGCTTTGACAGTGGGTATTCAAGGACATCAGCTATTTACGTCGATTCCATCTCCATCTCCATCTCCATCTCCATCTCCATCTCCATCTCCATCTCCATCTCCATCTCCATCTCCATCTCCATCTCCATCTCCATCTCCATCTCCATCTCCATCTCCATCACCATATCCATCTCTATATTTATCGCTATCTCCATCTCCATTTCGATATCGATCGCTATCATAACCCATTCCCTATCCCTGTCCCTATCTCCTTCTCTATTTAATTCCGTTGCTGTTCATCAAAATATCTTGAACTCTATCTACACTGCGATCTCCATCTATGTCTGTATAACTAACTTTATCTTCATCTCTATTCCAATCTTCATCTCGCCACTTGTCCATCAAAATATTATTTTTAAATTCTTCCCATTTCAATGAGTTCACAGTCAATACATTGCTGCGCCAGTCAAAATCAGAGCATACCAACAAAAAGAGCGCTGGGCAACCAAGTTCCCTTCGGGTCCATGGGGTCACTTAGCATCGCGCTCACGTAGCGCCGCTTAGCGAGTGAAACAAGCATGCAAGCGATGAATTCATGCTAAGCTACTAGGACAATTTAAATTGCAATCGATTTATTGCAATGCAATTGATTGCTACACAATTATTGTCAATAAGCGAATAAGCGCCAGCGAATAAACCCCACCAAATAGCGGCACGCCGACAAATTGCTGCGCCACCAAAGTAGTCGGGCGGGTGCTGGAGTCTGCGAGACGCCTTGCTATGTCAGCGACTAAGTTGTCGGCGTCGAACACCCTTTATTGACATTGGCAATGTGCGCTCGTAAATTGAATTGAATTGCCAGCAATTTGCCAGCACCAATTCATTTAGGGCACTTTGCGCGCACATTCACTCGCTCATCCAGTCGCTCAGTCGCTGAGCCCTTCATTTCGTGCGAACGTAGACAGACGACGGCACACTTGGGTGTTCAAAGACAATTGATGGCTGGCGATTGGAATCTGTCAAGAATGGAGCATTTTTTGCTTCGTTCTTTGACTGCTGGCGAACACGGAGAGAAATAGTTTTATGACATTTATGCGAGAAGTTTTTAGGTTATATAATTGAAATAAATTATAGAAATATTTTACATGGTTGAGTCTGCTTTTTGCTTTTTGTTGTACAAAATATCAGTCTCACGATTTTCAATGGTATTTTTTTCAGTGTAGCACTGGTAGACGCATAATTGAACTTCGATTTGATGCTCTAGTCTTTTTTCTGAAAAACATAATAATTTAAAATGGAAATGAAAAATGGAAAAAATAACTTATCAATGAGAGAATGTCTTTTGTCACAGTTACAGAATGAAATATTTCAATGTTCTTTTCTATAAAACTGATGCAAAAATAGCCGAAGGACATTTAAGTGAACGTGTTGGATATAAAATATTGGCAAGCGTTTATCAGTCCGGCATATTGAGGCAGGTTTTGAAAGACTGGACTTCACAAAAGACAAAAAAACGATTTTAGTCACGCCATTCTGATTTGTAGTTTTATTGTATGTAAAATTGTCACAATTTTGTTATAATTCTGTCATTATTACAATAATATTCCCCAACGTTTTGAAAACGGATATGGATATTGAATTTTATGTTTATATTCACTAATGTTAAGACCTTACAGATCACTGATTTAGTTTCTTGATTATGTGTGGTTTTCAATATGTCAAATTCTATGACAGTTGTAGTCAAACCATTGACAATGCGAACTAATCAGCAGTAATCCTTTGCGATATCAACTTTGATCCGCTTAAGTTCATCTATTGGTTCAGTGAAATCACATTACTTTCCTCACAACATAAACAAAATATGCCAAATGCACTTGTCATATTCCAACTGTAAGCAAATATTTCCACTCTGACAGCTTGGAATCTTAAATATTTGTATTCAAATTTAATGGACTTTCTCAATGGGATTAATTGTACAAAAACAAGCATATTAACATAATAATGTGTTCAAGTGGCTGGTTCACTAGAAATTCCACACCACTAATAAACTACTCTTTACTTACAATTATAACCTCAAAATATTTGCGAAGACTTTAGCTTTATTATTTGTATTGAACTTGGAGGTTATGTGATCGCTGCACAGCATTGGGAGCAACTGAAAATAACACTGAAACTAATTATGCGCTATTTTCTTAACTCAAAGGCATGCAAGCACATCTTCAGAAGTTGAATATTTTTGCAGCTATTTAATGTTAATGTGTATGACATTTCCCCCTTAAAGGTCCTGACTGAACTAAAAACAATTTGCGGTGCTCAACGAAATCCTCCTTTCATTCATTGTCCTACATTTGTCGATTTTTCGCTTTTCTTTACGTTTGCTTGCACTTCACGGCCCGACAGCAGTACTAAAATAACATTAAATAATTTTTATACACTTGCAACATGTTGCACGTGGTAGATCGAGATAGATAGAGAGTTCTATATCTCAAAATGATTAGGATGAACTGACGTGTTAAATAGATATAATCCTGAGCTCACATAACTCCTAAATTTTAAATAAATCTATAATCACGTGAGCTCCCACAAAAAAATCAATTGACCCCTCTAAATGTAGACATAAACAAGAAAAAACCTTAACTTCGGCTGTACCGAAGTTAATATACCCTTCACAGGTGCATTTCTTTTAGTAACTATGTGTTTAAGCAAATCTAAAGAAAAAAAAGAAAACATTTTACTAATTCTTTTTAGCCGGGTTGTTTGCTAGAAACATTAAGGTTATATAGTTAACCGATCTGAACAATTTCTCCGGAGATTATATTATTACCTTAAGCAGTAATCCATGTCAAATTTCGTGAAGATACCACGTCAAATGTGAACATTTTCCATACAAACCATTGATTCCGATCGTTCGGTTTGTATGGCAGCTATATGCTGTAGTAAACCGATCTGAACAATTTTTTCGGAGATTAAATTATTTCTATGAGCAATAACTCACACAAAATTTCGTGAAGATATGTAGTAAAATGCGGAAGTTTTCCATACAAGCCATTGTATCCGATCGTTCAGTTTGTATGGCAGCTATATGATATAGTGTTCCAATATCGGTAGTTCCGACAAATGAGCAGCTTCTTGAAGAGAAAATAACATCTGCAAAATTTCAAAACGATATCTTAAAAACTGAAGGATTAGTTCGTATATATACAGACAGACAGACAGACAGACAGACAGGCAGACGGACATGGCTAAATCGACTCAGTTCAACATACTGATCATTTATATATATACTTTATAGGGCCTCCGACGCTTCCTTCTGGATGTTACAAACTTCGTGACAAACTTAATATACCCTGTTCAGAAATCACGTAACCCTTCAAAATGTAAACACACCTTTGAAGAGGCCAATGACCTTTGTTCGAGTTTTCTTTTTTTATACTCTCGCAACAAAGTTGCTACGAGAGTATTATAGTTTTGTCCACATAACGGTTGGTTGTAAGTCCTAAAACTAAACGAGTTAGATATAGGGTTATATATATCAAAATGATCAGGATGACGAGAAAAGTTCAAATCCGGATGTCTGTCTGTCCGTCCGTCCGTGCAAGCTGTAACTTGAGTAAAAATTGAGATATCTTAATGAAACTTGGAACACGTGTTCTTTGGCACCATAAGAAGGTTAAGTTCGAAAATCAGCAAAATCGGACCATTGCCACGCCCACAAAATGGCGAAAACCAAAAACACATAAAGTGTCATAACTAAGCCAAAAATTAAGATATAAAAAAATAAATTTGGAATAAAGGATCGCACTAGGAGGGGGCATATTTGGATGTATTTTCTTTGGGGAAGTGGGCGTGGCCCCGCCCCCTACTAAGTTTTTTGTACATATCTCGCAAACCAATAGAGCTATATAAACCAAACTTTCTGCAGTCGTTTTTTTCAGCCATTTCCTTATACAGTCCAAAAATTACAGAAATCGGATAATAACCACGCCCCCCTCCCATACAAAGGTTAGGTTGAAAATTACTAAAAGTGGGTTAGCTCACTAACCAAAAACGTCAGAAACACTAAATTTCACATAGAAAATGGCAGATAGAAGCTACACTCAGATTTTTTTACAAAATGGAAAATGGGCGTGGCATCGCCCACTTATGGGTCAAAAACCATATCTCAGGAACTACCCGACCGATTTCAATGAAACTTGGTTTGTAATAGTTTCCTTACATCCCAATGATAAAAATAGGCCAAATCGCTTCACAACCACGCCTATTTCCTATATACCAGAACTTTGAAGACGATCTGAATCGTTAACTTTACAATATATAAAGTAAGCACTAGTGAAGATATCGGTGCAGAACTTTGCACAAATACTATGTTTATAGTGTGGCAGCCCCATTCTAAAAATCACCGAAATGGGACCATAGGTTGTCAAGGCCCCATATATCGAACATGAGGACCTCGGTACTTCTAACCTAATATTAGGGTTTCCAACTTTCAATGGACTTTATACAATATATATGACGAATATGTGGGTCAAATTGTGTATTTTATAATATTAATAAAGTTAAATAAATAAATTGCGAGAGTATAAAATGTTCGGTTACACCCGAACTTAGCCCTTCCTTACTTGTTACACTTACATTTTTCTCAATGATCCTTTGACTGGGGTTTGTTTACATTTTGAGACGGGGTCAATGATCCTTTGATTGGGGTTTGTTTACATTTTGGGTCGAGGTCAGTGATCTTAGATAAACGTTTATTTACATTTAGGTCGGAGTCAGTGACCTTTGACAGGAGTTTGTTTACATTTTGGTCGAAGTCAATGTCCTTTGACAGGGGCTTGTTACATTTTATTTTTATCTTTTTTAGGCCGGGTCAGTGATAGTAAATGATACACAATTTCGTCTTGTGGTGAATTTTGACTTCAGATGTAAGACATGTATTTTATTTTTGAAAAAAAAAGCGAGATTATAATAACCGTACGTAATTCGGTTGCACTCGAATTGAGTCAGTCCGTACTTGCTATATGCATTTCTGTCTGTATGTATATGATTAAGGCATGCTAATTAATGAAACAGTTGCATGAATGTCAACTTGCAACAATATGCGGAATGCCACAAATGTGGCCTGTGACTGCCTAAAATGCTACCAAATAGCGGTAAAACTGCTGAAATCGAAAAATCTTCGCTTTCTTTGAAGGCGTCAAGCGGTTTATGTATATATACATATGTATGACATGATCGAGGAAGAAAATTTTTATGGCTGAATATGCAGACTTTGATTGTCTGCTGACCTTAGCGAAGCGCTGTAAAGTGTTGAGTGCTTTTTGTTGTAGCTTGCAACATAGCGGATTATTCATATACGGCGCATAGTAGGAGGTACATACATATATATGTATGTTACTAAGCTACTAAAACGAATCGCGTTAGTGTTATTGAAGCACTTAAGCAACAACAACAAAAGCGCGAATCACCTATAAATTAGCGAAAAATGTCACCTGAAATGCCGACATAAAATGCCAAGAATGCTGTTGGCATTTAAAAAGCGAAATTAAAACGAAATTCATTCTGATAATGAAAAAAGAAACATGCAGTAAAAGTACTTGGAAGAAATTCGTAATGAAGCGCAAAGTAGTTCTCTAGGGCAATGCTAAGAGTTGAACAAATCGCTATTGTGGTCAACATATGATGTTGTTGTTGTTAATATGGTTGTTGTAATGCTTGAACGTGTTCTTTTTATATAAACATACATGCATAGACATACAAGCTTGTAGGTGACTACTCACATGCCGCGTATGCGTGCAGCATTTTGGTAACTTAATACGCGCTGTTAGGTGCGCAGCACTCGCTTTGGTCAACTACAGCGCTGATTTTATTTAAAAATTTTTTTTTTGTGATTTTTTTATTTTTTTTCTGATTTCTGCGCCTTAATTTACTTTTGACTTTCACCCGAAAAATGACGAAAACGAAAGAAGCGATTTAAACTGTGGCAAAGTGAACGAAATCAAAGCGTGTTTATTTACACAAATAAAGCAAAGCAAAGCAAATAGAATCATAGCAGAAAAATGTAATGCTATCAATGTCAACTGCAACAACAACAATAAACCACAACAAATTGTGTACAACATTAAGTAAATGTTGCACGCATGCGCCAAACTCGCGACGAGTCGCACATAAATTACTCATCTACAAACACACACACACACATACTCATTGCAAATGCTTTGGTAGAATAGTTTTGTTTTTGTAATTTTTGTTTTTGTTGATTACTTTGTTTTCGTTTTTCTTTCCGTTTAAGCTTTTTTAAATACACTCGTGTGCGCGTGCGCGGCATATCAAACAGTGGCTGCACATCTGTCTTGCGGTAATTGGATTACAACCTAAAGTTGTTGCTTGGGTTAATGCACTTCATGCGCGCTCTAAACAAATTCCAATTACAAGGCTCATAGAAAAGCAATAATGTTCACCAAGAAGCTTCAAATGAAAACATAAATGTAAGTAACTATTTCGTATTTTTTTTTAATTATATTGCATTCCTGAACCACTTTTAATTTTCTGACAAGTTTGGCCTATAAACAGAGTCAGATTTTAGGCGATAATATTTTTTATTCTGCCCTAAATAGTATTATAATCACCTGTTTGGAATTCCAAAGTTACATATAAATTGCAATGATCCGTCGTAAGGGAAATCCTCTACCAATTTTTATACATATGTGATTTAAAAAGATATATGTACTTAAAAATTTTCTAGCAGTAGTATGCCCTCTCTCCTCATTATTTAAATTGAATACTGTATATTATATTAGGTCTACAATTTTGCTTCCGCCGTTTTTTTTTTTGTAAATTTAATGCTTTTTTCACTTAGGACAGTCTCACCGTACGTATCCGAAAGCATTCGATGAGCCTTAGCCGCACTTTTCTTGGAATTAAAAAAGAAAAGCAAAATTTCCCGCAAATGTCGAGAATTCGGCTCAAAAAGTGACATTTTCAGTTTTGAGAATAAGTTTGGGATGCAAACAGATCTCTACAAAATTGTGTTGGGTTAATGTTGACACAAATGTCCAAGATCGATATAAAAAAAATCGATTTAATCGACCAGTGCTTGACCCTAGAGACATCTATTGGAAAACGGCGGAAGCAAAGTTGTAGACCTAATAATATTTTATATTTCTTGTAAATATTTCTTTATATATTTAATTTTTCTGTATTTTATAATTCTTTTAAAACTAGACACGCTCACAGAAGTGAGTCATTCTTTACTTTGTGATCCAAGATCTTTGTGGTTAATTTGATTGCGAATGGATCATGGAGAACTTAAAATTGCTAAGTATTTTTGATGGGAAATTTTGTATCATGTCAATGTTGGTTGCACAGGTCATATCTCACTGTAGAATACCATAAATACATCCAAATCGGCTTTATGAAAAAGGTCTGAGCTATATCTGCAAATATTGCTGAACGGTAGAGTCTGTGATTAAATCTATTTACTTACTCTAAAAAGTCATAATTTGCATGAAACCTGAATTATTGCGACATAATCGTTGATAGTAGCACTTTTTCCAGAATTTAAAAAAAGCAAGGAAGGAGACTTATTGATCTGTATGACGACGGCTGTGTTAGGTCTTTCCCAGGTTTATCTATCCAGATTATCTGCGATTTTCGCCATAAAATTGAATAGTATCCGAAACTGATAATAACATTAAAGAGCAAGGAGCACACTGCTATAGAAATATTTGGTCGGGCTTTATGGATTTAGCTCTATAATGATCCTCTTAATTTCAGTTGAAGACTTAAAATACAAAACTACTCTTTCGGGGTGTTAGACAAAATTGGCAATTTAAAGTTGTTCTCCAGGTTAAATTTGCAAAGCAGTTGGATTTTTTTCTTTCCACTTTGAGCCCAGTTACGTCTTCAGATTATTGTCTTATTTTTTGGGGGGGGGGGGGGGGGGCTTTTCGAATGAAGTTTGTTTGCTTGACAGTTTTGAGGACAGTTCTTCCACATGTGCTTTTCATACATACATACATACATATAAGTACAGCAGACTTTAGCTGAAGCTGACTAGAAGGGGGACCAGGAGGGCAGAGAATGTAGTTTTTTAGTTTTTCTAGAGTTGCCACAGACTTTGAATGCAAATAATATAAGTGTGTTTATTTCTACAACAAAAAAATTAAGGTATATGGTGGCAACCCTATCCAGCAATTTTTCTTTCGTATTCTGCATTTGAAATATTTTTCCTATAGCTGAAGTTCTATGAAGGCAAAAACTCGGATAGTTAACTCATCGACCACTCGCAGTGGGTCTTAAATATAAGAGACCTGCTCTTAATGGGAAAATAGAACGATGAAGTGGATGCAGAAGTGCGACGGAATATCGGTCAAGGCACGTCAGAGATGAAATAGGACCAATTTACTTCATCAAGTTCAAAGATTTTTGTAATTTTTTAGGAACCAAGACAACGATGCGACAAAAACACAATTTCACGCGCGCCAAAACAATTAATTGAGTATTTCGCGCAACTTTTTTGGCCTCTTGACCACTCGAGATCAATTGGCGGCAATTAAAAGACAAAAATTCACGCGTCGTGCACTGGACTTGGCGATTTCACGAAATTCCATGCCATGCGCAAGCGCACGTACCACTCTCGGGCACATACACTCTTACAAACTCCAGTGGCTTATTTATGAGCAACAGCGTGCCAATGTCACTGCAGGCGCTGACCGAAGGCTGGCGGCAGCCTCCACATTTGCATATGCAATTAAGAAAGTGCCGCTAACATCACCTGGACTGTCCGCCTACCAACTCGGCTTAGCTGGCTGCTCGTTTTCATTGCGTTCTCTTCTCTCTTCTTCTTTTTTATTTCGCGAATGATGAAAAATAATATGTAGTAGCATTCGCCATTTACGCCTGCATCAGCAGCTGGTTACACTTTCAATTTGAACGCCGAATATCAACGGCATTGCCACTGCCATTGTCGCTGTCTCGTTGTCATCGCATACCGCTGCCGTGCACGCACTACAAACGTCGCGATGTGTTTGTTATCTGCTGTCTTGCAACATGATGCAGTGCAAATATTTATTTTCGTTCGCAGTTGATTTTACCAATGAATTTTCGGTACTACTCACTTTGTTGTTGCTGTTGCTGCTGTGGCTTCCTGCGCGCTTTGCATACCAACGTACGACACTCGTCGTCGCCATCATCCAATTTCGCTCGTTCTTCGACCGGCCGCTGTTCACCATTTATTTTATAAATTCAATTAAAGCGCTACAACTGAATGCGACAGCTGACAGAGCGTTCAATATGTTTGCCAAAAAAAAAAATGTTTGGCGGTTAGTTGGTAGGGTTAATAGGCAACTGGTTAGATGTTTTTGTGGCGTTTTTAGTGTTTCGGGATTTCGGGATCGAAAAATGGTTGTTTCGGGATCCCGAAAATTTTTGGGATTTCGTTTTTTTATGCTTTTAACCTAATGAATATATATAAATATAAGAAATAAATGTGATCTGATTCAAGATTTACATAAATAGTAAAAAACATTAAAAATACAAAAATTGTAGTAACCTCTAAATTCATAGTTACCAAACCGGATTTCGGGATTCAAAAACGGCAGTTTCGGGATTCGGAAAATATTCAGGATTTCATTGTTACTGCCTTATGATGCTGATGATGTCGAAATAATTTCATTGAAAAATTTTCGGGATTTTCGGGATCCCGAAATTTCGGGGCTAGAGTATAAACACCAAAGATGGAGATCAGACATGAAATATAAAAACAATATTTAGATTTTGGAAATCGGTTTGGTCTGGAAAAGGTTAGAATAGATTGATCAAAATTAAACAATAAAAAAACTTATTGAAAATCCCGAAATTTCGAGGTTATATTTTCGGGATCCCGAAATTCCGAGAATAAAGTATAAACACCAAATTTTCGGTATTCAGTACCTCGAAAGCCTTATTCGTCACTAACCAACGCGTTTAGCAAAAGCCAAACGACGCGACCAACGGCCAATTGCCAACAGTATACCGCCGGTGGACAGCCAGCAGCAGCCAAGGAAGAATGTCTCAGTACATATTTTCATTACTATGCAACTGCTCTAGTTGCATGCAACTAATGTAAACTACATTGGCAAATACAACAAAAATATAAACGCTTACAGTTATGTGCTCGGCATACGAAATATTTAGCTATAAATATACATATATGTATGTATGTATGTATGCGAGTGTGTGCTTGTGTTCGCTAGAAATGGACAACATTCTGCAGATGAAACATTGATATGCACCAGTTGTAAGTACTTACAATATTTGCAATTTTCATTTGTTTCACCGTCTGTCTGTCTGTCTGTCTGTCTGTTCGTGTTACTTCGCCGCGCCATTTCTTGTTTGCTCTGCTCTGTCCACTGTCAGCGTATATGACAGATCTTTCACTTGATAAGCATGGCAATGTGAGCGCGCAGCATCCAACCAGATAGCGGTGCAAAAGTAATTGCGAAACTCAGCAAGAAATATGAGCATATGAAGGCTACAGGCGCTTGCTTGGCGGTTGGCGGTTGGCGGCTGGCAGCAGCCTCAACTTGTTGTTCTTCTATTGATTGCGATAAGTCGAATTAATGTTGTCTCTGTGGTCGCAATTTAGTTATTTTGATGTTCAATTTTTATATGCAAATTCCGTTTAAATGAAATGTTGAGCGCAATCATTCGCTTTGGTTATTATTGGCAATTATTTATGATATTTATGATTTAAACGGTGGTGTAAGTATTGAGAGGTTTTCAAGAGTTTTTTGTATAAGAATCTGTAGCTGTCATCGGCTGGTGCACATTGAGTGATTCTAGAGTTATAATTTGATTAATTGAAAATTATATTTTGATTAGGAAAGTCCTAGCATTTATCGCATACTTTTCTCAATTTGTTTGCTCGTTTATGGAACTCGATAGTTTCTTGTTTCAGGCAGTGGTTTTCAGAGACCGCATTCTCAGACCGAAGAAAAGGCTGACTTGGAAAAAAGTTAGAAAAGCATTTATCGCATACTTTTCTAAATTTTTTGCTCCTTGACCACGACAGTTTGTTGTTTCAGGCAAGTTGTTCAAGGCCGCTTTTTCAGGTTTAAAATAAGGAAATACTTACCCTCGACTGAAGAAAAGGCTGTCAAAGGGAAGTAGTTAGAAAAATATCAACTTTCCTACTATCTACAAACCGAACGATGCTTTATATTATCCAAAGTAACTTTTTCCAACACTATTCTCTTTTTTACCTAGGCGGGTCTATCAATTCGGCCAAAATAATGATCCATGTGACGCATACATTTATTTTAACAGAAGCGATAAGGGTTTCCCTAGGGTACATTCTCAATATATCAAATTTACTTATATACCCAACCTTCTTTTGAGGTTCCTCGGAAAAGTTTTTTGATCTCTAAGCTTATTTTTATTCGCTTATCAAATATTACCTTAATATATATAATATGTGATCAATCGGATAGTCCACTCTACCAAATTTATCATCTAATGGTAATATATTATACCACCTCTGGAAGGTCGGTCGGTGATATTTCAGCTCTTTCTCATACTAGGAAAGTATGATATGATAACCATTAAGGTCATATCGATTTTGAGTCTTAACTGTGGAACACCTATCGATAGGACTTTTAAGAGCTTTAGGGTAGCCATTTCGGTGTATGGTTCAGATGTCTATGGAATTTTGATACCACGATTTTCAATATAGTAAATTTTTCTAATAAAATACATTTCTAGTGTTTCGGGGTTTGTCGAGATTGATGTTTTCTTGAAAAAACCCCTATTTTTCTTACATCCGACCATTTTTTGAATTGTGCTATTTTTTTATTTTGAGTTGATGTTTCCATTTTTTTAAGATCTCAACTGAAATCAGAGTCTCTCAGGAGATGTGATATATGAGACCGAGGATGAACTTTTGACATTTCGATAGCAAAGAGACCTTGCCGATGAATACTAAAGTTATATAACTGTAACCGACGATATCCGGGTAAAGTTATAGAGATTTTTGGCAATACTATTAATTTCGAGAGTAAACTCAAGTCAATGATCCTTTTTGGTTATATAAAATATTTCATTGATAGTTTTGAGGCATCTTGCTTATGTGAGGTATAAACTCTAGTTTGTTTAGAATGGGTTTCTTTAACCATCTTGAGACCTGTGAGAGATTTTCAGAGAAAACTGCTGTATATATAAATTCAATAATATATGTACATATTTGATTGATATCAGCGAGCCGAAGAAGTTATTTTCTATTATTATAGGGATAGCCCGATATCGGTAAGCTGTTCTTCCAGTAGACCATCTCCGATTTTGAGCTCGAGCTCGAGTCTGCTACTCTTCAGAATATAGAGAAACTTTTAGCTTGGTAACCAATGCATTCAGTTTGGTGCTTTATCACGAACGACCTATATATTTATCTCATTTCACCGATCCCGACGAAATATCTATAACAGAGCATTAAAGAAGAACATAAAAATAAAATTTCATACTACTTATCAACCCACAAAAATTATATCCAACCTCATAAATATAACAGCAATAACCAGCTTCTCTGCAACTCCTAATAACTTATCGAAGTGATTAAGCAAAATGAAATAGTTAAAAAGTAGCAACAAATCGCAACATTCGCATATTTCATTGCATAAAGGATAAATAATAAGAGATATGGCAACACTGAGTGGGTAGATGAGTGAAGGGTGCATTATGAGAAACAGACCCAAGTAAATCAGCAATTTACGAAAAGCCAACGACTACAACAAAATGTCATGAACTCGACCAAAAGAATGAGCAACCGAAGCGGCAGTCGCAGGCACAGCAGCAATACATGTACAACAACAGTTTAAGCATGACACAGTTGCGACGGTGGACCCACTACATCTAGATGTGTGTGTGTGTGTATGTCGGTTGGACGGTCGTCGTTTCGAGCCTTATCGGGTTGGGAAATCAAGAGAAGCGCGACCAAAAATCGTTAGTCTAAGGACAGACAGTCAAGTCAGGCTGACCGAACAACAGTTGAACTGCGGGGTTGGCTCTGGCTCCCGTTGTCGGGTTGCCTAACAAAAAGGGTACTGCTGCTGGTACTGTCGTCCAAAAATAGTTGTTGCTATTGTTATCGCTTGCTGTTATTCATGTTCGAACGGTTTTTGAGCTACCAAAACCAAAAATATAAAAAATAAAAATAAATCGATAGGCAAGCAAAAATATATCGAAAGAAAAGGAACAAAAAAAGGAAATGAATAAGAACTAAAAATAAAAGCGATAAAAAAGTGAAACATTAACGGGCTGACTGGCTGACTGAAGACACTACTGGCACAATTTAACAGCAGCGGCGGGAGTATTTAAAAGCCGCTTTTGTCGTCTTCATTCTACGCCACCGCGCGGTAGTCAATAACTGCGGCGGCAGCAACAGCACTGGAAGCTGCAACTGGCGGCGTGTGGTGCAAATGAAGGCAGCAGTTGCGAGTTTCAGACCAAAAAAGAAAAGACACTAGAAGCACGAGATGCACACTTCCGATAGCGTTGCGGCATGTACTGCGGAACGATTCTTGCCACAGTTGCGTGGCATAGAGCCGGGGCTGGTGGGGTTTGCGGCGACTCGGCGAGCAAACGACGTCAACATGTTAGCCAACAACACGGTAAGCCAAAGTTCAGAGGTTGCGTTTCGTGCGCACGTGGAACTCATAAAGCCACGACGCAACAGCGCGCAACACAGCCGCATGGCCAAGGTTAGCAAAGGGACGTTGTTGCAACTATTTTGTTGCCTCATTGAGGCTAGTGGGAGTTAGTGAACCCATTAACAGCAACGCGGCACTAAATGTTCTTGGCTCTTAATTTGTTGCTGAACTCGGTGCGCCTCATTATAACTGTTAATTGTACATATTTACAGATACATAAATATAAAATTTTACATATAAACGTACAGCAAATATTCCTACTGGGTCGCATTGGCTTTAAATCTAGTTTCTTGGTAAATTTTCAGCGGCCACACAATTTTTGTAATATGCCTTTCCGGTCGTAAGCCGTAGTTTCGCATTACAATTGAAATTTCTTAAATGCTAGAAAAACATTTGAAAAGTCAACAACAAGCCAGCGTTGATATGCCACCCGCACAATGCAGCGCTGCAGCGATATAGTCACAGCAACAAGTATGTGTGCTTCTGTTAACGGTGGGCGGCATTGATGAGTGTGTCAATGGCGTAAACGCCTTTAAGGCAATAACAAAGTAACAGTATATGTTTTTCCTTTAAAGTGAAGACGCCACGCCACCAACTGCTGAATTTTACCAGCTGCTTCCTCTGTCTTCATTGCTCGCTGTCAAACTGTCCATTTGTTGTGGGAGGAGATAGGTGATGTGTACCCGAAGACGTTCATTGTTTGCTACCGTTGTTACACCTGGAGAAACACTTGTCTAGTATAAGGCATAAACCTGATGAAACCTTAGAATTAAATGCTTTATTCCGCGAAAGCCCAACATATATTTGATCTAATTAATATCTTAATAGAGTTTATGGAGCTATATTTTGCAGAAAATATGAAAAAGATTTATCTTGAGTGAGATTCCAACTATAACACGTTATTCTGTCGTATGTCTGATATTTCTGTCTTCTTTCCTCTTTTCCTTTGTTTGTAAGTAATCTCGAATTTAAATCCTCGAAAATACAAAAAGATGAGGACAATATTCTTCGGATATAATCTTTCTTTTTTTCATCTTGAGTGTTTTCCTCTAAAGAAATCGAAGTGGTTTGGTATTTAACCCTTTCATGCCCGTATTAGACACAAATTAAATTAAATTAATTGAATTATTATAAATAAACTAAACACTTTTCTCATGACTATTTTTTTTTAATAACTCTCTTATCTTTATATATTTATATAGTTGACTTTGTTTTAAAATAAAACAATTATTTTTTGAACACTTTTTATATAACCACTTTAGTATAACATTTTTCGTGAAACCGATTTTGACACTTCCACCCTGCGGAGAACGCCTACTGAATGAACATGTGCACAGCTCAGAAAAAGTAACTGTAAACTTGCACAACATATATGTATGTCTACATATTGAAAAAAACCGCTGGTCAAAAAAATGTAAATAACCGAAATTAGAAGCCGGAAAGTACAATGTTGCCTATAGGCAACTTTGGGCATGAAAGGGTTAATGCAATTCCAAAGAGTTAGCTAGCAAATTTCAAGCATATAGCAAGAAATTATTCCTTTTGTTCTACCGTTTCACTAAAAATATTTTCCTCATTGACTATATACTATATTATATACGATGATGACTATATTGATATATGCGATTCTTGGAACCTCATGTTCGTACAGAGCTCTTACATATTAAGATATTTGTTAGCCACGCTTATTCCACAAAAGTTTTTTAATGCAAACCTAGGATTGAATTACAGTTCTATTTCTCTATAAACTAGGTAAAACTAAACAGTAATATTGACATAGAAGCTCTAGGTGGTGCTTTCTTGAGCTGTGTTCTTGAGAGCAGTAGGGAAAATACCCGTCCGAATAATTGGGAATAGAATTTTACTTTAAGTTCGCTCTTTCATCGCTACAACGATAGGCTATCATCAGTGATCGGATATAGGGTCTAATACAACGTTCGGCGTTCGCTGCTAGTCCTATGATCGGCCAAACACAAAGGATCACACTATTAAGGGACATATCTGGATGTATTTTTTCGGGAAGATGGCGTGGCCTCGCCCCTACTAAGTTTTTTGTACCTTAGGCGCTTCCTTATACAGCCTAAAAATGGAGAAAATCGGAAATTGCTTTAATTTAGCAAGGAAAAACACCAAAAACTATAAATTTTATAATAATGATGGTACAGAAGGGCTACACGCAAATTCCTATACCTGGCACTTAAGGGTCAAAAACCATATCACCAAAAGTACTCTACCAATTTCAATGGAATTCGGTTCATAATATTTTACTGGCATCTCAATTATATGTTATGAAAATTGGCCAAATCGGTTCACAAACACGCCTATTTTCCATATACCAGAACTTTGAAGTCTATCTGAATCGTTTACTTTACAATATAAAAAGTAAGCACTAGTCTAGAAGTTATCGGAACAGAACTACGCAGTAATATTGCATTTATAGTGTGGCATCGCCCTTCTAAAAATCGCCGAAATCAGGCCCCATATATTGAACGTGAGGACCTCAGTGCTTCTAATAATTTGTTTACCGAAAATATAGGTAAATCTCTCAGATAAGGGAATTTTTTCTTCTAATAATATGTCACAGTGCCAAAAATGACAGAAATCGGGTCATAACTTCCTCCCATATACCTAATTAGGATTTTTTTTTGAATTTAGGATTTTCAAACTTTCAATAGAGTTTTTACCATATATATGCCGATATGCTGTAGGTTTTGGACAAACCGCAGTAAACTTATTAAATTGGTTTTTTGCTCCATTTCCTCTGATTAAACTTGGAGTGCTGATGATCGAATAGCTTAAATCAAATATTTTGAGCCACGAAAAATTAGCTTTAAAAAACATACATCTTCCTGTGTAGCGCCACACATCGTCTTCATTATCCCTACCTACCTGCAAGTAAGTAGCGCCTGTTGACCTCTTATCTACACGCAATTGACAGTTTCATTATGAGCACAGCAAACGATATGCAATGCAGATAGCGGTGACAGGTCGACAGCGGCTCAAGCGAAGGTTTTATGCAACTCTACTGTGCACATACATATGCATGTGTGTGTGTGGGTGTGCTCATTGTGGATTATGTTGTGCGTGTTGTAAGTTGCGGTGGCCCAATTGAATTATGCCAATATGCTGTTACTTCAGCTATCATCATTGTTGCCAAGCATGTTGTTGGCTTTTTTTTCAGCAGCCGATGTCCATGCCGCTGTCAACGGATGATTTATGCGAATTTGTGGCAAGCAAATAGAAAAACAAAGCGCGGCAGCGACGCATAGTTGTGCATACAGCAGCCGGTGGCATGCTTGCTGTGGCATGTTGTCGGCATTTACGGGCGCTGTCCGCACACTGTTGGCTACGCCAAGGTAAATATTGTTGTTGCTGCGCATACACAGTGATTGTTGTTGTGGCATGGAAAGAATGGAATGGAATTTAATTTTTGTGTTCATCACTTTTTGTGGCATTTTTCGGCAAATCGGCAAATGGCAAAAATGTAAGTACTTGCAACAATATGTTGCAAGCCACCGACAGACAACAGCCGTGGCAGACATGGTCAATTGGTCAGCGGTATGCAGTCGCATAGCTTTTTCTACCACGGCAATGTGTTGCAATTTTCATATTTTCAATATTTTTAATGTTTGCTGTTGTTGTTGTTGTTGGTGCTATTTTTTGTTATTTGCTTTGGCAATTCATCTTTACGAGTTCGATTGAATTATGAATGTTTTGTTGTGCCTGCGGCAACGCATAGGCACGCTTGTGGGCGCATAGCTTTTAAATATGTTTACATATATATATAGACATACAGTTAGATACACATACACACATATATAAGTATTTATATGTAAAGACAACTTAATGTTTAGTCTCGCAAAACGCGCATTGTTTTAAGCTCCCTGTGTTGTTGCTGTTGCAACTCTACGTGCACCGTTAAAACATGCCGCATTTTTGCTATACTTGGCAGTGACATCTTGCCGCTTGGTGAATTTTCATTTCTTCTCGGCTTTTTCATTGTTGTTTTTCTGTTTTGGCTTTTAATTTCCTTGCCGTTTTGGTTTATCCACTACTAAACGGCCGCTCATTGTTGGCAGTGTTGCGGCAGCTCGTTGTTGCCATTAGTTGTGCATGCATGGTATGGCTGGGCTTCTAGGTCAAAAGGTACACCAAATGGCATATTCATGGCAAAGCAGCGTAAAAGAGATCCCATAATTCATGTTGACATCTCATGGCCAGAAACGTGTCGGAAATTTGTTACTTTTTCTAGCGATTTTGGTACTACACAAGTGCTACATCTAAGTATACATACCGCATTTCATGCCACAAAAAATACGCTTCGTTTGAGCGGTTTATTAGCGGTTTATTTTGGCAGTACAAAATGCTACACGATAAATTGATTGATACATAACTTGGTTGGATGTTTGTTCAAGCTACTTCTCTGCTTTACTTTGAAGAGACTCATCATTATTTTAATTTTGAACATCAATGGCTCAAGATTTGAATAAAGCAAACAGACATATTGACAGAAGTATCGTTTATAATCGAGATACTCAAAGTTTTCTATTTCTATTTTGAGCATCTCGGGCGATATTGTCATGATTTCGGCACAATGTTTGCTAAGAACTTATACATAATCCGATGAATTTTGGTTTCCTCATACAATTATTGTGGATCCTAAAGCGTGACAGCTTCAGTCAATTCACTTGAGAGTCTTGGACGTTTGATGGTTTCCTCTTTTACAGTACTGTTGTTCTGGGATTGTCGATAGATCGTTCTTGTTCATCCGTTTTCTGGTTCATTTGAGTCATTTATTAATAAACTAAACTTAAAACTAATCGATCCAAACAGGGTTAGATCGCCGAAAGGGCAGCCCTTGACCGGATAAAATCCGGGTCAACTCCGTTGCGTAGAACCTGCTGCTGTGGGAGTTAAGTCATTTATTAATAATAATGTGCGGTAATCGAGGGCACCTTTTAACTGTGATCCTAGAGTTATGTAAGGGGCACACCTAGTGTAATGGCCTAAAAAAAGGTGATTTTTGGGAATTTTTATTAAAAACAAGTAAGGAAGGGCTAAGTTCGGGTGTAACCGAACATTTTATACTCTCGCAATTTATTTATTTAACTTAATTAATATTATATAATACACAATTTGACCCACATATTCGTCATATATATTGTATTGTATTCGTCATATGTATTTATAAAGTCCATTGAAAGTTGGAAACCATAATATTAGGTTAGAAGCACCGAGGTCCTCGTGTTCGATATATGGGGCCTTAAAAACCTATGGTCCGATTTCGGCGATTTTTAGAATGGGGCTGCCCCACTATAAACATAGTATTTGTGCGAAGTTCTGCACCGATATCTTCACTAGTGCTTATTTTATATATTGTAATGTAAACGATTCAGATCGTCTTCAAAGTTCTGGTATATAGAAAGTAGGCGTGGTTGTGAAGCGATTTGGCCTATTTTCACAACATAGCATTGGGATGTAAGGAAACTATTACAAACCAAGTTTCATTGAAATCGGTCGAGTAGTTCCTGAGATATGATTTTTGACCCATAAGTGGGCGACGCCACGCCCATTTTCCATTTTGTAAAAAAATCTGAGTGCAGCTTCCATCTGCCATTCCTTATGTGAAATTTAGTGTTTCTGAGGTTTTTCGTTAATGAGTTAACCCACTTTTAGTAATTTTCAACTTAACATTTGTATGGGAGGGGGGCGTGGTTATTATCCGATTTCTGTCATTTTTGGAGTGTATAAGGAAAGGGCTAAAAAAAACGACTGCAGAAATTTTGGTATATATAGCTTTATTGGTTTGCGAGATATATACAAAAAACATAGTAGGGGGCGGGGCCACGCCCACTTCCCCAAAAAAATTACATCCACATATGCCCCCTCATAGTACGATCCTTCATACCAAATTTTATTTCCATAGCTTTATTTATGGCTTAGTTATGGCACTTTATGTGTTTTCGGTTTTCGCCATTTTGTGGGCGTGGCAGTGGTCCGATTTTGCTCATTTTCGAAAGCAACCTTCCTATGGTGCCAAGAAATAAGTGTGCCAAGTTTCATCAAGATATCTTAATTTTTACTGAAGTTACAGCTTGCACAGACGGACGGACGGACGGACGGACGGACGGACGGACAGACAGACATTCGGATTTGAACTCCACTCTTCACCCTGATCACTTTGGTATATATAACCCTATATCTAACTCGTTTAGTTTTGGGTGTTACAAACAACCGTTATGTGAACAAAACTATAATACTCTCTTAGCAACTTTGTTGCGAGAGTATAAAAATACTCTATCAATTATTTCAAAATTTTAAGAATATATTTATACATGTTTCATGAATATACAGTGAAATTTTCGAAGAAAAAAATTAAATATTTTTTAAGTTATAGTCGATCTCCAACGGCGCGAAAAAAAGGTCCTTCACTGCTGCAGTGATTCCGGCCTTCTCCGTGGATGAAATCTAAAAAAAAAAATTCTCGTTAAACTAGATAATATTGTCTGTACAATGACCTACGATAAAAAAAAAAAATCAAAAATTGACAATATGGCGGCGTTGTAAAAAAAATAGTCGTTTGGTCGTTTTTGGCCTGCCAAAATTCGATTTTTTGATCAGATCAAAAATCGATAGGTCATTGTACGGAGAACTATATATAGACAATGTAAAAAAAAATTCGATAGTGGTCGGATCATTTGTTTTTGAGTAATCACTGCAGCAAATTCGAAAAATGCTGTTTCGAGAAAAACGCGTTTAAAGATAAAATGATCGTTTTCACTGTTACCGAGCGGCTGCTCTTTAAATTGCTATAACTCAAAAACTATTTGATATATCGATTTGAAATTTTAATATGTTATTTTTAAAGGTGTAATCTACCGAAATATTGAATCGATTTTTTTTGAAATTTCACACTAGGTGTGCCCCTTAAAGATATTCGGCAAGTAGTTTTGAACGATCGTGTCTTTCTTTTAACAGAGTAGAATCGGCACTTATCAGCGCCATGCTTTGGTTTCAAGTTTGGCAAACCATTTGCTGGGTATTTTTGACAAAAATTATATTAAAAATGACATAAATATATATGAATGCCATTTTTTTATGTCTTAAAATTTCCTCATTAAAATTTTAGAGACACTATTAGTCGTCATTCGCCAGCACTTAAATATTGTTAATTAGTTTAATGTTTTATGTATACTCGTATATGTTAGTTAGAAGTATTTATATGTTTATTATCCTCCAGATTTATGCAAATAAATATTTTATTGGAGTGGGACCATAAACATTTTCTTTTAATACTTCAAAGAAAACTCCTAAAGATAAAGCTTGACATTTATGTTTTAATAATTAGTAATATATTATTACTCATATTTAGTATTGTTTTTAGTTGGTTATCATATATATAAATTAAAATATATCTCAAGCCATTAATGTTGCATTTACTCTAATACTCGTTTAAAATATTATGAACGCTTAATTGTTTGGTTCCCTTAAGGGCCTATAGCAGTGTAACCCTTGAAATATTAGCGATTTTCGTGATTTTTTTTTAAAGAAAGTACTTGATCGAAAGTTTCGAAGTTTTTTAGACATAATAAGGTATATTTTCAGCTATATTATAAGATTTTGTTTTACAAAAATATCGTTTTTGTTTAAAAAAAATAAAAATAACGGAGATATGTGCTGTCTTTGGAGGTTCAAAAAAAAAGTTCCCAACTGCAGACATAGTTCTCGCCGAATGAGTAGCTGAAACAAAGACATTCAAAAAGGTTATTAAAGTTGAATATCTTTCTTATACCAAGACCTACAATTTTTGAAAAATAACAAAAATTATTATATTATTACATCAAAAATTAATGGCGTGGTTCAAAAGACTATTCAAGATACGATCTTACCGCTTTCAAGGATATTTTTGAAAGTATAAACTATCGAATAAGCAAAAATCATAAAAACTAATTGTTTGAAAGTGTCACACTGGTATAGCTCCTTAAAATAATATGAAATAACAGCAAGAAAAATCGTTAACTTCGGCTGTACCGAAGCTAATATACCCTTCACAGGTGCATTTATTTTAGTAACTATGTGTTTAAGCAAATCTAAAGACGTAAGAAAAAGTAAGTAAAAAAATAAAACATTTTACTAATTCTTTTTAGCCGGGTTGTTTGCTAGAAACATTAAGGTTATATTGTTAACCGATCTGAACAATTTCTTCGGAGATTATATTATTACCTTAAGCAGTAATCCATGTCAAATTTCGTGAAGATACCACGTCAAATGCGAAAATTTTCCATACAAGCCATTGATTCCGATCGTTCGGTTTGTATGGCAGCTGTATGCTGTACATAGTGAACCGATCTGAAAAATTTTTATTTCGGAGATTAAATTATTTCTATGAACAATAACTCACACCAAATTTCGTGAAGATATGTAGTAAAATGCGGAAGTTATCCATACAAGCCCTTGATTCCGATCGTTAAGTTTGTATGGCAGCTATATGATATAGTGTTCCCATATCGGCAGTTCCGACAAATGAGCAGCTTCTTGAAGAGAAAATAACATCTGCAAAATTTCAAAACGATATCTTAAAAACTGAAAGACTAGTTCGTATATATACAGACAGACAGACAGACAGACGGACATGGCATACATACTGATCATCCGACGCTTCCATCTGGGTGTTACAAACTTCGTGACAAACTTAATATACCCTGTTCAGGGTATAATTAACGTAATAAAACAGCGTTGTATTCTAAGATATTTTAAATTATTACTAAATTAAAGTAAACAGTAAATGCTCTAGTTTCACAGAATCAATATTCTCTTAGTCATAAAGTATTTTCTAGAATTTCTTGGAGTTTTGGTAACTTTATTGAAGTTGAGCCGAATAATGTACGTTTGATCGTTTCATTATAATTGTTGCTCTCTGAAATGAGTAATCAATAGCTTACCATTGCAATAATCCTTAGATGAGTGTATGTTCGATAATTACGACTAGTATAGTTTTCATTATAAGTAAAGGGTGTTTCAATAGGACGCTACAGAAGTAGACAGCAAACAAGGCCGTATTTTTTTCCCGCGCTCACATTTCTCCGCATTTCTCTTCAATGATCCAACCACGAGTCTAAATTATTAAAATTTACTACCGAATTTCGGAGTAGTGGACAAATTTGAATCCACAGTCACAATAGTGTCGAAAATATTGCTGCCGCTAGCGCATCAATTGAGGACGACCCGAATCAGTCTTTCACACGTCGTGCTCAAGCGTTGGACATCTCGGTGACGTCGTTGTGGCGAATTTGCGAAAATTGACACAATAACTGAAACCGCTTGACCACCAGATTCGTCTTATGTTCGTGAATTGGGCTGAGCAACAAGTTGGAAATGATCCAGATTTTCATCGAAAATTCATCTTCAGCGATGAGGCTCATTTCTGACTGAATGGCTTCATGGAAATATACCTTATTGGTCAGGCAGCAATCCAAACGTACTCCATGAGTCACCATTGCATCCCGAAAAAAATGCGGCTTGGTGCGGTTTATGGGACGGCGGAGTCATAGGGACATACTACTTCCGTGATGATCAAGATCGGCACTCAATGATAACCGAATATTTTTCGGCCGAATTGGATGAAATGGATTTGGACAATATGTGGTTCCAACAGGACGGCGCCACAAGCCACACGGCGAATGTCACAATCGATTTATTGAAAACCAAGTTTGGTAAAGGTGTTATCTCACGAAATGGCCGAGACAATTGGCCGTCTCGATCGTGCGAAAAAAGAACTTTGTAGCGCTCTTATTGAACAACCCTTTACGTTAATCGTTTATTTATAAAAATGTAGAAATATTGTTAACTATTTCCTGCAAGAGTGTTCCACGTGGGCATTGAATAATCTAATTAAATTTTGTTGAAATATGACTAGTTTTTATTCAGGGTATTTATAAACTAACTCACTTCACAATTGTGACTAATTAGTATATTATTTGAAGCGCCTTTCCTGTGTCTTCAGGTACTTACAATACAGTTCTTAAGTTATAATGGTTAAGTATTATTAGTTAATGCAATTTTAATTTTTTTGGTATAAAAATCCAAAAATAGTCTTTACATAAAATATTTTATAATATCGAAAAAAAAAAATGTTTACAGCGCCATAAATTTATCTAAACAACACCTTTTAGTCACTTAGAGTATCGCATGCAGCCTTAACTCACATTTTTTATGATAAAAAGATGCCAAAAACAAAAACAAATAAACAATCAAAGAATAGCAGTTTTTATAACTAACTGTTTATTTCAAAATTTTAGCGCATCTCAACTTGACGTTGTTGTTTTTATTGCTGCAATGATCGATTTAAGTGAACTTATAAAGCAAAGCGCTTATAGGATTAACATATATACATTCATACATATCTTCTTGCTTTTGCATATAAATCAATATAAAATTGTGAAAGTGCAAATTAGTTTCGGGTCATCTTATATATGGGTGTGTGTATGTCTGTATGTATGTATGTATATATTTCTACCTATAAACCCTCATAAACTGACTTCCCAAGCTCATCCGAGCGTCAAGTCACCTAATTGTCTTGTAAAAATAGTTTAGCAAAATATTTGCATAAAATCTCTGCATTTTTTATAGCTTCGAAACAATAAAGAGTCCCAAATAAGTACATTCTCCAACTCCATTCGTTAAGGGGGAATAAGCCGCGCGAGCAGTTAAGTTGTAAAATTAGAAAACAAATAACAGTCCACTCGAGCGCTGGTTGCCACAACAGCTCCCACTGCTGCTCATCTTCTTTATGTTGTTGTTGTTATTATTGTTTTTGTTTTTTTTTGTTGCTGCTGCCACAGGTGACTTATTGGTCTGCAACGAAATGAAATGAAATATTAACCGAGCATTAATTGTTGTCGCTCAACGCTGGCTGGTGTTGCTGCCACATGCATATGCATGTTGTTGTTGTTGCTAGTATTGCTGTCGCTCATAAGCTGTTCAATGCCATTATTAGCAAGCATAATTGCGCCCTTACACGCTAAAGTAGCTTACTAAAGTGCTTGTAAGAGTACTTATATATATGTATTTGTCTGTGCTGTGGTGTGTGTCTCCGCTTAAACAATTGCTAGACCGCTAGACCGCGCTGCATACCAGCGAAACTCATTCAAGTGTGACATTTGCAAATATTTCGAATGAAAGTCCATAGCCAGCCAGTCAGCTATCAGCAGCCCACACCAATAACAACAACATGCCATTGTGGCTAACAATAGATGCGCTGCACTGAGAGTTAAAATGCCACCGAATGTGAGGGGCTATAAATTAAGCATTTCTCCACTGGACTGTCGCACGTCATTGTTAATTCGATTTGGCAAGAATGTCTGTCGGGCGGGTCTTTCCCGGCGGTTTTTATCTATTTTTTATTAATTTTATTCGCCAAATCGTCGAAATAACCCAACAATAGTGGCGAGTAATTTGCATTCAGCGATCACTTTGCGGTTCCCAGACCACACCCACAGCCATCTACATATATACATATATACACCTGTATGTGTCTGTTTGCTTGCATAAATATGTGTGTCGCTGACTAATCACCATTTAGACTTTCATTGCCATCTAATTGTTTTTGGCAGAAATGCTAGGCAACTCTCTTTCAACTCTTTCCAACATTTCTTGCTTCCAGCTTGGCTGCTCTGCATTTTGAGTAACTCCGCGCTCGACGCCTGCACTGCCTACTAATTAGCGGTGACAACAATTGTTGTAAATATACCATTTTCGATTTCTCATGAATCACCTGTCAGTATGTGGCACACACAAGCGAATATATAAATATACATATATGCAAAAGCTCGCTGAAAAGAGTTCTAATTAACTGAAATAGCATTTATGTGCGGAGAATTCTAATGCTCTAGTTTGTATTGTAAGTTAACGGTAAAACTGTATATCTGTAACAATGCGAAGTTAAATGTCGGTCATTAGTGTAAATTCTTAGATTCTTCGCTTTTGTGTTGTAAGATAATGAATAGCTTCAAAATGTTCAGCTCGTAACAAAGTTGTCTCTTCAGTACTATTTGATCTAAATTGAACCTGTTTGATCCAGTTATTATCTTTTTAATAGATAGAAGAACTAGGGACCATACCAATTAAAACCTACATTAGTACTGTTGAAAATTGTATTAAGGGGTTGAAGTAGTCAGGATTTTCAAAAAATCGATTTTTTTTCTGCATTTTCGTTAAGTGTAATATCTTAAAAATATTTTCTGAAAATTTGAAGTTGATCTGATAATAACTTTTCGAGTTATTCGACAAATAACAAAGATCGCTCGGGCTATCCAACACGCTAGTGTGAAACTTTAAATGCTTTTTTCTCAAAACTATGTTTTTTGAACTGGTGCCAACTGTAACTCGAAAACCGCTCTGAAATTTCTACAGCTTTTAGCCAATTAAAAATTCCAAAAAAAAAATTGCCAAAAAAAAATTCCTCAGGCCGCCATTTTGTAAATTTTGAAAAAAAAAGTTTGGTTCAGGATTATCTATTTATAAAACTAATGAATTTTCAAGGATATATGATTGTCACCGCAAAGACCTTTTTTTGAAACTGGGTCAACACAGACAGCTATAACTTTGGAAATTATAATTTTTTTTCAAATTTTCGTGACTTTAAGTCAAATAATAATGCCATATTATTACTTTTGTAAAATTATATGATTTAATAGCAAAAAAATATTACTGAAAATTCTAATTTTTTCGTGTCTCTGACAACCCCTAACCCCTTAAACACAAGTAATTTTAAGCCCGATATGTTATATTTGCTTTGCGGTTCATAAACTATCTCATATTCTGTAAGACATATTATCTTTCAATAATGTTCAGTCCATTTTATACTTCCAACATACTGCCCTCAGTACAAGGTTTCGTAATAAAAGTCTAAGAAATTTATTTGAAGTAAGATTGAGATTTTATACCACCTACCATCTCACAAGAAGGCATTCAGAATAAGACAAAACTTTTTGTTTTATATATAACAAGATTAGATCCCCGCATATCGTTAGAGTTATTAGCCAAAATCGTCTACTAAGCCGACTGTCATACATATACTATATCGAATCAAGGAAAGACGAATTCGACAGTATTTGCTTAAGAATGCCAAGATCTAATGTTTTTTCAACTTATGCATGCTTTCTCATGTAGTTATGGATATGATAGATTATGTCAAGGGATAGATCTCCGCAACTGTAGAGAGTTTCAATTAGAGACAGCTTTGACTGTCCTTGGTTACATACATATACTCCTGACGGATTGCAAAGACCCTTTATGATTCAATAAAGCCCATGGATTCTATTATAAAGTTTTTAAGTGGGTTAAGGTTGATTCCAGTCACACTCGCTGGGTTCATCGAAGATGTTTTAACCTTAGTCTGGTGAATGCTGGACACTAAAGAAGGAAGTGTATATGCGCCTATATAACAGTGGCCAGTAAGCACACAAATGGTTGCGGCGAAATGTGCCGGAAAGACCGTTTTCAGTTACTGCAGGACAGAAAGACCTCCTGTGCAGGTTTGGCGAACTCACTCGCAGTCAGTGTATCCACGGCCTACTCACCCGCTTCCATTCCGACGTCAATGTTGCTAGGGTCGGTAGCTGATAAGGAAGTTAGAAGTGTCTAACACCTTATCAGCTAACTAGTTTAGAGTACTGTCACCGAGTCCAAGGCCAGTATTGCCGCTTTACTATCGGGGGGCAAAAGCACCTCTCTGAAGGAGGCCGCTCTTCGGAGCAATGGTCTGACAGTCGAGAACTGGAGTTAATTGAGAGCTTCCGACAGAAGACTCCCCCTCTCACATTTGTGATTTGTGATTATAGAGCTAAAGTAAATTATTCGTGTGTGTCGAAAACTTGAACGCTTATTGTGATTGGGCTTAAATATTTCATAAAATAATTTACTAAAAACGAAGAAAAAATGTTACGTACTAAAGCTCCAACTTGTAGTTAGAATTTAAATATAAATATGTATTTGTATTTTCATTCATCCATCATTTTGTAAATCTGTTACCTAGCTCATGATTCACCGTTCTAGATTTTAACTTTTGTAGATCATTAGTAGCTGTTTTCGCGGCAGAAGTGGGTGTTAGATTAAATCTATGATATAGGTAAGCTTCAACGTCATTTGGAAACATAATTTACAGCTATTTTCCATAGATCGGAGTTAGAGCAGTTAGCTTCTCTATTCAAATCTTGGTTATGTGCCCTTAAAGCTAAGGTTATTACTCTCTCTACGCACTATCTTTAGACTTATTGATGCTAGTGAATGATATAGTCGATCAGCACTCTCAGAGAACTATCTATCGTAATCAAATTTTTGAATTGAAATATAATTGAGCTTATCTAATAGAAACTTTGGTGACCTAGTAGATAATTCATGTAGACAAATCAAACAAATTGAATAAAAACATAAATTTTATTTTTTTTATTTTTCATTTATATCGAAGTTCATAGCTTGGCAAGCTCTGCATCTCATATGTCTACACTTTCTTTAATTGAATTAGAATGCCACAACTAATGATATGAACACTGTCCGCAGCTAAATTGATTAATCGCTTTAAAGCATGTATATTTGTTGGTGTACAAGTAATGAAATATTGTTGCGCATACGCCCCGCTGGCACGCAACGGTAAAAGGGTGCACTTTTCTCCCAAACCAATGCATAAAGTGCGAATATCTGAACAGTTTGATATGAGCAATGAAACTGTAACGCACGTGTGGCACAATTCTTCAACTTGCAACTTGAAAGCGCTTTCATACCTTGCCGCCATGCCATGCAACATGCTGCGTCACGAGTGGTTTTATTGTCAATTTGTTATTGATTATGTTTATTGAATTTCATGCTTTGTGTGGGGAGTATATGATCGTATATATACATATAACCGCTATGGTGAAGGTCTTGCGAATCTTAATTGCCGTTCAATGAAAGTTTAAGCTTTGAATGGGACAAAATCAGTCAGAATTATATTTTTCAGTATTTGTTTGTCTTTTTTTGAAGATGCCACAATCTATTAGATTAATTACAGTTACATTTACGCTATAAACCGCTATATTGCTTACACTCACATCTATTCACATACCAACTCGTTGAGATTTATTTATTTGCTCTTAGCATTTGGGTCGCAATCTCTTTTTGTTGTTTTTCTTTTCCTTTTTTGTCTCGGTTGCTTATCATTCGCAAAGCTTCATTCATTAATAAGCCAGAGCTAAGCGAAACTGAGCGTCACAAATGCTGGTTATCTGCGCGATAAGCGAAAAGAAAAATACGAAAAAATACAACAACACCAACATCAGCCAAAATATGCAAATAAGTAAAACTAATGAAGAATTCGCCAATCCAGCCGTGAGTTATGTTAAATATGCCGCATAGTATGCTGAAAGTACGACCGTTAAGCGAACGAGTGAGCGAGTTGGCGCGTGGCTCTGCGCCGGATCAATGAAACGCTTGAATGCCAGCGAAAAATGCTCGTAGCGCTGTTGAAAGCAGTTGACAGCTGGTGGCCGCTGCAAATGTTGTGTGCAAATTCGATTCTCCGGCGATTAGTGACGCATGCGTCATCTAGTCAACTGGTCAATTAGTTAGCGTAGCGAGTGAACTATTGTTGTTATTGCTTTCAGTGTGCTCTTCGCATTTCACTGTCAATTAGCAGCGTGGAAAGTTACATTTTTTGCAGTTTGAAATTTGAATTTTTTGCTTTTTTAGTTTTTGCTTTTTCGAACTTTTTTCTGTGTTTGTTTCTGTTTACATTCAATTAACAGTTGTTAATTTGTTTTTAAGGTTCTTTTGAGTGTTTTTTTATTATTCAATATTTTTTTTAGTTTTTGAGCCCTTTACTTTTTATTTGTTATTCAATTAGTAAGCTTATGAAGTGCCTTTTAATTAATAATCAATAAAAACCTTAAATTATGGGTTTATTGATAATAAGAAAATATTTTAACGACTAATTGAAATTTTTTAGGTTAGTAAGTTTTATAACTGGCATGGCAATTGCTAGTTATAATTGTTAAATTAATTATAAATCCACCTTGACAGTTATTTGTATTTATTCGCGTTAATTAATTATACTTTTGGTTACATTTGGACAAGAGGGGGCCTAAACTGACTTCAAATAAAATGCATAAAAAAGAAAAAAATAGTAAATAATTGTTGGATATTGCGGAACACTCAAAATATAAATAAAGCTGACCTTACTTAACCCTTCATAATGGTTAGATCCATAAACTCACATTTTCTCTAAAAATGTCAACAAATCTATAGTCCACTTAGACCTGAAAATATTAAAAAAATCGAATTTCACGTGAACCCTTGGAATGTAGGTAAACCTGGCCCCATCTGACTTTTCAAAACATATATAAAACTCAGCACACATGACATTTCAATATTTAAACAAACCTAACCCAACCTGATTAGACTAGTAAGGGACTAGTCGTGAGGAATTGTAAGGCTGGTGAGCTTGCAAGGGATAGGACTCACTATTAGAAGCATGGAAGCATGTAGGAGTACCATTGTCCTACTGCGGTCTGCTATTGGACAGATGGGCTTCGGCTGAGCTGGGTAAGCGCTGGTCAGTTACCAACACATGCTTAGTCGCAAGATCCTTCTGGCCTAAGGTTAACCGCGGTAGGTCTACTGAACTTTTCGCCCTAAGTAAACCTTACCTCTCCTTAGTCGTAGGGGTTCTTACTGGCCATTGCCCCATTGGGATCCACGCTGTAAGGTTAAAAATCTTACCGGATGCTAGCTGTAGAAGCTGCATGGAGGAGGATGAGATGGAATCGTCTCATCACTTTCTTCTGGAATGTCCCGCCTTTGCGAGATCAAGAAAGAGATTTCTTGGATCTCACTTTTTAGAACAGGCTCGCGAATATAGAGGTTAAAAATCTCTGCAGATTTGTAGTAGGTTCAGGGCGCTTTGTCGACTCCTAATTTGTTAATCTAGGGGGATTCAGGCTTCACAAAGAACTATATTTTAAAGTCTCTGTGTTTTCCCTTTGGGAAACAGCCACACAACCTAACCTAACCTAACCCAACCTGACGCTTTACATTTAAAAGAAATCACATAAATTAACCTGACCTTACTACCCCCAAAATGTAGTAAAAAATGAGCTCAAGTGACTCCTCAAAGTGTCAATCTACTTGTACACAAGTGACCCTTCCATGTTTTAACAAACCTGACCTCATATAAATATCAAAAATATAAGAAATCCAACCTCCACGCGACCTTTCGAATTGTAAAAAAATTCACAAAAAATTTCAAAATGTCATCAAACCTAATGTCACCTTACCCCTAAAAATGTACAAAAATCTGAAGACAAACCAGGAGTCAGGTTTTGATGTGACTCTTCAAAATATAAACAAACCTGACCTCACATGATTCCATTAAATGTAGATAATGCTGACCCGATTTGTATTTAAAAATATAACTTCATCTAACTCCTCAAAATATAAACAAACCTAACCTCACATCAACCCAAATATTGAAAGTAAACATGACACATACGACCCTCAAATTGTAAATTGTAATATCTTACCTCAAACTAAAAAAAACCTAACCTCATGTAACCCTTCAAAATGTCACCAAATCTAGCGTATCCTTATCGCTCTAAATTTACCAAAACCTGATTTCAAATGAACCCTCAAAGAAAGACAAATCTCGCCGCAAGTGTCTCCTCAAACTTGAGCGCATGGACATACTCGACCACATGTGATCAATCAGGATGTCCACAAACCGGAACTGTAAATAAACCTCATCTCACGTCACCACTAAACACAAACAAACATGGCATCACATGATCTCTTAAAAATTCAGATCAACCCTGACCAAAAGTCTTACAAATATTCCACCTTAAAATTTAAGGATAATTAATAATTCCATAAATATAAATATGAGGTATAAATCATATGGATCCAAAAACATTAATGCTCAAATAAATATTTATTTATAATAAAAAAAAAACATTTGAAATTAAATAACCTATTAATTCTCCTACATCAAAAAGGGTCAAATAGGGCTATTGGATTAAATTCTAATATTAATCATCCCAAAATGTTGACAAACCCCAATCAAAATGTGGTTCACCAAACTGTAAATATACCCCGAGGTCAATGACCTTTGACAGGGGTTTTTACATTTTGGGGCGAAGTCAATGACCTTGGACAGAGGTTTGTTTACATTTTGGATAAATGCTGCCAGGTTAGTTCGTACGGTCGCGTAGAGTAAGGCTTATTTATATTTGAGAGAACCACGTGGTTGGTTTTTATTTCGAAGAGTTTAAATGAAGGCAAGTTAATTTAGGGATGTCATGTGAGGTGTGGTTTACTTACATTTTATGGATTAATGTTATCCCAGAATTATTTATGTTTGCTTGCCTTTAGATGAGTCACGGGAGATAATTTTTTTTACCAAGATGAAGTAGAATTTTTACATATTCGGAATAAAATTGACTAGGATAACGAAAGCACTTACATATATTTTATGTAGATTGGTTTATAACTCTATTCGTGCGGCTTTTTCCACATCCTTCTGTCAATTTGTGGATTCCATCCCATCAACATCCATCCTTGGCTTGGCGGACAAGAAACAATGAAGCCAATTTTGAAACACTGTTCATAAGTAAACCATATTCTAGTGAGTGTTTTCTGAATCGACCGAATAAAATGGTAGGCAGAAGGGGTAAGGTTTGGGTTGTAAGACAGCCGCTGTTTTCCAAATAGTTTTTAACCGGTCCTGCAACATAAGGTAGGGCGTTGTCTTATTAGAAAATTATTGCCTCGTGTCTAGTTGTATTATAAATTCCGAGCGTTTTTCGTCAATCGATAATCTGAAAGTAAATTTAGTAAAACCATTCCATTAAATAGTGAACTAATTTCAAACAAAAGACTTAAGCGACAAACCTGCTTGAGACAAGTATGTCTTCTTAGTATTTTCGATAAACTATGTTGTTTATACTATAATGTTTGTAAATTGAAATTGAAAACTTTTCCCCACTACCTTCTATAGATTATTTTCTCTTATATTCATAAAGACAGTAATACCCCTGACAGACGGCGCGCTAATTCGGAATAACTGCTTTAATTCGGGTTAATTCGAGAGTTATCTCAGTTAACCCGGTTTACTAACTCCCATTTAATCCTCAAAATTTTAGAGAGTTAGAGGGAGTTCGTGGCATTTTCGTTGGCAACATTGTTAAACATGGCCGCTTTTTATCTATTGTGAATGAAAATATGCAATACTGACAGCTGTTTTTCAATTAAATGTAAACAAAAACATACGCATGCTAATTTTTTCTAAAATGGAAGTTTCAATAATAACGTATTTATGTATATTTTTTTAATAATTAGTGATTTTGTACTAGTTGTGCGGCTAACAACCGCAAAATTTCCTTTCTATCCAATTTTATCTCACCAAAATGGAAATATTATTGCCAATCAGCTGTTATGGGAGTTTATAACTCGCTTTTCTGCCGTCTGTCACCCCCAAAATTGGAACTGATTAAAAGCGCAGTTAATTCGAGTTAACTCTGCCGTCTGTCTAGCGTATAAGAGTAAATATCTCATGTGAGTCCACGCAGTTGTGGCATTGATTACTGGTTCGATGATAATTTGATTGAATGGAATGTAATAAAGTAGTAATTTATTTAATTTAATTTTAACTGTTATTTAAATAGTTGAAAGTTGTTAAGCGCTAATAGTTTTCAAATTTACACCTGCTCACAAACAGACATACATACTTACAAACACTCAGACAGAGACAGAGGCACGCGTTCAGTGGCCAATCAGCGCGGCAACAATTTTAATTTTAGTGCTGCAACTAATTGGTTTTCGGAGAAATTAAACATTTGTTTTACACAATTCTCATATTAATTTGCGCGCGTGTGCGTGTGTTTTTGAAATGCCTATCAAGCATGGCAGCTGCCCACCCAACAGCAGCTCTAACTTGGCACCTACTAATATGTCTTTCTAACGGTTGCATAGGTAATAAAAATAAATTGTTCACTGTTATTGTTGTTGTTGTGTGTTTTTTAGAAAATTATTGTAGAAACAGCGTTGATGTATACAAATAAGTTAGAAAAGTTGACGAAAAAAAGCTTGACAAGCAGCGGTGATCGGCACGCTCCAGCGTCGCGTTTGGCATTTCGTCGGCTTGTCTGCTGCATTGCATGCGCGGCGCATAAAAATAAAAGTGATTAATCACATGAAGGCGGTATGCAAGCGGCGGCAACTGCACATTTATGAGTTTGTTTTGCCGACAATTCTTGTTGCATGTCTGAGTGTGAGGTTTATTGCACGTTTGCTTGACTAAATGATTGGCTATATTGCTTAGTTGTGGTTTTAGTTTTTATTACTTGTGGATTTTCTGAGTAATTGTAGGGAAAGTATTGGAAATAAATTAAAATTAAATAAAACTTAAGACAACATATTTGATGTCGCTTGTAATGATTTTTGATAATGGGGAAACATGCGAAGGATTTTTTCTTCAAATATCAGTAGACAGTTGATGAAATTCGAAATTTAATACTTTATTGCTAATTAATAGATAGATATTTTATTATTTTTCATGTGAACATACATTTGATTTAGTTTAATCACAATACAATGATCATAAAAATAATTTTTTTTTAGTTTGAACCTCCGGTTTCTCCATCTGCAATCACTAATTAAAAATTCATTTTAGTTCAGTTTCGAATTTCTAATATAGACGTTTTTTCTCGGTCGGTTTTGGATAATAATGTCGAAATTTGTGTTTTTATATTTTGAAATTTCGATCTCTACATTTCGAAGAAAAATTTGTTTTAAAAATTATTAATTTCGAAATTTGATATATGAGTAAAAGCTGAATCGAAGTTTCTAATATGAATCGTTCATTTTATATCTTTCGGCTTTCAAATTTGAGTGCTGAATTTTGAATATAAAATTTGTTTTAAAAATTTCGATTTTCGAAATTTCTAGATTTAGTAAGCTATAAATTGTGTTTTGACAATCGAATCCTTCAATGTTCAGGAATTATTTGTTTCACAATTTTTAGGTCAGAATATCGAATATAAATCTGTTAATACAAACTCTTGATTTTGAATTTCGAAATTTTTATTACAAAAATAATTGTGTGTTTGACCCGCCAATTTTTTTACATTTTAAGTTCTAAATTTCAAAAATATAATTTCTAAAAAAAATCATATTTGCGAATTGCGAAATTTAAACTATAAGTCTGTCGGAGGTTGTGTTTTGATATTCGATTGCTTTATTGTAAATTCTTCTTTCTTCAATTTCGATTTCCGAATTTCGAAAAAAAAATTTGAATTTCGAATTTCTAGTATTCTGTTTTTAAAGTTTTATTTTCAATTTGATGTTTAAAATTTTGGAAACCGATTGATTTTCGGTCTATTCTGGTTTTGAATTTCGAATTTCGAGATTTGAACTGTATGAAAAATATTGTTTTGAAATACCAATTATATGCCAATTTTTGTCATTTTAAGTTTTGAATTTTTAAAATAAATTTTCTCAAAAAATCGAATTTTCGAATTTCGAAATTTAAACCATAAGTCTGTAGGAGGTCGTGTTTTGATATTCAAATTCTTTATTGTATATTATCCTTTCTTCAATTTTGATTTCTGAATTTCGAATATATTTTTAAATTTCGTCTTTTCTGTATTTTAGTCTTTAATGTTCTATTTTGAATTTGAAGTTTAAAATTTTGTAAACCGATTGTTTTTTGACGCATAAATTTTAGATTAAATTTTTAAATTTTCACTAAGACTTTTTCTGTTTTCGAAGTTCGAACTGAGGAGATATTCGAAATTCATTTTCAATAGGAAATTTTAATCATTTTTTTATTAAATAGTTTATAGCTGGAAACTTAGGTTGTTTATATCGAGTGTTGAATAATTGATTATTTTTTTCGAACATGATTTTAAGGAATTTCTTTATATTTGGTGTTATTAGTCATTTCGACGAATTCTTTTCATTCTGAAATGAAAAATAGCTCTTGTCATATTATTACTGAATTTCAAAGGTTCAACATTCTCAATATTTACATGCAACTCATTTCCCTATTACAAATCGCTGTTATGTAGTCAAATTTATGTAAGCCGCTCGTGTGGCATGCGTTTTGAATGCTTCTCTAGTTTAGTTAGTTATTAATAATTCATTAGCCTTTACACCTTTTCCATGTTCTTTGGTTTTGAACAGTTAACACCTGTTGCGTAATTTTTCGTGGAACAACAGCGCATTTAGGCATGCATGTTGGCAACCCTATGTGATGTAGAGTTTGTGTCGACGCACAAAGGAGGCATGCCACAAATGTATGTGAAAAAGGCACTGATTTACCGTTTGGCATGGGGCACGTGTGGCACCCACAACAGGCATAGCTGAAAATGATAAATGCGCATGCGCGCCGATTGCATTTGTATGCAACGAAGGTATGGTGTGTGGATCCCAGTGAGCGAAATGGTATTGGAAAATGCTAAAGAGGGGAAAAGTCAGAAACTCTCAGAGAAACTATTGATGCTTAATTCTCATTCTTATCCTTGTTGTGGTTCATAGACTTCAAGTAATAATTTCTTATTTCGGTCGTTGAACGAGTATTGAAATCTCTCTTTCTCTTTAAGTCGAGTTCTGTATCTTCTTTATTTTTATTTATTGCATGACAGTTCCTCTGGATTCATTATCTGGAACAGAATGATAATGGCAGTCTGGAAGATGAACTAAGAGTAGGATTGTGATTTTCTCGGCAAATAAGTTAACACTTCCTTTCCCTGATACCGCTAACCATTCAAGGACCGAATCTATACGGTATTTAATGTTCTATTCTACCACTAATCCTTTAACGAAGAAATTTTGAGGGGAAGTTTCTTCGTTAGTTCCATCTTAGTTTGTCGTGCAATGATCTCACGATCTCTTGCTTAAGATCTGTCTGCTTTCAGATTAAAGAGGAGCAATATACTTTACTAAGAATCTTCTTCAAATCTGTTTCTCTTTTCTCTCTGCTTTCGAGCCTACTGTATCCTGCCCCACTGTGTCCTCAGCCTTAGCCAACATGGGTGTATGACTTGGATAACTTTTCATAGACGACACCGACAGTTCTTATGGCTCTTGACTCGAATAATCTCTAGTTAAAATATTTGAAACGATAATGCTTGTTGGGCAACTAATTTCGACAGTTATTTTCTTCTGCAACAATTTCGTACGTAGCAAATGGCATAAGACTCATTAATATTTGAAGAGCGTATAGAAAGAATTCGTTGCAGCTGTCATTCAAAGGCACAAAGCACGAATGCAAGAGAACATTTGCGGAAAACAAAACGCAATGACATAAAGCCACATAACATAGCATAACATAACGTAACATAACATATTTTGTGCGTTAACGCTTTTGACCTAGGACTCAGCGGTAAAAAGAATAGTTAGCAGGAGAGTGAGAGAGAGCGCGCAAAAGTGTAAGAGAGTGAAAGAGAAGGAACTATGATGCAACAATTTGCGGCGCGTCATTATGTCTGCGTATGCTTAGCAAAATATCACCGCGGTTTGTTGTTGGCTACGAGGGCGTGTAAGCAATTATTTTTCTAAATTGAGTGCCACTTGTCATGTCGGTTTTCAGTTGCGCTGCACACCGAAATATTTCGCTGAAAGGTGCAAAGCGTTGCATATTTTAGAGTTTCTTTTGAACTTGTTTTCCTTCTTCTCGTACTAGTCATCTAACGCGTTGTTTGCGCTGTGTCCGTGCAATTTTTCTTTATTTTAATGAAATGTGCATAACTTGTGGCAAATGTAAATGCAGATGAAATGAATTTATTTGTTTATGAAAAAATCGCGCATACAAAAGACCGCGCTGAATAATCAACCGCAGCACTCAGTCACTCGCTCACTTACTCAGGCACTCGCTCACTTATTTACTTACTCACTGCTGTAGTTGCTTATAAGGCTTCAGCTACTGTCTGACCTACTGAACACTGAATTCCATTTGCTCCTTTGTTTGGCGCTTCTTATTGCTTTTGTTGTTGCTAAATGCAAATTGCGTGCAATTTTTCTGTATTGGCTCAAGAAGGAAATGCAATGCCACAGCCGGATACAAGGAGTTGTAGCCGCTTCCTTTACATACATAGATGCCGCCGCCGCTTGCCACTCTCTAACATGTGGCAATTTCTCCCAGACAGTTGGTTGCTTTGCAGCTTCCTGCCTAGCGGCTTTTGTAGTCTCGCTTGTGCGTTGACTTTTCAATAAGTCAATTGCAACATTTTAAATGCTGAATTCATTTATTTCTGTTAACTGTTAATACTTTATGGAAATGTCTGCATGTTGTACTCTTCCAATGGATTGTTGTAGCCGGTGAAATATTTTTTATTTATTGCGAATGCATTTGGGCGCACACTTTCATTTGTGGCTGGGTGTAGCACATATGTACATTTCTACTATATGTTAGACCCCTTAAGGCTATTTCACATTCATGAATTCCACATCTAACCATCCGAATATTCGGCGATACCGTCTGTCATATTCAGTGTGTGATGTGATGAGTCAAAGGTAAGGATTCGTGAATTCAGAAGCATGATGGTTAATATATTCAAAAATTCGTGTAACTAAAATTGTACAGATTAATTCGAATTTATTTATATAATTCTCGGAATTTTTCGACGGATCGAAATTTATTAACATATTTATTTGAGCATGATGGCTTTCTGACGGAGAAAGTTAGCTAAGTGAGACTTTGTGACACTTGCAATTTCTAGCGCAAACGGGTGTTATGTGTTCTCAGGTTCTAAAAGTTGCATCGTAAATTTTTGGCTGGATTTTCTGACCATTGTAGTATTAAAGATCGTTGTATGATCATCTTAAGCTGATTAAAAACTAATAAAAGTTGGGGATTACGAATCCTCTAATAGGTATAATTTCTGTTTGCCACACTTTTAAATCAACCTTGTTTAAACTGAAAATGTGAAAATATCTAAACTTCTGCTACACTTGAGTGATTTTTGATGGAATTAACTAGGATTTTAGGTTGAAAATTCAGCTGAGTCTCATGATTAGTTGGTTCTGAGGTTTAAAAAAGGTAGTGAAAAATTAACCGAGAAGATTAATCTATGCTTTTCTTCAGCAACATCACGATATTTTACAATATTTTTGCACTGTAGGGTACTTAAACTACATAGAGTCATAAGAAAGCAGAGTCAGAACCTCAGAACCAGTTATTATGATAACTTTTTGATATATAAAAATATTTAATTTCATATTATATAAACGCTTCGTTATTGTCGTTCGTAATTGATATCATCGGAAGCAACAACCGCGCCGTTTGTTCTGCTTTTTCCCGCATGGATAAGGAGGCGAAGCGAATGGGTCTGGAGGTGAATGAGGACAGACAATATCTCCTGTCATCAAGCAAACAGTCGGCGCATTCGCGTCTTGGCTCCCACGTCACTGTTGACAGTCATAACTTCGAGGTCGTATATAATTTCGTATACCTGGGAACCAGCATCAACAACACGAACAATGTCAGCCTCGAAATCCAGCGCAGAATAACTATTGCCAACAGGTGCTACTTTGGACTGAGTAGGCAATTGAACAGTAAAGTCCTCTCTCGACGAACCAAAATCAAGCTCTACAAGTCGCTTATCATTCCCGTCCTGCTTTACGGTGCAGAAGCTTGGACGATGTCAACATCAGATGAGACGACACTAGGAGTTTTCGAGAGGAAAATTTTGCGCAAGATTTATGGTCCTAAGAACATTGGCAACGGCGAATACCGCAGACGATGGAACGATGAGCTGTACGAGTTCTACGACGACATTGACATAGTTCAGCGAATAAAAAGACAGCGGCTACGCTGGCTAGGTCATGTTGTCCGAATGGACGAAAACACTCCAGCCCTGAAAGTGTTCGATGCAGTACCCGCCGGAGGAAGCCGAGGAAGGGGAAGGCCTCCACTCCGTTGGAGGGACCAGGTGGAGAGCGACCTGGTTACACTTGGGATCTCCAACTCGCACTATCGTCGATTCGGCTATAACCGGCTAAACGGTTGCAACGCCAATCACATACATACATATTGTCTTACAGCACCGACCCTATTATGTTACAATAATATTTTTTTTACTTTCACTTATAATTATTTTCTTCCATAAATTCCAACAAAAAATACCGTGAAACATACTTTCGAATTACTCTTTGAGTTACTAGTTAATTAGTGTAATTTATTGGTTTACTAATTTCAAGTATTACGAGGGCAGTTTGACAGTACAGTGAGGTTTTTTTCATAATGAACTGCCAGACTATTTTAGTTACAGGAAGCTTCGTGGAGTATATTATTCGAGTTAATTCGCGGTAGTTTATATTTTATATGTCTACAGCCAGAATACCCAAAAGATCTCTTCGAGAAAGACTAATGTGCGTTCTGAGACAGTACAGGATAAAAGAAAAAAAATTATAAAAATTAAATTTGCAACTGACTTCACAAACCAACCTTGTAACGACTTATCACCCCTGTCATAAACTAATTTATGTGGAAAATGTGGTACAGTTGACAAAGAAATTCAATTTGCTAACACTACATCAACTAGGGTAACAGAAAGCTGCAACGTCAGCAAAGAGTGTGGCCAATAAAGTCCTCTAATTAGTCTGTTACTAATTGGTTATGCTTTCATTTTGAAGGAAGCAAAAAAACTGACCAAAAACTATTTAAAAATGTCGGGCGATTCACACGAATTTTACGACCACAACTTTTAGAAAGTAGTAAAGAGGACACTAATTTGTTATTAATTAGTTCACTAAAGCAACTGTAAAAAATTGTGGATGCAAAAAATAAGTATTTTTAGTTTGCAAAACCTCCAGAGAGCAGAGCAATATTCCATAGTAGAGATATATCGATGACTTCTCGACATTTTTTATTTATAATTTTTGAACGGTCTTCTTTGTGTTCTTCTATTTCATTCTCATTTTCTCTCTCTATCACTCTCACTTCATGCCGCTTTCTCTGTTTGGCTATCTTTTTATCACTTCCTCTCTCTTTCTCTCAGAGAGAGTGATGAAGGGAAGGCGATATCCCTTCATCACTCTCTCTATTTTTCTCTCGTTCTCCCTTTCTTATTTGTCCCTCTTATTTCTCTCCCCATTTTTGTCCTTGTTTTGCTGTTCTTCTATCTCATTCTCACATTTTCTCTCTATCTCCCTGACTTTTACTTTCCCTCACTTCATTCTGCTCACTCTCTATATCTCTGTCACTTCATCTCTCCCTCTCTGTCTTATCTGTCCCTATTTTTCTCTCGATCTGCCTTTCTTTATTTCTCTATCTTATTTTCTCACCCTTTCGCTACCTATATTTCTCTCTTTCACAAGAGGAAGATTCTGGTGCCATATTAAAGTCGGAAAAGAATGGTTGGTTCGTGAACCTGTTTATTATCACCTGAATTTATATAACCGACTTTAATGCCTATGAAGAAAGATAGTGAAATGATGAGAACAATCTATAAATCATTCAAAACACATTTCCTTCCAAACGGCTTGTGGCCTATATTAATTTATGACAAGAAAAAAAACATGGTCCAATATGGCATAAATTAAACTCCGACAATTTTAGTTCCATATATGAGTACACGAAAGAACGCGCTTCCATCGCTCATTAAACCACTTACTCGCGATTGTAGGCGAATTTGGATGAAGTATTTTATAAATACCGAGTCTTTAAGGAAATATTTGGGCCGCGTACCGCCACGCAAATCTAATTCTATCTCTCCATCTGTCATCTGCGCAGTGGGACAGTTAGTCATTCCAGCTGTCAGTGGCTTATTGAATGTGCGTCCGCAGAATTTTTGGTCAAACTCGTGACTCTTGGCAACCAAAGTGGCACACGAACTACAGACACACACAATTTTTGGCGCAAAAAAAGCAAAGAAAAATAATAACAACAACGACATGGCATGCCGACAATGAAAAGACCTTGAGAAGCTGCGCACCAAATGCGCCGTCGTTCATCAATGGATGATAGCGCAATTTTCGGCGACACATTGACAATATGAAAATCATGATGTGCAACATGTTGCACAAACAATCGCTTGTTGCCGCTGCCATGGCGCTGTCATCCCAATGGAGTTGTGAGTGAGTTGAGCAAGAAAATGCCGCCGCCGTCGTCCGAACGCAGTTGAGTTGTCAATGCGCGTAATCGCATGTAAATCACATGACCAAATACCGTTTAGGCGATTAATGAATTATCTGCCTATTTTTGTAGGCATAACCAAATATGTCGGCAACAAATAGAAATATCTGGGTTGGGCAAGAGAAACTCCACGGATCCGCAGTTGGGTACAACAAATACACTTTTCATTCGTTTCTTTTTTTTGAGTGAAACTCACAATTCACCGTGGAATAGTTAGCGGTAATAAGCGCTGCCAGCTGCATAAGCCGCCGAGTTGCTGTCTTTGCTGCGTCCGTCCTTCGCTCTTTGCACTTGCTGGACACCGTGGGCAAGGATTTTTGCGCTGTGCGCTATTGCCAAGTGGCGCTTCAGCGAAAGTTATTCGTTCTATGCGTTGCGCGCTCGGTATGCTGCCGCCGTTAAGCGCTCACTGCTACTTAAGTATTTTATAAGTACGGCTTGTCTGCATTGTTATCACCTGCCGTCTGCTACCGTATAATTTACAGCCACTTAAGTTGGTCGTCAAGTCCAAGTGGTTCAATGGTTCAGTGGTGGCTTCATGCATGACTGGCTTTATGGTTGTTGTAGTTGTGGCGGTGTTGTTGCTGTAGTACTCTTGGTAAAACTTTACTTTGGTTAATTTGAAAATTGGTTCATTCATTTTTGTCTCAAATGGGACTTAAATACGTTCTCACAACCTTTCGGCTTTCGGTTGACTGCCTGACACTCTTGGTTTTTGTTGCTGGATTATTGTTGATTTAGTCAGAGTTGCCATATTATAATTTTTGTATTAAAAATAATAAGTTTCTTGAAACGATCAAGTGTACTATATTTTTTTCTGTGTTATCAGTTGTAATAGTTTTCTTGGATTTCAAATTTTCCATTGATAATTTTAGAAGTTGGTTCCTATACTGACGGTCCTATTTGAATGTCTTTTTGTGTTTGCGTTTGAGTAAAAAACACTAAACAGATTTTCGCATAAATTTTAGCTCAGTTGCATTTAAGGCATTAAGGCATTTTTTAAACTAAAATAAAAAACAAAATAAAAAACATTTTTACTATCCATTTTTATATGTTTTTTATTGACATTTTAATAATATAAAAAAAAAATTGCTAAAAAAAATCAAAATTCGTCGATAGTGGGGGCTTCAAGAAAACGGTGCGTCCTGGTTGACGTGATTTCAACCCTTGTAGAGATCTTAAAAAAAACAAGAAGATTCTTCATTAGTAAGGATGTCGTTATCGGGTTGATCATTTTCAAAAAAAAAAAATAATAATAATAATAATAAAAAAATGGCGTCGACTTGAAAAAAAATTTTACCCGATTTTTTCGACCTTTTCGATTTTTTTGAAAATACTTCAAATCATATTTTTTTCGAAATCCAAGGCAGACACGATAGAGCATTGTATAAATAAGATATGTACCAAATATATCGGTATTGAGATATCATGTCAACCACCTCAAAAAAAGTAGTTTCGAGAAAAACGATTTTAAAGTTTAGGAGACCGCTCGGTCGACTCGGACGCCACGTCACAAAATCGGCTGTATCTCCGAAAATAAGTCGAATTTTGAAAAATTCTACCAAGGTCATATTTTTGAAAGTCTAAATTTTCAAAATATGCAAAAAAAATCGATTTTTCCCAAAATCCTAGACCAGAATACCCCCCAATACTTGACCGCTAGATGGCACTGAAGTAGAGCTTTCACGAAAAATCATATTACGGTCCCATGTGTATCGAAATTGTCTTATATTTTGTGAGATCTCCCAGTATCTAGTTTAGAACAATAATTGAATTATGCATTTCATTTCTTTGCGGACATTATTCGGCTTTCTCTCAGCACCGGGTTATTGAAGATTCTTCTTAGAATGTTGATAACAGTTTTCAGTAACTTTTTTGGGGTTCTGGGGAATAATTTTTGTAAGTGACAGTCTTAATAGTGGAAAACTTATAAAAAATGAATGTGCAACAAATTGTTGCATAATGGCAACCCTGGCTGCAATCGTCTGTACTGCAGTAGGAACTTTCGTACCAGAGATTTGTATAGGACTGCGGTTGCTAGAGCAATGGAAAAATATGCTGTTGTTGTTATTGTTGTAACAGTTTTTTATTCACTGCCAACATTTAATAATTATCATTTATGCATCTCATAACAATCAACGTCATGACACTACCGCCCGCCTTAACGAGAGTTTGGCCCCAGTCGCGGTGGACAACCTGGATAAACTGCGACTCGTTGCCACAGTTCGTTATGGTTGATTTGCCAAAAAGAAAATAAAAATATAAAAAAACAACAACAACTAATAAATTCAGCGGATTATTTTTATTTTATGACTCTTTCGTTAGCCTTGTTATTGTTGTTTTAATTTTACTTGATTGCTTCGATTTGCAAATAAATTTGCAATATTTGTATTTGTTGTTGCACTACTACTTAATTTTGCACATTTTACTTTAATTTCCACTTATTTATTTTGATTTCATACCAACTGGCTGGTTGCTTGTGCTGTTAGTGTTGTTGGTAGCCGGCCAATTGCTGGTTAGCGCTCAGCACTGTCGGTTGCCTAATCACCATTATTGCTTTTGTCTTGTTGTTGTTGTTGATTTTGCTTTGTTGTTGCTTTTGCTTTGTTGTTATTGCTTTTACTGTTTTCCGTACAAAAAAAAAACAAATTTAGTTTTCCACAGATTTTCCCAAGCGCCTCCACCGGCTTCGGCTTGGCAATGCCACAGTCCGCTACTTACTGCCCCACTTTGCTCGTAAATTCACCAAAATTTGGGTTAAATTGTGTTTGGCATTGCGAGTGTGAATTTCTCGTGGTTACCAGCTGAATTTTTTTTTTTCAATTTTTAGCTGTTATTGTGCTCCTCTGTTGCATGGCAAATGAAGTCGTTTAAGCCATTTGACATTATTTGCCGCATGATTTTGCATGTATAAGTAATTTTTATTTATTCAAATGGCTGAAATGGATTAAATGGAAGTATTTCAGCAATCAGTTGGCTCATTTACTTAATTAGTGAATTTGAATGATTTTTCGCTGGCGTGTTTTCTCCGTGCAATATGAAGAAGAAGGTTAAAGAAATGCAAATTCGGCTGCTTTGTGGGAAAGGAAACTGTAGTGGAATGCATTAAAATTGTGGGTTTATTTGTCGAAAATATTCTCGCTTGGAGAAACGGATGTTTTAGGAAAGAAGACGAAACTAACACACATGCCTTCCGTTTATCAAAACATGATAGACTTGGTTGCCCGATTTTCCATTAGGGGACAGTCATATAGTTTGATGAATTCTCATGTGCCGGAATCCCGGTACTACTAATAATCATATTTCGTGCCACAGCAAAGACTCCGACTGTTGTGCGGACGACTTCTTCTTTACCCACCCCAGCGTTGAAATCGCCAAGCATGATTTTGACATCGTGCCGAGGGCAGTGCTTATAGGTGCGTTCGAGGCGCACATAGAAGGTATCTTTGGTCACATCCTCTCTCTCTTCGGTCGGGGCGTGGCTGCAAATCAGTGACATGTTGAAATGCTTTTCTTTGATGCCAATTGTGTCTAGACATTCACACGCCGCTGTGGATGCCAGAACTCGGCGACGGAGTCTGTCTTCCACATCAAATTTGCGCTCCTTTATGTGCCTGCTGTGGTAGATTACATAATGACCCACCTTCTTCCGTCCTTGCTCCGTCCATCCTTCTTGCATGGCGGTGTTGTCAGCCTTTAGTCGTATGAAGACATCAACCAGCTAGGCAGAGGTACTTTCTCAATTAAGGGTCCGGACATTCCAGATGCATGCCTTCAAATCATGATCCTTGAAAGGTGTTCAGGGGTCGTCATCAAAGGAGAGTTTCTCATCCGAGGCTCTGTTTGTTTTTTCATTGGAGAGGTATTTTTATGCGGTGGAAGCGGGCTGTGCCTTCTCACTTTAGCTCAACTTCAAACGGATGTCTGTTGGCTATCCAGAGGATACTTGGTCATTGAATATCTCCACTGAAAACCCATTATTCTCGTTATCAAAGAGGACATATAGGTAATAGAAAATTTCGTGAATTATTTTAACGGTATGAGTTAACGGATTGTAGGTATAAGTACTAGAAAATACGATAATTATTAAAAAGGAATTACGGTTCCTTTCAATTTTACCCGTTCCTCTGTGATTATTCGCGATTAATTGAATTCTGAAGATTAATTAATTACATATGCTTAACAAAAACTAGGTTCATTTGAGTTGAAATGAGAGAAAGCCGTAAGAATTAGCGGTTTATGGAAGGTTTAGCCGCAATGTATTAAGAGACATACATAAGTGTATTCGTATATGCATATAAATTCGGATCTGTTTGTATGTGAGTGCTGAGGTACATCACTTTTACTCAAATGTCATTAAATATATGCATATATATATATATATATATATATGTATTTATGTATGTATGAATGCATATAATAAAGAAATTATGAGAATGTTGCAAGCATTTCGGCCGCATTCACATACATTTTAGCCACTATGTCTGTGCAACATCTGCAATCATTACGATTATTCCTTAAATAAATTGGATTTATAACCAAGAATCCAATTACAAATAACTGAAAATTAAAATTCGCAATTCGAACTTTCCCATTGCGGCTTTGGCGAGTGAGTGCACACGGCAACAACAACACGGAAGGCCGTAGAAGATGCAACCGCCAAGAAACAGTTGCAGCAGCGATGCAGGCAATTACCAATTTTATTACAAGTAATTTTTGTACGCGGGAAATTTTCAGCGCAGCAGTCGCTGAATTACAAATGAATAGCGAATTATGAATTAAATTCGCTGGAAATGAAGTAGAAAGAAATCAAGTCCATCAAATACATCAGTATTGAAGACAGATATAACCACATATATGTTTGTATGTATGTATAAACGAGTATGTTATGTTATATATGATGGGTACTTTTGGTTTCATTCGAGGCTTTGAATCGCCGTGCGGCTGGCATTTGCTAAACCAAATAAATAAAGAAACGAAAATATTAATTCGGCGTCTTTGACTCTTATGCGTTAGGTTTTTCGTCCAGAGGAAAGGGTGAAGAAGCTTCCAGAGTTGCAACAGACACACTTAATGACTGCCATCATAGAAGATTGATCACTGTTTATGAAAATTGTGTGCATCTTCAGCGACGCTGCGTTGTGCAATAACTTGAAGGCGCTCAAATGTGGCAGCTTAAAAGAATAGCTGAAATAGAAAATTGCTAATAATTTCACTTTTCTTCAATAAGGAAAACTACAATAACAATAAAGTGCTCTTTCAATAAACATAAAAATGGGAAAATCTAAGGTCTCTTTGCTTTAACTAATTCTGGCAAGAATAATATCCATAAATAAGGAACAAGCTGAAATAGAGCCTTTGTGTTAAAATATATAACATTTGATTAGAATGAACATCATCATTTAAACACCATCACAGGAAGTAATGATGATAAACTGGTGGAAAATATCTTGGCTTTTAATAGTTATATCCATCTTAATACTGATAAAACGTTCTAAAAGTTTTTCGCTCGCCTCCGAAGGATTGCGGATTTTTATTAGGCGAATATTCAATGATATAATATATATATTAATTCTGCTGAGTCAGTTCCTATTAGAACAAACTTCTTGACTACAGTCAGAAATTGGGATCAAGACTTATACATATCATACTATAATAATTCGCTGCTTCTTACAATTTTAATTTTATTTATCGATTTATATGTAACCTCAGAGAAGCTGACTAGTTTTTGTGATATGTTCTTTCTCTTCGGATGTATATACTTTGGCTTGATACTTTCTAGAAAGGGTATTAGCATACTTTCGGGATTAAAGATCACAATACCATCCATCAATGCATTTCTAAACCACCTTAGTCCTATTGAAAATTTTTTATGATTCTGACTGAAATGATCCTGACTTCTATGGGAGGTCGGTTAGAGCTATATTTATGCTTTCGCAAGTTGCTACTCTCTTAACAATTCTATAGTTTTGTTCACATCCGTCCGTCCGTGCAACGGATAACTTGAGTAAAAATTGAGATATCTTAATGAAACTTGGAACACACATTCCTTGGCACCCTGAGAAGGTTGCTTTCGAAAATCGGATTGCCACGCCCACAAAATGGCGAAAACCAAAAACCTATAAAGTGTCATAACTAAGCCATAAATAAAGTTATAAAAGTAAAATTTGGAATAAAGGATCGCACTAGGAAGGGGCATATTTGGATGTAATTTTTTTGGGGAAGTGGGCGTGGCCCCGCCCCCAAATCGGTTATTTGTATATATCTCGCAAACCAATAAAGCTATATAAACCAAACTTTCTGCAGTCGGTTCTCCTACGTACCCCACCACACATCATGAAAATAGTTGAAATCGGATAATAACCACGCCCACCTCCCATACAAAGGTTAGGTTGAAAATTACTAAAAGTGGGTTAACTCACTAACGAAAAACGTCAGAAACACTAAATTTCACAGAAATAATAGCAGAAGGAAGCTGCACTGAGATTTTTTTACAAAATGGAAAATGGGCGTGGCATCGCCCACTTATGGGTCAAAAACCATATCTCAGGAAGTATTCGACAGATTTCAATGAAATTCGGTATATAATATTTTCTTGACACCCTGATGACACGTGTGGAAAATGGGCGAAATCGGTTCACAACCACGACAACTTCCCATATAACTCATTTTTGAATTCCATCTTATTCCTTCACTTTATAATATATACATAAGGAACTAATGAAGATAGCAAAATAAAACTTTACACAAATACTGTATATGATCTGTGGCATCACTTGTGGAAAAATTGTCTTGATCGGACTATAACTTTCCAAAGTTCACTGATATCGAACATGAAGAACTTAGTGCCTAAGCGTAACTTTTTAACGAAAATATGGGTAAATCTCTCAGATATTTTAGTGTAATTCAGAGGGAATCTTTTTCTTGTAATAATGTGTCAGTGTACCAAAAATGGGTAAAATCGGGTCATAACTTCCCCCAGCCGTTAACCTTGAAATGCTTGGTTGCGCCCAAACTTAGCCTTTCCTTATCAGCCAGATCGTTGTCTTCAAAACCAAAACTTTCATGTCATGTGTAAATCTTTTGTCACAGCTTGTAATCGTTTCTCAATTTTTTTTTTTTGGAAAATTGACGCCTCTACTTGGTAGTTTGTTGGTTTGAGCAGTTAGATGGTCAAAGTAGACTTAGTACTCTCCTCATTTTGTCTAAAATTTATATTTATAATACAAAATAATATAAATGTCGACATAATAATGATCTGAGAAGACCAGTTTTAGAAAGAAGATAGAATCTGCGAAGTACGTAAGACTTTTCATTGCAAGAATTTAAAAATCTATTTGGCAAAGATTTTCTTCATCTGATGATTTTATTCGGTGTTTAAGGGGTTACATGGATTTTGTCGCGTAAAAAATGGTCTATTTTCAATATTTAAAAAATTATTTATTTAATTCAAACTTTTTTCTGTCTTATAGATACATATTTATAGGATAATTTCAGAAATTTTCAAAAAAAATTAAAACTCCTCCATTGTGACGTTATTTTCGATGACCCCTCGAAAAAAAGGTGCGTCCGCGTTGTCAGCATAACTCCTGACAGGATCATCCAAAATGAAAAAAACAAAAATAAGTGTTTTAGGTAAGACCATAAACTCGTGCTTGAACGAAGGAAAGACAAAAAAAATTAAATTTGGAATTTTGGCAGACATTTTTCCAAAAAAATAAGAATTTCGGTCAAATTTGCTCGACATTTTTTTTTTTTAATAGTTGTCGTTCAAGCACGAGTAAATTGTATCTCGAACACCTGAAAATTTAGGATAATATTCTTGATATGCTGTAGAAATTAATAACCCAAAAAACAAAAAACCGATTTTGTAAACCCACGAAACTCATGTAACCCCTCAAGTGAGGTTAGGTTTGGTTTGAGGTAAACAATGACAGATATATTAAACATGTTCAGTGATGTGTTTTAAATAAATGTAAATGACATTCTGAATAAGTTTAAATGATAATTCTTATCTGTATCTAAATTTAATATATCCGACTATTTTTAAAAGAACAAGAAGATTGCAAAAATTTGAAATTTCAGTTGAGCAAGCTCACAGGACTAAGCACTAGTCAAAATTAAGGAATCCTTCAAGGGATTATAATTAAAAAAAATTGGTTTCGAATTCTGTCTGACTGTCTTATTTCTAACTGATAATTATTTGAACTTTTGATTACAAATTTCCCTCCTAGACACAACTGCCGCAAATGGAGATTCTAAATTAATAGAAAGTCTTGAAATTAACAAAAAAACATCACCTGATAAAGCAAGGACATTAACGCATTGACACCAGTGAAAGTAATACCACATTCACTCCCATGACTTAAGACCCTTATTTGTTGAACCAATAATACAGGCCAAGAGTAGCAGTTTAATCAAAAGCTGCCGGTGTTCTACTTGTATGAGTATATCTGTTTTTTTGTGCGAGCAAAGGTGCCAAATTGGAAAATTACACGTTTTATTTTATTTCATTTAATTTTCACTTTAAATTGGGTAATTTTTCGCCAACATTTCCATGTCGCATGCTGCCAAGCAGTTGCTATTGCGGTTGTTGTTGTAGCTGGTATTTGGTGTGGCAAGCTATTAAGGATTTTCACTTGCCAATTTGGCAAACCGAAAATAGTCAAATTATTTCCCATTATTTTTGCTCATCGAAATTTTGTTGATTTCTGCTACTTTGTGTTGTTTTTGTTGTTGTTGTATTCCAAGTTTTCGTTCATTCATTTATTAAGTGCAGAAAATGAAAATTTAGTGTCATGATTTGCCAGCGAGCGAGCGAGCGACTTGACCTGGCCTAATCTCGATTTAAGTACCGACAGCCAGCGCTCACACAACCGAAAGCGCATCATTTACAATAATCGACAACAACAACAACAGCAGCGTTAGACGGTGTCAAAAAAGCTTCTGCAGAAGTAGTCGCTTAGGCAAAGAATGTATAATAATAAGAAGGAGCAAATGTTAGCTGTGCTAAAATGTTATTTGGCATTAGGGAACATCGAAAAAATTTCGAACGCTATGAAGGAACACACCATTCAAAAGGGGAAGCAAGCCAATGTTTACCACTTTATAAGGGAACTGATCAATTGCGTGCACCACGATATAAAGGAACATGAGAACAGAAAATGTGTGCATCAGAGAAACTACACTACACTATAAGGGAACTACTCTATAGAAATTGTCCACGCAGATGTTCTTTGATATGCGCATATGGGGAAATTAGAATAATGTATATTGCAAAAAAATAATTATTAATCGCACAAGATTTACGTATTTGCCTCCTCATCAACCACAAATTCGCACACAATTCTGTGATTTCTAATTGGATATTTTTCATATTCTCTATTAATGAGGTGTAGTTTGTCGTGTTCCCTCATAAGTGGTGGAAAAATTGCGTTGAGGAGTATATTTCGCTTGTGTTGTAACTACATATATCACAATAAATGCGTTGGTTTCAAAGTTGACTTTGGTGCTGTGTGCTTAGCAGCTCAACATTTTGCAACTCCAAAAATTTTGTTCGAGTTCAAATCCTACATGAAATATTAATGTATTTTTGACTTTTTTGTTTTTTTATTATATTTTATTTTATTTCCAATTAATTATTATTTATTTGATTATTGGTGATTTCGTTATATAATTATTTTTTTGCAAATTTTTTCTATTTAAAATATGATAATTATTTACATAAATTTGTTTATTTTAATTTTTATATTTTCTCTATTTATATTTATATTTTTTATTCCTATGATAAATAAATTAGAAATTTAATAATAAATAAAAAAATTAAAAATAATAAAAAATAAAACTGTCCATATTCAGCATATTTGAAGTTATAATAGTATGGAATTTTTTCTTTTTCCACCGCATTTTGATTACACGTAGCAGCGAAAAATAAAAATACAAACATATACACATATACCAAAATCTCAGTCGGTATATGTTTATATGTATCAATCGTACGTATGTAGCATCATATACGTATATATTCATTCATTCATAAGTATATTTGTATGTAAGCATAACCAGGGAATCCCTTCATATGCGCAATCACAAACGCACAATATGCGCAAGTGACTGACAAACTTACAAGTGTACGTACATATGTATGTGCACATGTAAAATATTACGAATTGCCAAGAGTCATAGGAACAACAACACCATTCCTTCATATGCGCAACAGCAAACACACCAATTAGAATATGTGAATGTGAATGACCGTCAAAAAACAAACCAACGCAAATACAAAGTACAAAATTCCCTGAACATCAAGAAGCAGAAACAACAATATGTCAACTCTTCCTCGCTGCCGCCGTCGGTGTCCACAAACTGCTTTCTCGCGACGATGGCAAAATCTAAAATCATATTTCGATGTTGATGCTGAAGTCAAAGCGAAAAGTGACAACAGTGCAAGCAGCTTGACAAAAATCATAAAAGAATCAATTTTCATATTTGCCATCAATTGTGCCAGAAATATAAAATATGCGAAAAAATAAGACTTCGCGCAGGATTTGAACCTGAGCACTGTCTAGAAAGCGAATGCGTGCGTACCATCCGCGCTATAATAACTGTTGAGAATCAATCAGCTTAATTGATATTTCATAATCCATAGGACAATATGCTAGCTCTAATAGAAATATGAATATGATTCTCGGCCACTGCCAGTTTTCTCTTCTGAAGGAAATATCAGAAATTATTTGAATTTGTGATTTTTAGCATCCCAGACAAGCCGCTTTTAGGCAAGGCATACGCGGAGATGTACGCGACGCATGCGCTTATGAATGAAGTCCATTTGCTTTGTTGTTGATACGCATGCGTTTCAACATGGAAATGTTGTTGTAATTTTTTGTTGTAGGCGAGTTGCTTTTTCCGAATATGTGTCGAAGTGACAAGTGTGAGGAATGTAGATTTGTATGTTCATATTTATACGTATGTATGTACATATATGTATATGTCTGCACGCGTATGGTAGAAAGAATATTTGAACATACGCATTGTTATGAAATTTGCCGACGGCAAATCAATGATTGCTCGAGACCATAATGATTTTATAGATTATCATATAGTTTATTTATATAATTAAAGAATAAGTCAGAATTTCTAATTGCATATCCATCAAATTCCCTAGGTTCGACGCTCATCATAAAAATATTTTTTTTTATTAATTTATTAATTTGAGTCAAAATGTATTTTTAATTATTAATTATATTAATTTAAAAATTTCTATAAAATATCTTGAAATATAAAATAAATTGCAAATGTAAATCTTAATAAGCAAGCATATGGAGAATTGACGTGAGAACACCCATTTCCCCTTTGTGTCTAATTGATCTCAGTTCGCTCATTCTGTGGTGTATTATCTTTCGAAGTGGCGAGTTTTCGATGTTCCCTTATATTTTAGCACACAAAAAGCTGCCAGTTAACATTTGCTCCTTCTTATTATTATACATTCTTTGGCTTAGGTCCCAAAATGTGCGCCGGCGCTGTGTGCAAGTGTCTCTTTATTTGTATGTGTTGTTGTTGTGTCTGAACGCGCTGCCAACGCATGACTACTGCACACATACAGACATCCATTATTTGCCAGTTTTTTGCACTTTTTGCCAAAAAATTTATTTAATTCCATTTTCTGTCACTCGTTGTTGTTTTTGCTTTTGTGGAATTTTCCGCCACTTGATCTTGACTTTGCAGCGCCACTGAAACCTGCCGCTACTCACTTGCCACATACATATATATGGGTACATTACCGCACATCGCATTTCTATAACTATTTTCCTCAAATCTTTGATTGTTGTTGCATTCGTTTCATTTAACATTTTTTTGTTGTTGTATTTTTTTTTTTGAGTTTCCAATTTTGTTGGTTTGTCCACGTTTTTTGGGTAAAAGTGCAACTAAACATCAATTACCCCAATTCCCATGCGCCAGCCTGCATTTACTCGTAGATGTGGCAACTCTGTGTGTAAGTGTGTGTCTTCACTGCAATGATGGGACAGTTGCAGTCGCAGTGGCATCCTCAGCAACATTAAGCGTTCAAGCAACAACAACAAGTGGCAACAATCACCAAAAAGCCTGACTGGCCGGGCGTCTGTGGAGGCAGTCGTCGCTAACGAACAGCGACATTTTTGTTGCACGTTGCAGGCAGATACATACATATATGCAGCATCATTTTTTGTGTGTGCCAACAACAATGAAGCCATAAGATATTTTAAATAAATATTGACATTTGTTGGCAAATATGTCCGCCCCACAGCTGCTGCCTCAGGAAATGTTGCAGATGCCAACATATGAGTGTTTGTGTGTATGTGCTAGCAGCAAGTGTGCCATTGCTAGTTGCTTATCTGCACTTGTATCGCTGCAATTTAGTTTTGAATATGAAGATAGCACGCAAGAGAGAGAATTCGGAATGCATTTCCAATTTAAATAAACTACTTGCAACATTTTGTGGCAGGTAATGTTTCTGAAAAGGTATATGGCAATAAATTTCGTGCTCAATAATCTAGATATCTGAGATAAAATAGAATATAATGAGATTGAATCAATAAAATGATCGCGAAGAGCAATTCGGTTCATAAAATAAAAACGAAGATACGGATTTTCGCAAAAAAAAAAAGTCGAAAAATTGGCAGATTAATATTCCTTTTTTTATTTTGTGGTGGAAAGGTCTATCGCCTGGCCTCGGTCGACAGACGCCCTTTGCTTCAGAGACAGATACACAGAATATAAGAAAGAAAGAATTGTAAGAAATTATATAAAAAATGTTCAAATCGAACTATAACTTTTCAAGGCCCCAGATACCCAAAATGAGGACCTCAGTACCTATGGATAATTTTTTACAGAGAGTAATACATTTCTCAGATATTTTATAGAAATTGAGAGGAAATAATTTTTTTTCCAATAATCGTCATTTGTGCCAAAAATGGGTAAAATCGGGTTATTAGTACCCCTAAATATATGGACCTATTATTAGGATTATCAAACATCTGGTAAGCTTTATACTGTATATATCGGTATAAAAAAGACATAGGGCACCAGGTCCGAAGAGTGGGTACCCTCCCAATATTCTCCTTGATTTTAAAGATCTCGTCTTCAAACACAATTCGAAATACTTAAAATTCAGTGAGATCTTTTCGAAAGCAACCGGTTGAATTCTGCAGACAAGCGCTAGAATGGCATCCACAAAGCAGCAGGGAAGCTTAAGCACATCTGGAAACGCACGATTGAAAATTAAATTGAGTCCGTGCGAAAAACTTACAGCTAACGGTAAGCCCTAACAAAACATTGTGAACTAAGGATTATTAAGGTCTGAAATTCTCCTAATTTGATATATGTAGTATAAGCATTCTTACTGGAATATTTTATCAGAGAAAAAGGTCTGAAAGTCTTCTCACGTCTTCACCGTCTTCGGATATATCGATAGAATCACAGGAGAGCTAATCAAGCTTTAAAGGACCTACTTGTGAGTCGGGACTACTCCGGAGACCATCGTTTCAGCTCCTTAAGGAAAACATACAAAATTAACTCTTATGCCGATTTTTTTAAGCACCATGACACATCATGTTCAACATCTAACAATAGTTCCAACAAAACATTTTATTTATCAATTGATATGTTAATATAATATAATAGAAATGATGAATGAAAGTCCTCGATATATACGGTCCGAAGTGAATTGGAAAGTAAATATCACAGAAACGGGTATAACGGGTTTTAGAAAGGTTAAACTAGATTTTTGAGAGAGAGTCATTAGTAAAAAGAAGATGTGTTCTCCAATTTCCGAAGTTAGCTTCCAAAATCGAAATATTTGGCTTCGAAGTTCGAAAAAAAGATTTTAAATTATTATTAATTAGAGGAAATAGTTACTAAAAAATCATAATATGAATATAGGCTATATTTTCCTCTTACCTTAACCCATTCCCTCCCACTATACTCGCTTGGGTACAGAAAAAAATCATGTTTTTTTTTTTCTAACCAAGTGATTACAATGGGATCGAATGGGGGTTCTGTGCCACTTTTTCCTGTACCCAAGCGAGTACAATGGCAGGGAGTGGGTCAATGATGTGAAAAAATAACATTCAGTCAAGTTTATATAACAGATGTCAAGTATTTTTCGATATATAATTTTTTTTTTGCGAAGGTCTAACTTAGATCGCGTGTGGATCAGTGTTATTTATTATTGACCCACATATATGGTATAAAGTCAACATGGAGTCCGAAAATTTTGATACCAAGCATTTAGGAGTTGACGAGGAAGCGGGGGTAAGTTCTTAACCTAATTTATACATTCCTAAGCCTAGACAACATTAGCATCAAAGCATCTCCTTAATTTCATTGAGATATCTCGATATAAAATTGGCAATAGGTTCAGGGCTCCTCATCTTGTCAAAGGAGTCATCAACACATTTATATTTTATTCGAGCCGTGTATTGAAATCAGTTTGACTTCTCATTCTTTGTTATTCTTAATCTGCTAATTATCTAGTACTCGTATTAATGGAATCAAGCTACATTTGAGAAAAAGGCCTATAACTTTACTTATACTGAAAAAGTTTTCATGAATAGAATAATATATATTGTATTTTATAATAAAGCAGATACAGTTAGAAATATGTGTATAAATTTACACATATTCATAGAGATTATATGTACACACATATGTATATCCACACTTTATAAATACACTCCGTGCGAATGTGCTACCGACTTTTACAATTTGTTTGAGCCTATCCACATTTTGTATCGAGCCAATTAAAACGAGTTAAAACACTTTGTAAGCAAGCCATCTTGCCAACTGATTACAACACCCAACAAGCAATTTTCCAAGCCACGCCGATACGGACAGCCAGCTTGGCAACCAGGAGGGTACACTCGCCAGAGAAAAAAGAGGAAGAAAACAAACAACTAATGGTGTGCAAAGAAAAAATGAGCTAGAACTGCAAGCGATGACAATGTTTTGCTTAATGTGCCAGCAAAAGGGACAACAACAACAGAGCCTACAAGGAAAAAAGTTTAATAGAAAAGCAACGCTAACAAACTTGTCCACAGTCACATTATCCGAGTAATTTTTCTTATTTTTTTCCTTCACTAACGTCGTCTGTCCGTGGAGAAAATGTGACCAAAAGTCGCTTACATGCCAGCAGATAAATTTCTCACGTTTTTACGATTGCGACAAAATGCCACCTCTAATGGCGATTGCCTGCGGAATGGTGGCGGCGTGCGGTGAATGGGTGGGCAGCAGGACTTTGTAAGCTAAAGAAAAAGCAAAAAAATGAAGTTTTAGCAAATAAGTTGACATATGTTGGTATGTATTTCTAGAAATATTTTAAGGTATTTGGTTGTTGTTGTAAGGGAAAAATAAACAAATTGACGAAGTTAGCAATATACGAATTCATATAAGTAAGCAAATGAAGTCATCTGCGTCTAGAGGAATTTTTTTAGTCATTTATTGAATGTGATTAGTGGCTCTATTTACCGTTAACTTAATTAAAAACATCTCTCAGAAATTTAATTATCGTATCTTATCCGAATACAATTAAAATTGAGAGCCAATTTAGTTAAATACGAGCTTTTTTGAGCTTTTCTAGTATGTGATTTTACTTTAGGAGCTTTTTGTTAGCTTACAACATAACCTCAATATTTTTCTACGAATTATTTTGATAAACCTTCTTGAGAATAGATATAATTTTGCTACAGTCGAACTTTTAGATTTTATTTTATAAAACATCTTTTCAAGCTTTAAGCTTTCATGAAAAATTTTCTAAACGTATTTGATCGAGTATTCTCTTCGACTTTACCGCCAGCAATAATTATCGCATCTTATCCGAATACAATCACAATTAAGTGCCACTTTACATAAATGCGAGCTTTTTTTGAGCTTTTCTAGTATGTGACTTTACTTTAGGAGCTTTCTGCTAGCTTAAGCAACATAACCTTAATATTTTTCTACAAATTTCTTTGATAAACCCTCTTGAGAATAGATATAATTTTCAGTCGAACTTTCAGATTTTATTTTATAAAACATCTTTTCAAGCTTTAAGCTTTCATGAAAAAATTTCTAAACGTATTTGATCGAGTATTCTCTTCGGCTTTACCGCCAGCAATAATTATCTTACCCGAATACAATCACCATTAAGAGCCACTTTACTTAAATACGAGCTTTTTTTGAGCTTTTCTAGTATGTGACAATACTTTAGGAGATTTTTGTTAGCTTATGCAACATAACCTCAATATTTGTCTACAAATTCTTTTGATAAAGCCTCTTGAGAATAGATATAATTTTGCTACAGTTAAACATTCAGATTTTATTTTATAAGCTTTAAGCTTTTATGAAAAAAATTCTAAATGTATTTGATCGAGTATTATCTTCGACTTTACCGCCAGCAATAAATATCTTTCTTATCCGAATACAATCACAATTAAGAGCCACTTTACTTAAATGCGAGCTTTTATTGAGCTTTTCTAGTATGTGACATTACTTTAAGAGCTTTTTGTTAGCTTATGCAACATAACCTCAAAATTGTTCTATAAATTCTTTTGAGAATAGACATAATTTTGCTACAGTCGAACTTTCTGATTTTATTTTATAAAACGTCTTTTCAAGCTTTAAGCTTTCATGAAAAATTTTCTAAACGTATTTGATCGAGTATTCTCTTCGGCTTTACCACCAGCATTTATAGTCGAATCACATTATTTGGTATCGTGTTGTACAGTTTCATAAATTCACTTTTAGAGTAATTCGTTAATCTTCGGCTTCCACTTCGTTTTCATCTTGTAAGCTTTTTTCATGATTTTTTTTTTAATATTCATTGTTAAGCCAATCTTCGCATTCTTCTTCTTACAAATTAGCTCATATTCTTGTTTTGCCTTTTTTTTATAAATTAGCTTGCAACTCCTTCGAAGACATTTACTTCCGCCCCCAGACTGAGAAACAAACATAAATCGGCCCACAAGCTCGTGTATTTAGCACCGATCTGTTGACAGTTACTTCACGTGACTCACTCATCAGTTCATCAGCTATACTTTCCACTAAAATATACAAAACAAGAATAAGAGCGATTGCTAACTCTACTCTACTCTCCGAAGCGATCTTTAAGTTATCAGCAACGCCATAAATGTTGTTGACTTTCTTAATGTTGTTACTCGTATTTTCATTATTTTTAATTGTTTGTTATTTGCGGCTCGTGTAGGGCATGTTGTTGGTTGTATTTTTTTTGTTGCTAATGTCTACTTGCCAACCGCTTAGTCAAATGAGTTCAGTAGGTTAAAAATGTGTTGCACGAGCAGTTTGTGTCGTCGTCGGCTGACATGAACATCGATGATAAGAACCAATGATGTATTCTTTTAGAAATATATTTCTTACAAGTATGCATGTATGTATAAAGTGATTCCCGTTACATCATGCACTCTTAGCTACTTACTGTAAGTAAAATATTACGTGACTGTCTTACAAATTTATTTAATTAGTTGTGTAGCTTATATTATGAACTCAATGAGGGCATACCCACGATCTATAGAGATAAGAATTGTTCTTTATATAGACCACCTCGCACTGTCTTGCATACCACACACATTCCTCAAATAACTTTGAGAAATACTGCCGAGTTGATAGTTCTTGAATGGCAATAAATATGCATCCATTCTGGTTACGGTTCTCGCACTTCATCAGTCAATAAATAGTTTCTTCTGAGATCATTAATTTCAAGTCTCAAATCTCTTAGTTATGTGAAATATAATTAGCAACCAGCAGAGAAGGTACTGAGTCAGTATCTTCAAAATCATGTTCTTGATATGGGACATAGTGTCTCACAAGCAAATTGGAAATATTCTAATAAAGGTTATAAGAGTGCTTTGTGAAAGCAAGCATCCATTCCGCGTATGTACTCAGGCTGGACCCTAACTGATATGACCTTGTATTTTGTCGATGTGGTATATCTTGGAAGACAAGATCTAATGAAAGACAGTGAGATATAATAAAAGAGGTCATAAAGCAAGAAGTTTCACAAGTATGTATAAATGTATTTGGAGTTGAACCGTTTAGCCGGTTATAGCCGAATCGATGAGGGCGCGCCACTCCTCTCTTTCCTTCGCTGTTCGGCGCCAGTAGGAGATTCCAAGTGTAACCAGGTCGCTCTCCACCTGGTCCCTCCAACGGGTTGGTGGTCTTCCCCTTCCTCGGCTTCCTCCGGCGGGTACTGCATCGAACACTTTCAGAGCTGGAGTGTTTTCGTCCATTCGGACAACATGACCTAGCCAGCGTAGCCGCTGTCTTTTTATTCGCTGAACTATGTCAATGTTGTCGTATAACTCGTACAGCTCATCGTTCCATCGTCTGCGGTATTCGCCGTTGCCAATGTTCTGAGGACCATATATCTTGGGCAAAATTTTCCTCTCGAAAACTCCTAGTGCCGCCTCATCGGATATTGACATCATCCAAGCTTCTGCACCATAAAGCAGGACGGGAATGATAAGCGACTTGTAGAGTTTGATTTTGGTTCGTCGAGAGAGGACTTTACTTTTCATTTGCCTACTCAGTCCAAAGTAGCACCTGTTCGCAAGAGTTTTACAAGTGGTATACTCAAATAAAGAAGAGAAATCTCAGAATCCACCATAATGAGATCGGTCTTGCAAACAAATTAATATAAAGATCTATAGAACTTAGATAAGAACAGTATGGTGGAAGAGCCAACATCTAAGGAATTTTGGAAAAGAAGAAATGTCTTCAATATTAATCTTTTCAAGTATCTAGCCCTCTCGTAGATCCAGAAGGTCTTTAATCAAAGCAATATTTATACTTTTCTACTGTAGAGGTTGAGGTTTCAAAAATGTTCTATCCAAACAGTTCCAAGTTAAAGTGGTCTACACAGGAAATAAATTCCAGAATCCACTATAATGAGATCAGTCTTTTGAAAAATATATATATAGATATTTATATAGAACTTGGATATAGAGCGCGATGTTGAAAGTATGATTTGAACGGGACATCTGAGGAATTTTGAAAAAGAAGGAATGTCTTCAATATTAAGCTTTTCAAGTATCTAGCCCTCTCGTAGGTCATAAGGTGAAGGTTTCAAAGGTGTTCTACCCAAACAGTTCCAAGTCTTAAAGTGGTCTACAAAGGAAACAAATTCCAGTATCCACTAAAATGAGATCAGTCTTTCGAAATATATATATGTATATAGATATTTATATAGAACTTGGGTATAGAGCGAGATGTTGAAAGTATGATTTGAACGGGACATCTGAGGAATTTTGAAAAAGAAAAAATGTCTTCAATATTAAGCTTTCCAAGTTCCTACCCATCTCTTCGTTGACAGAAGTTCGTACATCAAAACAATCTTTATAATTTTCTAACGTATAGGTCGTCATAAGGTCAAGTGATTTCAAAAGAGAGTTAATTTTAGAATCCATTATAATGAGATCGAACAATAGGGTGGAAGAGCCATTTGAAGAGAGGATCTGAGTAGTTTTGAAAAAGATGAAATGTCTTCAATATTAATCTTTCCAAGTCACTACCCATCTCGTCGTTGACAGAAGTTCATACATCAATGCAATCTTTATTCTTTTCAAGCGTAGGGGTCTTGAGTCATATCAGAATTCACTACAATAAGATCAGACTTTCGAAAAAGTAATATATGGATCGATAGAACTTGGAAGAGGACATCTGAGGAATTTTTGAAAATAATAAATGTATTCAATATTAATCCTAGGTTCCTAGTTATCGCGTCTAGCCAGAAGGTCTTAAATTAAAACAGTCTTTATACTTTTCCACAGTAGAGGTCATAAGGTCAAGTGATTTCAAAAGTGGCCTACTCAAACAATTCCAAGTCAAGTGGTCTATTCAAACAAAGGAAAGAAATCTAAGAATTCACAATGAGATCAGTCTTTCAAAAAAATTGATATCACGACCTATAGAACTTGGATATAGAGCGAGATGGTGAAAAAGACATCTCTCTTTCTGAAGGAAGCGCGTCGTAAATTCTTTTCCTAACCGAATCAATAGAACTCTCCATTACTTAAAGACCATTTGTAAATTAGCATTGACCAATATAATATCCAAACAGAGACACACTGTCATGACATAACGGTCAATGTGAAAGCTTTCTCCAGCCGTAGAGAGCAGAGTGCGTGCACAAAATCAACTTTTAATTATACAAACGATGATAATTGTACGCAAATTAGCTCAATTAGCTGGCTTTTTCTTATTAGCAACTTGCCATGTTGCATGCAACAAGCGACGGTCAAGTTGCACAATGCAAGAATTTTGTTGATTTTGCTGCTTCCAACGTGGCGGCAGAGCAGCAAATCGGCAAACATTACTGTTCTTTTCGCAGTCAACTGACCCACATTTCGGACAAAAGCAGACACAACAGCAATAACAACAACAAGCAAGTGATATATACCATATTGCGCCGATTAACATATGTACACTTGTGTTTGTATTTGAATTTATATGTTGGAGGCATATGTGGCATATCGGCTGTGGCATGCAACGCCCGTAGTCACACATTTGCGCGATATGCCATTGTGGCAATGTCCATAATTTACGACTATATTGCATAACTATCGATAACAATCATTTTCGTCTGCGGCGCATTTTCTGTGGCACGGCAGCACAAGCGGTAGCTGACTGCCAATAATGGTGGCACATACACACAACATGTGTTGCAAGTGTGTGTGTGCGGTTGCATGTGGCGTTCCGCTCGCAGTTGCCTCATTATATTGATTAGCATTCATTGGTTTCGCGCGCGCGCTCGCAGCTACTCCCAAGACACTCACACGCCGTTTTGTATGCAAATGCAAGCAGTGAAGACAAGTTGAGGTGTCTTTGTTCACTTGCAAGTGGCTCTGTATATCTTTGTTTGTATATATGTATGTAATTGCCGTTTCTTGTGTGTGAAGTGCATTTGTTCTTCGTTCTTACTATACCTCACTACAAATTTGCATACGAATATGCAAAATAGCCAATCGACTGCAGTCGGAAATTGATTCATAATGAAGAAAATAAAAATAAATAAAAACAACAATAAAAAAGAAAATAAAATAAAAAAAGGAATATAAAAATATTATGTAAGCTCTGCTGTCTTCAATGCAAGTCTTTATTATGTCTACTTTGCTATTTTAATTATTTTTTCATAAATTCAAGTTTTTGTCTCACCACTATAACGCTTATTGTGAATTGGAAAGGGCTTTCTCACTCGCCAGTTGTTGTGAAAAAATATAAATTACAATTTATTACATAATAAATATTTAATATTTTTTTGCAATAATAATATTTAATTTATTTATTTTTCTCTAATTTATTACCAATTCTGTACTTATTATTTTTTATATTCCAGTTGGTATATTTTTATTAGGGTCGTACTTAAAAGTATAAATTATTTAAAATTTTCTATTTTTTTAACGCAATTTATACATATTTTTCCTTTAAGTTTTGACACCCTTGTGTCAAATTATTTATTTATATACTTCTAGTAATTTCCAAATCTGAATTTGTGCTGTCCTTCATCTAGGTCTTATCGCTTATAGCTTTTTTACACAGGTGCTAATTGATTAATCCTCTGCTCGATTAAAGCGTTGATTAAGATCGATTTCCTATACAAAATAAAAATCGACATTAATTTTTTAATAGAATTTTAATCGATTCGATTAAATACAACTCTGCGACAAAGACGGTATTTGTAATTATATATATGTACGTTCGTTGTCTCCGAGTTGTTGTTCACGCTACACGACGGTAGATGTCGCTGCTAAAAATAGCAATCAGCTGTTGAAACTTACCAACTCCTTATGAAAAGCAAAAGCAAAAATGTATAACAGCTGATCGGTTATCGAGTAGCCGGCAGTGTGAAAATCAAAAACTGTTTTCTCCACCAAAATTTTAATTGATCAATTAATTTGACTGTGTGAAATGGCTATTAAGGAATGAAACTAAAATAGGTTTGCATTTTTATTCTTTAAGTACCACCCTAATACTACATTGAATATACTGGCGGCTTTCATATACTATGCAGTTATTCGTTTGTGACTTTGAAAGTTTCTCATGCACTTCAATACAATTCATATGACAAGAATATGTATTCTGCAAATTAATTGTTGTAACTGAAATATGATGAAGGAGAAGTAGACTTTGTTAATAGTTTAATAGTTAATAGTCAGTGATAGTTTAAGTTAACATATGATGGCTAACATTCTAAATGAGGTTCTAGTACAATAATTTAAATTTATTTGAAATAATAATATTTATTATTGGTATTCTAAGAAAAAAAGAAGGCGCCATCAGTGGTCAGTTATGATATATTGTTCTATTATATGGTAAAGTAAATAATAAGGAATGTATGGTAGTGTAAAATCCTATGAAGGAAAGTATGGGAGTAAAAAATATACAAAAAAATATTTATCTATCTATCCTATTAGATTAAAAATTATTGGATACACAAAGAATAATTCTTTGTAAAAATAACAGTTTTGAAGCTGATCTTCCAGCATATCACCTGGAACCCCTCCCAAAAAAGGCGTTTTGCCACACAATATCTCTGAGGTGGATTTACTGAAACGAAAAAATTAAACGGGTCTCGTTAAAGTAATGTATAAGCTTGTAGTTAATCGAAGGATTTCGAAAAATATTTTTTTTTAGAAAATGGCGGCTTCTTAAAAAAAATCGAGTTTTTGCCATAATTTTGGCCTTAAAATAATAATTTTTATTGGTAATACAAAATCTTCGACAGAAGCCAATGTAAAAATTTTAGACTAATCGGTTCAGCCAATTCCAAGAAATCGTGGTCAACGACTTTCAAAACAGAGTTTTGAGAAAAACAAAGTCCGATTTACCACTTTCAAACTAAACAAATTACTTATGCGTGTAAGTAAGGAGATGTTAAGTTCGGGTGCAACCAAACATCTTAGGTAAGTCCTGCACCGATTTCACTCATTTTCACCACCATGGTACACTATATCTCACATATTAACCGATATATGCGGAATAAAGTCCATAGTATTTTTGAAAGACCTATAATTAGGTACATGGGAACTAGGGGAAGTTATGACCGATTTTAACCTTTTTTGGTTCAAAGAGATACAATTAGAAGAAAAAGGTTCCCTCTGAACTACATTAAAATATCTGAGTGATTTACCGATTTTATATTTTTCTTGAAAATTTAATTTTACCCTTAGGCGCTGAGTTCTTCATATTCGATATCTGGAATCTTGAAAAGTTATAGTCCGATCTCGACAATTTTTCCAAATGTCGCAGGTCAAGTACAGTATTTGTGTTAAGTTTTATTCCGCTATCTTCATTGGTGCCTAATGTATATATTATAAAGTGAACGAATCAATTGGAAGTAAAAATTGTATTATATTGGAAGTAGGCTACAACCACGCCTAGTTTCATTCGCTCATTTTCCATCGGTAATATCAGAATCTCAAAAAATATGATGTACCAAATTCAATTGAAATCGGTCAAGTAGTGTGTGAGATATGGGGTTTGACCCATAAATAGGCGGCGCCACGCCCCTTTAAATTTTTTTTAATCTGAGTGCATTTTTTTTCTGTCATTTCTTCTGTAATATTTAGTGTTTCTGTCGTTTTTCGTTAGTGAATTAACTCATTTTTAGTAGTTTACAACATAACTTTTGTATGGAAGGTGTGCGTGGTTATTATTCGGTTTCACATATATTGGTAGTGTGTGATGATGAGGGAAATGACTATAGTGAAAATTTTTCAGCCAAGCATATACAACAGATGATATGAAGAGTCAAAGTTAGATCTTCGAAAAAAAAAATAAAATTTTATATCGAAAAAAATACTGAACACCTGACAGCCTCTGCCAGATGAGCTTGGCTGAAAAAATTTATACGCCATTGAACTAATTAATGGAGATTATGTCCATATTTTCGATTGTGTAGTAACTAAATCCTGTAATTAATAATAATTACACAGTCACACAAAAATTGTAATGACCTGGGGGCTTACTATGTCAAATCAGGGATTTGAGATAACCCCGGAAAACCAATATGGCGTACAGCTTTTTTAAAAGTCCAACGGATTCGCTTGAAACTCGCCACTCAGGTGTTTTCGGGGTAACTGATTACGAATCCGATGTCGGTTTTCAAAATGGCAGATCCAATATGCCGGGCGCTATTTTGAAAAATTCATCGGGGTCATTCAAAAACCGTTACTCGGGGTCGCTGATTACGAGTTTGACGCTACTTTTCAAAAATTCATAATGGAGAACCAATATGGTGGACACATTTCAAAAATTCGCCATATTTTATGCGCCATTTTGAATTCTGAAAACTGACATCAGATTCGTATTCAGAGACCCCAAAAAAATACACATAGTAAGAACCCCAGGTCATAACAATTTTTTTTTGTCGGACCTCGAAACAAGCAATACACTTTATATACCTAAGTCTCAAAATCCCGGAAAAAACTTAGTTTAGTCCAATACCCAGAAAGAAAGTCGAGAGAAAGAGTGTCAAAAAAGTACCAAAAAACAATTTTTTTATTGATTAAATTGATTTCTGTTTTAAAAATTCCCCACTACTGTGAAACACTATCAGATAATGCCCACGAGAATCTGTAAACGAAAAACACTTGCCGTACTCGATTGCATGTAAGTGGCATGCTCCCACCCAACTGACTGTTGGAGTAGCTCATCATTCCAAAAAACCGCAAAATGCGTTTCGTTTGTGTGTTGTTGTTGTTGTCGTTAACTGCCACAGTGCCACAATACCACGGTGGCTAATCAAAAATCAAATTCGCTGACAAGCAACAAACGAACAGAAGCACAACAACAATCGATTGCATGTAGTGGCAATAAAAGAATACAACAAACAAATACTGGGTGACTCCAGTATGTGCGACATGTGAGTGTGGCATGCATTGATGACAGTGGCGGCGGCAAAACGTGGCAACACAACGGCGATGCCAGCAAATTTCTCATGTCAATCAATCAGCCACCGTCGTGTTTTCGCACACAGTATGCCACACAGAGTTGTTGTTGTTGTTTTCGATACTTGTATTGTTGTTGCTGCTAATGCCTACTACCGTTAGTTGCAACATGCGAAATGATGTTCACTTGTAGTTGGCGCTTTTGTTGTTGTTGTTGCTTTTACTGTTCATGTTGTTGTTGTTGTCGCAGTTTTTGAGTGCGCGCAAAGCCATGGAATTTTTGATTGGCTGCAATTTGGCATTTCGGCATGTTACAGTTACAGCGCGCCAAGCGTAATCACAACTGAGATTTTCGTGAATGTGCGTACGTTGCAAGTGGGCATTGTGAGCGCTTGTTGCAGCAACGTAGCTGCCGACAATCTTGTCGTTCCATCGTTTCGTTTCCACTGAAACACTTTGTCATGCGTAACAAATCGCCGCGCAGCTGCGACGAGGCTGCTGACGTTGGCGGAGCTACACGATTGTAGTTGTTGTTGCTATTGTTGTTATTATTGTTTTTATTGTTGGTGTGTTGTTGCATACGAGTGACACGTCAATAGTGCAACCGTGCAACGCTGTGCGGCGTGTCAATATCAACATTGACACATCGCTGTGGCAAGTATGTATGCATGTGGCAAGTACGAGTATGTTGCATATATGTATGTTGCAAGTATGCACCTCTTTGTGTGGGCCAAACGCATGTCAGCCAGCACAACTGTTAACCCAAATAAAGCACAGGTTGCATGCAACAAAATTTAATTTGCCTGATGTTGCCAGTGAGTCACTGAGTCAGTGGCAGGGATGCGAGCAGTGATTGCAAATATTTGCCTTGCAACAATGTCTGCGTCGTTTTATTGCACAACTTAGTTGCAACAGGCAAACAGACAGAGACTTGCCACTGTGTGGCGGTGTGTGTGTGTTTGCATGGATTTATTTGCAAACAAACACGCTTTGTTTGACGCAATGACGGCAATGACGGAACGTATGTATGCGCCAATCAGCCAATGTCCCATGTGCAACATGCGGTGGCATCTGCAATACCGGAAAAGCGGCCAATCGCTGCTGTTGCTGTCGCATGCTTGTGATTGAAAGGTTTGTTGGCAGCAAAATGTGTTGTATTTGTTTATTGACTTTATTCTACTTCGCCAACTTGTTGTTTGGCGAAGTTGTTGGTGTTGTTGTTGTTGCTGTTATTTTGTGTGTGCGGCATTTTTATTTGCAATTCGCATGACACAACCAACACATTTTTGCCAGTTGACAATCGCCGATTGTTGACTTATTTGCATAGCGCAGTGCGGTAACAATTGGCGACCTCGTTGTTGTACTTATTGAAAAAAATACATAGAAAAATACTTAGTTCATAGAAAAAAAAAACACTACAACAACAAATGCGTTCATTGTATTTTCCATTCTCATATATGGAATATATTTTTATATATATTAGTCACTTGGAAGGGGTCTTCTGAGATATCTCAATCTCAAACTTTTCTTTTAAGACTCTCCACTAACAAACTGTGTCTTTGATGGAGGTAGAAACGAATAAAAGATCTTTTAGTAAGAAAGTTCCTGGCAGGGTCCTTCGTAGCTATGTCCTTCTTTCTAAATTATTTACTCCACAGAGAGCTTGTCTGTTCTAATTCCCGATACTGGATATTAATATATATTGAGTTTAAGTCCGAGGATTAAACACTGCATTTTATCAAAAGCATTAAATTCTTTAAAATCGACTAAAACGGCTAATTTAACACTTTTGCTCAGCGACACACACCACAAGGTAATATATTTGCAACACTTTATATTAAACAAACCAAGTAACCCACTTCGTCAGCCGTAAAGTCAAACGTCTTTGCAGTGAACGCGATAAATATTGACACGCCCACTATCTACATTGAGACAGCGTGTAATGCTCGTGTAAGCTTGGACACTAATCGTGCTTTGCTGCACCCACAATCAGGAAAGCGGTCACTGTCACTGCCTCCATTTATCCGAATACTTACGCACATGCGATCAAATACATATTTATGTATACATAAGAGTTGTTGTTGTTAAATTGATGTCAATATTGCGACGAGTTCAATTGCTTTAAGCGGTGATAGACATTAATTTCTTTGAATAGGCAAACTAAATTTACATTTAGTGTTATCGTAAATTTTGTCAATGTTTAAACATTTTGAACATTTAGACACTCGTACAAATATGTATATATTTGCCTGTAAATATAGTGGGTTGGAAATTATCTTTATATTCTCTTGTAGATTCCAACCATGTTCTTTTAGATCAATATTTTTTCCATGCTTTATAATATACGTTTTGTATGCTAAAAAGTGTCCTTTGAAGAAGTGAACTCTACATTCAGAAGTGATTTCTAACACCATCAATTGAGTTGAAAAAAAATATATATTTGTGGTTCAGAAATTCGACAAATTCGTTTTACTGCCTTCAAAGGTACATTCATATTAAGCTTCCCAGTTAGGTGTTAATGTTTACACCCGAGTTTTGAGTACTGTGCATTTTTGTGTTCTTTTGGGTTTTGAGAATTTTTAAGTACTTCTTACTTACAATACATGCTTTAAATATTTAATAGTTATTTTCAGGTATTTTCAGTACTGATATATGGGTGATTCTATGTTATGAGGTTTCAGGTGCGTAGAGAATGCGGACAAAGATAAATTTTGTATTTTTTTCATGAAACCGTGAAACCGTCATAATATAATGATTTTTGTCCCTTTTATTTAACTTTTCACGTATCTTTTCATACATATTTTATTACTTTTTCGACGACCAGGGTAAATACATCGGACTGGGGAGAGACGTAAGGTTTCGGATAAATAAATATTTGACCAAAATTAAAAAAAAAATTAAAATAATATTACAAATTAAAGGTACTCTCTCTCCTAGATGAATAAACCATAAAATAAAAATAACAAATGAATAAAGTCACTCTCTAGCCTAAATAAACGAAACAAAAATAAAATATAAATTCTTAAGCTTTCTGAAAAACATTTACTGACTTTTTAAAGAAGTAATATATCCACTGCCCTTTCAAAAGAAGATCCAGGGGAGATTTTGGCCAAACTGATTTTTAGCATATATACGTACATATATATATTCTTATTCTTGCTGTTTCACGCCAATTGCAAATACCTAGAGAAACCCGGTCACTTTCCAACTGGGTTTTCCTTCGGAGTGAATGCTCAAGCAGCTTACGACTTCCGTTAAGGGGGGTAAGGTTTGTTTCGTCGAAGAAAGATCTTTTTTCATGAATTTTTTTAGAACAAATTATTGCTGTAGGTTTATTTTACTTATTATTATATGAAAGTACAACATTTGAAGGATACTTAAAAAAAGTTTTATCGAAAAATAGCGAGGAATAACGGATTTATCGTCGATCTCTGTCGATCAAAATGCTTTCTTTAGTTTATTAGTTTCAATTGACGTCGAGTTTTATTTTAATTTTTCAATTTTTGGTACAATTTTCAAGCCAAAATGACGATTTTAGACGAAAAAATCGGCCTATTTGTTATTGTAAAATTGTTAGTAATTATAATTTTTGGAGAAACTCGACGTCATTCGAGAGCAATATATATGTAGAATATTCGTACAAAATTTCAAAACGATCGATGCAGTAGTTTTTTCTGTAGGCTGGTCACCGACTTCGATTCAAAGTTTTGTACACTCAGCGCAGGGGTAGCTTGAAGGCGCGCAAGCCTAAGTTAGAGATGTTAATGATTCAGAAAAAAAATTAAAAATAAAGTTGTCAAACCTTAATCACCCCCCCCCCCTTAAACTCTCAAGGGAGAGGCGTTTTCATGAAAAATTTAAATGTTTTAATTGACTGAATTATTTTTTTAATTAATTTAATTAGCACAGTATTAATAATTTAGGACAATAAAGGCAAATATATTAAATTAATAGTATAAGTTTTATGAATTGAAAGGTAATTTTAAAAATTATATGAAATAAATAAAATAATTTTTTTTTTATTTAACAATACTTAATTTTAATTATTTTACTTGCGATTGAACTTAGTTTAGGTTTAGCACCTCATACAAAAAATATATGTGTTGTCCGAAAGTTAAATAAAAAGTAGCAAAGGGACAAGCCAGGGGAGAGACTTTTTAGACTTTGTAAGGAATTTCAGAAAAAATTGTTTTAATTATGCATTAAATTAAATTAATATAATATGATGTGACTCATTTGAAAAAATGGCAACATAAAGGACAAAAACAATATTTTAAGCTGATTGCCGCACAAGTTACCTCTTATCGAAGAATTACCCATATAGTACGAAAATATGTCATGCAAAAAAAAAAAACGAAATGGAAAAATTATTTAGCAATTAAGTAGCAAAAAACTCACTAGACAAAAAATATATATACAGAGGTAGTCAAAATTATTTACACATCGGACGTTTTTTTCCAAGTTTCACACAAAAAGCTTTCGCTTGTTGTTTTTGTTGTCGCAGGGTAACAAAATGCTATGTTGTTGTAAACCTTGATCTATTCCCGATAGAATGAAGTCGGTTTGGCAAGAATAGCTAGAAATATGGCGGAGAAATAAGCAAATGAACTGAAGACTCGGAGTAGTCAAAAGTATTTACACACATTTTTTTTGCGTCAAAAGTATTTACACACAACATGAAATGGATTATCCTGTTAGTTTTTAATGATAATTTTTTTAATTTTAATATTTAGTCTAAGTTACTATTCTAAGGCGATAAATTCATAATTGGTTACATTACCATTGGCATCAATACCAGCCTGCTTTATGGTCCGAATTGATTCAACACAATTGTGCGCTAAGTTAACAGTTAATTTAGACCAAATGTCGCTAATTTCGGCGTTTTCGGCTATTATATCAATTGTCCTCTGATATTTAACGAAAGACCAAACATTTTGACTAAAGTTTTGGTCAGGGCTGTGCGGAGGTCAACTTGATTTGCTTCATTTAAAACTTTTGAAGGTAAAGATCCTTCATTAAATGGAGCATTATCCTGTTGTAAAATGTAGTCAATAGTTGGAAAAGTCCTACGGACCACTACAATGGCATGGTCATGTGAATTCTGATATATCCGGATGACTTAGAGTCACTAAACTAGTACCAAATCTCCAAAACAGAAGTAAGGAAAATTTCCCCAAAGAATAAAAAAAAATCAAAAATCATCACTCCTGACTCTATTTAGCGTCTAAGCTGCATTATTCTTCTTCTCACGTGGTAAATGCATAAAGAGTTTACTAAAGAAGCCCTGGAACAAAAAATCAGCCTTATCTGTCCACGACAGGCTTTAAGATGCATTTTAAGGCAAATGAGAGGCATATCGCTTTTTTGGTTTCGGAAATAAAGCTTTTTTGGTTACGGAAGTGGTCAACTTTATACACAACGTATGTATTTATGTTACTATTTTAGAATGTCCTTAGCAGTGTAGCATCATTGGCTGTTCATGCAATATGCTGATTCGATGATGCTGCAATATTAAGAGGACTAATTGTGGGATTTTGTATGACAGTTCCTACTAATCTTCTGCATTCTCTTTGAGTTATCACAGGTTTCCGCCCAATTATCTTTAAATTGTCCTTGCAATACTTCGTTTCCTTCTTTTTAATAACATTATAAACAGTATTCCATCAAATTCTATAAATTTTAACTAACTCCGAAGCCTAAACCCGAGTTTTAAACTTAGTAACAGTCTCCAATCTAGTTATAATCGATAATTCCTTTGTTTTCGATATTTTATTTACCAATTTTTATATTTTAAGGCTGAGTTAGATTGTTAAGAATGCAATAGAATCAAATTACTACTTTTGCTCAAACCAAATCCAAGGATAAAGGCTAAATCGCCGTGTGTAAATACTTTTGACGCAAAAAAAATGCGTGTAAATACTTTTGACTACTCCGAGTCTTCAGTTCATTTGCTTATTTCTCCGTCATATTTCTAGCTATTCTAGCCAAACCGACTTCATTCGCTCGGGAATAGATCAAGGTTTACAACAACATAGCATTTTGTTACCCTGCGACAACAACAACAACAAGCGAAAGCTTTTTCTGTGAAACATCTAAAAAAACGTCCGATGTGTAAATAATTTTGACTACCTCTGTATGTATTTCAATATATTTTTCAGAGGGAAACTGCAATACGAGTATCTGAGTTCGTTGCTTAAGTCTTTTGTTTAGCCAACATAAATACACAAGTTTGTATGTGTCTTGACTCAGTTTGAGATACAAATTTACGTCTACGAATAATTGTAAATGATATATTTACTTATATATACGTTTTACTATTTAATGTATTTATAAGCTTACTCCAAACAAAAGACTTAAGCAACGAACTTGCTAGTCTTCGCCTTCGAATAAAAGACAAAATAAGATTAAGAAATTATACATGAAAATAAAACCACATTCAGTACAGTAAATTTGCTAAATTTCGTTATTTATTTGAGTCTAGAACTTTAACTCTATTATAAGGCCATTTTGTTGGTTTTTGTCTAGAATATTGTCCTCGAATTGAGTTTATTTGCCGTTTATCCGTATTCAAAATGCTTTATTTCTAGTAAAATCATATACGTTTGTATGTGAGTGCTTGTAATTGCAACTACATGTGCAACTGTCTGTGTGTGTGGTATGTCCTCTTACTTCTTAGTTGCTCGTACATTTGATCAGCTCCACCTCCACAAAGTGCGTTATTGGCAATTGAGTGCAATTTTCTTCGATACTTACCTTTGTAGCACGCAACAAACTGTAGTTGAACTCGATAATATAAACAAGAATAAAAAATATGCGGCACCTGGATTGAGGAAAAAAGAAAAAAATATTTTTATTGTTTGTGGAATTTTTTAAGTTTTTGAAAGTTCTTTTGTAGGATTTCAGACATATTTTATCCAATTAAGTGATTCTTTCACCTTCACCAACAGTTGTTGAAATCGTATGCAATATTTTCTGGAAAAAAATATCTAATATCTAAGTATTCAATGTTAGAACTCAGTCCTTCCCTACTTATTTATATTTTATATTTTTTTATTTATTTGTGGTTTTCTTATGTCGTTATACTCACTTTGTCTAGTCACGCCCTCGCCAAATTAGAATTACAATTCTAGTTAGCAAATTTATATGCATAGCCGACATAGCAACGTTGCCACAAATTAGGCACTAAAACCCAGTTATAGATTATTGTAGAGATATACCAAAATTGGCACACGCGCATTTCTATATAAACAATAACAACAATAAATGTTTGTATTATCTTTCGCAATTTCAACACGAGTTGCATGCAACATAAATCAACTCGAAGCAAACACAATGTTGCGAATACTTGCCACACGGCGTGGCATGCTGACCACATAATTGCAGCTAATAAGGAAAATTGTTACACATAACAAAGGTGCGCATGCGCGTGCGAGTGGGTGTGTGTGAGTGCGAGTGTGTCTGCGCTTTTGCCAACCTTTTTCGCCAAAGAGATAAGAGCAAGAAATGTGTAACGCAAAGCTTGTGTAGTGCCAGCTGCCAGCCGCAAAGTCCAATGTAAATTTCTGCGCAACGCACAAATTGCTGTACACGCGCTTGCAACACTTTGTGCCACAAATCGAGTGAAATCGCTTGTTCATTGTAATTGCGCCTTTTTGGTTTGGCAGGAGGTGGCATTGTTCTCGGCAACGTTGAAATTCCAGACGCGCGAAATGTGTGTCACGCACAACAATACGCACGCCCACGCAAACCGCACGCAAACACACACATACCTTGAAAGCTTCAAAAACCTTTACAAGCTTTGGTGTTTATAAATTGGCTACGACAACTGTCAATTTACATAGTTGTTAGTGGAAAAAATCGCAAGACAATTAAGAAAATGAGAATGCTTGAAAATGTGTAAGACATTTTTTTTCCAAATTTTGAGGAAGTTTGGGCAGGATAAAATAAAATTAGATTTCCCTAAATAATAAATAATTTTTTGAGTTTCTTGAATCTACATTTAAATATTACCTTGTTCTACAACAACTACTTTATACTCCTCACTCCTTTTAAGCTTGCCGCCCTGCTGTGAATTCACACTTTGACATCGAAAAATTCTAAATCAAAGCCAGTCATGACTGACCAACAACAAGAGTTGCAATTTTCCTCCTTTTTTTATGCATTTTGTATTTGCAACATCCACCAAATATCAGAAGGGGAAAAATGGCAAAATAAAATGCTCGCCGCAATCGATCAGCGTCACTTTGAATGTCAGCATTTCGTTGTTAGCAACAGTTGTTCCAAGTCGGGGGCATCGCTAAAAGCACACGACCACAATCAACCAGGGCGAAGTCGAGTTAGTTGCTTTGTTAGTTGTACTGCCCTAAATAAATTGATGTTGCCTTGACAGTGGAGACGTGCTTGTTACACCGACATCCCCATATAAACGCCTTCACAAGTGAACGACCCTGTGGGAAATGAAGAGGTTACAGCTTTTTAAGTTCTCTCGCACTTTATAGATGGAAATTGTATTAAGATAACACAATTTGACCCATATAATTATCGCAAATAGTATATGAGGGCTGAGGTAATTCCTGAACCGATTTCACTAATTTTTACGACCAAGGTACACTATGTCCAAGACTAGAAAAAAGCTTGAAAAGTTACAATCCGATCTCGACAATTTTTCCACAAGTGATGGCACAGCTCAAATACAGTATTTTTGTAAAGTTTTATTTCGCTATCTTCATTGATTCCTAGTGTATATACGATAAAGTGAACGAATCAGATGGAATCTAAAATTTAGTTATGTGGAAAGTAGGCGTGGTTGTGAACTGATTTCGCCCATATTCCGTCCGTGTCATCACGTTGTTAAGGAAATTTATATATCGAATTTCATTGAAATCGGTCGAGTAGTTCCTGTGATATGGGTTTTGGTCCATAAGTGGACGCCACGCCCATTTTCCATTTTTTTCAATCTGAGTGCAGCTTCATTCTGTCATTTCTTCTGTAAAATTTAGTGTTACTGGTGTTTTCCGTTAGTGAGTTAATGCACTCTTAGTAATTTTCAACCTAACCTTTGTATGGGAGGTGGGCGTGGTTATTATCCAGTTTCACCTAATTTTATGGTGTGTAATGGTGAACGTAAGGGAAGTGACTGCAGATAGTTTGGTTTGTATAGCTTTATTGCTTTGCGAGATATTTATAAAAAACATATTTGGGGGCGTTACGTTTACATTTATTTTAAAGTTATATTTAAGTTAACTTTTAAGTTAAGTTTACGCTTCAGTTTAGGTTTACATTTAAGTTTATATTTAAAGTAAAATTAAGTTTTAAGTTTTCGTTGAAGTTAAGTTTAAGTTTAAGTTTAAGTTTGCGTTTAAGTTTACATTTAAGTTTAAGTTTAAGTTTAAGTTTAAGTTTAAGTTTAAGTTTAAGTTTAAGTTTAAGTTTAAGTTTAAGTTTAAGTTTAAGTTTAAGTTTAAGTTTAAGTTTATGTTTATGTTTAAGTTTAGGTTTAAGTTTAAGCTTAAGTTTAAGTTTAAGTCTATGTTTAAGTTTAAGTTTAAGTTTAAGTTTATCTTTAAGTTTAAGTTTACGTTTACGTGTTTACGTTTATGTTTAAGTTTACGTTTAAGTTTACGTTTAAGTTTAAGTTCAGGAATAGTTTTTCCCAATTTTTTTAAATTTATTCCAAGAAAATTTGCCTCAGCATTTCCTACTGGGTTCGCTCACAAAAGCCCTTTTAATAAGTAATTGTATATGTGGGTCTTTCTATTTGATAGTTAAACGTCACTGTTTGCATTGTGTTGCAAATATTTTTGTTATATTATTTATACTCTGCTTGCAACTGTTATGCTGCTGTCTGTTTGGTGTCTTGTTACGGCTGCTGTTGCTCGTAAAAGTTGTGCAGCAACAATGCCAACTGTCACAATTCATGTTTTACAACGAAACTATTTTAACTGTTAAGGCTGCTTTTGGGTTGGCAAAAAATAAAAAAAAATAAGAAAACTCACCAAAAATAAAAAATAAATAAATAAAATAGGAAAATACTAAATAAGGAAGAAACACAAAAAAAAATTAAAATATATAAGCAAAGAGAGTAAGTAAAAAGCCGCGAGGACATGAAAAAAAAATGCAGACAAAATGAAAATATAAACGACTTTTTTGGAGCACCAAGAGTTGTGGGTATATTTTGAGTCACTTACTCTTAACATTTTTTGTTTTTTTTTTGGCGCTTGCTTTCTGTCCATTTTCGGTTATTTTTTCTTAACTCATTTCGGTTTTTGGTGTCGCTGCTGCATTTACGGCAAGTCCACACACACATTAACCTCGCTCAGCTGCTCGTGTTGGTGGCGATTCATGGCACAAATCCTGACAAGATGACGAAAATAGATAAGCAGCCTTTTTGGCTCGTTTTGGGTGTTCGCCTGGCTCAATGCCACAACGTAAAGAGTTCACGAAACAAGCAGTTACAATTTTTCGTTGCATAAATTGGCATAATTTTTTGGCGCTGCCTGCCAGTGTAGGTGGGCTGAGGATGTCTACTGTCTTGACTACTTTATTTGAATTTTACATTTACATATATATTATCAGTATATGAGATGTGTGTGTATATACATATGAGTTATTCTACATTCGTATATCAGAGATCTTAATCTCCCTTTTTTAGAGAACAAGCATTAAAGGTCTCATTCTCGGCGAATTCTTTTCAGTGAGCACTTTTTTGGGGTTTGATCCGTAGAATGTGGTTGAAATGTTTCCCTTTGATCTTCCATTGGGTTCGAAAAAGAGATTCTGAAGGTCCAGGGTATATTCTAGGCCTATCTCACAAATTTTCTTCAATACCCAAAAATCTCAACACATCAGTTTTCATAGAGAGAGTTTAAAAAATATCAAAAATATTTCATATTTCGTTGCCACCTGAAAGACAATGGGTTACTTTTCACTGTCGTCTGCAAGTCTACAGCATTCGTAGCCAATATGGCACCGCAGAGCCAACAGGAACTACATAAGCAGTCAGTAAGGCATATAGCAGCAGCAACCGCAACAACAATACCAAAAACAACAACATCATTAATAAAGAGCCAAATGAAAAGATAAAAGTCATAGCGGCACTGTAACGGCGCATCCTCACTTGCCACATTAAGCAGCGCCCAAAGCCATCAACAGAGCACCATCACCAACAGCATCGCCTGCAGCACCAACGCCGACCTCATCAGCGACATTACTGGCATTAGTAGTGGCCGTCAACGCTTGCATGCGCGTTATCCTCCACCGTTTTTGCTCTGCTAATTGCGCATGAGCTCTAATCAATATTGGCATCCCGCTGTTGCATGTCCATCAAAGCGACCGTGTGTTTTTGTTTCCTTCGCCACTCGCCTAAACGCTGAAAGTCAGTCAGTCAGTCAGTGAGTGAGCTGAGCAGTTAGGCTGTTGGCCAACTCGGTTGGTATGCGCAGCGAATCGCTGCCTTTGTACCGCATATGACATTCCGCACAAGGTTAAAACGTTTCATTAGCGAGAACTGTTAGAAATGTTGTAATGAGTTTTATGAATATTTCTTGCTATTGTTGTAATCCTTATATACTGAGGTTTTTTTACTTTGCCTATTTGGTTATTTGTTGTTATTCTTTCTTTTGCACGACAGCTACACTCTCGAGTTGTGTTGTCCGTTTATTGTCTGATTGACATACTCGTTGCTTAGTCAGTTTGAGTTGAGCGTTTTTGTTGTGAATGCATTTAATCCCACTTTTTTGCGTCTTGGTTAGAAAATAGCAGTTATTGATTGACGAATATTTATTAATTGTGTCAGTCGGGTGAAAAGTGTGTGGAATTGTAACGAGCTATTGAGATTAGCTGGCGAGACTTTTATGGAGTGATATACTAGATTGAGCTTGTTAAAGATAATTAATATTATTTTATTTTATGGTGATATGTGACAGTTAATCCATTTAGCTTTTCAGAAAAATTACATTATATCGTTGATGAACCATTTCCCATGGTTTTAATTGAAGAGAAGATAAAGGGTGTATTTTTTATATATGTGGTGTTCAAGAAGAAATAAAATGCATATAATCAAACTGAGTGTACATCAAGTCATAACTGTCAGAAATTCAACTCCAAAAAAAGTATTGCCTCATTGAAAACCACACGTCTAAAAAAACACCCCTTAATTTTCCAAAATTAAATTTAAATATAATTGTTGTGAAGGAAATTTGAAAATCGACGACTAAGGTTAGAAGATTCTGTAAAAATGTGTAACAATTTTGAGCGATGAAAGTTTATTTTAACGAAATCCATATTTTGTCACCCCATACTCAATCCAACCTCAAATATTTATGTCGTCATTAAATACACAGTCACACAAAAAAACATTTTTGTCATGACCATGACATGATATGTCATGATCTTACTGTGTGATGTATGTTTTTGGGATCGCTGAATCCGAATCCGTGGTCCATTTAACCCCTTCAGATCAGGATTTTGAGATAAACCCAGAAAAACAATATGGCGGACAGCGGTTTTTAAAATTCATCGGATTCGCTTGAAACTCGTCGAGGTTCGGGGTTCTTTACTCGGGGGTCTCGGTGTTGTTGATTACGAATTTTACGTTATTTTTTAATAATTCAAAATGGCGAACCAATATGGCGGACATATTTTAATTGTTGAAAAACCGCCACCAGATTCGTAATGAGAAACCTCGAAGTGTTCAGGGTGACGAGTAGAGTTGAAATCCGGATGTCTGTCCGTCCGTGTAAGCTGTAGCTTGATTAAGAATTGAAATATCTAGTTGAAAAGTGGTACACGTATTTCTTGGCACCATAAGAAGGTTTAGTTCGTAGATGGACCGTTACCACGCCCACGAAATGGCGATAACCGAATACTTATAAAGAGCTATAACAAAGCCATAAAGTAAGCTATGAAAGTGAATATGTACTGATATAGTACAACGAAACTCTCAGTAGTTTTCTTCAGACACTTCCTTATACAATCTAAAAATAAAAGAAATCGTATTATAACCACGTCCACCTCCCATCTAAAGCTTTTGTTGAAAAGCAAGGACCGTAACTCTTATGACTTTTATCGAAAAAATCAAAAAATAAGAGTTATTTTTGATTTTTATATATTTAGATCAAAAATAAAAATCATTTTTGATCAATTCAAAATTTTTATTTATTTATTTATTTATGCCGTATGTATTACAATATGCTGCATCATTCCAATTTTTATATGTCACAAATTTTGAATTGATTTTTATTATTAATTTAAAAATATAAAAATCAAAAATAATTCTTATTTTTTGATCTAAAAAAATAAAAATCAAAAATAACTTTTATTTTTGATCTAAATATATAAAAATCAAAAATAACTTTTATTTTTGATCTAAATATATAAATATCAAAATTTAAAAATCATAAAATATTTCGCATATAGTTCACCTAAAAATCATGATGGTGTAATCAAAACTTTTCTACGATGTTCCTTTATGCATGATTTTTTTATTAAAAATTGTAAAATAACTCTTATTTGCGGTCCCTATTGAAAAGTACAAAAAATTTAGTAAGGAAAACCACCAGAAACCTTTAATTTCATTATAAAGATGGTACAGAAGTGCTGCAATTAAATCGGTATACAAAATTTGACATGGGTATGGCTCCGCCCACTTATGGGTCAAAAACCATATCTCTGAAGCTACGCGACCAATTTCAATTAAATTCGGATCATAATATATTCCTGGCCTCCCAATGATCTTCTACTTCTTGACTGGCGTAGACACCGCTTACGCGGTTATAGCCGAGTCCAAAACAGCGCGCCAAGTATCCCTCCTTCTGGCAGTTTGGCGCCAATTGGTTATACCAAGCGAAGCCAGGTCCCTCTCCACCTGGTCCTTCCATCGGAGTGGAGGTCTCCCTCTTCCTCGGCTTCCACCAGCGGGTACTGGAATACTTTCAGAGCTGGAGCACTTTCATCCATTCGAACAACATGACCTAGCCAACGTAGCCGCTGTTTTTTTATTCGCTGGACTATGTCTATGTCGTCGAATAACACATACAGCTCATCGTTCCATCGTCTGCGGTATTCGCCGTTGGCAATGTTTAAGGGACCATAAATCTTCCGCAAAACCTTTCTCTCGAAAACTCCTAGTGCCGTCTCATCGGATGTTGACATCGTCCACGCTTCTGCACCCTAAGGTAGGACGGGAATGATGAGGGACTTGTAGAGTTTGGTTTTTGTTCGTCGAGAGAGGACTTTACTTTTCAATTGCCTACTTAGTCCATAGTAGCACCTGTTGGCAAGAGTGATTCTGCGTTAGATTTCAAGGCTGACATTGTTATTGCTGGTTCCCAGGTAGACGAAATTATCTACAACTTCAAAGTTATGACTGTCAACAGTGACGTGGGAGTCAAGACGCGAATGCGCCGACTGTTTGCTTGACGACAGGAGATATTTCGTCTTGTCCTCGTTCACCACCAGACCCATACGCTTCGCTTCCTTATCCAGTCTGGAAAAAGCAGAACTAACGGCGCGGGTGTTGTTTCCAATGATATCGATATCATCGGCGTACGCCCGTATCTGTACACTCTTATAGTATAAAATGTTCGGTGACACCAGAACTTAGCTCTTCCTTACTTGTTTTACATTGTAAATCAGGTGGCAACCTAAAATGATTATATTTTTTTAAGGATATTCTCTTAAATATCTTTATTTCAAACCACGTTTTTCTATCAGTAAACTTTAGATTAACAACTGTTGAAATCTTAATATGTGGTGTTACTTCTTTTTCTTGACTGGCTTAGATATGGTGTTACTAGACCGTTCCAATAATACGTTTTTTTGTAAATATATTAACTTACATATGTGTATTTTAAATGAAATTGTTTTTGAAATTATTTGAGTATGACAAGTATTCAAGTAAAATATTTTAAATTTAGAATCAGGTGGCAACTCTTAAAAGTATTATTTTTTAATAAAACTTGCTTAGCATTTTTTCCTTGAATACTTATGTATATATTTTCATATTTTTCATTTACATCGTGCTAATTTTACTAATGTTAGGTGGCAACTCCAAAAAATTATAATTTTATTAAAACTTGTTAAAACTGTTTTCTGTGAATTCTCGTCTTTTTAACTTTCATATTATTAATTTTAATTAAAAGTCAGGTGGCAACTCTGCAAAATAAAATAATAATGAAAGAAGCTTGTTGAAAGCAATTCCTTTGAATATTCATAAATTTGCATTGAATGCTTATATTTTTTATTGTTTACTAAATTCATTGATGTGGCATTATTTATTTGTCGTTTTATAGAGTCTAAGCCTTCCAGCTGAATTTAAAAAGTATAACTTGTACAAGAGTTTTTTATATACAATATGTATGTATAAGTAATTGAAATAATTTTTGAAATTATTTGAGTATGATAAGTTTTCAAATAACATATTTTAAATTTTGAATCAGGTGGCAACTCTCAAAAGTATTATTTTTTAATAAAACTTGCTTAGCATTTTTTCCTTGAATACTTATGTATATATTTTCATATTTTTCATTTACATCGTGCTAATTATACTAATGTTAGGTGGCAACTCCAAAAAATTATAATTTTTATTAAAACTTGCTAAAATTCTTTTCTTTGAATTCACGTTTTTCTAACTTTCATATTAATAATTTTAATTAAAGGACAGGTGGCAACTCTACAAAATAAAATAATAATGAAAAAAGCTTGTTGAAAGCAATTCCTTTGAATATTCATAAATTTGCATTGAATGCTTATATTTTTTATTGTTTACTAAATTCATTGATGTGGCATTATTTATTTGTCGTTTTATAGAGTCTTAGCCTTCCAGCTGAATCTAAAACGAATAACTTGTACAAGAGTTTTTTATATACAATATGTATGTATAAGTAATTGAAATAATTTTGAAAATTTGTATATATCACAACCATTAATTCACGTCAAAATGGCAAGTCTTCAATTTTCATGCATTTTTTATAAGAGACCCTTGAGTATTTTCAGACGACAATCAAATCTTGCGCTTTCCCAAACATTTGCCAAATTGTGCTGCATAAATCTTAGAAGTGTGAAAGTCCATTAAGCACTTAAGCATCCAACTAGAAGAGTGTGTGTCTGTAACCCATGTTGTGCATGCGTAAAATCATTACCGAGTGACATAGTTGGTGACAAAAACAAAAGGCTGATGTCCGAAATGAGCGTGATCACATAAAGATAGACATTTATATAAATTTAGATATTTGTACATACACTGCTAACATACTCGCATGCACCTGAGCTCTATTGTCTGAGTATGTGTGTGTGTGTGTCTCGCGAATATTTGCGTGCGAAACGCGATGCCCATTTGATTTCGTCGTTGATTTATTTTACCGTCATCATTGTCGCCACGCCGCGCCACCGCTACTGCTGCTGCAGCTTCCATCAGCGTCCACCAGCATTGTCACATATCTCGGCTGGCCACAAATGACAATTCCAATTAGGCGTTGAACAACGTCGACTAACACACAGAGAGTGTTTTGTATGAGCCTGCCACTTGGCGCATTTTGTATGCAGAAAGACACACTCACATACACAGATGCACATTTGTGCCCAGCAATGCCATAAACTTTGCAGCCATGACAGGCACTCAGCGCCGGTCAATATGCGCTTTGATGGTGCTGCTATCGCATATGTGGCGACTGTGTCAGTGGTGTGTTGCAAGTAAATATGGAAATATATATAAACACACATAATTGCTGCGGCAGCGCTGTCAGTGGCGGCAATGCGATCCTGCTGTAAAAAAGAGTGAAAGTTTGAGCTCCGTTGAACTTAGAAAAGGAAAGAGTGACACGCACACACAAGCTCACTGTAGTAACTATTAAAATGCATAAACGCAATAAAGTCGCATATTATATGAGATACTCGCACTTGAGTGTGTTTGTGTGTGTGTCTTGAAGCTGAGTTCAGAAGCCAGGAATGGAAATAAAAATATTATATTGTTAGTGTCTTTTGATTTATGTTTTAATATTTTGGGGTTTATTTAGTTTATTTGGACATTGTGTAAGTGACTAGTTTAGTGTACTAGTTTCATCCAATGTCTATTCAAAAATTTAATACCTTTTCTCACAGAGTTCCTTTAAGCCTGGAATGTGCCTTGTCTAATGTCGCATCTTCATTTTTTATATTTTCTGGCGATCAACAATTCAGCCTCTAAAGGTTCCAAATTGTTATGCCTCGAATTTCAAATACTTTCAATTTCTTTTGGTTTCTTGAGGTGCTGGACGGTGATGCCAGTGTCTATAACTGTGCTTGATCACCTAATTGGTGCTAGATTTTTCTACCAAGTATTGCTTTTACTACTCCTTAATTGGCTCCTATTATTTGATAGTCAAATATAATACAGTTAATATATAATATCATTAGATCATATTTGTGGGTCTAACAGCCTATGTCTTCTACTCTAATTTTACAGCCAGTTACAACTTCGTGGATCTTGATTTTTTTGTGGTCGGTTATTGGTTTTATGTTTTATTGCTTTTCTAATGCTAGTCATCATACAAAAGTTTCAAAATTGATTTCACTTTAGTCGTTACCAGTGCCTAGCGACACATTGAGATTTATAGTTAGTTAGAATATCTTTGGCCGAAAGATAGAACTATCAAATTTGAGTTAGGGTCAAAAACTTTTCTATATATTGCATTTCTTGAGTTACAATCGTAACTTCCCGAAAGCATCACAAAGGCCGTTCAGGGAAAATGTCTAGATAAAATCACCTTCGTTCTTCCGTGGTTCAGATATACTATGAAGATATTTATAAGCAGTACCCATATGAATGCAAATAAAACTCTTTTTTGAAATTTATTTTAATCGATCGATTTACATGATCGACAGAAAACTGGAAGAGTCCGGAGTATATGTTGTGAAGTACTGTTCTATCAATAGAACCCCATTAGACGCTCAGAATTCTTATTTTATTCATATACTCCTACTCGTATGATAAGCGTGGTGTTTTGCTTCAAGACCTGAATTGAAGCGAGTTTGTCTGCATAGACCTTAAACTTTACATATACCCACAGGAAAAGTCTGACAGTGTGGTATCACACGATATTGGTAAATAATCGACTGGCTCAAATCGTGAAATTTTCGGCTCACCGAAGAAACCAAATATCGCCAAGTCACGAGTCTTCAAATAGTCGGTTATCATGACGCGATAACGGCCGCCAATGACTGTTACGTTCTCACCGACATCATTTTGGAAGAAATATGGACCGATGATTCCATCGAAATTTTAAAGCAATTATTATAATAGTGACAATAGAATCCATACTTGCGAATTTTATAGCGCAGAACTATTTAGTATAAAACCTACAAAAAATATTTGTCCATATATACCTAAAATGTATAATGACACTATTGACCTAATAATAAGAATCAAAGCCAGAAGAGTTCTGCCGAAGTAAAAGTTATAATTCTATGTTCGTAATGACCACGAGGGTCTCTTCATTAACCATTGTTGCATTGCTTTAATTAAGATTTGTCCAAGTACTACTTTCAGAATGCCAAACATATAGGCATCAATATTGACTGTCACATAATTATGTTCATCTTAGTTAAGAAATCAGTGATTCGCTTACTGTTGTTTATATATTTTTTTTTGATTGACAGTACCAAGCGCCACTGTCATAATACAGTGGTACAAAGTTGATAAAAAGTAAAGAAATTTTAAGAAATTGAGGTATAGACTGATTAGATTTAAGGTCTTGATACTTTACATCAATTTTCTATTTCGATTAACTCCCAGCATAATTTTAGTATGGATATACCATACCCTAATATAACGTTAAGTCCGTCGTATTTTCAATGTGTAGAGCTCTTCAAATGCTAACGGGATATTTTTTATTGCTAAACTCTCGAATATCCTTTGAAATTAGCCTATCTATGCTATGTCCGGAGCTTTTAAATTTTGTTTACTTAAAAAGCTCTCTTTAAGCTCTGAAAGCTCCGAAAATTATTCATCAACTAGTTAACAAATAAACTAATTTTTACTTCCTCAGGTGCTTTAAGAAATGTTTTCTTTCAAAATCACACTAAAAGGCTTTGAAAGCTATTATCAAAGTAGCTTTCAGAAAAAGCTGCATAAAAAGTGTCTTTAAAAAGCTCTAAAAGCTTCAAAGATTGTTCACCAACAAACCACAGTGCCTCACAGTCAGTGAAACGCTCTCATCAAAATTTGACAGCAACGGACAATTAAATAGCGGGCCATCATTACGTTCTAGCGGTGCAAGTCTATTAATTTCATTTGTGACAAAAGTGACCGTCATGCGACAGTAGCTCGATTCAGACACCGACAGAACGCTCTCTATATATCTATGAGTGTGTGTGTGCTTGCAATTAGAAGTGTATAAAAAGTGTTTGTTTGCAACGAGTGCGCTAACTAAGCGATGCCATCAAACTAACGGTGTAGGTGTTTGCAGACAAAAAAAGCGGTAACAACAACAATAACCACGAGTGAAAGAAATGAGCTTAGTAGCGGCACTGAGATTCGCCTACTGACCGCTGTCTGTGGCTCGCTGCGACTTTTTAGCCAAGCGCCGCCAGCTAAAGACGCCCACTTTGGCCCGCATGCGCAGACGAAAGAAATGCGGATACTCGAGCGCGATTGTGACTACATATAACAATTTACTGTTACTTTTTGAGTTTTTTGTTTTTATTGTAATTTTTTCATTTTATTTATTGTTTGCTGCCTGTCTTTGCCGGCTAAGAGCTTCTGACTTCTAGCTACCGGCTGACACGAGCTAATTAATAGCGCGCGCCAAAATGCGCCACAAAATGTTGCACTGCTGACAATCGCGCATTCACTCATCATTGCTCAATCGTTTGCTATCCGCTTCCATTTTGCTATGTTTTTGGAACTTTTCTTCAACTGGCTCTGGATTCACCTATACAAACCCCTTCTTCCTGCAGTCATTCGTCAGCCACCACTTTTGTCTATCATTAATGCGATGGTGTTGTCATTGCAGTCGTGAGTGATGTTTGTTGTAGTTGTTGTCTGTTTTTTTTTGTTTTTGTTGTCTGGTTATTTATGCCTGAGTTGTTACTGCTTTGATTGACAGGAAATTATTATTGGTTTCATTACTTTTTACCGTACTCTGGAATAGTAAATTTGCTTTAGTTTTTAGTTGAAAATATTTGCTGTTGTTGTTGCTATTTTTGTTTATATGCGCATTTTTAAGATTATATATTTTGTTGCATATTACACAAAATCTTCACACTTACATAAGCTCCCGAGTCTTCCGTGTGACCAAGGCGCGAAGACATTTTTGTTAAATGTTTTTTGTTTTTTAGTTTGATATTCATTTTTAGGCGTGTGTGTGTTGTTCTGCAATCCGAACGCTGTATGCCGAGTGACGATCAGTTAATTGTCAGGAAAATAAATGTAGGTCAGTTGGAGAAGGGCAATCGTTTTAGACGAGCGACTTTAATGACAATCACTCAGCAATACTAGTGCACAGTTGTCGTGATTACTCGACTCCAGCTGATGAATACGACTCATAATATGTACATACATATGAATACAATTTATATTTGTCAACCAATTAAAATAAAATAAATTATTTGTACGATTATGTAAGATTTAATTAAGGTAATTCATTAAAATTTGCGGAAAAATAAAATACTGCAAAATTTAATAGTTAGTATTATTGTAATCAATACAATATTGCTTTAGGGTGTATCAAAAATTATTCAATTTACAGATTACTGCAGACTAGTATTTCATGTAAGGAATAAATATTTTTGCACTCTCAAAAATTGGCATTTATAATATTCATTACATTTAGATTACTTGGTATTACGATGGCTATTTTTGAATTACAATTAAATTACTCGAATTACAATCAAGCACTTCATGACTATAAATATAGACTTCCTAGGTCATATTGTATTTCCTAAAAAATATTTAATTGTAATTCCTAAAATTACTGATTACTCCTTTTGTAATGTATTTTTTATGATAATGATTCCAGTAACTTAGGGTTACTATATGTGTAATCAGTATTTTAAGGCATTACAATTACTGCCATCATTATAAAGAACTGTGACAGTGTAAGTAATTTGAATGTAATTAAAGATCTGACGATTACCAATGTTGTAATCATACGTAACGTAATGGGCATGCATGTTTAGCTTGTCTATAACTACAATTTATGTAATAATAATTGAAATGTAATCAAAATTCTAGTTCCCCAGTTATAATTAATACATATGGTTTGCAATTACAGAAATCGTAATTGAAATGTAATGGTTCTCGAAAATGTAATTTAAGTTCGTTTTGTATAAACAAATTAATAACTTTTTTACTATTTTTACTTGAACTCCCCTAATTTTAATCATATTTCAGTAATTAAATATGTGATTTTGTAACGACGTACACAAAGCTGACAAAATTATTACGAAACAGCAATTTTGTCTTAATAATTTCTAATATATTTACTGAAGATTAATTCACTATGGTAATATGCCTAATTGAATTATTACACACCTGAATGACCTATCAGGTCGCCATTTTTTGAGTAACTTCTGGACATTTTAAATATTTTTGCTAAAGATAAATTTGTAAATTGAATGCTGTAGCAATTAGTAAATTTAAATATGACTTTTATGTTACGTAATAGTTTTGCAATTTTGAATAATAATATTTTATTGGCTAAAAAACATAATTGTAATGTAATTAAACTGTATGACTTTAATTTATTATTATTGATGTAGAATTTCAATATTTATTTGAAATAATTAGTTTTTGCCAATAAAAATAAAAACTTTACTTAGTCATTCTGAGCTCAGCCATCTTTATGTTATATAAACCTTCTGTGTTAGTTTCTGGCAATAATTAAATTTCCGAATACAGATGTTAAGAGTAGTTGAATCTAAAGCAAGAAATCTAAATATATATATATGGGTCGAATATATTACAACTGAAGATCTAATTTTTAAAATACAAAATATGAAATTATATATTCATAAGTATAACTCCACTTCGTTCATATTATTATTCATATTATGAATTATTAACTCACATTTGTATTTTCATTTATTTATATTGTTCTAATTTATTTTAAAACAATAATTATCTTCGCAGTCATACTTATACTCGTATTAATACTCATAATCGTACTTATTACCACTACTTATACGCAAATGTATTTAAATACTATTGACTATACTCATAACTCATAGTCGAGTTCAAACTCGTTTTCATATTTATACTTATACTTATATATATATTTACCTACTCATACTCATTCGTATTCATATTCTTTTTAAAACTTTGATGTGTTTTTGAGTTTATACCTATGCTCATATCATAGTCACATTCATATTTATGTTCATTATACTGCGGTACTCATATTCATACATCTTTTCCATTTCACGTTTGTAAATATATTCATGTTCATTTTGATATTCTTACCAATATTCATACTCATCTAAAAGTCATCGAAAATATTATTTTCCATCAGTCGTAGTTGTTTGAGTTGGACATTCATTTCCCCTTATCTATCTATATTACCTTAACTGAATATTCATATTATTAACGAAAAAGTTGTTCATCCGAACATCCATAGCAATTATTGATCTAAAATATAATTTAAATTAAAAATTAATATAATTTAAGATTCGGTAAAATTTTTATTATTTTTTAAATATTGCTAGAGAGTAATAAACTGATTAAGTTGAAATAATTAATGATTATTGAAAAATTAATTGATTTAAAAATAATTGTTCAAAGAACGAGGTAAATGTGATTATTTTAGAAATAAAACTATAAAACTAAATCCTCGATTATTAAATTTTATTGTCTTCCATAGTTTATATAGATACTGGTTAAACATATAAAAATAATGTTTAAACCCAATTATGGGTGATTAAAAATGATTAAAAATGAAAAAAAAAAACGCTGTTAAGTGTCAAAACAGCTTGCATCTGCTACACATTTGTCATGCTGTACTCTAATTTTCCAACGGGAAGAAAATAATGTCTCTGTTACCTTTCCTTTTTTGAACTATTTACCTGAAGAATTGAAATTTTAACGAGAAAATTAATGTGAATATTTCGAAAGTACCGACAAAAAGTAGTCGAAAAAGCACAGCACAACGAATGCTCACACCAATTTCGAGGAGAAACAATAATAACTAAATCAGAGCAGCGCCAATTGCATTAATGGAACTAATTGCATGCAAAAGGCAACAAACTGCAGAAGAAAGAGCAGCAGCAGCTTCTTCACTGCCAAATTGGAAGAAGCGCATTCGAAGTTGTAGAATGCAAAATGCAAAAAAAATCTAAATTAAAACGTCAAACGAAGCGCGCAAACTGGGCGCATGCTGCTGCTGCCTCTGCTTCCTTTCACCTCCTTTACGTGATTCTATGCGGCAAGTGGATCTGCATATTGACATGAGTATGTGTGTGCGTGTGTGTTTTTGCGTATGCATAACGGCTGTCACCGGGCGCAATGCGGTCCCATGCGCTCCCGCTTGGCAAGTGGCCGCGTCCAATGGGAAATCATTGACGTTCTGCTGGCTGAACACAACAATACGAGTAATAATAGCGACAGCTAAATCAAAAGCACAAACAGGCTGTAAAAATATGCAATATTTACATACAAACAACGTTCGGACATATGTGTACGCTAAATAGCCGAACGCGCGGCATTTGCGCATGCGCGGCGGCGGCGCGGCGTGCGAGCAGGAGCTTACACACGACTGCCACTACTGGCCTACATAAGTCATGCGCAATTTTGACTACATTAAAGAAGGCGGAACGCCGCCGCCGTGACGCAGAGTCGCCTGACAAAAATGAAATACAGCACAACAACAACACCGACAAACAAACAAACTGAGGTGCGCATATGTGCGTTGCTTTGGAGAATTCCATCGAGCTCCGAGCTTTACAGCGCACGCGTTCGATAGCGGTATGACTTGACCGCCGCGCTACCTGTTCTTCCATCGTTGGCCAGTAGCGCCACGGAAGTTTTGTAGGCGTCTTTAGCTCAGTCACTGGAGTGTGGCAATGCCGCGCATCCACGTATGCTTATGTCTGGTCAAGCTGCGGCCGCACGTACGCTCGGATACCGGTCGAAGCGGCATCGGGACGCATAGATGAACAGCGAGCTGTATTTGTGTAGTGCAACATACGGATGAGCAGTGCATATCGCTTACCGTTGCCTCTGTCTGTGTGCGCCGCAATCAATGTTCCGACAGAGTGACTTAATAAATCGCTTGCAAATAGAGAAGAATGTCAGAAGCGCATTGCGGGTCGTTCGTCTGGTCGAATGCCGCAGCTGGTTGGTGTAATTTGAATGCATGACTGCTTGGCTGTTTGTTTACCCGATTATTTGGGTCGTCCAGTGCGTTTAGTCGGGTGCTTTGGTGCAACGATCTGCTGATCGGTATGCAAAGAATGAATGGAGACTAGGCTAAGAAGTCTTTAGTATATACGCAGAAGTCAGGTTTTTTATGTACTCAAAATTTAATTTATATAAACATAATTAATCAAAATCTGTTATTGAGAATCGATTCAGACTTTAGACTTATTCATAGATTTATTTTCTTTGATTGAAATTTATAGTCTATAACATATAATCTTTAACCTTTAATCTTCAATCTATAATCTATAAATTCTTGATTTATTTACTCCGACTCATGAATATACACCTCATACTCATAGTATTATTGATATCTATACTCATACTTCTATTCTTATTTATAAGTACGCTGGTCTTTCTCCCTTCCATTCCCTTTCTTATCATTTTTCATCTACATACTCATACTTTCATTCATATTCATATTCATACTCATACTCATACTGGTACTCATACTCATATCTGTACTTATACTCATACTCATATTTCCATTTCATTCATAAAACTCAAATATTGTTTGCCTTCCATCATTCTGCCATCAGTAATCGGTCTCTGCCGTTGGCGCCCCCTCAATACCGCCGCAGTACAAATAAAAACAAAAATCACTCAAAACAAACTAGAAGCCTTTCTCGTGGCGCAGCCTTGGTCTTCTGCCTTATTATTGATTGTAGTGAAATGTATGCGGTCCACTAACTGCCGCTGACCTACTGAACTGGTCTGCGCTAACCACATTAGCGTGCAAGCAAACAGTATCGCCGCAATGTCGCGTCGCGATTCATCGCCATCGCCGTCACCACTAACTTAACTAACGCTTTTGTTGTTGTTGTTACTGTCTTTGATTGGTGGCAACAGTCAACATTTTGACGTTGAAGGCTCCAACCGATAGTTTCATCAATGTCGCCTGCGCTCAGGCTGCCATCGTTGCATTCAAAGTCCGGCATGCCGCTGTAATCTTGATTGTTGTTATTGCTGTTGTTGTTGTTCACATTTTGCATGTCAACAGTGGCAAGCGCTGCCGCAACAACAAGCAGCACGTTGACATGTTGTTGTTGCTGTTGTAAGTATCCGTTCTTTTCGTACTTCCATGCCTTCTATGCAGATATTTCTATAATGAATTTGCCTCATACCATTTTTGTTGTTTTTGGCTATGCCGTTGACTGCGTGGGAATTCGTGACCGAGACACAAATCGTAATCTTCTGCCAACAAACAAGACGAATTAGTTACCATTGTTGAGGTAATCGTCATTTGTTGGTTTTGTTGTTGTTGTTGCAAACTTCCTGTTGTACTTGTTCTCGCCATGGTACGTGGAATGAAAAATTTGCATAGGCAGCGGTAGTTGTTGTGATTTTTGTTCTTATTGTTGTTGTATGCGAGTAGGCTTTTTACCCTTGTCAACTGTAATTTTCGTTATTGTTGTTGTACATCGTACTGTTCCATAAAAGTAGTTTGTTGTTGATTATCTTTGGTTTCTACACAGAGTTATTCTAGTATAAGCGTCTATAGATTTATTACACTGGAAAAAAAATTGGAAAAAATATTTTTATTAAAAAAATTTTTAAGATCATGTTTTAATTTTTTATATTATGGATTATAGTTTATAGATTTTAGATTTAAGGTTTTAGATTTTAGATTTTAGATTTGAGATTTTAGATTTTAGATTTTAGATTTTAGATTTTAGATTTTAGATTTTAGATTTTAGATTTTAGCTTTTAGATTTTAGATTTTAGATTTTAGATTTTAGATTTTAGATTTTAGATTTTAGATTTTAGATTTTAGATTTTAGATTTTAGATTTTAGATTTTAGATTTAAGATTTAAGATTAAAGACTAAATAATAAAGAATTAAGACTAAAGAATAAAGATTAAAAATTAAAGATTAAAGATTGAATATTAAATATTAAAGATTTTAGATTTTAGATATTAGATGTTTGATTTTAGATTTTAAATTTTAGATGTTAGATGTTAGATTTTAGATATTAGATGTTAGATTTTAGATTTTAGATTTTAGGTTTTTAGATTTTAGATTTTAGATTTTAGATTTTAGATTTTTGGTTTTTAGATTTTAGATTTTAGATTTTAGGTTTGTAGATTTTAGATTTTAGATTTCAGATTTTAGATTTTAGATTTTAAATTTTAGGTTTTTAGATTTTAGATTTTAGATTTTAGATTTTAGATTTTAGATTTTAGATTTTAGATTTTAAATTTTAGATTTTAGTTTTTAGATTTTAGATTTTAGATTTTAGATTTTAGATTTTAGATTTTAGATTTTAGATTTTAGATTTTAGATTTTAGATTTTAGATTTTAGATTTTAGATTTTAGATTTTAGATTTTAGATTTTAGATTTTAGATTTCTGATTAAAAATTAAAGATTAAAAATTAAAGAATAAAAATTAAAGATTAAATATTGAAGATTAAAAATTAAAGATTATATATTAAAGATTAATTATTAAAAATTAATTAAAGATTAAAAATTAACAATTAAAGATTTTAATTAAGTTTAAGATTTGAATATTAAGTATTAAAAATTAAAGATTCAATACAAATAAAATATTTCAGATATGAAATATTTCTCTCAGTGTATCGCCAGCATTCGCTCCCCCAGATATCCATCAACGAGTGGCGAGTTTAACTCGGCGATTTCGTCACTATGCCAACTATTTGCAACGGCAAACTGCAATTATTGTTGTTGCCTTGCGCTGTTGCAACTTAATTTTATGCTATTTTCGGTTGCAACAAACAACTCACTGACTCAGTGAGCCACAGACGCTGCTGTCATGGCAGTGATAAGACACTACATGCATCTGCTCATCCGTTCAGTCGGAGGCACATGGAGGTGTAACAGCAGTTAATGCTGTAAAAGGCGACGGGTGGGTGTAGATGGCTTGTCACACGCTGCATTTGATGTGCGCTTGATTAAAGCGTCAGTTTGCCAATGTGTGTGTGTGGGTGTTTGCATACTTAATATGAGCTTGGTTGCACATTACGTGATACCATAAATCGCGTTAACGAGTTGAAGGCGGTAAAAGAAAGAAAAGTGCTGGTTGTTGCTGTTGAGAGGCAGACAGATGTGAGGCAGCTGGTTGGCAAATGTAGTATGGAAGATGGCGCTGCAGATGTTAAGTAATGGTGCGTTAGATGTACTTACTACTTTTGTTCTTTACTTTGCTGGAACAAATTTAAATTTCTTGTTTTTGTGTGAAGTTCGCCTTATCTAACTGCTCCTAAGACGCTAAGAAGCTTCTTACAAGCGTTTGTACGCACATGATTTGTGGAGTGTTATTTTATAGTTAGTTCTAGTTCTTCGCACTAACACATTTAAATTTCGTTTTGTAATGTAGGAGTACACGAACACTGATACTTATCAGTTGGCGCAGCGCCGAGTTCGTTGCTTAAGTCTTTTGTTTTTTTTTTCGCATTTTTCAATTTACATGCAGTTCTGTGTGATTACAATTCTGTTCACGCTTTTTGTCGCTCACTGACAGTTGAATTTGCTTACTTACACGCTTACACGCATAGCTAAGCTTGTTGCTTAACATAAATAAATGTAACGCTGTTAACTTAGAATATCAACGCAGTAGAGCAATCTCACACATTATTGTACCCAATGCATCACATAGCTTAATTTTTTTAATTTTAATTTTAATGTTAATTTTAAAGTTAATTTTAATTTTAATGTTAATTTTAAAGTTAATGTTAATTTTAATGTTAATTTTAATTTTAATTTTAATTTTAATTTTAATTTTAATTTTAATTTTAATTTTAATTTTAATTTTAATTTTAATTTTAATTTTAATTTTAATTTTAATTTTAATTTTAATTTTAATTTTAATTTTAATTTTAATTTTAATTTTAATTTTAATTTTAATTTTAATTTTAATTTTAATTTTAATTTTAATTTCAGTTTCAATTCTAATTCTAATTCTAATTCTAATTTTAATTTTAATTTTAATTTCAATTTTAATTTTAATTTTAATTTTAATTTTAATTTTAATTTTAATTTTAATTTTAATTTTAATTTTAATTTTATTTTTAATTTTAATTTTAATTTTAATTTTAATTTTAATTTTAATTTTGATATTTAACTTTCGAGAAAATTTAACCTAGAACTCAACCTTTGGGTATAATTTCTCTACAACTGTAACTTCCTTTCATTGTTGTGTTGTTATCTCATTTGGTAACTTGCGCATTTTGTGAGTAAAATTTATAATTTATTTCGCATTTGTATGCTAACTCCCTAAGTGGCACTTCAACGCCGCATTCCTCTTTATCTATCGCAAGAACACGGGAGTAGAATGTAGTAGGAATATGCAACTGCAGCAATGGAATGAGAATATGCAAGCGCTTTGTCATGCTCTTTGAATGCAAATTTCGCTGCTTAAATCACCGCTGAGACAATGTAAGATATTCTGAAGCCTGCTTATGCACTCTTGAAATTTAATTTGAAATTTTTAGGTTAGGAACATAAAAGCTAATTGTTTATTAGCAGACAGTGACGGGAAATTTGCAAACAATTGGCAATTATTGTTGTTGTTGGACTTTAAGTTGTTGCACACAATGTCTGCAGTGCTGCAGAAGTTCTATGAGTTGTAAAAGAAATAAAAGAAATATATAAATAAAATAAAGATTAATTGTAGGCTTTTTGAAAGTCTAATTTATCGTCGTAGATACAATTGCAGTTGCATCCGGGAACAGCTTTTGTTATCTTTGCTTACAATTGGTTCTTCGTGATATTTTTCATTAAATATTTAGTTGGATATTTTAACTTTTTCTATCTCAAGAATTGAGTTAAAATTCTGAATACTTCTCAAAAAACGTTAGATGTTCGCTTCTCTCTCTCTTACTCACTCTATCGTTGTCTCTCTCTCTCTCTTTGTTTCCAATTCTCTCAATAATTCCAATAATTAAAGTTTATTACTTCTAATTAACAATTAAATATCAGTTCCCACCATAAGTCATCTTCTCAATAATAAAAGCCAATAAATTATCTTCCTTTCCTCACTTTTCCTCCATTATCAATATATACCTTCAAACAATATATATTTACCGTTAATTCCATATAAAAATATTTTTGCTACTTTTTTCCTCAATTGTATGCTTCTTTTTGTTGTATAATTGCATTTGCCGTACTTTTACCAGACACCTACCGTCGCGGTGGCGGCGGCGCAATTGCTGGCGCTTACTTTCCCAAATCCACACTAAAAACGAAAGGATGTCGAATGCTAGGAAGCCGTTTAAATGCATAATCAAAGTGTTTTCGCTTGTCATTGAACTCAAGGGCATTTTGTAATTTTTATTTAAAATAAAAAATTTATTTTCCTTAAAAGAAAAGAAAATGACAAATAAGTTTGATATTGTTATTGTTTATTTAGGTTGATATGTTGACTGAAATTTCGATAAAAAATATTTCGTGTTACTTTCTATCTTCCAAATTTCTGTGACGTCATAAAAATCCATTAGCCATACTCAAGGCTAATAAATTTAACTGTAAATAATAAGTGCAATAAATCTGTCGAAAATCAAAGGACAACAATCGAATTTGGTTTGTTTAATAAACTAAAGAATAATTTGAAAAGCTTATTGCAATAAAATGGTTAGTTAACCGATAAATGAGTGTAATTTAAACCTAATTAATTTAGTCAAAATATTTTTATATTTTTGTTAGTCATCCATCTGTCATGAATATGTTCAACAGAATTTTACATGTAAATTTGGAAAGTTAATTTCATGTTAGTTTGTACAGATTACAGATGGCGCTCTTCATATGAGTTCTTCGATGGTTTGAAATTTCGAACTAGCATCGTGTCTATCAGTATGTTAAGTGATTTTTTTTTAAATTATAAATTGCTTCCTTAACATATCTACAATACGGTAGTAAAGTGATTTTTAAAAATTCAAAGTCGAAGTTAAAGATACATCAGTAAGAAGAAGAACTTTGAATGCGTTTTTCTCAAAACCAAAAAGAATTGAAATTTGTTGGGTGCACTCATGTAAACGCATTATCAAACAAAAATTCCTAAAATTTCGATTACTTTATATTTTTTCATTTGGTCGTCGTGCATTCTATGCATTTAAGTCCATACTACGTTCGGACCGACATTGAAAACATCTTGAAAACATAATTTGTGGATTGTGGAACCAAAGTCGTTCTGACCGACATTTTGTGTTTTCGATGTGTTTTCATTGACAATTCACAAATTTATTTGTTAGATTACATTTGAGCATTTTTATACTCCCGCAAAGTGTTGCTAAGAAAGTATCAAAGTTTTGTTCTCATGTTTGTAAGTCATAAAACTAAACGATATAGGGTTATAAATATCAAAATGATAGGGATGAGGAGACGAGTTAAAATCCGTCTGTCCGTACAAGCGTTTACTTGAGTAAAACTTTTGATATATTAATGAAACTTCAGGAATTACACCGTATTTCATATAATGATTTTTGTTTTCTAGTGGACTTTGTGCCCAATACATGAGTCGAGTTGCATGTAATTTTAAAGCGTTTTTTTCTCAAAAATTTTTTGAATTTTTACTGCCCTGTACTCTAGTTATCAAATTGTCAGTGAGAGATGACCTTCATAATAGGGTGACATTTTTTTGTTCATTAATCATGTAAAAAATGGAGCACATTCAAAAAGGTAATGGAGCATGTGTATAATGTTGAAATATAAAATGTCACCATTCGAGAAAAGAAAAGAAAACGCGCTTAATAACATCAGTTCTTCCTTTCTTATTTTTATTTCTGTTTCTCCATTATTTTGACAAAGTAGTGGAATTTGTTTACAATATCAAATCACAATTTAGAGCTGGCAAAATATGTCTTCCAATAATATCGACTAAACTAGAGCAGGCACCGATTATAATGAGTGGAATGTAAGTTTTCAAGTAGTTTTCAGCGAAAACTGTGATTTCGTTTGACAGATTTTGCATGGATGAATACACAAATTTTCGTAAGAAAAAGTTTTCAATGTCGATCCGTACATAGTATTACAGATTAAAACACCGCGAATTTTTTTGGCTTTCTATAAGCCAATCAGCCGGAATCGTGGAGGTAGTGCGAGCCCATTTTTTTTTGAGGCGATGATGTTCAGGACGCTGTAACTCATTTTCTACACAATCTTTTTAGCTTAAAACTTTTATTTATACTGTTGAAATATATGTTATTAAATGATAATAAACTTAAAGTTCTATATAATTACTGGTCGTGCAAAAAAATAAAAAAATTACATAATTCGTTATCATTACTGTTAAAGCTTTTTTACTTGAAATGTGGTAAGTTAAGCATTTGTATTAATTTTTCGATTATCTTCGCTTCAGTGCATCTGACAACACCTTTTCAGGCATAGTATTCAATTAAGGAATTTTATATAACACTTTGAATGCTTAGTGATCACAAAATATTTCGCCATTATAGCTATTTACTTTTAATTTGGCATTCGAGTGGAGAATATGGAAATAAGAGTAGCAGAAATGTTAGCTAAAAATTCGTGAAATTCAATTAAAATTTCGGCAGGAGATAACAATTTATTCTGCTCTAATTCGTTGTATGAATGCATTTGAATATTTTGAATTTAATTTTAAATTTTTGACAAATTATTGAACTCGGGTGTAACAAGTTGAACTCTGGAATGCAGGAAAGCAATTTTTATTTAATGAAATCTTAAATGTAAAAAATCGCTTCAGCTGCAAGAAAAAAATAGAAAACACATTTATTACAAATGAATATCGATTCTAGAATTAAGGCGTTTCTTCGTCGAGTTAATTAATCATGCCACTTGCAACAAAGTGTTGCTTTTGAGACATGCACTTATTTCATAATTATATTTTTCATTGTCTTTTGCTTTCCGCATCTTCCACTTTCTTCAACTCATTACGTAATAACATTACCTCAAGCGTCCTTTGTGTTATTATGTTTGCATGCATCGCTGCGTTCATGCGTACCTTCAATGGCACCGGCTTCACTCTACGCCTCTAAGGTGACTGCATTCCCTGCAGCCCGCCTCTGGGGCTTCCTATTATTCTTCTTCAAATTAGAGTTTTCAAATTAATGTTCGCAGTTCAACTTTGATTTCAGCCGCATTTTATCGATTCGTGACATTCGAATGTTGTTTTATTGTTTCTTATGACTGATTGTCGACTTCCTCATGCGAGTTAATATGGCCCTTCAGCGAATTTTTGAAGGGCATTTACGCTTTGAAGTTGGTTTTTTAACATTTCATTGAGTAAAAGCCGCATTCAATCATTTCTTTAATTTTTCTGAAGTTCAAGAAACCTTAAATTGATGAATGAAAGTTTCAAAATTCTGTCAAAAAATATACGAATATTTTTATTAAGTATCCGAAATTGTTTGAAAAAATTGTAAGGGTTTATAGATATACTTGTGTTAAACTAAATGAATTTTGTTTTATTTCTTCAAATCCAGCTCTTGGATAGTCGCAAGACAGACCTCACTGGAGAGCTTGCACATTTTCTCATATTTTTCAATAATCTCTTCACAATATATGATGTTCTTCACTTCTTTAGCTATTGTAACCACAAATACAGTAATTCTTCCCATTTTTTCAGTTTTTATTTAAAGTTTTAAATATTATTTCTTCATCTATTATGGACTCAATAACATTAATTTGGTATTTTTCGCTTTTCAGAGAAAATACATTTCACGCAGTTTTATATTACTTGGAATTATGAGGAATTTCAATGTGATCCCAACTTCAAACAATGGACCACACTGGTATCAGCTTTGCAATATCTATCAAAAACGGTAAGTGATAATCATAAGCAGTTTATTGAAATTCTTGTACAAATGACCTCAATATCCATTCATAATTTTTTTATCAAATTAACAAAATAACGGCATTATTTCCAAGAACAGTAAAAAATAAAATACTGGGTTATTTATCACATGGTAAACATACATACCTGTTATTAGACAGAATGAAACAGCTTTTAATCAGTGAACTTGCGATTATTCTTATTTCTCTAAAAATATAAATTTATTATTTTATCAAATACTACGAGCATTCTTTATCCTATTTTCCATTATCGCCATATTTTTATTCATATTATATTATGTGAAGCATTTCGAGTGAAACATAATATATAAAGTTCTCATGAGAGAACCGAATACCACAGCCTAGTAGAAGATCATTACGATGTTTCAGTTGGCTTATATAGACTATCTCAGTTAGACTACATTTGAAAATACTTCCGTGCTAGAACGCAACTCAGAATGAATAGGTTTATCGGCAGTGATATCTCTTTTCTGGTAATCATTGAATTTTTCGGTTAATACTATATTTAGAAACATATTTTAAAGATATTTTAAAGATAAGATATTCTTACAAGAAGTCCTTCATTGCCTTTCTGCTAAATCGTATCAATTACAATCCAGAATAACTGACCGTGAGGCCTACCTGCTTGTATTTTTTGTAATTGTACTATAGATTTGTTTTTTCTAATTTGCACTGAAATTTACAATTTTATAAAAAATCATAAATATTTTGACCCTGTAACAGTCTTTCAGGTAAGTATGTCCAATTTCGAAAACTTCACTGTTCACTGTTCGTCTTGCTCATATAATGACTTTTAGTGAGGTTTTCGGAATTGGACAGACTTACCTGAAAGACTGTTTCTTTGAATTCTTAATTTTGGTCACTTTATCGTATTAAAGTTTAAATATTCTCTCAGCGCTTTATACTACACTTTTACAAACCATATAAAGGGTGATGCATTTCGCGGTTCTTTACTTTTTTAAAGAAAAAAAAACTCAGAAAATTCAATTTTAATGAGGAATGTTTATTACCATTCGAAAGAACATTCTTTGGCATTTATTCTTTTAAAGATTATTTCTTTCAAATGTTGGTCGCGGCTACTTCTCAGATGGTCCATCCGTTGAGCCCAATTTTCAATAACTCGTTCGACTATTCGTCTATTGCGACTAATAACGGTTACCACGCATTATGTTTTGCTCCAAGGCCTGAATCGATGGGGGATTGTTCGCATAGACTTTAGATTTTATATATTCCCATTTCCCATATGAAAAAGTCTAACGGTGTGATATCCCACGGTTTTTGATCGCCAATCTACCCGGCCAAATCGTGAAATTATCTGCTCACCGAAGTGTTCTCTCAATAAATCCATTGATTGATGCGATGTGTGCGAAGTGACTCTGTCTTGTTGAAACCAAATGTCGTCGTGATGAAGAGTTTCAATTTCAGTCATCAAACTTGATCTGATCTGATCACGACTCACGCTTGATCTGTCAAAAAAGCTATTGTAAAAAGTACCTCTACTTGGATCACTCGATGTTAACCGTAATTATTTAATTGCCTTAAATACAGTATCGTTTTGAAATATACAAATAAATTTACATTATGGGAGTAAAGTAGCGGTCCAAATCAGATATCGGACTCACTTAATGAAATTGACTAGTATGAAATACTAGGTATTAAAATTATTCAATCTTCAATTTCGGAGATTTCTTTACCTTCTAATGCTCATATGTAAAGGTCCTTTCGACAATTTTTTTTTTTGAACATATTTTTAAAATTTTATGTTTAAATTTAAAATATTTTTTTTTCGAATAAAGTGGTTTATAACTTAAAGTTGCTTTACTATATTAAAAAATAATAAAACAACTAACTGTTAAAGCATCTGTAGCATTTAAACCAGTTTAGCAAGTAATTCTACGAAACTCTGGGATATCTTTACCACACTCAATCCAGTCGCACTTGCGAGTACATATTTATTACACAATAAAAATCACTACTAAGCAATGGTTAGTGTATAAATAAATGCCAAATAAACCGTTTTGTTTGCGCAACTAACAGTTAACCATTGTTTAGCCCACTCAAACAAAAAACAGAACTACTCCCCCTTTGGCCGAAGGCAAAACTGAATTGAAACGAAAAAAAAACTCAGTTGAATTAAATACATTTTATTCGTGTCCATGTGAGTGTGTGTGTTTGTGTAGAGAGTGTGGGTTTAGAACTGGAGTGTGTTGTAATGTGTGTAACAACTAGAATGGCAAAGCTAGAGTTCATTGCGCCGCATTTGGTTTGTTTGTTGGGTTGCTGAAAAGAATGCCTTCCGAGGTAATTAATTTACCTTGCCATCAGCGCGCAACGCAGCGGCAGTAATTCATTGAAAGATATGCCGACGCCGACGCAGCCACAGCCAAAGCCATGGCCACTTGCTGCCACACGGAGTGGCATGGAGAGCAGATGATCAGTAGTAGCGGCCGCGACTCTGGCAGCGCTGTCGTTGGCGGTAAATGGCAACAAAGTAATCTGCGCACGCACGCACGCACGCACACACACATGCAGATATCGCAGCACGCATATAAATACAGTTGCAATTAAGAAATTGACACACACACACAGAGATAAACAATTAATTTTCCTTTGTCTGTGTGTGTGTGTTTGTTTGTAGATCTGCTCTGGCAGATAAGGTTGTGGGTAGGCGCAATGACCTTTTCCAGCTTTGGAGTGCAATAAATTAAATCGAATTAGGCGACAACAACAATAACAACACCAACAAATTTACAAATTACAAAAACAAAAGCCAAAAAAAATTTATAACAACAACATGAAAAATACAATAAAATTTACTACAACAACAAAAGCAAAAAAAAATTACAACAACAACAAATTGTTGTAATATGGAAACTTGCATTTAAATATGCAAAATTTATTTTTTTTGTTTTCTTCTTAATTTCTTTTTTTTTTACACTGAATTCGATCCAAATGCTAGCGGTAAAAAATAAATTATTTTCTCCTTTTTCAAGTTTTTCGAAACTATTGTCTTCAAGTGCATTTCGTGCTCATGGCGTGTCAAAAGCAAATCGTCTACAACACTACACGTTGCTCACAGCGCGCCACTCGCCACTCGCCACTCACTCTGCCACATGCAACACTGGTCGTTAGCAGCACTTCGAGCAAATAAAACAGTTGTGCGATGCAAATTTTTTTCCAGGGCAAATGAGCCACAAGCGGAATTCCGTGCCCTTTATGCAATTCTATGCTGCATGTTGTTGTTTGTGTTGCTCTTGTTGTTGTTATTGTTGTTGTTTACTCTTAACTTTTCGCTAATTTGCGCATTGCACTGCATTGTTGCAAATATTTGTGGTCACACTGTGGCACACAAACACACACACGCGAATTTGGCGCACAGTCTGCATGCAGCCTTTTGTGTGCAACACCTCTCACCGTGCTGCAGAATTCCAAAATATATTCCTTTGTTTGTATTTTTTAATTCAAATTTTTTACTTTATTTTATATTTTTTTTTTTCTGTCTTCGCATGCAAATTCTTGGCGCACTTCCTTAATGCCCGCCACACCAGATGCTAGATTAGGCGCCTAAAATTGTATTTGGCAACGCAAGCTTTTGTTTGCTGCTCCGTTGATTTCCTTGCCTAACCGTATTTGTTTGTGTTGCTTGGCCTGTTGTTTGTTGTTGTATTTTAGGCCCTCGTCGGCTAGTGAATTGAATTCTTCCTCTGTGTAGTGGCAAATCTATTGTTTATTTACCTTATTGTTGCTGTTGTTGTTGTTGTTCCATAGCTACTTTTGTTGCTGTTGTTGTTTTTTCGTTGCTACTTTGGTGGCTTGGTGGCATTTGTTGTTATGCTATGCTGTTAGTTCTAACTTGTATTTTTTTGCGACCATTATATACAAACATTTGTTTTGGGATTGTAGTTCGAGATACTAATTTTGGAGTACTACGAGAAAATCTTAGAAATCTAAAAAAGTGGGAAGACTCTTTAAATTTTTACGCATTTCACTATGGTCCAAGATCCGAATAAGCATTTTTGCATACTTCTATTCAATATAAAGAGAATTTTTGGCATTGGTGCTTACCCACCAAAAGCTTGTCCATGGTTGATTTTTTAAATTATATTTATAGTTACCACTAGTAGTTTTAGGCATCCATTCACGATGTGATCAATTTTAAATTGTGTACCGAGCCTGAACTTAGGTACTCAGGTCTTGCAATAGAATTATTATATAACTTATAGGCGAGATATTGACTGATCTCTATATATTTTAGTTCGGTTCTCACAAGCTCAACGTATAGTTATTAAATAGTATTGAAACGAAGAGGTCCTGCGTATAATCCATTAAAGTGGCATAACCACTTAGTAATGTATATCTCTTTAATTATACCAGTTTATTCCAGTTGTCTGTTCGAATCGCAAAACTGGTCGAAGTTTAATGGCTGCACTACAGTCAACGATTCAAGATTACCTATAGCTACTCCCTTATACCGAAGAGCCTGATATCTACTGATTACTTGTTAACACCAGACACTTCCTAGAGCAGATTTATATGATATACTATCTGACGAAGGTAGGAGAGAGTTCTAGTTTTCACATGACAAAAATTTGTCCAAAAAGAAACATGTTTTAACTTATTTTTGATGTTTTTTTTTTTAATAATTATAGTAAGGCAAGCCATATCTCTATCCTTTTGGCTACATTCGTACTCGACTCTTACTGTACCGATGAGTCTACTTCGAGATAAAATCTCTCTAGAAAGTTAAATAACTTGAACCGTCTCACAAGGAATGAAATAGATATTTGCGGATCTCCATCCGAAAACTAAGATTCGAGCTTCCAACTTATACTTTACTATTTAATGTGAGAAGATTACAACATGACTGTCCTCTTATAATACCTTTGAAGAAAAATACTTCTTTATCTCGAGGGCCTCACTTGAAAACTGTAGAATACTTACATTTAAAAAAAGTGAAAAAGCTATCAACTAAAGCTCAAAGCCTTAAAATTATCAAGCTTTCCTGAAGTATAAATGTCAAGCGAAGATCGTTGTTAGTTCAAATTTGATAGTACAGTTTTTCAATCTAATGGAATTTATGAATATACAGCTTTGTTCAATATTCCTTCACCTCACGACGAAATTTTTTTATTTGTGGATGGTCTAGAAAGTATTATTTTTCTAACTGTATTTTATTGAATAATATATATACATATACATATTTATATATATCATTGGCTGTGTGTATATTTTTGTCCATTGTATGACCAATCCCAACGCATAGTGTTCAGCTTCGAAAATCAACTGAGCTGAGTCCAGTTGTAAGCAATCGCTTGGATTTTGTGTCTTTGTTGGAAGAATGAAGCTGGAATTTCGTTCGATAGCATCTTTAATTTAACCCAAAGCAAAAGAGCTTTTATTTCGGCTGGTTTACAGCTAAATTCGCAAATTCGTTGCTTTATTTTTGCTCTCTTGCTTTATTGTTTTTCTTTTTTACTTGTTTTTGGGAGTTCATTTGTTTCGGCTTCAATGGTTTTTCGATAGCAAAACAAAAACGCAAATAAAATGAAATGTGTAGTTGCGTCTAACTTCAATAAAATTGTGCACATATTTGGTTAGTCCCAAAGCAAAAGGTATTGAGAAATTCGCAAATTGAATGGTTGAAAGGAAATTTAACAAAAACAAAAAAGTGTGCGCATAAAGTGCTCGAAAAAACGGTAAATCAACGCCTTTTCTGTCGAATGTCTGTTGAGGTTTACATTTTAATTAGCAACTGACAATCAATTACTACTGACCGCATGTGAGATTCTAGTTATATTCGAAAGTAATGCGTGAGCATATGTGTAGTACTCTTACTTATAAAGAGTCGTAATCAAGTTTATGTACGATTCTTTTTTTCTGTTTTAGCGAATTTTGTAGCTAAACTTGCCCCGACTCCGAAAAATAGCCTTTAAGCAGGTCTTTCTAACCATGCTATATTCTCGAAGGGTGATTTTTTAAGAGCTTGATAACTTTTAAAAAAAAAAAAAACGCATAAAATTTGCAAAATCTCATCGGTTCTTTATTTGAAACGTTAGATTGGTTCATGACATTTACTTTTTGAAGATAATTTCATTTAAATGTTGACCGCGGCTGCGTCTTAGGTGGTCCATTCGGAAAGTCCAATTTTGGGCAACTTTTTCGAGCATTTCGGCCGGAATAGCCCGAATTTCTTCGGAAATGTTGTCTTCCAAAGCTGGAATAGTTGCTGGCTTATTTCTGTAGACTTTAGACTTGACGTAGCCCCACAAAAAATAGTCTAAAGGCGTTAAATCGCATGATCTTGGTGGCCAACTTACGGGTCCATTTCTTGAGATGAATTGTTCTCCGAAGTTTTCCCTCAAAATGGCCATAGAATCGCGAGCTGTGTGGCATGTAGCGCCATCTTGTTGAAACCACATGTCAACCAAGTTCAGTTCTTCCATTTTTGGCAACAAAAAGTTTGTTAGCATCGAACGATAGCGATCGCCATTCACCGTAACGTTGCGTCCAACAGCAAACAAACCACACCAAACAGTGCATTTTTCGGGATGCATGGGCAGTTCTTGAACGGCTTCTGGTTGCTCTTCACCCCAAATGCGGCAATTTTGCTTATTTACGTAGCCATTCAACCAGAAATGAGCCTCATCGCTGAACAAAATTTGTCGATAAAAAAGCGGATTTTCTGCCAACTTTTCTAGGGCCCATTCACTGAAAATTCGACGTTGTGGCAGATCGTTCGGCTTCAGTTCTTGCACGAGCTGTATTTTATACGGTTTTACACCAAGATCTTTGCGTAAAATCTTCCATGTGGTCGAATAACACAAACCCAATTGCTGCGAACGGCGACGAATCGACATTTCACGGTCTTCAGCCACACTCTCAGAAACAGACGCAATATTCTCTTCTGTACGCACTGTACGCATTCGTGTGGTTGGTTTAATGTCCAATAAAGTAAACTGAGTGCGAAACTTGGTCACAATCGCATTAATTGTTTGCTCACTTGGTCGATTATGTAGACCATAAATCGGACGTAAAGCGCGAAACACATTTCGAACCGAACACTGATTTTGGTAATAAAATTCAATGATTTGCAAGCGTTGCTCGTTAGTAAGTCTATTCATGATGAAATGTCAAAGCATACTGAGCATCTTTCTCTTTGACACCATGTCTGAAATCCCACGTGATCTGTCAAATACTAATGCATGAAAATCCTAACCTCAAAAAAATCACCCGTTAGTTGTTCTTTCAAATATCATTTCCATATTCATAACAAACTTCACAACTGATTGGCGGGAACTCTGTTTTCACGGTACCCTCTTGAGACTATCCTGAGGCCTCGCCATATTAGAATTGCAGGAATTGAGGAATGAGTTCGAATATCTGCATTTTCGCTTTGCTGCCGTGGTCAACCATTAGAACCAGCGCGATAATAACGTATTCCGAATCGGAGCTAAATAGTTTCAGTGAACTTCTTTTCTTCAGCAAGGTTCCGCAGAAAGGGGAGTTTTCATTGAACATTGCCCAATAGGCCTAATAGGCATTCACCGCTGTGGCTAAAGTAATTTGGGTTTATTTAAAGGGTTTTTCAAAAGGGACGCCACAAAAGTAGACCAATAGGGATAGCAAACTACGCTCTTTTGACATATCTCTTCAGTAAGGTTTGGCATTTCATCATATATAGATATACAGGCCTCAACTTCCAGAGCGCTACGCCCAATTTATGGTCGTCATAATCGTCCTATCAGATCAACATTTGAGCGTTTAGTGGAAATATTTGAATCCACAGGCACAGTACAAAATGTTCCCGTGCCAGTGAGACAAAGAAGGACCGTAGTGTCGAGATTATTGCTGCCGCTAGCGCATCAATTGAGGAAGATCAAAATCAGTCTCTCACACACGTGGTTCTCAAGCGTTGGGGATCTCTATGACGTCGTTGTGGCGAATTTTGCGAAGAGAACTTGGCTTACATCCTGACAAGATCAATTTGACGCAAGAACTGAAGCCGTTTAACCACCAGAATCGTCGTATGTTCGCGAATCGGTCGTACGATTTGATGCCTTTTTAGCGCTCTTATTGAATACCCCTTTAGATCATTTAATCATGGGAACTGCGATATACATTTTACTTGGTTGGAGTCAAGATACAAAGAAACTGTTCGACCGCTTTTTCATCCAAATACGTCAAATTTACTCTCTTCTCAAATCCGGCTCGACACATATACACATATGAAATCTTATGGCCTCTTTGACCTCATAAATGGTTCTGGACTTCGGCCTGATCATGTCATTATCAGGATTACACACTGATTATAAGGTTATGTTCGTGAACAACTGTGAGTCTGATTGTATTGATATCTTTATCGACATACAGTCATCCCACCTATTTATATCAAGATACTTCGCAGATCTTTTCACAATTCTCCAACTAAATCACATATGTTGGTTGTAGCAGTTAATCTTCAATTAACCACTTGGATTCACGCAGCTCATTACTGTTACGTAAGAATTTGCGCACTTCGCAGGCACCAAAAACACCAGTTAATAATGTACTTAGCAATCTCAGCAACAATGCCGTTATTACTGCGCAGACTCGCTGGGAAAGAAAGAACACGCATTCGCAGACAGAAGCTAAAGCTAATGCATTCTATCCACTATTATAGCAGAGCGAAAATTGCAGCGCGAAAAAGGACTTAACACTCACTCATGTGGCGCAAAGCAGAAAACAACCAAAACCAAGCCATCAAAGCAAAGCCAGAAAGCTGCTTAATAAGCTGGCTGTGGCAATTGGAAGTGGATTGGTGTGAAGGAAGCAGAAAGTATGAGTTGGATAATTTTCTCACCATTTCACCCCAATTTGAACTCGAGCGGCACAGGTGCTGGCCACCAATTGACCGCATGCCAACGCCATTATGCGAACACACCCATAAACACGTGCATCCACAGACCCATCAGTGTGTTGCGGTAAACAATAATACGCTAGTTGGGCGCAGTCGAGCAGCAGCAGCAGCAGCAGCGATGAAACGGTAACAAACAACTGTTTTTTCCTATTACTGATTGCAACGGTGAAGCGGCGGCAGTGGGCAAGCGTTACGAATGCGTTGCCAAAAACATTCGTCACTGTGGGCTGAGTGCTAATGGGTGTTGGGAAATGTTTGTGTGAAAATCTTAAGTTATTAGTGAACAGTCACTCGCAAATTGAAACAAGTTTTTATGTAGTTGAGGTCCTTTCTAAACTGGGTATAGCAAGGAAGGACTTTTGGAGTTTTTATTTAGATCATCCTAGCTGATGGTTATCTAAGAAATTTTTAAGTTACCTCTCCAACTTGGGGGACTCTTTGATTTGGATGTGGAATTGGAACATAAAGATCGAGGGACTCATGGCGTACTTGCACATTTTTTTTCTTGTTGTAGCAACCATTACCGAAATGTTTTTCTACAATACTATCGAGTTGACTACCCTTAGCAAAGTAGAAATCCAAGTCCAATTTAATTATATAGAACCGTCTGTTGTAAAACGTGTCCGATGTTTCAACTGCGTCACTTTTAATGGATAAAATTATATTGTTGTAAAAGAAATCTGTTTATGGATAAAAACTATTCGATTCTGTTTATAGAACCAATGGTTTCACGGAATTCTCGCTACCATTTCTGTAATAAAAATATGTGCTAGTAACCTAAGAAGTATCTCGGTAACGATTTGCTTACCGTCAACTGATCTCGCTTTTTCGATCGACTGTCATGACTTACTCTCCTCAAATATGCAAGGTCTTAGGACCCAAACAATTGTTCGAAAACCTAATGGATTTCTAGATTTCCTTGGCACCAAGTCTAACTGAACTTTTAGAACGGTAAACACTGAAGCATCTCTTCTGAGCTTGGAGGTAAGTAATGATATACTAAACAGTAGTAGGAAAAAGTATTCAATAAAACCTCGGAGAAAGTATTTCAGAGTAAGAATCTAGGACTGTAAGAATTTGAATGAACCCAAGTAGTCGTTTGATTTCAGGTACGGTTATTGATTGATTCATATTGATCCAAATATTGATTAGTTACGATTAGAAATAAAAGAATTTGATCACAAATGATATAATTATTTTTTCAAGATCATCTATGATTGATGCAAATTGATCCAGAGCCTTAACTATGGACGTGGTATATATACTTTCCAGAAAGTTTATTCTCGTCGAAAGCTGAAGAAAGTCCTATAGCTAGGTTTTCCTCCCATTGAAAAATCTTTTATGGTACTAAGTACTAAATAGAATTCTGAGGAGAATCAGATTTTAAATAGATTTTTGGAAGACAACTTCGAACCAAAGGAGAAACAAATTAACAGTAATCTCATCCGAACTGATATAAAAAGTCTTCTGCGTGAATCTCGGGAACTTATGGTTGGTTTGGTAATAAACTTGAGAGATATAGCTTAGTAAGTCTCTAACGAACGCTTCGGATCCATTTTTTTAATATGGTTCGGTTCGGTTAATAAAATTTGAATGACCTTTGTGAATCTCAAGCGATTCTGTAGGTCTTAAAATCAATATTTTAAGCCATTCTAGCAAGAATAGACCTATGATCGAAGTATGTCGGATATTTCTCCATTCTAGAACACTGTCCAGTTCCACAGTAGTTACAACGAACAAAATTCTCGTTGCCACCAACTCGCCACCGCTGTCATTGCGTTTGTTTATATTATTTGCATACGCCACTGCTGCAGTTGGTGTTGGTGTCCACTGTTGTGTATTGTTGCTGTTCCATGTTGGTGGAACCCTTTAAATAACTACTGGAGCTGAAATTGTACGAAGTGCATGAATGTAACTGTAAAAAATGCGGCTTAATTTGTTGTGAATGCAGACAGCGATGATGCCAGATTGAAGATGAAGAAATGCAAATTGAAAATCACAACAAACGACAAGAACAACAGCAACAACAAGCTGGCAAGTAGATGAATGATGGACAAGCGGGAATGTAGTATGAAACGTTATATGGGAGTAAATGTGTGTAAGTGTGTGTTCGTCAGGTGTGTGGGTATGCACTTGAAGGCACGCGCAAGTCAGCTTAAGCACAATTCCAGTGACCATTGTGGAAAAAATTGTAAAACTAATTTGAAGAAAAAATGAGGAAAAACTAAGTTATTTCAAGCAAAGAAGTTATTACGCGCCGGCAACAACAACAGCAACGACAATAACGAAATGGAAATGCTAGAAAATGAATATGCAAACGAATGGCGAAATTGTGTGATACATACACACACTCACAGGTATATATGTGAAGTGTAGAATAAATGAGCTTTGCGCGAAGACGTGTCTTCTCGTGTGTTTGTGTGTTCTGGCCGCAGCAGCTGTGGTGGTTTAAGGCGGTTTCGGCAAATAGACAGATGAGATCAGTGCACAAGATGTACGGAATGGACACTTAAATCAACTAAAAGTAACACTAAATTTGTTTTAGATAAAGCCATTTAACTTTTACAAGCAACCAACCTGCTGGTGTGTATTCATATATATACAAACATACATACATTTATAAAGGTATGTATGTGTGTGTTTGTTGTTGTTTCTTTTACAATTATATAGCAGCATGCTGTGTGATATAATAGCGAGCATAGTATTAGTAGCATGCCGCAAGTGCGAGTAATAATATATATTGCAGCCAAAATACATATATACACACTGGTACATACATACATACATACATACATATATATATAGTATATACATATGTCTGTTTGTTTGTAAGAATCTGCGCATTTGTTGTCCATTTACCACTGCTTCACTGCTAGTCAGTTAGCCAGTTAGACCGGCAATGTTGTTTGCTTGCCAACGAGCAGCAACGGTAGTAGCTACAAGTACAACAACAACAACAACAACAATAGCAACAGGTGTTCTTCGCCAACTAACATGATCAACAGTAACAAGAACGAAGCGCTAGTAACAGCTAGCTGAACAGCATCAGCAACAGCAAGAACAACAACAACATTATTAGTAGCAACAACAACAAAAAGGAAAGCATAACCGCCTAACAATAACAATTTAAGCAATAGCAACAACAACAATAAGAGCGTATAGTTAGCAAGCTGAAGAAAACTCGTCGTAAAACAATCTGCGAGATCTTTACGATTTTAGTATATACTAGATGCAAGCGTGTGTGCATGTACGGCTGATTGGCAACAGGGCATTGACAGCGGTAGTAGCAGCAATAGCAGCAACAACAACACGTCCAACAAAAAACGCTGCGAGCGTAGAAGTTTAGAGTGAACGGTAGACATGGCATGGTTAGTAATTGTTGTTGTTGTTGTAACAACGGCAAATTATGACGTGGCGGCGGCGGCTATAACGCGCTTTCATGCCACAACACACCTCCGCAGACATACACACCTAAGCACGACAACAACTGCGATAGTAAATATTGATGTATGTATATAGGAAGGTTATGTAATATATATGTACATTTATAGTATATATACGTATATATATTTTTTTTTTATTTTTTTTTTGTAGTAATAAAATATTTTTTACTTAATTTCTGCAAAAAAATACGCTACCACTTTTCATTAGTATGTGTGTGTGTGTTTGTGTTTTCGCATACGAAAAGTGACAGGAAGTGTCCCGGTTGGTGATGGCTTCCAGTGCTAGCGGTGATACTAAATCATAAACTATTCACCAGTCTTCGGTTAACACGATATTTTGCAATAAAATGTTTAGAATTCGCTTGCATTTGTCGGAAATTGGCCGCGAGCGAGGCAAGCGAAGTCATTTAGCAGCAGTTGGCAATGTGGTAAATACACACACACGCAGACAACTATTAATGTGTACCAAAAGCGTTATTCAAAATAATTGAATGTGTCAAAGCGCGATATTTGCCAGAATGTATAGCTATAACTAGCTGTAAAAAAATGTTATGTTTACTGTTAATTACATAATTTATCACCTACATATGTGTGAGTGAGTGTGTATTTTATGAGTGACAGATGTTAAATGACACCCGGTTTCAGACATCTTTGGGTCACAATTCTTTAATGAAATTGGTTTCATTTATCTTCAAGTAAAGTGCTTCTATGTGAGCCATTAGTCAGTAATAGCCTGTGCTTTATCGCTGGTATCATATTTCAATCTAGTCTTTTTAGACTCATCTAGTTTTATTTTGAAGAAATTGAATATACATTGTTGTTGTTGTAGTGGCGGGAAAATATTACAAATACTTTTGATAAAATAAATCCGGGTTTGTCGAGGGTACGTATAGCCGACTGTCGTGGAAATATACCTTAACCCTTTCATGCCCGATGTTGCGTATATGCAACATTGTACTTACCGGCTTCTAATTCTCGTTATTTAAATATTTTTGACCAGCGGTTTTTTCAATTATGTAGATTTATGTGTTGTGCAATCTTACAGTTAGTTTTTCTGATATGCTCTGTGCACATGTTCATTCAGTTAGAGTTCTCCGCAGAGAGAAATTGGCAAAAATCGTTTCGCGAAAAAAGTTATACAAAAGTGGTTATACAAAAAGTGTTTAAAAACATAAAAATAATTGTTTTATGTTAAAATAAAGTGAACTATATAAATGAGTAAAGATAAGAGAGTTATTTAAAAAAAAAATCATGAGAAAAGTGTTTTGTTTATTTATAATTATTTAATATGTGCCTATAAACAACATCCTGTAACTAATGAACCAGGATACACAGGACTTTGAAATTTTTATCATTTCATATTTGAGTTAAGACTAATATATATCTGCCCTAAAAAAATGTTAGCTCCGCCCGTTTTAATTCGGGCATGAGAGGGTTAAAACGAGAGGGTGGTCGGATAAGAACTTAGATTCACCACAGATGGCGCCAGTCTCGCAAAAGAAAGTTAGTACTCCAATTTACTATTTAGCTGTGACTGAAAGCATCTTAAAGGAACGCGTGAGTTCTAGTCTGTATGAAATATTGGGAATGACAAAGTTGTCGCGACGTCTGTTCTTCGTAGAACCACTTAATAGCTGAGTTTGACCTGTTTAAGCACTATCTGAATGAGTTTCTATATCTTTCTGTGGATGCAAACGGAACATGGATCCACTGGTACGTACCAGAGATAAAAAACGGTTGAGACAGTGGACTTCACAACGTGAACCTGGTACGAAGAAGGCGCAGACTATCAAATCAGCTGGAAAGGCGACCGCCATATTTCATCGCTGTGTCAAGTCGAGCGAGCTGAAAAAGGGGGATATGTTATCGGGACGGCATCAGTGGTTCATCGAATGTTTTGAGGTTAGGTTAAGTTAGTTAGGTTAGGTCGAAGTGTAGATCCCCGCATCTACAGAGAATCTAACTTAGACAGCATCAACTGTCCTTTGTGACTCCCAAAAACTCGTAATGAATCGAACCCTCATGATTAGACAAAGCGCTTGGACTCTGTTATAAAATTTTTGAGGTACTTTTCTTATTTTTGTAAGATTCTCTTTTAAAGTGTCCTCAAGGAAAGAAAAAAAACACATCCATATTAATATTATAAATGCGAAAGTAACTCTGTCTGTCTGTTACTCTTTCACGCCTAAACGGCTGAACCCATTTTGATGAAATTTGGTATGGTGATAGATGATAACCTAGAAATGGTCATAGGCTATAAATAATCACGCCATCGTTCTTAGGGGGTAGACAGTAGGCAGATAACTAAATTGAGTTAGTGATTTTTAGTAATTTTTGTTGGGACTTTTGCTCTTTCACGTATAAACGACTGAACGGATATTGATGAAATTTAGTAAGGTAATAGATGGTTACCTAAAACGGATATAAGATCAAAATGATCACGTCAACGTACTTAGGAAGTAGGCAGAAAACTGAATTGAGTTAGTGATTTTTTATGGTTTTTGCTGGGAGTTTTGCTCTATCATGTTCCGGACGAAGTCGCGGGTAAAAGCTAGTTTGGATATAATTTTTGTATTAAGTCATCAATGCTGCCTTGTTGGATATCAATTTTTATTTTCATTCATCTAATCCAACCTTATTCGGGAGTAGGAGAGAGAGAAAGAGGAAACTGCATTCATATATGATATCGAAAACTTTTTTTTGGACTGTGTTGAGACTCAAGCTTCAAATTTCTTGTTTTCCGCTTTCTTGAACAAAATATTAGAAACATTCCATTCATAATTCTTCATTCGATCAGTTAAAATTTCTCAACTTACGTCACTCTTAAGTGTCTACTTCCACAATAATATTGCGGCACGCACTCGGCTAATTCAAATGCCACCGTCGTCAAGATGTTTTTATAATAGCAGCAGATGTCACTGATAAGGTGTAATTAGTGGCAATTACAACAGTAACAAAAAACCAAAAATTACATAAACACACTTAAATTTCAACAAATATGATTTCTTAATTAAGCGCATAAATGGTCGTCGAGTACCGAATTCCTCAGCTGAGGAGATTTCCCATTGTCTGTCGGGTGGTGGCACTGGGTTACCTGCAAATAACAGTTTATTTGCTTGTTTGTTTTGATCACATTTTTGCTGCTTAATCAGCGCCACCGAAGTTTTGTATATGTAATGACGACAACAAGCCGTTGGCATGGTGTTGGTGTCGCTAACAACAATAACAACAGCGCGTTAGCTCGCTAACAGTTTAATTAAGTTATTTTTACAGCATTAAACCGTTATTCCAACTAGCTGTACCTGTGACCGACTAAGAAATAGAAACAAATAGCGAATTTTTGAGTTTATTTTTGTTTTTGTATTATTTTATCACCACCATTGCTGTCGAAGGTGTCTGCGTCTGAATCGCGTGTTTTAAATGAAGGAAATCGGCGATTTTAAGTAAATTTTTAATGTCCAATTAGGTCCACTTAATGTAAATAAAAACATGATTAAAGGCACGTCAAAGCCGAGGAAGGTATGCTAAGCTTTTCTTTATTACCGTTTCGGATCTCAAATGTATACAAATAGCGTTATATAAGTTTTTTTCCATAATGATGAGTTGATGGATTCGATTTATGATGCAACAAGCAGAAGAATTAAATTTTGTAAGAATTGAAGAGTTATAATTTTTATGCTCTGAATCGAATTCGAATTTAATAATGAATTTTAAGAGTTTTATATTTTGTATTTACACTTAATTTCCCTAGATTTGATAATAATATTAATACAATTTGAACTTTCAACCATTTTTGTTCCATATATTAAATGTAGATTTCTCTTCTCTTGAGAGTCCCTGATCGTAATTACAATGTTTCTAACTCGAATTATTTTAGAGCTTCAAGTATAGAATTTTCCTTAAAACATACAATTTTTCAAAAAGCTGTAAAATATAGATTTACCTACAGTTTTATTTATTTTCTTCGCATAAAGTTTTATGTTTCTACGAAAAAACAGGTATTCTGAGATTTAGTTTGTTGCAGTTTGCTATTTTTTGGCTCTTGACGTCTGTATCCCATGCCTTTGTTACATGATTTATGCAATCCATATGTGTAATATCATATTTTTTGTTCGCTTCCATAAGATATAGAGGGACTCTTTTAAAATTCTGCCTCGACAGTAAAATTTGAAATTTTGTCTTATACCCTGATCAAAAAAGTTCGATTTATGGAAGGAAATTTGTATAAAATTTGGATTCTAAACGTATTGCCCATTCAAGTCTTCGAGTTATGGAGATCTTCGAGTTATAGAAGTTCGAGTTATGGAAGTTCCACCGTAGTCTTCTATATTTATATTAATAATTCGACTCTGGTTCCCTTAGATTTCTCAATATATGTTTCGAATTTCAGTCACATAGCATACTAAATATGATTTTTGGTAAAAATCCAACCACGGCGCCACCTATCGGAAATTTGTTATGCTGAATAATTTCTGCCCAGAGCAAGGTATAAATTGACAAAATTGATTGGAAGCGTATGAAATGTATAACAACGCTTAGGAACGAACGAACAAGATATAATATTGACTTATAGCCATCAATCCCCGTCAAGTATAGAACTCTAAGCGTAAGTTTCCGAAGATAATGCTTCTCAAAAGCCCAAAAGTTATGCCGAGATGGCGACGCTCTTTATTTGTCGAAAGCATGTGGACGCTGAAGAACTATTTAGAGTAGGAGCTCGATCCCAACTTCTGGCAAAGGTGTCAGCTCTCATAATGTATATACATAGTATAAATAAGAAATCGGTAATTGAAAAATCTCTTAAAAACAATTTCAAAAATTCAGAATTTGTGAGAAATGCTTAAAACTATTGAAAATGAATGTATTAAAATGCGGATATGAGATTTTCAAAAATTATCGAGCCTCAAGCTTTAGCAGGAGGAAGCTTCTAGCAGAGTTACCATTTCAATTAGTCAAGAAGTGCATCATCCTCGAAGGAGTTTTTGAGTATAACTTTGCAAGAAGTGAAGATATAAGGTGTGTTCAAAAATTAACGGGAAATTTAAAATTGCATGGCCTTGGACCGTCCGATTGTCAAAAATGTGTTTTATTTTATTTTATTACGTTCTACATGCCCCTGAAGTATGATACAATTTTCAGCTTTATTCATTGGTAACTTTGTCTGTAGCATCCGCTAAGGTTAGAAGTGTCTTTATGTGCGATTTTCGTTTCTTAAAAGCTCACACTTCGTTGCTTGTTCGTGAATTTATATCCAAAAACATGAACCATGCCCAAGATTTGTGACTCTTTCGTATTTCCAAAAGTAAAGAGAAACTTTAAGGGCCGTCGTTTTACAAGCATACGTGAAATCGCTGAAAGAGCCAAAGAGTATCCCAAAAATCGAGTTTGAGAAGAGTTTCGACGACTGCGTAATATCGAATGGTATTTCCCGGAATTTTTTGAACACACCTCCGTATCTCTAAGTAAGTAAGTACTCTGCCCATTGATTTGAGCGTATATATTGCAGTGGTGATAGTGCTGAAAGGTCACCTGTTATGTCAAACAGAGAAAGAATGGCGTTAAGTAAAAAGAAGCAATATTTCATGTTGACTAGTGTAACGCCCGTCACTTTTCACACACGCACACAGTTGGTGAGAGGTCTCTATCTCCTGAGTAAATATGACAGTTTAAATAGCTTCTTGCGATTAGCGCTTCACTGATGCTTTCAAATAACGTTTTTCGGATATGTGAATTAGGCAGCGATTTTGCTGTCGCTCAATCGACACTTTACCACACCGAATTGGGTTAGAGTCTTTCATACGAAATAGCTGAGTACCGCTATTAAAGAAATTTGCATATTGATGCTTCATTACGACTTGAATTTTGTTTTTGTAATTATTTTCTTATTTCCTGGTTTGCGGCAGATAAAAGCAACGCTGGCGTTCTGGGCGCAGCTTTGCGTGTTCTCGCCATTAAAGTGAGCGGAACAAACTCCCAGTCTATTTGTATGTGTGTGTGGGCGTATGCAAAGTATATGAAATGCCCGAATTTCTGTGCGGTCTTACCCTTTTACCAGCTATTTTGGGCACTTTTCGGGAAGCGTGTGGCATGTCTGTTCTGTTGCTAACGTGCAACTTGTAAGTGCTGCTTACACGCATTTGCATTTGCCTTTGTTATTGTTTTTGTCTTATTATAACATTGGAACGCGCGCCGAATGCTTTCTGATTTTCGGTAATTGCTAGTTACGGACAACACGCAACCGGCCTAAAATGTTGGAATACCTTCGAGTGCGCGCCGCCCGCCTGGCAGATGGGCAGTTCAAATATGGGTGTTTTGCGCTCCACCAATTTTCGGTTGGTTGGGCTGGTTCACATGCAAATAAAGAACAGTAAATTTACAAAACTGTTATTTGTAATACACCGATATTAAATAGTGAAGAACAAACACCGAAAGTAAGAAGTAGAAGCATGGCAGCACGTCAAAATTTATTCACAAAAGATAAGCCAATAATAATAGGGCTAAATGCCTGGCAGTGCGCTGCCCTCGCGGTGAAGGTGCGTGCGCATGCGCTTGAGTATATTTTGGTTGGTTTTGCTGGTAGGCCTCCATTTGGGGGTTGGACCCCACACGCAAATGAACCGACTCTGTATTCATATTTGTGCAACATTCTACTTTTTAATTAATGATATCATTGGAAAGCATGAACTCAAGCTTAATATCATTGGAAAGCATGAACTCAAGCTTAAAAAGGCTTTCCCACATATGCTTTTCTCGAAAATGAATTTTTGGTATGCTTTTGTTGGCTTTCTGGCTTGTATGGTTTGTAATTCAATCGCTTTGTTCCCATTCTTTTGATTACTATCTATGTAAGTCATCTGCGCGCCGCCCTAAAATCAATTAATTGAAATAAATAATTTTTTTTATAAATTCTTTGATTTTTTTCTCAATTTCATGCCGTTAAAGACAATTCAAATTTGGTTTTTATGCCGCTTAAAGTAATTGCCTTTTTGTATTGACCCACAATTTTTGCTGAATTCCTTGACTGCCTTTCTTTCTTCTTATACAATATGTGGTGCTGTAAATTCTTTAATTTAAATTCCTTCATTTTTCAAAGTTCATTGATATGTTGAAGTTCAGTGGCTGATATGAAAAAAAAATGGAATGCTCGGTCCTTCAACTATTCGCTCATTTAGAAATGTAAAGGTGGGGTAAATTGTACCGTTTAAATTTAATTAGAAAGAAGGTTGAGATAATCGCAATAAATGCCAAAATAAAGAATAAATAATAAATATGTGCTAATCGTTTAATCTCGATCTTGGCATTGATTTGAACTCACGATCCACCGTTTAATAGTCTCGAAAATTTTCTCACTTTTAAACATAATTTTCGAAATTCGAAATTTTCGAATTCGAAATTTTCGAAATTCAAATATTTCGAGGCTGGAATCTAACTTCGAAAAACTGAAATATACTTTTTAAGTTGTGATTCAATGTCTTGAAAAGATGGCTGAAATTCCGGAGGGGATGTGTTATAGTATAGCCAGTATAGAACATTTTCTACCATCGAAATAAGATTCAACTTCGATATATCCCTCATATTGGGTTGATTTCCAGTACATGAACCACTTCTTCAAGTACACTTAAGATTTACACTTTAAAAACTCTTGGTTCCTTGTTTCGGTATGCTTTAGATGATGACCACTAACAATCCTTCTGAAGTCACTTAATCTGCAACAACACTGAAATCATGCTGCAACATCAAATAATTCTTTTGCGTGATTCCTTGCCACACCATCCACATGCTAATTCTTCTTATGATATATGTTTCGACTCGAGTGTTCGCTATGTTGCAACACTGCGAACATAAAATTGCACTCATTGAAGTGTGTTAAAGTGGCAACAGAAGAAGCGGAGCAACAACATGTGTATTTATGAGTTTCATATTTGAATGCAGCCACAGAGATCTCCACTGCAAACATATATGAAACTGTATGTAGATAAGTATGGCTGACTGCATATGTTCGCAGCTTGGCAACAGTTGGTGCAACCACTCAGCTGCTCACACGCATACACACTCGGATGCTTGTTACCCACCTGGTTGCTCGTGTTGCATGCCACCGCCTGGTTGAGTTACATTAACGGCTGCGTGTCATGTGGCTTATGACGGATACCAATCCATCAGTGGGGCACTTTGCACATCCGCACCTGATCGGTGTCTTTGTATGTATGTATGTTTGTGTGTGTAGTGTTGCTGTGGATGCGGTTCATTGCTGGCGATAAAGTGTTAAAATGATGTGACAACAACAATAATAACAGTAACAATAACAAAGAGTTAGTAGCAGTGTTGCAAGTGTACACTGTATGTTGTGGCATGTTGGCGTGAATAACACGCAAGATTTTATAAAGTGGCATGCAGATTTATTAGGGCGGTCCAACAGAGTTTCTGACTTTTAAAGAAATTGAAATAGTGCAAATTGTTATAAAGTATTCTTCAAACATTTAGGAAAGCTGTTTGCAAAGTATCGAAGTGTTACCATCAAATAAATTATTTTTTTTTTAAATAAGAGTTGCCACCTATTTAAAATATCAAATCTGGTATTACAGTATTAAAAAATATGTGAAAAATAATTAAAAAAAATATATTTTTATTCATTATGAATATCGATAGCCACCCTATTGTTGATATGAGATTTTTTTTTTATATATTATTTCGACAACCCTAATGTGCAAACAAGATATTTTTGAGAGCATAGAGATTATAAGAGCTCTAAATGAAATTGCATAAATTTCGAACTCAATTTCGAAATTCGCAGTTTTCGAAATTAAAATATTTCGATTTCGAAACCTAACTTCGAAAAACGGAGAAAACAAGTTTTGCCATATAATCAATTTCTGAAAATTGCAATATTGACATTTTAAAGATTGAGCCTAAATTAAATTAATATCTGATCTGATTTACCACCCTAATGCTCATGGAAATTTAATATATAAAAATAAAATTTGTAAATATCCAACAGCTGTGGGAATAAATGGTGATTTAGCAATATACTACATTTTTTTAAAAATACCCGTGAAAAAATCTATACCACCCTAATGCTCATTTACATGCATACCAACAGAATTGTAGCAAATGCCACACTATATTACCGCTTTAACGCAGAGCTGACTGATTTATAGCTTATGTGCTACGCTAAAAATCGCTCAGCACGCAAATACCGTTATACATTTGAATGCGTGTATATATGTATGAAGTATGCTCACTTAACATACGTAGAATTCAATGCAGTTACTTGGCGCACTTGTTGCTGGCGCGCACAAGTTGCCACAAAAGGTGGCAAGCCAAAGGACGCCGCACCTACGGTAGCTACCTCTGCTCTCCGGCCCATCATAACGTAATTTTCGTTAAAACAGGGCGTGGCGCATGTACTCCACGTGATGATGGAATAATTTCAACGGTGGTTGGCATTCCGATTGCGGTCAAATGTGGCAATAATATGTTGTATGCCCAACTGGTCGGCACTTTGCTTCCATTTTGTTTTTATCTCTGCTGCTGATTTACCTTGCAATTTGCCAGCGCTAAACAATTTTTGCTATTCGCTCGCCACAAAGCGCACTCTAAATTGGAGCGGCATGGCAATCAGAACATGCCACAATCGAACTGTGGCGCATTGTTATGGCCGTGTGGCAGTTGGGCATTTGAGGGCCGCTGCGTCATGCCGCAATTTGCTTGGAATTCTTCTTGCCGCTACGCTGCCAAATTACGCAAGCCAACGTCATGCCGCAGCTCATTAAAATTAATTGCCACAACACCACAACGTGGGCCGCATTCGTTACCATTCCATTTTGCATGGCTGCCACATGGCTGTCAATGCCACGGCCACGGTGTGATTGCCAATGCGCCCTTTCAAAGCAGCTACTGCCACCACACTGCTTCTCAGCCAATCGCCGCTGCATTGCCGCCGCATTCCTTTTCGCTCGCTTCCCACAATTGTCGCTGCGCTGAGCAATTTTTATGCCGCATCACTGCCAACTTACTCAAGTGCTTCGGAGTGCGCTCAACTTGTATAAGCTGACTATGTACGCAACAACAACAACACTAGCTACTGATTGATAAAGCGCGCAATGCCTGCCTTCACATAGCAGGTGCCAATTGCCTGCCACCCGTGCACCTGCCCTCTCCCGACTTAAGCCGGCATTGACATGCATGTTGATGCACCGGCCGCCACTACCGCTTACTTGCAACATTAAATCACTCGCTAAATGGAACGTGTGAATGCGCTTTGTGACAACCGCTCTAAAGAGCTCAGCTCACACTACGCCCCTCTACTGTAGCCACTTTTGTCACTTCGGCCACACTGTCGCATTCGTACCGTTAAAACCCTTCTTCTAATGAATCGGCAATGGCAAAAATGGATTTTCCCGATTGTTGCAGAATGGCGTAATTTAAATGCGTTCGACAGAATGTCAATATGTTAATGTGCTTTGGAATGGACTTCGCTATTCATTGATATGCTAGTCAGCTTTAGTAAGCACCTGAATAAGTGTTCTCAAATAGATCACTAGAAGATAAAACCTTATGCCTCGATGGTTATACTAGCAGAATAAGTTTGGAGTGAAATATAACCGTTGCCGGCTCCTTTTGAATATAATTATTGATATGTGAAGAATCCAATAGTATAAATCAGCTGTAAATTTCAAAGTTATTAACATTTTTCATACCAAAGAACAATATTTGTCTCACTACTTTGGATTAGTTCAGATCAAGAGCTTCAAAGGCATAAGGTACTTCAAAATGACCTTCCATGCTTTTGCTGTACATTCGAAACTGAAATAATATGGCTGTCATCTCAACTGTACATTATAGTATATAGATACTGTACAGCTATGGTTTCTAGTGTTCGAGATATTACCAGTAATAATTATAAAACTGTGATAGGTGCTATCTCTCTTTCTCTTTCTATCTCTATCTCTGTTTTTATTTCACTCTCCCTATATCTTTGTTCTACTCTCTCGATCTCCCACTTACTCTCTATCTCTCTCTTTCTTATTTCATTGTTTTACTTGGGATTTGAGTACTAATCGAATTTTGTTATAAATCAAACTTAAGCATCCGCATGCTTAGTTAGAGCATCAAGAAATTAGTTATAATATTTGAAGAAATAGTGAAATATAGCTACAAGTGAGTTTAAGAGGTGGACCAGGATATTTCTACAACAAATTCCTCACTTTCCTAAGCTCCAATAAGAACTAGAGTGTGAATCTTCATTGTGCAATGTTCTGAAGAAAGATAGATAGATAGATTACATTGAGGATTGCACAGCGACCTAAGGTCTATTATGCCCTCTCCAGTTATCACAGTAAACCATCTAACCCCGACACGTTAAGAAACCTTAACAGTGTTCCAGGGCTGACGATGCGATAATACCTTGCGGCCTTTCTTGATTCTGGTATAATGAAAATATTTTAAGCAGGTCTAGACAATCTCAACAGCTAAATATGAACATCTTTTCATTTTCACTTTCTAACGCAAACTGTATCTTTCGATTTCAAAATATTTATAATTTATTGCAAATCGACTGACCATTTGGAATCAATGTATGTGATTGGCGTTGAAACCGTTTAGCCGGTTATAGCCGAATCGATGATATCGCGCCACTCCTATCTTTCCCTCGCAGTTCGGCGCCAGTTGGAGACCCCAAGTGTAACCAGGTCGCTCTTCAACGGGTCCCTCCAAAGGAGTGGAGGCCTTCCCCTTCCTTGGCTTCCTCCAGCTGGTACGCATTGGAACACTTTCAGAGCTGGAGTGTTTTCGTCCATTCGGACAACATAACCCAGCCAGCGTAGCCACTGTCTTTTGATTCGCTGAACTATTATTCATATGTCAATGTCGTCGTATAATTCGTACAGCTCATCGTTCCATTGTCTACGGTATTCGCCGCTGTCAATGTTCTGAGGACCATAAATCTTGCGCAAAACCTTTCTCTCGAAAACTCCTAGTGCCGTCTCATCTGATGTTGACATTGTCTAAGCTTCTGCACCATAAAGCAAGACGGAAATGATAAGCGAATTGTAGAGTCTAATTTTGGTTCGTCGAAAGAGGACTTTACTTTTCAATTGCCTACTCAGTCCAAAGTAGCACCTTTTGGCAAGAGTGATTCTGCTTTGGATTTCGAGGCTGACATTGTTGGTGTTGTTGATGCTGGTTCCCAGGTATAAGATATTATCTACGACTTCGAAGTTATGACTGTCAACAGTTACGTGGGAGCCAAGCCGGGAATGCGCTGACTGTTTGTTTGATGACAGGAGATATTTTGTCTTGTCCTCGTTCACCACGCCCATACGCTTCGCTTCCTTATCCAGGCGGATAAGGATTTCGGCGTTTTCGAAGACCACAGACGAGAGATATTGGCTTATGATAAAATTAAAATTAATAATCTAATCAATAGAGATACAGTTATTAGGTTTCCGGGCAGATTTTATAACTGTGGTTTGTACAAATTTACCTTTCACTACTTTACTTGTAATTATGCAGTGGTGACCGCATTAGAGACTGAAAGACTGTAACTTGAAAAAATTTGGTTGGGTTGATTATGTGTAACAGTAAAAACTCAATATTAAACAAATAATGAAACCACAAAAATCAATAAATTCCCTACTATGCACTTATCCATATTTATATTGGAAAGAAAACTAAATTGATTACTCTAAACAATAATTAGGGGCATGTCTTTAAAGATTAGGAAAATTACACATGAATATGGATGCATGTATTTATGTGGAAGACCACACATGCTCTCTGAAATATCCTACTGTTTAGAATTATTTACTTTTCGAAAGTATTCACTCAAATGCGTTTCGCTGCGAGTACTTAACTTAACCTAATCATACACTCTCACATACATACATACAGACATGTGCGTTTAACTTTATGGTTGCACTTCCGCATCTGTTTCACCACAAATTTCCCATCAAAATGAAACTAGAGCGAAAGCAATAACAAATAAATGTGTATGTGTGGACTGTTCTCAGCTTGTGTGTTAGCAACAAGCGCTGTTTGGCCAGCAGCAGCGGCGCATAACACCAATGAACTATGAATGCCGTTAGATTATCGGTGAATAGCGCGCCACCCATTTTACATTTATACCAATTATTGTTACAAATGTTTTGCGCTTTGTTGTTGTTGTTGTTGTGGTAATGGTTGTTGCTGTTGCTTGTGTGAATGTGCCTTATGCAATAAGAAAGCACATGAGTGTGCTGCTGGTGCCAGAAATGTGGCCAAATGTGGTTGAAAATTGCATTGTTGTTGTTGTTTTTGTTGTTGTTGTTGTTACTTTTTTTGTTGCTACCAATTTTTCGTTAAAAGTCTGTATTTTTAGTAATCGCCCAATTTATGTAACACACATGTTGCCACCATCGGCGGTGGCATAACTACAAAAACAACAAAGATAAGCAGCAGATACAACAACAACAACAACAACAACAGCAATGTATAAGTACAAAGTGTTGTAGAATAACCAATAACCGAAAAATGGTTCAGTGCCACCCATGTGGTCATATTCGTCTATATGTTGCAACATCAAAAAAATAACAACAACAACAAAAAAATTTTAATCGCCATTTAACCTAGTATATACAAATTGCATAACCCCCATTGGCATAATAATGCGACGTGCGCAAAACAATATACCAATGCAACAACAACAACAACAACTACAGCATAAACAACAACAACAGTATTGCCACTAAATAAATAACAAGATTGAATTTGTTTTTGCGAAAAAGCCAGCCAAGCGCAGCGCAAATCAGTGTCTCGTAGTAGTCTAGAAACCGTCAAGTGCAAACACACACACATGCAACACAACAACAATAACAATGTGTGGCATATGGCATGTTGGCTGGTTGGTTGGCAGCCCGCCTTGCTGACAACCTTGATCATGATCATCATTTTCGCATAACAACACCACAACTGCCACCATCACTATCAACAACAGCAACAAAAACAATAACTGCAACAACAACAACAACTGTTGACTGCTGACTGCTACTAGTTGCCTGCAAAATGCTAATAATAACCAGAAAAATATACAAAAAATATTAACTTGACGACGCGAACAAGATCACCAGATCAACACAGCTAGTGAGCAATAAAAACAACAACAAGAAATACTAAAACAGTTTGCTCCAAAGTACTCGAATCCAACGCTCGAAAACCGGAGCAATAACCTGCCAACCAAGGGTCCGAAATCACCAAGCGCGAATGCAACAACAACAAAGTAATAAAGTGTACAAAAACAACAAAAAAAGGCTCGCAATGTCCAGCCATAAGCCATAAGCTTTTCACTTAGCAGGCCACATTGCACGGATCTGCTATAAATTGCGCGCCAACTAATACGAGCATAGTTCCAAAGTCCCTATATATAGTACCTCTGTGCCTGTGTGTGTACTTAAGTGGCTGGTCGGTAGTCCACTAGCCAATAGTCCCAGTAGCCCATTATGAACAAACAATAACTGCCAAAGTGAGATAAATTGAATTAACGAGCCTGCCAAAGTGGGCATAGCAGCGCAGCAGCAGTCGAACGCTGACGCTGCGGTACAGTGGGTAATACGGGTACTTGATGGGTGTAAAAACTGAAATATAAATAAAGAACTTTGAATAATTTAATATCAACTTAGAGACTTAAGATTGAGATCAGCCGAAAATAGCTCGAGATATCTAATCTAACGACTAATTTTTGGACCAAAGTTTGTATATTCGTTGTAAAAAGACCAGATCAGATTGATATTTCCCTATTTTGGTTAAGCTCTAGCTATTTCCTCTATTATCCTTTGCTAGTTGATAAGTATGGATCCGTTGCTTGTTTATATGTACCAAGGTCTTCAAGGTGTGCAGAGTAGGAATCCTTTTCTGCTGCCACTACCTGCGAGTACGAGTATAAATACTCTCAGATTTAATGACGAGAGAAACCTTTCTAATGTTTACTAAAGGGAAAAGTTGTCTTTGGTCCTAGGCAGGCGGAATTTCGATTACTAGCTATCGTCTGTATATGAAAAAGAGTTGCCAATTATCGAAGTTATCTGGAAGATGGCGAAGTAAAAACAACTTGACACATTCTCCTCAACTGTTCAGCCTTCGCTATAAATCCATTAATTATCCATAACAGATTTATGATAAGCCCAATATTTCAACGGCTCAAGTGTGAACGGAGATCTCTGTCATGTCGTCTGGAAACCCAACCTTATTTGACCCTTCAAGTAGAGGGGAAGGTCGCTGGGAATCCAATCCTGTACATAAATGGTAGGACCACCACAATCAATGTTAAGATATATTGAGATCCCTGTTTTATCATTTGGAATCTAAAAACTCATAACCTCTTGGGAGCGAGTTGTAGTATTCTGCAGAGCTATATATTTCTTCTATTTCTTGGACCTGAGAATTTGCTACTGATTTTTATGACAACTGATTAAGGTCAAAGACAATATATTCTGTCAAGATCCTACTGTTTTTAGAAAGAAATTTTGAAACTTGTCCTCCTCTCTCCCTTTCTCTTCGAACCTATGACTGTTCGCGTGACAGTCGCATAAACTCATTAATACCGGACGCAGCCGTAAAAATTGTAAAACCTTTTTGTCGTTTTTCGCTCCACAGTGCCTTACTAGCGGTGTGTGGCAACAACAACGGTGCTCTCATATTGAAAACACGCTTATGTAATGCAGCATGTGGAGTAATGCTCAGAAAGTGTTCACAGCCGGGCAATAAATATCGCCAAATGCGCGTCCTTTCACGCCGAATGCGATCACAGTGGTCGCCAGCAACAACAACAACGTGCAACATCAATGGTGGCAATTGTGACGGTCAGCGGTGGCAAGTTTAACAGTATGTGCGCATTGACTTCTTATGCAACAAAGGCAGTAAGCCGACGAAGTGGACGTTGCAAGTCACAACGTTGTTGTTGGTGTCACTGTGGAACGCTGTGACAAGCGGTTGTAAGAACACTGCGCCTGCCGTTTGTCGCCTGGTTGGTGGACACTCTTTCATTTTGTTGTTTTTTTCGTTGTTACTGTTTGTTGTTGCTGTTGTTGTTGCTAGTGCTGTTGCACTTATTGGTGTTTGTTATGGATATTTGTTGTCATTGCCGCTGTACGCTTATTAATATGATAACAAATGATGGCAACAGTAGCAATAACAACACCAACAACAATATTAACAACAACAACAAAAGCAAAAACTACCACAGCTCCAATTGCTAGTAAGCTACCTCAGCCACTGCTCGAGTTCTTTTTCACTACTTTGTGTCGCTCCTCATAGTTGCCACACACTAGGCTGCGCCATACCCAGCCGCATATCAATAAAGCGCGTGGCAAGATCAGCGACACAGGCGCTGGCCCTTTCACGGCCACGGTTCATGCGGCTTGTTAGTGGGACGGACAGACAGCCAGTTGACCAGTGCGCTTATTGCAACAAATAGTAGAGCGCGTGGTTGGCTACACCTCCGCACCATCATCATCAGCAGCACCACCAGCATCAGCACCACCAGCACCGACAGCAGCAGCCGCTACACCATTGGTGTGCCATTCTTGCGACGTTGTTGCTTGTTAGTCGCCACACCGCTGATACATAATCATGATAAACGAGCTATGATTGCTGAAAATGGGCTGAAAGCATGTACATGCCATAAAATCAAACACACACAGCGTTGCATACACTAACAACAACAACAACAAGAATGAGGACTCGTACAAATTATACGATTGAGTAAGCTTGCGCGCCACTGCCGCGTTTTTATTACCCATACTTGCAACTGCCACTAAATTCATATTTTTTGGCGTTCGTTGTTGTTGTGCAGATAGTTACAAATATGGCATAGAAATATGAGTTTTTGCGAATATGCTTCGAGCTGCACTTCATTACGCTTATCAAAATTTGTTGTTGTTGTTTTTTGTGTTTTTGTTCTTCAGGAAGTTGCAAGTTGAGTGCGCCTAAATGCAACTGCCAATTCGCTTATGCAAATCCATATGGAAATGCGGCATATTAGCATATCTGGAAATGCATATATACAGACACACAGATATACACATACATATATTTTTTTGCCTTCTGGTATATATACATATGTATATACAACCAACCTTTAAGCGTTCTTGCAGCTCTCATTTAAATTTCATAATATGCCAGCTCCTGCATTTACTGTTATCTCTGTGCTGCTGTGACAAACACTTCTTTTTTGTTGTTCTTGTTCTATGCTTTGTTGAGTGCTATTTGAAATTTAACGGTGTTATTGTCACAAAATAATATAATATCAATTAGTAACCATGGCGTTATGCCACATTTATAGGCCGCTTCAAGTTGCCACAATCTTTCGAGTTTTTTTCAGCAGAACGAAATTTCCTTTATTGCAAATTCGACGCTTGGCTGGCATACAATTTAACGGTATATTTTTAAGTTGTCTAATATAATTAAGTTTTTTGTTATTTAAGCTAATGAAATTTAAAAATAGTTGCTAATCACTTTACCGTAAAATATGTTTTTTTGGAAAAGTTGGGTTAGGTTGAGTTGAGTTAGGAGAATTCAAGGTTTATCAAGGTTATGTTAGATAAGTTTAGGTACATTATCTTAATTTATGATCTATTTACTCTTTATCGAAGATTCTTTTGGTTATTGAGATAGATGTATGAACTGGATTATTTATTTTATAAATTATGGCCTTCATAGCGGGTTTCTTGCATCATATATTTGAGCACTAGAAACAGAAAAATGCTACAGAACGTCAGAGTTGATGAATTTGGCTGCACGATAGTTTTTCTTTTGCCTTTATCCAAAAATATATTAAAAATTTGATCGGAATACTAAAGGAATATATATTTTCAAGATCGGTCCTTCCACGCGAAGGTAGCTCCAAAGGTTGAATCCGGAATTTGAAAATTCCTTTCCCTCTTAACTTATTATTATTTAAACTATTCATTGAGGATCTTATCACAGCAGGTGTTCGAAGTTTAGGACCTCTCATTGATTTCCAAGAGATTATGAGAAGAGTTTTCAGTCGCAGATTTTATTTCAGCGGACGTCCCAAAAAGGCAGTTATGAACAAACTTAACTCTTTCGGTGTAGTAATTGAGTCAAGCTGGTATGTTGGCGAAGAGCGGTGCGAAGTCCACAGAGTCAGTTACGAAAGAAAATTTAAAGAAATCCGCAAAATCGAGACTTCTGAATCGAGATACTCCAAAGATATAAGAGGAACATGTTAGATAGGAATCATTATGAAAATTTGAGAAGGCGGTTTCAATCCGTATTCTCCATATCTTACCCTCAGATACATTCTTCTGTTATGCGATCTCAAGAGAATGCTAGCTAAAAAGAAATTTTGGGATCATTAGATGTAATAATCAAAATTGAGAAGTGTTTTGAAGTGAGAGACCATCGAAAAGTCGGTGTATCGACCTAGAAGACGATCACTGATATTTATGTTTGTCATTGGCGTTGCAACCGTTTAGCCGGTTATAGTCGAATCGATGATAGCGCACCACTCCTCTCTTTCCCTCGCAGTTCGGCGCCAGTTGGAGATCTTAAGTGTAACCAGATTGCTCTCCACCTGGTCCCTCCAATGGAGTGGAGGCCTTCCCCTTCCTCGGCTTCCTACGGCGGGTACTGCATCGAACATTTTCAGAGCTGGAGTGTTTTCGTCCATTCGGACAACATGACCTAGCCAGCGTAGCCGCTATCTTTTTATTCGCTGAACTATGTCAATGTCGTCGTATAACTCGTACTGCTCATCGTTCCATCGTCTGCGGTATTCGCCGTTGCCAATGTTCTGAGGACCATAAATCTTGCGCAAAATTTTCCTCTCGAAAACTCCTAGTGCCGTCTCATCTGATGTTGACATCGTCTAAGCATCTGCACCATAAAGCAGGACGGGAATAATAAGCGACTTGTAAGGTTTGAGTTTGGTTCGCCGAGAGAGGACTTTACTTTTCAATTGCCTACTCATTCCAAAGTACCACCTTTTGGTCACTCTTAGTCCTGCGCTGGAAATCGAGGCTGACATTGTTGGGGTTGTTGATACTGGTTCCCAGGTATACGAAATTATCTACGACCTCGAAGTTATGACTGTCAACATAATTCTGTTGGAGCGAAGACGCGAATCGTTAAATGGTATGAGATAAGATTCTATATTTCACTGTAGTAACTTAATATTTCGTCTTGTCCTCATTCACCTCCAGACCCATTTGCTTCGCCTCCTTATCCATGCGGGAAAAAGCAGAACAAACGGCGCGGTTGTTGCTTCCGATGATATCAATATCATCGGCGTACGCCAGGATCCACAATATTCACATAAAATTTAAACTTAAAGGTAAATGATTGTGCAACAACGATCCAGTAGCCATACGTAATACCAATTTTGGTTTAATAAACTTAGCTAACAGTGAATTTTTTCCTGTTATATACCCAATTTCAAAATTATATACCTTCGACGTAATCATCATTGACCTATATTAAAATTATTTTCTATTATGATTAACTATAACGGTGTTATGAGTGTAGTGAAAGAACATTATAGTTGCAGCATCTTCATAATTTATAAGAAATCATTAAATATATATGCTTCGCTGATTGAAAATAAATTATTTAATAAATCATTTAATCATTTTTTATTTAATAAATTATTTAAGAATTTAAAATTACTGATCCATTCTTCATTGTAATTTCCGCTATTAATACCATGATTTTTATTAAAGAATTCTTCACGTGTTATAATTGAAGGCGTTGATGAACCAATTTGTTTAAAATGTTATCGAAACGTATTTCGATGCTAACCGGTAGCTGTTGATAGTCAGGATGAGCATTATTAGGGTGGTTCTCAATTTTGGATGGAATGGAAAATATATGAAAAAAGTTAAAAAAGGTGTTGGGTCCAAGGAAATTGGTTTCAAGCTTACTCTTGAATCATATACACCTAGGAATTCCACTGAACCTGGGGGCTGAATCATCAAATGTCAAAAAAGTGGGTTAGGGTTAGGAAAAATATATTGGTAAATCACTCCTTTAAAAACTTGGGTACACCGGGTCTCTTATCATTTTTGAATAAGATTATTTTTTTTAAGATTCGACCGAAATCTGGGCCACCCTAATGTACGTACGTATGCCCATATCCAATATGAAATCTAATACACTTGTATACTGCCACAAAATCGTTGCCCGCCATTCAATCAAAACAGTTTGTCGAGGTGTTAAATGCGGCATAAAAGAGAAACAGAACAAAATTATAAAATATTACGCCTTTGTTCTTGTTCTACAATGGCAACGACAACAATAACAAGAGCAACTGCAACAAATTACGCGATGAGGTGATGTAATTGAAACTGTGGTGGCATGCAACCTTTAGTGGCAGCAGCAGCGTTCGCTGGAGTAGTGGTCAAGGCAGCTTGCCACAGCCGGTGGCAGGGAAGCGCTGGGGCACACACACAGCTTTTTGCACACTTTCCTTCATGGCATGAGCATGGCTTGGAACAGCGGCCTCAACGGTGCTGATTGATTTCACAACATGTGGCATGCAGCATGCGGCATGCACGCCAAGTCATCCGCGTCGTTCATATAACTTTGCAGCGGCAGCGCCAGCAGATTGCATCAGTAAATTTTAATTACATTTTTGCGGCGCACCAACAGCTCAGCTCAGCTTAGTTGCTATGTAATAGCGGTGTGTGCGTGTGTGTGGCAGGCATTGACGCGTTATTGCTATTGAGGTTGCATGCAACGCACACGCCGTGGACCAATTACTAAGCTTGATTGCATGCAAAGTGGAAGTGACCTTGCAATTTGCGTTCGTTCTAATAATAGTCAGCTGGATTGCGCTCACCTTTCTAGCGGCTTGGCACCGCACCGCACAGCATGCGCTGTTGCATCTTCGTTGACATAATAAGAAAATAGCGGTTTGGTCGGTGCTTCGTTTTGGCGTTGTGCTGTTTTGCATATAAATGTGTTGTGTTTATATGGTGCTAGGAGCTCTTTATTAACTTAAAAGTATCATTATTAACGTAATTTTATTGAAAATAATTAAAATTAATGAGTATTTAAAAATAGTGATTAACATGAGATTGAACTGCAAAACAAGACATGCACATACATAGTAATCTAATTATCCATTTATGTACAAACCAGGTTTTTTTAAATTATTCTTCGCCTAACGAAAATATATATGCAAAAAAATATTTAAAAAATGTGTATTAAATATAAATTTTTATTTTTTTATTTAGAAAAATATAATTACCGTTTACTGAATACGAGTCATAATTACATTAGTATTTTTACATTAATGAAGTACTGATAAATTTATTAGATCTATATTTAGATGGCAACCCTATTAAGACTTTTAAGAAAAAAATCGAAAATAAAGCGTATTACTGTTTAAAACTTTCTTATAAACATAAAATTAAAATAAAAAAAATATTTTTGGTGAATGTTGATTTTAAATTAAATAAATTTATAAATTTAAATAAATTTTAAAATATTTAATTTAATTAAAAAATATATTAATTTCGTAGTTTAATAAAAATATTATTTTTTTAGAGATTTATTTAAATATTAGTTAAAAAATGTGGCAATTACTTTTTTCTTCAATAATTATTCATATGCAAAAAAATTATCTGGCAACCCTATTTAACAATTTATTTTAAAACTCATATTTTGAGATTTGGAATATAAATTCTTATAACATACCTTTATTTTAACTTTAATTAACTTACTTATGGGTTAATAAAATTGGCCGGCAGGTCAAAATTCTATAATATTATATTATTTAAGGCAAATCTAGTATTTATTAAATGTTTTAAATATTTTTTTTTAATAATGATTGAAAGACAGTTTTTTTAATTTCAAAACCGAATTTTTGTTTTAAAATTTTTAAAAGGTGGCAACTCTGTTCGATGATACCAAAGTTTTTTTTCTGGTAATCTTGTAACATCTTACAAAATTTTCAAATTATATATTTTAACATTCAAATTGTTTTTTAGACAGATGGCAACTCCTTTTTATTTTATGTATAAAGTTGGCAACTCTGTTAATAATTAATTTAAAAAAAATTACCGTGAACATGTCGTAGGTCACAACATTCTTTGTAATAAATATTTTGAAATTTTGTTGATTTTTGAATAGGTGGCAACTACTTTTTATTTTAAAATTGGCAACTCTGTTCGCAATACTTCGATTTTTTTTCGTAATTCTGTCATAGAACAAAATATTATTAAATAAAACATATTTTTTAAAACTTTTTGTTTTCGGAATAGGTGGCAACTACTTTAATAGCTTATGAATTATATGTACTTTTTTTAATAATATTTTTTTATATTTAAATACAAATATACCTTTTTTCAACTTTTAAAAAAATTCCAAAATTTTCAATAAATTTATAAAAAAAATTATAGATGGCAACCACTATCACCTAATCACTCGTTCTCTAATAAGACGTCTTCATGAACTAGCAGTAATTTAATTACTCTACATTAAACTAGACAGCTACAACTCATTATCCAGATATTCTATTTATTTATCTAAACATTTATCTATCGGCGACTATTTACTGTTTTTGTATTTAATTTGTGGATTTTACACCCAACTTAAGTTTTTATTGAAGACAACACTGCGCTTGTAAGAATGTTATGTTGCTTTTTATGAGCTTCTCAACTTTAGTTTTTGCTTTTCATTTCGGTGTAGAAATTTAGACAAGCTAAGGCTAGGAAGACGAAGCGCGACACGAAGCACGAAGTCATTTAACGGCCGACACTAAAATTTTACGATGCTCGGCGCTCCTATTCGGGCGCACATAAAAATGTTGCAACAACATTTGCGACTTTACGAGCGCGCTGTGTGCGCTGGCAACTCGAGCGGCAAAATCAACAATTCATTACACCCGCTCACACAGAGGATCATCTGCGCAGTACAGTTATGCAGGTGCAGACTTATGTAAATTCTCAAATTGGCAAAATATGCCGGGCCCGGTCGCGTCACTCAATCGCTGTCGCGACGCGCCGCGCCGTTCTTTTGTGCTTCAAGTGCTGTGTGTGATGTAATCGCAACTGTCGATCGGCATCCGATCAGGTGGTCCGCCTACTTCTGCCACATCAGTCAGGCATGGCCGTGACTGGCAGGCAAGCAGGCTGGAAGGCTGGCGGACAACCAGTCAGTCCGTCAGTCCGCGACTGTCAGTTGCGCGCAGCACAAATCACAGACGCTCCACATTGTGGCGCAGCTTGTGTATACTGCTAATTGTCATGTTGCACGTTCGCTGTACACCGTTAATAGACCGATTAAGGCGCCGAGCAGCAAGCTGGTTGCGTAGGCGCTTTGGTTGGTGGGTTGCCCGGTCTGTCACATGCGGTGGGCGCAAGCGCGTGTTTGTCATATCTAAATACCACCCAGAGGCAGGTGTTTGCTTTGATACTTGCAACGAGCTACCTTAAGTATTTGTTGCGAAGGCATTTTTGAATTCGATTTTCAAATATTTAAATAATAAAGAATGTCAAATATATTTTTCTAGAAATTATTCTAATTTGAGTCTCAAGATCCAACTGTAAAACCGAAAAAAATTCAACCCAAGCCACCTCATTCATTTTCGCAAATAAATAAACTTACGAAATAATTTATTTAGATGAAGACAAAGATAACACTTACCTTCAGCTATAAAGCAGATCTCCTAATCATCACCTGTAAACATTTAATAAATACACACTAAAGGCTGCATGTGGCAAGTTGAAAGCAGAAAGAAGCAGAGGAGTTGTGTGGCAGAGCGCTATCTGCCGATATAAACAACAACTATGACAGCTTATCAAGATCGTTGCTTGTATCATCACCGCGCCCAACAGCTATGCGGCCGCCTATGATAACTTGCAACATTTACTTAACTACACGTGCAACGTCGGCGCCGTACGCCAACTAAATCAAAATCGATGCGAAGAGAGCCAACACAGGTGTGCTTTTACCTGCCACATGCAATAAATATGCAACACAACAACAGCAACGAACGACCTTGAGTCGTTAATTAAAGGCATAATAAGGAAGTGGCAGCGGATTGTGGCTAGTACTGGTGTTGGTAGCAATTGCAATGTTGTAAGTTTTTGTTGTTATTGCCAAGTTTTTGTTGTTATTGCTTGTGTGTTGCATCTTCATGTTATGCATCTTCTTGCAAGTGTTTTATGCCTTTCGGCTTAAATTTAGTGTAATTACAATACTCTCGTTGCAAGTTAGCCTTCATAGTGTTGTTGTTGTTGTTTTGTTGCTTTGGCATATTTATATTCGACGCGCGTTTGCCGTCTGGAGTAGCTGTTGACAGCTATTGAGGTGTAAATTGCAGCTGCATGCGATGATGGCTACTCGAGTACTTAATTGTCTAATTGGCTATTTAAATGTTTATTATTTTTGGTTGTTTAGAGCAGATTTTTATTTGAAAAATAAAATAAAATAAAATTGCTCGAACAATTTCAATTCCAATTCGAACTCCTTAGGAACTAACGTCGTACTCTTCATCACACCTACGCATTTTGAAACGATTTTATTACTTTATAAGTTTACTGAAAATGATCCAACTTTGAGATATTAATCTTTCGTATAGAGTTATAATCTTCCTTTTTGGAGAGAGGCTGTAGTTTTTCAGTGAGTAAAATTTATATTTCTTTGTGATCCACCTTCTGCTCTTTGTACCTCTCTCACCCTTTACCTATATTTCTCACTGTATATCTTGCTCTCCTGTTCATTGTTTATTCGTGATGGGTCCCAAACCCTACGCACAACCGCATAAGCGGGATTCGCCTTCTCACTTTAACTCGCCTCCAAATGGATGTCTGTTGGCTACCCAGAGGATACTTGGTCTAAGACCGGAAGTCGTGAGCTGCTTGAGCCACATGCAAAAGAATCGTTCCTGACCACTCCCAAGTGAATGGTCTCAGAAACTTTCCTCACTTACGTCAATTTTCTACATATGACTCCATCTTCCATAATTTCGTATACCTAGGCACCAGCATCAACACCGATAATAAAGTCAGCCTTGAAACCCAACGCAGAATCACTCTTGCCAACAGGTGCTATTATGGACTGAGTAGGCAATTGAAAAGTAAAGTCCTCTCTCGACGAACAAAAACCAAACTCTACAAGTCCCTCATCATTCCCCTCCTACTTTATGGTGCAGAAGCGTTGACTATGTCAACATCCGATGAGACGGCACTAGGAGTTTTCGAGAGAAAGGTTTTACGCAAGATTTATGGTCCCTTACACATTGGCAACATACCGCAGAAGATGGTATGATGAGCTGTATGTGTTATTCGACGACATAGACATAGTTAGCGAATAAAAAGACAGCGGCTACGCAGGCTAGGTTATGTTGTTCGCATGGACGAAAACACTCCAGCTCTGAAAGTGTTCGATGCAATACCCGCTGGAGGAAGCCGAGGAAGGGGAAGGCCTCCACTCCGATGGAAGGACCAGGTGGAGAAGGACCTGTCTTCACTTGGTATTACCAATTGGCGCCAAACTGCCAAAAGCGGTGTCTACGCCAGTCAAGAAGAAGAATAGTAATTTATATGCTTATTTCAGATCCACCTTCTCCTCTTTATATTTCTCCCTCACTTTTTATCCATACTTTTAACTCTGTGTATTTCGCTCTCTCTATCTTTCTATCTCTCTCTATCTTTATATTTCTCTCTCCATATTTTTCCCTCTTTCTCTCCAAGTTTCGAACTCTATATCTTTCTCTCTCTCTCTACATCTATCTCACTTAATATATTTCCTGTCTCACTTACTATCTTTCCCTTTCTCCTACTATATCATTCTCTATCTTTCTCGCTCTTTCATTCTTATTAAAGAAGGGTCTATTTTTGTTGCATTTTGTTTAATTTTACATTTTCAAATGTTAATGATGGACATTTTAAGCAAACTATTGAAAATAAAATCGTATGAAACTATACAAAATAGTATTTGGAATAGTTTGGCCGGCCGTCGTCTTCTCGTCACCATAAGTGTCGGATCAGGAGAAAAAAAGTTAATATTATTGCTTTAGGTCCCCTATATCTCATATTTCACTCTATATCTTCGTTTCTCCCTATTTCTTTTTATTTTTCTGAAAGTCAAATTTCTCTTTCTCTCCTCAAATGATTCAAGCGAAGGCATGATAAAGGTTCAAAACAACATCTTATTTTTTTAATTTTTGATTTGGACCTATGCGGAAATAACTGGACCAATGGAAAGTATTGTTTGGATTCGTTAGAAACCTTTGGAAGACACTTTAGTAGGCGTTAAGCTCATTCTTAACAAACTGAGTGTTTTTCAAGTGTTCTTTAAAGCAAAAAACGTAATCAAGATTGCAGCCCAGTTGATAGAAGAGGTGTCTATATTATAAAAACCAGAGATTGCCATCTTCAAACTACAATTCTCCAGCATTTACAACAACTCGAAAGCGTACTAAAATAAATTGACGTTGATTACAACAAATTCGCAACACATGAAATGCGCAATGAATACGCATAAATCAGAAATAAGTGCAACCGTTAGAGTCACAGTGCCCTCCAACAGGTGCAATGACCAGTTAACAGTTAGCTTATGCAACGCTAGCTAGATTGCCGCAAGCATTCTAATGCCAGCTGGGAAAGCAGCTGCTAATTTACACATCAAATCGCCGGGATTTGCAATTACGCCGCGTACTGCGAAGAATCAATAACAATTAGAGGCGAAGACGCGCGCGAAGCGAACGCAATGCGGCACACACACACACATAAGTCTAATGCAAAGAAGAAGGCCGAAGATAAGGCGATCAATGCAACAAATGCAATGGCAACGCTTGGCAAACAGCAGCGCGTGTGCTGTGCGACGATAAAAATGCTAATGACTGCGCCTGACACAGCTGCCACAAAAGTCAGTCGCCGCCGCCGCGCCGCGTCCCTGCCAACGCATCGCTTGGCGCTTGCAACAAATCAAATTAACGCCAAGGCATGCAGCGGCGCGCCGTTTTCTTTGAAGGGGTTTATGGTGAACGCAGAATCCATCCAACACACACGCGTAGGGGACTCACATTAACGCGCGCACACGCAAATGCAACGAAATTGATTTTCTACACTTTTTTCCTTTTTGCTGGCAATTTTCGCTGTGATGGAAATCAATTACATAAACTAACAGTAGCTGGCGCATCGACAGCAATAAAAACTTGAAGACAACTCAGAACAACACTCGTAACAACAATAACAACAATTCTAAAGTAAGAAACACAATAAAATCGTTGAGCGCTGCGCTTTGGCGGCAACACAAATGCTGCATGCTAACTGCATTTATGCAACTCGAAGCGCACAACAACATGCAACATGCAACTTACAACACTCAACACTCAACATTAAATTGGCGCATAAAAATTGAAATGAGTTTTCTGCATTTGCCCGGAAGTTCATCGACCACTGTCGGTGCGCATGCGCATGCGCGCTCATGTGTTCTGCCGAGCTAGCACCTTTCACATATGTGCTCGCCAACGTAGGGCCGATTAGGCATGGGTGTACGTGTAGCGCGGTGGCAATCGCTTGCGGCCTCATGTTGCCACATATGTTTGCATGCACTTTCGATTAGTTGCCGACAAGCGGTACGTTTTATGACACGGGAAGTTGCACAAAGTGTGCAGTCCTTTTATTGATATCGCCAATTGTGGCGATTGTGTACATTGTAAAAGGCACTCTTTGTATTGTAGTATTGCGCTGTAGTATTTTTTAAGTGCCCTTGTAGATTGTTAAGTGAGGTTCTTAAGTGACTTAGAAGCTTATGAGTTCAGCGGAGAATGTTTATAATAGATGCAGAATATTTTGCAGGATAATTAAAATCGAAAATCTTTTTTTCTTTTATCTTAAAATTCTTAAGAATGTTATCTCAAATTTTAATAGAGGTTTAAGCATTCCGCTACACCAGATAAAAGTGTACTCGAAACTTTAAACGCTATTTTTTCGAAATCATGTTGTTTTTCGAAAATGTCATTGCGGTGACTTGGATTGTCGAAAAAGTTTTCAACCGATTTAAATTTTTTTTTTCAATTTTTTTGTAATTTATTTTCCCTTGAACGACTTCATTTTACGTTTATTTTCGTATTTTCATATCAATGCTATGTATTTTTCAATAAATTTCATCAGCTGAAAAAACTAGCCTTTTTGAGAAAATCGTTTGGAGAAACAATTTTTTCTCATATCAATGAATCGTTCAAGGACGGCCCAAGTCCCCATACTAACGAAATTTGTTTATTTTTATGCTTTTAATTGAGCTGGTGAACTGGAATCGTAGTCACAGCAAGCCTCTTTGAAAAAATACGCGTTTTGCGTAAAATGTCGTAACTTTAATTAGTATTTTTTTATGTTTTTGAGCTGATTTTACAGACTTGACATTGTACTATACAAGACGCATACCAAGTTTTCAATAAAAATATGGCTACCTCTACAGAAAATCAAAATTTTTCCCATTTTTTCACAGCTCAACATATCTACATATATAACCCCTTAATCCATTCAATGTTCCAGAGCAATATTTTGTTAGAAATGGCCCCTTTTATGCAAATTTTAGTCTTTATTAATGGTCACATAGTTTTTGTTGTTGTCTTCTGGCGAAATATTTTCGGAATTCAATAGCTTGTAGTTTGATGAAGGTTTTTAACATGATATTTATATATAAGATCTGTAATTTTCGTAAGAACATAGAAAATAAAATAAAAGGTATATATAATTAGATAGTATAGTAAAAAGAGGTCCATTTTTCCAGAAATCTGTATCCCGCGTTGTATTATATAACATTTCATCTTCGTTGTATTAGAAAGAAATTAACACTCTTAAAATCAAAGCGAAGAAAGACTTGATATAACATAAAAGTATGCCAAATTAAGGTTTAATGCTTCCGATATCTCTAACGACTGCATTAGTCCCAGCACTCTGACGATTTTTTGAATTTCTGGGGCCAGAAGTACGGGAGTGGATGCCCCCGTCGCTTGTTTTATTAAAGCCCAAAATACTGATTCTGCTCCTGTGAAGTGCTACACACTCTAACAACAGATGTAGTTGAGTTTCACCTTCCATGTCACAGAATCGGCAGTTTTCCGATTAGACTATTAGACAGGTTGTATAGGGGCTCGCTGATCTCACAGTGGTCTGTATAAAGTTCTATTAGTGGTCCAGGTTTACTCCCTGGGATGTTTATTGCACTCTTGCACCTTTTAATGTTATCTCCTCCCGCTGCTAACGCCTTTCATTTTAGTGTTTTTCTTCATCAGGAAGATTCCCTAATGATATGAGGTCCTACCACTATAAAGGGTTTTTGTCGAGTGGCAACAAATTACCGTTACGAGACGTTTCGGGGAATACTTCTAGATTGAAGCTGTCCATAAGTTAACATATTTTTCAAAATTTGGAATTGTTTTGAGATTTGAAAAATGTTCAAAAAGCTAAGCGTCTCCGATTTAGAGACGCTCGTATAAATTCTCAAGGTAGTAGATAAATATTAATCAATCGCAAATATCCATAAAATAGTGCAATGTAGAGTATCGAGAAAGAAATAGGACACTAATCTAAAGTATGAAATGATTTCTTGAACGTAATTCTTTAACACGTTGATTGCCAAGGCCATTTTCTGAAAACTATCCAAAAATGACATTTTGATTTTTTCACATTATATTACTAAAAACTCTATTTCTAGATCATTGGTATCATCAAAAATCAAAAATGATGTTTTTTTGATGAGAAATTTTGCTTTTTCATTTTTGCTTTCTATAGTATTTTGTTTTACAGTTATTAAAAAAATTAAAATAAAAATAAAAAAAAAAACCGCGTCCGATGTATGTACCCAAGAAAAAAACCCCGAGAAACGCGTTACTTCTGTCCAGCCTGTCTAGAGAAGCCAGCCCTTTGTATACAAAATAGTTTTAAAAACTACCACTAACAATAATATATTGCCTTATTTATTGTATTTGAGTTAATTTTTCCATTATATTGAATGAATTTTGGCATAATTTTTTTTTAATAAAAAAAAAGCTCACGGAAGCCAAACACAAAATTTTTTATTTCCCCAGAAGCCATTTATCAAATTTCAGAAGTATTTGTGAAGAGGACTAAACAACTTTTAGGTCATTAAATATAACTTAAATTTTGTATAGATTGGGGAGTCGAGTTTACGACTGGTTTAGCTGTTGATTATTGCTTCCAGGTCATTATAGCCTATCATTCATAAATTATTATATTAATAATAATAATTTTAATAATATTTCTTTCAGTGCAAGAGAGAGAAAAAAAATTAAAGAAAAAGTGAAAAAAATTAAATAAATAATCAGCGAACACTATTTGTTATTGAAAACTGTCCTACCGTTTATATAATTTAAGTGAAAACAAAGCAAATTTAATTTTTATAGCGAGTAAATTGAAACTGATTAGTTTTATAGCACGCGTAGATAAATTAAACACACACATACACTGCTCTAGCAGTACCACATTACCTACAACCATAGCGAAGGTGTATCCAATAAGGCAAATTTCACTTCACACTACCGTTATACATCGATTATTGCCTGTATGTTTACATTCCTAGAGCTTTAACTGACATTGCCAATTAATAATATCATAAATGATTGGTTTGCTTATCGGAATTTGGCGATCGCTGCCATAAAATGTAGACATAGCAAAAAATAAAAATAAATACCCAAAAGCGCATGCGCAAAAAATCGCAAATGTAATTATGGTATTAATTTCAAATAAGCAAAACAAAGAGTTAATTACAAGAAACGCTGCATTCAAACTAATTTGAACAAAATTTAAAATTTCTGGTTGTAAAGTAACATTCCACAGCAACGCACGTAATTTCTTTTCTTCAAGCAAATAACGTCATATTACATACAAATACATTCAAACATATATATGTAAGTGCGTGTACCTGATATTCACTTTTAAAGATTTGACACTTTTAATTAAATTGATCAATTCGCGTTGGCTTTTGGTCACAAGATAAAGTCGCTTGTAATTTCTGTTTAAGCAGCTTGTAGTTCACCGCTAACATAGGCACATAGAAACACACACACATGTACAATCAAGCATAACTCACATGCCCTCACTGCTTTTTCATCTAAAAAACCCCGCTTACATAAGTGATTTCTAAAATGTTTACTTGATTCGTTGTTGTTATTGTTGTAGTAAAAATAAATTGCATAAAAAAATAAATTTCGTGTTTTTTAGATTTTACTACTCTACTGCTGCCTCTGCTTCTTCTTCTTTCACGTTGCACCGCAAAACGTGATTTATATTTTATTATTAACTATATTAGTGCAGCGTTGTTGTTGCAGTTGATTGAATGTCTTAAGCGCTGCGTAAAAGTAAAAGCGTTTCGTGTAAATACCAAACACGTGTATCAGGTGCCGCATTGCATGCATTTTGATTTGTGGTAAACACTGTCAAATGTCTAAGCGACGCATGTGTGGTACTGTGTTGTGATAAGATCGTGTTGTTGTACATATTATACTAAATATATTATGTTGTCATACATATATTTTATGATGTGACGTAATAAAGTTGAATTTTGTCACTTCTTTGGTTAAATTATAGTTGAAGTTGTTATGTCAGTGTTATTTCGTCTGAGAGGATATTCACAGAAATTCTCTAAGATGTATGAACGTAGGCAGCGTTATGGAGGACATGTTAGAACAAGATGGTGGAGGATCAAGCTGAGGTTCCAACAGGGTCAAGAGTGCTCAGTCCTAGCTTAGTCCAACTATGTTTTAAGGGGTTAGGGGTAGTCAGAGACACGGAAAAATTAGAATTTTCAGTAATTTTTTTGTTATTAAGGGGGGGCGGGGGTAAGGTTTGACAACTTTTGTTTTTCATTTTTTTTTTAATTTTTTTTTCTGAACCAAACATCTCAAGAATATTGTGTGAAAGTTTTAGGCCATTCGGAGAAAAACTAACGAAGTTACAGCAAGTTGAATAACGGTACCTCCAGCTATCTGCGCTGAGTGTACAAAACATTGAATCGATTTTCCCAAATATGTCATTTTTAAAGTCGGTGACCAGCCTACAGAAAAAACTACTGCATCGATCGTTTTGAAATTTTGTACAAATATTCTACATATATATAGCTCTCGAATGACGTCGAGTTTTTCCAAAAATTTTAATTACTAAAAATTTTACAATAACAAATAGGTCGATTTTTTCGTCTAAAATGGTCACCAAAAATTTAAAAATTTAAAGAATTAAAAAAAACTCGACGTCAATTGAAAGATAAACTAATAAACTAAAGAAAGCATTTTGATTTTTTGGTTTCGGATGATCCAGTGATGCTGTAGGCTGGTCACCGCACAACAACTTTTTTTCGAGGTGCCTGCAGAGATCGACGATAAATCCGTTATTCCTCGCTATTTTTCGATAAAACTTTTTTTTTAAGTATCCTTCAAATGTTGTACTTTCATATAATAATAAGTAAAATAAACCTACAGCAATAATTTTTTCTAAAAAAATTCATGAAAAAAGGTCTTTTTTCGACGAAACAAACCTTACCCCCCCTTAAATCATGTTATTTTACAAAAGTAATAATTTGACATTATTACACAATGTTTTGACTTAAAGTCACGAAATGTGAAAAAAAATTATAATCTCCAAAGTTATAGCTGTCTGTGTTGACCTAGTTTCAAAAAAAGGTCCTTGCGGTGACAATCATAAGTCCTTGGATATTCATCTAAAATCAATCGGATAAAAAAAATTACTTTTATAAATAGATAATCCTGGGCCTGATCGAAGCTTTTTTTTCAAAAATTAACAAAGTGGCGGTATGCATTTTAAAAGCTGTAGAAATTTCATTAAAATCTACCGAGCGGTTTTCGAGTTACAGTTGTCACCAGTTCAAAAAACATAGTTTTGAGAAAAAAACATTTAAAGTTTCACACTAGCGTGTTGGAGTGCCCGAGCGCTCGTTGTTATTTGTCGAATAACTCTAAAAGCAATTATCGGATAAACCTTCAAATTTTATTTTTAAGATATTACACTTAACGAAAATGCAAAAAAAAGTTTGATTTTTTGAAAATCCTGGCTACCCATAACACCTTAAAGGCTTCGTGAGGGTAATGAACATCGCAGAGTAATCTGAGAATACTGAATAAAGTCTTCACTTAATTGAACGGTGTTATATTATTCATAAACATCAATCATTAAATGAAAACACATGTCAAAATGTATTCTTCTTGTGGACCTTTAGGAATTATATTATAAATGCTGATTAAAATCTATTGATCAAAATTCAAATATAAATCAAATAAAGACTCCAAAATGTCTGGGTATCCACATTGTCCTCAGAGGGATGAGAGGTGTAGGAGCTAAGGAATGTAATGTATTATCCATTATTTCACCAGGAAATAAGTCCTCTAAACTTGAATAACCTATATCAGAGATTGAACGATATTTTTGGTAAAAATTCAGCCATCATATCGAGTTCTCCACTCCGTTGAAGAGACCAGGTAGAGAGCGACCTGGTTAAACTTTGGATTTCTAACTGGCGTCGAATTGTGAGGGAAAGATAATAATGGCGCGCTATTATCGATTCGGAATATAATCGGATAAACGATTCCCAAGCCAATTACATACATACAATTATATCGAGTTACTTGTGAAGTCAAATATGGGCAAACTATAAAGTAGGAAATATAGAAAAATTAAACGAAAAATCTTAAAAAAAATAATCAGTAAAAATGTCTTTTTGTTTAATTTTTTTATAAAATTTTTGTTCACATTCTCAGTGACTGCGAATTGAGTGCATTAAACAATTTGTAAATTGAAAGCGCATTGCAGTCACTGGGCAATGAACTCAATGCGTCACCACATGACACTCGCACGGCGCTGAGTAAAATATTATATTATATATTACTTATTTAATAAATTTATTTTTTCTGTGCTTATTTACTTTTATTTTTTTATTAACATAAAAATATGTAAACAAATATGTGTCGTTAAGTAGCTGAAGGCATTAACTGACGGCTACCTGAGAGACATGACGAGACGCCATAGAGGCAATAAAAGCTTCTCAAAAAAATAATAAAATAAAATAAAAAAATGTGTGTGAATTCATATATGTATGAATAAATTTGTAAATATATAAGTGCGAACGTGCAACTTCACTTTCGGTTGCTTTTACGATATGCAAGCATTAAGTGGCGCATAAAAATGTAATAACTGCTGCTGTTGATTATGATGATATTATTTTCAAGCGTTTATTAAATTATATCTATATAAACGAATACATATGTGTTTTCATGAGCTTTCGTTCATTTGCAGTGCGACAAGTTGGCTGCTAGTTAATGCCAACGTTTAGTTAGTCGCTATTATGACATTCAATTTGTTTCGCTTTTTTCGTAATTTTTAGTGCGGAGTAATCAACGCCTGTGCTGTAGGCCAAAACAGCATTGCGTAACATAATATTTTCAACTATATGTACTAAACATTTTTTGTGTTAAGCCAAATTAATTGCTACGTAGGTAATGAAAAGTGGCATAAAAGCGCAATGAAAGCACATATTTGCCGAAAAATAAAAGAAATATTTGTGGAAAAAGTTCGTCGCTTAAGTCTTTAGTTTCAAGTGCGCATATTTGCTTTGTGCAGTAGGAAAATATTTTATTTTGATTGTGCGGCGCCGAAAGCGTTTTTGCAAGTGTTTATATTATGATTGTATTAAATTTTTCTATTTTTCGCATTTGAGTTTTCACTTGCTTTAAAGTTTTGCACTCATTAAAACTTATATGTTTATGAATTGGCTTTCTTTGCCGGTGAAATGTTGAGTGAAAGGATAATAAAGTTTTTTAGGGTGCCTTAGATTATTAGCAATCACAGTTTATAGAGAAATTAGTAAGACAATTTAATTTTCTAGACATAGACATTTGATATAATGAGGAATCAGGTTCTTTATCGTTACTCATTATTGGAAAATTTCGTAAAACGTTCATCAAAGTGTTTTCTAAAGAGATTTTTAATTTTAATTTTAATTTCAATTTCAATTTCAAATTTAATTTTAATTTTAATTTTAATTTTAATTTTAATTTTAATTTTAATTTTAATTTTAATTTTAATTTTAATTTTAATTTTAATTTTAATTTTAATTTTAATTTTAATTTTAATTTTAATTTTAATTTTAATTTTAATTTTAATTTTAATTTTAATTTTAATTTTAATTTTAATTTTAATTTTAATTTTAATTTTAATTTTAATTTTAATTTTAATTTTAATTTTAATTTTAATTTTAATTTTAATTTTAATATTAATATTAATTTTAATGTTAATTTCTATTTTTAATTTTAATTTTAATTTCAATTTCAATTTCAATTTCAATTTCAATTTCAATTTCAATTTCAATTTCAATTTCAATTTCAATTTCAATTTCAATTTTAATTTTAATTTTAATTTTAATTTTAATTTTAATTTTAATTTTAATTTTAATTTTAATTTTAATTTTAATTTTAATTTTAATTTTAATTTTAATTTTAATTTTAATTTTAATTTTAATTTTAATTTTAATTTTAATTTTAATTTTAATTTTAATTTTAATTTTAATTTTAATTTTAATTTTAATTTTAATTTTAATTTTAATTTTAATTTTAATTTTAATTTTAATTTTAATTTTAATTTTAATTTTAATTTTTAATTTCAATTTTAATTTTAATTTTAATTTCAATTTCAATTTCAATTTCAATTTCAATTTCAATTTCAATTTCAATTTCAATTTCAATTTTAATTTTAATTTTAATTTTAATTTTAATTTTAATTTTAATTTTAATTTTAATTTTAATTTTAATTTTAATTTTAATTTTAATTTTAATTTTAATTTTAATTTTAATTTTAATTTTAATTTTAATTTTAATTTTAATTTTAATTTTAATTTTAATTTTAATTTTAATTTTAATTTTAATTTTAATTTTAATTTTAATTTTAATTTTAATTTTAATTTTAATTTTAATTTTAATTTTAATTTTAATTTTAATTTTAATTTTAATTTTAATTTTAATTTTAATTTTAATTTTAATTTTAATTTTAATTTTAATTTTAATTTTTAATTTTAATTTTAATTTTAATTTTAATTTTAATTTTAATTTTAATTTTAATTTTAATTTTAATTTTAATTTTAATTTTAATTTTAATTTTAATTTTAATTTTAATTTTAATTTTAATTTTAATTTTAATTTTAATTTTAATTTTAATTTTAATGTGATTTTTTAATTTTTAATTTTAATTTTTTATATTATATTATTTTATATTATATTTTTACTTTATTTTTATTTTATTTTATTTTCTTTTATTTTATTTATCCATTTTACAATTTTTTTTTTCATATTTTCGTTTTAAAGACATTTTGACCATATGTGGCAACTTTCCTTTCACTTGTAGCTGCCGAAAAAGCAATAATAATTCATATGTGCCGACACATTTATGCGCATGCGCATGCGTCCAGCGACGACGAATGCGCGTTTTCACATAATTTTGAAGATGTGCAAATATGCGTGTGAGTGTGTGTGTGTTGCAAGCAGCTTTTGTGCGCAGATTAATGTGTTTTTGGTTGCAACTTGTCCACATTATCCACCTGGTTTGGCCTTAGAGTTTTATTTGACATTATTAATGCCACCTGATGTTGACCGCGATCAAACGCTGGCTGCGAAAGAAGCAGAAACAGGTTCTTTAAAAAAGCTTAAATAAATAAATAATTGTGTGGATATGAGTTATGCTTTATGGTTAAGCTACGTATTGGTATGTTGCAAAGCGCAATTGATGAGCAATGTGTGGCAGACAAAAGAGATTTGGTGAGGGTATCAAAGGCAGCACAATAGCAGCGCTGTTAGCCGCGGCAGCTGGAAATTGCTGCAGCAACGAGTTTATAAATTTGGCAGTTAACACACACACACACACATGCATTCAATCATAATGCCAGTTAATGTGCGCTTCTGCACGTCTTCTCACTGTCTGACTGACTGTCTCACTGACAGCTTGATTGGCCCGTTGGCGCAGCGTTGATCGGCAATTGCAACCGCAAAGCGCAACAATGTTGCTGTCAATTTGATAGACAACAATGCATACTTCTGTGCACGTAAATCAGCAACAATTGCTGGCCTGGTAGCATGCCACCAACCACCGCAATTATTGTTGCAATGTAGAAATGTGGCTGCGTAGACTCCCTTTAATCCGTGTGGCAGCACAGCCAGTAGCACGTCCGCCTTATCGCTGATTAGCAAATGATTTTGTTTTGATCGATGAAATAGATTCGCTGAGCTTCCAACTTGTATCTAACCAAATATTACGGTAAAAATGCATATATTTCGTTTGATTATGGGAATGGGTCAAATTCGGTTTGTGAATGAAAAAAAATAATTGGACTTATATGAGCAATGCTAGTATGGAATGTGAGGTTGTGTCCATAAAGCTCTAAAAATTAATAATATTTGTCTTTGTTATTGTTTTAACGGCATAAAACATTCCCCAAATAGTTTTGAGGAATGTTGCATATTTTTTGGACCTATGCTGAAAATGCGGGTCCGGTTCAGTTACGTAGAACCGAGAGTCGTGGGTACTGATTGATAATTCGGCGTCAGTCGCTCTCATTACGGCATCTGGTCTTTTAGTAAGAGAATATTTTTTATTTAAATATAAATATAAACAATTAAGGAAGGGCTAAGTTCGGTTGTGACCGAACATTTTATACTCTCGCAATTTATTTATTTAATATTACATAATACACAATTTGACCCACATATTCGTCATATATATGGTTAGAGTCCACTGAAAGTTGGAAACCCTAATTTTAGATTAGAAGCACCGAGCTCCTCATGTTCGATATATGGGGCCTTGCAAACCTATGGTCCGATTTCGGTGAAAGGGGCTGCCACACTAGCAACTTTGTTGCGAGAGTATAAAAATATATTCTGCACACTTTTAAAATCGTTCAATTAGTTGAGTCAATTTAGGTTTTTGAGTCAATTTTAATTTAGTCAACTAAGATTTTAATTTACTCCATAAAGGTTTTAATTGAGTCACACCAATTCAATTTAGTATAAATGATGCTAAAAAATGCTAAAAATCAAACTAGACCTCAATATATCAATATTTTGAGAAAACGCGAAAAATTCGGAACCAAGCTTGACCGACCCTTTCCTTACAAATTACAACAAAATTATAATTTTTTTGTAAAATTTTATGAAACTTTCAGTGATGGAAAGCTTATCGCTTGTAGTTTTTCAAACTTTAAATTTAAGCAACTGTCTCCGTTCAAGAAATTTTACAAAAATGCAGGAATATGGAAATTAAAGAATTTCAATTCCAATGTTTTATTGGCCGTAACTATGTAAAAAATAAGGCTACGGGATTTGTAATTCGTGCAGATGATAGCTGAAAGAATCCACTATCGATATATACAAAGTTTTATTTTTAATAAATTTTCGAAAAAAATTTTATAGTTTCACGAAATTTTAGGAAGTTCCTAAAATTTCCATTTTTTCATTGACTTCTCACCAGACCTCCTGTAAAACGTAAACATATTTTACTCCCGTGGTCCCTCATTTGACTTTACACTTACCTTCAAGTCACCGTTAAAAACTAAAAATAAGATGACGTCACGTGACCCCTCAAAATCTAAACAAACCTGACCTCATATTACACTTTGATACGTAATAAATCCACCCTACTTCACCCCAATAACTTCACCCCAAAAAGTTAACAAACGCATGCCAAAGGTCAATGACCTCACCCCAATATGTAAACAAACCTGACATCACGTGATCTCGAAAATGTAAACAAACCTGACGTCACGTGATCTTATAAAAGTAAACAAACCTGACATCACGTGATCCCCTAAAAGTGAGGTCATTGACCTTTGGCATGGGTTTGTTTACCTTTTGAGGTGAGGTCATTGACCTTTGGCATGCGTTTGTTTACCTTTTGGGGTGAGGTCATTGACTTTTGGCATGGGTTGTTTACCTTTTGGGGTGAGGTTATTCACCTTTGGTATGGGTTTGTTTACATTTTGAAGGGTCACGTGATCTCAGAATTGTTTACATTTTTTATTTATATTTTGAGGAGTTAAGTGAAGTCAGAGTTTTAAGTCAAGCTGAGTTATATTTTGAGATTCACATGAGATCAGGTTTGTTTACATTTTGAAGGATCAAGTGAGTCTCAGTTGGTTTAAATTTTTAAATTACATGTGAGGTTAGGTGTGAAGTAAATGGGGTCACGATAAGGCAAGCTTGGTTTCTATTTTAAGAATAAGTATAAGGTAATAGATTTTTCTCAAGGACAAGAGAGAATATGTTTAGGGTCACGTGGGGTTTGTTAACTTTTTAAGGTGTCACTTGAGTTCAGCTCTATTGGGATTTGAGGTCAAAAATTTTCCAAAAATTCATTAAAATTTAAAGATAGTCTATATCTATAGTAAAATCTCTCAGCTATTATTTGCATATTTTATAAGTCCCAAAGCTTTATTTTTTAAAAACTTATCGTTCCTAAAGCGTTGAGATTGAATTTCTATAATTTCCATATTTTTGCATTTTTGACAAATTTCTTGAACGGAGACAGTTGATAAAATTGCAAGTTTTATAAACTAAAAGCGATAAGCTTTCCCACACTGAAAGTTTCATAAAAATTCTCGCAAAATCGGGTATATTGTTGCAATGTATATGGAACGTGTTGGCCAGGTTTAGTTTCGAATTTTTTGCGTTTTCTACAAATTTTGATTTCAGGTGAGGTCAGTTGTTACTGTTAATATTTTTCCGAAGCTCAAGTGCGATTATGTTAAGAGTGACGTGAGCGGAATGTGCAACAAATGTAATATCAAGCTAATTGTTTACCTTTAGCAGAAGGTCAAGTAAGTTTCCAAGTGACGACAGACTCGATTGTTTGTATATTTTCTACCAATTTCTTTAAAATATCTGAGAGACTTAGCTATACCTTCGATAAAAAATTTACAGATAAAATTGCATAATTTATATAAACGTAAAAAACACTAACACTAACAATTTTTATACTCTCGCAACAAAAGTTGCTAAGAGAGTATTATAGTTTTATTCACACAACGGTTGTGTGTAACACCCAAAAAAAAAACCAAAATGAAATTTAAGGTTTCTGGTGGTTTTTCTTACTGAATTAAAGCATTTGTCATCGTTCCACCAGCAGCTCTCATGTCTTTCTCAATTTCTCTCATTTCTGTTATTTAGTTTGACGTTTCAGTAAAGAAATCCTGCTCTGAGATTTAAGGAACTCATAGAGTCGACATGCATATTATTCCAAATATTATGTGATTTTAATGAAAAAAATGATTTTCCTTGCATTTCCCGAATTATAAGGACCAAATATAGCAGAATTTTTCTGAAGTATACAGTTTCCTCTGCCGAAAAAAGTGTTTTTTAGCAATTTTTTTTGAAAAGGAAGGAAATGATTGCGGTAAACGGAATTTTAAGGCGATAGTGTACTATATTTAAGGCTTAAAAAACACATTTTTTTTTTAATTTTTATAAGTTTCTTTACTTTATGAACTAAAAAAATACCAAAGAAGCTATAAAATTCCATTTTTTTTTAAGTTTGAAAAAAAAAATCACTTTTTTAAGAAAAAAATTGACTTTATGTTGCAAAACAAGTAGTTTAAATAATACTTTTGTCCAACTTTTTGAAAACTCGATAAAACGCGCTTTAAAGTTTTCGGTCAAAAAAAATAAATATCGCACCTGCTCGACGCACGGCCACTAAAACTGCTCTAGCTTTAAAAATATGTCGAATTGGCCTCTTGAATTTTAAAGACATATTCTGGGATAGTTTTGGAAGAGATTTAAAACAAAACAAAAAAATCGGTTTTTTGAATCCTTTAAAGCAGACTACTGCCTTAAGGTAATCTGACTTTGTGCTTCTCGGTAATTTATCACAACGCAACAAAATCGGTTTTAGACTTTTCATAAGCAAAATTTAGTGTTTTTTGTGGTCATAAGCGACTTGCAAGACAAAAAATTCACCTGCGCAGAGAACACACTTTCACATAAAATGTAATTTTTTATACAAGAAAAAAAAAAAACGAAACAAGAAAAAAATAGAAGCAATCAAGTCACATATTCTAGTTAGAACACGCAGCTATTCATATTTTCATATTTTTTATGTTGTATGAGTATGTACTTATATGCACATTTCTATGTTCTAAACTTGTCTTTATTGAGTCAAGAATTTCTTGTGTGTCGACCCGCCAACTACTTTCACCACATTTCAAATTCTTTATTTTTATTCAGCAAATGACCTTACTTAGAAATGCTACAACTTGTCGTTTTTATTGTGCGCTTATGAAGCTGATATTATATTTACACACATGTTCGTATATTATATATATAAATATATATACTTTTTTGATTCTTACGCTTAATCGGCGCGAACAACAATATATTTCAGTTGCGCTGGTGGTATTGAGCGCTTTGTTGTTGTTGGTATTATGGGAAGCACAAATACATTTGTTGTTGTTGGTCTGTGTGTGCCACTTTGATCGCTGATGCGTTCACTTTGTGTCAGCGATGATTTCGACGTTTGACAAGCAGATGCTGAAGCCGCCGCTGTCGCCGCGCTGCAGTGTTCTAGCTATGAAGCGCATGCGCGTTGATGAAAAATCGTTTAACTTGATGATGAGAATGCGCGCGCGACATATAGCCAAAAGCCAAAAGCGGTGAGCGTTGGTGATATGTGTGAATCTATGGATATATAATAGTATATATATACATATGTTCTTGCGCATATTTGGCTATTGAAGCGTCAGCGCTGCCATGCCAAGAGTGTGAAGTTCTAGCTTTTTGTTGTTATTTTTGCTTACATTGTTGTTGTTGCGCCTTATACACTTCATTATACCCTGAACAGGGTATATTAAGTTTGTCACGAAGTTTGTAACACCCAGAAGGAAGCGTCGGAGGTCCTATAAAGTATATATATAAATGATCAGTATGTTGAACTGAGTCGATTTAGCCATGTCCGTCTGTCTGTCTGTCTGTATATATACGAACTAGTCCTTCAGTTTTTAAGATATCGTTTTGAAATTTTGCAGATGTTATTTTTTCTTCAAGAAGCTGCTCATTTGTCGGAACTGCCGATATCGGACCACTATATCATATAGCTGCCATACAAACTGAACGATCGGAATCAAGGGCTTGTATGGAAAACTTCCGCATTTTACTACATATCTTCACGAAATTTGGTGCGAGTTATTTTTCATAGAAATAATTTAATCTCCGAAAAAATTGTTCAGATCGGTTTACTATAGCATATAGCTGCCATACAAACCGAACGATCGGAATCAAGGGCTTGTATGGAAAACTTCCGCATTTTACTACTTGAAGGGTATATTAGCTTCGGTACAGCCGAAGTTAACGTTTTTTCTTGTTCTTATTTATTTTTAATATTTTCAAATTTTTTTTAGAAAATATTTTTTTTCGATTTTCGCGCACTTTTTGCAAGCGTTCTTTTTTCTCCCATGCTATACTCGTATTGCTCGCCAGCCAAGCTTTTTCTTTGTACCTGCTACACAAGACACTTAAATGTGAAGTTTATTTGATTTTTTGCTGCTTTGTGCCGCACCAAGCACTCATTTGTTGTTGTACACTTAATCGCATTAAGTAAATCCGCAGCCAAATCTAATTTTTCTAAAGGTAAAAAATTAAAAAAAAAATTCTAAAGAAATCGACTGACACTTTTTGTCATTACCAGTAGTTGCTGGCTTCACTTCTTCACACTTTTCTTTTTGCTTAGAATTTAGAATTGTAGCACGTTAACTGGGTTAAATGCGCCAAAGTTGTTGTTGTAGCCATTGAGTTTTTCCTTACAAATTAAGTTGAATGAAGAAAAAAGTTGAAAAATGTGTAGCAAGTATAAGCGTTAATGTGTTATAAGTATATATGTACGAGGGTATATTTGGCTGCCAACAAAAACGTGTTGCTGCCAGAGTGAGAGTGAAAAATTCTTGCTGCGCGCCATTTAACTTAAGAACTTTTGCTTTAATTATACTAAATTCTAGTTTATTTAGTTTTTATAAAGAAAATATTTTGTTGTTGTTATTCTAACATTTTTTTGTTTCTGATTGCACTTTGTGGCACATAACACTTTACGCATGCGCACAGAAAAAAGTGAATTAGAAGTGAAAGCCCAATAGTCACAGCCTGCCTCTAAATGGAAGCAACGCACAGACACACATATATAACAACAATAACACAGTTACATATGTAAGCTTGAAGCACAAGTTCAAGTCTCCAGCTTGTGGCAACCAGCAATTGGTAATGACGTTCAACGCTTTTGGCTAAAATCATTAGAGTTGATTTGCGTATTCAAAAGGCACCGTGTCACTAAAACCGGATAAAGCTGATTTTTATTGTGATTTTGATTTATTTAGTGTTTGTCAATTTTAATTACACCGCCTCTTATTCATACTCAGATTCATTCACAAGCACAAGTTCTTTAAAAGTAATCAAGTTGTATTTAGAACACAGAATGTTTACTTTTCTTCGGCGTTTGTCTTGCATTGTTTTGTTGTGTGTGCGGTTGTTGCTCATTGACCGCATTTTGCTTTTGTAATTTGTACATTTGAGCTTGTATATAAATATGTGACAGTAATTATTTGACTAACTTTCATTTATAATCTGCACTTGATAGAACATAAATATTTTTTTATCTGAAATCTTATCTACCTCATCTTATTGACGTGGTAAATTCCGATCATATATTATCTTGAACTTTTTTATAAAGTTTAAATATTAAGAAGGAAATTGATTTTATTTTGATTTTAATTCAGTATAGAGATTGTATCAAATTTAGGCTAGCAGTTTCGCAATAAGTCCCTTCTAAGAGAAAGAAAGAGAAAGTTTCATTAATATATAGACTATTGCAAGCCCATCAAGTAAGAACAGAAAAAGAGCTAGGAGTGTCCTCTAGCCCCATATACCTCATATTCAGATTTTCAAACTTCCGGTGGACTTTATACAGTATAACGGTTAGTATTTGAGATATCTTAGTAAAAAATTAAGTAAGTAAAAAATAGTAAATCTTGGATCTAATGAAGCTTGGTGGCAAAAATAGTTGAAATTGGTATCGCTTTTTCATGTATAAACATACATTTTTAAATACTATATCACGTGACATGTTGCTCTGATATATCCGTTGACATTTAGTTCAGTCGTCACTTTTGTATCAGCTTTGTAATAATTTACATTTTGACTTGAGTAAGAGTGGATCGAAAATATAATTTTCTGGAAAATTTTGTACTTTCAAGTGACTGACAATAATGACAGTCCAGTTGTTTTAGGAGATTGATCAATGTAGCTTATATCAAAACAATGTGGATTCTTGTAAAAATATAGATAATGAGCACTTATAGGTGCCATTTTACACGTCGCACCTGCTGATATTGCTGGTAGGTGCATTGCGGCAAAGGTCGCTGTCAGATAGCTCTCTATCAACACCAGCTTTAGGCTAGCTGACCACTGCAGTGTCTTCCAAGTAGAAGTCGAATTAAAGTAGCAGTGGACGCACTACTCCGTATGGTGACCTCTTTTAGAGAGGTATGTATTCATTCCGACAGCAGATCGGCAATACTGGCATTGGAATCGATGACAGTACGCTCTGGGCTAGTTAGGGAGTGTCTTAGATCCTTAACAATAGCTTCTAGCTATTTTGCTATCCGACCAGTGTGGGTACAATCGTTGGTAACTGTAATGCGGACAAGCTTGCAAGGGCCTTGGGGCGGGTTGGTAGCCCATGGTCCACCTGCGCAAGAGCGCTGGACATGCAGACTACGCATGAGCTCGTCAAAGGCTGATCAACAACCAGCACTTGTGCAGTGATGAGGTCCTTTTGGCCCTCCGTGGAGCATAAGAGGTCCTCTCAACTACTTTCTCTGGGCAAGGTCCATTTCAGCGCGATCATTGGTGTGCTTACTGGACATTGTCCAATGGGTACCCATGCATTGAGACTTGTGATCGTTGCAGATGCAAGTTGCCAAAGCTGTATGGAGGAAGGCGAGATGGAATCATCTAAGCATTTCCTTCTACATTGTCCAGCTTTTGCCAGACTGAGGTTGAAACACTTCGGAAGGCCCTTTTTCGGCGATCATAGCGAATTGGCTGGAATCGACATTAGCCGTCTAAAGAAATTCGTGGCAGATTCCAAGCGTTTTGCTAAATCTTAAGGGTCTTTGATCCAAAGGGAGTTTTACTGGTATCACAATGGACAGCGCTGTTCAAGGTTTTCAGAGATCTTCCGACAAACCTAATCTATATATTCCTAAAAGAACCAACCAATAAAGTACCCTGTAAAATCTAAAATAATAATTTGTAATTATAAAACATATCAAAATTTTAAATGAATCGGAGCTTTTAAGGGTTAAATAATTCAATATTTTTTGTTTCGTCAACTTAGATAAGCGCTTGTATGCCGATATGTGAGCTCTAATCGTATCTTAACTGTATTGCAAAATCGAGCCTAGGTAACTGAACTAGAGTATCTACTACTTACCAAAATATATAATTTATATAGTAAAGTAGTAAAATAGGTGTTTATTTTATTATCTCATAAAATAATTAAAAATCAAACTAAAGTTCAATTACTCTATTTAAAATTACTCTATTTAAGCTATTTTGAATAGAAAATGGTCTATCGGAAAAAGCGTTAAATTTGTTGTAAATGTTTTGCCGTGTCATTTGACATTATTATTATTATTCATATTTTGCAATTTTCCCATTGGAATTGATAATCGCTACCACATAACTAAATTAAATTTGACGATCTATTCTTGCCTAATTTTTTTCATTTCCGTTAACTTATAATATTATTTCAAACTATTTAAAAAAATTAAAAATAACAAAATAATAATTCGCACAGCACTATTAAGTGATTTGCAGTTTCCGAGTGAGAGAAAACAGCAACAATAATTCAGGCTAAGAGAAAAAAATCAAATACAATCTTCTTCACTTCCGATATTAGCACCACCAACGCCACCGACGCATTGCAGCAAGTTCATTGGCAGTTCAAATCAATTAAATTCGAAATTCCCAAATGCACGCAATTAAATATTTAGCAACATTTATTAACACGCCACATGCACTCACACTCTCTCGCAAGTTGCGTGAATTAAGTGGAAAATTGCTATTTTCCACATGAAACATTTATCGCGCGCCGCCGATCGAAATCAGCGAGGCGCGCCAGATTTAACGCTTTTTTTAGCAAGAGATTACAAAACAAAAGCAACAACGACAACAACACGTGCAAAACAAATTAAATTCCAACAAATTAAACGAACCATCAAAAGTTCTATTCGCTGCTTTAACATTGCCTTTGTGGCATTGGTTGCGCGCCAAATTCCACAGTGGAATACAAAACTCAACGGCAACAACAATAAGGAAGCTATTTGTAGTTGGCTGAAAACGATTTTGGCGATATTGTTAAAATGAGAACGGAAATTTTTCGCGCATAATTGCATTTGAAAAGGTAGAGAATAGTAAAAGTGGAGTATAGAACCGAAATTGTAGACTTTTTTTGCAAATTCGATGCCGAATTTTTTATATATATTGCATTGTGACCCAGAGTAATATGTATTACGATAACTGACGTCAATTATACCTAAAATAAAGCACATTTTTTTGGTACAGTGGATGAAATTATTATATTTTTAAATAAAAATTCGAAATATACAAAACATGTCTAAGGCCCAAATCAACGAGGTTCTTATCTTCGGAAAGAATATTTTACAAAAATTTGGAAAATAAATTTAAAATTTATATATTTTTTAGAAAAAGGTGAATTAGTTCGTATAGTCTTATAGAAAAGCTTATTTTTAGTCATGCTCCGTTTGTATTATTCACTGTACTCATGAAAAATGATCTTCCATTTCTTCAATACCAGTTTTATAAGTTCAGAAAACTTTATATTTGAGAATAGGAATAGGAGGATAAGTTTAATTGATTGCCAGACGGTGATTCGGTGGTAGCGAGCTCTCGAGGCAACTAGTTTGTACCTATCTTTCCCTTGCACATACATATATATTATCTAATACATCCTTCAGTGTAACAGCTAGCTAAAATAATCTCATTTTACGATCTTACTAAACCAATTTTTGGTTTTTCCTATATTTCGTTCAGTTGTCTTGGGACTAAGTTCATTCTCTTCGGTGTTTCTATGATTTGTCGAAGATTTAACAATACTAGTTGATTTTCTTGTTTCAGGGCCCAGTCTTTGTAATAAAGGCAATTCTTGGTATCACCAACATTTTCCCATATAAAAGTGGTATTTTATAAAAACACAAACCTAGTTTAGCAAAGACATATACCATTTGTGTTTAAGTGCCAAAAATATATATTTTTTATATGACCGAACCAAAGCTAGTCAAGGAGTGCTTATCCTCTCTATCAATAGTTCCAGCTTCTTTTTACTGGGTACTTTAATATAAGACTCGTTTGAGTCCCAGGTCATAGCGGTATCTCTGGGAACTGCAGGTAAGGGCACCCAAGCTGCAGTCTCATCAGATTGAGAACAAGCGGGTGCCACGCTATCCTCCTGTCTCTCCGTCTTGGATCAGTGGTCGTCGAATGAACACGATACAACGTTTGGACAACGACCAGTGCCTGTGAGATTATTCTGCCCTAAGGTCGATCGCAGGAGATTCACTGAGCTATTTGCTCTTATTAAGGTACAGCTCGCCATAATGATAGAAGTTATTACTAGCCACCGACCGATGGGGTTTACATGCCGTGAGGCTAAATATTCTGACGATTGCAAATTGTCAAAGTTGTATGGAAGAAGAGGAGATTGAGACATTGGGACACTATCTTCTTCATGGTCAAGATTTCGCATTTCTGGAACCCTAGGTTCACATTTTTAGTGAGAAGAGCAAATTTGATCATTTTCGATCAACTTGCTTATCGATCGACCAGCCAAGTCAACCACCCTCAAATTAATTTGAAGTCGTTTTTTAATGTGTTTATGTATTTTTAAGATTTTTTCTTCACTTGCCGCACGAGCTGCCAATTTCATGCACTTAACGCTATTCAAAATTTCTGCGCCTAATTAATATTGGCACTCAGTATTTTCCTACACAACAAACAAATTAAAAGCCACGGAATATGAATAAATATATTTCTGTTTTCTCGTATGATCTCGGGTCTGTTGCGCCTACATTCACTTTAATTTACAGAAAATTTCACGCCAAAATACTTTGTTAGTAGTGTTAAACTAACCAAATTGTTGTTGTAATTACTGGTGCTCCTGTTCGGGTGGAATTTCGGCGCAAACGAGCCGCAAAACTGCAGCAGTGAAAAAGTTGCAACTTTTTTTTCGATGAGAGAGAGAAAGGAGTTGCACCACAAACTGTGGCATGTTTTCAATTTCATTATATTTTTTGGTGGCAAAAATTTCAAATTTTTTTGGCTTTCGATTGAAGAAGTAAATGAGCTGAACGCGGCAACAACAAGACATAAATTGGCGAATGGCGATAAACAAGAATTCAATTAAGCTGCTGATAAGCATCTACGCGGTCGAAGTATGAGGGGAAAATACCACAAAAGTGATTTAGGTGGCAACAAAGTGCTGCGACCGCCTGCTGCGTGTGATGCATAAGAACAGAGTTGAAATTAATAAGAAGAAAAGTGAAAAAAATGCATATACTCACCTGCGCATGCGCAGACTCCTCTTCGAACCAGACACAGTTGAGTATGAAAAATTTGGGTCAAAAAGGCGTCGCCGTTGCCTCGTTTGTGGCACAAAAAAGGCACGCACAATCAAGGGACCCAGAAGGCTGAGGCACTATCTTCTTCTGCATCCATCACCTTCACCTGCTACCTCCTTCTTTGTCTGTCTGTCTGCGTACCTGTTGCAACATGCCTTGTCGCATCACTGTCCGAAAAATGCGTCGCCGCCGCCAGTTTACACGCGCAACGAATTTGGGGCATTAACAAATTACAATAATCAGCAGTAATTCTCTGCGCCGCTTTATCAGCGATTTCGGCTACAGAACGGTACGCATGCGCCCGCTTTCTACGCCGCTTTCACACATGCGCATCGCAAAGGGTTCGTCCGAGAACTTTCGCATGCCCACTTGGTGCCTTAATTGCCTTCGAAAGGCATGAAAGGAGCGCAAAAAATGCATAAAATAAATGAAATTTAAGCTGCTGTTCTCGACGTCATTTGTCAGTTTTGGGGCTATTTTGCGCATTTACTTTTATTTTATTTTATTCCAGCTCGCATTTCGTCGTTCTTTCTGCTGCCACATTATCTTTATAAATTGCTTAATTTAAGTGAAATTTTTAGCCGCATTAAGCCTTTTTGACATTATGCAAAGTTCATTAAGTGGAAAAGAATATTTTGGCATTTCGTGGCAACGCATTTTATACGCCCCAACTGCCTGCCACTTTCCTTTTAAGTGCCTTATGGCTGCATGCCACAGCGCCGCGCTTGCTGTTAAACGCGCATTTGTTGCGCACTTTAGCAATGTCAATAATAATAATTATGACAAATGGTGCCGATAAAGATGCCACGCTGGATAACTTGATTGCGAAACAATTTTCGCATGTTTTGAAAAAATTAAAAATGCTTATAAAGAATATTTAGACTCTAAATTTTAGAGTGACTCATGTGGATATTTTTCAAGATTAAGTTTTTCAGCTTAAAAAGGCACAGAGGTATATTATGTGAGCAATTTTTCTCCATATATATTTTATTGGTCCCTTTCGCTTGTTTGCTCTTTATGCCATGCTTTATAAAAAATGATACAGTGATCGGATTTAGTTGAAATATGCGCCGTTTCGTTCGATAATATGTTGTCTTCTAGACGGCAACTTCATAATACCCTCTCGTAGAAGCCCCCCTCCTTATTTGCGAAGAACTCGGACATCCACTTTACACAAGCCTCTTTTGAGTTCAACTTTACACCACCAAGCGCGTTCGCCATGGACAGGAACAGGTGGAAATCACTTGGCGCTATGTCCGGGCTATATGGTGGATGCGATAAAACCTCCCATCCGAGCTACCGTAGCTTCTGACGAGTCATCAACGAAGTGTGTGGTCTGGCGTTGTAGTGGTGGAACACTACACCCTTCCTGTTGACCAATTCTGGACGCTTCTGATCGATCGCCTGCTTCAAGCGGTCCAGTTGTTCGCAGTAGATGGTAGAATTAAGCGTCTGGCCATATGGTCTGGCCACCTCATAGTGGATGATTCCCTTCCAATCCCACCAAACACACAGCAAAACCTTCCTGGCAGTCAATCCCGACTTGGCCACTGTTTGGAACGATTCACCGTCCTTCGACCACGACTGTTTTCGCTTGATATTGTCGTATGTGATCCATTTTTCGTCGCCAGCAAGCTTTTTTGTGCATCCAGCCTTTTGTCACATGCCGGTCTAACTCGATGTTTTCCATGATTTGATCGGTATTCGTCGTCAAAGGCCTTCCGCCGACTGGCTTATCCATGGTGTCGTTTTCACCTGCTCTGAATCGTCGAAACCATTCCTCCGCAGTTCGAAGTGATAGAGTACCATCCCCCAAAACACCATTAATCTTACGGAACGTTTCTCTAGCGGATTTACCTTTAACGAAGGAAAACTTAAAAAAAGAACGAATTTCGGCGTTAGTGAACTCATGCATAGCGTCGTTTTATAGGTAGGTTTTGCATCGTCAAGACCTTAGAAAGATATACTTATAGTATTGCCAGCTCTGTCGCGCTTTATACATAGCCGCGAAATTCAAAAGACAACCTAATATTAAGTATTCGGGGTGTAAGGAAAGTATTAAACCGAAAATTTGCTAACTTTATTTCGTTAAAGTATTCGAAATTTTCAGTACAAAGTCTTCCATAGACACGGAGGGTATCATATTATCGGGACCTTGAAAGTTTATCGTTTATTTCGACCATATTTCAATGAGAGTCACTACATAAACCACTATATATGATAAGTTATATTTCGATATCAAGCATCCATGATTTGAATTTTATTTTTCTTGATTGCTATAAAGTAGGCGTGGTCGAATTCCGATTTCACACATTTTTAGACTTTATTCTGAGAATATTCAGAGAATGTTATATTCAAATTAGTCTGCTATTGTTATGGAATTTACTAGAATGGAATTATGGTAAGTGCTACCAAGTCTATTTTTTATGTTGATTCACAAATCTGCTGTATTATTATTGCTAAATTGAAATATATATTTTTTGTGTTAATATTATTTCTCATAAAAAAGTAAAGCCAAGGTCCAGTTCATGTAAAAGCAACTACCTTTCCATGGCCATAACCCACATAAAAGCCTTCATTCTAGTTAACGTTCTTACTAAAATTAGACTATCGCAAAAATTGCATCTACACATTAACAGCGAATCAAAACAAAAACGTTAAAATTCGCTAGAATTGCATACAATTTCTTAAAAAAAAAATAAACGTTTTCGCGAATTTAGAACATCAAATATGTGTTGATTGAGACGATAATGCAATCTATCCATGACAATCAGTATCAAAGCGTCAACTAAATGTACTCAATATATGTATCATACCAATTACTTAAATATTTTACTTTACTATTTACCTCAAGCACAACTTCTTTCATAATACAAACGAAAATACTGAAAATTGAGCGCGTGCCAAGCGCGTCACATAGAAGACTTGCGCTGAAACTCAGCTTACAAGCATATCGCACGTCGAATGCTCTACATTCCAACACTGCTAAACGCAGCATGCCACATTCAGTCTGTTTTTATTGTTGTTGTAAGTTAAATTCATTGATTTTGCCACATATGAAATGAGTTTGTACTTCATTCGTTGTTCGTTTGCCTTTATTCAGCGCTTTGCTTTTGTAATGGCATTTTGTTTGTTGTGGACAAAAATCGCTTTCAGTTTGTGCGCGTTCTCGTTTTCATGCTGATTACGTTTAAACCAAATAACAACAATAACTACAAATAAAAGTAACATTTGCGAAAAAGCATCGTTTAAGCGCGCTAAGCAGGCCAAATGCCATTTATTTCAGTGGTGTTTATTGTGCTCTATTCAAACACCCGCTTGCCAAACATTAGGCTCGTTCACACTCTAATGACTTATCAATTGTTAACGATTGAAATAAGGGACTACATGCAAAGACATTTAACACTGTTTATTGTCTCATTATTATTGCTCATGTTCGCTATTTGTTGAGAGTATAATGGATGGTTTAAATGCTCTCATATACCTTTGGGTCTATTTATATTCAATAACTTTGTTCTTTACCGCCTCTACGAGCTTTTAGAGAATTCTTCACACTTGCTGTGATTTGGTATCATTTTTTAGAATGTTTGACATACTTTTGCGGCATTAAATAAAACAAAAATAATAAAAATATTGTAATAAATAATACTATATTTGAACATGTATATCTGAAATTCGTGGAAAATTCGACTAAAGCGACTTCTAATGAAATCTTTGTTTTTTTGTGTGGAGGTGCCCAGCTAATCTTCTGGCTTCTAGTATCAACTTAGAGCAGAATCTGATGAGCTTGAGAAGAGGCTTAAGTAATTAGCATATGGAAAAAGTTGGGGCTCTGCTGTTTTTCTGCGATTTACTATTGGACGAATGATTCGGACGGGTCGGAACTAATATCATGAGTTAGTTCCTTACTATCAGAGATATTTGTTGCTAAGATAGTATAAGCGTTTTGTTCACCTAACGGTTTGTTTTAAGTCCTGAAACTAAACGAGTTAGATATAGAGTTATATATACCAAACTGATCAGGGGAACGAGTAATGTTGAAATCCGGATGTCTGTTTGTCCGTCCATGCAGGCGATAATTTGAGCACCATAAGAAGATTGCTTTCGTAAATGGGCTACTGTCACGCCCACAAAATGTTTACGGGTGGGCGTGGTTCTGCCCCTACTAAGTTTTTTGTACATATCTCGTAAACTGCTGAAGTTATATCAACCAAACTCTCTAGGGTCGTTTTCTTGAGAAATATCCTTGCATCTTTATATTCCGTACAAAAATTGAGGAAATCGGATTATAACCACGCCCATCTCCCATATATCGGTTACGTTGAAAATTACTAAAAATGCTTTAATTCAGTAAGAAAAAACACCAGAAACCATAAATTTTATTATAAAGGTGGTACAGAAAGGCCACATTCAAATTGGTATTCAAAGTTTTAAATGGACGTGGTTTCGCCCACTTATAGGTCAAAACCATATATCCGAAACTACTTGACTAATTTCAATGAAATTCGGTTCATAACATCTTCCTGGCTTCCCAATGATATGTTATGAAAATAGGCCAAATCGTTTCACAACCACGCCTACTTTCCATATAACCAATTTTGAATAGTATCTCACTGATATAGAACGAAGTTTTCAATCAAAATCATTTTCTTTTTCCGTTTCATTAATTTACCCTAAAAATATATGGAATTGAATCGATTGGATTGAGAAATTGATTACCAAATGATGCTCTATGGTTCGTGTCTCGGCTAAACATTTTGTAAAATTATTTATTCTAAAAAGAAATCAAACTACACCAGTGCATTTCTTAATTCCTCATCAAAGTTTTTCATTCATCAATTTCGTCGACATTTTACAATTTCAGTCAAGCTTATCAAAAATTAACGCACCGCATCCAAACAAAAGAAAGTAGTGATTTACCTATTTGTCCAACACATTAAATTTGTTTACTTACAACTTAACTGCCTACTGATGTTTATTCACAAATTGTCTTAACTTTCAATGACTTCATATCCACAATGACTAATATTTGTTTAACGCAGCTTTTGTATGCAATTAATTTTTTTTCTTTTTTTTTCTCCTTTTCCCCACATATTTAGTCGAGTGCCATCCATTAGGGCTCTTAAGCTTTTGTGGTCATCATAAATTCACTTTTTGGCTAGTGAAATCGGTAATTGGGTCAGCTAGATTGGTCGCAGTAGAATTAGGGTTGTCCAAACGTAGGCATTCAAGTAACGCACCCACTCACATATGTGCATATTAATATTTGAAAATTGTTTGTTGTTTTAATTTAGTTGCTGAGTAGCTTAGCATTAAAGAGTTAATGTCTTTTTTGATTAAGTTAAATGGTTCGTAATATTTGACATATTTGGTGTTGTCTTTCGTGTTTTATGCTTCTCTTTTGTTTTTATTTTTTGTTAACATACCAAATTGTTTTAAATATGCTCAGCTAGAACTAAAAATTAAATCAAAGAAAGCAGATACGCCTATTTGGCTTTGAACTAATTTCGCAAACTATTAAAATCGCAAATTTATGCAAGAAAGGTGTTAACGGGATTTTGCAATATTACTGTTCGCAAATTTTATTAAGTTGTCTTTTGCTATTTATAGTTTGGTCTTGAGCTTGAAACATAAATTCTTAAGGTGTGGGTGTTAATTTCATTCAAATGGAAAACTTAAATTTCACACAAGAGTTAACAAAGTCTTGGGTATTAAGCTAGTTTTTTTGCTGCTAGCGACGCGTTTGTTTATGGAATTGGAGATAATTTTCTAATGACTTAAACTAGTCAAAAGTTAAAAAAATATAGAGTCAAATAGTAGCTAGCCCTATAGCTAATTTTTTATACCAGATATACATAACTGTATGAATGGATAAAATACCAGAATTATATATATAGAGTTAAAGAGTTTTGTTCATACTTTTTTTCGGACCAAAATGTTGGTTCAATTTTTTTTTTTACAAAAACATGTGAAACTCATGAATTGAGTGGGATAACTAATTAGAAACGAAGATTTATTTTGTGCTAAACATATTTTCTGTAACTTTGGCATGTGCTATGAGACGTTATTCTGTTGAAATTTCCAGTCAAACTTTTCTCAGCCCCCGACAAAATAACAATCTTCAGTTTACGGACAAATTATTCCTTATTTCTTCTTTTCATTTCCATCAATCCTACACCAGCAAAAACATCGCCACACTTTCACCACCATACTTCATTTCGCGTGAAACATGGCGAGAGTAGAACTATTGATTTTTTAGCGGTCAAACAATCTTTCAATATTCTAGGCCTATGAGTTAATCACTCCAAATGACATGCTACCACTGATTTGCAGTCCAAAATCAATGGGACACTCCAAAGTGTAGGCGTCGTTTTCGTTGAATATTAGTTAGAAGCGGCATCCTATGTGTTTCTCTGTGAAATAAGCAAAATTTTACCAAACGCAGGACAATTGTTCTCTTGGATATTTAGACTAAAAATCGTATTGAATTTTTCGTCAAGTGCCAGTTGAACTCTTTTTTGGGTCTTTTCGAAAGAGGATTACTATTTTGTGGTCTAATCTGATGTACTTTCCGGGTCTATTTTTAGGTTCAAGATTAGCAATTGTGGTTTTATTTTGGCAATTATTAAAGAAAAAAATAGATTTTGTTTTGAAAAATATTGACATTATTACAATCGCACAATTACAAAATTAGGTACATTGAGTAGTAAATAGTGTAACAAACCTACTGCCAAAATTTTATGCGAATCAAATATTTAAGAATTTTGTTATTATTCTAAACAAGCCCCTATCAAAACCTAGCGTTGCTAATTAACTAACTGACAACAGCTGTATATTGTCAATGTTCAAATAAATACACCAAAACCCAACTTATGCAGCAAAATTCATATTATGACCATAAACAGCTCTATAAATCTAGACGAAAAGTAAAAGTTGAGCTGATATCCATATTATCTATGAAAAACAATAAATTACTTCAAACTACTCTCTTCCGCTACAATAACTTTCTCAGTTGTTGCATCTTTTAACTGTCACAAAAAAAATAAATAAACAAAAAATTAAAATTTTCATTTTCATGCGCGAACGCAATTGAATGGCTGAGTGTGAAACCAAAAGTGTTGCACACCAACAATTTCCTTTTTATTGACACCAAAGACTTCCGAAAAAAATCATCTTCAATCACAGTATCAGCCGCAGATGACCTACACTTCCTGTTTGGTGTTAATAAATTGAAACTTGACGGGTGCTTAGACACGAGCAACAACAACTGCATATTACATATACATAGTTAAGCAAATCGCATCAAAAAACCGATATTTTGTTGGGCAGTGGGTCAGAGCAGCAAAAAAGTGCACTTCAAAGCAACTGGCTGGCACAAAAACAAATTGCAGCGCAAGTGAAAAGAATGAAAGTAAAAAGTCAAGTGGTCGAACTAAATTTGAAGATCGTTTTTTCTTCACAAAACTTTTTAATTTTTTTCCATTTTTTATATCTAATATATATATATTTTTAATTTCTAACTGCTTTTGTTCTGCGCTTTCCGGTTAAAGTGCTGCTGCACTTCCTATGCGCACTACTCTCATTCTTCGTTGTTGTTTTTTATGTATTTTTTTGTTGTTGTGTGTTTTGAGGGGGAGCGATTTCCAGATTAAATGCTTAAGACGGCACTTGAATGCGCTTTTATGCACTTAACTTGCATATCTTCTGTTGTTTTCACTTCTCATAAAAAGTTCATAAACATAAGTAGTGTAAACACACACACCACACATACACACATATATAAACATATACAAAAAAACAGTAATTTGTATTTACTGATATGCATGCATGCGTTTTGTTGTTATTGCTGCCGCTATTGACCCACTGTTGTGGCTGCACGTACTTAAGTCATTCTTTTCTGTGTGTTTGATTTTTTTTATATTAATGCTGCATTTATTTATATTCAACATATTTATGTATGTATGTATGTATGTTAACCTGCTTAAGCATCACTTGACTCTTCGTACACACTCACGCGCCGTTGAAATGTTAATTTTATTGTTGATCTGTCAAATTTTATCGACTGCTCCGTTGTTCGAAGCAGCTTCAACTGGATTTTCGGCTACCGACATTCACTGTTATGTGTAGTTGCTGCTGCGTTTGGCAGCTGTCAGTTAAAATTGACACTTTTTAATGTGGAAAATTAAACGAAATATTTTGTTACCGTTAATATCATTTGTAATACAAAGTGACAATTTCTACCATATACACTGCGCGTCATCAGGTTAACACACCTCTGGATCAAGTAGTTTTAGTTAATTTCTATCAAAACTAAAGAAGCTACAAATGTGACGTTTTTAGTCATTATTAATGAAGGCTGGCTAGAGCGACCTGGTTACACTTGGAATCTCCAACTGGCGCCTAACTGCGAAGGAAAGAGAGGAGTGGCGCGCTCTCATTGATTCGGTTATAACCAGCTAAACGGTTCAACGCCAATCACATACATACGATTAATCAATTTTCTACTAAATAAAACAAGAATTTAACATTTTATCTTTCTTCAATATTTTTTGATAATAAATTTTTTACGAAATCAATAGTAAAATTAGTAATTTAAATTGGGTCATCAGGGTAGCACATATCCGTTTTTTTAATTTTGTTTAACATTTTCAGCCAAGATCATGTTTTTCAATTTTTTAATTAATTAATTTAAGCATTTATATATTTTTTAAAAGTGTGTCGATCACCCATTATTGAGAATTACATCAAAGCACCGACTGGGTGGCGATTCGTTCAAATTTCAAATATAATTTCAGGAAATTAATGACCAAGGCTTCTTAATGATTTGAATTGGTTCTTATTTAGTGGAATTTTGCCAGCGAGACTCGTGAACTATCCCAGCCAATGATATCCATACGTTTTCTATTATATTGATGTCCGGTGATTAAGGCGGCCACTGCGTTAAAACACCATTTTGTCCCTTAATTCAAGACTTAATACTCGACCACTTTTAATATGTGCATTATTATGATGGAAATACCACGGCAAAGATCCAAACAAATTTTGAAAATAGCTAAAATCAGTTTCCCATACATTTTATATACCTTTGCAGTCATATTAGTACTATGTAGCCATTCCAGAAGACGTTCCTCTGACCGAACATCATGGAAATAATAATTATACACTTCGGGTTCATCCAAGTAAGACTTCTTTTAATCCGAAAAATACAGCATAGTACCAATTAGACTTCCATCTCTATGCACCTGGACAAAATGTAATCGTGTATCTCTTCGGTAAGCTCTAAGGTGTAATTTTTTATTTAGTTTAAATATTTTTACGTATGGACTATACTTTATAACTCATTAAACAGGAGATAAGCTCGCTTTAGCGCCACTATTTGCCCTGATCTTGAATTGATGAAAATTTGATGCTTCTCTTGAAATTGCTCAACTATCAGCAACCGGAAATACTTTATTTTTACTGCCTTTATTATTTTAGCCGTACTCCCACTTTAACCTAAAAAATTTCATCTAACTTTTTGACTTCTGACGAGTTGTTTTTGATATATCAGTTATCGAAAGCTGTTCTAAGCTTCGGATATTGATTTCTATTGAACTTATAGCAAATTTCTTTTACCCATATTAAATAAAATAGAGCATTTGAACAGTACAAAAAATTTGAAAAAATTAGAAAACAACTTGGGTGTGCTAACCTGTTGACCAAAAATAAAGCACACTTCTCGGCTAAAAATAAGGAAAATGTTATATAACAGGACATTTTTATGGGTTGCTGTTTTAAGCATAAACTGTTGATACATACAAGAAAAAATTAAAAAACCAAGTTGACTTAAGTTAAGAGCAAAAAAACTAAAAGCAATTATATATAGTCTGGTGAAGGTGTGCTAACCTGATGACGCGGAGTGTATTTATCACAAATTTTTGAAATGTTTTGGATTTATTTTTAAAGAGATTTTTGATATTTGGGGTTTGAAAGACACGGGAAGTTAGTAAATTGATCATGAATTTGATTGAATACGATTGGATTACGGATTTTAAAACTTTTAATACCAGCGATGATTCGAAAAAGAGACATTGAGAAAGTAGTTCCATATATAACTGTTATCAGGCTTATCTATGTCTGGCAAATCAAATCAGCTCTTGTAAAAGTCCTCTAGTAACTATGCGCCTCTTATTCAAGTCAATATTTCACAACATATCTTATTTAATTTTAAAATTTTTTCACTTTCTTTCAAATGTAGTCAGTTGCTGAAATTAAGCTAAAAATGGGAATCTCGCTGCACCTCACAGCTTCAATTCGTCGAAAATAAGTTACCAAATCACTTAAGCATGAGCTATGCTAATTGCAGTATATGCATGAAATTAGCATGAAATATGCATGAATTATGAAACTCAACTAAGCACATCCATATATACATAGATACATAAGAGCAAGTGCATTTCGCTTTTCATAGATCAAGCGCTATGAAATTGCCTTGAAAGTAAGCGATTTGGCCATCCTTCTGATGCCACAACAGCAAGTCAAATAAATAAATTCTCCAATTTCCTATAGTAAATACATATTTATACATTTTTTATTTATTCTCATATTAGAAGTGAGTGTGTATGTACAATTTTTTCTCACATTAATTGTTTGAATAAAATTTTTCCACGGTTTACTATATTTGAATAATTCTTGCCAATTATTTTTTCCAATTATAAATTTTATACACAAATTACTGACTGCAAGCTGCATGTGGCAAGCGAGCATTTGCTGGGGAGTCCAAATGCTAAGCAAACAATTAGAAATGCATTTGAAGTGCACAAATCGAAGCGTTTAGCACAAATGAGGCGCATAAGTGAAGCGTTCAGAGTGTTGTAATGAGTTGAGACTGCATCGGAGTTCCATGAGTTCGAAGGAAAATTGAAAGTTAGAAAATGAAGATGAAAATGTTTAGTACAGAAAATATGCATACCTACTTGTATGGGCGTATGTGTGTGTTGTCCAGCACAATTAAGAAAACTCCTCAAGTGAATGTTGGTCTGCTGCTGAGAAAGTATGGCAAAATAATTTGAAGAAAAGAAAAAGTCAAATTAAAATGTGGTAACCTGCAAGTGTCTGAATATATGTAATTGTGTTTGTGGGTCTATACTTTTTTGTATGAAAATCAAACTTTTGTATGCTGAAAAAGGAGCTAAGGTAATTTTCTTGAGGAGCTTACTGTACCAAGCACTATGATTGGTTAATTTAAAATGCGCCGTTAGTTCTGCTTTTTCCAGACTGGATAAGGCAGCGAAGCGAATGGGTAGGTGAATGAGGACAAAACGAAATATCTTCTGTCATCAAACAAACAGTCAGCACACTTGCGTATTGTCTCCCACGTCACTGTTGACGTGATCCAGCGCAGGATCACTCTTGGCAACAGGTGCTACTTTGGACTGAGTAGGTAATTGGAAAGTAAAGTCTTCTCTCGACGAACCAAAATCAAGCTCTACAAGTCGCTTATCATTCGCGTCCTGCTTTATGGTGCAGCAGCGTAGACGACGTCAACATCCGATGAGACGACACTAGGAGTTTTCGAGAGAAAAAATTTGCGCAAAATTTATGGTCCTCTGAACAATGGCAACGGCGAATACCGCAGACGATGAAACGGTGAGCTGTACGAGTTATACGACGATATTGTTCAGTTCAGCGAAAAAGACAGCGGCTACGCTGGCTAGGTCATGTTGTCCGAATGGACGAAAACCCTCCAGCTCTGAAAGTGTTCGATGCAGTACCCGCCGGAGGAAGCCGATGAAGGGGAAGGCCTCCACTCCGTTGGAGGGACCAGGTGGAGAACGACCTGGTTGCACTTGGGATCTCCAACGCCGAACTGCGAAGGAAAGAGAAAAGTGGCGCGCTATCATCGATTCGGCTATAACCGGCTAAACGATTTCAACGCCATACATACATATTATGAAAGTATTTTTGAATACAGTATCGTTGCTGTCAAAATCCATAAAATCTCTAATGCCCTCAATGAAGCTTTATGATATCTTCACAGAGAATCATTTTTCGTGGTATAAGCTTGAGAGCTTTTAGGTTAAGTTGCTGGTTCAGACGATTTTCGGAAACCTATGGCTTAGTGCAGAAACTTTCAGAATAAAGGTTTAATTACATATTTTTGATCGTTTTAATCGATTTTTGAGGTTCTCAATAGTATATTCACTGAGATATCCTCTTATACTTAATCTAGTTAAAATGTTTAGTTCTGCTTTCTCCAGACTGGATAAGGAAGCGAAGCGTATGGGTCTGGTGGTGAACGAGGACAAGACGAAATATCTCCTGTCGTCAAACAAACAGTCAGCGCATTCGCGTCTTGGCTCCCACGTCACTGTCGACAGTCATAACTTTGAAGTTGTAGATAATTTCGTCTACCTGGGAACCAGCATTAACACCAATAACAATGTCAGCCTGGAAATCCAACGCAGAATCACTCTTGCCAACAGGTGCTACTATGGACTGAGTAGGTAATTGGAAAGTAAAGTATTCTCTCGACGAACCAAAATCAAACTCTACAAGTCGCTTATCATTCGCGTCCTGCTTTATGGTGCAGCAGCGTAGACGACATCAACATCCGATGAGACGACATTAGGAGTTTTCGAGAGGAAAATTTTGCGGAAAATTTATGGTCCTCTGAACAATGGCAACGGCGAATACCGCAGACGATGGAACGGTGAGCTGTACGAGTTATACGACGACATTGACATAGTTCAGCGAATAAAAAGACAGCGGCTACGCTGGCTAGGTCATGTTGTCCGAATAGACGAAAACACTCCAGCTCTGAAAGTGTTTGATGCAATATCCGCCGGAGGAAGCCGAGAAAGGGGAAGGTCTCCACTCCGTTGGAGGGACCAGGTGGAGAACGACCTGGTTGCACTTGGAATCTCCAACTAGCGCCGAACTGCGAAGGAAAGAGAGAAGTGGCGTGCTATCATCGATTCGGCTATAACCGGTTAAACAGTTTCGACGCCATACATACATATTATGAAGGTTTTTTAGAATACAGTATCGTTGCTGTCAAAATCCATAAAATATCTAATGCTCTCAATGACGCTTTATGATATCTTTACAGAGAATCATTTTTCGTGGTTTAAGCTTGAGAGCTTTTAGATTAAGTTGCTGTTTCAGACGATTTTCGGAAACCTATGGCTTAGTGTAGAAAGCTTTTAAAAGGTTAAGATTAAACTTTCAGAATAAAAGTTTAATTACATATTTTTGATAGTTTTAATCGATTTTTGAGGTTTTCAATAGTATATTCACTGAGATATCCTCTTATACTTAATCTAGTTAAAATATTAGCTTGTATTTCATGTTAGTTCAAAAAGCGAATGTTTGTTGTAAGAGCTCAAAGTTTCTTTCTAAGAGTTTATCAGCATGAGTGATCAAGGAAAACTTCCTTATAGATTGTTCGGAATCTGACGCACGAACGAAATATAGAGTATTTTCACTACTCTATTGGAAAAAGCTTGGGACATCTGGTATAGAGTGATTGCCCAATGAACAAAAACTTTCCAAAACTGAAACCAATGAAAACAGCGGCGGATTGACCTTAATAAATTACTGGAACCTTTGTTATTGAAGGTCTTCACTTCCGATTCCACATCCGATTATTAGAAACCAAAAATGTGAATGGAGTAGTAAAAATTTTTTTAATGATTTTTTCTAAGAAATAGAAAAGGGTACATAAATTATTTTTATTGCTCATTCTACTTTAGATTAGATTTATTATATCCGAATTAACTGTCTCCAAAGCAATGAGGAAGAACCCGCATGCACTTCGAATCATCATTCAAGAAAAGTTTAGTCACCATTAGTGCGCTTAGTGAAGGGATTTGTTTTAAGCTAATCAAAATACAATCAAATCACAAAAAGCAACAATAAACAATCACCACAAATTCATTCATTTATATTGCTAATTTGTGTAACAATCAAGAACAGCTAGAGCTATTTGGAGCCATTTTCTCAAGTCAATCAAAGTGGGGATTACTTCAACAAGTGACACAGTAAGGTCTCTGAATTTGCATAAACGCGCCGGTGACAATTAACGCAGCTGAGGAGACTCAGGCATTCATTTGTGATTATACATGGTGTGTGTGTTTGTTGGTATATATAATGAGAACGAGAGAAAGCAAATGTTGCTTGTCAACTGAAGAAGCGAACACCGTCAAACCGTTTGGTGCTTTGCTTTTGTGACGGTTGATCGATTGATTGTTGTACTAATGGTGTGCTACAACAGCAACAACACAATGCGACACAACAATACGGTACACATGTAAAATACAGTTAGACTAGTTCTTTTCACTACAAACCAACAACAAAGAGATAAATTAGCATACAACAACAATGTGACAATTGAACAAAAATGTCTTCGAGCGGCATGAATGGCCGAGGAATGAAAATGAAATTCTTGTTGGTGTGTTGGAATGTGCGAGCGCTTTTGGCGGTGTTCGAGTGACTAAAAGATATCCGCGCGTTTGAAAGTGAATTTGCATTTGCTTGAGCGATTTTTTTTTTCAATCCACTTCTGCTTCGAAAATGAACTGTAAAGCCGCGAAAGCAAAATTTAATTATTATCATTTTCGGTTTTCTTATTTATTTTGGAAGAAATTCACACTCTTACACTTTCGTTGCGCTCAATCGTTGTTGTTGTTGTTGTTCTGTATGTGCTTTCTGTTGGTCGCAATTAAAAATCGATGCTTTTTTACTGTAACTAAGCAATCATTATAATTTATGTTTCCACACACTAAAGAAACAGCGTTTACCACAGTTGGCAGCGCCAATGATGGTTCGCATTCAACACCATTCACTGTCATTAATATTTCTGCTCCACATTTTGGCCTCGGAAGTGGTGCGTTCGTGGTGCTCATTTAAGTTGTAACATTTGCTGAAATTCTACGTGAAATCATGTTTCATTTTTCGCTCGCAAACATGATGATTTTCTCAACTTTGAATGCTAGTAAATCAAATAACCTTCGATGATTATTGGTATTAATCTCTTAAGTATTTTTTAACTCATATAGCAACTCACATTTTTTTTTAAATTGTTGAAATATTTGTTAGTAATTGATATGTGTTCGTGGAAAAATATACCTATTATTATTTGCGGACTTTCGCTTTCTTAAGAATTTGGGTATGCTTTTGTAAATAATAATATTTATTATAAAAAAACTAATTTTGTTTTTAAATTTCATGTTAAAAAATTTGAAGAGTTTCGCATCTTTCTGTTTTTTGTACATATATTTGTTTCCAGATTTTGCCCTAATGGTCTTAGAACAGATCACTTTAAACTGTCAATACCAGTCAATGTATATGGAAAATGTGTCGAAAACAATATTTTTTGTTTGGTTTATTATTTATATAGAAGTAGATCTGAGCGAACATAGTTTATAGTAATAAATCCATCCACCTAGCGGAAAACTTTATTACAAATGTATTTCCGTCTCTATTACTAAAGCTGGTTTCAAATATACTTTAAATCAAAGATTGATTAAAGTATCTCTTGCTATTTCTGATACATCGCTTGAGTATGCAGACATGGGTGCAATATCATTGTCTTTGTCGTGTAAAAATTGCACACTGATGTGTGGAAAAATAAACAGTCGAGTTAAGAATGTGTCGTTTTTCCACTTATTACGTCGTATTATTTTTATCCACAATAACGACTTACATATTAGGTTAGCAAATATTGCAAATTCTCTAGCCGCTAGTGATCGGATTTAGCTCAAATATGCGCCATTTCATTCGATAATCTGTTTCCATCTAGACGGCAACTTTATAATACCCCCCTCGTAGAAGCTCCCCTCCTTATTTGCGAAGAACTCGGACAGCCACTTTTCACAAGAGTCTTTTGAATACAACTTTACACCACCAAGGGCGTTCGCCATTAACAGGGGCAGGTGGTAATCAATTGGCGCTATGTCCGGGATATATGGTAGATGCAGTAAAATCTCCCATCCGAGCTCCCGTAGCTTCTGATGAGTCATCAACGAAGTGTGTGGTCTGGAGTTGTCCTGGTGGAACACTACACTCTACACTCTTCCTGTTGGCCAATTCTGGACGCTTCTGGTCGATCGCATACTTCAAGCGGTCCAGTTGTTTGCAGTAGATGGTAGAATTAAGCGTCTGGCCATATGGGAGCAGCTCATGGTGGATGATTCCCTTCCAATCCCACCAAACGAACAGCAAAACCTTCCTGGCCGTCAATTCCGGCTTGGCCATTGTTTGGGATGATTCATCGGCCTTCGACAACGATCGCTTCGCTTGATATTGTCGTATGTGATTCATTTCTCGTCACCAGTCACCATCCGCTTCAAAAATGGGTCGAGTTCATTCCGTTTCAGCAGCATATCGCAGGCGTTGATTCGGTCCAGAAGGTTTTTTTTGCGTCAAATCATGCGGCACCCAAACATCAAGCTTTTTTGTGTATCCAACCTCCTGCAGATGGTTTAAAATGATTTGGTGACTAACTCCCATCTCCTGGGTGATGTCACGAGATGTCACATGACGGTATAATTTTCCTTCTATTCTATATTTCCAGTATTTGATCGGTATTCGTCGTTATAGGTCTTCCGCCGACTGGCTTATTATGGTGTCGTTTTCACCCGCTCTGAATCGTCAAAACCATTCCTACGCAGTTCGAAGTGATGCTACCCTACCCCCAAAACACCATTAATCTGGTTGGTCTAATGGTTTTGCCTTTAACGAAGGACAACTTTAAAAAGCGCGAATTGCGGCGTTAGTGAACTCCATGCTTACACGTCTATAACTGTTGAACGCAATATCCATAGTAATCACGCATGGGTCGTTTTGTAGGTTATGTCAAGACCTTTCAAAGATGTAAAGTATTGCCACACACGAGCTTTGTAGCGCTTTATAAAAAAGCGGAAGGGAGATGTTTGCCAACCTAGTACCAGAATTAGTCACGATTTTTTGCAAGAAGAACGAAATATTTTGCGTTACAAACCATATTGTCATAGGGTGATCAGATATAACGACATATTTTGTGTTACAATGATATTTGTTAAAATGTAATTAAATTTTTCATGTTGATATTTTGCAGCAATAACGACATAATTCAAAGGGTTACGTTTATGCCACGACAACCCTTTAGTACACTCGATTTAGTCCATTTATCCTCAGTGTTTTATTTAATATATTGCATGCCACTAGTTTATTCTCTTCAAATGGATTGAAATTCAATTAAAATCTTTAAACAGTTCTTCTGAAAAGTCGACTTTTTGAGTTGGGACACTGTTCATGTAAATGGGCGATTTGTATGTACTCATATAAATGAATGAATTCAATTCATTCAGGAAGGAAAAGAAATTGTAATAACATAATAAATTTATAATACTTCAAAACTACACAAACTCACAAAATCACCTACATTTTAGCCAGTTCTTTTCACTTAAAACATCTAAAATACCGCAATATGCTAGAGAATTTGCAATATAAACAAAGAAAAAGTCGGAAATGAGATTGTCATGGAATTGTTTGCACGCCCCGAGCCAAATATTTTCAGCAAACTCTTGTTTACATTTCAATGGAAACAGGCTATAGGTCACTAGATGTGCAAAACCCCCGCAACAATAATCATAACGGTAACACATATTAAATTCGTACTAATTTCCTATTGACATAATGACCGAAACGACAACGATGATTAACTGCACCATAAACGTCTTTGCCACTGGTCATTGGCATGTTCATTGGTAGTCACGTCGATGGTGAATTTGCATATCATTACTAGAAGAATATTACCATTGATGGAGAACTATGGCGAATATGCGACAAATTAACGAGAATTCTAAGAACGGGGAACAAATGACGTTTCATTCAATATATTGCTACATCTACATACTGCTTTATATTTTTGTCATATTATGATCTACTGCTGTATAGGTGGACCTATGAGGTTGATATGTAATCTTCCTTTTTATAAGATGATTTGAGTTGAAAATCGAGATGAGATGGGATTTTTCTTTTCGATGTAAAGTGCCTTTTATGTTTACCCTCTTTCAATTCGTCCATCTCTCTTTCTCTATCTCAGTTTGTCTCTCATTCACTCCCTCTATTTTTCATCGAATTTTAGTGAATATTTTCGAAGATTTGTGCAGGCAACTGGGCTAAGGTTTCAAATTGTCTTTTTGTAAAATATTTGGCAAATTTTCTAATCCTAAACTCCTTAAAACCACTAAAATGTCCACTAGAATTGATATCTCCTACTTCTAAACTCAAATATGTGATCAAACTAAATCAACTGTGGCACCAAAATGATTGCTCAACTCACCAAATTAACGTTTCGCAGATTGGCTTGAGGCAACCGAAATGCTGTTGGGCGCAAAATTGTGTCAAATCAAACAAAAACCACAAAATGTTGTCTCATTTGCTGCTTCCGCGCCACTTGACTAAGCTCAAACAACAAAAACATAAAAAAAAACCAAAAACAATAAGCAAAATAGCAGCGCAGGTGAACAACGAAAATTTCCATTGGCAAAGCTAAGCAAAGTGGTGCAGATAAGCAAAGGCAATAGCAACAACAACAACAGCGTTGAATGAATGAAAGATGTGTCGCCTTCGGTTTATTTGGCACAACAATGCACGGAACAGCAACAAAGCCGGCTAGTAATTACAACAACAAAAGGAACTAAAGATAAAGCATTGGTATTAGAAATGCGCTAGTGGAAGCAGCGGCCGCAGTTGGCAGAGCGGCTGCGCAGAACCTTCACTTCACTTCAGCGCGTCGTCCGCTGCGGATTGGGAATTGGTGCGCAGGAAATTCTTGAGGTTGATTTGCATTTCGCCGCTGCAATCAGTTACTAAATGTGGAAATAAAATAAATATATGCAGCAGCAGCGGCAATCTCAACCAACTCACCACTAAAGCAGCGCTGCCGTCCAACCGCGCGCCGAACGGAAAGTTATGCTCAAAATTGATTTCGTATAAAATGATGAATTCTTTCCAATCGCGCGCTGTTGCTTGTTTTTATTTTTGTTGTTGCTATTTGCATGCCAGTAGCAGCCGCTTGTTGTATTTCTCATCGCTTGGAGGTAAAGTCGTTAAACTCTTTTGCTTCATTTTATATTTTATTTTCATATACTTATAGTTGAGTTCATATTTTCTTTTATTCCTCTTTGTCTTCTTCGTTATTAAGTAAATGTGGCGTTGCTGGCGATATTAATAAAAATTCAATCAATGCTAATGATGCGCTAGTTCTAATGCTGTGCGCACATTTTCTTATCGCGCCTATTTGTTGCACGTTGCATGTTGCATGTTTAGTTAAGTGAATTGTGTGTGGCAGCTGTGGCGGTAATGAATTAGGCTTGCAGCGTTTTTTTGTGCAGCGGAAGTGCCGTTATAAGTTGTACGTTATGCGTTTTGATCGATATAATTCTAGTTGAGTGCTTCTGTGTGTGTGTGGATTGATCATTTTTGGACATATCTGACTACTTATTCGAAATTTTTTATATAATAAAATTAGAAGCTAGTGAGATTCTAGTCTTACAAAATAGTAAAATCTCCAAATAATTTATTTTGAATGATTTAGTAAAAGTTTAGGATTTTCTGTAGCAAAATCTCAAAGACCCTAAAAATTATTAAAATCATTAAGAAAAGCGAAAAATATTAAGTTCATTCAACAATTGTATTTTTTAATTGATTTTTATTAAAATTAAAAAAAATATAGGTGGCAACCCTTTTCACAAAAGTTTATGTAACATATGTTTTAGCTTACAATATTTAATTTTTTAAATGTTTTATTTCATTTAATTAAATAGAGAATTACAAACAGGTGGCAACACTCTTAAAAAATAATTAATAATTATTTCAATTGTAAACCTTTCTTAATTGTTTTAGTTTGATATTCATATTATTTAAATTTTTTGAATGAAAATTTTTAAACAGGTGGCAACCTTCCCAAAAAATATTTTATTAACTACATAAGTAATCTAACTTATACCGGCTTCAGTACTACTTCACTTTCTGTATTTTAAACTAAAACTTACAAACATATGGCAACCTTTTTAAGCCATTTGAGAACTGTAACTAACAATAAAAAACTGTATATTGTCACTATAATTTTTTGACCATTCGAAATTTTTATTGAAGTACTATGTGTTTCTACTGCGATTACCGTTATGCGCCTCACTCAAACGACAACTTCAACTTTCCTCACAAGTGCCCACAATTTCGAACTGCAAGCTCACTGTGTGTGCACAAGTGCAAAGCGAGCAAAGTGCATACACTTGTTGCATGTTGTTGTTGTTTGCGATAGCATGTGGCGCTTAAACGCTAATATTGCCACATTAGTACACTAAATGCAGGCATTCACATGACTGAAGACTGCCCACTGCTCATTTAATTTTAACTGCAGGCAGGCCACACACGCTTCCGCGTAGGCTAAGTACACGCCAATATTGATGTGCAAGTGGTGCTATACTATATGCCACAAATATAGAAGAGGTACATAAGCCCATAAAAATAACAACAAATAAGCGCATACACTTTAATGAGTGTGTATGTATAAAGTACAGTGTGGTATGAGCAATGAGTAGAGATGGAAAAATTTTTTTTATGGAATTTTTATATAAATTTTTCATGACACTTTGGCATTGAAAACGTGATAAAAACTTAATTTTTTGTATACTCACAACTTAAATTGACAAAACTAATTTAAAAGTGTGGCAACTCTGTTAATTTTATTTTTAAATTTTTTTGAATTTTGCTAGGTTTTATAGTAAAAACTTTATGACTTTTACATAAAATATATTTTTTTTTTAATTTTTTTTTGTAAAAAATAATTTTTTTAATAAAAATTTTCGAACCACCCTTTACATATTAATAGTCTCCAAAGCTTCTCCAGTTCCTTCCTGGTACTTTGCCCTCCAGTCAAATAGTTATGATGGTCATTCAATCTTGCAAGTGCTCGTATATATACATAAATAAATGTATATAAATTTATATATCTACTTATATGCTTGTATGTCTGCCATGCCCCAGCACATTGGCATTGTTCTACCAGCGCGCTATTGTTTCTACTGTGTCTGCGGCCGTTCGTAATCTTATCAGGTGGCGCGTTAATTTAATGAGCATTTGTAACGCAACACTCCTGCAATACGATGAGTGGCTGTCCGTTGATGAGAGGCGTTTATATGCGCATACATTGTAACTCTCTGCACGTGTATGTGGCATGCAACATATTATACATATATTCGCCAGTGCATTGTTTCGCTGCAATTTATTGCCAATTCTTTACATGTGTATGTGTCTGTGTGGTTTATGTTAGTGTACTTTTCATATTGGCGCCTGTGCATAATTCAATTTAGTCAATTGGGGTGGGACGAAACGATTATTCAGAATTCATATACTTTGCTTACAACCTTCGTGTTTGCTAATATCACTAATCTGATCGGGCGGCTGGCACCTGCGGCAAAGTGGCAAGTATATGGCTGGAAATTTATTGAATTGGTATTTGTTTTTTTAATATTTTATATTTTTTGTAGGCATATATTTAAATAGAATTCCATACTAAATCTACAGAAATTTAAAAAAATAAAATAAATTTTTTATTTTTTTTTTTAATTTCAATTTTGCTTTAGAATATTTTTGTAATGTTTTTGTTACTCTGTGCTGCATTCAGAATTTATTTGCAAAATTATATTCCATACTTCGGTATATAATGTAATTTTTAACACTTATGAATTCATATATATTTCTCATACAAATCTCTGGGTCACTTAAGGGTTATCCTTGTAGCTATACATTATAAGGAAGCTTAAAAAGATATATATAGATTCATACTCTATAACTGTTTTATACAAACATTTCTTCCGTTATAAAAAAGTCTATAAGCTCATTTAGCTGAAAACCAAAGACTTAAGCAACGAACTTCAATTCATAAGGACTTATTTGTGGATTGTGTTCTTGGTTTGCACTTTATATATTTTTTTCTTTAACAAAAATTTATGAAAAAAATAAAATGAATATAATTTTAACGAATATCTAATAAATTCATGCTCGTATGCATTTAAAATGAAAATTATCAAACCACCTGCTAATCTATAATAGACCTAAGAATCGCTAAACAGTTTAAATAATCTGCGAAATTTTCCACCGGAAACGAGCAATAACTTCAATTAAATAATTTTCTAAAATTTAAAATTTATTAAACTAATTTTCTAACTTTTGTATTTGCAAATCGTCAAATTCTTGCCAAATGAAATTCTCACGCCAATTCAAAGGCGCACACAATCAGCGCGAGAAATCAAAATCACAACGGCAGCAACTTCCTCAGCAGCGGCAGGCATACATACATATATACATATGTGTAGTGAAGAACCTTATCTGATAAAACGCACAACATTTTGGGCGCGCAATTTGTACACGGTTTGAACAAATTATTTGAAAATCGATAAAGATCAAGAAACTAACAACGACAATAATGATGTTGGTGGAGCGAAAGCAATTTTCCGTAACTCACTTATGGGTGTGTGTGTGGTTATTTATTAGGTTAGTTATTTGTTCGGACAGATATGCATTTCGATATAAGGATGGCAATCCTTATTTATAATCATACTGCTTTATAATCATACATATCATAATCATCAGACATAACTGCTTGAGTTACATAGCTACATTACTAGTTAGATTCTTATTAGAGGAGATTAATTAAGATTCTTATTACATTTTCAAGAAAATATTTTTTGTCAGCAATCGTATAGTTTTGAAGCGCTTATTGTAATATGTAATTTATTTCGAAAATTGTATTAAGTAAAAAATTATAAACAAGTGGCAACACTTTTCGCATATTTTTTAAAATCTCTTTTATTTTTTTCCCTAAAAGTCCTAAAACTAAACGAGTTAAATATATCAAAAAAATTGAGATTGAGATATCTTGATGAAACTTAATACACGTGTTTCTTGGTACCATAAGTTCGAAGATGGGCGAAATCGGACCACTGTCACGCCCACAAAATGGCGATAACAGAAAACATATCAAGTGCTATAATCAATTAAGCTATGGAAGTAAAGTTTGGTATGAAGGATAGCACTGTGAAGGGGTATATTTGGATGTACTTTTTTTGGGAAGTGGGCGTGGTCCCGCCCGCTACTAAGTTTTTGTATACATCTCGTAAACTACTTAAGCTATATCAACCAAACTTTCTGGAATCGTTTGTTTTACCCACCTTTTTACTACCTTACACTGTCCAAAATTGGAGGATATCGGATTATAACCACGCCCACCTCTCCTACAAAGGTTAAGGGAAAACACCAGAAACCTTAAATTTCATTGTAATGATGGTACAGAAGTGCTGCACTTAAAATGGTATACACAATGGTACACCCACTTATGGGTCAAAAACCGTATCTCCGAAACTACCTGACCAATTTCAATGAAATTCGATTCGTAATATTTTACTTGAATGTCAATGATATGTTGTGAAAATAGTCCAAATCGGTTCACAGCGACGCCTACTTTCCATATACAAGAACTTTGAAATCGATTTGAATCGTTTACTTTACAATATATAAAGTTAGCATTAGTGAAGCTATCGGTACATAACTTTGCACAAATACTGCATTTATACGAGTATCGTAGTGTGGCATCAGCCTTCTATATATATATATATATATATATATATATATATATATGTTTCTATATCGAACATGGGGACTTCAGTGCTTCTGATAAAATTTTGACCGAAAATATAAGTAAGTCTCTCAGATACAAATCACAACGCCATTTAAAGTTGACCCATTTGTTTCTAAAAAAAAAGAACAAAAGAAAACAATGTTTTTTGTTCATTTCAAAAATAATTTATTTTGGTCCAAGGAGATTTGTTTCAGCTAATATTTAAAAATTAGATCGCGTAAATGGGCACCTTTAGCTTTGACAGCTAAATGCACTCTTTTTTCGACATTTTCCATGACTTTGGCCAATGTTTCGGATGATATGGCGGCTGTTTCACGTCGAATGTTGGCTTTCAGTTGAGCTAAGGTCTTTGGCTTATTAGCGTATACCTTGGATTTCAAATAACCCCACAAATAAAAGTCTGGTGGCTTCAAATCTGGTGATCTCGGTGGCCAGTCAACATCACCATTTTTCGATATCAATCGCCCGGGGAAAAATGGTCGCAATAAATCGAGCTGTATGGCATGTAGCCCCGTCCTGTTGAAACCAGAAGTTATCCATGTCATTTTTTGCGAATAATGGGTATCACAAAATCCGTTATCATGGCTCGATAACGCTCACCATTGACTGTTGTCGTGGCTCCATCATCGTCTTCGAAAAAATACGGTCCGATGATCATATTCGCGCAAACACCGCACCAAACTGTTACTTTTTGGTCGTAAAGAGGCTGTTCTTCAATTAATTGAGGATTTTCGGTGGCATAAAATCGGCAATTTTGCTTGTTTACGCCTCCATTCAACGAGAAATGTGCCACGTTGAGTTAACACAATTGAAAAGTTATTTTGAATATAAAGCTGAACAATTTCAGCGCGTTCTTTTGGAGTGTACTGTTCCATGGTATAAATTGTCTTCGAATGACGCTTCTAACGCGGTATGACATTAGCCGATTAGTCAGCGCTGTTAAAAGTTACAGCGTTGCCAGATGGGTCAACTTTAAATGGGTCAACTTTAAATTATTTTGAAGAAATTCAGGTGGAATATTTTTCTTCCAATAATATGTCTTCGGGCCAAAAATGAGTGAAATCGGGTCATAACTTCCCCTAGCTCCCATATAACTAATATTAGGGTTTCAAACTTTCAATGGACTTTATGCCGAATGTGGATCAAATTGTTATTAATAAAATTAAATAAATAAATTTCGAGAGTATAAAATGTTCGGTGACACCCGAACATAGCCCTTCCTAACTTGTTTTTTATCTAAAATTTTTCTAACAATCGAAATCTGTATATTTTCATTAATTTTCTGCCCATTTTTTAACTTTTTTGTCTTACCTGTCCTAACAGTAAAAAAATTTAACAAATAAAAACTGCTCCACTTCTGGCATTTAGCAGACAATTTGAATTGATATAATTTATTGTAATAACTTAATATATATTACATTTTAAACAACAATATAATCAAAAAAATCGAAAAAAACTTCAAATTTATGATAACAACTAATCGATAAAATATGAGCACATTTAGTTTATAAAAATGTAAAAACTTTTGTTTTCTCAGACACCTGCCATTCACTTGTGTCACTTTCGATTGCCAGCGAAAAATATTTCTTTGAGATTCTTCCATTTATTTTTAGCTCAAAAACGCCACTTTCCTTTAAAAGCATAATAATTTTAACAAAATTTTGTTTCGCTACTTCGCAGCCTTTATACACATGATAATCAAATGCTTATTTATTTGTTTACAATGGCAGTACAAAAGACGCGTCGCGTCTTTAAAAGAATTGTATTATCAAATACACATATTTACATATGACATTCTTCGCGCATGCGAGCCATTGATATGCATAACAGCATGCCGAATGAGCAGCAGCTACACACTGGAGCAACAACAAATGTAACAGAAGTGCTGCACAAAGCGTAAGCAATAAATAACGGTTATTCCAACAATCACTCAGAAGGTAAAAGTAGATGAAAAAAAATGTAATTGTTTATCAGAAATTAATAAAAAACGTCGAACGCCGATTTCCAGCGCGCCAGCAACGACAACTGATTTCTTCCAGAAGTGATAACTTGCGTACAAATTGTTAGCTGCTGTTCGATTGATGCTGTTAGTGTTGTTGTTGTTGGTTTCCAATCGAACTTTCGGTGGGGTCCATGAGTGATGCATGCACATACTTCCACTTCTGTGTGTGTGTGTGTGTGTGTTGTTGCTGTTGCTATGTTGGAAAAAGTGAAAACTTTCTATGAACGGTGTTAAACGATGTTGCTATGCATTTCTACAGGTGTATGTGTGTTTGTGCGTGTGTATGTGTCTGTTTGACTGTGCGCAATTATAATTCTATTAAATATGACAACAAGTGAGTTAAGTCTATTTTATAATAACTGTTAAATTATTGATGCAGCCCTGGTGGTTGTTGGTTTTGTTTTCTCAAACTGTTATTGCATACCACTGGCACACATTTTCAACAAATTTTAGAAGGGAAAATGCTGTTGAAATGTTGAAGAGAGTGCAATGACACACATACATTCATATATATGTACATACATACATACATACATTCATATTAATATTGATATATATACATACATATGGAACTATGTGCATTTAAGTAGTTAGTTGGTTGCACGCGTTTAAATTAAGAGAAATCTCACTGACTTGCGTTGTTTCATGCGGGAGTCACGTACTTTATGTTGGATTTTTTTTTAAAACACTGACCTCCAAAAAATTGAAATATTAAAGCAGATGGAAATGTGAGACATATCTGTTTATAATGGACATAGTAAGGAATATTTTGTCTTTTGAATTTCACGGCTATGTATAAAGCGCTACAGAGCTCGTATCTGGCAATAGTACTATATATTTTTGAAAACGACGCTATGCTTGATTAGTTTGGATATTGCGATCAACAGTTATCGACGTGTAAACATGGAGTTCAATAACGCGCTATTTTAAAGTTTTCCTTCGCTAAAGGCCAATCCACTAGAGAAACGTTCCGTGAGATTAATTGTGTTTTTGGGAATGGTAAACTATCACTTCGAACTATGGAGGAATGGGTTCCACGATTCAGAAACCCCATGGATAAGCCAGCCGGCGGAAGACCTGTGACAACGAATACCGATCATATCATTGAAAACATTGAGTTATACCGGCATGTAGCATCTCTTGACTTCCCCAGGAGATGGGAGTTAGTCAACAAACCATTTTAAACCATCTGCAGAAGGCAGGATACACAAAAAAACTTGATGTTTAGGTGTCGCATGATTTGACGCAGAAAACCTTCTGGGCCGAATCAACGCCTGCGATATGCTGCTGAAACGAAACGAACTCGACCCATTTTTGAAGCGGATGGTGACGGGCGACAAAAAATGGATCACATACGACAATATCAAGCGAAAACGGTCGTGGTCGAAGGTCTGTGAATCGTCCCAAACGGTGGCCAAGCCCTGAGTGACGGTTTTTTCTATGTGTTTGTGTGGGATTGAAAGGGAATCATCCACCATGAGCTGGCCAGACCATATGGTCAGACGCTTAATTTTACCATCTACTGCGAACAACTGGGCAGCTGGAAGCAGGCGATCGACCAGAAGCGTCCAGAATTGGCCAACAGGAAAGGTATAGTGTTCCACCAGGACAACGCCAGACCACACACTTCGTTGATGACTCGTCAGAAGCTACGGGAGCTCGGATGGGAGGTTTTATCGCATCCACCATATAACTCGGACTTAGCGCCAAGGGATAACCACCTGTTCCTGTCCATGGCGAACGTCTTTGGTGGTGTAGAGTTGAACTCAAAAGAAGCTTGTGAAAAGTGGCTGTCCGAGTTCTTCGCAAATAAGGAGGGGGGCTTCTACGAGGGGGGTATTATGAAGTTACCGTCTATATGGAAACAGATTATCGAACGAAACGGCGAATATTTGAACTAAATCCGAACAAAAAAACGGAAGGCTCGACGAAGTTTTGTTGTCTTTGGACTTTAAAAATATTAAAGTTGATCAGAGCGCCATTTTCTACATCCGTAAAAGATTTAAAAACTATTGCAGCGTTCGATCGATAAAGTATGATCTAGTAACTTTTTATGATTGTAATATAGACTATTGCCATTTTGGAAATCAACAATTTTTAAGCAATACAACGGTATGAAAATGCATACACAAAAGGAACACCAAATTTGAATTACTCCCATCTGTAATGTCGGATGTAAAGATGATGCCTAAAATACAGGCGTTTAATTTAGATGATATTTTCGGTAGAATATATTCTTTAACTTTCGACTTGGTCTATTCCATTAATGTTCTCGTTCAAATGAGTATAAAAAGTACTAAGGTGGTCTACTATATATTTTTTTCATATCAGAAATGTATTTGAAAAGGACAAAGAATCGCTGTTGTTAGAAAAAAAATATATCATGGGATTTTATTTTTATTATTATAGTAAACAAGTAAGGAAGGGCTAAGTTCGGGTGTAACCGAACATTTTATACTCTCGCAATTTATTTATTTAACTTTATTTATATTATAGATAATACACAATTTGACCCACATATTCGTTATATATATTGTATAAAGTCCATTGAAAGTTGGAAACCATAATATTAGGTTAGAAGCACCGAGGTCCTCGTGTTCGATATATGGGGCTTTAAAAACTTATGGTCTGATTTCGGCGATTTTTAGAATGGGGCTGCAACACTATAAACATAGTATTTGTGCAAAGTTCTGCACCGATATCTTCACTAATGCTTACTTTATATATTGTAAAGTAAACGATTCAGATTGTCTTCAAAGTTCTGGTATATAGGAAGTAGGCGTGGTTGTGAAGCGATTTGGCCTATTTTCACAACATATCAGTGGGATGTAAGGAAACTATTACAAACCAAGTTTCATTGAAATCGGTCGAGTAGTTCCTGAGATATGGTTTTTGCCCCATAAGTGGGCGACGCCACGCCCATTTTCCATTTTGTAAAAAAATCTGAGTGCAGCTTTCATCTGCCATTTCTTATGTTAAATTTAGTGTTTCTGACGTTTTTCGTTAGTGAGTTAACCCACTTTTAGTAATTTTCAACCTAACTTTTGTATGGGAGGTGGGCGTGGTTATGATCCGATTTCTTTCATTTTTGGACTGTATTAGGAAGTGGCTAAGAAACACGACTGCAGAAAGTTTGGTTTATATAGCTTTATTGGTTTGCGAGATATGTACAAAAAACTTAGTAGGGGGCGGGGCCACGCCCACTTCCCCCAAAAAATTACATCCAAATATGCCCCTTCATAGTGCGAACCTTCATACCAAATTTTTTTTTAATAGCTTTATTTATGGCTTAGTTATGTCACTTTATGTGTTTTCGGTTTTCGCCATTTTGTGGGCGTGGCATTTTCCGATCTTGCTCATTTTCGAAAGCAACCTTCCTATGGTGCCAAGAAATAAGTATGCCAAGTTTCATCAAGATATCTTAATTTTTACTCAAGTTACAGCTTGCACAGACGGACGGACGGACGGACGGACAGACAGACATTCGGATTTGAACTCCACTCTTCACCCTGATCACTTTGGTATATATAACCCTATATCTAACTCGTTTAGTTTTGGGTGTTACAAACAACCGTTATGTGAACAAAACTATAATACTCTCTTTAGCAACATTTGTTGCGAGAGTATAAAAATAGGCTCACATGCTAAGTATTAGAAAGTTAAATAAAAATACATATATTTTAATATTATTAATCCAATATTGAACTTTTTTCAATTTCTAGCATTATTATTAGAATTCATTAATAAAGCATATTTGTTGTTAGCAATTGGATAATCCGTGTAATCGCGCTGCAGCAAGGGTTATAATAAGTCAATCCACTTTTATTTGTGGAATGGTTAGTGTGGTCATTGCTCAGGTTCATCCTTGCATTTGATTTGTTTGTTTTAATACACCGTTTTTCATCCTTCGACATAAAAAGTTACTCCAACTTCCGCTTTTTGTGGACTGTGAATGAACTGAGGCACAAGCAATGCGCGCTATTTTCTTCCATGCTACCATTGCGTCAATATTTCCTGTTTTTCATACAACTTACAACTAATGACACAACAACACTACAAACATACATACATATACATATGTATATAAGTAATTATTCAAACTGATTCCATTCGCATGCGTCGCTCTGTCTATTAGATACAAAGGTATTATAATCTTATTAGACATTTTAATTGCCTGTCAGAACCGCGGCGTACATTCTAAGCCCTCGAACAACTGCTATACTAGCGGCACGAAAGCAAAGGGGAATGGATGAGAAAAAAGGAAAATTAAAATAATAATATGTTTTTGTCTGTGTGCGTGCGTGGAAGCCGCTATGCAAGCGCGGCGCGGCACTTGACTGCATTTTCAATATTTCCAACCAACACAAATCTCTTAAAGACAGTTGGCGGTGCATGCAATGCAATCACAACAAACAAATGCAATGCGTGAACATATGAGGAAAAAATGTAATAAAAACAAAAGCAACAACAACAAAGTATTGTTGAATTTATAGAAATGCTGCAGGCGATCGCCGCGTGTGCGACTACTCGAGCGTTCGCAAGCTTCTAGCGAGAAGCGCTTAGTGAATATGAAACAGATGAGCCGCATGCAACATCAGCGCCCTTTATGCTGCACTCAGCGCTCAATGTAACCGCAGTGGCTGGGAATTTTCTTCGCGCGCCACAAAACTACAAAGCGCGTTGTTGTTGTTGTGTTGCAAAGCTTTTCTCAAAGTTTTTCCGCTAACCACAAAATTGTTGTTGTAAGAGCAGGTGCTGTGGCTACTTTGTAACAACTAGTCTATTGTGGCAGCGGCTCACTTGTAGCTTTCTCTGGCGCGCTACACTCAATCACTCAAAATCGCGCGCTCATTCACTCAATTGGCGCACTCTCAATGCGTCGCTCTTTTAAGTTGCGCCTAAGATCACGTCAAGGTTTTGCTGCGCGCTCACACGCGACGCTTGCAAGCCGAGCTCATCAATGAATTTGTGGTCTTTCTATCGACCCAGCGCTCGCGCTAACTGTTTTCCGCTAGCAGCTTAAGCTCGGCGGCGCTCTGTAACGCGCTCTAACATACTCCGCGCCCCTCAACCGCTCATCATTCGCGCAGCGCATATTTCTAAGCGTTTATCGGCCGCTTTTCAGCGCGTTGCCTTGTATTTGTACATGTCGTGTAGTATTTCATTCTTCGGCGCGGTCATGAATGAGTTTCATTTGGCGCTTAATTTATGCCTTTTGCTTTGTTATATTGGTCTATTTTCGAGCTGCCGATGCGCATGATAATTATTTTTGCTTTCAGATCATCGCATTCGCTGCCAAAGCGTTTGTGGCTTTTTCCTTCCACACACACACATACATACATATAAATGTACTTGCTTATTTGCTTACACAGCGCGCGGCGTGCAGTTTGTGGCATGCGGCATGTGGCGCACGGCCGCCAAGGCAATCGTGTGTGCTGTATCGTAACTGTCGTGACCATCGTCCAATACCCATTGAGTTTAGTCGTTCAGCGAAATGCAAAACTTTTGCTCGTTTTGTTGTAATTTCCATATGTTTGTTGTTGGCATTTATTTAAATTTCTTGCAATTTAAGGTATTAGTGGGACACAGCAAATTAATCAAAGTTCTCTTTTTTCCCTCTTTTGCTTGTGGCGGCCGCTAGGCGCGGCTTATGCTTCGCTGAATTTTTCTTGGAAATTCGCTAATTTATTGCACTCATTTGCATTGCGTGTAATTAATTTCTTATTAAATGCAAGTTTGCATATTTAATATTTAATGTTATTGGCGCGTGTCTTTTATTATACTTTTTTTTATTTTAAAGCTTTACTTATGCTCCGTCGTGATCGTAGTTATGACCAAACAAATTATCACTTGTGGATTAAGTGCGTTTGCAACGATAAGGACAAGTGATAATTAGTTTTCATTTTTTGTTGCATGTAAGGAATATTTATTAAGGCGCTTTGTGGTATTTCGAAGAAACGCATGAAAGACCACAAACATGTCAAACGTTGAAGTAACTTATTAATAGTCAATTCTATCTAATAACAAAATAAAAACAGGAAAAATTAAGACCAGCATATTTGCTGAAAATATATTTATTTACTAAAAGGTTTGTTTCGTCGACAAAAGACCTTTTTTCATGAATTTTTTTAGAAAAAATTATTGCTGTAGGTTTATTTTACTTATTATTATATGAAGGTACAACATTTGAAGGATAATTAAAAACAAGTTTTATCGAAAAATAGCGAGGAATAACGGATTTATCGTCGATCTCTGCAGGCACCTCGAAAAGAAGTTGTTGTGCGGTGACCAGCACAACAAATGCTTTCTTTCAATTGACGTCGAGTTTTTATAAATTTTTCAATTTTTCAGTTTTTGGTACCATTTTCAAGCCAAAATGACGATTTTAGACGAAAAAATCGATCTATTTGTTATTGTAAAATTGTTAGTAATTAAATTTTTTGGACGTCATTTGAGAGCTATATATATGTAGAATATTTGTTCAAAATTTCAAAACGATCGATGCAGTAGTTTTTTCTGTAGGCTGGTCACCGACTTTAAAAATGACAAATTTGGGAAAATCGATTCAAAGTTTTGTACACTCAGCGCAGGTAGCTGGAGGTACCGTTATTCAACCTGCTGTAACTTCGTTAGTTTTTCTCCGAATGACCTAAAACTTTAACACAATATGCTTGAGATGTTGATGGTTCAGAAAAAAAAAATAAAAAAAAAGTTGTCAAACCTTACCCCCACCTTAAGGGGTAGATCTCCGCAGATACAGAGACTCTCGCCTAAAAGAGATTTGACCGTCCATTGTGACAACCGGAGAACTTCTAACGGATAACTAAGACCCTTATGATGTGACAAAGCGCTTGGACTCTATAATAAAGTTCTTAAGCAGGCTAATGTCGATTCCAGTCACTTCGCTGCGTTCGCCGAGATATGCCTACCGAGGTGCTTTAACCTAAGTCTGGCGAATGCTGCACATTGAAGGAGGAAGTGTTTGGGTGATTCCTCTTCGTCTTCCTACAAACAGCTTTGGCAACTAGCGTCTGACTTGATCCCTAGGCTCACCGCGTGTGTGTCTATTGGGCAATAACCAGTAAGCACTAAAATATTCAATATATATTGGACAAATCAAATTATGTCCAATCTGTTATCTATTTCATTTTATATGTGAGTTAGAAAAGTTGTTAGGCTTTATTTATGCTCAGCTCTGGATACTGTCCAGATCATTGAACAGACATTAAATCTATCTTCATTAAATGTTCGTTGACTAAGAATAGCAATATGGAAATCTTTATGTGGCTGTATTTAAATTTCTATCAATATGATGAATCTACTAAGATAAACGAGACTACTGGCTTTAAAAAGTTGCCATTATATAATTTTAGTAAAAATAATACAATAAATATAAAGAAAATAAAAAGGATACGATGATGAAGTTTTACTTTATTATCAAAATATGAAGCTTAATACCAGTCTCTTCGTTAGCAGATCAAAACTGAAACACAAACTCCTATTGCGAATGTCAACTGGCAGTAGATAATGGACTACTGAGCGATTATCGACTACAGGTGCTATTGTAAGTGTCGATCAGTCGCTCAACCAACGTCTGTGAATGATTTTCAATCGCTCATTTATCAAAAAAAATTTTTTCCATCGTTAAAAATTTTTGAATTTTGTCGAACAAGTTACACAATAACAAAATAGAATAGAATAGGATATAAATAAATCGCATAAACAGATTTGAGTAAGATCGAGGAAAATTTTCAATATAAAATCAATGCCATTTCAGTCAGTTGCACTACATTCATATTGAATCTAAAACAAACTAGAACCGCAAATAGATTCAGATAAATGGATTCAGATGTATAATTTGCTCTAAGTCATATTTTCAACTTTTCAGATATTTAGCATATTGTTCTTGGGATATGGTCAATCAGTGTGAATATAAGATATATTCAGAATATATAGATTAGCGGAAGATTTAGATTGATTACACATAATCAGAGTGGATATCAAAATAACATTGTATTGTAAGTACAGGTGCTTTCGTTGTGATTCTGCGTATTATCGAGAAGTTATTTTGAGAATGATTTTAATTACATATAATATAATAGAAATCACCTAAGTCGATTTTGTAATGCGAAATTTCATTAGAAATGGGCTTTGCGGCCACTATGGTAGTTGAATAGAAACTTTTGTTTTTTAATTTTTCCGAAGTTTGTTCTAGTAGTTTTGACCGGTTTATGGGATATTGTCATGGTTATGACTATTTATGTATACTTGATAACTTTAGTTGTTCGCATTTATTGTGAGTGCTTTACTATGATGTGTGATACTTACATGTTTGAGTTAATAAAAAAATATCTGAATTTATATATTTTAGTTTATACTACTAAACTTATTTTATTATTTCTTCTACAATTGTTCCATTTTTTACACTTCTTAGAAATAGTATTACTTTTGAATATATATAAATTTTTTGAAAATAACTCAAGAAATATTTATAACTAGCTGACTCCGCAGTCGTTGCACTGCGTGAAATTATTTGTTTTGAAAACAAAGTTGAATTCGTATAGTGTTGGAAAACATTTATTTGCGATTTTTCTAAATTTTTTTTCAATGTAACTGAACTTAATAAACAACATTTTTTGTTTTCTGTTCCGGTGCGTAAATGTACAGAGAAGATGATTTTTCAACTCGTGAATGAAATTTATGCCACACACCTCCAGCGACTGTCTTTGAGACCTGTTGATTGTCATCCCAAATGCAAGTCCCATTGGAAACTGAATACGTTTGAACTGAAATGGCAATCGTTAGAACTCAAAGAAATTCGTGGAATCAAGCATTCTGCCCCTTGGAAGTCCCTTTAAAAAATTCTTGCAGCTATTACATTATTCGATAGCTGCTTGAAGATTGCGAAGCATAATAAATGACAAAGCATTATAATGACAAAGAATTTAGAAATTTCACTGGATAATTCACAGCTTCGTCTTCATTTTCAACATGATCGATCGATGTGTATGAACACAAATCTCCCGGAAGTTGACTTTAAGTCGTATAGATTAAGTCATCGACATCGGTATTTTTGGCAGTTAAAAATCTGCGTGCACTCAACCAATCGTAGTTACGATAAATTTGGCTAATGTTCGGATTGATTTCAAACCATTAGAAGTATTAACCACCATTTGCCCAGTACTTTGCAAATCTTCTGCGGTGCTTTCCTGTTGCAGGAACACACGCATATTCATGGTCAATCATATGGTTTTCGCGTGCCGCCACAAGTACGATGACTTGAGACATGCGTTCAATTCCTACGCCGCTGTTGATTTCGAAATAACAGAATGTGTTTATCAATAACAGTTATTACGCCACCAAAGCGATGATTATTATTCCACAGATCTTTCATTGTTCTGTCAAATGCTTCTAGAAAATTGCGCTCATCTCATAGATGTTTCATAGATTTGCATGTTTAACTGAAGCTACAGTGTCGAATGTGCCGTTCTTCCAACTTCAAGTAGCGTTGCTGCAATTCCAGTAGATGCGAGAACCAACGTAATGCCATTTTGAGATCGTATTGTTGCCAAAATCAATGATATCAGAATCAATCAGGATCTCAGTTCCACCGTGCGTACCAAGAAATAAAAGTCCACCATTTTCATCATGGACAGCCTTCAATTCATCATAGGTTGTCTTTTGCTGCTCATTAAATAATGGAACATTTCTTTATACTTGTTGTTCCAAAGTTATTCTGTCGTATGTACGATTCAGTACATCTCTAATTTGACGATTTGGTAATGGCATATGAATTTCAATGCTTCATTGTAGATATCACCGTTCATTTGCAATTCTGAGTTCTCTGTTGCCACTTGCCAATTTCCGACTTTTCCGAATTGTTTTATTTTTTATAGATAGATTGAAAAAAAAAGTATGGAAAAAAGTCACTTTTTGGAATTTTACAATTTTCCGACTAAACCTTCCAAGATCCACAACGAACAACCTCTGAACATTTCATCAAGAATGGTCCAACCATTCTCGATCCTTAGCGTATCTAATCTTGAACCGCTTTCGCAGCGCAAGGAACAGAAGCCCTCAGAGATAAATAATTTCCCCGTTTTTTACACATTTACCTCTGTTTCTTCGCTCCTGATGCTATATAGCCTATAGCCTTCCTCGATAAATGGACTTTCCAACACAAAAAGAATTATTCAATTCGAACCAGTAGTTTCGGAGACTGGCGCGTTCAAACAAACAAACAAACAAACTCTTCAGCTTTATAATATTAGTATAGATTACATAGAAATTAGTTGAAATAAGCATATCAGATATAATATTGCTATTGTATTAGGGTTCAGAAAGAACCGCTGTAAAGCTGTTGCATCGTAGAAAGAGTGATGGGGCATAGTTTGGTGTGAGCTGGCATGCATATTGGTAGTGGAGCGGATAGTTTCTTAGGGCATGTGTTGAGTCAGGACAGGTATGAATCTAACCTGTAACACTTTGAAGACGAGTGTTAATCTGGTTTCACCAGGCACGCAGTTTCGACTCCAAAGTCGTCCTGCATATTTAGTGAGCTGAAGTACTTCTTAGGGTCTCTACGAGAGTCGTCTATTACAATTTTTTAATGTTCTTCGAGGACTATCAGGCTAATAGCGACAATTGCAACGATTGTTTGGAAAAGTATGCGCAATTCTTCTTAACAGAACAAAAAAAAAACTGGAGAATAATTGCAGTGACTGAGTTCGAGTAGCTAGAACAACTTACAAATTTAATAAAAATTTTTAGTTGAAAACAAAAAAACTAATATATGTATGCACGTGTGGCATTTGTCCTCTGTTTACTACGAAAAAACAATAGTAGATATTTATGTTAAAATTTCGTTACAACAACTGCTGCAGCCTCCAATTAAGTCTCAGAACTAACAGAAGCCAGTAAGAGAAAAAAATTTACATGTTCAAAATTAGATTTCCAGAGAAATTAAAGACATAATTAAATAAACAAAAATGTTGCCACAGTTATGAAACCGCTACTTGAGCTGCTGATTTATGCCTTCATCACTGTTGTAGCACAATTAACTAGCCACACACGAACTGGCTAACACGACACGGCAAAACAAAAGAAAATAAATATCCGTTTAACTAAATGTCGCAGCGCAGTTTGGTGGAAAGTGATGCTAAATTCTTTGTAGAAAGCAAACTTCTAAAAAATTATTCGTAAAGTTCATACACATGAGTTAGAAAAAATCGCAAATAAATACGTAAAACCGCACAAAGCGATTTTCTTACAACAGCAAACACGCGCTCGCCCAGCAACACAACCGCCACACTGCGGCTGCAATGCCGCAATGACAGCTGTTGATAATAATGCGGCGCTGAAGTGTGCGCGATATGCTCAGAAAAAGCGACGAGAGAGCGCTACAAATGCCGTGAAAGCCGGCAAAACACCGCTATGAGAGCGGCAGAGCGCGAAGATTGCTTTGCTCGCACACAGCTGCTGACCGTGGCCATGGCCGTGGTGGCGCAGATAACCTTCAGCTGTAACAGTGAGCGTAGAGCATAGAGAGCGCTCTTACTGTGGCGGTCTCTCTATAGCTTTGGAGCATACGCCAGCGCTTACTGGCTGAGTATGGTTTTTCTTAGCGCGCGGCAGAAGAAATCAAGCGCAGCTGCTGTTAAAGCTCAGCTCACGAGGCGCGACGACTAAAATAGAAAGAAAGCCAGCAACGACGCGCTGTGAGTGTAGGAAAATGAGGTGATAGCCGGCGCGCGTTCGCAGCCAAGCGCCGAAGAAGAGCGCGCCACATTGTTGCCACAATTGAGTGGTGCTTTTTGTGCCGTTGTTATTTGTTGCCGCTGCGGCGCGACGACTTTCTTGCTTCTTTTCTTCGCTCGTCGCTTTTGTTAGCTTTTACCTTCGGAGTTTTCTTGCGCGCACACATAAGCGCACACTAGTGCTCATTGCTGCGCTGCCAGTGCGAGCGTTGTGTTGCCGCTTTCATTCTATTGGCGCTATTGTGGGGCAGTCATAAGCATTGCCATTGCCAAGGCGTTAGCACAGACAGCGCGGAACAATTCGTATTGCAGCAACAACAACAACAACAGCAAACTTTAGTCGTAGCATCCGCAGTCACCACAGTCGGACAGACAGCTCTCGTAAGCGCTTTTGCACTCGCCGCATTTGCAGTCGCCGCAACATCTTCTTCTTCGCGCAGCGCAGCGCAGCACTCAAAAAGAAAAGCCTTCGAACTTATATAACTACTTATTAGCTCGGCATATACGTTAGTTATTCAGTCACCTCTCTACGGTCAAGTTCGCTTTCCTCCTTTCCAAAAGCCAAAAAACCGAATCGGATATTTTGCTTCAAAGCAACTTGAAAAAAATAAACGGACACATTTTTGCTGAAACATATACCAATTGCAGTGTGTATGTGTGTGTACATCAATTGGCAGCAAAGTGTAGCGACAATTTTTTTTTTTTCGGAAAATCAAACAAGTAGTGTGTGCTTGCGTGTGTGCATAACTGATTTTACCGGGAAAGGAGCCGAACTATAGTTTGGTCATACTGTCGAATTTTTGGATATTGCGAACTGTATAAAATTTCAACGAGTGAAATTTTTGCTCAAGAAATAAGCAAATTTAAAGAAACAAAAAAATTAAATTAGCCTGTGTATCCTGCCAGTGGAAAGCAGTAACCAAGGATTAATTAAAAATAAAATCAACTCTTTGCTGTGTTCTCAACAGCAATAAAAAGCAAGTGCAATAGTGTTGAAACTATAAAAAAACAGTATTACCAACCAGCCAGGATAACGCTTTGGCGAATTTCGAGTGCAGTCACCGTGCAACGTGCAAGAAGTGAGTGTTGAAAATTATTTTATAAGTTAAAAAAAATGCTAAAAAACAGGGCGTTGTGAGCATCAAGAAAATATTTCACAAACAAAGAAACATTTGGAATAATAAATAAAAATAATGAATTGTTGAAATAATAAAGTTCCCTTCACAAAAGACTTAAGCAGCGAACTTCTTGAGAAAAATCAGTGGCAAGGACAATTATTTTAACTCCATTGAAAATATAGTGTTGTGCAAACTATAAAAAATGTATTTATAGTTAATTCAACTAAATAATACAAACTAAAATATTTATATATTTAAAAAAATATATATGAATCGAGGAAATATTAATGAGTACGGTATAGGTTAAAGAAAATGTATACATTTGCAAATGTTGCAAGAAAATCAATTGAAATGCTACGAAATGCATGCTAAATGACGAATGATATGATAAAAAAACGAATAGATTTTTTTCTATATTGTTTTTTTTAACACTTTCTTGACTTTTTTCATACGAAAGTGTCAGCAGGATATTGGGTGTAAAACCAAGAATATCTGTAACAGCTAATGGAAATATCAATTTTGTGCTTCTCATCAAATTTTATATAATTAAAATGAGAATATTATTATGAAAATATCAATTTTCAGTTTTGAGGAGTCGCAATGCCTCCAAAGCGTGTTCCTAAAACACAACAAAATTATGAAGAAATTAATATATGTATATTTATGTTCCTTGTCTTCATTAAAAATTTTGCACACAGAGAGTTTGAAAACTATCATAGCATGCCAAGAACTATCATTTCTTAGCATAAACTATCAAACATTGAGTAATAATATACCAAAATTTGTTATAAATCGAACTAAACAAAAGACTTAAGCAACGAACTCGTCGCCTAAATTGAACAAATTATAGTTTGGTATGGATTTTCAAGCAATTTAATTTTGCTTATTTTCTTTAATGAGCCACTACTACACAATTCTTAATATGTTTGCATCACAAACATTAAGTCCTTTATGGTTTTATGAGCAGGCTAACGGCAAGAAAAAATATTTGCCCTTAAATTCGAGCAAGCTGTTGAAAATCGAATGAATTTTCCTAGTAGAATCAATCTTCCATATATTTACAATTAAATGTTCTAAAATGTTTAAGCTTTTGAATTTATCTCTTTTATCTATTGAAAATCTGCAACATTGCTATTTTGTAAAGGTTCCTTCGAGTTAATAATTTTTCTGAATTAACTTAAGAAAAGGCGGATTAACGTATTTCAGTGACCAAATATACTATATTGAACAAAAAGACTCTCATCGAGTTAATTCCTGCTCATAAAGCCTTATTCGTTTCAATAAAATAGCCAGCTTTGTACTTTTTCGGAGGATTATGACCTCAACATAGCTTATTTAACACATTTAAGCAAAAATGGAAATTAATAAATAATTCGAAATTTTTTTTGTGAATTTTATTCAAATTTGTTTCAAATGAAATTAGCAAATATTTATTATATTTTTTTCATTGTTTTCCAAAAATATTGACAATCATCAGAAATTAATTTTTATATTTCCACGATTTTCATATGATTATGATTTATATTTCCTTAAAATTTCTACTGGTATACATCTTTCTATATAGAGAGAAAACTAATCCATTGGAAAACCTGTTGTATTTTTACGATTTTCTGTAACACAATGGTACAATTCTTTTTATTTCAATAATATTTATTCTGTCAATAATTTGTCAACACCCGTTAGAATTCATTCATATTGCTGAGCATAAACCAACGGCACCTTAGAGTTATGAAAAACTCAAAAAAGCAACTGAAATCACTGAAGAATAAAATAAAAAAATTCAAAACCACAAATATGCATAAATTACATATTGTTTTTTGATAATCTGATTTTTACGAGCAATTTGTGGCTACTTAGCAGCAATTTCAATTTCTCTAAGCAGCTTAGTTTTCCAACTTGTATACAAATATACATACTTAACTCACTTATGCTTTGAACTGTGGCTTTTAGTACTTAGAGAAAAGAATCTTCAGCGCTTGTGCGTTTATAGGCATTCCTAACTGTAACTTACACAAGTTAACTGTAACAACGAGTTAACTGTTGCATCTGAAGTCACACTTATAACGGTTTGTTGTGAGATAAGCAACAATTGTTTGTATTTGTATACGATTCGATTGCATTTGTTGCTAATTTGAATTTGAATGGAAACTGAAACTGAATCAGAGCGATTTTCTGAGGAGTAAAGGAAAAAAACGAAAAATCGATTGTTATTGGACTTGTATGTGTACAAATACATATTTATATGATAATGAAATGCTTTATCATATAAATTCATTCAATCGTATTTGTTTTGAGAGTGAACTGATGTGCAGCTCTTGTTTTCATATTTACAAAAACAAAAAATAATATTTTAAATAAAATTAATATTTAATAAATATTTTTTAAACATATTTTTTTAGATTTTAAATGTTTTCAAAACTTTTGATTTTCGAAATTTTTTTGAGTTTCGAAAATGTTTTTGAAAAATTTTGTTGATTTCAAATTTCTTAATTTTTTTATTATGCAGGTTTTAATAAAAAATAATTTTCCACACAAAAATATGCTCTCTATTTCCTTCCACTACTTAATATATGACAACTCAAACCTGATACAAATAAATAGTAAACCAACAAATTTCAAAACTCACATAAAATCGATTTGTGCCTACTCCATTTGCAACAAAATGTCTCAAGTGGCAATCATATTGGCAAATAACCACCAACCGCCAACAACAGCAGACACCGAATTAATTACTTAATGGCACTAATTTGTGTGAGCACAACTAACCAACCAACCAGCCAGTTAAGCGCAACAAAATTGCAATAACAAAAGCAAACTGGCCGATATGAAAATATAAATACTTTAACAGTTTGTAAAAGAGTTAGCGGCTAACTTTAGCTGAGCGCAGCACCTGTTGCGACTGCAATTATAGCCTCATAGCCACATTGAGGAGGCATGTGCAGTACGGCGCTGTGGCACGTATGCAGTGATTGCTCGCTGTGTCATATGTGTCTGGCATTTATGTAATATGGTGTACAACACAACATGGCAATTATAAATGCAGCCGCAACAGGAAGATCACAGTCAACCAACAACAACTGCAGCGAGTGCGGTCAGCCTCAGTCAAGCGCTTGGCATCTGGGCAGCTGTCAGCAGCATTTTCTGCTTGTTACAATTGTTGCGCACATTTTACTCTTTTTTGTTGCTCATATCCGTGCAACATTTGTTGCAACAACGTAACTTGTCAATCAATTTAGCGCGCTCGTTGGTCAGCTCTGCGGCAGCTGGTTGTGTGTGTAGGTTGCAACTTCTCATAACTGTGATTGCAAGGATGGCTGCTTAGAACTGCTGCTTGCCACATTACTTCCTGGCGCACACACACACTCATATATGTGTCTGTACTGTCTCTCGTAGGAATTTTAATTTGCTATAATTTCTGCAGCGTTTGTCTTGACAACACCGCTTGTCTGTGCCTTGACATTTGTGGCAATGCGGCTGAGAAGGAGACAGACTGTCTTGCTCTCGCTTTGTGAGTGGCATAGACGCACAACTTTTTGCTTTGCTTGAACAGTTGTAAGTCATTTGAATGACAAGCAAGCGCTGAGTAACGTAATTTGTTGCAACTTAAGTGTCTTTGTGGCATAAGATTCCTTACTTTTTTGGTTGAGGAGTAAGGTATATTTTAATAATATTCAATATATTTCTCTTATGTTTTTGTTCTAAAAAATGTGAATTTATGCTGGCAGAGGCAACATTAATTGAATAAAGAACATTTTCAAGCATAAAAAGAAAAAAAATTCTTTCTTATCAACATCAGAGTAAACACTTAAGTAAGAAACTTATACGAGTATGTGATCCTTAGAAGACTTAAGAAGCGTACTTGAATAGATCATGGTATAAAACTCGGATAAAAATCGCATAAATTAGAACATGAACTCGTTCAAACGACTTGGGAAACATACTTCAACGATATAATTTAGAATGTATTGTCAGAAGACTTATGAAACGAACTTCATAAAAGACTTAAGATAGAAACTTTAAAAATAGTTAAGCACACCAAAGACTTAAGCCACAAACTTGTGTATATTATTAAAAGACTTACGAAGCGAACTTCTGTAAATTGATCGAAAGACTTATGAAACGAACTTTATTGAAAGACTTAAGTTACAAACTTGGATAGTGATAAAACTGAAGCCTTCAGAAATGAATTTTATATAAAATTCATAAGTGGCGAATTTATAATACAAAAATTCCTTACTTATTAAAAAATGCCATATTTTTTCCAGAAAAAGGAAAATAAATCTATAAATTACACATTAGAGATTTTCAGAAAAAAACAAACTGTTATGAAAAGAATATAGAAACTATAAATAAATGCATAAAAGAAATAATCTGGGAGTACTGAAGAACCTTGGCAGTGTTGTTAAGAGAATAAATTTAGAATAAATAGAAATCTAGAATAAAATTTTGTGATATTAGCAGCTTAAAAACTCCATTCTATCTGCCAACAGTCTCTACATGGGAGAAACTATTTTTCTGGTTATTAACAACTTCAACTTTTAAGTGTAAAGTAGGAGTACTGAGGAAGCTTGACAGTGATCTTAGGGCATACCTAGATATATTTTGGTATTTCGGCTGCTTAAAAAGCCGTCACTTTGCATATACACATATATACTACTTTATTTGTCTCTACTTTGGAACAACTATTTTTTCCTTTTATTAATTACTTCAACTTTTAAGTGATGAATTTATTATTTATAGTAAATAAAAGCTTTCAAAGAAGCATTTTTTTCATAATTCAAGCATTTCTATAAACTTTTTCTAGTCTCAGCATTGTTCATGCCTGAACTTTTCCTTGCAAATTACCCAAACAAAATAAAAAATAATAAATAAAAAAAAGTAATAATAAATCATAAAAACTAGGAAATTACCGTTGATTATGGGAAAGTTACGGTTTTATACTATTTTTATATGACCGCTACCCCTCAACCCCTACCGCAACACAGTAGCAATTCAAACGGATTATTCTAATTGAGATATACACCCAAAAATAGGCAAACAAACAGCATTTGCTGTTAGAACAGCAACAACAACAAAAGCAAAACAAAAAATCAGAAATAGCATGAGAACAAGAACCGTAGAAATGGCATAAGAAAGGTCAAACAGAAATTAACAGTAAAAAGTGGAAGCGAAATGGAAGGTGGACAAGCTGTAGCAGAGCCACAGAGTTGGGTTGAAAGTGTAACCGCTAATTATGAGCTGGAGTGTGTGGCGACTGAGGTAGTGTAGTGAGTGAGCTAAGTAATATGAAGAATTGTGAATGAAGATGGAAGAAAATAAAAAGAAAAATGAAAACAAAATAATTGCGTGCTGGGAAATTTCCAAAAATAACGTCAACCAAGCTGGGCTTACACACAAGTAGATGTATGTGTGTCTCTGTACGCTAAGAAAAGCAACTGATGTACGAAATTCTTACACACAAATGCTGTGCATAAATTTTGCAGCACACAGAAGATGAAGTGGTCAACAACAACAACAGTAGAAAAACACATTAGACGAGCCGAGATTAAACACTAAATAAATATGTATGGACAAGCAGATATTTAAGTGACAGCCAGCAACAAAAGCGGGACTATGTAACAGTTTTTATTGTGTTACGTTTTTTTGTTGTTATTGTTGTTGTTTGTGCTTTTGTTTACTCGCTGTATTACAACGCGACATGGCAACATTTATGTGCTGTTGTTGTCATTTGTGCGCGACCGCAGCGACTATTTGGGTCACTTGGATGCCAAGCTGGACAGTTGATCGGTCGGTCGGTCGGTTGGTCGGTCCATTGCTAGGTCGCTCGTTTACTTGGCCAAACAACGGATGCAAAACAATTAAGATTATTTAGATAAGTTTGTACGAGTATTTAGCAGAGACACCGCACACAGACAAACACACATTTGAGAGTAGTTCCAGATACAGATATATGTATTTGTAGTTGTTGTACGGCCAATATTTAACATTGGAATTATGCGCTGACGTTTGTATTAAACGGTTAGTTGTACACTTTGTTTATATGCCATTTAGCTGTAGGAGCGGAGGTGAGGGAGGTGCTGAAGAGGACCTATCGTTGTCCGATATTTGTGCTTCTCAGCTATTGTCTTTCTTTTGTTGTTGCACTGTTCTTGTTTGCTATGCTTAGACAGTTCTATTTTGCTTTTCTCTGTTTTTTTTTGTTTTTGTTGCTTTCTTGCTTGCGACGACACTGCAGCGATTTGATTTTGCTTAGCCCGACTCGGCTTTACTCTGATTTGATTTCTTTTACTTTTTCCACCGTTTCCACACAATGGTGCGCAATATCATTTAGCGCGATATGTAAATAGCGGTTAAACGTGCAATCGATTGAGCAATGGCTTTATTTCGATAATTTAGTTGGTCGAACAATAAGTGGCACAGGTAGATGGTTGTGGGGATAAGTGGAGTATTTAGTGATTTGTAGTTTATAGATTTTATGATAATGAAATATATAAGTAAAAAAAAAGTAAAAATAAATATTAAAAGTAAAAAATAAAAAATAAAAATTTTGGAAATTTTGGAAATTTTTTAAATAAAATATATGCCAAAAAAAAAAGATTTTTCAAAAAAAAAAAAAAATCAATGGAAATTTTTTTTTTTAATTTATTTTTTTTTTTAATTTTTTATGCGCTACAGCTCTTTGAAATTTTTCAAATTTATAAAAAAAAAAAATATTTTTTAACATTTTATAAAAAATTTTAAACAAAAAGTTGGAAAATAAATGCTTTTCCCTCAAGTCCATGCATTTTTCTCCCTTTAAGTTATAAAACTGTCAAGCTCTGATGCTTACTCACACTACACAAAATCGTTTTCTACGATCACCAACCATGAATTAGTTTGCTCAGTGCATATGCAAAGTCTTGAAGATAAATGGAAAACTTAATATAAAACAAGAAAGTAATAAAAAGAAAACTCAAGATTTCAAATTCAACAGCAAAAAAATGGCTTAATATGAAAATGAGGCAACGCCAGACCGCCCACATTTGCCACCAACACACAACAGCCACCGCTGTCATGTCATGCATAGTTGAGCGCGCCGCATTGCGAAAGCACTGAAACGTAAATCTCTGCGCTTTGGTGCTTTACAGCTGAAACTCGCGCTTACAGCCAAGCGCAGCTGACTAATTAAGAAAGGAACGTTGTTAGATTTGTGTACAAGACGTCCGCTTACTGGCCATCAGTCAACGATACAGCACGCAACTGACTGTCCAAGAATGACGTACGCCAGCATGAAGGGGCTATAGTTAGTAGCTTAGCTCTAAGTTACAGGCTGTTCATTAGTCAGCGCTGGCTGGCGCTCGCCGATAGCGCACCTAAGGCGGGTGAATATCATATGCATTTCTTGTTACAGCTGAGCTGTGAGATGTGCAGAGTCATGCATATGGGTCTATATATGTTTATATGTGTATTTGCTTTAGTACATCTTTAAGCCGCGTGTGAAATGCATACAAGAATCAAAGAATTTCTGATTTTTTTTTCAGCTTTTTTGTGCTGCTTCATGCTCTTTGCTGGTGTTGAATTTACCACTTCAACACCCAGTTGACTTTGTAGGCCTGCAAGCGTATTTACTCCCCATTCACCTTTCCACACAACCTTTGCGCTCGGCAAGCGATATGCCCGTCATGGTATCATGGTGCTGTTAAATTTTTGTATGTACATTTTGGCTGCAGTTAACTGTTAAATGTCATGTGTATGTGTATATGCCTATATGTGTGTATTTGAGTCTAAGTATACTCATACAATTAGACAAATTTGCTTTGCACGCCTACAGCGAAAATGAAAAGAAAAAAGAAAAAACATGGAAAAGTTCATACAAATAGACGTGAAAATCAGTACGCTGATAAATAGACAGCGAAAATGAAAAGTGAATATGAAAAATCAACAACAAACCGTATCGCATGGGAAATAGTTTGAAGGCAGCAAATAACAAATGAGGAGGGTTGGCGTGCGAACGCCTCAATAAACCGGCACACAAGCACACATAAGCATCCATAAATATTCATAAAGCTTGTAAGCCACACACGCGCTTGTTAGCAGCAACTTATTATTGACTCAACGCTGATTAGCGTCACTGATAGCCGCCCGTTGCAGCGCCGTCAGTGATTTGATATATTTGAAACATTTAGCTTTCTGTGCGTTATTACCAATAAATGCTGGCGTTAAGCGTGCTGTACAAATAGCTGGCGGTGTCAAAGAGGCGTTGCAGTCAAATGAATATTTACATATTTTCAGTCGTGTGTGTGAAAGTTTGTTTTTCATATGTGTTTGTTGTTGTTGTACGAATATTTATGTGCCATTTTCCGCTTAAATCTATGTATTTGACCGCTTGTGAGTAATAAAGCACTAAACCTGACTGCCGGTAGCTAAATTGCCATTGTTCATATTCATTTTTGATGATTTACACAAAAGACTTAAGCAGCGAACTCGTTGGTGGTCAATGCTCTGAGTTTTATTCGAGTGTTGAGAGAAAAACAAATATTATTAAAAATGAAAATTGTATAATAAAAAAATTTATAAAATAAAAAATAAATTATTTTTTATTCAAAAATTATTTAAAAAAAAAATTTATAAAATAAAAAAATAAAAATAAATTATTTTTTATTCAAAAATTGTTTAAAAAATAAAAAATAAATTATTTTTTATTCAAAAATTCTTAAAAAAAAAATTATAAAATAAAAAATAAATTATTTTTTATGCAAAAATTCTTTAAAAAAAAAATTAAAAAATAATAATAAATTATTTTTTATTCAAAAATTCTTTAAAAATAAATTTAAAAAAAAATATTTTTTTTTCAAAAATTCTTTAAAATAATTATAAAATAAAAAAATAAAAAATAAATTATTTTTTATTCAAAAATTCTTTAAAAAAAATTTAAAAATAAAAATGATTAATTTAAATTTAACCAAAAAATATAATATGCAAAATAGTTGCGGCTTTAAGATTTGTTTGGATTGCTCCTGAATACTAAATAATTAAAATAAATTAATTAATTGTATTAATAAAAAAATGTAAGCAATAAAAAATATTTTTTTAAAATTTAAAACAAAAATTAAATAAAAAAGAATTAAAAATTTATGAGAAAGAAAACAAATTAAAAAATGTGGTCTCTGGTGTAGTTTGCTTCTGATTACTTTATAAAAAACTTACTTTTTGAAATTAAAATTATAGAAAAATAATTAAAAAAAAATACTCAAAAAATTAATAAAAAAAATATTAAAAAATATAATATAATATGAAAATAAAAATTACAAAAAAAATTATAAAACTACAAAAGTAACATTTTACCAAGTTGTTTGCTCACATACCAATTAAGCTACCAGTAATTAGTATTTTTGTAAATTTTCCATTCATCTTTCTTCCAGCATAGTAATACATAACCTAATTCTAGCTTACATTTTGACTAATTCTAATGAGCGACCTATATTTCTTAATGAGCAGCAACAATTTCACGCATTGTAACAACAAAAACAATGACACTTAATCACTGCCAGAGTGATTGCGGAGTTTATGCGGCTTCCGAAAAGTGGGTTATAACAGCTATTTCCGCTACTGATTGCGGTTTTTGTTGTTGTTTTTTATGAAATTTTTGAAAAAAAAACCATAGTGAAATATTATGAAAGCTACAGTTGAGACTTTTTAAGAATAATTTATAACTAATTTAGACTTTCAAATCGGTTTATCATACACTTATTTTATATATGAACGCAAAATTTTTTTTATTTTTTAATATTTTCATAATTTCTATAAATTATTTATGCATGAAAAATCAAAAATTTGTATATAATTTATTATGATAAGTATGATAGTCGTGGGTGTGCTTAAATTGCAAACTATCACTCATAAGTAGTTCAAATCATCAGCTCTCAACTAGCGTTTAATAGTCATGATTGGTAATTAAAAGCAAATAATATTTTATTAAGTGTCACTTCATTAACTCACTCACTTAATAACATCACTCAACTACAAATACACACACACACAAAATTGAGCTGCCAGCAACCTTTTATGCACACTTTCTTTGTGCAATAAAAAGCAAAAGTATTTTTCAAATTAACGCACACGCGGATATCACTGCATTAGCGCTATGCAATATGCAATGGAACTGCATTAAACACACACACACACACATACTCGTAAATAATATTTTCTTGATTAATTTTCATATTTCACTCTCCACATAACAACATTGACATTCACTGTCGCTTGCCATACCAACTAACTGTTTATGAGCGCATAGTGTGTGACGTTTTCAACACAAACACATCCACATACAAGTGAGCAAACACCTGCAATGACACAGGCGAATGCATAAGCTAATTGGCGTGTAATGTTAGTGAAAACTCGTATTACTTGCCATTTCTACTAAAAATTATTATATTTTGTATCATAGCTCATGCGCACATAAAAACACACACAAACACTTAATTGCGCATGTGCAGCTACTTTAATTCAATTATGCAGTTATCTTTATGTATGTGATTGGCGTTGCAACCGTTTAGCCGGTTATAGCCGAATCGACGATAGTGCGCCATCTCTCTCTCTCCTTCGCAGTTCGGCGCCAGTTGGAGATCCCAAGTGTAACCAGGTCGCTCTCCACCTGGTCCCTCCAACGGAGTGGAGGCCTTCCCCTTCCTCGGCTTCCTCCGGCGGGTACTGCATCGAACACTTTCAGGGCTGGAGTGTTTTCGTCCATTCGGACAACATGACCTAGCCAGCGTAGCCGCTGTCTTTTTATTCGCTGAACTATGTCAATGTCGTCGTATAACTCGTACAGCTCATCGTTCCATCGTCTGCGGTATTCGCCGTTGCCAATGTTCTTAGGACCATAAATCTTGCGCAAAATTTTCCTCTCGAAAACTCCTAGTGTCGTCTCATCTGATGTTGACATCGTCCAAGCTTCTGCACCGTAGATCAGGACGGGGATGATAAGCGACTTGTAGAGCTTGATTTTGGTTCGTCGAGAGAGGACTTTACTGTTCAATTGCCTACTCAGTCCAAAGTAGCACCTGTTGGCAAGAGTTATTCTGCGCTGGATTTCGAGGCTGACATTGTTCGTGTTGTTGATGCTGGTTCCCAGGTAAACGAAATTATCTACGACCTCGAAGTTATGACTGTCAACAGTGACGTGGGAGCCAAGACGCGAATGCGCCGACTGTTTGCTTGATGACAGGAGATATTTCGTTTTGTCCTCATTCACCTCCAGACCCATTTGCTTCGCCTCCTTATCCATGCGGGAAAAAGCAGAACAAACGGCGCGGTTGTTGCTTCCGATGATATCAATATCATCGGCGTACGCCAGGAGCTGTACACTCTTGTAAAAGATGGTACCCTCTCTGTTTAGCTCTGCAGCTCTTATAATTTTTTCCAGCATCAGGTTAAAGAAGTCGCACGATAGTGAGTCACCTTGTCTGAAACCTCGTTTGGTATCGAACGGCTCGGAGAGGTCCTTCCCAATCATGACTGAGCTTTTGGTGTTGCTCAACGTCAACTTACACAGCCGTATTAGTTTTGCGGGGATACCAAATTCAGACATCGCGGCATAAAGGCAGCTCCTTTTCGTGCTGTCGAAAGCTGCTTTAAAATCGACAAAAAGGTGGTGTGTGTCGATCCTCTTTTCACGGGTCTTCTCCAAGATTTGGCGCATGGTGAATATCTGGTCAGTTGTTGATTTTCCAGGTCTAAAGCCACACTGATAAGGTCCAATCAGTTTGTTGACGGTGGGCTTTAGTCTTTCACACAGTACGCTCGATAGAACCTTGTATGCGATATTTAGGAGGCTGATCCCACGGTAATTGGCGCAGATTGTGGGATCTCCTTTTATGGATTGGGCAGAGCACACTGAGATTCCAATCGTCAGGCATGCTTTCTTCCGACCATATTTTGCAAAGAAGCTGATGCATGCACCTTATCAGTTCTTCGCCGCCGTATTTGAATAGTTCTGCCGGTAATCTATCGGCCCCCGCTGCTTTGTTGTTCTTCAAGCGGGTAATTGCTATTCGAATTTCTTCATGGTCGGGTAATGGAACATCTGTTCCATCGTCATCGATTGGGGGATCGGGTTCGCCTTCTCCTGGTGTTGTACTCTCACTGCCATTCAGCAGGTCGGAGAAGTGTTCGCTCCATAATCCCAGTATGCCCTGGACATCGGTTACCAGATTACCACCTTGGTCTCTACATGAGGATGCTCCGGTCTTGAAACCTTCGTTAAGTCGCTTCATTTTTTCATAAAATTTTCGAGCATTCCCTCTGTCTGCCAGCTTCTCAAGCTCTTCGTACTCACGCATTTCGGCCTCTTTCTTTTTTGTCTGCAAATGCGTCTCGCTTCCCTCTTCAGCTCTCGGTATCTATCCCATCCCGCACGTGTTGTGGTCGTTTGCAACGTTGCGAGGTAGGCAGTCTGTTTTCTCTCCGCTGCGAGACGGCACTCCTCATCGTACCAGCTTGTTTTTTGTCGTTGCCGAAAACCAATTGTTTCGGCTGCAGCGGTACGCAGTGAGTTTGAGATGCCGTTCCACAGTTCCCTTATACCGAGATGCTGATGAGTGCTCTCAGAGAGCAGGAGTGCAAGTCGAGTAGAGTATTTCGTGGCTGTCTGTTGCGATTGCAGCTTTTCGACGTCGAACCTTCCTTGTGTTTGTTGACGGGCGTTCTTTGCTGCACAGAGGCGGGTGCGTATTTTAGCTGCGACCAGATAATGGTCCGAGTCTATATTTGGTCCTCGGAGCGTACGCACGTCTAAAACACAGGAGACATGTCTTCCGTCTATCACAACGTGATCGATTTGGTTCCGCGTGTTTCGATCAGGAGACAGCCAAGTAGCTTGATGTATTTTCTTATGCTGGAATCTGGTACTACAGACGACCATATTTCGGGCCCCAGCGAAGTCGATCAGCCTCAGGCCGTTTGGCGATGTTTCGTCATGGAGGCTGAATTTTCCGACTGTTGTGCCAAAGACACCTTCTTTACCCACCCTGGCGTTAAAATCGCCAAGCACGACTTTTACATCGTGGCGGGGGCAGCGCTCATAGGTGCTTTCTAGGCGCTCATAGAAAGCATCTTTTGTCACATCGTCCTTCTCTTCCGTTGGGGCGTGGGCGCAAATCAGCGATATGTTGAAGAACCTCGCTTTGATGCGGATTGTGGCAAGACGTTCATCCACCGGGGTGAATGCCAGGACTCTGCGACGGAGTCTCTCTCCCACCACAAATCCAACACCAAATTTGCGCTCCTTTATATGGCCGCTGTAGTAGATGTCACAAGGACCCACCTTCTTCCGTCCTTGTCCCGTCCATCGCACTTCTTGGATGGCGGTGATGTCAGCCTTGAGTCGTATGAGGACATCAACCAGCTGGGCAGAGGCACCTTCCCAATTAAGGGTCCGGACATTCCAGGTGCATGCCCTTATATCATTATCCTTAAAACGTTTGCAGGGGTCGTCATCAAAAGGGGGGTGTCTCATCCGAGGCTTTCGTAGATTTTTCATTGGGGGGTGTTTTTATGTGGTGGGTCCCAAACCCAATGCACAACCGCATAAGCGGGCTTCGCCTTCTCACTTTAGCTCGCCTTCAGACGGATGTCTGTTGGCTACCCAGAGGATACTTGGTCTAAAACCGGAAGTCGTGAGCTGCTTGGACCATGTGGAGAAGAATCGTTTCTGGCCACTCCCAAGTGAATGACAATCAAAAACTTTCCTCACTTGCGTGAACTTCTACACATGGTCCCATCCTCCTTTATACATATAGATATATAGTTACATGCAAGCGCTTGCTTCGAAAATTATGAAACACTTTCGCGTAATTGCTGAAGAAAGTGATTTTTTTGGACTTTGACAGCCGTTTGACGTGACTGATTGTGCAATGCTAGTTGCTTATATATTTATATGGATATATAACAGTTTTTGTTTGAAATTGTATAATATGCGGTTGGCAATAAATTTGTTTGGATTTCCTTTTAATTACTACATCAAAAATTGTTTTTACGTGTTTGGCTGTCATATAAAGTGATACAACTAAGTGTAATGAACTTTATGAAAATTTAGTTTGTTGCGTTCATACATATGTGAGGCTTAGATATGTTGGATATATCATCCCCTCAATATAACATACGCCATTACTTTTTTATTGCATATTTAGAATCTCCATCATTGATTCTATGTCTGGTCAAAATTTCGTCAAATTCTACTTCCACAAAGTGGGTCAAAATGTCATTGGAAAAAATGGTGCATAATTTCATGTTCAAAAATTTAATAGACATCTGATTTGACAAAAACTTTAAACTCGATTTTCTCAAAACCCAAAAAAAATTATACGCTATTGTTATATTGAGGGGACGATATAAAGTGGACTCTGAAACGTAGTTGAATGTAACCACTTCATCCAAAAACTCACTTGTAAGGCAATTATAGCACGTTTGAAAATATACTAGTGACCTTAGAACCTTCTTATCATCAAAGTAAAAAAAAAATATTTATAAATTTGTATTCCATTCGTCAATTTCTTTTTAAATAAAATTGGTGCCTACACTGCTCAAAAATATCTCAGACAAAAATCTTTTCTCAAATAGTTTGAAGCTCATATTGTAATAAATTTTTCTTAGTTTCTATGTAATATAATATGTAGTACCAAAAATTTAAACATGTGGCAACACTTGGAAAAAAGTTTATGATCGAAACTTTTTGAACTATCAAAACAAATGTAAAATTATATTATATCTAATATTTTTTAAAATTAAAATAGGTGGCAACACTGTTCAGAAATATATCAGATAGAAATATTTTCTCAAGCTATATTTTGATGGCTATATTGTAGTATTTTTTTTTAATTTCATTTAAACAGAAAATAAATTTTGAACAGGTGGCAACACTTAAGTACATTTTTGGGATATTCTCTTAAATATTTGAGGTTTAAACCTTATACTTTAGCAATTCGCTTTATTTGATCAATTTTATTTACTTATAAGTTTTAAATAGGTGGCAACTCTACACAACAAAATAGCTTAAAAACGATAACTGCACTTTATAAATAAATTTCAGAAATTTCACAAAAATCTGTTTAAAAATTCTTTTAATTTTTTTTTAAATAAATTATTTGTAGTTGTTTTTGTATTTTTATTCCGAATTTCTTTTAATAGAAAATATTTTCTTTATTTTTTTTGTATTTTTATTATTTATTTAATTTTTTTGCCATCAAAACCAACCACTTTCTGTGCGCCACCCAAGCGGCCGAAAGCGTTTTCTCTCCCCAGCTTCTAAAAGAAAACCAGTTCTTAAGCGCAACAACAACAACAACTACACCACGCGGCATTGCAATACCATAAATCACCGTTATTTGGCTATTTATAAAAAAGCAAAATGCTTGAATGCCAATTGCCATTTGGCAATTTTTCAAACTGACAATTTGACAATGAAAAGAAAATGTCGCGCGCACAAAAGCGGCGACGGCGGCTAGCGTTGCAGCTGAGCGCATGAAGTGGGCAAAACAGCACAACAGACATCAGCAACAAACAACAAATAAAACACGCAAAAAAGTACAAAAACGTTCTACCATTAAGGCGAGCAACAACAGCATAAATAACAACAAGCAACAAGCCTGTTGGCCAGCACACAAACAACAAGCTCATAACTTTTTTTCCCATCATTTATGGGTCACACACAACGAACAGCGAGCGGCGTGTATGTTTTCGTGTTTTTCCACACGATTATTGTTGTTGTTGTTGCTTGTACATAAATGCTTATCTCTCGTGCTCGTTGATGCGCGCGCATTGACGGTCAACATATTTTATAAACAGCGACAACAACAGCGGTATAATATAATAATAATATGTGTGGCATAAAGGCCTTTTTACTTTTATTTGTAGCGTTTTTGTGCTTTTGTTGTTGTTGTTGTTGTGCGCCTTACATTGCTCACATGATTTTTTGTTTGTTTGAGTGTGTCTCAGTACACTCAGCGCATGTTTGCTGCATTTTCTATTTCCACGCCGTGCGCATCTGCAACATGCTGCACACACCGGGCTGACACACCGACGATGGTGACGGCGACGATGACACAGGGAAAAGTTGTTGCACGCTGCCTTTGAATGCACTTCTCAGTTGGTTTGTGTATGTGTGTGTGTTTGTGTGCTATTTGTTTCGCTTTCATTTGACCGCATTGACCACATGTGGTGCAGTGGCAGCAGTAACAGTTAGATTAACCAGCGGCTAGGGAGTTCAGCAGAGAAAACGCAACTCAGCGAAGGGGCATGAGATTGATGGGGGCGCTGCGAAAGTCAATCGAATTTCGAATTGAGTGGCATCACTTATAATTTTTTGTATATATTTTTGCACTTAGGAAATTATTAAAAAAAATTTTAAACAAAAATTAAAAAAAAAAATTCAAAAAAAATTTTTAAAAAAAATAAAAAAATGTTAAAAATTAAAAAAAAACAATTATGAAATTCATAGAACTTCTATAAACTCTAAAAAGCTCTAAAATTCTATTAGTCTTCATTTCCGCTTTAAACATATATAAATATACACTTCTATAACTAAATCACTCCAATGAGTTGAAAACAATTTTGCTCAACTTGGAGTTTAATACCCTTGCCATTTTGCTGTCGTTCACAACAAAATCCAATTAATCACAGCTCATCGAGTAATGTCTGTTGCATGTTGCAAATGGCATATTGCAAATTGTTGCATGCCACAGCGTTGGCTTGTGGTTGTGGCATGCGCTTACTGTCACTTCCGATGTGTATGCAACGAAGTGAGAAATTAAAATAAATTAAACCGCGCCGCCGCAACGGGAAATATCTGTCAACTGGAATGATGAATTTTGCCAGCCAATGGAGTTGACGTTATCGATTGCAGTTGAGTTGCGCTGCAAGGCGTAGAAAATTAGTATTTGTTGGGGATTAGGTATATTTTTTTTGTGCAAAAGTAGAGAAAGGTTGTATTGAAAAGTAGATTTTTTTAAAAAATGTACATAAAATGGCGTTGAAATAATGAAAAATATATATTTAATTGAAAGAAAAAAAGTTAAAAAGTTAAAAAAATATATAAAAATTAAAAAATGTTATCAAATATTTTTTTAAATATAAATAAATGAAATGTTTGTATTATATCAATATATAAATTATAAAAAATATTGAATTTTAAAATAAAATATATTAAACAAAGAATATTTTTACTGAAAATTATGAAAATTATATATATTTTTGCAAATATTAATCATATTCTTTTTCTTGCTATTTCCAGATATTCATGACTTCAGACCATTTAATAATGTAAGTAGAGTTTTAAAAATATTTATTTATTACTGAAATTAAAAAAAAATCGACAGTTCTGTGCAAATACATGTGAACACATCTTTTTGGTTTCTCGAAAATCAATTTTCACTTCAAACATTCCCATTTTTTTTTATCAATTTTTAATGACTTGGTTCTCAAACAAAAATAATTTAAAATTTGTTAGACCACGCCAAGATGTAGGCAACATTTTACCATATGGTTTCAAATTCTTTATTTCGTTTTAAAATATGAAATTAAGACATAAGTATTTAACTTGACATGATTCACATTACATGATTTCATTGCCTTTTTTAATAAAAATATAAATTAATATTTTATTAATATTTTTTTGAGCCGCGCCAAAAGGTAGGCAACATTTTCGGATTTTCTTAACATAATTCTATAATATTTCAAAATTTATTTTTCTATAGGCAATTTAGGACACAACATTAGAAAATATGATTCAAAACCTTCAATTCATTTATAATCCAGCGCGCTTACCGTATACACCCCGAATGTAAGCAATTTTCCGGGAAGCGGAAAGGTTAGGTTTATTATCCCAATATTATCATATCAAAATTGATTCAAAACAGTTTTCAAAACCGTTTATAATGTTTTCTGTGTATTCATATATGCATTAGACTGCAGAAAATATTTTAATTTTGCCATTTTAGCTTTGCGCTGAAATGTAGGCAACATTTTTTGCTATTTTATGACATTTCTAGTATGAAAAAGTTAGGTGCCAGAATATAATCTTCAAAAATTGAATGACTTTCAAGGCATTAAGATAATTTACATCAAAAATAAATCATTAGTGAAAATATTATATTTTGAACCATACCAATATTAGTATACATAAATGTCTATCTATCTTGAGAGTCTTACATTTTCTACAGTTCATTTCACTTTTCCATACAACCACATGGTAGCTGTCGATCTTGAATTCCTTTAACTGAATTATACCAACACGTAAACAACAAATAGAAGTGCAACAGTGGCAACATTGTCTGTTGCATGCAACTTTTACCACGTCTTGTGTTGATTACTGAAGTTTTACCAACTCCGAACAGCAAATATTTACACAAGCCGCTGTCAAGTTGGCAAGTACTCGCCACTAAACAAACAGCAGATAAGCTAACAACAGCAGCAACAACAACAACAAGAGTGTAGCATATGGCAAGCAAAACATTGGCAATATGGTGCAACACTTGACGCGACAGTTCAAACACTGAAAGCCATGCAAACTGAGAGTTGTATACAAATATTTTTTTGTGAGTGTGTTGTTGTAAATGTGTTGCAAGTAAAAGAAAATTCGAAATTCGGAAATGTTGTAAAAGAATTCCAGCAGCAGTTGTTGGAAATGTGCACTCATTAAGGTGGCAAGTGAAATGAACAGTTGGAAATTGTAAGCATGCTTGCTTATAAGCTCCGCCATGTAAGTGTGTGTGTGGCATATGCAAAGCGGCATAATCTCACGCGCTTGCAACATGCAGCAGTTGTGTGTGTGGGCGTTTGTGGCATGGTCAGTTGGTGCAACAGCAATCAAAACAACAAGTGCAAATAAGTAAGTGAAGGCAGTAAAGAGCACAACAACAAAGGTAACAGGAAATTTTAGTGCAACAACAACAACAACATGCTGAGACACAACAACAACACCAGTTGGCAAAAACCATAAGCCGCCAATGACTCCTTGCCACGTTTACGATGCACTAAAGGCAACAAAATCTGCAGAGTGGCACTACACCACCACCACCAACAACAACAACACAAACAGCAAGTACAATTGCCCCAAAAGCCATTAAATATTGCTTTTAAACTGGCACATTAACATTGCGCCTGGCGATAAACACATCTACACTTAACTAGCTAACTGACAACAGCAACAACACAAACAACATGCAACAACACAACGCTTGCTACTCGTGCAACATGTGGCCGCCAAATCAAATATGTGCTTGGCGAGTGATTTCGCGCTCGTTTCATTCGATCGATTAGAGAGTCGCGGCGCGACGCATTTGTTGTGCTCTGGTGGCAACAACAGCAACAACAACACCATGTTATGCTGCCACTGTCATTGAGGTCAGCCGAGTTCGTGGCAATAATTTTAAAGTTTATTGCAACACCAGCCAGCCGAGACACGGCGGCACTGCACAGAGCTTATAAAATCCAATAAAATCCAATAAAAAAAACAAAAACAAATGTGGATGAACAGCAGCAGTTGGCATTTATTTGCTGTAGACTGACGAAAAAATAATTGATATATACTCAGATACGAACGTGCAACAGGCAAAATGTGTGTATGTAAATAAAATAAAATAAATAAATATCAACACCAACCAGTGCATGCCACAACAAGCTGCGCGACACATTTTGCCGCCTGCACATTTGCGGCACGATTGCACTTGCAACTTGCAACATTTGTGGCATACACCATGCCATGCCACCAGCCGCAGCAGGTAGTGTTGGAAAAAGTTTCAGTCGCGCTACTTGCAATTACTGCCGCAGCCGCCACTTGCCACTTGCAACTTGCCACATGACACGGGCATGTCTGGCGGCTGATGATGCGGGCAACGATTGATATATGCAAAAGCTGTGCGGCGTTGTTGCCACAAGCATTAACTAGCGCTTTCTTCTACTTCTTACTAGTTGTCATTTGTTGTTGTTGTTGCAATTGCATTTGTTGTTATTTTTTATTTTTATTATTTTGTTGTTGTTTCTTTATTTGTTGTTGTTGTTGTTATTGCTTTTGTGTGGCATGTCTAACGTAGTTTTTCACTTGATTAGCTGCCGCATGTCACTGCCATCGGCGCTGTTGATTGGCATTGTCTTGTGTGTCGTGTGGCACGTTTGACTATTTGACTGACTGTTTGTCTGCGGATGTTGTGCGCTGTGGCATGATATGTTGTTTCGTTAATTCGTTTAGAAGCGGTTAAAATAATTTAAGCCAAATAAACAAACAAAACACAAACAATGAAACACAAACAAATAAAGCACACCAAAACCAACAACAACAACAACAATGGAAATTCGAATGAAAATGAAATTACTGGCGATTTTCGTGGCAGAAAGAAAGTAGGAAAGTTCGTTACTCGGCTGTGAGATCGTACTGATTGCGGACATGGCAAGTGTACATACTTGCCACACACGCGCACACCAACATACGTGCCACATGTGTTGACTGCGAAATTCTTGGCTCGATTTCATTGAATTTTGTAATTTCACAGTTGTTAAGCGGGCGCTGTCGCTCTCTATCAGGCGAGATTCACTTTCAATGCTAATGCAGGCAGGCAGCCCCATTAGGACGCCAACCATCAGAGCAACAGCGGCTGCCACCAGCGCCTTGTACCCGCTCACTCGCAAGTCACTTACCCAGGCGTGCGAGCAATGGGCTCAAGCAGGCATCTCGCTGCGTCGCTCACCCACTGCGCCAAACGTAGCGCGCCAACTCATCCGCCCGGTGCGCAAACGAAACGGTAAACTTTCTTCTTGAAATTCGATTTTTTGTGTGAATGTTGCACTTTTTGGGCAATTGTTGTTAGCGCTTTGTTGTTGTTGTTGTTCGCTTTTTTTTCGAAATTCTGTGAATGCTTTGGTGTGCAATCGCTGGCATTACCATCGCTCGCGGCCAAACTTATGCAAATGCTGCATGGCTGTCTATGGGTCAGGCGCAGCAGGCAGCGCTCTGACTCCGGGTGTGTGTGTGTTGTTTTTGTTATTTTTGGCGTAGTAATGAAAGCATGTCTGTTTTCAAAGTGTGTTATTGTTGTTTTGCCTTGTAGCTTCTGTTGCAACAAAGTGGCACACTTTTGTGGAATTTCACTTTTCGTTGTCTCAACCTGACACCATGGCCAGTGTGGCAAGGACATGTTGTGTTGCGGCGCGTCTGCGCTGGTGATTGCTATTTGGCAGCTAGCGCTGAAAGTGTTGGCTCTAATTTGGAGAATGCGGAAAATGAAGGCAATTTTTGGCAAGAAAATTAGTTTAAGCAAAAAGTGAAATGAAGTTTGAAGAAGAGTGTGATAATTAGGCAGGTTTTCTTTCTAAGTTTAAGTTGTTGATAGTTTTCCATAATTAAAGGAAAAGTTGAATTTATAAATTAAAATAAAAATAACAAAAAGTTGAAGTTGAAATTTAACTTAAACTTAAACTTAAACTTAACTTAAACTTAAACATAAACTTAAAACTTAAAACTTAAAACTTAAAACTTAAAACTTAAAACTTAAAACTTAAAACTTAAAACTTAAAACTTAAAACTTAAAACTTAAAACTTAAAACTTAAAACTTAAAACTTAAAACTTAAAACTTAAAACTTAAAACTTAAAACTTAAAACTTAAAACTTAAAACTTAAAACTTAAAACTTAAAACTTAAAACTTAAAACTTAAAACTTAAAACTTAAAACTTAAAACTTAAAACTTAAAACTTAAAACTTAAAACTTAAAACTTAAAACTTAAAACTTAACATTAAAACTAAAATTCAAATTCAAATTGAAATTACAGATATGAAGTCTGTTAACTCTTGTTCGCCCAAGCAAAGCTAGATGAGCAAAGGTTACTTGCATCAGACATTTCACCTATTTCAACTGCGAATTGTGCCACCTGTTTGTATGTTTTGCTAAATGTTTGTTGTTATTTGTATGTTATTGTTGCAAATATATTTTCAATATACTACAGTTGCTTATTGCTGTACAAACAGCTTGCCACAAAGTGGGCGTCGACGCTGTCTTTGGATCGCCAACGCTTTTATAGACATTAATTTTATTTATTACATTCAATAATTCTGGCAATAAAAGCGCCAATAAGCAAATATTATGAAAAAATAAATTTATTCGCACGCACGTAGGCGTATTGCAACAGCTGCGCGGCATCAACGCTGTGTGGCAATGTCAATGGTGCCGCCTAAATTGCAGGTCATTTGGTTGACACTTACCGAGAATTGCAAAATCGTTTATGATTTCATAAATACACACGCATAATTCAATGTTGCAAGTGGCAAGTTGTAACTTGCAACACACTTGAAAACGCAAGGAAAGCTAACGAAAAGTAACAGGTGTTTGCGGCGTGGAGACATTTATAAATAAACGGAGACTTTTATAAATAATTGTTAAAGAAATGCTTGTTGCATGTTGCATGCATATATACACTTACATATATATAAAGCTGCTTTTCGCGGTTTTAGTGTCAATGTTGTCGCTGTCTGCGGCGATTGATGCGATTAATGATGAACTGTCAATGTGGCAAATACTCAGCTATTATTAGTTACTCGTCAATTTGTTGTTGTTGTTGTTGTTGCAACATTAATCAGCATTCAATCAACGTTTGACTGGCTTCTGTGAATTCTACAAAGACAGCTAACAACGCAACAACAACACTCATTGGCACTGTGAAGTGGCAGCCAACAGCCTTTCTAATTCTATTTACGAGCGGGTTTTCGCTTGACGCTGTGTGGCAGCGCACAAATCAAGTTGCACGCACATTCGCGCGCTTTTAAGTAGAATATTTGAATGCTTCTACACGTCGCTTTCGCGGCAAAAAGTTGCCACCTGTTGCAAGCAGCGCGCGCACCTGTTGAAAGACAAACACACATTCAGATGCATACATACATACATATGTGACGCTCGATCGCAAGCGCTGTGCCCAAAAGTGAGCGCGCCAACGAGCGATACTCTTGCGCGCAACCGCGCCGCGTCAATCACTAATCACTTGTGCGGCGTGCGCGTTTGACAGCTTCGACGCAACCGCCGCTGTCGTCAATCGCGCTTTACAACGTTCTTATTTGCCGTTCTGCTTTTTGCCGGCGCATTTCGCGCGGTCTCTTCGCGATTAGGGAAATGGTGGCGTATTAACCTTAATTGATTGCGCCGTCGCATTGTAGGCTCAAGCGGCGCGCGCTGCCTGTGTTGTGGCCGCCGCGGCACGCAATGCAATGCGATACACTTGATTACGCTTGTTTTTGCGCCGGCGCGCTTTTTCTGCTTTTTCCATCCACCTGCGCGCATTGCGTGCTATTTAACCCAGTTAGTTAACCACTTGGTGGCATAAAAAATCGGTTTGACTGCCTCATTTAAATTGGCCGCTTGATGTGTGAGTGGCTGTGTGTGTGTGGTTCCGTTGGTCAATAATGAGACCTCCCGCTATGTTTGTCCACACATCGTTTGTAATTGGGATTTAACGATTTACTGGATTTATTTCAGCTCATTTGTAACGGTAAAAGTTGTTGATCCGTTTTTTGTTCGTTTGTTTTGTAAATTACATTTGCTCGTTAATTATTAGTTGTGAAAGATCCGATTTTTTTAAATTAGTCTTATTAACTGTTTTCCTCTATTTCTTGTTGGCAGTTTCCTTTTGAGAAATTTATTCTCATTTTTGTAAATTGAATCAAAAATGGTAAAAACTGTGTAGTTTCTTCAAGATACGTTTAATTTGGGACTTAAACTTGAGTTTAGGGTTTTGTGAGAGTTTATTAAAGAGTTTATTTTTTGCTAAGCTCGGAGTTTATGGACAATGTTTAATGCTAAAGAAAATAATAATACGAGTTTAAGGTTTTGTGTTTAGGTAAAATAAAGTTTCAGATGAGGTTGATATATATGACATTTTTTTCATACTCGGAGTTTATGGAACTTGTTTAATGTTAAAGACAAAAGTTTTAATAAACTCGAGTTTATGATTTTTTATGAATAATAGAGCTTCAATCGAATGAGATACAAGCTGTTTGCTTTTTAAACTCGGAGTTTATGGAAAGTGTTTTAATAAACTCGAGTTTATAGGCGTCTTCTTTTGATTTTACCATTTTCTCTTCAATAAAATCACACTATTGGAATATTAAACCCATAAAACCCGCCTACTATTCTTTTAAACTGTAAAATACCATAAACGGTTACGTCAAATGGCCTCTGCAACGCTGTAAACTGTAAAAAAATTGTTGTAGTAATAAAAAAAAATCCATTTGCGGGTCATTAAAACGCTGAACTGTTTTAAATTCTTACCTTATCGGCATTGATTTCACCATTGGTGTGGGAGAATGAACGCAGAGCGTAAAAATAAAAGCAGGGCATGCGTGCCTACGTGCTCAGACAACTAAATTCAATATTCAAAGAAAGTAAATATTTGTAAACAAATATAAAAAATAGAGGTGACAAAGTCAGGGAAAGTAATAAAAAATAATGAAAAGAAATTGAAAAAATAATAAAGCTATTAAAATAAAATTGAAATTTAAAATAAATTAAAAAAAAAAAATAAAAATAAAATGAAATAAAAATGAAAATAAAAATAAAATAAAATAAAATAAAATAAAATAAAATAAAATAAAATAAAATAAAATAAAATAAAACAAAATAAAATAAGATAAAAATAAAATAAAAATAAAAATAAAAATGAAATAAAAATAAAATTAAAATACAAATAAAAATAATAATAACGAATAAAAAAAATAAAATAAAATAAAAAAAAAATAAAAATAAAATAAAATAAATTTAAATAAAATTAAAATAAAATAAATATAAAATAACAATAAAAATTAAAAAGTAAAAGAATAAAGAAAAAATTAAAATTTAAAATAAATTTGTTTAAAATATTTTGAATTTTTTTTTAATATTAAGTACAAAAATTAATGTTGACATTCATAAAAAATAATATTTGCTATATAAAAAATAAATAAAAAATAGTTTTCATATAATTTAATTTTTAATAATATTTTTTTGTGAAATCTACATGCATATATACCTAAGATTATCTTTTAAGCGCTTGCAAAGATATTCATCATTGCGAAAGAAAGCAATTATTATTCACCATAAATTAAAAAAAAATTCCAAAATTACCAGATTAGCAATAGGCCTTAATTCACATCCACCCGCAAGCCACATAATTACAGCCGAAGCAGAAAATCACTGACGCTAACACACACATAAGTAGAAAATCACAGAAATCAAATGGTCAGCAACGCCCTAACAGTTGTACGCCCGCTAAATCCGCATTAAAAACCAGCAGTTAGTAAAAAATGAGCCATCATAAAGCTACAGTTACAATAAAATGAAAAAATAAAAGCAAAAAAAGAAGCCAGAGCCAGCGAGATGACAGAAGAAAAAAACAAATTGCGTCTAATGACAAAGTGAAAAGCGTGCAACAACAGTCGGCGGTTGGCGGTTGGCTTGTCGAACGATCGATGGAAGAAATGAACGAATGACTGAACGACTGAATGAATGAGTTGTAATGAAGTGAAATGAAATGAAATTTCGTATGGAAGATCGAAAGTTGCACGCGGCGATTAGTAGTAACGGCATATGTGGGTTGTTGTTATTGTTGGTGTTGTTTTTCTATTTGTTGCACATACTTATTGCAATATAAATGGCGCAAGCGACAAGTGGTTGTTGCAAGTGTTGCATGCATGCAATTATATGAGTTTCCGTTAGCATTTGTTTGTTTGTATGTGTGTGAGTGTGTGTGATGAAGCGCCCGCGTCGCATTGCTGCCACACAACCTCATCATCATCATCAGCTGCAGCATCAATGTCAGCGAAAACGAGCCAGAACAACAGTAACAACAGCAATAGTGACAACATCCACAACAATAGCAACAACAACAACAGCCACTTCAATGATTCGATTAGCTAGAAAAACGTTGCCACTTCAATAAAATTTTATTGCCGTTTTCCGCCTCATAAGCTGCCGCCGCTCGGCGAAACAGCAGCAACAGCAACAACAACAAAGCAGCAGCAAACGTGATGTCAGCCACTGAGCGCTACACTGTTCGCTTTCGGGGTCATCTACGCTGGCTTGAGAAAAGCCTCCCCGGCGTACTCTTCTTCCGCCGCTACCGCTACTTCTTCCCCACTTCAACCGCTTGCCATCAACAAGCGGCAGCTAGTGCGTTTGCTTGCTCGCTGATATTGTCACGATTTGTTGTGGCAGCGCTGAGTGGCGGCGCTTTGCTTGCCGGCTGCTCTTGCCACTGCCACAAATTGTTTGTTGTTGCTGGCGTTATTGTTATTGCCGCTACTTTGGGCACATTATTGGACTTCGTAATTAAATTGGATATCTCCAATTCTTAGTGGGGACAACGACGGCGATAGCGGATGCAGCGATTTCCCATTTCTATATTTATTTTCATTTTGTCTTATCTGCTTCTCCGCTCATTTCACTCGCTTACGCGCCGCTACCTTGTGCTGCCGCCTTGCATTAAAAGTGAATCTTCGAATGGCCTCATTGACCGAGTCACCGTTTAGGAGCGTTGGAAATTAAATGCAGTGAAATTCCTGGAGTGCAGTTGTCATTGTTGTTGTTGTGGCACTGGTGGAGATTGCGGCCAGATAGCAGCTGATAAAAATCGAAAGGTGACTCTGCCGCGGCAACACACAAACACACCACAGTGGCTGCATGATTTCGCCTGTTTCTTGGCGACAAGCGGTGGATTCTTTAGCCTGCAGTTGTTGTAATTTTATTTATTTTCAATTTGTTGTTGTAATTTTCCCTCCGCCAATAATTAATGCGATACCAATGCGCTGCATACATTAAAGCCACGTATGAGGGGGGAGTAGTGTGCAACTTCGCTGGGAATCGCTTTGTGGCATATTTTTATGGGGGCAAAAATGCATAAAGGATCTTTGGCATTGGGGTTGAGCGAAAGCTCTCAGGCGATAAGCATTTCCCGATAAGCTGCCGTGTAGTGTTGCTGTGGGTCTGCAGGCAGTGGCCGCTGGTCGCCTATTGGCGATTTGAATTGTTTTGCATTAGAAAGCCATTAGCGGCAGCAAATTAATTCAAGCGGTGAAACCAATTGCTCGATGTCATTGCGGCAGGAATTGAGAAATCGCAAATGGAATAAAGTATTTTATTGTTATTTGTCGTTTTTTTATCAATTGTAAGCTATAATATGCATATGAGTCTAAAGGAATGCGAAATTGAAATGTTGAGGAGGAAGAGGCAGCATTTTGCATTTTTTTAATGGAATTTGGAATATAGTTAATTTAAGAATTCAGGCTTGCCATTTCTTTTAACAGAAAATAAAACTAACAAATCATTTAAATAATCAGAATGACAAGAAAAAAGTGCACAATAATGAATTGCCAAAAAAAAAAATTATAATTCTTAAAGTAAATAAATGTCATGCTATAAAAAACAAAATATAATTTTTTTTGAATTCCAAATTTCAAAAATATTTCAATTGCAAAACATTTTTTTATAAAAGTTTTATTTCTAAAAATACTCACTAGCATGCAATTTTTTTTACAAAGATATATTTTCTCGCATGCAATTAATTTTTTTATAAAAACAATTTTTATTAAAAAAATTAAAGAAAAATTTGTATTTAAATAATATGCACATTTTTATACAAAGGCATATTTTATCGCATGGTATAATTTTTTTCGGATTAACAATTTTCGATTTAAAAAATTAGATTAAACGTTTTTATTCAACTAATATGCAATTTTTTGAAAACAAATATTTTCTCGCATGCTATAAATTTTTTAGAGATAAAAAAGTTGTATCACAACAGATTAAAAACGCATTTTTACTCCAAATTTATGTGCCTGATTGTTGAACATTTCTTAAAATTTCTTCACACAACAATTAAAATGAGAAAGTAAACTAAAGTCAAATCTCGCCAACTTTCAAACGCAGTGACACCTTAGCGATTGACAAATATTGCATAGTTTATATAAAATTTATTTCACCAACAAATAATATCTCACTAAGTGATCAACTAAGAATGCTAATTCTGCGTGAAAGTAAATGTCAAGTAAAAGTTCGCATTTCAAGTGACCAACTCAGCTAATCGGGCAACCCAATCACGCACAATGCGCACAGGAAAACCACAAAAGAATCGAACGCAGACGCAGACCAAAGACACAGCCAAAGCGCTTGTCGCAGCACAAGACACAAGTGGTAGAAGAAGAAGAAAACTAGTGACACAAATGGCAGTGGTGAAAAATGTTTGCGAATTTTAATAAAGCGCAAGTGTGCGGCGGCATATCTCTGCAATAATTTGCATAATTTTCGGTAATTGCGAAAAACTTTCTACTTTGCCAGCGAGATGAATGAGAAATGGTGGAGAAATTAAAAAATTAAATATTTAACAAATATTAAAAAAAATGAAAATAAGGTTGCATTTAGAGTGAAGAAGTAGATTTGAAGAAATTTAATGGGGATAATTATTATTTTTGATGGAAAAAATAATTAAAAAAATTATAATGAAATAAAATAAAAAAATTAAATTAGCTCAAAAAAATTATAGTAAATCATTCTAATTAAATTAAAATAAATATTCACAAAAAAAATATAAAATAAATTTCAAATAAAAATTTGAAAAATTTATAAAAAATAATAATTTATAAAAAAAAAAATAATTGTTGAAAAAATGAATTAAAAATATTTTCAAATTAATATTAAAAAAAAAAATATTTTAACTTTTTTATTTTTATTTTTTTATTTTTTAAATATATACACATTAGTTGTTGTATAAATAAGTAAAAGTCTTCACACTTCATTACTAAAACATTACATGCAACACCTGAAATAATTGAAATAGTCGTAAATGAAAGTGACAAACGTGCCACATGCAACATGAAATTGAAACGGTCAACGGATATGCATATAAGTATGTGTCTATATTTGTTAGCAGGCATTTGGTGTGTCTAAAAGTTAAGTGACTGGCGCGTAGCATATGGATAATGGTGACAGTTTAACGCTGCAAGCACGCAACGCTACACAGCAAACATATAAGCTTGTTGCAACATGCAACTAGGCAAGGCAGTGAGTTCAGACTATTTGTGACCAAATATAACGGTGGCATGCCGCATTTGGAGAGCTGGCAATGAGACAAAAAGGTAACATTTGGGAGTGCAGTACAACAAAAGCAAAAAATATTATAAAAAGCAAAATAAAAAAATCTAAAAAAAAGAAATAACAATAAAATCAACAAAAATATTCTCGCAAAGAGTAACATAAACCAAAAACAACCAGAAAATAATTCAATAAGTTTGGCGCGAAAAAATGTGCCACTTCTGCCAAAGCAACAGGTTGTCAACGTGAACGCCTAAATATGCTGTAAAACACAAATACACACACATACAATAACAAAAAGAACAATGCGCAACAAAGTAAAGTAAAAAGTTACTTGCAACATTGTCAAGCCAAATTTGTGGCAGCAACGCTTTTTGTGCCGTAGCGCGTGTGCCTCTGTGTGTGTGTGGCAGGAACGGCCGCCTAATAAGGTGACGTGAAAATATTGGCAGTGCCTGTTAACAACAACAACCACCGATAACACATGCGATAACTCAGCGCTGCGCTTGCCACAAACACACATACTTACTTGCCACAGCGGAACTTTCTTAACTTGCGTCGCTGCCGCCATTGTAAATTCTTCAGCCTTTGTCGCTGCCATCAACTCGAGTTTAAAACGGCAATTTACAAGTTAACCAACAATTAACCATTTATGTTGTACTTTTACCCATACCAAGGCACACAAACACACACACACATGCAAAATGAACACTTATGCAAAAATGAGCGTCGCAAAAACTTAAATATACAAATTAAGTAGATTTTTTGCCTGCTACTTGGCTGCCTTGCTGGCTGCGCGCACTGGGTCAACTTTCGCTGGCAACACACTGCCACAATGGTAACTGTTAAGCACGTATGCACCGCTACAACAACAACGAAAATCAACAACAATAGTCAAGAAGTAAATGAAGGTAAAATGTTAATACAAATATTCTCAGCCACTCAAAGAGGTACATGAGTGCTGGAGAGCAGCGCAAGAAGAATAGTAACAACAACAAATGCTTTCTGGTTTCATTTGGGCGCTGCGAGCCTAGCGGCTTGAACCTAATAATGTCACTTAAAAAGCAATTTTACAAATTGTCACAAAAAGCACACAGTGATCACACAGCACAAGAACAACAATAAGTACAACGCAAAGAACAAAACTACAGCAATAACAATGCCCCAAGCGAGTTAAATAAAAAAAGTTAAAGCAACAACAATGTCAAGTTAACACACAAAGTCGAACGAATTGTTGTCGTCTGCTCTAAAATCCATAGAAAATGCGCAGCACACAAAAAATGTGATGCCTCGGCGCAGCAGTGGCAAACAGAAAATATTTGAAATAATAAAAACTTTGACGGCCTGGCAAAATTACAAGGCAGAGTTAAATAAATTGTCTCAATGTCACCTGTTGCAGAAATGCCGTTGCATTTCGCGAGTTGTTGGCCGAGTTTTCCAAGTGCATTGCTTTCGTGTTGGTGCTACACCGTTGGGAATTGTGGCAAGTAGCGTAGCAGCCTCAAGAGGGCGATGGCAAAAGAAAAACGACTGAAATCGGAATATATATATATATATAAAGTAACTTAACAACAAAAAATGTGTGCTATTGTTGCAATGAATTGGGTGAAAGATTGATAACAGAGAAGAAAGCGAAGAAGAAATACTTGTGACAAATATGAAAAAAAAAAATTAAGTAGAACTTGGTCAACAGATTTTTTGAATGTTTTCTGTCTCACGAAGAGACCAAAAAAAAATTAAAAATGAATATAGAATTTGAGTATTATTCTTACATTGTAGTACTTACCACCTAGTAGATACATATTTATGTCTGTGTATGTTAAAAAATTGCTCATTTTCATATTATTGTTAGAAGATTTAGTCTTCCAAACTAACATTTTTAATTTATTTTTTTTTTTAATTTTTATTTTTTTATTTTAATTTTTTACATTCTCATAAGTTTCCAAAGTATAGTTTACATGATTTATCAAAATATGTTGCCTACATTTCAACGCAAATGCGAAAACTACCAGTACTTATAAGAAGAAGTGAATGATTGCAGCTGTAATCTCAATTTGATTACTGATTTATCGAAGAAATATGTAAAAATATATGTTTTAATACAATAAAAATTTAACATTACCTTAAAAATAGTTACCAGTCTGAAATGTATATTTATAGTCTACATTTATGCGCGGAAGTAAAAACTTCATAGGAAAAGGTCACTCAAATCTAGTGTCAAAGTAAAAAGCCAATAAATCTGTGGATATTTCAGTTTTGTAGAATCTGATTCAATATGTGTTGCCTACCTTTTGGCGCGAAGTGAAAATAATTGCAAATTTTTAGGTTGGCTACGCAAATAATAAACTAAAATTGTGTTCAACGACTCAACATGCAATGAATCATCTTAGTAACATATTCAAACTGTCTGAATATGATGTTGGCAACTTTCAACTTTTTATTTCTTATTTTTTAAATTATATTTTTTACTGCCAGGAAACTATTTTTGGCCATTCATTGACCTTTTTGTCATCGAAATTTCCCAAATCTACAATTTCATACTTAATAAAAATACCAAAAAATCATAGTTTCCTTAAACAGCAGTCATACACTCTATAAATTAGTCGCGCTATTAATATTTATAATTAGTTTGCAAAATACGAAACTGTTTAACAATGTACAAATTATATAACCAACGTTTTTTTTTTTTATTTTATCTTTGCAGTTGCTGAAACAAATAAAAGTTGGTCGTGTAGCTTCACGCTGCAATTTAGGTAAGTGATTTACTACTTTAAAAAAATAATAGAGCATTTTAAACAAAAAAAATAAAATGAGGCATCGAAAAAAATTAAGATTGAAAAAAAACAAAAAGCAAAAACAGAAACAGAAACGGAAACAGAAACAGAAAAATTAAATTAAAAAATATTAAATCTTCTCCAACCACTGCATACAAATTGCGTAGTGTAGCATTTCAAATCAGCTCTTTCACCACTCATTTGTTGCAAGCACACGCTGTGGCATGTCAATACCACTTCATTTTTTTTTCATCCAAAAAAGTCTTCATCAACTGCCTGTCACTCGAACGCAATACAATGCGGCAGGCGATCAGGTGCATGGCGCGCAGCACACTTTTGACGTGACCTTAAAATGTCATAAAATGTCACCATAAAACACACAACAAAACAAATAAAAACGCAACAACAACAACAGGCAACCCAACGTCAAAGCAAGCATATGACAATAGGCCGGTCGCACTGTGGCACTGTGACAATATAATCGTCCATGCAACTCATCAATATTCCATTGCAGCACTGCGCGGCATGAATTCTCAGCGGTGCACTAGAATCTGACATTGTCGCATGTCCGCAAAGCACCGTTGTAGCGCTACAGTACACCGACCATCGCTTGTGGTCATGCGCTTCGTACTTACTTTCCACATAACGCATTCGCCGCAAAGTTATTTATTGGTGCAGAACAGCGCTGCCGCTTAACGGCCTTTTGATGGTGTACTCCGCTTGTGTTGTTGTTACACGCTTGACTAAATGCCGGCGTGTTGTATTGTTTTGTTGCTGCGCGTCTGCTGTCATCCATTTCAATTCTAATCGAAGCCATCCATGCCAGCCAGCCAGCCAACAAGTGCTTTGCGGCTGGCATACAATGCTTGCCGCCTTTGGCATATAAAAGGTGACATTTTTAGATAATTATTGTTGTTCTTTTTGTTGTTGTTGTTTTAACTAAGTCAAGCATTCTTTTCATTTTGAAAGCTTTGTCACTTGTTCGTCAAATATTCTACTATAATAGTCGCTTTTAGCGGGCAAATAGCTCAGTTATTTCGGTGCATTGTTCGCTGCGACTCAAAGGTATGCGTGGCAGGTTGGTGAAGAGCAAGGTGGAAAGCGTTCTTTCAAAGTTACTTTTGTGTTGTTGTGTGAGCAGGAAGGAATTTTAAATAAAAAGTCAAGACACACAGCGCTTTTGAATGCAAGAATTACTTTTGTTTAGGTTTTAAAATTTTGTTTAGGTTTTAAAATGGGGCGAATTTTTATGTTTTGGTAGAGGCGTAGCTCATATGACAAACATATCTATCTTTAAAATGTATTGTTGAACCAAAAAATATGGAAAAATCTCAGCTTAGTCTATCATTGGGTTTTCTGAAATTCGAATAAATATGTTTTTGAACTTAATAAATAAAAATATATATATTTTTATATCGCTAATTTAATGAAAAGTTAGAGGTTAGGTTCCTCATTGTTTTTTTATTTAAAAAAAAAAAATTTTTAATTTTTAAATTATTTTTTTATTTTTTTTTTAATTATTTCGTAATTTTAAAACTGTTTCTTCAGAAAACAATGACCAACTACTCCAAAAAAATGTATTAAATTGTAGAATACACAACTAAGTATACATAAAATAAAGCAGCGCCAACAAAGAAGTCTATCTAACTAATTGAGCATGCAACAAAAGTGGGGCAGTTGGTGGTCGGTAACAAAAATTTAACTAGAAACTGGCAGCAGACATAGAAAATTGACCGCCCAGAAAAACTGGCTCTCAAATTTATAAAAAAATATTGATTTTTTGTTGTTACTTTGGCTTAGTTGCTTGCAACATGCGACCACGTGTGGCTAGTGGCATGCTGGGCAACGCTTGATGCTTCAATTTTACTTAGATAGAAGACAGCAACAACAGCGTTGCACAATTAATTAATATGAAGAGGTTTTTTCGAAGATTTGTTGTTGTTGTTGTGCTCAGTTTGTTGCATTTCCATGGCATTGTTTGCTGCTTCACTTATTAACTCGAAATTAATGAAAGAATTGTGCTACGGCGGTGGCATAAACACAAAAACAACAACACTTACTAAAGTTGTATGTTTGTTTGTTGTATATGTGTATGTGTGCTTTTCCATAATGCTGCGCGTGTGCACATTGATACCACCCAGTGTTTGAGTGCGGCGCACAGAAGTGTGGCAACTCCTTAACATAATTTCTTTTTTGTTCTAATAAATATTGTTTTTATTGCTGTTGTTGTTGGCTGCTGGCAATCGACATGCAACCGCTGAGCGACAGCCGCCACATTATTGATGTTTGTTAAATTTATGATGCTGTTGCATGCATCTGGCAGCGAGTGGTGAGCACAGCGAGCAGTAGGCAGGCGTTTGGGCAGCGCGCTTGGCCAGCAGAAAGGCACGGAGTGAGCTGAGTACAACATTTTAGAGACACTTTAACTGACTGTTGCTTTAATACAAACAACGATAAGCGTACAACACACGCTTGCAACATACTTATAGAAGCATACACGTGCAGCGCTTGAATGCCGCTCACGTTAATGCTTTTTTGTTGCTTTTTTGCTACTTTGATAAATCACAAGCACAGCTCGTTTGCGCTGCGTATGCCAGCTATTTGCTGCCAGCGGCAATTACGCAGACATGTTGCAAGAAGCAGATAACTCGAAGGCTAGCAAATAGGAAACGAAATAAGCGCTGATCGATTTGCACAAGTAAAATGCTTAGCGGACAAATGCGCCGGATTAAGCACGCAAACGGCAGCAGCGCAATCGATGCGTTGGAAGTTAGTGAAAGATCACAAAAATAGCAACAAAAATAGTTAGTTAGTGTAAGTAGCAAATCGGGCAGCGCGGTGTTCAATGCATGTGCGCTACTGTGAGAAAAACCGCTTGGCGGCTATATGAGCGCTGCAAACAGCTGCGGCAGCAAGTAGCCAGAGTCAACAGTCAGCCGGTCGGTCAGTGGCAAAGAAACGCACTGACAGGTAATTAACGCGGCAGATGTTGCACATCACATAGCCTTGGCTTGCCACATTGCGCGCGCATTTTCACATTTCCACCGCGTTTGTGGCATGCTCCGAGTTGACTCCTGTTGCGCTTTAGTTCCATTTGTTTGGCATTGTTCGAGCGCATTGTTGTGCTGCCGCATTACTACATTGATGGCGGCAGCGTCCGACGTTGAAAGGCGGAAAAACCATATATTTAGTAGAGAGAATTCAATGCGTTGCCTTTTTCCTTTTTTATTTATTTTTTTTATATTTTTTTTATAATTTTTATAGCAACGTTGTTGCAAAGAAAAAAGTGTATACCATTTTGCTGCGTTGCTTGCCACATATAAGCTTGACCTTTATGTTGCAATTGGCGAGACAGCTTTTTGTTGTAGTAGTAGCTTATTGCCGGCAGAGCGCGCAGTAGAAAGGATGCCGTCACAGCTGCGCATCGCTCGTCAAAAGCGTTCTCCACGCAGCTATTTGTCCAAGCATTTAACGTTTCATTTAGAGGCAATCGCGCATTCATCGATCAATGTTTAGTTTAGCTGTCAAGCGATTGTTGATTTGTCCATATTGAGCGCTGACAACTTTTTTTTATCGCAATTAGTGGTGTTGGGTGTTATTAGTTCGTTAATTATAGGCTGTTAGAGATTAAAAGAAAAATATTATGAGGCATGGAAAGACAATGAAATTTAACTTGTTGGGAAAAATTGGTTGTGACAACTGCTTGGAGCGGCGAAACCTTTCAAATTTCTTATTTATTTATTTTCCTTTAAACTTTAAAATTTCTTATACGCCAGGACGTATGAGTAACTTGAATAGTATGGTAATGAATCCGACTTAAATTGGTATGTGTCATAGGTAAAGGATGTCAATTCATAAAAATATTAACAATAACAATTTATTTTATTTTTTTAATTTTTAAAAAAAAAAAAAAGACTATGAAAAATTTTATTTTTTTTATCTATTTTTTCAATATATAAATTTTAATCCAAATATTTGAAATACGCATTGAAATCAATGTCAATGGAAAAAAAATTAATAATATATATAAATTAAACGAAATTTTTTTTTATAATTTTATTTAATAAATCATAACTTTTTTAGATAAAACAAATATTTTTTTTAGTTTAAAATTTTTAGTTTAAAAAAAATAATTTTTTTTAGTTAAAAATATTTTTTTTTTTTTTAATTTTTTTTAAGTATTTAATTTGGTAAATAATAATTTTTTGTTAGTTTTTGGAAAAAAAATTAAATTTAATTGTAATAAATTTCAGAATTAATTTTGTAAAGTTTTTATTGTTAACTAAATTTTTTAAAATTATTTTTTTGTAATAATTAAATTAAATTTTTTATTTAATTTTATTTGGTAAATCATAATTTTTTGTTAGTTTTTGAAAAAAAAAATCAATTTAATTATAATAAATTTCAGAATTAATTTTGTAAATTTTTTAACTTTAACTTAATTTTTTTTAATAATTTTTTTTTATTTAATAAAAAATAAATTTTATTATTAAAAAAATAATAATTAAAAATTAATTATTTTATATATTTCTTGCTTCTGTTTTCAAACTACCTATGAACACGAACCCAGCTGCCTACTAGCTATTTAGAGCAATTGAAGGCTTTTTAGAGCAGCCGCCGGCTCACACATTCCAATTTTGCAGTGAACTGTAATCACAACAGAACATAAATTTCAAAGGCATTAACACCACACACATGCACACACAAACACACTTCTAACTATGAACCTCGCTGTGTAGGCACTTCACTGCAATTATGCCGCAAACTAAGGCAAAACCGACGAAGCACGTCACGGCCGGCATTTGAGACATTTCCTTGAATTCAAGAACTACAAGTACACACAACACTTGTGCGCATGCGCAGCGGCTGTAAAAAAGAAAGAAAAAACCAAACAGTTTTTGCCACAAACGTGCAACGCCAAATAACTCTTAGAATAATTATAAAAATTCTCATAAGTGTATTATGAAAATATGCCGGCCGGAGTAGATAAATGCAGCGTTTTAGCGCTGATATTTCAGCTTAATTAACAGCAACAACAGCAGAACAACAGCAATAGTTGCTGAAGCAGCTGTTGTGGCAGCAACGCATGCAACTTTGAAATAGATTTGTAGGAGAAAAAAAAACGGAGAACTAAAGCAACAACAATGCATGATGGATGCGCAATTTTTTAAGGCCGACGAATGGGGGTTAGTGTTACATACATTGTTGTAAAATATGTTGCAAGTGTTGCAAGCTTGCGCTGCACACTTGTATAAAGTGCGCTTTTGATATTTTTGTTGTTGTTGTTGACTTTATAGCACGTTTTACATTTAATACCAGCTGTTAGGTACAAGTTTTAAGCTTTGAAATTGGCGCACAAAAACAACAACAATTCGAAAAAATTATAACAAATAAAAGGTTTTATGCCTACACAGGATGTGGCAAGCTGCCTATGGTAGAATGCAGTGAGGGAAGCTATTGTGGTAGCAAGTAAGCGCACAATTTACAAATTACTCGCCAGCATTTAGTATTTTTTCCTTGCGCCACACCACTTTGTGGCAAGTAAGTATCTAAAAGTGTGTCTGATTGTATGTATGTGTTTGTTTGTGCGTGCCACCACCACACGTCAAACATCCGCAAACGAGCGAATAATCCGCACGTAGCACGGCAGCAATTAAATCAAACAATAACTAAGCTGACAGCCACTGTATATATACAACAACAACAACAAAAACATGCAACGCTCTTTCGTAAATGTATTATGAGCTGATGTGTGCCGCCTCTCCTATGCTAGTAGCTGCTTAGTGTGGCAACAGTGGTAATTGCTTTACGCCAAGATCAAAGGCATAAATCATAAATGTAATAAGCGTCACAAGGAAACAAGAGGAACTGAAGATCCGAGTATTTTTGTTATATGCCACAGCTAGTTAAGCGCTGCTGCCACAATATGGGGAATGCTACTATTGCTGCCCCTTATTTATTTTTAGCAATAAAAAATCATCTCTTTTTAATTTTTGAAATATTTTTTTTAAATATTATTTTCCAATTCTTCGCATTTTTTGCCAATCAGCGCGCCTATAAAGCTTCAACCACATATAAGCCTCTACGCAGCTTCCTTTCCGACTCTACTACTTCACCTCCAACCTCTCCACACTCCACTTTCTCACATTACAGCGTGTCTAAATAATCGTTTATCAGTTAATTGTTGAGCGCCTCAATCTCATCGGCAGCCAATTGAATGTGGAATACTTGGTCAAAAGGCGAGGCCGCGCCAGAGCAACAAGCCAAGCGTGCTGCCTGCCTTGTTTGCCAATTTTTTGTTTGCTTTTACGTGCTGCTGTGTGTGTGCGCTTCTCAAGCGCCCTGAAATTCCGCACAATGCGCGTATTAGGCACACACGTTCGACGCACTCGAAAACGTGCTGAGCATTCAGCAGCTGCTTGGCGCTTTCGTTAAGATCGCGCTAATTCTGTGGCTAATTTCTCATTTTGTAGCACATTTTTTGTTGGTTTTTTTTCCAATATTTCCTATTTAATTTTTTGTTGTGTTTTTTTTTTTGTTACTATTGCTGCTCGTAACGCGCCTGAAATTGTTTTCATTTTCATCATTTTGATTGCTATCGATTTCGTTGGCAATTTGCGCGTAATTAACTCCTTAATAAGCTGCTAAGATGAGAGAGTTTGGGTGAAATTTCGCTTCTTGTTGATTGTGTGAAGAATCGTTAAGTAGTTTGCTGGAGCTGATTAAAGAAATGACTGTGTATTGTTTTTTAGTGTTATTCGAATTTTCTAATTATAATTGCAGTGTTATTAATAAGCTCATCAATTATATATTCATTTATAATAATTATTATGCTCTCTAGTGGTTTTGTTTGATGTTTTTATGCAGAAAGTATTCGTTTTGTAGAAATTTTCTGCATATTTCATGCAGCAATTATCGGCTACTGCAAGATTTAAGCGACGAATTTGAAGTGAGAGTTGAAATTTTCAACTAAATGAAAGACTTAAGCGACGAACTTTGTTGAAAGAACTAAAATTCGTACGAAAATGAAAGACTTAAGCAACGAACCTGGTTACTGAGCTGTAATCCCTAAATATATGAAAGACTTAAGCGACGAACTCGGCGCAAGAAATGAAATTTGGTATGATATGAAAGACTTAAGCAACAAATGTTGCCTGAGTAATGACATTCTGTATTAAATAGAAGACTTAAGCTACGAACTTGGTTTAAAAAAAAAAACTAAGTACTAGAAATTGAATTTCAAATTGAATCAGTCTAAAAGACTTAAGCAGCGAACTCGATCGAAAAGAATTTATTTTTTAATAATTTTTAAAGACGAGCCTGATCTCAGAACTGTCATAATGAACTTTACAAAAGACTTAAGCGACGAACTTTATAAGACTTTAAGATACGATAATTGGAATGAATATGAAGTCTTAAGCAACAAACTTTGCCTAAAGACTTAACTCAGAAGACTTAAGCAAGGAACCTAGTTTAAGAAACTAATATATTAAATATTATAAAAGACTTAAGCAAAGAACTGATTACTAGAAACTGTATTGTAGTATTGTATAAATCTATATAAAAGACTTAGGCAACGAACTTGATCTGAAAATTCAAATTCTAAACTAAACGAAAGACTTAAGCAACGAACTTGGTTTAAGCAACTATAATTTTTAACTATTTTAAAGCGATAAAAGCATCAAACTTGCCCCAAGAAACAAAATGAAATACCGCAGAATCAAATGTAATGTCAGAAGAGAGACATAAATGTATTCTTTAAATATTTTCCTGAGCAAAAAGCTGCGTTTAATCCATTGCATTAACATTTTACAAGAAATTCTATTATTTAAACCATTTTTAACACCTAGAATAATGTAAGAAATAATAAAAATTATCTATATTTCCATTAAATATAAGCAGAAACCCTACACTCTACAAGCACTTGGCAGCAAAAAATAGCACCAAACTACTTCCCACAGCCTACAACGCCACAGCAATTGCCTCTTTCTCAGATATTTATGAGAATTTAACATTTTCTAATTGAATTTAAATTGTGCAGCAAGCAACTTTTTTTTAACTAAAAATAACTATAATTTAAATAAATAAGTGACCCATTTCACGTGTAATGAAGGCGCTGCATTACATTGGCATGCAAGCAGCAGCTTTACAGCGAGCATTATGCACATTCCCACCCAATAAACGTTGCGAGCGCTGTTATAACTGCTGCAGCCACACCAGCATTGCATGGAAAGTGGCTTATTTTCAATTAAAATACCAACAAATTGCATTAGATTAAAATAGTTGAGGAAAATGCGAGCAGTCGACGACGGCTTTTTAGCTAATAAAAAGGTACGTGCATTGCATAATGCAAGGCGGAGTGCCGTTGCACGTATACGTATATGTATGTACATACAGAGAAGTGGCAGCGCCTGCCTTACTTGACAAATAGGCCGCCGGGTGGGAGTTTTTTGTTATTTAGGCGTCTACCCTACATATGCACAGCTGCGCTCAGACATTGTGGCAGCACAGTAGCATAGTTTGTACTGTTTGCTAGTTCTTTTAACCACTTTTGTGTGGCATTAACACGCCATAATATGCATGCCACATCATATAATCGACGTCACTGCAGGCTGCAACCTGATTTTTGCTGCCTTTCAGCGCGCTGCTACTTGTTGTTTTTGCTGTTGCTGTTTGTTTCGCAGTATAGTGAAGCAAGAACTAACTGTACAATGCTGGTATTCTCATCAGTAATCATGTGTGTATGGGTGTTGCAACAAAAAATACCAACAACAGCCGCAATTTCGAATTCCTGCGGTTTTGTGGAGGTGGAATGGCAAACATACCACGTTTATTTGGTGCTTGCAACAAGAACAACAAAAGCAACATTTTACGCTCATACATATGCATGAGCGCATAAATATCGGTTCTTTGTTGCCATATTAAAATTAATTGCAATTCGCGTAAACGTTCATTTCGTGGCATTGCTGTTGTTGCAACATATGTTTGTATGTATATTATGGCGGCTATTGTGTTCGGCATCGATGGATAATTGGCAGTGCGCTAAAGAACGCGGCTAATAGTGTGTTAGTGTGCACACTAAAGCTTGTATTTAAGCAGTCAAGTGGCTATTTACATAAACTTACATGCCTGCCACAGCCACATGCATATCTTCATATGAGTTCAATAGCACCTGGTCGCACTTGAACTTGCTGTGTGTTGCGGGTGTCGGTCAGCAGCTGTTGCTGTTATTTTTGCTGTTGCTGCTATTTTTGTTGTTGTTGTTATTGCTGTTGTTGCTATTTTTGTTGTTGTTGCTTCTGCTGTTGTTGCCTCGTTTGTGTATGCCATGCGCTCAGCCAGCGCTATTAACCTATATTTGCAATGGCTGTCAACGGCAGCGTCACTGGGCCAACACGGACTCAAATGACAGCAACAATAACAAGTGCTGCCGTAACAACAATGTGTACCGTGTCGATACAGAGGCAGTATTGAAAAGCATTAAATTAGCTGCAAATATTTCAGGCTACTGTGTTTGTGGCATGCCACCGCAAATATTTCTTTGTTAGTTACTTTCTGCAAACACAAACAACTACAACAAATATCGTTTTCTTATTAAAATGCAAACAGTTCTTACATGTGGCAAGGTACTTTCTGTCACAAAAATATTTTTTCGTCATACCCCTAATAGGCGTTAATGAGGTGTGCGAACATTTAATATTCACACACAACACAACTACAACAACATAACTGCAGTGCGTTGAACGCTTTCCAATTTTAGTAATTAGCATTTTAGAAAAATATGCTTTTGTGCGTGTGTTTGTGCCTTTGACGCACGTAAGACACGTTAATTACAATCCTTTGTACTTTTGTGTGCTTACATGGAAAAATGCTGTTGTTCACACACGTTTCAAATATGTTTTTTGCATAGTTCTTGACACTTTTATTTGCCATTTTGTGGAAATATTTACTTAGCTGCTGTTGAGTCACATATCTTGTTGAGCCTACTGACACGCTTTGTTGCATGCACTCGCTGAAGCGTCGTGTGCTAGAAAATGTCGCAGTGAGTTATGTCCAAACGGGTGAGGGAAACAAGTTAATTGAATACAGCACGAGTTGCTAATATCTATTAAGATGATATTTTATGGCTGAAGTGTTGACCTCTGCTATTTTGCTTGGTTGTGGCAACCCAGTTTTACATGTATTGACCTAGTAGTTATTTTTAATATTTTATTTACTTGTAGATATCATTAACTAGCGCGTATATATTAAGATTTTTATTCAATATTAATATCTTCACAAAAAGGTGGCAACACTGTTTATAACATTTTTTTTTCGATTAAAATATTCAGAAGCTGTTATAAATATATTTTAAATATATTTACTCATAAAAAAATAATAAAAAAATTTAAATAGGTGGCAACACTGTTCGAATAATAAACTTTAAAATCCATTGTAAACCATAGAAATAGCGTAAAATATAACAACTTCGTCTATAATATTCACACATAAAGTAATATCACTATCTTGTGAGGTCTTACTTCCTTAACCGAGTTGGCAACCCTGCCAAAAATTCTTCCAAAATTTTTTATTTCTCAACTAATATTCCATTTCTCTTCTCCATTCCACTTTTATCAATTTTTATTTTTTGATTGTAATAAACGGAAGTCACACCGTTTTTTCAATTTCCAACTCACCGGAAGCTCATCTTCAACACCTTTTGTGTGTATAAATACATATTTACATTAATATTTAATAACAAAACTGCGCTGTTAAAACCGCTTAACACTTAATCTCCCTCCAAATGCTGTGTCCGAACATCAAAAGCCTTCGCTTACAAGCGCGCCGCATGACTTGTCGAAATAAATTCCACACCATTCACCTGCGTGTTTTGGCATGACAGCGATATTTTGCTTTTAAGCTGAATAATCTACGGATTGTGCAAATGTGTAGCACGCGCCGCTGCGCAACAACAACAACCACTTGCGTTTAGTATGACTTATGTGCCACTTATAGTTGTATCTACAAAGCACGTGCCACCAAAGCTGACAGCTGAAAAATGCTTTTGGAATTAACACTACAGAAAAATGTTAAATAAATCACGGTTTTTGTTAGTATTGTTGTTGTTGTATTTAGTATTACTCAGTAGTAGACTGAAGCACCTATGTATTAGTAGTTTTTATAAGCTTAAAGTGTTAGCGCTTATGGTTTGAAGAGAAGATGCTTTGAGAATGTTGAAAGGCGTAAAATATAATAATAAATGTACAAAAAAATTCAAGAAAATATAAATTGAAATATCCGTTCAGTGTCAATACTTCAAGTATAATAAAAAAAGAAGAATATATTCTTTTCACTTCTTTTGTATTTAAAACTCAGTTTCAAGAAAATGTCGATTAAAATATTTCTGGTCATTTTTTACTCTTCATTCAAAAAAACCAATTTGAAATATTTTTCATATAAATTTTAAAATTTTTTGTTTTTTAATGATATGTTTTTAGTTTTTTTGAAATATTTTTATTTTTTTAATTCAGAATTATTTTGTTAGTTTTTTTTAATATTTTTGTGTAATTTTTAATTTAAATTTTTGTTTTTTTCGTTATTTTTTAGTTTTTTGAAATATTTTTATTTTTTTTAATACAGAATTATTGTGTTAGTTTTTTAATATTTTATTGTAATTTTTATTTAATTTTTTTTTCATATTAAATTTTCCTTTACATATTTTTTTATTTAAAATTAGTTTTATAATATTTTTTTTCTAAATTAAAGATATATTTTTATTTATAGTTTTTTGAAAATTTTTATTTTTTTAATTCAGAATTAGTGTGTTAGTTTTTGAATAGTTTTTTGTAATTTTTATTTCAATTTTTTTTTTCATATTAAATTTTCCTTTACATATTTTTTTATTTAAAATTAGTTTTATAATATTGTTTTTTTTCTAAATTAAAAATATATATTTATTTATATTTTTGCAATTTTTATTTAATTTTTTTTTTAATAATTTGTATATTATTATTAATTTTTTTATACATTTACGTTTTTTTTTATAAAATTGTCTGTTTTTTTCTAAAATTAGTTTTATAAAAATTTTCTACAATATTAAAAATATTTGTTTTATTATTTGCTAATTTATTTTTTTAAATTTATTTGTTTATTTTTCTCTATAATATTTTTTAATAATTATCATTTGCCCTCATTTCAATGCTACACAATTTTTTTTATTTTTCATATTTCTTTTCTTGCTTTTGTATCACACCTTTAACCCCTATTAAACCACTTTATTGCCACAAATTAAGTATTTTCCACTATAAAAAAAGAAGAATATAAAAGTTTCATAGAAAACCGCATTTTATAGCGAATTCTCGCTGACTATTGTGCTCACTTGTAACGAATTTCCAATAACTTGCTTTCATTTTGCTCATTTTCATGATAATAACAATAATTGACACCGAAAATATTTCGCTTTTATGCCATTCGAGTGCTTAGTGTGGCACAAATGATTTTATTATAACCGAAACGCGCTTTCAATGGCAACCATTTAAGTTGCGCTTTCTTCCTTTGGCAAAAATTTTAAATTTTTTCAAGAAAAAAAATACCAAAAATAAATAAATAAAAAAATGGCAAGCCATAAAATTAGAGCAGTTAATGTTATTGTGCGGCCCTTTAGAAAATGCACAGCTTACATACCATAAACATAATAATAACAACAATTGATGTTTTTATACCCGTTTATTGTTTATTTACAACGCCAGCTCGCATTGAGCTCGGCTATTATTGGCGCGATTGTCTGCGGAGCCAACAAAAGCAACAAGCATTTACAGCATTCAAAACATTTTATAGCGGATTAGTTGTGCTTTTCAATGCCGAGAGCCATGACAATGCGAGAGTGGAGAGAGCAGTAGCGCTGTAGTGACGAAGAAATGCCAAAAAATGCCCCAAAAATTGAAGTCTTCCACAAAAAAAGCGAACAAAGCCAACTGCAATTGGTTGGCGTGTAAATGAGAAATTTGACGAGCGATTAAAGGTGAAGGCCAAACGAAATGAGTTTTGAGGCATTGAAGAGAGTGCGAGCGGCAACTGAAGACGAAGACACAACAAAAAATTAATGAAATAAAAAAATATATCGACAAATTCAATTAAACGCCTGAGTAAAAGTAGTTGTGGAGCGCAAGAAAGAGAGAGTGAGCGCATGTAATAGGTGAAATTATGCAGCTTCAACCAACAGCAACAACAAAAGTAACGGCCAAGGGACGTGAGTGCGCTTGTGAGCGCGCGGCTTTAGCTACAACTTCAGCAGCGTTCGACCAAGTCAGTGCTGCTGCACAGTTAGCCAAAACAGTTAGTCAGCAAACTCCGACAAACTCCGACGGTCAGTCAATCAAACACGCCAAGTGCAAACACAAACACTCACAATCTCGTATATCAGCGCATATCTGAGTTGCATATTCACACAGGAGTCGAGCGTTTATACGAGACTCGTAGTATATCACATGGATAATCATTACAATCGCTTATAAAAAAAAGATAAAAGTCATTAAAGTGCTCAAACCGACACAAACACTCGCAGATATAGACATACATACGCTATGTATATATGTAAATGAAGTGAAGTGAAATGAAAAGAAATAAAAAGTGTTAAGTGCCGCAGTGCTATTGACGAGCTGAAGTGTTGAAGTGTTGAGTGTCAATTTGTCAAGCTTTCAAGTAGCAATTAAATGAAACTTAATACCAGTGATCGTCAAAGTGGAAAGTGAAGTATGTGTACGAGTATGCATTACAGTTTTGCTTGCTGCATACATATATAATACATATGCCTTTGTTATTTAATGAGTGTGGCACAAACTATAATATATACATACTTCTTGCTTTGCTTTGCTTTACTTTTATTTTTCAATTTTGTTGAACTTGTAGCGTTCTGATTCTACTAACCTGCTGTGCTGCTCAGTTTATTGCAATTCATTGTTTTTAAATGTTTTTTAAGCGTTTTCACATATCTTCCATAAGAGTTTGTGTGTCTCCGTTACTTATGTTAGCACACTTACTTTACCATTAAATTTTCTACATTCGTCACTTTTTTCTGCTTCTAATTTCGCTCTGCATGAGCTTGTGGTTGTTACACGCCTGCTGCTGACAGCTTTGAGTGAGCAATGACAACTGCTTTTTGTGAGGTGCGTTTACGCGTAGGTCTCGCTCGCTTGCTTTGTAGAAAGTGAAATGTTCTAGTTTTTTTTGTGGTTTTATTTTTATTTTTAGTGTTTATTCTGAACACCGTTTTGGTTTGCTTGTGGGGAAAGTGTTTTTTTGGCATAGCAGGTTGGCGCTTTTTATTGTACCACTTTCTGTTTTACGCGCCGTGTACGCTTTCTTCGCAAAGTTCGCACAGTTTAAGCGCGTTTATTATTCTTGTTTGAATTCTAATTTTTAACAGGAAAGAGTTGATTATGTTATGTGCTTCTAAAAAGAGATATGAGCAGTGCAAATTAGTAAAAAATCATATTATAAAATCTGTCGTATCAAGAGACTTCTTCAGATATAATTTTTGTAGATTTTTTTTTTGTTCATTGCTCTCTAGCTTGTGTATAAAATATTTAATTTTTTACAAATTTAACTTTTTTATGCGCAAAAAGTACTTCAAGATGGTCCTAGTTTACTAAATATTTCTTTCTTATTGCTGGAAAATATTTTTAGTTTCTGTTAGGCTTTATTTAGCATAAGACTAGGATAACAACACATTCATAATTTTGAAATTAATTATCAGTCGCAATAAAATCCATAATTTTAAACAAATACGTGATATTAAATACCGTTCATCTTCTTGAACTAATTTTTGTTAGAAAAAATATTTTTATTCCATAATTTTCTATATTTTTAATCTCATAAATCATCATCAGTGTGCTAGTGTGTGCAGTGTGCTTATAATAACATAATTTACAATTTTAAGAGAAACTTCTCAATTCATTTTAAGCTCAGTAGATTCGAAGAAATAGCTTTTTATGCGCCTGTGTGCCTCAGAGTTGATTTTATTTTTATTAATTTTTTATTTTGGGCAGTCAAGTCATTTGTTGCCTCTACCACAGCTTGTTTGAAGTGAAAAAGTGAAACTACTTTCAAGTACATTATATTTTTGAAGCAAATTATAATAGAATAGTACATATTCCTCAAATAAGTACCCGGAAATTCTCAAATTAAATGGATAAAAATATTGAACAAAGAAAATTCATTATTTTTCAGATATTTAAATCTCATGCTCGTTTCAAGAAAATTTGAAAAAATTCGCAGCAGAATTTCTGAAGTAAAAACTTGATACATGTATTTCCCATATATGTATATTAAAAAAATTATGAAGACTTGATAAATAAAATTAAAATACGTTTACTTCTAAATAGAGATATTTTCAACTCTTTTAATTTAGAATAACTTATCATTATCATTTTTTTACTCAAAATAATTTTCAAAAATAATTGAGAAATATTTTTCACTTATTTTTTACACATTTTTAAGCTTACTTAATACTAATTTATGCTTTTTTCTTTATTTGCAGATTTGAATAAAAGTATACAAACAAATAAGCAGACTTGAGAAAGGTAAAAGAATATTTTTTTTTTAATTTTGTAAAAGTTTCAAAAGTGTATATGACGTTGAAAAGCTTCAAAAAGCTTACTTCCTGTTACTAAGTTTGCATAAAATAAAATAAAAAATATTCTTCAGTTCCTTATGGCTATTCAATATATCTCTTTCTGCCTAAAATAATAAATATTTGCTGTTAAAAGTTTAAATCAAAAATCTTAAACTTTCAATTTGACAGAAGTTAACATAAAATATTTAATTAATAATATTCTGGCTATTAAGCATGATACTCAGCGAAATAAACTTAATTTCCCTATTTTTTCAATATAATATTATTATTTTATAAAAAATAAAAAAATTTCGAGCATTTTATGTCCTAAAAAATCATAATTATACCAAAGAACACCAATCCGCCTCTCCAACCACCTCTACTAGAACTCACACATTCTTCATGCCGTTGGTGGTCAGTGGCGCTACACTAATTAATAACAGCACGTTTACACAGCTGTCAGCTGGCGATTTATGTGTGAAATAGTTGGTTGAAATGCCGCGTCATGGCATTTTGTAGCAATTAACATGAATAAGCGGTGTGCTGCTTTTTGGTGAAATGCAAAAACAATAACAAGAAAAGGCAGAAAATTTCACTAAACAACTAAACATTTTTTTTTTGGTACAAACTCGACCATTGTTTAGATAAACCACAGCAATTTAAATGATTATGTTCTATTCTAATAAGCAAAGCAACGACGCGCTGAGGCGTGCGAGCGCTGAAACAAAAGACTTAAGCAGCGAACGCGCACTCGTACACACACAAGTCATTGACCAAATGGCGAAGTGGTGGCTAAAATATTTCATTCATTTCATTTAGTATAATAATTTGTATAATTCTGTGTGTTTGTGTGTGTGTTGCGCGCAACTAACCAAGTGTAACGAAGTCAGCAGTAACCAGCAATTAAATAAATTAGGTTTTTGCTTTTTGTATGCCACAAGAAAAAGTGTGCAACCAAATATGTAGTATCAAGAGTATAATATGAATTTTGCATTATGGAATATGGATAGTGGACCACACACACACACACACACTTGAGTAGGTATGAACGATTCGAGTGATTTATGTGCAACTGTTGACCCATTAAACTAATTTCCTGGCGATGATTTTTTAGAAATCCAAAAGTGGCAAATTAAACACAAACACACACACACAGCCGAACGCATTGAGTGCGTAACGAGCTTTTCTAGTTTAGGCATTTCGTATGCAAATAACTAAGCGCTGACTAAGGCAATATGCTTAATTTATAGTGATAAATTGTAGAGAAAATTAACAGCTGCTGTGTGGCGTGATGTGATTGATGGCCTTTTCATAAACTGTATTAATTGTTGTAGTAAATTACAAATACAAATACAAATACATATAAGCGCACATAGATCTGTCACTTTCACAACAAGCGCGCAACAGCTGTGCTGTGCTATGCTATGCTTCCCCGCTCTTGTAGTCCATTTATGTTAATTTGTCGCTTTGTTATGCTTTCAGCGTTGGCTCATTCAATCATATGTGAGTGTACATATGTATTATGTTTTATGGAGATTTTTTGCTTGATCATTTATCAGCGCTTCCAATCAATGAATGAATGAAAGCCAAAACAACACCACACAATGACAAACACATATGTATATAAGCTTCCGTGCATCTCTGCTTCAATAAATTATATATGAAATATGTGTGTTTGTGTATTTGTGCGTGGTATTAAGACAAAACAAATTAATGACTTACACGGGAAAGTGGTCAACAATTATATGCAATAATAACAATGAAATGTTTCATTTAATTGTTTGAAATATTTATTAATTTCTATGCGCAAGTGAAATGGAAAGTCGTCTTTATATAATTTGTTTAACAAAGTGTTTATACATATATTTAAAATAAAAATATTGGTGAAAAAATGTTCGACACTCAGTTTGTTATGCTCATTATACAAGTAGCTACTAAATACTTCCATTACTTCTAACTTAAAATTAATAAAAGTTATCGAAATTTAAGCAACATTTGCAATATAAGTATATTATTCATGGCTAGATGTTCCTTTGTTATCGCCATCATTACTACCTAGTCCCTTTGCATTACTTTTGTAATTATAAATGCCAATTACTCTATAGAATCCATTTTATAACTGTTACTACTACATATTCTGAGTAACCCAATCTGCAGCTTATTAGTAATGCAATTTTCACCATTACCATTACTTATTTAAATACCAGTACCATTACTTTTTATTACCGCTTACACCAATATTAGTAAATTTGTCACTGGTATAACTATTAGAATTACCAGAACTGCTACAAATACCATTACCATTACCATCGGTAATTTAATTACAACAAATATCAATACTTATATTTTTTCGTCTATCATCCCATCAAATTTAATAAACTTTGAAACTTGTAATACTGTTAAGATTACCAGTACCATTTACTGATTACCAGTACCATTACCAATGTCATTACAAATTTAATTACAATAGTCTTTGCAATATTTTAATATAAGTATTTAATTCGGACTTGCTATTGCTGTTATAAATATCGCCATATCAATAATATTATAAAAATAATATTACCACTGATAATTACATTATCGTTCACATTACCAATACCATTACTTCTAAGATTACTATTACAATACTTGTTTTTCATTCAATATTAATAAAAATATTTCTTTGCAATGATTCAGAAGAGTCTAATTTTTAAAGTAATAAATACTTTAATAATCTTTATTGATTAGTCTCTACTTCTCCAAAACCCCATCCATTTAAAATCCATTATATCTTAACTCGTTTCTGTGTTATATAGTTACAACACAAATCTCTTATTTTTATTCAAAAGCCATGCTGATCTACTTCTCCAATGCAAATATTCACTTTCATATGGAATTTATCACATTTTGTTTATGCCAGCCGACACAGGTAGTGATGGCAATAAAACACAGCAATGATACACACACACACATACAAGTACAAGGAAACATCAATTAAACGCGACATACATACATGAGCTCTCAGTGTTTTATTATGTGTTAATTATAATCATAACAACTGGAGTCATAAAGCGTCTTTGAAGCCAAAGCCACTACACAGCTCAATTTTTATTATCTTTCAATCCATCTCTGGTTGTGTATGTATGTATATGTGTGTGCATACAATTTCACTGTTAATAACCAATTGAAATGCCGTAAAAACTGTAGCATGAAAATGAAAGTTTTTTACAGTTTTAATATGTCAACTGAAGCATAAGGCGTTGAAATATTTTATGCATTTTTCTGTATTGATTTATTTATTATTTTGTTGCTATTTGTTTACGAAAATAAATTGATAGCGAAGAAAGGAAATTAATCAGAAATATTTTTTGGAATTTTCCAGCCTCAAACTCAAAGCGCGACATTGTTGTGTTAATTGAAATTTAAATTTGAAATATAACAGTAAAAATTAGCTTTCTTGTGCTTTCAAGTGTAAAGTGTTGGAATGCTGTCGCTATAAGAGTTCACTACCTTTTCAAATTTCGTTATTGTTGTTTTCATAATTTACATATGGAAAAGTGTCTGTTTTAAGTTAGGCGTAAGCTATTGTTATTTGATTATCGTATTATTTTAGTTAATGCAGCATCAATTTACAACACAATGAGAAGAATTTTATGCCTTTATTAGAGAAATAATAATTTATTTTCAATACGCCTCTACTTTGCCATAAAAACCCACATGATATCTGAGTGAAAGTAATAAAAATTAAAATTTACGACATTAATTTGGTTTGGATATATTTCAAGCTGGTACAATGAGTGCAATCAGTTGGAAATTCATTGACATTTCAACATCTGAGAGCTTGAGAACAATTTCTATGATATTTCAATATTATTCTTCACAATAGTTGTTATGCTCTTACACTTTTTTCCCAAAATTTTTTTTTTTTAGTTTTTCCCCTCTTCAATAAAATTACGCTTCATTAGTTTGGTGTTTAAGTTTTTCTAAATTTCAAAAATTACGTTTTTCAAAAATTTCAAAAAAGGTGGCAACACCACAAAATAATTTTTTGCAAATTTTTTAGCAATTTCCATAAAATAACTTTCTTAAAAATTATATTTTTTTTCTAGAAATTTTATAATTTTTATTTAAAAAGGTGGCAACTCTGTTTCAACTCATATTTCAATTAAAGTTAAGGAAGTCGTTTAAAACTGTAGTTTCTCACAATTTTCAAGTCATTAACTACTTTTAAAAATAAAAATATTAAAAACAGGTGGCAACTCTATGCATAAATATAAAATGAAACACAAATTTCTCACTGATTGTTATGCGAATATTGGCATTTCCATGAACTACAATATTTTAAAAGCCTTTACTTTATGCGCCCAACGCCTCCAGCTACGCGGCGAATAACTGTAACTGAGTGTGAGAAATCGCCACAAAGGCCAAAACGCTGCTAATTCAATGCCAGCAACAACAGTAACTGGCGCTGTAAATAACAACCGCTGCCAATAAAATTTTAATGTAACCAAGTAAATGCTGGCGAAACAAATAAAAAGCTTAAAACAATAATGAAATGCAAAAACAACAATAAATATCGCAAAAAAATTACAACAAATTGCAAATATCGCAAATACTGTTAGACGAGTCCTTAAAAGGTAACAACAACATGCAACACTTGGAACACTGTTACATTTACGTGTACAACAACACAGCCGCGAGCTGCCAATATTTTGTTTTGCATTTTTTCATTTTGTTGTTTTTCCTGCCACCACTACAACAATAACAGTTATGCGCTGCCGTTATTTACGATGTGATTAGGTGTTGAAGTTATTGTTTTTGGCCAAATAGAAAACGGTAACTCAATTCATTGCCATGCACTTTGCGCTTGATTCATTTTTAATGGTACGCCAACTAAGCTCAAAAGCAGCAACAACAACACAAATTGCTGGTGCTAAAAAAAATTGCTTTTGCCATATTTGTGGATTTGTGGAAATTGAATTCGCCGGCAATACAATTCAATTGTGAATTGTGGCAAGCAATCGATGGTCAGCTTTACTTATACAATTCTACTTACTTGTTGTTCTTGTTATTATTGCTTTTCGCAAAATTTACAATACGAAACGACGTCGGCGTTGGTTATTGTGCCGACTCACGGCAATGGCAAAACGCAAATGACGTCCGCGAAAAATTCGCATTTCATTTGATTGCTCCAAATCACGTATCTCGCGCTGCATGTTGCAAGTTGCTGAGCTTTATTTTTTTATATTTCTTCTATCACTTGTGCGCTTAGTTACTTGAGAAATGCGTTTAATCCGCAATTTACTGCAAACGCGGAAGTCATTTTCCACACTTTACATTATTTGCCTTGCATTTATTGCCTGCCTCACATCAAAATTTACACCGCTCAAGCGCGCCGCACTGACAGTTAAATGAAGTTGTTCAGCTTGTTCACCGTTTCAATGTGCGCGATGAGCACGTGCACTTGTACTTCATACTGCCGCATATGTCCGTGCTAAATATGATTGTTGACGGCGTGTGGTGGGCTGATTGACAAGGCTTAGTATATAAGAGCTTGATTTATATCTGCAAAAGGTTTATATGCGTGCTGAAAGGTATAAAAGGAGAAGTATAGACTTATTAAAGGATTTTTCTTTAATTTGTTGCTGTTTTGCTCTTTAACTGTCATTGATAGAGTTAAGCTATTTAGTGTTGGTCAATCAAATTAAGCCGGCAATTAAGATAAGTTAAGGTTATCAATAGTAAAGCCAAATATGACTGATTTAGAGCCTTTGAAGGTATGAAAAGGAGTTAAGAGAAGTTTGAGGAAGAGCAATCGCTATCTTTCATAGTTGAAGAAAAAATAATAAAATTTTATATAAATTTTATAAAAAAGTACATATTTTTTTTCAATATATTATACTGATTGAAAATGACTATGTAATGAGCGAGCTTTGAAATATTTTACATATGCATTTTTCTGTATTGATTTATATGTTATTATGTTACCATTTGTTTACGAAATAAATTGAAAGCAAATAAAGGAAATTAATCACAAATATTTTTTTTTGGAGTTTTCCAGCCTCAAACTAAAAGCGCGACATTGTTGTGTTAATTGAAATTTAAATTTGAAATATAACAGTAAAAATTAGCTTTCTTGTGCTTTCAAGTGGAATGTTGTTGTTTTGTGAGTTCACTACCTTTTCAAATTTTGTTATTGTTGTTTTTCATAATTTACATATGGAAAAGTGTCTGTTATGAGTTAGGCGTAAGCTATTGTTATTTGATTATCGTATTATTTTAGTTAATCCAGCATCAATTTACAATACAATACGAAGAATTTTAAATTTTTGCCACTAAAAGAGCAGTAATTTAATTTAATTCCAATACGCCTCTTCGAATATTCATCGAGAAGCGCAGTTTTCATTAAAAATTTCGGCATGATTTAAAAAATGTCATGCGATTTATATTTCTTGCAATGGCAAAAACAGTAAAAATATGCTTAGATATCTTTCTAATGATAGTTTGTGTGAAAGCTGATAATTTTAATGACGATGCAATCCAGTACTGATGATATTTAGGGCTTCTGCCTTAAAAAATAATATTTTTAATGTCAACTAGCAACCTAAATCGAAAAAGGTTAAATAATGTAAATGAGACTTATTCAAAATCAATTATTTTTCTATATTATACTAAATAAATATGTCACAAGGGAAGTATAAAGATGTTTAAGCTAAGCAAAGAGACTGAAAGGATTACTTAAATATTGAAAACGTACTGACATAATTTTAAGCTAAATTATTATATTTTACTAGTCGAGGAACGATATACAGCCAATATATGATGTGATGGATCATCACTTGGTACCTTGGTATCGACTCTGAGCTGACCAATGATACGTCTTTTGACTTATCTGATACATAAAAATAATTTTTCGTAGAAAATAAAAGACAATTTCTCTCCACAACTAGTTAAAATTTTATAAAAAGAGAACATATTTTTATTACAATGGGCAAAAATAAAATCGTGACTAATTATGTTTCTGAATAAAAATATTTATTTCATGAAATATTTTTACATTTTAATAAAAACTCACTTCCTGCATCTTTGGTTTTTTTTTAACTAACTGTATGCTTTTAAACATTAAATAAATATTTCGTTAAGCTCTTAAATTGTCGAATGATAACTCTAAATCAGTCAAATTCTCAAAAATTTCGAAAAAAAATTTCTGAAAGAAATATGGTCTCAGATTTCAAACAAAAAAACTTAAATCAATTTTATATTAAATATTTTTTTTTGTTTTAATTTTTTCAAATATTCATTCATACTACATAAAATAATATTCTAATGTGTTCTAATTCATTAATAAAGAAAATTATATAAATAGCAAGCATAAAATGGCAGCAATATTAATTCAGTATCAGAGCGGCGAAAATTGCATAATAAGCTTATTAACTGTAAATAAAATACGCATAATACAGCTGTTGTGCCATAACAACAAACTGTTACGAGACATATGCGGGATTAAAATAAAAGCAGCAGAAAAACGAGCGATAAAGCGACCAAATTAAATAGAACTAGTTTGCCGCAAGAAGCAGAGCAAACACAAACACACACACAGAGGCATAAAACATAAAATGTGAGCGATTTATTTGCGGTATAGATTTGCTTTGTGCACATAAATGGCTAGAATGTTGATTGTAGAGTCTTACTTGCAGTGTATTTGTTGTTGTTGCTTTGGCCGCGTTGCTTGATTAGTCGCGTAATGAGACATTTACATACACGTACACACTGTAGACTGGTTCTCGGCCAGCCACAGGCGTGAAATACTTGTAAATTGCAAAGCGAAGCAAAATTATGGCTCGAATGCCAGTCACACACATACACAATATAGACATATATATAAAATTGGCGTCTGTTGCATATCAGATTCTAAACAATTATCGACGAACGGCACTCAAGCGTTAAATGAGACAATTATGCCATACCGTTGAGTGTTGTATTAATTTTTTCGAAATTGTTTTGAAATTGTCTATTGCATAACTGTTATTGCGAAATTGGCGCAATTGCAATGCGCTGTGTTCCGTATTATATTATGTATTGCTAGTGGCATGCATGGTGTTGTAGAATGTCGCTTACATTGTGTAAGAATGCGATGCTTAAGGAAATCGCAATTTTACAGCGAGACAAAGCTGAGGATGTCTGCATTTTATGTGTTCTTATAACGGAAGTTGTAGACGTAGATGAATTGTGATTATTGAAATGGTTGCACAATAAATTATTATTCTTTATATTAAATTGAAGTAAAATAAATTATAATTTCAAAATAATTTTATTAATATTTTTTTAAATTATTATTATTTTTTAATTATTATTATTTTTTATAAAATGTAGACTATTTTTTCACACTAATTTGTTAGATTCTCAATCATATTTTGTTTTGTTGTTTAATCTACACTATGAAATGACTCCTCCTTTGTCACTCCTTTGATATCAAAAGACTTAAGCAACGAACTCGCTTTGCATTTTTTCATTTTATCAACTGACATTGGGAAAAATTATAATTTTAGCATAATTTATTAAATAGAGTAAATGATGAAATTATTTTTCTGAACATCTTTCTCTAATGTTACCTTGAAATAAAAAAAAAATAAAAAAGTTAAAAAATCTAATAAATGCGAGCAATAAAAATTAAAAAAAGTAAGATACAAATATTTTACGCATTCCTAAATACTTTTATTGCGCTCTTTAACTACCCATTTCATTAATTATCCGGCAATTAAGTTCTCATACCCGCATACAAGCTGTATTGGCGCCCGTTTTACTGCTGCCATAAATGTTTGGTTATGTTTTCCTTTGTAGGGTTATGAGTTAAGTGAGTAATTAGTTGCATGAATGCGTGTGGGAATTGATGCAGCTGCAATGAGATAAGAGAACTAACTCATATTTTTATATTTCTTCTTAACTTATGTATTTGATAAGCTTAGAGAAATGTTGTTAGTACTGTAAAAGATAATAAAAAGTGGAATATATTATTTCTTACATTATTTTAAAATTCTCACAATTATAACTACAGAATTTTTTATGAGAAAAATTTATTTGAGCTGCATATGAGAACAGCCACCATAATTGGAGCTAAAGAGATAACATTTATGTATGATAAAAATGAAATAAAATAAAACTTAATGATCAATTTAGGAATTAATAATGAAATTAAAATTGTATAAGTCTAAATTTAAGAGAAAAAAAATATAAAAATAAAAATAAATTTTATAATATAATTTTTTCTGCCTAATTTTTGTTAGAATTTTTTATGTCTTTATAGCTACATAATCTCCATTTTTCTATTTAATACCTCAAATAAAAGTATATGATTAACAACTGACTATATTTTCTACTGCCAACTATGCCGTTATTTAGCGCGACAACAGCTACAAATTTGTAAAAAATTATATTTATTTTAATAGCTTCTCAAAATAAGCAACTATAGCATGGAACCTCAAAATAAAATAAAATAATTTTTTTTAATAAAAATTGCATTCCAAAAAAATATAAAATCTGTTATCAAAAGATTATACGCTAATTAAGCGCAATCAACTACTACTCATAATGATATGTTAATTCTGATGAAATATGCTTTAAACATATTTCTCACATATATTAAATTCACTATCATTAAGTGCAGTCCAGCAATTTGAATGAAATTTATTACATTTCTTCAATTTAAATATAAAGAAAACAATTCCGAAAGTTTTTTCTCACTTTTTTTCGATACTTCCAACCCACTTTGCCTCACCAACCACAAATAACTGCAACCCATGCTTTATAGTCCAACATATTTCAACACTTTTTGTCTCAAATAAGTTCACCAACTGCTGGAAATACTTCCGCATTTCAATTGTTAGAAATTATATATAGTATTTATCTTTCATGTCATTCCGCCAACTAAGCAATGAGCATAGAAAAATAATAAAAACCCTATTTAATTTGAATTCCTCAGCGCCGTTAGCAAATAAGTAATTCATTTCTTTTCACTCCACAGCACTGCAATTAAAGTCAGCTAATTGTTATTGTTATTAAAAATTTAACGAGCTTTTTTTTCATTTTAGAGCAACTCGTTGAAAGCGTGAGTAAATAAGCGCTCATTTCATATTTATTATATGCAAATAAAATGCTTGCTTGAGTGATTGCGCCAGTGTCCTTTTTTATTGGCCATTACAAATATTTTCCAACGAAAGCAATTATTTAACTTTGCTTAATTATTTGTGTATACAAGTATAATTGCTTTAAATTTGTTCAGGTGCTTCATTTGAGATATTGCGGAGATTTTAAAGATTTACAAGAAAAAGGAAATAGATAAAGGACTAGAATTTTATATATTTTTTTATGAATATAATAATAAACTTTTTTTTAAATAAAATAAAATAAAAATAAAAAAAATAAAATAAAATAAAATAAAATAAAATAAAATAAAATAAAATAAAATAAAATAAAATAAAATAAAATAAAATAAAATAAAATAAAATAAAATAAAATAAAATAAAATAAAAATAAAATAAAATAAAATAAAATAAAATAAAATAAAATGAAATAAAATAAAATAAAATAACATAAAATTAGATTAAATTAAATAAATGTTTTGACTAAAATTAATTTGACTAATTATTTAGTCAAAAATTATTTAATTTAAAATGATTAAACTATTTAAGCTGCTCAAGAAAGTATTTAGAAAAAAAATTATAAATTAAAATATTCATATTCAGAAAAAAAAATCCCATGCTATAAATTTTATCTCACACATCTAATACTTTAAAGTAAATTATGCTCATTACATAATATAATCAGCATCATCAGTTACCTAAATGTGTCTACGCACACGTCATAAAATCACATCGCAACGACATGCTCGTAACTACACGCTGACGCGCTTCTAACTGCAAAATTTAATTACCGACTTAAAATGCCAGTGAACTGTGCCGCGCGCTAAGAGAATTATTAAAGAACACAAAAGGAAATATACACATACTCGCAGAAACATACATACATAGAAATAAAAACAACATAGAAACATATGTAGTTACATAGAACTATGCGGCTTACTAAGGTCAACGTCAGCCAACTAAGTTCACACACCAGCTAAGGTATCGGTATGTGTGTAGCTCAGTTTAACTTAGAAAACTTATTACGGCAGCAAATAAGTAGTGGCACAGCTGATAGCAATCATAAACACCGTTGCCTGAGAGCGCGCAAACGTTGACAGCGGCGAAATGATGCTTTCAACACAATAAAAATGCTAATAAAGTTGCCAGATTATTTTTATTTTTTAATATTACTCTTTTGTGACAAAGTGAGTTGTGGTGTTGTTAGAGCAATTCTAGCGATGTTAATCAGTTTTTGCTTGTAAAAAAATTGCAGCTATTTTCCCACAACAAAAATGCGCTCACAGTGTACTCGTATGAGTACTCATATGTACTGGATATGTATTCATATGTACCTACATGTACTCATACATTTTTACATGCATTATTATGTGTTAATTATAATTAATTTATTTATGAATTGCGCATGTCAATGGCTGCGCACAGCTGTAGCTAGCTGTCTATTATGAATGCTCCAGTCAAGAACTCCAGCCAAGAACGCAACACTAATGACACCGCAGCGCTGATGGAGCATGCCAGAGGCACGTCTATTTTGTTTTTTTTTTTTCATTTCATAAATCAGTGCCCATAAATAAATACGCTTAAGCATTGTGGGTTCATGTACAAAACATATAATTAATTACATAATGGCAATGCCTGCGAAAATCTCAACGCGCTGATCTAATTACTCACTGCATAAATAAACGCTGCCAACGGTATGAGTACTTATAAATATGGTGGCTGGCAGGCTTTCACAGCACTACTGTAGACTTAAAAACTTAAAAAAAATTATAAAGCATGAGCTGCACTGTTACAACAATTAGTGGCAGCCAGATTTTGGAGTGGAGTTGTAGATTTTCTCAGCAGTTTTCCTTTAACTTTTGTGTTTACCAGACTTCAAAGCTCTGGGTACACGCCATGCGGAAGGGATTAGATTATGATTAATTTATTTGTCTGCTCGCGCTCCGTGCGTTTTTTGGCTGCAGTTTAGTAGATTAGTTTGACAGATAAGCTACTTTTCGGCAATGGCATCGCAGCCAGGCGCCTGAGGTGCGTACGCCGTACTGTGGCGCGATAAATGAGCGTGGAAGCAGTTAGCGGTGTATAGATGTTGTTGTAGTGGAAATCGATTTGTACCAAAAAGGTGTTTAATGATTTTTCGGTTATTTTTGTATAATAAATCGGCCATAAATTGGTCTTAATGCATTATGTGTTGTTGTTATAATGACTGATTGTGGACCACCTAGTTGGTTAACTGCAAACGCATTTCTCAGAAGCAAGGCGTGAGAACTGCATAAATGCATTTTGGAAAAATGTTTGTATTGTTTTCTGCTATAATTAATCAATTACTTATGAATTACCGCTGGCGAGTTTAACATAATTTTAATAGATTTTCAACTTTAATGTACTGGATGGGTGATTATGAGATTTTATTTTTGAGAATTTAATTGTTTGTGATAAAAATTATTTACAATATGTTAGGAAGCTGTGTTTAGGATGAAAAATTAATTCATAGAGAGAGAGATGAAGTATTAAATAAGATAAATAAAATAAATCAAATGAAAAAACTAAATTTTGACTAAAATATAATAGAAATAAAATTTAAAAAATTAAAAAAAATTGTAATTAGTTAATACTGTATATATGAACGACAATAAAATAAAATAAAATAAAATAAATTAAAATAAAATCAAATAAAATATATTAAATAAATTAAAATAATATAATATAAAATAAAATAAAATAAAATAAAATAAAGTTAAAATAAAATAAAATAAAATAAAATAAAATAAAATAAAATAAAATAAAATAAAATAAAATAAAATAAAGTTAAAATAAAATAAAATAAAATAAAATAAAATAAAATAAAATAAAATAAAATAAAATAAAATAAAATAAAATAAAATAAAATAAAATAAAATAAAATAAAATAAAATAAAATAAAATAAAATAAAATAAAATAAAATAAAATAAAATAAAATAAAGTTAAAATAAAATAAAATAAAATAAAATAAAATTAATTTAAATAAAATAAAATAAAATAAAATAAAATAAAGTAGAATTAAATAAAAAATATAAATAAAAAACCAACTCGTTTATCACACGTGTGATTTGTAGCAAATAATCTTAAATGTTCTTAATAATTTTGACTAATAAAATATATCTGCTCCCACTAACATAAGCTGCAGAAAAATTGGGTCACCTAAGGCACACGAAATACTTTTAAAATACAGTTATTTGACCTATAGTTTATTCAAAAATCCATAAGCCAGCCTTTTAGCGCTTTTGTTCCCACAATAATATAATATTCATAATAAATTTTCAAAAACTGGCTAAATAAAAAGTTGTAGCGTATAATAAATAATGCCACAATACATAACTGTAACACTCAAAACGAAAAAAAGTATACATATGTGCTACCATTCATTCACTCACTTCAAAATTATCTCACTACAAATGCTGAAATTGACTACTTTACTCATTTTATAATACATAATAAATAAATATGTGACTTTCTGCTTTTCACTATAAACATGCATATATGTATGTACTGCTTTGCCGATAAATTTTAGTATTTTTTGTTTTGACTTTAGTCAGCTTCTCACGTCATCCTTGATTTCCTTTAACTTGCAACATACAATAAAGTAAGTGTTTTGAATAAAAATTGCCATACAATGTTTATGAGCGGAAATATTATTGACAGAGTTGTCAAATTGAACGATTTCCAAGTTTACACGCTTACCGCCACAAAGCACAGATAGATAACGGTGTATTGCATGGCTAGTAGACGGTGTGGCAAGACTGTACCGTATTTTTCACACGATTTTAATTGGTTTATGGCGACAAATGCATGCAAACACAAACCAAAACAACAACAATGCTTTAATAGTGCAGACATAACAGCGAAAAGGCGGCACTTTTTCATGCCACAATGACAGATGTGAGCTGCCGCAAGTGGCAAACGAGTGCCGCTGAGGACAAAAACTTGTCCAGACTTATATGTACGTCTACATATGTATGTGTTGGTGACTAACTTTTTTGCGGCAACTGCCACGAAAGCTTGTTGCGCGGCTATTTAATTAGACGCGGCGACTTATACGCATTGTGCCACTTATGGCCCCCGGCTGCCAGCCAAGCGCGCGGACACATTGATGCATTGCTATATTTATAAGCGCAAATCAATGAAGACACACACTTATATCTTTTACTTTATACGCAATCACTCTTCCACTTAAGGCTCTCTAACTAATGACTAACTTTTCTTTCGCTTCTTCTCTTTGCAGCTCTACATACAAGCATATCTAACGGCGTCAATAAATACCATAACAGCGTTGGCACTATACAAAATCAGCAAAGAAAAAACAACAACAACTACATTTAAAACGAAATAGACAATTGCAAGCGGCAACATGTTTTTGCGACGTTGCACAGTTTACCTCATCGTTTTGCTGCTTGTGGCAAGCACCGCATCAGCGGCACGCAAAACCAAACGTCCGGTTAAGCCGGCAAAAACTTATCCTCGCAACAATATGACACCAGCACCACCAGCTGCCGTACCAGCTGCCGCCGCGGCTGTAGCCGGTGCCAGTGCAGGCGCCGTCGCTGCTGCCAGCGTTGCAGCCGCTGCCGTAACCACACCGGCTGTCGGCAGTAGCACAACGCATGCGCCTAGCATTAGCCTGGCGGCAAGCAGCACCACCGCAACACCAACACAAATTGGCAGTGGCAATTATGCCGGCAGCGCTGCTGGCGAGGAGAGCACCGGAAGTGATGGCTTTGTGGCCGGCAATGAGCTGCCTAAACCGATGACACCATTGTCAGAGGCTAGCACCGGCAGCACTGGCGCTGCAGCGGCATCCGCTTCGGCTGAGAGCAAAACCGATGGCCCCGCGGCCACTTTATCACCCATCGAAGAAGACTGCGATCCGGATATGATTGGATTCGAGATTATCACTGGGTGAGTAGCGGGGTGTGCGGTGTAGTAGTGTTTAAGTGCGGCAGGGTGGGTTGGGAGGCTGTCGTACATTCGTGTGATATGATTTTATGACGTCAATCAGCGTGTTGTAATGAGTTCATAGGATGCATAAAATATTTAATATGAAGCAAACGCAGTCAACTGTAATGAAATATGTTCCATGCTATTATTTCGTTGTTGTTGCTAAGTTGGTTGTAATAAACTCAATTAAAATACGACTTTGTGGTTGTGGATTATGATTTTATTATGCGCTTTTATGTCTCAATACTCAAGACTCATTTCCTTATCCATCTTTTTTGTAATTTTTTTAACTCTTGATATATAAAGACTTAATTAAATAAAATTAATTTAATTAATTAAAAATTATTTAAATTAAATTAAATTAAAATAGTTTGAATAAAATAAAATAAAATAAAATAAAATAAAATAAAATAAAATTAAATTAAATTAAATTAAATTAAATTAAATTAAATTAAACTAAATTAAATTAATTTGAATTAAATTAAAATATCATTTCTTATTTTTTTTTATTCTGTACCACAGTTATTTAAAGTTGTAGACATTCCTTCAAAGAAAAAATAATAATTCCATTATTATTAAAATTACTTAAACCAACAAAGAAATTCAACACTTTTACTTTCGCCACAACAGTTGCTTCCTATTCAAAAATTAATAAACAATACTCTAGTAAAGGAAAGTAAATGTCTGAAGCAACCTTTTCCCATTCCTTTCTTACCTCAGTAAGAGTATGGATTTGTTACGCACATTTTTCTCTGTCTTATTGTGTTAAGAATCTATTATTAACTTAGCCGAAAGCACACCATAAATTAGCTGTCAATGCTTTCCAATTGAATTTTGTCTATAAACGCAAGCTCATCTCTTATTCTATAACATACAATAGCCTAACAGTTTTGAATATCAATTTCGATTTTTTCACACTTCATCATAAGAAATGCTTTGTAATTGATTACTTGCTAATATTGACTTCGGAACTTTTATTATGTAAATTTTGAGGCGTGAAAGTGAGAGTTTGGGTACAAAGTAAACAAATTCTTTGAAATTTTTGGAGTAATAAGATACTTTCTGATACATATACCTACATATACGAAAGAAAAGTTTAAATATAAATATAAATATAAACAAGTAAGGAAGGGCTAAGTTCGGGTGTAACCGAACATTTTATACTCTCGCAATTTATTTATTTAACTTTATTTATATTATATAATACACAATTTGACCCACATAGTCGTCATATATATTGTATAAAGTCCATTGAAAGTTGGAAACCCTAATATTAGGTTAGAAGCACCGAGGTCCTCGTGTTCGATATATGGGGCCTTAAAAACCTATGGTCCGATTTCGGCGATTTTTAGAATGGGGCTGCCACACTATTAACATAGTATTTGTGCAAAGTTCTGCACCGATATCTTCACTAGTACTTACTTTATATATTGTAAAGTAAACGATTCAGATTGTCTTCAAAGTTCTGGTATATAGGAAGTAGGCGTGGTTGTGAGGCGATTTGGCCTATTTTCACAACATATCATTGGGATGTAAGGAAACTGTTATAAACCAAGTTTTATTGAAATCGGTCGAGTAGTTCCTGAGATATGGTTTTTGACCCATAAGTGGGCGACGCCACGCCCATTTTCCATTTTGTAAAAAAATCTGAGTGCAGCTTCTATCTGCCATTTCTTATGTGAAATTTAGTATTTCTGACGTTTTTCGTTAGTGAGTTAACCCACTTTTAGTAATTTTCAACCTAACTTTTGTATGGGAGGTGGGCGTGGTTATGATAAGGCTAAAATAAACGACTGCAGAAAGTTTGGTTTATATAGCTCTATTGGTTTGCGAGATATATACAAAAAACTTAGTAGGGGGCGGGGCTACGCCCACTTCCCCAAAAAAATTACATCCAAATATGCCCCTTAATAGTACGATCCTTCATACCAAATTTTATTTCCATAGCTTTATTTATGGCTTAGTTATGGCACTTTATGTGTTTTCGGTTTTCGCCATTTTGTGGGCGTGGCAGTGGTCCGATTTTGCTCATTTTCGAAAGCAACCTTCCTATGGTGCCAAGAAATAAGTGTGCCAAGTTTCATCAAGATATCTTAATTTTTACTCAAGTTACAGCTTGCACAGACGGACGGACGGACGGACGGACGGACGGACAGACAGACATTCGGATTTGAACTCCACTCTTCACCCTGATCACTTTGGTATATATAACCCTATATCTAACTCGTTTAGTTTTGGGTGTTACAAACAACCGTTATGTGAACAAAACTATAATACTCTCTTTAGCAACATTTGTTGCGAGAGTATAATTACAGTGAGCTTATTTATACTCAATCAATCTTACTGCTAAAGCTCCTTCATTATCTTTATCTACTTTGATTTCCGGTAACTATTAAGTCATTCTAGTTCTCATAAAAAATTACTCAAATATTTTACTTAAATTCTTCAATTAAATCTGTTGGTACAGCTTATAATGAATACACAGTTTCGTACAGTTAAGAATAATGGATAAATTAAATAAATATTTTAATAACATAATTATAGTTGTGTAATAAATAGCTGCGAGTTGAATGTATAATCATAAAATTACAGCTCAGAGTGTTGCAGTTAAGTTACTATTAAAATACATAATAAGCATGCTTGGCAATAAAGTAATTTAAAGTAATTTTGTTTATATATCTCTACTGCCAATTAGGTCTGCTTGTATTATGGATACAAATATATATTTCGTAAATATTTTTGAAAATATAAATATATACATATTTGGCTTACTACTTAAGCGAAGAAATTGTAGAACTAAAGCGAACTTCATTTTGATCTTAACCGGCCACAATAATTTAAACAAATATTTCAAAAAGTTAAAAATGCATAGAGGCACATGATTTTTGAGCTTTTAAGCTCTAAATACCTTTAGAAGTTATATCTGATTACATTCTAATCACCATAAAAGAAGTGTGTCTTGGATAAGAAATATAGCATGGTGCCTAAGTGTAGGCAATAGTTGATAGATTGCTAAAAATTACACAAAAATGTAGTATACATTTAGGAACATTTATTATGACGATTATAAGGTTAAGGGCATTTGATTTGTTTTTAATATTCATACATATATAGTTTTCTACTTAATCGTAGAAATTCAAGTATTACAACGAACTTTCTTTTATTTTAATGGGCCACAATACTTTTAACCCATATTTCATATCCATAGAGATATATCAACACTTAGTGCTTTGAGCCTTTAAGGTCTAAATTCCTTTAGAATTTGTATCTTATTACATTCTTCACACCAGAAAGGTACTGCGACTTGGATAAAATATGTAGCATGGTGCCTAAGTGTAGGCAATATTTGATAGTTTGGTAAAAATTACACAAAAGTGTTGTCTACATTTAGGAACATTCATTAAGACGACTATAAGGTTAAGGACAATTGATTTGTTTTTAAAAGGGTTTATTAAACATGTTTGAATAAATATTTACCGATGTAACTTTTCAGTTTATTAAACTAAAAAATTTACAAAAATTATATCACCAACTAGGAAATAAAATAAAAGCATTTAAATAGTATGGCAATTAAAATATTTATGTAATTTTATTCACTTCAAGCAGATCTGATATTATATGAGATCATATATACTTTAGATTTACTTATACAATTTTATTTTTATATTTGATCTTTTTTGTTGTTTCCATAGCCTAATTTATTCATTTCATAACAAACGTTGCATCCACATCATATTGCATGCATTTCTAAACATTAGCTTAGGTGAATTTTGCCTCCCAACCCACTTTATGACATTCTTTTTCATATTTTTTTGAGCTTTCGTTTATTTTTTCTTTTGCGTTTTCCTAACTAAACCATATTCTTTCTCTCCATTGCAGTTATGTTCTCTCGGCGCCAACTAAATTGCTTGACACGCTGCCCGGCATACTGATGCTGACTGATTGCTTAGAGGCATGCCAGGCGAACGAATCATGCAGTGCAGTTAATTACGAGACCGGTCTATGTGTATTATTTAGAACCACCGCTGATGTATTGCCAGGTAAGTGGGTAAGCGGATTCTGTTGGCTGTGTGGCAACCAACCAGCCGCAATGCCGCAGCAATGCCAAAGTCATAACACTGATAAATATGCGCTATTTACATGAACACATGAATGTATGTATGGCGTTGGGTGCGCGCGTTTCTGTGGCATATAGCGGTGCTTGCGGCGTTTCGATTGTAGGCCGTCAAACTGGTATTTGCACTTTATTGTGGTAACGCGCTGCTAATGTGCTGTGACTGCAATCGATAGCAGCAGCGCGGCGCTTTGTGTCAGCTATCGCGTTACAGCGCGCCGCTAAGGCAAAAGCAAAAGTAGCAAAAAAATCACAAAAAGAAATAAGTGCTACAGTTACGAACTCGTTGCGCAAAATCATAACAAAGTTGCAAATGAAAAATAATTTTTGCCACGGCATTTTTTATTTTCTTCTTGTTGTTGGCGTCCGCCTATGCGCCATCCGCTAAACTGTAGTGAATTGATTGTAGTAAATTGCATAGGTTGGTGTTGTATAATCGGTGACGCGTTCAACGTGCGCGCACACACCTACTTTTTACGCATAAAATTATGTGCTGCCACTTCAGCAGGCCAGGCAATCGATGTGCAACACAACACGACTAACGCGTGCGCTTGCCGCCTGCAACAGGCAAAATGAGTAGTCGCTTACAGCGCGCAACAGGTTTTGTGTCAGCATCAGCAATCTGACGCGCCCCTATGCGAGCGCGCGCTGCATCCACCTTGCCTGTAGGCGCGCCACTTTAAGCGCTTTGATTTTTTGCATTTTTTCGTTTCGATTGCATATTTTTATTTTCGCCTTGCATTTGAGCTCCACAGAGGCCAAACGCACAATTTTTGCGCCTACTTTGTCGCCACGACAGTTGGCTGTTGGCTGGCAGGTGCCAGTTTGTCCAGCAGCCTGCACTCGTATGACTCGCGCATACACGCGCTGCGTCTTTCTTAACGCCTGTTCCTTCACAGCGAATGGGCGTGTGCGTAAATGCATTTCGTGCTGTCGTGCGGCCGTAACTACGCACTACGCCAGTTACCGTTATAGTGCGTGACGCGTTATTTATATTTTTGTGCGTGATTTTTCGTTTTTGTTTTTTTTACTATTTTTGGTTAAAACTTTATTTTTCCTCTTCGTTGCAGGTTCACTTTCCCGTTCACAGTTTCCAGTTTTCACCATCTACGCACAGAAATCCTGTTTGGGTGTGCGTCCTTGCTCGAAGGCCTGGTGCATCGATCGCGTTCAAGGTTACCGTCTAGTGGAGCATGTCAAATCTAGCCAGACTGTCTACTCGCGCCGTGACTGCTTGGAATTGTGCTTGGGCGAAACTGAATTCACTTGCAGGTGAGTGTGTGTGTGTGACGTCGGCTGAGGGCTGAGTTGAGTGATGCAGTGATGCACTTCAGTATAAATATATATAAAGCGATGAGTTTTTGTTGGCAAGTAAGAGTGGTGGATTAAAGTGAGTGAAGTGTGTTTATGTATTTTGTTTATGAGCGCTGCATAATTGGGTCAAGTATTATGTTTTTCTGTCTTATCAAAATTTAGACGATTTTATATTAAAGCTTTCTAAGCCCACCAGTGCTGCTGAAAAGCTCATGTCATCGCTTCACTACTTCACTACTTGTTCAATTGATTCTTTGGAATTTTAATTGTGTCTTCCAGACTGCTTTAATATGAAAAAGTGCCTAAGTCAAATTAATTCATATATTGCATTATACACTTTATAATTTAATTTCACAATTACTTCTATTATTTTCTGAAAATTTACGAATATCATATACTTTTACACAGATCTGCTAACTTCTACCGTCATTCTGGCTTGTGCGAACTCTCCGATATGGATCGTATCACTTTGACTGGTGCTAACAATGTGGAACCCTACGATGGTGCTGATTACTTGGAGAACAATTGCGCTGAGGAACCTAGCAAATTGTGCGAATTCAAACGTATCTCTGGCAAGATTTTGAAGACAGTCGACTCTGTGTACCAAGATATCAACAGCATTGATGAGTGCCGTGACTTGTGCTTGAACTCACCCTACAGGTAAATACCTTTACTATTTATAAGTAAGTGAATGAAACTTAAGTTGAAAGCTTTTTTAATCTGATTAAAAGCTTTAGCTAAGTACTTTTTCCCTTCCTCAAATTTTCAAAAGCTCTAAAAAGCTCCGAAATTTTATTAAAAGCTCTTTAAAAGCTCATTATAACTTTTAGGGAAATGTCTAAGAGAGTTAGAAGCATTTTTTGCTTGTAAGCTTTTATAAGAGCTTCCAACTACGAATTTCACACATAAGCTACAAGAGCTTTTTTAGTAAATTAACTTTTAATACCGAACTGACTGGAATATATTTTCACCTATTGCAGATGCCACTCATACGACTACAATGACACTGGCGATATGGTCTGCCGTCTTTCGCATCACAGCCGCGCCACACTCACTGATGTGCTCGACCCCTACCTAGATGTGCCAGAGGCTGCCACCTATGAACTCTCCTCCTGCTACAATGTCTCCATTGAATGCCGCTCCGGTGAAATGATCACCAAAATACGCACCTCAAAACTGTTCGATGGCAAAGTCTACGCTAAGGGTTCACCAAAATCTTGCTCTGTCAATGTGAACAACTCACTCGAATTCGACTTCCGTATGGGCTACAACGATCTCGAATGCAATGTGCGTCAGAGCGCCTATGGCCGTTACATGAACGATATTGTCATACAGCATCACGATATGATTGTCACTTCCTCCGATTTGGGTTTGGCTGTCTCCTGTCAATATGATCTGACCAACAAGACTGTTTCAAATGATGTTGATTTGGGTGTCACTGGCGAAATTGAATCATCACTTAGCGAAGAGATCATCATCGACTCACCGAATGTGATCATGAAGATCACATCACGCGATGGCAGCGACATGAAACGCATTGCTGAAGTTGGTGATCCGTTGGCGCTCCGTTTCGAAATCGTCGAACAGAACAGTCCCTATGAGATTTTCGTGCGCGAATTGGTTGCTATGGATGGTACAGACAATGCTGAGATTACGCTGATCGATGCCAACGGTTGCCCCACCGATCAATACATTATGGGCGCCATACAGAAAATGTCGCACAACCGCAAAGTGCTCGTTTCGCAATTCGATGCTTTTAAATTCCCCTCTTCCGAAGTGGTGCAATTCCGTGCGCTCGTCACACCCTGTATTCCACGCTGTGAGCCAGTGATCTGCGACAATGAGGATGCTGTTATGGGCGGTGCTGACGCGAAATCGCTGGTGTCGTACGGACGCAGGAGACGCTCGGTGGCTAATGGAACTGATGGCGGTAAGTACTGAGTATTTGTAAAATAATTTAATGAGTGTCAAATTGTTTTTGTATACACTAATTTATTGTGAAATTTATGCGCTAATTAATTTTGTGTGTCTCTCTTCTTCTAGCTGAATTCTTGTTAAGCACAATTGCGCATGCGCAACGTGAGAAACGCGATGTGAGTGGTAACAGCAAAAACAACAATAATGTTAGTGACAACAAAAAGCCCGCCGCCGACGACAACATCTTGCTGGTGCAATCCATTCAAATCACCGATAAATTTGGCTTCAATCAAGAGGATGCCGACGCGTTGGGTGCCGATCACAAGCTGTACGCCGGCATTGGCGACGATGCGCTCACCTGTCTCAACGGTTATGGTAAGTACAAAGTTTAAACCACTCTTGGGGAAACAAGCAATTGAAATATATGGAAATTTATTTTCGGTTGCTTATTTATTTTAGCAATTTTTCGCGCGCATTTATTTATCACCGCATTATTACACGGCGCATTTCTTATTATTAGCAAAATAATTTTTTGCAATTTTTCCTTGATTGCTGCTCATTGCATATTATTTGTACACGAGCAATAGCTGCATGTTAGCGCGCATATTTGCTGTTTTCTGAGCGCGCTGCAGATTTGCATAATTGCGCGCGCGCAAGCTCAAGTCATGCGCACTTGCCGCGCGCCACGGCCGCCACTCAACGCGTTTTTCAGTACATTGTCAAACTTTGCACAAACGAATTATGTACGTGCAATATTGTTGGCAGCAACAACAAATGGCAGACACAAAAGTGCCGTTCATATAACAGCAATAACAGTGGCAAATTGCTGCGCTGCGCTTATTGTGGTGGTGGCACTGGCGGCAGCAATAAATTGGCAACCGAAAAAATTTGCATTTCGCTGCGCACATTTTCAATGCCACATCGATGCAATGGCATCGGTAGCGCATTGATTGCGCCAACCCATGCAACTCTATGGCTCTGTGGCTTTGCGGCAAAGATAATGAATCAATTACGCCAGGCAATCGGTGTTATGCGCTGCGCCGCGCTTAGACCAACCAAAATTATTGGATTTTTATTAGCAAGCCTGCGGTGAGCTGCACAATTGCAGTCACAAGCATTAAGTTATCATTCGTTAAATTTGTATGCATATTGTATATACGTTCGTGCCACATGCTGTGCCATGGCGCGCTCCTAACAGCGCTTCATCGTGTCGCACAGCAGCTTCTCGCGTTCGTTGTTGCAAATATATAGGTCTCTAGGTATGCGTTGAATGACCTCACTGCATTTGTTGCAAGCATCGCATTTACCGTACTACAATTTCCTGCCCCAGCGTCCGCTTCATTAGCAGCGCGCATTGGTTGCGCTCTGCGCCAAATCAGTGCAGTGGCATGCCTCCTCACGAGCGGGTCAGTGGTTCAATGCGCGTCACTTCAACTTTGCCACAGTTATTTCACAGTTTTTTTTTTTGCGCGCGCTTATTTCCAATTTGGCGATAGCATTCGGTGATTTCAACCGACGCGGGCGCGAGTTGTTTGTGCTAATTTTTGTTGCTGCTCTTCTTCTGCTTCACCTTCTTCCACTCATGTTTAGCGCAAGAATTTGCACGCCAAAGTGTCGTGACAACGTGCGCCGTGAGTCGCACAAATGTTGCACACACAAAGAGAACAACAGCAACAATAGCTTTGCGCGCAACAGACAGCCAGTCTGTCTGAGTGTCTGTTCCTGTGATGACGCGCGGCAGCCAATACGGTAGGCCAGTGTGGTAGCGTAATGCCGCTGTTGCTAAGCGCTCCAGCAGCGCTGTCTACAGCAGCAGACGCGCTGTTGCAGATATGTTGTTGCAATAAAAAAAAATATAAATATGTAACTGAAAATAGAAAAATCATGCAACACCACCTGTTGCGCATGCCGCTTATATACATGCATGTGTTGCGCTCTACCTTTGCTCTTGATGTTGCTGTGCGCTGGATGTTCAGCGATTGAGCGCATTTTTTTATAGCCGGCAACACAACATGCACCTTTTGTTGCCTTTTTACACGCCTCTTATATATGTATATATATTTTTATTTTCATACTCGTAACACAAATTCTTATTGCCCCATTTTATCGGCCGCCGCTTGGGGTGTCAGCGCGCCTGGGCAACATGTTGCGCTGTTACAATTGTTGCTAATGTTTATGTTGCATATAATATTTCAACGGCTTTTGCTTACTTTTATTGGACGCTTTATATTTATATTTTTTATTTTTATGTTTTTGTTGTGATTTTTTTGTTATATATTATTTTTCTCAGCGCTTGCTCGCGAAAGTGTGCCGATCCTGTGGCTATAAATATTTTGCGCTTTTGCTGTTGTTGTTGATTTTGCGCTCATGTTGCGCTAAATGTTTCTTATACACTCGTATATGGGTTCAAGGAGTGCAATGGTTTTGCTGTTGTGTGCGCGTTTTTTTTCGCCACTTATCGCCTTGTTCCGCAATAAACGATAGGTCAAGTAGAAGCAGGTTAACGGGTTAATAAATAGCGTAAAATACAGTTAATTAGTGGGGTTCACAAGGCGCTCAGGCTGTCGCACGGTTGTGAACTACCAAATGAAGCATTTCTCACATTATTTTACAATAAAAACGAATTTATGTGAAATTTATGAAACGCGGCGTAAAAGAGTTGGGAGCTTTCTTATGTGCTTGTTTTATAATGTTGAAAGTGACGTTATGTAGTAGGTCCAAAAATATATTTTTTATACATTTTTCAATACATTTATTTCCTTAATGAAATCCATTTACAAGTCTCCGTAATGTCCATCACTTTCAAAACGATTATCATTCACTTTGACCTCATTCCTTGCGCGCGCCTTACTAAGAGTAATCACAGCCGTAATCGCTTCATTGCATTCTAATACACAGTTAACCAAATACGGAGTCAACCACAAATGGCGCTGTCAAAAATGATATTTTCCTGTGAAAACAGAAACCACAGCAAATGCATTTGCCACCCAGATTTGTACTACTTAAAGAGTACGCAGCCGGTCGACCAGCGCACATACATATACTCTCATTTATATGTATGAGTGTGAGTGTAGAATAGCTTAGGCAGGAAATAAAAGTCAGTACAGAGAATATGTGAAATTAAAATGTAAACAACAGAAAGTAGCGCGCAAGCGCACCCAAAACCAAAACCGCAAACAAATATTTGAAAATAAGAACAAGGAAGCCGCGCCGCGTCGCGCATTACATACATGAACTAGCGCAAGCGCAGTTATAAATAAATAACAGCATTTATATGCGCACAAGCAAAAGAGAAATTAAAATTATAAATGTTAGCAAATAAATTAATTGTGTGCTGGCAAGTTTAAATCACGCGGCAACAAGCGCTTAAGCGGCGGCATGCCACTAAATGTGCATGGCGTCGCACAAACGCGCAGCAGTGACAGTGAATGAGAAGGCGAAAAAGAACGAGCGCAGCAAGTATTTAGTGTTGTGCGCTTAGCAATCAGGAGTCGCTAGCAGCTGCGCGCACGCCTGCCACGCGCACACACACACGCGCATGCGTGGCAGTGACACACAAAATGCGAGCGCAGCCGCCAAAATAAGTGAAATTTATTGCTGCGAGAATGCATGAAAGCGTCGCGTCAAGCGGGCAACTGCAAGCCGTGAAACGTTGCATTTTAGAGGCGCATAACTGTTTATTTGGTTTGTTTACCTTTTTTCTTACGCGCGTTCTTCTTTTATTTACGTACAATTTTATTTAATATCTGGCTGCCACTGTTATTTTATTCCATTGCGGCTTGCATGCATTACTTGCAACTCATCGCGCAGACCACAAAAACTACTTACAAACATTAATTTGTTGTGCAACAACAAAAACGAAAAACAATAATATAATTTACATTTGCCGCACACTTTGTACAATGAGAAATGGTATCGCTTAGTGGCGTTTACGAGACGCTTCAATACGCCCATTCATCATGCCGCGCTGTCCACCGCGCTCACTAAGCGCTCCCTGGTTGAGTGCAGCGGTCGTGAAGACGCTCTCGCGTTGTGTATACTTTGATATGCAATTAGAGTTTTCGTCTTATTTGAAGTGCTGTGTGCCAGCGTCATTTCATTGCATTTCTTTCTAATTTTCGAAATTACATTTTCGGTCACTATTCGCCACAGCGCCGCGACGGCCACTTTCACCGCTTTTCCTTTGCGCGCGCTGTGTGTTTTTTTGTGTGTTTTCTATGTCACCTGCAAGAATTGATTTGGGCTGAGACATGAACAAGTGTGCTGACTATGTGTCGAGCGAAACTGCCAACAGCGTCAAACAACAGCCTATCGGCCCACTGTCCGCTGCTGTGGCTGTGGCATCGTTAGCACAGGCTGGCGCGCTGTCCGCTATATGCGTTTACACCCGTTTTTTACAACGCATTTACTAGTTGCCTTACGTGACAGCTGCGTACACTAGCAATAGCAACAGCAACAGCAAACGAACAACAGAAAGTAACCTTGGCAGCGGCGCAGCGCTTTTGTGTGGCAAATGCGTTTTGTCATCGTTTTTGGTTAGCGGCGGCCTAAGTGGCATGAATTGCATTCTTACGGGCACCCAGCGCGGCCAAAACGAACGGCACATTTGTTGTCTTGTTGTCACTGGGTGCTTGCTATTATAATTGAAACTTTTGGTCAGTCGGCATTGGAGTTGGCGCTGTCATTACTGAGCTGACTTTATTTTCTCATGTGTCTATGTTTGCCTTGGCAATTGTCAGTTGGTTGCATGCCAATTGTGTGCGAACTAAGCACATTCGCAGCTCTGCTTGAGTGCTGTTGTTGTTTCCCAATGACATACTCAGTCGGTGTCTGCGGTCTCATCATATTGAGGGCGTCCCAGTTTAAGTTGGATTTCTTGCGTTATTTTTTCGGATTTTTGTTTGGTTTTTGCTTTAAAAAGTGCTGTCAAATATGGCATTGAGTGGCGGAAATAGTTTTGCAAACAAAAAAGCAAACTTGCTTGTAGCTAACCATAATGTTAGTAAGTGATGCGAAAATAGATACTTTCATGGAGCTTTCATATATTCGGCTGATTTGTTTTTGTTTTAGAGCTTCTAATGTAATATTAGAAATGAGCAAACTTTTCGAAAGCATAATTTTACTAATACTTTTTTGATATTTTTTATTAGGGTGAAAGCTCAGCTTAATTAAAACTTAGTTCACATAAATTCGCATTTTTGAAACGAAAGCTTACAAATTCATATCAAATAGTCAAAATAAAACAAAATTTATATTTCTAGTAAGCTTTTCAAAGCTTTCATTATATCAAGAGCTTAAATGTGAAAGCTCCGTCAGATTTGATGAATGCAAGAACTTAAATTACAAAGCTTCGAAAGCTTTCATAACTTCAAGAGCTTAAATTTGAAAGCTCTGAAGCTTTCATGTTCTTTAGAGCTTTTTTATTAAAAAAAATATTTAATATAGATAATTTGTATAAGCTTTTTCATTCATAATAATCCAACCGGGAAGCAATCGTAAAAAGTATTACTTTAAACGAAAAAAATAGTTATCTAATAAATTCTCACACGGTTCTAATATCAATTTGAGAATGTTACTCAACTGCAACGAATCTACAAATTGCCAGCCTGAATTGCGAAACACAACAAAAATAAAATAGCTTTTATAAGGGGCCAGCTCATGAGCAACAATGCGATAAATTGCAATTTAGCAGCGTAAAATGGTTTAAGCACTTTTGTCGCAGCCAGTTAATATGACTTTGAGCACTATTGAACTGCTCGACGGGCAGAACATTCGCTGAGCCAAAATTAATGACACAGCCATTGGTGATGCAACATTTTCTGCCTTTTGGGCTTTGTTTTTGGAAATAAGTGTATCATACATGTTCATATGCATATGTTGCAAGTATGTGTTGCAAGTAGATATGTCTTCATGCGGATTTTATGTTGTTATGGTTTGAGTTTTAGAAAGTAACTGTGCCTTATTTGAGGCAAAAATTGATATTTTTAGTTTTAATTATTTGCAAACGAAAAGTGAATGTTGACAGGTTTTTCCGCTGAAGAAAGCAAAGTGCTCAATGTTGTTGCAACATATTAGTAATGGTGTGATTTTGAGTTCACGAAGGTGGTTGTATGTAAGCATATATGAATTGTATGAAAAATGAGACCAAAAAGGCAGCTTTTGAATTTTTTTTCTTGTTTCAGAGAATTTCCTTGAATTTTATTTTTTGTTCAAAAAATATTTTTTTACATTATTTCATTATTTTATTAATTTCTTTATTTATTTATTTATTTCATATACCTACCAACAACAACTAATTTTTTTCTATTTATTTCTCTTTTCTACCTTACCACACTCAACATCAACAAACACACAGGTCTCATTGTGGCCGGTGCACTGTTCCTACTCGCCCAATTCACCATCTACATCATCTGGAAGACTGTGCAGAAGCGCTCGAAGAAGGAACGCTACCTTTATCAACACGACTCAGCAGCGGCTGCTGCCGTCGCCGCCAACTATGGCGCACCCACAATGGTCTACGGTCAAGCGGCTGGCTCACACTGCGGCGGCGTCACTGTTGCCTCGCACTCGGGCGCCAGCAATGCTAGCGATACGCTGGGCAAGCTCTACGATAGCGGCATGACGGGACGTTATGGACAGCAATATTGAAGACAATGACGATTTGGAACGGCGGGTGGGAGACACTGAAAGTATTCCACACACATTAAACTATGCATAAAACTATACACTGAAAACAAGAAATTAAGAAAATACAGCAACAAAATACAGGACATACATACAGACACATGCACACGAACACACACACACATATATATGACATTATATAAAGCAAAAATACACACACACGCACACACAAATATATATGTAGAAGCATATATACTATATATATGCAAAATCACAAGATGTTCGAGGCTTAGGCGTTAGTTGTCCTTATTTATATTATAGGCTTCACTTTTTTTTACTTTTTTATACGTAACGAAATTAATGGCAAGCAAACTAGCAAACTTGCGAAAAAAATATTTTTTATATAAAATATACTTAGTAGCATATTATTAGTTGTAAGTAAAGTAGTTTTATATTTAAACTCAAGACTTTTCCAACTTCCAAGCGCGTGTGGGTTACAGCAAGAATAGCAAAAGTCAAAAATTGAGAATTTGAGAATTTTGAATTTTTTAATTCACTGTTTTTGTACCCAGAATTACGCATAACTATCCAAACTAGTAACTAAACTAATTGCAATGAAAAATCTTGCTTAGCTTTTAGTAAAAAATATATAAATTAATTAATTTTTAATTTAAGTTAAATATAGTTAAGACGGGTGAGAATTAGACGCAAGTAGTGAAATGCCAGCGTATGCGCGCTTCTAACGGTGATTTCCGACGGCCGTAAGCGCATGAACCGATCAACAATAACTAACGAATGACTATTGAGAACCGAATGAACCACTAGACTGAAGACTAAACACACACACATACACATACAAACATAACATTACATACATATATACGAGAGCAGTTAGTATCGTTGGTCAACGTTTTGAGCTGAAATCGTTGTTTAGGACTGCGCATTGTGAGCAAAGCAAAGCAAAGGCGGAAAAAAATTATTTAAAAATAATATATGTTAACAAGATACATATAAAATAAAAGAGAAGAAAAATAATTTTGTTTTTTTAGTAAAATATTATTAGTGGCTAATAAAGAATGAAGCAAGCAACAACACACACACTACACCGTTAGTTCGTAGGCCTACAGCTTTCCATATTTATTGCACATTTGTGTTTACAAAACAACAATAACAACATATTTTATGAGCGCACAACAACAATAAAAACACACACACATACATACAGACACCGAAAAATTTAAAGCTCAGGCGATAAGTATTTAAAAGCGAAAAAAAATAAATAGAAAAAATTGCGCAAATTTCCTAAGTAATTTTGTATCAAAATACCTAGGCGATTTTCCAGCAAAAAAACAACAAAAAAAAAACAATAATTTTTTACAACAATTTTCCAAGGAAACCATAAACCTCTGAACAAAGAATGTCTGTGCGCTCACTAAAAGAAACTTAAAAAAAACAACAACAACAATAAAAAATAGTTAATTTATTTATTTAATTTTTTAACTTATTTATACTATTTATTATAATTTAACTATATTTTACTTTATAACTTTAATCTTCTTCATAAGAAACTCTTAACAAACAAACAACTATGTAAACCGCTTACAACAACGGTGCTCTTTAGTTAGCTGTTCTTTACAGGATATATGCTTAATATTATTATTTATAGTAGAATTTACTAAACAAAACAGCACTTTAAATAATTTAATTAAATGCAATATAAAGTATATAAAATAGCGGCAGCAAAGTGTTGCAAGTAGCTGGAAAGCAGGTTATAGACAACAACGCATTGCACAATTCTAACTTAAATGGATCCATTTGACGTGCTTCTGAAATTGTTTAGTGGAATTGCAATATTTAAATAAACTAAAAAATAAAAAAAACTAAAAAAATAAGAAAGCAAGTAAAACTAAAGGATTACATTTAATGAATGCATTAATTAAATGATACTATTTAGCTTTAGTCTTTTTTATACGAATTGTACTGATTAAGTCTATGAAACCAATAAAGCAAAATATAAAGTATAATAATTTCAAAAAATTAAAATAAAAATGTGTTATATTTAATAACTATCACAAAAATCCAAATGGAAGTGTTTTTGTGATAGCTTAGAGTCCAGAGATATGCCAGCATAAATTATGTTTGGAGAATTCTTGACTTGTAGTTGGTGGAAGGATTTACAGTATTTTTGTGAGGTAGTACGAAACCAGCCGTTAGTTCTGCTTGTTTCCGCCTGGACAAGGAAGCGTATGGGTCTGGTGGTGAACGAGGACAAGACGAAATATCTCCTGTCATCAAACAAACAGTCAGCGCACTCGCGTCTTGGCTCCCACGTCACTGTTGTCTGCTTGTTTCCGCCTGGACAAGGAAGCGTATGGGTCTGGTGGTGAACGAGGACAAGACGAAATATCTCCTGTCATCAAACAAACAGTCAGCGCACTCGCGTCTTGGCTCCCACGTCACTGTTGACAGTCATAACTTTGAAGTCGTAGATAATTGCGTATACCTAGGCACCAGCTTCAACAACACCAACAATGTCAGCCTGAAAATCCAGCGCAGAATCACTCTTGCCAACAGGTGCTACTTTGGACTGAGTAGGTAATTGAGAAGTGAAGTCCTCTCTCGACGAACCTAAACCAAACTCTACAAGTCCCTCATCATTCCCGTCCTACTTTATTGCGCAGAAGCGTGGACGATGTCAACATCTGATGAGGCAACACTAGCAGTTTTCGAGAGAAAGGTTTTGCCGAAGATTTATGGTCCCTTAAACAGTGGCAACGGCGAATACCGCAGACGATGGAACGATGAGCTGTACGATTTATACGACGATATAGACATAGTTCAGCGAATAAAAAGACAGCGGCTGCACTGGCTAGGTCATGTTGTTCGAATGGATGAAAATGCTCCAGTTCTGAAAGTGTTCGATGCAGTACCCGCTGGTGGAAGCCGAGGAAGAGGGAGAGCTCCACTCCGATAGAAGGACCAGGTGGAGAAGGACCTGGCTTCACTTGATGTTACCAATTGGCGCCAAACTGCCAAAAGGAGAGGTGCATGGCGCGCTGTTGTGGACTCAGCTATAACCGCGTAAGCGATTTCTACGCCAGTCAAGTAGAAGAAGTACGAAACCAGTTCCGGCATATATTGCAAATACCTGGTTCCCTTTTTTTTGCACCATTTCGGTTTTTTGTTTTAATTTTATTCACATTGAATATAACATGATGATCATGTCGTGATGGAAATTGTGGTGACTTACTATAAGAAATCGTTAATTTTGCTGTTTTATAAAAATATAAATTAAAAGAGATAATTTAGGGAACTAACAATTGTCGCCAATGATCACATCTCTGTAATCTTCAATGATTATACTCAGTGAATTCGAGCAATGTTTTGACTTTATCCTAAACTCCACAAAAACAATACTTCTAACTTAAGGTTGCCACGGTGCCATTTAGATTGCCTTTGAGTACTTAAAGATCTGTTGAATCCCCTATGAACTGAGATCATCCAATATCAAGTGTTGAGAAAAACTTCAAAATATTCGGAAGGTCCGTATGCGGAAAACTGTATTGGCTGATATGATCTCTACATCTTACTTATATTGGATACATATTTTTTACCCAGAACATCGTAGACGCGATGGAGCTTCTGGTTTTCAAATTCAAATATTGTATGCCAAGTTTACATGGTTCAAGATTTTTGTCATTCTCAAATAAACAACCCAGAAGCCAACAGGACTTTCCAATGATGAATTCTACTGATGAAAAAGTTGTATCAAAATATTTGTGAGAGGTATGGAGGTACGGATTTTGACCTTAGTTTCCGATCAATTAAAAACAAATGTGTTTGTTCAAGCTAACACCGTCGAAAAGGCAATATAGAATGATATAATATTATTCTTCATAGGGGATTTACCCAATCCACTATTACAAATACTACATTAATGTTATATTTCCAGGTTGTTGAGATTTAAGGATGTACCATCAGCAATCTGATATCCCAATTTATTCCATTGGATAACAGCTTCAGAACTGGACAAAGCATCTGCATAATAGATATAAAAGCAAATCTGGATAACTTCCACTTTAGAGAGGGTCTTAATCTACAAAATAACAAATTACAAGAGTCTAGGAAGTAATTTTGTGAAGAAGGCGTGTCCAAACCCAGATATGTTAAAAAATATGGCAAGCGAGTTTAATGAAGTCCTTGATATCTGTGGTAAGTCCGATGTGAATGGATCATACTCTCTGACTCGACGCAAAAGTATTTTCTTCACTGTAAACAGAATGTCGAGAAAGTATATTACGAATTTACATCTAATGATCTGCGGAACCATCGTCTCATTGACAGATATACCAAAGCGGTTAAGAAAGAGATGCAATTCAATAAATGCATGGCAAAATGCCATGGCATGTTAAAAATATTAACATTCGAGTATACAATAGGTACGATTCTCCTATAGTTCATAAAATCACTTTCTTAATTCGCTTATGCTTCAATTGACATCCTATCCACAATCATTAGTTTTACTTCAATCAGCTTAAATTCGAACTGAAAGAAAATGAAAAGCATATCCGACTATATTTATAACACGATATTAGCCAACATTAGCCAGCATTAACAAAAGCATCAATCAATAACTGGTCCATTGGACCATTGAACAAGCAATAAATACAAATTGACAAGCGAAATCGCCAATCGGCTCAAATTAAAGTGATGAAATGGAGTGAAAAATGATAAGAGTGGAAAAAGAGCGAGAGCATTTTGTCGATTTGTTAGATTTGATAGATTGTACGACGAGCAATTAAACTCGACGACAACACAGACGTACCAAACATATTTGCATGCGCTGCTGCACTATTAAAATGGAATTAATCACATCAAAAGCGGCAATGTGCCACACCTGTGACGCTGAGCGGCGATCGACGATAAGCGTGAGCGATGAAACGTTTAAAATGCGCTTTACGCTAATTGAATGCGTGACAGTGCGGTGACAACAACGTTGTTGCTGTTGTTGTTTTTGTTGTGAAATTGTACCTGAGCAAGGTGTATTTGCATAAAATCGAGTTTAAATATATTTATATGGCAGTGTGTGTGTAATCTAGATTAGTTGACGCTCACGCAGTTGTCCAGCGCTCAGCTGGCACGCACGCCACGCAAAGCCATTGAGAATGACAAACTGCACCAGTTGTGCGTACGCATACTTTTATGATGCACTGTGTCAACAGCAATGAAGAGGCGATCCTTATAAATTCACATGTGGGCTTTAATGGGTGTGTTTAGCTAATTAATTAACTTGCTGCCGCCAAATGCGTAAGACCAGATTCAGATTTATATATAGACATATGCAACACAGTGTGGCGTCGCGCTGCGTTGCAACTTGCTGCTGCTGACTTAATAGCTTCATTATGCGAAGAGACTACTTTATACAGCGCACTTTTCATGCGTAAGCGCGCCAATACATGCATTTCCACTTAGTTATATAGTACATACACGCATGCGCACTCTCAAGCTTCAACGCGCTCGTTTAATATTCATGCGCAAATTTATCATCGCTCCAACATCAACTTTGCAATTTCCAACTAAATGATTAATTACCCTACGCTATAAACGCGATTCATACAAGAAGACCAACACCAATGTTGTTCTTGTTGTTATTACATTTTGACTATTTCACGCTTCCATTAAGCCGGCTTCACTTTATACGAGTACAAGGTGTTAACAGAATTATGATCATATGGTTTTTGTTGTTGCTTCATTTTTATTGCCTCAATGTTGGTGTTGTTGTTGGTGTAGCGTTTGCTCTTGTTACGGCGCGTATTCTCACACACAACTTTTATGCGCGCGCAAATAAAGCCAAGCAATAAAAAATAGCGTGAAATGGAGGAAATAAAAATTAAAAAACAAAAACAGAAACAAAAATTCGCAAAAACAATGACGTGCGTAACTGAGGCGTTAAAGCAGCTATTAAAAGCCACAGTTGCGTTTACTATTTGTTGTTGTTGCTGTTTGCCATTCAACAGCTGCTGCTTGGCGGCGCTTAGTGATCATAATTAAATTAACACCTGTTGCGGTGCTTCGCTTTGTGCGCCATTGCTGTGTGTTTGTTGTTCTTTTATTGCTGTACAGGAAAATAAAAATGTTTGCTCTTGAGATTTTTCGGCATTTGTGATTTTTACGGTATTTTGCATTGCTTGCTTTTTGTATTTGCGGCATGAAAATTTTAAATTATCGTCAATTGATGGTGTTTGCATGTGTGTATAAGCAATATAAATATTTATTTGCGTTTTTTAATTATTTTTATTTATTTAAAATGTAGATCTGTATATAATTGTACTATGTGTAACGACGACAACATGAATGGTTGAACCGGATAAAAACCTTTCTAATATTCTGAATTGTTGAAACCAATATAATCTTCATTACCCATACATATGATGGTTATGAATATCCAAGAGTCCAGCTGTCTTGATTAACTCCATTTTAAATGCGTCCAAAATTACGCAATCAAGTCTTAAGCCTCTGTTAGGTTTGACTAAGAAATAAGAACTCATTTCCACTTATATAAGGTTGTCAAATATCCTTTTTGGCTTTTGATAAAGCTTTTCGCGGCTATGTATAAAACCCTACAGAGCCCGTGCCTGGCAATACTATACATCTTTGAAAGGTCTTGGCCTAACCTACAAAACGACGCTGTGCACGATTAGTTTGGATATTGCGTTCAACAGTTATAGACGTGTAAACATGGAGTTCACTAACGCCGAAATTTGAAGCTATTTTAAAGTTTCCTTCGTTAAAGGCAAATCTGGTAGAGAAACGTTCCGTGAGATTAATGGTGTTTTTGGGGATGATACTCTTCACTTCGAACTGCGGAGGAATGGTTTCGACGATTCAGAGCGGGTGAAAATGACACCATGGATAAGCCAGTCGGCGGAAGACCTGTGACGACGAATACCGATCAAATCATGGAAAACATCGAGTTAGACCAGCATGTGGCATCTCGTGACATCGCCCAGGAGGTGGGAATTAGTCACCAAACCATTTTAAATCATCTGCATAAGGGTGGATACAGAAAAAAGCTGGATGTTTGGGTGCCGCATGATTTGACGCAAAAATACTTTATAGACCGAATCAACGCCTGCAATATGCTGCTGAAACGGAACGAACTCGACCCATTTTTAAAGCGGTTGCTGACTGGCGGCGAAAAATGGATCTCATACAACAGTGGCCAAGCCGGGATTGACGGCCAGGAAGGTTTTGTTCTGTGTTTGGTGAGATTGGAAGGGAATCATCCACTATGAGCTGCTCCCATATGGTCAGACGCCTAATTCTACCATCTACTGCGAACAACTGGACCGTTTGAAGCAGGCGATCGACCAGAAGTGTCACGAATTGGCCAACAGGAAGGGTGAAGTGTTCCCCAGGACAACGCCAGACCACACACTTCGTTGATAACTCGTCAGAAGCTACAGGAGCTCGGATGGGAGGTTTTTTCGCTTGCACCATATAGCCCGGACATAGTGTCAAGTGATTACCACATGCTCCAGTCCTTGGCGAACGCCCTTGATGGTTTAAAGATAAGCTCAAAAGACTCTTATGAAAAGTGACTGTCCAAGTTCTTCGCAAATAAGGAGGGAGCTTCTACGAGGCCGGTATTATGAAATCCGATCACTGTAAAATTTTGTTTAAAACATTGAATGAAAAGAATATTAATACTATAAAATTGTTAGATTGCCTGGCAACCACTCTTACTTTTTTACTAGACATGAATGAATAATGAATATTATCATATCGTTGTTGAAATTATTAAATATATATTTGATCTGTAATGAACATTAACCATGAAAATTGTTATTGACATGGGAATAATTATTCGAATTAGGTTTTTACTTTTTTGATTGTTTGGAATTAATTTCTTTTCGAAAACATTGTTATGAATTATATTAAAAAGTAGTTGTAATATATTGATAACAAATGATTAAAGCTAAAGCTAAAGCTAAAGCCATACAATTTTTACAAAAAGCAAATTTTTAAATAAGCTAATATTAAACGCTGAGCTCGAACTCGTGATTCGTTTACGTCATATTTATAAACCTTTAAAAGCCTTATAATTCTAAGTTTCAAGATAATTAAACAGTAGCACGCCTGGAAATATCGTTCTCTCAATTTAAAGTATTATTTTTTTCATTTTTAAAGTACTAATAATAGTTCCAATTTATTTTGAGGACGTTCATGTAAAACCTTAAGCTTGGACTTCATGTTATTTTACATACACATGTACTTTATGACAATTTTCTGACTACTTGAGTTAATTGATCGAGAGGCTGTACGCTTCGGGAAAGCGAGTAATTAGATCGGTTAGTTGTAATGAAGCTTCGCTAAGAAGGGACTTGCTGGGTGAGTCTCAAAGTGCTACAGTCACTTATGATTAATTTGTGGTTGTTAATATAAATTAGATTAGATTGTGGAAAGTAAACAGTTATAATAAACGACTTGAATTCCTATACTGCAGAAATTGTAATGAAGCGCTTAATAGAATCGTAATTGCTTCTGATCGCAACTTTACTAATTTTCTAAACAGTTATTAAGCGCTAAACTGATAGAATGATGCAAATAGCATTTATTTTGAATTCGCAATACAATTTAATTTATTTATATAATAATAAATTATTAATACCATACATACAAACTTTAATATATATCGGGAGAACTTGTCTGTATGTATGCCAGCACTGACTCATTTGAATATATGAATGTGGCACAATCCATTTGATTTACAATTCGTTGCAACATTGTTTGTCCGTCCGTTGGTCGTCGGTGCGCTTGTTGCGCGGGTGAACTTTCACAAAAACTATGCGATTGAGGGCAGCTGACATTGAAGCCGACTTGGCAATGCAATGGCTTCCAAAGTGCCAGCTTCAACAGCACTTAGTATGGAGAGCAACAGAGGCGCGAGTGGTGTGGCAAAGAGCTTAAAATACCACAAACGCAAAGGCAAGTAAGCCACTACTGCCACATTTCGAGTTTAGTTTTTTCCTACTAAAATTTGGCAATCAATGGACTAAAGCTGGCAGCGAGTGACTATGAACGACATCAATTGACTAGGCGAACACAAAGAAATTCGGAAATGTTGCAATATTGCAATGGAACGCGTTGTAGTGGCATTCAATTCGGCATTTAATTTCACGCTCTTGAATGTAATGGACTCGACGCTTGGCTCAGCTCCAGCGCGTCTGGCAGTGACACCTTGTTGTGGCTTGCGCATTCTTTGCAACTGCTATTGTTGTTGTTGTAATTTAAGCATTGCTTTTTGCACTTTTTTGCATATTTACCATTCATACATCACTTGCATTTTGATTTTATTACAATAGTGTTTTCTTGTTGCCAGATTTCCTTTCATGCCATGTAGACACTCGTAAATCCTCAGCGACAACAAAAAGTCACGAAGCGCGCTGATTTAACGGCGCTTAGCGGTTAGTGGCGTTGGAGAAATATTTCTGATTGAATTACTAATAACACTGACTGTAGGTTAATGGGAAATACCGTTTAATATATACCAAATGTGCCGTAAATATGCGGTGCGCACTTGCCACAGGCGGAAATGTTGATTTTGCATTGTTGTTGTAGCAGTGTTGCATACCATAAGTGAACTCTGTATACTAAATAATTCACTTTCAGTATTTGTCCAAATAAATAGGTCGGAAATATATATATTTTTTAATATCAGAAGTAAAGGGTAGTTTTTTAGAGATATTGAATTTCCGAGAGTGGTTTTGGAATCAACTTTGCCTAAATTGTTCTAAGAACCAATATTTCTAAAAGTATGTCAGATGTCGAGTAGTATTTTCCTTTTAACTATGTACCAAGTCAATGAAGTTTTCTCAAGAGTGACATAAGTAGGTTCTTGTCTATGCTAAATTTATTGCTCATCCTAAAGGTAGGCAACAATTACTTTTATTTGACTAGAATGTAGAAGAAGAATGATTATTATATAACTCTCATTCTAGTTCAACTTCGAAATTAATCTCTACGAGGTGCTCAGTAAAAGTGGGTGCTGTCTTTTCAGCGAAATCCAGTAAATATATGCTATTATATATTCTCGCACTTAGACATATCTTAGGCCCAATATTGTCTTAGAAAGTTTAAAAAAAATATTAAATTAAAACTTCAAACAGTTATATCTATATTCATATCATCAATGATTGGGTATTGTACATATCTGTCAATTAATCAGCTGCAGATTTGTTGTTGCACTCGCAATGCGATTAAAATCGGGAATTTTCTCACTTCATTGAACAAAGTGCTACTGTACTTTTGTTGTTGTTGTTGCATTCCGCCAACAAAAGCAATTAACGATTACCACCTCCCGTTCGCGTCAAACAACCGTTGCTTAAAAGTGAGAGTGTTGCCACACCAACTACTAACTCACAGTATAACCAACACACATGGCAGTGACTGACTGGGGGGCAACAAAAATGTAAAAATGTGGCATGAAATCGTTTTTGATTGGCGCGCAAATTTGCTTTTATTTGCTATTTAACATATTGACTTAAGTTTTGCACTTGGCTATTGGCTATGCAGTTAAGTGCGGTAAATTTCCTCATGCAATACATTCTTGCTTCGAAAGTAAAATACATATATATGGGGAAATTTCCAAGTACCGTAATATTAATGAGTTAGTCAAAGTGGAATTGCGAAAGCTTCTACATAATTAACTGTTTAACAAATAAGTAACAGTTAATTGCGGAAAACGGTAGTTAGTGGCTGTAATGATGCAATAAAAACGAGTTAATCAAATGGGTAATTAAGGGTAATTCTAATATTTTATGCAACTCATATTTATTTAAGTAGCCAATCATCAAATACACCGCCCACTTTCAATTTTGTTGCTGCTTAACAGTTATTAAATTTAATAAATTGGGAATAAATTGTGCACAAATCTCCATTTCATAGAATTCTAATATTGAATTGCGATTGGGTTTGGTGAAATTGGGTGTGTACATCTGCCTTGGTGGTCAACTTTTCTTTATGATAATAAATTTAAAGCGAATTGAAGTTATAATTGCTGTTACTTTTTGTTAGCGAAAGTTGAATTTGGTTAAAATAAATTATATTTTTGGCACATTGGAAACACTTTTAGTACTGAAGAGCAAGAGAGGGTAATTTAATATTTACATTTTATATATTTTTTTATTAATATATTTTTAATTTTGTATATAGCAACTATGAGTCTAAGCAATCAAATCTATATTTTTAATAATAAATGATTTTATTTCAATGTCTTTTAACATTTCTGGTTTAAATCTGGGCTTATTTCATTCTTCTCCTAAATGTAGGCAACAAATTTTATAAATCCCTAATAAAGCGGGGGGTCTTATGTAAAAGTTCTCGATAGTGAGGAAAGTTTCTGACTGCTGTTCAATTGGGAGTAGCCAGGAACGATTCTTTTGCATATGACTCAAGCAGCTCACGATTTCCGGTTTTTTCGGTTCACGATTTGAGGGCATGCCCTGGAATGTCCGGACTCTTAATTGGGAAGGCGCCTCTGCCCAGCTGGTTGATGTCCTCATTAGACTAAAGGCTGACATCACCGCCATCCTAGAAGTGAGATGGACGGGACTTGGACGGAGGTAGGTGGGTTCTTGTGGCATATACAGTCGACTCTCGTTAATTCGAAACTCGAGGGACTCTTGAAATATTACGAATTATCGAGCGTTTGAAATATCAAATGGTTCGAAATTTCTGAGAGAAAATAAATAAAACTTCGAATTACTATGTGTTGGTTAATTTTTATTTATTAATATAAAAATGACAAGAATTAAGAGGTACATTCGTGTACATACATGTAACGTAATGTGAATTAATTAATCTTTCGAAAGAACTTTGTTATACTGGTTAGCTTTAAAGCACAATTTTGCTGCACACTGCTCAATAACTTTTTTTAAGAGAAAAAGTGCCTGAAATGCTTTTTCATCACTTTCGTTTTGTAGACAGAAGCTTTGTAAGGTATCGAATGAGGATCTTGCTTCCTTAACTGACACCTGTGCCAAAGGTTCCGATGTATCGTCCTCATCTTCATCTTTACTTTGAGTATCTGTCGCAGATAAAATTTCGCCATCGGTTAGTGAACCTGAGACAGCAACATTTTCATCCACTTGAACAAAATCAAAAAATTCACCCGGCTGATGTCAACTAATGGCTCTATTGCTAAACATTTTTTTGCGACATCACTCTTCTTCTCACCTTCTTCTACTTTTTCGATTAACTTTTTCTTTTCAGCAATCGTCAAATATTTATACTTTCTAGAGATCATAACTACCGCTAACTTTTAATCAGCATACCAACGAAAGAGTAACAGTAACTGAATAACTAAACAAACCAATTCGTGAGAAGTGTGTGCGTCAAGTAGTCAAACTAATCATAACAAAAACAAAGGCTCGTGTATCTTGATACAAGTTTGAACTTGTCGCAAAACGTACTTACAATCTTTCCGCCTCTTCTCTCTGCAACTTTGAGTTGTCGAGTGTTGGACGCTGATGAGTTCGAATTAACGCGTCGTTTTGTTAAATATCAATGATTTTTTCGTTCGAATTACCAAGTTTATGAAAATGTATTGATTTAGTTCGAAATATAAAGAGATTTAGTAGGGAACTCGAGATAACTTTGAATTATAGAGAGGTTCGAATTATCGCAGGTTTGAATTAACGAGAGTCGACTGTATTTATTTAATTTATTTCAAACTCTTTTAGCTTTCCTGGATTGAATCTTCGATTATTTCATTGTACTCATAAATGTAGGCAACAAATTGCATTACAAATCCATAGTATAAAGGCGGAGAGAAACGTAGTGTGCATCTTGGTTCAAGACTCTCAATATTATCGTTCATTATACCGATTTCTTTCCTTAAATTGACAAAACCAAAGGCCTCTACCGTAATACACAGTACATGTGAAAAAATTCCCCTCAAAACCACCAAATTTAACTGCCAATTACATAAGAACTCTGCAACTAAACCACAAAAATGTCGCTTCACTAATTAAACCGAAACGAAATGAAAGCAGAGAAGCATTCTAAAGCCGGACTGTTAATTGCCGCGTGACAGCGCGCATTGAATTCATTACCAATTGCTAAGACACTTTTAATTTCTAATGCACAAATGAGCTAAGCAACTGGTGATGGTGACAGCGGAACGTGGATGCAATTTGCATAGAACATTGTCCGCAAAACAAAAAAAAAACTTAAGAAGACAATATTCTTAAGAAAAATGTGTACGTGCCGAAAGACTTTGTTGCATTTGTTGTGGTCACATGTATTTTAAGGCTTCTGTAATTCTAAGTGAATGTTCTCTAAGTTATATAATCTGGAGGAATTAAATGGCAGGGGTTTTCTTAGAGTTCTTTTTCGTGTTTGATTCTAAAAATTTTGTACCAAGAAATTATATATTTTATAACGCTGTTGAGAATTACAAAGTCTCAGATAAACCATGAATGAAATAATAATAATAATAATAAATTATTTAATAATAAAAAAAAGTTCCAAATAATTCAAAAATAAAGATTTTGGATTTTTTTGAGGTCAGAATTCAACATTCAGTTATAGAAACTCGCAGCCTCGGGAAGGAACTGTACAAAAACCGCTGGCGTTCTCCTCCTTCACTGTACAATCTTCCAGCAAACCAATGCGCTTGACTGGCCGAAAGTGGACACATTTCTTTAAAGGTAATTTGAAGAAGTACCACCGCCGTCCAGCAGCAGCAGCAGGTAATTCAACACCGCCGCGCAACAAATGGCCACAGCGTAGGATCAACTTACAACAGTATTGTACGGTGTACCGCACTCGTCTTCGCGCGGTGGTGAATGGGGGAGTGCATTTAGATCTTGCAAATTTTCGGGTTGCTAACAAACTACAAATATTCTTAGCCATAAACTAACATAGCGAATTAGACTGCGCAGATGCACGTTCACTGATAACAACAAACTTTATTTGTATTCTCAAATGTTGGCGGGAAGCGCGCGGCACAAGGGTGGCGGTGGGTAGTGCGCACTATGGCAGCGTGGAATTGTCATTGGGCTGTGTAGCGAAATGGAAACTGCATAAAAAGTAGTAGCCATTAGCTGGTAGAAGAAGGCTGCGGCAGCAAGGTAGCCATACATAACTAACCAAAAAAGTGGTAGGAAATGTTTGGTGTTTGCCAGAAATGCCGCGAATTAGCAATGACAAGATTATGCGCTGTCGTGCGCGGCTAATGACTCGCCAAACAATGACGCGCTGATTGTGGGGCCGCCACGCGGTGTGTCGGTGAGCAGTGGCGTCGCAATGTGCTTGATTAAACACTTTTGGCGCGCTTGTTGAGGATGTGTTAAAATTAACACATTCTTGGCTGATTGGCTGGCGCGCTTTTTGAACGCTGGAGACGGGCGTCTGTAAAATGTATAAACGCCGAAAAATTTTGGTAACATTTTACTCAAATATTTAGTTTTTCTTCAATATATACATAGTTTTCTTTTTGACTTGCCACAAAGCACAGTTAATCGCATTTTAAAAGCACATTTCTTGCATTTGGCACCCGGAAATGGAATAAATTTCAGAGCAACTGTAAACAAATAATTTATTTTGTGTTTCGTTCTCCGGCTTCGCGTTGCATTTGGTCTGCGTTGTGTGATACCAGTTCGAAGTCACTCCAGCGGCCTGCATACATTTGGTATACAGTGCTGCGACAAATGCAGCGCGCAACGCGCTCCGGCTGCAATTACGGCGGGTCGGTACACTGTGGTCAGAACAGCCGGCAAACGGTTGGTCTTCTAACTAACAGATGCTGGCGCGCGGCAAATGAGCGATGCCGGCGCATTGATAAGCGCATTCGTAAGTCGGCTTAAATTTGCGTTACTGAATGAAATAAAATCACTTAAATGACGGTGAGAGTGCGGGGTCGAGTGCAGTACCGCCCGCGCTGCCATGTTAGCGCAGCCAACGAACTTACATAATATGCGCGGCGCACTCACTGCACGTGAGCGGCTATGTATCTTGACTTGCTGCCTTTCCCTTTGCCTTTGCGTCGTCCTTCGCGCCACTTGTCAGTTGCGCGCTTAGCCACGCATACGCCGCTTCTTTAGCTGCTGCGTGAAAATGAAAATTGAAAAAGGCTCGCCGACGACCGAAGCGTGCAACAGAACCGTGAGCAATTGAAAAGTGAGCGCGCGCACGCACGCGCAATCTGCCACTTTCAAACTGGTCGCCTACCGGCAGCCCACAGTTACCTTCTGCCGGCTGCTTAGGCAGCAACACGCAAAGTTGAGCGTCAAGCAGCCAGACGTGCTCGCGCAATGCGCTCATTTGCCGCCGTGGCAAGGAAGCGTGCGAACATCCACTCAATTGCCTGAACACACACGCGCGTACCAGTGCAGTGCGTGCCGGGCCGTATATTCTGGGGTGTGGAGAAAAGCAAAAGTTGCACGCGCTGAAGCGGAAATGATGCTGGCATCGCCGTTCGTTGCGGTCACAGGCGTCGCTTTTACTTTAAGTTCTTGACTAGTGGCTGTAGTGTCGCAGCAGTACCGGGCGCTACGTGCTGTAGATTTTCCAAGATGTTTGGATAAGGCTTCGTCTAATTCCCTCTCGTTGCCCGTATTTTGCGCTATGAGATTTCATTTCATTTCAGCTGCTAGCCGTTCTGCATAATTCATATTTAAGTTGTATGCTTATTTTTAGCCAGCTTACATACCCAGCCGAAGAAGTTTATGAAATGCACTCTCTAATTAGTAGTGTTTTAAATGTAGAAGGCTCTAAATCGTGCCGACTATTTTAGCGGAGGTGTTCTGTAATTTCGCCATTACTCTGTAGTCGAAACTAATACACAGGAAAAGAGGAGATGACAGCATAATTTATTCGGTAGCCGTCATATGGTCCAAACTTCGAAATTCATTATCGAACGTATCATTAATTAAACTTTGTAAGACCACCAAAGACAATATCCACTGAATAGTGCGCCGTTATCGAATATAGTATTTCAAGTTCGAAAATTCATTATTTTGATAAAAACGCCTTCGGAGCATATGAAAATTATTACAAAGATGCCGGGCGGCATATCTTTTATGACAACTAACAAGCAGTCTCGGTAGTTTTTCCTATCTTATGAGGTTGTATATATGTAGGTCATTCCATCCCTCAAAGTTTTAATGCTTTTCGAAGTCAAGCTCAATACCAGCAGGGATCTCCACATAGTATGTTGTTAAAGTCCATATATTTGATTACAAAAATAAACTCAGTAGCAACATGTGAGCTAAGCCGGCTAAGACTGGCAGCGCACTCAGTTTGATGTTCTGTCATCTTCAACTTATCCGCCTTCACCATTTTCCTCTCTACTTCATACATTCGAAGTGGTGGTATACAAAACGTTTGCCAAATAAGATCTCTATTATAAAAGTTCCGAAGAGCATGAGCTTTTGGAGCTCACCGAGAGGTTATCGATATCGGAAAAAAGCTTTCTAAGACATTCAACTGAGTTTCAAACCCGTTAAGCTCATAAACTTATTCTAGTACACCGAAGTGCAGGAGCTTTTGTAGCTCACCGAGAGGTTACCGATATCGGAAAAAGCTTTCTAAGACATTCAGCTGAGTTTCAAACCCGTTAAGCTCATAAACTTATTCTAATACTCAACCTGTGAAGCTTTAAAAAAACATTTTAATTTAAGAAACTTCAAAATTTTTTAAATATTTTAGTACTTCTATAAAAAAAATAAGTTATTTATGAGCGATTTTATTATGTGAGAGCTTCATAAGCTTTTATTATTATTACATGCTGTAAAAGTTGTTCAAACTATATTAGTACAAATGAGCTCATTTTTAAAACACCGTTTAAATGCAAATACTTGGCATGACAGTTATTGAAAATTTCAAAATGTCAATTGAAAAAACATATTTTGCGCTCTTCCTCCCTCCGAGCTTTCCCACTATCTTAACTAACTATATGACAAAAACTGTAATGAGACTGTAGACTATTTTAATGTCGCTGCAGATAAGTTCTACAAACTTTTATGTCGTCAATAAAGTAAACTTCGAAATTTTGACAAGGTAATTAAGTTTGTGGCAACACTTCCTAGTATGCAACTGCACCTGCACCTACATATCTTCCTACTTACTTACCACCAATATTGTGCTAGTCGAATTTATAACTGTTTGAAGTCGTAAAGCAACGTACATGCACTAATACATATTTATAATCTGCACTAGGTTAGGGCCATAAATGCCAACGTAATGAATTGGTGTGGCAGGAGCGCAAGTAAAGTGGCTGAAATTCTCTCACACACTCACACACACACACTCGAACTCGAACAAGGTGATGCACCACCTACAAGCTAACTGTTTTGGCAGCAGATAACACGACTCGCGGTTTATGTGTTAATTAAAAATGCCAAAGTAAAAGAACATGAAAAGCTCGCAAGCCATGCTGGGAAGCTTGTGTCATCACACAAGTTGTGGTTGTTGTTGATGTTGAACATATACACTTAGCTGCAACTACCATTTCATATTCGGCATAAAATAACCGTTATGTGTCCATAAAAGACAGATGCTTGCATAAGAGTTTGTTTGGCAGCCGCTGTTTTTTTATGGCAATCATAAATTAATTTACACAATTTGTTTGCGTTAATCTATCAGCAAAACACAAACAACAACTCACGCACAAACTCGCACACACACAAGAAGATATGCATATTTATAGTTGAGGAGGCTACCTGTGGCTGTGAGCCTCTTCGGCAGATAAAGACATTCAAGTGAATGTGTCAACAAACAGTTGAATTTATCGCCAAACAGCCAGTTTATTGAGCGCTGTCATCATCATCATTACCAGCAGCACCTCCACGACGGTATGCACGACGAGCAGCCGATTTTTGAGGCACACGCACACACATAAAGGTGGCTTTTGGCTCAAAGTGTTGTAATATTCCCATAAATTCCTTTGTACGTGTCTTCAACTCAAAGAAATGACGAAAATTCTCGGAATACCAGTGAGCGAAATTGATGGGATTCAAAGGTAAAGCTGTTGAAAGCTTACTTGAGCTTGAGAGGATATCGTTCAAAGCTCTAGGAAGGCACTTATTCACTATTTTTTTATAATGATGCCAAGGTATGCTTCTCAAGATCACAGATATATATTTTACTGAAAAGAAGAAGAGCTTTCATCAGTGAAAGCTCTGTGGTTTTCAATTTAAGCTTTTATGAATGCAAGTTGACTAGCTTAATCGCTGGTTGCACGGCTTAATCGTAGATATAAAGTCGTTATTTGACAGCCCTTAGAGTCTCGGACTTTCTTGAAGAGCATTTGTAAAAGCTTTGCTAGTTTTCCGTTTGGTTTAAGAAATTGGAAAAAGATGCTTGCACACCTTGGAATTTCTCAAAAGTAAATACTGTGGAAAGATATATATTTATAAGATATATATATCAATATGGGTCTCACATGGTATGAGCTTTTCTTTGCATATGGATATTGTCGAGACCTTCTATATGTTGGTCATGAATTGATCAATCTCAAGATTTGAGATCGTTCTCAAGGCTAGTTCATGTTATGGCTTCATTAAAGTCGACTTAGAACTCACTCGGATGGACAGACATCCCGAATAATTTTTCTTAGGTTCAAAGAACTAAAATCAAAACTGCAACACCAGCTCCTCACTGGGTTATCACAACAAAAGAACAAAATAGCGGCAACAACAACATCAAGAACATCACATTGTATCATCATCCAACTCACCGACGGACGACCTTTAAAGGTGCGCCTACCGACTGACGGCGCGTGATCGTGCCGCTTATCGTCGCATCTCAATCACAATCGCCTGCCGCCCGTGAATAATTGCGTAGGTGTTGTAATTTTTTGCTTCGCATGGCATTTTTATTGCTATTTTCGGTTACCCACCAATGCGAGTGGCAGCCTCTGCAATAGTGCATGTCTGTCAGTGGCAGCAGCAGTCGGCAGCTTCTGGTAGCTTTCTACTAGCTGCCAACTAACTGTATGTGTGTGTTTGCTCTACGAATGCACCGAACTCTGACAGCTTCCAAATTCCTACGACTGCAGTTATCACTTACGCAACCAGCCGCAACGGCAGTAGCGCTAGTGGCAGCAGCAGCCGAGTTTCATTGTTCGATACACCGATGGTGGCCTAAGAATTTTTTTGGTGTTACCGCTTATCGCACAACCATAAATTTTGATGTTGATTGCATGTGACACATTGCTGCAATATACTATCGATCTTTATTACTGTTGATGTTTTGTTTTTGTTGTTGTTTGTTCTTCTTGGTTTTATTTTTCTTATTTTGTATTTTTGAATGAATATTGCTGTTGCTAGTGTGAGGGGTATTTATAGTTGCTTAATACTGGTAAATATGTATTGCTATTTAATAGCTAAGTATGATCAAATAATGAAAATGCTTCACTATTTTCAAATCAGAACTTAAAAACAGTATTTATTTTTCTAGTAATGGTCTACTGCATAAGCGATCTTTCCTGCGATACCCGAAAACCAACAAGGAGTCTATGGTTAGGTTCTTATTGGAGAACTACTTCTGTTTGAAAAATTTGGTTAGTCCCCACGGCAACACCTACTGCATTCATGTAGTATTATTTGGTATGGAAGATATCCTATCTAGTTAAAGAGAGATAAGCATGAGGAATACATATTCAGCATACAACAAATTCCATTCCTAAACTCCAAGAAACCGACGAATATTCAAAATCGTGTTCCACTATTTTAGACCCAGGATTGTTAAGACGTGTATCAGATAGAAACATTTAGACTCCACAACGAAACTTTTGTTTACGAAATAAGACTGAGTGACTGTGCTATAGTTCCAAAATGTGAAAGAATTCGACGGGACGGCTATTCGAGAGATATGATCTTTTTTTTTTAATTTATGAAGCCATTATCGACGAACTAGATGTTAATGGACAGCATACTAGAACATGTCACCAAAAGCCCTAATTCTGGAAATTAGTGCGGCAACAACACCAGACTGCCTCTTCAGTTGTGTTATACTCTTATTTTATCTTATGAGATCCATTTATTTATTTATCATTTTCCAAATACGAAAGAAAAGTATTATATAATATACTTAAAGTGTGTTCTATATCGGGCCCCCAGTCCATTCTCAGTTTCAAGCGAATTCTAGTTAAAAATAAAGTTGGTGATAATGAACAGGTAACCGCCGATAATGATGATCTACAAAAATAATACGGAAATGTTCGAAAAAATCGGCCTTGATCGGTCTATCGTCCTTCTATAATTTTGTTGAAAATTAAACTCTGAATGTAAAAAAAATCTGCCTATTGGATGTACATATATACATAGATATGTACATACATATATATCTATAATTCGGTCATTTAAGAAATGAAATTATTTTTAAAAACTTATGTTCCACCACATATTTTAAATATATCAATATTCTTTAAGAAAATACATTTTTGTAATATCTTCTATGATCAGTTCACACACATTCTGTTCAATATGAATTATATTTGAATATGAGCATTATTTATTTATTTTTATACAAAAGTGCTGCCATACTTCTTGATAGCGATCGCTGATCGCAGCCCAGCTGGTGTTGCCTACTTTTAGGCATATCAGAAAAAGCAAGTAAAAAAGCTGAAAAAAGTGTGCGATGCTCGTGCTCTTCATTTTATTTACTTTGCGCTCTCTTATTCATCAAGTGTATGTTCAAGTAGTTGTCAAAGAGAAAGTAGATAAGCAGTGGTGTTGACCAAAATTGTATATATGTATACATATTTGTGTGTCTTATGGTTTATGGTTAAGTACTACAAATGAGCTTTAACGGGATAATAAACGTATAAAAAAAAAACAATTATTTAATAACGGTTAATTTGAGAAATGGACTAAGTACAAAAGTCGGATTTTTATTTTCTTTTAGAACATTATAGAAAATAAGGTTTTCAATTATGTTCGCCAGCATTTTATTCATTATTTTATTTATCGATTTATGGAAGACATATGTTTAAAACAAATTTGAAGTCTCTCGAAAAAAAGCTTCTACTAAAGCATTTATAGTTCGCTGATTTTCTCTGAAAACCCCCGGTGTGTTTGATAAGCACTAACAATCGGTTTATTAGCATCTAACTTTGATATATGTACATATAAACATAAATATTATGTTTATTTATTTACTTGTGTGTTATCAACTGCTCCTGTTTGCTCGCTCAGAGCGCTTTCGGACGAGCTGTGACGTTAATCGAAACTAAAAATAAAACCGAACAAAACATTTGCTTTTCATATCATATTGATTTTGTGTGTGCGTATGTGTGAGTGTGTGTTAAGAAGGCGCGTGTTTAGTGAAATTTAGTAAATAGAACGAAAAAATGCGTATCAGCATGGAGGCCTCCAACGGCGCGCTGCGTAATTTTAATATACAAACAGACATACAAAAATATATATGTATGTATGTGGGCTCAAGTGGTACACACCCACCTCAGCTGACTCGTTTGCTGTTATTACAATGTCAATCCAAAAATATTTGTTGTTTTTATGTATTTGTTGAGTATTTGAATATAGTATCACTGCGATTAGATAAGCACTTGCAGCGGTCTAATAATAAAACAGTTTATCGAATGCAATAACAAGTGCTAAACATTCCATAAATATTTATAGCATTAAATAATTCTATATATTTGATTTGCATTTGATTGACATAAATCGCATACGTTATAGATAAGGGTTTACCTTATCACTAATACAAATAAGTTTACAGAGTTGTTGAAGCCTTTCGTTGTGGTATATATTAAGTGAAGTGTAATCTCGAATATGTTTTTTTTAACACAATTTTTTTTCTATTATAGAATACATATTGAAATTTCTCGTTTAAATTTTCTAAAAAAAATGATGCTAAGTATTCCAAATTTTATCTTCATAATTTTGCATAGAAATTCGGTATTAGGTTTTGAAATTTTGTTCAGCAAGCAGTTGAGAGCGCTTGTTACTCGACTCTTTGGCACACGATTGCGATGCGAAGAGAATGACTTGCAAGACGATTTTCAGTTTCATATTAAGATTCTCCATCACGGAGTCTTTTTGATACCTTCACCTGGGAACTATTTCCAGAAAGTTGAGATTCTAGCAATAAATATAGCCTATGTAACGTGAATGTAGCTTTCCAATGGTGAAAGAATGTTTGAAATCTTTATTTCACTTTAAAACATACGCCAATCCTTTAACCCTTTATAACTCAACTAAGTAAAAACGGAAAAACTGTATCGTTTCTAATAGATTTCGGATAGAAATGAAATACGTGTTTTATAGTTTAAACAATTTTTTTTTTATTTGGGTGAAAAACAACAAAAAAGGGTATGTGACAGATATGTCACGTTATGTAACAACGTCTCTAAGCTCAATAATAATATTTGTATTTCGTGAATATTTACATGTTTTTAAGAAGTGTGAAATTCTTTGAAGCAGTTGTTTTGCTTGTTGTAGCATAAAGTCACAACACATTTTTCACATACCGTTTGTGATACTCCAACACATCCTGGACGCTTGCAACGAATTCGTTTTTCTGCCCATACCGGCCAGTGTCCAACTTGATCTTGCCAAACTGCCATAGTAGGAACATGTTGGGCTGGGCCCTTATGCTTTTTAGATTCTATCTTGAAACGAAGAGGAATTGAACTTCGTTTCATAGGGGACTTTGTACCCAATTTGCACAACACCGTGGCAACTTCTAAACGAAAATCAGCAGATGACAACTGATTGCCCTCTAATTTTTTTTCTTTATGAGCTCTTTTGTATAAGAGCCAAGCATTAGACACTGCAAGGTCTAAAAAGTGATAAAATAGACGAACGTGCCATCGCTTGCTTATTACCTTATTACTCAATGTTACAGAAATGGTACAAACCTAAACTTCACTATATATTGTATTAGTGAACATTTTTCGAATTATCTTTTAGAAATTAAACATAATAGTCAACGTACCTGAACTTTTCCACTAAATATTTTATTAAAACACTGAAAATTTTCTTATTTTTATCTTTTCGGTAATTGCAAGCACGTGCATTCACTAACTTTACCATAGCGAAAAAGAAAGTACCGTTTTATAAATGATGCCAATACATAAAAAACCAGAGAATTTTAAAATTGAAAAATACGGAGTGTGACAGTGCTGGTATATCATACTTAAAAGGGAAAAATTTATTTTCCTATGTTTTGTACCCTCAAAAAGGGTTTGTAACATATCTGTCACATGATGCTATAAAGGGTTAAAAATAATCGGACAAAACCTTTCCTAAAAATTGTTTTCAATAAAATTTTAAATATGTACCAGGCAATCCTACCTACACAATTTTCAATCGATCTTAACGATCTTTAGTATGATACGTCTATTGTAATAATAAATTTTTAATTTTCAAATATTTAATCTACTGTCTGTCACTATCTGGTTTAGATTTCTTTGGTTTATACTTATTTAATATTATTATTTTATTTATTAAAATGTTAAAACAGCTGCGAAACTCTAACTTTTTAGTAGTCTATTGATTTTACATTTTAATGTTTTTCTTTAATTAATTAAAAATTACAGATTCAAAGCGCAGTGCTGTTTTTAGTATTTTAATTTTAATATCTGTATAAAATTTATATGAATAAATATCTCAAAAATCAAAAATTTCAAGAAATCAAAGAAAATTATAACGAATAACATTTTGGAATATACTACATGTTTGCTATTACTTGTGATTTATGGCAATTGACCAAATCAAATGAAAATGCGAAATTAATTTCTGGATGACTGGCAGAAAAGTATATACCGAAGTACATTAATTTATATTTTCATTTTGATGTAGCGCCAAATATCAAATCTTTGATATATTCAAATTTATTTATTTGAAATTATATTCTACTTATTTCAATATGTACCATAAATATATACTTGTGCTTTGATTTATATATTACATTAATTGAACTTTACTTAGTATTTATACAAGAATTGTAATTATATATTAATATTTTATTAGTATAACTCTATATTGCTAATATATTGCGCGCAAACGATATTTAAAGGTACCTAGTATGAAAATATTAAAAGCTCTGAAGTGGACAGAAACTCTATAGTCTGTCCTAACTATTTAAAAAATCGTATGATTAGTTGAATGAAAGCTTAACGACCACTTGCACTAATCTCAATTTGTCCTTGCTCTAATTTCGCTAAAGTTTATTAAAATTTCTAACTTTCTACTTTAATATTAATTAATGATAATAATGTTTAAAATGTTCATTGCACATTAAAATAAAGAAAGGAACTCTTATCTTTGCGCTAATATAAGATTGACATAAATCAAAAGCTTATAGATTGTGTTCAACATATTATCGATGTTTTTAAAATATATTTCTTGAAATTTGATAAAACAACTTATCGCGACTTAAAATATTTGTACTCTGAAGCTTTAAAGAGAATTATTCTTCAAATAAATTCTAAACAGTTAAGAGGAAAGCCAAATTCAAATACAAAATAATTTTGGAGTTACAGGAGAGAGCAAGCGTCGAGCAGGTATACTTATATACGAAATCTTAGACGCGCGATTTCTCGGTTTTTAAGGATAAGGGAAATATTTTTTTATTTATTTTTAATTTAAAGTAATGAAATGATTTTTTTTTAATTTGTGAAATGTTTTTGAATTTCTCACTTTTTGTTTGATTTTCTGGGTTTACCTTAAAGCTATACTATTAAAAATTGAAAATGTTTTGGGTTTTTTGTTTCAGATGGAAATTGCGACCTGCATCTTTCGCCGCGCGATACGTGCACACTCGAGGCGCCTCGACGAAATGCTTGTACCTGGCATATATTTGACATATAACTGTTGAAATATATAACAATAAAACCTGGAAGTTTCGTTTCAATCGAATATTTTTTCCTTCCCAAAAAAATCGATGTTTTGAAGCTTCTAAAGCAAGTTCTCCCCTTAAATAAACAAGGAATCTTCTCTCCCAAAAGACATATATTAAAAACATTCTGAATGCAAACTTATTTATGAGAGTTTTAATGTTAAATTATGCAACTTAAACAAAAAAAATGTTTTTGACTAATAATAGTTCTTACCAAGCAAGTGTTGAGTATGAGATGTAATAAATTAATAAATAATTGACTCAATGTATTGCAATGAATTTCTGAAAATTTTGAGGTAATTCGTTCATTTATTGTTTTTAAAAATTTATAGCGAATTTATTTTGTTTTCGATTTTCCAATTATAACCCAATCCTAGAGCATTCCCGTCCATTATGCACTTCACTCCAATGTTTATAAAGAAATTTTCATTAAATACAGTTTAATAATTTATTTGGTAATAAAAAGGGTATTTATAAACTTATTAATAGCAGTTATACATACATTCCCTTCTACATATTTGTATATTTATTTGTGGATATTATGCAATTTTGGTGAAAGCGCCTGCCAGCCAGTCAAGAGGTGTGTCCATTTTCTCGAAAATTATAAATTATGCGTCTGTATATTTAGAAAATAATATCATTTCAAATACGCGTTTAAATTAGAAATATTTTTATTTGACATTTGCATTAAATATTCTTATGTGTGTATATATCATATTTGTATATTTGCGCACCGCACAATTTGTGAATCAAAAATAAAAACATAAATATTTCTAGCTATATTAGCTTTAATCTCTAAATTTTTATAGATGAAAAGTTATTATTATTTTTTCTACAGGGTTGACCTGTTTCAATGAATTAAATTTTTTTTTTTAAATTTTTTAGTTTTATAGAGATTGATACTTTGAATCATTACAAAAAAAAATTAATTTATTGTCTAAATAAAATTATTTATTTATTAGTATATATTCTATAAGAAAACAGTTCAATTTATATTTATATGTATATCAATTTGTATGTACATATGTATGTATGTTATATATATCTTATTTTAATCATATATTAGTTATTGTTGGTGCAACAATTTATGAAATTAGCATCCAATTTCATTCTTGTGGTTTTTGAGCTTTATTATTTTACTACAAAGTAGACGCTTGAAAACCACAAAATTCAATATGTTTATAGCTTTAAGCATGTACAGGGTGTTTTGAAATGTACTAAAATTTGGTTAGTTTACTATTTCTTTTATAATTTTAAATTCATTTACATAATAATTTGTTCCAAAATATTTATTTGTCTGAAAGAGTTATTTGAAAAAAAATTTACGATTGGATATAACAAAATTTTGAGCACATTTATCAATTAAACAACAAAATTAAATTATATCTAAAAATTAATATTTAAAATCAACGAGTAATTTAATTTTATTGAACTTAATGAATATATTTATCTGGTAATCTCCAATTTGGTTGTAAGCCCCATTATATTAAAGTCTTAAAATGTTGGGTCCAAGAACTTATCAATATCATAAGCAAAATTCGATTTCTCGACTGTACCTGTTAATATGAATTTTGTTTGTAGATGTAAACTCTATAGCTCAATATCTTCAAAATACTGTTTGAAATGAATAATTTTTGTTTCAGACCCCGCTATTGCTACTTCTCTTCGCATATTTTGAAAGATATTTCCAAACCTAACTAACGATTTACTAACCATATATTCTGTATCTTAGAGTTTCATTTAGAGCTATATCTCGAGAATCTATCACGGTTCCAAAGTTAGGATAAAATTGAGTTGAAATTTCAAAGCAATCGTATAAGATGTTTGGAATCTATTGATAATTTAAAACAAGGATAAATCGATAAAAATTTACCTAAAAATGTTGTTTTTATGGATGGCAAGATCTTAAAAACATATATACTGAAACTCTAGGAGCTCTCAACTTAGGACGAAAGAGAAATGAGAGAAATAAAAATGACATTTTCTAAAAAAATAAAAGAAATGGGAACCCTAAACACTTAATGTTTTCTGTTTTTTATTGCTTCTACACAAAATACAAAAATGCCTCACGAGACATACTCTGTCTAATCTAAAATGAACAACAAAATGTATACATATATGAATTTGATATGCTTTTATTTACATATACACAAGAGGGAGGGAAAATGTGACACAATAATATATTGTTCAATATTATTGTCTAAAAATAAACAGTTATTTATAAATACCGGCGACGAATGCCGGCGAGTGTGTTAGCGGGTGGCAAGCTTATATGAATGGCAGCGGTTCGATTTCAATATTGTCAGCGCTGATTTAGAATAATTTCAAAATAGTTCTCGTAACGGAAAATGTTAACAAAAAATTACAAAATTAGTTTAACTAGTTTTTAGTACCCTCACTAATTATCATAGACCTTTTTCAAATAATTTTATGAGGTTTAGGATTTGCGAAATTTTTTATCTTAGATATCGGCCAGCCCCATTCATTGATATATTTTTAGCTTATTTTATAGAAATGAAAACACCATTTTGTTCTTTCAGTTTTTTTATAAAAATACTTTATTATATTTCAAGAGATTTTCTAAAATAAATACAACTAAAATTCTATAACACATTTTCTTCTAACTAACTTTTGTAGTAAAAAGCGCATTAATAATAACTAATATATAAAGTCTCTAAAAGGTTGGTTCCCAGTAGACGCTTGGCTTCACTTTGGTCAATGTGCCTTGGTTGCTGATATAGATGGCACCATTGTCCATCAACTCGACAACTTGAGCCAAGTGAGCGCCACACACTTCGGGTTTCTGAGTCTTAGAGGAGTTCAGTTTCTCGCCAATCTCCTTGGAATATTCAAAAGTATATTTGGCAGCAATGTTGTTCTTCAATGGGGTCTCAGTCAAACCGGGACAGAATGTAACTACAGCAATGCCGGTGTGTTCATAATAATGGGGATCCTGAAAAGAATTTAAGGTAATATATGTTAGTAAAATAATTAATAAAATAACGGCTTGTAAGAAGATGTATATGTGCTGAGAGTTCTATTATATTGTCGTACTCACCCCGAGTGAGCGTGAGAAGCCCATAACACCGAACTTCGAAGCACAGTAGACAGCTGCAGGTGGGCAGGGTTCCAGACCCAATACGGAAGCAATATTGACAATCACACCACCACGTCCCTTCTTACTCTTGTCCATGAGTGGAATAGCCTCGAGTGTGGTATTGATGAGACCAATCAAATTGATGTTCATGGTCAACTCAACATTGGGATCGGTCAGAATACCGGCACCATTGACCAAAGCGTCGATGTGCCCGGCTTTGGAGATGACATCGGCTAAGGATTGCTTAATGCTATCCTTGCTGGTGATATCGAATTTGGTGTAGTACACTTTGGTCTTGGGATTGATTTCCTGCAAGGCCTTCACAGCTTCGGGTTTGTCCAACACATCGAAAACGAAGAAGGACTAAGGAAATGAAATTATTATTAATTTTTAATTTGATTTATAAATTTATTTTTTTATTAAATTTTAAAAATTTTAATTTAAATTTTTTTAATTTTATCAAAGCTTAAATTTCAAAAAAAAATATCTTTAATTTTATATCTCCAGTTATTTTATCTATTTAATATTTTTGTACATATCACTACTTGTATTTTTCATTACTAAAAATATTTGAAGAAAAAATTTGTAATTATCATTTAATTTTTTTTTTTGGGATTTGTTATAAATTATTTCAATAAAATTTTATTAAATTTTTTTTTGAAATCCTTTTAAAAGTTTTTCATATTTCACTTTCAAAAAAAAAATTTTTTTAAATAAATATTTTTGGAAATAATTTTTTTTATAAAATATTAATGTAATATTTTTTTAATCTATTTTTATCTTAAAAATTATTTTAATTATTAAATTTTTTTTTCACTATTAAAAAAATATTTTTTTTGAAATAGAATTATTACATAATAGTTATCTTTTTTAATAATTTTCTTTTAATATATATTTTTTAAATTTTTTGATCTTACCGCCAAATCTCTGGTCATCAACACTTTGCAAGCTTCATAACCGATGAAGCCCAAGCCACCAACGAACACAACATTTTTACCCGCCAAACTCATATTTACTGAAACTTATTTGTTTTCAAGGAAAAACACCGAAAATTGTATGAAACTCTTGCCTGCAACTGTGTGCCCAGCGACTGTGATGAGACTGAGCACTTTGCCGGCTTTTTATATCCGATTCCTGGTGGCGCGCGTAGGGGCTCGCTCGCGCATGTCACAGAGCTTTTGCTGCGAAAACGGTGGAGGAGTGGAGGCCAATTAAACGAAACATTAACACAGCTTTTGGTGCGTCAGAATGTCCCACACAATGATGCTGCGGAAAATGTTTGCCTTAAAATAAGTTCTGCATACTTTGCTCACAACAAAATGTAGTGAATGTAAATAAATAAATAAATTTGTATGTTTCCACCACACAAACACCCTCACATATGCGTATGCGTGTATAAATCAAGAAATTGTCGAGTCATTCGAAAATTTGGCACTTGAGACTTTTGATGTTTCTTGACGGCACACACATCCACACAAACCCGTAGAATGTTTGTTGTACTGTGATTTTCTTATTTAAATTTCCATTTAACACACTTTTCAATACAGATCACTTGTTAAACACTTTCGGATTTGCGCTAATGCCGATATTTTTGGCTTGAATCGCAGGCGTTTTGCTGGTTTTTTAGCGTGTTATTGCTAATCACGTTTGATATTTACTAATCGCAGTCTCTCGGCGAAATTATGTAAACAAATGCAGTAAAGTTTATTTTATTTCTTTTTTTAATTAAATAATAGAACAGAATCAGAAACCTTCTTTCGCCTCAAAAGCAACTTAGTGGTTTTCTAGTAACGGTTCTTGATACACTAACCTTTAATACAGATTTTAGTAATATACCTGTTTCAGGCAAAGATATATCGAAGATCGATATACATTATGCTTTGGAGACTTCGTATAATGCTAGATGTACATTATAACCTAAATAACTTAGTTTTCTTCATTAACCAAAATCATTCATTTAGATCTATTTTTTGATTGCAATAGTGTCTTACAGCTGCTGATATTTTGAAGATATATTTCTTTTTGTATCAAAAATATTTTAAATGCGAGTATTTTTATACTCTCGCAACAAATGTTGCTAAAGAGAGTATTATAGTTTTGTTCACATAACGGTTGTTTGTAACACCCAAAACTAAACGAGTTAGATATAGGGTTATATATACCAAAGTGATCAGGGTGAAGAGTGGAGTTCAAATCCGAATGTCTGTCTGTCCGTCCGTCCGTCCGTCTGTGCAAGCTGTAACTTGAGTAAAAATTAAGATATCTTGATGAAACTTGGCACACTTATTTCTTGGCACCATAGGAAGGTTGCTTTCGAAAATGAGCAAAATCGGACCACTGCCACGCCCACAAAATGGCGAAAACCGAAAACACATAAAGTGCCATAACTAAGCCATAAATAAAGCTATGGAAATAAAATTTGGTATGAAGGATCGTAGGATCGAAGGGCATATTTGGATGTAATTTTTTTGGGGAAGTGGGCGTGGCCCCGCCCCCTACTAAGTTTTTTGTACATATCTCGCAAACCAATAGAGCTATATAAACCAAACTTTCTGCAGTCGTTTTTTTTAGCCACTTCCTAATACAGTCCAAAAATGAAAGAAATCGGATCATAACCACGCCCACCTCCCATACAAAAGTTAGGTTGAAAATTACTAAAAGTGGGTTAACTCATTAACGGAAAACGTCAGAAACACTAAATTTCACATAAGAAATGGCAGATGAAAGCTGCACTCAGATTTTTTTAGAAAATGGAAAATGGGCGTGGCGTCGCCCACTTATAGGGCAAAAACCATATCTCAGGAACTACTCGACCGATTTCAATGAAACTTGGTTTGTAATAGTTTTCTTTCATCCCAATGATATGTTGTGAAAATAGGCCAAATCGCTTCACAACCACGCCTACTTCCTATATACCAGAACTTTGAAGTCGATCTAAATCGTTTACTTTACAATATATAAAGTAAGTACTAGTGAAGATATCGGTGCAGAACTTTGCACAAATACTATGTTTATAGTGTGGCAGCCCCATTCTAAAAATCGCCGAAATCGGACCATAGGTTTTTAAGGCCCCATATATCGAACACGAGGACCTCGGTGCTTCTAACCTAATATTAATGTTTCCAACTTTCAATGGACTTTATACAATATATATGACGAATATGTGGGTCAAATTGTGTATTATATAATATAAATAAAGTTAAATAAATAAATTGCGAGAGTATAAAATGTTCGGTTACACCCGAACTTAGCCCTTCCTTACTTGTTTCAACTTTTAATCAACTCGGCAACACGGACTTGTTAGTATGAGATTGATGTGCAGTCTGTAAAATCACCGTTCACTGATCGGTCTTTTCAATTGTAATGCTTTTTTTCGAGAAGAGAACAACAACGGAACATGCGACCTTCAATATTCATATATGTCATTAAATGATTACTCAATCGTGTATTACAATTATCGAATACTAATCTAAATTGCAAGTAAAGTACGTAAATTGATTTAAAACTAGTACTTGTTCCCAGTTGTTTTATTAAGTGATAATGTAATTCTATAGAAAATTATAATTAACAACAAATAAATGCCGTTATTAAGTTGTCTGATAAGTAAATGGATTAATAATTGCTTATTCAAATGTTTTCATTTATTTAAATAGTTGATTGCTGTTTGCTTCTGTTGCACTTAATGCATTTCTCAATTATCTCTTGCAGAAATAAAAATGAATTGGCGCTTGCTGAGTATACGCTCCCAGCAGCTGACGCTCATTAGTTGTTATTGAGTAAGTATATGGACATGGAAATAAGGCAACTAGAGTATTTCTATTAAAAAAGTCGGTTAAACTAAGCACATTTAGCAATGTTGTTGAAAATATTTCGAAAAACAAAAAACATTAAAAGCTTATCAGCAAAGAGAAATTCAAACGGTTACTAATCGGCACCTCCAGGATTTGTAAACAAATCATGCTATTAATTTATAAATAGTTTACTTGTAACACTTTGAACATCTGTGTGATTATATCAATTTTTGATTCTAGTGCTGACAGACAGACAAAGTCATGACCGAATGGTTGTCATAAAAATGTATTATAGATTAAGTTTTATATTTTTTTTATGGCACTCCAAATGTCGATTTGAAAATACTTATGTTTTATTGACTACTAATGCCTCTGCTAGCTATCTGGTTAAACGATTCCTCTTGTGCTAGTCTTCATGCGACTGCGAGCGGCTCATGGTGTTTTTAACAATTTAGGCACTTGCTGGGAAATATTTAAATTTATGCTGTCTTCTTAATTTGTTCAGCTTTGAGACATTTCTTTTGGTAATCAAATTATTTTTTTGAAGCGGGTCATATACAGTATACTCTCGAAAAGAAAATCGATTGGTATTTTGGGTAATTTACTTTTTCGAATAATTTACTTTTCCAAATATATACATAAATTATCAGTTTTTATAATATTAAATGCATTTTTAAACTAAAAAAAAAATCATTCATTTATTTGCTTCAATAAAACATATGGATTTACATGAAAAACATATTTACATTTACATACATGCATATGTATTTACTATGTAGAAAAAAAATCTTGAATATTCTTTTGTTTTTTTTCTTTTGCAATATATTTTCTGACCATTTTTGTACGACAATTCAAAAAGTCTGATACCTGATTTGTGTCGTTTTCATTTTTAAACCAGTGGATCAAGTAGGAGAGTTTATTTACTAAAAAGACGCGATAAACAAGAGAGTAAGTGTTTTTGCAACATCGTAAAAAACGCTGCTTGCTTCGTTTCGAATTTTTTATCACACTTTCTGAAAAGTAAATAAAAAAATTTACTTTTTCGAGGTGCATGTGTAATCTTAAGGTGATTAACTTTTCCGCGATTATTTACTTTCTGAGAATTTACTTTTCGAGAGTATACTGTACATACATATTTAAAAAAAATGTCGATGAAATTGTCATTTTCATTCTTAAAGGGCTACACCTGTGTAATCCATGAAAAATTAGGCGATTTTCGTGAATTTTTTTAAAGAAATTCTTCTTCTTCTTCTTGACTGGCGTAGACACCGCTTACGCGGTTATAGCCGAGTCCAAAACAGCGCGCCACGTATCCCTCCTTCTGGCAGTTTGGCGCCAATTGGTTATACCAAGCGAAGCCAGGTCCCTCTCCAACTGGTCCTTCCATCGGAGTAGAGGTATCCCTCTTCCTTGGCTTCCACCAGCGGGTACTGCATCGATTACTTTCAGAGCTGGAGCACTTTCATCCATTCGAACAACATGACCTAGCCAGTGTAGCCGCTGTCTTTTTTTCGCTGGACTATGTCCATGTCGTCGAACAACACAAACATCGTTCCATCGTCTGAGATGATTTGATCGTCGAGAGAGGACTTTACTTTTCAATTGCCTACTTAGTCCATAGTAGCACCTGTTGGCAAGAGTGATTCGGTGATGGATTTCAAGGCTGACATTGTTATTGCTGTTAATGCTGGTTCCCAGGTAGACGAAATTATCTACAACTTCAAAGTTATGACTGTCAACAGTGACGTGGAAGCCAAGACGCGAATGCGCTGACTGTTAGTTTGACGACAGGAGATATTTCGTCTTGTCCTCGTTCACCACCAGACCCATACGCTTCGCTTCCTTAACCAGTCTAGAAAAAGCAGAACTAACGGCGCGGGTGTTGTTTCCAATGATATCGATATCATCGGCGTACGCCAGAAATTACTCGACCTAAACTTTCGAAGTTTTTTGGGCAGAATATGGTATACTTTCAACTATATTCTTAGATTTTTTTTAACAAAAATATTAAAAAATAACGAAGTTATGTGCTGTCTTGTGAGGTGCTAACTGCTGACATGATTCCGGCCGAATGAGTAGCTAAAGCAAAAAAACTCAAAAAGATTGCCAAAGTTGAAGGTATTATATTATAAGGTATACAATGACCTACGATTTTTGAAAAAAATCAGAAATTAACAAAAAAGTGGTAGTTTTGAAAGAAAATTTCGATTTTTAAGGTAAAAAATGGTAATTTTTTAATGCCAAATTGAAAATTTTCAACAAATAGTAAAAATATCAACATAGTAAAAATATTCAAGAACACTCAGTTTAAATTTGAAATCGATCTGTCAATTACAGCGACTTATACTTGCGAGAGGTCGGTCTTTAGCAGCCATTCAAAAACTATTAAAGCTTCGACCATCTTCCTTTCACAGGATATTTTTGAAAGTATAAGCTATCGAATAAGCAAAAAATAAAAATTTCAATTTTTGAAAATGTCACACTGGTATAGCCCCTTAACTATTTCTCAGTATACCTATATATTTTTAATAAATCATGGATAATTCCAGAACTAATAATAATGCTGAATGAATAACTTTTTTTATTGAATTAGTTCACTCAAAATACAAGAAGAATACGTTTTTTTTTTATTTTCATACTGTGCGTATTGTTTTTCTTTGATAATATTGCGATTTTGCAATTCGTAGGTGCCGTTTTTGTAGAGGAAATGTTATTTGTTATTTGTTTACTTAAAGCCGATTTTATCCACCTTAGAAGACCTCAACACAATTCGAAGGTCCCATGATGTCTAAGAAAAATAAAACCATTTTTATAACAATTTGAGTTTCCGGATTTTTTAAATATATAACTCACTTATAAGGCAAATCTGTCCAGAAATATGTATTTTTCAAATAACTTGACACCAGTACCATTTGGTGAGTTGTTTAAGCTCTACTACACCACACTTCTTTCGATGCTTAGATATCTGTATTTAAATTTTATAGTCATTAAAATCTCAAAATGAAATAAATTTTTTTTTCTGAAAGTTATTTTGTATACTCGTATGCTGGGTATTCCAATTTTATTATCATTCTGTCTTTAAGAGTAATATATATTATTCTATACTTTTTTAAATTCTACTAGACTAGTGAGTAATTAAAAATAATATTAATTAATTGGTGTGTCCATTTCAATGCCAATATGTGTAAATCCGCTAATGTAAATAATGCAAGCTACCATCGAGGAATGTAAACAAGTCAGCACCTACATATCTATGTGTATTATTATTCATATATTTTCCACACCCCTCAACTAAGGTACTACAACAACAAAAATGGAATAATTCAAGTCACGTTTCAATGCAAAACAAATGAACATTTATTTAATTCAGACTTTTAGCTTATAAACTAAATAACATATATATATTTACACATACGCATGTATGTATATATTTACATGTACTATATACAACTCTACAAAATATCTCAGAAATGCGCTAGAAAATCTAGAAAGTGGGTTGCCAGTAAACAGTGGGTGTGACCTTGGACAAAGTGCCTTGGTTGCTGATGTAGATGCCACCGTTCTCGCCTGTCTCACACACAGTAGCCAAATGAGCGCCACAAGCTTCGGGTTTCTGTGTCTTGGTGTTGTTCAATTTCTGGCCAATCTCCTTGGAGTACTCGAAAGTATATTTGGTGGCAATGTTGTTCTTCAATGGGGTCTCAGTCAAACCGGGACAGAAAGTGGCCACAGCAATGCCGGTGTGGTTGTAGTAGTAGGGATCCTGTTGAGAAATGGAATAGAGATTAGTTAAATAAATGAAATGAAGTTAGCAATGTGTCTGTGACTTACGGAGATGGAACGCGAGAAGCCCATGACACCGAATTTCGAGGCGCAGTAGACGGCGGTTGGTGGTGCGGGCTCCAAACCCAATACGGAAGCAATGTTGACAATCAGACCACCGCGTCCATTCTTGTTCTTGTCCATGAGTGGAATGGCCTCGAGTGTGGTATTGATGAGACCAATCAAGTTGATGTTCATGGTCAAATCAACATTGGGATCGGCGAGTACACCGGCGCCATTGACCAACACATCAATGTATTGCACTTTGGCGATAACATCGTCGAGCGCCTTCTTAATGGCCGCCTTGTTGGTGATGTCGAATTTGGTGTAGTACACTTTGGACTTGGGATTGATGGCCTGTAGGGCCTTGATGTTCTCAGCATTTTCCAAAACATCAAACACGAAGAAAGACTGTGGAGTTTAAGTAAATGTTTTTTTTTTATTATTATTTAAATTTTAGAATTCTTTTTGTAAAAAAAACAAATCTTTCTTTAGAAAAACACTCAAAAACTCGCGTCAAACTCTTTCAAGCAACTCACCGCCACATTCTTGGTCATTATCTGTTTGCAGGCCTCGTAGCCGATGAAGCCCAAACCGCCGACGAAAACAACATTTTTACCGCTCAAACCCATTTTTACTTAAGTCAGTCTTTTCTCACTTGATGCTACACTGCTTCACTTGTGCTGTTCTGTGCTGAGACACTTTGCAACTAATGCCATTTCGTAGCGAAAGTTGCGCTTTTATAGTGCGGGAGCCGAAAGCCGAAGCGCCCTATCACAGATGCTGACATTTAAATTGTAAATTATCAACTTACATAAATATGTCTTGAATATTCTCAGCTGATATGAATATAAAATACGATTCTCGTCAAATCATCCAATCGCCAATATGAACACATTGTATTGTTGCTGTACATACATATTGAGTACTGCCAGCGATTACGATAGGCGAACGACATGTTAGACAGACAGACAGACCTAGCGAGTAGGTGTGTTAGAGTGAGTGGCGCAGAGTGTGTGTCGCTCCGCACTGCATTTATGCAAAGCAAAACTTTGAAAAATAATCAACAAAAACTTTTCCGAACTCTGCAATATAACTTAGTCATGCTGCTAAGTGATAAGCGCAATTGTATTCTTTGCACGCTAAGCGTGGCTTGTCGGAATATTGGCCGTATACGTCAGAGATAGTCACGCGTAGAGGGCAAAAAGCGTTTACAATAAAAACAAACAAGAATTTTGAATTTTTCACTTGTCATCGCATATTAATTTCAGAAATAGCTTAATTATTTTAAATTTTGTTTTCATTTTCGTATTTTTGATTTTTATATTTTATGAATTTTGCTTTCTTGTATTTTCCAGAATTTTGTTTAGTGGGTCTATTAGCTGCTTTGGCCGACAGGTGGCTCTCTATTAATTTTTGTTATCGCGTTTGGGTTTTTGTTGTTTGTAATATGTGTTTTGTTATTGTTTTTAATATGTATTTTGTTTGTTTTCGGGACCAACGCAAATCGCTAATATGTTTTCACATTCGACCGGCTAATCTCCCAAACAATTATATACATTCCTGATAATATTCTCCCAAACGCCGGTAATAGCCAGTTGCGGTTGCTTGTAAACGTATATTGGTAAATCTATATAGTTCATTAGGGCAATTTAAAAATACTTAATTGTCACTTAATCTTGCCTACATTAGCAGTTTTAAATAAATTAATATATTTCATAAACATGTACCTAAGCTAGGTGATGCATATTGAAATTGAAGTAGGTATTTTCAAGCAATTAATATACATAGTTCAAATAATAATATTAATGAACTTGAAAATTAAACTTGAAAAAAAAAATTCTTTACACTATATAGTATACTAGTAATTCGTGAACATTTTTTTAATATTTTGTTAGAAGTCTTAGACAGATTTTTTTATGCTGTTTGAAAGTCAAAATAAATATCAAAGTATGAAGGATTTTACCAAAAAATATCTCAGTATTTTCTAAATAAACCACGAGACCATTAAACCAAGTACCGACTGATTTATGAGGGAAGCTTAGGCAAGAAGAAAAAACCAATAAGTATTAGGAAAGTACAGTGAACACTATTTTTAATTACCAAAAAAAAAAATCATTCCTGGATTTATTAAATGAATAGATTAAACTCGAATCGATCGAAATGAAACATTTGAGTAATTGAGTAAACAAGAGATCTTTTTTATGCGATTACTAGAGATTAGTTATAAATAATTATGATATTTGACCAGCGTTTTGGTATTAACCTCACCTAACCTTAAATACATGTAGAATATCTAAAAGTAAAGTTGAGACATAGTGAGATCACGATGTGATTTCATATTTCTTCGTTGAGGTCTTAAAAAATACTTTACCATAATGTGATTACAATAGTGAAGAAAATCTCTATTAGCAATGCTTGAAGTAGTAGACATAACTCAAAATATTATACTTTGGAGAAAAAATATACTACTGAATAGTTCACGGATTGACTCATAGCATGTAAATAATACTTGAAGCATCTTAAACCTCTATTTCATGTATTTATAGAACTAAGATACTGTTATTTAGAACATCTAGCTAGTAGTCATTGGCAGGAAATAATAGGATCTTTTCCGGTTTCATAAACTTGACACTGTTGGGAACAGTCTTTAGCTCTTACTTGGCCCTTGCAATTTTTATTTCATGAATCTCTAAGTACTGTTTTGCTCTCTATACAAGTATTATTCAAAGCTTGTTGGTAATTTATTGTTTGTTCTAGCCTTGTTGAAAAAATACGGTCCAATGATTCCACCAGCGTACAAACCACACCAAACAGTGCATTTTTCGGGATGCATGGGCAGTTCTTGAACGGCTTCTGGTTGCTCTTCACCCCAAATGCGGCAATTTTGCTTATTTACGTAGCCATTCAACCAGAAATGAGCCTCATCGCTGAACAAAATTTGTCGATAAAAAAATTTCGAACCGAACACTGATTTTGGTAATAAAAATTCAATGATTTGCAAGCGTTCCTCGTTAGTAAGTCTATTCATGATGAAATGTCAAAGCATACTGAGCATCTTTCTCTTTGACACCATGTCTGAAATCCCACGTGATCTGTCAAATACTAATGCATGAAAATCCTAACCTCAAAAAAATCACCCTATATTATATTATATTTTTTACTACGCACCTATCTTTTCACTTATTTGGGGAGTACCATTTTTGTCGGGTTACTCGACGTTGAGTTGTATGTTTATATAAATATAAACTGTAATATGGGTAATCCCGCGATGTCCGGATAGGTAATCTCCTTGTTGTCTCCTGGTGTTGTTGTTGTTGTGCTGGGATGATTTCAATGGGTTTTCCATTTCCATTTTTTATAGTTCTTATTCGAAATTTTATTGGCAAACTACTTTATTGCATTGTCGTGAAATGTGCTCTGTTATAAATTCTCCGTTCCCTCAAGGTTTAAATAATAATATTTAGTTTTGCTGTACTTCAAACTTGTTATTTGATTTTCAAATTCGTTTCGTTTCTTCTACTTCCTTTCATTCTTCATTTTAAAGTTATATTTTCAGAGATCTCTTCTGGTATACCAAGACTAATATGAAGGAGCGAAGGGAGCAATGCAAATTTAATAGTCAGATAGATAAAGAGTACTGAAGAACTTTTCAGAGGTATTATTAAATCTGATTGCTTTGTCGTATTAAATTTCAAAGCCAATGCCTAACATTAAGTTGTCATAAAAAATACTCAAATGTTTCATTTCGATCGTTTCGAGTTTAATCTATTCATTTAATAAATGATTTCTAGAGGTGATAAAGGCGATTAATTCTGCCTGATTAGGGATTTAGATTACATCAGATTAGCTGCATTAGTGTTCTTAAATGCATGCGGGTCATTATTTCAAAATCTCATCTGTGATTGGTCGGCTGGAACTAATATTTTTTTAAATGTTTTGCATTTTATAATCTTGAGCATTCATCACAACTATTTTAGCATAATTAAGTACATATTTTTCTATATTGCTTTATATTGGTACAAGCATATGAAATGTAGAATTGTAAATAGACAATAATAATAATTTCTATGTAACGGTACGAATGAACATTAGGGGTAGCACCGTTATAGATTAAGATTATTTTAAAATAATTTTCTTTTAAGATTAGAATGGAGATGTTGTTACATGAAATCGAAAATTTTCGCTTAGAATCATAATGTAGGACAAAACACATTTTAAAATTTCGCAGCAGTTGTCTACAATGGTCCTACCCTTTAAGTGAACTTAACTCGCTCATAGAATGCGATTTTGCTAATTTCCAAGTCGCAGCGTTGCACGCAAAGCGCGCACAAGTGCCGTTGGTCTGCGAAAGCAAATAATTGGCGCTAAATTAAATAATAAAAGCTGTCATGTATGGCTGTGTAAATAAGTGCAAAGGCGAGTAGGAAGCAAAAAAAGGAATATGTAAATGAGCGCTAAGCAGTGCAACGGCTGAGTGCACTCGCGGCAATTTAGCCGCGATCTTGATCTTGCACGTTTAATAAGTAATAAGTAAGACTTCTAAATGCCCTTGCATTACTATTGCTGACATGTACTTATGTATGTAGAACTCTACGTGGGTTGCATTTATCTATCTACACACGCTTGCAATCTTTCTAGACACGTGCTTCACGTTGCTCACCATTCCATATGCGAATATCTATTTATATTTATATCAAATGTTTAATGAAGGTGGGGCACAGCTTATGCAAGTATTTATTTAGACTTGAGGCACCACTTTTATTGGTGGTGTTATGGTTTTTCTGATAGCCAAAGAGTGTTAGTATGTTTACCGCGAAAAGTAAATCTAGAAATAAACCGTTAGAACTTTTTTCAATATTTACTATTTGTAAATAGTTTTCAGCTATCTTGTTTACCTTTAATAAACAAGAGATAATTGGAGAAGTGAGAACCAACAGTTAGAGTATAAGGGAGAAGAGCGTTAAGATATTATAAAAGCCGTCTTTAAAGAGAAACTCATCCTTTGAAACTTCCTTAATTGAACAATTAAGATAATTTGAGAAAAATAATATATATAATTGTCTCAATTTAGCATACAAATGAAACAATTAACTAATTGCCTCGAATAACTAATTATCTCAATTAACTAATTACTTCAATTAACTAATTACTTCAATTAACTAATTGCCCAATTAAGTTCGTTAAATTATGGTAGGAAAATATGCGTTTTACAAAACGTGAAATACCTTTAAAAAAATACAAAAATTAATTAATTGTTTATACAAAAATTAAAAAAAAAAAATTGAAATTTGGTTTACAATATTGACCATTAAAAAATATGAAAAATCACTATTCTAACAAATCTAAATTTTAAAATAAAAATAGACTTTTCCAGACAGATGTCGAAAATTAATTGAATGAGATTAAGTAAGTGCCAAGTCAATTAACACATATTTACCTCAGCTAATTGCCCAATTTGAATATGGTATGAAGAACTGATTCTACTAAACGGTTCACGCTGCGATTTGGAGTATGCAGAAGGAATTAGTTGATGAAAAATAAAAGTAAATAAATAAAAAATAATATAATACAGTAGTTATATTCCGAAAATATTTTTGAGTTAGTGCCTTTGGCGGAAAAATACATTTGGTCGCGGCGTCATGAAAGGAAGAAGTGGAAAACTTTATTTGCAACTACTACAAAAGTATGACAATTCCTTTCGATTACGACGTCATAGTGTCGAAATGGAAGTAGAACGGCGTTATAAGAACGCTCCCATGAAAACGGTTGCTGATTTATAGAAAAATTCAATATTCTCTGCTATTTAGCTCATTTTTTTTTGCACTAGTCATCATTAATATACGGAAATCTCACTGTCCTATTAACCAGTACAGATGGAAGTCTATTTCATTAGAAAACTTGTACACTCACAAAGGGTCAAAAAACTGTCTGTCAGCAAAATGGCTGATAATAATTTCGATGTTTTTGTTACTGATTCATTTATATTTTTTATTGAATCGAATAGAAACAGCTAATTGGGAAATAAATGGATTAACTTATTAGCAATTGATTATTGTGTATATAATATATTATCATGAAATGAGTGAACAGCGAGCGAAAAATATTAGAATATTTAAAAAAATATGTCTAATCATTAACACAGATAATCGATTGCAATATAAATCATTAAGAAATATATTGAACTAATATTAATCACATCACATTAGGATTAATCACATGTATGACTTTGTTATTGTCTTTCATACACTCTCTGTCTTATTTTATTATTTATACATCTATAAGTTCCAATCAAGACTCATGACGGGAATTATACATGAAATTAATAAAAATTTTGGTTGCTACCGAAATCAAAAAAGCGTTAGAATTCAACAATATCAGTGCCGTTTCAATGTTGCAACTATCTATCTAAACGCTGGCAACATCAATCACTTTAAATATCATCAGGATAGTGCCACAAAAATTCACTAATTCATTAAGATATATATATCTGTGTGAATATATATAATACTTGCATGAGTAAAGTGCCGCACGTTGCATGACACAAAGTTGAGCGATTACGCTATCATACAATTGCTGCCGCAATAATTTAAGCTTGAGAGAGCCTGCGAGTAATGCGTTAGGAATTTCGTGAAACAATCTTTTGTGGCACATCAACGCATTCACACGTCAACAGGTTAAGTATGTGTGGCAGGTTAAGTTCAACTGCTGCATGGCATCCAAAAACAAAGCACAATCCGCAGAAAAAAAACATATATCCATAAAAATTGCTGATGGTTGCTGTTAGTGATGCTGCTGTGGCTTGTGTTGTGCTGATGATGAGGTCGCTGCAAGTGGCAAATGATAAGTGGCGGCAGCACGCAGTGTCATTTCATAACTGCAGTTGATAGCGCAAAGTGTTAAATTAATGCGATGTTGTCATGTTGTACGTGCGTGTCACAAACATGGCAAGCTCAGCAATTCTGAGTATGTTCGTCAAGTATGTATGTATGGATGTTCCCAGGTATGTGTGTAGCAATTGTACTTTAATTATAAAAAAATTATTATTTTCTTCAAACCGGCTTGATATTTTTAAATAAAGTATAAAAATCTTCAAAATATAATAAAATTATTTTAATTTTGAATAAATTTCAAATGAAATATCTTTCCTCAAATTCATATAAATTCCTGACATTGTCGCTGAATTTACAATAAAATTTTAGTTGAAAATTTGTTTTGACCTCGTGTGGAAGCGGGTCCATCCTCGGACTTCGAAAAAGATCATCTTCAGGAGGGTTTGACGATATTTTAGCGAAACTCGAAGAAGTTTCTATAACGTTAACGAAACTTGGATCTACCGATACAATTCAGAAACCAATGAACAGTTGAAACTATGTGCTTCAGCCGACGCATATGTTCTGTAGCAGGCGAAAACTGTACCATACGTCGGAAATATGATGACCACTGTTTTCTCAGATTTACAAGGTATGATCCACATTGGCTATTTGAAGAAGAGTACGAGAACTCACAGTACTCTATCGTCTCAAACTATTGGGTTGGTTAGGTGAAGCATTACACCATTTGGTGAAAAAAGTGCTTTTCCACCACCGTTCCAGAGTGCTTTTCCACCACTGTCTCCAAAGTCACGCGCCGAGCGGACATTTTAGTCGAAAAAGATCTTTATCGTTACCACAAAGTCCTAGTCTACAGACCTCCAACAAATAGGTTTTCCTTTGATGATGTCTATATAACCGAAATGGACCCGGATTTCTACCCGGCCAAGTACTGTCAACTCAGCATTTCTCCAAATTATTTGTGGAATATTTTTTGCCATTTTGATAACAACAACAACAAATTATGTATTCTCCCAAGTTTACCAACTAGTTTTTTTGATTTGAGAGAGTCGTGCCAGTCGTACCTTTGAATAGTTTCGTCTACTTGGGAACCAGCGTTAACAACACCAACAATGTCAGCCTTGATATCCAATGTAGAATCACTCTTGCCAACAGGTGTTACTTTTGACTGAGTAGGCAATTGCAAAGTAAAGTCCTCTCTCGCGCGCTCTGGTGGATTCGGCTACAATCGCTTAAAGCGGTTCCTATTCCAAGTATATATATATATAAGTTTACCAACTAGTTTTTTTTGCATTGAGAGAGCTCAAAAAATTGCCAATCATTTATGAATTCATATTATTTTCAACTTTTCAGTTATGAAAATATTTCTCAAACATTACAAAGCTTGTATTAATTTTTAAACTGACCTGGGTTAATTGAAGCGCAAAATATTAACAAAATAATTTAGAACAAAATTATAGCGGAAATAGCTTGAACTGTAAATACATAAATATTTATTTAATTATTTTGCGCGAGAATGAAAATAAGGAAAACTGTGTCGAAAATGCAAACGATTTCGACATTTGTACACACTTTCCACGTCAGTCGTGAGTGCAGTGAACGCTTTGAATTTTTGCGAACGTTTTCAGTTTGCAGCGGACCCACATTTGCCGAATGAATATCAGTATTTTTAGCGGCATTAATTGGAAAATTACAATTTGTAGCCATGAACGTGAAAAATTTGCCGCACAACGCAGCATCTATGTCAAGTGTACAACAACAACAAATTGTTTACATACATATTTACATATAATTTATAGCACGTGGGTGTGATGGGCGGGCACATTCAATTACAACATTGTATTTGCATGCGCTTTCGTGTATGTATGTATGATGAAATGTGTGTGGTGAGCTCGTTAGAGGCAAATCTCGTGTGCCAAATGAATGCAAAATGCGAAAATGAACAATTTTTGTTGTTGTTTTGTAATTTGTGGCAAATTGCCATACGATTTTGCGGCTTTTCAATATAAATATGTATATAAATATATCCATCCTAATACATATGTATGTTATAAGTAAATTCATATATATACATAAGTCATGCTGTAAAGTTTTTCATGCGGGATAGTGCATATGCATACATATGCTCTGTAAAATTTTAAATGAATTGAGTACGCATATATTTCGCTCGTTTGCTGTGTTTTTGGTACAAAAATATATAAATACATAAAAATTGTTTTTTAATGAGGCGTAAATAATTTTACGTTGAAGAGGGAAGGATTTTATGAAATTAAGTGTAGGGGACAAAACTAACAGGCGGTCAATAAAATTGGTACCAACAATACCAATATAAGAACACATTTTCTTTGTAGATTCAATTATATTCAATTATATGATTCATATTCAACAAAATTGAGCGATAGCTCGTTTATGACGAGTTTACAACTTTGAAATATGATTTTTTTAAGAATTTGTATTCTGATTCAAAATAGGTCTCAGTCTGGGTCAGACAACCGCTTCAATGTTGTTATATTTCTTTCCAGCGAGCATTTGCTTGAGGTCTGAGAGCAGTAAAATTTTGGGTCAGATAAGAAATTTCAGTAGCTGCAGAAACGATTCTTAGATATAAGCTTTAACACAGTGCATTAACCCGGTAAAACTGAATTTTCGTTATCTTCGAATGAGGCAATATTTCAGCGATTTCATCTTCAAATGCTACCCTGAAATGTATAACAGATGCTGATAATGTTTTTTTCCCCATTAAATATTTTAATTGAATTGTCAGTTTGCACCAAAAAAAAATTAAACACATAACAAGGTATTCAATATATATATATATACCATAACAATTATTTCTTCTCGAGCACATATGTATATATAGTCCTAACAACATTCACGCCGAAGAAGATTAAGTTAACTATAAACGTGCAACATGCGCCACTCCAACGCCTGAGTAATCGAAGCGCACGACTGCATAAAATTACAATAATAAATATATAAATTCATTACTGACCATATCATACATATTTATTTCCACCTGCGCATGGTCAAGGAATCTTAATTATAAATGAGCGTGTGTTGCATATAAGAAACCGTTGTAAAGTTGGCCTTGTCTTCACGCTCGCCACACACCAGTCGCCGTTTATTGGATGTGAAAAATTGCAAAAGCATATTTAACGAAGAACAGCAAAAAGGGAAACCTGTAAGGCCAACAGGTGCAGAGATTGCCGCACAGCAGCTAACGGTAGTTGAGTGAACATTTTACGGAAGGCATACTGTTTGAGTGACGGGTGCAGGAAGCGATTGGAATGGAGTGGATGTGTGTAAAATTAAAAGTGATTTAAAGTTTGGTCTCTAATATGTGGCTTTGCGATTTATTATGGAATTATATAAATTCTACATTTTGAATTAGAAAATCAAGTGATCGTCTGGTTTAATATGTGAGAGTTGTTCTATTGTAAATGAGTGGCGAAAAGAATAGTCGCTAAAACAACAGAAATCTTGAGAATGGAGTGTTCTATAGAAATTTCATTTCATAGCTCGAGATCGAACTCTAATTCTTGACTATTAGATCTATATGAGTACTTAAAACGTAAAACTCTCATCACCAGTACAAACTTAGAAATAAGAAAACACTAATAATCGACACACTCACGTCATTCGGCTTAAGTCTACACTTGTTCGCACTAAATTTAGCTGCAACAAATTAGCATTAAAGTGCAAAAACTAATATATAAATACAACCGATATTTCTACAATACACTGCCGGCGCTAAATGGCTTACAATGTATGAAAGTATTTTTTGTGTATACATTTTAAGCCCCCCTTTGAGTAGAGAGACAACAAATCGTGATTCAATTCAATGATAATTGCGCTGCCTAGGTGCGAGAATCGCAAATATATAGCCACATATAGTGATGAGAAAAATATTGCAAGAGCTCTATATGCTATTTAAATATTAGCTGATGTGAAATAAATTAGAATTTAAAAAATTACAAAAGCTTTAGGGTAAAAAAATCTAATATACTTAAATTGTATATGAAAATCAAATTTTAATTAACTTCAAATGAATCTGATTATATAAAATTCCATACGCCAATCATTCCTTAACTACAGGATACGTCGCTTTTTCAAACAACCCTGAGTACTTTCTACAAAAATGTCAACTTGGCCTATGGTAATAGGTTCATCTCTCATTTGGAACTTTCATGAGTGAAAGCTCAAACTCCATCAAAAAGCTCATTAAGCTCAAATTAGCGAAATATTGTGTTCCTGTATGAATTCTCAGCAGATCTAGCAGTCTCTTGACATAAAAAATATCTCACACTCCCGCATGAAAATTATAGCGGTCAAGACGTTATCAAAAATATTTTTCGAACACACTTTTTCAACATTTTTATTTGACTATTTATAACTAATGTGCGATAGAGAAGTCACCGCGGGCACTTCTGATAAGGTGCTACACACAATTATTCCCTGTTATGCAATTGGAAGCATGTTAGCTATTAATCAGTAAAGTCAATGATTAATTGTTGTTACGTAAATCTACGTTCATTTATGGCATCCCATATTCATACTTCATACTGATACATAATTCCATACTTTCCTGCGCTTTCATAATATAAATATATAGGCATATGACTACCATGTAGGAAATCAAGCGGTTTTGGGGTCATCGATACATAATGATAACTTTCTACGAAACAAATATTAAATAAGAATAGAGACTAATATCATATTTTCTAATTTTTAATTAATCCAAAACCGTAGTTCCATGGAAAGAGAGCTTCAGTAAATTCTAAGTGCGGAAAGACTCAAGCGACAGAGCCTGTTTCGAAAAATTGTGGAACTCTTGGGATTCATTTTTATTCTAAATTTTTTCGTAAATAAATTGGGCCCAAATAGACGTAAATATTTTTTATATCATATTTTATTGCAATAAACTGGATTTTATACCTAGGTCTATGTGAATATATCACTACATATTTATTCACAAATCAAATGAAAATTTATAAAAAATCAAACTTCTATTAAAAAAATCTAACTTCTTACCTCCTCATATTTCCTACAGTGTTGCTCTCATCTGCATGGCAGCTACTCATCTGCGATTATCGCACAGTTAGCTTAAATATTTTTGTTTTGTTTTCATTATTAAGTAATGTTTGAATTTACCGGCCGGTCATTGTGATAAGCCTCAGCTCATTTGTCTTCTACAATTGGCATTTGAAATCACAGAACGCATTAATCGCCTTCATCATATAGGCAGGGGGGCTGCCTAATCGCGACAAGCGCCATGAGGGGCTTCATATTTCAAGTGAATTTAACACGAGCAACGCTCATAAAATTTGAAGGCGATAAAAGCTAATTATAAATGCTACTTCGCCCTCTTATCTGACAGTTCCATTTATACATTTCCTTCGTGGTATTGTTTCGCATTTCTATGGCCACTCAAGAGACTGATTATGATTTGATTTGTACAACAATCAGCGTTGTCGATTATGTTTTATACACTCATATTTAATAAGGATGTGATAAATTGTGGCTAATTATGTGTACTTACTTACTTATATGTTTATGTTTGGGTACACATTTTATGCCGAGTCATTCTGTAGATAACAGTGTTGTGTTGTGTGTAAACAAAAGTCGGCGATTCTTTAGCGCGATAATAGTTATTTTCCATGTTGGCCGATAAAAGCTCTACAAGTGTCTGGCAGAACTTAGACTTGTCGGCCGAAGTATTATCAATGAACTCATTGAGAAGGAAATTAGAAATACTATGAAGGAAGTACTGTATCGAAGTCTAAATTCTATGTCAAGCATGATAGAAATATAGATTATGGCAGTTTGGGTCCGTCACCATTTTGGAGGCACGTTTGACTAAAATATATACATATTAGTTCATCACGTCATGAACACTATTCTTGGTCCTATTTATTGAAAAAACTTCAACAAAGTACAATAAGATTCGTGACAAGTATTTCCACGAGAATTGATTTTAACTTCTTAGGTCTGGGCATTGGCTTCTAAGCGAGTACCGAGAGCGAGAACTCCGTTCCCACGATAATCAGATTAAGGCTTGGGTCTAGGCCTCGGCCTCTTAGCGAGTACCGAGAGCGAGAACTCCGTTCCCACGATGGTCAGATTAACAGTTATGGTTCCGGTTTCTACGTAGAAGGACTGTTCATAAGGCTAAGGTATGGGCCTCGGCCTCTAAGCGAGTACCGAGAGCGAGAACTCCGTTCCCACGATAGTCAGATTAACAGTTATGGTTCCGGTTTCTACGTAGAAGGACTGTTCATAAGGCTAAGGTATGGGCCTCGGCCTCTAAGCGAGTACCGAGAGCGGTAACTCCGTTCCCACGATAGTCAGATTAACAGTTATGGTTCCGGTTTCTACGTAGAAGGACTGTTCATAAGGCTAAGGTATGGGCCTCGGCCTCTAAGCGAGTACCGAGAGCGGTAACTCCGTTCCCACGATAGTCAGATTAACAGTTATGGTTCCGGTTTCTACGTAGAAGGACTGTTCATAAGGCTTAGGTCTGGGCCTCGGCCTCTAAGCGAGTACCGAGAGCGAGAACTCCGTTCCCACGATGGTCAGATTAACAGTTATGGTTCCGGTTTCTACGTAGAAGGACTGTTCATAAGGCTTAGGTCTGGGCCTCGGCCTCTAAGCGAGTATCGAGAGCGAGAGCGAGAACTCCGTTCCCACGATAGTCAGATGTACGGTTCTGGATTTTTCTACTTAGAAGGACTGTTCAGAAGGTTTAGTCTATTATATGCAAGATTTCCGTAAATGTGGTCGATTATTCGAGAATCACTTGGAAAGACCGGTTAGATCAGATATTCGAGGTTTTGCAGAATTGGTTTGTGTCTTTGCTGTTGGTATGAGTCTCGACTACATATGAGCTCACTTGTTGAACAATTTTACTTTCTCATCTCTGAAGCTTCTACAAGGAACTAAAATTGCAAAGAATCTTCCACTGCCGTCCGCATACAACAACAAACTTTCATTTTCCAAGCTTGCTATATAAATAAAACCAACAACAATAAGTAAAAAATATAATTAGAAACCGTTACTAAATATTGACGCGCAATAGACGCTTCCTGCGATTGGCGCGCGCATCCTGTTTAACTGTTTGTTATTTTCTCATAAATTATGCAATCACCTGATATTGATGTTACACCTTCGTACAACCCATCGGTAATATCATAAGCAAAGAAGCTTACGCTTTAACCACGCCACAGCGAGACACAGCAAGTGGTTGCAACAACAGCAACCGAGGAAGCAGGCAGGCGCGCGAGTGACCGGCCAATAAGTTAACAAAGCAAATCATTCAAGCTCGTTTGTAAAGCGGCTTAAACAGTTATGACGTAGCTGTGCGAGAGGCGGGCTTGTGTGCGCGCCTTGCTCAATGCGTCCGCCGGATTTACCAATAAATTCTGACACCGCTGCATCTGTGGCAGCAAATCGCAGCGGCGGCGTTGCACAGTGAGTTGCCCTTTTACGCGTGCGCCACGAGAGAAGAAAGACGAAAGCTGCCGCGCTACAACTGACCGCATGTGGCCACACAGCAACTACTCAAACATATATATATGTATATCTGAAATGGTATTATGTTAGAAGAAAAATGACGCTCATTAATCTGAAACGCCGGACAACAAGGAAAAGGCGTTGCACAAGTGCCGTTGCAGCAAACCTTCCATTCGCACTTGCAACGCAAGGCAGGTGAGACGCAGTTGCCACAAGCATTGCCTGCTCCACTAATGGTCGTACTACTACTTTATGTGCTGTACATACATCGTATATATGTATGTATATATCTTATGTCTAACACACGCCACCGCCACAATCGACACTGTGGCCGCCAGCCGCCAACGGCAAGGCATTGTGAAGGAAGTCATAACTGCTGGCTGCTAGCAAATTGCATTTTAAAAAGGGCATTAGAAAACGATGCGGAATTTGTCATTTTTCAACCAGAGCAACTCGAGCAACCGACCGGCAGCCGGACCGATCGAGCGTGCGATCAGCAGCGCGCCCGCTTGTACTGTTTGCTGGTGGCGATAGCGTGTGTAAACTGATGCACTAAGCTGGTGAGTGAGCAAATGATCAGAATGTTCACCGCATACTGCCTAGCTGGAGCTGAAGCTGGTGCTGGAGCTTGTGACCGCAGGTACTCCAATTAGGCGCAACTAATTCAAATCAATTTGTATGCGAACGTGCTGATCGTGGCACATCGATGGGCGATTCGAAATTAAAAACGATTATAAAGTTATGTTTTGTACATAAAGTTACGAAAGAAATTATGTTTTTAAGTACGGCGCAAATTAAGATTATAATATTTTTAATAAAGCTCATTAATGGCCTGTGCTCGAGTCTTGTAAATAGTAGTTTACAGTATTAATGAGTAAAATTATCTAGATAAGGTAATTTTTGCTGTACCTTATAGCATTATGCAATTCTGTTATATTGAAAAATCAATTTTTGATCAATACTTCCGCATAAAGCTTAAGCTAGATGGCGCTGTGTTATACAATATTTATTTTTATGCTGTTTCAACGAAAAATAAATCTAAAAAATTTAGTAAAATTTAAAAATATTACAGAACAACAAATTTTTCTACCATTTCTTCAAAATTCGCAAAGTCAAGTCTTCATGGCTTGCGCTACTGTCACTTTACTTTGCACCGTATAATAAAATATACAACCTCAGCATGTAAGCCCTTTTAAGTACATAAAAAATAGGTGTGTGCATAAAACGCCACAATTACCGTTATCTACAAAAGCTAAGTACCGTTATAACCATTAAATATAATATGCCACCAACAATATTTGCATAAATCGCGTGGACATCCACCCATGAGCCACCTTAATCAACACCCACAATAAGGCCACAGGAACAATAAAAATGATATCACAGCAAAGAGACCTGCAGAACTGCAGTCGTTCAGTCGAAGGTACTCGTATGATAATTTCAATGGGCATTTTGGTTGATTGGCGTGCTCGTAATGCGCTGACTGACGTACTGGGCAAGCGAGTGACATTGTCTGGCTGACAGCGCTTCCTTCTTCCTTTAGTTGAGTAAATAAATTGATGCTCGCATTGAGCTGGTGTATAGTCGCGTCTTGCGGTTAGTTTGGCGTTAGTGCTGGACTTGCCAATTTCAAATGCCAATTTTCGTTTTGCGGCTTTGACACTTCCGCGATGTATGGAAATATCACATGGCTGACGCCTCATTCAGCTATCTGATTTTGTACGATTCGCAAGTAAGAGTGGAATTGTGGTTGTATGTGTTTGGTGGAGCCACCTACGAGTGGTATTAGTTTAGACTACTTCATTGCATTTGAATTTGAAATTTCATGTTTAATGAGCTTTTTATTACTTTTTCAATGACATTAAATTTTCTATTTGATGTAATAGAAGCACAAATTATATCATTAGGCTGTAAATGACTAACTGATTGATCCTTTCAGGAACCTCAGTTTCCTTTAAGTTGCATTGAGATCTTCTTCTTCGGGTTTATTATCAAGAATGTGTCTCTCGACTATAACTATTCAGTCTGAAACACTACTTGAGAAGAGGTCTATCTGTACTAAGTGAACCAAAATTTCGTAGAATATTTCCATGGAAATATCAAAAGCGTCCCATCTTGCCTATTTGTATCCAACATAGTCTCCTTCAGTCTCCATAAATATATTTATAATCCTCGTGTCATACTTTTCTGAGTTTTTTCCTACAACAACATCTATTCAGTAAGAAGTATATGTGGATACAAATATGCATGTATCTTGAGCACAGTGCAAGTGTCTCGTTAGTGGAATCATTTCGCTGACTTTGGCATTGAATTTCACTTTGATTTTGACTTTGACGTTTTGTCAGCTACTTTGATGTCAAACAAATTGGTGAATATTTTTAGTTATTGCGCAATATAATCTCCTATACACAAATACCTATGTATATGTGTATATCAAAGGAAGTATGAAGCGAAACTGTGCGGCAAGGAAAACGACAGATACATAAAAAGTCACTCAATCACTTGCATAATTAAAGTGACTATTCAGTCACAGGATTGTAAATATATATTTAATAAGAACCTACAGTTCGTCATCAAGCTGACAAAAATCGAACTAGTCTGAAAAATATTAATTTTTAACTAGAAATTGCGGGTTGCAGGTAACTAGTCCGAAAAAGAATAAATTTAAACTAGTTATCCAGTTGCTTGTAAGGAAAATGATTATAAGAAGCAACAAAGGCATGAGAAACAATTCAAGGGGTTTCTATATGACATGCCTTAAGTTAAACTTGGCTACTGCATTTAGTCACAAAATATAAATCTCTAACTATGTGCATTTAGAGAGCAGGAAGGCCAATAAAACTCAAAAACTGATGTGCATTTAGGAAAAACAGTAAGGAACAATTTCTAGTTGCTTAAATCTTAATAATAAAAGCATGTAATCCTAAAGGTATGCTACACTTCTGTAAATTGCATGTGTCTCCACGAGATCTTTTAAATCTTACATCAAGAGCCTGATCAGCTAAACTCTACACACTGTACATTCTATAATTAGAAGTATGCTTATGTATAGACAACTCTACAATTTTTCCGAATAAGGCAAGCCAAGCTCTACACATTCGAAATGTCATTTTGAAAAAGTAAAAATTTTCATTTTCAATTCTTACTTCTCTCACGATAATACAAATTTTGTAATTTTTTATAATTTTTTAGAATTTAATTTCTTATTTATTTGGAAAAAAATAATTTTATAATCTTTAAAAAATCTACCAAAAGTATGCACACACGCGCAACCATTCTTAATCGCGAACCGCGAAAAGAAGATCATTTTGCCACGTGCTATTTCTTGAAGCACTCAGATCTAAGGAGCCTGAGTACGCAGATTAAGGACCTTGTAACAACCGCGAAAGATGTGATGGAGAAAGAATTGATAAAAAAGCGCGAGCGGTTGCGTCGTTTGCTGGAGGCAGAGAATAAAATCTACGAGAGGGAATTCGCACACAATGTTAAAACGCGCGCCGAAGAACATATACGCAAGCGCAAGAAAAATTTGTTGAAAATCAAAGAGGAGCGCACACGTCAGGAGAAAGAGTTCCTAATGCGTAAAAATATACAGCAACAAATGGAGAGTTGCGTTGAAGTGCGTGACGCGCTGCGTCTCAAAGAAACCATGCAAACGAAGGAGGTACTATTGGAGCAAATGTTGGAGAAGGAAAGAGCTCAGCGGCGCGAACATCAATTGGATGATTATTGGTGTAAAGTACACGAGACTGGCGCACGGCGATACGATGAACGGCAGGCAAGAGAGGATCAAATGAAAGAGGATATGAAGTGCAAAGTACGTTGCAACTTGGAGCAACAAATTGAGATGCAAAAGATGGAAGCGGAACGGCAGCGTGCACTGAACCGCGAAGAAGGGAAAGTTTTGGCGCAAATCGCTGAAGAGGTGCGCTTGGAAGAATTTGATCGCATGCACGCTGTCAGGTCGGAGAAGATGATTGCACATCGCGAAGAATTACTTGCTATGATTGCTGAAAATAAGGCGCGGCGTGATGCGGAAGAGTGTGAACGTATAGAAGAGCATCGCCAATTGATGCGCGATGTGGCGCGCGAACAGCAGGAATACAGCGCCGCTATGTTACAACGTAAGCGCGCGGTATATAAGGCCACCATAGAGTATCTTGATTATGTGCGCTGCATCCGCAAGTTGGAGCAGGATGCGCAGAATATGCGTGATGCGCGCATTGACGATTTGCGACATGTCGATATCTGCACCAAGAGTAATTTACAAAATGAGTTAAAGCGCAAGGCGGAGATAGCAGCGCTCTGCTACGCTGAATTGCGGCGACAAATGTGCGAAGAATATGAACGACGTTTGCGTGACCTACAAGAACAGCGTGCACCGAAAATCATTGTGAATCATTTTGCACACCCGGAGAAGACGCGCGCTGAAATTATGACCGAAAAAATGAAGTTTCGCAAAGCGCTCGATAAACAATTGTTTGAAAATGCGCGCATACGCACCGAAGAGGAGGCCAAATTCAATGCCGAACTGAGACAGGCTGTTGCTGATCCCGAATTTTGTAAAGAACTAGCGGAGAAATATTTGAATGAAGGACTTGACTATTTGCCACCGCACGCTAATTGGTTGATTTATGCCTGTCCACAAAAACAATTATTTTGTGAACCGCTTCTGCAAGGCGCTGCTGGTGATGGTAATGCAGATGAGAAAGACACTTGTCGAAAGCCATGCGGCTGTGAAGCGCGCACTGACGACATAGATTGTCCGTATTATAATCGGTTGACGCACAAGCGTGCGCCAGACGCTGAACGGAAGCGGTTTAAGCGTGATACTTGTTGAGGTTAGAGTGTGTGCATAAAGTTTTAATTTATATTTCAGAAAAGTTCAAAAGCCAAAAAACAACAAAAAATTAAGTGTAAAAATTTAACAAAAAATTTCAAACACAAAAATCAAAAATTGTAAATTTTGTAGCAAAAAAAAATTAAATAAAATTTAATGCATATGTTTTCTAAGAAATGTGTTTTAATTGGTTTGGTGACTTCACTTCTTAATAATAGGTCTAACAAATTCACAAATTAAACACAATTTCATTTTCGTTTTGTTTATAAAATTACAAAATATATTTATGCAATTGAAGGCATATTTTTTTTAGTTTTTCATAATTTTCTAAAAAACAAAATATTACAAAAAACATTTAAAAAGTCATAGCGCTCAACAGGACTCAAGCTCCAGACGCCGCTTACCGGCAGCGTTCGCGCCACGCTTATACGCCGACCAACCGTAATGTGTACACTCCAAGTCCGTGCGCGCTTTACAACCGCATGGCTTTATGCAAGTGTCGGGAGAGTCCTCTTTGCGCTCACCGCCAGCAGCAGCTACCACAGACTGCTTGCCGACGTATTGCTTCGGTGTACAAGCATAAATCAACCAATTGGCATGCGGTGGCAAATAGTCGATGCCGGCGCTCAAATATTTCTGCGCCAATTCGGTACAGAATGCCGGATCATCAATAGCTAATTTCAGATCCGCATTGTACTTGGCCTCCTCCTCAGCGTGTACGCGCGCATTTTCAATCAACTGTTCATCCAAACCTTCGCGCATTTTACGCCGCTCTGCCATAATATCGGCGCGCGTTTTCTCCGGATGCACAAAGCGATTTTCGATGATTTTTGGTTCGCGCTGTTCTTGTATATCGCGCAGGCGTCGTTCATATTCTTCGCATATTTGGCGACGCAACTCAGCGTAACAGAGTGCTGCAATCTCCGCTTTGCGCTGTAACTCTCTTTGTATATTGCTCTTGGTGCAGATATCGACATGACACAAATCGTCAATGCGCGCATCACGCATATTCTGCGCATCCTCCTCCAACTTGCGCATGCGGCGCGCGTAATCTAAATACTCCATAGTGGCATTGTATACCGCGCGCTTGCGCTGCAGCAAAGCGGCGCTGTACTCCTGCTCCTCGCGCGCCACATCGCGCATCAACTGACGATGCTCTTCCATGCGCTCACACTCCTCCGCATCACGTTTCGCCTTATTTTCCGCAATCATGTTGAGCAGCTCTTCGCGATAATCGAGCGTTTTCTGTGGCATACCCAAACGCTTACGATCGAAATCTTCCAAACGTATTTCTTCCAACACTTTATTGAGCTCGATTGCCTCCGCGCGTTTCAGTTCACGTTGATGTTCCTCCTCCTGCTTATGCATCTCCATTTGTTGCTCCAACGTGCAACGCATAAGGCGCTTCAAGTCACACTTTTTCTTCAATTCGTCTGCTTGCCGCTGATCATAGCGCTGCGCACCTGCATCGCGTACCTTACACCAATACTCATCCATTTGTCGCTCGCGCCGTTGTGCGCGTTCTTTCTCCACTATCTGCTCCAATTGCACCTCTTTCGTTTGCAAGGTTTCTTTGCGACGCAAGGCTTCGCGTATTTCATAGCAACACTCAAACTGTTGCTGTATCGTCTTGCGCTCCAGTGACTCTTTCTCCACGCGCTTGCGTTCCTCTTTTATATTGAACAGAGCGTCTTTGCGATGCTGTATGTCCTCGTCAATGCGCGACTTGACCTTGTTAGCGAATTCCTCTTCGTAGATTTTATCCTCGTGCTCGAGCATAACGCGCAATCGTTCACGGCGTTGGTTCAATTCCCTATCGGCCATTTCCTGCGCGGTCTTCACCAGCTCCTTAATCTGAGTGTACAGACTTTTGCGATCGGTGCCCTGTACAAAGATAAAAATTCTTAAATCCTTTTCGGTAATCATTTTGTGGTTTTCAGTTCTCTTGTGTTTAATCTAATACTTTAATCGATTTTATTTATTATAAATAATTATATTATTTGAAAATATATTGGAAAAAATTATGCAAAATTTGTCTATTCGTTGAGGTGTGAATATTGAATGTGAAAAAGTGTTTCTTCTTATTTTCCGAATTGACGTTTATGTAAATGAAAAAGTATATTTAAGTGAAGCAAAGTGAATAAAGATATGTGGAACTTAAGTATGAATATACACAGATGCATTTTGTGCGTCGCAAAAAAATGGCGAATCGAATACGGCTAATGGTTAACAGTTGTAGGCGCCCACACACATACGCTGTAAAAAGTCTATAAACATTTTTCTAAGGAGAAGATCCAAGATAAACCATCTTAATAAAAATAATCATTATACAAAGTACTAAAGAGTACCGCTACAGGTGAATGAGGTGACTATGTCAGCAGTAAGTTGTCAAAAGGCATTGGTTGCTCGCGGAAAACATTACAATTTAATAGAAATTGTGGGAAAAAAAGTACAAACAACAACAAAAATAAACCTGAACACAGTACTACAAAAAAATAAAAAAAAAAAAGATAGAAATCATTAACGCCCTCAAGTCAACCTTCGGCACATTTCTGTGTCACCTTCATTTGTCCTTTGGCCATGACCAAATGCAATGCCATGGAATATTTGCGAAAATCTAAACACGATTGTAAATGCAAATGCAAATCGCGCTGTGAAATTGCTGTTATTCTATTACACATATGCTACACACACACAAACACACTCACATATGTATTATAAGAGAACAAAATACTTGCCTCAGCCACGCGTAGGTTGCCAGTTCAGCAGTCATGAATGAAACTGCAACACATATGCTCTTCATATACATATGTATATATATCGTGTGTGCAACAAGTTCATGCGCTTGCAACCTCTTCGTCCACCTCAGCCACCCACTCGCGTAAGTGTAACGGCATTTATGGCCATAACAAATGCCGCTCCAGTCAATGGCTAATTTAAATAAATTAATGTAATGCAATGACTGTTGCGGAGCGCGAGAAATGTCACCGCAAATTCGCTACGAAATACGAGAAGCGTATGTTTGTAGGTATGTAATGTTGTTATTTGTATAAAGATACATATGTAGATGTATATGTATATGAATAGCTTTAAGTATACAAAGTTGCAAATTCATGACGCGAGTGAGTTTAGTACAAATATACATATACATATATATATCAGCTGTATATATCTGTTATTTACTTGTTGGTCTGAGTTCTGGTTTGTGCTTTAAAAAAAATTGTTTAAGGAAAAAAAATTCTCAAAAAATATATATTATTGTTAATAATTAGCTATTAAAAATAAAAATATTTGATGATAATTTTTCCTCAATTAACTAATAATAGGTTTATTACTATGGCGCACTTATAAATAATTAATTTAATGAAAATATATAAAAGCCAAATATAAAATTATTATAAAGTTTGTTTTTATTTTTTACATTTTCATGAAATCAAAATATTAAAAAAGGTGTTCTGTAAATTATTCTCTAATTTAAAAAAAAAAAACAAATTTTTAAACTTTGAAAAGAAAAAAATTAACATTAATATAAAAATACAAAAGTGGTTTTAAATTTATTTTAAATTTTTATTTTTACTTTACTATTATACTGTTGAATTTTATTTAACAAAATAATAAATTCATGTTTACAAGATATAATTTTTAATATCTATTTTTTTTTTTCAATTTGAGGGAGTATACGCTGGCTAGATAATGTTGTTTGGATGGATGAAAACACTACAGCTCTGAAAGTGTTCGATGCAGTACCCGCTGGAGAAAGCCGCGGAAGAGGACGACCGCCACTCCAATGGAAGGATCAAGTGAAAAGTGACCTGGCTTCACTTGGTGTTTCCAGTTGGCTCCAAAAAGCAAAAAGGAAAAACGAGTGGCGCGCTCTGGTGAATTCGGTTATAAACGCTTAAAACGGTTCCTAAGCCAAATATACATATATATATATATAAACAAAAAACATCAAAAAAGATGTTTCAAACACCGAAAAATATAAATATCTATATTAAGATACGGACCGTATAATAATATAAAATATTCAAATATATTAAAATTATAGTCCTGCATAACATAACATAGTTTTTAAAAATAAAAATTATAATGTTTAAATATTTTAAATTTTTTTTTCAAAAATTCCAATTTTGTTTAAATTGAAATTAGCAAAACAAATGCTTAAAAATTTTTGTACAATAATTTCGAATTTTTTTTTTTTAATTTTTTGTTTTTGTAATATTTTATTGAAAAACTATCTTTATAATTCATAACGTAATACCTATTATGTCAATCCAAATGATGAGGCTTATTTAAGGGGACACCCCTATTCTCGATTTCAAATTTCGACGATTTCCAATGGGCTGGTAAATGAACACAAATTATTTTTTAGGGTTGTAACCTTTCATACATTTATTTGAAGACTTAAAAAAGAAGAAAAAAAATTTACATAATTTTGTTTGTTGGCGTTTTTTGTGTGATCAAACAAAAACCCTTCTTCCGCTCACTGAAACATCTGAAACCAAAAATTCCAACGGGATTAGAAAGAGTACATGTTTGGCTCTGGTATGAACTAGGATTATTAATTTCGCACAAAAATTAACAAAATGGCGGACCTTTGAAATTTTTTTTTTGAAAATCGCCTTTTTTCAGCCACAAATCAAGTTGAAAAGTAAAGAAGATCTTCACCGATTTGATTTATCCTAGTTCATACCATAGCTATATATGTATAGAATAACGTATTAAAATTTGGAACCGATTGGATTAATAGGTTTTGAGTAACCTCATGCGCCAGTCGTAAAAACACTGTTTCGAGAAAAACGCGTTTAAAGTTTTGAGAAGCAAATTCTTGGGTATAAAACCTACAATCGGCTATATCTTCAAGAGTTTTTGAAATATTCACTTAAAAATTTATAGGAACATTCTTGAATAGTTATAGGTTCGAATTAAATTAAAAAACTCGATTTTTTTAAACCGAGAATGGGTTAAAAGCTCCCAAGCAGGGCCTCCTTAGTATTATTTTGTCCCTTAATTCATATTTTCAGATATTTTTATTTAATAATATATATTTTTTGAATATATTTTTTACAATTTTTTTTTCTCTATTTCTGTATTTTCACCCTTCGAAATTAGTTATTGAAATACAAAATCTCAAGAAAATATTTTTAATTTCAGCGGTGTTCTATTGTCCCTAAAGCAAATATGCTATAAAAAGTTGCCTACATTTCGGAGCGGAGATTAAAAAGTTTAACCTAATATTAACAGCCATTCATATATTTGTTCCACAGCGAATTTCATATATTAATTTCAATTAAAAAGTATAACATAAATTAGAATACAAAGCAAAGGCGTTTTTGATATTAGTGTAACCATGCGTAGAGATTTACTATACGTTTGTGCCTCGACATGTTTCTTAGTGATCTATGAAGCTTTTAAAATTCCAATAGATTTCAAATTTCCCAAAATCAAATCAATAAATAACCAACACCGCGCACAAATACTCAAGTAACACTGCAAGTCCGCGTAGAAATTCCGTTTTTATCCAAAGTTGTTGAAATAAATTTGAGTGTTTGAGTGCATTTTGTTGAACCCATTGACTCCTTTCCAAACGCCATTACATAAATTGTGACCTCATACAAATGCGCTCAGTGATTTTAGACTGGCTAACGGTGACATTGAAGTTAATGAATATCCATGCACTTGAGGGCGTTTGTGGCGGCATTAAATTGCGAATGGACAACTAAGTACAGTTAAACGTACTTTGCCCATGGAAATTGGGTCATTTTGGGCGCACACGCTGCCTGTCCAGCTATAGCATAAATATTTATATCGCCACACACACACACATACACACATACACCCATACAAACAGTTAAAGGCGTACATGTGTAAACATTTCGTTTGTTGCAAGCGCAAGTACATGTTGAAAGTATCATAAGACACATGTAAATCCGCGAATATCGCCACAATATCTTTCTTTAAGTGCACCAACAACAACAACACTTAATTTCTTTGACTATTGTGTTGTTTGCTGTTGTTGTTGTTGTGCGCTTGTAATCTTTTGTTGTGCTGTGCTGTGTTGTTTAGGATCAATTTTCTTTCTCCGTAGGATTTATGTGAGGTGTAAATTTTATTGCTTATTGCAGCCTTTTGAGTGGGAGCAACAAAAAGGCAGTCTTCGCAGCGATCTGCGAGTGTGTGTGTGTGGTGTGTTGTTTTGCCATTTTGTTGTTACTTTTTAGGCTTTTATGTTATTTTTTTCACTTTTTATTTTGTGTTGAAGCCTTTATTTAGTGTTTATATTTTAATATTTTTGTTTTTGCTTGAAGCAAACCGTTTTTAACAGTTATATTGCTTTTGCCATCGAAACGGATGCGCTGAGATATTAAAAATTAGGAGTGAAATATAATTTAAAGGAGTATAACGATGAACCTTTTACTATAATAAAATCGGAAGGTTCAACTAAGGTCATTTTATTCACAACTTTTTTATTTTTATTTTATTGAACAACTTTTTAGCAGTTGCTAGTTTTAAGAAAAGGATTTGTCATAGAAATTTTTCAACATGTGGGCTTAAAAATTTATTTATTAAACAAAAAAAAATAATTTATTAAAAAAAAAATTATAATTTTTTAAATAATTAATTTTTACGACGTGTAAAGGAGCTTGCCATGGAGACTAGAATGGTATTATTTATTTTGTAGTTTAAAATTTTTGAGTTTTTTTTTTTTATCAAATACTCTTCAAGGCTCAATATTAATTTTAGCCAGTGGTCATCACTGATAGGTTTCAACCTAAAGTTAGTGTGTTCAATTTAATTATGTTAAGTCAACCGATTTACATACTAAATTTTCAATACATATGTATATATTTCTATAAGTTTTTATAAATCAGTATATTTGATGTAAGACAACAAATGAAGTCTTGCTTTTTCGAATGTTAAATTTGTAAATATTCGGAATATTAAAATCTACTTAATACTTTTATGTTTTTAATTTTATGTCTGCGCCTTAAAATATGCAATAAAATATTCAATAATGCAGACATTCCATACAAGCTGTTAAGTTAACATTTTACATCAGACAGTAATGAAAGCACTGTTAATGAAATGTTATGTGTAAATACATTTATTAATCACTAGCAGATCACTCCGACTTTGCACGGGCTTAAACAAACATTACAAAAGTTATAAGTTTTTACACACTTATATATACTCTCCCATATATACTATATGTATGTACTTCGCCGTTTCTTGCTTGGGTTCATTTTAAAAAAGTTAAATGAAGAAAATTCGAACATGAAATTATATTTTGTTTGCAATGAGCTAAAACTTGATTACGACCTCTAGTCTTCGGTGTTCGTTGTCTTTCTCTCTGATTATTAAGGCATTGGGAGCTCAGAGTTCGATGCCCTAGTGCCCTAGAACTTGCATATTTCTAATATTTCGTTCTTCAAGTCGCTGCACACGCCCTTTACTCGACTCTTTGGCACGCGATTGCGCTGAGAAGAGAATGACTTGCAGGACGATTTTCAGTTACTAATTATGATTCTCCATCACGGAGTCTTTTTGAAAGCCTCACCTGGGAACTATTTCCAGAAAGTTGAGATTCTAGTAATAAATATAGTTTATGTTACTCGGGCTGAATGTAGCTTTCCAATGGCGAAAAAATTTTTGAAATCGACACAATAGTTTTCGAGTTTATTCAATACAATCATACATTCAAATCTTTCCTCGTTATAAAAGTAGTATAGATAATATTTATAGGACTTTTACAACGATTTTCTCGATTTAGAAAGAAATTTCTAATAAAACAACTTATCATATTCCTCATGAAAAAATGACATATTTTTATTTAATCTGCTATTAGTGGAAAGCATTTAAAGAATAATAAATTGAAATCGGTAATTTTTGGTTGTGATGTGATATAGAGCATATTTTGGTTTTTGCTTCATTATGTCGAAAAACAAATTCCAAGAAGCAAGCGAAAGATAGAATTATATGCGGTGCCATATTTTATCACCACATGGAGAACTGTACTATGTAGAAGCGATCTGATATGACGTGATGAATTTTGATGAATAATATTTAATGACGTATATCGATCTCATTCTCTCGATATGATTTAAGTAAATGTGATATGATGTGATTTTTATACTCTCGCAACAAATGTTGCTAAAGAGAGTATTATAGTTCTGTTCACATAACGGTTGTTTGTAACACCCAAAACTAAACGAGTTAGATATAGGGTTATATATACCAAAGTGATCAGAGTGAAGAGTGGAGTTCAAATCCGAATGTCTGTCTGTCCGTCCGTCCGTCCGTCCATCCGTCCGTCTGTGCAAGCTGTAACTTGAGTAAAAATTAAGATATCTTGATGAAACTTGGCACACTTATTTCTTGGCATCATAGGAAGGTTGCTTGCAAAATCGGACCACTGCCACGCCCACAAAATGGCGAAAACCGAAAACACATAAAGTGCCATAACTAAGCCATAAATAAAGCTATGGAAATAAAATTTGGTATGAAGGATCGCACTATGAAGGGGCATATTTGGATGTAATTTTTTTTGGGAAGTGGGCGTGGCCCATATATTGTATATATCTCGCAAACCAATAGAGCTATATAAACCAAACTTTCTGCAGTCGTTTTTTTAGCCACTTCCTAATACAGTCCAAAAATGAAAGAAATCGGATCATAACCACGCCCACCTCCCATACAAAAGTTAGTTGAAAATTACTAAAAGTGGGTTAACTCATTAACGAAAAATGTCAGAAACACTAAATTTCACATAAGAAATGACAGACAGAAGTTGCACTCAGATTTTTTTACAAAATGGAAAATGGGCGTGGCATCGCCCAATTATGGGTCAAAAACCATATATCAGGAACTACTCGACCGATTTCAATGAAACTTGGTTTGTAAAAGTTTCCTTACATCCCAATAATAAGTTGTGAAAATAGGCCAAATCGCTTCACAACCACGCCTACTTCCTATATACCAGAACTTTGAAGACGATCTGAATCGTTTACTTTACAATATATAAAGTAAGTACTAGTGAAGATATCGGTGCAGAACTTTGCACAAATACTATGTTAATAGTGTTGCAGCACCATTCTAAAAATCGCCGAAATCGGATCATAGGTTTTTAAGGCCCCATATATCGAACACGAGGACCTCGGTGCTTCTAACCTAATATTATGGATTCCAACTTTCAATGGACTTTATACAATATATATGACGAATATGTGGGTCAAATTGTGTATTATATAATATAAATAAAGTTAAATAAATAAATTGCGAGAGTATAAAATGTTCGGTTACACCCGAACTTATCCCTTCCTTACTTGTTTATTTTTTCATTTTAGTGAATCGTCATGGACACCACAAGTCCCCATACTAACGAAATTTATTTGTTTTTATGCTTTCAGTTGAGCTGATAGACTGGAGTCGTAGTCACGACAAGCCTCTTTAAAAAAACGCGTTTTGCATAAAATGTCATAACATTAACAGTTATTAGTATTTTTTGTATCGAGCTGATTTTACAGATTAGACACTGTACTACGCAAGACGTATACTAAGTATTCAATAAAAATATGGCTACTCTATAGAATATCAAAATTTTCATCGTTTTCCCACACCTCAACATTTATAACCTCTTAATAATAAAGAAATTACTAATGACGCAACTCATCATATGCTGGCTGTGAGGTATTGAAGTATTTTGTTAATATAAAAAACAAGCGACAAATAAAATTATATGCGGTGTCATATTATGGCACATATGAGATATCATATGGAGACTTGTAATATGGGGAAATGAATTGATATAATATTATAAAATTAAGTATTGTGTTAGAGTTAATGTGCTATGATCCAATGTGATGTGATTTTCGGATTTTGACTGATTGCATATGCTACAATTCACCTTAAAGTGACTTCATAATGTGTTGATGTGATCTCAAGGCATTTAATTGTAACTGTTCTAATTTTGGTAGATATACTTTCATATGATGTGATCTGTTTACCATTAAATTTTCGTTGATATGTCATTTCATTGTAGTTTGTATGACATCATATCATCGTATTATTATCTTATGTGATGTGATTCAAGTTGGCATGATAATATGATTGTGATGTGATTTTATTATTACGTCATATGATTATTACCGTATATGAAGTAATTCTAGTTGGTATGATATTAAATCTTCTGATTTTAATCTTATGTGATATCAATTGGCATGATATCACATCATGCGAGTTGTCATACAAACATCGGAAAAAATGATTATACTTAATGTGATATTGAATGATGTTTGTGTTCGGTATTAAAATTATAGTATTTGATTTATAAAATACTGTAATGTTAATTAGACTCGTATGACATTATAAGCTGTGATGAAGTACGAAATGTGAGAAACATATGTCATATAATGCGGCGATGTAAAGTAAAATGCATGGCATAGAATCAGCAGCAGCGACTACAGAAATTCTTATGAATAAGAGCAGTGGATAAGATCACTTTACATTCCAGAGAGTGTATTGAAATTTCGTTTACAACAGAGAATATGAAAGTATAAGTACACTATCGCTGTCCAGCATACGAAGGAATGTCCAAGTACCGGTCAATGTACGAACTTAACAGACTTTTGGTGAACGTTACTAAGCAGAGCTTACGCACAGGTGTGTTTAAGAAATGTGCAACAGGTCAAGTGATAATGCTTTAGTAGAACTGTTGTATGCTTCTGCATGCTGTTGAAAGTAAAGAGGGTTTAGTTACTTTAAATAGTTGTGCTCTGTTAAGTATACAGCAGTGAGTGCCTTATAACAGATTGCAGTAGATCGAATGAATATAAACATATATGAGTGTGCCTATATGAAGGCCATTGCATTGTCAATGTCAAGATATGGAGAAGAGTATAAAGATAACAGTTGTTAAGTTCAAACAGTTTACATATTTTGTTCGTAACATTTCTTTAACATTTTTGAGGCAAGCATCTGTAGGTGATGTGATTTTTTAGTATTATACTTTTAGTGAAAAAATCTGAATGATTATTTTTAATTTAAAGAAATAGTTTTAAAATATATATTTTAGTATGAAAAATTATCTTTGCTTCGGTTATTCAACAGAAACGAATATTTAAACGAAATTATAGAAGATTGGAATTTCTGATTCATTCTGATTCTGATTCATAAAAATATGCATGAATAGGATGATATTGAGATGAAAATGCATTTATTAAAAACAAAAATCCATAAAAGGCGTTAAAAATATTTTGTTTACTTATATTCACTGGACAAGGTCGACAAAAATGTCATAGAAAATTAATTTAAATTTTCATTATTTCTTTGATTTCATTAAAAAAAATCGAAATCTTCCAAATCATGTTAATTTAGAATTCATTCAACATCTCATTGCAGATAATACTCATATACATAACCACCCTTTAATAATGTTGCTTCTCCATTTTGCCTCATCATGATGATGATGATGACATTTTCACTGTTCATTGTCTGCTAACTACGAATACAATGAATGTAAGAAGGCATCAACTTGCTCAAAGCCACGCAAGAAGACTACAAAGGCAACATGGCAACAAAGTAGCCAAAGTAACTGAAATGGCTTTGAGAGATTTTTATGCTCTTTAAAGTGCAACATCTCGGCAGCGACGACCTGTGTGTGTGTGCTTGTGTTGGAGTTTGTTCGTAGGTACTTTGTGCAGAGGAAGTATTCAAAGAAGTTGCTGATGGCTTTTCTCAGATTTCTTCGCCACACAACACACACACGCACACATACACACATGCATGCATGCATGTCGATGTACCAACTTGGGCGGCTGGTCTGGTGAAAGAAGTTTTCTAATTTTTATAACAACACTTTTCCCCCGTTGAAGGCTTTAGTTCTACGTCGACCTTACAACGTGTTAGTTCGTTGCCATCAACTCGGCGAACTGAAGTGTGCGCGTAAAGTAAATAAGTGCGTGTGATTTTTTTGTTTGTGAGTGTGTCGTTTTTGTACTTGAAATATCTGACTGTGTGTCATCGTACAGAAAACTTTTGCAATGCATTTTGTGTATTAGCTATTCCTTGCTGGTGAAGCTGCGTTATTTTAGCAGGCAGTAAAGAGTACTTTACATATTGTTGAATAGGAAAAATAATTTCTGCGACGATATCTAATTGGTAAAAAGTTTACGAAAGCAATTTCAATCGTAAAAGAAATTTTGAAAGAAAACTTTAAGAAAGTGCATCAATAATATAGTCTATAAATTCTGTTCGAAAGCACGGTAAGTAAAATTTTTTTTAATGTTAATTTAAATGAAATTTCTAGAAATTTCAATAATATCATTACAAAAGCTCATCAACATATTTATCTATTCACACATGAAGTACCTGTTTAGTTCTGAACACCAAATAACTAAAAAACTAAAAAAAATATTTTGGATGTGGAGAATCTATCTATCTCCTATTTGACTTAGCTGATTTCCAATCAATCCTTATCTATTCAACTGCAGTACATATGTACTATTATTTTACAAAGAAAAGTGATATTGAAGTTATTGTGAGTGATGTCAAACTTTCCATAGATAGGTCTGCATTGAATAAATCTTCACATAAAAGCAATCAGCCACTAGTGGGAGCCTAGAGCCTATCCACTATTATTCCACGAGAACATTTGTGAACTCAGAAGCTTCAATTGGTTGTGATTATTTTATCGAAACTCCTCTTGTATTCCCGCTGCATCTGTGGAAAGACTTCAACTAGCTACCATCAAATCTGGTAAATGTGATGGCTGAGTTCCTATTTTTTGTATCGTGTTTGGTCAAAGTTCCATCTCAAGTTGAAATCTGACGTATTTTCATGTCGAAAAATTTATAAATTGCCTTTGGCTATCGCTTATAGGGTTTAATGCGATTTGAACAACGTTAAACGGGAAATTTTTACTCCTTTAATACTATTAGACCTTTAAGAATGGGTTCATGAAGACCCATCAATAAATAAATCGTTGCCGAAATTCAAAATTGTTCTCATTATTTTCGATATTGTTGAGAACTATTGAATCTCATTCATAAACCTTCGATCGTTTCGTTATATCTTAAGAAACACTTGAGCTCTGTAAGGCGAGACATCTATGCTCATTAAATAAATAATATGTTTTTAGCTAAAATCATAGAGGTCATCGAATAAAATGTAAAAATAAAAGTATTTGAATTGATTCATCGAAGCTAAACTCAAAATATAAGATTATTTTACTGTAATTTCATAAATTAAAATCTAGTAAATAACTGCTCCGATAGCTTAACTCAAATTAAATTCACTGAACTGAAGATTGTCCTTAAACAATATATGTGCAAATTATGTACTTCCTCACTGTAAAATCATAAAATCACCACCACTTGAATAACTATACTAAATTCATAGAAATAGTTCAATGGCGTATCGATATTCGAAGAGAGTACTCGTTTAAATATTATTTCATAATTTCTTTATTATTATATTATTACTTAGTTATTGAGATTGGATTCCCATTTGAGGAAATTCGAAACTCTGATAGCCGAAGTAAGTACCCTTTTTGCTATGTTCCGTCACTGATATAATATTTCTCTCTTTATGTCTTTGGGGTATTTATAGTTGTGTAAATAGATATTCTCCCCTATTGCGAGTGTCGACTATCAGTAAATTCCAGTCGATTGAGTCGATTCTATTTTCATTTGCAAAGATTCTACCGACTGAAAAATATCTGTCGACAAATGAGCGATGTAAAAGCATTCACAGTCGTTGTTTGAGCGACTGATCGACACTTACAACTGTAGTCGCTCAGTAGGCATTACCGATGGGGAGAATAATTAAAGCATCTTTAAAATATAACAATTTACTATTACTTCTGCATATTTTGGCATATTGGCTCTTAATAAAACTTTCAGCAGATCTCATATGTTAAAACTATAAGACATTTTAATATTATCAAGCAATCTTGAATACAACTTACTTTAAAAAAGTTAAGTTAATTTAAATAAGCAGTCAATTTTTGCTATTAAAAGAGATGTATGAAAATTCCTAGAATACTTTTTAAATGGTTAAAATCTGACCAAAAAAGCTATATTACCAATGAGAACGCCCTTGTTTTCGTAAATTCTTCTTACTGTACTATTTGCAGTTGCTACAACTCTACGTTTTTTATGCCATTTTTACTTTAACTGCAGCGAATTAAGGGCAAAGTAAGCAACACGGGCGATCGTAAAATGTTTAAGACACGACCAAAAGGTAGTATAGTAATAAAAGTCAAGGACTGCTGCAAGAATTCGTAATATACTTACCGCACATACAAAACACAAACAACACGTCTGTGTTTCAAACACCCTACAAACAAAGCACTAAATAAGCATTGTTGTTGAGGAAAAAAAACAACAACAGCAGCAGCAGGGCAGTGGCAGCATAGAATGCCAGCCAACAGTGCTTTAGTCATTTTGCTTTCCCAGTTTCATTTGAAAATGAATGCTGGGCTGGCATTAAAGCTTAGCTAAATATTTCTGATGTACTTGTTGTTTGTTGTTTTCTTTGGCACTGACAAGGCACCAGCTCAACACTAAGTCATGCCACAAACGGCAGCAATTCAAATGATTTCGCATCGCAGAGTCGGTTGCCACTTTATGAGGCTTGAGTAGCAGGCTGACACTGATGGCGCAGCAGGTTTCAATTAACAGTGAGAAGGAAACAAAACAATAAATTCACATGGGCAGGATGATAGGAGGCTGGCGGCAGGAAGCGCTCAGCGGCAGCTGCCACAAGAACGATAGAAGTGAGCTGAAAAAAGCCACAACTCCACTTTGCGCTTAAGATACGCGAACAGCAGCCGCAGTCAGAGTAAGAGTGGCTGGAAGGGAATTAGTACGTAGGGAATTAAATTAACGTAATTTGTTTCAGGGCATTAGAGCTAACTAACTGACTAACTAACTGCAGGAGCGCGCAGTTAAAGTAAAAAAATAAATATGTGCAAATATGTCTGTAATAAAAGTATGTACAAAGGAAGCATGGCTAGCGCTAAGGCGCAAAGCCGCAAATTAAAAAAAAAAGATAGTAATAATAAATAATAAAACATAAATTCTGCAGCTTCTGCCCTTACTTGGTGTCTTGTAGTGTGTGCTTAGCCAAGCGCTAATCACTTTTTGTTGAGCCTGCTGTTAACATAATGCAAACTCATGCCGGCTAAATAGCGCTTTAGTGCTGCAGCGCGCGCTGTTGCATAAACAGACGGACAGCATGAATGCAGCATTGATGTTGCCGCAGCGGCTGATAGGTGGTAAATGTTGTTGTCGGTGTGCTTGAGCAAAAATGCAATGCAGGATGTAAATATGAAATAGCGAGTAGTTGTAGTTGTAGTATAGCTAGAAAAAAAAACTAAAAAAAATTAAATAATTAAAATAAAATAAAATAAAATAAAATAAAATAAAACAAAATAAATTAAATTAAAAAATAAAATAAAATAAAATAAAATTAATTAAAAAATAAAATAAAATAAAATAAAATAAAATAAAATAAAATAAAATAAAATAAAATAAAATAAAATAAAATAAAATAAAATAAAATAAAATAAAATAAAATAAAATAAAATAAAATAAAATAAAAAAATAAAATAAAATAAAATAAAATAAAATAAAATAAAATAAAAAAAATAAATTAAATTAAAATAAAAATAAAAATGGAATTTTCACAGGCCAAGCATTTTTTTATTACCACTAGCCCACCTGTACGTCACACGAATTACTAAATCCAATTAAAAAAAAAAATTAAATACAACACTAACCCTATTGATACGTCATAACTGCGACTTATTACCACAAAAGCAACTTAAATTACTAAATGCCCACGCGTAACTTTCGTGTGTCGAACACGTTCGACTTGTTCCACTCGCTCAATCCAATTTACCACACAACAATTAATCACATATTGAACGATATTTTAATTGGAAAATCTGCTGCGGAACAATAAAAGTCAACACTTCAAAGGCAATAACGACGTCAAAAGTAATGCGGCGTATTATTGACACAAATTGTCAATTTTCATATCATGTTCACACAATGAAAGCGAAATAAATCAACGCAAGAAAGAAATAAAAGAAAAAAGTTCGTTGCTTAAGTCTTTTGTATTGAGCACACTGACTGGGCTTTGAGTGATGAGAGGGCATTTCATGTACGGAATATAGTAGTGTAGGCATTTTTGAGGAAAAAATATTTAGCTTTTAACAATAACAACAACAAATTAGATGCAACAGTTAAACGGTTGGTAGGATTAATTTGTTACTTTTGGTGGAAAAATCATTGAAGGAAAGGTTTATAATTTCCTTTCTAGAAATAATATACATTTACATGATTATCAATCCTTAGGCGTTAATATTGATAAAAAGTCTATATTTTGGAACTTCTTAAGCATTTGAAGCATTTGAATTAAACGTCATACAGTAGTGCATTGTTATAAAAACCTAAAACATGATGTTACCGATGCATTGTTCCTTCATAGTTCTTAATTTTTTCTCAAAATATATTTTTGAAGTTCTGTCCCATCACTTCATGTTTCTTAAGAGAATTTTTTTTCTCTCAAATTTTCAGTGCTTCTGACATTGAACAACTGAACTCCCAAAAACTAAAAAAATTCTAAATTTTAAATTTTTTATTATTTTTCCACTGATTCTTTGAAACTCATAAAGGTAGTTGACAAAAATTTTAGAGTAATGAGCAAAAACTAATTTTCAAGCAATTACTTATGAACCAGTTTGCAAAGCTTTCAGCTGACAGACAATATGTTCAGAAGCAAAGGTATTTGAACTCGCTAAAGTAAATAAAAATGCGACAAAATAAACAAACGAAAGCATACTCTATTGTAGTTGACAATTTTTGCTCTGAAATATTTGGCGACCTTTTGAATTTGTGGCATGAAAAATTGTTTTGCCATTAAAAAAAAGCAAAAAAAACTAACAAAAAATAAATAAATAATTAGCCTAAATACTTGCTGAAAAGAATAAGTGTATATGTATAGTCATTTATATATATTTATATTTATGTGCAAATATATGTATATATATACATTCAGTTTTGTTTATACTTGCCAACGGATTCTGCTTTCCACTTAAAGAATATTATTGTTGTGCTTTTCTACTCTCAGTAAATAGTATTATCATTGCCATTTGTCAGGCTTTTGCTTTACTTTCCGCTCTTTTCTTTTTATATTCAATTTGTGAAAGCAAAAAAGCGAAATTGAATTAATAATAATAAAGCGCAACGAATTAGCAATAAATATATTTAGTTAAGCTTATTAGTCACTTTAAATTATTAAATTTTCACACTTGGTACCAAGTAGAGTGGAAGGAATTGGGAAATGTTGCAAACACAAATATTTTTCTAACAAAATGGCAACCGAAAAATACTTTTAACAACTTTCCAAAATGAGGAAGTGATTGAATTTGATTAGTTGTTTTTTAAGCTAATTAGATCGGTAGATGTCGCTACAGTCAATTTATCAAGAAAAATCGTATTTATCATCTAATTTGGACACTATTCGGGATTTATAGTTGCGAGAGGAAGAGAACTGCATTTGTAAAAAAGTAATCCGCTAGGTGAAGCTAGCTTCAATTATTACCAATACTGAAATATATCATGCAATATTGTCTATATGATGGATGTGTAATCTATTTCGAGTATAGAAAAACGTTCAGCCTTTTTATACTCTCGCAACCTGTTGCACAGAGTATCATAGTTTTGTTCACATAACGGTTGTTTGTGTCACCAAGAAATATAAGAGTTAGATATGGGGTTATATATACATAAATGATCAGGATGACGAGTAGATTTGAAATCCGGATGTCTGTCCGTCCGTCTGTCCGTCCGTCCGTCTGTCCGTCTGTCCGTCTGTCCGTCTGTCCGTGCAAGCGATAACTTGAGTAAAAATTAAGATATCTTAATGAAACTTGGAACACATGTTCCTTGGCACCCTGAGGAGGTTGCTTTCGAAAATGGGCAAAATCGGTCCACTGCCACGCCCACAAAATGGTGGAAACCGAAAACTTATACAGTGTCATAACTAAGCCATATATAAAGTTATGAAAATGAAATTTGGAACATAGGATCCCATTAGGGAGGGGCACATTTGGATGTAATTTTTTTGGAAAAGTGGGCGTGACCCGCCCCAAATAGGTTTTTGTATATAACTCGCAAACCAATAAAGTTATATAAGCCAAACTTTCTGCAGTCATTTCTTTTAGCCATTTCCTTATACAGTCCAAAAATGAAAGAAATCGGATAATAACCACGCCCACCTCCCATATAAAGGTTAGGTTGAAAATTACTAAAAGTGAGTTAACTCAGTAACGAAAAACGCCAGAAACACTAAATTTCACATAAGAAATGGCAGGTAGAAGCTGCACTCAGATTTTTTTACAAAATGGAAAATGGGCGTGGCATCGCCCACTTATGGGTCAAAAACCATATCTCAGGAACTACTCGACCGATTTCAATGAAACTTGGTTTGTAATAGTTTTCTTACATCCCAATGATATGTTGTGAAAATAGACCAAATCGCTTCACAACCACGCCAACTTCCTATATACCAGAACTTTGAAGACGATCTGAATTGTTTACTTTACAATATATAAAGTAAGCACTAGTGAAGATATCGGTGCAGAACTTTGCACAAATACTACCTTTATAGTGTGGAAGCCCCATTCTAAAAATCGCCGAAATCGGACCCTAGGTTTTCAAGGCCCCATGTATCGAACATGAGGACCTCGGTGCTTCTAACCTAATATTATGGTTTCCAACTTTCAATGGACTTTATACAATATATATGACGAATATGTGGGTCTAATTGTGTATTATATAATATAAATAAAGTTGAATAAATAAATTGCGAGAGTATAAAATGTTCGGTTACACCCGAACTTAGCCCTTCCTTACTTGTTATTAAGTAAACTTATTGAGTATCCGAATCAACCATATAAAAAGGCAAAAAATGAATTCCACTGTTTTTCTCTATATAATAGATCCAAAATAAACAATTTAAGGTATTTAATAGAAATCGTTTGGCAATAAAAAAATAAAATAGAATGCATCAAAAACATCGAAAAAGAAAGTCGGCGTAAAAACAACTATTTTAATAGGTGATAAATATCTAAATTAAAAAGGTATTTACAGACTTTCAATTAAAAATAATTTTTAATATAATTAATTAATTTAATCAATTTCTTCAAGTTGTACAAAATCGGGGGAATTAGTGATATATTTAATAGACATCCAAAAAACAACAATAAAGTGATTTTATTTTCATTAATTTTTCAACCATCTCGTGTGGTATAACCGATGATTTCGGCATGAATATTTTGAGGGAATAAAAAAAATTCAACGATTTGGTTTCGATTAAATATTTTCTCAAACTATTAGAAAAATGTTGGAAAATTTTCCAGAAATTGTTGCTGCACAGATATTAATAAAATGATAAATAATTTAGTTCAATTATAATCTATATCAGATTTATTAATCACTCCATCAGTTGCATCAATTGAAACCGTTAATAGAAGGAAAGTGCATAACTTCCTTTAGAAAGTTACAGCCAAATATAAAAACACCAAATAACTGATGAAAATCAAAGTGATGGCATTCTATGATTTCTATTTTTCTTATGAAATCGCAATTTAATTGAAAAGCGGCTATAATAGCAAGAAAATCGTAACTTTCATTTCCCGTTAGATGTAGATTAAATTATAACGCCACGAATTTATTAACGAAAAGTGAAAGAGTGGTAAAAAATAGGAAAATACGCGCTACAAACGTACAAAAAAAAATAAATAAAAATAATAAAAAAAAAAATAAAATAGACATGACCACCCATTCATTGAGCAGATCCGCTAGTAACAATCAATTTGTAATCAAATTAATAAAAAAAAATCTTCAAAAGCCACCGGTACACGCAGCAGAACAGTTAGCTATTCAATGCGTACTATACTACAGAGTTTATCATGTGATCAGAGACAACAACAATTACTGAATTTAAGCACCACTTAATGGTTGATAGTAAAAGTGGAGTTGATTAGAAATAAATTACAATAAAAACAACATTAAATGTGTTTATAAAGAGTAGTGAACAACTGTAGCTGCAATAAACAGTAAGCATGTTGGTGCCACAAAATGGGGCAGCATTCAGCAGAGAACGAGTTTGTTTTTATTTTTATCACTTTCCAACAATGTGGAATAAGGTAAAATCAAAATGCAGCCAAAGGTGAAATTCTTACGGTATCATTCACCTGTTGCAAGAGAGCAATATTGAATTCGCTTAATTCAATGATCATTGAATCGAAGCTGGTAGATAAGAATAAGGAAAAAAATCCTTCAAAAATAATCTTCATTTCCATAAAATGTTGTTACTTTTTCATTTCAGTCCTTCTTGGCGATTTTAATAGGTTGAATATATAAACAATGAAGTAATGAAGCTTCAGGTTCAAGGCAAATATTCTTCAATTATTATTTAAAATTAAAGTCGAATGTATAAAGTCGATTTTTTTCAAAATCAACTATAATGATATCAAAATTAAATATCTCACCAAAGACTTCCTCGTATTAAAATCATTTACACCCCACAGCACTTTCTACGGTTTCTACACTTTCTGAAGAATGTTCAGATTTATATCAAAGCAAAAAAACAATTAAATCTTTTTGCACAGTGAGCTTTCACACACACTCTTCATTAAAAGCACATATTCTCATTTAATTCGAGTATCAGCAGCAAAGCTTCCGATCGCATCAAACACCTGCGTAAATTAAAAAGTGAAAGAACTCACAAGCGCCGCACAGGCACCCAAATGAGCGGAAATGTAAAACGGGGAGAAAAAACAATCAAATAAAAAAACTGTAAGCTTTTATAATGAAGACTACACACGTAAAGTGACAGAAATTCTAAGCCATCAAAGACAAAAACAAAGAAGGAAAACAGAAGTAGCAGATGTAATGCCGCCCAAATGCACAGCGACACGCAACGAACTGTAAATTTTACACTTCCACTTTCGAAAAAAAGTGAAAAGCTGTCGACGGCAAAGTTACATGCTTTATGCTTACGTGCTTGTGGTTACATACATACACACATATATTTTTAGATTTATGTGAATACAAATTTGTGAAAATGCGTGTGTAAAGCTGAAGTAAAGTTATTAAAAGGCTTTTATTACATTGAAATTATATATGTCTGCATAAAACATAAAGAAATCATAAAACTAAAAAAACACGAATTAAATAAGATTTTAACGCAAAATAAAAGTGATTTCGATAAAAAATATTATAAAAATGTTCATATTTTTTTAAGTTTTATTATTTAGTGCTTTAAAGTTTATATAAATCGTATATGAATTATTGAAGAAAAAATACTACATCAAACATTTCGTCATGCTTAGGCAAGTCTTATAATTTGACAGCATCTGCAAATCTTGTATTTGCTGACGGAGTAATCTGAGAAACGTGAATTCTAAAATGGTAAAGTCGTAAGCAATCATTAGAGTCACGCAAGAGTTTCACTTTCTTTTGCGACATTAGCGATATGTTTTTTTGAAAGATCTTAAAAATGTGTGCACTAAATATAAATAAACAGTATCTACTTTTGGACGAAATAATATATGTTGCTTGTGCCACTGTTCTAGTATAGTAAATCACCGTTATCTTGAGGCCTATAATTCAGAAGCTTAATAAAATGTCTGATAAATATTTTATATAAAGATTTCTGTATAAGAGAATGGCACAGAGACTGCTCATTTATTGGTAAATTTGTATCGTCTTAACCCAAAGACTTGAAATGTGTTGGATGCACTCAGCACATGTAAACGCATGGCTCTATTATTATGCAAATTCATTTGATCGTAGTGCTTTCCATGCATTTAAGGGGACCCCCCATTCTCGGTTTCAAAAAATCGATTTTTTTTAATTTAATTCGAACCTATAACTATTCAAGAATGTTCCTTTAAAATTTCAAGTGAAAATTTCATAAACTCTTGAAGATATAGCCGATAGAAAAATGAACGTAGGTAGGTTTTATATCCAAGAATTTGCTTCTCAAAACTTTCAGCGCGTTTCTCGAAACAGTGTTCTTACGACTGACGCATGAGGTTACTCAAAACCTATTAATCCAATTGGTTCCAAATTTTAATACTTTATTCTATACATATATAGCTATGGTATGAACTAGGATAAGTCAAAGCGGTGAAGATCTTCTTTACTATTCAACTTGATTTGTGGCTGAAAAAAGGTGATTTTCAAAAAAAAATTCAGAGGTCCGCCATTTTGTTAATTTTTGTGCGAAATTAATAATCCTAGTTCATACCAGAGCCAACATGTACTCTTTCTAACCCCGTAGGAATTTTTTGTTTCGATGTTCTAGTGATCGGAAATCACACGCGCCGCCAAAAAGAAGGGTTTTTCGATCGCTAAAAACAACGACAACAAAAAAAATTATATAAATTTTTTTCCTTCTTTTTTAAGGCTTCAAATAAATGTAGGCAATGTTACAACCCTAAAAAATAATTTATGTTCATTTACCAGCCCATTGGAAATCGTCAAAATTTGAAATCGAGAATGGATGGGCCTTAAGCTTATAGATTAAAACGGCGCTAATATTTTTGGTTGCCGATAAGTCAATCAGTTGGATTCGTGGAGGAAGTGGGAGTAAATTTTTTTCGAGGAGCGGGTGTACAAAAAGCTGTAACTATAAACTAAAATTTATATTTATGTTATCGAAACATGTGTTAATAAATTATAATAAACTTAAAGCTATATCTATTTACTGGTCATAGAAAAAAAAATCTTTAAAAACCCTAAAAACAGGCTGTCACATGGGATGACCCCCTTAACCTAATAGCAATAGACTTCATATATAAATAAGTGTCATGCCACAAAAATAATTTTATCCTTGAGAGAAAAATTATTTTCATGAAAATTATAAAATGTTTAATGAATTTGAAGAGTTTAGATGAAAAACTAAAGTCCAAATTAAATTTTGCATTCCTTATAAAAAATAAATTTTACCGATTCGTAATGATCTAATCTATACTACTATTATAAAGAGGAAAGATTTGGATGTATATTTGTATTGAATAACCTACTGTGTAGATTTCAAAAATTCTTTCACTATTGGAAAACTACATTCACCCCGAGTAACATTGGCTATATTTATTGCTAGAATCTCAACTTTCTGGAAATAGTTTCCAGGTGAGAGTATCAAAAAGACTCTGTGATGGAGAATATTAATCTGAAACTGAAAATCGTCTTGCAAGTCATTCTCTCCGCTTCGCAATCGCGTGCCAGAAAGTCGAGTAACGAGCGGTCGCAGCTGCTTGCTGAACAAAATTTCAAAACCTGCCAAATACACGCTTGAGGGTCGAGAATTAGCGTAGCTGCACACGCTTGAAGAACAAAATATTAGAAATATACAAGCTCGCACTAGGACGTTGAACTCTAAGCGTTCCCAACGCCTTCATAGAGGTTGTAATCAAGTTTCATGTCCGAATTTTCTAATTTTACTGTTATATGAACCCACGCAAGAAACGGCAATGTACATACATATGTATGGAGAGTTGTAAAAACTAATATCTTTTGAAATTTTGTTTGAACCTGTACGAAGCCGGAGCGGCCTGCTAGGCGTAAAAAACATATATGTACATTTCTAAATAAAAGACTTTGACCAAATGTTTTCCACAAAAGTTAAACATTTCACCTGCAGTATTGAGCTGCAAGTTAATTTCTCTCCTCGGAAGTTTTTTATAGATATTTACATATATAAACACACAAATATATACAATACAAACAACGTACATATATAATAATAAAAGTAAACAAAATATTCGTAAAAATTTAGTATACAATCTTTTTATTGCTAAGCAACGGAGAAAAACTATAATAACTGTAGTTGAGATGCGTTACTTTTATCACACCAACTCTCTTTTATAACATAAAACACTTGATACTAAAAGTAAAGTATCGTTCAAAGTGCAACTTGGACGGCAGCATCAATAAAATTATAGCGGTTAACAAAGTTAAACAGTTAAAGTCAGTCTAAACATCTGTTTTAGACAGCATCCAAAAGACTACAAAGATACTAAAACACACAAAAAATATAACACACGTGAACTGAAATTCTCAGAATTTCCCAAACTCTTTCAATGCATTACTGGACTTACTTCGGCTGTCATTCATATTTTCGGGTTTTATTGTTATTGTATTTCCGTTGATAATACTCTCCATTGTTGTGTGAGCATCATTTTGGAAGTTTTTTTATTATTTGAGGAAGTGGAAATGAGTTACAAATTCCAAACTAATAACTGTAAGATTTTCTTGGTATAAAAGCAAAATATTGTATTCTCGTAATTGTAGAGCTAAAATTTTGGGAAAGATTATATGAAAGGGCTACTGAGTGGGTATAAGAAGACTTAAGCGACAAACTTGACAGAATTGTTCAAATAGGTTTGTCGCTTAAATCTTTTGTTTATTTATTAAGATTGGTATGTATCAAAAAATCAGCTCGTAATTTAAAAGCTGACACTAAACTCTGAATTAGCTATACATACAAGTAAAACTGGAATTTTAATATAAAACTTTACGAGGCATCCTTTGGATATAATATATAACATAGATATAATCAAATATAAAGAAATAAATTATAATAAAATAAAGCATTTATTTTTTTTTCTAATTTCAGTCAATTTGAAAATAATCTAAAAAAATCAACAATGCGACACCGACAGCGCTCATTACACACACACAATGCAATATCTCACCTTTTGCTGTTAACACTACTAATAGCTGCACCCATAGCTTCAAGCGCCGCCAGACACTCGCGCACCGGCTTAGCTGACAATGATAAGCCAGCTGTTGAGGCTACAGGTGCAACACCAAAGGCGCAATTAGAAGAAGGAAGGTATGACAGCGGCAATTCAGAAGCGATTGTCGCAAGTGAAGCGCAGAAAACTGGGAGTGCTCCCGATGCGACTAAAGAAGATTCGCCGGTGGCGCTAGAGAACAATGAAGGAAAAGCTCTATCACAGAAAGAAGTAGAAACAAAAGACGCAGAGCAATTGCAGCAAGAAAACAAGGAGCTGCAGATAGATATTGGTGATATTGGTGATGAAGACATCGAATTCATAGATAATGCCGGCGAAGACAGTAGTGATATTGGCAATGATCAAGACAGCAATTTACAAGAGTGTGACAAAGAGTTAATTGGTTTCGAGATTACTACTGGGTGAGTGGTTACAATAATATAATAGAACGTAAATAGAATCGAATAGAAGGGAAAGTCATATTTTGTTTTCGAGAGCAGTATTTGCTTATGGAAGCGATTCCAAAATTTAACGATAAACTCCTAAATGTAGGCAATATTTTGAGTAAAAACCTCGTTAACTATTTAAAACAAATTTTGGGATTAGAGAAATACTAACTACGTTCTTTAGTAACAAAAAGTGATCGCCAAGGGATCGCTAGAACTCGAGTTGGATTAGTTTAAAATTTTTTAAAATTATTTTATATGTTCGTCTACTCTTCTGGAATGAAGTCTCGTATTTTTTTATAACTTCAATAATTTTCATCAATACAGTTATGTCTTCTCGGCTCCCGGAAAGTTGTTGACTTCCATGCCCGGTACCTTGATGCTGACCGACTGTTTGGACGCCTGTCGCAAGGATTCCGCCTGCCATTCGGCAAACTATGAGACGGGCTTATGTGTACTCTTCTCGGCGAACGCAGATAAGTTGCCAGGTGGGTTTTGAAGAAATTATATTAAAAATATGAAATTTTTTTAAATTTATTTTCAAAGAAATTTATCAATAAATAAAACTTAAAAAATTTAATTTCTTTTAAAATTAATGTAAAGTCATATTCTTCCTTAATCACCAAAACAGGAGCTCTTGCCAAGTCTCAGTTCCCAGTATTTACGCTTTATGCCCAAAAGTCTTGTCTCAGCAAACGTCCGTGCTCTCGTGCTTGGTATATTGATCGTGTTCAGGGCCTGAAATTGAATGGCTATGTGAAACGCAAATTCCCAGCTGAAACTCGTCGTGATTGCATAGAGTTATGTTTGGCTCAAACGGAGTTCACGTGCAGGTGAGTCGAATAATAGAACGATGAAATAGATGGACAGATAGTAGAAATAGAGCTAAATCAAAGGAGCTGAATTGCATAAAATAATATTTGGAATTATTTTTTTGCACAAATGTAGTAAAATTGATCGCTATCTTCAACTATACCCAATCAAAATATTTTGTGCCTTTATTTGACTTTGCGCAGACTTAATAAATTCATAATTCGTAAATTCAAGCTAAAGATTATTTATCAGTCTTCTTATCTCTATTAATACATGCCATATATCTCGTCCTACTAATCAATAAAGCAAAATTAATTAATCAATCAGCACTTCTTTACTCAACACTGTGGTGATCGCCGCTTATTAGCCATAATTACTTATTCAATCTAATGCATTTATTGGGGCGTCGATATGCTCTTTCGCAAACTGACACACGTCCACGACCAAATAGAGAATAAATTAGTTTTTAATGCACCAGCTGTTGTGCCATAATGGGTGCTTTGAAATTCGCGCAAACGCTCATCACTCAACGCGCTTCAGTCGGCCGCGCGCGCCATTCACGCGCCGTCATTCATAACGCCGCGCCGAACGATCGTGTTGATGCCTTTAATAGCTTAATCAGTTGCGAATAATGGCTGGCTGGCGCGCTCAATAGTAGCGCGCGGTGAGCGGCCAAGCAAGCGGGACACCAGATTTATGTGTGATCAATTTGGCGAAAATCTGGCGAAGAGCTGAGCGGTGTGCCGCTAACCTTAAACATAGTCATAACGCTTTTAGTTGAACAACATTTCATGACGCTTTTTATAGCCTGGCATTAGCAAGAAAACAACTACAAAAATAGCAACAACTTAAGTTTTAATCTTCTTTTTTCCTCTCACTAATCCGCCACTTTGTTTTGGCATTCCTTTCTTCTTTCTCCGCAGATCTGCCAATTTCGAACGCATTACAAAAACTTGTGAACTCTCCGAAATGGATCGCATGACGCTGAGCGGCAACAGCGCATTCCAGCAGCAAGCGACTGTCGATTATCTGGAGAATAACTGCGCCGATGAGCCAAATAAATTGTGTGAATTCAAGCGCTTACCCGGACGCATATTGAAAACGGTCGATTCGGTGTATCAGGATATTGGCAGTTTTGATGAGTGTCGTGATTTATGTTTGAATGCGCCATACAGGTAAGTCCAGCAGGTGCCACGGGCAACAGCAAAAACAAAACAAAAAATATAAAATGAGATATGAGTACATAAACCTGTAAACGGCATAATAAAAGAGTGAAAAAAGTAATAATAATAAACCCGCCGAGTGCATAGCTGATTTGCTGCCTTAAGAGTCGCTCAACTCTCGGCGGACTCAGCCTTAGCACAGCTGTCAGGCACAGTTAGGCACATACAGTTGCACTTATAAGTACGCGCACCATAATTGTAGGTTGCAATGACGTTCGATAATAGCCAATACTCGTATATTAACATGTCAATATATCATGTGTGGTGGCATGCAACATGACATGGCGGGATGCCGCCAACGCGTGCTTGTTATTATTTATGGCTTTTGGAAGTTATTTTCTTATTGTGTTATGTAATAGCTGCTACGTTGTGGGCTCGTTGTAAGACAATATTTTAATAATCTTCTGAGAAAATGTCTAGAATGAAGAAGAGGTCAGCATAATTAAAAGCCACCCAAGATGAGTGATTTGAGTTTACGACTACCGTTTTATATTTTGAGGAACAGGAGATGTCGCAAGCTCGAACTCGACTCCCTTAACTGACTTTCTCTCGAACGTTTCTAACTTATTCCCAACCCAATCACTCCGCGTCTCCCCTACAGATGCCACTCGTATGACTATGGTGACACCGGTGATATGGTCTGCCGTCTCTCGCATCATAGCCGTATCACACTCAATGACGTGCAGGATCCATACCTCGATGTACCCGAAGCGACGACATACGAACTCTCATCGTGCTACAATGTGACGATTGAATGTGGCGCTGGTGATATGATTGCACGCATACGCACCTCAAAACTCTTCGATGGCAAGGTGTACGCTAAGGGCTCTCCCAAATCATGCGCCGTGGATGTGAAGAGCTCACTGGAATTTGAACTGCATATGGGTTATCAGAATCTCGAATGCAATGTGCGTCAAAGCAACTCGGGTCGCTATATGAACGATGTGGTGATACAACATCACGACACCATTGTGACCTCCTCCGATTTGGGTTTGGCTGTGACGTGTCACTATGATTTGGCGAATAAAACGGTGTCGAATAAGGTGTTGCTCGATATCAAGGATGACTTCGAACCTGCGCTGAGTGAAGAAGTGATCGTCGATTCGCCGAATGTATTGATGAAGATTACATCACGTGATGGCAGCGATGTGATGCGCACAGCGGAAGTTGGTGATCCGTTGGCGCTGAAGTTTGAGATTCTGGATGCTCAGAGTCCGTATGAGATATTTGTGCGTGAGCTCGTGGCCATGGATGGTAGTGATAATGCGGAGATTACATTGATCGATTCGCATGGTTGTCCCACCGATCAATTTATAATGGGTCCCATTTACAAGAGTTCGGGTTCGGGTAAAATATTACTCGCACACTTTGATGCCTTCAAATTTCCTACATCGGAGTTGGTACAATTCCGCGCTTTGGTCACACCCTGTATGCCTAGTTGTGAGCCGGTGCAGTGCAATCAAGAGGATATCGGCGGTGAATTCAAGTCAATGAGTTCGTATGGACGCAGACGGCGCTCGCTGAATGGAACAGGTGAGCGGATAACTGAGTTTAAGGGTTCGAAAAGAGTTTACAATTTCTTATTTCATACTTCTTCTTGAATACGATCTGATTTCAAAAATTTCAATTTCTACTATTGAAACAAATTTCTTCTTTTTTATTCCTTTTATTAATTTAACCAGCTTTTGAGGGTACTGCATACACCAACCACGAGCTGCAACAGCAACTGCAGGAGGAACAACAGCAACAACTCATAAATCGACAACAACTTTTACGCCTGCGCAGTAAACGTGCTGCAGTTGCCTCCACCTCGACCACAACCAAACAGCCTAGCCAAGAGGACCTGTTGTTGGTGCAATCAATTCAGATCACCGACAAATTTGGCTTCGACAAGCAACGCCAACAGAAACACACCAAAGCGAATGATGACAACGAGAAGACACTCATTGGCGGCGTAGTTGAGCTCGGATATTGCGTTAATGGCATCGGTAAGTGAATGCTACTTTACGAGAATTTAAATGAGCGTAAGCGTTAAGTACAGAATTTATATGTGACCAATGTAACTGAGTGTATGTAGTTAGTTGAGCCGATTAAGAGGAAAGATAATTGTTTAGGAACCTGATTAATGAGTTACAGTGCAGAAACTTTGAAGAGATAAGAACCTATAGTGAAAGTCTAGAGAGAACTTCGGTCAAATATAGAGTTCTATTATTGCAATATAAAGACAAATCGATGAGTAGCTAGTCAGTTTTCAAAACTCCTAACTCTCTCCCTCAGGTCTTGTATTGGCTGTCACCGTTTTTCTGCTAGCACAATTGGCTATAATTGCTGTCTGGACCTACTTGCGTCAACGGAGACGAAAGCCCACAGGCAGTGAAAGACCTAGCAGTTCGAAAGCTTACACCACGCGCTCTGGCAACACTGCAAAAAGCGCCACAGCTATGAACAAAAACTCATCAAGCACACGAACGGAGTCGCTGTGCAAAGTTTACGACCGAGCTTTCGATGGGCGTCATGGAAGGCAATTTTAAATAAATATACACGATTTTTGCAAATAAAATTTGGTAGAAGGGACACAACCGTGGATCATAATTTATATGGAAAGTTCTGATTTGAAGAGAAAATGAAGGACACACGAATTTAGAATAAGATAAGCAGCGATTAGAAGAAACGAAAAATAGTTTACAAATTTATTTAATATTTAATCGAATCATTAGTAAGTATAACGCAGAAACTCATGAAAATATGCACTTCAATTTCACTATTTATTATAAATGCCATGAATTCTTAATTGACTTAATTTAGAAGCATAAATACGACACATTAATAGGCGTTTCGGGCAACCACTTAAATGTATCAATTAGAAAATGACTCTCCATATTAGTTTGAACAGATTCTTAATTGACTAAATTAGTGGTTTGTTTGAAACGACTATAAGTGTGCCTGTCTCAAATGGAGACAATTAAGAACTATTTTATTGCATTTATTTTAATTCAATCAATTTATGTTCGTTTAGTAGAAAACTTAAATATACTCCCATCTATTTATTTAATAAGCATACGCATATTTTTAATTTAGTCCATTAAGTTAAAAATGTAAAAGAGTTCGATAAATAAAAATATTTTAATATACTTATAAAATGAAGCATCTTATATTAATTTATGCAGTGGGTTTAAGAGAAAATCGTTCGTGGTTGTCAAGTAAGTATTGGGCGCAACTGTTACTCTCTCTCTCTCTTAGTTTTTTGTTTGTTTTGTTTTTTCAGTTTTTAGCTTCGATTAACGACAAAATTCTGAGCTTTATCAAAAAAGAAAGAAATCATGCTGACTGATAGTGAAAATAGTAAGTAATAGTGTTTTAAACATTTTTGAAAGAATAGCATTTATTATCTTAACGCAAATCAATTGAAACACCTAATAAATATGGATTCATTATACCCAGTTCACACAGGTTATTTAGTTAAGGCAATTCATATCTAAATTAACTAATTGTGTCAAGTTAGCTTAAGCAATAAATATTTGACTGTGCTCAATTAAATTTGATTTTGTAGAGTAATAACGAGATTTTAATTGAATTCTATGACTTACAGCAGAAATATTGACATTTTTAATCAATACCCTCAATTTAAGATTGAAATCTAGCTTTGTGCAGGAACATAGAGGAATAGCTACATATTCGATCGTTTTCCTTACATCATTAAACGCATTCTACAGAGTTGCAAAGGTAGTTTTGAATTAATTAATACATAATTGGTAATTGAGACAATTAGGTGAATTTGGAACAATCAAGGAGTAGTTTGCTGACATTTTTTTTATTTATTAGTCAACGATATGAAAAACAAGTTATAGTTCAATGAATGAAATTATCCTTTTAATAATATTTTAGTTAGATTTAGACTTTAGCGACAGATTGTGAGTACAAAATAATAAAAACTTAGTCAGACAATTTTTTTAAGAATTTGGGACAAGTTAACGAATATTTCATATATACTAGGTGTGTTCAAAAAAATACCGTGAAATTTCAGTTTTTGGGAACATTGTTTATTGATTCCTCTAAACAAGTACAATTTTATTAACTATCCTATATAGATACTATGATTAAAACGGTTTCTACTCATAATGGAACATTCTGACAACGAATTCCACTATGGACACGTCTCATAGACTACGATCGTTAACTTGGCCATAAAAATTTGCTAAAGGAATGGCAAAAGATATTTCTATGAGTCTTCCACAATATGGTATGTTTATGACGGCGACATTTGTTTTTTAGTAAGAAAGGCGAAGTTATGCTTTTCCATACTTATTATGATTTCTTAAACTAGATCTAGGTCATATTCGTATCAAACTTCGCTAATAACCCGATTAAAACACACACAAATGTTGCTAAAGAGAGTATTATAGTTTTGTTCACATAACGGTTGTTTGTAACACCCAAAACTAAACGAGTTAGATATGGGGTTATATATACCAAAGTGATCAGGGTGAAGAGTGGAGTTCAAATCCGAATGTCTGTCTGTCCGTCCGTCCGTCCGTCTGTGCAAGCTGTAACTTGAGTAAAAATTAAGATATCTTGATGAAACTTGGCACACTTATTTCTTGGCACCATAGGAAGGTTGCTTGAAAGAAAATGAGCAAAATCGGACCACTGCCACGCCCACAAAATGGCGAAAACCGAAAACACATAAAGTGCCATAACTAAGCCATAAATAAAGCTATGGAAATAAAATTTGGTATGAAGGATCGCACTATGAAGGGGCATATTTGGATGTAATTTTTTTGGGGAAGTGGGCATGGCCCCGCCCCCTACTAAGTTTTTTGTACATATCTCGCAAACCAATAGAGCTATATAAACCAAACTTTCTGCAGTCGTTTTTTTTTAGCCACTTCCTAATACAGTCCAAAAATTAAAGAAATCGGATCATAACCACGCCCACCTCCCATACAAAAGTTAGGTTGAAAATTACTAAAAGTGGGTTAACTCACTAACGAAAAACGTCAGAAACACTAAATTTTGCAGAAGAAATAGCAGAAGGGAGCTGTACTCAGATTTTTTTTACAAAATGGCGGCGTCGCCCACTTAGGGGTCAAAAACCATATCTCAGGAACTACTCGACCGATTTCAATGAAACTTGGTTTGTAATAGTTTCCTTACATCCCAATGATATGTTTCGATAGGCCAAATCGCTTCACAACTACGCCTACTTCCTATATACCAGAACTTTTAAGACGATCTGAATCGTTTACTTTACAATATACAAAGTAAGTACTAGTGAAGATATCGATGCAGAACTTTGCACAAATACTACCTTTATAGTGTGGCAGCTCCATTCTAAAAATCGCCGAAATCGGACCAAAGGTTTTCAAGGCTCCATTAATCGAACATGAGGACCTCGGTGCTTCTAACCTAATATTAGGGTTTCCAACTTTCAATGGACTTTATACAATATATATGACGAATATGTACAATATTAATTAAGTTAAATAAATAAATTGCGAGAGTATAAAATGTTCGGTTACACCCGAACTTAGCCCTTCCTTACTTGTTTTATACTATTTTTAAGACTTTGAAGTCCCATTGTATGGTCTACATACTGTGTATTTTTAAATATTTAAATTTATTTTGATTTTATGCTAGCTGGCAACGCTACACAATTATATTTTCTGCGATAAATCATATTTGGAGACACAGAAACACCGGCACCCATAAATCGTTTTGAGCCTTCGAAAACACAGACTGAAAAGCAAATATTGAAAGAGGTTCACGGAAACAAGGTTAACAAGGCGAAATTAATCGAAATATATCTGTGTCAATAAATACCGAAAATAACTGTATTTTTATTGCGTTCTAAATATGTACGCGCTCGTTAGCGATCCGCACAGTGGCAAGTGCAGTGAAATTGGTGCAAATTGGCGAAAACTGGATGATGATGAGGCAAAATAGTTTTACGAGGTTAAGAGGATGCATGTATGCACATGACTATGTTTGTAGGAGAATGTATCTTTATGCATGTGTGTGTGTGTGCGATCACAAAGCGCATAAAATCGCAGAGTAAATATGAACTGGATTTCGCTGGCAATAAAAGGTGAAGTCAAATCGATTTATTATGGATACATCTACTGCAGGCAGCACTTGCAAGGCAATGCAAAAACAACAAAAACAGCGCATGAATTGTATGGAAATTGCATTGTTGCATGCAACACTAACAGCACGGCAATTAAATTCCGTCGCAAATATTTTCGCTGCTAACGCGCATTGAATCATTAACATCAAGTGTGAGTGCGAGTGTGTGTGTGTGTGTGCAGGTATTTATACAAATTACAGCGTAGTTAGTGAGATTTCTTATATATGTATGTATGTGTGTGTAGCTGCATGCCGCCGATGAAATTGCATGCTTAGAGAATTTACCGTAAAAGAATTTAATTGAGTTGCAGCAATTGTCGTTGCACTGCCAACGCTGTGGCAAGGTGCAAGATGTCGCCCATTTGAAGCATGCAACACGTGTGGAATTGTTGCAAGTACTTTGGATGGCAACACACTTTACGATCTGTGTGTGCTGCTGCTGATGATGATGATGCTGCTGTTGGTGACGCTGATGGTGGTGATGACAATGCAACATTCGTTGCTGCAGCAGGAAACTGACCGCAAGCATGACACTTCCACTGTCATTTCAATGTTGCAAGTGTGTGTTGCCAGTAGCTTCAAAGTGTTGCAAGTAAGCGTCACTTGACTATTGTCAGCCAGCTAAAGCTCTCCACGGTGCCAGCAACAACAACAAAAATTCGAAAAGGCAATAACAACAACAAAGCTATAAAAGTCAACAACAACAATAAATACAGTGATAGTAATTGTGACAACAACAACAAACAACCGCAACAAGTGCCACTGCAACACCTTGATCACCGTTCAGCAATTGGCCTTGGCTGTCGCCCAAACAGAAACACCAACTCACTGTGGCAAGTGCAACGCGACAGATGTTGCCAACTCATGCAACTTGTAATAATTGCGAGCCATTCGCCAGGCAAGAAGCTGTAAAAAAGCCGTAGTTAGTTTGAAAAAAGCAAAAACAAAACGAAAAGAAGTCGCTTAGAAAAAGCGAAATCTGCTGCTGGGCAAACAAGTCCATTCGCTTCAACGCATAGTTAACGGTTTCGCCAAGCAATACCAAGTGCAAGAAGGAAAGAAGGAAGTCGTGCAGTGGGAATGGAAGAGCAATTGAGGTGTTGCGCCGACAGTGAGAGTATGGAAAACTTAGAAAAGCGAGCAGAGCAACTCGCAGCACTCGTATTGAATTTCCATCAGCGGCATTTGTTGGCAGTGAATTGACAGATTTGACCAGCCCACATACACGCACACACTCTCATCGCGATATTGGCTCGAGGTGTCATTAATCAGTTATGACATAGTGTTGGAATGTTAAGTGCTTTACAATGTGAAATTAAAAGTAATCAGTGGCAACGCTTCAATGCATCAAACAGGAAAGTAAATACATATGATAGCTGAAGTTCAATTTGACTTGTTGTGCAAATTCTACGTGGTTGGGAGACATTTATTTGTAGAGAAAGGATATTTTAGTTGTGTTTGAATAAAATTAAAATATTTTTTCCGTGCTGAGTGTTTTTGAGTTTAAAGATGACTGAAATCACAGAGTTCCCAACTGTTTATCTTTACGTTCTATGTATAGACAATCAATACGATGCTTTATTCTTAAATGTGTTGAACAGTCCCATAACATATAAGACGATACCTGAAAGCACTCTATTTTTTAGGAAAATCTTCTAAAGTCAGATCTAAAAGTTTATATTGTACCGAAAGACGATTGATATTTGACCTATAACCATATCTCTTATAGTCTCACATTCAGCTTACTCACTTCGGAATAATTTTAGCGCCGTTTACATAGTGAAAAACCCTGTCCGAATGGAAGTTTATTTAGATTTTATTGTAAAGGTATGCTAGTCAATTATATGTTCTTCCGCTACCCTCTTCTAAGCAAATTTTTTTCAGTGAGCAATTTTGATAAAAATACTTTCTTAACCCTGGAAAGTCATGCCTCGTCGTTTCGACGACGCGAGTGTTTATTTTGTACAAAAGCCGAATGAATCAGGGCTGTGAAAATTGTATTTATTTAATAAAAGATTTAAGAAAAACTGTTTGATATTGTTTTATTTAGAAGATATATAAACCAGGTAATGTGAATATATTGATTTTAGTAGGTTTTGATAGGTAGGATAATATATTAAGGACTTTGAGTAATGCCGTCGTCGAATCGACGAGGGATGACCTCTACTTTTTAAAAATAGCGATGACCTTCTAGGGTTAAATCAGACGCTCATTCTAACGCTTGTCAGAGCGCGTACTTGCAAGAAAACTTTTCAGTTGAAGCTCCTTTAAATCCGGACATATTTTTTAAGAAATTTCAACACTTAATGGTCCATTATTACACAGTATTCTGTATCCGTAGTCACATATATATATTATAGTATTTTACATATATTATTTATGTATGATATTACCTTATCCCGATATGATTTCTGGTCATTATTCATTCTTAACGAGATCCATAGCTAAATAAACAATATTTAGACACACTGAAGGTACCAAATATTGTTGGTCTCTTTACTCCCACTACAATATGCCTTCCATGTTGAGCTTGAGAGTTTAAGCCTTAGCTGATGACTTAAGGTCAAAGTAATCTGAAAGATCCATATTTTATAATATTTCTATACATTTTAGAAATAGAAAGTATATATCTCTCAAATCTTATAGTTAAATGATATCCTCCATCAGACCTTAAGAGCTTACCAGACATTTTCTAATACACTCAGTATAGTAATAGTAATATTCACGGCTTTTAACAAAAAATATTTTTTGGTCACCTCATTCCAAGACTTATATATAAAGGTAGAATATGTCCAGTTGTAATAAATAAATCCAGAGATTGTTTAATACTAGCCAAAAATTAACCATAAACCAATATTTTTTTTTTTTTAATTTTAGAATCACAACTTCAAAGTAGCAGCAATGCATTTTGTCCACCACGTTTTATTACACTCTTACGTAATAGTAACGGTAATACCATTGACCCAGCAGCATATTGCAAGCCAAAGAATGCACACACGCACACACACTTAGACTCTAAGTAGTGAGTAAAGATTAATGTATTCATTGATTAATAACAGCGATTGCCAAGACAGATGTGCTTAGCTTTATCGGAGTGACTGCCGGAAAATGAAAGATTTTATTGAAAAATAGTCACACACACATACAAAGAAACTAATTGATATTGACAAAGACAAAAAGATGTGAGTTGAATGCACATTGTATGCGAATATGAGCGGCTTCATGTTTGAGTGTGTGTATGTTTTTTATATAAACACAAACTCGAGTTTATCTACTGTAGTCTTCAGTCATTAATCAATGAAAAGCTATTTTGAGCTAACATGCCGGCATAAGTTATAGAGAATTTATTTAACAACTTGCTGCTAAAGACTTTCTTAATATTAAATTACTTAAGTTCTATATACGTATAGTTATTAGGTCTATTTAAAGAACATATGCTGAGTAAATAAAACAAACTTGAGAAAGTCATACATACTCTGTAACCTTAGTATATGGTGTATTAAACACACCCTTCATTGCTAATACATTTTAAAATGCATACTAATTTGCCATTTAATAGTAGTGATTTAAATTTATTTGATTTTTCTAATGAAGGGTGAAGCGTTTGGCTGACCAAGCATAAAGTGCCTTTAACCACAACTATACTTAGGCAATGTACTTATTCTAATATTATATGTACTAGGGTGCTTCATTTGAATAGAGTTGGTCAAAACAATATCCTTTCTTTACAAGCTATTTTAATTTTTTTCTTTCAAATAGAGAATTTCGACCCAGCATACCATAATACCATGTCATACAGAAAATAGTTTGAAATTGAATAATCTTACCTAACCTTTTCAAGTAAACCTATTGTGAATTTACTTATCTTACTGCTAAGCAAATAATAAACAATAAAATTCCAAGTTTAAATTAAAGAGCGTTAGCTTATATAAAGAACCCGGATCCGCGCTATTAGCTACAACTTACCCTGAAAAAATTTCAGTTTACTATTTCTCTATAAAAATTGTTGCCTACATTTGGGAGTGCTGCTTTAAAACATGGTAACATGGAATATACTAACTATACTACTAAGGCTCTATATATTTATATATAAGTAGATAGTAGAGGGGTAATAATTGGGGTAATAAGATATTACATCTATTTCGACGCCAAAATACAAACGAAACTCAATTTGCACTAGCTAAAATATATTCAACCCTAGTATGAGTAAATTTATCTGAGAGCACGTGCTTTATTTTAAATTTCTTACTTTGTAACCAGTACCTAACAAAAACCAACCAAGAGAGATGTCACAACGGTCAACTGAGAGGTTAATCATTGTAATTTATGGTTGACAGAAAACTTAACTTAGCTGTGGTCGCTATATGTTTACATGCATATGACCTGATGGTTAAACACACGCTTAGAATGAAATAATAAATATCTACTCATAAGAGTATCTAGATATATATTCCGACGCGTTCTTTTTGTTATAAGCATTTTGTAGTTCTGCGTGGGCGAACTAACTGGTATAAGTAAGAGTTTAGTAATAGTGATGAAGTATAGTAATCCAATAGCATAGACAAGTTAGAAGAGGTGTGTCCTATGAGTGTTTAAGGTTAGTAAAACTATTATTAATATTAGTGGGTTGGGTTTATTGGGAATGTATATTACCTTATTTTCGCTTAGTTAGGTGATTCTTGGAATGAGATGTGTGAATATTTCAATATTGTCCAGTCCATGTCAATGCGATGTCTTTTTAATATTTTTTCGTTTCTTATTTTGCTTTAATTTTTAAGGGGTTTTAAGAATGAGAGTGCTGCAACATTGTTTCCTTTTAATTCACCGTTGTGGTTATACGGGTTCACTAGTAGTTTTTGCATTCTTTGTATTGTTCCTAGAGCTATAAACCAGAAGTTTCTGACTAACTCAAGATAATTTCTTTCTATGCTAATAGTTTTGTAAAACCGAAATCTTACTTTGCGATTCTTAAGATTTTCGCTAATATTTGTTTTCGCTGTTTTCTTTCTTCAGATTTATTTATTTTACAGTCGAATTCTGTAGCAAGAGGTTTCTTATTTTTAAGAGAGTTTCATATGTTTCTATTTCCTCTGTCATAATCATTGGGAAAGCGTTGAGAGTATCTAATTCTATTCAAGAGTCTCAGTGGTTGTATAGATCCTTGGGTTACAATCTCGAAGTGGATGTATAGAACTTTTAAGGTTAAGCTATCTAAACTCGCTAAGAAATGTAAGCGGAATGTTCAAGAGTGAAAGTATTCGAAAGAGAAAATATAACAATATCTATCTGGGATAATAGATGGCATTAGATACCAGTTTTTGCTGGAAGATATACCACAGATAAGATCACATCGACCATCCAAGGAATATAGGTTCTTAAAAATTGCTAAAACTCGCTGAGCAATTGTTTTTGTACAACAAAAACATTACAGAAGAGTTATGAAGAATACCAAAATGTTCTATACCTGGCCCACAGCGCACATTATCCGGTAACCATAAAGAACACTAGTATACCCATGCAACGCTTATAAGAATTACTCGTATTTGAGTTGCATTTATCATCCCGGAAGTTCATAACTGAAGATCCAACATGTAAAATTCAAATTGACATTTTGCGTTGGCATCCGAATTGAAAGCCCACAATCAGTGGCATCGCTGTCGCTGTCTTTGTATGCGTCTAAATGTGTGTTGCTACTTGTTAGCAACAGAATCAAGCAAGAGGCGGGATGCCAGCCTGTCAATTGGCCAATTGACGTTGAGCATATGTTTGTCTGTCTGTCTGTCTGTTTGTTTATAGCAGAGGTGCATCGGCTGGCACTCGTATTTATTCAGTGTGGCTTTGGAATGTTGATGACGACGCGGCGGCACAGTGATTCACTTGTAAGTCCATTCAGTCAGTTTAAATGTGTGTGTATGTGTCTCTTATCGCTTGCGAATATTTGCTTAATGGCGTAAGCAGACATGGGCGGACAAACTAACGTTAGATGTCTGTATGTATGCTTGTTTGTGTTTACGTTAGATGAAAATATGTAAATAACGTTAATCGTGTGCGCCCGTTACAATGTTATGTTATGTTATGTTATCCCTTTCAATCGTTTTCAATTAATTAAAAGTGGAATTCTAAATTAGCGATGCATTACTCAGATATCTAAGAACATACGCAAGTGACATTGATGGTAATGCTTTCGAACTTAATGTGAAATTACACAAGTTGTCAAGTCAATATTTGATTATTAATTGTAATTTAGTGGATTCTCCAATTTTTTTTAAGGAATACTATGTTCTTTGTAGATGAATGATTCTTCTATTGAAGTAAGATATGATTGAATCTGTCAAAAACGACTATCAATAAGGTATCCCCAATTTTTTACCTTCTGCTCCAAATAAAGATCAGGGACTTGACTCATAAGGTGTCTCAAATATTTCCAAAATTAATAGTTTTAGTACCGCTTCATTCTACTTTCTTAAATTTCATTCGATTAACATAGTCGTTAAATCGTTGCCTACATTTAGGGTTCCATTTATAAAAATATGATATCAAGACAAATAATGTGACCCGATATGAACCTATAATTAGCTATATAGAGAAGGTAGAGCAATTAAATTCATGTGACTTTTTTGAATAACAGTGATACCCGAAGGTTAGACCTTGACTGTCGGGGTTTTGACGGTAATTTGTCACTTGAGCCATTCATAATGGTGAAACTGGTATAAAATCTGTAAAATAAAATATCGACTTCAACTTCGAAACTTTGTTGTTGCTTTCAAAATTAATTTTTGTATTAAGGGAGAAGTGCTTGATGTTAGCGAGCAGACAAATGTCGAATCGAATAGTCCTAATTGGCTTGATACGCCCTTCGCGTTACTGATAATTGAGATGAATTGCTGTTAATTCGACCTCGTTATAGCAACAAAGAACAAATCAGTATGGACATCAAAAAATGAAGCGTCTCAACAGAATATTAATTTCAACAATAATCAAGACAGTTTAATGAAAACGAAAGGCAAAATATTCTCCATAAATACATTTACATGCAAATCTCCACCTTTTCACTTGTATTCATAGTCAGATCAATTACAGTTGTTAAAAATAGCAAAGCCATTAGCAACACCATTTATTTTACAAGCAATAAAGTCTATGTAAATGACACCATTACGCCATGTGTGCGCATAGCAGAAGACACGTGTATGACAAGCCGATATGCTTATTATGAGCAGAAGACAACACGCTTGGCGCTACTAAAAATATCCTGCCAAAGTCAATTAGCACAACATAAAGCAAATTAATAAAAGCTCCACTGTCCGCTTGTTTAGTCAATCAATCAATCAAATTGCTTTGGTGTACATACATATATAGAACAGATTGCCTTGGAGCAGTCGAATGACGATGGATGCGATTCAATTTGACGACCTCACGCGTGACAAAAGACTTAAAGGATGTCTTTGACATTTGCATATATGCAACATGTCCGGCAATCAAGTCGAACACGCAACTACATCGGTTAATTTATGCTGATTTAATAGTCTTTTTCTCCATATAATAATAGTGAAATATCTGTTTTGTTGGTGGAATGTATGCATAAATTTTAAGTAATTAAATTAAATTCTGAGCATTTTTGTAAAATCACAAAGGGCACTTAGTCATGCCAAAGTGTTATTGTCTCACTTGTGTTACTGTTGGTGTTATGGTTTAGGCTGTGTGCATAGTAGATGGTAGACGAAGAGGTGAGGTCAAATATATATATTCTTTAGATGTTTCATTTGATTAATTATACTTCTTTTCCCTAGTCAAGAACGCTTATAATGCTGCAGAAAGACTTCGTGAATAGCCCACTGTAATTATTCGGGTCAATCATTCAATCAAAAATTCATAAACAAGTTGAGTATAGACTCCTTCTGTATGAATGAAAATCAGTAGATTACTAGAATACTTCAGCTACTAATTTGTTCTATCAAAACCAAACTTTGTGCCCGTCCAAGGCTCTAAGACCTCTATAGTGTTTTATGAAATGCACTTATCTATTTCTTTATGATATTTTAGTAGCCAATTAAATGCCCGCTGTCATGTGGCAGCCACACTATCTAACCGCTAATATGATAACGCAACCGCAGATGCTACCGATGTCATTAATATCACCTTATATTCTGTGGATGTGTTTGAGTGCGCATAATTGCTGAAATTTGCGTGAGTATATACATATGTTTAGTAGGCTTTATCATGTCGCATTAAGTTTACAGATGCTATTAGCCCTTACAGCCACGCGATGACAGAGTCTTACTCGTGTTTTTATGTTTTCTAAAGAGTCTTAAATAATGGTGCTGCATATTAAGTAACTGATACCAGCAGCAGCAAGTTCATATTTAAAGTTCTAAGTAAAGTGAGTTTGCGGTTGTAAAAAGACACAAAAAATTGGTTAATAATTATTAGGTTGGCAAATATCTCCTTTCCGATTTTTTGCTCTTTATTCAATGCTTAATAAAAAATGTTTCATTGATCGGACTTAGTTCAAATATGCGCCGTTTGGTTCGATAAACTGTTTCCATCTAGACGGCAACTTCATAATACCCCCCTCGTAGAAGCCCCCCTCCCTATTTGCGAAGAACTCGAACAGCCACTTTTCACAAGCCTCTTTTGAGTTCAACTTTACACCACTAAGGGCGTTCGCCATGAACAGGAACAGTTGGTAATCACTTGGCGCTATTTCCGGGCTATATGGTGGATGCGATAAAACCTCCCATACGAGCTCCCATAGCTTCTGACGAGTCATCAACGAAGTGTGTGGTCCGTCGTTGTCCTGGTGGAACACTAAACCCTTCCTGTTGGCTTTTGGTCGATCGCCTGCTTCAAGCGGTCCATCCGCTTCAAAAATGGGTCGAATTCGTTCCGTATCAGCAGAATATCGCAGGCGTTGATTCGGTCCAGAAGATTTTGTGTGTATCCAGTCTTCTGCAGATGGTTTAAAATGGTTTGGTGACTAACTCCCATCTCCTGGGCGATGTCACGAGATGCCACATGCGGCGGAAGGGAAATATTTGCCAACCTAATATTATCTATAAATAATTGAATGTATAATCTCAATATATGTATAATAAAAGAAACACTCCTTTTAATTAAAATAGGCACCTAGGCCTTTGGGAGGCCTATTGTGATACCACTGGGACTGAGATCCATCACACTATCGAGTCCTCATTGAACAAATAACTCTAGCTGACTCACCAAGCGTTCTTGAAGTATGTTTTCGTTGAAACTGTTTTAGAAGTGCTTTCAAAAACTATCAATGAGGAATCTCTAATATAATGGTATCCTAACTATATTATCTTCTGGTTAAAATAAATAATGCTATTGGAAGCTTTACTTTTTATGGCGCTCCTTTCTACTTTCTGAAATCGCATTCGATTAATCTTATATTGTATTTGTTGCCTACATTTAGGAGCGCAGCTATGGTAAAACTGGTCTATGCTCTGTAAAAAAATATTGGGAAAATATTATACCACTTTAGACCACCACTCAAAATAAACTCTTTAACCTTGTTGCTGCCTTTAAATGCAAAATGTTTGGCAAGAGAGCAGTGCCCAGAGATAGTGAGCAGAGAAATAGACGAATCGAAAACGTCTAACCACTAGTCGGTTGTGAAATCATTTACTTGATATTCGAAATCACTTTATGTTAACCGAGCTTCTTGAACTCAAAAAAATTATAATAATCAAGAGATTGTTCTAGAGAAATCTATGTATTTTCCTTTTAGCGAGGAACCTTTTGCCACAAGATGTTGGTCTCTTACTAGTAATATCTATCCACCAGTTATGCTTATAATAATAATAAATATTATAATATTACTAACAGTCCCACGAAGTTTACCACTTGAAAAACAAAAACAACAGCAATAACAAGAACATCAAACGCATCAACAACCTTAATAGACCTACAACTGAGATCTCAAAATGATACGCACGATCTAATTACGGTCGTCAAATTACTTAACCACACCATTTATGTACGCACATATCAGATTTGCAACTGGAATCCGTAGCAAACTGTCGGCAATAAAATACAAATTATGGCAATTCAAAGTGTACCTCAATGAGCGAGGAGAGTAAATTATGAAACGCATTTTTAATTGCCACAGCGAGGCAGAGGGGAGCGCGGCTGTCGACATGCACGCATGTGGAGCGCCACCGGCCGCGACTGGTGTGCAACAGGAAAGTGTGCACAGCGCGGCAATTGCGACAACGGCGATAAAGAATGGAAGCGCGGACAGATGCCGTTGGTATGCCAGATGCATTCGCTCGATTTACGCGAACATGAAATGTGTAAAATTCTAATTAACTGCAACAACAACATGACAACAAAAACAAACGCAAATGCGAATCGGCTGCGCATGCAATGAAAATATGTAATCAAATCGAAATAGCAAGCATGTTGTAGCATGGCATAATATTTGTTGTTTGTTGTTGTTGTTGCAGTTGTTTATTGTTGTTGTCTTATGTGCGCCAGCGGCACTTAGAAGTGACGACGGCAGCAAACAGCAAATATATGTTGCTATCTACCGCTTGCCGTTGTTGTTGTTTTTTGTTTGCTGTTGTTGTTGCTGTTGTTTGCTGTGTATCGCTTGTTGCACGTTGAATGCGTGTACGCGCTTGCATGCAACATGCAGCACTTTTATCAATTTCCATTTTTTCCCCATTGCTTTTATTTTCGTTTGCATTGCTGATTGCTATTGCTGCTATTGTTGTTGTTGTTCCGTCGTCTTTGTCGGTGGCCTTTGAACAATTGTGTAGTTAAGTGGCCGTTACGTTGTTGGCTGCGCATGCGCGCTGGCGTTTTTATTGCAAGCGCGCTTTCCGTGTTATTGTTGTTGTTTTATTGTTTTATTGTCATTTATGTTGTTTTTGTTGCAGCAGTAGAGAGGAGTAAGCGCATTGTATTTGTATGTTGAATTTCAATTACTGCGCTGCAATGCGCTTCTGTGGCGGTGATGCGCATTTTATTTGCGCGCCGCGTGGCTTTAATGTTCAGTGCTGCCGCCGCGCATGCGCATGCGCTTGCAACGCATCGCGCCATTCAAATGTCACAATGTTGTTGATGCGCGCGCGCACAGACAAACATCAGCGCTTGTGTATGAATGCGCGTCTCTGCAAATGGTTTTTCGTGCGTCGCTGCCACCACCGCCGCGCCGCGCTGTTGTCGTACTTGTTGCTGCAACTGCCGTTTGTCGTTTTTATGCAAATTCTGGCTAGCGAGCGCCATCTGTCATATTTCCGCAAATGCTTCCTAATGTCATCTCCAACGTTGTGTTGCCTCTTGGCGCTGCGCCTACCCTTTCCCACACCCAAACACATACAAATACACATACACACGGCGAGTTGACATCATGCGCGCATTGCCACATAAGGCACGTCGCTTGTAGCATGTTCTTTTCTATTCTATTACAATACTACTTCTGGCTGCCTGGCAGACAGACAGGCATCATATCAGCGCTTTGTCTGTCTGCTGACAGCAAGTAAATGCAATGAAAAACTTTGCGACTTCCTCGAGCTTCCAGCGTTTGTACGCGCATAACTACTTGCGTAATGCTTTAACAGTAAATTTTAAAGTAAAGTGGGCGGCTTCATGCTTACCGCATATCGTTTAATAGATTTCCATCAAACGGTACTTTTTACGTTGCAAAAATAGTGCAAGTGTTGCACAATGCGGCGTTTTAATGATGCTGCATTGCTGTTTTTGTTGTTGTTGTTGACTTCTGTGTTTGTGTCTTTGTTAGCGCAGTTATCGCAGAGGATTTGCATATCTCTTTGATAGCTACTTACAATTAATGAATTTTATTCACTAGGTGTGGCATAACGGTATTCCGATATCTAGTTATGTTGCAGAGTGCTGACGAACGACGCACAAGTCATTAACTTTTATGGCACATTGTTGCAAGTTCACCATATATGGCTAGTGGGTTGCCTCTTTTGATTGAGTTGATCACATGACTATCACTTTGTTAGTACTCAAGAGTGAGAGGAGATTCATATAGTAGTGCCAGCAGGAGATTATGTCAAATTTAGAATGAATTCGGTGGTAAACCTTTGGGTTAATTTTTTATACACAAATTTTTCAAATAAAATCAGGTCAGCGCCAGCTAGAAGTCTGATCCGAACTATTCCGAAAATAAAGTAAATCTGCTCACAATTATGGAATCTCTTAAAAATTTCGTTTCAGCGCCACTTACCGGACAGTTATCTAAGAAAACCAACGGAATTTATGGCTGCTATGCTCCAGACAGGCACAAATACCTCATTTAAATATATTTTAACATTGAAGATGGAGATAGGATGGAGATCCGCTGACTTTCTCATAGCAAATACATTCAATAATCTTCTAGCGCTTCTATTGCTTTCCAAAGCATTATCATTACCTTCTCTAGATCACCAGAGGTTCTCACTTACACTACTGAAGTCTCAGGTTCGACAGGCCATATTATAAAGTAGCACTACTTTTTGGGCGTCAATCAACCATATAATCTGACAATGAATGGACAAATCTCTTTTATGAAATTACTAATTTACCATCAGCGCCGTCTTTCGGGTAATTTAGCTCGCGGTAAATTAACTTACTAATTGCACAAGACTTAATTGATCAATTAACCTGCTCTTGGTCGATTAAAGCGATGATTTAGATCGATTTACCATACAAAATAAACATATTATTTTACTACATTAATTCTTAGTCGAATAAAAATCGAGTTGAAAAAGGAATGAACCTCTGCGGGTTGTTGTCTACGCTATAAATTTGGCTGAGTTTATTAATAAAATAGCAATTAGTTGATAAAACTTTCAAACTTGTTATGAACAGTGCGAAGTGCCTTGTTTCTTAATTATAATCTTAATGTATTAAATTAATTTGGCTGTGCGAAAAGGTTACAATAGTTAATAGTAGATTAGATACACGTAACGCTAACGGTAGTATGTATCTTTCTTGATCTAAGGGTTATTCTGTCTTCCATATTAGAGATGGAGAGTGAAGTTAGAATAGGGGTTAAATCATTTTTGAGATTAAAAAAGGCATGCAATTAAATATGGATTTCAGCCACTTAAGATTATATGAAAACGCCATTTATTGATCAAAATTTGAAGCCTGTATTTCAACTTAAAGTTGCCTACAAAGCTCCTCAGGTACTAATGCGACATGTAATAATTTTTATTGGCACAGTCTAGAATACTTAGATAAGATTGGTGGTCCTAGTTTTCCTAGTTCTTGAACTCTGTCTGTCATCGACTTTTAATTCTAAGTTAAGTTGATGATTTTAGCAAGCAAGCAATGAAAACTAGACAATTCAGTTCGGCATTTTGTTCACTTAGTAGTTGACTATAAAAACCCCAGTAGATGATATATTTTTATATATCATTTTTTTTTATTTTAGATGATATATTTTTATATTTAGGATGAAGTGACGAATTATCGAAGCTGCCTGTCAGATTGTATGGTAAAATTAGACCTCGTGAGAAAACTGAGATATTGTAATTAATCTTTATTTAATGCTGTTTCCGTAAAGGGATGCTAAAACTATCAGGGCCACTTTTAGGAAGAATTTCTAAACATTATATACAAATGCAGATATATGAAAATTATCACGCTCATTTCCGTGAAATATCTTAAGGGGTTATATACAGTTAGAATTTTCAAAAAATCGATTTTTTTTATTTCATTTTCTTAATGTACATATATTTAAAAATACACACCGAAAATTTCATATCGTTCCGGTGAATATTTTCAAAGTTACAAGCAATTTTGAAAAGGCGTTTCAGAGTGCTTGGAAGTACAAGGTCCGAGCGGCAGCGCGTTTTTCTCCAAATGGTGTTTTCAAAGTCGGTGACCAACATTACTCGAAAACGGCTAGACCGATTAGTCTCAAATTTTAACACGACCTTCTTAAATATATTATTTAGTAATTAATCGAAGATTTTTTCTCTCCGATAAATATTTTTTTTTTATAAACAATTTAAGGCCGAAATTTCGGTGAGGAATCGATTTTTTTTTTTGAGAAACCGCCATTTTGTCAAAAAATTCTGGGAAATTCACCCCTTAAAACTTAAGAAATTATTCCTATTCAACAAATTACTCCATTAGCAGTAGGTTTGTGAAGCAGATTATTTCATAGAAATGCAAATGATTTTTTACTATTTTCGTAAATTTTCATTTCTAACCTAAAACTTGACAAACCTTTGTAAACTTTTGCGCATTTCCACATTGTTTCAATTGTACCAATACCAATAGTCCAATATAACCCATCTCTCATATAAAATCTTTATCGTTAGCTTCACTTAACAGTCCGAGTGCTTCGGTAGCGCAGAATCTTAAGATTCTTAACTTCAAAGCGCTACTCGCTAGCGCTTAATAACATGTCTGACGGCAATCGAAAACCTAATTGCAATCATGCAAATGCGAGTATTTACATATGAACTTCTTAATTTACTTAGAGCAAATAAATATAATTATTAGAGAAAGGTGCGCCGCGCCGTGCCGCCGTGCCGCCGTTAGTGCGGAGTAATTGAGTTAAAGATTTAGTGAAATTAAGTTCGCGTGTTGTGCCAATATTTTGCATTAATCCGCAATTAAATCTGAAAAATTCATAAATATTTCCTGTAATTTCGACGAAGCGGCGAACAATTAGTACGCGGCAGCAGACACTTCAAGTGCTCGTAGCGGGAGAGAGAAGCGCAAGAGCTGCACTTAAACGGTAGCTTTAGACGCTCAAACACACGCACACCCAACTGGGTGCAGACAAGCCGCAGCCAAGGCTTTGAACGTCAGCAGGTGATTAACCGGAGATTTGCAACTGCAATCTACAGAAAGAAAGTCGGCGTATGTAAATTTTTTAGAAGAAAACAAAAACAAGAAAAACTAAAAGTTCGCTCGTCCGATCGGTTAGAACATTTCAGCGATTTGCCACTTTCTTCCAACGGCGGCTTCCGCCAGCTGCGCCGTCATTACCGACACGAACGCACGCTTCGGACCGAACACTAAGCGGCGCGCTGAACACATTGTACCGCAGTTAAGCTAAATACAGTTAGCCACGAAAGCTATGCGTTTGCAGCTGCTACCGCTCAAACTCTTCCATTGTTGTTGTTGATCTTCTAATGTTGTTGTTTTTGTTCTTGTTGCGGTATTAGCATGCGGATTAATTGTCGGTTCGCCGCTCGTTGGCAATGAAATCGAATGCGATGCTATCAAAAGTGCACAACAACAACAGTGCAGCAGAGATTAAGCAGTGCCCGTTGCATTAGCTGTCATAATCGCCGCCGACAACAACAACAACAAATTACAAGTGACTATAATCATAGTGCAACAGCGCGTTGCTGATCCATACATTCTCTGGTCATTATGTTGCAAGCAACGTCGCTTCCATTCGCCGCGTTCGCATAAACACAACAACAACAATAAAAGTAAGAAAGTATAACTGCTGCATAGCGCCACGCACGCCACAGCACTGCACTTTATTTGTGCAACACGCAATGTTCGCACACTTTTTTTCCTTAAGTAAAGCATCCTTGAGTTGCACGCGCATGCGCACTTCATTTTCCAACTCCAGCTCCCGTTCGCTAATATACTTATAACACACCAATGCATGCATACATACATACATATAAACCGCATCAAATGTTCGCTGTCCATTTGTATTGTGTAGCAAGAGTTTATTGAGTTGCCGCAAGTAGCTGAAGTGTCCGCAAAGGAAGTAGCCGAGTGGCAAAGTGGCAAGAAGTGCAAGTGCGCACAAATAAACGCCACATGCGGCAGCCGTCGATTTATACACAAATACACACACACGCTACACCCATTTGTGTGCTGGCAGTCACTTGTTTACAGATATTTCATTCCGTCACTTGCTGACCTCTCGGTTAAAGCCCAAAAGCATTGCTGACAGGACGCTAGTTTGCAATTCTGAGTACCGTGGATTGCTGTGATTTCGCTGATGATGTTGCACGGTACAGTGGTTCAAATTAGCCCTCTTTGGTTGTAAAGTATTGAATTTGAAAACTATGAGCTTAAAGCTTCGAGGCTTGAAAGCTTTTCAAAATCTATTAATGTGAGCCGCAAACTCGGATTCGCTATAAAGGTTTGTTGTACGATTCTTATTAGGTTCTCTCCATAGTAATTTTCCAAATTTTTTATCTTCTGTTGGAAATGGGTACTTTGAAAATCCGATTATGAAGTAAACCTGCTTTATTATCAAATCTTTAACCAAATTTCCATGTAGTTAGTTTAGAACAAAGCTTTTGTAAGCTTTTAGAAAGTTTTTTATGTAGTCAATAAACAACTTCAAGAAAAGTTATGTCCTCGAAGCTTTTGAAAGCTTTTACAAAATTTGTTATATAGTCAATAAGAAACTATAACAAAAGTCAATTAATTAATAAGAAAGTTTAAAAAAATTAATGTCCGAAGCTTTCAAAGCTTTTAAAGCCTTTTTTTCAATATTTCCTTATTTATTGAATCTGCTTGTTTTTAAGCCTAACAATAAGTTATAAAATCTTAAATCTATTTAAAAACTAGACCAGCTCAAACGAGTGATTGAGCTGTATTGTTGAAACGTTGCTCTTTAGTACGCAGGCATATCCCTTCTTTTTAGGCGTGTTTGATCGCAAGAATGTACTAAGGCATTAGCCAATGGGTTTGGGTGATCACGGAGTTTACATATATATTTCAATCTGCTGTCCTCTACTGCTTTCTTTACCTTTTAAAAATATTTTTATGTAAGCGCTGAATAATTTGGGACTATAGACTTTTGGAAATTGTTTTGGGTAATCTAAGAAAATTTATCTAGGTAAGAAAATGGTATGTTAATGCTTCGGGTTTTTTGAAGCTGAGAAGCTGAAGTTTTGAAAGCTTTTAAAAAGACGTTTTGTCTCAAAATAATTTTGGGAGGGAAAGCTTTTGCAAGTTTTTAAAATTTGTTTTTATTTTTGTTTTGTAAGAAACTTTAAGCAAAGTTAAGATCTCGAAGCTTTTGTGAGCTTTTACAATTTTTGTTCGTAGTTAATAAGAAACCTAAGAAAAAGTTATGCTCCCAAACCTTGAAAGATTTCAGAATAATTTTTTGTCACCACTAAACAATTCTAGGAAAATGTCCGACGTATACGTTGTCCCCAGATTATCACCAAATCAGAAGAATACCATTTTGAGAATGTATTCTTTGAATAATCTTACGCTTACGTAGATTAACAATAACCGGACAATAACCGGAACTTAAATTTCAGTTTTGAAAAAAAAATTGCAAAATAAAAATGACTTAGTACTTTACTAACCACCGTGCAACGTGCAACATGTGTCGCCGTGATCATCGCTTTGCCACAAACAGGTGAATTCGCGCTGCGTGCACAGTTATTCTTATCGTTGCACAGCATCAACGCAGCAATCATTGACCATAACCGAAAGCAAAAGAAATGAAAATGAAAATACAAACGAATGCAACAACAACAACAGCAGCAAAAAACACACGATGCAACAACAATTGGAAATTGATGCTGCCACAAGGTGTTGTCATGCACTGCCTTGGCCATTGCACTCGACCGGCCGGCGATCAAGTGAAATGAAAATGTTAAAGAAGTGCGCCCAGTGCGCACGCGCATTTAAAAGCGAATCCGTGCAGGGAAAATACAAATCAACTAAACTACAATAACAACAGCAATCGTAACTGCGCCTCCGTGGTGTATTGCATAATGATTGTGCAACATATGCGCCGAGTGATGCCTCACTGCGGTTAACTGTCAGCCAGCAAGCGGCTTAAGTGGGTGCAGATAGAGCAGATACAGCATGGAGCAGCTGCTACATGACAACAACAACAACAGGAACAACACACGTGAGTACAGCGTAAGGAGCACAACAAGTGTTGTGTGGCGCAGAGAGGCGGCAAACACCTTGCAACTTGCCACTTGCTACATGGATGTTGCTGGCGCAGGCAGCCTTCAGTACCGTTGCAAGTAAGGCTCGTTGTTCTTGATCACTCGCTGTTCAATTGAATGGTAAAACGGACATTTGATTGAACATTTTCTCCTCTCCCATTCAATTTGGCTGTATTTTGCCTCTTGCTTTCTGGGTTCTGGATTCTTATGTGTTGTTGTTGTTGCAATCGCTTTACATAGATTTTTCAACTTGCCAGCTTGCGCCCGTTAGCCAAGGAAAGGAAAGGAAAACGGAAATGATTCCGAGAATCTCATTAAGATTTTACTTTGCTGATTTTCGCACAACACGAAACATTCGTGATTGTGGCATCAACTCTTCCTGTGGATTGCCTTTTGTTTTTTAGCATTTTGTTGTTTTTATTTTATTTTTTTGTTGCTCCAGTGTCGGGCAATGCGCCGTCGTTACATGCTGTGCGCTTAATTGAATATTATATTATTTAAATGATGTGAATCATTCGTAACACGGCATGTGAGGCATGCAAAGTTCACTTCAACGGCGTTGCATATGTGTGTGTGAGTGTGTGAGGGAACAAAATAATTAATTATCCTCGCTTGCCGGTTTATTCTCGCACTTATGGGAGCTCATAAGGCAGGAACTTGATATTAATTATTTTTGTCCGTTCGAATTGAAAGCAAGGGAGATCTCCGCTGACTTCATAATCGATATATGAGCGGATATTCAATAGAGACTTTAAAAGATTTATGAAAGCCATCATAAACGACAGGACACAGAGGGCTCACCGATTGTCTTTCCGGTGAGTAGTAGTATCATGGAATTATGATCGTTCACTATAACACTAGCCACGCTCTTATATCTCTAGAAAATGTACTTACTTAAAAAGGCAAGCTATGGAGAAGAAAGGTTTCCGCGTCTTGAAAAAGAACAACAAAAATATAGGTAGATGGCATTGGAAAGATCATCATACTGTTAAGTAATGGGTCAGATATCGTTTCTTTTTACTTTTAAAAGAGAGAAAGCCAGAGACAACCTAGATATGGTAATATACATACTAGGTCTCTTAAAATTATCCGATTAATATCCAGAGACAGTTTATTACTAATTTTGTGATTTTTGGTGTTGTTGGGCTATTCATCATCATGCGATGACAATTTGTGTATTCAGATCTGCGATTAAAATATTCAAAAGCACTAAAGCGCTAAGGATTAGCTCCACTATCAATTATATCGAGAAAATAAGTCGAACCAAACCCATAAAGTGATAGAACCAGAAATTTCCCTTCCTTTATTCGACCTCTACCTACCTTGCGATTGACTAAGCATTCAATGTGTCCCTGCAGTCGCGGAAATGTCATGTCAATAAATGTGAAACTGACACTTATACTGCAACCCAACTGACAAGTGCAGCTCGGATAGTATAGACAGCTGAATTATCATATTTTCTGTTGCCTAGTAGCGCTGAAACATATTTATACCGTTTAGTTTTAATTTAGTGGGACCTTGACTCGGGAAATATACGACACGGTACCCACTGGCAGGCGACGAAGAAAAGGATAACCGAAACTAAGGCGGAAGAATCAAGGGGATGTGGACCTGGCGAAGCTTGAATCCGTAACTTCGCCGACGTGCACAAAGCAGAGACGACTGGCGAAGGTTTATTGACGCGGCCAAACTCAACAACAAAATCTTGTTAAAGTCACTAGTTCAAGAATCAGGGCTTTAAGTAATGTCACTACCATCTTTAAGCAAAAGTATTGTAGATAATGACAACAATGTAAAGATTTCTAGGGCGATAAGAGACTGGCTTAAATATTATAATGAGAGAGGAACTCCAAACACTGACATATTTGTAGTATGTAATTTTTAACGCCTTATAAGGGATCAGAGACAACTCCACTGAAGAAGATTCGTGGATTCTTCAGAAATTTATGTAGCTATAAACTCTTAAACTCGTTTGCAGGATACCAACAAAAAACATCGAATTTATATACATAAATATTTGAGCAGTACCCTCCTTTAATGATAGCTATAAGAATGAACCTCGACGTGAATGAAATCTTCTAGTTAGAAAGAATCTCCTATAAATTACTGCATTTATAAGATTTGCAGAAGTCAATATTTACAAGTCGTCACATCAGCCAATAAGAATAATGACAATTTGAGAAAGAATATTGGTCTAAAATCAAACTTAAGTCAAACTAAACTTTCCAAATAGGCCTTAAGAGCTAGAAAGGCTTGCTATGCTTTTGTAAAAACAAAATATTTTTTGGTGAAAAATCATGATTAATTCAGACCATCGTAAGATCCACAAGTCTCAATTGAGTTCTATGCTCCATGCACATAAACCAATAACATAAGAAATTTATATCTAGTGCTGCTCCATAATCTCTAACCTTGTCCTAAATGGGAAAAACAGCCCTGACCATACTTAATTACAATTGTCATACTGATTGCGCACAAGTCCATAAGTAAACTGCACAAATTGATAAGGTGTTACGTATACTAAATTACCATAAATTTCCCCTATAAGTATCTGTAAGTCCACTGTATCTGTCTTTTGTACGCTTCTCCATTAAACGCGCCATATGAATGACCCTTCACTTCGCTCGGCGACCAAACGCAAGCAACTTAACAACTTAATTTTCACACAACAGAACACAATCACACTCGTACACAGATCCAAACATACAAAGATATATTTGTGCTCATATGGCCAACATTTGTTATCGCATTCGAAGAAATATTGCCGCCATCAATCGCCTTCAACTTAACCCGGTTGCTGCGTTGTGCGCATTCCAAGCTGACTGCACACACAAACATTAATCTGTGTGTTGTATGTGTGGCTGTGCACTCCTACTACAAACAATTGTTGACCAACTTGCCACACTACAAATCGAATGTCGCAGACGCGTTTGCCAATATAAATACTCGTATCAGCTGCTGTGTACACGCCCGGTAGGAAAATTGGTTCACGCCCCTTCATGAAATATAACACTGCGTGGCTTTAATATTTCAACCAACCAACTAAAGTTTGTTTGTGTGTGTGTGTGTGTATGTAGGGAAGTGCTCCAATAAATTTCAACTCATTAAGCCACATTTGTTAATCAATTTATTGCCACTTAATCAATTTGCACAAGTTTACGTTGCGATCTGAGGAGAAAAACAATCACGCGCGAACTGGCTTTAATTGCATTATGAATTAGAAACATGAGCACGATTGCTGTGATTGCGTAATGTTGGCTGTAAGAAAAATAATTAAATATATAAATGATTTCCTACGAGGATGGAGGTGTAAAAGCATTGGAAAAGCATATTAATTTATATACATTATTTCTTTTATGTGCTTCTGCATAGAAATCATATTTAATATTTTTAGAAAATTGTATGACTCCAAAGCTTCACATAAACGGAGAATTATGAGCAATAAAATAAATTTTAACCAAGCAGTGTACCGCGCGCTATTTCATAATATATTCTGTGGAAATTGCTATTTAGCATGACTTCATAATTTTTAGTGACAGCTATATCATCTAAATATTCCAGTATTCTTTTAAAGTTAATTCAAAGATAATGCTTCTCAGTGTTGAAAATTCATGTTCGAACCCACAGATGGCGCTACCAGCTACTGAGAGCTATCAAGTGTGAGAGAGTCCACGAATAATTTATGATAAACGAGTTAAAAAGTCTTCATGATAAAGGAACTGTTAATAAAACTTTCAAGCAAAAGTCATTAAGAAATTTTCTAATGTTCTTCAAGTCCAAAAAAGAATATTATGCCAATATCATACAGAAAGATCGTAAATTCTGCTGTTATCTATGACAGTTTGCTCTGTTTACCTTTTATATTATATACCAAATAATCGATACTAGAGCTCTTGGTATTCGACAAATCGACTAACCGAATTAACCGGATAGAGTATTATTCGAATAATAATATTCGGTTTTTAGTATCAGGATAGTCGTAAGTTGTCGACTATTCCAATTGTGGAAGTTCTTAAATTTCTATTTTTATTGAAAAAAGTGAAACTCACGAAATATACGAACACTTGACATTTTCACAAATTAAAACAAAGAAAAGTCAAAGGCTGCTTGGAGTTCAAACAATTTTCGTTTATTCAAAAACTGGCAGCAGAGCAACTATTCGAATAATCGTAGTAGAACGAGTCGCAATGTTACAACTATTCGAATAGTATTATTCGGTTAATATTCATAAGGACTGTTACAAACCGGTCCGGCCGAAAACGGATTATTCGAATAATTTTAAAAGTCCTAATCGATACCCAAGATATCTAAATAATTTGTTGTCCGAACATTTTTTTTTTTTTTATCAAGCTATAATTCGAAATATACGTCAAATGAAGGACTTATTGTAAGAAGAAGATATCCGAAACCTACCTCCATACTATGGAAGGATCTCTGGTATTTAATTAAAGGGGAAGGTGTAACGGTGAAAATTTTTAACCCTTGAAAAATTTAAAATTTATATATCGGAATCACTAGAAGGATGAGAACAATCTTTTTTGAGTCATTATAGGCATTTGGAGAAATAATACTGTAGTCAAGTCTGGGATTTCTGCTAGACAAGTGACTGCGGAAGAAGATTTAAAGAAATTTTCTAGAAGACGAAGTAGATTCGGCCGTGATACTCAGAAGTCTATGCTTAATAGGCTATATAGATAGATCGGATTTGAACTCAACCTGAACGTTGCATCTTAGGCAAGTAAAGAGGTGGGCTTCTCCTTCATCTTTATCTATTTGAGTCAGGACTCAAAACAAGTTCGTCCAAATATGAAAATAGGCTTGGATGGTATTGAGAATGTAGAAGAGTATCCAAAATGCTGGTTCACTTCATTACTCCATGACCTTTAGCATACTCCAATTGGAACTTAAAGCGGTAGTACACAGAGTTGTCAAAAGCTGGTATGCGAGTCAGTATAGTGCAATAAATAAAGACCGATACCTAATATAATTCTAGATTCAAAACGATTGTGACTAACAGAGTTCGGTTGTGAGATTTATTATTTTGCAAAATATTCCTACGGGTCGTATAAATCAAATAATATAATATATACATATATAGTAGAATATTTCAACTAAATATATCAAGACCATATGGCCACCCCTTATCTCCACCCACACATCTTAAAGTATTATGTATTTACTCCAACTCCCATTATTTTACAAATCACACGTCTATTTATACCTAACGGTATTTTGCTTACTTGCCAATAGTCGGCTTGGTCTTTATCGTCAAAGAAAATGACAAATTGGTGAAGGGGCCCGAAACGACTTGAAAGCACGATAGTTGCCACCGTTGCACGCCGCTGAGCTGCGATGATAATGCAAATTGAAAAAGTGGCGCGCATTCCGGTAGCAAATGAAATTAATACGCCGCGGCAAAGGATAAGGCGGCAGATAGCGGCGCGAAGTGATGGAAGAGAAGCGCGAAAGCATGAAGCATGCACCATTTCGTTATATTTATTTATAGAATGAGTGCACATAAATATTTCAAATGCAGATAATGACCGTTTACAGGCGCCCAAATGATTTCAAATGCACACACATAGCCAAACATATAGACTGAGATAAGGCCTGCCAATGCATTTGGTGTGCCATTTGAAGGCTGTGGGCAACTAATTGTAATCTTTGTTGCACGCTGCGCTGACGCTTAATTAAATTTAGCGCACAAAGACGCGCACAATGTTGCCAATTAATTTTTAATTTTTCACATTTTTATTTATATTTGTTTGCGCGCCATTGTTTGTGTTTGTAACTAAGTGGCAGCGCGTTTGAGAGTGAACGCTTCGTTTGCAATTATGTATATTTGCAACGCCATGTTGCAGGCAAGTAATGTAATTACATTTTACAAATTACAAGTGCTTTCTGCGCCAAACGTACATGGCAACACGCATTTCTAGCCAACATTAACCAACAACAATGTAGACGCTTACTTTTCACCGCGCAATTGGTTGTTGGTGGTTGGCGGTTGTTTATTGTTGCTTGCAACAAGTTGGCGATTACCTGCCGCGCGGCTGCGCATGCAAAATGCACATAAATCCCCAATCCAATTTAACGCGAGTCGCGAGAACATTAGAACCCAAGCATACAACCATAAATATGAATACACCACTCATGCGCGCCGCTTGCAACATGATACGCGTTGCATGCGCTAGCAGCTGCCACTAAAGGATAGGCAAGCGGCGATTTAAGCTAGCGTGTTTGCGTCTGTATCCGCGCGCGCCCCTTTATGTGTGTGTGTGTATGGCTGTCATTATAACCAGTAGCGCCACATCATTTTTCATCATTAACCATTGCACTCACAGGCGAGACACCACACCAACAACAACAACAGCAAAAATAATAAAACAAACCTAACCATCGCGCTGCTTGTAGGCGCACCTGTAATGCGCATGCGCGCGCGCATTGATCACCCTGCGTCTAACTCGAGTCAAAACTGCAACCTTTATTATAGCTACACTTAGCCGTGCCGAGCCTACGCCATAAATGCGCGCAACGTTATTAAGCCGTAATTATTTTTTAATTATATCAAAATATATTTGCTGTGCTCTCAGTCAGTTCGCCAGCAACAGATTACAGCGGAAGTCAGCCGCGCCGCGCAGGATCGCTTTAGTACGCGTAGACACGAGCACGCCCTCGTAAATTTCGTGTTGGCACTTTGGCTCGATGGTCTTGTGTGCTGCATGCAGCCACTGTGCCGCAAAGCGCATTCCACTCGAGAGCAATAAAAACTCGTGCCGCCTTCCGCGCGCCACTTGCATCAACACTCCCAGTGGCGGGATGCGTTGAAATCGTGCTGAGCGCGCAAATAATTGAACGCCACAACGAGGTGTTCGCCGCTGCCGCGCGTTGTACTCTGCCCTCTGCCGCAATGCCGCTAACGCCCGCAGTTGAGTTGTTGCAACTAATCAGCAACGCGCACTCATCTCAACTACTCGCTGTTGAAATTGATTTCATGCGACGCGTAAATAGCTGACGCTAAGCAACAAACAAGCATGCATACATACATATCTACACATTAGTCTCAAGTTACATATGCGCGCAATAACATGCTAGACATCAGCGCTGCCAATTCCAGTTCCAACAGTAGCATTGGCAATGAAAAAAGGGTCCAAACTTCAGCTTCAACTTGCAACGCGTTCATCATCGCTTATAAATTAGTTTGTCTTGTTGTGTTTACAGTCGCTCGCGCAGGTGCAAATAGCAACTTGCAGTAGTAGCGCGTTGGCGTATTTCACAGCCTTCTCCGGCTCAGTTACATTGGCGCTCCTTACCCACAACAAAGCTATTTATAGTCGAAACAGATATTAGATGCTGTAGAAAAGTACGCACCCTATAGGACACTGTTTCAATTAATTGGTCTGGTTGGTTTCCTGTGGTGGCAGTGATTTAAGATAGTCAACGGAAATATCAACAGTCATTTGAGTCTAAAGTTTGACAACCGACTCTAACCATATCTTGTCCTTCAGTAAATTAAAATGGAGCCTCCAAATTGAAAGAGGAATACATTGAAGACCTATATATGAGCGACAAAGATTTTAATTTATTCGCACTGGTATTTTCTTATATGTCGTCTTCATTATGTCAAATGGCAAATCATTACTGGCAGTCCTTGTCAATTCATTGACAACGGTTGTCATTATGTTTTTTATATCAATCGTCCTGGTATTTAAAACTATCGCCAGCTCATTAATAAAAACAAATTTTGGTTTGAAATTCACTACCTCTTGCCCGGTAGAAACTCACTTCATCAAAATTTTAACTATTGTCAATTTAATGTCATTAAATTTGACATAATGTAAACCGCACATTAGCTTATAAGTCTATCACCAGCTGTAAAAATATCCTTTGAAGAATCTCATTTAAGACCTAATTCGACTCCTCCTATCTTCTGTCGAGTATAATCAATGTCAAAATATTTATTTTCTTTTATCATAACTAATAAACTAGTATCTTATGAGCCCATTACCAACTAGGAACACTCACTGGTATTTATGGATATATCAAGTATCTAACTATTGATACATAGCGTCAATTTTAGCCAATGATAAAAATCTGAGAAATCATTTTCCACTAATCAGAAAAAAACTAAATTTATGAAGCGCACGAAAATTGCTTAATTTTAACGAATATGTCTGAAGATTACAACGCCAATAGATGGGATCACAACTAGATATACATACTTACATATACTGAATGGAGAATAAACATGGGTTGGTCCTTAGGCTAAGCCACGCCATGGCTGTCCTTAGTAGATAATATCAGATTTTTGTTGTAGTATACATATAAACCTAGTACCTGTTTAGATGCATCATATATACGAATATAATATATGTATTTATGTGAATCCACAGTGTTGCAATGGAATTGTGGAAACAACAACAAATTGACTTGTTGCTTCGAACTTAATGTTGTTTTTGTAGCCATTATGCTGTGGTTGTTTTTCCCGATGAATTTTTGATTTTCCATCCGCAGGGCAGTCACAAGAGTATCATACAATACATAATTTACTGTTGTTTGTGTGTGTCGCTGTGTTTTTGTTTTGAGGCGATGCGATTGCCTGATTGCTGGTGATGGATTTGGTGTGAACGTAATGGCGCTTAAATCACTTAATTACAGTTACAATGCGGATAACAACGAATGTATACAAACGAGTAGATGTGTCTATATAAGGTTTGAAGGCAGTCAGTTCCAACTCAATTTAATATGGGGTTAAGAGGGATATTCACTTTAAATGTGTTTTTAATGACTTAATAAGAGGGTGCGCCTGGCATTTGTAACTGCATTTGGGCACAAGTAGCAATTTTGGAAGCCCTCAGGGCGATTGATTATACATATGTAAGTATACCAGACTTCATAGGTACATCAGAATGCGAGTAATGTATTAGTTGCTTTTATGTTTAGGATATATTAGATGCTCCTTGTTTGAAGAATTTTTGACATTTTAATAAGTCCTCAAACTGGATGGTATATCAGACCACTGCTATGGTGAATAAAGTTGTCTAGAGTATCAGATGGTGTTCCCTTGAAAGTGTCTCTTCATTGTCATTGGTTACAAAACTATGGAATGTACGAGGATATGACGTCATATTATATTCCAGTAGGAAGTTTCTTTGTGAAGGCAATAAGTTTCTCACTCACTTCACAATTATCAAGTCTTTTCGCCTATTTCCACTCAATTAATTCACTGAAATGTCTGAACTAAATTATTTTGTTGGTCTAATTGATAAGAATAGAAAGCGGAAGTCCTCTTCAAATCGATATCTATGGATTTTTTGGGACATTTAATTGAAAGGAACTTTAGAACAGCCACTTTATCCAAGAAACTTGGTTAATAATTAGTTTGAAAGGAAAGAGCAGCATAGTTAGGATCATCTCACGACCGATAACTAAAGCTGGGTCGGTCTAAAAGTGGAAATATTTGATTGATCTGAAAAATAATCATTTCGGCAAAGGTCATATCGTTACAGGGTATGGACCAGACTGAGCTTGAGAGTATTCTATTGAAGGGAATTTTTGGTAAAGCTATCTCTTATGAAGACTAAAGGAGACGCCAACATCCTGCTAACTTAAGAGCTGTCTGTGTATTTAAGTCAGCGTTGAAGCAACAGAAAACAGACTAGAAGGAGTTCAGCTGAATCGTATCTCTCTAAAATATCCCCTTATAGCTTTTGTGGTAAGAAATGCCTTGAGGATGAAAGATATAGTATGTCCCGTAGAGGTGTTCTACGTTATATGGAGATTTTTGAAATAGTGTTTTAAGTTAACAGAATGGGCTAATTTCTTTCCTTTTTATGTAAAAATGTTTAAAAAAAAATTTGGGGACAATCGGATGATGGGAAGACGGCGCGGAAACGTTTTTAAATTAAAAATTGCCTTCCTATAGGAAAAAACAAGTTTTATGTATTCAAGAATCAATTTTTCTTTTAGTGTATTTATTAAATGAATATGTATGCTTTAATATGTCTCAACTAGCACGATATAAAGAATAATTTTAATAATATTTTGTTCTTATTTCGAGTGAAAAAACGGTAAATAATAATAAAATAAGCAGAAGCATTGGGCCATTGCACTAGCGACTTGGTAGTCAATCGTTCTACTCTCCATAGACTGAGGGAAGAGCATCGCAGAAAAGAATCACAGAGGATTCAAGAGAGTTTTATTGACAAAGTATACCATGATTGAAAATATACGTATAGGTTATTTAAATACTAATAATATCCTATTCTAGCTAAGTGATACACAAGCAATGGTCGTCAACTGGGATGGTAAAGTATTGCCAGATCTAATTGGAAAAATAAAAGTTGAGCGAATTGCAGTGCTTGTTAGTTATAATGGCGAATCCAAATTTCTAGGCGCTCCAAAACTTATATCTGCCACTGGTGAAGATATAGCTACAGCCGTTTTTGATACACTTAGTAAATGGAATATTTTAGATCGCGTAGAAGGCATGTCTTTTGACACCACGTCCACTAATACTGGTCCAATAAATGGAGCATGCGCTCAATTGCAACGCATGTTAGGAAGAAATTTGTTGACGTTACCATGCCGTCACCACATTCTAGAAATATACTTGCGTAGTGTATTCGACCTGCATTTCAAAGTGACTCAAGCACCAGAAGTCTCAGTTTTCGAGAGATTTGCCAAAGCCTGGCCAAATATTGACACTTCATCATTTAAGAGTGGGCTCGACTGTGAAGATATAAAATCTCATATAAGTGATGGCATCTGCAATGACATCAAACAATTTTGTCATTCACAATTACAAAAAACGTTTGTTCGTGCTGACCACGAAGAATTTTTACGTCTAGTACTTACATTTCTTGGTGACAATGGTGGTAAATTTAAAACTCCCGGAGTTACAAGTCATGCACGTTGGATGTCAAAGGGAATATATTCCTTGAAAATATTTCTGTTTCGTGATCAATTTCACTTGAGTAAAGCTGAATTAAAAGGTTTAAGTCACATTTGCGTTTTTTTAGTGCGTTTATATATAAAAGCTTGGTACAAATGCTCCAATGCAATTACCTCTCCCCTGCAAGATTTAAGCTTTGTAAAAGAATGTATTAATTATGAAAAAGTGAACCCAAGTATTTCTTCGGAATTGCTGAGAAAAATGCAACAACACATAGAATACATTTTGAATTTTAAGGACAGGTCTAATGTCCCGCTAACCCCACTATAAATCAATACTCCTAGAAAATGCTTGAAGCCAGATCTGAAAATACAAGAAAGATATAAGATTTGCGTATGTAAAAGAAAAGCTTAAATGCCCCACCCATATAGGCTTGTGTATGTTAACATATGTTGGACAACTATTTCGTGACCATAATTGGTCTGCCGCAAGTTGAATGAACGTAAGTAGGCGTTTGGGTATATTAAATTTAGCGCCCATCTACGGTCTGAAACTGAAAACTGTAAATTCTGACCAAGCAACAGCACACACTTGATTTAGTAGTGGGTAATTAGCGCACAACAGCAACAAAAACAACAAAGCCGACAATCCACATAACTTCCAGACCATTTATTTTGCGTGTCAAGTGCTCATAGGGTCTGGCGGGTGCTCGCGCGCTCTGTTGTGTGTATTTCGGCTGTGAGCTCTCATTTTCGCAGATTTTCCCTTTACGATAATGCCTGTGCTTGCCATTCCGCGTTGCGCTAAGTTTGTTGCACTTGTTGCCACCAGCCAAAGAGCATGCGGTGCGAGTGTTATGCGCCACCGTTGCTGCAGGTGTCGCCGTGGGCTTCATGCTGATAATCGCCGGTTGCTGGCTGATGCAAGCTCGTTGATGTCATTATAGTTTGCTGCTGGCAAATTGGCGATCATTCCAAGTACAGTTAGTTTTATTGTCACTCATGATGTCGTCGGCCCTTTAGGCGCTGCGCTGGCGTGCGTTGCCATTGAGAATGGCGTGCGAGCATATTAATCGAGATCGGTGCTGCAAGAATGTTGATGATTTGACAAATTTTATTGTTTTATATTCATGTTAAAGGCTTCGTGGCTTCGTTGGAGTTTTCGATTGAAGAAATTACACACGATGTTTGATCTAGTGTGAGATTACAAAGATCAAGTCTGGTTAAAGTAGCTTTCGGACTATTTTGGAAAGAAATACTAGGCTTGGCATTGGATCTGAAGAAATATAAAGCCCGAAGTTTGTGTATTATTTTTTATCCCTTTGGCTCCCAGCTTAAAGGCTTATTAAAACTCTATTTCAATCTAATATAAATGGAAAAGCCTTTGGAGTATTGTCCTATTAATATACAAGTATTAACTGAAGAGAGTTGCCACCTGCTGGCATCTTGAGAGAGAGTATAACATAACAAATCATTACAATATGGGTCTCTAACTGTGGCGTATTAAGAAGACTTTCAGTTTAAACTAATTAAAAGAGTGTTGCCACCTGTTTTTCGAATCACCTAATATCATAACAATTCATTACCAATGTGCATTCAACTACAGAGGGTTAAGAAAATACATGCATTGAAATATTTTAATAGCGTTGCCATCTGTTACCTTTTTTAAATAAATTTTTAATTTAACTATTTATTACAATATGGGTATCAAAATTATTTTAGGAAGGTTGCCATCTGTTACTATTTATTTATTTTTTTTTCAAATGAAATTGATAGCATAAGAAATTATTAATATATAGTATGTTACTGAACAATTTGTAGTAAACTTTCAGCATTAATTATTTTCTAAGAAGTGTTGCAACTGTTTAAAAAATTTAATTATATAAAAATGCTAAGTGAAATGAAATATAACAGGTAACTTAACAGGTTCAGTGAACATTTCGGCGAAATATATTTCTCAGAAGGGTTGCCACCTATTCGAAAAAAATAATTCAAAATTGTTAAAAAAATTAAAATAAAAATTTTTCAAATGTATTATCAGGTGAAATAGTTAAATTTGTACTTTCTTTGGCCTAATTTTTTTTTTAACACCTCTAGCACCTCTACTCAACTATGGCCCCCTGCTTTGTCCTTAATCGCTCAAGAACAATGCCTCTTTCCGTGCCACTATTATATCAATTAAGCTAATGACAATTACGCTGAATGTTGCTCCGCTAAGCTCATTCTCATTTTACACAACAACACGTGTGTATTATTTATCTATGCACCGTTAGTGGACCTTAATGATGCACCTATTATTAAGATGAAATCACGGTGCCACCGTGCAATAATAACTGTAAATAAGTTCAAAAATTAATAACACAAGGAAATCGGTAATATATACATCACTATTTAAATATACATATATACATACATACATACATATAGTTAGGTCGATATGTGAAAGATAGCAACATGCAAGCGCTTAAACAATAATCTGTTGCGCACATTAGCAATTTAAGTGTTGCAGCAATTTTCTATTGCCCGAAAGCGTGCAACATCAAAGCAGCAGTGGCATGCACGAGTATAACAGTCACACTTACAACAATTATGTATGTATGTTTGTATGTGTTTGTAATGGCATCTGTTAAAGGTATGTTTGGTTGTAAGTGCAAGTTCGTGTGGCATTCTCAATGCGCCTGTGGTGCAACATTTCATTTCAATTGCATAATTAACCGCCGGCAAAAATGTCTATGCAACATGTGTATACATTGAGTATGTACATTGTTATGACATTAAATACGCGCGTAACTAATGACAAAACAGCTAGCAGGCGCAAATCGTGTAGCAATCTAACAAAAAAATACAAAAACAAAAACAATAGACACCGCACACCAACAGTGTTGGCAACAGCCCAACGGCGAAAAGGCGAACCAAGTTGTACGCATAGCCCAAGTGCAAGAGCATTTAAATACCATCTAATGAATGGCAGTCAGTGCAGCGTGTCGTGGCGGCGATTTCATCTGGCAGCCAGTGCAACATTCTCACTGTGGCCCTAACTAATTACTTATGTAAGAAACGCATCTACAAACACTTCCATACACATCCAGATACACGCAGCCTTAGAACATTTAGTTATTATTCTTTGAGCTTTTGTAGTCATTCGCTTGCTTGCAGCTACTTTATATGCAGAGCTAATTCTTTTCTAGATTGTTGCTTGTCCAATTACCCACACCATATACCCACCACGTAGAACAGTCTACTATCAATTTAGTCGCATGTGCAAGTGCACTGTTTTGGTAACTTGCAACAGCGGAAGATAAGGCTTGAAACAATAAAAGTTAAGTGAATCTGTTTCGCTTTGACGGGAAGCGAAAAAAGAAAGTTCTGTTCGCATATTTTATTTCCGCTGTGCTAAATGCAGTCGTAATGGGAAATGCGGAAGAGAGTCTTTAATTGAAGGGAGTTGTTTGGTGGATATGAGAAGAAGGAGAGTTGAAGAGCTTTGAATTTGATTGAAATTATATTAATCTTCCCACGTGGGTGTCACTCGGGTCATTCCTGAACATATGATGTATGATAACCTATAGTTATGGCGAGCAGCAAAAGCTCAGTGGCTTTCCATTAAGCTTTCAGGTAGAGATAATTTCTCGGACGACTTCTTCGGAATGAGAATATTATTAGTATATTATTAGTAACATCATTGTGCCACGATTTTGTTTTATAAAAGTTTTTATTTAAAAAATCTTCATTCGATATTTAATAAGCTTTATAAAGACTTTGGATATTTACTGATATAATTAACTAGTCTTTATTTGAAGTGAGCTGCTTTTGAGGTGGATATGAGAAGAAGTAGAGCTGTAGGGATTTGATCTTCATTTAAATTATATTATTAAGCTTGTCACATTGATTTCAATGAGGTTCTTTCTGAATTCTCATCAAAATTAAAAGCTTGAACCGATTTGAACCAATAATTGTGGAGAACAGCAAAAGCTCAGTGGCTTTCCACTAAGCTTTCAAGTATAGATAATTTCTCGGACGACTTATTCGGAAAGAGAATATTATAAGAAGCATCATTGTCGCGAGAATTTTATTTTATAAAAGTTATTTGTATTTAAAAAAGCTTTATACGAAAGCTTCAATAAGCTTTTAAAGCTTTTAGATATTTAGTGACATAATTAACTAGAAACCTTTTTCTGTGAACTAAATTAATGAATGATTAATGACTTCATATGCAGCCTCCATAGTTTACATTACTGTAATACCTTAATAACATCCAATAAAGCTTTATGGGTTATATTGAAACTTAGAGACCAATAGAAATGCTTTATTTAGAGAAATATAAACCAGTTTCAATAAAAAAATTAAACTGCACGATAAATTGATGACTCCAGGAGCTTTTGATGCTAGTTAAGTCCGACTTTCGGAAGTTCTAGATTACTCTAGTGAAACTCTCGGAACGTTCGCTACTTCTATATAAAAGATCGAGGGCACAGAAATATTGCACACGAAAAAATTTAAGGTATTTCAGGGGAATAAAATCTATGTAGAGATTGTAACAGGAACAGGCTGCGCACTTACTACCAACAACTGAATTTCCTGATATTACTTTCTGCAATACTATATAGAAATGGACTGAAAGTAATGCATTGAAAGGCCGCAAATGCCTAAGATAAGAAGTCCCAAATAGTCTTGTTTTCAATGACAACTCAGAAGAAATCTGGATTAATTTGAACCTTTTTGAACCTAGAAACTCTGGCTATAAACGTATCGCTTGTGTAAATCCTAGAAAAAAACATAAATTATACAATTCCGGTTATCAGATCCTCCTTGCGGTTAAAACGAAAAATTTCCTTTGAAATTTCAAGTGGAGCTCACGTGATGCTCGTTGTCTCTTGCACATCCTGTGGGTAGACAACATGCCTCTGCTCTTATAAACATAAAAATGTCTTAGCGGAGATTTATATATTTTGCCGCAGCCGCTCACTGGGCAGATTTATGCCACAAAATGATTTTATGGCTTTTTGTTTAGGCGAGAGGAAATGTTTGTTATCCAATTAGCAGGACGCACAGGCGCACATCCGCCATATACATATACAAGCATAATATATATGCAAATATAGAGGCATGTGTGTATGCGTGTGTGTATGAGCGGCAACTAGAGCTTATAAATGCTTTATTTATATTTACATAATAAACACATTTGGTTTTAACAAAAAAAAAACACAGAGAATTGGCCAGCGGGTCATAACACTTTATTGATACTAAATCAAGTCAAGGGTAATTTGCAAACACACACACACTCGCATGCTTAGAAGTATCACTATTGTAAAAGCTCAAAGCGCATTTGGGTGATGAAGCCACTTATATGTAAGAAAATATGGCATTCATTAATATATATATATAAGTTTATCCATTCAGTGTTGCACCCAAAGTCGCTGCGGTAAACACACACCAGAAAGGTGTAGGTTTTTTAAGGCGCCATAATAACTCGTATTATCCACCTTTCGAGCGAAATTACGTACATTTTCCAGCACATTCACTCGCGCGCCGGATTGGCCATTGTGTTGCAACATTTGATGGCACCGCCGCAGGAACTCATTCGCCCGTTCGCCCATTTTGCGCACCCGTCAACGGTCATCGGCTCGCATCACTATCGGTTCGTGTGTTCGTCGGCGTCGCGTTATTGTCAATAGTTGTCTGCGCCAATTTCATGGCCGCCCATTGGACCTTAAGGGTCACTGCGCGCGCAATAAAGACATTCACTTTTTACTGTTGTCCATGCGGCGTTGTGCTCCCGCGGCGGTCCGCGTAGGAGCTGTTGGCTGGTGGCCTCTTGCTTTGGCTTTATTGCGGATGTGCTCGTATAAAAGTGTTATTTGCACTTGTATTTCGTCCATTAAGGCCGCCTCTAATAGGCACGTGTGCGGTTGGCTAATGCGGTTGATTAGAGAATGATTAGATTTTATCGAAATGCTGAAAGCGAAATTGGCCCATATCAATAAACATAAGTGCGGCAATCATTTGGATGTTGGATTTGCTGTGATGGGCATATCAGAAAGTATGTACTTATGTATTTGCAGAGAAGTTTATTATTTCAAAGAAAAAATGCAATAGTAAAGTTCTTTTAAAACCCAAAAAAAAAATATGTTAAGAGTATATTAAATAAATAGTTTAGAACTCCAGCTACTTACTCAACGAATGTAAGAAACTAGCCGAAACGAAAAGTGAAGTCCAACAAAAGTCACGTCAGATGGATTCTTTCAAACGCTTAATTCCAACATTTTGTTACGCAACAATAACAACTATAATGTTCGGGTTTGGCTTCAGAGCATATATTGGTTGGCCAATATCTCCCTTCCGCCTTTTTGTCTTTTGAATATCGCGGCTTTATATAAAGCACTGTATATAGGTGTATCTGGCAATACTATATATCTTTGAAAGGTCTTGACATAACCTACAAAACGATGCTATGCATGATTAGTTTGGATATTGCCTTCAACAGACGTGTAAACATGGAGTTCACCAACGCCGAAATTCACGCTATTTGAAAGTTTTCCTTCGTTAAAGGCAAATCCGCTAGAGAAACGTTCTGTGAGATTAATGGTTTTTGGGGGAATATACTCTATCATTTCGAACTGCGGAGGAATGGTTTCGACGATTCCGAGCGGGTGAAAACGACATCATGGATAAGCCAGTCGGCGGAAAACCTGTGACGACGAATACTGATCAAATCATGGAAAACATCGAGTTAGACCGGCATGTTGCATCTCGTGACATCGCACAGGAGATGCGAGTTAGTCACCAAACAATTTTAAACCATCTACATAAGGCTGGATACACAAAAAAGCTTGATGTTTGGGTGCCGCATGATTTGACGCAAAAAAACCTTCTGGACCGAATCAACGCCTGCGATGTGCTGCTGAAACGAAACGAACTTGACCCATTTTTGAAGCGGATGGTGACTGGCGACGAAAAATGGATCACATGCGACAAAATAAAGCGAAAACGGTCGTGGTCGAAGGCCGGTGAATCGTCCTAAACAGTGACCAAGGCGGGATTGACGGCCAGGAAGGTTTTGCTGTGTGTTTAGTGGGATTGAAGCACTACGAGCTGTTCCCATATGACCAGACGCTTCATTCTACCATCTACTGCGAACAACTGGACCGCTTAAAGCAGGCGAACGATCAGAAGCGTCCAGAATTGGCCAACAGGAAGAGTGTAGTGTTCCACCAGGCCAACGCCAGAGCACACATTTCGTTAATGACTCGTCAGAAGCGACAGGAGCTCGGATGAGAGGTTTTAACGCATCCACCATATAGACCGGACATAGCGCCAAGTGATTACCACCTGTTCCTGTCCATGACAAACGTCTTTGGTGGTGTAAAGATGAACTCAAAAGAGGCTTGTGAAAAGTGAGTTCGAGTTCTTCGCAAATAATTGAGAGGGCTTCTACGAGGGGGGTATTATGAAGTTTCCGTATGAATGATGGATTGAGTGATGCGAGCAAGTTTTCAAAATAAATCCTATAAAGGTACAGAAGAAAATATAAAACTACATGCTTTGACCCTAATTAAAGTCCCTGAAGACAGGGTCACTATTTCCGACATTTCAATTAGACTGTAATATAAGACTATTCTACTAGAAATATAATAACCTAAAATATCACTCCCACCTAAAGATGTAACATCTTTATTCCCCTTCTACCTTATATCTTTTAGAAATGTGATGAAAATGGCAGAATAAAGGTACCGTACAGAAGTTGACACATTTTAATTACCTCTTATACCATGGAGTGTGGTATTGTTGAAATCGCCATAAGGTGACCCATCAACGCCACTCTTTATACAGTACTAACAATATCTCTTGGGAACACTCTATACATGGAAACACGTTGGCTCCATTTTCAATTTAGAAAAGTAAAGTACAAAAACAAAATCACGGTTGGCTGAAACCTTTTCTGAATGCAAAAAATCTTGAAGAATCTGGTCAGGTCTTTTCGTACTCCATATACGAAAATTGTTTTTTTTATTTTGTTAATTTTGACTTATCACTGATGTATGTGAAGTTCTCTGTAAGACTATCGTAGAGAAAGGAAACTCTCTACTTCTGAAGAGACGTACTGTATATAAAATACTTAAAAATATTCACAATAACTACTTATATAACTAATTAGACTATGCGCTTATATGTACATATCGACATTTTATGATACCCCAGAGGATTGTGATGATTTTCTCAACTAAAACTCAACTTATGCATCCATTGTAAATCAGAGATGTCTTTGAGCACACATACACAAACAAGCACACATACAAATGAAAAAAGAAAAAAGAAAAGTTGTGGATGCTCATAAGGCTTAATTGTTTGGCTCATTTTTAAGCCGACACAATAAAACTTGGCAATACGAGAGTCATCAAGATGTCATGAGTGAATGCCGGTGGTGATGGAGTCGTTGATGGCACTGCGGTGCAGAGACACTGGTGGCAATGATTCCTTGTTCAAATGCTGTTGGCTTCTCACTGGTCGTTGAAGATGGCGCTGCGATGCGGCAACACAATGCCAAAATTGGCACCTCAACTTGCCAACAAAAGGATCAACGCTGACAAGGCGGCAATAAACTCACACAAACACACACATAGATAGAGATACACCTACAGTCGCGCGCAATAACAAAGCCATCAAAGCAATAACAGTCAACTGTGAGGCTCAAATTGATGAACGACTGCCCAACTGACAGCAACTCAAATGCGCGCGAGTGGTTGCTGCGTAAGCGGGTGAGGCAATTGTCGCGTAGCTATGCGAAAGTGCGTGTGGGGCTCCGCTAGCTGCTAGCCGGCGGCGTCGGCGGTATGCCAAATCGCTCAACTCACTCGCGCGATAAAAGTTTATGGCATTTTTTGCAACATTTCTGTCTTTTGTTTTTGTTGTTGTTGCTATGGTTTTTTTAGTGGTCACTACCGACCACAGTAGTGCAACGAGTCGACAGCAATCAGCAGCCATTTCGTAGACAACCAAAGTAAGACAAAAAGAATAAAACACAAATGCCTCTAAGTGACGCTTTTAGACAACTACTTGCCACAAATGCGCCAGCAAATGCAAGTGGCAAAAATTCAGAGTAAAAAAAAAAACAAAAATTGCCTGCGAAGTATGTATGCCATAAAAAATAGCAGTTTAGTTGTAGGGCTTCAGTCGCCCTAGTGCGCTGCCACAAAACCCGGCGCGCTCGCCCTACCCCTCCAGCTGTTGCACTGTTGTTCATGCCACAAACCATTAAAATTCCTGTCGTCATTTGCTAATCCACATGCGTGCCAGTTGCCAAACCACACTAAGCCTCGCGCGTCCCTTGCTTTTCTCCCCTCTACAGACGGCAGTCAGTCGGCTATTTTTATTGCATCGCCTGCAACTTTATGGGCAATTGCAAGACATCACAATAGCTTACCGCCGGCCAACCGCCCTCGCGCATACACCTGACGGCTGGCCGCTTGGCATAGTGGGACCCGGTAACCCTCTTCTGCGGTTCGACTCGACAATTGATCGTGTCGTCCGGTGCTTGGCACTTAAAATAGCAAATGTTCTATATATCGATTTCGATTTGATCGCCCTGCTGCTGCTGCTGCTGTTGCTATTGTTGTTGTTGCACCAAACTAACCAAAGACATAAATACTTCTGGCTTATGCTGCTGCTTCTTCTCCCGCTTTTGCTTTGGCAAAATTCTATATGCGCATGCGTATCCGGGCACGCGAAGTTCTATATTCTGCTTCTTCTTGCATTTTTCTTAATTTTTTTATAGTTTTTCTGTTGCTTAGCATTAAATATTTATCCATATTCGTGCGCTGCAACTAACTCGTCGCTATTTATAGCCCAGTGCACAGTGCACTCTGTGGCATTTATTGCCTTTGTTAATTAATGCTTGAGTAATCTCGTCCGTGACCTTGGCAGCATCAGTAACAAAGCACTGCAACAGCAACAACAACAACAGCGGCAGCCACAATGGCATCAATGTCAGCGCCGTCGTCGTCATCATCATCATCATTGTCTATGCAGCGGTGCAATACACACGCGCACGCACATTCCTTTGCGGCAGCTCGGTGTCAGCGGCGTTTTGCCTGTTTCGCCTGAAGTCAGTAAGGCATTATGGCAGTGAGTTGTCAAGACATCAGCATATTCTGGTAATCTGGTGTTAAGTCACATGCAAAAACATAAATATCACAGATCAAGTGTATTCACGTTGGATTTATTATGGCGCTTCGCCCCTTTTGTTGTTGTTGCTGCTGTTGTTTGTTAACAAATAATTTACTAGTAAAGTATGTGCATAATTGGATTACATTTATTTAACACATAAAGCGCACGAGACTTGAAAGGCAGTGTGTGAAATGGGATTTTGCTTTAATATGGTCGGCGCTCAAGGGCTTTTGGGGATTGAAAGAATTAGCAATTTTACAACTTTGTAACTTTTATTTTTTGAGTTTACACTCCATGGGTCATCACAACGGAATCGCTGGAGTCTGCAAAGCTGATAAACTCACAAGAAAGCGCACCCGTGTCACGAGACTTGGTACGAATTGGGTCTCAGTTGTACTCTTGCGACATAGTGCTGGATCAATAGACCTCTCACGCCTTCGGGAAATGATTTTTCTTTTTCAGACCCTCAACTTATTGGGACGAACTTTCGGCTTTTCAGAAAAGGACCTATCAATTGGCTAACTGTTGTGAAGTTTTGTCGTGGGGCGACGTCTATTGGAAAAAATATACAATCGAGATTTAGGAAAATAATAAGCTGGACTCCATTGTTACAAATCTTTGGAGAAGAAGAAGAGCTTATAGAAAGACGTGGACTTGATAAACGGATGGTTTCGTCACAATATATTTCGAAGTCTTGTATGTATGTAATTGGCCTATATCGCTTATGTGATTGTAGCCGAATCAATAATAGTGCGCCATTTGTCTCCTTTTCTCGCAATTTCGTGCCAATTGAAATGACCAATCTAAACCAGGTCGCTCTTCACCTGATCTTTCTAACGGAGTGGAAGGCATTCTCCTCCTCAGCTTCCAACGGTGGGTACTGCATCGAACACTTTCAAAGCTGGAGAGCTTTCATCTATTCGGACAACATGACAACCAACCTAACAGTACATCGTTCCATCGGAGGCGTTAATCGCCGTTATTCAAAGGTCTATGAACCTTCCGCAAAATCTTTCTCACAAATCTCCTGTCATCGTCCACGCTTTTGGCTCATAAAGCAGGACGGGAATAATGAGCGACAATGGAGTTGGATTTTAGTTCGTCGATTGTACCTTCTGTAATTAGCTCTGTATCTCATAATATTTCTTCCAGCAAAAGTTTGAAGAAGTCCCACAATACAGAGTCACCCTATCTTGAACCGCGATCCTTCCCGATCCCGACGCAGCTTTTGTCGAACCTCTTTTTCTTAACCTTAACCAGTGCAATAAATAGCCACGGGCTGAAAGGCGGTTAGATAGGTTTGTGAATGTGAGGTTATGTCTTTCCAGTTAACATAAACTCTTACACTTCGGAAAAATGCGGAACTTGCTGATACTGGTAAAAGGAAGGCTATCTTGGTAAGATTTCATTCATTTCGCGATTTACCAACTTTACAAACGCTTAAAGGAAAATGTGCAAAGGTGTTTATAGCGCCAATTAAGAAGACAAGCGCAAACCAAACGCCTGCGCAAACCACCTGCCCACATATTTATGCATTTACATACACATTTTTATGATTGTTTGCGCCGCCATTAAAGCGATTTCATATTTTATGCGCGAGAGTGAACAAATTACGCGTTTATTGAGCAATTATGAGTACTTTGCGCCCACATAACAGCATAAATATTTATGCGTTCACAGGAAAGGGCAAGCATTCAACTGGCGAGTTGGCCGTTCAAGAAGCCACTGCAGTAAGTGCAAAACCCACGGTGATGACCACCAGCACGTCACCAATGCGGACTTGACACCATCAGCAACACTAAGAATACTAGCAACAACACCAGCAAACACACCTCAGCCGTGTGGCGCTAAGCAGTTGCTATTAATAATGCACATTCTCTGCGACCCGCGGGCGTAGTAACACGCTGACAAACGCCTTTAATGACCAATTAAACTTACTAACGCTGGAAAATCATGCGAAGCACTTCGGGGAGAACCGCAAGTGCAACGCGCCTACAGCATTTAAGTGAGAAGCAATTATTTTTAATTAATTTAATTAGAGCGACCCAAGCAAAGCCACACACACACACACACAAAATGTGGCTCACACGGTTGCACCACTAATGTTATGGAATTTATAAAAATTATAAGCAACAACAACAACAATAAAAGCAAAAGGTAAACTCCCAGCGAGACATTTTGTCAAATGTCATATGATGTTGCAACAACAAACAACAACAATAGCGATAAAGAAAATATTAACAACAACAATATGTTGCAACAATTTGCCACACGTGATGGTTAGCGTCATTAGCGCTGCTACCAGCAATCCAGCAATCGCGCAACACACACACAGCGCTGATTTAGTTGTAATTAAATTAGATAACCACATGCAGCAGCGCAAATTTCTACTTGCCACAGCGCAATGAGAGAAGTCGAGAAGTCGCCAAGTCGAAGCGATGCCAAGTGCATAAACTAATTGCGTTGCTACTTGCCACTTGCATGCATGCATGTACTTGCAACGCGCCACACCGAGCGCTAGCCACCAACAAACCGTTGGGAATGTGGCGGCGGCGTCGGCAAGTCGCAAGGCCACTGACCTTGCGCTGCCACACCGTTGGGATTTGTTTGCTCGGCAGTTCAGCAGAAAGCTATTTAGTATGTGGTTGTTGTAGTGGCAGTAGTAGTAGTTGTTGTTGTTGCAATTGTTATTGTTTCCTCCATTGCCTGTGCAATTTAACTGTTCGTGCGTCATAATCACTCACCTCATAAGATCAACAGCTCGCCCAGTGCTGCATGCCAAGCGCAAATAACACACAAACAACAACAAAAATAAGAACTTTTTAAAAGTTATCTACAAGCATTGTAGTATATAAATAGCGCACAACTAAAATGTGTGTGTGTATGTGTTGTTGTTGCTGTGTGTGAGAAAACTAACTGCGCGCATGCACGTAAGCCTTCAACGTCAACACGCCAGCCGAGGCGAGCAACCAGGCACCAGCAGCAGCCGACAAATCAGCAGTTGAGTCCCTGTTATTAGAATAAATTATTAGAATAAAATAAATAATGCAGCCGCGATTAGACAGGCATTTCCTCCTCCGGCTTGGCAGCACTCTTCCTCCTATGCCGCCCGCTTGCGTGTCACGCTCGTTGGGCCGCCGCCGCGCATCGGTTGGCAGTAAGCTGAAATCAATGTACAACCATCGTGTAGCATATAATTGCTCTATAAAACACGCATTTTAATTTCGAAATATTTCTAAGCTATATTTAAAATGAGATCATCTAATTCAGCAACAATTTGAAGAGGCTATAATAACTCAGACTTAGACTTTCTTTATGGAATTTCGTCGATTTTCTTTATATTTTTTATTGGTTTTTAGTTAGTAATTAGCTTTAAACATACAAATTGTATAATATCAGGTATCCTAAGTCATTCACCCTCTAATAGTATGTGAATGATGGTACTTTGTGTGAATACATTTTCTTTAATTATATAATTAGCATTAATTAAAGTATGAATTTGGAAGTGAGAAAGCGCTGAGTTTAGACAGATTCCAACATAAAACATTATCGCGAGCTTTTAGATCTAAACACTTTGCATAGACATCTGCATATCGATGGCTTAATATAGAAAAGGCGTATCTACACTTTTCGTTACTTTTCAGGAGAAGGAAAAAACTGAATAAAACCTTGAAAACTTAAGATGCAAAAAACATTTATATTGCAATTTTTATTCAAAACAGGTAACAAATTCAATTGTGGTATAATTTTGTTATTATTTTTAATTTGTTTGAAGTTATGAGATAGGGCTTTATGTTGTTATTGTAACTTCAAATAAGTTAGGGCTTTTTTTATATGACTATAAATCCGTTATTTACGATCATAGCCCACTAATTTTTTAAGGGGAGGAGTATTTGACAGTGGTCTACCAGAATACATTAAAAACGCGATTTCGAAAAAAATGTAGATACGCCTTTTCTATATTAAGCCAACGATATGTTGATGAACGAAGTTATAAATCGCTGTCATATTATTATAATGCCGTGGCACCCTGTGTTCATACTTGCTTGTTTTACAAGCTTCATTTAAATATTCCTCTTTATGAATGTGATTTCAATTTCATTGTCCTTATGCTTATAGATAGCTGCTTACCAAATATCTGTCTCCCTTTCTCAGTAACTCTCTTTTTCTCTTCCTTTCTATCTCGCGCTCTTTCACTAGCTTCTTCTCTCTCTCTCTTCTTTACTCTCGTTGTGTACTCTGTGTCCAAAAAATAAGGTGACATTTGAATTTAAACCGCGCGCATCGAAGGATTTGGAGAATTATTTTTTTTTTAGGTTAGTAGTACTGTCAGTCACATTTATGTCAAATTTCATGTCAAAATATTCATAAGAGTTTGAGATACGTTTGGTGATGAGGCTATGTCTAAAAAAAATGTATATACCACTATATAGTGAGTTCCAAGCCGGCCGTGAACGTATCGAAGACGAAGAGCGTCCAGGGCGACCATCAACCTCAACCGACGAAGCTCACGTTCAACAAATCAAAGATTTGGTGTTGAAAAACCGTTGATTAACAATTAGAGACCTTGCTGATGAAGTTGGCTTATCGAAAGGCTAAGCCAATACCATTTTGAAGGATGTTTTGGGCCTCAAGCGCGTCAATTCTCGACTGTTACCGAAAACATTAAATTTTTTGGAAAAAATATCGTTCTGCAACCACCGTATTCACCTGATCTGGCGCCATGCGACTTCTGGCTGTTCACCAAACTCAAAAGACCGCTCTGGGGACACCGTTTTTATACGATAGAGGAGATTCAAGCCGCAGCGAAGACGGAACTGAAGATTGGTTTCGAAGATTGGAAAATCCGTTGGCATAAGTGCATTGCATCGGGAGGGGATCACTTTGAAGGGGATGAAATTGATTTGGAAGAATAAATAAAGAATTTTCAAAATAAATACAATGTCATCTTATGCTTCCTCTCTCTCTCTCTCTCTTACTCTCGAAGTGTATGATTACAATGTTACTGATTAAAAAGTGAGATTCAAATTCGGATCATATTTAACTCATCTTTTATCCAAAAAATATCTTTTATCCATCTAAAAATCCGGGCTCTTCCAATAACGCAGGCCCCATGTGGTGTTGTAAGTGGAGTACGTAGAAGTACTTTAGTTGGTCCGTGCGTGGAAGCCAACGTCAATTGGAGCACAGACCCTCAATAAAGAATGTCCATTTGCATATTCTACTTGTTGCTGTCATCTTTATTTCGCTCCACGTTGTTCAATTTCATCGATTTCTTTTTGTAAGGATATCCCTACTCTTAGCCTCAAAACGGCCCCTCTTTCGACTTCCTTGGGAGTTTCACGCCAGCGCTTGTCGGCAAACTTCTGTAGCATCTTTTCCCAGTGTGTGACCTATCCATCTCCGTTTTCGCATGTTGATACACTAGTTGACCATAGGTTTAAAAGCCAACTTAAAACGTGTTAATCTCAAGAGTATCATCAGAACTATTATTCTCTACCGTAACGAAATTCTAACGTCAGCACCTGGAGTGTCATCCAGCTGTTCATGTATTGAGACGCTTTAGAATCAGCATTTATGGTATATGTTCTCATATCGTTCATTCCCAACAAAATTATAATATTATTTGAATTAATTTAGTGGAGAAAACCCGGTCGTAATTATGATGCCAAAAATTGCCCTTGACTAACACTTTTCAGGAACTGTCGGTGAAGTCGTACAGGTAAAATGGCACATTTGCTGGAGGTGAGGAAAAATAATATAAAAATATTTCTCATGATGAATCAGCAGTCCATAAAGTATTTAATTTTCACAGATATAACCAAATACTATGAAGGATAGTTATATAACCCGACTTGGATCAAGGAAGAAGACCAAATCATTTTGATAATGAAATAATTTCGAAAGCAACGCGTAAGTTCATAATTTTTCGGTTTTTATTTTGCCTCATAGTTTTACATCTAAAAGTTTTTAAAACACGATCTCTCATCCCTGTGCCCAGCAATCATTTTTAAGCGACAACATTTTATCGGCATTCGGTCCACGTTTCAGTTGCGTTAGAAAGCTGTGTTGTACGCAGTCGTTGTAAGTGCGCGCGCCACAGGCACACGGCCTTATGCACGTATTCATTTGGTCCAAAACGTCACCACACTTGGCGACATACTGCTTCCGCGGGCACGAATAAATAACCCAATTGGGATGTATCGGCAGATAGTCCTTTCTCTCGGTGATGTATTGTTCCGCCAGATTCTTGCAAAAGTTCCTATCTTCCGATATTATCAGCAAATGTTTATTATATTTGGCCTCCTCTTCAGCTTGTATGCGGACATTTTCGGCCAATAGGCGATCAAGGTCCTCGCGCATTTTCCGCTGATCCGCTTTAATGTCAGCCTTTGACTTTTGTGAACGTGCAAAGCGATTCTCAATGATCTTATCTTCGCGTTGTTCCTGCGCCTCGCGCAGTCGCCGCTCGTACTCCTCGCACATTTGACGACGCAACTCGGTATAGTAGAGCGCTGCCAGATTCGCCTTGTGTTTAAGCTCCGCCTTCAGTTTGACGCATTCGTCGACATGTTTCAAATCGTCGATGCGTGCATTGCGCGCAGTCTCGGCGTCTTCCTCCAGTTTATGCATGCGTCGCGCATAGTCGATGTACTCCATCGTGGCTTTATAGACGGCGCGCTTTCGCTGTACCAGTGCACTGCTATGTTGCCGCTCTTCATTAGCTATCTCCTGCATGAGCGCACGATGTTCGGCCATGCGCTCGCGCTCTTCAGCCTTGCGTTCGGCCGTTTTCTCGGCGATCATATTCAGCAGGTCCTCGCGATAGGCGAGCGTCTGCGTCGAGATACGCGAACGATCGAATTTCTCCAAACGCATTTCTTCCATGATTTTCCTCACGCGTTCGCCTTCTATACGTTTCTGCTCAAGTTCTTCCTCACGCTGCCTCTTGTGTTCGGCGACTTGTGCATCTAATATGTCGCACGTGCGACGTTGCATACATTTGATCAAGTTCTTTTCGCCCTCCAGCAGTTTCTCCTGATGCTGCTCTCTGGTCATACACACTTTTTGCCAATACTTATCAATCTCATTAGCACGCACAAAGGCGCGTTGCTTCTCCGTTATTTGCTCGAGTTGTGTTTCCTTAACTTGTAGCATTTCTTTGTGATTCAATGCGTCGCGTATCTCAAAGCAATCCGAAAGATGTCGGCGTATCTTCATCTGTTCCAAGAATTCTTTGTCCTGTTGATCGCGCTGCTCCTTGATTTTGAGCAGAACATCCTTGCGCTTTTGGATATCTTCGTCGATACGCGACTTAACCTTGATGGCGAACTCCTCCTGATAGACATGGGCGTCATGCTCCAGCTGCAAGTGCAGTCGTTTGCGTCGCTGCTCCAATTCCTTCTTTGAGACGTTATGTGCCTTCTTGACAAGATCCTTTATTTGTCGGTAGACACTTTTGCGCTCCGAATTGTTCATGAACTTCAGCATGAAAATATCATGTGCGGTCAGCATACGTGCCATGGTTGCTTGCGGTTCAAAACAGGGACGAGAGACCAGTATAAATACAAAAAACTTAAAAAAATTGTAAAAAAAGGCTTTATAAAAATGTTAGCGCAAAAAAGCTAATAAAAAATTATTTTTTTTACGTCAATTTAATTTTTTGACATTGGAGAAAAGGTAATGAGAAAAAATATTTGATGAGCAAATATTTTCAGTATTAGAAAATTTGAATATTATTTCAGCTACCTGGCTCATATTATATGAGTATCCATAACCCGGTTTTGCGATTTCGGTAATATGATTTTTACGAGAAATTCTTCCTGAAGAGGTAACGTGAGGCCACGGAATGTCCATTTCCATAGAAGATATTGTTTTCCTGAAAGATTTATCTTCTTGCCAAATGTGGAGTGTTTTCACCAGGTTCTTTTACTCACTGGCTCAAACAATATTCGGTATAGTCAGAACTAAGGAGTATCGTGTGTTAGAAAGAGAGAACCGTATATTTGGAATTGCCGACAAGTTAAAGAAAAAGAAAAGCAAATTGTAGACCTGAGTCGTAGTCGACATCCGTAAATCTGCCGTCCCTCGTATACTCATAATCTGGTAGCACGCTCTGAAGAATACATCCATGAGAAGTGTTTCTGTAGAAAAGCTTGAAGATGTTCTAAAATGGTCCTGGGAGCTAATTATTATCTTCAGATTAGATCTACTGGCGGTTCAGCCTCTAGATCTGATTTAGATAGATTTCTATTGAAAAAATATCGAAATGTATATCAAGTTAGTATCTGTTCAGGTTGCAATACGAGTATGCCCACACAAATTGTGGTCAAATATTTTAAAGCAGAATCAGAGGATGAGCTCAGTCGATAGAAGTAAAATTTAGACTCAAACTGGAGACTTGTGCTATTTCGAGATAATATAAACAGTAACATATTTTCTTGGGTTGTCTATCATAAAATGCAATATATTGCCTTAGTATTTCTAACTGCGGATTCGATAGGCAAAAGACAGCAGTAGCGCGCTTAAATCAGCAGTTTATATGTCTAAGGCTTTCTCATGCAATACCCGAACGCATTTCAGGGTGACAGCGGCTTTTGGTATAGCAAATTGCATTTTGTGCTTTCTTAGTAATTGCATGTCAATTTCTAATCGTTCCAGCCCTGGCGCATCAAATGGTGCACTTTAACACACACACACATACAAATACATTCTTTTTTCACCAACAAATGCGATGACAGTTGACGCAGGCGCATGCGCTGACGTACTAACCGCCCTTTTCACAATGACAACTGATGACGTTTGTTCACCAGCCATTGACATGGTCGCGGAAAGCGCGTTACGTAGCATAACGAAAAGGAGCGCCAAATTTGTAGGAAATAGCAGAAAATCAAAGCAGTCACTGACAGCGTCTCAAAGTCAAAATCAAATTTAGCGATGAGCCACTGCTAACGAGACACTTGCGTTGCAGTCAATCAAGGGACGATTTCCGAACCAATGCCAATGAATGTTGAGTATCGGAATTGAAGGGAAATTCTATTATTTTGGAGCGTAGAAGCGAAAAAGTAACAAAGTGTAGCAACCACCAACGAAGTAACAATTTCTCACATTACTTTGGCTGGCAATAGAACTAAAGTATGTTATTGGCGTAAAGCCCACTTAGGCGATTATAGCCGAGAACTACCTCAATATACATATACTTGAAGTGATTAAAAGGGATTTTTAATAAAAAAATGTAAATTTCTGTATCTAGCCATACAGTTATGCCAATATTTATATATATATTCATTCATAATTTTAACTATTTATTTTGCATTATTGACAGCGTAACAGCAAGGTTCTGACAACTTCCTGCTGTTATTTACCAGTTCCACATCGACTACTCTGTGACTTTCCCGCAGCTTATAACTGTGCATATGTATAAATAATGATGAATGGCCTCCCAAGGATATGTAATCAAAACCGTATCGACAAACAAACTACAGTGTGCTCTGGAGGCATTTGAAGTTTGCCGCCAACGAATGAAAAATAGAGTAAGCAGAATTGCTCGCTCAATGAGCGACACAACGGACTTCCTTTTGTTGGTGAGTAGCTTGAAGGCGGAAGAAATATTCAAGTACGTAAATCGTTTATGCAAATATATTTTCTAACCATAATACATATATAAGATGATTTTGAGTTCTATATCACCAAAAAAAAAAAAAACATTTTATTAAAGGTTGCTAAAAAATTTGCCTAAAGCAGTGATTTTCAGTAACCTCTAATCTTTTTAATGAGTCTTGGCTACGTAATTATTACAATGGTTTTTTGATTAAAAAATACTATCCAATCGATCAAATCAAATCAAAAATACTATCACGCATCATGTGAATGCTTTTGGCTTTGCTTTTTTAAGTATTCAGCTTAGAACTTTTAAATGAATTCAATTAGAAAAAGTTGATATGCAAAAGCCATGGTTATTCAATGATATTTCAGGGATAATATTCAAAAGATTAAAAAAAATTAACGAAATTGTGTTTTTCGAACATTTTCTTAGAGGAATTAAAATAATACCATATTTTCCTGGCCACTGGAATGGACGCACTTAAAGTAATTAGATTTTGGTAGTAAAATAGCTTATTTTAAACTTTTATTTTTAGTGAGTGTTAGCATTAGACTTATTAGGATAAAATTAAAAATATTTTCAGTAATGTATACTGCTTGCTTTGTTTGCAATAAATGTATATATCCGTTCCGCCCTTGAATGGTAGAGATAGTTTCTGTAATTTAGCGAATTCTCACTTCAAGCAAGTGTAATTGCTACAATTAATGGTTCTTTATCTTCGTATTGCTTTTCTTTCATAAGCTTTCCATGAAGGTCAACTTCAAACGTTTTCAAATATGTTAAGATCCGGAGAATATGGTGGCCAAGTCGTGATATTAAAGTTTTGACTCGAAATAAATAACTTAACTAATCGAGCGTTATGTTAATTATAGAAAAGCTGACTCCAATGTTGTTTTGAAACACTCACCGTTCATTTTCTGTTCAATAAAAATAAAATCAATTGTTTTATAAAACGTGATGGCCTTCATTGAAAACTCCAACTCCGCATATGGGAGGCGTTTTTCTTTGCGTATGGCACACAGAGGTGAATTTTTCAAAATTTTAGACGCCTAAGACATTTTGCATTTTTGACTGTACGCGGAACGGTTGACAAGTTTGCGTTTACTTCGGCTAATTCTCTGACCTTAGATGTCTACTTAGTGGAATTAGAAGCAATTCTAACAATTTTATGATCCGATCGTGTTTTTTTTCGCCCTTCAAAGCCTTTTTCATATTCCTCTGCATCTTTTATATACATATCTATCAACAGTTCTGGATCAACACTTTATTTGTTTAACAATATTTAGATTCAATAGTCTTTGTGAGTGAAATAAGTCGATTTTTAGGCGTTTCAATAGACTCAAAACATTCTATTTCTATTTTATCAAATATTGCTAAAACAAGAAAAAACGTTAACTTCGGCTGTACCGAAGCTAATATACCCTTCACAGGTGCATTTCTTTTAGTAACTATGTGTTTAAGCAAATCTAAAGACGTAAGAAAAAGTAAGTAAAAAACAAGCCCTTGATTCCGATCGTTCAGTTTGTATGGCAGCTATATGCTATAGTGAACCGATCTGAACAATTTTTTTTTGAGATTAAATTATTTCTATGAACAATAACTCCCACCAAATTTCGTGAAGATATGTAGTAAAATGCGGAAGTTTTCCATACAAGCACTTGATTCCGATCATTCAGTTTGTATGGCAGCTATATAATATAGTGGTCCGATATCGGCAGTTCCGACAAATGAGCAGCTTCTTGAAGAGAAAATAACATCTGCAAAATTTCAAAACGATATCTTAAAAACTGAAGGACTAGTTCGTATATATACAGACAGACGGACAGACAGACGGACAGACAGACGGACATGGCTAAATCGACTCAGTTCAACATAATGATCATTTATATATATACTTTATAGGGCCTCCGACGCTCCCTTCTGGGTGTTACAAACTTCGTGACAAACTTAATATACCCTGTTCAGGGTATAAAAATAATTGATTTCTTCATATCAAATTTTTTATTAATGAAAATAATTGCTCCTTTTTAAACATGGCAATTACACCTACAATACATTAAGTGCATCTAATTCAATAACCAACTGAAATCGTATATGGATTGATCGAACTTTCTAAAGTCTTCGAATGCGCAGTTATGCTTTTACAAAGCTAAGCAACTATCAGCAGTTTAAAAAAAAACATGGCTTTAACTTTTATAAGAAAAAGGTTTTGATCAACTAAACTTACAGGGTAGTATATATAACAGATCTTTTAAGGAAAAACTGTGCGCGTCTAACCTATGTATGACCAACAGTGTACTCCCAAATGCAGCTCGAAAAAAATATTTCCCGATGGCATTTCAAAAAATAAATTTTAGTTGTAATATCTATTTATCGTTTAATTAGAGAATTTCAAAATAATTTTTTGCATTTTTCATATTAATGTAACCACTTTAATGATTTTTTTTAACCCAAACACTCTCATAGAATTCTCTAAGCGAATATATTGTATGTAGAGATTTTTGGCAGTTAAAAATTTTCAAATGATTACACGAAAAGCAACGGTATGCCATGGCCAAGTTTGGTCAAAATGCTTTAAACTACAAAATTACAAAAACACAAAAACAACAACAACAACCGAAAGTTCAAGGAAGCGCAGCGCTTACCAAATCGGATGCGATGGATTTGCATTTCGCTGACACTTCATTACGCGTGACATAAACAAAGAGCCACACACACACACAAGCACACCGCCAGCAGGCAGAAGGCCGATGCTGGGCTGCAGCGTGCTGGCTTGAATGTGTGAAAAAAATTAAGAAGTGGACGCTGGCGCTGAAGCGGGCGGTTTGCACGAATTATGCTAAAATGCGGTAAATCATGCTTCTAATGGCTGTGAGCCAGCGCTAGCACTAAAAGGCTAGCCGGCCGGCATATGGCTTGCTAGCTCGGGAGGGTCCCAACGTCGTTAATACGAGCAGTGGCGAAACAATCGTACAGCGCCGCCAAATTCAATGCCAGGCGGGCAGACCAAACTTGGCAGACCTTGGTCAGAAGCGCGACGGCGGCGCTCTGCCCCACCAACTCACATATGTCGGTATGTACAGCAGCAATGTCTGTGGCATATGTAACATAGCTTGTTGCATGCCACATTATTCGCTGATGCGATGTGGTTGACATGGCCGTATGTCGCTGTTCGATCAGCGCGCCTAACGAAAGCGCCGCCCGTCTGTCCGTCTGTTTGTCTGTCGATTGTGCGGCGTGTCCGGCTCCCATATATGCAGCTACTGTTGCCACCGCGCCACATGTCATACAACCGTTGCAAGCGCTGTCGCGCACAGTTGGACACAGTTGCCAATATTCGTCGTTGGTGACGTTCCCAGGCCGCATGCGCACCCTTTAGGCATATGCCACTGCCACATGCCACATGCCACAACTTTCGTTCCTTTCACGAAGTGAAGCGTGTGGGCAGGCGTGAGATTTCTCGCATCGTTGTTGCCGCATGAGTGCAAAAAATCCGTAGATAAAAAGAAAAAACGAAACTGAAAATCGAAACAACCAGAGCGCTCCAAACACACACATGTCCGCAACATGCGGCGCTGACAGCGCAACTTGAAATTTTGGGGCGTTGCGAATCGAATTCAATGACTTTTAATGTACACTTACATGGATGTACCGTTTTGGTTTGCATCTCTATTTCTGTTCCTATTTCCTGTTTCTTTGTTTCTTTTTCAGATTTTGTTTGTCATTGCAACTCTGTGTGCTAGTTTCGCTTTGGTCAGCAATTTATTCGCGAAAATCGTGTTGAATTTTACGGTACAAAATCTTAATGAATCGAAAACCAAAGCAAATGTACAAGATAAATGTGGCACATAGTTCGCTTTTTGGTCTAATATTTTCGCTGAACACGAACTTAACGTGACCAAAGATTCTACAAGGCGAAGAAATGTATGGTGATATGCAAATTAGTTGGAAATATAATGAAAATCAGGTCATATATCGGCAAATCTTACTTTTAAGCAGTGCGAAAGAGAATTCACTTCAGAAAAAATATGAGTTCCAGTGTAGTCATCTTCCATGTTCAAATCACCGATACATACTTGTAGTAGACCAGAAGTATTCTGGAAAAACAGTGTCTCGATAAGAGAAAGTGAATTACAAATCTTTAAATGTGTTTCCAAAGGCCAAATTGTAGGTTATAATATCGACTAATCTATAATTTGAGAACATAGTCTGGCCGAAGGGTCGAAAGTAGCTTTACAACAAACAAAAGTAAAATCTTATTAAGATTTGGGCAGGTAATGAAATACTTACGCCACTGAAAATATCGAAAACCAACAAAAAGCAAGCAGATACATAAAAACTGAATCAAATTATCAAATAAAAAAATAATAATAAATTAGTTGGTTTATTGTCATCTGTAAGGATCTGAAATGCTTTCCCCAAGGACACATATAGTCCAATCAGTAAATCTGCTATCTGGTGTTTCATTACAATTATTCATTGTGTATATCAATATAATAATTGAATGTGCCTCTATAAATATCTAATACTAATAGACCGCTCCGGCTTCGCACGGGTGTAAACAAACATTTCAAAATTAGTGCGAGCCGTACTCGACTCGGGATTTGGGATGATTTGAATTTTGTTCAGAAGCAGCTGCGAGTGTTCGTTACTCGACTATCTGACATGCGATTGTGATGCGAAGAGAATGACTTGCAAGACGATTTTCAGTTTCAGATTAAGATTCTCCATCACAGAGTCTTTTTGATACCCTCACCTGGGAACTATTTCCAGAAAGTTGAGATTCTACCAATAAATATAGCCTGTGTTACCCGAGGTGAATGTAGCTTTCCAATTTCCAACGAAAGAATTTTTGAAATTTGCACAGTAGTTTTCGAGTTTATTCAATACAAACAATCGTCCGCGTGGCTCTTAGTTATTATTTGAACAAGTTTTTCAGCCTTCTATCAGATATCATATATAGAATTTTATATTAATATTAAATATTAAAACTATTTGCTAGGGCGCCTAGTGATCTTTCAAGGAAATAAATGATGGAAACCATTTAACTTAAAGCAAACTAAATAATTCGAATTATTTTAGTATATTGCACATCGAAAAATCCCAACTACAAATGCTTTCAAATAACGAAATGAATTATTTCAAATAAAGCTAAAATGTTTTATTAATTTTTTTCGATTATACCGTTATCGATCTGGGAGTTGAGATTACGCAAATTGGTTTAGAGACTATATATTACAATAATTAACGTCATTATATTATTAATGATTCGACTAACATAGTGCTTAATACAAGCTGAAACTCATATGTCGAAAAACTAAACCGAAGAATACCTTGATTTTAGAAAGCTTAGATTGCATTACAAATTAAATTTTCAAGATGTTAGGGGTAGTCAGGATTTTCAAAAAATCAATTTATTTTTTTTTTCTTTTGCACTTTATTTTTTTTCAAAATTTCGATTTTTGAAGACCGATTAATTTATTTTTATTTTGTTAATTTTTGAAAAAAAAGCTTCGGTCATGTCCAGAATTATCTATTTATAAAACCAACTTTTCTTATCCGATTAATTTTAAATGAATCTTCAAGGACTTATAACAGACACCGCAAGGACCTTTTTTCAGAACTGAGTCAACACAAATAGCTTTAACTTTGGAAATTATAATTTTTGGATTTAAAATTTTCGTGACTTCAAGTCAAAACATTGTGTAATAATGCCATATTATTTATTTGTAAAATAACATCATTTAATAGGAAAAAAGAATTACTGAAAATTCTCATTTTTTGGTGTCTCTGACCTCTTAAGGGGTTTTCCAAGTTCGAAAAATAATTTTAACTTAATATTAGTTTCTTTATTGCATTATAATAATGTCACTTAAGACCGGTAAGCTGACTATTGACGCCAAAAGAGCTTTCCAATCCAACAATCCAATAAGAATGGAAAATTCGGCTCGAAAAGGTTTTATAGTAATAATTTTGGTTTACTAAACAATGATAATGAGACAGTTCATAAATGTCTCCTCGAGATAAAATCATAGATGTCCCACTTCTTAAGATCCTATTATGAGAACACAATATATGAAAAATGTGCAGAAATTACTATTAGGGTGACCAGAAAAAAACATTCTCAACAAAACTCCGAAAATATGTTTTTTTATGTAACCAACCAATGGTTAAACAATATAAATTTAAACTATTTATTATCCAAAGTCATTATATCTATAAATCTGCATGTACATATATGAATACATGTGCACATACATACATATATTACTCACTTCCAGCCATCTCACACATTTGGTGCACACACCTTACAACCGACTCCAAGTCGCGGCGCGAGCAAACACTGCGTGGGCTAACGAACTGTAAAGCCATAAGTGCCTGCCTAAGAGGCTTCCAACAATTGGAGTAAAATAATTGCAACGCGTAATGAGACACCGCTAAACGACAACTGCTTGTCAGCGGTGAACGCCCACAACGCGAGAGCGCGGGCCTGCACCTGAGCGCCAGTAAATGAACGAGTGAAATGCATTAGCAACCGACATTGCCATTGATGTGGGTCTTGCACTGTGGCAAGCAACGGCTGCGTGCTACAAGCTTGCTTTAATTTACATGTGTGTGTGCTTAGAAGTGTCGCTGCTTAAGCGCCGATGAGCACTAAAATGAAATCAATAAATTCTATGCTAATGCAAAGCCAAAGCAGCGGAGGAGTGGGCGACAGCGACCATGGCAATACTTTCACCAAGTGACAGCAACAAGGTGTCACTCGGTCGGCAGCAGGCGGCCATGTTCGACACCTGCATTTGAGCAATTTGCGCGCGCGCGAGGCAATCAAGCTCGCGTAGTGCCAGCTAACAACTCTTAAATGGCGTCTAATATGTCCAGTTGTGTGGCGGCGGAGTGACATTGCCGGTAATTTAGGTTTGCAACGCAGCGCGCAGGCACGCTCTGAACACTGACAAACTGCTGCCGCAGACATTTGCATATAAATCAACAATTTGCGCAGCAGAACACAAAGTGCGCCTGCGCGGAAGGCAAATGAAAATGGAAAAGGTTCACATACATATGTATGTGTGTATGCGTGTGTGCGTTGCACAATAAAAGCAATGTTGCAAGTTGTTTGCGGAATCGCTTTATTTTTGTTGCTCTAAGTGTTTGCCATCCGTATGTTTGTATATCGTGTGTAGAATGTCTTCCGGCAGCGCCGTTTCCACTCTCTGGTAGCTTTTTTGCATTGCGTGTTTTTGCTGCTGCCTCTTTATGTGGCAGCAATTGCCATACCACTTTTTGTTTCAGTATCACTCTATTAAACTGTTTCCAGCACTTGAGTGAGACCTCCTGCGTTGCAACGGATAAATGGAAATCATTAGAATTTCTAGCGGTTCGCCTAATGGCCTGTTGCATGTTGTCGCCGATGGAGTGTTTGATATTTCAATTGTTGTAATTCAATGTTTAAATGTTGAGATAAAATGCAATAGTGAAAGAAGATAAGGTTTTGATATTATTTAATTAGGAATCCTCGTTGGAGCAAATATTTAATAATCGACTCTTAAGACTGAACATGATTTGTATATCCATCAGGAAAGGCATCGCAGTATGCAATATTCGATAGACAAGCCTTTAGCGGCATAAAGAATTTGAAAGAAATGTCTTTGAACAACTAAGACATCATTTAAAAAAGTCTATGAATTCCAAAGACTTGACTAATTACCTTTTCGGAAGGTTTTTTCCGTTCTCAAATCAATCAAATCTGTCGAAGAAGTGACACAGTTCTAAAAAAGTATGTATTCCATACCAAGTAAGCTGAGTTTCTAAGTGATGTCAGTAATAAAAATGTTTTTGAAATTCTACAAACACCGAAGATGAACGAAAAATTATTGTACAGGACACTCTCAAAATCTCTAAAGAAGGTGTTCGATATAACGTTGATGAATATATGTATGCCACAATCCAAGTCAATGAAACCATATCGTAAAATTTATTACACCGGGCTTCGAACTGCTTCCATGTCCACCGTATACTTCAAATCTGACGCCTAGAGAATATCTTTTGTACTCAGACACTACAATAAAATAGTTACTGGAAATAAATTCAAGAAAACGAAATAAGTAGACAGTGGATGATAAGTGATTTATTCACTTAAGGGGTTAGGTATAGTCAGAGACACGAAAAAATTAGAATTTACGGAATTTTTTTGCTATTAAATAAATTTTTTGTTTGCTATTATTGCACAATGTTTTCACTTGAAGTCACTAAAATTATGAAAAAAGAAACAAATTATAATTTCCAAAGTTCCAAAAAATGTCCGTGCGGCGACTATCATAAGTCCATGGAGATTCATCTAAAATCTATCGGATAGGAGAAATTAGTTTTATAAATAGATAATCAAATTCAAAAAAGAAAAAAGAATAGCTAATCAACTTAAAAAATAAACAAAATGGCGGCCTCAGGTAATTGTTTTCTAGATTTTCGGAAAAATCGAGATCAGGTTAATTGGTCTTAAAAAATCGAAATTTATGAAAAAAAATTCTTCGATAAGGCCTGAGTTTATTATGTATTCTAAAAGCTTTACAAATTTCATTAAAAGCTGCTGAGCGGTTTTCGATTTACAGGTGTCACCAGTTCAAAGAACTTTTTTAGTGAACCAATTGGAAGAGGGAGTGATATGATAATGAACAAAGTTAATGCGCCCCTCTATTTTCTATTTATCTATCATATAAAAAATCTTTAATCTCATAAAATTCACTTTGCTTTGTGATATCCCTCTTGCAACCCTTTTTGTGGAACAACTAATTTTGCTGTTAACTTCCCTTTTATTATGCCAATATAAGGCATTTCGTTGCTACTTAAGCACTTTGAGGGCAATAAAGCACTTTAGAACGTTCGCTTTGCTGTAAATGAGAACTTGATTGTCACATTGTGATTTTAGCAACTTGCCTTAATAAATGCATTGACATGATGAAATCCCTACTCCCTTATGACACATTAAAAATATGAAAATGAACTTAAGTAGCCTCCGTACAATAAAACTAATATGTATATTTTAACAAACAAGCTGTGAATTTAAAATACAGTTAAACTTTTATAACTCGAACTCTTAAATTGGCAATAGAAGTAAAATTTTATACAAATTACATTCCGTAACTTAGAAGTCTCTTTAACTCGAAGTTTTTTTGTGGATTATGATGATTCGAGTTGGAGAAATTCAACTGTATATATGAGACTTTGATAATGATATATGTATGAGTACATTTCCAATATAATGGATTCCGATAAGGGAAAAAAGGAAATCCTTTCCTTCTGATAAGGATTTTCAATCGAAAATTTCTTGTAATTATTTATTCCGCCGATAAACTGCTTTACTACAAATTCAAAACATAAAATTATTTTATCGACCTTTATCGACAAATTCGACAATTTTGATAAATTAAATTGTCTGTGCTTTTTGTGTCGTTTCTGTAAATGATTGAAATTGATAAAGTTGCTTTACGTTTAAGTGATAGTAATAGTTAAGCGGATTCACTATTTCGGGAGCAACTTTCGTATTTAAACGCTTCAAATTAATTTTTGTTAGTGTGTTTTTGTCTCTTGCCTCTAAAATACCCATATAAAACATAATTTAGTCCGTCATCAGTAATTATTTACATAAAAACTTTCAAATGTTTATTTCTTTTACTTTTCCGGAACAACTTCCAAAATTTTCGATTTCGCGGATTCAATGATTTCGAAATTAGCCGCGGAATGTATTTTATCAAGTCGGTAAGTGAGTTCACTTCGATCGAAATTTTTATTTTCGATATTGTTTCAATGATTTCTACTTAATTTGTTTCGATCATATCGAACCATTTTTCGAACGAAATGGATTCAATGATTAAGCCCAATTATTAACAATTATCACACGGAAGACTCAAGCAACGAACTTAAAAAAGACTTAAGCAACAAACTTGATCAGCGCTTTAGAAGGCTTAAGCAGCGAACTTGCTTGTGAGTGATCAAAGATTTAAGTAACGAACTTGGAATGTTACTAAAGATTTATGCATATGAAAAGGAACTCCTTCTGAGCGGAAACTATTCTTTGTGACATTTTTCATAATTTAAAATTTAATATACTAGACTTTGAGTAAAATCAAAGAGCTTGATTATACCCAAAATCTTTAATTGAAAAGTTGTCGAAAACTCTACATGTTGATGGAATATAGTGCGTAAAAGAGTTTGATAGTTCTGTGCAAAATTCAATTAAAAGCATAAATAATTGTGTTTAATCTAAGCTTAAGTTGGCAAAAATAAATTATTATAATACATATTTTTTCCACAATCAAACGTGATTTCAGTAGAGAGAGAAACAGCAGGCAATTTATTATATGTTTTAATATAATTTATTATTGTAATCTCAGCTGCACCACACTGAAGCGAGGCACTTGAATATACTATCAACACCCCGCAGATGCAAATGTTGCAAATATTGCGTCAAAATAATCTCATCACATAACAAATGTACCGTTACTCATTATGCATATTAAAAATAATGAGTTACAATTTAATCAAAACAAAATGCAACACCGAATGGCTACTGCTTCATATACTCGTTTGTACAAGCTTTAATTTACAGTTTTACGCATTGAATTGGAAGCGCGTGAGAAAGCAGTTACCATAAAGAACGCGGCATTCAACATGTTACTATTAAAGATGAAAAACAATACAATTTCATAACAAATTGATTTAATAACTGAGCGCAACGTAGAGTCTCTCACCAACCAACAGACTTCAAACATATGTTGCAACAAACCAAGAAATTCGAACATTTCAATCAATTTGCACAGGAAAGCAAGCGAGGAACGCAGCTGCAAAAGCGAAGCAGCAAAACCGAAAAAAATACGCCAGCGAGCAACATTTATTGGCAGCTTGGCCCACACAGCTGCAACATTTGCGGCAACAACGTCCTAATTGCAATGAGGCGCTGCTGCGCTTTGCAACTGTTCACCTTTTTTGTTTTTGTTTTTCAATTTGGTGCAACAAATAAGCTTCCCACAACGTTCGCCATGAATGCCGCGCACTGCTTGAAGCTCAAGCGCTGTGCGCATGCGCTGCTGCCCGGACTAATCTTTAGACTTATCTGCATTGTAAATTTGCGCTATCTACTATTAGATCACAGCCGATATAGTGTGCGTACACAGCCATTGTGGCCATTGATACAGATTCAGATTTATATATACATATATACATCTATAAAGAAATATATATGTAAACCCATAGCGGTAGGCAGGCTTAAAGCTTACGCAAGCGACTAGCAGGTGTTTGTGCAACAATGCTCCAAAGATAACGTTACAAGCTGCTACAAATTTAATTAAAATGTTGCAGCAATATGTTTCTTGTTGCAAGTAATAAAAATAAAATGTAAATATATATTGCTGTTTTTTAGTATTAAAGTGCGCTTTTAACACTTGTGTGAAATAATAGTGATTTTATAACAGAATGAGTGTGTGTGTAAATGTGTTTTGGTGAGTTTAACAGGAAGTATAAAACATGTCCGCACAAGACACTCTCCTGATTAAAAAAATATATTCAACGCACGCAAGAGCTTAATAGGCCTTCAAACACTATAGTTAAGTCAATATTTTTTTCTAGACTCGATATCGAAAATGACAGAAAATATATGATGGACTATGTAGTACAGTCAGCCAAAAGATACAAGATTTTTTTGTACCCAAGAGCTTTAAACTCAGCAGAATGCCTAAAAAATATTTGCGACATGACTTTTTTCATTACAACAACAACAACAATTATAACTCAAATCAATCAGCTTCAAATTGTGGAAATCCCATAAAATCTAGCTGAAAGACGAACGTATTGTGCCTAATCATTGAACCGCAGCGAATTCGATTTCGATACGATCGATACAATTTTCAATCGAAACTGTTCATCCGCTCATTGATTCCGTCGATAAACTGTCTTATCACAAAGTGAGAACGTAAAACTATTTTATCGATCTTTATCGACAAATGTGACAAATTTGATAAAGTGTCTGTGCTTTTTGCTTTGTTCAACAAAAATTAGAACTGACCTTTAACTATTGTGAAATTTCTTTCAAAAAATATATAATTCGCCTGAGGCTCTTTGAGAAAATATTATCGCTATTTCGAGTGGACACCTTTATATCGCTTTATAACATCTTTAATTTATTTTTGTTAGTCTATTTTTGTTTTCTCTTGTCTCTATTATACCCATTTAAAACGTAATTTGGTCCGCCATCAGTAATAATTTACATAAAAACTTCCAAATGGTTTATTTTCTTTACATTTCCACAACTCATTCACCAACGGAAGGATTTTGGTCAAAATTGTCGTTATTGCGGACTCAATGATTTCGTAATTAGCGACATCTATTAGCCGCGGAATATATTCTTTCGAGTCGGTAAGTGAGGACAAGACGAAATACCTCCTGTCATCAAACAAACAGTCAGCGCATTCGTGTCTTGGCTCCCATGTCACTGTTGATAGTCATAACTTTGAAGTCGTAGATAGTTCCGTCTACTTTGGAACCAGTATCAACAACACCAACAATGTCAGCCTTGAAATCCAACGCAGAATCACTCTTGCCAACAGGTGCTACTATGGACTAAGTAGGCAATTGAAAAGTAAAGCCCTCTCTCGACGAACAAAAACTAAACTCTACAAGTCCCTCATCATTCCCGTCCTACTTTACGGTGCAGAAGCGTGGACGATGTCAACATCCTGATGAGAAGACACTAGGAGTTTTCGAGAGAAAGGTTTTACGCAAGATTTATAGTCCCTTAAACATTGGCAACGGCGAATACCGCAGAAGATGGAATGATGAGCTGTATGTGTTATTCGACGACATAGACATAGCCCAGCGACAGCGGCTACGCTGGCTAGGTCATGTTGTACGAATGGACGAAAGTGCTCCAGCTCTGAAAGTGTTCGGTACAGTACCCGCTGGTGGAAGCCGAGGAAGAGGGAGACCTCCACTGCGATGGAAGGACCTGTCTTCACTTGGACTCGGCTATAACTGTGTAAGCGGTGTCTACACCAGTTAAGAAGAAGAAATGAGTTCAATGTGATCGTAAATTTTATTTTCGATATGGTTTCAATGATTCCAACGTAAAATTTTTCGAACGGATCGCACCATTTTTCGATCGAAAAGGATTCAATGATTAGGTCCAATACATTGCTGTTGTTGTTGTATAAATAAAAAATTAGTTTAGTATAAAATACTAAATAAATAGTCAGTTGTATAGTAGTAGTGTATAGAATTTTTGTTATATGAACGCTTAGGGGTTACTATACTAGTCGTCATACATAAAAGTAAACCGGTATCTATTCTGTGGAGAATGTTGAATTTGTCGAAATACTTGAACAATTAAATATTCAGTGGAACTTCCAGAACTCAAACTTCTATAACTCTAAGTTCTCAATAACTCGAACTTTTGAATTGGCAATTGAAGTAAAATTTCATACAAATTTCCTTACATAAATCGAACTTTTTGAGCAAGGCATGAAATTAAATTTAAAATTTTACTATCGAGGCAGTATTTTAACCTTATGGAGGCGAACAAAAAATATAATATTGTACTTATGGATTGCATAAATCATGTAACAAAGGCAGACGTCAGAGCCAAACAACAGCAAACTTTTTTTCTGTATTATGGTGATTCGAGTTAGGGAAGTTCAACTGTATTACCAAAATATATTTTTTTTACTGATGTACCAATGTATTATGATGTGACCGTTTCCTTCTGGACTTATTTTTAAGAATTACAACTATATTAAAATATATAAAAAAAATCCAAAATCTTCTCAAGTATTTCTGTCACAAAATCAGTAAAATAAAATTCCAGTGTTGCCATATTAAACTATACAAGTAAGTATAATATTTATTGTTATATTCAAGTAGTGCTTAACCCTGAAATGGCTCTTACATAATGGCAAATAAAAATAGTTTCATGACATATACATATGTATGAAGGTATGTATTACAAAAAGAACTTATCATTTCAAACTTACAAACTGATTTTTACGTTTACAAGAATATACAAATTCATTTATTTATTTATTTAATTATGTATGTTTAAATTTATTATTTATAAAAGTTTAACTTATAATTAGAATACAATAATAATTCAAAAGAGTATAGAAAGGTGATGCTTACATATGCACGATTTTGCATTTTCCTGCCATTAACAAATTGCCTTAAAAAGCATTTTTAGTTTAATAGGTTTGTAGCATATAGACGGTATGCTTCCCTCAAGGAAAGTAACTTTGTGAGTTGCGTAAAATATTTTGCTATGACTGTATTTTTTTTCATTTTAAATTATTTATAAAATTTTTTTTGTTGTAAATTTGTAAAAAAAAATTAAAATAATAATACAGTTGAACTTCCATAACTCGAACTGCTGAATTGGCAATAAAAGTCAAATTTCATACTACTTTAACTCGAAGTTTTTTGTGGATTATGGTGATTCGCGTTGGAGAAGTTCAATTGTAAATTTGCAAGGGTATGGTATATATGATAAAACAAATAAAATTGTCATTTCTGTAGCCAATAAAATTAAATCAATGTTTTTTTTCCAAAAATATACTTTTAGTCGCATGACTTATTATAACAGACATTTCAAGGACGTTATTTTTTTTTTTGGAAAATATGTCAGTAGTTTCTTTGTCTAATTTTCTTTAAATTTATTTAAAAAAAAATTAAAAAAACATAGTTTTTCTTGTAAATTGTCTCAAAAATCAGTTAAACATATTTTGTTGTTGTTATAATTTTTTTTATTTTTTATTAGAATTATCATTTTTTCTTATTTTTGTGTCCTGATCATCTTTATAACCAAATGATATTCAAATATTTATTTTTTTTCAAATTTAATTTTTTGAAAAATATACTTTTTAGGCGGAAAAAAATATTAAATAAATGTTGTATAAATTTCGAAAAAACTTGTATTTTCAATAAAAAAATAAATCTAGTTTTTTTCCATAATTTGCTTGCATTTTCTTTAATTATTAAAAAAAAATTAATATTTTCTTCTTAATTGCCTTATTTTTCATGTTTATAATTTGTGTATATTTGGATAATATTTTTATGTTTAAATCAGATGGAAATATTGTAGTGTTTGCGTCTTAAAAAATACAATAGTAAGCTTTGAAAACAAAAACAAATTTTAATTAATTAATTGTTTAATTTTTTTTTCGAAAAACATATTTTTAGGCGCATAACTTATTAACGAAAAAATTAAAAAAAAATCTTTAATGAAAATCTAAAACATTCACTTTTGATAAAAAAAATATAACTATCGCTTTTTCGGCAATTTTCCTGCATATTTTTCTTAAACTAATTTATAAAAATATTTTTCTTGCAAATTGTCTATGGTTCATTATTTATGTTTTGTTCAATCAAAAATATTTTTTTGTTCTTAGTAAAATTATATTTTGATTTATTTTATTTTTTTAATAAAAAAAAAATCCGAAAATATACTTTTAGGCGCACAACATACTAGCCAAAATTTACAAAAAAAAAATTAAACAATTAAATACAAAATTCGTTTAATTAATCTCCACAAACGTACTTTTTTAATAGAAATATATATTTGTAGCAGTCATATCATTTATATAGTATATAAAATTTATAAAAATCTAAATGATCAAATTTTAATGTTCGCAGTAAATTCACTTTGCTGCCGTGCAATTTCCAATACATAATAATCAAAATTTCTGAATATGCTTTACAAAAATTATTGCAAATATACATATACCGAGAGAATTGCTTATAGATAGTTAACAGTTAATTTTTACAAATACAAAACTTTTTTTTTAATTTTTGTTTGTTTTTTATAAATTCAGCGCACTTTACTTGTAACTCTTTGCCATTGTTGTTGTTGTTGTTATAATTTATAGACATTGACTTTAGGTTTGCTGCAAGCAAATATTACTTAGAACTAAAAAAAATAATAGAAAAAATAGACTTGCAACATTGCGAAAATACACAATTACTTTCATCAGTTGCCGGTTGCACCCCCTCCCTAAAGCACGCCAACTGCTGTACGCCCACGCCACGTTGCAGTTGTTGTTCTTGCTGTTTTTGTTGTTGTTACAATGTAAATTGCGCTTCGCTGGCAGAGTTGCTGCCACTTGCAACCGCCGCCACCAAACAATAGCTGCCACTTAGCCATGTTGCCCGCCCCGCTGCGCCGCTCTTGTTGCTGTTGTTGTCGCCTCCTCGGCTGTCATGGCCGCTCGCTGCGCGGCTACGATTCAGTGTAGATGATGCAGCGTTTGCCTTTGCCCACGGTGGCCAGCGCATTGCTGTTGGGGCACCAACTGACCGCGTTCACCGCCGAGCTGTGAAAGAAACCGGAACCATAACTGTTAAGTTGTAGTTGTTGTTGTTGTTGGGCGAAGTGATTACAAACCCAAGCACACAAAAAAACGGGGAAGAAACAAAAAAAGAGAGAAAGAGAAAAAAAAAACAATGCAAAAAAAAAGCAACAAAAAATCATGTGTGTGGTATGGTGTGGTTAAATTATGTGTGTGAGTTGAGTGTTTAAAAGTGCGAAAAATAAAAACAACAATATAAATAAAAAATAAAAAAAAATGAAATTTTTATATCAAGACACCACCTTAAAGCTACTTATATTATTATATGTGTGTCTAAAACATCAGTAACGAGATCAGTTGTTAGTCTGTATGTTGGAATGAAGTGTGAAAGCAAGGCATACAACCACATACCAAGGCTATTGATAAACATATATTTAAAATATCAAAAATCCAACTTACGTGTGACCCTTGAGCGTCGCCTCCAATTCACCCATGACATTCCAGATATAGACTAAACCGTCGGCTGAGCCGCACGCCACCTTCGAGCCGCACGTATTGAATGAGGCTCGCGCCCAATCACAGCTGAGTTTGAAATTTTCATGACTGCAACAAAAACAAGAAAATAAAATATTAAATAAAGATCTCCAACCATTAAGAGATAAGATTGACATTAGTCAATCCAAACTCACGAAAATGAACCGATTATTTGATTTTTGCGTAAATCTAATAGTTTTATTGTATCATCTCTAATGGAACAGATTAGGTAGTAGCCATCTGAAAGACAACAAAAGTTTTTTTATTAATTAATAAGAATAATTAAAAAATATTAAAAAAGAGCTCTATTACCCTTTGACAGATCAATCGATGTGATCTTCGCCGGCAACAATATGTCGTCCGCCTGCTTTTCCGTTCTGATGTCCCAGAAGCGCAGCTTTTTGTCATAGTGCCCGCTGATGATGGTCGAGCCGAGACTGTCGGTGGTCACCAGATCGTTGCAACTGGAGCCGGCGAATTTCGTCTCGATGCAGGCTATGCTGCGCAGATCCCAAATCTTTAGCGTACGATCATGACTGCCGGTCACCACTTTGATGGGTTCTTGCAGGTATTTGGCGGCCATCACTTTGCCACTGTGGCCGGTGAGTGTGTGCTGGAAGGAGATAAGAAATATGAGGAATTAAAATTAGTAAAAAAACGATATATAAAATAACAAAGAAGCATACATTTTAGGAGAGACATTAAGATATAATGTTTCTTATATGTTTAAGTCTTGGCTTCTGAAGATCTCAGCAGAATCAATATCAGAAAGCATATATCTTGATTTCATAACAAACCGTTTGGAAACTTGGAATGTGGAAACGAGGATCCTCTCTTTCCAAGGAGAATCTGTTCTAGGGAACCTGAGTGACGGTTTCAAGAGTACAACACCAAGCTGACCTCGAATAGACTGATGGATGTTATGTGAATCTTGACTAAGCTTGAGGTTTACTCGCAGGTTTGCTGAGGGAAGTTCGCTATTAGAGAAAACTTTAGCTGGTTAGAAAACTAAATTTTCCGGTTTTGAGGGCAAAGGCTGTGTTATCGAAGGAAACTCGAACCCACTAGTGAAGAGATAATTCCATCAACGGTCAGAATATTTCTAAAGGAGCGGTACTTAGGTCTAAATAAGCAAATGAATATAGTAAACTAAACGAGAAAAAGAACATCTTTTAAACCGGGCTTAAATCGGCTGACTTTTCCAAGCCAAAATCCGACTTTTTCCTGCAGACAATCGGCCACCAGAGCTTGATCACAGTTTTGGTCGACAATCAATTTATTTGAGACAGTCTCTTTGAAGTTGGATCTTGGAGAGTTAGAGATTCTTGTGCAACCCATTTTCACTACTCTAGTAGAAACCGGAAGAAACCTGTCTTTATATCTTCCCAAAGACTTTGAACTCAACAGAATTCCGTTTTTTGATACTACAACAACAACAATAACGATATTTTTTTTTTGTTTTTTGTTACACAGGCCAATTGGTCGACGCTCCGCCAATTCAAGATCAAGTGGTAGTATTGTACTAAGTCCTTTCGGCGAAGATGATCGGCTTTATTCATGATCCAGGACTGTAATACTACACTGTTTATACTAGTCCACAATTTCTAATAAAAATATATATTTTATATATAATATGTTAACAATTCTAGTTCTATTTCTAATTCTTCCTATCGACCCATTCTGCATGCACCGCTATGACATCCCGACGGATTATGGGTAACTATGATTCCAAAGATAGCCCATTTGGAGCATCAACGGGTGTCATGTGTTATCTAACAAGCAACAAATTACGTCAGCGCGCATTTACTGACGAATGTGTGTGTGTGAGTTCATATGTGCCACACCAAGAATCAAGTGGCGACGTTCGTTGCCCAACCGAGTTCATTGCGTTTTATGGCAGGTGTTGCAATTAAAAATGTTGTTTGCATTTTACGAGTAATTGCGCGTTTTCCTGAGACAATAAACATTTTTAACGAGACTCATTAGCTCGCCCCGAGACGCGGCATATGTAGTCCCCGAGGTGCGTGATAGGAAGCTGGGCGCAGACTTATCAAGAAAACTAGTCTGTTCGAATAAAAAACCATAAAGGCAAAGTGAGGAAAATAAAAGTTGAAAAAAAAAATGAAATCATAAACAAATTCTCACAAAAGCTTATGTAATAACTTGCCACAAGCTCGCCTGTATGAGACACAATTATTAAAGCCAACAAATACACTACTACACTAGTTAAAATTGCTACTTGATTTTATTTTGCTTTGTTTGCTTTTGCTGTTGTATGGCCGTTGCACCAAACGGAAGTCAACACCATAAACTCAGTTCTTAAATGAACTTCAAGAAAGGAGTTGGAAGGAGCGTTGTGCTCCAAGAAAAACTTAAAAATGAAATAATGAAAAATAAAATCTCAGAAGTTCAGTTTTCGCTTGGTGGCAGTGGCACTGCTGACTCACATAGTCTTATTTATTTATGTTTTTAATTCTCACAATTTTACGGTGCAAGCTTTTAGTTCTTTATTCTTTTTAATTTTTGTTTTATTTTTGCTTTGAATTATATTTAATTTTTTTATTCGTTTATAGTAGTTATTCTCATGAACTCGCCTTCATGCGTTCATTTGTTTGCTGGTAAGCAAGTAAAAAAGAGCGCTTTTCAGGTTTGGGGTGCTAAAGAAACTTTTTATCAGTTTTTTGCTTTAACTCTGGACATTAATGACATTTTAATTTTTTAACACTCAGGAGGTATAACACTTATGTCAGTTTGCGTGATTGCCTTGAAACTGATAATGGCCTAGGCTATCCTACACTTTACTTGCAAAAAAGTCTTGTGATCACTCACTCTCCTGTTCCCAAATGATTTCGACAATATTTCTGATGGAATTGCAGTGAGTTGCAGTTTCCAAAATATTTCAACTCACTCTTTAAGTTAGTAAATGTCAAAGTGATTAATTTTTTATATACCGGCTTGAAAGATTACATACTCTGCAAAATACCATAAAAGGAAATTATAAATTATTTGTAGTAAGTTTAAAAATATTAGTTCGATGTGAGTCTGTGATAAATAATTTAGTAGTAAGTTTAGTTTTACTATTAAAACGGTGATTTGGTTGGTTGGAGGGTTGATTGAAGTAGAGAGTCAAGAGATCCTGCCATCGGCCGCACTTGAGCCAATGTTAGGCCTATTGTATTTATTTGAAAGTTTTAAAAACATTTCGCGTAAATAAGCATGGTGATCTTCGTAGTCCCTTAAAATGAGATACTTAACACTACTAGAATTATACACGTATAGTTAGAATTAGAAAGAATTTCAACTCAGCAATTTCTTGAATTCAACTATAGACAAAAAAATAGCTGGTTCGGAATTAATATTTTCTTTATAGAATCGCGCTATTGTTTTTTCATGAAACATGGATAGATCTTTAAATTTTGATAAAAATTAGAAGAAATTCGTTCGTGAAAGAAGGCAATAATTATATAGTCAAAATACCTGGCTTATTTGGCACATTTTGTTTTTGTAATGACATAAACAATTCCTCAGATACAAGGAACAATATTTTTATGATATATATATCTAGAACCGTTAAACCAGTACAAGGGCTACTTATAAAGACTATGCGAAAAATACAAGTATATCGACTATACCGAATTATGAATCCCATATAACACAAACTATGGAAATGTGGATAGAAGGTCTTACCCTTATGGAGACAGTGAATCAAGTACTTCAGTGAATATTTTGCACGGTCTACTGAGCGTACTATTCGCAACAGCATCACCCATCCATTATTGCATAATATTCGACCGAAGAGATCACGTCCAATACGTAGTGAACAAAATGAAGACCCTGGATTCCAAATATTAATTGATAAAGAGATCATTGACGATTTGAACAGTAAGCAGAGAGAAGAAGTAGACTGAAACTGGGATGCATATATGCCAAGTGCCATCTCAAGCAGAAGCTTTTGAAGCTCTAGATGTTGTTTTTAAATGGATGAATTAGGTCCCATACAGTTGTTGCAATAGAAGTACATCAGGGACTTGGCTACAATGAAAAGATGTGATTAATTTCGTCAATGTTCAATCACAAGCTATTTTCAAACAAAATTTTAAATCACATAGTTATTATGAAAATCATTATCGTTATAGCTCACAACATTTGAAAGAGGAAATCTTTATAAAATAAATGCCAAAGAATGTTCTTTCGTATATTAATAAACACTCGCCATTAAATTTAAATCTTCTGTGTACCCCTGGTTTTATTTGATCCGGATAATCGGGGTTCTACTGTAGTCAAGAAATTTTAAATTCTAATTTCATTTCAGACGAAACATACATACAACACTGTTGCTTTTTTTGAGATTCGGTCAATATTTGGAACATATTTTATTATTAGTATTGCACAGTTGTATTTCTTTCGAGAGAGGACAGTTTTGTTCCACATATGTTTAATTAAATATGTACTTATGATACTAATATGTATCTTGACTTTTTTCGAGACTTATAACAAAGTTAAAATCTATTAACATTTTTTTAAATGTCTAGTTAAACTTCCAAAAATTCCAAAAATGCGAAAATATTTTTGCTTTTTTGATCATACGAATAATAATATTAATTAATTCAGTAACATTTGCTTTGTGTATTGTATTATATTATAATTATCAGTAATCCTTTTATTAATAATCTTAAAACAACTGAGTTTACAATTTCCATTAGTGACCTCTCTCTGAAACAGTGTTAACCCACACACACGTACAGCTGTACAAACGCATTTAGGTTAAATGTAACCCAATCTATTTGCGTTCAATCGACTGAACTTATTGACTTCTTTAGGCAAACATTTGCATAAATTCAGCTTATCAATGCCCAAAGCAATACTTAAACACACACACATCCATACATAAATATGTATGTGCAACAACACTTTAGCGTTCTCATAGTGACACTAAATATAATCAACGAATTAGTTTTGCCTTTTGTTAGGCTGGAATGTGCGGCTTTTAGGAGGCGGATATGGCAGCATTAAATTCAAAGCGGACACATTACAAGTACAGTTAAACGAAGTTACATGCGGAAATCGGGTCACACTGGAGAATGGCAAGCAAACAAACACATTCGCGATGGCGATGGCGACGCGTGCATTACTATTAAGTACCAGCGACCAGCGAGCGAGTGGCATGCCACAGCGGTATCGCTGCAATATTTCTAAGCCACACACTGTTGCATAGTGCTGCGTGCATGTATGTGTGTGTGTGTGGTTACTTAGGATCAATTTTCTCCATTTAATTTATGTGCAGTGTAAATTTTATTGTGCTGCCTTTAGGGCAAACCAGCAAACAACAACAACAAAATTAAATAACAAACAGTAAAGTGCAAATGTTAACAGATCAGCATATATTATTCTAAAAGTTGTTGTTGCTGTTGCAAAGTGGCAGTGCACCACCGCCGAGCGTGTGTATGTGTGTGTGTGTTGCGGCAGCATAAGGAAGAAATAAATTGTTTATCTGCCAACAACAATGCGACCGCTAATAGCAATGACAGTACGAATAGCGAAAGCTCAACAACACCAACAACAACACCAACAACAAACAACAGCAGCACTCAACTCAACTGGCATTTGGTAGCAGGAAGTGACAGCCAGTCAAGGCAGCCATGTGAGTTGTGGGCAGTCAGCGCGTCCGGCGTCCAGCGCTCAGCATCTAGCGAAACTCGACGTACGCACTCGTGTTCGGGCAGCAGCAGCAGCTGCTCGTGGCCCCAGGCAGGACATTTACGGCTGCTCAAGCTGCAGCTAAGGCTAACTGCATATTTTGTTGTTATTATTATTGCAGCGGCATTGTCGGCAGGCAGCCAGTCAGCCTCCTCATCGGTTGCTCCCGTTTAATTTGCGTGTTTAAGCTTAAATGATTTGCTGAAATTTATGAGCGCCCATTTGAATGTCATAAGTTGGCGCTGCTGCTGTTTAAGTCAAACATTTGACAGCAAACTTAAATGGCAAACAAGCGGTAAACTAATGCCGACTTACACTATTAGTGAATAGAAGGAGGAGTAAAAGATATAAATAGTGTATTCGTATTTACAGTTAATAGAAATTATTTGAGTAAAAAAGTTGTATGAATGTCTGGGATGTCATGTACGAATATGGGTTATTTAAATGGATCTAATATTAAAATAAACAAGTAAGGAAAGACTAAGTTCGGGTGTAACTGAACATTTTATACTCTCACAATTTATTGATGTAATTTTATTAAGATATGCAGAATTTGACTCATATATTCGTCATAAAGTCCTATAGAATAACGAATGTTATCATATATAGTATATGAGGGCTGAGGTAATTCTTAAACCGATTTTACTAATTTTCACCACAAAGGTACACTATTTCCAAGACTATACGCTCACTTAAATTGCTAAGTTACCTCACATTTTAACTGACATATGCGGAATAAAGCCCACCGTATTTTTGAAAATCAATAATTTGATATATGGAAGGTAGGGGAAGTTATGACCCGATTTTAATAATTTTTGGAACAGAGACACACTATTAAAAGAAACAATTTCCTTTGAATTAAATTAAAATATCTGCGAGATTTACCCATATTTTCGGTGAGAAATTACTCTTAGGCACTGAGCTCTTCATGTTCGATATACGAGGCCTTGAAAAATTGTAGTCCGATTTCGGCAATTTTTCCACAAGTGATGTCACAGCTCAAATACAGTATTTGTGTAATGTTTTATTCCGCTATCTTCATTTGTTCCTAATATATAATTACAATGTGAAGGAATAAGATGGAAATCAAAATTGAGTTATATGGAAAGTAGTTGTGGTTGTGAACCGATTTCGGTTTGGTTTCATCAGGGTGTCAAGAAAGTGTTATGTACAGAAAAATCATTGAAATCGGTCGAGTAGTTTCTGAAATATGGGTTTGACCCATATATGGGCGACGCCACGCCTACTTTCTATTCTGAGCGTAGCTCTTCTCTACCATTTCTCCTATAAAATTTAGTGTTTCTGATGTTTCCCGTTAGTGAGTTAACGCACTTTTAGTAGTTTTCAACATAACCTTTGTGTGGGAGGCGGGCGTGGTTATTATCCGATTATATAATTTTCTATGGTGTGTGATGGGCTGCGTAAGGAAGACGAATGTAGGAAGTTTGGTTTATATAGCTATATTGGTTTGTGAGATATATACAAAAAAACTATGTGAGGATTACATCCAAATATGGCCCTTACTAGGTTGATCTTTTGTACCAAATTTTAGTTTTATAACTTTATTTATGGCTTAGTTATGACGGTTTATGTGTTTTCGGTTTTCGTCATTTTGTGGGCGTGGCAATGATGCGACTTCGCCCATTTTCAATACCAACCTCCCAGGGTGCCAAGGATTATGTGTACCAAATTTCATAAAGATATCTCAATTTTTACTCAAGTTATCGCTTGCACGGACAGACGGACGGACAGACAGAAGTAGGGACATACATCCGGATTTCAAATTTACTCGTCATTCTGATCTTGATAATTTTGATATATATAACCCTTTTTCTAACTTTTATTTTTGGGTGACACAAACAACCGTTATGAGAACAAAACTCTCTTGGCAACTTTGTTGCGAGATTATAAATATGAAGTGCTTTGTATAATCCTAGGGCAAAGGTAGTATTTCAATTTATTTTTTATAAAACTATTTAATTTCTTCTTTGAGATATCCTTTTCATATAACGTTAAACAGTAAGATGAAGATCAGTATTATTATTAATTAAGATAATGCGTGAAAAAATTACTTATCATTTTTAAATCGATGGGTTCGACACCCATGACATGACAGTAAATCGGCAAGAGATCCGCGAGTGAAGTGAATTATAAGAACATAATAAAAATAGTGGTATTTTAGTCGTATGGTATTAATCGATATGTCTTAAAGCCTCTCCCACATAAACCTCTTCTCAAAAACTTCCTTCAAAATAATATATCATAAAATAGTATCCTTGACTTCTCAAATACTTTCTGGAATATGTTTTGTAATCCAATTCATTCCATTCGAAATTCAAAAAAATATGCCAATTTCATTAACTTTCATACAACATCGAAAATACTTTTAGATATCAACAAACTATCTTAAGAACTGTTCCAACACAATTGAAAAGGACGATGAAGAGACAAAGCGTCTTCAGACAAACAATTTCAAAGTCGATATCCAACAAATAAAAAGCAGTTAAATATTAAAATTTGTACATACAACATTCACACAAATCTCTTTATCTAAAACAAAAAACACAAAAACCCAAAAAAACAAAAATTAACTAAAAAACGCTTTCATTGAGCTTCATTAAAAGTCCATTACTTTGTGGGTCAAAAATGCTAATGCTAATGCCGATGAGTGACAGTACACAGTGTTGCCCTATAAATGCTTATTATAGACAGACATGTCGGTACACACATATAAATTTATAAATATAAAAGCTCATCATGCACCTTGCAGAACAAATAAACAAAGCTGAAAAACAAAAAGTAAAGAAGAAGTGACTTTCGTTCACCAAAATCTCTAAAGCGCGTACAAAATTGCTTAAGCATCTGTCAAGCAGGCGTAGAGTAAAAGCAACAATAACAGACATTATTATACAATTATGAACGAGTGCTGCTTCAAGTGCGCTGAGCACCCACCAAAGCAAATACAAATAATAACCATGAAAAATATGAAACAAAAAAGTAATTCTACAAATAAATGAGAAGTGCCGATCAAAAATTTCATGCTGAAAGTATTTTTTTTCTATTAACTAATAATAAGTTAATTATATGTATGTACATATGTAATAAGTAGATTATATGAAGGCTATAGGCCTATTTTGCTCAAGTCTTTGAAAGCAAAAATAATTGCAGGTTTCGCTTGGCTGCCTGAAAATAGCAAAGTTTAGCTTTCGCGAACTTTTAATTGAAGACACGATTTTATTATTATGAATTTTTTATTTTTTTAGAAGAAGGTTTGAAATTTTAATTTTATCACAATTTCGTCTGGTGCAGAGTTAATAATTTTACAACAACAAAGGAAATGTTCTGTAGATTCACGAGGGCTCTAATATAGTAAGGAAAGAACCTTATATGATAATAGAATGCGATGCATACAGATATATTATAACTGTAAGGAAAACAACAAGATCTAAGTTAGCGAACTTTCGCAATTTATTTATTTATTAAATTTTATTAATTAACATAACATCCAATTTAACCCATAGTTTCGGCATAAAGTCCACTAGAATAACGAAAATGATTACATATAATATTTGGCGGCAGTAGGATTTTTGGACTGATTTAATTCATTTTTACATATTAACCGACAAAAAGCTCACCGGTTGTTGGAAGAGCCCAATATTACCCATAGAGGCATATTATTAGAAGAAAAATATTATCTCTGCATTCCTATAGAATATATGAAAGATTCACCGATATTTTATGTAAAAAATTATCCATTGGCACTGAGGTCCTCATGCTCGGTATCTGGTTCCTTGAAATGTTATAGTTCGATTTCGACAATTTTCAGATGAGCGATGTCACACCTTCAATGAAGTACTTATGCAGAATTTTCTTAGGATCTCTTTACTGGTGTTTGGTTTATATATTGAACTTCCATAACTCGAACTTCTATAACTCATTGTTCTCCATAACTCGACCTCTTGAATTGGCAATAGAAGTCAAATTTCATAGAAATCGCCTTCAGTAACTCTAAAGTTTCTCTAACTGAAAGTTTTTTTGTGGATTATGGTGATTCGTGTTAGGGAAGTTCAACTATAATTGTATTAGCTGGAATTCGAAATTGTGTTATAAGGAAAGTAGGCGTGATTAAGAACCGATTTCGACAATTTTCAATCCGTTACATCAGGATAGAATGATTGACAGAATGATTTTTAAAATTCTAATAAAGAATATTTTAATAGATACTCATCATTATACTATACGACAAACTCGACTTTCCTTTCTGGGTATTGAACCAAATATAACTTTACCGGGAGATTGAGACATAATTAAAAAAAAAGATTTGTTCTCCGTTTTCGAAGTTAGTCGCCAAAATCGAAATATTCACCCTTGAAGTTCCAAAAAAGACGTATTAAAAAAAATATTATTAATTACTGGATATAATAACTAAGAAATCTAAATAATTCGGTCAAGCTTATATGACAGAAGTTATTTGGAGTTAAAGTTGGACTTATGAGTTTGGTTCAATACCCAGCCGAGTGTTATTACTATTAAATTTTTAATTACATTTCAATATTATAAAATATGTATAAAAAATTAGTATATTGTATAACTAGGCAAATGACAAATCTAGATAATTGTCATAAACAATAAAATTAATTATGTACCACCCTAGCTTTCAAGAAAAAAATATAAAAAGAGATAATAACAATACTTAACCTAAATTGAAAAATTTCTTAATTTACAGCTTTCATTTGCAAATTACAGCCTTCCGTAAATTCACTTAATTTACAGAGAATTGCGCAGCGGACGCCCTTAAACCGATCCGCAACGAGGGCAAAAACCGGACTGAGACACACTTTTCACGCATTCACACATAATTACCGTGGCAGAGGCACATCAACGCAAAATTTTTGTGTAAATTATAATTATCGCGCACACATCCATATATATATAATCGTATGTATGTATGTGAGGCGACAGACTGCCCTTGCCACTTACACACATTAATATATGGTTACATGAAGGCAGCAAATGGTCTGCGGACACTTTCGGTTGGCTGCTGATGAATTTTGATTATGGTTATTAATTTTATAGGCGCGCGCCCGTCAATGAATTTTTTCACTACAAAAACAAGTGCAACAACACACATATGTACATATGTATGGAAGTGTAACTATGCATATGCGAAGGTGACGCTGTGTGCGTGTGGGTGTAATTGTTGCTGATGATATTTAATTTTTTTTGTGCGAAAGACATTTGATTGCTGCTGCGGTTATTTGAACGCATGTGGCCCAGTTTAGTTTTGTCTCTTACAATACCACAATATTCTATGTGCCGGTGTGTGGATTACTATTAGAATAAAATCAGCGATTGCTAACGGAATTTTCGTGCGGGCAACGAACGACAACGCCCACTTCCTACGCCTCGAATGGCATCTGCCGAGCAGCATATAAAAGCAAACAAACCAACAAACACAGCAAACAACGGTACAATACCAATAGCCATTGTGGCAACACGGTGGTTTGGTCATAGTCAACGGTTAGAGCCGGCAAAGCACACAATTCGGTTGCAACTCAAGCGAGCGAGTGCGCGAGCCTGTGTTTATGTGTTTGTGCGCTGGCGCGCTACCATTTCGGCCACATTTATCAGTGCATAAAAACGCACTTTGTGCAAATATTTGCAACAGCAATCGCTACACTTAGCTCGTGCCGCTGCGGCATAGCGCGCGGCCGCACACTGACCGTGGCGCGCGCCGCCTGCCTGGCTGATTGCCGCGCTGGCAACCGGTGGATTAGTTAGCATGCGCATTGCTGGTAGCGACTAAATATTGTTGCTTTGTGTTTGCCTTTGTTGTTGTTATAGTTAGTGTTGTTGTTGCCGCTGTTGTTCACTACTGCGCTCGCCGAGCATGTGATTTAGTGAAATGGTTTTCGATTGCAGCATATTTTGGTTCTACTTCGTGCGCATGCGCAGCGGCAAAGGCGCAAAATCCTTCGCTCGGCGGCATCCACTTCGGCGTCGCACAGCGTCCATTGTCGTACAATAAATTGCTCAAGCGCACAGTGGAAATCTGCACATCTATTGAATATGGAATTTTTCTACGGATTTTCCGACGCCGCCGTTTCTATTTATTTATTTATTTATATTTATCTTCAACAATGCTTCCTATATAAATCTCGCTGCTCTTTTACTACTCTTCCTCAGCGCTGCATGCTACTTCTTCTTTATTCTATATTCTTTTTTCCGCGCTCTAACGCTTTCCATTGTGCATTCTAGCGCTTGCATTTAGTTCGTCGCTTAGCCGAGTTTGTTGTTGTAGATAACTGAAAATTAAGTTCAATCTAATTCGTTGACCGTAACGCATTTTAAGTTGAGCTCAGTTGAGTTGAGTTGAGTTTGGTTAAGCAGTTGCCGCAATTGCCTTGCAGTCAAGCAATTGGGCGGCGCGTTGCACAATGCTTGGACAAACGTTGCAAGCGCAGTTGCAGCGCCAGTGCGCGTGCGTCCGTGTGTGCCGCCACGTTGAGCGCATTGTTAGTCGAATACTATTTTTATTATTATTTTATTTTTAGATTCTCTTGATTTTTCTACAATATTTGCTTTCTTTATAGGCTTCTTCTATTTAGCTATATATGTACTGTTACAATTCCATTGTTTGCAGTCTGCACTGCACTGCGCTGGCTGTGCGCTTAGTGCGCTATTTACTTACAAGGTGGGAGTCATTAAATGCTGTGGAGCACATTTTTCATTTCCCTTGCGAGTTACACTGCAAATGTTTGTTTTGTGTCGGTGGTTAATTTTTCAAGGCAATAAAAGCTATTGAATATGTATGCGACACAGAAAGAAGTCTTTAAAGATTTAATTTATTAGAAAATGGGTGCAGATAATAAATCAACTGTGCTTCGGTGGAAAATGCAGTCAAGAGCTGCTGAAAATGTAGATCAAGTATGAGCGTTGATTCATGAATAATCTAGATTTAATGATGGACAGCAGTCTAGCGGTCAGCAAATCTTGAATTTATATTTCCATAAAGTTTTAGATATAAATGTGTTAAAATTGCAAATAAAATAGAACTTTGAGTCTTGAAGTGTGTAATCTTAAACTCTAATACTCTCAAATCCTAGAGAGCTTCATTAACTTGTTTTGTTTTCTTGTATGAGTCATGAACGCAGCCAAAATTTGAGCCATTGCTGTAATACACATACCAATACCCCTATTATGTATCTATACTAGCGCGAGTATAGTTGCCGCCAGCCAACTGTATACCAAAATATACTTTACGTATGGCTACCGTCCGGCTACAGGCGATGGAATCTTCATTTTCTCTACATTAGTTATTACTATCATCCCTTCGCTAAAGCTTATGGAAGTGTCAATCCCAGACCAACAGCCTCCTAACCTAATTGATGATGTTATCAAATTTGATGTTAGGGCATCTATAATTAATATATTCACAAGTAAGGAAGGGCTAAGTTCGGCTGTAACCGAACATTTTATACTCTCGCAATTTATTTATTTAACTTTATTTAATACACAATTGACCCACATATTCGTCATATATATTGTATAAAGTCCATTGAAAGTTGGAAACCATAATATTAGGTTAGAAGCACCGAGGTCCTCGTGTTCGATATATGGGGCCTTAAAAACCTATGGTCCGATGTCGGCGATTTTTAGAATGGGGTTACCACACTATTAACATAGTATTTGTGCAAAGTTCTGCACCGATATAGATTGTCTTCAAAGTTCTGGTATATAGGAAGTAGGCGCGGTTGTGAAGCGATTTGGCCTATTTTCACAACATATCATTGGGATGTAAGGAAACTATTACAAACCAAGTTTCATTGAAATCGGTCGAGTAGTTCCTGAGATATGGTTTTTGACCCATAAGTGGGCGACGCTATTTTCCATTTTGTAAAAAAAATCTGAGTGCAGCTTTCATCTGCCATTTCTTATGTGAAATTTAGTGTTTCTGACGTTTTTCGTTAGTGAGTTAACCGACTTTTAGTAATTTTCAACCTAACTTTTGTATGGGAGGTGGGCGTGGTTATGATCCGATTTCTTTCATTTTTGGACTGTGTTAGGAAGTGGCTAAAAAAAAAGACTGCACAAAGTTTGGTTTATATAGCTCTATTTGCGAGATATGTACAAAAAACGTAGTAGGGGGCGGGGCCACGCCCACTTCCACAAAAAAATTACCTCCAAATATGCCTCTTCAGTACGATCCTTCATACCAAATTTTATTTTCATAGCTTTATTTATGGCTTAGTTATGGCACTTTATGTGTTTTCGGTTTTCGCCATTTTGTGGGCGTGGCAGTGGTCCGATTTTGCTCATTTTCGAAAGCAACCTTCCTATGGTGCCAAGAAATAAGTGTGCCAAGTTTCAGCAAGATATCTTAATTTTTACTCAAGTTACAGCTTGCACAGACGGACGTACGGACGGACAAACAGACATTCGGATTTGAACTCCACTCTTCACCCTGATCACTTTGGTATATATAACCCTATATCTAACTCGTTTAGTTTTGGGTGTTACAAACAACAGTTATGTGAACAAAACTATAATACTCTCTTTAGCAACATTTGTTGCGAGAGTATAAAAATTGTTAAGGAATCCTTTGAAAGTCCATATAAATAGTAATAAATTTTATACTCAATTAAACCAACAAATTTTGTTGAGAGTCTTCTCGATTTGATTATAATTATTATTTAATCTTTACAATTGAAATTTATTTCGAACTCTTTTTCTGGGGAAATCTAACCTCTTAGGCAGTTGGAACAAGTTTATTCTTTTGTTAAAGTCTTGTTGGGTACTAGATAATAAAAATAGCTTTTAGTCTACTATTATCAAGCCAAGTTTCAAACCCGCATTAAGCAAAATAAAAATGTGGGAAAATATCCATTTTGGTACGATTAACTTGAAGTGGTGGTATATATTTTAAGTTTTGATAGAGGTGTCTCTGGAGTGTTTTTACATAATTTATGATCGATGATCAAATTTATGAAGCCCAGATTCAAAATTATCTATCGATTATGAAATTCACTGATGGAAATAACGGGACTTATCGACTATAGGTTTAGTAATGCATTACAAAACAGCTCGTTGCACCTACTGAGATCGTAAATACTTTCTTGATAACGAAAGGAGATCAGATCAAAGAGTTGGCTGACATTATTCCAATGACAGTTCAGTTGACACTGAAGTTAATTTCCTGTGTCATGTCATTTCTGACACCTTTTAAGATATTTCGATACCTCTAAAGCGCTTTTGAAAGCGACTAATAACAATTGTACTACCAATGGACTAAGAGTTCCGAGAGTGTATTCGAGATTAACTGCTGGTTAATTATGTTTCATCTGCCATTAATTTCAGTTCTTTCCGACACCTTTTGAAATTTTTTCGATCACTCTTTAACCCTCTTGAAAGCGTGCCTCAAAATTGCGATATTACTGTGTCCAAAGAAACCTGAAGTATTGTAAATATTAGGTTGGCAAATATCTCCTACTTCCGCCTTTTTGTCTTTTTAATTTCGCGGCTATGTATAAAACGCTACAGAGCTCGTATCTGGCATTACTATACATCTTTGAAAGGTCTTGACATAACCTAAAAAACGACGCTATGCATGATTAGTTTGGATATTACCTTCAACAGTTATAGACGTCTAAACATGGAGTTCACTAACGCCGAAATTCGCGCTAATTTTAAAGGCAAATCCGATATTATTTTATCTTTGGAATAGTTGGTTTAATGTATTGACAAAAATATCCATTAATAGTTGAAGATATTAGACTATACCATAGATTTCATGCAACAACACTTTGCTTATAAACCAAAACAGTTCTCACCACAAAATGAAAACAATTCACAGCGCCATTTTTGGCCGTGTACCGCCAATAATATCACGAAAGTTACCGCATAAGAAAGTATAGTGAATAGTCTGGACCTACGTTTGCATTGTTGCCGAATAAATCCGTTTATCGCCACACATAACATTCAATTACAACAAACATCGCACAAAAAAGAGTTGCAACCAAATAAACGTTATTTATTTACTAATACAATACTTACCAAGGCTGGACCGAGGCAAAATTTGGCAACCCAAAATTGATTGTTGCAAGCGCATAAAAGAGCAATAGCAGCGGAAGCGGCAGGCAAATACTACTTAAGTATATTGAAGAATCACGGAAAAGAAGCAATTTAATCCGCCGACCATCGCCGTGACCTTAACGGTAAAACAAATTAGCAGCGCGCAGCGGTTGCACGCAAGCTAAATAAGCGATCACACGCATACATATATATATAGACACACCTACACACCGCATTGGGGCGCGCACAATAAGAGTGAAGCTGCCGAAAATGCAACGCGCCAATAATTAATTTTGATGCGATTTTAAGTGACTGCCGTTAGCTTTTAGAGCGCGGCGAGCATAAATCTCCTGGCTATCAGGTTTGTGTGCGCTATTTGAGATGGTGGCGTTGGCGGTTACGCCGGCGCGTTGCACTGATTAATTTCCTGGATGCGAGAGCACGCAATGGTGGAGCAACAAAAACAATTGTAACAACAACAAACATCATCATTCAAAACAATTGGCTGGTCGGTCAGCCGCACATCCGCTGCGCGCCGATAATTGCACAGGCGGCTTTTGTGGCAAGTGGCAAATGGTCATTGCCACTGCACTTCCGTCCCGCAACATTTGCGTGTTGCTGCAACACAAAAGAGTGAGTAGCAACAAAGTAAAGCGTTGTAACTTAATAGAAATCGGAAAAAAAGAAATGGACGACCGAAATTGTGCAGTTAACCGCATTGCGTGGCAGTTGTGTTTCAATTGGCGCGCACGCGCAACCTTGCTCCGTTGAATTATCGAATTTTAACCACACCGAAAAGTCGAAAAGTGGTTGCGCGCAGCAATATTTATTAGAAATATACGCCGAATGTAAACCAGCGCCAGTAGCTGCACTTTAACACGCGCTCAGCATGCGCGCCACATTCTTTATGTGGCATGAAGTGCCTCCTTGCCACAAATATACATATGTACATGTGTTTGTTGTTGTTGCATTGCGTGTAAATGCGCATTGACTGGCAATCGCTTTGTCTATTTGGCACTTGCCCTCTATTCTCGCCGGTTATTTCTATTACAAATTGCCGTTGCCACATTCACGGTGTGGCGCGGCCGCACCAATTGCGCCTTGATCAGCCAATTTTCTATTTTTCAGTTGTTCAACTTTGCTTCGGCCGCGTGTATATGATTGCAGTTTAAATTGTGTTTACGGCTGTCATTACAACAACTACTGTGTGCAACATTCATATATAAATGGGGCATATTCACCTTGCACCTTCTTGCAAACACACATCCATAAGTTGGCTCTAATTTGCCGGTTATGAATGCAGTTAGTCTGGTTGTGAAATGTGTATATAACTGCTGATAAAGCGGGTTTTCGCAGCTGGTGGGGGTGGAGCTGTGTGGTATAGAGGAGTGATATTTTATTTGTAGAGCTTGAACAGCAGTTGAGTTGGTAGTGGACCAATTTTCATTTGATAAATTAACATTTAGTAGAAAAACTCATTGATCTGATTGATTTTTAGTTTGTCGAGAAAATTTTTGTTTTTCAGCAACACTTTATTAGATATCATACGAAATTGCATGCATATTACTAAAGAAAGATCCAAAGAGTGGATCAAGCGAGACGCTAACATCTTCTCTATATTAGTTCAACGAGAAATAAAGGTTGAAGACTCTTTTCTGATAATTGGTGATTTAAGAAGTCCGCCATGTGGTAGCGAATACCGATCTTCACTCTTAATTGATCTTGTGCTCGATCAATGTGAAATCCTTAATGTTCTGTGAATGAGAATTGTAAACATTATTCATAACCTCATAAAGAGGTGCGAAAAGTACTCGAGATCTTCTGAATAACCCTCTAAGAATTTCTATATTTGTGTGCTGTCTCTCAATCCTGAGAACAACATTAAAAAAGCATTGGATGAGACCGGTATTAGATTCACAGGAACATATTGGATATATTCGGAGAAATTGGATACATAGAAATACATAATTTCTAGACTGATTCCTCCACATTTATCATCAAAATATACTCGAGAAAATATTCCCACCCAATTTTTTTACTACTCTCATAATGTCAACCAGAGATTTGAATATTGTTATATGTAGTATACGGGGACTGACCTAACTTATGGACGGACTACACCGATTTTCGGCTTCTAAAAATATTTATTTGTCCAATATATTACGTTCGTTTTATTTTAAGTCATAACTTTGTTGATATTTACCGATAAATATGGTACAAAGTAAGGGTTAGGATTTTACAAAGGGAAATAATCCATCGAGTTTAAAGTGATAGATAATACTTTGTTTCTAGTGTGGCACAGCTCGTATAAAAATCATTGAAATCGGACTATAACTTTTCAAGACCCCAGATATCGAACATGAGGACCTCGAAGTTTGTGTTTAATTTTTTGTTAAAAATATCGGTAAATCTTTCAGATATTAAAAAAAAAAATTAAAGCAGATGTGTTCCGTCCAACAGTATGCGTCTGTGCCAAAATGGACAAACTCAGGCCCATATTTCCTCAAGCCCCCATATACCTCATATGCGGATTTTCAAACTGACGATGGACTATATACTAGTATGTGAGATATCTTTAAAAAAATTAAGTAATCATAAAATCTTGGATATAATTTAGCTTGGTGGCAAATATATTTAGTTAAAATCGGTCCAGGAATAATTCCAGTCACCTTATGGTATATATAATGATTTTCGAACATGATTTGATTTTTTTCGAACAATGATTTTCTAGCGAACATATGGGTCAAATTGTGTGTTCTCTTACTAAAATTAAATAAATAAATTTCGAGAGAACGAACTTAGCCCCTGCTTACTTGTTTTATATAGAATTTAAAGACTTGCCAGACTGTATTATGCCACAGTATATGTGATGGAATTAGCAATAATTTAATTTTTTTTTAACTCTAAAAATATATCTAATAATAACATCGACTTAAACATTTATGTATAACACTAATATACAATACCATAAACGGTTCCAATTCACTGAAATTCAATCAGTTTTAATCAACCAGTCTTTTCAATTTCCACCTGTTGTTGAGACAACATAATTTCCTACCACCTCCTAAAGCAATGTAAAATGTCAGCAATACATTTCGGGACATTTATGCTCAATAAACTAAAGCTAAGGTAAAATATAACGGTCTACCGCAATGAAACTGGACTAAACCGCTCGCCAAGGTAATGAAGTGCCCATTCATATTGTAGAAGCAATCACATTTATTAGTGCACAAATGAATTCTAATTTCTCGCGGCAAACAGTAGTCAATGGTCAAAATGGAAATAATTTTAATGCCTTCGCCTGCAAGCAAGCGGCAACAGAAATTACAAGAAGGCAGTTAATAAAAGAAATATGCCATAAACCAAGCTGCAGCTGCCACTAGTACAGTTCCCAAAACAAACCCGCCAGCTAATCGGCAAATGAATGAATTTAATTTATTTCATCAACGAATTCAAGCCTGAGAAATTTTCACAAGCCAAGAATTTGCGTAAAGCGCTGCTGCGAAGCTTTCACGAAACCAAAAAAAAAAAACACAAAAAGCGCAGCGTACTCAAGCGTAGCCACGCTTATCGAAGCTAAATGCTGAGCGATTTTTTTCAATTACATACTACATTTTCATTATGGCTTGCCACTTATTAAGCGGCTGTGGAAAATGTGCGAGTTCAAAGACACCGCATTTTTTCGGCTTAAAGAGATTATTAATTGTACTAATGATTTGCGTGCGGGAAAGCGAATTAAGTGTGGTGTGTATTGAATAAAAAAATGTTATTGAATACAAAAATTAATATTGAAGAAAAAGAATTGCTTAATTGGGCATGGCCATCATTTTATTTCCGCACCTAACGGCACAATGCGCTAAAATAGATTTAGATAGCTGCCAATTAGCTGCTGCATTTAAGACACGCGCTCCTGCAACCTCAGCGATATCGAAATCAATTAGCCATAAGCGATAGCATATCTTTTATTCATTTCTGTAAAGTGATAGTTAGACACCTCAGACAGCACGAAAAAGTAAATGCGTAAAAGCGGCAAATGCGGCAATGCGCTCGTTACGCTTGGTGGCATTCCGGGAGCGGTGAGTGTTGCGCATACGAAATGTGGCTGCTGAAGAAGCTACCAACGGAGGCGTACGAACTTTCTACGTAATCAGCAGAAAACTGTATTTGCGTTAATTAATCAATTAGGCGGTTTACTTAATTAAAGCTGGAAAATAGCACTGCATGAATTTTAAGTGAAGTTAGTGACCCATTTTATTTATATATTGCATTAAATAATATCATATGTTACTCTCTGATTCGTTCTCATTCAAAAATGGCGTATATCAATAAGAATACAATATTAATAAATGATAATATTGCCTACATTTAGGCGCATAATGGATTACTATTAATTCGGATTTTACTAAAGACCCGGATCTATTGGAACACATCCACTACTTTGATTAATATTTTCCTAATATTTCAAATTTCTTAATACTTCAACAAATTGGCGTCTCATTTACTTTTTACTAACAATTATATTCACTTAAAATATAATCAAAAATAGTATGTGAGAAATGAGGTACTATAGCCTACATTTAGGCATATTTTAAAAAAGTCAAAGTGGCACACCAATCTGATGAAATTCAAACATCACATTTTGAAACTTTATTCAATAAGACAGGCAGCTTAGAACGGCTGAATATCCCTGATATAATTTTTTTATAGTCAGAAGATCTTATTTACTTACAAGGAAAATTAATATAATATATTTTTCAAACTTTCTTTCTGACCATTGTCCATTGATCGTCTCATTCAAATTAAGTTTTCTTCATTTTACGTTCTGATTTTAAGATATAAAGATCGAAAACTCTGCATTATTAATGACTATTTCAATGGAACGATGTAGGAATAACTCACAAATAGTATTTTCCTTCAAGAGGCTTGATCCATTCATCATAATACTAGTTCTCGTTCTTCAGTATAAAGAAGACTTTGAATACTACACGAACCTCACAGCACTTCAAGAATATTCAGACAATACTGGTGCGCTGTTACAAGAAAAGGTTTGTAAAAAGATAGACAGAAATTCAAGCATCTTGGATGTCAAATATTCGGCCAATTGTTTAGAAAATTGTTTGGAAACGATTCCAGCTGTCTTAGTAAATTTGTGATAAGCTCAAAACGTTTCGTCGATAACTGAGGCTCTAAACTATATCCATTTTTAAGTTAGGTATTACAACATATCGAAGATTATAATATCAAAGTGGGAGAATCGGGATCAACATCACGTGGATTAGCTCCGAGATCTAACGTGGCATAACCTCTATTCTTGTTAAGGACGAAATTATTAATATTACTTAGAACATAAGCAAATTTAAGGTGAGCCTAATCATCCTAAATTACATTAAATTTATTTCGAACGAGTCAGTAAAAATATCATAAACATAAGAGAGTGAGTGGCAATACTATACAGACCTTGACATAACCTACAAAACGACGCTATGCTTAATCATTTGGATATTGAGTTCAACAGTTACAGACGTGTAAACATGGAGTTCACTAACGCCGAAATTCGCGCTATTATAATGGTGTTTTGGGGGATGGTACTCTACCACTTCGTACTGCGGAGGAACGGTTTCGACGATTCCGGCATGTGGCATCTCGTGACTTCGCCCAAGAGATGGGAGTTTTAGTCACCAAACCACCCTTGGTGGTGTAAAGTTGAACTCAAAAGAGGGTTGTGAAAAGTGGCTATCCGAGTTCTTCGGAAATAAGGAGGGAGGCTTCTACGAGGTGAGTATTATGAAGTTGCCGTTTAGATGGAAACAGACTATCGAACAAAATGGCGTATATTTGAACAACACTTACACACTACACTTTTTATAAAGCATTGAATAAAGAGCAAAAAAGCAGAAGGGAGATATTTGCCAACCCAATATATAGAAATTAGTATTCACTATGCCTTTTACTAATCAAGTTAGTTTTTATTTATGCACTTCCCGCAAATGGTCATTCCGCTAGATGACGCTCGTACTCATTAACTTAAAAAACAATTTCTACGCAATAATTTAACCACTTAAGAAGACTCCTCATTATCACAATTCAATTTAAAGTATAATTGATACATTTGCAATCGCGTCGAGACATATATTAATTGCGAAAGTATTTTCTAATGGCGCCGATTATGAACCGTTAATATGGTCGAATAGTTTCTGTCATTACTGAAACGCATGCTCATTATTTTACTATTTTAATCGGCAAAGACACAATTTGAACGCTACAAGCAGCGCTAGCCAATAAAAACAAACAAATGGAAACCGTAAGCAAAAATATTTGAATTCCCAAACATACACATATGTATACGTATGTATATATGTGTGTAAGCGAGCGTTTATTGGGTCAGACATATCAATGCTGCGCTGCGCATTGAAAGACCTGTTTGCGAGTCACCGAAATCATTCGAGTACAATTGGTAGCTGTAAAACTGAAGAGGCAATCGCGCAATTAAATAAACTCTTCTGGAGATTTGTATTCATATATATGATACCATGAGTATGTGTGTGTGGCAGCGCGCAATTGCCCACATGCGGCAAGGAGGTAGCTATCAAGCAATTGATTTGCAAACTCTAACTGTGCAAACAGTTGGTACCAATTTGGACCGGTTCGCCTAGCCACACACACACATATGTACATATGGATAAATATAGTATATCTTCATATGTAAATGCTGTCAATGATGTGGCCACCTGTTGGTTTTTCGCATAAAACGCGTTTAAATAATATTTTTCACATAATTACACGAACAAGCGCTGCTTTGTTGTTGTGGAACACAAACAAAAAATCCAAAAAAATCCAAAAAAAAAAAAACATTTTATTGCAATTTTTATATTTTTCCTTTGTTTTAGAACTATTTGTTTGTTATTATTGTTTTCTTTTGTTTGTTTATGTGTTGGCTTTGTCTCCACAGGCGGTTGGCTTTTATAAATGTCTTAATCCCGATTATGTGTGGTGGGAATTACTTTTATAATTGTTTCTCTATTAAATTAACATTAGCGAGCTTAAGTTTTGGCCAAAATTTAAATGGAATTAGTTTCTATGCGTAAAGCCTGTGGCATGCGGAAGCAACAACTTAAATGGCAAATAGTCAAAAGTAGAATTTAACTTTGGTCGTGAGTTTAAGAATTAAGTGAACTGTAGTGCCATTTAAAGTAATCAGTGGAATTTGAAAATAATTTTCTAAAGAATTTTGGAGTTTTGTGATTTCTAAGACAAAGTAAGACCGTGTTATTTTTGCATTCATTTTATTTTTGCTGGGTATAAAAAAGCATGTTTTTTATGACATATTTTATATGTATATATTGCTGATCTAGGGTATATCTTCGACTCTACCTTTTTTATTTAAACCATATTTCTATTCAAAACTTAAACTCGGCATACCAGGTGTGTTAAAAAATAACTGTTATTTCCGTTTCTTGGAATAAAATTATTTTTAATCGCCTACAGTAATGTTGTCGCCTTCAAAATGGTCCCTATTCGAAATTATGCACTTAAGACGGCGCTTCTTGTAATCGAGGAAATACTTCTTAAACTCGATTTTGGACTAGCCTTTAGCTCTTTCAGCGATTTCTAGCATGCGTGTTAAACCACGGCCATTTAAGGTTTTCTTTATTTTTGGAAATAGGAAAAAGCCTTGTGCGGCGAATATGAGTTCGGGGACATCGTGACGTTCGAACGGTTTACTTAAAAATTCCTCAAAAAATACCCAGAGAGTAGAGTAATCTACATTTACACCCAATAGAGATAATTGCAAAAATGTCGCTGGCAATTCAATGCTTGGATCCAAGCCATACGAACAATTTATGGAATACAATGCAAACAAAAGAGCGTAATTGGATATATTCGATCCATCCGAAAGATCTTGCTATTCCTCCATACCTACAGTGCAAACTAGGGCTCTTAAAATTATTCGAATATCCTGAAAACAGATTATTCGAATATCCGGTTTGTAATATCCGGTTTGTTCGTATGAATAATAACCGAGTAGTAGAACGACTATTCGAATAGTCGGAAATGAATAACTATTCTATTAGTCGACAACTTATGAATATCGGTATAGTGCAAACCGAATATTATTATTCGAATAATGCCCTATCCGGTTAATTCGGTTCGTCGAATGCCAAAAGCTCTAGTGCAAACTATTGAATTTCTTAAAAAAAAACATGTTAGAATTCAAAAATAAGTCATTGAGGTTCCATGATATTTTAAGTGTCATCCTCGTTCTTCATAGCGACTGTTTAGCAACACGAATCGAAAGATCAGTACTCTCAACTGTAAATTTATAGAAAGAAGTATAGATATATAAGCAAACACTCTACGAACTGTCAGATCAGTTTATATGATGACGTTTGCCTCTAACAGGCTTCTCTCTCTTTCAATCATTTCAGATTCAATGAATTAGTTTTATCTATTTATATATTCTGAAAGACCAGAAATCATTTATGCGAACAAACCAAGCTCATACAATTTTCATATAGGATTTATCCAGTTCTCAAAGAATTTTTGAAAGAAACTATTGTATGACCTTATGATAACCTGAGGATGCATTTTTCAATCTTGGATTTTCTGAGCTTCTCCATTAGAATCTATACCAATTTAAAATATCGATATGGACGTTTTGGATTCATTTAAATTATATAGCACTCTTTTTTTTTCTTAGAAATTTCTCACTTGTGAACAAGCTTTGTGGGCACCTTTCGGAAATTTAATAGATTTTCAAGATTTTTTTACCTAGCGTGATGATTTTTGAAAAAAAAAAAAGAATTAAATTAGGATTATAATTTTATTTTCTACTCTTTGCCATAGCCTTGAACAAACAACCTATAAACAACTAGAGTTTCTTCATTCCACAATCAAGCCAGAGTATAAACGATAATCAGTTAAAATCTAAAATAAAAATCAAAAATGAGCCTAATAAATTAGTAAATTGTATTACCTCTAAAATGAGGAAATTCTACACTCGCATTGCATTTTCCGCCAGCTCATTGATAATCATTTAACACTTACACGTAATGAGTACCGCAAATAAAGCTACTTTTTCGACTGACCCAAAAACCAACTAAATACCGACTTGCGTGCTCACCGACACACACACACACACACACACAAATACAAAATCATACATATAAACGGCAAGAAATGTTTGTGACCACAAGCGTAACCGTTCGGTTTTGATTTGTGCAATTTTGTGCAAATTATGTCAGTAGCATTAAATTACCCATCCAGTGCCGCAATGATTGCTCAACAAGTTTGCCGCTTAAGTCTTGCGTTACGATCTGCCGAATTGCAATGTTTGTTCTTTTTCTGATTTTTCGTTTCTGATTTTTTTTGATTTATTTTTGGATTCTTTCATTTAGGTTTTATATTTCAGTTTGTCCAAATCATTGTGCGGCGCGCATCTCGCGTTCCATCGAAACGGCACTTGAATGTGGCGGCGATAAATGCTCACTTAAAGCGGCATAAATCACGTTCGCGGTCAATTTTAATCACGATTAACGCCAGCGCTAACGCAGCCGTAGACGTAGACGTAATAAGATCTCGGCGCGAACGCATGCGGCGCTGAGTTGCGAATGCGATGGAGTGATATAGTGCATTAATGAAGTGTATTTATGCATACAGTATTTATATGTATGTGATACTAGAAAAGAATAAAAATATATCTATAAATATGCAACGTTTTGTGGCACGCCATGTTGTCTGCGCCGCGTCTTCCTACGTTGCATATTTGGCATTTACAAATTATTGTGGCACAATCGCATTGTTTTGTATTTCATATTTCGGTGGCGCAGTATGGCATGCAAGCGGCTTGTAGTCTCAGATTAAGGCGATTATTACTCATAATAACTTCAATATGTATGCGAGAGTAGTAGATTGTGGATTATTTCAACACATTTTTATAAAAAAAGGGGATCTTTGACACTTTGAATCGATATATAAGTGTTTTGGTTACAAATATCAAAATGAAATCCAATTAAGATAATAGACTATGGAGGTCCGGACTCTAATGATGCAATTTATTTATATTCTTAGTTGGAAGTTGTCCATTCTTTTGCTGATAATTCGTACGGATTAGCTATTAAAGTAATTCTTATTACTAAAAAAAAGTCTGACAACAATTTTCATCACAGAAGACACACAAGTGTTGACTGAACTATCCAAAAATTTCCCGAGAAGCATTCTTTTCAAAGTTCTAGCCGATGCACATCCTTATAGAATACGCGTCATTAAAAAAAAAAATCTTTATTGAAGCTTTTGTTGGAAAGCTTAAGTGAAAGCTCAAAGCTTTTCCATGCTCCGCTAAACAATATTTATTTAATTATTTTTATTTACAGGAAGTTAACTTAAAATTTCTCAATGAATATTTGTCTCGAGCATTTTTAATCTGTAAGTCTTATTCCTATGTTTGTTTTTTTTACAAAACTTGTTTCAAGAAAGTTGAATGAAAGCTTAAAACCTTTTTCTTCTTTGCACGACGCAAGTATTTTTTATAGAATGTTAGTAGGAAATAAAAAAATTTGCTTAAACAAGTTTCGTGAAAGCTCAAAGCTCCTTTTTCTATATTACAAAGTATAATTTATATAAATTTCGTCTTAATGGAACTACCTTAAAATTTCCAAATTATTATTTCCTTCAAAATTTCTTGAGAGAATTCCATTGTATAAATAAGCTTGATGAAAGCTTCAAACTTTTTTTTTTTTTGGGAAGGTTAAACTCGCTTTTTTGGGGCTATGATAAAACTGAAAAAGTAATATTTTCCACATATTATTTTAACCTTACACACACATTGTGATCGAATTGACCCCTTTTCAAAAAGCTCCATCCAAACTTTTGTCAAAAAGTTCAGGTGTTTAAATCATGCAATACCAGGCGGTATTTTCGATTTAATAGAACTGAGAGTTATTTTCAAGCATAATTCCAAATTTAATTTTAAGGAAAGGCTTCAAGGGTCTATAGACGGCCTAAATACCAGTGTCCTCATTCTTAGAAGTTCTTGTTTGACTCCATTCTTCATAATTTTCCCACTTCTTTAACCATTTTACTCATCCAAACCACCATCAAAGGCATTGAACTGACCAAATAATTGCGGTTTGTAGCTTTCCAAGCACTTAAAAAGCTCGCCAAACGGAAATATTATATATAAAGTAAACGCAAACTCTGCGAAAACGCTAACGCATGTATGAGTACACATGTGTAATGTTGTTGTAAAACAAACATAACCTATCAGGCTTGTTGTTAGCTAACCGCATTGAGTTGTAATAGATTTTATAGCGGTATGCCAAAGACAAAAACAAAACAAAAGCAAAAAGCAAAAAAGGAAAATCAAATATTTTATTTGCTCGCTAAAGTGTTGGCATCACTCACGATTCGTGACACTTAAACACGCTATTTGCAATGTAATCATCTGCCAAACGACCATATAAATACCTATACATATATGTATGTATGTAAGTTATCACAGCTAGAGTAGCTATCAAAATATAACAACAACAAAGTTGTCGTTGCTTTCAAAATATATAAACAAGAACGATGAACTTTAATCAGAAATTCAATTCAGCAATATTCTGCAAATAAACAATATCATTTGTTGCTCAATAAAGTTCTTTTCCAAAAATAACAACAACAACACATTCCGTCGGCACTAAACCAGAGCGGAAGCCGTGCCGCCGCAATGTAGGCTGTTTCTTGAGGTTTGCTATGATTATTGCTTAGGTTAGCATTATTGAATATATAGAAATAAGTACTAGTAAGTAAGAATTCGTACATATGTAAGTTTATAGTAAATAAGAGAAATATTGTATAAAAAGAAATGTAATCAATAAAGTAGTTGAGTTCAACTTTACCATTCTAAAGTAGTGCGTTATTATTGAAACGGCGAGAACCATTAACTGGCGCCCGAGAACTTTAAAACTTGGAATTGCCTACTGTACGTTTTGCAAGTTAAAAAAGCGAAGAAAATTCACTAAAGAATATAAACTTTATAAAAACATATAAATTGTTGTTGAATAGTGCGAATTTTTTACAAATCAAATGCAAGTGATTGTACTTTTTCGATGGTGTATTAAATTCTGTGCAAAAAATTATTGCTTATAGACATAAAGTGAAAAATCGTTTTAACAGTAAAAGCAAACTATTAAGTGTGTGACAAATCAAATCACACTACTAAAGTGGGCAACCAAAACGAAAACGCCGCCAAATCAACGCCTAAAGTGACATCATCCACCCCCCAGTAGAGGACTAACGCTTCAAAAAGGATCACGTGGACCGTCCGAAGAGAATGCAGAAGCTGATACTCCTGTAAGTTAATTTTAAGCTTATATAAAATTTAGAAATACCCGATATATAAATTTGTTTAAAAAATTGTTAATAGCAATAAATATAGTCAGAAAAATAAACTTTTAAGTATATGTAAAACTTATAACTATCTGACATATAAAAATTTTGTTAAAAATTGCTAAAGCAATAAAAATAATTAGTCAAATAAAAATTGTTGTAAAAATATAGTAAACCTCAGAAATGGAACAAATTCAGGAAGCCATTACACACCTAACAGGTGCTGTTAATGCACAGATCGAACAGTCCAAAATATTGAGCAATAGGATAAATCAATTAGAAAGCAGAATAAATCCCCACAACGAAAGTTCTATTTCAAATAACTATATTCACTTAACTGAGTCAGACCTAATAGAAATTAGCAGATTACCTGACAGCGTGAAGAACCTCCCAACATTCGAAGGAGATCCGATTCAATTCATATCCTGGATCCACAACGTCGAATCTGTTTTGCAAGACTACGAAGTAGTCAGAACAAAGCTTTCATTGTATAGAGCCATCTTACGGCATATTAGACAAAAAATTAAAGGCCCTGCGGATACGGCCTTAATCTCATATAATATATTTAATGATGATTGGGGAACAATAAAAAACTGTTTATCACTTCACTATGCAGACAAACGCGACCTTAGGACTCTAGAACACGAACTAGGAACCTTATCCCAAAAACACTTCAGCATAGAACAATTCTACGCAAGAGTCAATCATCAATTATCACTAATAATAAACAAAATAAAGAGTCAGGATCATTCCAAAGAAACAAATAGTGTTCTACTGGAAACCTATAGGAACCGAGCCCTTGATATATTTATCAGAGGCCTAAACGGCGAATTGTCCAGAATGCTAGTCATTCAACGGCCCAGGAACCTACCCGAAGCATACGCTTCCTGCCTGGAAATTCAAAACATTAACTTAAGGAATTATTCAATCTACGCAAAGAATGGAGGTTACTCCAATCAAATTCAAAAACACCAAATAAATCAAAAACCAATATTTGTACCAAGGGTATTAAACCCTGTCGAAAAAAATTTAATCTATAATAAAAATTTCCAAAATCAAGCTCCACCACCACCCAGACCAACCAATCCTAAGCCACCAGTCCCGATGGAGGTGGACCCTTCAATACATTCACGACGAATAAACTATATGAATCGACCGAACAATACGCCTATAGTAAGGCCATCCAATTATTCCTCAAATATTCCTAGGAAAACCCAAAAATTATTTAACGTCCAAACAGAAGACGAGGAAATAAATTTTATGACAGACGCCTGTCTAGCCTTCCCTATTTAGAACTAACTTTAAAAAACGGGGATATCGTTAAGTTCCTTATAGATACGGGAGCTAATAAAAACTTTGTCTCTGAAAAACTTTCAAAAAATTCAAAGAAACTTGAGTGTCCTTTTAAAGTTCACTCAGCAGCAGGTCAAGTAAATATAACCCATAAACTATGTGGACCATTCTTCGGAAGTATAGGTATTACGAATAATTTTGATTTTTTTATATTACCTAATTTAAAAACCTTTGATGGCATCATTGGCGATGATACCCTCAAAGAATTGGGAGCAGTCATAAATAGAAAAAATGATACGATAACTCTCAAGGATGTGGTACTGCCACTAAAACAAAATATCTCTAAACAAATAAATAATATTCAAGATAACCCCTATGAACATGATGTTAAGGAAATGATAAATAAATATGCGGAACTTTTCGGACCAGTCTCCGACAGTGGGACAATCGACACAACTGTATTAGCAGAAATTCGAACAACAAGCGAAGAACCGATCTATACAAAATCATATCCTTACCCAACCAACCTACGGGGCGAAGTAGAAAAACAAATAACAGAACTTCTAAATAATGGTGTAATAAGGCCTTCAAAGAGTCCGTACAACTCCCCATTGTGGATTGATCCAATAAACCAGGCCCATCAGGAGAAAAAGTATAGAGTAGTTGTTGATTTTAAACGACTAAACGCAATAACAATACCTGATTCCTATCCAATACCTGATATAAACAACACTCTCGCTAGCTTAGGCGAATGTAAGTATTTTACTACACTCGACCTTACATCCGGATTCCACCAAATCAGGATGAAGGAAAGGGACATAGAAAAGACAGCCTTTTCTACAGCCAATGGTAAATACGAATTTACTAGGTTGCCATTCGGTCTTAAAAATGCCCCTTCCATTTTTCAGAGAATGATCAATGATGTTCTCAAAACACTTATAGGAAAATCCTGCTACGTTTATATCGATGACATTATAATAATGGGAAAAACTAAAGAAGAACACTTACAAAATATTGAAGATGTGCTCATGCTTTTGTATAAAGCAAATTTAAAAGTCAATCTGGAAAAATCTAAATTTTTTAGAACAGAAGTGAATTTTCTAGGTCACATCGTTACGGGCAAAGGTATTTTGCCAGATCCTGAAAAAATATCCGCAATTAAAAAAATTTCTGCACCTGCTAACCTTAAGGAATTAAAAGGTTTCCTAGGTTTAGCATCGTATTATAGGAGATTTATAAAAGACTTTGCAAAAATTGTCAAGCCACTTACCAATTTAACTAGAGGTGAAAATGCTCAAATAAAAGCAAGTCAATCAAAACGGATACAAATTTCACTAACAGAAGAAGGTTTAAAATCATTTAATGATATAAAATATCTACTTACGTCTTCTGAAATTCTGGTATTCCCAGACTTCAATAAACCATTTATTCTGACAACAGATGCTTCCAATACTGCAATCGGAGCAGTCCTTTCACAAGGAACAATCGGGCAAGACAGACCCATAACTTACATATCTAGATCACTAAATACAACCGAAGAGAATTATTCGACAATAGAGAAAGAAATGCTCGCCATAGTATGGTCTCTTGACAAACTAAGGACTTACCTGTATGGAGCTAAAGAAATAAAAATACTTACTGATCACCAGCCACTGACTTTTGCATTAAGTAATAGTAATAACAATGCTAAGTTGAAAAGGTGGAAAGCAAGGATAGAAGAGTATAATTATAAACTCATTTACAAACCAGGAAAAACAAACGTTGTCGCCGATGCGTTATCACGGCTGCCAATAGAAATTAATACACTAACATCCACAGACGAAAATTCACAACATAGCGCTGAAGAGGATAGCTCAAAGCTCATTCCTCACTGTGAAGCTCCACTAAACGTTTTCAAAAATCAAGTTATATTTACAGAAGGAAAGGAGGAAATTATACATGAAGAACCTCATCCAAGCTTCCACAGATACCGCATTAAATGTGTAGTTTACGATTCAGAAAACCTAAATAAAATATTGAAAAGAGTTTTAAACCCAAACATAATAAATGGAATTAAAATCCAAAAGAAATACATTTCATTGCTACAGCAAGTATATCAAGAAAATTTCTCACAATTTCGTATCAGGATAACACAAAAAGTAGTTACTGATATCGCAGATGAAGATGTTAAATTTAAAATAATAGAACAGGAACATAAAAGAGCCCATCGCAATAGTAAAGAAAATAAAGACCAGATGTTGGAAAAATACTATTTTCCACAAATGAGTAAACTGATTAAAAAATACACTAAGTCATGTGAAATTTGCGGATGTAATAAGTACGATCGACATCCACAAAAACCCAAGTTACAGGCAAAACCAAACCAATTTTTAAGAAAGAAATTGTCGCTAAAGACAATACCGTCACAATAACTACTAAAGACAATAGGAAAATTCATAAATCGCATTTAAAAAATAACTGACATTTACTCTTTAGACTCTTACCGTACTGGACAACTGCAACAGTGGACACCTACGAATACAACAGCCCGCTCGTGACAATCAAACAAGGACTAGGAAAAATTACAAAAGGGACGTATAAAATTATCCACACTATCGACTTGGACGATTACGAAAAAATTACCAACGACGTTAGACTTACTATATACCACGAAATTAGTAAAACAAATATTTTATTTCCACAATTAAAACATCAACTTTCCGAGATAGATAGCTTATTAAGCCAACTGCGAACAAAAAACACAACCATCCAAAAGAGATCGATCAATTGGATAGGATCTGCTTGGAAATGGTTAGCAGGCAACCCCGATGCCACTGACTGGGACCGAATACTTTCCACAACACATGAACTGACTGAAAACAGTAACACACAATACACTACAAACCAATACCTTATCAAGACAAATAACAAAATATTAGATAGTTATAATACGATTGTGGATGAAATAAGTAAGAATAATAAGGAATTATTCGCACAAACATTATATAATAGGTTAAGTATAGTAAAAGACGAAATTGCAAAAATTATAATGGCAACCCAATTAGCAAAACAAGGAATCGTCCATTCTCAAATTCTAAATAAAGAAGATATCGCAAATATTCTTTCTCAAACTGAGACATTACCTTTTAAAAACGAACTGCAAGCACTCAAATATGCAGAACCTTCTATGATCATTAAAAACTCACTTCTTTTATATGTAATTTCACTACCAAAAACAGAAGATACCCTGTACAATAATATTATCATACGTTCAACTGTAAAACACCTTAAACGAGTATACTTAGAATTCACCAATCTTTTCATATCCCAAAACGATAAATATGGCATACTTGGAAATTGCATTGAAGTAGATGATACTACTATATGCAAGAGAAACCAACTTAAAAAATTAGACAAAACTCACTGCATTGCACAAATCCTTAGCGGTGAAAAAGCGCTTTGCGATTACCAATATGTAAACCAGGCTACAATTGAATTAATTAATGAGGGAACAATATTTCTTTCAAATTTTATTGCAAATATTACTTATAATAATACATCTTTTAAACTAAATGGTACTTTTATTATAAACTTCTTTAACGAAACTATAACTTTGAATAACGTTAGTTACACAAACTGGCAAACAAGTTCCTATCAGATCTTACCTGCAATACTTCAGAATAACCTAACAGAAAATGAAATTAAATTAGATTTAAACTATTTACATAAACTACATTTAAACAATGTAAATGAACTAGAACGAATAACATCAAAAAACATTATTTCAATTAGCTCAAGCTTCGCAGCAATTCTTGTTGCAGTAACACTATCATTAGCTTTGTATATCATACTTAAACCAAAAAACAGAAACTCATTCTTTATCCCACCAATAATAGATTATCCACAGCTTTCAGTAACCAATAATTCTTAATCAGCGAGACGCTGATGCTTAAGAAGGGGGGAGTTATCACAGCTAGAGTAGCTATCAAAATATAACAACAACAAAGTTGTCGTTGCTTTCAAAATATATAAACAAGAACGATGAACTTTAATCAGAAATTCAATTCAGCAATATTCTGCAAATAAACAATATCATTTGTTGCTCAATAAAGTTCTTTTCCAAAAATAACAACAACAACACATTCCGTCGGCACTAAACCAGAGCGGAAGCCGTGCCGCCGCAATGTAGGCTGTTTCTTGAGGTTTGCTATGATTATTGCTTAGGTTAGCATTATTGAATATATAGAAATAAGTACTAGTAAGTAAGAATTCGTACATATGTAAGTTTATAGTAAATAAGAGAAATATTGTATAAAAAGAAATGTAATCAATAAAGTAGTTGAGTTCAACTTTACCATTCTAAAGTAGTGCGTTATTATTGAAACGGCGAGAACCATTAACTTGTATGTATGCATGAGTGTGTGTGTGTGTGCCTGCTTTGCCACTTTGCTAAGCGCCGATATGTTGGCTTTGCCTATTTAGTTGATCAAACAGACGTTAATTAGTTGCTTGTTGACTCTCGAGTGCTGTGTGGTTATATGGTAAATTGTTGCAATAACGGTACAAGCGATGCTTATATTTAGCGCTAGAGTGTATTTGCCAATGTGATTTTTTGCTATACTCTTGCTTGTGTAATTAAGAGTTTTTTTTGCTTTTTATTGATTTTTAGTTGTTTTGATTTTATTGCTCTGCCGCACGCTATTCGTCAAAAGCGTCATTGAATCATAGCGACAGCCGCAAAGCGCTAAGCCGAATAAGTCAAGCGAGTTTTTATTTTTTGGAATTTATTGCATGCCACAAATCGTTGTAAGTTGCTATGTAAACGGTTCTATTACTTATATAATGCGTATCTGCAACAAGTGGCACGCATTTGAGCAGACACACACACACACACACTCACACAAATTCATATTTTTATGGCCACCACTTCACTGTGTGTGTTTGTTTGTGACCAAATTTGCAGCCGCAGCGTAGTTAACCATAAATATATGGAATGCTTAGGCAATTTTTCATGGTAACAGGTCTTATGTGCGCAAATGCGCATGAAAATTGTTTGCCATGCCATTCATAAAGCGCTGGATTACTGATTTTTTTTTTACAATATTAAAATAAAAATTATTTATTTGTTAAACATTTGCGCCTCTTTACTAGTTAGCTATGTATAGTTGCCAGCGTGTTTGCATTCTTCACGCAGCTGTGTGCCATTTTCCAGCCACACACATTACAACAACGAAATTTGTTGCTTTTCGCTGGCACATAAAACGTTTCGACTTAAGTTGTCTCTGTAGAGTCGGACTTTTAAAGTCAAAAACGCGTGTTTAATTATTCGGGCATTAATTGTTTAACCATCTGTTTGTCATATAATTTGGAGGTGATTGAAAATTCTACAGTTAAGCATTAAATAATTAAAGAGATGGTTTTTATTGCTGTTCGGGCAATAAAAATATTATATTTTGAAGATAAAATCATAAAATCAAATAATAAATAACTATGGTCAGTTATGACTTGTAAAAACCATTAGCGGAAAGCCGACGTGAAAGAAAAAACTTAAAGCTTATTAAATTAATTCGATTTACTCAAGCCGTCCATAGTTAGATCAGTGTATTTTCTTTGTATGGTTTATAGAAGCGTTAAGTTGTCCCTGCTTGCTCTTTTTTTATTAAACCGCCTGAATGTAGGCAACATTTTTCACTTGATTTAATTTTGCATAATCTAAGGCGTTTTTATCACAGTTTTCAACCTCTTTATTATTTCGCTCTTATCTAGGCAATATTAGCTACTTGCTTAACCTTGTTTGCATAAGGTCTGGTACAAATGTTGCACAACATATGAATAATATTAAATATATATTATATAAATATATAAATTAAGGTGCTGCAATGAGTTTCTAGATATTTTCTAGATCGTATATTCACACATTCCTTTATTATCAGAGCAGTTTCATTTTTTAAAATGTGCTAAATATTATTTGATGACTCTGCACTTATCAACATTAGTGAATTCGCCTAAATGTAGGCAACATTTATTACACAATCCTTACCCTACTATACTTTCATAGCAAGCTTTATGAACTTCGAATTTATCGTATTAAATTTTTGTAATTATATAGTACATATTATTACAAACGATATACTTTATTCTTTCTCTCTCTATCATGACACACGATCAGTACCTCTAAATATAGGCAACAATTTATAGATTTGCTATGAAGTCAGACGCTAATTGCCAAAGCTGTTTGGAGGAAGTCAAAGAGGAATCATCCAAGCACTTCCTCCTTCAATGTCGAGCATTCACCAGACTTAGCTTAAAGCAACTCGGTAGGCACATTTTCGGCGAACCCACTGAAGTAACTGGAATCGACATTAGCCTACTTAAACATTTTATTCTAGAGTCCAAGCGCTTTGTCGTATCATACGGATCTTACAGGTCCGACAAGAGTTTTCGGGGTGTCACAAAGGACAGTTGAATTTGTCTAAGTGAGATTCACTGCAGCTGCGGAAATCTAAGGGCTAACCTAATTTAGTAAAAATAAAATTTGTCGAAGACATTGGACATAAAAATATTAGTAAATGGGAATAGCCGATGTTCACAGTTTATAGTATGAAAGCCAACTCAAGGCGGTAAATTTTATATATTTTGCAGAACTGAGCGCCGTAGAATGGCTTGAACTGAAAACATATTCATTACATGAAATATATTTTTTCAATATATTAATTTAAATGGAAATCATAAGAATTTTGTCTTTCGACTATTCATGGCAACCAACAGAATAAAATTATTCCCTACAGCCTCTGTTGCATCACTAACATACAACATCAACAGTCAACAGTCAACTAAATGTAAGACAACTGTAAAGCTTACAGTTCATAATGTAGCTGTTGTGCCTGCGACCAACAAAAGACACTTCGCTAAGACAAAGTTCGTGGTCAACACAGTCTTTTACCACTTTTACATTGATTGTGAGCAGACAAGTTCATGTTCATGGACAAAATGAGATTGCAAGCTCAAATCGCAGCAAACGAGACGATGAGAAGACAAAAACAACAACCGGTAAAGATACCAAAAGAGCACCAGCAAAAGACCTCTGAGAGCGTACATATCAAGAAATGCAGAGTGTGAGTATGAAATGTTAATATTTTCCGCTACTCACCAGCAGCAACTCAAAAACAAACTGCGGTCAATGCACGACGTTAGAAATAAACAAGAAACAACAACAAACTTAATAACAACAGCGAAAAGTAAATTCAATGAAAAGAAATTACAATAACAAAGCATGATAAAGTGGAATGAGAGAGTGGTGAACACAATACAGCAATAATAACTAGCAAGCTACCGCCACCGCTGTCCAAACACCGGAGGGAGCCACACGCACAGGTGGTTCGAATGCCACACGAGTTCGAGGCGAGCAATTGAGTGTAAAGCGAACATGTTCGAGACCGTTGAAAATCTGTTTGAAGGTTTTTTCTTGTTTGATGAGCGGCTATTATGTTGGTTGTGGCAAGCAGGTGAGTGGCTTAAGCGCTAAGGCAATTATAAACGTAGACCAACCACTTTTTGTGTGCGACTTTTAATCGGCGGCTGAGCGCAAATTCTGGGTGTTGTGGAGAGCAACTTTCTTCGTGGAAAATATCATGTTTATTCTCTCATTAAAGTTCTCATTTTTTACATGAGAGCGGGAGCACCTCGCGAGTTGTCGAAGGCCATTCGGTGGTCAATGTCAAGGGAAATGCTAACAGTGCGATCGGTGAGTACTCAATATCACACAGCGAGAGAGAGTGGATAAAGTTTACATTTTTTTGTGTTGTAAGCATGACTATTTTAGCTTTTCACTAAAAATAGATTATTATTGGATTAATTTTGGTAGGAAATCGCTAACAGAATTACGATTATACGGTAAAATGGTATTTGCACATGATCTTTGGTGATCATGTGATACATGTTCTTGAAATTATTATCAATGAAATGCAGTTAGTTATATATTATTGGTAGTATAATTAGAGGCTATAGAAAAAGTAAGGTTCGAAGCTTTGTTTTATAAAAATGTTAAACTCAGGATAGAGAAATATAAACTTTGAGGAACTTAATCCGTGCTAAAAGAAGAAAATCGAGCTCTACAAGGAGTGTTCAAGGTCTTCTAGTAATTTCTATATGTACGTAGAGTAGTGTCTCCTATTTGGAATTTTTTAGATATTTAATGATTATAAAAAGTATATACTTCCGTCCTTTCTGAGATTTTCATATTATAATTTTGCAAAATTCTTCATTTCATAGATTCATCACTGCTTTCTACCTAACTTTAGAAGACATCACAAAATATCACACACATAACCTAAGAAAATGTGCAGAAATTACCCCACTCATGATGCGAGAGCCAATGATCACCTCAAAAATAATGTTGCACAACATTATGACCACCAACATAACTATGCTGTTAACACACCTGATCATGATGAGTAATGATGAGTGTTTTCTTCTCGCACGTTGTTACATTTCTTCTTGCTCAAACACTTACTTCGGTGGTGAGTTCCGTCAACTCCCAGCAAAACTTCCCACGAAAAGTGTAGGCATTTGAGAAAGATTACAAGCAACAACCCCACACACATACAAACAAACGCACTCAAGTGGACGCGGTTGGTATGCTTTCGCTCTAGGTGAGCGTGTATGCGTGCGTATATGTGCTTATCGTGGCTTGCAGAGCGCAGCGCATCTTGTATGTTGAGCGCGCCCGCTGAAGAAATGGTTTTCCCGGACATCTTGCAGACACCACACATTTGGTCTGATCGTCTCTGCGGCTAAAGAAGTCTTCTAACTTATATAACAACACATTACCTTGGCGAAAGACTTTAGTTCTACGGCGACCTTACAACGGTCAAGTACGATTTCTGTGCACACAAAAACAACCGTTGCTGTGTGCCTTCTCATACTAACATAGCATATACATATGCAAAGTTGTTGCTCGAAACAGTTATTTCAGTTTTATTCAGTAGAACAAAAATAGCAACAACAAACATTTGAATATCAGAATTTGCAAATCGTGCAATTTGAATTGGTTTTCGAAATAAAATTGTTTAAGTAAATTTAATTTGCAATTAATTTACTTGAGCAACGCGCGTTCGCAAATAAACTCAGTTAATCGGTATGAAAATTGGCAAATATTTTGCTTATTTTCAATTAAAATTTAACTTCTGGTGAAAAAGTGCGTCTTGAAGTACTAAATTAAAGTGTACTTGTGATTTTATGCGAAGTTCAGTGTGAAATAAAAATACAATTTTTAAGTTAACATTTTCTGCGGATTCTCTTAGATTTCACAGCAGATTTAATTAGGTAAGTGTAACTTGAAATCAAAAAAATATTACTTACAATAAAGATGTTGCGCACTGAGTATATTGAAATATATTTGATGAAAATAAGAGTCATGAAATAGATTTTAATTTTCGAACGATAAAAAAAATCCAGATTTGTTTCTGAGACATTGCATTATACAATTTTTTTGCTTAAAATTTTCAACAAAATAAATTATATATATTGATTGATTGGAAGAAGAAATTTCCAACGACCAAACAATGCGAAAATTAATAATAAATACTGATATTTAACTAAAATAAATTAGCAAACCCAATTTAAATAAAAAATTAAAATAAAAAAATTATACGCAATATTAATTATATGATTTAATTATAAAATACAATTAAAATTAAATTAAATGAAAAATAAATAAAATACTACTAAATATGAAATAAAAATTAAAATTTTATTTTTACAGTGAAAATATTCAATTTCAATTCAATTAAATATTTGCATTAAATTTCAAATTTATAAATTTGTAGTGCACAACTACACAAGACAATGGTTTATAAACTCACAATTCAAAATAAGAACGGTAAAAATTAATAGAAATTAAATAAAATGCATCTGAAGAGCAATAAATCCAAATTATATTTTAAAACTCGAAATAAAATAAACAGAATATTAAAATTTTTAATCGAAATTAAAATTAAGAAATTTAAAATATTTCTATTAAAAATAATAACACAGCAAATAAAAAATATCTGAGATAAAAAGAAATAAAATAAAATAAATATTTTGTGAAAATTAATATACTAAAATAAAAACTAAAATAATTATTTCAGACAAAAATTAAATTTAATTTTATTAATTAAAAAAGAATTATAATTTCTGCCCTAAATATAAAGGCAATAAAATAATAAATAAATAAAAAATATACACTTTGAATAAAATAAAAAAATACAGTATGAAAATAATAAATATGTAAATTAAAATTAAAATTAAACAATAAATAAAAAATATATAAATAAAATAACATGTCTCAGTTACAAGTTTCAAGTTAAATTTTTCATGTCATATGTCATGCTTTTAAATTGATATTTTTGGTAATTAATAGCCTCAAACAACTGTGTTGTGTTGTATAGAACCTCTATTTCTAATGCAATTTTTTGAAGTAACTTAAGTCGACTTAAGTAAATGGGAATCATTCGTACTTTTGTGAATAACTTATTCGGGACTCGTCCTTCTGTTTGATGTTTAAAAATTAATTTAAAGCGAAGTTTTTTCTTTAAAATAAAATAGGACTGAATACTATGACTTTATTTTTTTTACTAGAAATTAAAATATCTACCTTTTTCTGAATCGAATTACTTGAATAGAATATCACAATTTCAAATGACTTGGTTCTTTGCGCAATACAAGTGAAGTCGTTTGAGGAACAAGGTATTTCTATAGAAAACTATACATTTATTCCCAATTTTCTTTTACTATAAAGGAAAAAATAATACAATTGAATATTCAATTTATTGGAGAACTACTCGATAATTTATTCAATTTAAATGTAAAAATATTTAATAAACTTATTTAATATTTTCATTTCGCACAAATAGTTATATTTGCCCGATTTTTAACGCACTGTGAAGTGACACTCCAAGGCTGTTGCATACACACTAAAAAATATAAAAAAAATCAGTCAATGGCTCCAATTTCTATGAATTGTAAACCCGAAAAATCTCGATGGCAAATAAACCAGATAAGATTTGTTATCTAATCTAAAGTGATTGTTGCATTTATTCCCTTGCATACTTTATTATTCAGCAGCAGCCAGCATTCTTAACACGATGCTGTTTCAAAAGATTCTCTGGCATGACTTCAGTTAATTACAAAATCTGTATTGATTACTACTAAAAGCAAAAATATTCAGATGATATCTTAGAGCGTCTAAAATTCACCAAGAGCCTGAAATATATTTCACACACGTCAAAAGAAGTGAATGACATTACAGATATAAGAATTCACAAAAAACGGAAATTTTAAAAACAAAATTTTAATTTTTTAAATATTTTTTAAAAATTATTTTGAAACATATTTACTGCTGTTGCTGTGGAGATATATAATTTTATATGATTCCTACTCTGTTTTATAACTCTAAATATGTATATGTAGTTTAAAAATAGTATACACATGTTTACATAAAATTTGTTCGTTACTTGTAGAACTAGGCAGAATTCGATTTCAAGCTTGCTTGTAAACAAAATCGTTCCACAAGGCTAGTAGACGAGCAATTAAGAAAAAACCCATCGAAATTGAAGCAACAGTAAACCAATTAGAATTCCATAAGCATTCAGCCATTAACACGACTACTAAGGCGGCCGCTATTCGATAGACTTTACGACCAACAATTCGGCAGTTAAATGAAAAATGTAATTAGGTTAACTTCACATGCGCCGAACATAGCCGGAGCGAAAATCAAATCGGAATTCGCAAATGCGAGCAGGTGCGGGAAATGAGGTATTTTCAAGTGCGAGGAATGTCATAAGAGATGAAAAAATAAAAAATAAAAATAAAAAAATGGAAAAAATGGAAAAAAATAGATTTTAAATAAATATTATATATTAATAAAAAAAAATAAATAAATGGATAAAAATTAAAATTTCAAAAGATTAAATTAATCAAAATAAAACAAAATTAATACTAAAATACATATTAAGAAAGGAATAAGTGCTGAAAGCTTCTTCAGTCAAAAATTGAGTATAAGGTTAATAACTTGCATTCCGCAAAGTCATATTGGAATGAGTTGCATTAACTACACTCACAGATGTGGCATCCACTAAACTGGGTATTGATGTTGCCGCTAAATTAGCCACCAGCTTTGGTGTTGTTTTTGTAATTGTTTTGCTTCTTTTCATTCACTACTAAAGCGAGCAACCACAAAGCATACAAGTTGTGAATTTATCGCCCGTGAAAATGATTGAAAAGCAGCCGCTTCTTAAATTCAGAATGATTCGGAAATTAAAAAAATTAACTGAGGCTTTACAAGGGGTGGACGTGTGTCTGTTTAACTACAAAAATAAATTTAAAAGTTTTTGGAAAAAAATAAAATAAAATGAAAAAAAAATAAAATTAAATAAAAAAAATAAAATTAAATTAAATAAATTAAAATAAAATTTAATTAAATTAAATTAAATTAAATTAAATAAATTAAAATAAAATAAAATTTAATAAAGTAAAATAAAATAAAATAAAATTAAATAAAAAAAATAAAATAAATTAAAATAAAATAAAATTAAATTAAATAAAAAAAATAAAATAAAATAAATTAAAATAAAATTAAATTAAATTAAATTAAATAAATATTAAATTAAAATAAAATTTAATAAAACAAAATAAAATAAATTAAAATAAAATAAAATTTAATAAAGTAAAATAAAATAAAATAAAATAAAATAAAATAAAATGAAATTAAATAAAATAAAATAAAATAAAATTAAATTAAATTAAATTAAATAAAATAAAATAAAATAAAATAAAATAAAATAAAATAAAATAAAATAAAATAAAATAAAATAAAATAAAATAAAATAAAATAAAATGAAATGAAATAAAATAATAAATGAAACAAAAATACATTTTTTTAAATTCTCTTAATATATATTTTCTCCCCTCGCACCAAAATCACCGACTACCATCAACACTTGCATTTACAGTTGCATGTTTCTCACATTAGTGCATCATTCTAGCCTGCAACATACAACATTCACAGCAGCCTCACATGCGTTGTTCTACATACTCCCATCTCTCACACTGAAGCAAAAATGTACATACACATGTAAATGTGTGCGTGTGTGCTGATTTCGAAAATCATAGTGCAACATAGTGAGAATCGTGTTTGATCAAATTGCTGCCACTGCCACTGCTGCCATTTTTTATGATTCACAGCCACAGCAGTTATGAGCGCTAGTACAAAAATTACAACAACGCGACTGTGTGTAGTCTGCGGCAACATGTTGCATGCGATAGCAGTGCGATGCCTTGCAGCCGTAAATGTAACATGGTATCTCAGCGTAAAGGGACTGCTATCATAGTTCTAAGCAAACGCGGCAGATAAACAGCGGCAGCAGCAGCAGCAAGGTGTAGCGATAATAATAGCAAGCAAGCAACAGGGTGGGCAAGTGTGCGTACACAGATGTGTGATGAAGCGTCGTGCAGACCAAAGGGAGTTCTAGTGTGGCAACTTAGAAAGGAGAAGAAGAAGTTTCTTTTTTGCTGCTTTTATTGTTATTTTTTGCTTTAATAAAAGTGTTGGCACATCAAAAAGCCGTCAAAGTGCTCGCAGACTGGCTTAGTGGCATTGTTGTTGCATGTGTGGAGTGTCTATAGCTAAAAGCTTTGTACGCTGCTGTGTTGCAAATGCGATGACAGCAATTTTAGAATACTTTTTGTAATGTACGCACTTCGTTACTTGATTTTTAATTAATTTTTTTTTTTCAACTATAATTTATGTAAATTCCCTTCATTTTGATTTTTCGCCTGAATTGTATGTGGCAAGTGGCACTATATCTAATTTAAATAAAAAAAAAATTTAAATTATTAAGCCAAGCATGCCACTCATTATAGAATTCCAGCTATTTTAAAAGCATACTACGCCTAAATTGCATTTAATAATATATGCACCGCAAGACATACCACCAATTTCTATATGCAGTTCAGGCCTTACATACCAACACACAATTATATAGTTTCCACCACAACATTTTCCGTCGAAATATTTACATTCACGCTTATTATAAAACACTTAATTCTGAAGAAGCGCCTGTGAACCCACCCTAACACAGGCAGCAAACAAAAGACTTCAGCAACGAACTTGCATGCGGCCTAACAACAAAGCGCAATAATTTCATGGTCTTCCTCCCTGACACTGAATTATAAACAGTAATATGCAGCGGAACTTCTGGGCCCCCTCTTCTACTGTAGACACTCTCGAAGTCAACAAAAGCCTTAGAATAGCGGCCTATTAAAGTATCGTTCAATTAATGATTGATTGCTGCCACAAATTGGTTTTTAAGCACCCCAACAATAGTGAGGAGGTGGATCACGATCATGCAATGCGGCGGCATTTAAGTTTATTTAAGTGTATTCTTCAAGATTTTCATTTACTTCAAGCACTTTGGCGCATGGCTTTCATGCTAATATACGCGCGGCTGACAGTTCGGCTGTTGAAGTAGGGCGTTCAAGCGGCGCTCAATTAATGTTTACTAATGAGTGTTTGCGAGCAAAGTGGTGGATAATGTTTTATTTTGTTTTCGAGTTTTTTAAGTTGGTGAGTTTAGAAGTTTAATGAACTCTTCGCTGCTATTATTTAAGAATTTTTGTTATTGCTGTAGGGCTGAAGGGAATTAGAGCACAAGTAATACATTATGTAATATTATATCAATATATTTAACTATGTGAGTTTGCTTAAGGCATAACTTGCATTTTTCAAAATTTTTATTTTTTGATTTTCTGCTATTTTTCTAATGTGATAATCTGAAGAAACTAAAAAATCACTGAAAACGTTAGCAAATCATAGTTGGCTTTGATTCGACAAGCCTCTGAGTGAATGTTAGCGAATCGAATACACAACTGGTATAAAAAAATTAAACTGGTATAATTATACTAAACTGGTATAATCAAATATGATAGCTAAGCAAGCGGTTATATCTCCTTAATACTTATTAATATTATAAAACCACTTATTATTACATTTTTGCTGCATTATACCAGTCTTCCTAATTTGTACCAGTTGTTACGTGAAAATTGCACTTTAATTGCAACACGAAAATCATTAATCCTTGGCAGTTAGTTGAGCCAAACTATTATTATGCCACATAAGAAACAAAATAATAGAGAAATCTACAACAAAAGCAACGCGCAGCAAAACACTGCACGAAAAAGCAAAGGAATCCACAGAGGAGCCTTTTATGCTGGGCTGTGAAATAAATTAGATTTTCACAGCCCCACCAGTGTGTGCAGAGCAGCAGTAGTAGTAGTTATAGTAGAAGAATGTACAATAATAATAACAACAACAGCGCCACATTGGGTAATTACTGCTGAGGCGGCTGCTACTCCCGGGGGTTACCAGAAATTTTGATTGATTTCACAGAAAGAAAAAATAAAACAGTAAGAGAGTTATAGAAATATGTTATAAAATGCGTAAATGCAACAACAATAATATTCACAACAGCAATCTAGTGTTACATGGCATATGTGGAGCTCAAGGCCATTCTGGTCGATTAGTCGCAAGGGATATATTGCGAATAGAGAAAAATATAAATAAAAAATTTGTAATAAAAGCAAGAACTAAAAGTGAAATAAAGAGTAGCAAAGAAGCGCTTAGTCTGCAGCGTATGAGCTACAGGATTGCACGCCGACCACCGGCGATGTAATTAGAGCACACCAGCGAGCAAAGCGAATAGGCGTGAACAACAGGTACGCATATGTGTATATATATAGTATATCCATATGCGCATGTGTTGATAGTTGCCGGCACACACTTGCCGGTAAGGATATGGAAATTAATTTCTCAAGACACTAATTGGCGTTGATGGTCGTACTATTGGCGGTGTTGAAATGTGGTTGCGGGTAATAATAGCGTGCTAATAATGATAGATAAAGAGTGAAAATGGTATAAAGGGTAATAAAAAAAGGTACGTGTATAAAATTCGTATTAAAAATATATAAAGAAGGTAGAAGCATCCTCTTCAGCATCAGTTCTTGTATACTGCTTATGGCAAGTTTGTGCCTTAAGTCTCTTTACTGCGGTTTTTATTTGATTTATATGAACTTTGTAGCTATTTCAGCCATATAAACTAAATAATAAAGTAATATGGCATTGAAATAAATGGAAAATTTTAATTTTATTTTATATTTGAAGTATTTCAGTAGATTTCTATTAGTACCAAATAAGAAGTCGCTTAGACTTTAAGATGATTTTCAAACACAGAAAAAATTTATTTTATATTTGGATCGAATAAGTATAAAAAGTACTATTTTTCCAAACTAATTTGCATTTTTTCAGTATTCGAGAACATTTCAGGCATAGTGACTCAAGATGAGCAAGTTCGTTGCTTAAGTCTTTTGTTTACAACTTTGTTCAGAGTATTTTCTGAAAACTCTTGTAATATAAAATTTTATATATAAAAATCTATTCGTTAAATTAAATAAAGTATTTAATTTTAAATATTATTAAAATTTTTATGTGCGAAACTACTCAAAGCCACACTTCCTACATCTATCAAATATCGCTGGAATCAGCAATTAGTCACCAGAAAACCACGAAAAAAAATATTCCATATAATCAGCAGGTATAAGATCTGTCAGACTGGTGAAAGTTCTTTCGTTCACATTTCATTACAATTTACTTTCCATTCGTCACCTAAGTATATAACCACCAAATGCCGAACCAAAAACAAAAACACAAGATTCCAAGTGGCTAAGAGTTCTTTACATCGAATTTATGTTTATTTTATTTATTTATTTATAAACCAACGTACATATATGTAAATATATATATATATTGCTTTCACCTCAATAATCAGTGTTACGGCATCAGCGCCTTTTTGCATTTCATTGGCCTTATTTACATACATACATACAAACACATATGTCTGTATATATGAGTGTGCTATATATAAGCGCCGCTATTCTTATGTTATTTCATTTTAATGCCTTCTCCGTTCTTTATTATCCGCCTCAGCGATGCTGTGACTTTTGTTGTGCTTTTGCCGGGCTTGTCATGACGTGCGCGGTCAGTTGGTCAGTAATCGATTTGAATCGATCCTATCTGCACACAGTTTGACTCACATAGTATTTTTTTTTATATTTTTTCCTGTTTTTTTTTGTTTTTGTCTTTAGTGTGCTTTATTTTGTTATTGTTTATTCAATTTTATTTTATTTGAAATTTATAGAAAACACTTTCTCATTTTTGTTTTGCTTAATGAAGCCAAATGCGGTGGGCGTCTCGGCACTCACCTATATTTCTATATGCCATTTTTGGCGCCGAGTGCTTGTTCTAACAAAACTGTGAATTACTGTTACATATAGATGTGGGAGTTTGTATAAATCTATATAAAGATAAAAATGAATTTGTTTGCTACTTTAAACGATTTTTACCATATGTTTTCATTATTAAGAGGTTGTAGTATGGTCATAAATGATAAATTTGAGTATTTTTATTGATGTTAAAAATTTATGAAGCAATTAAAGCTGTGAAAGAGAACTCGTAGAAAAAAATTTATATAATTTTAGGAACATTTTTATTAAAAAAAATATATATAAAAAATTTTAATTGATATGAATAATAAATCATGAAATAAAATGAAGAAAAATCTAAAATAATTTTGTAAAAATATGTAAAATTTTTGTAAATTAATTTCATAATTTTTCGGCTCAATTTGAATTTTTTTAGAATATCATTTTATTAAATCTTCTTATTAAAATTATTATCTTATTTTTAAATACTTTTAAGAATTAATGTAAATTTTCATCTCAGATTTTTTTATTTAATTTTTACTAATAAAATAAAATAAATAAAAACAAGTAAGGAAGGGCTAAGTTTGGGTGTAACCGAACATTTTATACTCTCGCAATTTATATATTTAACTTTATTTATATTATATAATATACAATTTGACCCACAAATTCGTCATATATATTGTATAAAGTCCATTGAAAGTTGGAAACCATAATATTAGGTTAGAAGTACCGAGGTCCTCGTGTTCGATATATGGGGCCTTAAAAACCTATGGTCCGATTTCGCCGATTTTTAGAATGGGGCTGCCACACTATTAACATAATATTTGTGCAAAGTTCTGCATCGATACCTTCACTAGTACTAACTTTATATATTGTAAAGTAAACGATTCAGATTGTCTTCTGGTATATAGGAAGTAGGCGTGGTTGTGAAGCGATTTGGCCTATTTTCACAACATATCATTGGGATGTAAGGAAACTATTACAAACCAAGTTTCATTGAAATCGGTCGAGTAGTTCCTGAGATATGGTTTTTGACCCATAATTGGGCGACGCCACGCCCATTTTCCATTTTGTAAAAAAATCTGAGTGCAGCTTTCATCTGCCATTTCTTATCTGAAATTTAGTGTTTCTGACGTTTTTCGTTAGTGAGTTAACCCACTTTTTGTAATTTTCAACCTAACTTTTGTATGGGAGGTGGGCGTGGTTATTATCCGATTTCTTTCATTTTTGGACTGTATTAGAAAGTGGCTAAAAAAACGACTGCAGAAAGTTTGGTTTATATAGCTCTATTGGTTTGAGAGATATGTACAAAAAACTTAGTAAACTTAGTAGGGGACGGTGCCACGACCACTTCCCCAAAAAAAATTACATCCAAATATGCCCCTTCATAGTGCGATCCTTCATACCAAATTTTATTTCCATAGCTTTATTTATGGCACTTTATGTGTTTTCGGTTTTCGCCATTTTGTGGGCGTGGCAGTGGTCCGATTTTGCTCATTTTCGAAAGCAACCTTCCCATGGTGCCAAGAAATAAGTGGTCCAAGTTTCATCAAGATATCTTAATTTTTACTCAAGTTACAGCTTGCACAGACGGACGGACGGACGGATAGACAGACATTCGGATTTGAACTCCACTCTTCACCCTGATCACTTTGGTTTATATAACCCTATATCTAACTCGTTTAGTTTTGGGTGTTACAAACAACCGTTATGTGAACAAAACTATAATACTCTCTTTAGCAACATTTGTTGCGAGAGTATAAAAATCAAATTCCAAACGGACTTGTTCGCATTTTCTCACATAAAATTAATTTTACAATGGTTCAATGACATGTCAGCACAAAATTCCAACTAATTTAAGTAATGTGCCGTTCGTAACAATCACTCAATAAGAAATTAACCGTTATATGGGAGTTAATATAGTTTCAGCTGACAGCACTTAATTTAACAAATTCTAAAGACTGCTTTAAGAAGAAAAAACTCCAACAAATTTCCACAAAATAGCTTTGCGCCTATAAATTACTGAGAACAAGATTATTATAACAAGCTTACAAACAAATAATACAGATTATTACGCCAAAAAGCACCACCTTCTTCTTGTTTATTACACTTTATAAATCCACCTTCCAATAGCAACATATGCTCAATAATACCATTTACAGGTATAACACAAATCATATTGTTGCTGTTATTGTAGCATGTTCAACCAGCTATGACTAAAGGTTAATTATGTATAAATACATACCGACAATCACACTACTTAACAAGTTGTTAACAAAATGTTATGTAAACGATGTTTGCTCTTCATTTTGTACTTTAACAGTTATGCCTTGGTAAGCAAAGCAATATATGGCAAACGAGGCAAGTTAAGAGAAGGTTTTTGAACTCACAGCAAAAAAAAAATTAAAAAATATAAGAAAAAATTGACATTACCAATGTTTATCACAACAACTGTAGGTTCTTGCTCATTTTTTATCAAGCGGGAAGGGCAAGCTGTGAGGTGTTTTAGCGTTGTAGCAGTATTAAATTAATTATTCAGAGGCGTATTTTTTACATGGTATAATCTTCCATTTTATTTTTTTAATATTTTCATATTATTCTGTCGATTCCGAAATTTTGGTATTATCTTTTTGATACCCACAAATTTGGGGAAATAAAAATTATTATGATTCGGGTCAAATTTTATGCCAATCGTTTGCATTTCTTGTTAGCATAATTCAGTTTTTATCCAAACAAATACTAGTCTTCGGCAGCGTTATTTCGCTACAGTTGAATATTTCAGTCCACAAAAAATTTATTTCACCCTTTCACATAATTTCGAAATATTTGTCCATCAAAAATTGCATATGAAATGCAATAGAAAATGTTTTTTCCAAGCAATCTTTTTGCTACTTTATTGTTGTTGTTGCAATATAGCACCGCTTATGCAAGTGTGTTTACATAGTGACCCTGTAAACTCCAGCATTCAGTTACATCAAAGACCAACGTCCGACAATGGCATGGTCAAACTGTAATGAGACACCTGTTTTGTGGCAACAACAATAAAAGCAGTCACAGACAGATGAGAACATATGAAGATCTGCATTATGTGAAATTTGAAGCGAGTACATAAGCAAATTATGTAGTCGACCAACAGAGAGGGTGTCAAAGGTGCAAATGGGGAGCAACAGCAGGACAGCGCGTCAGCAACAAAGGTTGCTGTCAGAGAGGTCAGCCAGTAAGAAAACAGTAAAGCAAAAGATGAATAAGACTCAGAAACAGCAGCAAAAGCAACAACAAATAGTGGCATTGAAAGAAATTTAGTCATAAAGCGAGGAAGTAGAAGAAGATGTGAGCTTAAGTTGAGCGTCATATGGTCAAAGTCAAAACTAAAGGCATTGCTTTTCGCTCAGCCGCGTCGCATTGAGTAACTGTTAAATTATATTTAATTGCTATATTATGAGTACTTAGAGCATTTCGTGAGAAGTGAAGCGAAAATTAAAACAAAACTAAACTCACCTGAGTCTTATACAGAAATATGTAAATATACACATGTGTGAACTAACACATACAAATTTTGCAAGCGGGTAACATATGTGTTTACATATGTTTATTTGTGACATATGATATACTCGTATTAAAATTTTAATTTTCGCACATTTTCCATACACACACATGCACAAGTATGTTTATATTAATTTTTAGTGGTGTCAATGACCACTTAAATTTGAGTGATGCGGGTAGTGCTCGGTTTAGTACGCGGAATTGTAACACAAACACTTGAAAGAGTGTATGTATGAGAGTTTATATAGTTGATGAAGGCATAATGTCACAGCAGTTCATTTGCAAGGCATTCAACTTTCTAAAATATTTTTTTTAAATTTTATTATATCTTTTTTTGCTTTTAAATTTTCCAAGTATTTTTTTTTTGTTGTTTTTTTCAATTTTTTTTTCGCCACTAAATTATAATTTTTTGCTGCTATGTACTTGGTACTACTTAGTACCAGTTCTTGGTAAAATTTGGTGTAATTGAATTTTCTTTTGCATAAAATATAACAACTAAAACTACTTGATGGCCAGCAATGTCTTGAAGGGTAAAGGGATTACTTAAATTTTGTGAAGAAAATGTTTTATTTAAACGTTTGTATGTATGTATGTATGTTGTTTAAGGAAAATTTTTGCAGAGAACATAAACAGACAGTAAACAACAACTAGAAAAAACATTGACTTTAATGCCTCGCTGAGTCTCATAATGATTTTAAAGCCTCTTTGTAGCTACACAATTATTTGGTGGTTTAAAGAAGCAGAAGCTGAAGCTGAGTAACTGAGCTGCTTCGTCATGGCTGGTTTATTTTTTAAAGATATTCGAAGAAGCTCTTGAATTTTATGCAAAAAATATATATAAAATTATTTTTCGCTAAAATAAAAATTATTTTTTTTTTATAATAAAAATAAATAAAATAATAATTTTATAAACAAATTTTAATAGAAAAATATTTTTCTTTAAAATAAAAATTATTTTTTTTTTTATGAAAAAAAAAAATGTGATTTATTATTAAGATTTATTTATAAAAAAAAAATATTAATAGAGAAATATTTTATATAAAAAGAATATAACTTTCTTCGTTTGCAACATGTTGCAAGCTTTTACTTTTATCCAGCAATCTATGCGTAAAGCCACACATACATAAGCTTACTTTCCTATCACACTCTTTTGTCTCCACCACCTCCAGTCATGTGACAATAGCGAAAAAATGCGTTTCTATTAGACTTTTCAAGTGCGTTAGGCAATGCTGCTGCTCGTAAAGAACTCACTTTCTCAGACATAAACGACAGGAACGTGCTTTACTGGCAAACAGCCAAGCCACTTGGCAACACTTCAGTTGCTTTCTTACTTTCTTAAAAAACCGAAAATTCATTTTTTACACTTTGTAACTCGTTTACGTCATAAAACAGAGAGTATTGTTTTATTAATCCAACGCGTTTTCGCATAATGCGGTAATAAAGCAAAGTGTGGTGATAAAAGCAAATATGCCACGAAAATTTGTCACAAAAAGTGCAATAAAAGCGACAATGATGGTTGGAATTTGAGTGAAAAGTAATTGTTGTGGAGCTAAGAGATTGTAATGAAGGTAAATTTGTATTTATTTTTGTATGAAAGGGGAATTTTTTTGATGTTTATTATAATAAAAATTATAAAAAAATTATAATAAACTGAAAAAATTAAATATTAAAACAATAAAAATAACATAAACAAATAAATTAAAAATATAAAAATAAAAAAAACAATGCCATTAACAAATTGATATATGATAAAACAAAATAATAATTTAAAAATCTATAAAAAATTAAAAAAAAAAAATTTGTTTTGTAAATTTCATTATATAAATTAGTTGAAAAAATATAACAAATTTATTAAAAAAAAATAATTTTTAAAAATATTAAAAAATTATTTATAAAATATTCAAAAAAAATTGGTAAAAAATACTAAATTTTATATCAATCCCTGCCTCATTCAATTCACTTAACACTATTTACCTTCAACAATTATTGGGCATAGCCAAGTCAGTAATATTTGCTTATGCTTCAGCTTCCATAACTGAATAGTAATTTATACTCGTGCAAAAACCGCTTAAAAGCCCCAACCAAGTTCAATACAAATAAAAAATTACAAAAAAGGTGTCTTTTCTGGTCAGAAAATGCGTACAAACTCACACAGGTACAAAAAAAACCACACCAAAACCCTTAAAGATCCGCCTGCGCACTCACTTACGACGCGCCGCCGCCTGACGACGTCCTCGTAGTAATGCATTAAGTGTGAGCAAAAACTAATAAAATTACACTATGTAAATATACGCGAGAAAATTGAGTGGTAAGCAAAATACACCACTTGAAATGAGCTCAAAGGCTCAAGGGCACCAGGAGATGCCCTGGCAAATAAAGAAGAGCAACAAAAAAACGGCACTGAGAACTTAGTAACCCACCAAGCAGCAGGAGCAAGGCTAGCGCTTAAGTGCAGCTTAAAATATATATTTCTTGGTGTAATGAAAACGTGCAAGCCATTAAGCGCGTAGCGACCGCGAAATGAGCAAACGAAAAGGATGTCGAACATGACATTAAACAGCGAAGTTAAAGGTAAACACACAAAAAAAAGGCGCGAATAAGTCGCAGGAAACTGAAAAAAGCGCGCAAAGGGATAAACATGCCATTTAGGCTGTAAAACAAACTGTGAACCAGATAAAATTGCATCGGCGGCGGCATAGACTTCGATTACATGAAGTCCACTCGCATCAACCTGCGCATGCGCTTGAGTGCAAGTGCCACTGCACATAAGCACATGGTCATACATATGCATAGTTGTCTGTAGCTAGGGTGTTAGTCAATATTGATCGAGTGTAATGGCGGGAAAAATGGAATGTGTAGTTGACTGCACGTTTTGCAGTAAATAAATATTGTTCAATCATGGATAATTATACTAAAATATAAGATATACATCATGGATATACTCATACTCTAAATAGGGCTTTTGCTAATGGATGGTATCATATATTCTCAATTTAATTTAGTTTTAGAGGTATTCTATAAATATGGATTTACCACAACTATAAATACATATCTTTGATGAGAACATTTTTTATTAAATGAAAAACACAGGGTTGCCATGTTTAAAAACTGAAATAAATTTATCTAAACTTTAATGAACAATATTTCAAAACCAAGTTTCAAGAAATTATATAAATTTTTCTTTAGTTATATGGCAACACTAATGAAAAAAAAAATTATTTATAATGAAAATTTGGCAGAAATGGTAACTTTGGTAGTTATCGGTTACCCAAGAATACTTAGACTGCATATTCCTTGTCCCATACTTAATAGGATTACTATTTTATTTTAAATATATGACAACCCTTTAAATAAAAAATTAAGTTTTGAAGTCCGTCTGTTAGAAAAAATTGTTACTTCAACTGCTAGATGACCTATTAATTTTTGACTCAGCTTTTCCAAAAGACATATTTTGTAACTAAATGGCAACTCTATTAAAAAAAACATTTACCTTAGTTTTCTAAATTACTCTTATTTGAAATGTAAAATGTTATGTTTTAAATTTTTTTTTAATTTTTCTTCTGATTGACATATTTTTTATAGGGTGGCAACCTTGTAAATTGTCAACATATTAAAGAAAATCAGACTATGAATATATTTTTGGTTCAGTGTTTGTTATTTAGATATTTAAATTTATATTAAAATCCAAACTCTTCATTCAGTATACAGTCAGCTGTAAACTGAGAAAATAATCCTGAAATAATTAAGTGCATATGCTAAGATTATACGTATTAGGACTTTATTAAGAATATATTTATTTTAATTATTACATAACAATTTTATTAATTAAAAAAAATTTATGTGGCAACGCTATACAAAATATTTTTGCAATTTTAATATTTTTTATTGTATATTTTAAATTGCATAAATTGCATTTTTACAACAACAAAAGCTAATGAAAATTTTGGGTGACAAATTAAAACTGGGTGGCAGCATTTGTTTCATGAAAGCATTTTAAAATTTTTTTATTTAAGAAATAAAATTTAAATATTTAAATAAATTTCAATCAAATGAAAACAAAATTTGAATACAAAATTTTTAAGCGACAGAAAAAATGTTGCCACACGACCTTATTAATTTTTTTTATTTATTTATTTTCTTGAATCTATTGATCCGAACTATTAAATATTGGCATAAGATCTTGGCATGTAGCTGGTGTACAATATTGTGGGAACACACCGCACTGCCTCATACATAACATCTAATTAGCTGGCAATCATTATAAAATTATAGTCATACAACAACAACAACAATGAACAACAGACAGTAATAAACAGCACAGCAGCCGCTAGGCGTTGCAAAAAGCCTCCGAAGAGACTTGCGGCAGCGAAGTGATTTGCGTAAATATAACGCTAATATGTACACATGATACCAAATAGCAAAGCAACAACAACAACAGCATCATCGCAGTGTTCAAATTTCCAGCGATAAGCAAGCAAGCAAGCCAGCAACGAAGCAGGCACAGTCTACAAGGGCTGCCAACGAAATTCTTTTCACATAGTTAAGTGCTGTCCGTCCACTGGCGTCTGCCACGGCCATCACAGCGACACACTGTCCACTTGGCGCATAATATTGCTGGTGACTGTATGATTGTGTGTGTGTGGAGTTTTTGCTTACTGCCGCCGCCAATTATGCGACCGCCGGCTAAACGTGTCAGCCACAGGCGCTGCTGGCACCATTTTAATGCGACGCCTTGCAATAACGACAACAACCACCGCCATGTTACCACTTAGATAAGTGCTATGCTGCGCTGTGCTATGTATCTAGTATCTATCTAGTCAATTGAGCGGCAATTGGCGGCACGCATATGAGGCCGCGCCACGCAACGCGAGTAGCTGCTGATGTGCTGCTGTTGTCGGCTGTTGTGGCTTTCTCCAGAGATAAAGACAGGCAAAGCGGCTCGGGCAAAGCCACATGCGATGCGCTTCGTTGGCTATTGTTGTTCTTATATTTTTTGTTGTTGTTGTATATTTTGTTATTTGTTGTTGTTGTATTCAGTGCTGCGCATGCGGCTTGGCTTGTGGTTTGGTGTCGCTGCTATTTGAGCACTCGAAATTGGGATAATAACGTCACGAAAAACTCATTGCCACGGCGATTAGGCTCAAATCTCGCAACAATTTGCCACGCCAATAAATTTGCAATAGGAGTAGATAGAGCGAAATACTTGTCAGCGCAATTGCAACGAAATCAAGCGATGCCGCTGCTGATGCAATGCGATAGCGACACTGACAAACACACAATCATACATATGGAGATACATATGTACATATGTGCAACTGCGGCAACATAGTTGCACCAACGAAATCCGTTTTAATCTCAATCTCGTGTGCGCAATTGTCATCATTATCGTCATCATTATTAGTAGCCGACCGACGCCGACAGCAACGCCAATGATGACAGTGACACCCGTACAAGTTGCGACGGCAAATTGTATGCTCAATTAAGTTGCAAGTTGCAAGTATTTTTGGTGCCACATGCAACTTTAGAGACACAGGCAAACATATTTAGTATAAATATACAGAGCTTGCCCTGCCACCTGCCGCCCTTGCAACACTAGTTTGCGGTATAAGTTGCATTCACACGCTACTGCCGCTGTCCCTGCCACTACCACTGCCACTAATGTTGCAAGCTTAAAAAACCGCTCGATTACAGCATTGACTTTTATTAGGTCACCGCCGCAGCATCATGTGGCAACAACAGCGCACAGTCAGTCACATGCAGATAATCAACACCAACCGAATGCTGCAGCACACTAAAGATTACAGTGGCAACCACAAATTGCCGCACATAAATTCAGCCACACACACACACACACTCAAACGCGTGATTGTCAAGCAGCTGCTAAGTGGATTTCGATGTCATTGGTGCAGCATCGATCGGCTGCGGCAGATAACATGCTTAGCTTCCTAACTATTTGCGCTGTCATTTTAATATCTTGCAGCTGTGTTGTTGTTATTCTTGTTCTTGTTGTTGTTGTTATTATATTAGCATATGTCGCGTTTTCTGTGTCAGCATAATTTTGCATTGCATTTGTGCTTGATTCGTTGCGACTTTATGACTTTTGTGGTGTCAATTTGTTGGTGGTGCGTTCATATGTGGCAATAGCAACAACAATAATAACAACAAATGAAGTAATTTCAGAAATTGTCAACCGAAAAACCGCTATTATGCAAATATTTGCGCAACTACTTAGCGTTATGTGTTATGTTGGCAGTCATAATGCGAACATATGTGTTGGTGCGCCATGGCGTATGAGTGTTCTGTAAACACATTTTTAATATTTGCGCTTTTTATTATTGATTACTTGGTTCTATTCTAAATATTTAGCTCAAATTGAGTTCAGTAAATATTTGCTTAAGTTTGGATATATTTTTTAGCATTTATTTGCTACTTCTTTGTATAGCGGAGTCTATCAGCTATTTGCTTTGATATATAGGTCAGCGTTGAGTGCAAAGCGCCTGATCAATATACTATTTTAGATCAAAAATACATATATATTATGTATTTAGCGATATTCTAGACCAATATTTGAATTGCAAACAAGTTATTGGAACAATATTTATTTATTTTGCTTTACTTTTTACTGTTGTTTCTACATTTTGAGCAAATCGTAGTTACAATATTGAAAATCTTGGCTTCATTATTTGCCAAAAATATTAGCAGTTATGCAAAATTGCTTAGATTGTTATACATTGTGACTATTTTTTAAGTTAAAAAAAATCCTAGTGCCTTTCATTACAAGATGTATATATTGAAAATTTAAATGGAATAATGTGCCAGTAGAAACATAATATATATGGCAATTTTTAGATTTTTGAGTGCTTTGGCACTGTATTTTTCTTTTCAAAATAATTAAAAATTTTCTTTCTGAATTACTGATACAATGACAGTAAAAAGTGATGTTACGATGCCGTAAGCATTTGTAAAACTATTCAAAAGCTATATGCCAATTTATCACACTTAAAATATACGCGCTTAGATTTATACTAAATTATTAATTACAAATTCTTTTATAAAGAAGGCAATAACAGGTTTGAGGTCTCTTCTCGTATGAAAATCGTTCATAAAATGATGATAGCTATCTATTTAAGTAGCGAATCGAAGAAACAACTGTTATACATGTTATAAGTCAGCACATTGCTATTATACCAGTTGTTGTTCAGTTCGTAGTTAACTGTATATAATTTATATCAGTTCTATGTTCGATTCGCTATTCTCTAAAATACAAAAATAAATCAGAGTATTAATCCAACTCTCAGGTTGTGGCAGAGCTAAAATACAAAAAGCAATGCTAGCTTGCTGCTGTCTCTCAATTAATATTGCGGCCTTTGTCAATAATATTAATACGGTAGAAGTACTCAAATTTATCAAAATAAAATCTAAATTTACTTTTACTTGAATTTTAATCGACTTGAAATGCAACTCTGCGACAAAGACGACCGGTATATGTTCAATGTCTGCGATTGGCTGATTTTTTTAATAAATAAAGCTATGTTAGATGTCGCTGCTAAAACATATTAATCAGCTGATGAAATTTACCAACTTCTTAAGAAAAGCAAAAACCAAAATGTATAACAGCTGATCGGTTATCGAGTAGCCGGCAGTATAAAAGGCAAAATAGGGGTTTTCAATAAAAATTTCAATAAAAACCAATAAAAATATTGAAGAATTTATTACTCAGTACTCAGTGGGGCTTTTAATACAAGCTGCTGAACACACTTCATAATAAAAACAAAAAAAACTTCTATATATTATAAAAAAAAGTATAAATAAATACCAAAAATTTAAATATAGTGTTTAATAAAATGTGGTTTAGTGTAAAAAATATAATAATAATCTTTTTTAGCGCATTTTATATATTTTTATTCTATTTAAACTAATTTAAAATTTTCTATTTTTTCTACTTGCAGCTCCAGGTACTTATTTATCAAGCTAGGAATAAAACTATCTGGAAACGATTTATGGATGTATGGTAGATATATATGCAAATATATTTTTAAGAGAGTGTGGAATAAACTGTTTTTTTTTATAAAGAAGTCCTTTTCTGTTGACTATGAGCTCATGTTCTATTCTTGTTGTTCTAGACGATACTTCTTAGAATAAAAGGTTACGTATAGGTATTCAAGATAAATATACATATATTCAGTATAAGTACATTCTTAGCATTTCGAAAAATTTTATTTAAATAATACATACATACATGTACTTTCAAACACTTTGGTGTTACGAACTACTACAATATCCTGTGTGCAACAACATATCCTAAGACCATTAACAGTTTTTCGATATTTCTAATGCAATTTGGCTTTTAGTATTGCAAGATGACTGAGATCTGCATTGAAACCTCAACTAATACGAACAAATCTCTAAAAAAAATCATAATCCTCTTTCAATTACTTGCTTTGACTGTCGAAGTGTTAGGAGAGTTGATAGGCACAAAGAAATGACATTAAATGGCATTAGAGGAATTTCAAAATTCTTAAATGTACAAAGCAAATGCCATATGTGGAAGACTCAGAAAAAATAAAGCTTGAAGGTGAAGAGAGCGGAAGAAAGAGAGCAAGTATTAAAAGCACAAAAGCGACTAGTCCAGCTAAAAGCAAACGAATGACAAGTTGATAATCGGTGCAAGGCATTGCGAACTGATGACTCGGGCACAGCCTGAGTGTTGCCGAGCGATGACAAGCTGAACGCAACAGAAATGAGCAATGCACAACAGAAACATAGCGCAAACTGGATGCTAGAAATAAGAACGAAAATTGTGTGCCGGCCGCATAGTTGGACGAAGAGATCTCGATTGTGATTGAAAAACGCGTTTCAACGGCACACACGTTGCAGCAACACAAACAAACACAGCCATTTGCTGTTGTGCTATGCCGTTTTATACTATATAAAACGCAAAACTATGCTAGTTTGCCAAGTTTGTTGCACAGCAAAAACCGTTTGAATGTCAATCTAGAAATTCCAGTTAATTCAGAACACCAAGCAACAACAGCAATAACTTAGAATGGTCAGCTTAGCGCAAAAATAACAGAATAGCATGCTGCATATGTCGACATATGTTGCATGCCACAACGCATTTGCCGCGCACAACAGGAAGAAGCGCGCACCGTTTGCAGTTAGCAATGGTGGCAGGAGCAACCTGGACCGCATTAACTATAGCGCACACAACAGCTTAAGAAGTTTGCGCAAACGCAGTTGCTCCGTTTGATGCGCGCTATTCAGGCCAAGTCCAAAATCAACGCAGCGACGGCGAAGCGGCGAACAAGTTTCGCGTTGACGACAAGCGCAACAAAGTTGCCACAAACACGCTGATCACAGTGGTTAGTGGCGGCAAGTGTGATCGATGCGCTTCGAAGCGGCTAGAGCCTTAAGCAGTTGAAACAAGCGCTCAAATACAACAACAAGAATGAACTTGTTTGAAAAAAAATATATATTATATATATTTCCAAATCCCATTTAGCGCATGAACGCACTGCAACGCGCATGCGCAACATCTAAGCCGCCAGCTTAGCTGTATCCCGCTGACCGCGCCTTCAAGCGCGCAGGCAGCAGCACTAGAACATAATCACATTTTATTTATTTCCTACTTTTCTAATCTTGCATTTGCATAAGCGCTGTGTGACTGCTGCTGCATGCCGCCGCTTAGCCTTAGATTATAGCGGTGCTTTCGAACAACATGTTCATGACCACGTATAGGCATCACTGGCAGTCACTGAGAGTGGTAATAAAGACTGTTGTCCAAAAATAAAGAAAATAAAAAATGCTTAAGTGCCGCTACTGTATGGTTGCCCCGAAGTGGACAAGTGTGCAACAATAGCTTAATTTTATTTGTTTTCCTTATTTGGCCTTACAGATTTATGTGCGCTGCGTTTTCGGTAACATCATATGTATGCTGTATTACTTCTAATTTTTAGGTTCTACGCTTTTATTGATAATAAATAAAATTCTCATACTAAAAATGTAAGGGAGCAAGTTCGAAAGCTCAATTCGGTGAGACTTTTTATATGAGCAAAGCAAATTATTTCAGTAGCTTTTTACTCATAAACGTGTGGCATAAATTTCCAATATTTTTTCCTCTGCACGTTTTTTTCAGTTTTTGCTTTTTATCGATAACTACAATTATCGATTATTTATAAAAGTTTTGCACAAATGATCATTTCAGTTTTTTGAACGATTTTTATTTTTTTCAATTTTTATCGATAACTAAAATTATCGATTATTTTAAATATGTTTTTCGATAACATTTCATTTTATTGGTGTTAAATTGCATATTGTTATCAGCAGCTTTAATTTTTAATTTGAAATAACCTAACTACCTACCCTACTATTATAATAAGTTAAATTTTATTTCGATTTATTGCCGATAACTTTCTCAAAATGCTTCTGATTTGATTTTTTGCATTATTTGATCGTTAACTCTATAAAAATTACTAATTATGGGATTAAATATATCAACAAATGTTTTTAGAGAACTATTATCGATTATAATTATCATCGATAAATTTTTATCGACTTTTTCGATATTTTTTTTATCGATTTCCGATATTTTGGCAAAAAAAATTAAAATTTAATTAAAAAAAACTAAATAATCGAAATACGATATTATTTAAATATTTTAGAACTCAATAACTTTGAAATTTAGGTCTCTTAAAAGATCTTTGTAAGATTTGCATAATTTGAAAAGAATAAACAGACAGTAAATACAACATATATATACTAGCGAACAACACAAACAAAGTTATCAACAACATAAAACCGTGCGAAACATGAATAATTCCACATGCATGACTCAATTTCCAGTCACAAAAGAGTAAATAAAGGAAATGAATTCAATTCAAGCTATCTCTGGATGCTGATTTTCTGTGTCACTAACCTGAGCCGCAGCACTGCTATTTCACAGCGCAAATATATGCGCATACATAATTAACTAAAACCGATTTCCAAACATTTTCATTAATGAATAATTTCTTAAACAACAACAACAACATAGCAGCACAACAAAAATACTATATGCTTTGTGCCGCTGAAAGCTAAAAAAGAGAGAATCACAAGCGGTTCAGGTCGTTCGAAGTAAATTTATGTATTTGGATTTCACGCACTACAACAAAGTAGCCATAACTGATTTTACATACATCTATATATAAGAATAGAAACATATGCGCCAACTTGAGATGAAAGCAAGCAATATGTAAGAGAATTAGAGACAGTCTGGGCAAAGCAGCACACAAAGCGCCCGAGACAAGAGACCAGAGCATTATGTAGGAAAAAGGCGCATGGTTAGTAGGTCAAGTTTTCAAAAGCTGCCAGTTAAGGTATTGCAGGCATTCGTGAATCAGTATTGGCACGTTGGCAGAAATGAGCAACAGTGTGAGTCGCACATATTAGCCGGTGTGTTAAACACGCTAGTTCAGCGCAGTGGAGCATTGATCAGTGGCGACTTTTGAGTGTGGAAAAAAATTGATGGCAAGAAAATTTATTGTTTATTAGAGTGTAAATTGTGCGAAATAGATGTTGTTGGGCAATTGGTTGGAAGAAAAATATGTAATTATGAGGAGAATTATTGAGGAGTTAAATTTTAATTTATTGGAATCGTTTAAAAAATTATGGAAAAGGCTTAAGATCCAGCATAGATAATAAATATTTTAATGAAATCATTATTTGAATTAGCAAAATATTACAAAAATAATATATTAAAAATTAAATAAAAAATAAAAATTAATAAAAGAAATGAAAATAAAAAAATAATTAATAATGAAAAATAAAAAAACAATAAAATATAATAGTAAATACTATAAATAAATTAAATTAAATTTTTTAAGGAAAAAATATAAAAAAACAATAAAAATAATAATAAATAATTAAATATATGAAATTAAATTTTAAAATAAAAAAATCATAAAATCAAAATTATTTAATAAAATCAAAAATAATTAAAATAAATATAATTTTTTAATTTCAAATATATAAAAAACAAAAGGAAGAAAATAAATACAATGCCTAAAATCAGAAAATAAATTTTTATTTTAGCAAAAAAATAATGCTTTAAATAATAAATTGGAAGTAATTGCAAAGAAAAATTAATTAAAAATTCGAAATAAGAAAATTAATATAAAAAATGATTTAATCAGAAAATAAAATTAGAAAAAAAATATAAAAATTATTAATCCTAAATTTATTTACAAAAAAAAAATTAAAATAAATTATAAAAAAAAATAAAAGAAAATTATCAAAATATTCACTAACTTTTAAATAAACAAAAAAATATTAAAAAATAAAATCTAAAGAATATATCAATAAAAAACATTTTAAAGAAGCAAACGAATACATAAAAAATAAATAAATAAAAAATAATTATGACCAATTTCATACCAAAACAGATATTAAAAGGAAAAAGAAAAAATAATTAAAATACAGTAGAATATATAATACAACATCGAAATTAGCAAATCACTTATGTTTCCATTAAAAAAATAAAATTAATTTTTATACGATTTATTTCACTTTATGAGTTGAAAGAGTAATATTATATCAATACAACATTTTTATAGAAAATTTTATGGCCAAAAAGACTAAAAAAAAAAATAAATAAAAAAGCATTAAAACTTAAACCAGCCGCATAAAATTGCAGCAGAAGCGCAAGTTTACTGCCCAAAATAAAAAATTACAGCAAAAGAACTTTTCGATTTCATGCCAAGGTGGCCGTCTGGAGGCATGTTCTGCAGCTTGTCCAGTTTTTGTTGCAACTTGTTATTTGTGTTTTTTCTTTGTTTTTTGCCAACCCTACGAATCACAAGTTGTTAACTGCCTCTAATGGCAACGCAATTATACCGAATGTCGCGCCGATTGTAGTCACAATACCTCATTACCGAATGTTGGCGAATCACGTTTTTTACGAGCGGCCATTAAAAATGCAATCGCGTTTACAACACCAGCAACACAAACTAACAGACCAAAAACAAAAAAAAATCGACAACAATAACAAGAAAAGAGGCAGCATTTCCGTACGGCACCAGACAACCATAAAAATTAAATTGAATGCCAATGCCAATGCCAAAAAGGTGACTGTGACTGTGGCGACAAAGCGTGCTGGGGTGAACAAAATACGCGCAACAACAAAAACAGCAAAAAAAAAGAAATAAATACCTACAAAGCTGTGAAATCTATTGCAAAGTTAAAATCGCAGAGAATGCAACCAACTAACAAAAACAACAACAGTATCAGCGGTCAACCACCGCCTCGGAAGCCAATCCACGGGGTTGTGGCACCGAAAACAAGAGGGAGCAGTCAAAATAGAAGTCATTAAATTCATTGACTTTCATTGATTTGCGGCACAGCGCAGCGAGCGCGGCAGTGGACGAACGAACACACAGACATACAGACAGTGGGACGGACGAAGTGGTAGGCAGCAGACAGCGAACGAATGAAAATGAATAAATATTCGTATTAAATACCACAAGCTGTGTGCCGAGCACGTTCAGTCGCCATCTAATTCGCTTTCAAATGTACAACAGCAAAGCCATGTTGCAGCAATGTTGTACATTCTATGGTATGTATGTATGTATGTGTTATTGCGTTTTTTTGTTGACCTCAGTTTATTAGGTAAATTGATCGCGACAAGCGTCGTCTAACCAAGTGTCTTGGCTTTATGTCGGCTAAGGCACTCGCATTCGCATTAAATGGCCGGCAGTCAGTTTGGTAGTGACCATTAAACTTGGCACACAGCTCAAGTAACCGGCTAAAATTTTGCTTAATTAGTGAGTGTTATAAAATGGGCAGTTTTGGACAGGGTTGCAATTTTTATTTAGAATACAATTTTCAATACACTTATTTCACCAATAAACCGTTAACATTTTAGAAAGAAGAAGAAGAAAATTATGTTTGGATAGAATATATATTTCGTACCGTGGAAGAGCCTACTTTAGTAGTAGTGAAGACAGAACTAATAACATTTTTTCGATAATACACATTAAGTGCAAAAAACATAGCCTTTAACGGTACTTTTATTTTAAGTTTGATGTTAATTAAGGTCAACAGACCCCTTACCTTATTCTGGTATTATTTTAAATACTGTCTTCAAGAAATTGAAATCGACATACGCATTCAATAAATGCTTACCTGTAAATAAAAGAAGAAACAAATTAATGATTCATAAAATTTTTTGTATAGTCAGTTCAAGAAAATGTTATACTTTTGAAATTAATAGAAATAATTTGAAATATATATATCGTTAAAAATACATATATTTATAGAATAAATATAATAGCCTTTTCGCACAGCCAAATTAATTGATCAATCAAAATTATAATTGAGAAACCAGTTTTTGCCCTTTGCAATACTGGCTACTCGATAAGCGATCAGCTGTTATACATTTTTGGTTTTGCTTTTCATAAGAAGTTTGTAAATTTAATCAGCTGATATCTATATTATTATTTATTTCCAACAGCGACATCTATCGTCGAACGGCGTGAATAACAACTCGATAAAAGACAAAAAATGTATGTAATTACAAATACGTTCTTTGTCGCAGAGTTGCATTGCATTATCAATTCGATTAAAAATTAGATTTTTTATTTTGTATGGTACATCGATCTAAATCAGCGCTTTAATCGAGCAAAGGCTGGTTAATTGATCAATTAGCTCCTGTGCGAAAAGGCTATAAGTCATTCTATGGCTCACTTCGTCAATTAATGCTCTCAAAATTTTTGAATACAGCACTAAACTCCACTCCCCTTTAGCTGTCGTTCGGAATATATATTGTTATCCCCACAACTTTCTAAAAGACGGCTTCGACAAAAGTTTGACAATCTGGAGTTATTTTTGACAAAAAATAAACTATATAAATATTCTCTATGTATATAGTATATAAATAAAAATAAGTATTATTTTAATAAGAGTTCTTTTTTGACCACTGACCACTCGTATAAAGATTAAACACACAGTATCTATCAGTCTGCTAAAGTTTTGATTACATTTTTGGGATTCTGAACAAGATACTACTTAAAGGGAGGTTTATGGCATTGCGTTCGAAATTCTATGCTTTCGGCTTTCTTAGCTAGACTCTAATAGGAAATCATATAACTTAGTCTTTATTGCGAGAAAGACACGCTTTATCTGTATATCAAAGACCATGCATGTTGACCTTTTTATTTTATTTCTAAAGAGTTTAACTCTGTTTTCTAATTACAGAGTTCAAAAGGCTTATTTTTCTAACCTTTCAGCATTTGGAGAACAAATATGGCACTGACTGATTGATCACAGTAAATAAATCTTATTTTCTATCTTGGGTGTGGAGTCATTTCCTACGTTTTTCCTACTCGAAAAGGCAGATTATGGATACCAATCTCGTGACCTTTTGTTTAAATATAATAGAGCCTCTAAAATATATTTAATGAATATCTGCAAAGAAGCTATATTCCGTAATGTCGCCCGGTCTCATAAATGCGTGCTCTCTCGTGACTAATTTTTTTAATGGGTTAGAATAAAGTATTTTGATCTTTAAGACTATATTACCATGTTACCATGTTTCACTGATAAGCTTCATAAATGGTCGAAAGAGTCTGTGAGTCTGAGTTCTTTATGGTAATCCCGACATATAGACATATAGCACGTTGCAAGTCTTTTGGATCAAATACTACTCGTCACTTATGATTCTAGGAACTTAAATTAACTTTTCAATTTAGACTTTGATATCAAACATTAAAAATAAATGCTTTAATAGCTTATATACATATCTCAAGAATATTATATGAGTTCAAATGAATAAAAATTAGGATTAAGGGTTTAAGCTTTCATTTACAAAAACAAAAAAATTGAATCATTCAGACAAACAGATGTATATTACTCAGAGTAGTGACCACTTTCTCCCACTAAATACAAATAACGTGTAAAATATTGTGCAAATCTTCCACAATCCTAGATACACACACATGTACATGTAAATAAAATAGGACAATAATTTTGCTAGAAAAGAATTCGCTTTCACTCAAACAATAAGCCAAAAACAAGATTCCAAAAAAATAATAATGCAAAATAACAAAAAAAAAAAATTCAATTGATACGAAAATAATTTCACTCATCTGCAACAATGGCGAATAGGCAATGATTGCCTTGCCTGCGAGGTTGCTGCCACCACTGAGGCTATTTCTAAACGCCATTGCCCACGGAATTGCTGCCGCCCGCAATTGCTGTTTGACACTTGGGGTCAACGTGACGCGAAATGCATATACAAACATGTTTAAAATAACTCACCCACACACACACACACACACATACTTAATGGACATGCATGGCAGCAGTTAAGTTGTAGCGCTAACCATAACCGTGTGTTGCATGCAACACATTACAAAAATCGCCGCAATTTCGCCGCATTCGTGTGTTTTTCCACCGCACATCATAAATGCCAATGAATTATTGGCAAACAACACAAATACTTACCAACAACAATAAAAACAAATAATTTTACTGTTGTTTGCTGTACAGAGCGCCAGCGCCAAGGCTAAGAGGCCGGCCAGCCTGGCAATGTGGCAATGCCTGAATAGCGGTATGTTAGTTTATGTGTGCAGCTGCAACATCAATAGCCGCCAGCAGGAGGAGTATAGTAGTGACGACGACAAGCGACATTGCGCGGCGCGCCGGAATCAACCGCCACCCAGACCAGGTCCAGCCTTTGAACAATGGCTTTTCGCTGCTTTCTTGACTTCGATGACTTTGTTGGTTTTTGTTGTTGCTATTGGTTTTAACGTTGTTGTAATGTGTTTTTATGTTATTTTTGTTGTTGTTTGCAATAGAGCCCGTGGTGTTTGTGCGCTTTGACGCCGCTAGCTGTCTAAGAGCGCATCCACCCACTTCGTTCACTGAGCCGCTAAGCCAAGCTCAAACACTAGCTTAGAGCCACACACATCCATACTTGCCGCTTGCTGTATTTATGCAAATGACCTCAAAAAGGTGGCATTTGTTGGCCGCGCGGCGAGGCATTACTTTCCCATGACGTTTATGGCTAACCGGTAGAGCTGCTTGCCGCAATGCCGCGGATGAACAAAGACCTAGGCTTTCCGCTTGGTTGCGCGCCGCCCGCTTTTTCCTCCACTCTCTTCCCCCTCACTCCACTGCTTGCAGTCACTTAGCGCGGCATTCTTCGACGCTTCAGCATTGCTTTTGCATCGAAATCGTGCTGAATTTCATGGCACAGCGAGGATTTTTCGCTTACCTTCTTGATATTCCTGTGCACACACCCCACACTTTTTTATGGTGGATGCTTTTACTGCTGTCCGCTGCCTACATGACTTCATGACTTAATTAGAAATGCAATAATGAAAGCTCGAGGAATCTAACTCAGCCAGTGCTTGCAACGAGAGGAACATATGCAAGACTAGTAACAACAACAAAACGGTGCTCTGTAAACATCAATATTGCCACACGGCATTCATAAGAGTCGGAGCAGAAGAGCGCGCTGCAGTCCCCACTGCCTTAGAAGTCTCTTCTTCAAGAATGAAGAAGCATTTTCGGTGTCCATACCAGCTGCGTCACCGTTTTCCTGTCATTTTTTTTATTTTTCTTTTTTATTGCCACCGAGGCTCCGAAACCAAAAACTGACTTGTTTTTGTTGCATTTTCTGTTTTTGTTTTTTTACTTTGCGCTCCATAGCGGCGCAGGATTTCAATACCAATGTGATGCATGACTTGCACGCAAATATTGTCCCTTAAAGCGATTTCCAGCTGCGACTGTTTCCGCTCCATAAATGGCATGCCACACATGCAACAACCGCTCTCATAGTTGGCAAAAAGGCTTGCAGCTCCATAATCACATGCAAAATTAAGTGAGAATGGCATTAATGTAATTTGCATGCGCAGACGCTCGAACGTGTGAATAATTCGCAAATGATGTGAAATAAAATGCACTTTTTATGTGGCACGCCAAATGTGTGGCAATATAAGGAGGCCTTCCATTTTGGTTTACAAAAAGTTGCAAGGAGAAAGAGATATATAAAAACGACTGCAAAAAGTGATGACTAGTGAATTGCTTTTTATACATACAAAAAATATAAAAAAATAAAAATATTGTAAACAAAAATATTTAAAAAATCAGGTGGCATCCCACGAAAGTCATATTTGTGAAAGGATAATTTTCTTATGTGGCATTATTTGTATACTTGTATTTGTACTTTATATTTATTTTGGAACTACAGTATTTATTATATTCAAAAGGGTGGCAACGCTCATTTTAATTTTTGTGTAAAATTTTTTTTTAATTATTTTCGAATAATGAATAAGCAAGTTTTGAGCTTAAATTTCATATTCAAAAATTATTTTCATTCTAAAAAGGTGGCAACGCTGTAAAAAAATTTGATTCAAAATTATACTACAGGGACTCATTCTAAGATTTTTCATAATTTTTTGTCAATACATTTTCATTTTTAATTTTTTTATCGAAACATGTGGCAACTTTGTTGCTAAAATGCGAAATAATAATCTTTAGGGAAAATGTTTAACAGAAGCAGTGATGCTCGGCTATGGCTATAATAAAAAAATTGTCTAAAACATTTCCAAGTACTTCTTCGAACACGCTAATGAAAACTCAAGAAAATAACCGAAATTCCAAGCATTCCAACAGCTTCATTAAGCGCCAAAAGTCATAACACAAAAATAACCAATAAAGCTGCAAGTATGTTGGCAGAAGCTTGATGAAAATGGTAAGAATAAAAATTAAACGCTCGCGGTCATTAACTGTCTGCAGCAGCGCGAAGATTTAGATGCACGAAAAATGAAAATTCTCAGTCGGCGATTTTCCTCATATTTCTTTTTGCTTTATAGTCATTTACTGCTGCTCATCCCGAAGAGAATACTCATATGTTTCTGCCCGCTACCTCGTCGTTGCCATATTTTTCATTTGAGCATTTTTCGCTTTTCGTGCGCCGCCACGATGTTTTCACGCTGATTATGCGTGGCAATGGATGCGCTAAACTGCTGATGTTACTATTATTGTTGTTGTTGTACTTGTAGCTGTTACTCATGTTTGGAACGCCGCTTTTACAGTTGTCTTAACAGCGACCAGAACAGTCGGCGTAGGCTTAGGTATATGCCGAAAAAGGCGCTACTTAAATGAAATGTCTAACAAGTTCTAAAGCAACTGCCATAAGCGGCAATATACAACAAAGTTGCTATAGCAACAGCAACAGTTGTTGATAGCTGTGGGCTGCCGTAAAGCGTTGCAAACATTGAAAGCGCAACGAAAACGCGTTGAGTGGCGGTTGAGAAGAGCAGCAGAAGGGTCAGTCAGAATAAAGGCTTATCGCGAATATTTTTGATTTATGGTAGTTTGGTGGAGTTTTTGGTTGAGGGATAGCAAAAAAATACGGAAAAGTGGCATTAGGGTGGCAGAATAATTAATTTTAAAAATTAAAAAAAAAAATTAAAAATTAAAAAAATAAATAAAAAATTAAAAAATATATAAAAAAAAAATGTAAAAATATATATATATATTTTTTTTTGAAAAAAATTTATTTTATTTTATAACTTTAATTAATATTATTTATAATAAAAAAATAATTTTTTAATATAATTTTTTTTATAATAAAAAATTTATTTATAAAACAATTTTTAAATTTTATTTTATAAAAAAATATTTTTTTTTTTTAATAAAAAATAATAATTTTTTTAAGTAATTTTTTTTTATAAAAAAAAAAAATTTTTTAGGTAATTTTTTTTTATTAAAAACCCAATATTTCCAATATTTTAGTATATATCGACCTTCACATAACAAAATGGCATAACTCGACTTAACGAAAGTTTGAGAAATTATGCTTTCATTAAGATTTTCTTGTCTAAAAATACATTTACTGACCTCAGATATGAATATTTAGATATTTGGAGTAATAAATTATTGTATAACTGAAAAAATAATTTTTGAGTTATTGCTTTCCAGCAAAAAATTTATTAAATATTAATCAGACTTATGTTGTTCTTGCTTGCAAGCACCAAATAAAGCAAATTTCTATTCTACTCCTGTTCTAACTATTCAATCACAAATACTTGCAACATCTACCTAGCACACCCTTCAACTAGACACACCAACCATGGCGGCCTCTGCCTTGCCAGCGCATACTTGCTTTGAAATTTGAAATTTATTAGGAAATCGCGTGAGTAATGAACTTGTAAGCGATAATGGCAACTAAATGAAAAGAGGAAGTATTAAAGAAAGAAATATATTAGCGACTTCAATAGCAACTTCATGTAACTGTGTTTATAATACTAAGCTGGTTAGGTCATTTAAGGCTTTGTAGTTAAGTTAGTTGCGAATTGAGTCTCTCCAGCCAGTTAAGGCCACCAACAAAGTTGGATTGACCAGTGACTGCCTTTGGAATTGGGTCAGTTGCACATGTGAACGCGCATGCAACACTGAGAGCGGGCGATGAGAACGGACACACACAGAATATATTGACACTGGACATTGATGAAGTGCGCAATTGATTACTGTTTCGCATATGAGGTCGATGTGCAGCTTGTGGTCGTGGGACGGCAAGAGCAGTAAACTGCAATGCGCATGCGCAAACTTTATATGTGTTTCGTAGTGGCCTAGAGGGATCTACCTGCTCGTACGCAGGTTAAATATTTGCACTCTCAGTAGATGCCGCAATTTTCATTGTAAATTGATTAATGATTTAAAAATAATGAAATGGAAGGAATTTTTGTGTCAAACCGTTATTTTGCCTAAGAACTTTTTCCGAGACATATTAATTGTTAAAATTATCGCAGTTGACAGTTGGTATGCAAACTGAGGGGGCATGCAATAAGCTTGAAAATTATGAAAATTTAAAAGTACAGTACAGTCGTTGGATTTGAAAAATTAATATTATAAATTATAATAAAAATTTTGCTATTTTTTCGAAAAAATTCGGGATCCCGAAATTTCGGGAATTAAAAAATAATAATAATTTTCCGAGCTTCTCAGTTATAATTTAATTTACACTCCCAACCGTCACCCAAAAATCAGTGATTTCAATGATGTCGCGCATGCGACAGAAGACTCATTACAACAATTCATTACTGAAACTTCTAAGCCCAGCTTAATCTAAGCAGCTACGCGTGTCACTGCCACCAAAGCTAGAAAATAAGAAATAAATGTCTTTAAACACGCAAGCAGCAGCGCGACACAATGGACACGGCTGCCGATAATTATGTGAACCCACCTACTGACCAAAATTACAACAAATCAACTCAACCAACTGAGTGTGGAGACAACAACAAAAAGAAGTAATTAAGAAAATATTTATATAAACTAAATAATGAAAACCACAGCTTCTTCGCTGATAAAAATTTACGACGCAGAACTTTTGGCATAGTTTCATCTGCGCATCTGCCGCTTTCAACACGCTGCTCGCTCGCTACTCGCTGGCGCTACGATAAGAATGAATGAAGGAAAGCAAGAAAATTCCGATGCGCCGCTATTTATTCTCACGGCGTTTTTCCAACTGTAAACGAATTATAAATGTTGCACTACGAACGGCTGTTGTGCTGTTGTTGTGCGTGTGAAGGAGCGGAGAAGGCACGCAGAGTGCGCCAGCGGAGGACAGGCAATTGATGACCTAAACGCAATACAATACTTGAGCTGTTGTTGCAATTTTGTTGCAGTACAACAAATCAAAAAGAAAATAAAAACCATGCCACAAAGTGAGCACACAAAGCCGTCATTACTTGTCGAACAAAATATGGAATATTAAATGGTAGCGGTAGAGAGTTGCCACATATTCTGATAAATGTACATATATAGACACATAGATACATATATAAACAAGTGTATTTGTGCCTGTAGCTGGCATTTATGTATTAAATATTTATTTAGCAAAGAATTTCCCGCATTGTGCTGAAAGAATGTTGTGAGTTTTGCTGGAAGAAAGCGCTACGCTATGCAAGAAATGTGCTTTCTTTTCGAGGCCACAGCTTTTCTAGCAATAATAATGTACTATTTATACAACAACAATTATAAAAACACAGTTGGTACACAAGTGGAATGGGTATGTAGTGAGTGGTGCAAAAGAGTTGCAAGTGTTTTATATGCCTTTAAAGGCTGCCATATAACTAAAATTTTATAATAATTTTTTTTTTTTTTTTGAAATAAGAACATTTTTTTAATTTTGTATTTCTTTTTTTAAATTACAAAATTTTTTTCATTTTTTTTCATTTTGTAATTCTTTTTTAAATGTTTTTTAATTACAAAATTTTTTTCATTCTTTTTTTAATTTTGGAGTTTTTTTCAATTTTTTTTATTAAGAACATTTTTTTTTCATTTTTTTTATTTAGAATTTTTTTTATTTTTATTTATTTTTTTTTGTTATCACCATACTAAATATGCAAGTTGACAAGTTCTCTCACGCAAGTAAATAGACTAAGCATCCGCCAGCTAGCAATGCTCCGATGCCCTCCAACTTTTCAAGGTCTCTTCCAACTGCCTTTTATCCAACGCCTGACATAGTTTACGACAGTCAGACAGTAACTGTCACATTAAGTAGCTTGAAATGCGCTATCTCCTTGCGGCAACTACTTAGTATGTTGTTGCTGTTATTACTTTAAAAAGCTTTTCGTGGAAGCGTAAAATGCAAATCGCCTTTCCTAGACTCATAATTGAAAAGAAACAATGCGAATTGGTCAACATTAGTGTATCGAACTAATCAACACTGAGCATTAAGTGTTATTTAAAGTTGCGGAGTGGCATATCCAATCACAGACAGTGACTAAGAGTAACTATAAAGAAGCAGACAACTGTTTCTTGTGGAGCACAAAATGTACTAGAAAGGTTGCTGAAGACAGGAAAATGGTTCGATTTTGAGTTTTCAGTGATGTTGTGATAATTTGGCTTAGTTGGTGGCATGCCACATTCTCAATTTGAATTTTCAATGAATTTAAATAATTTACATATCAGTCGCAAACAACAACAAATTTCATATTATATTATTATAAGCGCTCAGAATCTATAAATAATCGACTAATAATAGCACAGCATGTGGCAATTATTCAAAACTAAGGATCAAGTAGCATTCCAACAGCCTTCAAAGGGTAGCTGAAGGTAGAAGTGACTGATTGCAGCACTTAATTAGACTTATGAATTATGCGTAGGCACTGGGATACACTAGGAAAGTGGACAGCAAGTGTAGAATATGTACGGCATGGAGACACACGCGTGCTTAATACACACACACACATACATATATATGCATATATCTATAAATATATGTGTAAAGTATACTAGTATAACACTTAAATACTCGTTTTGAGCATTAAGAAGCTGTAGTTTGCTTTACAAATGCTTTCTAATCCGTTGAGTGACTAAGCTGCACTTGCTGTTGTTGTTCCAAGTGGCAACAACAGAGGCTAGTGTAGAGAGTCATTCATAGCCGTTGACGTCGTCGTCGTTCGAGGGCAGCCAGCGAACTGTCATACGGTCAGTTGGTCGGAGCTGTCACACACACTAACACACATATGCTTGTTTATCTTGCAACAGCTAAATGCAAAAGCATGCAACAGCAACCGGAATGGGCTGGCACAAACAACTGCATTTGCCTGCAACATGGTTGTATCAGGCTGTAAGGCTGTCTGCCACTTTTATAAGCGTAATTTTTCCAATGCATTAATGTCACTCTTTTTGTTGCCACTTTATTCTCAGACATAATTCTGAAGACAAACACAAACACATAAAATCACATGTGTACCAGCAGCAGCATGTTGCAGCGCATTGTGTAGGCCACCTTTTAGTGGCAATCATTTACTTTGTCTTGATATTATCTCGTACTTTCCGCCATCAGCCATCTACTGTTTTGCATGCTTCTATACGACACCAGATCGTAGATGTATGTGTGTGCTTTTATTTTTTATGCACTTCTTATTTTTTATATTCACATTTTTTTCTTCTGTATTTTTTGCGCCACTTTAATTCATGTGTGGATTAAGCGCGAATTTTTTTCACCGCTGTGGCATAAATTATTGCCACGCCACGGTGTTGCCGCACAGAATACATGCTGTCGCTGCCGCTGCCGCTGCCTTATGTGGCAGTTAGGATGAGTAACACCAACCTCGACTGCCTGGCTGGCTAGCCCCGCTGCAGTTGTTAATGACAACGAAAAAAATGAAGACGTTATGAATGAATGCGCCAAAGGTTCTGGCGAGCGCTGGCACAGCCACGACGTGTTTACATACTCATTTCTGTACTTATTACACTCAGAAGTGGAATGTTGTTTATAACTTGGTGATCCGTTAGTTGCGGGGCGGCTTAGTCATATCAACCAGCGATATGATACTGACAACATGTTTAAGTGTAAAATCAAATATGCATAAAAATGTACAGTTGAAAGGGGATGAAGTGAAGTGCATTATTAAAGAAAAAAAAAAAAAAAAAAAAAAAAAAAGTTCGTGTCTTAAGTCTTTTGTATGAGAGAGCAATACTTGATATAAATTGATGAAATGAGGAGGCAAAAATACAAAAAAGCATGATATAAATCACCATTGCCGAAATTAATATAGAATATATTACTTCTTCGCCCATAGTAGTTATATTTTCACAAATTATATCTAAATCTCATATATGAAGAAAAGTCAGAAAAAGAAAAGAAAAACGAGAAAAAAGTAATATTCTCAAACAGTTGCCCAGCACAATATGGGTGATAGTACAACAGGTAGATTATAGTTTGTAATTTTTTTATGATGGTTATGAAATTCTTACCTTACACTGATGCATTTAACTTCTAAAATATTGTAACAGCCTAAGTCGACTTAAGCAATTTTAAAAATTTAAGCTATTGTGAACAAAATTTTGAAGGACTAACGTCGAGATCTACCTTAAAATGTAGCAAAGAGTGAGAAACTAAAATTTATGATGGATTATATCTAAATAATTTGTCCACTTTTTCACTAGAAATCGAAATAACTACTTTAGCACAAATCGACTTAAGTTATTTATATATTTTTTAAATATTTATAAGAAAGTTCTTAAGAAACGTTTAACTATTAGCAACACAAGACTTTAGAACTTATAACGTGGAGATTTGTTACCCTTTATTACTCAATTATTTATATATAATTAAAACAACAACAAAAAATTAATTAAAAACTTTGAGGCAAAATTTATTGTTAGTAAATTTGCAAATAATTTTAATGAAATGCTTTTCAATTATTTTATATGTGATGTATTCAATTAGAGCAGACAGCGTGAGTAAGCCCCTTACAGGAGATAAAAAAATTCCATTTTCCACATATCTACCATATAATTTTTTTTTTTATTTTGTTTAAAAAAATATTATTTTTTTAATATTTAGTATTTAATATTTATTTATAATATTTATTTTTTTTAATTTTTTGTATTATTTAAATAAAATAAAATATTGGTTTTTAAACAATTTTAATTTTATATTTTTTTTATTATTGAATTCAGTAACAACACTGTGAGCCAATAATTTTCGATAATTTTTTCCACACTTCTAAACTATGATAATACTCTAATTTGTATAATTTGCCTTCAATCACATATATGTAACATTACTACACACCACAAGCAATCTAGTTCCAACAAATTAAAAATTATTAACACTCTTCAATGACCTCAAAGCAAATAAATATCATTTAAAGCATAAATGTATAATCACAACTAACATTTACTTTTGTTGCCAAATGCTAATTTGCGCTGAGTGCCTCAAAACACATTTTCCACACACCGCCAATCACAAAAAAATCAAAATAATAATAATAATAAAATTCATTAAAGCCAAACACGCTAAAATGCGGTAATCAGAGAAAGCATTCAAGCCAACACGTTCATTGAACCGCCTTAATAAAAAAGTTACACAAAGAGATTACCAAATACGAGTGAAGTAAACAAAAATAGCAACAAAAAAGTTCAATTCAATTGAATATTCTAGGCCAATCGTCAATGTGTTGGCATTAACTGTAAAATTGTGCGCAATTGAAATGCTAATTCCATAGCAACGCTGGCTTTTTACGCTTGCTGTTAACGCCTGCTTTAATATCTGCTCATTATCAACTGCCTTCATTGTTGTTGTTATTGTTTGTGTACGCACGCACGCTGAAAGGTTCTCCGTTATCGCTGTCATTCAAATGCCATCTTCTTCTGAGGCGAATCAAAGCCACGGCGATAAAAGCTTTTTATTTTTAGATTCGCTAACAGCGTTACATATATGTATATATACTCATACCGCAGCGTAGCAGAGGCACCACACAAAAAGTGTCAACTGAGCTCACTCTCCAGCGCTCCAGGCGTTGATATGCGCTTTTGCTTGTGACAGTTTTTGTGTGCGCATGCATGCGGCCCACTCGCTGCTGCTTAGCAGGGTGAACTTGCCACTTGCAACTTGTTGCATTATCACTTGCCACTTAAGTTTACAGCATGCAAGCAACTCCAAATGGATTTTCGAAATGTTAAGCGGTTAGCTGATTAGTAATGTCTCTGAGATGGGGAAAAAAATGTGTTGTTGTTGTGCCTTTTTTGTTTTTGTTGTGTTAAATGTCATTTGAGTGTTTGGAATTTCGCGAGATTAACTTGTATTTCTATAAATAAAGTGATATTTTTATAAATAAATGCGAAAACTGGTATGAAGGCACTGCGCACAGTGTGTGATTTTGGTAAAATTTTTAGTAAAAATTAAAAAAAAAATATTTTCAAATATTAAAAAAAAAATTATTTTAAATCATTTAATATAAAAAAATAATAAAAAAATTAATAAAAAAAAATAAAAAATAATAATTTTTTTATATATAAAAATTAACATATTGTCATATAAAAAAAATTAAGAAAAAAGTTTTAAACAAATTTTAATTGAAAAATATATTTAAAAATATATATTATAATAAAATATTTAAGAAAAAATATTGGAAAAACTTCAAGAACTCAAGCAAAATTATATATTTATCAAACTAAAGAAGATTTCCTCTCTCCTTCGTATTACTAAGCCCAATTTTTTTATGACAAACCCTCTTCAACTCTTAACAGCTCAGCTTTCGCCTTTTATTCGACACTTCTCTGCTACTTTCTACATTCTTACTAATTCTCAAATACCCACATATACACACTTCTTAATTATATAAACATATTTGCACTAAATGCAAAACCATGCAACATGACATTTGCAGCTTTCGATGTAAATAAATGCTAATTTAATTCTAATTAAACTGGTTATCTTCGTGTTTGTATCATTCCAGTTGCGGAGCCCAGCAGTAAAAACTTTCTCCACGCAATTATTCACACGTTACGCGTTTAAGAATTGACAGTAGCCCAGTTGCGCCGCTGCAGAGATAATAAAAATACTCGACTGGAAAGTAAAAATTGACAGCGAACTCACAAGTGTGACAAGTACGCAGTCAGCTGAGGATTACAGGTGTTGGCGCGGAAGTGAGAATTTGTTTTGTGCGAAAAGAAACAAAGGTAAGTCAAGTTAATGTGTTCTTTGCATATAAACTAGGGTAAATGCAAGATGGTACTGAGAATGTGAAGAGTTTCATAAAATTGTATAGTTAAAGAGATATACAGATGAAATATTCAGCACTTTGTAGAGTTATGGTTGAGTCAAATAGTTCATCTTTATTATCGGATTATGGGAGTAAGGGGTGTTGAATAGACCATTTAAGTTGAACTCAACAAAATAACAAAAAATTGACTTTAAATTAAATAACTTAAATAATTTGAACTCGATTTAGGTCAATTGAGCTCATTTATATAAAATTAATAGTATTGAGTCAAATGATTTGACGAAAATATATATTTGGATGAAGTGACCAGTACTAAAACAACTAATTGAATTCAATTTAGATAAATGAAGTAAATTTGAGCTAAATTTTCATAGATTTTAGTTATTTGAGAATTGAAAATTATTATATTTAACTAAATTGAATTCGATTATACATAATTAATTGCATTGAGTTAAATCAATTTACGAAAATAGATATTTTGACAAACTTAGTCAGAACTAAAGCAACTAATTGAGTTCAATTTAAATAAATTGAGTCCAATTTAACTATATTTGTGAGTAATTAAAATAAATTTGTTAATGTAAGCGAGAAATAAATTGAATTATATTGTATTCAAGAGAAATTAAACTAATTAAATTACACTGAGCTGAGTATATTTTACGGCGATTAAACAATTAAAATTAAATTGAGATTGATTAAATTGAATATGGTTTTTTTTATAGTTAGTATGCTATCAGTAAATGCGGATCAAATTGAGCTAATTATGTTTAAAAAAAAATTTGAAATTCTAAATCTATTTGAGAATTGACTCAATTAAGAAACTGTTCTATATAAAGGGCTAATTGTTAAAGTCAAAAAATCATATCCATTAAGTATGAATTGAAGGGAATGAAAAGAACAGAGTTAATATGCATACATTTCTCTATGAATATTAGTGAGTGCACTTAATTGAATCAATTAATTATTTGTTCTTATTAAGTTAGTTGATTTTACTGGTCCAGTATGGTTAATTAATACGAATTTTATAGAATTCATAGCGAATTTTAATAAACAAATTTAAGTCTCTCTGAATATTTTCTCTGAATCGTTTTCTGAATATTTTCACTTGAGGATATTGGAAACGAATTGCATGTTCCCATTTCGAGAACAGAGAATTAAATAAAGAGTAACCTCTATGATCTAGTTTAGACCAAATAATTGGTTAATAATAAAGGAAACCCCTTGCATTGTATTTCCAAGGTATACAAATTCAAATTACACCCAATAACTGAAATTCAGACCACCACCTGACATGATAATGTTTACTCAACTTTAAGTGATTAAAGAGAAACTCATTCATAGCTCAATAAATAAACAAAAAACCAATCTTAGAGGCATACGCATAAAATAATTATCATATTTCTTAGACCACTTGGCAAGAAAATTGATTTAAGCTACAATTGTGCCGTTATTACAATAATCATTCTTGCTTTTTAACTGTGGCTATTCATCTCCAACAACTTCTTACACATAAAACGCTGCTCTTACACAACTCAATTCGATAATAAAAGTTCTTATAAATAGATTTGTTTGCCTTCCCAAAAAAGCACAAATCGACAATAAGCCACATGAAAGTGTATGGAACTCGCTTCGAAAGAACCAGAATTTTAGCCCAATCAAGTCAAGTGCCATTTGTTATGCTTAGCGGTGCACGTTACACCCCAGTCATGTCCATTATAAAACTCAATCATGTCGGCAATAATGTGTGAAACACACAAATGCGCGGCGAATACGAGATGCAAAGCGAAGCTGAAATATTTCTGCTAAGCACTTAACAATCGAATGTGAGATTTTCATTAACAGTTTGACTGAAAAAGTTACACATTTCGAAACAAAAAAACAGTGCACAAACACACATACACAGGCGCTCATTGTAGGCATTTGTGTGTGAATTATGCATAGCAACAATGTTGCTCCACACCCAATACGAGTTCACTACTTTAGTGTGTGTGTTTGTTGGTATATCCGGTATGTTGCGACCGCGACTGTATACGCGCATAGCTGTTAAATATTTCGTGTGTCTGAGAACGTTTTCACATTCATTGATTAGTGTTGTTATAGTGCTCCGCTATGCGGTCGAACGTGCAACGTGTGTGTCTCATCAGCAATCGAGTGATGCAACAAAACCGATTTATTACACAGTTGTTGTTGTACACCGATTGTTTGTTGTTGTACTCTAATATTAGTTTTGTTGCACTGGTGCGCTTCAGTGCTTGGCCAACGTTATTACCATTTAATAGTGCGTACGTGAAGCAAAAGACTTAAGCAACGAACTTGCTCGCTGCATTCAATATGCAAAGCGTTGGCTGAGAGCAATGCAGTTCTTGTTGTCTTTCTACAAAAATGCGATTGTTTGCTTACGTATAATGAAAAGTGCGTGTGCGGTGCGTGTAATTATTACGTGAATACGAACGAAGTCAATCGAAGAAATTGTTGTTGGTGGCCATATTAATTTTCATTGTGCCTGGAGGCGTGCGGGCGGTACACTGACAAGCATATCATCAAATCAACATTAATAAGCAGTAATTAGTCTTCATTATATGCCAATAAAATATGTGATTATGTGAGCGTATTTAGTGGCAAATAATGAGAGGCACTTGGGAAATGAGTGGAACTGTAAGGAAGGTAAGGGAGAGAGACAGTGTTATATAATTAAAGCATAAGAAGAAAACAATTAGCTTGAGATATGGTAGAGTAGAGCAGTATAACTCAAATAGGAAAACATTAAAAATAAATAAATAAAATAAAATAAAATAAAATAAAATAGAATAAAATAAAATAAAATAAAATAAAATAAAATAAAATAAAATAAAAATGAATAAAATAATATAAATTAAAATAAAATAAAATTAAATTAAATTAAATTAAAAAATAAAATAAAATAAATAAAATAAAATAAAATAAAATAAAATAAAATAACATAAAATAAAATAAAATAAAATAAAATAAAATAAAATAAAATAAAATAAGATAAAATGAAATGAAATGAAATAAAATAAAATAAAATAAAATAAAATAAAATAAAATAAAATAAAATAAAATAAAATAAAATAAAATAAGATAAAATAAAATAAATTAAAATAAAATAAATTAAAAAAAAAATAAAAAATAATAAAAAAAAAATCTTGAAAAATCAAAAAATTATGAGGGAAGACTCTTAAAATAATTTAAAAAAATCTAAATAGTTCAAGAAGTTATCTGCTCGCCTTTCTTAGTCACGCAAAATTCCTAATCTGCACCAGCCACACACTTTTAATGCCTTTCCAATCACATTACAGCAATGATCTAATTTTATCGATCAATAATTCGTACATACAAACAAACAGACACTGTACATTCAAAAGTCTAACATTGACTTTAAATTGTTTATAAAGTTTGTTTACAAGCAAGAGACAATGTTGCGATTTTTGTAACAAGTTCACTGCGCAACATGCAGGCAAACATACATTTGCGGCTACACACCGTTACACACCTACATGCTTCATGGTGAACAACTGCACGACAAGTCAAAACAACTTTGGCGCTTAAGTTCACAACAGGCAGCTAACTCGTTTGCTGTCATTTCAACCGTTAGACACTTGACTATTTACGCTTTTATGTAGCAATACAATTCGCACATGTGATTTTGTTGGTTGACGGGGTTTGTGGATGTATGTATGTGGTCACAGTACAGGATATGCGCCAATATACTTAAGTTTTGCTTTAAGGCATTGAGGCAGGTATTTGTCATATACTCATAGTAACATACATATATGTATATAAATACGAAAACATTATTTTTTTCTTGTTTGTGTAGATTTTGTTAACATGTCTCAGCCTGAGTGCGTTTGTTTACACATTTACTTAGTTGCGGCGTTGAAACAAGTTGAAGAAATATTTTTTTTTGTGTTATTTGCTTGTGAAAAAGACGCAAGTACATATTTGCTTAGGAATTTTTGTATAAAACAAATGAATTTATGGTTAAAAAAATTTATTTTAACATACAAAAAAAAAAAATTAAATAAAAAAAATTTAATGTGAATTCAAAATGAATGAACTTAAGCAAAAATTTATTTAAAATATCGTGGAATGTTTCAATCTCAATGTCAACTTTCGGTTATCTAAACAGTAGTTCTAGGAACACTTATGAGTTCTCAAGGATAACCACATATTAAATTTTTATAGGAGATAAAATAGTTTAAAGTGTAAATCGTGATTAGAATTGCCGATAAAGTAATTCAGATAAATTTTACTATTGGGTTTGAGCTTAAAAAATGTCTTACTGAATCGGAGCCATCGATAGAAGAAATGGGCGGTTGGAAGCAACCTTCTCTTGAACTAAAATCTAAAACTAAGCAATAGACAGACGAAAACACTTTGCCTTCAACTAAAATTTTCATATATGTATATTTTGTACTAAAATTATACTAAACGTTTTTATGAGGTAGTGTGATAGATAATTTGAGTATTAAAAGTTTAAAATAAAAAATAATTTTTTTAGAACTTTTTTCGTACTAAAAATTTTGTACTAAATTTTTCTTACTGTATATTTTTATTTTAATTCCAATGATTTATTTTTTTCTAAAAAAAATAATTTTCGAATTTTATATTTTTCGTACTTTGTACTAAATTTAAAATTACTGTACTAAAAATTAGTACCTAAAGTTTAGAACTGAATATTTTGTATTTATATATTCAGTTAGAACTGAAATACTCTATAATAAAATTTTGTATTAGGTGTACAACTTTACTTCCTCCGTTTTTTTGGTAAATTTAAGGATTTTTTTGTATAAAAACGGTTATAAAAATGTTATTCAAAATATTGGCCGTCGCATACTCAGCATGCGTATTTCGTTGAGAATAAGTTTGGGATGCAAACAGATCTCTACAAATATTTTGTTGGGTTGGGTAAAAAATGTGGGACAAAAATGTCCAAGATCGATATAAAACGATTTAATCGACCAGCGCTTGACCCTAGAGACATCTATTGGAAAACGGCGGAAGCAAAGTTGTAGACCAATATAATAAACCGTATTGGACTTGTTAAAATTTAAAACTCCATATTTTGAACTGAAAATTGAAAAAAAAAATGAAAACTGATTTCAAAATGTTAGTTCTTCTAATATTACTTTTGTCCTTACAAAAGTACTTCACTTTGTATACAATTCCTGTACTTTTGAAGCAAAAGAATACCATTCATCTCCCTAAGTTTTACTCTAGCAATCTACACTCAAAGTATATTTGTACAGAACTTCCAGTTAAGAACGAAATTCTATATTTTTGCTGCAAAAGCAAACGAAGAAACAGTATTTTTTCTGTGAAATAGATGGTCTTTCAAGATTTTCAAGACATCAGTATATAACGAAGAGGGACTTAGCTCACCAGTATATTTCTTATCTTGAACTTTACTAGCATATTTCTTATCTTGAGGCGGTGGTGAGGTCCTCTAAGTTTAGTATTTAAAAATTAGAATGGAATTTTATACAAAATATTATTTTTACGAATATTGTACATTTTTAGAATTGAATAGTGATGCAAGGAATTATAAATTTAAACTTAATACCCAAGTAACAAATAGTAGTAATTTCAAGTTTTCTAGTTTACAACAATTCAATTAATTCATTTTATTGCCGAAAGTTCACTTTATGTACAGTATATTCATGTTAGTTTTCGTTTAACGTAATCTCCAATATTATTGAGGGAATGTATGAGATCATATCAAAAAAGAAAGCAACTCATCGAAGAGGCATGAAAGCTGTCTCACATGACCATTGATGATTTTATGCTGATAAGACATGTACAAGCTTAATAGACGAAAAACTGTGTATAATTAAAAATGCAAGCCTATAAGATCATATCAGAAAACAAACTACATAGTAATTAACGAAAATACTGCACTAACTTTAAGGGAAAGTTTTGAGTTTAATTTCAAATAAATTGCGCTTTAATACAACTGATAAGTAATGCAATTACAATGCCTTCAATACGGAAGCATCTTCTTTTTCAGCATCTTCAGTTTTCAAAAACGCTTTAACACAATTAAATTTCCGAGAAGAAGCAATAAATACTGAAGACAGCTCGCAGCAGTTCACAAACTTTCTTTTCCTGCAATACAAGCTTTTATACTAAACCCTGCTTAAACTGCAGCAACAAAGTGAAGCCGAAAAAATTCTCTCGCTCAGCAAGAATTATCGGCACATTCCAATCCCGAAAATAACAGCACCGAATATGTTGCTGGCAAATAAATCAGCGGCAGAAATCAAGCGCAGACACACACATATAGACAGACATACCTATAAAAATACCGACATACATATATACATATATACATATATACGGACAGTCATGGAAGACCATGCATGACACGAAATTGTGCGCATGTGTGTGTGTGTTCGATGATATTTTTTATAGGCGCCTAAAGCAACAAGCTGTTGCAGTTACATGTGAAAAACAACAAAAATAAAAAATAAAAAACAACAACAAGCGGCATAACATTTGCTGCAGTTTAGTGGAAATAAAATTAAATAATGAAAAATAAGGAACAAGCAAAAGCCGACGAAGTGGAAGAAGAGATGAAGATGAAGAAAAAAACACAATCAAAAGCCAAAACCGGCTCGGCACTAAGAACAGTTATGTTGAGTATGTTACAGTGCGATCGACGACAGTCACTGCAATTACAACAACAACACGCAAACAAGCAGGCAGCAGCACAACAACAACAACAACAAAGTTACAACAACACCAACTAAGAAAGAAGCTTAAAGTAATGGCGAACATGTGGAGGAAGGAGAGCAAGGGGAAGCAGCTAGTTATTATCAACGACGGCAGCTTTTCAAGTGGGGACAACAACAACAAACTATACACATATATATACGACAATAACCAGTGCGATGTGTTATGCCTGGAACATCTTCAATGGCATCGACAGCAACAACAACAACAACCAGAGCTAGTGGCAGCCAACCAGCTTGGCAACTTATTCAGTGGCGGCAGCAAGCGTGTGGCATGCCACCACAAGCCCGTTTAGGCCTAACAAACAGCAGAGGTGGCGGGCAGCTAAACCAGTTGAAGTCAAAGTGTAAACAGGTGGCACAACAACAATAATAACAACTACTACGACAGGCGGATGAGCAACAGCAACAACCAGAACCACAAACCACTTCAGGACGTGCAACTTCAATGGCCCAACAATTTTTACGCACATGCGTGCTGTGACACGCACATAATGTGCAACGTGGCGTGCAACATTGCTGTTGTTGCAACTTGATTTTGCACCAAAGCAGCAGCAAACTTGCCACCGACAAACTGGCTGTTGCTGCTGCTGCTGCTGCAACTTGTGGTCATTGCCACATGACTGATGATGCGACAGGTAAGCGAGTATACCGGTAGCGGCAGCCGGCTTGCCACAGCATGCAACAGAATAATAAAAGAACAAAGCGCAACACAAGGAGATGAGCAAAATAAGGAGCGCAAAGGCGACTGCGGTCAACGAAATGGTTGCACAAATGGGAGCCACAGCTACTGGTGGTGTTGTTGTTGTTGTTGCTACTGCTATTGTGGTTGATGATGCTACTTTTGTTGTTGTCGGTTTTGCTGTTGATGTTGCTACTTTTGTTGTTGTTGTTGTTGGTTTTGCTGTTGATGTTGCAACTTCTGTTTTTGTTGTTGTTGCTACTGCTAGTTGCTTATTGTAGGCTTCTTCATTTTACTATTGTTGTTGTTGGCGTAGAAAAGTGGCACAATGAATTGGGTTGCTGGCACACTAACCACCACCACCACAAATAGGATCAACCAGCAACTGAAGCGGCAGCAAAACAAAAACAACAAATTGTAATAAAAGCAGGAAAACAACAACAAAAATACTAGAACACTCGAACCACAAACAAGCCACTGCCACTAAACTACGCCACAAATTGGGTGATTTTGCCACAACTATACACACTTACACACACACTCAAATACACATGTAAACACTTGCCACTGCAGAATAGTGTCAGCAACAGGATACAATAACATTGTTGGTTGTTGTTATTGTTGTTGCACAGCAACATGTCATGCGGGAGAAATCTTTGCACGCTGCAAATGGGGTTGAAGAACCTCAAACAATAAAGTATATTCTTCAACATGCAACATATAGATATTTGTATGTATGTATATGCAACATGTTGCTGCATTGTTGACCGCAACAGCACTCTACAGAATGTTGCCATTCTTTTGCCGCTGAACGTGAGCAATCAGCTCGACTTCGCAATCGCATTGAAATCTGAGTCACATTTTCGAAAGCGCAGTCTACACGGTGTAGCGGGTGAAGTTACAGTTGGCGAAGATGGCATCTAAGAAATATTGATGACACACTAGCGATTGTGCTGGGATAGTGCTAATGACACGTGCAGCTGCACGGAGCTGCAAAATGTTATTGTTGTATTTTAACAATAAACATGAGTCAATTATGAAAATATGAAAACATGAGTTAGCCTACTTGCGAAATTTCTATGTTATTTGAAGGTATTTGGGTCATAAATGCAGTGAGAGGAGCGTACTAGCAACTGAAGGAACTCAGTTTTGATACTAGTGGTTGCATTTTTGCAAATCTTCAACACTTTTGTTAGCAATACTAGTCCATTGGCGAACTTTCTCGTAGCAGAAATATTAACCAAAAATTTTTTTCCGATTTTTAAGAAATGTTGGGAACCCCTGATTATATAAAAAATACATTTTCTATTTATTTAATTAGAAACCAAATTTCTATAATAAAAATTTCATTTCTTGCAAGTTCAGACTTGACGTTTTTAATAATATGTACGCCACTGTAAACTGATTGATGGCTAACACAGCGCCACTCATGGCTCAACAATCGCTTTGCGACCAAAAAAGCTCAAAATATATACATTCTGTTGTCTTTTAAATTGAAATCTTCTCTTCTGCATTCTCCAAATATTTGCCCAAATTCTTTGTGAAGAAGCACTTTGCTGGCGTTGTGGGCGTTTACATGCTTCAGCTTGACAGCTTAATTGGAGTTTCTCGCAAGCACGCAATACCTCGTTAACAGCTCAAAAAGAATGAAATGTAAATTTACTGCTTCTATGTGGAATTTTTAACCCACTTAATGGATTATCATTGTTGTTGTATCCAAAAATACCAAAATAAAAAGTGAAAGTGTAGAATTTTAAGACGAATATGAGTAATTAGATATGAAAAAAGGTTTAGTCAACTTAAAACAAAGAAAAAATATACTGAAATAGTTGCCGAACATGCTGAAGTAATGACAAAAACTTTCTAAGAGTATCTAAACATCAGAGTCTCAAAGTTATATAATAGTATTGAAGACAGTGCACTCCATTATGCTTTATTCAATTCAATTCAATTTAAAAAACCGTCAACAAAACAATTAAAAACATTCCACAGCTTAAATATAACTCTAACACTAACACAACAGCATGTTGCAGCAACATGTTGCTAAGCAAAAGCGACTTTCAACAGAAACAGTAATAACTCAACACAACAGCTTTTCGCACAACCGTTATTTAAGCATAATTACAAGTTATAAAATCAAGTGACAACAACAATAACAACAACAACAAAGACACTCGCAACACATTGCACAATTTATTGCAAAATATTGCGCAATCTCTGAGCGCATAAACATATCAATCAATAAAACGAGTTCAAAGCGAATGCGCTGACGCTAATCAATGAATCGAAGTTGCCAGCAGCGATCGCAGAAATTAAAGCAACGGCACTGTGTGCATGGTCAACGGCTTAATGTCAGTGTGATTGCAACAGAATTGGCGGGTCACCAGTGGACAGTGGAAGAATGTGAAAGCGGGGCGGGTTGGCCGAGGCTTAAATGTATATAGTGAGATAGACTACCGCATTGACAGCGTAAAATTTAATTATAGAAATTTCGTTAAACACAAAACAGTTGGCAGCGCACACAAACACACACACACATTCATATATATATACATGTAAGTGAGTGTTGCAATGCTGCAATTATAGGCAATTGCAATGTGCAATAATAGCAGTGTTTAATGTTGTTATCACGGCAGCGCGATTGCGGCAGCAGCAGCAGCGTTGGCACTCATACATATATACTGAGTTTTATTCATATCTTCTTAAGTTATTGGTTGCTTTCATATTTTTTTGTTGTTTGTCTCATAAATCTTCTTGGCGCTTTAGTGCCGCAATAGCCGCGTTCAGCAATTAGTGACAGCTATATTGCAGTAAATATAGCCCGTATGATTATTTACGTCATTTGTTGTTGTAGTTTTATCGGCTTTTAATATTCCAACAGTTAATCAATTTGAAACGATTGCATAATTGCTTTTGCAAATAGCAAACTATTCAGTTATATAATTGTAACTGTGGGGATTATATAATCATATACTCGTATATACAAACACATAAACACATATATATGTATTCGAAAATTTTACTGAGAAATTGTATATGATTTTGGACTAGATTAGAGTACTTAGAATTAAATATAAATATTTTTCTCAACCGTTAACTCTATTTTTTCATGCCAACTGCAGCAAATAGACATACAGAGGGGCTAGATAGCAAATAATTGAGGCTCCAATAAACAATTTTGGTAAAATATTTAATTTTCTTTGAATGAATGGCAAGTGATGATGAACTTTTTCTATTAGGCTATGCTCATAGTGTATCTAGGTGTGAGATAAATCATATACAAATGGGTTTAGTAAAATGAAATCAATTATTTAGAATGACCCTATATAGGTCAAATATACACCATTTTGTTTGATAATTAGTTGCCATCTTGAAGGTGCCACTCTCATACAAACCCTCGTCCCTTATTGAAGCACCTTCAAAATCATTTACCATACATCGACAGTAACAGGTAATAATCAATTGGTGACAGATACAGAGTATGAAATGTATCAATAAGAATCTCCCAACCAAACTCCCGGTGCTTCTATCGAGTTACTATCGAACTGTGTGTTGTGTCATTGTTCTAATGGAATACAACTCCTCTCGTATTGGCCAAAGCTATTCGCATCTATGAGATGGTTCTTTCAGACGGTCTATTTGTTGAAAGTTGTTGAGGTCCGAAATAAGAGTTTGAACGAAGGTTAGCAGCTCATAGTATATGATTCACTGCCAATCCCACCCAACATATATGGAACTTTTCTTGGCCAATCAATCTTGGCTTGTCCGCCGTTTACACGGGCTCACAGCGATTCTTCCACAACCGTTTCCTATTGACGTTATCTTAAATGACTTCACATTTCATCATCAATAACCATCCACTTCAGAGATTTTTCGATTTTTTAAGATTTAACAGCGATTCTCAAATTGAAATTGAGTCACTGAGACATCCACACATCGAGCTTCTTTTTGTATCCAATCCAGTTGGTTCCATATGGTTTTTATGCAATTTTATATTTTTGGGTACTTATATAACGGCCAGACCCCAGAAATCTCATTATTTTAACGATATTTACGGCAATTAATCTTCCAAAGGCTTCGACATCTATCCTCACGGGAGGTCACACTGTTTTTTGCTGTTGGCACATATGAAATACTACTAAATTTTTAGAGTTTTTGGGAGACAAAACAGACGAATGGCCAAAGAGCCTCGAAAATATGCTCAATCTGATTAGATTAGGTTAGGTTTTAAGGCTGTTCTCCAGAGGGAAACAAACGTGGACAATAAAAGTCAGTCTTTTGTGAAGCCAGGATCCCCCTTGATTAGGTATTATGATTCGACAAAATGTCCTGAATCTACTACAAATCTGCAGAGATTTTTCACTTTTACCTGCGCTATTTCGTAAAGTTGTTCGAAAAAGTGAGATCCAATACATCTTTTTCTTGATTTTACAAAAACGGGACATTCCAGAAGAAAGTGATTTCACATCATCCTCCTCCAGGCAGCTTCTACAGCTAGCAACTGGTAAGATTTTTAACATTCCAGCATAAGTCCAGATGAGACAAAGGCCAGTTAGAACCCTTACAAGTGATTAAAATTATTAAAAATATGTATCGCTACAATTGAGCTACCATTTCTTAATATTGCTTATATCTGAATCTCAATAAGCTATATATTCTAACTGCTTTCAACATCATCCCCAACACCTTTTAAATATGTACTATATTTAGCGCATTTTTGATGTTAATCCATTTTCTACATATAAAAATCTAAACGTAATCACATAAATTCATATCTCCAAATGTGGGGCAAATAATCAATAATTTCGCCACAAACGGTACAAGCAACACAACTACAAACATATTGCCTCTCAAAGCCAGTAGGCTGCGACACGCTACAAACTACAGTCAGTGGCAACAAGTAATACATTCAAAGCACATTTGTAACCGTTAAATTGTGGCAAATAAAAATGCTTTCCGCCCAATTTAGAGTGTTTTGCTCATTGCTGTGGCATATTTATTTATGCGTGCTCACTAGGTCGTGCGCCACGGCAAGCTGCAACACCGTTTTGCGTTGTTATATTTATATGTGGCATGTGTAGCAGCAGCGGCGTGACAGCTTATTTCCTCAAACGCAGCGGCGGCGCACTTAGTGTTGCTTAGCACCTTCTGGCGCTGCATTTCAATTAGCCCACTTCCACTTATATTTCCATTTTCACCGAGTCGAGCGCTACCACTTCTGTGCGTTTTTGGGGCATAATTTGCTCTGAAATTTCAAGTATTTATTAGCAATTGATATACTTGCCGCATGCCACATGCGTCTATATACCAGTAAGTGTTGCACATTGGCAATTTGTTCGAGTTTGCTATTTCCATGCACTATGCGAAATGGAAACTGAGTCAAGTGACCAGCCAGCAGGCGTGACCAGGTACATATTCACATACACTCTCAGAAAAAAAAAAAAAATAAAAAAGAAGAATAGTTAAATCCCAGCAGCTCGTACAGGAAGGCCAGCAGACAGTTGGCTGTGGTTTTTTGTGTGCGCTAGTAAAATTTTTTACGGCTTGTGCCTCCGAGTTACTTAGTCAGTTATTTAGTTGCTCAGTCAGTTAGTTGGTTAGTTAGCAGAGCGGAAATGCTGGAAAATCAGCTCAATCTCAAGCGTTTTGTTCATTTACGCTGATCATGACTTTCTTCTAACTGTCCCTCAGTATTGCTGTATCCGCAGCTGTTTGCCTTTGGCTGAGTGATTGAGTGAGATTTCCACTGCAGCGACACCTCGAATAACTCAAAAGCTTGTTCATTAATTTATTTGACACCTTTTTTCCAGTGCGCCTGCGCTCATGTCAGTGATTTCTTTAATATATTGCATTTGGTTCATTTGTGAAATACTGAACGAAGAGCTGATAAAAGGTTTTTTGCCGCGTAGTGAAAACAATATTCTTTAAAATTACAATTTCCATTAAAAAAATTAACTTTTTGCGCAGAGTAGAGGGAATATATCGAAAAAAATCGATTACACATCACAAAAATATCGCTAACATAAAAAAATATGTAAACTAACCACAAACTATAAAAAATCGAAATGATCGATAACATATAAAAATCGATAAATCATAAAAATATCGATATATATTTCAAAATATCGAATATAAACCAAAAGTCGTTAAAATCACCTGTAATACATTTTACACTATATAAAGTTATCAGTAGCTATTGGAACTAGAAACTTTTTCAGGAACAATATCTATCAAAACTTTCGATTATACAGAAAAATCGATAAAATTAACTCAAAAACACTAAAAAGCTCCAAAAAGATATTATTTTTGATATTTTTAAATAATATGGATTATAAAATTTAGAAAATATTTTAGATACATAAAAAAATAATATCATGTTATCGATAATATCGAAAAATTCGATAACATCGTAGAAAATATCGATATCAAATTATCTAAATTTTATTCGAAATTACTTATAATATAATTTTGAATTAAAAAAATTTAATTCTTGTCTACTTGGTAGAAAAATCTCTCAGCCACTATAGCGAGTTTCCAGTAATTTGGGGATACTATATCAAAAGTGGGTTAACATAGGAGCTACAATTAATATATCATTATGGTTTTAGGTGTGTTGAAGCACAATTGCATTTTGAATATATCTTACATCCTTTCTTCTGGCTATTAGCCCTTTTGTTTACCACAAACCCATTTTCGATAATTATTTCTTCCAACGAATCTCCCTTTTCAGTCTATTTGGGTTGCTGTCAATTTAGTTTGACATGAACTGCAAGCTTATTAAATTTAAATAAGTAAACCCGCACCAAAGAAAGCAAACAAATATTTTTTTTATATATACAACACAGCCAATTTCCTACACAGACCACACGAAAATTTAAATAAAAACTTCCAAGCCATAAGACGACTCGCAGACATACGAAAATGGCAAATACCAAACAACCCAAACAATTGTGATTTTCAGCCGAAAAGTCTTATCTCATTCGACACAATCTACATTTGCATTACATGTGAATATCTGCGAGGCAAATATGATGTAGCTGCTGGCACACTTTCCACTGTCCACTACAAAAGAGACACACAGAGGAGATACAAGCAGGCGCGCATTAGAAATACAAACAATACAAAGCGCCGCGCTGGCAAAATGACAAACGAAGCAGCGACATGATGGCAGCATTTTTGCCATCAACAACGCCAATTTTGCACATTTTGGCTGTGAACAAAAGACTTAAGACACAAACTTCACGACGAGCCACCAAGCAACCAGCAACATATGTACTATACACATGTATATGCAACATGTGTACGTACAGTGTAAGTGCGCACAAACAAAACAAGCAGCGAGTTATCGCGCCATGTCATGCTATGCTATGTTGTGTTGTGCTATGCTACACTGTGCTATGTTGTGCTATGTGCTATGCCATGAATGGTCATAATTTTTCGCCAAACAGGCGTTTTTATAAACTTGTCATATGCAGCAATTTTCCAAAGCGCACCACGACGAAGAAGCAGAAGAAGAAGTATTAGTAGCAAGTCACAACAACAACAGTAATAATGAAGATCTTTGTTGTTAGCAGCGCACAATGAAAATGCATATGCATGAAGTGAAATTACCAAAAACACACATGAGTGAGTTGCAAGCAAAATGAAAAAATAGAAAAGCAACAATAATGTAGGCTGTTGCAACACACGCTGGTGGGCAATTGTTAGGCGGCAGCAACAATGCGACAAACAGGCAGCCGAACAATATGACAGTTTCTATTAGACGACCATGACGGCAAACTACAAGCGACCAAGAGCTGACCAAAAGTGGAGAATCGCAACAACACACACATATGTACAACAACAAGCCACTTATGTTGTAGGTGCCTGTTTTATGGCTGCGCGAAAAGTAGAATGAAAATGTTGACAAGCATAAAACTGCTGAGAAAGCTGCCGAAAATGTAAATTCCATTCGGTATTGTCAAAAAAAAAAAAATAAATAAAAAAGTGTGGAGAAAAACGCGCCCTCATAAGTGGCAACATTAGTGCCACAGGCAGTGACAGTAAAATTTTCATTGCCATTTTCATTTCAACTGGCATTTAGGCTGCGCATTTTTTGTTGTTGTTGTCTTTTTAATACACCGCAAACTTGTGCCTATGATTTGTAGCTGACCGTCGGTCGCATGTAACAAGCATTGTGGCAAGCAGCCTAAGAATGAAAATGCCTATTTTTCACTAGCTTCAAAAAAGCCTAGTTGTTGACGCGCTATTTTTTGTTTGTGTTTTTTTATTTTTTATTAACATACATCACTTCAGCTGTTCGTGGTAAGCGTGCGATGACAGCGTGTAATATTCAACGGCTTAGCTCCACAGCTAAAGTTAAAAATGTTATAGTGTAGTAAGCAATTTGAATTCTAATAAAAATTATATGCGGAGAATACACTGTGGAAAATAATTAAAATTTTTTTGTTTTTGTAAAATAGTAGTCAAAGCTGACATAAAATAAAAATTAGAAAAATATAAATATGGCTCTCAAAACAAAAAAAAATCAAAAATTACGATTTAAACGAAGAATTCATTAAAAATAATAAGATAAACTGTGAAAAAATTTAAATTAAATATAAATACAAAATTATATATTCTGATAAAATATCGATATTTTTCGATTTTCGATAAACACGAAGTTATCGATAAAATATAAAAAAGAAAGTAAAATATATCAATTGTAAGAAACAGCGATAGATTAATATAGTATTTTCGATAAATAACAGTGATATCGATATAATAAAAAATAATCGATATAAATCGAAAATAAATAAACTTTGAAAAAATATCGACAACATTTCAAATTTATTGATAACGTAATAAAAATATCTGAAATTTAAAGATATCGATTAATAGCCTTTTCACACAGCCAAATAATTCTTCTTCTTCTTGACTGGCGTAGACACCGCTTACGCGGTTATAGCCGAGTCCAAAACAGCGCGCCACGTATCCCGCCTTCTGGCAGTTTGGCGCCAATTCGTTATTCCAAGCGAAGCCAGGTCCCTCTCCACCTGGTCCTTCCATCGGAGTGGAGGTCTCCCTCTTCCTCTGCTTCCACCAGCGGGTACTGCATCGAATACTTTCAGAGCTAGAGCACTTTCATCCATTCGAACTACATGACCTAGCCAGCGTAGCCGCTGTTTTTTTATTCGCTGGACTATGTCTATGTCGTCGAATAACACATACAGCTCATCGTTCCATCGTCTGCGGTATTCGCCGTTGCCAATTCTTAAGGGACCATAAATCTTCCGCAAAACCTTTCTCTCGAAAATTGATTGATCAATTAAAATTATGATTGAGAAACCAATTTTTGCCCTTCACACTGCCGGCTACTCGATAACCGATCAGCTGTTTTACATTTTAAAAGTAGATTTTTATTTTGTATGGTAAATCGATCTTAATCAGCGTTTTAATCGAGCAGAAGCCGGTTAATTGATCAATTAGCTCCTATGTGAAAAGGCTATAATACTAATATTAACACTTAACTTTTCAAAAGCAGACTTCGTTTATATCGATGAGACAAATAGAAAATATGGACTATTCTGAGATACATTTGTATTTGCGAAATACGATATCAATATATAATTATCGATTCTATTGAAATATTACAGATATATCGTTAACGCATACATGGATTCCGTTTAAGGATATGATGGGTTCAAAAAAATTCTATTTTTTTCAGCCGGAGTGCGAACACATTTTTTCGAGGCGGAAGTGTGTTCAGAACGCTGTAACTCATATTCTGCACAAACTTTTTAGCTTAAAATTAATATTTATGTTAACGAATTTATGTTAATAATTGATAATAAACTTAAAGCTCTATCTATTTACTGGTCGAAGAAAAATATTCTAAAAAATCACTAAAAAACAGACCGTCACATGAGATGATCCACATAACTTACTTCTAAAATTGGATCGATAACAAATTAAAAACAAGTAAGGAATGGCTAAGTTCGGGTGTAACCGAACATTTTATACTCTCGCAATTTATTTATTTAACTTAATTAATATTATATAATACACAATTTGACCTACATATTCGTCATATATATTGTATAAAGTCCATTGATAGTTGGAAACCATAATATTAGGTTAGAAGCACCGAGGTCCTCATGTTCGATATATGGGGTCCTGAAAACCTATGGCCCGATTTCGGCGATTTTTAGAAATGGGCTGCCACACTATAAATACAGTATTTGTGCAAAGTTTTGCACCGATATCGTCACTAGTGCTTACTTTAAATATTGTAAAGTAAACGATTCAGATCATCTTCTAAGTTCTGGTATACAGGAAGTAGGCGTGGTTGTGAAGCGATTTGGCCACAACATATTATTGGGAGGTAAGGAAACTATTACAAACCAAGTTTCATTGAAATCGGTCGAGTAGTTCCTGAGATATGGTTTTTGACCCATAAGTGGGCGATGCCACGCCCATTTTCCATTTTGTAAAAAAATCTGAGGGCAGCTTCCATCTGCCATTTCTTATGTGAAATTTAGTGTTTCTGACGTTTTTCTTTAGTGCGTTAACCCACTTTTAGTAATTTTCAACCTAACCTTTGTATGGGAGGTGGGCGTGGTTATTATCCGATTTCTTTCATTTTTGGACTATATTAAGAAGTGGCTAAAAAAAACGAGTGCAGAAAGTTTGGTTTATATAGCTTTATTGGTTTGCGAGATATATATAAATAACCGATTAGGGGGCGGGACCACGCCCACTTCCCAAAAAAAATTACATCCAATTATGCCCCTTCATAGTGCGATCCTTTATTCCAAATTTTATTTCCATAACTTTATTTATGGCTTAGTTATGACACTTTATGTGTTTTTGGTTTTCGCCATTTTGTGGGCGTGGCAGTGGACCGATTTTGCCCATTTTCGAAAGCAACCCTCTCATGGTCCCAAGGAACATGTGTTCCAAGTTTCATTAAGATATCTCAATTTTTACTCAAGTTACAGCTTGCACGGACGGACGGACGGACAGACGGACAGACGGACGGACAGACATCCGGATTTCAACTCCACTCGTCATCCTGATCATTTATATATATATAACCCCATATCTAACTCTTTTATTTCTTGGTGACACAAACAACCGTTATGTGAACAAAACTATGATACTCTGTGCAACAGGTTGCGAGAGTATAAAAATATCGATATCAAACTAGTAATATTCTTCAGATTCTCTAAGATTATTAAAATATTTACAACGGAAGTTGGAAAGAGTTTATTTTTTAGAACTCCTCATTGTGGTGCTTTGATGTCAAAAATTTATTCTCATCGGGATTTCACTATGGAGCAAAATTTCAAAAGTTTTCTTTTTAAAAAATTTTATTAAAAAATATTTTCTTTCAAGTGCATCGAAACATCTTCATTAAGCCCTCAGATGTGTATATATGTATGTTCGAAGACCTACTTGCATTGATAACTTATTTCAACTGCATATACTATACTCTTATATGAGTACATCTCACATATGTATGTACGAGTATGTACGAAAAAAGAACATAAAAACAAAAACAACAATGAGTGGCAATGGCTAACAAACGAAGTTTGTCATAATTTTATTTAAACGAATTTTCCAGCCAAAACAGCAAACACACATTCATATGTATTCTGCATGTGAACAAAGCGTGGCGGCAAGCACGCCGAACAATTCGGACAATTGCAACTCAGTCGAAATCACAAAAACAAAAACAAAACCGAAAAAATAAACAAAAATTCATTGCATTGCTTTGAAGGAGCTTCTTGGTCAAGTTTATGGCCGTAGCATTACAACTGCCCACCACAAAGAATGTATGTGTGTATGTATCCCCTGTGCACGGCCATAACTTAACAGCACAAATATATCTTCCTTCGTACAACTTCGCTGCATTGGCGATAATCGAATATTGGTTTATTTTGCTTTATGTTCAATTTTCACTGTTGTTGTTGTGCATTTTTGGTGTGCTTCGCGCGGTTTTTTGGTTTTCGGTGGTACTTTTGGTTGAAATTGATGTTGCTGTTCGGTCGTTTAGCAAGTTAGCATTGTCGTCAACATCGTCGGACACGGACGACAGCGACAATGACTGCGACGACGACGACGATGGCGATGATGACGTTCATGATGAGGACGACGACAGCGGCCGCAGCAACGCTTGACTGTGGCTTGTCGGCTCTTGTCCTCCGTCGAATTTAGGTCACGTTCAAGTGAGTCTCTCGGCTGCGCGCATTGTGCTTGCTTTGAAATTCTTTTGCGCCCGTCTTTGCGCTTGACTGCCTGCCAGCGCCCGTGCGCCCGTGCTTTTTTGACTTATTTTCACTGCCCGCTGCCAATGCGGCAAGTGATTGTGATTTACATCATCACGAAGCCCACAGCAATGTGAGGAGCCAGTCAGCTAGAGAGTCAGTGAGCAGACCGCAGCATCCCACAGCCTCCATCATCGCTGTTGTTGTTATTGTTATCATTGTTGGCGATTCCATTTCGGTACCGTTGGCCTGGGAAAATATGACTTTCTTCTGGGTTAACGCGAACAATTTCGTTTTTTGTGTCAAGAGGCTCAGTATTTTGGGCATTTTGCTTTGGCATTCATTTCTTTTATTTTCAGTTTACGTCCAACAATAAAGAATTTTGTGCACAAATTGTAATGGAAATGAAATGAAATGAAATGAAAGTTACCAATTGCAAATGAAGGCATAAAGCATTGCTTGAGCCAGAAATTTATGTTTTCATAAATCCAAGTGGCAGCGCATTGCCGTGCATAGGGTTGACCAAACGGCATGATGTGCTGTTTGTGCTCAAATCAAAAGGAGCCTGAAGGTGTTGAAAGTTTGGCAGCCGAAATCAAATTTTGAAGAGCGTGTTATTACCTTTTCATTTGGTTTGCACAATTTTTTAATTAAGCACGCAGGTGTGATTGTTCTTAGTTTTGATTTTTGAGAAATTATATAATAATATAAAATCAAACAAGTACTTTGAGTTGATAAATTTCAGAGTACAATTAAAGGAACCTTTCATTTTAAATAAAATTTTTGTTTACTAAAATGTATGGTATCATTGCGGAAATTTCTCCAAACTAATCGAAACAGTTTATAGAAACTGATATCGATTGAAGTTGGCTGCGAAATAAAATATTCTCTTTCAGCGACAAAATTATCCTTCTAGATCTGACTCGCCTTGACTTCATTTTTGGCCTATTTTGAAGAGCAAAACCAATTATCTTCTGACCATAGACGATCTCATTCAAACCGATATCATCGTTTTACTGGTCGATATGCATAAGAGAGTAATCTAAAAACCAGCAATAATCGATGTTGTACTCAAAAGAGTAAAGAAATTAGATGTCCCGGTAGTTTTTGGAATGGTGACGCCAACTAATTGATATTTATATACACATAAACTGGTATAATTTCTCTATCAATTTAAGTAATAAACTCAAAATATAATCTCAGAGCGGGGCTCAGAGAGAACAAACAACTCTCTCACCAGTAAAATATCATGGGTAGGAAGGAGATCTATATATAGCATGGGAATATGGTTGTGGTACACTATTTTGAATTCTTGGAGAAATTTCAAATCTCATAAAATACTTAATCAACTCGAACCAATTTAAGCTTAACTGCTATAGATTACGGATAGAACACCATTTTGAAATCCATTAACTTATTTAACTCGAAAAAATATCGCAAGCATCCAAACAGTATGGGAGTTCTGCCAAATGAGACGAATAGTTCCATACTAGGGCTCTTAAAATTATTCGAATAACCTGAAAACCGATTATTCGAATATCCGGTTTGTAACCGTTAGTATGAATATTAACCGATTAATACTATTCGAATATTCGTAACATTGACACTATTCGAATAGTTGCTCCGCTGCGGTTATTTGTATACATGAAAATTGTTTGAACTACAAGCAGCCTTTGATTTTTGTTTGTTTTTATTTGAGAAAATGTCAATTGTACGCATTTTTCGTGAGTTTCACTTTTTTCAATAAAAATAAAAATTTAATGAACTTTCACTATTCGAGTAATCGACAACGTACGGTTAACCGGATAGTCGGAAATGAACGGTAAACGAATAGTCGACAACTTATGATTATCCGTATAATTCAAACCGAATATTATTATTCGAATAATGCCCTATCCGGTTAATTTCGAGTCGATTAGTCGATTAGTCGAATATCAAGAGCTCCAGTTCATACCCTACTCTAGTTCCTATATATCAAATATGAAGATATTCTTATCGATGTACATGATAACACCATATCGGACAGTAACACTCATTGGGACCCCTATTTAGCCACCCACGTTGATTTGGTACCAAAAATTATGGAAATCGTTTAAGAACGACATCTAGCTCTCATAGAAAAATATTATTTGTCCATCTTCCATCTGTACGACTGATTTTGAAGTAACTATTTAGATGAACTTTAAACTTTTTAAACTGCTACAAATTATTCATTAAACCACAAAGTTTTCACATATAATCAAAAAAATCCAATTAATTCATTAATTTGGTAAGATTTTTATAGCTCACTTATATACACTCTTCTTAAATTACATCTCCGCTCTGCGACCATTTTCTCAAGTGCTATCTCAATCAAGCACACTGGCAAACACTCAGCACAAATTACCCATAATTTCTAAAAGTTCTAACACCCACCCACGAACCGGCACACAAGCGGCATATGATAACATAATTACAAAAACAAAAGGCAAGGAAATACAGAACAACAGGTACAAACAGAAAAATAAAAAAAAACCGAGACAGGGCCACCAACTGACCAGGCTTGATTGGTAAGAGACACATCAGAGAAGATACAAGCACACTGAAGGGCTTCAACTGTGAGTCAGCGCCTCAACAGACAACAGAAAGAGCAACAACTTCAGTGTATGCGTACATGCAACATGCATTCGATAGTGAAGCATGTGAGTGCTGTTGCACGAGTTGGACAACATTTTTTCTTGGTAAATGTGTGTATGTAAACAACAGAAAAAATAATAACAAAAATGTAAGCCACAGAATACCACCGGGTACGTGTGGGCCCGTGTGCAAACGTTTTGTATGCTTAATAGCAAGTGTGGCAAGTGGCTACGGACAGACGTACAGTTTTGGGTTTGACTGCCACATGAGCGCACGTTTTCATTTAATCATAATTTTCCACATTTGCCCGCTGCTTTTGTTTTTTGCTTTTCTTCTTCACAAGTAGTTATTACAGGTTTTTATTGTGGTGGTGGCTTCCCTTTTGCTGGCTTAATTCACAAATGTGGGCAGTTGGGACAGTGAACCTTTTTAATCGGCGCTCATTATATTTAAGTTGGAAACATTAAATTGCACCACAAAAATAAATAAACAAAATTACAGCTTAAATGTTTGGTGGGCATGAATTTAAGGGAACCAAATGCTGGGAGTTGGATAGTTATTGCCTTAATTAACTGTAGAATGGGTTTGGTGGGTTTAGTGATCATAATTAACCTTTTTCGTTGTGGGAGTTATTTCGTTTAGTTTTTAATGGTATCTATTATACAAATCGAAGACATCAGTTTTATGACCGCAAAGTGAGACCTCTTGAGTACTTTAAGTTTTTTATAATAACAATGCGCCTAGATGTAGGCAAGACTTGTTGGGATGAGTTTTGTGGAAAATTACATAGGTCTACGCAAAAAAAAGAGAAACTATTACATATCTTTTTTTGCAGGCATCAATGTTATAACCGCAAGACCTCTTGAGAAACTACTGTCAGTTTTTAACAATGCGCCTAGATGTAGGCAACACTTGCTGTGGTGGTTTTAATATATTTTTATAAAAAAACAAACTGAGGAAACATTAAATACCCTTTGTTATTGCCATAAAAAATCATTTGATAAGACTAAATTCTCAATTAAAAATGGTAAATTCTGAAAATTATTAAAAATGTTCCTAAATGTAGGCAACATGAAAACAAAACATTGCGGGATATATCACCAAGATATATTTTTGTATCGGGAATTATAAATAAAATATGATATACTCTATTTAACACTTTTTAAATATAATAATGGGATGCGTTTGGAGTGAAAGTTTAATAAGCTTAAAGTGCCCTTAAAATATTGAAAATGTGCCTAATTATAGGAAATTACTTTGTACTATAACTGTACTTTTACTATAATTAAACTCTTAAAGACTTATTAATTAATAACACTCAAAATTTCTTCACGATCAATCTTTGTTTTCTTGGAAGTGATCGGGTAAGACTTTCATTGGGGGACTTTCATGCGGTTCCTACATTAAAACCAATCGGGTAAGACTCCCGAAGGATTGCTGGACAATTGATTAAAAACTTAATTTCATTAAAATCGATAATATAAGTATAAATTTTGAAATAAAAGTATAAAATTCAAGAAGTTTAAAAAAAAGGGTTGCCACCTATTTATATTTTTTATTGAAATAAAATTGCTTCAATAATTTTTTTTCAACATGTATATCAAACGAAAGATATTCTAGAAATATTTATATTGGAATAAAATTGTTGGGTAGGGTTGCCACCTATTTAAAAATTAAAATTCAAACAAGTCAAATATATTTTATAATATAATTTTACTCAATAAAAATGTTTAATATTAGCTAAAGATATCTAAACCTTAGACATATATTTGAGCATATTTGCCACCTATTATAATAAAAATCAACCAAATATATAAGCTTAAATATTCATTTGTAGAAAATATATGGTTTTAGGAACGCCATGCAATAAAATGAGAGTCTCTTGCAATGTCTTAAAATTCAATTGTTATAGAAAACGGAAGTAGAAAAAACCAATTTGTTATTATATCCGCCAAAATTTTCACCGCACACTCAAGAAAGCAAAAGTGGTAACAATTAAAATTAGATTTGCACAAATTTCTGAAAAAGAATATCCGAAAAAGAATTGCGTTGGCCTTCGCAAGAAATGCGTTTGGTGTTAGTGAGGTCATGCTGCTTGATTTTTGTGAAATTAGAAACAGCATTGAAGATAATTTAAAATTACGCAGGAAATAACGAAATTAAAGAGAAATTATGCAGAATTAAAATCACTACGTGCCCCAAATGCACAGCGAAACGAAACCGGACGAAAGAATTCGCGAATAAGCAAATCAAAGTGAAGCGAATTTCTAAGTAAAAAGTTGGTATTGACATTTGGATGGAAATTTAATAACACTACAAGTTGGATTTGAAGATGAAAGAAGAAGATAGAAAATATATGTATAAATAAAAAAATATTCTCCAAAATATCATCTAATGCAAAAATAATAATAAAGTATAAAAATCATAGAGAGGTCATAAAAATCTCACAAGACCACTTAAAACATAACTAGAAATATGTATATGAGTACCCATGATGACAACAAACTTCCAGCGCTCCATAAACTAGCCATCTCTTGCCTACCATTACATTTCTTTTGCGTATTTATGCCCTCCATCTTTCCCCGCTTTCATCACCTTTTTCACATTCAAAATAATTTTATGTTACAATGTCAAAGCGTTTGACAGAACTGGGGCAGCTGTGTCAGTTGAGTATGAGTGTATGAAATTGAAAAGGCCCAAAGCTATGCTAAACAAAGTGGCGCCACAACTACCTACGCCGCTTTGTACACGTGTGTGTTGTTGGTGTGGTACATAAAACTCATTTTCATTTGTGAAAATCAGTGCAACGAAACTCGTGCAGTCACTGGGTCATCAGTGAGCCGACACGCCATATCAAGTGGCCAAGCGCGCACAATGACAAGGGTATACGTTACATGCCGTAAGCCATTACGGGGCGTTAAATGAGCGGCGAGTGTCTTCCGCTTGACAGCACGTCCATTGTCTACAAGTATTCTAAGCCAAAAAGAAATTATCCAAGTGAATATGTATGTGTGTGTGTGTATGAGCGCCCGTGGGTTAAACGGCTACTCTCACTACTAGAAGTGCTTTCGGTGTTGCAAGGGCACACAGAGACACACACACAAACTGAATGTCGCGCAGTGAAAATTCAAGTTCCCAGCTTTGCGACCGGGTCTCTCAACTGGCTGACCGTTGACATGCGCATTCGTGCACAAGTAGGAAGCGCATTAAGCTAATAGTCGAAGTAAAAGTTACTTTGCTTCACTTACTTTTGTACATATGTGTGTGTGTCCCTTTGGGTAGATGTGTGTGAAAGGTCGTGGGTGCTTCATATTAATTAACTTAATGGTTGGGTCGCAAGTGACTTTAAAATAGCATTAAATGTAATTTGCTTCACTTTTCCTTGCGTGTTTTCATACAAATTATCTGAAAGTGAAACTCGGCGCCCTGTTGACCGTGGCATGTTGCCTTAATTTTCATTTCATTTCTTTCGCATTAAATTCACACTTTGCTTGGCTGTGCACGGTTGGAGAGTCAGTGAAATTCTTACTTACATAGTCATTAGCGCTCTTGTGTGTCTGCCAGCCGAAATCGAATCGCACTAATGGTATGTGCCATGCGCCTAATTTCGAGTGATTTTGCATATTTCATTTCATTTACAAAGCTTACCTGCAATGAGAAAAGAGAGTTGATAATCATTAGTAAACGGCTTAAATGCTGCGTGTGAAAGTGAAATTATGCGCAAATGGTTTGTGAAATAAATGAAAATTTCATTAAAATGGTTTAGTAATTTAACTAATGATAAAAAAATGTTCGTACAAAAATAATAAATACTAAATTTATTTGTCACACATTTTTTCTTCAGAAAATATTTTGTAAATGAAATACAAAATATATATATATTATTGCTTAAATTTTTTGTTAGTAAATAATTGGCAACTTTTATTTAGCATTAAGTATCTAAAGCTACTGATACTATACTGGTGTGGGCCTTTGCCAAAATACTTGTTTTATTCGACTTGACATTTTAATTATGGAAATTCCATAATACAGTATTAAACTATACGACAAAAACATTCCATAAGATTAGAGACGAGAAACTATAAAACTAAGAAAATGATCACAAGTGTCAATAGATCAACAGATATCCTTCAAGATTGATTTTATATTTGCGAATTGGGTAAAATATATAAAATATATGCTTTGCGCCTAATTGTAGGCATTATTATCTAGAACTATTTTATAATTGAGCTCAAAATATAGTTTTAGTGAATTCATTAGTGGTATATAGCCTTTTCGCACAGATATTAATTGATCAATTAACCGGCCATTGCTCGATTAAAGCGCTGATCTAGATCGAGTTACCATACAAAATAAAAATCCAATTTTTCTACATTAAATTTTAATCGAATATAAATCGAGTCGAATATGCAATGCAACTCTGAGAAAATGTCTTATGTACAGCAAAAACAAAAGCAGCGATCGTTAATCGAGTAGACGGCAGTGCGCATGACAAAAACTGGTTTCTCAATTATAATCCTAATGTAATAAATTAATTTGGCTGTGCGAAAAGGCAGTTAGCTAGGTTTTAAGTCACTTATGAGGGGAGATAGAAATATATTAAAAGCGCTTCTTTGAGGGTTTTAACCAGGATTTATGAAATATTTTTTTTAATATTCTTATTTCCTTATTATAATAGAAAAGCAAATATTTCAAATGAGTTTTTTAATATTATTTTCTTTCTCTTTACAGGTATGTTTTCCATTTGAGAACCTGAATTGAACTAAATTTTGAGTAAGTGATTCTGACTTTCAAATATATAAAATTGCTTCATTAATTTATTATATTTTTTGATAAATGAATATCTAAATTGTTCATTTCAAAACAGTATATCATGTTCTAAACACAAATTGATTCTCACTTAGAGTAAGTTTGTTTACAATTTTTGAATACAATTTAGTTTAGATAATGTGGATAAAAATAAAAACACAAATTAGAGGAAACCGAAAATGATTTTTTCGAAAGCTTGAAGCTGGATTTTTTTCTAAAATCCACTTGAAAAACATCTATTTACTGGTTAAGCCATAGAAAACTTTACATGACACTCAATAGCCTAATTTAATAAAAATAAATAAATACATTACATCAATTATTAATAAATTCATTTGATTCAATATTAATCTATATAAAAATGTTCATAAATAAAAATAAATATTCATTCATCATTACATTCAAAGCCCCCACAACTAATTACACAGTCGTAAAATTTTCCCATCGTTAAATCTTTATCATCACTGCCCATCACCGTCTGTAATTACAGAAGATCAAGAAAGCGACGAAGACAGCTACCCTCTGAGTTGTCATAACAAAGCCAACTGGAAAAGATCTGATATCATTCTAATTGCTATTGTGTGTCGTAATAAATAGCGTAAGAATGCATTATGCGGTCTTATCAAGATCAACACGTCACAGTACACACACAACCAGAAACACATTCATATGAATGAAGTGCTGTCAGAATACATTCATAAGAAAACTGACGGTGCAGTGAGTTAAAGAAATGAATGAAGGAAATACGGTAGCCAGGGAGGTTGTGAGTGCTTAAAAATATTATGAAGGAAGCGAAATGAAGCGCTCTTGATATTTTTACGTTAACTGTCAAATGCATGCAACTAATTGATTTGATGTGGTGAATTAGTGGATTAAAAATATGTGATTAAGAAAATGGATGGGAAATTTAAATGACTACGTGTTTGCTCAATCTTTGGGCCAATGTGAAAATTTTGTTTCTAGAAAGCTTTCGCAAGAAAAATTTGTTCCAGATGAGATGAGATGTCGTTATTCACCATAATTGAATGGTCTCAGTTGAAAGCTGGGTTCATCATAAAAGCCAGTCCCTAACCTAGCTTTTCAATGGGCATGCCCTCGGAAAGTTACTTCGAGAGAGATGTAAAGGAAGAGAGAAAGGTAGAAGAGGAGAGAGATCGAGGCAGGGAAGCAGGTAGAGGAAGAGAGATATAAAGAGATGGAGAGAGAGATCGCGATCGAGATACGAGAGAGATAGAGAAAATAGAGAGATCGAGATAAGAGAGAAATGGAGAGAGAGATGAAAATAAAGAATGGAGTAGTGATAGAGGGAAAGAGAGAGATATTGTATTTTTCAAATAAATTGATCCCTTTACTTACTCAACTACAAAGCAGTCCAGCAGCTGACAATAATATTCTCGAGTAATTGATCCATCCACAGGGTAATCAATAAGAGTATAAATGTCCATAAATTCATGTTGTGAGACATGGAAAGTTTGAGATAGTCAATGCCTAAAGAAATTCATTTTTTTTTACTATTTAAAGATTGCTGAAATGTAAGAAAAGACAAAAAATGGATCCATAGTTAGATGAGAGTGTAGAATCTTGTACAGAGTCAGCAAAATTTCTTTTGGAGTGCTTAAATTTTTGAAAAGTGTTTTTTATCATTTTAAGAAAATAGTTGCATGTGGACCTACAATAACAGAAAAATAAAATAATTTTCCGAAGAACTGCTGGAATACCTCAAATTTATGAGCTGTCATGCTGTGCTGTCATACAGCAAACGCCCCATCAATGTAATCACCTCATTAGAAATGCCGTTGTGCATAATTGTTGCATGTGGCATGTCAGCTGTCACAAAGTTGTTGAAGCGCAAAAACAAAAAATGAAATAAATCAACATCAACAACAACTGTCAATACGCCTTTTACATGTAGCTGTCAATGAGGCAGCATGCGATACGAGCCAAACAAACAACAACACAAACAAAAAGATAAACAAATAAAAGAAATTTTAGCAAACATCAGCGTGGCGCTGTGGGGGCTGCAACATGTGACAAAAACGAGTAATGACAATTCACGAAAATGTGTGACGCTGTTTGTGTCTGTGTGTGTACAGTTGAACTTGCAACGGTGTAGCGCCGCTGCTAGTGTGGCATGCTGACTACCGCATTGCTGTTGCATGTTGATTGTTTGTTTGCTCCGCATTAAATGCATTTTACTGTGTGTTGTGCACCACACAAATGTGGCAAATGCAAATTGTGGCGGACAACAACATGGACCGCGAGGCAAATTTCAAAATTCTCCAAATAACACAAATGACAGCAGCAACAACAACAGCAATAAAAGCGCAAAAAATAACAAAAAAATGTTCAGCGACCAGCATATCAACTGGCAAATGCAAATGCAACAACAAAAAGCAAGTGGCTGAAAATGGCTGTGGCACAGCACTCGTTGCTGCCACTTGTTGCGCATTTCGCCATTTTTTCGTTAAATTTAACCCGCATTTTGTTGCTGCCTACTTCTATTTGTGCCACACGCGCATGTCACCCAACAGACGAGGGTCGCGGCTGCTGCCGCATGCTACATGCGCACCCTGCCCGCCACAGCGCCTACGTGTGTCCGCGTCCGCGCTGAGGCTAAATATTGCGGACAGTTAATTTCTATGGTGCGCAGAATTTACCGTTCGCTTGACAACAACGGCAGCAGCCAGAACGGTATTCCACAACAACAACAATCTGCCTATGCGTTGCCACATGGGACACGCGCAGCTGAGAAAACTTGCCACAAATGCGCGCAATGTTGTCGAGTGAAATTTTATTGCCAACAACAATTACAAAAACACACAAGCAGCAAAAGAAAAAAAAACAGCAAAAAACATAGAATTAGCGAAAGAAAATTGCTGCCACTGCCACAGTGAAAACGCTTTGTTTGCCACACACACATACACATGCGACGTTTGTTTGTGTTGCAACGCGAATTTGTTGTGGCATGCTGTTACTGTTGTTGCCACTTTATCGCTATTACTATTGTCACATATCTACATAGGTTGGTATGTGCAGCCGGAGGGGAGTGCGCGCCACTAATGCGACCCAACAGTCAGCAGAAGGCGACAAGCGCGCTTTGTTGTTGTTGTTACATACTTGCCACACCAAATGCGCCAGCAAAGCTACTGTGCTACCGTACGCTCTATCAGCAGGCCCTTTTACGCCACGTAAACAAATATTATTGTTGCTGTTGTTGGTGCTCAGACTGTGCACATTCGTGCCGTGTGTCAACGCACGTGCAACCGTGCCGCACGCACCACATACAAAAGCGGGCTACCGACGTCGCCGCAGGCAATCAGCAAGTGTAAATTGCACATGCAAATCGACAACAAATGCCAAAACAGTAAACAAATGCCAAGCATGGCACGCAACAACAACAACAGCGCCGACAATAGACGATTGCAAAATTTATGACTTTCAGCTGCGGGACATAGGAAATTAAGGCAAACACAGCGCACTGTGTGGCATGCCACGGCGTACATAATCGCTTATGTACCTGCAACTTCTGCTTCTGCTTTCATAACTTCATGTGTTGCATGAAAGCGCGTCGAAACTGCGTGATTGCGCATTCGCAAGTGTGGAGTGTGCGTGTGTGTGCGTGCGAAGCGTTTCGCTTCGTTTCATATATTCGCACTGCCGCTATTTGTGGCACACAGATCGACGCCTTAGCGTCTGCGGCTGATAGTGAGTGTATATTTGTTGTGTTGTTGTTGTTTTTGTTTTGTTTTGCTGGTGGTGCTGTGCGCTTGTCAGCAGCCGTTGTTGTTGACACTTTCGCACTAATTTCCACGTGGCGAGATAAACAACTGTGTGGTAAATTTAAGCTATAATAAGGAAGTAAGGTGGTGCTGATTGCGCCGGCAATTTAATATTATATGATTATTAAAATAAAAAAAATAATTGTTAAGGGGTTATATACAGTTAGAATTTTCAAAAAATCGATTTTTTTATTTCATTTTCTTAATGTACATATATTTAAGAATACACACAGAAAATTTCATGTCGTTCCGGTGAATATTTTCAAAGTTACAAGCAAATGAAAAATTTGAAAAGGCGTTTCAAAGTGCTTTTAAGTACAAGGTCCAAACTTTAAACGCGTTTTTCTCAAAATGGTGTTTTCAAAGTCGGTGACCAACATTACTCGAAAACGGCTTGACCGATTAGTCTCAAATTTTAACACGACCTTCTTAAATATATTTTTTAGTAATTAATCGAAGATTTTTTCTCTCCGATAAATATTTTTTTTTTATAAACAATTTAAGGCCGAAATTTCGGTGAAAATCGATATTTTTTTTGAGAAACCGCCATTTTGTTAAAAAATTTTATTTTGCTTATTCCTTCGATTAATTACTAGATTTAACATTATTTTAACGAAATCTGTTTGGTTTTTTAATTTCGGATGATCCAGCTCCGAGATATAGTGGTCACCGCAAAACGTCTTTTTAGAAAGGAGCTCCTGGAGATCAGCTGTAGCTCTTTTTCAAATAAATATTTTTACTAGTACTAAGTCTTAAAATACAGTTGAAAGATACCATAATATGTGTATAAATTTTTGGATCAATAAATTAAAAAGTTTTCTCAAAAAAAATTCTGGAAAATTCACTTTTTTTCGGCCGTCTAACTGTATATAACCCTTTAAGTCTTACTGTGTGGACTCGTAAGGGAAGTTCATCTTATCCTTGTAAGCCAACAGTTTCTCATATGCAATACTTGCTAATTTTAACCATGTTCGATTCGCCATTATAACTCTTCATATGGGTACTGATCTCAGTCAAAGAATTGACATGGAAGGCAACAACAATTATCATACCAATCTCCATAAAATAGTATTTTTTCAATAAATTCTCCAAATTTTCCATATATTTTTAAATTATTTTTCGATTATTCATATATCTCTGGCCACCAAACCGTCATTTAACAGTTAGATTTTGGATTTTCCTTTTTTGAAATTTTAGGTTCCATTATTTTGTATGTGTCTTTATGTCTTTCAAGTGTTCTCACAGTCTGCCATGCAATCAAAAACACCTCTATCAGACTTAACGATAGTATGGAATGAAAAAGAGATAAGCAAAAGAAGCTTTTGGGGGCAAGTTTGTGGCTTAAGTCTTTTATATGTGACGGAATTATAAGAATACTGTTTTGACTAGTTCGAAATTTTGTAGCGTAAATAAAACAGCGATTACAATGGATTAAAGAAAAAAGTTCTTCAAAAAATCCGATGAGAAAAGCATGAACGAGAGAGGCTCCCACAGTTTCTTATAGTAATCTGACTGAGTACAGAATAATAGCACAAGAATTTTAGATAATTTTGTATTCTCCTACTAATTTCAAACAATTTTATTATAAACAGTTTATTTTTTTTTCTTCAACTGTGTCAAATATGTGCTCCACTTTTTCATCGTCACATATCATTTTAGTGATACGCTGCGCGTTGGCGACTGCAATGCAACAAATACGCTACCGGTTGTCAATTTAGCGCAAATAACTCGTCAAACCTGGACTAAACTGACTGGAAAAAATATCAACATGCAAATCAGCGCAAATCTTTAGACTTGTCCCGACTGTGGCAACAACTTTTTAGCAGAGTTGTTAGTGAATAGTAAACAGAATTGAAATTGTCTGCTTGACTGGTTCAGCTGTCAACTAGATTTTAGTTTGTTTCTTGAAAAATATGTAAATACTTTTAGCGGTACTTTTATCCTGATTCGTTACTGTTTTAGTGGTGATTGACAGCTTGCAAAGCTGATATGCATGTAGCTTGCTGTAGAGAATCCGTAATAAAGTGGATGTGTGTCAAAACTCCTGTTTTTGTTTTGAGTAGAGAGTCTGGTATATAAATGTAAATTAAATATGAAAAGTAAGTCAAATTTATCCATGTGATAGTCAGCAGAGTTTCAGATGACTAAATTGAGTAAAAAGAGGTATAAAAATTAAAAATTATGTAAAGTACCAGATAATTTTAAGTGCTGTGAGAGCTATAGAAACTCATTTTATATATAAAAATAACCTCCTTGATACTAATAAAAATTCATTCCTCAAAATTTTTATTTTTTATAAGCTTATAGCGTACGGTTTTCTTATTAAAGACACCTAAAAATGGGAAAACGAGTAAATGAAAGTGACTGAAAGTTATAGAAAATGCGTAGAGACGAGAATAGAGAGAGTAGCAACAGCATCACTCCCTCGCACAAAATCTAGAAAAAGAGTTTCAAGAATAAAGTATCTAACAAATATTAAAAGTAGTCAGTAGAAAACAAGTCCAAACATAACAAATAAATACCTGCAACGCTAGCACATAAATAAATAAAAAAATAATTGCTTGTAGCAACAAAAATTCAAACGCATACTTGCCACTTTATGAATATACTAAATAAATATTTAAGCAATTGCTCGGACACTTCTGCATACCATTCAACTTCAGTTGAAATGACAAGTCATATAACTCTATACTCTAAACTCATATATATACATGTCAAAAAGTCTTTTTTCTTTCACAAATAAAAAACTTGCATAGAAGTGTTTGTAAATAACAAATATTGAATTTATGCTTATTGCAACGCCTTGACAGAACTTTGTCACAGGAATTTCATAGAACAAACACAGTTCTTATTTATGAATTTATGAGAGCTAAGAGCGTGCCATTCACTTGAGGTATGGTAATATGGAAATTTGAATGTGTGAAATAGATTGTAATTTTCTTTAGACATCTGAAACAAAGAAAAAATGCTTAGACAATTTGAAATTCCAAAGCATATTTTCAAAATTTAGTTATGTTATTTATGTCCTTACTTGAGCTAAGTAATCATAATTATTATTTAAACCTGTTTGTATTATATAACCAACCATCAAGCAATATACAACTGTTTCAAATAAACTCAAATCAAGCAAAACAAAAATAGTCATATATAATCAAAACCACTAAAAAGTATAATGTAATTACTTTTCAATTACTGCAGATTACGTTTGATTACTTAAGATATTAAAACAAAAAGAAATAAATTGTAATAAAAATGTAAACAAATATTTAAATAACTTTCCAAATACTTCTAATTACTTTCGATTACTTAAAATAGGTAACAAAAAAATAAACGGTAGTCAAATATAATAGTAATATGTTAATTACTTCAAAAAGTAAGAATTTGAAATGTATAATTGTAAGCTAATCGCTCATTATTCCTTGCAAGAAAAAGTAATGGTAATCATTTGAGTAATTTAAAGTACTGGTAATCATTACAATTACTAATCATTACTCAATTGCTAAATTTATAAATACAAAATTATTCTGTTTCTATTTTATTATGTTTTCAATTACTTCAGATAACATTTGATTCCTAAAAATTATAATAAAAAAATATTTTTTATAACAATGCAAACCAAATACATTTTACACATTACATTACTACCAATATTGATTGGAACAAAAGTAATGGTAATCATTTGAGCTTTAAAGTACTCATTACTCAGTTCCTAGGTTTATAAATACAAAATTATTCTGTTTCTATTTTATAATGTTATCCATTACTTCAGATTACATTTAATTTCGAAAAATATTTTTTATAAAAATGCAAACCAAACATATTTCCATTGCTTTCCAGCTAGAAGTAGTTCCTTTTGATTACTTAAAATATTTAACTATAAAATAAATGATAATCAAATATAATGGTAACAAGATAACTACTTCGAAAAGTAAGAATTTGAAATACCTTCATTACTGATTGCAAGCAAAAGTAATGGTAATCATATGAATTTAAATTAATTGGTAATCATTACAATTACTAATCATTGCTGCGTAGCTAGGTTTAAAAATACAAAATTATTATGAATTTAATGCATTTTCAGTTTAAAATACCGATATAAATTTTAATATATTTTTCTTCACTTTTTCATTACAGGTAAGCAAAGAAAACGCAACACTAATTCTATTGAGCCAAAATTTCAAGGTATTTCCTATTAACATATACAAATATTTACGCACAACGCAGTCAAGAGGTGAGCATGCAACAGGTGTTGCATACACTAGAAATTCTCACAAATAACCCAAAGTAGCACTGACCAAGTTGCACTGCGTGTCATTGAAATTAAAAAAAGAATAACAAAAAATAACAAAGAAAAGATTAAAAATAAATATTTATAACTGTGAGTCAGTGATCTCTACAAGCTGTATTAGCGCTGCTGGTCATTTGGCGCATGCGTGCCACACTCTAGCTGCTACAACTGTTGTGGTTGCAACTACTTGTGGCGACCCCAAAAGTCAGTGTGTCACTGCTGCAACTACTTTTGTAGTTATTTTTGTTACACACTTTGAGTGTTGTTGTTGCTTGCTTTAAGCAGTTGGAGTGCAATGTCACTCGCATTTGACAAGTGTTTTTCACATATTTTTTTCTTATTTTCATTTCTTATAATTGCTAATGTGCAGATATGAAAGAAAATTCTTGTAGAAACCCCTTGAGAAAGAAAATGAAAAAACAAATCGTAAAAAATGCGCACAGCAAACAAATCAACGGAGCCATCAAAATTCCGACACCGCTTTAAGGTGGTTTCTTCAGATTTATAATGGGCGAAAGCAGACACAGCAACGAGTATGAGTAATACAAACACACACGCACACACAAAGAAGTCAGTCTACAGAAAGACCAGTCAGTCATAACATCCACTTCTGCTACTTCTAACACCGCTTACTGCATTTTTTGTTGTTGTATGCAATAGAATTTTTGTTGCAGTTGCAAGTAGTAAATTCCTTGTGTTTGTTGCAATATTTTTTCTTGTTGTTGTTGTTTTTTGTTGCCAGCTTTGTAGCTGTTGCCATGAAACGGTTCTTCCTGTTTATTAGCCAAATAAGGCGAAACCGCTCCGGTCCACTGTCATCGGCCATCTTTCCACTGCCTTAACTGGCTAACTTGGCAGTTCAACTTGACGAGCAGCTGTCAAATGGCTCATGGCAGTCTGTGCGCAGATTGCCAGTGTGTTTTTTGTTTGTTTGTTTGTGTGTTTGTTTTGTTAATATTGTTGATAGCTGACGTCTTTTCCTTTGATGTTGGCTACTAAAGTTGAGGCAACAACATTTATTTTATTAATTAATTATGCATTCCATTTTGTGGGCAATAAATTTTATATTTTTCTCAATAAAAATAAAAAAGTTGTAAATATTAAAGAATTTCTTTTTTAAATCGATTAAATCGTTTTATATCGATCTTGGACCCAACAAAATATTTGTAGAGATCTGTTTGCATCCCAAACTTATTCTCAGCTGAAAATGTCACTTTTTGAGCCTTAAATTTACAAAAAAAAAAACGGAGGAAGCAAAGTTGTAGACATAATAATTTTTAAATTATTGTTGTTTTTGTAGTTGTAAAAAATATCTTTCAAAAAGTTTTGTGCTTTTGAGATACATATAAATCTGATTACTAATGGTGGTTTAGAACCGATTCGAGTGAGTTGCTTTGTTGCGTTTAAATCGACCTACCTTCCATAGGAAAAGGTTGCCTTGTCATTTTGAAGATATGTATGTCTAACCAATTTCTGACATTTTCATTAAAATAATAATTTAAAAAATTCAGAACCCACATGAATAGACTAGGATAGGTATCTAAAATATATGAAATCTGCTGAGGATCATGACGTCTTCCAATATAACAACTCTTTTAAATAGGAAAAATGTAATATTCGAGAAATCAATGAATTAAATTTGTTGAAATTTAGTACAAATATTGAAGAAAATCACAGAAATTGAAGACATCGCCACCTCGATCTTAGTATACTAGATCTCAATGAACTAAGATATACTATAAAGTTTATATTATTAATATTGAGTTGAATAGCATGATAAATATGTATGTATGCCTCTTCAATATAGCTAAAACTTCAAACGAAACTGTTTATGTACCCAAACACTCATATAGTGAATTTCAGAACATAAACTCAAAAATTTTATTTTTTTTTATAAAAGACCTCTGAATGCTCTGTATGCATGCAGGAAGATGCTTGGCACTACCAGGGGGCTTTCTCCCACTCTCATGCACTGGTGCTACACAGCAATAGTGAGACCAATTCTGCTCTACGGGGTTCTGGTATGGTGGACGGGTACCAGAAAATCTACGTATCGGAAGCCGATCGAAAAGGTTCAACGGCTTGCCGCGCTATGTATAACGGGGGCCCTAAGAACCACCCCAACGGCTGCTCTAGAACGAATATTAAACCTGCCACCTATAGATCTCTTTGCCGAAAGCTGCGCGGCGAAATCGGCGGGTCGACTGATGGCAATAGGTGAATTCACATACAGATCCTTCGGACACAGCTCGGTTGCTAAGAGCAGTCTGACAGGTATCGACTATCTGGTCCCATTCTACAACTGGGAAAGACGTTTCATGGTAAACATGGAAAAGGATGGTTGGCGCAAGGGCACCGTAACTACACGCAACATCTTAAATATCTATACGGATGGCTCTAAAATGGATGAGGGAGTAGGTGCAGGAATATACTGTCCGGAATTAGGCATAAAACAACCGTTCAAACTGCCGAACCACTGCAATATATTTCAAGCAGAGGTCTTTGCTATTGGGAAGGCAGCAGAGCTAGCCTCCAGCGCACAAGGCCAATACTCTAAAATTAACATCTACGTAGACAGCCAAGCGGCAATCAAGGCAGTAACCTCATGTTGAATATCGGCCAAAAGTGTCCTGAGCAGCAGGGCAGCAGTAGTGAGGGTCGCCAGAAATATGAGGCTACACTTCTACTGGATGCCAAGCCATAAAGGCACCGAGGGTAACGAAATCGTAGACGGGATTGCCAAGAGTGGTGTACAGCTGTCACCCGGAAACATGATGAACATCGCTAAACCCATGCACATTCTATACGATGACATAGACAGGTGCATGGCAAGAAGAATCATATCTCGCTGGAAGGATCTACCGGGGTGTAAAACTGCAAAGGTCATGTGCAAAGCGGTAGATCAAAAATATACAAGGTTCCTACTGGAGCTCGATAGAAAGAGCTGTAGGACCATGGTTGGCATTCTTACCGGTCACAGCCTTGTAGCGGCACATGCCGCTGTCAGATAATGGGGCTGTCAGATCGGGAGGAATGCAGAAAATGTCAAGAGCGAGGCACCAAGGAAACAGTGGAGCATCTCTTGTGCGTTTGTCCTGCGTTAGCGAGACAGCGTTTTATGTACTTAGGGGCCCTACAGTACGATAAGTTAGAGGAGATATCGTCAGTGAAGCCTAATAAACTATTAAAATTCACGACAGGCGCAAGCAACCTGAACGATGACTACTACTCAGGGAACACGTCAAGGCACTCCATTCTGGTATCGCAAAGGACCATAACTGGCCTATGCGTGGCCTGCAGGCCTACCAGACCAACCTAACCTAACCTAATCTAATAAATCTCTGTTCTACTTGGTTTATCTAAAATACAGACCATAAATGATATACTTATACGATTACTCCTATTTTACCGTTATATCCCTAGAAATCTGTCATAAATGATCTCAAGAAGAACCTTCTTCAGTGGCACTTAAATATAATAATCAGGAAAGAAATTTAACAACTAATAGCGATTTCAAGGGTTTCAGACCAATTAAACGATTTTTGTGGTGGTAGAAACCATTCTTTTACCATCCACAATGAATCTTGAGCACTCTAATATATATAAATAAATACTCATCGACAGAAAATTATTTCAAATGCTTGCAATAACTAAAAAAAATAGTATTTTTTCGGAAAAAAAAAATCCCGTACAATAATTACAGTTCCACAAATAATCTAGTTACAATTACAAAAGTTCAGCTACAATAACAACTACCGCATTAGCCACTATAATTTTCAATTCCATACGCTCTCAGCACACACACATTTAAAGTCATAAAGCATGAGCTACAATTATCTTATTGCGATCGACAAGCTTGCCACAACGCTAATTACAGCTGATGTATTTAGCTGAGCAACGGTGCTGGCGCTGAGGCCGCCTAAGAGACAGCACTACTTGACTTCCTCAAAAACCAAACAAATGCAAGCTGTCAATTTGCGAACCACAAGGCTGCCAATACCAGAGCCACGCCCCCATATGGCAGAACAATCAGATAATTGACCAAATGGGCTGGATCATGCATGGCAAGGCAATATAAAGTGGTAGGTAGTGTGGGCAGGGAGGTTAGTAGATACATAGCAAAGATACATATACTGCCGAAGCTTGCCGCCACATATGAGTGTGGTATTTATGAGACAGCATTAAATGCAACGCTGCGCTGGAGTTTATGGCTTTCATAAAGCATATTGAATGAAATTTTATTTTGAAATGAAATTTTTATTGCGTTCAATGTATTAATTTATCAGCGGAAAACATAGGTTGCCAAAGAATATTCAAAAGAAAGTAGGGATTATGTAAGCGACGTGGGGTGAAATTGTGTAGCCACACACACACACAAACATATGTTGCAACATGCAAGCGATATTTACACAAGCAACAAACAATATTTGTTGCAACAAGTGCCCGGTGGGCAATGCGGGCATATCAAATTTCTAACGAGCGCATCGCGCAACATGTGTCTATACATCTTTTTGTATGCGAGTATGTTGCTAAGGCGCGGCGGCTGCGATGCACAACAAGTGGCGCTAAATCAACAACAATATCAAGATACTGACTGTTGCTGCGATTTTGCTATTATTAGTTTGTCATTATTTGCACTCGTTGCAACAACAACAACAATTCGCATTTCGTTGCACCGCCAACAACAAACAAATGAATGAAGCACATAATTAAGTCATAAAATAGGGTTAAATTAGTGTAATTGAAGTTGGTTTTGTAGTTGTTGCTGATGATAGTGCGGCGCAAAGAAAAAGATTGGCACCACTGCTTGCCACAATGTATGTGGAAGACCAACCAACCAACCAACCAGCCGTGCAAATAATGAAACTAAATTACCACCGTCCATATGATATGATATGTTGCACGTTGGCTGGTGTTCGCGTTGAGTGGATGTTGCACGCGGATAAGCAGCGATTGCCGCAACGATTTTATTTTTTTATAGGGGAGTATACTATATGTGCTCTTTTTTCTACTGCTTATTTTTTCTGCCTTGCAACCTTGCAACATCAGCCAACTATAATTTCACGCTAAACACACAAAGTCATGTTGATATGGCTGGCCAGCTGCAGCATAGCCGCGCACTGAGTTACAGCAGAGAGGCACGCATGCATGTGGCATGCCACACACACATTCAAATACTTTGGAAAAAAGCAAAAACAACCGAAAAGTTAGTTATTTGAAAAATCTCCAAGAAATCGTATTAGTTTGTGAAAAGTACACAAAGCGTCAAAGAAGCGATGTTGCAGGTACTACAAACAGCCAAAAGCAAATACAATAACTAACATATTGCAAGTGTGTGCAAACATATATGTATGTTGCACTCTTGTTTGCTTTCTATATACAAATTTTCCAACGCTTGCGGCGTTTAGCCAAAAACAGCAACAACAACTATAACAACGAAAATTATAGCAAATAATAGCAGTTGTAAATTTTGAAAGTAAAAAGGCCATTGCACTGCTTCTTGCACTTGTTGCAACTTGCAACACTGTGGTTAGATTGCATAAGAAATAGTATGTCTGTGTGGGTTTTTAGAATTGCGCAATTGCGAGCGCAGTAAAAGTAAGAATTTTCCTCAAAAACACAGCTGCAAGTCGGCAGTTGTAGCGGTGTTGCACCAAATATGACAGTGTGGTGATTTCAGTTGGTGAAGAAATCTCTAAATAATTTTTTATATTTTTTTAAAAGAAGCATTTTGAAGACACTTTACATCAAAAAACGCAATTTATATACTCTAAACTTCCCTTTTCTTGACAATTATATATTCCGCTAGGTGGCACTGGTGTCAATTTTTTACGAAAAACCATATTTGTGGTCCGATTTTGTATATATTCGGTATATATAGGGGCAAGAAGCAAGTTTTAACTCTTTTTTAGCTGAAACTATCCTCATAAGAACCACAAACAGTTCATATAAATTGGAAATATGGTTATAAGAAGTGTATGCTCAAGCACTCTTAGCTCTTTCAATCGATTGCTCTCTATTGGGAATACTTTTATCCAATTTTTTAGAAATTATGAGAGAGCTTTCAAACACCTTTCATTAATGTAAAAGAATAAGACGGATAGTATAATAATCTTATATTTTGGTCTTCAATCTACACCAATGCAACTTCAAAGCGGTGGGGATTCCTATATTGAAATATCAAGATAGTTTAAAAAAAACTTCTAAAATATCGAAATGTAGTTTCAAGCTATACTTTAGGCTCAGTGAAAGAATGATATCTTAAATATGGAGCTTCATTGAACATTATCGTCCAATTCCCAGTAATAATTTACAATGAGATCTGCGATCGAGTCATTAGATTTCTTTGTTTCGATCAAAGTTGCGGTTTCAACAGCATCAGAACATATATCCTAATTTGTTCTCAAGATAACTCAATACGACCTTATGACCTCAACCGAATATAACGGAGATTTCGCTAATAAATAGCTGAGGGGTCTAAGTAAGCTAGCTTTTTCTTCAATATATGTATATGCATGAGTTTATTCATAAAAATTAAAATCGGTTAGTTGACAGTCGAAAGCTGCTTTCCTTTTATGCATAGCCTATCAGCTAGTTAGTACTGTGATTGTAAGTTCATTCAGACCCAAGAATTATACAAAAATATTTTCTCCAACATTATAAGAAATTCTTTTAGAACCCACCACTTTAATTTTGCCACATAGTGTCCACCTGAGTGTTCACATACGAGTATGTAACTCTTTTTGTATGTCCACCACTGAAGGAAGTGCAACACTGCACGCTTGACTGCTGCAATTCATGCGGCTGCTTTAGACTTTTCGCGGCTGTCCACCTGCCGTCTAGCGCCTAACAGCGTCGTCGTCGTCGTCGTCTAACTACACTTAACTACATATCATAACTGCATCAATGCGCTCACTATTTGCTTCAGTGATTTTTGAACTTCTACTTAAAACCAATAGAGTCGGCGACCAGACAGGCCGCCACAAATGAGTGCTGTTGCTTTTTCGCCGGTGCGCGCTAAAGAACTTTTATTTTTGTATACAATTTTGTTTTCCTTATTTTTTTGGCTGCATTTCCAACGAATGCACAGCGCTACGTGCCTTGGGCCTTGAGGGGCGGCTGCCTATTTGTTCTAGACAAATATGTAGCAACAAAAAAAAAGTTGCGAGGAAAATGAAAATAAATAGAAATTTTAAATAAATAGTAAAATACCGTAGCACGTAAGCCGCCTCGACACGGCAGTGCAAGTGCAACATGTGTAGCAGCTGTGCTGTTGCATGCCACAAATTTAATAAGAAAACACATGCAAGGTGTGTGTGTTTGAATATATTGTTACGAGCATATTTTTTTATGAGCATGCATAGAGTGGTTTACTTGTGCAGCGCACTTCCGCGAAATATACTAATATCAAATGTATATATTTAAATTTGCTCTTTAGTTATGAGATGTGCACGATAATAATATTATTAATATGGCGCTGTGAGCTGTGTACTGTACTGTGAGCTGTGAGCTGTGTATTGTTAGTTGCGATGGTATGTTGTGTGCTGTAACGAAGAACTCGGACAAATATTGAAGAATTGTGGCAAAATGAAATGTGGTCCGGATGTAACTAGTTTGTAACTAGTCGGCTATTTTTAATTTTTGCATTGAAAATTATTGAAATGTAGATATAAAGTATAAAAATAAAATAGATAGATATAGAATAATACAAGCAAAATAAATGTGGTCCGGATGTAACTAGTTTGTATTGAAAATTAGATATAAAGATGAAATGTAGATATAAAGTATAAAAATAAAATAGATGGATATAGAATAATACAAGCAAAATAAATGTGGTCCGGATGTAACTAGTTTGTAACTAGTCGGCTAATTTTTAATTTTTGCATTGAAAATTATTAAAAACTAGATATAAAGTATAAAAATAAAATTCGTCAGTTTTTGAAAATATTTGTGAAATAAAATACTAGTGAAAAGCCAAAAAGATATGCTAAAGCGCTAATTGGTTCAAATGTGACTAGTTTATAACTAGTTTCTGTAATTTTGAAGACTATTAATTTCACGTAAATCCAGAAAAGACTTTATTATGACTACAATTCTAAAAAAATTTCGACTAGTTACATTCGGTCTAGTTTGAAACCAGTCCATATTCAATAGAGGAAACAAAATTTTACGTAATTTGCCCACCGTTTTGCCTTCAGTAGTGTCAATAAGCCATTCATTCATTTAAATATTTCCCGCAAACACTTGAGCCACCTTGCCAGTACACTAGTATGAATGACCCTCGCTGTATGCTTCGGCAAATATTTACATTCTCACACATAAATACGTGGTAATTACGTCTCATTCGCTTAAGTTGGCGGCAAGCGCATATAAAGCCACTCATTATCACCACGAGCATCATCACAACAACACACTCGTCAACAGCGCCCGCAGCTTCTATTTTATGTTATTTTTGATTTATTTACTTTTCGCTGACTCTAATAATGTACCATCTTTCGTAGGTCTACAGCCGCCATCTCGGTGTGACCTACCGCACAGAAAATTGTGTTTGGCTGGGTTTGATGCCGAGGGTTGAGCTTTATTTGTACTTTTTTATGAGATTATTAAATTAGGCTGGGTTCATAGTGAAGTGAGAGGTGGGATTGTGAAGACCCGATATATGATCACTGGACAAAAAGTAGGAAACTATGAAGCATGTTGCTACTCTTCACGGATTTTGATTTTTTACTTTATTTATTTATATTTTTTTTTTGGTTTTTTCCACTGCTCATTTTCTAATGAATACACTATGTACTAAGCTTTATTCGAGATTTAAGAATATTTCAAAATTCTCGAAATATGTCAACAAATCTCAAAGACATTGCTCCAATGACACTTAATATTGCCATTATGACATTCACTTAATTTTATATCGCAGAAGATTCAAACATTTCAAAGAAAATATGCAATAATAACAATAACAACAACTCATAAACAAAGTCGATAACAGACGTTGAGACTTTGCATGATGATTGCATATAAAGAATTCGTCACAACTAACGCTGCAATGACATTTACTGTTGTTGTATGGCAATCAGCCAATATGTCAGACACACAGAGATCACTCAGCAATCAGCGCTCAACACTAAGTACGCCGATGAGGAAATGATGCCACAGCCAGAACAGAGAGCAACATTAAAAGTACCGTTGCTTTAATATACCGCCAGTCAACATGCCGCTAAATAAGTCGGCGGACTGGTTGAAGGATGGACCGATGAACGATCGCATGAATGAGTGCATGAGTGAGTGTCATAAGCTAAAGTGGAACGAAATGCAGTCAAAAGCCGGCCAATGCACGGCTCAACAACTGACAGATTGGCTAATTGCTCATGCGGCAGCTCCACTCAGTGCAAACTAACTAGCGCTCGAGCAAACTGCAAGCATATTTATATATATTGGCGCGAGTGTTTATTATGCCACAGCGTGCCATTTGTGCAATGACAACAGCAATAACAACAACAACATTAGCAACAACACCGCGAGCAGCAAATGTTGCAGCAATAATAAATGTTGAGTGTTAGGCAGCAATTGAAGTTAATGTTCACCAACAAATGGCGGTGGCACAAATATTTCCTGGAAACGCTGTCAGCGCAATGGGCGATGATGAGCGCCGCCAATTGGCATTGTCCGCTGTCGGTAGTCTGTGGCAGCGATGCTTAGGCAGCAACAGCTTTGTTGATGTTTTCTTTGGTTTATTTTGCTTCTTAATTGTGTTTGGCATGCGAGCGAAAGATTAGTGAAAGAGTTGTAAATTGCAAGTCACAAATGTGTGATGACATCATGTGCTGTAACAACAACAACGACACCACAGTGAGGTAAATGAATATGCAACGGCAGGTTATTAGGAAGCAAGCAATGCCACAGTTGGCAGCTAGCAGATGACATTGACAGAAATGATGGCAATGCTGACAATGGCAATAAGCGAACTGAGAAAATATTAGAAATTAAAAATAAAATAAAAAATCGTTTGAAAAAAAAGAAATCAAAGTAGGACGTCAAAGTGTTTAAGGTTATGAATACTAAATATAGTCTTCATTTGTTGACAGTATAACTTACAAACACCATCTGTTAGCTTTATTTATTGAAGCGGCTATATAAGGTAATCAAGCGAGGAAAAAATTTTTTTTTGAGATACCATAAATTATTAACATCCTTAAGAGGCTATATTTATAAAGAAATAGTAGAATGAAATATTTAAAAAAATGTATGTACATTTTTTTTTGATTTTCAGCAATATTAAAGTTAGAAAAAAACAAGAAAAAAACGTTAACTTCGGCTGTACCGAAGCTAATATACCCTTTACAGGTACATTTCTTTTATTAACTATGTGTTTAAGCAAATCTAAGGTTTAAGCAGATCTAAGAAAAAGTAAGTAAAAAAAGAAAGCATTTTACTAATTCTTCTTAGACGGGTTGTTTGTTTGAAACATTAAGCTTATATAGTTAACCGATCTGAACAATTTCTTCGGATATTATATTATAACCTTAAGCAGTAATCCATGTCAAATTTCGTGAAGAAACCACGAAAATTTTCCATACAAGCCCTTGATTCCGATCGTTCGGTTTGTATGGCAGCTATATAATATAGTGGTCCGATATCGGCAGTTCCGACAAATGATAAGCTTCTTGAAGAGAAAATAACATCTGCAAAATTTCAAAACGATATCTTCAAAACTGAAGGACTAGTTCGTATATATACAGACAGACAGACGGACGGACATGGCTAAATCGACTCAGTTAAACATACTGATCATTTATATATATACTTTATAGGGCCTCCGACGCTTCCTTCTGGGTGTTACAAACTTCGTGACAAACTTAATATACCCTGTTCAGGATATAATACAACCAATCTGGCAACTCTGTCTAACACAAATTGATAGATTTCTGAAATAATTCCAAAGAAGAAATTAGAAAAAAAAAATAAAAACATTTGCTTTCACATTTTCGTATTTAATTTATCTACCAGAGTTGCCAACTCACAAAATGTACTGAAAAAATAATAAATTTTATTACTAATTTCGTACATATTTTTTTTCAAATTTAAAGCAACGTCTAAGTTGTTATAACTGCACAAAAATTTTTTTGGATATGTGGCAACCCTAAAATTTAATACAAAGTTGTTGTTGCTATACATAATTTTAAAGAAGATCCTATTATTTCTCGTAATTTACGCAATAATACATCTTCTTAAATAATATTTAAATTATTTTGATTTTATTATATTATTTTGATTGGCAACTCTATTGAGTGATTTTCGAAAATTTAATATATCTTTGTCATTACATACATATGTAGAATAATCATCATTATTCAATGTAATTAAATATAATTTTTGAATAATTTACATTTAAGTATTTGCACTTTACAAATTATTGGCAACCCTGTTTAATATTTTTTTTTGAATTTGAAAAGGATGTACTTAATGTTCCATATATTTTTTAGGACAGAATTATATCTGTTTTAATTTTCAGATTATTTTTTTATTTTATTTTATTTTTATCAATTATGTGGCAACCCTAAAAATAGTTTTTGGTAATTATTTTTAATATATTAAAAAAAAATTATGAGAGAGATATATGTGCAATTTTAATTATTCACATTTATGTAAGTATTTGCACTTTACATATTATTGGCAACCCTGTTTAATATATATATTTTTTTTTTAATTTGAAAAGGATGTACTTCGTGTCCCATATACTTTTTAGGACAGTATTATATTTGTTTTAATTTTTTAATATTTTAATTATTTAATTTTCTTTTCAATTATGTGGCAACCCTAAAAATTTTTTGGTAATTATTTTTAATACATATTTTTACATATTATTTTGAGAAAGATATATGTGCATTTTTCTACCAAAGAGTAACCCTGAGTAACCACATACCAAACATATTCCCTCAGGCCTAACGGTAAATAGTGAAAAGTAAGATCTTCTTCCAGCGCCAGAGCAAATAGCTGCACGAAATGCCAAGTGCCAATTGAAGTTTTTATTAACTTTCTCCCATCCGAGGGATTAACTTCAATTTAGCAGCCTCGCAGCAATTTTTGGCAATACAAAGCACAACAACAAAAACCAAAAGCACATACAAACAATAAACTGTAATAAGGCGCAATCAACAGCTGACCTCTGGTGATTCCGGTGAGTTAACTGTGGTTATGTATGTGAGCAAGATTTGTATGTGAACCACTAGATTTGCACTTTTGTGTAATTCCGTTGCGGCAGCGCATACGTGCCACATTGTGATCAGCAACCACCACTTCATATTAGCCAAGAGATGAGCGCAGTCACAGCGGCTGAGACAGCCGTTAACCGCCCTTACGTGTGATTTTTGGTTTGATGCTATCGCCATTTATTTGTCGAATTATACACAACAACAACAGCAAAAACAATATGCAGTTGTTGCGCTTGCGGAAAACCAATTTATTTAAAAGCTATCATCAGCGGATGCTGTAGCCGTCGCCACCGACGCTGACGCCGGCGTCATGTTAACGG